>CM069302.1:4726822-7278488 GCA_035609425.1 Epinephelus awoara | reverse complement strand
TCTCATCCAGCTAAAATAGCGCTGCTAACCAATCTGCAGCCATCTTGGTTGTTTTCCAAAATGGAATTCCTCTTTACTAGGTTTATAACCTCATCGTGAATTTTGCATAATGTGCAAAGGCTCCGCAAGTTTTCAGTCATCATGTCAAACATGCCCATAGAGCGGTGCAGGGATGACGGTTTTTGTACACCAACGCCTCAGTTAACATCTCCCTGGCTCACTTGCAACAACGCTTCTGGGATTTTGCCATTGGATTTTGGATCATTGCAGAAAATCAGCTCTGCGGCAAACAAAAGTTTATGATACTTACATGTTTTGTTCAGCAAGACAATCTTCACTAATTAACACCACTGTGATTTTTGAAGGAGAAACGCAATCGTCAGATGAAAAACAGATGTTAGACTATAAACAAACTATAGTCTTGTGACTTCAACGTCACCATCACAGCAAGACTGTAAAGCTGTGTTTGGCATAATGACACGCTTCTTAGCGACCACCTTTTTTTTTACAATGAAACTGCGTTAACCACTGACCTTATTTCAGCCATTTAACCAAAAACCCATACGCAAAACTTGTTGACTTTAAGACAAGGAAACTGGGAATTCAAATATGTTGTCTCATTTTCAGGTTTTAGGACTCATTCCTGAAACACTCTTTAATGTAAACATGTTGGATTGGCCCAACCCAGGACACGTCTGATGGAAATCCTTCTGAACGAGAGGGAGAACAATCTAATCTGCCAGAGCAAATAAAACATGAGACTGCACTTCCTGAGCTACTGGTGGTGTCCAGCCATGGTGGTTATTTCAAAGTACGACTCCAGTAGTTTTAGCACATTTTATTGTGACCAGTCTTTCAGTTTTTACTCAGTGTACAGATTTTTTCATCCTGGCATTGCATCAAAGAGTCAAGTGAACACGTGACAACTTTCTTTAATCGGCGGCTTAATTTAACTGTTTCAGGATGTTGCTCGAAGCGAGAATCTCAGCGCAGCTTTTCACCGTGTCAATAAAGATTTAAAAATACATCATTCGTGAATAAGAAACTGATTTCTTCCTCTTTCTCCTTATGGGAAATATATATATATAGGACGTGTTGCACAAGCTGAGAAACATTCAGCAGTTTTTTTTAATGTTGAAAATCCAGAAACATTTGGCAGAAGAAAACAGTGATCATTTGATTTTAAAAATTCTGTTTAATGAAACTTCTGATGATCACAAATTATCTGTCATACTGATCAGTAACTATATTTCTATTTCTATGTAGCATAATTCTGCCATTATAGAAAAATTATCTGGCTTTAATATTATATTTGATATTATAACATTCAAGTATTCTACAATTCTACAAGACTTGACATCTCATACATTTATAATAACTATAATAAAAATAATTATTTTCTTATCTCACACTTCTTACATACAGATCCAAAAATAACCTTCTCGGCATGATAAAACAAAATTCTGGCCTTTTACAGAAACATTGTGAGAATGTCAGCGTAAATCACTGGTACTTCTTGACAAAGGTCAGGTACTCGTTGACGTCATCAGGGGAGCCGACCACAAAGGGAACCCGCTGATGGAGCGCTTGGGGCTGGATGTCCAAGATCCTCTCAGTGCCGGTGGTGGCGATGCCTCCGGCCTGCTCCATGAGGTAAGCAATGGGGTTGCACTCGTACAGCAGCCGCAGCTGTGGGGAGAAGATTTTAAGACAGAGACACAAATTAATGCGTGTGGATCAACATTTGTTATTTATTTGCAGTCTAAATCTTTAGAAGTTTTTTTCATTCAGTGTTTTCTCCCCTTTAATGACTTTGTAACAGCACAAACAGTTTTTCATTTTTGTAGCAGTCATTAAATGTTTTCCGACTTTGACGTAACTTGTTAGTGAGCTCTTCATCTCTGGGGCAGTGATGGAAGTATTCAGATATTTCACTGAAGTAGAAGCAACAATGTTACCATGAAAAAAAATCAGAGCCTGTGTAAAAATAATGGACGTAGCTACCGTGATGTCACCTACTGGTTTGTGGACTTCTGTTTTGAGGCCTCAAGTTCGGCATTTCAGCTGTCGCCATCTTGTTTCTTTGTGGTGACGCCTTGCTAACAGCTTGTATACAGACACATCCTTAATTATGTGTTACTTTAAGCCTTAATAAAATGTAAATGGGGGAGTTATATAAAAATTACAGTTGTCATGAATATTGAACTTAAAATGTAGATTTGCACATTTTAAAACTACTCCCTTTCTTGCATTTCACACAGCACTTAGAAAAAATGTTTCAGAGGCTACGCTACAGTAGGCTAACGTTAGCCATTAGCAACTGGATGCTGTGTTGTCATATAACGTTATATGTTATATTAGAAGCAAACTAAACATAACGTTACCTGTCCTGCACAGTCAAACGCACATAGCATAGCAGAAAGCTAGGACAGAGGATCAGGCAACATTAGGCTATAGTAGGCTAACTGTTAGCAACTGGATGCTGTGTTATAACGTTATAGCCCATGTCACGTGACAGGCAAACTAAAATACCTGTCCAGCAGGAACTCTGCGACCATCTTGTCCCTTTTTAGCTGATATTACGCGAGCGATTATGTCAGTCGGAGGCCTCCACATGGGGAAGACAGACAGGACACTCGAATGCAATGATTGGTCGGAGTTTTCTTAGAACCATATGAGAATGGTACAATTATTAGTTTTTATCTCTAGTGGGATTCACTTACATTTTAGTGTGCCATCAGCTTATTAATAGCATTTTAACCTAAACAAAGAAAAGCAAAAAATTTCCAGAAAGGTAAGTGTCGCTATAACACGGGGATCTCTGGTGATTTACTCTGTTTTGGAGCCAGCCTCAAGTGGCCATTTGAGGAACTGCAGCTTTTGGCAGTTGCCACTTGGTGAATAACTGTTACAAGTAAAAGGTCTACATTCACTACTTTAACAAAAGTACAAGTATAAAAATGAAAATTAATTCAAAGTACCAAAAGTAAAAGTACTTAATGGTCCATTTCAGAAACAAGACTGGAATATAGTTAGTAATGCAATAACGTGTTTATCACTTTAATGTTACAGCTGGTAAAAGTGGAGCTAATTATAATTATTTCATATACAGCTGGATCACATAATTCATGATAAAACAACATAATTTGCAAGAACTCAAACCTGTACTTAAGTATAGTACTTGAGTAAAAAATACTTTACTTCTAGGGGTCTATGGTGAAAACATTTATGGTATTCATTTAATGACGCTGCAACCTCGCTCTGGATATGTTAGCTTAAAATATTGTTCTCGACGCAGCCAAGTTTAGACGGTTTCACTTCCCAGAACGCTTCAATTGATGTGTGTGTAAAACCCGGGTTAACTTTGGTGGACAGTTCAAAGATTTTAGGTTTCAGTGGTACTACTTTTATATAGTTTGTTCTTTGTTATTGCCTGTTTTATAGTTTATTTTCTATTGTCATTAAAATTTTTGAACATAAGTTTATATATGTTCTCTTTGTGTAGTGCAGAGGAGACTACGACAATATTTAATTATGCAATCCTGTATTGTATAATTCGGTAAAATAAAACGCTGAATTTAACCACTTTTTGTGTGATCTTATGTTCATGGCAAAAATTGACCGTTTGCACCTGCGTTGTTTTTTTTGCCATTTACTAGAAATTAAAAAACATTTCAATGCTCTAATTGTGTTTTTGTTCATTTGTTTCATACTCATCCTGTCTTATTACCTATTTTATGCAAGAAGAAGCGTCTGTTTAGGGTATATAGACTCATTTATCATTATTACTATTATTATTTTTGATTATTGTGAATTTTATTTGTTATTAATATGCATTTATTTATCAGTATTTGTGTCTGGTTACTGAGGCAAACAAGGAAACGAGACTTGCAAAGCCTTTGAACTCCCACTGTGTTTACAATGCAATATCTAAATAGGTAGCCTTGTCTTGTCTATATGTAACACGTAAAGTTAACGGTGAGTAATTTCAGGATGTGGGTCATAATGGAACAATCTGTGTGCTAATGTTTTCAGGAGCTTTGCCATCAAGCTACTGTCCAGCTTGTGTTGTTATTAAAGTCAAAAACAGAATCTTATTTGACTGTTTTCTTTTGTAATTTGAGCACATGGATAATAAAACACTGTTATAGATGTAAATAAAGGCAGAATACTCGGGATAAATGGGTCACACAGTCAAGCTGCCTGAAAGAAAATGGGTGAGAGGTTGCTGTTTATCTTTATGACGAGCCTCGACTGTCTCTGAGCTTTATTTATCTCAGTGCGAGAAAAACACCTCCGTCCTCAGATTACACTACTGCAAACGTCCTGTATAGTCTGTCACTGAGGGTGTGGGTGTCGGTTACATGCCTGAATCTGTGCCTTGAACTGCGGAGGCTCATAATCAGCTGTAATCTGATATACATTTGATTCTTTTTTCATCAGGCTGCAACACAAAAAAGACTTGTAACGCTGATTGGCCGTGTGACGTGACCTGCTGAGGCACATTATGACACATGACTCTGCTTCAACAGGTTCATACAAGGGCAACTGCGATATTTTCAACCTGGACTTTATGTTCCCATGTTTTGTGTCTCATTGATTAATGGAGACAACTTTCTTTTTTTTTTTTTTTACACTGAGCCAGTATTGAGAGAGTGCTGCTTAACACTTTGTGCAACGTCAGTTTACATACACTGACAGTACTTGTTTTTCCCACTGACAGGCTCAGATTGTTATTAGAGTGTATGACAGTGTGACTGAAATGATCTCTGCAGAGATAGACCTTTTTATTAAAGAGTAAGATCCTTTATATTTAATCAGAAACAGCCTGAAAATCACTTTTGCCAATTCTACCACACTCTATTTGTATAAAAAGTAATTTTGTGGCATATTTTTACATCTAACTGGGTGAATTAATGGTTTATTTCGATTTTTGTAAGTTTCTTTTTTTTTCCAGTTGACTTTGAATGGGGCTTATGATGAAATTACTGTCAGATTAAATAGAGTCTGATAGCTTTGGTGATCACAATTTTGGGGCTGTTTCTGGTTAAACAAAGAGGATTTTACTCTGTAGGGATCCTTTCCATACTGCTGTCACACACTTTTGAATCTGAGCCTGTCAGTGGCAAAAACAAACACTACTAATGGACGTAAACTGATGGTGCACAAAGGCCCTGAAAGGATGAATTGTAGCTGCTGTCTGCAGCCTTCTCGCTCAATACTGGACGAATTACAAAAATGGTTGTCTCCATTAGACACATAGACACAAAAGCATGAGGTCGAAAATAAGTTACCTTTTAATACACCAGTTTAAGTCACTGTTTCTGCACTTAACTCTCTGGTAAAGTGGTGAAGGCGTTTGATTTTCGTACATAAGTTTTGGAGCGTAAGTATAGCCAAAGTTTTTGTGGTAAAGCTCTGTTTTGTGGTTTGTTTTCGTTTTACTCACATGATGGAATCATATCAGTGTAGTGTCAACTCTTTTACTCACTATATTTGTCCCATCAAAAACACATGTCTATGTAGATATATTGCTTAGTATTTCACCATTGTTTAACTATGTGAGAGGGACTATATAGAGTGGTAGCGGTGGTGATTTTTGGTGGGCTAGCCTGCGTCACCACAAGTCTCGAGCCTGATGCAGTCCTGCCTGTAACCTCTGCAAAATGTGGTTTCTCGCTAAAATATTTGATCATTCTGCGCACAGAGTAGACCTTTATTGGATCCTTAAAAAATACATTTGAAGATACAACCAGCTGCTGGAAACCAAGGTTGAGTGTTCCCTCTATGATCTGCATATGGAGCACTATTAGACTGAATCGCGCAGTAACAAAAGATGTGTTGAAGTCAGATATGAGGCTCCATCCTGTTGCATATGGTGCTTTGTTCAGTGAAGTCAAAACGAAATGCTGGTTGTATTAATCTGATGATCTCGGCTGCGGTCACGTGACTTTGTGGAGGTCAGTAGTTACCTTTCCTTTGGGGCTCTTCTCGTTTGCGGGGTACATGAAGATTCCTCCATAGGCAATGGTGCGGTGAATATCTGAGACCATAGAGCCCACATAACGAGCTCCGTACGGGGCACTGCCATCCTGCAGGAAGTAAGGATATATTTAATATTAGTGCATGAAGTGAAGACAGCTGTATCCCATTTTTGTATCAAATAAAAGAGCAGCTTGTTCCTATGTTAGTTACAATGGATTCCAATGGGAAGTTTTCATGGTGGAAATTTAAAAAAAAAACTTCACTCGTGAAGATGGTCAAAGCCTGTCTGTGATGTCAATGTTTCCCTGTCAAGCCATGGCGATAAAAGATCATTTAAAAGTCTAGTGTCTAGGATTTAGTGGCATCTGTTGCAGTAAGGTTGCAGAACTAAACTTCTTCCATGTGCCAAGCATGGAGACGGACTACAGTGGCTGAAAACGTGAATGTGCCCCTTTGATTAATTCGTCCACTCTGGGCGACTGTAGGAACAACAGGACTCACTCTGTATGTAGATATAAACGGCTCATTTTAAGGTCACAGAAACACAGTTCTTATTTTCAGGTGATGATTAACTAATGAAAACATAGTTATGAATATGAAACACCATTTCTGCCAATAGATTCCCCCAAAATCCTACAAACACACTGGACCTTTAAACAACTGTTGTCTAAAGCACTCAGTATGTAAAGTGACTGTTTGATAAACTTAACACACAAATAGCTCCGGGCTAACAGGCCCAGCACACACTCACTTCTGAACATGGTCGTTACATAAAACTACCTTGTGTTACAACCGCTTACACAAGCCACTCTCAATCTGACTTTCTAATTTCTATAAAAGCAGCCAACATGCATAAGAAAAGAAAATGTTTAAGACTAATAATATACTTTAAATGACCTGTTTGGTAAAAAAAAAAAAAACAAGTCCCAACAAGTGGTTTAAAAAAAAAAATGACCACATGTAAAAGGAAAGGTTGTTCACACTGCTTTTCATTCATCTGTGACCCTGCACACTGAAATAGACACTCACATGTTCAGCTACGTTCAGAACTCTGATCTTATTTGCAGTCATGTTGCTCAGCTAATATGAAATGCAAAAGCTTTTCTTTCTCTGTTGATAGAGAGCAACCAGGGGGGAGGAAAGGGTCCGGTTTGGTGACCTCAGAATTGCATCTCTGCTTTTGCAGATGATGTGGTTCTGTTCTTCTTTTAATTGTGTAAGTCAAGAAAATGCGTCTATATGAAAAGCAAATGAGCACAAACCGCTGGACATAATTTAAATGTAAATACAATAACTTTGGCGCACGTTGCGGGTCTCTAAATTTTAAGATAATTGCATCGGGTGGGTGGCGGGTGGATGATTGATGAGTGCACGAGGATTCGGGTGTCTGCGTATCTCTAGTGTGCCTAAGCTAATATTAACAGTACACAGGTTGGTTCAGTGCTATGTGAAGTGGCAGCATGTTACAATTAGTGTCCCCCCCGAACCAAATCCTGCACAGAGCCCTCAAAAGTCTGGGGCCGGCCCTGTTTCTATTTATTTTGAGAAACAAAACATGACAGTGCATTTTGCTTATGAAAGGAAACTGGTTTGTATACATACAGTAGATTTGTTTCTGGGTATCAGAGTGACAGATGGCTTTCACACATGTTGATATCCCGTGTAGATAACATACTGTATACAGTATAATTACCAAAGGGTAATATACAAACAGGTCAGTCAGGCAGCTGGTTTGAAAGTTGCACATACACCAGACATGCTTCGTTCACAGGTCATGGGCCGCTCTGACCTGCCGATGATGAAAAACCAAAGAGCAAACAACAGACAGGTCAAAGTCCGTCTGCAGCAGCTGGAACATACGTTAATCCTGCCCGAGGAGGAGACTCATGTTACACAAACCTGCAAAAACAGGCTGGTTCTAGATCACTGTTTGGCTCAGCAAATGGACTCCACACTTAAATGCTCAACGCACCAAACTCCACTCTTAAAACAGAGCAGCACTCTTGTCTCAATTTGAGTGGAGTTGCCCTGAAGTGCGCCTCATGTTCAGACGGCACAACGTGACGCAGTCATGTGCTTGCTGAGTCACATCCCAGTCATCATGAGGGAGCAGTGTGTGTGTGCATAGTATTTCCCAAACACAGACCCTCCCATGCTACGCAGCTCTCTCAGAAAACACACACCCAGCTGGCAACAGTTGAGACAGCATGAAACTTCCTAGAGGAAGAGAAAACGAAAAAGAGAGTAGCCTGAGTAGTAAGAGGGTGTGGGAAAGTTGTGAATGAAAATTATTCTAAAAAAAAAAAAAAGTTTTAAAAGTTTATTAGTGCTGGCAGGAACGACATTTCCAGTATTTCTAAAAGTATGTCAGTGTTAAATCTCATGTTACAGTCTTCTTTTGGCTCCAATTTGAAAACACAACTTTTTTGAAGAAAAGCCAACTCAGAATCACAAAGTAATCAGATCTGACGGTGATGTTGCGTCTCAGGCAAATGGTTTAGGAAGTCATAAAAAGATTTGTGTAACACATGGGTACAACGTGTTCTTGATCTCATTTTCCAGACTTCAATTTTGGGAGTCGTTCTGCATTTGCAGCCTTGTTATGGCGAGTTTTGTTTCAACAGGTGACACGTTCCAAACAGGCTAACAAACAAGCAGAGAGGGTTGAAAGAAAGAAAGAAAGAAAGAAAGAAAGAAAGAAAGAAAGAAAGAAAGAAAGAAAGAATGACACCACCTTTGAAGTAGATTCAAACTTTCCTGTGGGTCTTTTCAGCAACATTTGCATTCCAGTAAATCCTTGTGAGACAACAATGTGGTTTGCTGCATCATGATGTGAAGTGTAACATGATGATGAGTGTTCAATGACGGTTATTAACTGAAGGTGTTCGCAGAGGACAAGGCACAACTGACATTGTCTTTTTCATGCCTACAACACTGCCTCCCGACACAATTTAAAGTATAAAAGGCCATGAAACAATCCGTCAACTATCAGGGAAAACTAAAACTGACACTAAAGGTGCAGCAGGTCTTTAAAGGCTCAGTATGCAGTTCTGGAGAAAGATAAATCATTTTGAGTTAGTCATCACACAAAACCGTCAACGTTTTCTTTCTCCAGAACCGCACCTTTAAATTCATTAATTAATTCATTCGTTTTCTGTAACTGCTTCTCCTGTTTGGGGTCACAGGGAGCTGGAGCCTATCCCAGCTGACATTGGGCGAGAGGGTTCACCCTGGACAGGTCACCAGACTATCACAGGGCTGACACATAGAGACAGACAACCATTCACACTCACATTCACACCTACGGACAATTTAGAGTCACCAGTTAAACCCACGCTGACACGGGGAGAACATGCAAACTTAACCTTTAAATTGATCACTGAATTGGTATTAACATCGACATCAGAATTTCTGCTTTGTACTGCACCTTGAACTGTGTTCCATGTATGCAAGATGCTATTAAATAATGCTGTGTTTGTGTGTTATCTTATGAGAATACCTTTAATACCCAAAAATAGTAAGGAAAGTTTATTTGTATTCACCTTTGGACAACAAGGCAATTTAAAGTGCTTTATATAAAATGTAAAAGACATCAAGAAAAGAGACGCGAGGTAAAATGAAGATATTAAAACTAGGATCTGAAGGAGTAAAATAAAACAGAATAAAATGAAGTGCAAGATATGAACAAATGTTCCCAAATTTGATTTAGTAAAGGGAAGTGGCAAACAAGAAAGGTCTTAAGAGTTGTTTCCAGATATATGGTGCATTAAAACTGAATACTGCATCTCCAGAAGAAAACTTGACTGATGTAAACAAAAGCAGCTGCAAATGACAAATGATAAATACAAACAGCTCCATCCATTCTGGTGGAAGTGTTTGGAACACACTGAGGAAACTGCACAGAGGAGAAGTGGATCATTGCTGTGAGAGTGGTGTGAAACATTTCCTTTTAAACTTTTATTTACATTTTTTCCATTGCCCTGAGTAAATTTCGGAATCCATTCTCACTGACGTAAATTCAAGCCGACTACGTCTGCTGCAAGCTGCAAACTTTTTAGAAGCACCTTTTCAAGCCTACAGGTTGTTTGATCCTCAAAAACAGGTCTTAAGTGGATTCTTCCTTTCAAACCGCTTTGCTGAAGCTATAAAAATGGTAACAGACAAATAAAATATGACAAATTTTTTAGTACGATTTTGTGCAACTGTGGTTAAGAAGAAGCATCAGAGATGGACATTATCGCTCAAACGTCACATATAAAAGTGCAGTACATCAGTTAACCCATCACTGATGACCAAACAACCTTTGCGGTCATGTTCGTGACTGCGCTGCTGCAGAAGTGCTGAGTGTGCATGTGTGGAGATCAGAGTTTCCACATGAGTAGCTGCCGTTTCCTGAGGAACACGATGTTTCCTGCAGTAAACAGTGTCGCCATCCTGCAGCTCAGCTGACCCGGCTTCGTCCTGTCTGACCGTACGGTCACACTCTACTGCCCCATCACATGTTTGTGGGTCACTCTTTGCCCACTCTGACTGTGGCACCTTGCTGCATGAAGCATCCTTACTTCAACCGTTTAAAGTCAAGACTTTCACCTTAAATTTACCCTGAAGTCAGGGGTATTTTTGTGCACTTATTTGAGTAACTATACAGTGTAGACAACCAGATTTAACTGGTTCAGAAGGCAAATTACTTCACATCAGTATTCATTGTCAAAATAAAATGAGGTGAAATGAGATGTTTGATGACTTAAAAGCCTTCATCTGGTAAAAATATAGCTTAAGGGGCGCCCATTAGCTCAGTGGGTAAAGCTGGCAGCCCATGTACGAAGGCAACGTCCTTGCCGCAGCAGTCATGAGTTTGATTCCAGGCAGCAGCCCTTTGCTGCATGTCATCCCTTCTCTTTCTCCCCTTTCACACTTAATCTGGCCTGTCCAATAAAGGCCAAAAAAAAAGCTTAAAATTGACCAAGATCTTAAAAGCATACCATAAAAATGTGGCTTAAAACTGGATAAAGAGTCAGTTTATGACAGCTTCTGGCAGACAACCCTGATGCATGTGCAAAGCGGACATGATGCCACTGATGATTCAGATTCAGATTCAGAAAACTTTATTGTCTGTCGTAACAGCAAATCTGATGAAATGACATGGACTCTGTCGTTGATTCCTCTGGGTTTGAACATTGCTGGAAACGTTTGTGGGAATGTACCAACAAAATATATAACATTGGTCTAGTTGAATATATGAATTTAACATGTAACAGAGCATTATTTAAAGTCCTTTACTTAATTAAAAGATCTGAGTACTTCTTCCACCACTGAAAAGTAGCTTCTCCTCGTCATTGTTTCTGCTGCTGAAACATTAAGAGAATTCTGATCTGCTGAGACCCTTTGGAAAAATGTTTTTCTGTGTGCAGCCAACCAGAAGTCCTCGTGTGAAGTCATTCTGCCAGAGCAAATGCTTCGTCAGGATTCACATGACGAGTGTGAGAGGCCGCTGGTGTTTGAAATCCTGCCTCAGGACAGAGCAAAGTGTCGCTGCGTGTGTCAGCAAAACAGCTGCTAAATGTACAGCTTTGGTTGAAAGGTGTCAGATTTAAAACCGCAAACACAAAGTAAAACAGATTTATGTCAAAGCTTTGGGTCAAATTAAGTTTGTGACGTGTCTAGTAGTTTAATTTGTGGTATGTTCTCACCTCTGGGTACTTCTTGTGCTTGAGGTACTCGTTGATAGAGGGGTGGAAGTACTTGGCGTAGCCCTCGTTTAGACTGTAGATCTTCCCCCTTGGCTTGATCTTCACGTTCCTCTCAATCAGGATGAACTCACCGATGGCCTGAGGAGCAAGAACGTAGTGTTTATAATCCAAACGCCAGAGCAAACTACGAGACTAAATTTATTTTAACACATCAGTTTCTTTCATTAGGCAGAGAATTTAAATTCAGTTCACAACAGTCAGAAAAGGTGTTTATTGATGAGGATGCTATGTTTCATTTTACTTAATCAAGCATTTACTGAGAGTCATTCAAGACCCAAGTCTAGCTATTGCATGTCCTTTTTAGACAATGATTAGTTGCTCTAGAGTGTTCTTATATAGTTAAGATATTAGCCACTGTTACTGGATTGGCAAAGTTACTCCATCAGAGCTTGTTGCGCTGTATTAATTGAGTGCAGATGTTGAGGCGCTGGGCGGCCTGGCATAGGGTCAAACTGATATTTTACCTTCTTCACCAATAGAGGACAGCATTGTCATAACAATATTTCTCTTTGTGAATGTGTGCCTGACCTGTTTATTGGCGGTTTATTAGCTCAGGTGCCAATTATTATTAAAGTTTGATATTCATATGGTGAATGCTTTACATATATTTGCTATTCAGAGTTTCTTGAGTTATTGTAACATTATAGACAGCATTAATTAAATTGTAATATGTGTATTTACAGAACCACACCAACCTGTATGACCACAACACATATTGAAAAGTGTGTGTTGATTGTGTGGCACAAAATAAAATAAACTAAGAAATAAGTGACGTTGGATTGTTCTTGCCGGACACCCCTCAGTGGACCTGGATAGCATTCACAACCAGTCAGTGCTCAGTCTTCCTAGGGTAGCTTCATCTGCTTCAACACCCCGGAATTTTTTACTAATAACATTATTTTCTTTAGGCCTGCCGATCTCTTGTTGTTGTTGAAGTGCATGCTGGAAAACAGCACAACGCTCAACAACAAGATTACTTACAAACGCACACTGAACCCTTTTTCATCCTGTAATAACTAAAGCTGCTTTTCTAAGGCAAATACTCAATGATCGGTTGTTGCCACGGAGCCAAAAAACAGTCTGACTCTGGCGTACGATGCAGAATATGATATGATATCAGTAAGTCCTTGTGGGAGTGGGACAGTAATAAAATGGTTTGCCTGACTTAAAACAACAACGAGAGATGATAAAAATAAACCTCCAATACGTAAAAAAATGGCTGAAGTTACGTCATCAGTCTTGATTTTTTTGCACTGCATAGTATGAATTATACTATACAGATGATGACAGTTAAAGTGGGACAAACTTTCTGCCAAATAAAAAGGATCTGTGTGTGTGTTTACTGTCTTCTCTGTCCATGATTGCATTGAGGAGATGTGCAGCCTGGAGGAATGATTGACAGGTTAATGTTTTCTCAAATAAAAGCACTTATGGGCCAGTAAAAGCATATAACAATAAAAAGTGACAGCAAAGGAGAGATAATAAATTTGGGTAGAGCAGAGAAGACAGTGGCGGAAACCTAGAAATGTTTAAATCTGGGGTGAGCAGTTTTATTTTGGCATCACTGGGCAAAAATCCTGAACAAACTTTGAGCATATTGTATTTTAAGTGGACTAAGAGAAAACTAGAATTCTGCACCTCCTCTTGGTTCTGTTTTCAGGCTTTAGAAAATTTAACCTCTGACAGAAGACTCTGGCCATCACAGGTCATTTCAGAGAGAGGGTGTTCGTATTGGCTGTTCTGTTAATGCAGATGTGTTTTCACATCCCTTTGGTGCAGCCCGATTCAATGGTGGTGAGTCCTGCAGAGAAAGTTGCTATTCCAGCATTGGCAACAACTACCTACACTGCAAAGCAACCCAAAAATAAAGGATGGACTCATCAAAAAGAGTCTAACAGAGAGTCTGACGATAAACGAAATGAAACACGGGTGAAGCATTTCAGAGATGGAGAGAAAATGTTGCTAATAGTTTAGTGTTCTGCTAAGTGGAGCTAAAGGCTCACAGCTGCGGATTCAAGTTTTCTTAGCTAATGTTAGCGAGAGCCGATATGATATGATATGATACAATATACTTTATTGTCTCCACAGGGAATTCGTCTTGGACTCTCTAATAGTCCAGAAGCAATAAAAATCATACGCCATAATCAGCAAACTTTCTGTTGCTGCAGGTACACAGGTCAGACCTCAGAGCTGCAGGAGGAGGGTATGCTTTTCCTTTTCCAGATTTCTGCCTGCCCCAGCTTTAATAGCAGTGAGTGTGAGATACTCACCGGGTCCAACATGAAGAAGTTGAGGCCGCTGCCAGTGCTGAGGGCCACCAGGGTGGCGCTGCCGTACAGGGTGTATCCTGCACACACGATGTTCTTTCCCGGCTGCAGGGCATCTTTTTCTGTGGGCTCCCCCTCTGATGTCTGAAATAAACCAACAAAACATGAACAGCGGCATCATGTAGACTTCAGTCTCCTCATATAGCACCGACCTAGAAGTGTCTGTTTCAAGAACTGTATGCAAATGTTTACTTCAAAAAGGGTTCAAGAAACAACAACAGAGAGGGTGACAGATAGGACCAAATGTAGAGGCTGAGGATTTAGTTTAACTTCCTGAACCCACTTAATGCTCGGCCAATAAAACAGACTGCAATCCCTTCAAATGATTAAAAGACTCCCTTTGCATGCAGTTTGGAAAGCTGAAACTCAGATTTGCTGGGCAGCAGTGCCCCCTTGTGTCTGCAGAGTGTTACTGCACTTCTTACTGCACTTAAACACTTTTTATTCTGAATCTATTCAGTATCTTTAGCTAACTGCACCTACCCCCCTTTTTCTATCTATTGCTTTAGATTTATGCAATGAAAAGCAAAGGAACAAGCAAAACAAGATATATGTATATTATATTTAACCAAAAACATCTGGACACAGTCTGGAGGCAAATTATTTTTGACTTCATGCATTTATCGTGCAGTGTATACATAGTTTATTGGTTAATCAGCTCTGTTTATAATCCGTTTATCTCTGTTTTGCTGCATTACTTATCGTATTTGTGATTGTTTTGTATGTATTTACTCACACCTCCACACAGTAGGTAATGTATGGAGAGCAGTGAATATTTACAATGAGCCATAATCGTTTGTTGTTTAAACAAACATTTGAAACAGTTACATTTAAAAGCACAACAACAGTGTGTGCTGTGTAAAGAGAGTTTAGCTGCAGGGAAAAGCTTTAACTCTTTGTTACATCATTTAAAAATGGGACTTTTTTACTGAACAGCAGTAAATTTGAACACTGTGTGATATCAGAATATTCTCATCAGTGCCTGCATGACTTGTGTGTCTCGCAGAGGTCAGACTCACCCGTTTGTAAATAGCAAATATGGTGCCGATGGAAGCCAAGCAGTCGATGTTACTGGAGCCGTCCAGAGGATCAAAACAGACCACGTACTTCCCCTGTGACAACATAAACTGTTATTACTTAAAAATACAGTCCTGCTTATTTCATATTACATGTGCTGCTGCAACACCTGAATGCACCCCTGCAAAGACTCGTTGATAAAGGTTCATCTTATCTTATCAACTTGTGACTTGTAGGACAGTGTATTCCTGCACGAACTTTTAAAACATGAAAATCCCTAGTATATCCATCATCATGCACATGCAGCGTCGTCGTGCTCCTGTTCCCTACTAACCCTCTTCTCTTTGGGAGTGATGATGAGCTCCTCGTTCTCCTCAGACACCATGCAGCACGTGCTGTAGGAGGCCTGCAGCATGTTGATGACCATCTCGTTGGACAGCACGTCCAGCTTCTTCACATCGTCCCCTGTCACGTTCACCGAGCCCGCCAAGCCCTGCCTGTGTGGACCAAGGGACCAACCAATTAACTGATAAGCTTTAGTCTCACACAGTGCTTTAATGTCACTAAGTGCAATCACTCAGGTGCCAAAATTAGTTTTATTCTACTGTTCTCAGTTTTGAAGCACAGAATGTACCCATTTGCTGAAATCATTCCCCTGAGTGCTCTCAATGTCATCGAGAACATGCTTCCCAATTCCAAGTCTTTCCTTCTACTACTACTGTCTCTTTCCAGACACCATGACCGGTTTACTCAAGATAATCTACAGACCTAGGAACTAATCTACAGTAGGAAGTGTTTTCTTTCTACTGAACTACACCTGCCAACCGTATCACTGCACTGAAGGAAGTGTGCATCTACTCATGGATGAGAGGCTGGTGCTCATGATAGCGTGAGATGTAAATTTAACCTCCTCGGCTGAGTTGTAATGTTAGCCAGCTTAGGTGAAGTAGCAGTATGTGGCCATCTAGTTTCTTTATATTGGTGAGACGGCAGATTGGAGAGACAACTTGTCAGCATGCAACCCATGAAAAAAAAAGAGATTCAGCTACTTGTAGAAGCTAACTTGTGAACATCATTTATCTTCCTTTAGCTTCAAACAATGCTGACCTGTGTTTGGTTAAATAATTTCGATGTGTTTGGAATTCCATGAATAATGATTCAATCTTCATGAGTTGGCAGAGTTTCAGCAATTCTCCTTCATATGGAATAATTTCAGGGAAACACTTTACATCAAGCCCTCCATGCTCAGCCTTTATAGGCACCTGTAATTGGAGGCTGCTGTATGAATAGATAATGAAGGATAAAATAATAAAACATGTCTTCACAGGAGGAGTTATGATGTTGCACATACTGTATTTTAATTAAAAAAAAATAGTCTTACATCTGCATACAACTACATTATAGTGTGTTATAAATCTTAAACATGTCAAAAACATGTACAGTGCTTAAAAGTCCGAAATATGTCAACTGTTTTCAGTATTACTGCATGAATATCAGCCACTTTACCTAAGTTTAATGATACTTGGTCTTTAAAACACCTGAATGGTACCTGCACTTATTCACTTTGTAAATCTTAACAGCAGCATTTACTTTCAGGTTGTGTATCCCTCTCAACAAGCGCCAAAATAAATCAAGTTACATCAGTTACTGTAATGGTTACTGTATGTTCAGGGTTTGGCTGTGCTGAGTTTAGGAACTGAGCCATGCTTGGATCTGTGTGCAACCTAAAACTTAAGGCTGCCTAAGAGCCTCAGCTCAAAACTACAGCCAGAAATCGACCCCTTTTAGCTTGGCTTCTCTCCCGTATCAATCTCCCTGACAAAGAACTGGTTATCTTGCCAGAAAAGACTGCAGAGTTCTTTTATCACTTCCAGATTAGAGTGTTGAAACACACCTGAAGTCATACAAATGTCACTGGCTTTGCTTACAGTACAGCAACGTGACTTGTCCGCCGTACAAAACAATCAGTCATATCATGTGTGGCTCAGACAGCTCCTAAACCCTCAGGGAGCACAGCCTCAACCCTTGAGTCACTCTTTGCTCCTAAATCTGCAGTGGGAGTGACGCAAAATCTCTTTATATCAGTCAGCAATGTAATGGTGCATATTCATCAATGGTTCCCAGTAAGCCCATCCCAGTGGCTCAGTACTTACAGGTGGACCAGCCCTGCCTTACGCACGGCAGACGAGATGGCTTTGATTGCAGTCAGCATGGCATTGATGAGCTGGGTCAGTTCACCAGTCGCCCCCTTCGCCTGGCGCCCGGTCTCAATGACAAACCGGGTCAGGGTCCATACGTCTGTGTCAAACTCCGACTGGTCTGACATGCTGGTGTCTGGTCTTTGTATCCCTGCTAGTGGGCAGCAGCAGCAGCAGCAGATTGAGCAGAGAACAGGCAGCAAGTGAGTGACCTCCTTACCAGCCAAGCCTTTTCATACCCAGAGCAATGAAGGCAAGCCAAGGGGGGCTATTTGTAAGCGCAGCCAATGGAAGGGTACGTGTGTGTGTATGAGTATTTGGCATGTGAGGGGGTGTCAGGTGTCAGCTGATGAGGATGGCACAGTTTGATCCTGCATAAGACAAGCCCTGCTATTCCTTTAGTCAAAAAAAGAAGCTTGCAACATGTTAGACAACAGTAACTCAAACCTTGGGTAACATGAGAGCTCTTAGGTAAATTCTCTGGATTTTTCACCACATTTGTTTGCACATGAACCTGAGAAGTCTGCTGCTGCTGTGACAATAAAGAAACAACTTTCTTTGTCTAAGTTCATTTGACGAACGAGTCATGAGTTAATATCAAGAGAGTAGAAAGCAGCTGCTGGGCTTTGGCAGAACAAGTGAGCTTTAAATGTCATTAGGTCTCTGTGAGCTTTCTCTGACCTTTAGTTTAAAGGTCAACTCCCCTGGATAAAGTATCTCTTAACTTGTGAAGATGGTATACACCTATGAGCCAAGATATAACCACTGGCAAATGAGGTGTGTAACAGTGCAATGTACTGCTGGGAAACCTTGTATCCTGGATACTACTTGATGCGTTACACCCATTATAGATGAAGTACACCCCCTCATGGCAATGACACTCCTTGATGGCAGCGTAGCACACGGCAGGACAGTGCAACATGCCACACCACAAAAACTGACGTGAGGTACGTGACAACAAGCTCAAGGAATCAACCTGGCCTCCAAACTCCCCAGATCCCAATCTGATCAAGCCATCGGTACCCCAGAGGTACTTCTGATCTACGGTGGAGCCACTTCGGATTGGACTTGACTCTGACTTATTGAGGCACAGACCCAGGACCTCTGGGGGTGTCTTGTGGTGTCTGGCATTAGGGCACTGGTGGCAGATCCTTTGAGTCCTGCGAGTTGTGAGATGGGGTACCAGCACATGCTACAGACACTCAATGAGATCGGGATCGGGAGAATTTTGAGGCCAGGTTGAGCTCTGTCACATTACTCGAGTCATTCTTGAGCATTTTTTCTAGGTATGGCACGGTACATTGTCCAGGGAGTACTTGGTCTGTAACAATGTTTGGGTGGGAGGACATAACGAAGCATCCACATGAATGCCAGGACCCAGAAGTTTCACATTGCATTGTAACAAGACGATCAATGCTAGTCAGCTCATTTGTCAAGAGCCCCACCATCTTGCCCGGACATTGTGATGTGGTCCAGCAGCATCAAGACGGTGCTCCTCATCGAGCTAACCGTCCCATGGGAGACAGGGATCGAAGCTGCCTCAGAGAGGACGAAGCTGAAGTACTCAGACTTTGCTGCCGAATGCGAAGAGGCAGGCTGGAGAAACACTCAAGAGGCACTCAAGGACTTGGCGGATGAGGGAGAAAGGAGCAACTTCTGGCAAGAGTTGGGGCGCCACTTAGCCAGAGCTTGGCTAGGTGGCGCCCCGCCAGCTCCACCACCAGGAGGCGTTCCAGGTTTAAAGAAGTGAAACGCTGATGAGCGGTGGCACCTGGCTGATGACGCTGCAGCTGGCCAACCATTAGGCACCGGAAGAGGTGCGACAGGCAGTAATGCCATAGCAGGGGAACATCTACCTGGATACTCAACTGATTGGCTGATCGGTGTATCTTCCAACTTCTCAATTTTCAAAATGCACAAAGTTTATATCCTTGCACTCAGGTTTTCATTTGGTATTTGTGCATGCTATTTGCATTTGTAAAAGGTGGCATGTGTCTTGGAACATCTTTCTTCAAAAACACTTAAAGCTTAGTTTAAATGACGAAAACACTGATTTTGTCTTCGTAGACTCATTTGGATTTATTGACAGACTTCATCATTTCAAACAGTAGTTGTTCACAGAATAAAAAAGGCATCAGGTTTTCTTGCATTTGGTCCTTCACACGTCTACAAAGTATCCTCATTCTAATTAAAAAGGCACAGCTGGAGGTAAACAGGAGTTGATTCAAGTGCATTTGTTTTTGGCACATTTCTAGTCTTTGGTAGTTTATTTGTGTAATGTGTGCGTTTGTGTGCATAACAGAGCTTATGAACCACAGTTTTAATGTTTCCACTGAACCACATTCTTTGATTATCTGTCAGCTTTCTATAAATAAAACATGAGCGTTGCTGGTATGGCATTAAAAACCTTGTACTTTAAATCTGTGTTTTAACTGAGAAAATCCCCCCCATACTTTTTATGCGTAAGACAAGACACAATTACATCAAGCTCAAAATGAGGCAGGATTCCAGTTTGGAGGTACGAGGTTCCTCGTCGGACAGAGGTGGTTGTGAGTGAGTCGGTGCGGTCTCACTTCTTGGCATGCTTCTTACAGATGGCGATGTACTCCAGGACGTCGTCAGGGGAGCCCATAGCCACGGGAGAGCGCTCGTGGATGCTCTTAGGCTGGATGTCCAGAATGCGCTCGTAGCCGGTGGAGGCCATGCCGCCTGCCTGCTCCATGATGAAGGCCATGGGGTTGCCTTCGTACAGCAGCCGCAGCTTTGAGGAGGAGGAGGGGGAGTTTAGTTTCTGGTGCTAATGTCAAACTTTCTTAAAGGGATAGTTCAGAGTTTTTGAAGTGGGGTTGTATGAGATACTGCACATCCCCAGTTTGAGAGCAGGCAGCAGTGCCAGCACAGAAGTTAAGCTATCTATCTTTGCTGGAAATTTACTGTACTTAAAAAGAAAGTTTTTTTTACAAACTAGAAATGTTTGCCAGTCACTTGCGGCCCATTTGGAATGCGCCCACGACCCACTTTTGGACCACAACCCACCAGTTGGGAACCATTGACCTAAAAACATCAATATCAGTTTAAATGTGCGCTATATCGAGAATATTTTCACTACTTTACATTGCAGTCAGACAGTAATTTCCGATGGGGAACTGAATCTGTTACCTCTGCTCTCTTCAAAGGCACCAGACTCCATTGACAAAACCAGTAATTTTACCTCGCAGAACACGGGACCTGCTGGTTGGCCGCTCCCTGAATGGTTAGTTTGTTTGTGTTATTGTGCGACTTTTGTGTTTCAAAGGGTTAGTTCGGATTCACCAAAGCCACACAATGTCACAAACTAACTAGCTGATCGAGGCAGCAGTAGACCAGCAGGCCCAGTGTTCTGCGAGGTAAAATTACTGGTTTTGTCAATGGAGTCTGGTGACTTGGACGAGAGCATAGAAAAGTTTCACTTTAAGTTCACGGAGAGCCGTCTGACAGCAAGGTGAAGCAATAAAAACATGAATATAACAGAATATGTTTTGCTGCTGCCCCCATCCACAGCAGGACATCAATTGGCTTCTGTAGCAGTACTCCTGTCTGTTTCCCCAAAGTGCGAGTGTGCCGACCGCCATACTGCATGTAATACACTGACTACAGATAAGCACCTCATATAACCCCACTTCAGAAGATCCAAACTATCCCTTTAAAAAAATATCCACATTTTAAATTGTTAAAGTTAACAAGTCTCCAAACGGTTTAGCATTGTCATAGCCATGGCAGGTCATCAAACACTACAATATTAAATGTACCAACAGTTAAAGGACGGGTTCAGACAACAGACAGGGGCCCATTTAAACAGGTTTGTCTTGCTGAAATCATTCTGACATCATCAACAACAACATCACAACATCTCTTCCTAATGAGACATGACTAAAGCCCGTAAAACTTGTTTCGACATTCATATGGGCACCTGATTATTACTTTGACACAGACAGACGGAAAAAATGTGAGCCTATCATTTAAGATCACTGAGAATATGAAACTCAACATCTGGAAACATCTTTTAAATCTTGCTTTTAAGAAGTTTTTTTATTTCCTTCATCATTTTATTGAAATATTTTGTCTACTAAAATACTTTGTTTGCAACATTTTCATCTGTAAGGTGTAAGAAGTAAATATAAAGTTTGTCATGAGTAGAATAAAACACCTTTAATATTGTGTGGCTTTTTAAAATTTTACTCAAAACTCAAAGAGTGCCTGGATCTTTCCCTTGTTTGTAAACTGGGACTTATTTTTAATAACACTTTTGAAACCTTTTTGAAAACATACTATGCCCTCTCTTGTATGCATTATAAGTGTGATGCTTTCTACCCTTTTCAAATGTGACAACATCATATTTGGCTCATTCTTACGAACACTGGAAGGATGTGGGGTGTGAAGAAACAATATTGTGACACTTCAGTTCAAGTTTCAGGGTTTTAAAGTGACAGTGAAGAAACTATTTTTGACGGAAATCTCATGAAAAACACCAAAACCAACCGTAACGTTATCTTGTTAAAGTATCTTCTGTGTATCTGATATATCGTAATTCTCTGTGCTGTGGATCTTTATTGTTGTCCAGAAACATTTTCTCACCACATCACTGAGCCAAGCTGTGTGACATGTTACTTTCATATGATCAACATGTTTTAGGATGGACATCTGAGCATTTATTAGGTCTTAAGAATACTTAATTGTCTCAATAGTTTAAAGTGTGAGTGAGCAGGAGAAAGCAGTGATGGGATCTTACCTTTCCTTCACGGTTCTTTGCATTTCCTGGGTATAAAAAGATGCCTCCGTACATCAGCGTTCGGTGGACGTCTGCCACCATGGAGCCAATGTAACGGGCGTTGTAGGGCTCAGTGCCGTCCTACAGTTATTTCAAATCGTGCATTAGTAAGCTACTTAATCCTGCACTTGAGAATATGTACATTTCAAAATGCAGACATCTAGTCCAAGACTGCAGATAAAAAATTGGCAATTTTGCCAAAATAAATACAGATAAAAAACATTGCTCTGCTTGAAGCTGCTCCCACACACGTCCTGACATCAGTGTTACCTGAGGGAACTTCTTCTTCTGCAGGTACTCTATGACAGCGGGGTCAAAGTACTTTGAGTAACCTTCATTCACGCTGTAAATCTTGCCTCGCTTCTTGATTTTCACATCCCGATCAACCAGGATAAATTCTCCAATGGCCTGATGAGGACAAAGCAGAAAACGTTATCAACAAGTTCAGCTTTCTTGAATGCGACACACAGCACCTTCAGGAGAGTACTAACCGGGTCGAGCATGAAGCCGTTGACTCCCCGGCCGGTGGAGATCACCATCATGGTGGCGCTGCCGTAGAGGGCGTAGCCTGCTGCCACGAGGGCAGTGCCAGGCTGCAGAGCGTCCTTCTCACTGGGCTCATCATCTGTGGTCTGAGGGAAACAATATAAACTAATGTTATCACACATATCATCAGGACAGTGCACACCCCAACCAAAGTCTTTTCACACTTCTTATTTTATTTATTTTTCTTAAAATCTAACTTTAATTCTAATTTTATTCTTGTATTGTGTGAAGGGAGACGGGCAATTAAGAATTTTATTGCATGGTTTAAACCGCTGGGTTTGCTACTGTGCATATAACAATAAACTTCTTGAATCTTGAATCCTGAATTTCAGTGGTTTGTAGGCAACTTTATTATCTATAATTGTGGAGTAGACAGTACTAGAATCTTGAACCAAAGGTGATTACGTGTCTCTTAAACCTGATTTTTCTTCCTTGCAGATTTATTTTTCTTACATTTGTTCCTTTGGTTTAACATTCTAGTAAAATGGCATTAAGAAGTAAGAATGCTTTCCTTTCAAGGGACAAAGAAAAGTCTGGGTTTGAGTGGACTTGACCTGAACACTATCACTGTAAGGGTTAATACTAGATCAGTGAAGCATTTTAAAGACAGTAAATATCAGCCACAACTATAAGTGATCAGTCTAGATGTTCAAAAACTAATAGAAAAACTTGTCATCCTGACACATTTTGGCTTTAAGTTTGGAAATCAAGGACAAGGACACTAAGAATTTTAACCTGTTGGTACCTTTTTGTAGATGGAAAAGATGGTTCCAATGGAGACGAGACAGTCGATGTTGGAGGAGCCGTCCAAAGGGTCGAAGCACACAATGTATTTGCCCTGAAAGAGAAGGAAGAGTGGAGTTCATTTTCTTGGAAGCAAACACAGTTATATTTACATTCAGCCGCTCACCAGCAGGCATTGTGTGTGTGTGTGTGTGTGTGTGTGTGTGTGTGTGTGTGTGTGTGTGTCAAACATGCTGCATGTATTTCCTTCATCATAAAACATTTGCAAAGCTGATTTTTTTTAAAGTATTTCAAATCTAAAGATGGTGATTTAAACAGTTTCCATTCATATTCACAGCCTAACTTCCTCCCTGTCTTTCACTGGCATGTTGTTGTATATACTGACGTGTTATTACCACCTGTAGATGAGTGGAACAGAGTGACACCATTGACAGGAATGTGTATCGCCTCACTTCCTTGTGGGCATGCATGAGCTACACAAAGAGATGCCCCACTTCCTGCACCAACCAGAGACGATTAAAAGGAGAATATAATTTAATCATTGCTGTGCATGGAGTCGGACTGAAAGTAGTGCAAGTCATTTCATTTAACAAGTATTTCAACAGGAACTAAAACCCCAGCCTTTTTCACTGAACCAGTTATGAGAGAAGATCCTACAAGGAAAACTTCCACAAAACAGTCATTTACATCAACCCGAAGAAAACTGGATGATCTTGTTTTAACGCTTCATGTCAGAAAACAAAGTTCCCAAATAACGAAAGCAGGTTTCCCCAGCTCAGTGGGCTCCTCAGGAAGCTCACACAGCTTCAGGAGTAGCACAGATCCCTGGCTTTGTTTCAGCATCTAAAATCAACCTCTAGTCTTCCTTCATCGGCCACACTTACCCTTGTATCTGGCTCTATGATGATGGCTCGCTCGTTCTCCTCAGACACCATCACACAGGAGGTAAAAGATGACTTGATCATGTTGATGACCAGGTCATTGGAAAGAATGTCCAACTTCTTCACCTGGTCCCCCGTCACGTTGGTGCTGCCGGCAATGCCAAAACTGATGACGATAAGAAGATGAAAGTAGATAGAGTGAGGGTGAAAATGTAAAACTAAAAAATAAGTTGTTCTTAAGTGTTTTTATCAGCTCATTTAAAAAGTCGTTGTTTCCCAAAAGTCGTTGATGTCTTGTCTGTTTTAATCACTGACATGTAAAGCACTTTGTAACTCTATTTTGAAAAGCACTTTATCAGTAAAGATCTTTTATTATTCCCCATAGTTATATACTGAAACCAGCTTAAAATCATGAAAGCTGCAGTCTCTAGTTAAGAGGAAGGAAAAATAAAAACCTGCAAGTGATGCATGACTCTGCATTTCTCTAAATTGCAGAGGTTGGTTGGTGATTGAGTAAAAGACTGCATCACCCACTGAAGGTAAATCTGAATCAGAATCATCAGGCACAAGAGTTCAGCACAATCAAGTATGTAAGGGATATAACCATATGATGTGCACAAATGCAACATGTTCAAATGTAAAAAAGTGAAGAGGAAGGGCAACAAAAAGATGAAGTAATGAGGAGCAGGGGGAGGAGAGCAGAAATGCATGACTTTCTCTAGCAATACAGCTGCACATAACCGACACTAAATATTTGGAGGAAAGGTTATTGCATGTGTGCGCCATCATACACAAGTAGGCGTGGTGGTAGTTTCATTTATGCGCCTTGTGATTGGCGCACAAGGATCCTGGATCTCCTGCGCAGTTTGTGCCAACGTGGATGCAGTGGACTGCAACTTCACTGACACTTTAAAGCTCTGAGTGGCCTGTTAGTATATGAGCAAAGTGATGTCTTATACTCAGTGAGGCTTGTTTACTCACAGATGAGCGATCCCAGCTTTACGCACAGCGCTGGAGATGGCCTTCACCGCCGTGCACAGAGAGTTCAGCAGCCTCGTCATCTCCCCGGTGCCTTTCGCCCTCCTGCCCTCCTCCATAACGAACCGGGTCACGGTGACCACGTTGGTGTCGATGACTCCTTGGTCGGACATGGTGGCGGATGGTCTCCTGCAGCCTCAGAGTAGAAGCTGGAGGAAATGCTGCACGACTTAAATGCTGTGTAACGCGGAACTAGAGTGGAGGTGGGTGCAGACACTGAAGGGCCAATCCAGAGCCGCAGGAGAGGAGTGGCCCCGCTGGAAACACTACCCGCTTTGTACAAACTCAACAGAGAAGTGATGAAATGATAAAGTCACCGATAGAGGGATGTGACCAGAATAATAGACGCCGTGCGGGCCTGAAATCAAGCTTCCATTGTGCAAGACGGGTCGTGCACTTTAGAGCAGGTCTGATAGAGTGAATGAACAGTTTCATAAGTTTTATTTCTGATAGTGTGCATTCACAATCTTCCTGCTCTTGGACAGATGAACTTTTCAGCTTTCAGATTTTTTTTTGTCCCAGATGTTTTGTTCAATCTGTCCACTTTTACTGCCTTCTCTGCTGCACTTATTACTGATCTGTAACCTTAACCCTGGTCTTTCCACTTGTATTTTATTTCACTTCATGTCATTTACTTCCTTTCTGAATTGATTTTACCCTGGTTTTTATTGGTTATTGATTTTAAGTGTCATCACAGTGCATTTTTATGCCTCAGTAAATCACTTTGAATTGCCTCTGTGTTTTAAATGTGCTATATAGACACAGCTGCATTGTCTTGTCTATCTAATGTGGACACCCACAAGGAGGTAAGGAGCTCAGACATCCAGAGGGAGCTCGGAATAGAGCCGCTGCCCCTTCTAGTTAAAAGGGGTCAGTTGACATCTGATCAGGATGTATCCCGGATGCCTCCAGGCTCGTCCCGCTGGTAGGAGGCATCGGGGCAGACCAGAACACACTGGAGGGATTACATATCTCATCTGGCCTGGGAACAGCTGGGGACACCTCAGGAAGAGCTGGAAAGTGTTGCTGGGGAGAGGGATGTCTGGGGGGCTTTGCTTGGCCTGCTGCCCCTGCGACCCAGCCCTGGATAAGTGGATGAAAATGGATGGACGTAGTGCCCTCTTCTGTACAAAGAGAAGTAGAGAGCCTGAACAAAGCACAGGCTACATCCACTATATTGTCTTAAGACTTACTTAGACTTAGTTCCTCCCGTTGCTATTGGAACATTGGGTGACGAGTCCCTTCCACTTGCTCCAGTCCCTGGCGACCCTTCTTGTACCATGCCAGCTGACGCCCATCTCACTAAGGTCTTCCCAATCCATTGCCACACTCGCTGGTCTCTCTCTTGGCAGTCGGAGTTTGTGTCCAGCCATTCTTCCTCTCCTGTCAGAGACCATGTCAGACAGTAGCGTCACCCCTGCCCTTCTCATCACCTTATCGTTGGTGATGTGGTCTAGCCATGAGATCCTCAAGATGGTTCTGAGGCATCGTCGGTGGAAGACATCCAACATGCTGGTAATGCTGGCAGTCCTCATCCACGTCTCGTAGGCGTAGGTCACTGCTGGAATGACCACTGACATATTCAAGCGTAGCTTGATGGCTGTAGTGATAGCTTTGGACGACCATATGTTGTGGAGGCAATGGAACACTCCGATTCTCGTTCATATGTCTTCATCTCCTGTACTCAAGATGTTACTGACAAGATATGTGAAGTTCTCAATGTCATACTTGCCTATAGTGAGTGGTGGGTGGTGTTGATCCTGTCCGACGATCATGGACTTGGTCTTCTTGTGGCTGATCCGTAGACCAACCTTTGCTCCATGCTCTGTGAGATTGCTGGTCATCTTTTGGAGTGCAACGTGGGTATGACTACTCAGAGCCAGGTCGTCTGCAAAGTCCAGGTCATGCAGTCTGCCCTGTCCCCACTTGATGACTTCATCGCAAAATCAATAACGATAAGGAAGAGCAAGGGTGACAGGATGCAACCCTGTCTTACGCCGGTCACAATGTCAAAGTCATCGGTTGTGCCACTGCTGGTTCTGACACGACATGTGGAGTTACTGTACAGGGCCCAGAAAATGTTTACGTATTTGGACGGCACGCCATACAGCTGGACAAACTGACAATTATTTTAATTGTAATTTAATGTGAAAAAGAAACTGTTGCTACCATGAATAGCCTACAAGACAATAAATCCCCACAAGAGCTTTAAATATCAGCTTGTAATCAGCGGTGGAGGCAGCTCTTGTGCTTAATTTGGCTCAGGAGAGAGACATTCAACTTTAAATGGTCGTATTTGTATTTATTTTAAATACCTTCAGAATCTCAAAACCCACAAGAGGGTTTGAAAGGCATGTTACTTTAAAAATCTACAAAATCAGACTATTTATCACAGCTAAAAACTGTGAAATATGGTTACTTATGGTGGAGGAAAGTGTCGTGCATTTCCCCCAGTCAACCAGGGAGGCTTGAGAAAAAATATTTGTATCTCCAGGGCAGGGCAGGATATTAAATAAAAACAGAGTCACACCACAGGCACTGTGGTGACTCTTCACTTCATAGTGCTGGGTAGCTTGGGAGTTTTATATTGAACAAAACGGAATCATAATTTATCAGTTGATTATATTTTGTATTATTAATTTGAATCTGCAAAGTAAGTGAAGTTTCAATAAATGTAGTGTAAAAACAAGTACAATATTTTCCTCTAAAATGTACATATAGACATATAAAGTAGCATTAAATAGAAATACTCAAGAAAAGTAAAGTATTTCAAAACTGTACTGAAGTGCCATGTTTGAGTAAATGTATTTTCCCAACAGTGCTTGTAGTGAAGGTAAACTACAAACAGACAATTAACTTCTTGTATGTCTATATTTTCTTCATCTATAATGCTGTTACACCAAAACGCCACAAGATGGCAGTCTTGTCCAGTCAGCCTCATCATAGACTTTTACTGTGAATAGTTAGGTAGGAAGAAGATGAACTGATCTCCAAGATAATAAAGAAGAAACATGCTCTTCCACATGTTAAGCAAGATTAGAGTATTATTTTTTTGTTTTTGCACATTTTTAGAATAAATCAATGAAAGCAGCACCATGCAAAAGTTTGGGAGCCCCGTGATATCTGAGCTCTCAGACAACTTTACCAGGGTCTCAGACATTTATTAGCTTATGAGGGCTCTGGCTCGTACGTAATCATCGTTAGGAAAGGCCAGGAGATTCAGATTTCAAAGCTTTATAAACACTGTGACTCCTGAAACCTTGTCCCAACAATCAGCAGCCATGGGCTCCTCTAAACAGCTGCCCAGCACTCTGAAAACTAAAATAACTGATGCCCACAAACAAGATGGCAAAGTGTTTCCAGGCAGCTGTTTCCTCAGTCTGTTAAGAAATGGCAGTTAACAGGAACTGTGGAGAGTTGCTCGTAGGATCGTTGGAAAGGCAAATCAAAACCACTTTTTGACTGCAAAAGACCTGCAGGAAGATTTATCAGACTCTGGAGTGGTGGTGCACCGTGCAGTGACACCTGCATAAATACCTTTGAGGAAGAGTCATCAGAGGAAACCTTTCCTGTGTCCTCACCACAAAATTCAGCATCAGACGTTTGCAAAGGAACATCCAGACAAGACTGATGATTTTTGGAAACAAGTGAAGTTACAATAGAACCTTTTGGACGCAGTGAGTAAAGGTATGTTTGGAGAAAAAAGGGACACCTGTCCAACTGTCAGACACGGAGGATCGATCGTGCTTTGGGCTTGTGTTGCAGCCAGTGGCACGGGGAACATTTCACAGGTAGAGGGAAGAATGGATTCAGTTAAATTACAACAAAGTCTGGAAGCAAACATCACAGGATCGGTAGAAAGCTGAAGATGAAGAGAGGATAGCTTGGTTTTTGTCATTGTGTAGGTGTCTAATATCCACTGTATATTTTGAGTGTTTTTATTGTGATGTTGTTTGGTTGTAACTTTTTTATATGCTGCTCTCTACCAGGTCTCCCTTGACAAGAGATTGTTGATCTCTACGAGACTTACCTGGTTAGAAATGGGTTAAATTAAAGAGCAGTGCATGCAAGGTGACCCAAGAGTCTCACAGAAGCAGAAGCCTTGCAATGAAGAATTGGTAGAAAGCCTACTGCTCACACCCTACATACCCCCCCAGAACCCTCTCATCATCACACACTGGTGTCCTAACTGTGCCCATGATCCAAGGTAAATTTTTAGGACGGTGCATGATCTTGATGATGATGATGATCTTAGATTTTCTGCAACTGTGTCATCCTTTAAAGTCAAGCTTAAGACCTACCTGTTCCCCCAGACCGACAAATGAATAGTTAGTGCCCCTGACTCTGTGTCTGTCTCCCTCACGAATACTTTGTATGAAATGTGCTGTATAAATAAAATTTGATTTGATTTAAAAATCTCCCAAACAAGAACTAAAGACTCTTAGGTGGCTAAAAACTAAAGCGTGTAGAGTTGGTGATACCTGCCAAAGGGGGCGCTGCTAAATACTGACGTGCAGGGTGCCCAAGCATTTGCTTCATTCCCTTTTCCTTTTTTTGTTATTTTGAAACTGTTAAAGATTGAAATAAAAAAAATAATCTGGTTTTAAATATTTAAGAAATGTGTCATCATTAATTTATTCATCAAATTGCATTGCTACACACAAAACTTTTGCATGCAACTATATGTAGTTACATTTAAATTATTATAATAATAACAATTAATGTCATTGTTAGTTGATAAAGACAAATATGGTCCTGAGGTTCACCTCCTGTAGCAGCACAACTCTCACACTTGACTAAAATTGTGTTTCATGTGAATAGTTGTTTCATTCACTGTCTTTTAACTGTATTTGTGCTTTGGCAACACATGTTAAATGCCATGCCAGTAAAACCTGTTGAACTGAACTCAGTAGTCCTTATATTAGTTTACAAAGAAAAGCTGTGTTCACTTATTTTTATCTCTCTTACAAGTAAAACTGCTTCAACTTGTCACCAGGAAGCTGCAGGGTACATGTGGTTGTTCAGCTCCGTGTAGCTCGGACAGTAAAAAGTAGGCCACCCTGCAGCAGGTAACTACACCTGCAGCTTGTGACACCCACTGACCGTCACAGCAGCACGGCGCGCACTTATCTTAGGGACCCACTGCGCATGCCCGCGGCTCAACAACTCGCTGCTGAGGCGGACAAGTACAAAGAGGCTGCTGGTGGTGGTGCAGACGGGACGTGCCGTGCGCCACGGGGCCAAACTGCAACCTTGTACGCTTTAACTTTAACCTGCTGCCTCGACTGGACAGTTTACCCTCCAACAATCAGCCTCCACGGACAATCAGAGGTAACAGAGAGGAGGCGGTGTTGCGTTCAGGTCCAGACACACTGCTCGTGGAGACTTGGCGTCGGGTGAGTCAAACGCTTTGAGAGCTTCTCGTATATGAACTCCATCCTGCTTTAAAGCTTTCCAGGATGTTTGTGTGCGCGTAAAAGCATGCGTGAGTGTTTGGTGTAACGACTTGGTTAAGTTTCCTCGATGCATGTTCTGGGTCAGGTGGTCCTGCAGCGCCCAGACCAGACAATCCCATGAAGCGCTGCTGGTTAAGCAGGATTACGGTTAAAGTCATACGGTGTGTGTTGTACCTGCTGCTTGTGGCAATCTGGTGTCTGTTTCCGAGCGGACAAAGCTCGTTCCCGCCAGACAGGTGTCCTGGAAGTGCTGCACGTATGCTGCATGTGTGGGGCTGAACTTTGAGCTCCAAGGTGCGTGCTGAGAAGTGTTTTCCATTAAGGTTGAAGATGATGCAGCTTTTCAAACACTGCACCATCTCTCTCATGTGATTTCTAGTAATCCCTCACCATTATGTGACCCACACTGACTCATTTTCACCATGCAGTCACCACAGCTGTGCAGGTTCCCAAACACCCTCACCTCAAGCCTCCACAAGAATAATCCCTCTCTGTCACTGTAGTCATTGTCATTGCGTCTTTAAAGGCTGCTGAAAGAGACTTTGCAGTGTGGTTGCTCATATCCAGAGATAATTCCTCGTCACTACCTATTTTCTCACTGTTTCTCACTGCTCTGTAAAAGCAGCTGAAGCTTTAGGGTCAGAGAAGCGGGGACACAGACCTGGATGGTGGTCCCTATTGTGCTGGTGAAGAGCTGGGGTCAAACAGAGGGCTCTTCATCTTCTGTAGAAGCTCAGAGGTTTTTTTCTGCAGAGGTAAAGCACTGAATTGATATGTCAAGGGGAAGAATATGAGCTCTGTGACATCGGTTTAATGAAATTCTTCGGCTTCCAGTGTGGCACTTCTGGCATATCCCTGAATCCATTTTTCTGCAATTGTGTATAAAAAGAATAGAGATTACAAACAGCGCTGTCACGGGAGGAGACCAAACAAAGCATTCCTTCAGACATGAAAGTACCAACCTGCTGTGGCTTCGGTGAACCTGGTGATCTTTTGTGCAGTCGCTTTGGGAAGATATCACATTTTTCTATAAATCATTTTTGATTTTTACACCTTTTAACTTCATTTGCTTGCCAGTAGTTAAAGTTTAATTTATTTAGCTATTAAAACATTTAAGTTGCATTGCTGCCATCTTATTCAAACCAACACTGATTACAAAATGCTGTAAGAGATAAATACCCATTCTTGTCATGTCGGCATGTATAAACAGCACCTTATTCTGTACACAAAATGGCGCTGAACACATTGTGAGACACAAGAAGAGCACACAACACAATATATTTTAACGGCAGCACAAACTACACCCTCAAATTACCACTAACAGTTTCAATACAAAGTACATTAAATCTAAATGTAGAGAGGATTATCTGCAGGATTGTTTTGTTAGACTGCATCACTTTTAACCAAGTGTACCTAATAAACTGGCAGTTTGTGTATATTTGCCCTACTAGGTGGCCCAAGTGGTGAATTTGAATCTTGGCTGGACCTTTTTTAGCTCAGCAGTCCTCTGCAGAAGAGTTTGTTTTGGACACTGCAACCAGCAGCTCAGTCGTGTTTTGTGGTGCCACCATGCTGCACTGTGTACAAGACATTAGTCTACATGTTGTTGTCGTCTGCTCACCTGTCTGCACCTTAAATAACTTCAAAACAATACATGGAAAATGTTTTTTTAGATGCGATGAGCAGCTCTATAGCTCGCTCTGTGGGGTGGTTGGTCAGATGGTGGGATCCACAAAGATTTCCCCAGTCTTTGGCGACCATTTTTTTTTGTCCAAGGAGGCTGAAATTTGGCACAGAGGTTGCAGCTATTGTGAATTAACGCCACATATGTGTACAAAGTGATTTAAAACACAAAATTGCAGGCTTTATCTTTTTGTTAAATCATGGTTCCCAACCTTTATTCCTTACACACTTTTCTAATGCAGGGTGAGGCTGCTACGGAGAAAGTGAAGGCTCTTTGACTGTATCATACTTCACCATGCCTTATCCTGTGAGTTTATAGCCCTTTTTAGATAAGAAGTGTGCAAATTTGCAGGAAAGCCCAATCACTCTTTTTTCAGCATTGGCAGTGTAAAAACAAAATCGGGGAGTGCAGCAAAATGCCGCCTACCTTCTTTTGTATTATGCGTCTTTTTCGGGGCAATGGGGGGCCTGTCCTTCACCGTTCCCATCATCTGAAGGTTAATTTGCGAGGGCAAGGAGGGCACACATTTCCATGTCTCCCCAGTTGCTCATCTTTACAGTGTCTGTCAGGTTTGCGTTTCCCTCTTGCTACTAGCTGCTCACTAATTCCTGTTTATCCACCGCCAGTGGGTCGCACGTGCAGCGTCATCAACAGCTCCTCCCACAAGTCATCAACAGCCCCTCCTCTTGCGGAAGGCCGCCTCAATCTGTTTAAACTAAAAGGGTTCTGCCAATATGTCTACCCTACGAGGCGGAAAATTGGGCACCTCAGATCAACTCGCCCATCCGGCTGTGTTTATCTAAATGCTCGCAGCTTGCCGGCAAAACAGCCCAACATTCGCGGAAAATGTGGCAGTTAAAAGGGGCTCTTGTGTCTTGAATAAAAATCTAAACTTTAAAACCATGTCCTTACACCCCTTTTAAAGTCTAGAACGCCTCAAGACCCCCTGTGATGTTTTGGTGACCCCTAAAGAAGGTCAGGGCCCCCAGATTGGGAACCAGTGTGATAAAGGATTGTTTTTGTTGTTGTTTGTTTGACATTCAGGTGTCTGTTACATTAAATGGTTGTTAGGATAATTAAAATGCTTATTACTGCCACTTGAAGAAGATTTTTTAAATGAAATATCCTCTTGTTAACTCTCTGTTTAGGGTAACTAATGCCTATGTATTAGTGCACATGCATGACGCTGAGTTTAGCGTTTAGGCTGCTCACGTGCCTCTTGTTTATTTCACTTGACATTTCAGAGCTCGCTCATACTGCTACAAGCTTAGCATTAAATCTGTACATCGTGCATGTCCTCCAGCAACACCCAGAGCATTCCACAGCCTCTCACTGGTTTCCCGTCAACACATAAGCAGATCGGGTGGAAGCACGGCCTGGCGTCGATTGGTACATCAGGCTTAGCGGCGCTCTGAGTCCACATCATCAGGGTCGGCCATTCAGCCTTTGTGGACATATGGCAGAGGTCTCTCAATTAACACCTTAGTGAGACGACCCTTCTGTCCACATGATCAAAGCTGGGTCTCCTCTGCTCAGATGTGTCACCCCCCCTTCAGCCGCCGCCTCCTCCTCCTCCTCCTCCTCCTCCTCCTCCTCCTCCTCCCTGTGATTATGACTCCCATCCCTCCAGTGTTTGTTTAGAGGAAATGACTTCCACTCCACTGCCCCGTCTGAGCGGGTTGCACGTCAAATCTGGCCCTGCTGTAACAGTTTTTGTGGAATTCTTGCTGTGGCGTTTTCTCTGTAATTTATCTCGAGGGGTTGCTGAGTTGTAATTTTAGTTTTGGTGGAACATCTGTGCATGCTTCTGTCCCATTTGTGCTTCTCTTGCATGTTTTAGTGCTTAAAATACTGTGTTTTTGGGCTGCTTCAACTTGAAATATTTTTTTTTTCTGTACCCATGTGCACTCATAACATTTTTTCTGTGGGAGCTTTACGGCCGAGGAAACCACTCTTACTGGTGTCAGTGTTTGACTGTGGAGGTGAAGGGAGTTGTTACAGCTGTTGAGATCTTAAAGTGTGGGATGAAGACCTACATGAGCCTCAGGGACTGCCCTGTTATTACAAGATCAAACCTACTTTGAGTCGTAGATCCACTGAAACGAAACAATTAGAGCTCCCCCGCAAAAACCAAACCTCACTGAGAACTGTAAAAACCAAACTACATATTTGATGAAAGCTAAATCTGTGTCGTGAGATATCGGATTAGATTTGATATCACATAAGTAACCTGAAGGCATGGACCTGTGAAATCTAAAACAACCAGGCCAGCACAGCAGATTGTACATGGAGGTCTAATAAAAACAAAAACGAAAAGCCAAGCTTTGGAGAATCCTCCTAAAAGATTTCCAGGGGTCCGGGGCCGCTGCCAGGCCACAACCCCGCATTGTTTGCAAATTTGCTAGGAAGTCATTATTAGAGTGATGAAAGCTTTGGCAGAACTGCTTGAAAATCTTTTTAAATCGGTGCTTGCTGGAGTTTAGAGGCTTAGCGGAGTCAGAGACATTTGTGTTGGCTGGGTTTGGCTTTTTCACATTGATCACGTATTACATAGAATAAAGAATACACAAACACTAAGGTGACTGTGTAATTTTGATGCAAAGGTCAGATGTAGATCTTTTTTGAGTCATTGCAGTGTGGAAAGATTATATTTTGAAAGCTTGTTGGACACTGTTAACATAGAAGTTGTTTTGTTTTCCCATTCTTTGAATTGGTTCTTTGAAAATTAATAGTTTTAAAGGTTATTGTCACACAGTACACCTGTGCAGCACACATTAACTACAAAGAAGTCTGAATGTGCATTTGAAATGTTCACAACCAGAACTTTTTCGGGGTTTAAGTACACGACTGTTTGTTGGTCAGAACAACCAGTAGAGACTCAGGAACTTGCTGGTCCCAGCCAAGAAAAAGTGTAAAACCTGTAACACGATGCTTTACCATCACTACAGTATGCGTTTTTGTACGGATTAAATGTTCTAGTTAGTGAGTTTACACTTTCCAGTCCTTATTCTAGCTGGCCATAGCATCATGTTTGATGTACAGACACGAGAGAGGTGTGGTGTGGAAGGAGTGCACGGACCCCTGCTAACATCTGGTCGTTCATGTTAATTATGGTCAGAGCGTCTCCAAGAACGGTTCGTGCAACCCCATCTGCATTGTTAGAAAATCTTTGAGGTACGTTGCTCTGTGCTCACATCCTCCACGCACAGTCACTCGGGCTGCAAATGCACACTATCACCGATTCCATCCAAAGCATGTAGCATGAAACATGTTTACCTCTTGTCGGGAAACTGAATAAAGGTATTCCTCGAAATGTCGTACTTCTCATTTAAACCGTTTTTATTGAGCAACAGTAAGACTTGTCTTGGTGCCACCTTTGGGTCACATTAGCCTTGTTTCCACCGAGCAGTACGGTTCGGTTCACTTCAGTTCAGTACGCATATTTTCTGTGGAACCGTTCCCTACCATCCCCATTTTTGGTCACCCCTTAGATCTGGTGCTGTTTGCAGTAGAAATATTAAGCGGACCAAGGGTCTATGTACCATGTATGAAGGGTTACTTTTGGTTCCAAAGGTACCATACTGAAAGTTTTTAGGTGAAAACAGGGCTGTTTTATACATTTATATTTTGCCCCACCAGTCGTAAGGATCTAAAAATAACCGTTTTTATCCACTCACAGAAGGAAGCTAATGTGGCTTTAGATTTTAGGTATGATCCTGAAAGATATTATAAGTGTAATAAAGTGTTTTACAATGAGACTGTTCCAGAAGCATTCATGGTAACAGCCTAACTTTACCCTGGCTTGTTAAATGACTCTGTTGCGTCCAAAAGGAAGGAAGTTGTCTTGCTGATGGTAGACTTGATAACCTCTTTTCCCTTAAGGCCCGGAGAGCTGACGTCCCCGTCATTGGCATCTGCTGACGACTGTGTACTGAGCTAATTGAAATTCTTGCAAACTTGCATTTCGGCTGGTGCACCACTCACCGTCATTAAAGCATTACAGAAGAACAAATGGACGTGAGCAAAACTCCAAGCTCACAAACTGTCACATTCTGACTGAAGTGATCCCCTCCCTGTGACCTCGATAGGCTTCAGTCTATGTGAGGATGTAGTCATGTTGACCGTTTGGAGCATTGTTAGATGAGTCAGTCCTGCGTGCTTCAACTTGTGGGTGTTTGTGGGATTTCTGTTGGGAGGAAAATAATGGCGGTGAACATGAATGAGTGAAGGTATTCCTCTGTGTAGCTGGGATTAACCCCGGCTAAACCTTGAAGTGTGTTTCACAAAGATGTTTTGTTTCCTGGTATGTTAATCCCTTTTCTTTCATTCATGGCCCCTCTCAGTCATCATGTGCTCTTTATATCAGAGACGATCAGTGGGGATTAATGACGTTTGCCATTTTCAAATTAATTTGGTTTAAATGAGGACTTTTTTCTTGGCCTCTCAGTTGAATCTCTGTTCATCTCTCAACCCAGTCGGTAGAAAAAATGATGGCATTGTAAGCTCCTACAAACCACGGATGCATTATGTTACATTTGCACGTTAGCAGATACTTTGAAACTTAACATTTCAGCAATGCTTTGGTTGTTTTGTGGTTGGGTTTAGGCACAAAAAACACTTGGTTAAGGTTAGGAAAAGATTGTGTTTTGGCATAAAGTAGCTGGTTTCAGGGACACAATCCCCACTGGAAAACCTGCTTTTCACTTGCACTTTTCAGTCCGCCTTTCATGGCACTATCCCTGCTGGAATACAGAGTTTATCACTAAAAAACACCCATGGAAAAAGGAAAAAGAGCCGTTGGTCGCTAAAAAACAACCCTTTTTTTTGTTTGTTGGTCTCAGAATGTGGTCTGCAGTTTGGCAACTGTGTCATCCACAAAATACTTTTCATATCTTTAACTAGATGTAGTTGACTTTTTCTTTTTTGGGGGTTGTACAGATTTCCTGATGGAGAGTCAATGTTTGTTTGTAGCGGATGTTACTTTGTGCTTTCGTCTCTATGATCTCTGCGAGAGCTAATGGGTTGATCGTGTGTGTTAATTTAATAACACACTGAAACGATGTCCCGAAGAGGAAAGGCACTCTGCTTGACGAGGCTTGCTGTAAATGATTGTTTTGATATTTGACCACAATGGGATGTGCGGCAGAAAGAAACAGAATGTGATGAGGCAAGCAACTCTCAAGCACTCAATTATCTTCCACTGCCGTACCCACGCTTCAAGGAAAATACACATGATTTTATTTTTTCCTTCAGTGCTGAAAGTAGCTAAACTATAGTGTGCAGCAAAGAAGGCTCTGCTGATGATATGTTGGATGATGAATTGTTTTCAGGCAGGAGTGGAGCAATTGTAGAGTCAAAACTCAAACAGCACTTGATTTAAAGAGATGTGGCAGTGTTTTCCTGTTTGGGTAATAAACTCTGCAAAGGCAACAAGCTGCTGTATGGCTCATTTTCGTCTGTTTTTAGAGTGTATGTGTGACTACCTGTGGAGCAGAAATGTGCATTATACAGAATTCTGCAGCTTTGTGTACTAAATAAGAATCATGGACCGGCTGCGTCACGTGATGGGAGGTCCTGCTTTGCTGAACTATAGATTAGCATCCAGTCACCCTGAGCAGTCCTGTTGTTACCGCTCTGTTTATTCTCACGAGACCTGCACAATACTTACAGTTTTCTTTACCTGGTCATAGAGGAACCTCTGAAGTGCTGCAGAAATGATAGAGATATGCAGTCATTTACAAAATCTTCATGGCTCCAGAAGGAAGTGTCGGGTAGAGGCGGCTCACCCTCAGCTTGTCTTTATCCCGTCAGAGCTGCTCGTGAATGAAAAGCAAGTCGTCTGTAAATGGGAGGAGTGAAAAATCCCGCCCGTTTCTTGTACGTTAAGCAGGACAAGACAGGTGCAAAGAGAATCTGGGGCTCAACTGATAGAGTGATAATCCCTCAGCTATGCAGGCATGCACAGACTTTGTCTGTCAAGCTGAAGCAGGAAGGAAGTTTGATTTAGTTTAGCCAGAACTCAACTCATCCTAGAATCTGTGTTTGTACCAAAAGTACCATATTCTGTTTTATATAATAATGTACAGAGTGTTTTGGTTTCCCCACAACAAGGCACATGTTTAATTAAGAGCTTTGGTAGTTATACTACTACTATAAACCTCATAATGCAGTGGCAAGAGATAACCAAAACATTTAGACCTTTACCCAACTTAAAGCAAATATTTGTCAATTATTTTGGAACAGCTGAAAACTACAGGATAATGTAACTGCTGAAAATGTTGCTAACATAAATAAAGTTAGCAAACTGTCACTAAAGTCAGCCAACATTAGCCACCAAAGTATTCGTCGAACCAGACCAAGATGAAATTCCCCTGTGTGCATGAGTGCATTTTATTGTTTATGAATTCAACTTTTCATTTACAGGACTGGGTTTTGTTTTTTCTTCTTACAAAACTTGTAAAGTCTCACTTTAACCTGTGTAGAGTCCCTTTAATACACGCACTGCAAACCAGAGGTCGACCGACAGTGGATTTTTAATGGCTGATGTAATATCAATAGTTTGGAGCAGGGAAAAAGCTGATAGCTGATTAATCTGCCGATAACACCTGCTTCTTTAATTCTAGCAAAATTTTACCGACCATGCTTGCTATAGCAAAACGGAGAAAACACATAATATTGTTCTATAACCAGCAACCTTAGTATTCCCCTAATAAAGACGTTAAGCTGTCTTACATTAGTAAGATTTTATTTCAATTGTACAAATGATCTACAGCACACATTACCTTGTACTTGCATTTGGAATACTCCATACTCCGGCACCATCAGAGCCGATAGCTTATATAAAGTCCTATTGGCACCAATTGATAGGCCAAACCGATGAATTGGTCGACCTCTAGTGCAAACCTGACATGATCGAGACATTTCCCATATGTGAGAAGGCATTAAACTGACTTATTCCACCAGCTCCTTAGTACAGAGTGTGTGTAATATCCTGTTGAGCCAATGTGTAAGTAGAGCAGGTAATTGTCTGGAGAATTGACAGTGAGAGAGAAGGTGTGTTAATGACGTTTCTATCACGAGGCTTGGGCAAAACAGGAAGAGAACAAACATCCAAGGGTGAAGAAGGGTCATTTACTCAAAAGACGCGATCATAATGTCCAACTAGAAAGATGACGAGATGCAGAAACTTCTGTCCATAAGGGCTGAAGCCAAAATCATCAGAGAAATTAAAGAAACAGTAAAAGACACTGTTGTTTATGACCAAATGAGGAAGCAGCGAGGCAAAGCGAGACAAATTTATTTATAAAGCATGCCTCAAAGGTCTGTACAAATAGTAATTTCAATTCAATTTCAATTCAGTTTGATCTATAAAGTTCAGTATTACAAATCACAATTAGCCTCAGAGGGCTTTACAGCAGACGATATCCCTCTGTCCTTGGACGCTCACAGCGGATAAGGGAAAAACTTCCCCAACAAAACACTTAGGGGTTGTAGTCCTGCCTCCTGCAGGTTGCTACCCCTTGCCTAAACCAAACAGAAGCATTTCCAGTAGGTAAAAACACCTCTGACATAGACAATCTCTCCTTTTTAGTGGATCTAACTGTGTTTGAGTCCATAGGTGGGTGAATCTATGGTGCATTTCAATTCCGAGTGTAGACACTACAAACTAGACACTAAAACTTCTCTTCTAAGTATGCTCGCCCTCTTTGAGCCTTAAAAGGTGACTTTGAAAAGTTTGTCACTCAGTTCCTCCACACGTCCATTATCCTCCACACACCACAGACAGAGCTGTTAAATTTGTCTCCTGCCAGGGATGCCACTGTTCACGGCTGAGAGAACCCCAGAGCCTCGGCCCACTGGTCACCGGGCTGCTCATGTTACAGTCTCCCTCGCTGGCTGGCATTGTCAGGTTACAATGTGTGCGAGTGTGTGTGTGTTTGGTGTCTGAGCGGCTGTGTTGTGATTGGCTCGTGCTCTGCCATGTGAGACAGCGTCGGGTGACGTCTCCATGTTAATCCCTCATTTCTCTCTGGGATGTTTTCTCTCTGGTTGTACTGGGAGCTCTCTGTGTGAGTTGCAGCTGGGGGGAAATGCAGTCACACACTAACTTTGAGACTTTAGATGTGATGTGAGGGAGGTGAGTGCATTTTTTTATGTTCAGTTGCTAACACAACTGTTGCATTGTTTTCTGTACACTATCTTGAGAGATGCATATTTGCCTGTGTTGGCAGGTTATTTTAATACCTTTTCCTTGTGGTTTATTCATAATTTGCGTGCTCTGTGCCGCAACTGAAATCAGCATTGAACTCTTGTCTCTTTTAAAAAATAACAAACTTCCACAGAGGGCAGGAAAATGCATTTATGCCAGTATTTCTTTTGTCATTGGCCTGCATGTCTAGTATGTAGTAAGCCAAACACTAACAAGCCAGAGCTGCAGAGTTGATATCCGTGAGATGGTGTGAACTGGCTTGAAGGTCTGGTCAGGGCTTTGGGGGGTGAGGGGTGTCTGTTTTGTCTACAGCTGCTGCTTTACACATTCCCAGTGAAGATCCAGTCACTCTGACCTTAAGACAGGCCGGGCTCCACCTCTTTGGCTGCACAAAAATGATTATCTTGTGGTTGTTTTAACAGAAAACTGGCTGATGTTGACTTGTTTTCAGTGTGCTTTTACACCTGACCTGCTTCTTGTGGTGCACACAAACTCAGGTGCATTTGAGTCTTTGGTTCAGTGTGTTCAGGCTGGAGTGAATGTTAGTTAAGCTGTAGTTCTGAAAAACAGTCGGGCCGAGACTGGGACAAGACCGGGACTGATTCTGTCACAAAGTTGTATAATCGCCTAGAGTTGGTTCGTGTTCTCACGGCAGCATTTACAAGCGGACCAGATCAAATGCCTTGTGTGAGAAAGCTGCTCTTGATTGGTCAGAATATCCATGCGGGAAAAATCCAGGAAGTAAAGCAAACGTTGAAGAAGAGTACACTTGCAAGATAAATGTGACACTTTCTAATGTCACAATGGAGAGACAACTACGCAGGTTGATTTTAGCGCTGCTCATCGTGGACTATATTGCTGTCATTGTTCATTTTAGTCAAACCATACAGTTTGAAAACGAGGCGCGGCTCCAACTAGAAAACAATGTTTTGATGCATTGGATGTGCTGAATGTGCATATTAAGGCAGTACAGGAGGAGGTGCACATTAATAATCCTCCAGGACTGTAACATGCTCATGTTTAACCCAAACAATGTGTCATGTGACTGCAGTTGCTTCACATCCAGGTCGGAACACGTTCTCACCACAAACGCACCGCACCAGAGCTGTTGTTTGTAACTGGACCGAGACAACCTCTTCAAGAAGGTCTCGGTTCGGTTGTTTTGGTGCACACCTGAGTGTGATTGCTGTGTTCACACCTGCCGACACAAACCGCACTTACGGGGGAAACGAAGTTGAGATCGATTGAATCAAACCAAAGAGGGCAGGTGTGAAAGCACTCTTAGAGCTAACACTGATAAAGACAAGTGCAACACGTTTCATCTTCTGTAAAAAGTTGCACTGTAACACACCTCACTCACAACATGCCTGTGAAGACATAACTTAGTCAGTCGTCCTGGGAGGCAGCACTTTGGCACAGCAGACAGAGACAAATAAACATGCATCAAGTTTCACATCTTAACACTTCACCACCAGCTGTCCCCAAAATATGTTTGAGACAAATTGCAACTGGCACTGAAGTTTTGGTTTGCGCTGTTGTTAACTGCCCGTGGTCCCTTGGTTGTGTTAGAGAAAGGCTGAGTGTTGACGGACACTCTGCAGACACTACAGGTCAGTCGCCCCTGACCCTCACAGCAGCCGCTGAAAGGCCTCTGGGTGTGCACTGGGTTATGCAGTGGTCATGTTATATCAGATTCCCTGTAATTGCAAGCTGCCAACTTGTGGAAGTCATTAGCTGGATTTTTTTTTTCTGTGGTGGTGGTTTCAACACAGGTGGCAGTCACGACAACAGTCTCGTCTTTCTTTCTCTCTTTAGGAAGACAGTAACATCAGTAAACCGTGAGATGCACCATGATAAAGAGTTACCTGTCAGTTGTTGAGTGTCCATGAAACATTTTGTTGTCTTCACATTCTTTACATTTGAAATGAAGGCATGCGACAGTTCACTCATTCTTTTCCTCTAATTAAATATCAGCTTTCAAACACCACAGGCAGGTGAAGACAAAAACAATCTTTATGAGCCTCTTAAATCAGAAGCAAAGCTGTTTTTTCCCCAGTCAAAGCTCTTTCATAAAACCTGTCTGTGGCCACATGCCTTTGATTCGGGGTATAAACATCTTCCCGAAAGACGGAGGTCGGGCGTTTCTCAGTAAACTGTTAAACAGCAGCAGTAAATTATTTCCTCTTGCGGTCAGCGGGGCTTTGTTTACAGTGGAGATTGGCTCCCTGGTGACACCATTTATCTTATCTGCTGCGGTGAAAGCTTCTGTGCGCATGAAGGCCTGCTGTCAGCAGCGCGCCACATGGGGAGCGATTTTTAATTCGAGGCTGCGTTTCAGCATCACACATTAATTGCAGTGAGAAGATGGTTGTGTAATCAGCACGTAGATGATTGAGAGAATGTGTAATGTTGGGATAAATGTGTTTGTTGATACTTTTCATGTGTTCACTTTACTTAAACTGCTTGCTGCGGTAAAATGAGCCGTTGTCAGTGAGTGAACGTCGTCCATGGTGTTTGGCTGTGTGACTTTTTAGTCCTCATTGCCGTGCTGCGGTGAAGTCGGCTTGACAATGGCCCTGCACGCTCTCTCAGGTTTCAGTTTCCACAAAGTGAGGGGCACATCACCATGGCAACGCCGTTCACAGGTTCCCTGACCTATCCCATGTTCCCCCTCTGAGGAGTGCAGAGCTTGTTGCTTCCTCTGCCAAGCACCAAGGATGGGCATTTTATGTGGCATTTAAAAGAGTAAGACGAGTTTTCACAAGAATGAGTTTTTTGGCATCATGAGGTGGTAGCTTTTATTAATCTCAAGTGCGTAGTTTCTTCCCTCTGGGGCCAAAGAGATGTATTGTAAGGATGCTCTGACTGTGAAAGTCTGGGCCGATGCAGATATTTGAAATAACAATTTGGCCGATAGCCAGCATGGATGTTTTTGTGTATTTATTCCCCAAAGAAATCTTCATAATGATTAAAAAAAGAAAACGACTGCCAAGTTATTAACAGATTTAATCATACTATTTTATACAACAACCTCATAACTTTTTACATGAAAAACATGTTTTAAAAAACAGCTTTAAAGACCTTTTTACTATAATATATTATAATTCCCTCGCTAACTGTGAAAACATCAAAATATTTCTCTTTTTTAACTACAGTGTTTATTCAAGTCTAGTCAAAAACAAAATTTTTACATTTTTACACAGTTAACATTTGAACACATCATTAGAACGTTATAATTTACCTTTGTCCAATACTCATTTTTACTGAATAGATCTTTCACGTCTCATAATGTAATTCAGTGCAACTTGGTAAACTCAGAGCCGGGGCTAGCTGGGAGCAGTTAGCTGCAGCATGACGGAGGGATGCACAGCCAGTTAGCCTCCGCTAGTCTCTGAGCTAGCCCCGGCTCTCCGTTTGGATCCAACGGGAGCACCGAGCCCTGGTTTGTTATTCAGGTTAAAGAGGGAAGAAGCAGCGGGTTTATCAGGCAGCTGAGTGAAGTTGAGCCTGCGGAGGAAACACCGGGACCGTCTGGAGGTAATAGTCCGTGGAGGTGCTGCGGTGATGGGAAACACCTGGGCTGTCAGGATGTACCATTCTGTCACTCCGCTCTCTCTCACGCAGGCGCAGAACGTACGTGCCACTTGGCCGTCGGATGTAGTCCGTGTAGTGTGTTCAAATACAACTTACAGAGGGCGACGTGAGGCGACGTAGATGACGCAACAGTTGGCTTTCGTCGCCACTAGTTCTTTGATGTCGGTTTGGTGTGTCCGCACCTTAAGAATGATTCTTTGGAGAAAGACACATCATTTGCTGACATCACAAAGTCTGCCACGATATGGTTTCGATTCAGCTCAGGGGCCTGTGATTGATACGAGACAATATCAGCAAATATCCTCGTTGTCTTTTTCGTGGCTGCTTAAGATTATCAGCCTGGTGCCGGGTCGCAAGCACTGTTTGAATGTTCAGGAGGGAGGTGCGCTTGGATGGAAATGGTGATGCAGACATGGCATGAGAATTTCATAATCAAGGCATATCTTACATACATATTGTACTGTCGCTCTTTTATATATCTATGTTGTCACTTTGCATCAATAATGTTGCATCTTTGATTGTTGAATTGATATATCGACCCAGATTGATGTATGTTACACCCCAGTAGTATTAACAGTAACATTGAGATTGTGTTGTATTATGTTTATTGGTGTAGCCTTCATGTGCTGGAAAATTTTTAGTAGTCTGTCGACTGTTGAATATTATGACAGTAGACACTAGTAGATGTGTTATTATCCCGGCAGTCATGAGCATATGTTTAATCAGGTTGTACCGGTTTGACAGACTGTGATAAGTCAGCCTGTTTTGTTTATTCAAATTGAATATGGCGCTTTCTCTTCGTATAGTCTAACTCATCTGGGTTGTTGGCACACAAGGCAGCAGCATCGTGTATGTGGAGGTACAGCAACAGGTGGAACACATGAATCACCAAAATAACATTTATTGTATGAATTAAAACAAGACGTAAGAGATAAATAAATAATCATACCTGTAAATAAAGAAATATGACCAAATCCATATGGACCAGTCATATTGACCCAGCTTTATTTATTTTTTTTCTTTTCTGCGACCAAGCAGCCAATGAAATCTTGCCAATTAATGACCTTTCTGGCCGACTAACGTTTGGTTGACTAATAGGGGGCAGCCCTACAACGGTCTATTTACTTTTCCCATTGAAATGAATAGACTCAGTACTGCCGCTAGTCTCTCAGTGGTGGGACAGCGGCGAAACTCACGTGACACAGATACAGGAAATGAGTTTAAAGTGGGCTGTCTCAGTTTTTCAACGGTCTCTGGTTTTTCTCTTTGGTTGCTAAGCTAACAGTAGCTAGCTGGTTAGCAAACAGGCACTTGGAAAAGGAAACTGACATTTAAAAAAAAAAAAGACATTTTAAAACAAAAAAGATTTATGATTAAATAAGAATACGAAGTCTACTTTAATAAATTCATGATACTAAAATTAAAAGATATATATTTTTGTCTGTCTTTTACTGGATTTATTCATGCAGTCATTTATTTCAAAACTGCCATTTGTAGCAGACACTCGTTGGTCTGACCTGCTGAAATGACAGATTTTAAGTTACTGAATCATAGTAATTCTACAAGTAGACCAAACAATAAAATGAGATACTGTTTTCTGTGCTCTCTATATACTGGAGTTTCTGCTGTACTGTAGCCTATATGTTCAGCCACAGATGAAACAATACAAAGGGGGCTGTACCTCACAGTAACAGAGTGGTTTCTCTGGGTTGACTGGTCAGAAAATGAAAAACCTGCATTATTAATAAATTAATTGAGTATGTTGGAGTCGCAGAGTGATGAGGATCACTTTTCCAATGAGCTCATATTTGGAGGACATTTGAAACAACAGCGGGCATGGTGGTTTCATGTTTCCAGATGTAATAAATGATCTTTGACAGTATCATTTTTATCTGTTGTCCGTTGTTGATACAGCTACCCTCCCTTCCTCTTTTGTGGAGCTGCTTTACATATTCAGTGACATCTGCCACCAGATCTCTCCACCGGCTAATGCTGATTGTTCCTGCCCTCCAGCGCCGCTGAAATAATAGCAGAGCACGGGTCACCACTCGAGTCAATATTTGTTCATGGACAGCGCCTTCTGGGCCGTTTGTGTGTCTCTGTTTTTGAGAGGCGGTTGGTGATTTTAGAATTCATAATGGAGGCGTCGACTCGTCAGGATGCTGATGATGCTGATGATGCCAAGGTTTATTAAACAATATGTTTAAACTTACAGCTGAGTTTTAGCTCATCTAATGAAAAGCAAGGTAATAGTAAAAGGAAGGTATAATAGGTATAATTTTACAGTTTGCCTTCAAATATTCAGTAAAAACTAAACTAAAATGTCGCATTTCTTTAATTTGTGGACAACAACAGTAACTCAGAAATACTCTGCGTCAGTCACAGATCTTTCATTGTTTACTCAGTAATTTTCCACGTAAGTCCATAAACTGCTCCCATTATTGCAGTGATTTGTTTTCCTTCTGGCCACCAAAACAAATACAATGTTGATCTTCTACTTAAGTTTCCATTTCACAAAATAAACGCCCAAATCAAACAGACCTGTTGTAGTGAAATTAAACATGTTCACAGAAGCCGATAGCTGTTTAGATGACCTGTATAAAATATACAATGGCTAAATATCTTGCACAGATCACTGTGATGGAAGCACAGTTGTGGGGTCGTGCATTTGCAACAAGAGTTTTTGCCAGGCAAGCAGCAGCAAAGGCCAGGAGCTGCACAGGTCAGTAGTCTGCTGCAGTCTCTCGCATCACTGGGATGAGCCTACAAGAGGCGCAGCAAATCCTCAGTGTCGCTCCTCGCTCCTGAGGTGAAACAGAAGAACTACAAGCAACTTTTTAAAGTCAGTGACACGTCAGTGGGCGGTTTATTTTACCTGTAATCAAAAGAATGTCCAGACGAGAAACTAAGTATTCAGACACAACAACAAAAGCAGCAGTCACAACAAATTATGCAAGCATGAAGTATGAAATGATGCTAGCCCTGTCTGTCCCCTCCGGATCCTGTGTAAATTCTAACTCAATAATTTCTTGTGTTTATTTGAATTCAATAAAAGCCTTCTCCTTTTCTCTATGAAAATAAAGTCTGTGGGAAACTGGATAAATGCAGCCAAACTAGCAGCAGGACAGAAAATGCAGGCTCCCAGAACGTCAAAATTAAGATTTAAATATCACAATTGCATTCAAGCATACTTAGATTGCAACACATTTAGCTCCTAAAATGTGGGAATCTTGTCCGTGTTTCGAGCTGTCAATACAAGCTTGGAAAAATATTTTCAGTTTTCAAAACATTAGTTTTTATGAGCTATAACAGTGATGCTGAATTATTTTGACAGCACTGAAAGAAATGTTGTTCCCCCTCTGAATCACTCCCAAAGGTGACAGTGAAAATTCCCAGAATACCCTGGGAGTTAATCCCTTAGTTTTGGTGGAAGTGGGGATCCTCCCGGCAGCCGTAATGCCACAGTGTTTCCAAAGGAATGTTACTGCTATTGTCGACCAGGATGACTCCCACTGGGAAGACACCCCCTCCCCCCTCCCCCCTTCGCTGCCAACACAATACAATGTGTTGCATTATACGTATGAAGGCATGCTACTGTTTTCGTAGCCTCTGACCCTGTGACCGCGAGCTGAGTCCAGCATAATGAAAAGGATGACACGGAAGTCATTAGTTAGTCCCACAGTTAATACAGCTTCCTCCGCTCGACCGCAGCTGGGAATTTTATTATTTTTTAAACACAGAAGTCTGGCTGAAGATACCAGAGCAACACTTCTGATGTTGTGAACTAGTTTTATGTACAAATCTGCATTGTTTTTGCAGCTGAAGTAAAAATAATTGAAAATACAAAGTTTTCATGTTAACAAATGACTTGCTCTGTAACCCCTCTGGGGAGTAAATGACTCCCTCCGAAGTTATTAGAGTTTTTATATGTAGGGCTGCAGCTATTGATTACGTTCATCATCAGTTAATCTGCTAGTTATTTTCTTGATAAATCTCGGTCTGGGTCTGGTTGTTGCCGGACGAACTTTAGGGTGCAAACGAACCCGAGTTCGATTGAACCGAACCAAATAAGCAGGTGTGAAAGCACCCTCGGACACCGACTGCATCGTATTTAGGGCTGTAGTCAACCAAAGAAAATCTTAATAATCTTCAACTAATCGATTAGTCGTGGGGGAAAAAAAAATCTGCACATTATTTTTACTTCTGCGGTGGTGTGTCTGTGTCACTCTGCAGTTACACCTCCAAAACACCAGTCGTCAGTTGAGGACTGTGTTAAGTGCTGTGAAGTTTAGTTCAAATCAAACTTTATTTATGTAGTTGATTCAAAACACACATTAAACATGGCTTAATGGAGACAATTTTAAACACAACTACGCAAACTGGCTTCACTATAAATCGCAGAACTGACAGACATTTCCCCTACCAATACAACATGCTAACGTTATTAGCACAAGCCTATGGAGTTTTACATTGTATAAATTAGCCTAGCGTCTAGCGATCTTTTCCTCTACTCATATGAAGCCAGGATAAATCCCTGAAGGATAGATCAGCTTTTCCACTTCCGATCCGATACCGATATTACAGCCTTGAGTTTTGACTGATACCAATCCGATCCAAGCGTGTATTATACATATTCACTTTTTTTTGTTGTCAGTCATGTTGGAAAAGGCTTGATCAAGCGATATTACTCTAACAAGAACAACTACTTATTCGGGTTGGTATTAGAAACCGACCTGTTTATTGTGAACAGGGTTAAATAAACATACTTTAAACTTGAACATTAACTTTCAGTAAAAAATATAGCTGGTTTGTTTTGGCTGCTTTGGCCCCTTAATAAATAGAAAATAAAATAATAAAATAAAATAAAATAATAAAATTATGGAAATAACGGATTAATCCTGGAAAGCTGTTTATGTAGCACTTTTCTCCTTGCGAAAGTAACATGGCGATTATTCGACCAATGAGAATTTGGTCGGATGAGAGCATAGCGACCAAATAATCGACTAGTCGACCAGAAGACTACAGGCCTAATCGTGTTAAATTGCTGTGAACTGTAAATTCACCACAAACAAACAACCAAAGAAAATGCTGCTGACAGAATCTTAGTCGACTGAGAGATGTCCGACTGATAATTTGAATCTTTGACTTTCAAGGGGCAGCTTTAGAGAATAGCTCATTTGTACACACTGTGGAGAGAAAAAAGAAAGAAATAATCAATCTCAACTCTTGGGCTGTCGTCACATAGGAACTTGTAAAAACACAAAATTTGTATTTATTTTTTCCCATAAAGAATGTTTAGCTGAAGTGGTGAGGCACCTAGATCCTGACTCATGTCATCTTGTGGTAATTGGTAGATGACAGCTTTAACAATACTCGCATTCATTTTTATGGCATTGGCATTTGCTGTGTGAAATAGCCTCACTGCCTTTTTTCTTTTTCTTTTTATTCCGTTTTCAGTTTAAACCTATTGATTCTGCTGGGAACTAACTTCTTACAGCGTCAACTTTCTGTTGTCTGTCATCACCTGGAGTAGTTCAGCTGCTCTCTGAGCCAAACACCCATTTGTCCGTCGTAACGACTTCCTGAAGCTGTTGAAGTTTACCGTACGAAGACAAGGGAGTTTCTTTGTTGTCATTCTTGGAGAATGGAAACTGCCCAAGTGTCTGTCAGGCTGTCACACCTCTCAGAGATTGTTTGAGTGGGAGGTGATGCAGTGTTTTTCCGTGCGTACTGTATGTGCAGGGTCTTATACCCTTTTTCTATAGACTGAAATGTAGCAGCAGTGTGGAAAAATCTCAGACTATTAAGTGACAAAGGCTGGAAGATGTCTGGTCGGACTTGTATTCTTGTAAATTTTTATTTATTTATATTTTATCCTATCTGCACTTGTAGCAGGAAATTGTATTCTTTGTACATACCAGCAGATTGTAGTCGATAAACAGATGTCCCAGTGCCAAATATGTCCTCAGTAATCTTGCTAATCGTTTATAAAACTGTTGTTTTTGATAATAAGTGTTCGCTCCAAATGCAGATAATGAGATGTTCTTGTTTATGAAGTTGTATTTATCTTTGGGTCATGGTTTGGTGCCGGCTCCTCCCGCCTCTCTTTGGTCTAATATTTCCTCGTTGGTTCCCCCCATGGGAATAAATTAGACTTTCACATTTGGGAATAAAGTGGCGTGTGGACAGCTCTGAGCGCCGTCAATGAGGATGCGAATGGGGAGAGAAGAAGAAGAGGGGTTTCCTTTTTTTGGGAGAGCCTCATCTCTACTGTCATCCCCCCTTCCTCCCCCCACACACACCTTTTTATCTCCCCTTCTCTCAGTGGAACAAATCATTTAGCTGCCACCCTAATGGGATTAGTCCTCGCTCTAAACCTCCCTCCCTCCCTTCCTTCCTCTCTTGTCTTTTCTTTTCACATGCTCGAGTCCATCCTTCAGTTGGTCTCTTTTGGGACGCTGCCTCTGGAAGTGGTTCATCTCATTGAAAAGCTTTTTGGAGAGGGAAAAAAGTGAATTAATGAGTAAATGGAGGATTTTAGAGCCTCGGTCACCTCATTCGGCCTCTTACCGTTCACTGGATCTGTTGCTAGAATTTCTGTTGCTGTGATTTCACAGACAAGGTCCTGTTTTTGCACGCAAGGCCAAATAAATGTAGCATTTTGTTTGCTTTATCATCACACGGCGTCCCAGGGACTGAGCAGGGATAACAGCAAGTCCCCCTCCAAGATTAATGTGCTTGATATCCCTGCTGATAAATGGCATTGAGGCCAGTTAATCAGGCCTAACCCACTGATGTCACCATTAAGCAGTACAGTCCTGACCTTACCATTGATAAACAATGACGCCAGCTGAAAGCACACTGAGAGGATGACAAAAGCCAGCCAGCGTCAGGGCCAGCTGGGGTAGAGGTGCTCAACAGATGGACGTGAATATATTTTACATTACATTTAAATGTGATGTTTATCTCCTGAGGTTTACAGAGCAACCTATTATAATAGAAACAGTAGCAGATAAAGTAATAACATGATAGTTAAAGAGTGGAGTTACACCAGGGAGTGGTGCAGTGAAATAAGCTGTGTTGTCTTTGGGATGTAGGAACAGGAAGCTTTGAATGCTTCTATAGGTTTGATGGTGTGTGCCGTCTTTTTTTCTACCTTTTGAATTGAATTGTTTATTCAAAGTTGAATACCTAATTAGACCTTACAGCTGCTGCCTTTTATATTCAGGGAGGGGACTACTTGCAGGGCTAGTTGACGAACTACTGTAGCTGTCCAGTCTATGGCTAACACAGTAAGCCAGGGACATGCTTCATGCTATTCCAAAGTTCCTTCATTACGCAGGCTTCGCTTTTTTACACAGAATCAAACAACGGCACCATAATGCCACCTCAATGTGGATTTCAGATGGCATGCCAGCATGATGTGTAACACAAAATTGCAGGCGTCCCGTGTGACACGTACCATACACGTCAGGCAGGTTGAAATTAGCTTTAAAGACCAAAACCATTTTTTTGCAACAGGCTGTAAACATGTTTATTTCTGCAGTAAAGTTGGCTATTTTAACATGAGGGACTATAAATATGGACTCTCTTTTGGAGCCAGTCTCAAGTGGCCATTAGAGGAACTGCAGTTTTTGGCATCTCAACATCGGCTTTATTTTTTCAGCCTCTAAGGTTGATGCTTTGTCAAAATGTCAAATTCATTGTTTTCGGTGTTCAGTAGATGCTTGACAGGAATGCTGAAACGCTAGAACAATGCCAGAGCGATGTCGTTGTGCCAAGCATGTCTTCCCGAGTGCGTGTTTTTCTGGGTGTGACGGCTTATGGAACACAGCAGCACACACCACATGTCGTGTGATGAGGAACAACCAATCACAGCGACAGATATCTTTCCCTTCTCTCGTAGACATGGAAGAGTTTATCATTTTGGTTCAGGGCTGCCAGAAGTTTTCAATCTATCCCACACTCAAGATCAGCTCTGCACTCAGAATTTCAAGGAAATAGGCTATGATACAGTGCTTGTTAAGGTTACTTAGCAACCTGCTGCCGCGCTCTTGAAAACTGGCTCAACAAAGGCACAAAAAAAGCGCCCAGCATCCCGTTTTACAGGCGGTTAAAGACGCAGAATGTGACTGTTTGACCCTGATGACTCTTCATTTCATAGTTTTGCACAGATTTGCTTTGTTCGAGTGTTATTTTATCCTTTAATTATCATCAAATCCCATTAAGACCTAAACCAGAAATAGTTCTGTGCTACTACTGTACGAGGTGATGTGCAGCCTTATATACTTTAGGATTTTATTCTGCTCTTGTGCTTTGTTTTTTTGTTTCCATTTTCTTATGGCGGACGTATTTTTTCATGACGAGGAGCAGCAAGTGAAAATTCAGAGCAGGCACTACAGTATGTCGAACCTTTTCAAACTGGCTTTTTAGTGTCTTTATCAGCTAAGCGTGATTCAGGATTGCTTTTAATGCGCATGGTTAAAAGTTCCTCAGTCACCTGTTGACCACATAGCCAGTTGCTTCCTTCTGTTCATGACATTCATCAATAAGATCTCATCTACTGGAAGAACAAACTGCTTTCAGAAGCCAAGCAGTTTGATGATCCAGATAACATGGAAAACATCTTATCTTTTGGGGGCTGTTTCAGGCTCATTTTGTGGTTGAAAGCACCCGAGGCTGGCAGGTGTCGTGAAGCGCGGTCGTCTTTTTGTTCCCAGGACCTGATCCGTGGCACAGCTGGGACTGCAGCACGTAGAAATGGAAAACTGGCGCTGTTGGGAGTGCTGATTGATTTTAAGAGAGCTCCATCAAAACATGGTTCTCCCTTTTCAAAATGAGCCAAAATAATCTGTTAAATTAAAAACCCCCAAACCTGGAGTAAGCCCACACCAGATTAAATACAGACCCATAATTAGTGGCAGGATATCAGGTTGCATGCTTGCGTGACAACTTGCTGCAAAAGAGCGTGTTCCTCCATTCAAATGCCCCCCGTCCCTCCCACCTCGTCTGTGCAGCTCCTGATCATTACAGGTCCCAGAGCAGCATCTCTATACATTAGTGTAACCCTCCCACCACCACCTTCCTTTGGCAGTGATCCAGCGCAGCGTGGCCCGTGACTCATTAACACCATAATTGGTCCAGCAGCTCAAGTGTTTATGGCGAGCCGGACAAAAAAGAAGTCTAATCACGACAGACGGGGTTTGTTCCGGCTCTGAAAACATTCCTGACATAGTTATGTGTCGGACCAGCAGGCTGCGGGTGTTAGAGACACGTAGCTGTCAATCACAGCTGTCATCAGTTACCACAGAATATATTAAAAGGTGAAGCCATAGAGGTGGAGCATCTTCTTTTGTTCTGTGAACCAGTAGTTTCTTTTTAAGTTGTTTTGATAATCAGTTTGGTTTCTGTTAAAGTTTGGTGAAATAGCGTCCGTTCCCTCCGCCATGCTGTCATCAGTTTAATTGGCCTGTTGTTCATTGTCTGGCCGCTGTCAGAGGAGAAGGGCAGCAGAGGACGCAGCGGTGGATCTCATTGGCCCGTCTCCAAAAGGTCAGCAGAGTGGGCTCACTTGGCACAAAAGCAAACATGGGACCACTTTAAAATGGGGAATTTCTCCCACAATGCCTCTTTGAGAGAGCTGACAACAGAAGTGAACGCTGTGTGGAGATTGTTAAAGCAAAGTTGTATTTTAAGACAAAGGTAAATCCGAGACTAAGAATCCAGTCTTTTCAAAATTAGAAACTTTTCACATGTGGTGTGGGCTGATAGAGACGGCACATAAAGTTTACAAAGCGCTTTGCTGTGCAGGACAAACGGTGGACCTGCAGAGACATTTTGAGTCTCTCGGAGCCCCTTTGAAGAGGGTCCTCTGCGTGGGGCCGGTGGGTGGTGGGTGGTGCTCACCAGCCCATGGCTCCCCTCCTCCGCCTTAGTGACTCCACTCAAGAGCTAAACAAATAAGAGGCTCCAGCCTGTCCTTGGTCAAGTGCAGGCTGGACAGAGGAGGTCACGTGTGGGGGAGGGGAAGAGATCGGAGGTGTGGAAGGAGGCAAACAGAGAAGTGAACTAGTAACTCAGGGAGAGGAGAACGGTGGAGGCAGAATTAGGACAACATAAAGAGATAGATGCTAAAGCAGCCACATGCTGTTTGAAAGTGCAGAGGACAGAGCGTTTGCTGTCAGGCCCTTGAGGCTCTGGAACAGTCTGCCCAAGGAAATCAGGTCGGCTGAGTCGATGATCTCTTTTAAATAAACATACATTTATCAGAGCCTTTCCTGATTTTACTTGAGTTTTTAGCTCATTTAATCTCCTTTTATTTTCTCAGTTTTTATGTACCAAAGTGTTTTTATCAGCACTTTTAAATATTTATTTTTCACGTCTTGTCTGCTTTAATTTTTTGACATATATATAAAACACTTTGTAACTATGTTTTCAAAGCGCTTTATAAATAAAGATTATGATCATAAAATTGACTTTCAATAAACATGCACTGTTATCTTATTTTGTTTATCTTTTAAAAAAACAGTTTCAGTTGTTGGGAGTGTGGCCTTGTTGTGCCTCTAGGGGGCGGTGTTGTGAAAAGAAGGACTTGCTGTGTTTCAGAGGAAACTGTTGCCTGACCTGAACAGGAGAACTTCATGCTACAGTGGGCTGAATAGTCTGATTAATGATGTACCACACAGTCTCTGGATTAAAGGGCGAAGTTATCCTTTACTGTGACACAGAGGAGAGATCATTACCTTCCTTAAATTAAACATTACAGTAAAATGAAGTATGTTAAGTTTAGTGAACAGAGAGGGTGAAGATAAATCATTTCATCCTCCTGAAATTGTTTCTGCTGCAGATCTATTGCACCTGTTTGATCTCTGCAAACAAATTAAGTGTTATTACCTTAAATAAGCTGAAGGCTAGATAATAATTCAGCCAATAAATGGCGAGACAAACTGCTTGAAACTTGGCAAAAACCTTAGTTGTAGCATGTCAGAAAAAGTTACCCAGAAGCAGCTGATTGGCTCTTTTTGCTGCAGGCAGAAATAGTAAATCTCAGAGTAATAAATCATAGGTGGAGCACAGTGCCGGGGTGCCAGACTTTTATCCAACAGGCTGTCATCCGGCAGAATAAATCATGCCAGGATAATCATAACCACGTCTTCAAAGAATATGCGCACACATTCTCTGGAGTCCAACACTTTTCTTATCGCTATTTTTATTACAGCCTTTGAAGTTTTAGTTTTAGTTGTTCAAACCTAGCAGAGGAAAGACGGAGGAGGGATGCTGTTCAACCTGCAGGTTTGCTGTGTCAGTTTGCAGTGACAGTCAAGCGCCAGATCCTTGTGAGGGGACAGTGAAGCTCTGACAAGCAGCTGTCAAGATAAATAGTTGAACCTTTGAAGCACATTTCTAATAGAGGCACAGCAAATACAGACACCTTTCTGACATGTGGACTCCGCTTTTGGGCTTATTAATGGCAGAGTTCATTGGTTGTTTTTGTGGGTGCGGATACATAAATGTAGAAAACTCTCATAGTAGACTGCTGCACATAATAGCACTTGTACCTCTCTGTGCATTTATGAGAAAAACAATTATGGAATTAAATCATAAAATGCACGAAAGTAGTTTCAAAGAAAATAGAAAATGGTCTCTGAGTGTGAAAGTTTTGCTGCATTGGTCGACACTTACACATGTTTCTGAAGTCAGACAAAAGACGACAACATATGTTACTCCAAAGACATTAAAATAAGTGTAGTTCATTAACTGGAGAGGATAAGCCTGTTGATGAAAAGCACATTACCACTGTCTTTGTTCTTGTAGGTGTGTGTTATGATGCACAAATGTTCTGGCAGTTGTGTGGAAAGTAAAGAAATTGTTCTGCTGCAACCCTCTATCAGTATTTATGGTTGTTTTAAGGATCATGGTGGACATAAATGTAGGTAGAGTTTGGGGTAGGGATGCATGATATTAGATGTTTTGCTGATATTCCATAGGCTGATATGTAACAACTCATTTGACCGATAACAGATACTGATATTCATTTATCCACTTTTTCCCCACCTAATTTTAGAGATCATCACGTCTGTCCTGTACTGGAATTAACATCATATTATACATGCATACTCTTATCCTGACGGCCCACCAGCAGATGGAGACATGAAATACAATACTTTTCAATGCATCTAATATCCATTCATTGTGCAAAATAAGAAAAAGCATGGTTCATTTTAAAGCTGATATTGGTCGATACCAATGAGGCGCTGGAGGATATGAAGGAACTGGTTATTATACCGTGGACATTTGCTTATCTACCATGAAAAAATGCAACTGGACAGAGAATTTTCATTATTTTCAAAAAGAAGACTTTTCACACAAACTTCCATTTAAAAGAAAATAAATAAATAAATAAAAATAAAAAATGGTTTCAAGTAGGGTTGCAACGGTCAGTCTCAACTTTATTTTGCTTTTTGCACATACTTCCATCAAAAACTAGTTTCAGGTTTCAATCACAGTAATACAACATGTGTTTACTAAAAAATAACCTGTTTCTTTTTATTCCTTTAGCGGCCGTTTTTACTTATGATAATAAAGATAATAATAAAAATAATTCTGTAATACCGTGAAACTGTGATATCGTCTGAGATGGTTATCATACAGTGAAAATCTCATACTGTTGGAACCCTAGTTGGGTGTTGTGACAGTCGGTACGTTTACATGCAGCTTGAGAAAATTTAATTATTGGCTTAGCCCGACTGAAACTGGACTGAAATTGGACTATCCGTAGCTCGACTAACACACCTGGTTAATTCGATTGAAAATCAAACTACTGCTTCATGTATCTACTTCGTCTGACTGGAGTTGGACTCGGTGTTCTGCACATGCACCACTATTTCTTTCATGGGCCTTCACCCAGAAGAAGAAGGAGGAGACGACGTAGCAGCAGTGCAGCAACTCCCAGAAACACAAACCAACAAACACCGTGGCGACCGAAAAGCAGAAGATGATTAACACGTAAAGCATGTACGAAACATGCAGAGCCACAGCAACACCCATCTCCGCCATCTTCACTCATCATTAGCTTCCTCTTTGGGTCAATCAGAACAAGTTCAAAACGCACTATATTAAAAAGGACACAATGCCGCCTATTGAGGCAGAGTCAGACGTACTTGGTCAGAAATGTTCTCTTCTGCATGTATACTCAGACAAGACAAGAAGTCCGACTTGACTGATTAGCTGAGCTATGAGTTTAGCTCGGCTACTGCGTGCATGTAAACGTACTGAATGTTGTGTTGACAGTAGGAGGCTCTAAATTTTTCTGCACAGCTCTGGCATGTGTGGCAAATTTTCACCTGGGTTCTCCTTTCTGAACTTTATGTGTGTGTAAATGTGTTGTGAATGTGGGTGTTTTGGTGACCACAGCACTTCAGAGCCACCAGAGTTGTCGTCTGTCATGCTGTCTCTTTGCCACGACCACAGACGCTGGCTTTTTCCTTTTCTCGGAGTCTCTAAAGAGCATCAGAACTGCCACTGAATAAAGTACATCATGCTGTAGGGTGTAGATTCAGCTGGGTTTGGATGTGAGACACAGATGTGCATGTGTCTCACAGATGCTCCAAACTGTTGCTCTATAATTTTAAATCCTCACTCCAGAAGTCGGTCTACTCTCTGACTCTCTGATTCTGACGTTTGTTCCTGTCTTAACACAACGAGGATCCATTTCTCTGGATACATGCTGGACACGTTCTCTAAAAGAGATATAATGAGGTCAGAAATGGTCAGACGGAGGAATGAGCATAATGACGGGGGGTGTATATATAATTTTCTTTGATTTCCATAATTGAGCTTGTCGTTCTCGGATGCTATGTTTATCCTGGTGCACAACGGCTGCGGCTGCACCAGAGGAGGAATAGCAGGCAGTTGAAAGTGATAGCACCAGAAATAACTTCACTGTGTGTGATTATACAGCAACAGGGCTGACTGGAGGTTGACTCATCCTGCTACTTTATGGACTACTGTGCTGTTGGTCTCTGTGATTTAACTTCTGGAGAGCTGTTGATTTATTAGTTTGTAGTTTCTTTTAGTTTTTGGACAGAGGCGGCCTCCTTGAACTCATTTGTAAAGGTACAGTGCTTGTCAACATTTTGAGTGCGAGATAAGAGCTTTTGGTGTGCGTCTCTTCCTCTGGGATAAGCGCCATCTGTTGTTTATTCACAGTGTTGTTGGATGCAGTATTAAGATTAGAGTTTCTTTGTGTAATGGCAGTGCCTTGTTTGAGAGGAGGTTTGGGGAAGAAACTAGTCTAACATACTAGGTGTGCGATCTGAATGGTGACTAACCTCAGTAGGGTGTTGATATAAACAGCCTAAACAGTGAGGTCGAACATTAACACTTCTCCACTCTCCACTTCCACTTCATCTAATAGCAGATGTCTCCTTTTATAAAGTCCAGATATTTGATATTTTATCTATTGTTTCATTGTTTTAGCCCTGCTAGCAGCAAAGCCTCTAGGATCTCCCTTTAGTCTGAAATTAAAGTTTGGTACTGAGATTTATGGTTCCCAGAAGATGAAGTCTACTGACTTTGGTGATCCCCTGAAAGTTGACTTGTGGTTTTGAGTAAAATATCTCAAATGGTTTTGGATAGATTGCCATCAAAATCAAATCAGATCCGGCTTTAATTGTCATCTCACCAAACATACAACGGTAATGCAGGTAAAATGAAATGGTATTTGCGGCGGGTCTAAAAATACTCAAACCATAAGATAGACATCAATAAGCTATACAATAAAACCCTTACTATCAAGCAGTAAATCACAAACTAAAAGTCCAGTGTGACGCTCACATCACACATCAGCAGTGACCATTTTCAGAAAAAGTGACAATTGGCATCTGGCATTTAAAGTGACCATGAAATTTAGTGCAGAAATTCATGTTGCCCTCAGGATAGCTTGTTATAACTTTGGTGGCACCTTAACTTTTTCATCTAGTGCCATCTAGAGCCTTGATTGGGCCAAAAAAATCAGGCCCGACCCTACGTGAACCACTGCTGTATATTTGGGCCTGTGCTCAATTAAAAACCCAAATTTCCTCTTAATTTTTTTGTTAATATTAAAACCAAACTAAACTGAAGTCTTTTCAGTGCGGTAACACATTTGTGACATGGAGCGTGTTCGTAAATAGCCACTCATAGTGAGCTTGTTAGCATTCTGATGTTAGCATTTTGCTCACAAATCTGCTAGCATGGTTGTTTTCATGCATTACCTCCAGCTTTTAGGAATGAATCGTCTACATGGAGTAGAAGGGTGAGCTTCCTAATTCTCTCTGAAAAAGGGAAGTCTGTACTTTAAGCCACTTGGTTGTAGCTGGGAGTGTTTGCTCTTCCTCCTCTGACCTCGTCACTTGCCACAGTCCTGTCAGTAGACCGATAAAGTAAAGCAGACAAAAATCCCTCCAGCTGACTTTCTCATTCCTGTAAGTTCCTCCCTCCTCACCGGGATAATTGAAAGGCTTTGAAGGCCAGCTGAGCTCAGCAGGCTCACGCAGGACATCAAAGGGAAACGAATGGTCGGACAGCACACGTTGGGGGTCAACACCGCGGCTACAACACTGCCAAACAGTGGTGAACATCAGCGCTGAGGCGTCTGGCCGTAGTCGACACAGCGGCTTCTTCTGCAAAGCCTCAAAGGCATTTCCTAATGAGGGCCAGATGCAGAGCTGCGACGACAAGTAGCCACTGCATGTTGTGTAATTACGCCGACACGCACAAGTACACATTAGCACTTGTGTGTTCCTGATGGCACAGAAATATACAGTATTGTGTGGAGTTACAGAGACGCTCCTGACAGAGACACCTGTGCACAATCACGTCCATTATCCACAGTGAGATAAAAAGCTGGACGCGCTGCTGTGCTCGCACACACACACACACACACACACACACACACACACACACACACACACACACACACACACACACACACACACACACACACACACACACACACACACAGTTCGTGTTGTCATGCTCTTTTCTGAAGTTTCTGAATAAAAACATCCCAGTTCCTCTGGAGGCTTTTTCCCTCCATTAAGTCCGCAGCCTCAGCTTTTTATTAGGGGAAAAACAAGCCTGTTGAATATTCAGCGCAGCGGGTTTGCAACCTTTACAGCCCCTCTTAACTTCTCAGGCTGTTTACTGTTGACACACAAGCAAAAAAAAAAAAAAACCCCGAGCTTTGTGTGTGTTTTTTTTCACGGTGGAAAATGTGAACTGTCGCACCACATCCTGTCAAGACTGAAGTTGGTCACTTTATATGGCAAACAAATGAGTCTAGACACACTGCATGGCATTTAGGCCTGTTTGACAGCAACACTGATTTCGTTTATATGGATTCAGTTTTTGAGAAACTTTTGATGCATCTTGAACTTTTTCCTCCATTTTCTTTATTTCTCAAACAAGTGGCAACATAGACATTTTTAATATCACCTTGGTTTAAGCACAGCTTGAAGCATGTATCTGCACTAATTTGCCATCGTGTGGTTTTACAGCTGAAGTTTGAGACGACTTCTAAATGGTGGGAAGCGTATTTATTTAATGTGTGATGATCCAGTGTTTCTCCTCATTGCCTTTGCCGCCCTTTTTTTTTTTTTTTGGAAACTTTGGAAAAGTTGTGTTCCTTTTCCACTTCCTCTCCATTTTTACTATGTTGTGGTCATGTGACAGCTTGGTGCACGATAAAATCGTGAATTAACACCTCAATTTTCTGTTCAGTTCTATTTATAAAGCCCAAATCACAATTTGCCTCAGTGGGCTTTACAGCATACGACATCCCTCTGTCCTTAGGACCCTCACAGCGGATAAGGAAAAACTCCCCAAAAAACCCTCTAACGGGGGGAATAATATGGTAGAATCCTCTTCCAGGATGGACAGACGTGCTGTAGATGTCGTACAGAACAGATAAACATGATAAATTTACAGATATCCATATAACAACATGATAAATAAAGAGAGACATGAGGCAGGACCACGGCAGCAGCACAACAACGTCACACGATCCAAGTGTAGCCTACCTGCGATATGAGTTAACCTGGGAGACAGTGGAGCACAAAGGCTCAGAGAAGAAGCCGAGTTAGTGACATCCAGTAATGGGACATGAATGAACTTTTCAGATTCTAAAAATGGGGTTTAAATAAATAATTTTCAATGTCATGAAATTTCTACAAAGCCCGGCAGGAATTGGAAACATTTATGTGTTTATTTTAAGTATGACTTAGTCCCATTGATAAGTAATGTCTCTACGACATACGGGGCATGAGATATGCCCATTCAAAATTTGACATTTCAATCGGTTGCTATAGCGCCCCCTTTTGGCCAACTGATGTTGCTTCATTGGCATCCTCCCATGACCCTCTACCACTGTGCCAAATTTCACATGGATTGACCAAGTCAGTGAGGAGAAAAACATGGAACAGACACACACAGAGTTTTCGTCATTATATAGTGAGATTAATTATTTGATGATTTTTCTTTATTGATTGATGCTATTTTCTTTATTATTGATGAAATGCTAATCATAATTTCCTAACATGATGTCTTCATGTTGCCTGTTTTGCAAAACTGATAGACTATATTTTGGTATTTATCTATTAATCACATATGACATCCTAAGTTAGTAAATCTTAATCTTGAAAATAACTTCAGTGCCAAATAATTCCCCAACTACTTACTAATCATTTAATCAACTTGATAAACTTGAAGATGGCGTGTGTGGTGCATGATTTAACAATTAATAGGAACTAATTATTTGGGTTGGGTCAGGTTAGCTGGTGACTCTAAATTGTCCATAGGTGTGAGCATGAATGGATGTCTGTCTCTATGTGTCAGCCCTGTGACAGGTGGCCTCTCGCCCAGTGACAGCTGGGATGGGCTCCAGGAACATGAATGAATGAATGAATGAATAGTCATTTTGGTGTGAAGTATAAATTCCAGGGAACAGATCAGACATTTGAGACTTTTTTCTCTTCTATAATTCACTGCTCTTCTGAGCGGAGTTTGCATGTTGTTTTTTACTATGAAAACAAACAGACGTATGAAATGACTGATTGCTTGTCAGTTTGCATCAGGTTTTGTTTTGCATGATGAGTTCCTCATTCCGCAGTAAATAATTTAGTCTGCTGCCAAACACACACACACACACACACACACACACACACACACACACACACACACACACACACACACTTCCCCGTGAGGAGCAACCTGACCTGAGTGTGTGTGTAAATGCACCTGCAGCTCCTGTCATGTTTATGTAACAGCTGAGGAGGAACAAAACGAGTTGTTCAGGTTTGTGTCGGCTAAAGTCGTGCTGCTGCCCTCTTGTTGTTATTTTACAGTCACGAGTCCTGCTTGGATCAAATCAGGATACTTTTAAATCTGTTTGCTCTGTGAATGAAATATGGTGAGTTGTACTTTTTTTTTTTTTAGTCTTGTCTTTGTTCACATTAAACGTAAAGATCTGTTTGTACAGTTTACGTTACTCTTAAAGGGGCTGAGTGATAGTTTCTGCTGGGAATGTGCTGAAACCAGCTACTTTGGAAGCTGAATGACGTCTTCGTCACTACTCCTGATACTTTAGAATGTAATCAGAGCTTTTGAACAACATGATGTCACACCTGACTTTGAAAACTACAAGGCTTTGGCTATACCATGTGGAAAAGTCACTATTGAGACACTGTTGGTTGTTTGATAGGTAGATACTGGTAGTTTAGTTCTTACCTTAACACTGGTTGGAGGAAAATGGCATTTGGTGCATTAACAGATGTTTTAGTGTCGCTCCATCTGTCTAGTGCTGGTAACCTGAAGTTTTTCTGTATTTTGTCACTGTTGAGAAATTAAAATTGTTAAGCAAAAAGTTCGATGGCGTTTTATAATTTAATGATTCAGGTGAGAACAAGGTAATCCAGTGATTCTTCTCATTGCCTTTGCTGCGTTATTTGGAAAGTCTCAATGAAAAGTTGTTTCTTTTTCACTTCATTTTTTGACGTGACAACTTGATACCCTTTAAAAAGTTTTACTGAACTTGTACACTAAAATCACTTGATTAAACGCTTACTCTTGAGGTAGTTTGAAAAATAAATCAACATTTTTTGATCATTTAAACCCTCAGTTTAGTAATTTGTCCTCCTAGGATTAACAGTATGTGTAGTGTAGTGTAGAAAAAACTTAGATTTGCTATAATACTTAATTTCTGCAACTCAATCATTTCAATGATCACTTAATCTGATGACTGTTTTCTTGATTGTTTCACAACGGGTTTATTAAATGCAAAAATCTTGATGAAATACTGATCGCAAAGCGTGAACATGACATCCTCCGAGAGCACAAAAATTTTGATTCATTATGATATCTTTACTAATTATTTTTCTCATTTTTTACAATTATTATCAATCAATCATTTAGTCTTTTGAAAATTTAAAATAAAACTAAAAAAATTCCCATCGTAATCTCTGGGAGTCTAATACCTACATCTAGAAATGGTTTGCCAAACCCACAGTCCAAAATAAATCCCAAATATTCAAGTTACAGCTTCTTAAATGTATTTAATTGTTTTATATAAGTGTAAAAGAAATTAAAATGTATATCTTCAGGTTTTGGACCGCTGGTTGGACAAAACAAGCAGTTATAGGACATCACAAAGGGACTTTAGTAGGTTGAATTACTTATTTAATCATGAAAATAATCCAACAATTAAATCAATATCATTGTTTCCCAGAGGTAAAAGTGACGTCTCTAAATTAGCCGAAATATTCCAAGTGTTATACAACAGAGAAAGCAGCCATTTCTCACATGTATTATTACTGTCTCTACCCAAAGATCTCCTAATTGACCTGATTAACATGTCTTTTATTTTGAAAGAGTTTCTCTGGTGGTCCTGGGCTCAGCTTGGTTAAGAGTTGTTTTTTGTTAACTCTCTGTCCTCACCTTCAGCCGCTGAGGGTTAAAAGGAAACTTTGTCGGTTAATATGTAACCGCTCATGAAAAGACTTTCCATCTACGCCCTATTGTCTCCCTCATTAAGTGTTTTTCAGCCAGGAGTTGAAGGTCAGCGCAGGCCCAGAGAGTGTCCGCAGGTCGTTAACCAGATTAGCTCGCCATGCGCTTCACCTGGAGGCCCAGCGGAGGGGTCGCTTCTACATAAAAACAGCCTAAAGTCCTGTTTCCTCTTATAGGACACAGATCGTTTGGCTGTCATCTGAGGAAGTCGTCTAATCTTAGCCGTGAAACTTATCCCCCTCGCTCAGAGGGCTGCTGGGTATAGGCTCGTTGTCGGGAGCTCTTGTGGACTCAGTCAGTGTTTGCTACCTGCGAGCTGTGGGAGGAAGTTAGAATGAGAGTTACAGGTAAGCTGCATGGCTGTTAGAATAGCACATCTCAGTGTTGAAGTTAACACGTTACTGAAGGCAGTGTTTGACCACAACAGCTCTTGATGTACACTGCTGTTCAACAGTTGTATTGATGTTTCTCTTGCTTTCCTCAGTATTTTAATAGATAAAAACAGTATAATTCATACTGTTGAAACTTTGATTCTGAATTTGTTTTCCAGTCCAGAAAAACATCAGTGACCCTAAAACGACAGCAGTGCAACTGGGCTCTGGATAATTAGGGAAGTCGTTTTCCTTCGGGCCCCCTGTAGTCTGCTTAGTGGTTGGACTGAACATGTTTAAACTGTGATTTGTCAGTCCATAGTCAACTCATCTGATGTTCAAACAGTGCTAACCCTAGACTAACCTTGTATTTCTGTTGTGAAATTTGAAGAATATCTTTGCTAATGCAACACGTTGTGCCGTATATCCCTGTGAAATGGAGCTTTTGAGCGGTGTACAGTTACAAGAGGGATGAAAATCATATCCTTCGTTTTTGATTGGATGGACTTTTGTAAACACCTCTGAGTGCAGGATGAGTCATCCAATATTTAAAACTTTAACCTGGTTCTACAGGAAGAATAAAGACGAGGACTTTAATGTGGAACTTTTTCATATCACCAAGGTCTTTAACTCCAGCTTCAGTCAGTCTGGTTGAACAATTGCACAGCTTTTTATTCTCCATTTGTAAAACAAACCCTTCAGACAAAATAGCATCCATTAAAAGAGCACTCTGCACAACCTAAAAGCATCAAAGACCTTTCAGAAATAAAGAGTAGTCCTCTCACCCAGTCATGCCTTCATGGCAGGAGATTCCAGACATTTGAACATTAATGTTTGTCTGACTATACGTCAGATCCTGCAGGATTGAACCTGCAGCTTTACGTTGTGCAACACGTCACAATACCACCTTGTTTCATGCTTAACCTGACGTGATCCCGTATGCAGAAGAACATATTGTGTTGGCATCAATTCCCTAAACGCCTGCTGGACAAAAGCTCCAGAGATGCGATGTGATAATCCTCAAGGCCCGTTTAAAAACTCCTGCATGTGACGTTGAAGTCTTTAAAAAAGTTTACTTTCATGTGAGTCCACCCAGTTTTACTGAGTGATTATGCAACAGGCTGAACGCTCTTGTGTTCCTGAGGGTGTTCAGAGAAATGCTGAAATACCAGCAGGTCCACATGGTGAATTATGAGCAGCAGTGTGACTTCCTCAATATGTGGATCATTAAACGAATGTGACGTTGCTGTGCAGCAGGAAAGGAAGAAGCAAAAGTGCTGACTAGTCCTTTAAATTCTTTGTAGGACAGGGAGGTTTATTGCTTCACTTTTCCAGTTTCTCAGGCGGGATTTATACTTATGTGTCCAATCAACGCCATACCTACAGCTTAGGCTCTGCTTCGAAGTAGAGCCTCCATTTCCCTCAGTGGAAACAAAGCTTATATTTACTTAAATTTCTCAGATAAGAAATAATAAAGCCTCCAAAAAATATCATTTTAAGTCTTGTGTGTGATTTATCCTGGCTTCATATGAGCAGAGGAAATCTCTGCTTGTCGCTAGGCTAATTTATACAATGTAAAATGCCATAGGCTTGTGTGAGTTGTAATGGAGCTGAATTTTGTAACGTTACCTTTGTTAAATGTTGCTGTTGTCCCTGGTTTTATATGAGCAGAGGAAAAGTCTGCTAGCTGCTAGGCTAATTTATACAATGTTAAATGCCATAGGCTTGTGCTAATAACATTAGCATGTTGTATTTGTGGGGAAAATGTGTCCAGATAAAGACAAAAAAAAATGCCGTGAGTTATAGTGAAGCTGATTTGAGTACTTGAGCTTGTGATTGTCTCTATTAAGACATGTTTAATGTGTGTTTAATGTGTGTTTTTGAATCAGCTAGACCTAACAGCACTGCCAACTAGTGTTCTGGAGGTGTAACTACAGAGTGACACAGACACACCACTGCACAAGTATAAATGCTCACACGGGCGTAGGCCATGTGTGTAGGCTATAATATTTTTCCTCTGCTAGCATGTGATAAAGGAAAGGCGAGGAAGTCTCAAAGCAGCCTACTTGCTGAATAAGTGATGCTGTTACTGATGAGGATGAGGTTTCTCTTTTTGTCTGTCCTTCATGTGATATCTGAGGATTTCCTGCTCCTTCCTTCAGGTTTGCTTTCTTGCAGCCCATGGAAACGGACGTTTGGGAGATGTTTGGTCAGTCCAGATGTTCTTCTTGTTTTGTTATGTGTTTGTTCAGAACGTGTATGCATGAAGTTGGATGGAAGAGCTTGTATTTTGAGTGGAATTGCTCACTTTATATTCATACCACTACATGTGTGCATCCGCACACGGCCAGCATGACATCTCATCGGTGAACGTGCCTCTTTTAAACATGTTTGTAGTGAGATTGCACCTGTTTTTGTCTCCGTTTCGAACCCACCTCCCAGCAGTAGGTGAATTGAGAAGCATTTGAGTCATGTCGGGCCTGTCTTTGTCTTTCTGTGCACATTTATTGTTGTGATTGGTGTCATTCATGTGGAGACTCTCTGTTCATGCTGTCAGGAAGGCCGCAGTGTCTGTTACATTTGGAGTTTGGCGCCAAATCTTACACTGCAACAACATAAAGATGCCGTTCAAGCCGGTAAAGGCATCTTGGCTCTTTTAGATGCTTCCTAGAATATTAGTTAATGTTAGTAATGTCAGTGAATTTCAAAAGAAAGTGATATTTTCCATGCACTTCATTGTTTCTAACTGCTTTTTTAGTCTAAGTTTTTTTTTTTCGTCTTTATTTTGTTCATCTACATTCACTCCTCCCGCCCGTCATGATGGAAACCTTTCAAAGGCTTTTGGTATTTTTACACAAAAGAAACATCCTTCGTCTTTTGTTTTGCACCCTCAGGCCATACATTTTTCTCCAAATGACCTAATGGCACAGTGTCAAATGCAGTTTAGAGGCTGCTTGAGGCTAACTTGTTACTTCACATGCTGCAGCTCATTTTGAGAGTGAGGGAGAGTAGCTCAGAGGAGGCGGGACGATAGAATAAATAGATTTCAGTCTATTTGGGTGTTGGAAGAGTCCGGGGCGCTCTGTGACGGGCGGTTGGTATCTCGTTCCTCTCTTTATCAGGTCTATAACTGGTCTTCAGGATGACGGACAGTTTGAATTTAGACACATCGGCCTAATGACGTTGCTGCGCTGCTTTATTTGGATGTAAACAAGGATTTGCTGCAGAGGAGTGAAAGTGATGACTGACAGAGTGACCTTTCAGATGTCCCCTCAGACTCGTTATGTGACCACAGGTCTGATTAAGTGGATCAGAGGGCCGTTTCGATCAGTTGTGCCTCTCAGTAGGTTTGAAATACATCCATGTGCAACAGTGGAAATGTTGCTGTACCTTAAGCTTCCCCTTTTAATAACCCTGTTTGTAGTAAACCACTGACTATACTTACATGCCTGCAAATGCTCTTTGGATGTTCTTTTTCCAAATGTAGCATTTTCCGATAAGACATGTGGGATATGCCCTTATTACTCAGGTTTTTGGAGCATTTTTTGGACATGTATACACAGCATTTGAAATCTGTGTCTCAGCTTGCATCTTGAGTTGCACACACTCCAACTAGCCAACAGCTTACAGGGCAGGGGCAGAGATGCATGCCCAGAGGACAAGACCAATTTCTGATCAGAAGGAGAAACACACCTACTTTCAAACATCATGAAAGACTTGGGTATCAGCAGGTTTTTGGATATGCACAAATAAAGCAACACTGACCTTTTCAAGAAGGTGGAATGAGAGACGCAGGTTGTGTATGCACAGTCAAAGAGGAGCACCACCGGTGGAAAACTTGTCTAAAGGAGGATTTCTGCATCAACCTGATGAAGTGCTTTAGGTGGATTATCCTTCTATGAAACGTCTCCACATTGGATATAATATTATCATAGATGCCAAGTTTTTATTTATTAGATCGACCTTGCTAAAACTAATACAGTCCAATAAAACAACCCTGCAATTAATCTTACCTTTGACCTTTGAACTGGGTGTATATTGCTTCAGATAATAATGGTAACAAAACCACATTCCTCATTTAGTAGGATCTTATTCAAGAAAATGCCATTTTGTTGAGGGTCTTCAAACATTAATAAGCTCATAAATGCTTCCAGTGGTGCTGTAAACTGAAAAATAGAGAGAAATGAGCTTTTTATTTCAGCAGGCTCCTACTAAGTAAAGAAAAACAACAATAAATGGTTACTGCACAAGCTGAAGGATGGCTTTTTTAACTTGTTTCCATCATACATGACACATTAGTGAATATAATATCACTCATAGTGAAATTGAAGCCTGTCTTATTTTGCCGAGGACCCTTAAGGATCCTCTTAAGACCACCAGGGGGCCTGGATCCCACTTAACAGGTCAGAGGATCTGAGGTCTTGCTGATAAATAGAGTCTGAGGTCATTAGAGAGTCTAAAAGGAGCCTGGGTCCATCTGAGCCGACCTTGTCTCCATCTTTACTCCTCCAGATGCTCTCTTAACAAACCAGGCCTCTCTGTGGCCCAGCAAGTCGACTTTTCCCCTCACGTTGGCTCCTGTTTTATGGGAAGAGAATAGCTCTTTTGTTCCTGCTCATAATGTATCCATTGATGATGAGCGGGCCGGCGCACACAGGACCTCTATGTTCATAAATGTCAGACGCAAACACACCTGTGAAAAAGCAGAGGTCAGCGAACGTCCGTCACTTAAAATGGGCTTCAGATTTCACGAAGAAAAAAGGTTTTGTGTGATGAAACATTAAGAAAACGTTGACCTCTAAGTTCTGTTCTTAAGCACAGTTTTGAGGTATTTTACTCTGGTATATCTATTTTTTATTCTACTTTATTCTTCAGTACTCGACTACATTTCAGTGGGCAGTTACTGGAGTTTTATTTTCCATTTCCATTTGGCCTCTGACAATGATAAAAACAAGATAATCCAGATAGAATAATCACTGGGACTGTTTCTGTTTTGCAATCTCGTTTTGTCATGTGTTGTAAATCCAGCGCACCCCTTTCCTTTACAGCTTTGCAGCCTCCTTGCTAGATTTTGCAACAAGCAACAAATTAAGCAACTTCAGACCATCAAAGTGAGAAATATATTCAGTTGTATTATATTGTGATTCATCCTCATGCATGCTGCTCAGACTAATCACAGTCCACGGCTCCTCTGCCAACAGTTTGCAGTCTCCCTTTGCACCCTGTTTATATTTCTATGTTTTATATGTATTATATTATTTTATTTGTCTCTTTTTCATTTAATTTTAATTTGTTTTTTTACATTAATTATATTAAAAGTTCAAGTTTTTTGAGTTCATTAAATGCATGATGTTTCCAAAGTCATGTAAAGTCAAAATCATGATCTCAGTATTAACTTAAGTGAAGGATCTGAGTACACGCAGTGTCACTGGTCAGACATTGGACTGTTTTTCCATTATACTTTGCTTTCAATGACTCAACCATAGTGTAAATTTAACATGTCAGTTACTTAAAATTTAAGGACAAATCAGTTGTCAAAGCACTGCAGCAAAGTCTTAGTCACATTCAGTGTAAGAGTTTATCATGTTAAACCCTTTGAAACTTGGAGCGACATCACTTGTCTTGTGCAGCTTTCAGACGTCTTTCTCAAGCATTTAAACCTTTGAACCCTGAGCAAGTTGGTGCAGTTTCTTTAAATAACATGATAAAAACAATGAGCAACATGGTAAGACGTGTCGCACAAATTGCAAAAAAATTAATAGATTTTGATAATTATTTAAAAGAAAAGCTGTGAAAAATGAGTATTTTTATTTATTTATTTTAAATGTATCCTTATTGTTGTTATGTATACAAAATTATGTTACAGAATTTTCATAATTTTCAGGCATTTTTTCCAGGTCATTTCCTTGTTTGTTTGTTTTTAACTTTTTTTTTAAAACTAATTTTCTTGTTTTTAGTTTTCTCATTTTACCAATTTATTAAATTTTTGGGGGGGTCATTTTCTTCCTTTGTTGCTTCATGCCTTCTTCCCCATGTTTTTGAAAGACATTAAGCCAGTTTGCTCAGGTTTATAAGGGTTAAATCAGTGGTTTGACAGGACTCTTGTCATGGAGAAGTTTCTGTCCTGAACATTGGTGTTTTTATTTGTTAGTTGATGTAATAGCGTTTCATGTTTCATCTGCAGAGCTCTCTGATACAAAGAGGTGTTGCTGCTCGACCTGTCTGCATGTGACTCTTAATAACTAACGTGATGTGTGAGCAAAATGTCTAAAATGTGTTTTGTGTTTTGTCCCAGTCTGCAGGTTGCATGGTAATCTGGACTTGATGCATGGCAGTTGCATGACCGCAGTAGGTCTTGTTGTGGGACTGAGAGCACGCAGCTGCAGCCATGGCTCAAACCATGCACGTGAATGGCAGTGGCCCAGGTAAACAACCCCTTTTATCACATTATTATTTTACCAGGTTCCATTTTGTTTGGTTTTATTGTGCTTGTATTGGTTGTACTGCAGCATGTTCTGTTTTTATCTGCCATGTTTTGTCTCAGACGAGCATCTTGTTTATCAGATTGAATCATCGCAGTCGCATTGCGGGACGAGAAGTTATTTCCTTCAGTAAATTGCTGGTTAATTATATACTAATACATGTTAAATGATTCCTGGCTGCCTAAAGAACAACATGTGCTCATGCTCACTAAAATAAACGGAGCTGGATGAGGATACAATGGGGCCAAATGTAGAATCAGGTGTCCAGTTTCAGGCTTATGTCATGGCATGTATATTTAACTGGCGAGCTCCTGCAACATATCTGCGTCTGTCTGAACAACACAGAAGAGAAAGCGTCTTCATTCTTGCATCAGGAATTTAGAAATCTAACGTTTTTTGTTTGTTTTAATCTAAAGTCATTCAGTAACCATGAGTTTATATTAGTGATCTGTGCACTTGCACTGTATGACATTTGAAGTCTTGTAGCAGTGCCGGCCTGTGGCAGAGGCAGTAAGGGTGAATGCTAAGGGCGCCGCCATTCATGGGGGAAGAAAAAAAAAGTTTATCTTTTACTTTTTAAAGAAATTTTTTTTTACGAATACTATTTTTACTACTACTTTAAAAAAATTACAAAAGGCCATAACAACATAACTACATAGCAAAGCCTGCTAAATAACAAAGAGGCCTTTTTTTCTGGCTTCTGCGACGTCACGTGAACCCCGAAACATGCTGTATTGTGATCATGTCAAAATGACAAAAGCTCTCTGGTGCCCACTCAACTACCATCACACTACTGAGAGGAGTGCATGTTATGAGAAAAAAACATAAAAAAACCCCTAACAAATCGGTGTTGAAGTCAGCAGGAGGAGAGCTCGTTATCGTTGCAGCTGGTGGCCGCAGTGAACAGCTCACAGAGGTTGCATTGATGTTACATTGTGAAAAGTTGAAGCTGTGTTCAGTAAAAAAAATGAGTATTGTGCAAAGGGAAATTATAATATTCTCATGATGTGTTCAATGTAATCTTGCAAAAACTAGATTTTGGGCCTGTGTGTTAGTAGCAGGAGGGTCAAAACGAATGAGCAACAGGTCAATCACTTGTATATAGAGCTGAGTGATATGGTTGAAATTAATATTTTAGTTTTTCTTCTCACTTTGTTCTAGGGCTGCAATGATTAGTCGACTAATCGATGACTAATCAACTATTAAAATAATCTGTGACTATTTTAGTGGTCGACTAATCGGTTTGAGTCATTTTTCATAGAAAAGTACTATAAAAGGACCCCAAAATACTCTTATTGGAAAAAAAAGTAAAAATTATACTGATGTAATTTTTGCTGGGATCTGTACTAAACAAGTATGTTCCCAAGTCTGGATTGTGATTCGTAGGCCTCTGTGGCATCTATGCAGCACCACAGTGCATCATTTATAATCATATGTTGTGTCATATTTTACTAATATAAAAAAATTACAGCTTCTGCGATTTGCATATTGCACTTTGCCATATTGTGATCTTGATAATACTTCGATTAAATGTGCAGCCTTGTTTTTATTACTTTGGATAATGACATTTTGTAAAAAGAATACATGTGATCCTTCCAAAGTATGTTTTAATTTTTGCTGTATGTATCTGTTTACATATTCATCTAAAGGACATGTCACATACTCGCAGGAATGTTAAAAATGAGCTTATAGTGAACAAAAAACTAAGTTATTATCTCCTCTGTCAGTTACGTCTGCATCTCTCATGCTTCTGAAACACACTGAGGATTTTTGCGTTCACACGGTGCAACATGTAGAGAAGATTTCCACGCTTCAGTGTGAAACAAACGCTGTCAGCTCCGAACACACACACACACCTGCAGACGGCTCACATTCCTGTCCAGACTAACAGGAGAGAGTGAAGCTTCTTACTTCCAAAATCCCTCCAGGAATGCGCAGCATGCAGGACAGATGCTCTCAGGACCGTCTGCCACCTCCGTGTGTACGACTCTGAGATATGATACCTTTTGGTTTAGTGCGTAGATCTCGTCAAGAGAAAAATGTGTGGATTCACTTCAAAGGCAGCGAAACGCAACGGAGTGTTTTTATTGTGGATTTTTATAGAATGTGAAAAATGCTGAGGAATGCTATGCTAACACTGCTAACCTCCTCCCCCCTCTTTAAAAATAGCTTCTCTGCAGTGTTGGCAGTAACATGCCAACGTGGTCACCTGCTGCACCCAAAGAATTTCAATAAGACAGAGGTTTTTTTTTTTAAAGTAAAGATGCTCCAGTGCTGTGGGTAATATACACTCTAAATCGTTAAAGTGGTGGTCAGGTAGTCAGGCTGATATCGTGAGGAAAAACTAATCTGACATTGATTTTTCTGCGTCTTCGTTGTTGGTTTTAGAAGCCAGAATATTATCTGTTGTGAAGCTTTTATTTAGTTTGCCTATAAAACATTTGTTTAACATCTTCTGTGCATCTAGAGGAGCTGTTATCTGTTATCTCAGTTTGGTCTTTAGACTTTTGTAGATTTGTTTGAATGAAAAATGCATACACAGTGGAGGTGTAGAGTTGTAGGCATTTACTACACAGGGTAAGAGTTTTTAAAAAATGGTTGTGAGATGCATTCTGGGAAGTGAAGTAGATCCAGTGTTTTGGGGGAAGGGTCTTGAGGGACTGCCTGCTTTTTTTTTTAGCCTCGTTAGCATCTCTACTTGTGTGGTATCAATTTGTGAAGGAGCACACAACCCAACTGTCTTTAAAGTCGAGCCCACACATACACACGTCTTTTTGAAAAAGGGTTTTCCTTGGGATGCACGATAATATCGACACGTTATCAGTGATAGTATTGGCTTTAAAATAAACTATCAAAACTGGCCAACTTGCTTTTAGTTAAGTTTAGAATAGTTTAGTTTATTTAAGAAGGGACAGTGCAGATTAATATATTCATTTGGTATAAAAATGCCATAATTAGCCAACCACTCTCTGGAACCCCTTACAGACCAGGTTCGCTGGCTAAAAGCAGTTTTCCTCAGTGGAACTGCACAATCTCCTCTGATGTAACCCTCTAGTGACACGATTAATGTTTGTTCTTCTGCTGATATAAGCTACAAGTGGTGTTGGAGCTAAGCCATGGGAGATTTTGTATATTAAACACAAGTTTGCATATTTTATATTTTAATTTTGCACAATTTTGCAAAATTGCACAATGAATAAATATCACTTACATTGAAGATATTGTATTTCATGTCTCCATCTGCTGGTGGCCCATCATGATAAGAGTATGCATGCATGATATGATGTTAAATCAACTGAAGAGGAGACTTGATGATCACTAAAATTAGGTGGCAAAAATTTGGACATATTGATATTGGTATCGCTTGTCGACTAAGTAAGTTACAATATATCAGCATATTGGATATAGTGGCAAATAATCCAATATCCAGCATCCCTAGTTTTTCTCTCCTTCCTTTTAAAAAACAAACAAAAATATCTGTCCTCACGCACCCCATCCAAATGAAAATGCTATGATATAACCATAAGCCCAAAGCAAGAAGAAGGAGCAGAAGCAGCAGCTTGAAAAAAAGCTCCCCCTGCAGCGCATTCTGACGCCTCTGGTCCTCAGCATACTGGAAGAGTAACTGTACAAACATGGAAAAAGTTCTGTTAGCATAGTTAGAGAGTTAGAGTCAACACTATTTTGGTTACGTCTGCCATTGCACGAAGTGTCAATACGGCGCACACTCAAATGGCAGAAGCCAAAAATTCAGTTCTCAGTTCTTTAGTGAGCACGAATCGCTCCATTGTTGGCACTCTGCAGCCAGTGTGGAGAGTTTAATACGTTTTAGAATATACCCACGTACGTGTGGACTTAGTCTAAATATGTAAAACCCTCTACAGCAAAAGGAAATATGGGGTAAGGCTCATTAAAATAAGATGAAACTTATTATCCCAAGGGAAACTGTTTGCAATGTAAATCGCAGAAGAGTGCAAATATAAAAAGTCAAGATAAACATGAGGTGCAAAAAACATTAAAATCCAAATATATACATTATATGCAATGTAAAAATCAGTGTGGATCATGAAGATATGAACCGTCAAGCTGCCTCTTAACCAGCTGCATTTCTTGATGCTTTGACCTTTGATTTACTTTGACAAAGCAGTGACTGATTCAAATGTAATCAATTCCAAAAACCCCATGAATATAGAAGCTAAATTATGACTTAAATACTAGTCAACCTACCTCCAAAATATGAGGCATTATCAGACTATCAGACACAATTGTCAGCTTGTTGCACTCAGTCAACTCGATGGAGTGGGCAGACTCAAAGTTCTGGACCCAGTCGAGGTGGTTTGAGCCTCCACACAAGACAATACTATTGCGTCCTTTAGTTCTGAGCCAGTTTTTTTGCAGTACGTCTCCTCTTGAAATGAAGTTACTGCCAAATGTGGGATTTGGGACGCTTCAGTGCATTGAGCAACAAACCATCAAGCACATATTTGAGATAAAACCGCAGCTGATCCCACTTTGACTTGAGAAATATTCACTGCAATCAGCTGCAGGACTCCTGTCTTAAAATACTTTTCCAAAAATATTTACTGGATCTGCTCCTCAAAACCTTATTTTTAGTTGACAGACACAGTCAGAGGAAGATTGATTTAATATATCAGTGATCATTACACTAATATCTGTTTATAGTGTTGACATTTTTATGAGATGGTTACAGTTTATGGCAATCTGAAATGTGATTTTTGTCTCCTGTGAAATCAAAGTAAAAAAAGAAACCTCCACAGGCACCATAACCGTCGTCCCTCATGCAGCGAGGTCGTGGTTGTCTAAAATAAAAACCCTGCAGAGGCTGAGTCATGGCTCAGAGCAGACCATCATGCCTTTGGCCTGACTTGAATGCCAGCAGTCTGCTGTGGACAGAAAACCCAGAGAGCTGCGGTCAGAGTCGTGCCGACGGGTCGACCCCCCGCAGCTCATTCAAACCCACTGAAGTGGTTTTGTTTCTGCAGCGGGGACAGTTACCCAGCTGCCACTTGAAATCCCCCCATGGTACTGTTTTCTTACTGTGCCCCATCAGTCACTTTCCTATTGTGTGTTTGTGTAGCTTATAATAATGTGTGCCAAAGGGGCAGAGCGCTGAGTCTTTGTAAACTAAACTGGATAATGGTTTGTTTTATTCCTTCTTAATGTCTTGACACAGCAGGGTTTGATGAATGGATGTAGAACTGGTTTGTTTAAGTGGGACTGTAACTTTAGTGAGCACTAATCGCTTCATTGTTGGCCGTCTGCAGCCTGTGTGCACGCACAGAAGTCACACTGAGACGCTGCGTGTAGTGAGGCAAACTGGGCCCACCACTGGGCACTACATGAATTATTTTATTGCCTTGTAGCAATAAGCCGCTGCGGCAAGGACGTAGCCGTTACACATGGGGCGCCTGCTCCACCAGGTGAGCTCCTTGGCACCCTGTGATTCACTTTTTAGCGGTAGATATGCTGCTGATGTTAGCATGCACCATATGCCTGCAATGCACAGTCACTGTCTGGACTGATTTGTTTCTTTGCAATATGTATAAAAAAAATTAACCAGCGTCTCGTGTAGATTTTTGCATGAAACAGCTGGTTTAGCGTAGCTTAGCATAAAGAAGGGAAACAAAGGGAAACAGCTAGCCGTCAAAAGCTAAAGCTAACATCACTAATTAACAAGTCTTTGTGTATGTTGGAAGCGACTGATTTGCTCTACAAAGCACACTGGGATACTGGAGATGGGGACCAAGCTGGCAGCGTGACAGTTTGAAACATTCAAATGGTGCTCACATGTAGACAGCCAATCAAGCCGCAGCTGCAAGTGACTTATGCTGCTGGGCAGACACAAGTATAGGCAAATTGGTTGTGTATAGTGGGCATGCACCGTCATGGTGCAGGTGACGTACGAGAACGCCCTGCACCCGCTGGTTGTTTGTGGCTGCAGCTTGATTGACTGTCTTGATGTGAACACTGTTTTAGTATTGTCACTCCCTCTCGTTGCGATGCCAGCTTTGTCCACATCGCAGGTAACCCAGCGTGCTTTGCGCAGCTAATCAGCTGCGTCCAATACACAATGAATGGGAGCAAATTTCTGGTTGTGTGTAGCTGACCCTTAAGAGTAGGCACAAGTGTAGCACCCAGCGCCTGACCTTGCATTTTCCAGGCGGTAAAAGATGTAGCGTGTCTCCAGGTCCGTCGTCTTGTTAAGACGATGTGGAGCAAAAACAATTTTCCATTTTTATTTTTTAAATCTGGGGGAGTAATGCTCATTTATTGCAAAAATATGTTGCTAAAACATTATAATTCCCCAATAGTGTTTGATTCTTGCTCTTGCGGTCTGTTTTCTGTTTAAGGTTGTATAAATGTAAAGTTTTTGTAGATGGTGAGTGTTCAGCGATATCTGCAGGAGCATGTAGCACCGCTGTCTGTGGCGGTAGAGTTTATTGTACGTTTTCACCTTAATAAAATAAAATTTGCAGCAGTTTTTGCTTTGATGTGTTCTGTGTTTTGTTGGTCCTGTCTTTCCCTTCAGCTGGTCGATCTTATCTTTTAACACTCAGGTTAATTAGCTTTTTATCTCCGATGCATCATCTAGATTGAGATTAAGGGATAAACTGTCTGAAACGACCTAAACAACCAGAAAACGTCCCAAACTGCTGTTTGTTAATGGTTGTTCTGGTAAATTTTTGCAGGTCTGTTGACTGAAAACAAACCAGCCTGCACACTCGCTCATTGTTTTCCTTGACCATCTATGAGAAAAGACCGATGTGGGCAAAGTTTTTCAAGCTGCCTCGATGTTTGCAGAGGAAGCCCAAACATTTCCTCCAGTCTGCATCATCATGTACAGAGTTAAGTTGTTGAATTTGGCAGCAGAGTCTGGCACGGCCCTGTGAGTTTCTACAAGAAGCTCATAGATCACAGCCTCGCTCCGTCCTGCCTGTGTTCAGTCTGAAAAGGGCAGGAATGTGCAGCTTTAATGTTCGTATTGTCCTTCTTGTTTTGTTTCCTGGGTTTTTTCTATATGAGCGGATGTGTGTCACTGTTCCTGGTGTTGAGCTGCTGCAGTGCGAGGTGTTGATCAGACGCTGGCTCTGCTTCGTCTTGTGAGTAATTAGGCGTATAGAGCTCATAGGCAGAGCCAGGAAATACCAGGCTGGCTGTATGAGAAACGGTGTGTGTGTGTGTGTGTGTCCACCAGAGTCCCCTCCACCCAGGCACTTGCATCATACTTTGCTCTCACTCCGTGTAATGCACCAGTGTGTGAGTACCTCACTGTATTATTCCACTGTGCAGCTGTGTGTATGAGTCCAGTACAGCTGAATAATGTCTCTGTCCAGTGACTCTGTGCAACTGTGAGGAAATATCTGTTGATGATCTCAGCTCAGAGGGCCAGTTTTGCACTATTTATTGTTGTTGAGACGAGTTTTAGGCCAAAATATAAAGAAAAATAAGGGATAAATCAGTTACGTGTTGGGCCACCATGAGCCTCCAGAACAGCTTCAACTCCACCGCCATTCTCCCAAAACATATTTCCTCATTTTGTGGTTTGATTTAAAGTCTGTAACTTGATCCAAAACTTCCTGCAGGTGTTGAACTGGGTCGAGATCTGGTGACTGTGGAGTTCAGCATTTGATTTTTGTACTCCATGCAGTGACCCTTGGGCCTTGTATGGAAGCATCTGCATGTGTCACGTTTCTTTGCTCATTTATGATCTCCAGAGGCAATAAGCCTGGAGGAGATCATGCATGTGGTCGTGTGTGTCTGTCTGCAGCTAATCTTGCAAACTACTGGACCAAACAGCCTCATATTTTGTGTGCACATGAATATCGAAACGCTCTAGGACCTGTTGTGGTTGCTGTGAATTCTAATTGTTGAAATCCCGTTTGAGTGTAAGGGTCCCTCTGCAGTTCGGTTGTGGCCTGGTTTTGTTGCATCTGCTGCAGGGCATCACATCACTGGGATTTTGTAGACTTTTAGATTTTGTTAATTTGTTCTTATTTTCCTTGTGCTTTTTCCATACTTAGTAGTTGTTGTTGTTGTTGTTGTTGTTATTTCCTGCTTTACTGTCCTGAAGCCTTCAGATGACGTTAATGCTGTAAAAGTACAGTTATGAACAACGTGGATCAAAGATTTGTGGCCGTGTTTCAGTTGTTAAAACACATTCATCCTCATGATTATATAATATCTATATTTCACATACAGTTCCTGTTAGCACGAGAACTCTTTGTGCTCTTAAAAATGCACCACAGCTCTGTCAAAAATGGACAAGGCGTAAATGTTAGCTTCCTAAACGCGCTGTGGCATGTCTGTTGCAAGAATTGTCTAGATTGGCTAGTTGGGCGGCCACATGGTTGCCTAGCAGAGATGTGCACTTTTCTAGTTTTCTAATAAATGGATTGTTTTGTCTATAAAACATCTGCAAATACAGAAAATGCCCATTACCATGTCCTTGAACCTAAACAGCTTTTTATCTCTGACCAAAGGTTTAAAAAATACCCAATTTACAAAGATACAAAGTGAGAAAAGTAGCTTAAATTTTGCCTTCAAAACATGCCAACAAATGTTTTTTGTAATAATTTTCCCCCCTATAAAATCCGCTCTTATCTTGTGCCGACAAAAAGAATAACCCCAAACAAACCTGTTGTGCAGTGAGAACTAAACATCCACAACCAAATAATTCTGTCCTGCATCCTTTGAACACTGAATCTCAATAGTTATAAAGTAAATTTTAAGCTGCAGTGCATGCTTGGAGAAGCCTGTTTCTAAATCTGTGTGATTGGTGATTACTTTTCTCAGCAGAAAATGAGATACAGGAGCAGTAAGCAGTGATATCTGTGCACCGTTTGACTAACAAACAACTGGCAGGCAGATTTAGCCCAGTAGCTTAATTTATTCTGTCTCCGAGGGCACTGTGGATGTTAAAAGGCTTTTGTCAGCTCTAAATTTAGACTTTTACAGAGCCAGTGCAAAATGAGCCGAAGCCCTGGTTGTATATTTTTCCTCACAGATTTTAACATCAAGGCACAAAGTTGGCCTTCAGTGCAGTATTTTAAGAGCAAGCACAGGGAGAGCGAGTTCATGGGCTTAAAGTTAGTGAAAAGGAGTTACAGAAGAGTTTCAGTTGGTGCAGCTTGGTGCAGGGAAAATGCAGAAAAACCCAGTGAAATATCTTTATTGCTCAAATACAGATGAGATCTGTAGAGCCTCAAAGCTTGGATGTGTTTAAATGGATTTCAGCATAAATGTGTGAAATTGAAAATATCACCAATGAGTCTGGCTACCAAGTGAACTGCGAACAATTAGACTGCAGCTTCTTTCGGATATTAACGTATTTGACTTTAATTTAAAGAGCAGCTGTGTTCAGTCAGCACATGGTTTCTGTTGGAGCCTCTGGCCTGGAAATCAGCTGTAAAGGCGAACAAGAAGTTGCTTCTGCAAACATGCGAGTGGAAGTTTAACAGCCACATTTCTTTGGCGATCACTTCTGAGCTTATACAGAATGAATGTACAGTTAGTGTCGGATAATTAGGCTGAAATATTTTAATATCCCAGCTGAGAGAAGTAGAGCAGGGCTGTGAAGCTGTGTGCCAAACTCTAAATGCTATTCTTACATTGTTGACTTACATAATGTTTAGCTCAGTAACTTAAAAAACTCTCAGTTGGCTGGTTTCCTCAGCTTTTGTTGGCTGTTAAATAAACTCATGATGTTTTTAACAACACTGGGATGAAATCGAACCATCCAGAGGAGCAACTGACTTTTATTTTCATTATCGATTAGCTTGTTCATTTGTTTAAATCTACAAAATGTTAAAAAAAATAGTGACGAATGTCCATCACATCTTCACACTGCTTGTTTTTTTTCCCAAACAACAGATATATTTGATTTACATGATATAAAACTACATTTTCACACTGGAGAAGCTGGAACCAGCAAATGTTTGGTGTTGTTACTTGATAAATGAAGAAATATCATCGATCAGTTCACAAATTTATTCACAAAAAAACATATAAAGAAAACGTAAATGCACAGTTCACAAGGAATAATGGCGATATGAAATGGAGCACCCTGATAAGCGATTGAAAACTCGACGATAGGAGCCCAGACGTGACGTTATCATACCGGACGTTATCTACACGTTGTCTAGATTTAAGAAAAAGTGCATGTAAACCTGCAGAGCTCCTAAGACTAACCAAAAACCTAAAGACTGAACTGTCCTAATGTTAACCAAGACATCATTTCATCATCGTTTCAGCCCTGAAACTCACTGCACAAAATGACTCATGTATTCTTCCTTCAGTATGAAATGTGCGACCATTTTTATTTATTCATTTATTTCCGCAGTTTGAGTGCAACATGCAAAATGCTATAATCTCTTAAAGTAAATCAAATTTTATTTACAAGGAGATGTTTTAGCTTTAGATCTGTTACGGTGTACTCATAATTTAAACTTTGTTATGTCAAATGTGCTTGAAAGAATATAGAGGAACTTTATATGTGGTTGCTCTGTCTTGTAATCTTATGTTTGCATGACACAGAATAAAAAACAATAACTCTAATTCAGAAAAGACAGGGTTTAATCTGGGTGGAGGTCCTTTTTAGAATTCCTTAAATACTAGCAGTGCTTAGTCATGTTGGTGGAGCTCAGTTTTGGGAACTGCATCCCAAAAAACAGTGTCATTCCCTGGTTGTGCAAACAGTTTTATAGGCGTGGATGATTCTAGAAGAAGACTTTGTGTTTTAAAGATATCTTATCTGTACGGCGATTAATAAGCTCCTAGGTTTTTAATGGAGTGAAGGACGGCGTGCTGCCTGTCACTGCTGGCTGTCTAACTGTTGTGTAATCCCTGTCAAATTGACAATGTAACAGCTGCTGATTACTGCAGCAGACTCCCGGGCTCTCGTCCCCGTCACTGGAGCGTGACCCCTTCAGTTGTCCCGCGTTCATGAGGTCATCACTCAGCTGTTCAGGGTCTCTGCCGTACCAGAGGGCCGCCTGTCACTCCCCTGTGTGTGTGTGTGTGAGTGTGTGTGAGATGTGGCTGGTCAGTAACTCGTGCAGGAGGGGGAGTCCTCTAAACCAGACAGCACAAGACCATGACTGTGCTGCCTCACAGATTATTTATACCAGACAAAAAAAAGGATGTGCTTATTTCAGGTCCGTGCACGAGAAAACAAACCCGGGTTTTGTCTTAAGAAGTACCTTAAACCTTCTAAAGAAAAAGGTCCCTAAAATAATGGGAAAGAGCTTTATTTTACACACAAACTTGCATTAATATTTAACCTTTAATTAGTACTACATCAGCTTTAGGGCTACAACTTATGGTTATTTTCCTAGGTATTTCTCCTCTTTTCTAGTGTCAGAAAATATTAAGAACTGCTTTTTATAATTTCGCAGAGCCCAATATAATGTCTTAAAATTGCTTGTTTTGTCCGACCAACAGTCTGAAATCACAAAATATTTTTTTTCTTTATCAAATTTGACAAAGAAAAGCAGCAAACTCCTCACATTTGAGAAGCTGGAACCTGCAAATATTTGGTATTTGTGGTTGAAAAATGACTGAAATAATGAATAAATTACTAAAATTATCATTATTGATTTGCTTTCTATTAGTGACCGTTTTTCTCAGCTCTAATTTACTGAAACAGCAGGTAACAGGAAGTAGGACATCAGTCTCTATGATTTTGTAAATGAATAGGAATCTTAATAAGAATGAATTATGAACTTTGTAAATTGAACCAAATTCAATATGTTTCGGTTTTGAACTGTTGGCTGACAATGAGAATGTTTTTTGTAGTTGTGTTTTGTTAGTAAGGTGCCAGAATGCATCCTCAAATCCTAGAAGTGCCCTACTTGACCTGTTTGCGGCTGCTGCGACTGCATTTGCCTCCTTAACTTGTTTTATCTCATAAATATTATTATAAACATTTGTTTATTAACTGGCCCCCAGACTCCTGCCATTTTGCAAAAGTATCCCCGGCCTAAATGATTACTTATTTAATAAAAAGAATTCATTACAGTGTGATAGATAACAAACAAAATAGTCAATAGTTGCAGCCTTACTTTATATAAAATGTGAGATGCAGCTGTATTCTACCCCTCTTATGCTGTCTGTGTGTTACTTGCAGTGGCACTTGATATACATTTTAAGATTACCTCTGAAAAATAAATGTCAGCTGCATCAAGAGTTTTAGTCACACACACACTGGCCTTAAATTTGGAATCAACGTGTAAATAACACTCTGTTTCTGTTCTGCAAAGTATAAACCAGAGTGTGAAAGTTTGACATGTACAGTAGCCGAGCAATTCGTCTCAACAACAGGCTGTTATTGTCATGAGTTCACCTCCCCTCCGACTGAATAACAGGACTCTTATTTGGGTAGGGAAGCTGTGGGCTCAGAGCCTCACAGGATTGGAGGAGGCAGCTGTCCAATAGTGCGCCACAGCAGTGCTACACCAATAGTGGGACTTTTTTCTCCCCCATATGGAGAGAGGATTGAGAAAGAGTGCACAGAGTGAGAAGAAACAGCTCAGATCTCAGCACAGTTAAATCCTGTCCAGCAGAGAAGAAGGGAAGAAGAAGGAACAGTAGAAATGCAGAGAGTGCTGCTGCTGCTCTGAGGTGAGTGCAGCTTTAACAACGAGGCTTTGAGGTTTCAGCAGCAGGTTTTTAAGCCTTGTAATTCCCTCCCTCTGTTTTAGCTGAATGGAAAGGATTGACAGGCAGAAGGAGTTAGCCGGAGCTGGTGGGGAGGACTGGAGAGGAAGAGCTGGGCTGTTTATTTCCAGCCTGTGTTTGCTTTAGTCGGTGAGAGTTCCAGGCATACCAAGAACAAGACGCTGCATTTAGCCAACACAGTGTGAATGTAGTGGAGTCTCTAATGGCCCGGAGAGCTGACTGGCTCTGTAGACTCTGACCAGGAGAGGAGTTTGGACTTTAAGCAGCTTTGACTGATTTGTACAAAGTGTATGAACTCTGGAAATTCACTGTAGCTTGCTTTTTTATGTCAGTCTTCAAACTGTGTGCTCAAAATGTGACTCATTTGTGTCTGTTAAAACTCAAGTGTTGACATAATGGATGGATTTTGGACTAGAACATATTGACATTGTCTGTTTTGTGACCCCTTTGGCTCTTCTCTTACCCAAGCTTTGTCAACAACAGCCTGTTTATCTGTCACAAGCTTTTCCACAAACCTCACCAGGGCTGAATTATACGAGGAGAGCCAACATTTGTTTTTATTTTGAAGTTTAACAATGCCTCTCGCTATTTGGTGTTTGCTTCACATATTTGCGTCTCACATAGTTTTGGGCTGACTTAAGCCACCCCTTGCCAAAATGATTATCACTCACGCTTTTCCTGCAGAGATGTGAGAAACTTGAGACAAGTTTGTACTTGCACTGTCAAATTATGGCGATTGTCAGTGGCCAAGGAAGCACTTAACACTTTACCTGACACTCAGGGTGTTTCAGGGCAACTGATGCGTCCTTTTAGATTGTTGTTATAGTTTGTTTGCAAGTTGTGTTACATTTGTGGACATGCAGCAGTCTTTACAAAAAAATCTTAAAGGTCCAGTGTTAAGTATTTGGGAGGCTGTATTGGCGAAATAAAATTTGATTAATAATAAGTCTTCTTTAGTGTATAATCACCTGAAAATAAGAATTGTTGTGTTTTCACTACCTTAGATTGAGCTACATAGGGAGCTGGACAAACCACACACTGGCTCTAGATAGAGCTATTAGCATTTTCATGTTGGCCACTGTAGTTAGCAACCCTTTAATTCACCGGGTCTATTTGTTTTGGAGATCTCTGTGGACAATTAAGCTTTTGGTAAAAACCCTCTGAACGTCTGGATTTTAAGTTATTTGAGAACAAAGATGAGTACAAATCAGAAGGTGTAGTACTAACATGCCAAACAGCGTAGGAGAGACACTAGCCCCTTTTACACGTGCTACAGGGCTGCTACGAAGTCTCTTCTTTACACCACCTTTGCATTTTTACACAGAGCCAAACAGCAACATCATGCTGCATCGGTGTGTGATTATAGACAGCGTGCCAGGATCCCGGAAGCAAAAGAGATGCAACAGATGTGACATGTAACACAACAGCGTCAGCTGTCTAGAGTGACATGTAATGTATGCGTTAGCAGCGCAACACAAGCATTAACAATGGCATAACATGGCAAAAAGTAAAAGTAATTTACCGTCCCTGTTATATGGCAGCTGATCTCTTCCTCTGCTCAGAGGGTAAGGAGCTCCAGAACCTCAGTGTTTACCCGGTTTGCGGACATATATATATATATATATATATATATATATATATATATATATATATATATATATATATATATATATATATATATATATATATGTATATATATATATATATGTATATATATATATATATGTATATGTATATATATATGTATATATATATATATATATGTATATGTATATATATATGTATATATATATGTATATATATGTATATATATATGTATATATATATATATATATATATATATATATATATATATGTGTGTGTGTGTGTGTGTGTATGTATATGGCTGTTGTTCCTCTTCCACTGCCAGCTGAAAGGTGGGACAGATCTGATCCCCCTTTATGCAATTTTATCTTTTAGAGAACGACAAGGTGGAATAAGGGTGGGAAACTCCGGCCTTGAACAGGCAGTGTAAAAGGGGCTACTGATTTGTAACATGAAAGTGCTTCATTCAGTGTTTTTACTGGCTTAAATCCGCAGGTCTGTTTATTTTGGAGAGGAAGAGACCTCTGCGGGTAGTTCAGCTGCCGCTAAAAACCTCCTGAACAATGAACATTGAAAGAATCAGGAGTTCATGTTTGGGACGTGGTAGAAGTTTCAGCTGGTTATAATCTGCAGTCCTCACCACTAAATGCCACTAAATCCTGCACACCGTTCCTTTAACTAACATGCTCTCATTGTCTCTGTTTCAGAAAGAGGACAAAGATGCCCAAGCACAGAGGACGAGAAGGACTCTGTGGCCCCCTACTATGTTGAAACACCCTACGGTTATCAGCTAGACCTGGACTTCCTCAAATATGTCGATGACATCGAGAGGGGCAACACCATTAAGAAGCTGAGTATCCAGAGGAAGCCGAAAGTGGCCAAACCCTTGGCGGTGCCTCGGGGCAGCACTGGCGGGGGCAGCACTCAGGCTGAATGGACCTCCACAGACTCCCTGTCATCCTCCAACAGCGACGACAAGCAGTCCCCAGTCTTCTTTAACTCCAGGCCCCAGGTTGCTGCGCCGCCAACCCCGACCCTCTCCAGAGCAACCTGTGAAGTCCCCCAGCAACAAACCTACGTCAACATCCAGGAGCAGAAACTGCTCCTGCCACCTCCCTCGCCAAGGTTTGCCCCTCGTCACAACCCCCAGGTGGAGAAGACCCTCATGGAGACACGTCTTCGTCTCGAACAGGAGCGTCTGCTCATGCAGCCGCACAGCGAGCCTCCAATGCCACGCCGCCGCCTTGCCAGCTTCGGCGGCATGGGCTCCAGTAGCTCGCTGTCCTCTTACTCAGGCTCCATGGCCCCGAGCCAGATCTCCCCCAGCACCCATCATGCTCTCCCCATCAATGGTCACCTCCCAAATGGAGAGTACAACCCTTACTACCCGCCATCAATGGGCAGCTCCATCCGCCACAGCCCCATGAGCTCCGGCATGGCCACGCCTGTGACAAACGTCAGCCCGTTACACCTTCAACAAATCCGAGAGCAGATGGTTGTAGCACTAAAGAAGCTGAAAGAGCTCGAGGAGCAGGTGAAAACCATTCCTATCTTACAGGTTAAGATTGCTGTTCTCCAGGAAGAGAAAAGACAATTAGCTGCTCAGTCCAAAAATCAAGGTCCTGGTGGCTTCCGCAAGCGCTCTTACAGTGTAGGCAGCGCTGACCAAATGGAGAACCCGGGCCCCATCCAGAAGGAAACAGAGCTGCACATCATGGAGCCTGAAGCCCAGGAACAGAGTGCTCAGCGGCTGGAGGAGTTCAGACGTCTGGCTGCTGACGTCCAAGCTCTGGAGAAAACTTCCCAAGACAATAATGTGACAGAAACTCAGCCTCATAAGCTCACACAAAACCAGACTCAGCAAAAGTCCATTGGCATTGTTACTGATGAAAACATGAACAACCTTCCTGTCACTCAGAGGACGAGTGGACATTGTCTCCGGGATGCTGGAGTATCGACGGAGCGGCAGGAAATGCACAGCACCGCGGTTGGCGTGACCGAGGCAATGCTGGGCATGACCACTGAAGCTGAGAAAGAGATCGAGCTCCAGCAGCAGACCATCGAATCATTAAAGGAGAAGATCTACCGCCTGGAGGTGCAGCTGAAAGAAAGTACTCATCAGATAGAGATGGGAAAGCTAAAACTGGAGCTCCAAGTGGCTGGAGGCTCAAACAAGAAGAAAGTGGACAAAGGTTTGATGGCGAGGCCGGAGATGTACAACGCTTGTGTGGAGGCCAAAGTCCAGACGCGTAGCCAGGGAGTGGGTGACCCTCTGGAAATCAGCCATGCTAACTCAGCTAAAACTCAACAAACTGTCGGAGTGTCCTGTCGTCCCAGTGTGCAGAGTGTTGGCACAGGCCCAGAGATCCCGATGGACAGATGGGTGGTGCACGAGCGTGTGGAGGTAAAAGACCAGTGTGTAGGGAGACGGGTGGAGACGTGCCACCAGCAGGTCGGCGTGGAGCTGAATGTTTGCGAGGTGGGAGTTAACACAGAGGAATCAGTAGACAGCTTGGCTCTCTGCAAACCCATGACGGAGCTGAGCAAAGAGTCGAGATCAGTCGGCTGCGGAGATTGTTCAGTGGATGTGATCGTTAGTCCCATCAAGACGCTGGTGACGCAAGGAACTGACCCAGATTATGTCAGCAAAGTGGACTCCGGTGTCATGGCTGCTCCTGAGTCAACAACTCAGGAGACCAATACTGAGACTGAAGTTGCCAGCAAATCCACCAACACAAGAACAGCTGTCCTGACTGACTCTTTCACTGATATGGGGTTGATTACGTGTGACAAGCAAACCAACACGGCTGTGATTGAATTAAGGACGGTCGCTGCCGGGGAAGGACTTATCAAAGATGTTCACTCAACAGCAAAGATGCGCTCAATTGCTGTTGGAACCACCACAGACGTGGAGTCATTCCTTTGCAAATCAAGCTCTGCTAAAACCAAAGAATGCGGGGTGGGACCAGTAAGCATCCACGAGAACTTCTTGGTTGGATTAAAAACCAGGAACATAGCGTGCGGCCCCTCCCAGCCGACTCAAGCTGTCAGAGAGACTGTGGAGGTTGAGACTGAGGCTGCGCCACTGCAAGCTCAGGCGCAGGGGGGCGCCGGGCTGGACCATTACATCGAGAGGGTGCAGAAGCTGCTGCAGGAGCAACAAATGCTGCTGGCAGAGAACTACAGCGAGCTTGCGGACGCTTTCGGCCAGCCGCAGTCCCAGTTTGGATCCATCAACAGTCAGCTGGTCAGCACGCTCTCGTCCATCAACTCGGTCATGAAGTGCGGAAGCACCGAGGACATCCTGAAGCTGCAGTCAAACGAAGGTGAGAGGTCATCCAGCTCTGAGGATGCTAATGGCTCCACATGCTCACAAGTGTTGCATAAACATAAATGATTGGGATAATTGGCTGAAAGTCATGCCAGGCAATTAAAGCATAGTTTCAAGGGCAGACAATAGAAAATGTACACACAGAATCACACACACTCACAGTATCTTGCGTAATTGCTGTCAAGCAGGCCGTCATATATTTAGTTCCTGAGGGAGGATTGAAGAGAGAGTTTGATTTGTTGTCTGTTTTCTATTCCACAGTTTATTGCACAACAGATTAAACTAGTTTCATATGTCTTCTCTTATTATAATTAAACATGGTCGAGGCAAACAGTAAGCTCAGGCACTGAGAGATTATTCTGTTTTTAGTAATAAGTTGTTAGATCTCAGTGATCACTGTCTTTGAGGCCAGAGCAAATACTCTCAGGTACTTTTGTACAGTTTCAAAAGTAGCAGCGCTTAAAGTCGTCCAGTGGAGTTTTCTTGTAAACAAACAACAGTTGTATTAAGTTTTATTAACCCTTTAAAACTTGGAGCGACATCACTTTTCTTGTGCTGCTTTCAGATGCCTTTCGCAAGTATTATAACCTTTGAACCCTCCCTCAGCTGATTGGTGTAATTTCTTTCAAAATCAATTTCTTTCAAAACAATGTAATGAGCAGCTTGGTAAGAAATGTCACACATTTCTTCTTTCATTGCTCATGGCCGTCTTCCCATGTTTTTAAAATAAGGAAACCAATTAGCCCAGGTCTCAAAGAGTTAAATCCTGCATTGTTGACATCCATATTTAAAAGCTTGCAGTCTTCTTCCTCTCGGCATATTACTGAATTTCTTGGAGTATTATTTAAAGAAGAAAGAAAAATACAGCACTACCAGGGGCCACAAGACTCTGATGGGTACCTTTAAGCAGTAGTGGATGAAGTGCTTGAAAGCCAAATTTGATTTTAAGTACACATATCTTACCAGAAAATGACTTTGGCAGAAGTTAAAGTCACCTATTAGAATATTACTCGAGTAACGGTCTGAAAGTATGTGATATTTTGTGAACTTAAGTATATTTAATATCATAAAATTACTTTTGGTGCTTAAGTAATAAAAATAGAAATACAACTAGATGCTGTTAATAAAGCAAGCGGTCAGAATTTTGAGAATTATGAAGGCTATTTTTTATTAAGTGTGCACCACCTTAAAAATGGAGCGCACATTACACTGAAAGGTTTTCTCTTGCAACTTAAAGGAGGTAACGAACATCTCCTTCATCCAATTGTCTGTCCCTTTCTCCCTCCTTCCTTCCTATTTTCCTTCCCTATTTTGAGATGCTAAGAGGACATGTATTAGAGTAAAAGCACACATTGTATTTAGGAAATGTTGTGGAGTAAAAGTGACAGTTTACAGAAATATAAAATCTAAAGCAAAGTACAGATGCTCCTAGAAAATACTCAAATACTGTAACAGAGTGTCGTTTCTTTGTTTCATGACAACGCTGCCTTTAAGCCAGGTGTGACAAACTCACTTTAGTTCATGCACCACATGCAGTCCTGAGTTGATCTCCAGTGAGCCGGACCAGTAAAACCATTACATAATAACCTATAAATAACAACACCTCCCAGTTTTCCCTTTTTTGTGTTTGCAAAGAAGTACATTCAGAAACACGAAGAATAGCCTGAGATGTCTTAAGAAAGATAAGTGCATTTTCAACAATATGTCACACGTTTTTCCACATTTAGTGACGACTCACTGTCATTACATGCATTTTTCCATGCATTGCCATTACTGTGTCGTAATGCACCACACAAAACTACAGTGAAAGCAATTGAGGAAGCAGGTTAAGTTATCGCCTTACAAACCATTTACAAATCTAAAGTTTTGGCAGTGCCTTAGCAGAAGGGTTAATGTTTTCAGATAGAAGTCTGATGCAGATTCTTTTGTACTGACGCTGCTGAATGACAATATTTAGCACAATGTTGAGTGTCTTTAAATATGACCACAATAAGTATTTGTTGTTTTTACAGAGGAGTGTGTTCTGGTCAGGATGGGAAGCCTCTGAAGCAGCACATGAAGTAGCAACTCACGGTTTAACTTGCTCCTGTAACCTGGCACCTCTTAGCCTTTATAAGTGCACCAGTATGAGGTGTGCAGAGTCGTCCAGTGGGCTGACCTGGACCCTTTGACGGGCCTGTTCTGGCTAAGAACATCCCCCTCTGTGTCATCTATAACATCTTTCAACATTCATCGCCTGTGATTTAGGGAGAGTTGCTCATGTTTACTCATTTTTGGATCATCTTATAATATAGGGATAGCATGTATGGATTTCTAAGCAGGTGTGGTTCCCTGTTAAAATGTCTCTCATTGCACTTTTTCCAGGGCTGTTTCACGGGCAATAAAAACGCTGTAGAGATAATGCACTGTAGTGACAAACTGAGATGTAGTTTAGGACCGAGTGCCAGCACAGTCTCAGCTGTACTGAAGAGGATCCAGTCTGGAGAGAGAGTGTGTGTTGGTGTGTGTGTGTGGGGGTTTGTGGTTAGAGCGTTCACACACCGTCTACAGAGAATCCTGATTGGATCGGACAGGCCAAAGTTATCTCTGACCCTGAAAAATGCGGCGGGGGGCTTTGGACGTGAACCAACAATGAGCTCATTTCTTTTCGGGAACCAGTTAACGTCGCACCAATCGGCCTCTTGTTGTTTTTGCGGGGCCGCTCCTGCCTTCACTAACACCTCACTGTTGATGCTGATTCATGGCTCCTTCTGAGTTACATAACACGCATTCATGCCGGCTGGCACATGAACGCAGGGCGATTGTCCTGTGTTGAGTGCGAGCTTGTTTCTGGTCAGTTTCTGGCCTCTTTTGGAATGTGGAGTTACTAACCACCGGACGCAGTTCCTGTGCCACTAAATAATGCCAGTTTAATCACAGCACTGGACACAATAAACTAAGTGGGAATAAAATTTGTTGTGGAATTTAACAAGTACATTTACTGAATGCTGTTATAGTGGCTATTTCAACATCCCAAAGTTCCAGGGCCACTTAGTCTGCGAGGTGTCTCGGTTTGGACTCGTGTTTCTGTTCCTTTCCTTTGACAATCCACAGAGCTCACACACAAGGCAGGGAAAAAGCTGAACAAGGTTTATTTAGAATACAAAAAGGAAACTTGAAGTCGTCTTTAACGCAAGACATTGTCGACAGTCTCCTTTTGTCACGCGCACTAAACGGCCATAAAGTGAATATAAACATAACCTTTTCAGAATATGGAGAAACGCTTGTGCAAACTTAGATGATAGCAGAACCTATGTGTCATATCAGCACAGACATTTATACCAATTATTAATACGTGCTTAAGTGGCTCTTAGATCTGTACTTAAAGGAATACTTCACCCCCCAAAAGACCATTTGAATATCCGTCACTCACCCTCTGTTATGTTGGATTTGCGTTTATCTTGTGTGCATCTGCTGAACGAATGATCCAAAAACTGAGAGAATTCTTGATGAATTGAAGTAATAGGTGACTGAATTTAACAACAGCAAAACTATATCAAAACATTGCTTTACAAACAAGTCATGCAGTACAACTCAAGTCTCATTTATCCAGTCCTATGCCCAGTACTTCCCAAACAGACGCCCCTTTCTGAAAGGAAAGTGAGACTCATCTATGCTCTCTTTAAAGGATAATTTAGGCAGTTTTCAACCTGCAACAAGTGACATCTCGTGGTATTTCAGAAAGACTTCTGCTTAAGGAGGCAGTAACAACCCGACTGGATCAAGTGGAAAGAAAAGGCACACTTCAGACACTTATAATAAGAATCTGAGCTGCTCTGAGTCAAATCAGTTTACACTGGGAAATAGAATTTACTGTAGGTTGAACAATGATGAAGTTGTCCTTTAAAGCCAGACTCCATTGACAAGAACAGTAAGTTAACCATGCTGAGCACAGGAGCTGCTGGTCTGCTGTTTGTCTGTGTTACTGTGGTGGTTTAGAGTGTTGGTTTGGATTCACCAAAGTCACACAGTAACACAAACTAACTGATCGAGGCAGTGGTAGACCAGCCGCTCCCATTGAGCAAGGTAAAACTACCGTTTTTGTCAATGGAGTCTGGCTGTGAAGAGATGATAGATACATTTTACGTTCAGTTCTCCGGAAAGGGCTGTCTGTATTGGAAGCACTGAGCATACGGCTGGATAAATGAGACTTGGATTATACTGCAAGAGTTGTGTGAGAGTTTGTGAACAGATGTTGATGTTAAATACATTAATACACCAAGACATTTCTCTGTTTTTGGATTCTTCGTTCACTGTTTGCATGCGAGAGAAAGAGTTTTCTAATCACAAATACAATGCGAGGAACGATACAGGCAGAGTAATTGATATACAAATGGTCATTTGAGGGGTAAATTATTGATTTAAGTTGAAATTCATGGTGCTTTTACTTGACTTGGGTATGTCTATTTCATTGAACTTTATAGTTTTACTCCACTACATTTGTCTGAAAGCTTTAGTTGCTTTTCAGATTACAGTTTTTCATACCCATATTATCCAGTAAAAATCATGTATCGTCAGATGTGTTGATGTTGGATGTTTGTGATGAACTGAGGGGTGAAGTGTTCCTTTATGTGTTGAGAAAATTCCCCTATGTTTTAAGCCAAACAAACTCTTTAAAAAGCCTCCTGGATCAGCTGGAAAATGCACAAAGCTGGAAACAAGGCTGTTTTTCTGACACCATGAAAAGTTGACGTTTTAGAGGTTTGTGGTTCTCACAGGACCGCCACACTACAAACATGATAATCGTGTAGAATATGCAACATACACATTAATGCAGCAGTGATATTAATCTAGAAATATAAAAGAAAATCACTGGCAGGAAACATTTTACTACAGGAGTAGTGTTACTTTTATACTTAAAGTAAATCTTGCAGACACACACTTATACTCTTTTGAATGCAGGTGGAGTGGAGCACTTTCACAGTGTGTTGTTAGTACTTTTACTGAAGTAAATGACCTGAATACTTCTTCCACATGGTCCTGCTCATTATAACGTTTCTGTAAGACACCTGTGGTGGTCAGAAATTCCACAAAGTACCTTTTCTAATGACATTAAATGTTCAGTCTTGTTCTACTTGTGACGTTTGTCTACCTCTCCGCTTTATATTTAGAGAGCAGTCAGCAGCTTCGGTCGGAGCGGTCACACGTGGAGAAGACCTCATCAGCCCTGACTGCTGCGGATAAACCTGCCAACACACCTGCACAGCAGCAGCAGATCAGTGCCGCCGAGCAGAAGAGCCGTATGGACCTGCAGATGTCTACAGCGCTACACGGTACGACTTTCTGGCCATAACTAAACAACTCCTCTGTTTGTCTTGTCTGTGTGATTGGGATACTTGTCCTGCTGCGTTATCGTACAAACTGGTCATTGTTTGATTTTGAACTCCAGTGTGGAGCTGCACGGAGCCAGCAAATGAAAGGCAGAGCTGAAGGCTGTTATTAGTGTGTACATGAGATGCTTTTTCAGAAAGGCAGTGATAGTTATCTGGCCAGATCGTGAGGGTTTGGTTAGCTCGGTAGAAAGGCATTCTCTGAACACGAAATGGACTTTTTCAGTGGTGAATGATAATATTATAGTGGGTTCAGAAATAGCTGCAGAATTTCATGGTTATTTTTATCTAGAGGGGGCTAAAATATGTCTGCTAAAAAATGTCCTCATGGGTTTCATACATTCTTTTAAGTATTCAGATCTTTCACTCAAGTAAAAGTAGTATACTACAGTGTAGAAATACTCTGTTACAAATAAAATTCCTGCATTTAAAACCTTAATTTATACGCTTATTTATAGTTTGTATTAATAAACTGAATCTGCCAAGTAACTGAAGTTATTTAAAAAATCTAGTGCAGTAAAAAGTGCAATATTTGCTTCCAAAGTGTACAGAAGTAGAGGCAGAAAGTAGCATTTAATGGAAATACTCAAGTAGAGTACAAGTACCTCAATGATGTACTTAACTCCAGTACTCGAGTAAATGTACTCAGTTACATTCCACCACTGTAAACCAGGCAACAGGCAGAAACATGGCCGCAAACATCATCACCACCCTGGATTCCTCCTCACACTCCCACCTGTCAAAACACAGGAAACGTGCCGAACGACTCGGTTGCTACCGAACGTACACACGCCAGTGTAGACACATGCAACTGCCATGCATGTTGGTACATGAACACACACTCTCCCACACACACACTCGGCTGTCCCCCGGAGCAGTGAAAGAGGCCCCTCGATTCGGGGCAAGTCTTGGCAGATGTGCCGAGTGTTTCTGGCTCTGTGCTGGTATTTTGGTTTTCGGAGGCCTGTGTTTAAAATGACTGAGATACTTTCAGGCTTCAGGGCAACTTGCAGTTCCTCGCTGACGGAGTGCTTTGGAAAGAGCGTGAGACGGACACTTAATGGCTACTTTGCTCTGTGCCAAAGCTCTTGATCATGTCAGAGAGCCTTTAGTGGGGCATTCAGGCGTTATCAGGCTGTTTGTAAATGAACTGACCGGGCGTGTTGGTGAAGTTGTGCCGCTGTTAACTGCAGGAGACTTTTTTCATGTTGCAGGAGAGGAGATTTCAGATGGAGCGGTGTATATAAGAAAGAAGAAAAAATGCATTAATAGTGTTGAAGCTGAGAACAGGAGTGCTTGTAATCATTGTTTAAATGCCATTCTCTCGACATTGCAAGTTAATAATTTCAATATGTCAAGATAGACAGTCAGGTTTTATTTTGATTCTCGAAGCAAAGGACAATTTCTCAAGATAATGAGAGAATTTATCAAGAGAAACTTGTCTGTGAAGTTGCAACGGGGTTAGTCTTCTCCACACATGACGAAGACTAATCTGCATTTTATCTCTAACAGAATACACAATGCAGTTTCTGCCTGTTAGGCTGTGACCGCAGTTCAGTCTGATGCATTGATCAATAATGATTACTCCTTGATCTGATATTTTCAGCTTAAATCAGTTGCTACAAAGTGTACAGTGTAGGACCAGCTTAACTCGTGATCTCGAGAAAATGGGAATTAAAGAAAATAGCTGCAAGCTCATTCTCGGCTTTCGTAGAGAAGAGAAGGAATAAGAAACAAAGAGGTTGGAGACTTGACAGTTTTCAACAGGCTTTTAACTTACAATTACGGCCATTTTGCACACTGTGTGCATCCTCTTTTTTTACCGTAAACTCCTATGTGTATACTTGTGTTTAGATATCATATTTTGTGTTTTTACACTGTTTAAACAGTGTGGTTTGTTCATGACCTGATTTTTTTTTAATAAATATTAATGGAAACAGTTTTTAATATTCATTTACCGCAGTACCACCTGCGCTTTCTTGCTCTCTACTGTTTACTACAGTCATTCTGCTCAGTTGCTTTCTCATTAAGAGTGATATAGAAGCAAATTGCGCACCTGTCACTAAAAGAAAGTTTTATGATCCATAAAAAGATAGATGTAACTTTGACCTTGATGTTGGCACTCTGTGATAAACCACAGTGTCTAAATATTATCCCGCTGTGTTCACGTCTCTCCATCAGGTCAGCCTTGCAGCCAGAACACCCTGAAATCCATCATGAAGAAGAAAGATGGCCGACCCGACTCCAACGGCACCAAGAAGAACCTGCAGTTTGTCGGGGTGAACGGAGGGTGAGTCAGAAAATGTATTATATAATCAGTAGATTTGTATTTACTTTGCATTTAAGTTGCCAGCTAGATGTTTTTAACTTGGTTATTTTGTAGTGTGTCAGTGTTTTTACCAGGTGAGCTTAAAGGTGCTGTTGTTTTACATCTTTTACATCTTGTGTTGATGTTGTTTCCTTTTTAACTTTGGACTTGTTAACGTCCAGGTGGAGCTCCACATGTTATGAAACCTGAGCTTGTTTAGTACAAACACCTGAGTCTTCACATTTCTGTGCTTCTGTCGCCCCCTCGTGGCGAAGCAGGTATGAGACGACATCGAGTGACGACTCTAGCTCAGAGGACAGCAGCTCCTCAGGGTCGGAGGAAGAGGAGGAGGAGGAGGAGAAGGAGTTTGGAGGAAAGGAGGAGGAATACAAGAACGTGGAGGGAAAGAGCACCAGGGAGGAGTTTCAGCCCGAGGGAGCCGAGGACGTGACGAAGAAGGACGAAGAGGAAAGTTCGGAGAAGCAGGAGATGAGAGAGAGGTGGGTCAAAGAAGTCTTGAAAGGGTCTTTAAAAAGCATTAAATGTAAGTGTCTGATACCTTAAGATACCCTGGTAAATATATTTTGTTGCAAGTAAAAGTCCTGCACTTAAAATTAAGCAAAAATATAAAAATATTGGCATCAAAATATGTAGAATGGCCCATTTGAAAATAATTATATTATATTTCTGGATTATATTTATTGATGTGTTCATCACTTTAATGTTGCAGCTGATAGAGGTTTATATGTTGATTATGTTTAAGATTAAAAGACTAAAGTACATTTACTTATGATTTGTATTAGTGTAAAGTAAAAGTATCTCAAAGTTGTACTTGGTTACAATACTTCTGTAAATGTACTTGGTTACTTTCCACGACTGCCAAGCATGAGAGCCAGCAGTTGCCATGTTTATTTGTTTGCTTTCATCCCAAATGACAAATAAACCACAAGAAATTAAAATGTCTGTGAAGACAACAGACCTGTTTTACCTGCAAACAACATTTATGAAGAGCAGAAGCATAGCAGTACACGTTGTTCTTAAAAATTAGGGAACTTTGTGAAACCACAGCTCATTGATGTCATAGAATAAAAATGTCACTGTCCAATCAAAGCTGGAAATCTTCCTTCAGTCCCATCTCAAACACTCCAGATAATTTACTTAATCTCATCTGATTGTCTCCACAGGTATGAGCTGAGTGAGAAGATGCTGGCTGCGAGCAACGTGCTCAAAACTCACCTCAGTGACCCAAAAGCTGTGAGCAGTAAAGATCTGGTGAGGAAGTTGTCCCCCCCACTTTTCAGCAGCATGCAGTGTGTGTACCACAGTGTCTGTTTGATATGACCACCACCACTTAACATAGTGGCTTTAAATTTGGGTCTCATGGACTTCCTTCCCACATTAGCATCCCTACTCAACGCCGCACAGATGCTGTGTATCATCACTAACGTGTCTCCCTCCCTCTCCTCAGAGAGCCTGTCTGAACACGGTGCAGCACGAGTGGTTCCGTGTGTCCAGCCAGAAGGCGGCGGTGGCGGGCATGGTGGAGGACTACCTGGGGGCCTTCAGGGCCATCTCGCCGGCCGTGCTGCGCCACATTGTCAACATGGCTGACGGCAATGGCAACACGGCGCTGCACTACAGCGTGTCGCACTCCAACTTCCAGGTGGTGAAGAAGCTGCTGGATGCAGGTGAGAGCAACAGGTTGATAAGTAGAGCAACACGTTAGCATGAAGGCAAAGCATTCTTTCATTCATGTTTGCTTGTGTTGAGTTCAGTACGTACTCTCACACCCCTCAGCCACCCCTCCTTTTTATTTTTTGTTCCCGTTGAGTAATGAATCAAAAGGAACGCCTGTCCAGTGTTTCTAAAATGTTCCTCCTAATCCGTCAACACCCTGAGATTATCTTTGTTTTGCCTAAAATGTGGCCAAGTTTTTTCTTACTTCCCTAACAACGTCATCAGACCACTGAAAGCTTTTATATTCCTCAACTCTGCACGCTGCTCCTTCCTCAGCCTCTTTTCATCCTTATCTCAAGAAGTCAGGTTACTGCAGAAAGCCAACAGTCACTCAGATTTTTGATTTGATTTTTACTCGGAATTCAAAAGCAAAAACCCTGCAGATAGCAGGGAGGATAACAGTGAGGTACACTGAACTGACTTCAGAAAACAAGCTGATGTCGCCGTGTCTCAGCCAAGAAGTTGCACCGAACACACTGCAAAGACTACAGCCGATGGCTAACCAGCACGTATGTTCTGCGCTTGCGTGAGAGGAAATAACTCTCCACACCAACAGACGGCAGTAGTCTCCTAATTATTAAAAAATAGAACCTGGAAAACCTTTGACGCTAGTTAGCCAGTTAGCATATGAACAACACAGCCCAATGTTAAAAGAATAAAGTATATTTTCTGTGCACCAGTGAACAGTGACGTTTGTTTTGGCCTCACTCCCTCTTTAGTATAGCTTTTTGTTTACTTTCCTCACTTCTGTTTTTCATCTCGTGCGCTGAGCTGAACAGCCAATCACAGAGATTTCAATCACCAATGGGCTCTGCTGTCGCCCACGCTAAGTCAACATGCCGACTAAGCCAAAACCGAACTGACAAGGGTGACATATGCTCACCGACGGCCCAACACTGAGCGACGGCCGAGTGTCGATTTGGTGTGTCAGGGCCTAAAGATGAACCATCAACCCTCTCCACAACTCCCTCCTTAACTTAAGTCTTAAACCTTGCCTTGTTTGGCTTTGTGTAATATGCAGTGAGAAATTGTTCCATCGGGAGATCCCGTGTAGAAAAATTAGCCTCTTGCTATTTTACCATTAACACAGGACCACTGCATGACACTCAAAGGCACATACTGTAGCCACACTTGCTCTCTCTGTTCCCGGCAGCACCTCACTGATGTGTAGTCATTCACTGCAGACTGTTGCAGTAATACTCTGTCAAACACACACTGCCAGGATCAGTGCCACTTCCTCTGCACAGTAGTAAACTGTATCTCTGCAAAGACGTCATGATAAAGAGACTCTTCTCATTACTATTGATCTGACTTCACAATCATCATGTTTATGTAGGAGTTACAGATAACTCCTCTCCGTGGCAACATTATACTTCAGCGTTAGATAACTGCGTCAAATCTCAGAACACGTTCTTCTCGAGTAGACAAGAAAAACAAAAACAACAGTGAGAAACTTCAGGACATCTGACGGCCTTGTGGTTAATATGCGCACAGTGTGAGCACAGTGTTCCTGGTTCAATTCCCACATGGGAACCTTGTTGTTTTGATTGTTGAACATGGTTGCCTGTGGCTTCCTACTCATCAAGAATTGTATCTGTTTTTATTTGTTTGGACACTTGGTGTTCTGTGGAGGCATGAGAGAAAGACGTTTTCTTCACAAATTCAACGTAACACAGGGTGAATAACTGATTTTCAAATGATCATTTGGGAGGTGAAGTATTCTTTAAATACACTATCTGATTATACTTAGATACCTAAACTTAAATAACGTTATCAGACAAGGTTAGAGTATAGTTTAACTCAGGTTAAAGATCTGGATACTTCCTCCACCACTGCCTTGCAGCGATCTCTCTGAAGGCTCAATAGAGTGTGATGAGGTCTCGGCCACTCGCTGCTCTAAAAGCCTTTTGTCTCCTCGGCCTTTTGTGTCCTTGTGCTCTCTGACAGCAGATCCACCCCCCCTCCTGTCCCCATTGTAGTCTTTGTCCTCCCAGTTCCTTGGACCTCTCCTCCCCTCAGTGGGCAGGGCAGCCACCCTCAGACCCGCCTCACCTCCCATCTCGTGTCTTGTCTCCTTTGCGAGGATGAGTTCTTTCAGGTCCACACAAAGCATCATGGTCCCAGGAGAAGTCACCGGCCTGACAAACGTCCGCGTACATTACTGTGTTGCTGAGTGACGGGTAGTGACAAGTCAATCACAGACGGAGACGCAGCAGTCAAAGCTGTGAGACCACCCGTGCTGAAAGAGTGTTCCCTCCAGCTGCTGCAGAGTGCTTTAAACATGATGTGTGTGTGTTTCAGATGTGTGTAACGTGAACCAGCAGAACAAGGCGGGATACACGCCCATCATGCTGGCCGCGCTGGCTGCCGTGGAGACGCCTAAGGACATGCGTATTGTGGAGGAACTCTTCAGCAAGGGCGATGTGAACGCTCGAGCCAGCCAGGTGAGTGGCTGAGAGGTCAGAGGTCAGCAGCAGGGCACAAACACAGGTTTCAGGTTTCAACCAGTGGGGAAATCCAAGTTGTGAGGACAAATCAAGAACTCATTTAAGCTGGTTAAGGCTAAAAAGCAGCAGAAATAGACCCATGTACCAGCAGTATACAAGGTTATTTTAAAAGGCTTCAAGTAAGGTTTTTGTCTTGTGTTTTGATAATTCATTATAAAATCAGCAACACACAAAACAAGATGATGAACATGATAATGAACAGGTTAATTTCCACATGTATTTGTACCCTAAAGTAGGAAAATGTGTACTTTGGTGACACCAAGTGGTAGAGCAAGGTAACTGTTGGGATTTGTTGAAGTTACACAGACGTCATTAGATGTTTACTTGCACATATTTACATATTTTCACTTTACTGTTTCATTGAGATTTAAAGATTGCAATTGTTTGCATTCAGGCGGGTCAGACGGGGCTGATGCTGGCGGTCAGTCACGGCAGGATGGACATGGTTCGGGCCCTGCTGGCTCACGGGGCCGACGTCAACATCCAGGATGACGAGGGCTCCACGGCGCTGATGTGCGCCAGCGAACACGGACACGTCGAGATCGTCAAACTGCTGCTGGCTCAACCCGGCTGTGACGCCACACTGAGCGACAGCGTGAGTACATTTACTCAAGTACTTTGAGAAATTTTAGGTACTTGTACTTCTGTGTTTTGTTTTCATGGTTTTCCGCCTCTTGCCCAGTGTCACATGGGATAGGCTCCTGAACTAATAGTTTTAAAATGACTTAAGTCGTCCAAATTATACAGAAAAAACTGGGTTTGTAGGGACTGTCAATTGAGTTAGACTCATCCTATACAAGAGGTTTTATTCTTCTGTTTCTAACTGATCTTTTATTTTTCGTTTCGTCTTCATGTGTCTTTCTCCTCTTCTCTTCAGGATGAGAGTAATGCCCTGTCCATCGCTCTGGAAGCAGGACACAAGGACATTGCAGTGTTGCTTTATGCACACGTCAACTTCTCCAAAGCTCAGTCACCTGTATGTCCTCATCGCTGCCCTCCATTTGTAATTTTTGTTTACATGTCAACCGTCACATTAACTATTCACACATGTATGTTTATGTTGTAGGGGACGCCTCGACTCGGCAGAAAGACGTCACCAAGTCCCACTCGGAGGAGCATGTTTGACTAGAGGCCCCACCTCTCCCTAGAAACCCTGCGCTGCTATTGGTTCACGCTGAACGATGCCTTACCCACAGCTGGATGAGGGACTTAATCACCAACCAACCAACCAATGAGATTTCTGGAAATATTTTTATTTATGTGCACAGCCCAAAGTGCCCTTTGAATATGAATGTAACCAGCTGGTGCCTGCAGTCCCGTCAGATCCCGGCTGAGATAATCAGCAAACCAACACGGACACAAAGTCAACTACTAAATGCCATTTTATTCCCCTCCTTTTACTGTCGTTTTGTTTTCTCTCTTTCTCTCTCTTTTTTTAAATTTGACAACTTTTTTATTTCTAAAGCTCGATGTTGATCATTCAAGAGCATCAAAGCATTTGTGATTTATTTTTCTTGTCTTTTTTTTTTTTTTTTTGAGTAGACAGATGGAGAATAATCCACCCACCTGTTAGAGGAAGTATTTCCTGTATATATTGCTCGCCTCGACATCCCAGCCTCACACACGTGCGCCCAGGTCTCTGCAGTACACGTACAACTCATGCGGATGAACGCATCAACGAGTAGACGCGACCTAGACTGGAGAAAATTGTACTTTTATACAAATCCTTTGTATCTATTTAAAAAGAAGAATCACAGTATTTTGAATATTTCCTATTACTACTTACTACGACCCATGAAGTTATATATTTATCAAAGTATAGTTTTTAATGCAGATATATGTATTTCATTGTACATACGGTGGTCATTAGAGTTTAGTTATTCTCCTGTTTGTGTCCACTTTGTTTCTGTCGGTCTCTCATGTGTAATATAAGCCGTCTGTCCTCCTCTAGTGTTCATCAAGGTACTGACTTTCATCCTCCAATGAGAATTGAAGTGCCTGAGACTTCGCCATATAACAATAAACATCAATTAAAGATTATAGAACAGTGTCTCGTCTTCATCGATGACCCACAAACCTTAGATAGGTGAGCACTCAACACATTTAAGGTCGGGCTGGCGATTATCGTGGCCAAGAGTTCACAATAACGATATTATCACAAAATCTATACCAGATTTCTAAAAAACGTACCATACATGGTGCCACCTGCTACTCGGTAACCACTCACACACACTCACACACTGATGGAACAACCATCGGGAGCAATTTGGGGTTCAGTATCTTGCCTAAGGATGCTTTGACATGCAGACTGGAGGAGCCAGGGAAGGAGCCGCCTGTCTTCCAGGTAGTGGAAGTCCCGCTCTACCTCTGAGCCACAGCCAAAATGTCAACCAGTAAAGTGTGACACCCCAAATTTAAGGGAAATAAAAACTGCAGTGAGAATTAGGTTTCCCAGTTTTATGCTCTTATAGTAAAGTAGGAAAGTGTTTCTGTTACCAAAGCCTGTCGGAAAACATAAATAAAGGTTTTAGCTCACATCTACATGGTTCTGTGGACCTGTTCAGCAGAAGAAAAAAGGCTATTAAATACATATATTTTTCACCCAAAAAATATGTTATTTCCAGGCAAAGACAAGACAAAGTACAAATAGTGAACATTTAGCCAGTAAAAAACGGTGCTGAATGCAAAAAAACTACAGGGGAAAAAATCATCAAAACACATCTTGAGGAAGAAAACCCAAGTGTTTATCAGAAACATTGATTAATAAAGAAAACACATAGCAAAACAAACATATTAAATGCTCAAAATACAAATGTGAAGCAAAAGTAAAAATAAAAGCAAAGCAAAATGACCTGAAACAAATATTTGATCTATATTCAAAAGGCACAAATAAAATATGCTCAACTTTCCCAGCAGTAATAAAGTAGTTAAAATCAGCTCCACCTTCACCAGCTGCATCATTAAATAGATGAACACATGGATGCATCTGTAATTATAATCCAATGATTTATATTTGTTATTCTGAAATGGGCCATTCTGCACAATGAGTACTGAATACTGTGTACGTTTGCATAAGTAAATTTGAATGCATGATTTTTACTTGTAACAGTGTATTTTTACACTGCGGTATTTCTAGTTTTACTTAAAAGATCTGAGTACTTCTACTGTTGGCTGCTCATACGGGAGCATACATTGGAACAGTTGTGTGGAAATCATGACACTGCAGATTTGGAAACTTAGAACTTTTAAGTGACACACTGTGAAATTTTGAATGAAGAAATAGCTTGTTGATTAATAAAAAGTTAAATTCACACAACTTAAATGAACCCTTGTTCCACTAAATAAACTCTGAAGCCTAGTTTTACAGACACATCCTTATTCTGTCAGGGAAATCCACAGCAGCCTGTAAGTAGTGGCTTATGTAACCAAACTTTACACAGATTGTCATGTTGGACACACAGCCAGTTCACTGACGCCTCCACAACTCTTTTCTACTTGACCTACTGCTACAATAAATTTCAGTCTTCATCATTATTTCTAACTTGTGGCACTTAAACAAAAACATTTCTAACAAAATAAATATGATTTTGGGAACTTTGCAAAGGAGAGAACCTGAATATGAAATTTGTTTTGTTCCTGTCATTTGGGTTTAGTGAAGGAGTTTCTGGAGTTGAAAAGTCCAACAGCTGAGTCAGTTTGGTTGATGAAGCTGGCTGATTTCTGACTGGACGGCTTCCTGAGGGGATGGAAAGAGCAACAGAAGTTAAATAAGTCAGCAGGGTTATATTAGAGAGGAGTGATATATGTTCTTGCAAAGTGTGTGAAACTTTATTTTAACTGGTAGCTGGTGATTGAGGTCGTTAAATACTGTTTCTGAGAGACAGTGATTTTTTTTTAGGTAAACTGTGCTTTAAAGGAAACAGGACTCAGTACGGTAATGTCAAGGTCTGAACAAACCTGTGTAGAAGCATGTTGGTGCTGCTGGACCCAGCTGCTCCCGTCCTCAAGAGTGTGTGTTTCACTGTGGGAAGGGGTACAAGACCGAGATCACCCAGCCTGTAACGAGCAAGCTTGAACTGGAAACTCGAGGTTGGATTCAGGATCACTTCTCTGTAAAGATACAAGGACGACGTTGATGGTAACAAAGCAGGAGTTTGGTTTCGCTCAACTGGATCTTCTTTTAAGATAAAAACACACCTGTGTTGTGATAGTTAGCCTCAGTGGCAACATCTGACACTTATTTACTTGTTGTGATCAGATTATCAACACTTCTCCCGGAGAAATACACTTAAACATGCCACCTAAGACATTTAAGTCATAGTTTCTATATGTAGCTGATGGCTACAGTCACAATGTGGTGCTTGATGCAGGTCAAAAATGCTAGAAGGATTGTGGTCAGCACTCACAACAGACACTGTCCAGTTACCTGTCTGCTGCAGGGTCAGAGGTCTGTAGCTCATCCACCTGGTCGCTCTCAGCAGTGGAGTTAGTGAGTGAGGGTCGGTCCAAGACCATCAGCAGCTTCTCCATCAGCTGCTTCCACTGGACGACAGAGTTCACCTCTGAGGCGTGGTCTGTAGGAGCATTCTGCAGAGAGCAGTCAATATCAGGGGCTGAAGTCACGAAAACTTTACGAAGAGGCTGAAACAGTCTTGTCGCATTATTAGCTGACAAAATTAACGGCAGTGTAAAACTTAAACTATGCTGTGACATGACAGAATTTAAATTTTCAACTTCATCCTGGAGATATTTCAAGTGTCGTGAAATTCCTCTCAGTAATTTTCTACTTAAGTATCTTTGAGTCTGATTCTCCAGACTATTTTATGTTATTTGGGTTTAGTATCTTCTTACACTTACACTTCTTCCATTTACATGAGCAAGAGTCAATTAGCTCAGCAGTGAAATGCTTATAGATTCAGCTGGTTTGATGTTAAGGATCATGGTGTGTAGACTGGATCAGCATAATCACATTATTAACAAAAGTTACAGTAATTAACCTTTTGAAACCCGAGCAAATTCACTTGATTTCTTGTAAAAAACATGTAAAGAAGGCAACGAGCAACGAAAGAAAAAGACCCAGGAATTAGCAAGAAAATTAGTTAAAAAAGAAAGAAAGTTAAGACCAAACAAACAAGGACATTTCTGATGTTTAGGGTCAGGACTTTTTTTGTTTTACCATCAGGGCTTGTCTCAGAGTGACGACTGCCTCCTGCATGATGCTCTTCATCCTGCTCTTCCTCCTCCTCTCCTCCTGTAGCTTCGCCTCCAGGCGGCTCAGCTCAGTTCTGTTTTTACCACACTGCTCGGACAGCGAGGCCCGGTCACGTCTGAAAACACAACACTGACAGTGACACTGTATTCACCATGCAGAGGTGTGAACCTGCTGTGTGCAATTTCTCTGAAGATGTCATTACAACCTCTCGGAGGTTCAAGTCCAACACCCACTCCGCCACATTCAACAACTCAACTAATGTTTGATGTTGTACATGTTGTATGTCTTGAAGTTTAGATGATAAACTTGATTACAGAGTACTTTCACAACACTTAGGGCGCTTAACACAACTTAAATAAAGGAGCATTTAGTTAGCCTATCACCTTTCTACTTTTTCAAGACACTTGCTGTCTCTACTTTACAGGCTATGTTCCAGTGTCACCTGCTGGATATCTCAACGGGCAGAGCTTCAGTCAGCTGCAGCCATTTAACACCAATTAGTCCTTTGAGTTAAGAGTGTGTTCGTGCATGTTCTTGTCTTTTCACCGTGTGTGCAACAGTTTTGTTTTGTCCAGAAACTTATTTTTTGGAAATTTGTGAATGTTCCCAATCTATATTTTTGTGAATTGCTCTTGACACTGAAATTCTGACCTGAGCGCCTCCATCTCAGCCAGGACTTCTGTGTGTTTGGTCTGAAGCTGCTCGAGTTCTTGCCTCCGGTCTTTCAGCTCCGCCTGCAGCTGCTGACACTTTTCTGTAAGCTGCTCCACCACCTGATGGAGGGAAGATATCATGATATCAAACTGCAACACCTGCTGGATACGTTTGGGCGGAAACGATAACTAGATAGATATCCATTATTCTAACCTTCTTGCGGATGCAGCTCTTGCGGGACATCTCGCTGAGCATTTGCTCCAAGATGTCCACATCCACATTGAGCCGAGTCCTCCGGCCACGCAGCGCAGAGTTCTCCTCCATCAGGACCTGAGTCTGCTCTGCCAGCTGGTTGATCTGGGCCTTAACCTCCGTGTTCTCCTGAAGGGCCAACCTGGTCGTCTCCGGGACCTTTTGGTCCACCAGGTGCTGCACCTCTGCCGCCATGGCTGCCACGTGGCTCTCCATCTCCATCTCCAACCTTTCGGGTAAATAATAAAGCCACTGTATATTTTGTCGTGTACATACCAGCTTTTTACTACACGTCTGCTTTATTTTAAATTTCGTAATATTTTTCAGAACCAGGATTGGCTGCAATTGTAGACTATTATTGCAGATGTAATGGTGTTTGTAAATCAGTTGTCTCAACCTCTTTTTTTCCAGCAGCGCTTTCATCTCCAGGCTGTGGATGGCAGCTTTGTGTTCCTCCTCCTGACTGACCAGCTGCTTCTCCAGAGACTCCATGTTGGACGTCAGCTGCTCCTTCTGCTTCTGAAACTCCTCCAGACTAGCCAGCTTCGCAACTTGGAGGAGGAGGAGAGGAGTTAAACCCTGAATGGTACCACTCACTGAGGTTTCTGCATCCAACTTGCAATGTAGATGTTGCTAAACTTTTCAAAACTGTTTAACCAAACATCTTGTTTGTTGCCATACTGCATGACTGTATTGTAGATATAATGTGTTAATGTTACAGGTCCACTGAGATGGGAAAATGGGTGATGGGTGTCTATAAATACAGATTTCTAGTGAATTAACCTGTCAGTGTGTATAAGAATTGTTTACATGTGCTACTGGAGCCATCAAAAAACATCAAACCACAGAAATGTACCATCTCAAACCATCTCCATGGGGCAGTAAGAACTCGAACCACAGTGATATTCAGTCTCACCAAGTGTCGTGTTTTCTTTGTTGACTTCCTCAATCCGCTCTTGAAGCTCTTGCCTCAGCTGATCGTGCTGCAGCTGCAGGGCATCTCTGTCCTTATCGGCAGCTTGCCGCTGACTCTCCAGCTGCTCCGTCAGCACATTCACCTTATCCTCCCTTTCCAGCAGGCAGCGTTTCAGATACTCAACAATATCCTTCTTCTCTTTCTCCAGTGAACTGTACTGAGAGTCAAAATCCTTCTGCTGCTTCTCTAGTTGATCACATTTCAGCTGATATCTGGAGGACAAAATGCTAGATAAATCTTACAGCGGTAAAAAAATAACTAAATACATGTACTTTAGTACAGTTTTGTACTAAACTTTATACTTCAACTCAGAGGAAAATCTTGTACTTATTTCTACACTGCATTTATTTTATAACTTATCAAATGCAAAAGCAAATTCAAATTAATAATACAAAATATAATCACTAAATACCTTAATATTACATTTTTGATCCCCCGGGGAAATAAACAAGATACCCAGTAGATTAAGTTGTTAAATGAGCACCACCTTTACCAGCTGCAGTATTAAAGTGAAGTACATATTAAAACATCAGTAATTATAATCCCTTGATAAATAATACACATTATTCTGAAATGAGCCATTCTGCATCATGGGTATTTGTTCTTATGACATTTTATGTCTGTATCCATGCTAATACTTTTGTACTTTTGCTTGAGTAAAAGTTTGGATGCAGGGCTTGTACAGCTAGTACATGTTTTCTGAAATCTTATTCTGAAATGTAACCAGCAGGCTAACTAAAGCTGTTAAATAAAGTGCAATATTTGCCTTTAAAAGGTAAAGTTAGTGAAACAGAAGCATAAAGTAATGTTAACATAAAATGGAAATACTCAAGTAAAGTATAAATGTCTCAAAATTGTCTTTAAGTACTTGAGTAAATGTGCTTAGTTACTTTTTACAACTGGTGATATAGCATTACTATGTGTTTTGGATAGATATCTGCAACACTGGTATAAACACACTTTTAATGAAGCTAAGGGCCTATTCCTTATTTATGAGAGGGGAGGGGGTGGAACATGTGAAATATTTTTCAAGCACTTGGGAGGGGCTTATATTTTTCATTTTGGCATCAATTATGATTTCCTCAACCCAAAAAGTCCAAGAAACAATGTACCACGCAGTATTGTAGGCCACATTGAAATGATCATTTCCAATATGGCCGACGGTAGTTTTTGGTTTTAGGGCTCTCAAAGATTTAGCCCACAATTTCACGAGGAGCATGGGAGCTAAATTTTGTTTTTTAACCTTCGTAGATGATAAATCCACTGAGAAACGAACCTCCGCTTTCTGATGACTTGACTATAAGGGAGGGGCATTCAACTTTAAATGGTTGTATTTTGTTTTCATTTTACTGCAAACATGCCTTGCATGATTTTTAAAGAAACCATGCCCATATCTTCTTTAAAAATCACCAAAATTACCCCATTTATTATCGCCAGAAACTGTAAAAACAGAAATTATCACTGGATTTTCACATTTGTGATGGTCCGTGAGCACATTCTGTGGGAAGAACAAAAAACAAAACATGACAAAACAAAGCTTAAAATAGTGATACTTTAATAGTGAACTTTAAACCAAAGGGTAAGTTTTTAAAATCTAACAAACTAATTTATGGTGGAGGGAAGGTGGCGCATTTTCCCCAAGTCACTCAGGGAGGCTCCAGGAAAAATATAGTAGCTAAATAAAAACTAAACTAAGTGACATCCCAGCCACCTCCTCCTCTGATCCTCTTATAAGTAAAGAACAGTCCCTAATTTCAAAGTGAAAACATGGCTAACCAGTGACAAGCTAACATAGCATGCTAGCATCAACTTCACCTGAACTGCTCAAGTGCCCTTAAGTGATTTTTTTAAGTCGAAGTTAAAGGAACAACACTAACTTAAGTTATCTGAAAGACAAAGGATTTACTCACACTCATCATCATCACGTCAATGTTAAGTTAAACTGAATTATTTTCCTACCAGTTAACGTTAAATACAGAAGCGCTTTTAGTCGTGTAACGTTTAAACAGCCTCACCTTTCCAGCTGCTCGGTCAAATATCGTACTTGAGTCAGATATAAATTCCTCTCTTTGTCGTCAGACCCGCTTTTATCTGCAGGACTTTCCTTTTTCTGCGTTTTCTTGGCTTCATCTTGTTTGTCGCCGCTTTTCTTGTCTTTCTTTTTGGGCATCGTGTCGCACAAAGTTGGCTGAAGCCGAGAAACTAAACTGTGCTGTTGCTAAGCAATGAGGCGTTCAGGGACTCTTTGAAAAGTCAAACTTTCATGCGGATAATCCGAGTTGCAAGGGGATAAAAATGGGGTAATAATGCGGATCAGATATTGATGTATGTATCGTGTTTGGGTTTTTTTGTAACATATATTAGATGACAAATACAGGTAGTACATTTATGGTGTTTAATCAGATGTTCAATTAATATTTTGATGTATTAATCATGGTATTAATACGCTCTGGTTAATTTGATCGGGCAAAATCGGATTTTTTTTATAGTTCTTAAATCAATCACCAAAAAATAAATAAATAAAATAAAATAAAAATGCTGATAAGAAATGGTAAAAAATACACAATAATAATAATAATAATAATAATCATTTTAATAATAGTAATAATGATAATGATGATGATGATGATGATGATGATAATGATAATAATAATACTAATAATAATAATGATGATGATGATAAAATAAAAAAGTACATAAAAATAATAATAAAAGCAAATTAAAAAAAATGCACTAACAAACACACAAACTAATGTTTCACAGGCTTGACTGTGCATATTAAAAGTAGCCAAAAGACATTAGAGATATCAAATCACTGCTTATTTTTTCCCCAGAGCAGGAAACACAACCATCTCCACTAGCCTTACATCTGTCATTGATAATACACACTACTGTCATTTATCACCACTGAATATATCTTCATCATTAGCCTCATTAGTCTTACACAGGTTATACTTCATATTGTTAAACTGGTCCACCTCTGCAGTGGTGAGGCCACGACCTCTGGTCCTCTCCACCCATGGGATGATTTCCAACTCACTGGCTCCCTAAGGTGGTGTGAGCTAGTATTGCATGAATGAAATTGCATGGTTGCATGATACAGCTCACTGCGCATGCAGAAAAAATGCAACATTTTTTTCTGTTTCTGTGTTTTTCCTCCATGTCATTAAATATCAGCTGCTCTGCTTTTTATCTGGCGCACTGACCTCGCTGCTGTTCACTCTGCAGCCTGTTAAACTAATAGAAAGGTTAAATGTGTTAAATCACATATTCATTACTGCATTATAATCTACCATTATTACCATATGCTATGGAGGCAATTAAACTCAGCAACACAGCCAATGAAGTGTAGCAGTTATTTATTCAGCGCTGTGTAAATGCCTGCTTTTTAATTGGTAACTTTTCATCCCCTCTCCATTTGGCTGCGGGGATTTTAATTGGGTGCCTTTGTGTTTCACCTCACCTCACTCCCTGCCTATAAATCCACTTGGCTGACTGAGTGACCAGTGTGGAGGTTAATTCAGTTTCAGCTCAGCCAAGCCTAGGAAATTAATAAGAGAGTATTAATTTACCCCATAGCATATCATGAAAAAAAATGCTACAATAAATATATTGGATGTTACTCAGATATTACAGCATAATTACAAGCCCTGGGGGAACTGCTATTATAAACTGAATACCACTGACACAATACAAGCTGCAGAAGCATAGTGATATTTAATTTGGAGAACTTATCAGCATCAGTGTTGCAGTACAGTCAAACACATCGTAGTAGTAGTCTTACATGAATGCATTGAGTAGTGGGAGCATTATTTGATCGGAAGTTATTGGACGATCAAAATATGCTACCCCTGAAATATTGATTAAAAATGTTAAAATGACATGTCTAAATATGCTGCCATTAATCCTACATTGGCAGTGAGGTGATTAGTAGTCTTACATGAATGCATTGAGTAGTGGGAGCATTATTTGATCGGATGTTATTGGACTATCAAAATATGCTACCCCTGAAATATTGATTAAAAATGTTAAAATGACATGTCTAAATATGCTGCCATTAATTTTACAGTGTCAGTGAGGTGATTAGTAGTCTTACATGAATGCACTGAGTAGTGGGAGCATTATTTGATCGGACGTTATTGGACTATCAAAATATGCTACCCCTGAAATATTGATTAAAAATGTTAAAATGACATGTCTAAATATGCTGCCATTAATTTTACAGTGTCAGTGAGGTGATTAGTAGTCTGACATGAATGCATTGAGTAGTGGGAGCATTATTTGATCGGACGTTATTGGACTATCAAAATATGCTACCCCTGAAATATTAATTAGAAATGTTAAAATGACATGTCTAAATATGCTGCCATTAATTTTACAGTGTCAGTGAGGTGATTAGTAGTCTTACATGAATGCATTGAGTAGTGGGAGCATTATTTGATCGGATGTTATTGGACTATCAAAATATGCTACCCCTGAAATATTAATTATAAATGTTAAAATGACATGTCTAAATATGCTGCCATTGATCCTACAGTGGCAGTGAGGTGATTAGTAGTCTTACATGAATGCATTGAGTAGTGGGAGCATTATTTGATTAAGGGACCTTTTTCGGCCAATACGGGAGATGGACAGGTATGCCATAAAGCCATACGTCTAATGTGGCCTATCTAGCTATCTATCCATCTACCCAGCAGTACATGAAGTAGTTATAAAACCTCCTCATCATATGTAATGTAAACACTGATGCATCAACGATGAATCATTCTTAATAATGAGAACTTTTACATCTGCTGCTTTAAGTATATTTTCATGCATCTATTGTACTTTTACACAAGTTAATGTTTGAATACAGGGCCTTTACTTGGAGGCTATAGAGTGGTGTTGAAACTATTGTACTTCCAAGGCTGCACAGACAGGAGCTGACATGGAACAATGGGCTCTTTATTAATTATATTGTACAAATAATTTAAGTGTGAAGAACAGATTGAACAGAGTGAGTGCATCATGAGTGATGCCACTGTCCTGCCAGCTCTCTCCCCCGCTTCCAGTTGGTTTCCTCCCACCAGTCACAGCAGCGGGGTGGGGAGGGACGGTGACCTTATAGCCTCCAGTCTTACATCAGTACAGGCTTTAAAAAGCCGAACCTGCTGAAACAAACTCAAACATTGTAGCTAAAATCTGACTGTGATTCCTGAGCAGGTTCAGCAGTGACCACCAGATCTCCTTCCCTGCTGCTGCTTTATTTCCAGCAGCCATGAGCAGAGATAAGCAGAGCAAGCAGGTGCCGGAGTGCCCCGGACCTCTGTCCCCATCCAAAGGCCACAAATCCCCGAGGATGCCCAAGTGCTCCCGCTGTAGAAACCACGGCTATGTGTCTCCTCTGAAGGGACACAAGCGCTTCTGCAACTGGAGGGACTGCCAGTGTCCCAAATGTAAACTGATAGCTGAGAGACAGAGAGTCATGGCGGCCCAGGTAAGTTCATTAACTGATTTATTTTAAGGGTTAGCAGCGCGGCTAACGTTAGCTTGAAACTAACGACGATTTAGCACAAAAACAGATTGTTTCTACGGTGTTAAAGAGAAAATACAACGTGTAATTGTTCACAAAAATATTTTTATTTGTGTTTGTGTACTTTTGGATAAGTTCCCTAATTTTCTTTTGTGCAAGTTTACTAACTCATTAATCTAAAATCAAGCTAGCTAGCTAGTTAGCTTAATGTACACAAAGCTAGTTTACAGATATTTATAAACTGTTACTGTGTGTTTTATGAATGTGTTGTTACACTTGTTGCTCACAGCACACAGTTTATAAATAAAACAATTGACAGGTAGGCTACAGTAACAGTATATATCATTACACCTGCTACATTTTCTATATTTTGTGGTCATTTACTTTGTAACTTTGTAGTTTGTAGCTTCCAGTAACATTTTTTGGGGGGTAGATTCATTGATAGTCATGTTTTATGATTAAGAAAGTAGCACTAATTTAATATTTATATATACATGTAGATTTATTTATCCTAATATAAATTTGACAGCACCTGTTGTATAAATTAAACAAATATTTGTCTGAAAAATAATTTAATCAAGGGCTTGAATATGTGGATCATTTTAATTATACTTTCATCTTCATATCTTTCTCAATTAATCATTTGGTTTAGAAGAATGCACAATTTTCAGAGCTCAATTTTATATTTAAATTGCTTGTGTTGTCAAAAAAATAGTCCCTAATCCCAGAAGTTTCAATGTACAGTGATATAAAGTAGGTAAAAACAGGAAATAGTCTTTTATTTTTGAGATTAAATAAGTAGAACTGATCATATACATTTATTTATACATACTCAGATTTGTTTATCGAAATTGACAGCAGCCAAGTTACATCTGTTGCACAGCAAGCAAATATTTATCTGAAAAATAACTTAACCAAGGGTATAATTGGTGTTTGATTATATGGCTCGTTTTAATTATCCTCTAATCTACATATAATGTTTTGGTCTAGAAAAATGCACAGTTTCCCAGAGCCCAATATTACGTATTCAAATTGCTTGTGTTGTCCCGAGCCCCAAAAGTTTCACTGTGCAGTGATATAAAGAAGGTAAAAACAGAAAATTATTTTTTGCTTGAAATGTGGTGTTAAACACTTGCAGTACTTTCTGGAGTGACTTCTCTCACTTGTAATATATTTATTTTCACATCTGTAATGAATTGTTTTCATTTGCAGTGTTGTATTTGGTTGACACAGCAATAACATGACAAGAAGTCCTATTTATTTAATATTGCTTTGCTTTTTAAGTAAGATAACAATAAACAACATTAAGATTATAACACATAGTCAGCATAGTGGACAAGACAACCAAAAGAAAAAGCTGAAAGATTATCGGTAATAAAATACTAATTATTATCATTATCATTATTATGTAGCATTATCTTTGAGTCTGTTTTGCAAAGTCATAAGAAGATAAGGCTAAAGTTTCGTTTTTATTTCTCTTCCTCCCCTCCAGGTCGCCCTGAGACGGCAGCAGGCTCAGGAAGAGGAGCTTGGGATTTGTAGTCCTGTGGCTCTGCCTGGCCCTGAGGTGATGGTGAAGAATGAAGCTGGAGCAGACTGCTTGTTCACTGTGGAGAGACGATCCCCGACGCCCACCAGCACCTCCACTTCTTCCTTTGCTGTCACAGGTGAGGTATCACCAAATGATATTCACTTACTGTTCTGCCTCTTGTGTGTTGCGTGACAAATGTAACTGACAGCTGAAGTGGTAAAAAGCTGTTTTGAAGTTGAGTTGACAAAGTAGGAAAGAGGTCATGCGGAAGGTTATGCTGAAATTTTACAGTTGAAGGTTAAAATGAAGAGAAGTGACGTGACTGTCTGTGGCTGTGTGTAATTTTCAACTGACAAAACACACTGTTTTCTGATTAGATGTACTGTGGATATTCATAGCAGTATTGTGGATTTTATCACTTGAGTTTGGTGCATGTTAACATAGATTTCACAGAATGTGGCAGATAAATGTTCCCCCTTTTTCATAGTCTTTGAAAAATCTGGTCGGCAGCTGACTTAAAACTTGCTTTTTGATCCACTTCAGAAGCTAGTCCTTAAAAGTTTGTTGCATAATTTCACCTTTTTCCATTGATTGTCTTTTTAAACAACTACAAAGCTTCTATTGAATCTATGAAATTGACTTATCTACGCTCCTAAGAGTAGTGGGATGAAAGGTTTTGAAATTCAGAAGATTATTTTTATCAGTTCTTTCGATGGTTATTTAATTTGTCAAGAAAAGATGTAATACAGTACAAATGCAGTACCACGTTGAATCTCAGTATGTCTCCACCTTGTTGAATAAAGGTTTAATAATAATAAAGACAGCACCATCTTCCACCCTCAAGCTCAGATCTTCCACGCCAACACTTCCCTCACTGTACATGCTTACGCTGTCAGTGAAGTGCATGCGTGGACGGGTGAGGGTGGGGAGGGCTTCAGCGCTCTAACCTACGTCACGGCTTTTTTGCTGACGGCTGAGTGGGAGTTTCCATTTGAAAGACACGGAAAAGAACACAGACTAACGCGCCTGGGAAAAAAAGACTGAATTGAGTCCACAATGAAACATGAAAACGTGAAGGGGTCAAGCATGTTTTTATAGATCCCATCAATATGAAACAATTTAATGGGAAAATTGAGTGGAAATTAAAGTAGATCTTGGTGGCAGCAGCATGAAAGGAGATCTTTGACGTCTCTCTTGGCGGTAGTGCGGAGGCAGACAAGATATCGTGTTCCCTGTTGGCCTGATAGCAAACCTCAGGAGGTGGAATATGACTGTGGTCAAGGCTGCTCATGTCTTCTGCCTTGTGCTCATGTGAGAGTGAACTTTGGTGCTCTGGCTTGGCAACAGAGAGCAAAGACTGAGGTGGAAAAAGGAGTCGAGCACTCTGTGTTTCACTGATGACAAGAATCAGAACAGGGACAACAAATGTCATTATCTCTGGCTCCAGTGGTGCACAGTGTTTTCATTGTGTAAGACCGAAAGATCAGGGTCTGCCTGAGAAGAATGTGGCCTTGTTGATAAGGAAAGAACAACCGATAATGAGAAATGATGATGATGATGATGATGGTGGTCACATTCATCCCGATACGGCAACCCACATTTCTGTATTTTGATGCTGTGTTGTGTTGGGGCCGCTCATTTGGCATCAAAACCACCTGTCACCTGCAGATGGTGCTGTTGATAATAATTTGAGCTCGGGCTGGAATGACTGGAAACATCTTGTAAAGTTCAAGTAAAATATCTTATGTTCCTGTTAAGTGATTGGTCAAAAGATCAACTACAAGCCTGATCTGTATAACTTGAGTCGATGTCATTGTTTAACATTGTTTTTATTATTAATTAATTGGTTGTCAAGACTCAGCTGGAGAAATAATAACCTTAATGTAAGCTTGAGCTCTGCTGTTGGAGACATAATTCATAAAACAGGGTAAGTTCTACAAAAAAAAAAAAGAAAACTAGTACATAAATGCATAAATGTAATCCTCTGATCCAAATTTCTAATAATAATAATCTGAAAATACGACATACTTAAGCCTCTGAGGCAATCTTTGTCTTATTTGTTGTCTCCCCTGTGTGTGTGTGTGTTTGTCCAGGGAGTCGCTCGGCATTGTCCCCCAGCCCGTCGGCCGGTGCCCGGGCTCATAATGACACACAGTCGGACCTGCTGCTGGAAACTTCCTATTACAACTTCTACCAGCCGTCTCGTTACCCCACCTACTATGGCAATCTGTACAACTACCAGCAGTACCAGGTGACTAACTATAACCACTCTGCTGTTTATCATAAACAGTTAAACTCTACTTAAAGCCTCGTAAGAATTTCACACACTGGTCCTGCGTGATGATTACCAGTGATGTTTGTTTAATTTGTTTCAAGGGAAGGTTTTTGTGCCACTGCTTTAAACTGCTTGGTGAGCACAGCAGGGGAAATGTGCATGCGTGTTTCTATGTGCTTTAATTACAATTCAAAATCTTATTTATGTGTCTTGTTACTTCAAATCTGACGTGCTGCTAGAGCTAAATTGTGTTTTTTCAAGGTCAGTATATCACATTCATGTCTCTGTATGTAATCTGCCTGGGATATTTGTAATTAAGTATAACTTTATTGTTGTCATGGTGGAAAAGCTGCTTAAGCAGACCATTTTGAGACAAGAAATCTCATCTGAAACCAGCATACAGGACTGCATTTAAAAACTATATTTACAGAAATATTACTGACCTGTAAACTTAAGATAAACAGAAAGCAAATACAGCTTATCTGCAACTTTTCTATCCTGTTTTCCACAGCTGTGGTCAGTAAGGAACCTCTCATCATAATTTGAATTGGTTGACATTTAATAAAAGGCAGATATCAGCCCAGTTTGACCCCAAACCGGTTTCCCACGCATCCTGAAACACCTAAAAACAGCTGACCAATTTTCCAGTCCAGGGAAATGAGAGAAAACCTAAAATGTCCTAGAAAATCTTGTGTTCTCCTGGAAAATTCTTTCAGCATTCTCCTATTTCAGCTGAGAGTCTATCTTTCTATCAGAGCTCCCCAAAACACAAAGTAGTGCCACTACATGAACCTGTATTGAACATCTGGACGTCATCTGCCCCAGCAATGAAGGCCAAGGATGAATGAATGTCCATGGCAAGGTGCTCACCTCTAAGAAGTTGAGGATTGTAGCTGTAGTGAAAATACAACCCAGTCACCAGGAGAAAATGTTACGTTTATATGTTTTATGCATGTCATATCAACATTTCCAAAGTGAGGAAATATAGGAGCTGACTTTGTAGGTGGGAGGCAGATGGGATAGTGGATGGCGAGTCACTTAGGTGAGACACCTGCCAAGCTGCAGACTGTTTGAGACCAACAAACAACACTGGTTGTCTTTCGGTGACCCTTCGCTGTGTTTCCACCAGTGTTTGAGGCACTGAACCTTGTGTTTTTAGTGGCACATGGCAGCATTTCCCAGCAGCATTTGAGCCATGGGTGTTTTTTACCGACACATTGCTGTGTTACCCAGTGGCATCTGAGCCACTGAACCTGGGTGTATATCACCGACCCATCACTTCTTTCTCAGCGAATTTTGTGCCACCAGATGTGGGTGTTTTAAGCTGAAACATGATCTTTCTCCTGGCCATAACCAATTGTTTCTTGCACCTTCACCACAGCAGTTGAGAAATGTAGGGTCTCAACATATCTGCTACAAAATAATGTACAAATGATTCCAGAAACATTCAGTGTGAACATTTTCTCTGACGATTGGGATGGTAAATATCAAACTACTACACTGACTTAATAGGTAGACTCTTATGACAGGTGTTGAATGATTAGGAGAGTTCATACCAGTAAAATCTCATCATTGAACCACACTCAGCCATAAGCTAAAATGACCTTGAAAACACTTCTTAAATTAAATTTTAGTTAAAATGATTGGCCTCCTAGTGACCTAGAAGGCTAACCACATACCATAATGGCGACGTCACTGGTTTGATTCCAGCTGGTAACTTTTGTTGCACTCTCTCCCCCATGTTTCCTTTGTCTATCTCTGCTGTCAACTATCAGATGAAGACAAAAATACAAAATAGACACACAGCTAGGGTTACAAGTAACAATTAATAGTCTGTGTTTTTTGATTAATATATGAATTGTGTACCCATCACAAGTTCTCAGAAACAAAACTAAAAAACACCTATCATATGCTTGAAATATAGAATATATAAACAGAGAAAATCATCTTGTCAAATTAATTAATTTAGTAATTGTTTCTACAGCAATGTCATATGTCCTGACATAGACAGTAAGACTTACAGAAGACAGAAAAAAGGACATTTTATTTTCAAAAACAAAAAGGGAGGAAGCACCATGTTGATATGACAGTCATGTAACTGCGTAGGCAACCTTGTGGGCGTGAGAAATTAATTAATGATTTATGGTAATGATTTATATAAAGTTTTTATTTCTTTGTTTTCCTTCGAGATGGATGAGAGTGTCTGCTTTAATGTCGACACGTACGGCATAACGTGGAGACACATCGGGGAGATAGTACCTAACATCCCACCAACACACACACACACACACACACACACACACTTGGTATCCTACCTCATTCACCCATCTGTATATTCACACTGATTTATGCTTAAATGTATCTCTATTGTGTCAAATGAGATGAGCTTGTGCGTGAAGCAAATTAGATCTATAACTCTCCAGTGATCTCAGATGAGGTGGTTTTGTTTTTTATGAACAACATTTGTCCACCCCTGCTCCCCCTCTCTCCGCCCCCTCCCCGTTCCCCCAATAGCAACATCTAGTTTTGGGGTCACTGCCTCCGCTAACCTGGCAGTGCACAGCAGAGCCTGAATTGCAAAGGTTAATGGTATTGTCTGTCGGCAGAGGAACAAACCGCTATGCCTCAGCGCTCGAAGGAGAAAGTGAGCACATTAATGCTAATCAGTTAGCACTCTTTAGCATAATTTACCCATCCTGCTTTGTGATTTATGATATTTTTAGTGAAGTTGTCAGGTTGAGAGGGCTACGTGCTATGGTTATTCAAATTCAGGGACTACTTCTTTTTATATTTGCATTAAGAGCTGATTTTTTTGAAGATGAGTTGCCAGAAACACACAGTTGTACAATTTGTAACTAGAAAATGATTTAATATTTACTTAGAAATAAATGGAGGAGATAACCTTAGTTTTTATTACCTGAATTGGAATAATTATCATACTTATTTATCAGAAGCTTTCCTCTTGTGTCTCCTCTGTCTCCTTTACCTGTCCTAAACCTCCACAATTTAATGGGCTATACTCCAGTTTTAGCATCCCCACCTGAAGTGATTATCCTTGAGTTACTCAATTTTAAATTTTGTCTCCATATTTGCTGTTGAAGCACTTACTGCTGTGGTCTCTCAGCACCATCCAGACAGCACTTTGTGGGTCTGTGACGTCTTTTCTCATTGACTTTCTGTTCATTGAGTTAGTTCTTTTTTCCACTATAGCATCCAGTGAAGGTGTACTTTGCATCTTGTTAAAAGTACATAAATACTGTTGTTTCACTCTAGAAGAGCCTCATACACAGCTGTTTTTAATGAATATTAATGACAAGTTGAACTGTTGTGTTACATCACTTTACAATAGAGTGCCATAATGGAATGCAGTTTTTAATCAATTACATTTGATTTCAAGTGCACCTTCAATTCACCATTGTCTTGCAATTATATTCTTTATTCTTTTGGTAAATGGTAAATGGACTGCACTGCACTTGTATAGCGCCTGTCAAGTCTTACAGCCACTCAAACCTCAGTGTCACAATCACCCATTCACACACAAACACACACACACACACACACTGGTGACTAAGCTACCATACAAGGTGCCACCTGCCACTCAGTTAACCATTGATACACAACCACACACTGACGAAACAGCCATCAGGAGCAATTTGGGGTTCAATATCTTGCTCAAGTATGCTTTGACATGCAGACTGGAGGAGCTGGGGATCAAATCACTGACCTTCTGATTACAGGACGACCTGCTCTACCTCTGAGCCACACTTGCTAGTTAGTTGGTTGGTCGGTTGGTTAGTGAGTTACTTGCAAGTTAGTTAGCTACTTTGTTGACGTAAATACCACAGTATAAATAGTTAATATGCATAACACAACTGTACTTGATGAAATAAAAACATTAGGTCCTCCATACACAGCACAACACTACAACATTACACTTGCAAGATCTGAAATGTGTTGTTTCATAGTGAATCAAATTTTTGTAAAAATTACTTGACAATTTGCAACTACATTGTTTAGGTTTATGTTAGTAGTTTATTTTCCTCTATCAGCCTTTTGGAAACTGAAAAATTCAAAGGATAATTTGCAGATTTTCAACTACTGTTTGTCATTACAATGTGGGTAGTATTTGTAAATGAAATGCTGTAAACTCCCCTCCATCTTACTCATTTTCATTCACTTATTAATTTTCAGTGACCCTATGGCTTTTGCTTGAATTACAAATTGTACTTCCAGATTTTCGTATGCCAACCACTAGACACTAAAAGTGTAAAGAAGCGGATCTCTCCTTCTCTCCCAAACACAGACCAAACTCGGATCAAATGGTATAGGCAACACCGATCAAATATAAACCAAGATTCTGTTACTGTGTTGCCTATTTGTTCGCCTAAATGTCTTCAAAACCAATTTTAGTGCACTGTTTGGCTGTTATTTGAGATTGGTTGTCACCAGCTGGCCGCCATAATGTTTCCTGTGGAATAACGGCCAAGATTGCATTGTATTACCCACCAGCAGAAGCATTTATTGGTCTGGTGCAGTGCAGTCTGATAGCTGTTTTCTACCTCTTGGACAAAAGCAAATGCCACAGCCCTGTTCTTTTTTTGTTCTGTGGTCACGTAGCACCAATTTCAGACGTTTTTGTGTCTTTCTACTGCATAGACAGCCCAGTTTTATGCTGCACTTCACTTCTTAAGTATGAATTTCCTTTAAATCATCACCAATCAAGCAAATCCTAACAACAGTAATTGTCATAATATGGTGATCTCTAGGTCTTGAGTTTTTCCCGCGGCTAAATCCAAACCCACAAGGAAACACTGTGGTCTTTATCAGTGTAAGGCCATCTACCTCCTCTCCTGTGCACTCAGTGGTGCTTGGCTGTCATGCAGGTAGATGATGATAATATAAGGGTGGTGTAGAGCTTCCAGACAGGAGATGGTGCCAGATAAGAAGACAGGCCCTCTCAGGGAGGTACGGAGGAAAGCCCCCCCAGGAGTCAGCAACTTAGCCAGTGAGTTTGGAGGGAGGATGTGTGGCAAGGCCATTGCAGTACATACGTATCTATCGATTTGTTTACCTACTGATGCTCTGTGTCATGAAAATGCATTAAGAAACGAACTTTTTTTATCAAGTTATCATCAGGTCATCTATGATAGTGACAGATAGACTGTTGCTTGTGCAGAACGCTTATAGAGTTAATCTCAATGGAGAAACTAAAACAAAATTCCTAAAATGCTGATATGCTGTCAGATTCACTGTGTCTGCCTTTCCCACCAACTTCGCTGATACTTTGTGTGTAACAATACACAAAATTTATGGTTCAACTTTTTCGTGGGGTCACTGTTCATTATGCTATTGGTACAGTGGGGGAAACATAAGATTGAATTTCCTTTTCATTTACTTTTGAAACCCACTAAACAGCGGCTCGCAGGCCATTCATGGTGTAAAAATGAAGGCACTCGATCAGTTGTATATGGTCGAGAAGTAATCTAAAAGAAAACAAAAGGCAATATGTCAATAGAACGATGCCACACACAGACCAACATTATTGTGGAGTTCAAGCATTGAAACAATGTTATGTTTAAATCCTATATTCTCTGAGTCTCACTGAGTATTGTAGCATATCTGAAGTGATAAACACTCCAGGGAGCTGGTTATTGGTTTGGCCTTTGGCTGCTTGAACACAGAGAGGAGAATGGTTGTAATAGACTCACTTTAGAGGTATTTTCTCAGATAAATGTTTCCTGACTTGTTCAGTGTAGCTGTAATTTACTGAAAAACAAAAAACAAAAAAATGTGACCCAGCCAAATAGAGAACAGTATGAGAGGGTCCTCTGGCTTTGACTTCTCATTTGCATTCCTTGTAACCTTAAAACCTGAATCCGCAGTTGATTCGAACACATCCTAGATCTCAACAATACAGTGGGTTGTGCAGACCTGAAGCTACATCCACACTAATACTTTTTGTTTTAAAATGCAGAAGTATTGGTACGTTTACACCTAGCGTCCACAAAACTCCAGCTTTTGGAACCCCTAAAACTGAGACCTTTGAACACGCTGTTGATCCCCTTATAGTTTGACATTTCCAGGGTTGCGTTTTCGTCTGGAGGGGTAGAAATAGACCCATGAAAACAATGACACGGTTACCCATGTTTGCTTACTGATCAAGTCTTATCACTCATGATGAGTCAAGCCAAAACATTATAGGTATGCCTAGATACCAGTTGTGATTCCATTCCTTTTTTGTGGGAACTTCTTTCCCATTGCCATGGCTTCCTGCGGCGATGGATAACGCCTTCGGTACTGCTTTAATATTTAGCAATAGTTGCGTTGCAATGACTTCCTGTCTGTTTTCCACCCCATTGACCACCTTATGCTCATGTCTTACTTTCAGTAACAGTTCCACCTTGTTGTTGGTCCAAGCAAAGAAATATCCGGTCTTACTTGTCACCATCTCTGTAGAATTTTTGGTAGCTGCGTTGATGATCTGGGGTGTCATTTTATTAAAAAAATGCGTAGGATACTAAAAATGTACATACGAACAAAAGCCAAAAATGGTGTGCGCCAAAAAATATTCAACAGTTTCTACAAGCAGGCTTCCACCATTCCATTGGCGTCGCCAAGTTCCCGCCTACAAAATGTCCATAAGCATTGGGTCAAAGATTCTCAAATCAGGTCTGTTTTTATACGTGACAACTTTTGTGTGGGAAGTAGTGTACGCCTCTTTCAGGCCTCGTTTTGTGCGGACGCAATGTTTATAAATGAGATAGCCGCTTTCTGTTTACACCAGCATGCACATGGCTAATGTATGTAAATGGTCATATGATATGTGTTTTCAGGCTTGTTCGTATGGACAACGATTATTTCTGAAACTGTGCTAAAATGCTCATGTGTATGGAGATTGTTTTGCATTTTAAAATGCAGTTTTAAATTGAAAAAAAAATTGTAAGTGTGTGTAAGTCTCTTGTCTGGAGACGGGCTTGTGCAGGAAAAAGGGAAAAGTCATTACAAGAAACATCAGAAACAGCCATTGAAACATGTCAGAACAACCTGTATTTGATATATCACTTAGCATATCCAAAGTCATGTACTTAATGAAACGTCTTGTACTGAGTGAATCTGGACTAATACATGAACAGTTACAGACATGAAAAAGGGTTAACCTTAATTACAGTTGTATGCTGGGTTCAGAAAACATGATATTGTTGAATCGAAGACAACCAACACCACATGAGATGCCCCTCGACATCCCATCACTAACCAAAAGGATCACAAAGTGCTGTTCTTTTCACAACTGTAAATATGGCAAAGAGGAATGATGTTGTCTAACCCTTTCACAATCAGCTAATCTGACACAATGACCATGGGTTGACTGGTTAGATTTCTCTGCAAATTTCTTTTAGTTTAAGGCTACAAACTTTAGTTAAAATAGTATTCACACCCACCAGTATTGAAAACGGTTATTTGGCCTTACATTGACAGTTTAAGCAAGTTCCTCTGTTTGGATCTGCCTGTACACGACCACCTTATCTCTAAGCACGACACAACAAAACTTGCCTTTTCTGTAAAGCAACTTTCACTAAGACAGTTTTGTTTGGTGCTGTATGTGTCCTGCAAACCGTAAGCTCAGTGCACTTTCAGACTCCAGTCCAATCTCTATTGTATTTTTCACGGCCTAATACAAGAGCTGAGTGTAGCTTAAATAACAGTTTATAAAGCTGTCGGAGAATTGATGGTGTGGACAATACGGGTGACATATTACAGGCTGACAGAAATCAAATTCCATAAAAGTGAAATTGAAAACCCTCCGTGAGGCGGCCTTGCTGCTGAGTAGACAGCTCGTTTTAAAGTTTTCAGAGGACTGGAGAAAGCCAGCGCGGCATGTTGCAGCCCATTTTTAGAACAAGCCACGGACGTGTGAACTCAAACACTACTAATTCTCTGTCATATATTATTTTATCTCCATATTTCCACCTGGCAGATTAGATTGTTCAGGTGTTGCCTGTGAATATCTGATAGCTGATTTGAGGGATTGCACAGGCAAACACATGTGAATGGTGTCATCGGACAATGATGTTTATATTGTATTTGAAAATTAGAATTAGAAAAGGAAAAAACAATCAGAGAATTCATTAGTACATCTGCTGGTGTTGTTAGGAAGAAAGAAAAAAGGAAGAAATAAACAGTATTTAATTTAAATGTCCTAATTTGCTTCTAAAAATAACTTCAAGGACATAATAACATATGCTGTCAGAAACCCAATGCAGGAGTTGTAACTTGTTTTGTTTGTGATTTCACCTTGAAGAGAATAAATTGTAGCCGCTTTAACAAGACTTGTTAAAGCCTGAATGTGCAACATTTCTGCTCCAGCATTTGACACTCAACCGGATCAGCTGTTCACCTTCAAATGCCATCAGAGCTGAAGCAAAAATAGCAGCCACCATAGTCACTGAAGAAGTATATCACTAAAACAGCTGATTTTTAATTTGAAAAGATGATGCCAGTGTTAGGAATATTTAAAGTGGTCCTGGTTGATTGCTTATCAGGGACGATAAAGATAAAGTAAAAATAAGAAATTAGGACAATTGCAGGACTGAAGCTAGAACCCAGCCAAGAAAAATCCATTTGGAATTTAACCATGACATTAATTGCTGATGAGGTTGTGTATATTACTTCATAATTTTATTATTTCCATGACACTTTAAATTTTGCAAGTAATTGTATTGTATAAAAACAGTCACTTTATAACTGGGATGGCCAGCATTTACTTTGGGACAGTTTATATCGTATTCCAGGCTGGTTAGATCTCTAAATTGATTGATTGATAAGGAAAATAATTGTTAGTTGCAGTCCTAAAATATGAAATCATAGACTCACCAAAACCCAACAAACGTCTTTGGTGGATTTACGAAGGTGTTGTTGGTGACACATTTGGATGTCAGATCTCCAGGAAACTGATGATATTAAATACTGCCTATTAAGATTTCTCTTCTTTGTCTAAAATTACCTTTTTTTGTATTGTCTTGTATAAAGCAGATGCCTCATGGTGATGGTCGCATTTCAAACCACAACATGCCCTCTCAGTACCGTGTGCATTCCTACTACCCAGCAGCCACCTACCTGACTCAGGGCCTGGGCGCTACCACCTGTGTGCCGCCCCTCTACGGCCTGGATGACAACAACAACTGCTCTGAGACCATGGCATCCTGTGAGTGACACACACACACACACACACACACACACGCACGCACACACTCTACTCAGGCCCCATAAAGTTTTACCCAGACTTTATCAACAGTGTGGTTAAGTACATTCAAGGGAGGATTGCACTCAAGTCAAGAGTGCCATAAACTTTATAAGATGAAATTAGTCTAAAGTGAAGCTTTTTTACTTTTACTATACTTGCCTTTTACTTGACTTCAAATACACAACTGTGAATTTTCACGACTTTACCAAAGGAATAAAAAGTAAAAAGTTGACTGCCTGTACTCACCTTACTGTTATCTTTTCTGTTTAAAGATGGCAGAAGTTGATCAGCATTATGCTCAGCTATTCAGCCTCAACCACTTCTCATTTACAGTCGTTCATAGAAATTACAAACACACATCTTTTGTCTATAATTCGCAGTTGTCACAGAGAAGCTAATCAATTTTAAAACAACCACAAACCTGTCAAAGACCTGACAGCGCAGCTCTGTTTCATTTCGTCGTGTTTAAGGATGAAGCAGATCTGATCTCTGATTTCTGGCAACTCTACTCCCCCAATCTCAGATGGGAATCTCAGCTGAGCATGGCTGCCTGGACTTTCTGCCTTTTCTCATGCCTTTCTGTGAATGTGGGTAAATCAGATTGTGCGTATTGCTTAATGTTCAGAAAAGTATTTGTGGACCTTTGCAAGGAATGCGTGCAAGTCCACGATAAGAGTGAGATAAGTGGGAAGATCCAGCACAATGCAGAGAAGGATGCCGGGCTGATTGGCGTGCCAGTTCGACCTGAGCATTACAGGGAATTAAAAACTTTTTGTAGAGCACCTCAGGAAGATAAATCATTTTTAAATTGTAATTGTGCAAGACGCTTTATCTCTCTGTCTTCGGTGCATTTTGCGAATACAGATCTCAAATGGTGGCGTCCTGTTTCCCAAATGATTGTCACTCACATATTGCAGATGCATTTATAGTGGTAGCATGTGGCTATAAAGGGATCTCACATGCTCATGTGTGGGTTGCAGCACTGTTTGGTAATCGCTTTCATAAGTAGTTGTTGATAAGACAAACTAAGTTATCTTTGAACAGCAAGTAGTTTTGTCATATGGGGACATTGGGTTTATTTTTAAAAGTCAGAAGTGCGTAACAAAATATATATTTTTTAATTTTAATGCCTGGAAATTGTTGTGCAAAACAGATTTACAAACCGTGCATTTGTTCAATGTGTCATAACTCTATGGGTAAGGGGTAAAACTCTAAAAGTCTAAAGTCTAAAACTGTTCAAAAGTTTTTATTTCGGTGCCTGAATATGGCTGCGCAAAAGCAAAATTGCAAATAATACAATAATAATACAATATATCTTAAAGTCTTGGGATATGTTTTGTAGCTCTGTATGAATTTTCCCTGCTCCATACTCCAAGGTAGGAATGTCCTTTTTGTCTGTAGGGACAGTTGGCCGCACCTACAGTAATTGGCCGTGTGCAATACAGCGATAATACAACCATAAAGTCCCAATGTCCGCCAACAAGAACTTTCTAATAAAACTTGTCTTAGCTTGTTACTATTGCTAAAGTTGGTCGAATTTGTATGCCAAATCAAACTGCAAACTTTATTAGGCATAAATAAACAAGTCTTGACCATAAAACATGATCAGTTTTGTACCTTGTCCACTTTTGTGTCAGGATCTGCTGCAGACTGACTTAGCAAAGATGGCTGCCATCTTGTTGTGTATTGTGCTCTTGCTACCAGTAGATGGCACATAAGCAGAATGAAGTATAAGGTGTAGAAATCCCAAAATACGCCGTCCTCAGATGAGGACGCAGGGTCACAGGAGGTTAAGTTTACAAAAGTCTGTAGGTTCTGTCCATTCTTTGTCTGTACGGCCTTCTGATGGAAGTTACTGCTTACTGTCCTGCTCTCAATCTGTTTAGAAAGGAGCTCATTTTAAGCCCCAAGGTCTTTGACTTCTGGATGGTCTGGTGTCACTGTTTTGATGTTGCTTTGGTGTGTAAAAATACAGCAGTTTTAATAGTGATCTCACCACCCAGAACAATGCGTGTGACTAGAACAAAAAAGGTATTTTTTTTTTCAGGAATTAACAGATGAAGTTGACTTGTTGAACAATTGTGGTATTGTATATTATTACTTGTTTATAAAGGACATAGGGGAAGAGCGTCATTAGCACAACGTCAACATCCTTCTTATAGTGAAAATAGACTGCTCACACCACCAGCATCAGAAACCTAAAGACCCCCCCCCCATCTCTCTTTTGTACCTGTATTTGTTTATGACTTTCACCTGTCCGTTTCCTGTGAGGGTCCCACGTCAGCCTCCTGCACTGAATCTCCATGCTCCATTACAAGAGAACAACACTCTCAGCAGGTGGTCCCACATTTGGTGTCGACTCAGACTTTTAACACCAGAGACATAAACCATCGAAATCAGTGGTTTTTACAACCATTTTTTGTCTGGCTTGTGACCCCTTACTTGTGGGCAATATCTACTTGCAGCACCTCGTCAAAGGTTAAATGCTTTTTTTTATTTTGTGGAAAAAGCAACATGAAAGACACTGCCTTTATCTGTAGTAATAAACAGACAATTTGAGACACTGAGGGATGCATTTTGAAATATGCAACCTACATATGTATTCACTTTAAACTGTATTTAACTTTGCCACATGTTAGAATGGATACAGGTAATGCCAACTACCACATCTTCTTTGGTCATCATTAAAATACTTGAAGTCATTAAGGCATAATGCCAGGTTGACACTAGGTATCGAAGCACCACGAAGCAGCCAATTTTTGGTGGAGTGCTGCTCGCTTCCTCTCAGCGTCCATGCTAACAAATCAGGCTTTTCACAATGGAAGCCCAACAGTGCTGAGATGTGCAGCCAACTCACGATCTGCAGTGATAGTCTATTTTTTCCACAAGCAAATTTTGCAAGAAAATACTGATAATCTTTCATAAACAATATAAAGAGTAGTATATATTATAAATTATCTGTTCTTACAAATTAAAAAAAGTGCATCCCATGAGTACTTATTTAAAATAATTTAATTTGTCGGTCGTGTCTAAAGAGCAAGAGAGATGAGCACACACACAAGCAGACAGAGAAAGTTCTACATATCTACATATGGTTAGAAAACAATTTGCTTGCTTGCTGGTACGGAGAAATGAGCTTCTGGTGTGAACAGCCAGGCAGCTGCCTGCGCAACAATTGACATTGATTGGCGTGAGTATGAAACAAGACATTAGGTGACATAATTTGGGGGTTTTGGAGAGACAGACCGACATTTTTCAACATTTAAACACATTTTAGCACATTTTTTGATAAAATGATTAGTCGACTAATTGAAGAAATTATCGACAGATTAGTCGATAGTGAAAATAATCGTTGGTTGCAGCCATAATTGACTTATTGGGATTCTTCTGTGTCCAGTGTGAACATGGTGTAAATCTATCCTGTATTTCATAACAGAAAGACAAATAAACCAGCCACAGTAGAGGAAAGTAGGAAAAAAAGTATTCTTCTGCAGTGGAAATATGGGGGAATTTCAAGATAGAATTCCCTTAAAACAAATTTGACTCTGGGGAAGTTTGTTGGAGGTTTGACTCAGCCTTTTGCTGTCAAAGAGTCAGTCTAAACATTTAATGCCCACTTGGTACAACCAGTGCCAAATCCAGTACGTGGGTGTGTGTCTTCCACTGACTGAAGATGAACCCTGTTACAGAAACCCTGCTTTGTAAGAGCCTTCGTGTCTGAGTTGTTGTCTGTGAACCATTTGAGTCTGGTCTGTTCACTTGTCTGTACAGTTGTGTGTGTGTGCATGTCCTGGCCTGTGTCCTTGATATTGCTCCAAGGCTAATTCATATCTTATCAGCAGAGTTTGAATCACTCTGCGGGTTTATAAGCATCTTGTTCTTGTGAGCATCACAAAATTAACTTTTTATCTTACACAGTGTGGCTGCAAAATGGCACTGTATCTACTTTTTATTTTTGTACTTCTGGGTTATTAAAGTCTAAATCACTCCACTCTAAGTTGCTTTTAGCTGCTCTTATCCAGAGTGACCTGGAGCTTTGTTTTCAGTTGGAGTTGAAACAATTCCCAAACACATCCACCCCTCCCATCATTTACTGTCCCTCTCACTCCCACTGCCTTTCTCTGTATACATCCATGGACTTTCCCCTGTACTGTGCACGAGCATGCCAGTCTGAGCCGCTATGTTTGTTTCCCATTTACAGAGCCAGAGCTGTGTGTGAACACCAGATATTTTTTTCTCAGTGTACCAACAGAGCAGACAGGGAGCAGCCTGTGATGAGATGGTTGCTGAATTTGAGTGCAGTAGTGTAGTGTAGTGGGTTACAATCACTGACTGCACCTTTGATTGAATAGTCAAGGAACAGAATATTAATTTGTTTTGTCATCTTTATGCAAAATCACCAAATGTGCTCTGGTTCTAGCCCCTCAAATATGAGGATTTTCCATTTTTAATAGGGCTGTGTGTTGGTGAGAATCTGCCAATACGTACTTATCATGATACAGGGGTGTGACTCTCAAAAATATATCAGCTGATGTACAGATGTCTCTTTCCCAATGTAAGTCTATGGGGAAAAAGTGTTTTTGGGCCCAGTGACCTATGGTAACATATCCTGGAAATTGCAGTCAGTGTTTGGCCACTACGAAAATTGGCATCAAAGCCAGGTGCACTTCCTCGCGTCCTGTTGATATGTTTCTATGATGGAGTGGAACAATTAAATGGCTGAAGACAGCTATTCAGAGGCTGGGGGTCTAAACACAACACAAAATGAACCATTGCCACGAATCTTTACATGAAAATTATTAACTAAAAATCAATTTAGTATGTTTGAAAATTGATACACATTGATCCCAAAACATAATGTCATGAGACTCAAGAATACTGATATTTTTTTTACACTCCTAGAATTTAAATATAAATGAAATACTCAAGGAGTTTTGGACTAGGGCTGCAAATGCTAATTAATTTCATTATTGATTAACTGATACTTTGCTGATTATTTCATGTATTAAATGTTTAGTCTACAGAGTGTAAAAACATTAATGAAAATATCAATTAAAAGTTTCCAGAGCCACGGTGATCTCTTGAAATTACTTAATGTCTCTCACTCACAGTCCAGTACCGCCCAAAAACATTCAGTTTACTATAAAAGGAGACTGAAACCTGCAAATATTCACATTTGAGAAGCTGGATCCATATTGTTTTTTTTTGGCATTTTGGCTTAAAATATTGTTTTAATTGATTATTATAATGGTTACTGATTAATCTTCTGTTGATCTATCTCTGTTCTGGACTTTTGGTTTGATAAAATAAGTAATTTTAAGATGTCACTTTAGGCTCTGTGGAATTGTGGTTGCCATTTTCACTATTTTATGACATTTTAAAGACTCACGACTAATCAATTACTCCACAGTATAATGGGCGGATTGATTGCTAATGAAAGATTGCAGCCTAATTTACCAACATCACCAACACTGCTTAAGTAAAGTAAGCTAATATACAGAATATTCTCCTGGTTGTTGATTTAATTTGCTTCAGTACGTCAAAATTCAGCCACATCTCCTTTTAATCCTTGAATTGTTTTGCTGTGACTGAACATGTTGTGAACCTCCGGATCATCCGTGAGGAGGAAATAGCTGTGAGCTGTGAGCCTACCTGCCCTCCCCTTCTACCTAGCTGCCAAACAGCGCCCCATCAGATTTATCTCCCTCCCAGGATAGGGCTAATCAGTTGGCCAAATACAGAGATCCAAATAACCTTCAGGAGTGCCACGCTGTCCTTTCCCCTCCTCGCCTCCTCCTTCTCCTCTTCCTCCTCCCCTCTCCGCCCTCCCCCTCCACAGGCCCCGCTGTCTCCGCAAAATTGCCTTCTGGAGTTAGTGAGCGGGAACAGTTAAGATTTACAAACAATGATGAAGCTTGTCATGCGTCTTTCTCCATCCGTCACGGCGGGCCGGGCGGAGCTGTGGGTAGAGCCGTCCTGGTGTTCTTCATAAAAGCCAGCTCTCTGTGAAATACGCCCCCGGCCGGCCTGTTTACTGCCCCGCGCTCGTCAGCAGCCCCGCTGCCGTAAATCGCAGAGCGGGAGGTGACAGCGCAGTCCATCAAACTCCCACCCCACCTCGCTGCCCTCCCAACATCTCACCTCACACTGCACCCCCCCTCGCCTCCTCCTCCTCTCCCCTTCATATATACACACACAGAGACACACACACTGTTTCTCCACAAACACCCGCCCCACTTCCTCTCTAGGAGGCTCAGATGAGCTGCCCCAAAAGAGTTATGGCTGTTTCAGTCTTACAGGAGACAGCTTCAAGCCGAGTCTGTCGGTGTTTATGTTCTTTCTTTTTTGTCCTTGTCTAGACTTTTTTTTTTTTTTTTCTTAATTCAAAACTGCTCAAAGTTTGTCAGCACAGCAACTTTCCTTTCACGTACTTCTTACTTTTTTTTTTTTAGAAAACAAGATTTATACTAATGTCAGACCTCAAAATCGAGCGCCGCTGTGCTGGCTATACGTTTGTCTGTTTTGTTATATTGGTGTCAGCACAGAGCGTACAGTAATTTAAATGCAAATCAGATTGTTGAGGTATTGCAGATGTTAATCCTGCTAATCGATAGACCTGTGTGAGCCCATTAAGTTAGAAATCCATTACTATCTTTCTAGATGATATTCTATTGATTTTTCTTGCTTCAATCTATACTGTACTGTACACCAAAGTGAGTTACTGCGTATAAAGTCTGTCGTTTCAGGTTCTTCGCCTCCTCTGAAAAAAAAAAGGAGCAAAAAAAAAAAAACGACAGAGAGATTGGCGTCAGTAAGTTTCTTTGTTTCGTGTGTAAAATGGGATTTACCTGCTTTCAGATCAGATTACTTCACACTCACACCCACACACTCTCTCACACACACATACACGGTTAAGAAAGTCACACACACACACATCCGAGGCCAAACTCATTCTGGAGATGTCAAAAAAGCCTCTCACTCTTTTGGATTTATTAAACCTGAAACAAATTGGGTACTTCTAACCCAAGAGGTGACCTTTTCAAAGGAAGTGCTGTTTCATGTCATGTAGCAGCAAGAGTTCATTTCCTTTGGTCACTGACATGCTGAGAACATCACTCACCTCAGTGCACGTACTCTAAGTTGTTTCACTACCTGAGGAAAGCAAAGGCTCAAGGAACACTGTTGGTTTTTGGTGACTTTTTTGACTTAATCAAGTTGTTTTTACTGCTTATGTGATTGAGTTGTAGCACTTCAAATATACCATTAAACACTGGTAAAATCAATGTTTCAACTGGACTAAAATTGGTTTGTTCAACATAATTTCAACATGTAGTTCAGACCAGCTTTAGATGTAAACACATTAATCTGAATGCTGATGAATCAATGATTTTACGGAACCTAGTCATGTAAAAATGTAACTTTACAACCAAAACTAGGCAAGTTCGTAATCCCAAACAATCCTTGTGTTGACTGAGATTGTTCACACAGCATTTACAGGCAGTCCCTGCTTGAATATATTTAAAATTTTACTATTTTGAGAAATTATATTTTTAACGCTTCCTGCACCTATCAGTTATTTTAGTAGTTGAGTATTTTAACTATTTACCCATCAATTAATTGAATAAGAAATACTTTTGCTACATGAAAGAGCAATGTAACAATCATAATAATAGCACACCACCTCACTCCCTGCCACTCGGAGACTCCTTCGCCGGGAAGAAAGCTGACGCCAGCTCCAGAGATGGACCTTCAGTCAGGAGCTGTAACGACTCAAATTCAGCCAATGCAAGCTTTTAATTCAGCTAGCACTTATCTTGATTTACCTTAAATGTTAACAGTAACTTTACCTTGTGTTGGGTAGGCTTTGTGGGCAAGTTGCTTTGTGCTGAGACACTGAAATATTGATGCCATGCTATCGTGGTATAGCCTAGTTTGACAAGAGACGCACTGTACAGAGTTTTTGTTTTGTTTTAGCTCGAAATGGCCTGTCGCTTTTCTTTGCCCCTCTCTACTTTCTCTCTCGTCCTCCCTTTTGCAATCTTGCACCATCAAATGACACTTTGTGTCCACAGTATAAGCGCGTTGTGGGACAGTAATAATCATCCGTGTGAAACACAGTGCGCTGCATATAGTTATATGGATTAGGCAAAGCTTCGATGCTAAGAATTTGCATTGATGAGTCATAGTAACTGGGTTACTCGAGTTTCAGCCCTTTGAATTTTTTGCACAGTGTTGATGTTGGACAGGAAACCAAACTGATGTACCAACAAAGACAGTGGACATGAGAATGCCTTTATGTGCACTAAACCACTGGAACTCCCCCTTTCAAATTGGAGGTTTGTAAAACGATTCATATTCATTGTAATTCATAATTAATTGATAAGTGTTCTTTGATTGTCTCACTGTGCATCCATGAACAAAGTTCCTGTTGGAAATGACTTACAAATAAATTAAGTCTAAGTTTTCCGAACAATAAACTATTGTCTATCATTAATGAGAACGATGAGACGATGTGGTCATAAACAGATTGCACAGTTCAAGTAGTACTTTATGTCACCTTTTCCCAAGTAAAGTTGTATAAAGAGGACGAAGAAACAATATGCAACCTTCTAAACTCTTGGAGATTTCTTTGGTTGACCAATAAATCCCAGAAAATATTCAGTTTGTCATGAGGTTATCGCTTGATTTAATCCTTAAATAAGAGCCAGCAGCAGAGAAAGTGACCCTGCTTGGGGCCCGTCAGGCCCTTGAGGGCCTCATTTAATGCGTGGTAGATTGAGTGTCTCTCCTGGTTACAGTGGAAAAGTCTTGTGTGGCCTGTCAGATTGTCTTCCCCACCCTGCTGTGCTGCTAAGTGCCCTGATCGCCTCTGGGGCCTGTGGATGGGCTAAATACCAGTGTAATTGTCTGCTCAGGGCACAAGCACCGTTGTAATGTGTTGTACAACACCACCATTAACACGGGCCTGGGGCTGTAGAGACATTAAATGGCCAGGGCTGTGTAGTTTATGTCCTCTTCCCCTCACTCTCTATTTCTCTCTCTCTCACTTACACACTAACACACACTCTCACACTGTCCAGCTTTGAGGGACCTGAGAGGAAATGAAACGTGATTCTATTGACTTCACTGTTTTGTCTCATGCTGTGTTCAGTGCAGCAATATATAATCATCAGAGGTTGTGTGAGTTATTTTAGTTTGTTTGATATCAGTTTATGTGAGTGATGTACTGATTATCTAGTTATCTAGTCTAGTTATTCTACATCCTGACAACTTGTGTGTATTTTCAATGATGCTAGCTGATCTCTTCTCTGTCCAGACGTTCTAGATAACAGTGGTAAGGCTTGATTGAAATGTTTCTTAAATTATTAATGTGCCATCACAGAATCAAAAAGTAGCAACTGACTATTTAGTTCAGGGTCTCTGCAGCTCCTTAAAAAGTCTTCAAATGTCTTAAATACAATGTTATAAATATTAGGCCTGAAAATCCATTAAATAGTCTTAAATTTTAACTTTCGAGGTCTGAACTGCCACAAACATTTGATTTAATTTAATTTATCCATCTTTTTTTTTTTTGACCAAGTTAGTCAGGCGCTTTAGGTGAAGGTCCACATTTCTAATGTTACACACCATCAACCTTCCACTGAACTTATCTACATAAAACCTACCTCTTCTTGGGACCACATACTTACATTTATACTTACCTGCCATGCTTGAATGATAAAACGATAATTTATCCAAAAAATCTGTCTTAAATTTGCCTTCAAATGTCTTTAAAAGCATTAAATTCAAGTGTCTGTTCCCTGAAGGCACCGTGTAATCGCTGAGCTTTTTGGCGAAACTTACTGAAACTTACTGGAGCCTGCTCTCCATATCAGTCACTATATATTGTGATTTACAGGTGACAGTGTGCACTTATATCTTTTCAAAAAGGTGCTTGAATTAATGCTAAAAAATGGCGGTGCTCTTTTTTTAATTAAGTTGTAATGTGTGTTAATATTACAGCAAATAACATTGTCATAATAGTGGAAAGTAGAGTAACTGATTTAATCTTAACATGTTATTTGACATTTTTGTAGGTTGAAAAAAATTCAGACTTCAACAAAAGCGAAGCCTGCATATGAACAAAGAAATGTGCATTTTAAATTATTTGGGGTGTCGTCCTTCGCTGGATAGTTGCATGTGTGTGCTAATTTAGACAAATATCTGTCCACGCTGGTGTAACAATTCTATTTCTAGCATTTGATTAACAGATAATCACAAAATCAGCACATGCTTACTGCATAGGGCCTGTATGTAAAAATAATCCGCATGTAAAATACCTCATACACTCACGTCTCTACACACATAAAGTGGATGTTGTTCTCCTATTAAATCTCCGGACACAACAAACTTGGTTAGTTACGGTGCTTTCCTACCTAATCATGCTCTTGTAGTCACTTCTCTTGCGTTGTTGTTTTGAGCAGCAGCGGTGGCGGCGGCGGCCCCAGCGTGGATTGACAAATGGTGTCGCCTTGGCAGCTCTCTGAAACAGCTGAACGACTTGGATAAACACATATGGCAGCTTTAGCACCCGCGGGAGGCGTCCTTCTTTCCATAGCAATATATTTCATTCTTCCTGTGTCCTTTACTTTGGCATTTTTCCTACCCTGTCGACTCACAATGAATCTCTTGTTTAAAACGTAATGATAGAAAAGTCCCGCAAATATTGATCGGGCCGCCTCAACTCATTATTGCATATCCATAACTTTTCGACAGATCACGTCAAAGATAGACTGACAGGCCATTTTGTGAGTTGATGGGGCACAGTAGCCGAAATGGAGATTTAGCATAGGGACGAGGGCTGTGTCACGCCTCTCCGGCAGTCATCTTCATCGGGGACAGATTGGTTAACAATGCAGGAGCAAAGGTTCCTCTCTGCTTAATTAGCCTTTGACCCCGACACTGATGCCTTCTGTCAGCCTGTGTCGGCCCCTGTGCTCTCTTCAGCTTCATAGCAAACTAATAATGAGCTTTTAAGTGTTTTCTGACCCCCTGTAATGGCTGCATAACAGACTGCATCTTTTTAAACAATTGTCTCAACAGCCCTTCATTTGTGAGCTGAAGGAATGAGAAATATGTGGAAGATTCAACTTGCACACACAATGAAAATGAATAGCCCTTATTCACCGTGATGCAAAAGCAATTATTTGACTCTTTATTTACTTCTTTGATTAAGGTGTTTGATGTGGCTTGAAATTAGTAGTAGCTCAGGCTTCACTACCAGGCTTACTGTAAGAGCAGTGGTCACAGCTCAGTGTCGGCACTTGTGGCATTTGTGTTACCTGCACCAGCAATATTTCAGAAGCCTTAAAGTCCCCTTTAAATGAAAAGTACATTTTCCCAGTTATAACCCTGTGTCCCTGTGTAAACTGATCATTTATCTCGTTACATGACAAATATATGTCAAAAAAATCAGGATCAAAGTATTTTTACATTGAGATCCCTGGCTTTTGTCTGTCTGTAAAACCAGGTGAAACATTTACAAAAGTTCATCAAATCAAATGAGACTCCGGGCGACTAGTTAGTCACAACGGACATATAAAACCACACTTCACCATTTATGGACAGAACCATATGAAGAGAGACAGGAAGAGATGTGTGTTTGGATATCAGTGAGTTTTTGCTTTCATTTCCAAAACCATGTGAGGGAGGTTGAATTCATTCATCTCCCCTTTGTCCTCCTCCTGATCTAATGGTGAGGCAGGTGTGTGTGGAGCCAACAGTCCGCTCAGCAGTGGAGTCAGCTGTAGCTGTAAGACCACCCATTATTTTGCGGTTCAATCAAATGTGATGGATTTGATTGAAATACTTCTTGTAACTGTACACCGATGCTTTAACTCCTGTTTCATGGGGAATTTAACTTGTGAAAAATGCTGTTGGTTGGTTTTATTAAAACCTGAGTGGGTCGAAGCATTTTCATGTCATACACATGAAATGAAATTATGCGCAAATTTGGTGTTCAACCTTATTAGCTGTGAGCGGGGATGGTCGGTTCATCACTTTGGTTCAGACTGAAATGTCTCAAGAACCACCAGATGGATTACTGTGAAATTCTGTACAGACATTAGTGGTACTCAGAGGATGAATCCTAATGACTCTTTGGTGACCCCCCCTGACTCACTGTCTAGTGCCATCAGTGAAGGAATACTTTGCTTAATAACTAGCTTTAGTATGTGTGAATGAACTGTGGTAAACTTCCACTCCATCTAACCAGTGTCTAGTTTTGCCTAGATTTAATTTGTTTGTCTTCCTCTGCTCAGTCGCCAGAAGGAAATGTTGGCAGTGTACATGTCTGCAAACTGTGGATATGTTACATTTGTACAAGTATCATATCAACATTCCTAAAGTGATGCAGTATATGAGGTGACCATCATCGGGAGGTGTAGGGGATGGTGGATGGCGTGACACTCAGGCAATACTCCTGCAGACCACTGTTCCAGACCAACAAACAACAAAACCAATATAGCGAGTCATTGCTGCGTTTCCAGCGGCTTTTCAGCCCCCAAATTAGGGTGTTTTTGCAACCCATTTCTGTTTTTCCAGTGAGGATAGTGGCATGAAAAGAGGTGGTTTCTCACCAAGACATCATTGCTTTTCCAGCAGAAATTGTGTCTGGTATTTTAAGCCAATACATGATCTTAACAAACATAACCGAGTGATTTTTGTGCCTACACATAACTGCACATTAACCACAGCATTGTTAAGACATTAAGTTCAGCTTAGCCGCCACATAATAACCTACAATTGTAACATATATTGTTTCTGGCGATTTGGTTGTTTCCATACAGTGTTCACTCGTAGCAACTAAAGTATAATAAGACAGCAAGGACCTTGTTTAAGATTAGGATAAGAGTATTTTCGTGAAATATTGGCACAAGACAGGACAATGCTGACCTTACACGTAAGAGCTTTTGTACCTTTTAACCAAACTAATCACAGGACTCAAACTTTGAATCAAAACTCCGAGCTTTATTCGACATACTATAATAAAACTCCGACCACAGTGCGGTATAAAATGACTAGAAAACAATGCGGACAGTGCATGTGTATGTATTTGCAAAAAACATTAAGTAGTACATGTATAGATTATTTCTAGGAGAGTGTTGTGCAGAAAAATTGTGCTTTAGAGTATTTCTTTGGTCATTTAATGCACATATGGTGTCAGAAATGTGTTGAAAACAATTAATACCTCATTTGTTTGGCATTGCTGACTTCGTATTGTTTTCATACATCAGTAACGTCATAAAATATTTACAGAATTAGGAGTCATTCAAAAAGAAAGTCGGATCTGAGCAGTGATTTGAAACTGAGGGTGAAGGTCTGCGGTGTGAACATCAGCTGAGTGGCATGAGCCTCCACTGTTCACTGCGCAGTATTTAAAGCCTGCCTGTCTGCGCTTTGACTGAGTTTTCTGGGTCATTAAGTCCTGCTGCTGGCCTGATGATGAGGAGCCAGACGCCTATATCGTTTCCAGAGAGGAGAGCGTCCATCTCTACAAGGCTCGTCCTCAGTTGGACACCCGTGAGACCCTTTCAAACACCCCAGGGACAATTTGTTATTATTATTTTTTTAGACACAGCTCGTATCATTTTAATGGGAGCCATTTAATCCCAGGCCAACCTTGTCATGTGACAGGCAACTCTTCATTCTGAAGATTAAATTTTTTGTTCCTGTGATGATAGTCTCCACTAAAAGCTCTTGTCCCTGGACAGCACTGATGAATTCACACAGGTGATATTGTTTTGGTAACTTGCAGGTTGTGCATTGAATAAAATCGCACTGAGCAACTTGTAGACTGTGAGACAGGGTTGAAAGCTCTGGAAAAGGCTGATAAATGAACTCTGAGTTAAGATTATTTTGTCAAATTTTAACACTTGACGTCACATTGTGTTTAAAATGCGGCCAGCTATATAGCAAGTTTGTCAACATAATGAAATTATCAACAATGTCATTGACTGTGTATGTTTCCTTTTAGATTGGTAATTATGACAGGACTGTTTCATACACTACATGGCCAACGCTGTGCGGACACCTGAATAGTACTCCTATATGTGATTATCAAACATGTCTCAAAAGTCATAGGTATGAATCTGCTACCTGACCACTCTCCGTTCTTATTGGAACAATTCCCAGTAGATGTTTGAGCCTGGCTGCAGAGATTTGTTCCCACTCAGTTACAAGAGCGTTGTGTTCTTTTACTGCTGCACAAAAACCCTACTAACACCCACTAACATCTGTCTTTTGTGTTTAATTGGAAAGGGTACAATCAGCATTCATTCCTGGGACATATGACTCTGCAGTAGTCTTGGGTATTTATCAAATCCAGCTCTGAACAGCAGAGATGGAAATCTGACACCAGCGTAGGCATGCTAATTTTTGATTCTTCACCAGCACAGTCAATGATGCACAATTATATCAGTTTCCATCCAAGAAGTACGCTAACATCATTCAAAAGTCTGCACTGAGTTTGAAAAAGAGACTGAATAAAGTACTATTCGGCCGGGTTTAGTTTTACATATGGATGTGGACTAATGTCAGATTACCACAGATGTCTGTAATATAAATGTCCGATTTGTCTACCAGAGATGGGAGTGGTAACTCGGGTTGCGCCCTGGCGTCACGTCCCTGTCGGCATGTGCGTGCTACGTTGCTTCCTGTAAGCATCAGCTGAAGGATAATAATAATTAATGATTAGCCCAAAATGAAATATTGCCCACAATCAGGATTGTGAGAAGTCTCGTAGCTCTGAAAATTGCTCTCTTCTCGACCTTTTTGATTGGTCTCCCACGCAGGGCTATGCCATCATTAGAAAAATGTCCACTATCACGACTGCCGACAACACCGAATGCTTCTTCGAGCGCCTCCATCGTCGAAAAAACTCGGAAAACTAGCTGTAAACAGGACGTGACGAAATATTTACATACATTTGTACAGATGATCGCGTTCGCAGGGGATTAATATTACCAGAGGTATTTTCTCCGGACCGTTTTACAGAAGGTAAAAGTCGCCGTAATTTTTACTGACATTATCCGTAATGATTACAGACATGGCAGGTTCAGACGGGACTAAAATCCCTGGTAATAATTACTTTACCCCACGTCTCCACGTTAAACTAATCCCGTCCGAATAGGGCTTAAGTAACAGATATAAATAAGAAAATAAATGTAACCATTGTGATATTTTCACTGGCCTTCGTCCCACTTCTACTATTTACTAGCCCTGTTTTCTCGGCTCTGGTCTTCTGGCAATGGGAAATGAGTCAACCCCTATTTTTAGGTTTGCCCACATTTCAAAAACCCACATATACAAGCTACATTGGGTGGAAAATGACTATTAGTGGGGTCCAACACTGATGTTGGGTGATAAGAGTTAGGTTAGGGTACAAGAAGTATAACACTTAAGTGCTCGATTGGCACTGGCAACAGGCATGATTGTCTTAAAAATATTTCAGCCCCCCATTTGAGGTCACTTTGTCATTTTTGTAAGCCTGAAAAAAAAAGAATAAAATAAAATAAAGTAAAAAAGAATGGGCAATTTTGGGAAAGTGAGTGATAGGGAAAGACGAGGCAAGATAGAGAAAATGAGTGAATTGTAAAAGATTAAGTTTTAGGTATATGGAGGTTAATTTGGTTATGGTTTGGAAACAAAAATTAGGGTTGGGACAACTGGGACTGGGACAACATTTCTTTATGGATCAAACTTTGTGCTCGAGGGCATTATGATGGTTATGAGGTTGGAACATTTTGATTTAAATTAAAAGGCCCAGTCCAAATCATAAAAAAGCTACCACTTCAACAGTGCATCATTAGATGTCCATAAAAACACATAATATATTTAGAATAATATAATCACTATTTTGATTAGTTAACAATCATTTTAGTTATTGATGAAGCAAAAATGCCAAATATTTTATAGTTCCAGCTTCTAAAATATGTGCATTTCCACTATTTTTTTTAACATCTTAATTTAAATTAAATATCTTTTGATTTTAGACTGTTTATCATACAAAAAAAAGACATTTCAATGTGCCACTTGCAGGAAATTGTGATTTTTTTTCAATGCATTTTTGACTATTTCCTGAAATTTTAAAGATTAAACAATAAATCCTTTAATTGAAAAAATAATTTGCAGATTATTAAATAGTGTCAGTTTGTTTCTAGATATGTAAATCATTGTTACATTCTGGTAAGTAAACTTAGAAGCCATTAAATAAACATGAGTCAATGAGTAATTATCACTGCAAATTTTGATCTTAATTGATTTTTAATATTATTTGTAACTTATCAAATTCTCAGTTGTTCTTCCAACTCACATCACCAACAGTTCAATACAGTATTATGTGTGTGCACGCCTGTATGTGTGTGTGTTTACTTAAGTGTTATCTACCCCTATGACCCTTGTGTACGGTGGATGAGTGTAGAGTATGAAACCCACAGAGAGAGAGAGAGGGCTTATCCCGCTGCATCAGACTGAATTACCATCTCCTCTCACATCTGGGCTTTTGTTCCCCTCTTTGGCAGCCGCAGAAATGATTGCGCCTTCATTCACTCCCTCCCTCCTTCTCTTAACAGGACAAGTGGGAGGTTAAAAAAGCTTCCTTTTGTTATTCCACACAAAGACTGTTTAATAGTTTGGAAATCTTATATAGAGTGCTGAGTGACTGGGAAAAGGGCAAAAGTTCATTCAGCAGAATAAACGCTCTTTCAACATCACTAGCAGGTAAAGTTTGTCTTGTTACAAGCTATTTTTTGTACTCAGATTTTACTTAAGAGTTTCTTTTTCATGGTGGGGAGTTCACAAGTGCAGTTATTGCCACTCACAACTTTAATATACAGTATTAGGAGAATTATGCTGTCACAGCTGAAAACTCAAAGTTCTTATATTTTAAATTTGGGACACGTTTTGGCATCAGGTGTCAAAAAATCTTTTTTAAAAAAACTTTAGAATTATTGTGATGTTGGTGCCATGAACTCAGCAACTTGCACTTTTTACTCCACTTTATTTATTTGACAGCTGTAGTTATTACCTAATGTTCAAGTTAATATTCTGCATAGAAAAAAACACGATCAGCTTAGAAAATACAAATTAGTGAAAGATTAAACCAGCTGTTGGTCTAGTATTGTCCCACTGTTGTGTTTCAGATGTTGAGTTTGTTTAAACTTTTCAGACTGTTTCATTTGGGCCCTGCCTACAGGTATACAGATTTGAAACTGTTTTTCAAAATATCTCCATCCATACTAGAGTCTCTCCAGCGTTAGCTGAGCTGTCTTTCGCAGGCATCCCTTATTGTAAAGGTAGTAAAGTGAATGGGCTAGCGTAACCTTTCACTGTTGATTCCTGTTGGTTCAGTTGCCTAAAACTGAACCAGAGGGTGCTTTCAGACTTATGGTTTGTCTCAAATCACATACCGTTAGTATACTTCTATATAGTATACTGTGTGCACTATGTACTCAATGGGATAGTGTGCGAATTTTGACAGGGTAGTGTTGTCTCAGACCAAACACGGCCGTTGTGCACTCACCGGAAATGACGACCGCAAATTAGCTAGTTAGCAAACTAGCATTAGCATTTGCGTTACCGTTCGCTGTACCAAATCATTACAGACTGCTAAATTAACCCAACAAACTTACTGCTGGCTTATACCCAACAACAGTATAGTGGTGCTTAGTGCAAAAAACACATATATTTGTATAATGCAGCGATGTTCACAGTCGCACAGTCCTCTGTCGCTATTTCCAGCTTGAAAAGTGGTCCCTCCCTTTCCGCTACGTAGTCAAGATGGCGACCATTGAGGGTGAGAAGTGTCCATAGTACCACACTCAACCTCTTGACCATTTTGAGTGCACCATCTGGGTACTGCACTACATTTTACCATACTTCTCAGTGTGAACGCACTCAAAATATTAAGTGTAAGTGCCGAAGTACGTGATTTGAGACACAGTAGTAGTCTCCTTTGGTCTGAATCAGGGACTAATTTTGTCACAAAGTTGTATAATTAACTAGAGTTGGTTCGTGTTCTCACGGCAACATTTACAAGCCGACCAGATAAAATGCCTTGCGCGGGAAAGCTGCTCTTGATTGTTCAGAATTTCCATGTGGGAAAAATCCAGGAAGTAAACAAAGTGTTGAAGAAGAGTACACTTGCAAGATAAATGTAACTGTTGGATGTGTAAATAAGCAACTTTGCCAACACATTGTCCATATTCACATAAAAGATGATATGTCACAACAAGTGAAAAAACAGTTAAATAGGTCGATTAATTATTAAATCTATTAATACAAAATTGATTTTGTTGATTAAGATTACATGCATAAGTGCATATCATTATGTGGCTACTTTTCTTCATTTTATACAATTGTAAATTAAAAACATTTGGACCAAAAAAAGCAATTTCAAGACGTCACTTTAAGATCTGAAAACTCACATTTCTTTTGTCAGAGCAAACAATCAGTCCATAAACCACACAAATAATGACAAATGTAACTGACAGTGAACATTATGTGTTAATTGTTTAATTAGCTGCAGCCTCAGTGTCATTAACAGGTGCTTTGTGTTGTTTCAGCAACATTAATCTGTATTTAACAGGAGAGCAGAGGACAGACAGATGCAACAGAGAACATGTGTACAAGCAGTGTGTCGTGATTTAACATCTGCAGTGAAACTTAACACGTCCAGTTGCTTTCAGCCTTTAATTACACATCATAGATTTCCTGCTGATGAACAGGCAGAGAATTAACAGTGAACGGGGCTAATTCACAGCAGCTGCTCTCCTCCACCCACATGCTGTTATTGCTGTACAAGTAGACCGCTGAGAGCAGGGCGCACTTAGCTACACAAACATTAGTATTAACGATTGGGCTGCCAGTTTGGAATTGGTGACAAACTGCAGACGGGCAAAAATTGGAGTCCGAAACCAATCAGGAAGTTAATGAGGAGAAAAATTACTCCTCTTCTCCCCTCCCACCTCCACCACTGCTGAGGAGGAGAGAGGGAGAGGTGGTGGAGGGTGAGGGATGAGGAAGCATGAGGGAGGCAAATGAAGAAGTCAGAGGATTCTGGGAAACACTGGGCATCAGCTCTTGCTTATTTTAATGTTGTCCTCATGAGGAGGTTAGTTTGAGTAATGCAGGTAAATTAAAATATTTTAGGCTTTGACTGGAGCACAATTAAACATTTCTCCTTTAAAAAACTGAAGATCATGGGTAATTTTTTATTTATTTATTTATTTATTTATTTTGTGACAAAATGGAGCCTAAACTCTTCCCCCCCATAGGGACTCCGGTGTCCTCGGCCGACATTACTGTCTTAAAGAGGCTATCGTGGGCTTGAGAATGAATATACTACTATTACGAAACTAGAAGACCTAAGGAATCCATTGGTACCAACCATGTAGTGTTAGTTTTTCAGGAAGAAGGTTAAATATTGTTTCAGATTTAGGCAAAAGGAAGGGAATAAGTGGCATGGCCATTTTCAGAGGAGTCCCTTGAGCTCTCACCTCAGAATACCTGATGAAAATGTGCTCTATATGTACCCCAGAGACTCCTTTACGCCTATTGTACTTGAATATATCTGCATACTAGGGCCCCTAAACAGTCTTAGAATTGCATAATTTGGGTATGACTGGAAAGTTGAAACTCTTGTGGATTCAGTGAGCCCAATTTATTTATATATGATGATGTTAGCCCTCATAGTAGCCATTTCATTGCCGTAAGACCATTTGGAAACAGACCTTACTGTATTAAATGACCTATTTTGACTTCTAGGATAATCATAGCCTCATGAAACTTTACAACCACGCACTAGAGACCCTGGGCCTGCCCTGGACAGGTGCCCTGAGCAGTTGGGGACTCAGTGCCTTGCTCAAGGCAGTGCCCAGTTGGCAAACTGGTTCTCCAGCTACCAGATTGCACTCCATATTTGGGCAACCCTCCGGTTCCGAACCCAAGTCCCTATGGACTGAGCTACTGTTGCCCCATTAGGGGCCGCACACATGCTGTGTCTTTAACCTCTTGGAAAACGCAAGGTCGGGCGCTGGGTGCTACTTTTCAAGAGCACAGTGGCAGGTTGCGTCTTAGCTTGCTAAGCAACCTCAACAAGCACAGTACCATAGCCCGTTCACCTGAAATCCTGCGTGCAGAGCTGATCTTCCTCCAGGAGCTGTTTATAAGTGTGTAGGCCTATCGTCTGTGGAACAGATGTAAAGCTCTGGCAGCCCTGCACTAACATGATCTCCTCCATATTTACCACAGACTGATGTTTATGGAAGAAGGGAATGATATCTGTCGGCTGGGATTGGTTGTTCCTCATCACATGACATGCGGTGCGCCCTGCTGCCTTCCAAAAGTTAAATTCGGTTTATCTCAAAGCGCAGCCATCGTGACCTGCTGTGCATCTACACTGAAAACAATTAATTTGAGGGCGCAAAAAAATGCAGCATGAATGATTATCTTCAAGTTAATCTGCCATCGAAATTGTGTTCAATCAGTCAATCACCCGACTGCCTCAGAGTTTCGTCACAGATAAGTATCATGTGCCATGGCTTAATTAAGGTCATCAGGATAAAACAATAACAAAAAGAGCCACAAACACTGTACAAACACTGTGTTAACCAGCCTAAAGTCGACTGTCCCCACAGTGTTATTAGTGTGTGTGCAGTAGCTGTAGGCTTAGTGTTAAGCTGCACATACAGTAGCTCTCTTGTAAACTGTAAAAGATCTTTTGTTTTGTGTTCGGTGTCTTCCCTTTTTTGCTGACTGATTCAATTTGCTATAAATCCTGAAGAATCATTTTACTGCTCAGTCATATTTATATCAGGTGAACAACACGGAGAGGACCATTTATTCTGCAGCGCTGATGATACGACTTTTCTCTGTCTCACTACAGTATTTCTCTTCTCCTCTTTATTTACTCACCCTACACTACCAAGTACAACATTTTTTATTTTATGCCTTCTACCTACACAAGGCAATATGAATTTATCATATTAATGACTTTGAGGAGTATCCAAGAAAAAGATTTGTTGCTCAATACCTGAAACATACTTTACTGTAGTGGGACAACGAGTGAATGTGTTTTACTCATGATACTGATAAGCAAATGTGTTCTAAAATTGGTATGTTACCACTATAACACACTATGAAATGTTTTGGGAAATGTTGAGCTCACACTGGGGACTAGATGGAAAATATTCCAGTATCCCAACAACAAAAAATACTAGAAATGGATTCACCAATTTGATTGAAATATGATTTTAGCAGTTCAGGTTTTCAGTGCAGTTGGTATGTTTGTCTCATGAGTCCATAGAAATGTTCGATAGTAAACTCCCTTTCTTTTTTTGTCATTTAAGGTAGGTCTTATCATGCGATATATGTGTTAATTTTTGTAATTAGTTTGGTTTTAATTAGTTATTTGATGCTGTAAAAAGGGGGGACTTGAAATATTGGTAAATGTTTTTACGCTTGGTTGAGGTCGAAAATTTGGTGTATCAATAAAAACAAAACACAACAAAATCCAATGGAAACAAACTCAGCCAAAAATTACTAATTGTTTTTTTACCATTTGAGGTTTGACTGTTGCTCTTTTGATTACGTCCTCTTCTGCACGACCTTAAAATTAGCGCCACCAACTATTTATCTCAATGCTCGTCTCTTGTTATCTTTGCATATCAATAGCAAATGGAAACGTGCATTAACACTCATTTTCTTTTGCCGATTATCTGTATATTCAGCTAAAATCTGTGTAACATTTGAATGGAAAACAGTTAACTGAGACAGGCGTGATGCACTGAATCATTTAAAATGGGATAGGCACAATTCAGACTCTCCTCAAAGACGCTGATGTCGCTGTACTTTGCTGTTTACACGAAAATTGACAGAAGTACCTACCTACTTTCACACCTTCACACACACACCTGTCCAATCACTGTGGGAGGTAGCCATGACTATTGGGTCGTCTGTCCGCTGGCGTCCTCAGTAGATCTCTGACCAGAACTCTCTTGTCTGTCTCGTCCCTGCAGCCTTCTCACCCAGCAGCATCCCCACTGGTCACGACCCCACCCTGACCTGCAGGTCCATCAGCTCCCTGGTTAACTCTGATGTCAACGGTGAGTGCGAGGCTGCCAGCGAGACGCCAAACTTCACCGTCAACTCCATCATCGAGGGTGACGCCACCAAATGAATAAAACGAAGGTTACTTCACACGAGAAACGTATTATGACATCAGTTGAGCCAAAAACTGTTGCTGCAGGTTTCTTTGTTTCAGGAGGCACAATAATGTGTTTTCTGTGCCTTAGTTGAAACGACAGGCTGTTTTCGTATTTTAGCTCATTTTTATCTGTTAATGATTTGTTGAAGTCAGTTCACCAGTGTACAATGTGCTCAGAAAGTTAAAAAAAACCCCAACTCAAATAACAACATGCCAAAACTTGACTTGAGAAGCCCTCTCCAAAAGATAAAGATGACTAAACTTACTGTAAGTAAGTGTTTCGATTATCAGTAACAATCAAACACATTTATAAAACCAGATAGGATGCTGTTGTGTATTTGTAAAGTTATGCACTTTTGTTTTTTTCATTTTCACAAAGTAAAACAGTAAAGTGACGCCACATGTCAAATAGCGATATTAAAATATGCTTTCTAGAGTACAGTAAAACTGACCAGTGCAGTTTTCACACAGTATGATTTGTTAGATATTAGTGGACGATCTTTTGACAATCAGAATATATGCTTAGTGTTTGCTAAGACATATTTTTGAGTTGGAATCAGTATTACTTTACATCTCAAGCACTTATTTAGAAGATGTCAAAGGAGAAATTTGGCCAGTGTAATTGTATTCATATGTTCTGTGGTCCAGTAAACTAATAAAGATGTTGATTTTCTGTTGATGTTAAAGAGAAGCTCGACACCAGGCTGAAAAGCAGCATTACACTGCTGTCTTTTGTTAAACGTTTTAAGTGTGTTTCACCTGTATAACCGCACCCAGAAGTGATGTCACGGTGCACAGACACACCCTGGAGTACACTTCAGCATCACTGCAGCAGGGTGAAAAGTTAAACCACTTGAGGGCAAAAAAAGAAAGACTTGTTAAGAGGTGTTAAGTTGGCTTGGGTGATATCTGTTTTTCTTACTTTCCTGAAATTTCACTGGGGTATACAGTATATTACGTATTAGTCCACCCCCCACTCCCCCAGCCAGCGAGTCCCCCACGTTCAGCAAACTGTCTTAGCTTTTTCAGTCTCATAAATAAACAGTACAAACTCGTCAAACAAAAAAATAGTCTTGTTAGTCATCTAGTTAGTTATTCCATGTAGGCACACAGCAGGCGCGTTTAAACACCAGAGCGGCGCTGTAAATAGGCCCAGACACGGTGCTTGTTAACGTAGCTTAGCAACCTGGGGCGTAACATGCTGCCGTGCTCTTGGCTCAAAAAAGGTACAAGAGTAGCAGCCAGCGCCCAACCTCACATTTTCCAGGCTGTTAAAGACGCGACATGGGTACAGCCCCTAATATTCCCCCTTACATGCAGTCATGCATATGAGTGTCATCATTTAAAAATATGGAAAAGTTAAACAGCTGGAGCTGCTTGTGCCATCAGATTTTTTTTAGTTTTAGACCTGTTGGACTATACGAACAAAGCCTCCCTCTTTCAGTCCTTCAACCACCTTCTTTAAAGGTCAGCGCTGCGATATTTGCTCATATCCAAAAACCTGTTGAAGTTTTTCGTAATGTTTTAAAGTAGGTGTGTTTCTTCTTCTTTAGGGAAGGCATTTCTACCTCACAGCCTTGCAAACTGTTGGGTAGTTGCTGACAGCTGACTGTAAACAGACAAAAGACCGTGTCGCAAACTACAGTAAAACACCCAGTTGAAATGCATATTCTGAATGCCCTGTATTGAATGCCTCTCATCATATCCCTCATGTCTCAGTTGTATAATGCTTTATTCGGAAAAAGGCCTAAGTCGGAGTATCAAACGAGAACATGCTGCTTACATGACCCATATCAGATTAAAAATATTGTCATACTCAGAATAAAAGCAGAATATTAGTGTGCATGTAAATGTAGTGAAATACTGTTTAAACAATGTTCATGAGTTACTTAGATTTCATTAAAAATACAGCCTGACAGATACTGAATTTACAAGGCTGAATATTGATATTTTTGTTTAAAATTCTCAGTAACGTCATTTTTGTCATACACATTATAGGTTTTCTTACATTTGTTTTTTAAAGAATTGTGACCAAGTTATGTAGTGAGTGGGATATTTTCATATATCAGACATTACGTGAAGTGTCCTGGTTGACATATACACCAATACGAGTATATCTGCAATATAAAACTCTTAATACATATTCTGCCCTGATTTATACCTAGACATCACTTGATTTTTGAAAAGATGCTAAAACTGTTTGAGTTTAGAGGAGAAAACATCTCTGACAGAGACGCTGAGCTTCTCCTGCAGGACGCCGTGCGCCTAGAGGGTTAGCAGAGAGAGAGCAGGCGGGTTAGACATGAATCATGTTTCCCTCCGTCGCGTTGGCGTGTGATGAGCACCGGCTGCTTATTTATGGCAGCGATCCAGCGGCATCGTTTATTCCAGTGAATTTGCATGTCTATTGTATATTTAACCCCTTCAGGCTCAGTTTTGTTAGCTATGCACACGGGTTACTGTTTACACACTTTGGTACGGCCTTGTAGATGCAGCAGAGGCTGAGGAGCTGGATTTGTAGCAGCGGTATCAGGAGCTGAAACATGTATTTGAGTAATTGATGAGTTGATCCAGAAAAGCAGCCATTCTGATCATCTGATTAGGCAAAAATGCTGCACATTTAATGGTTTTACCCTCTCAAATTTTAGTATTTGCTGATTTGACTTGTCTTGATGTGAAGTAAACTGAATATGTTTGGGTTTTGGACTGTTGGCGTGTCACCTTAAGATCTGGAAAACTGCCTTTTGTAATGTTATTCAATAAAACAACAGTACAGATAATTGTTAGGTGTATTTTTTTGACAGATTAAAACCGAGTCACTGTGTTTTTGTGTGAGTAATTACCCCCAAACAAAGCCATTCTTTATTTCATGAACTAATGAAAGTAATCCTGTGTTGCCCATTTGTTTAAGTGTTAATTAAAAAGAACAACTCAGAGGATATTTTGCCAACTTTTCTCCCTTTGTGAAGCTGACTAGTGCACTACTGTACCGCATATTGTTGATGTGTTCTGTGTTTTATGGAGATTCATTTCCAACTGCATGCTTTGAAAGTGTTTATTTGTGTTTGTGTTTGAATAAGACAGCAACAAAAGTAATTTGGAGTCTTGGAGTTTATGTCGCTACAAGTTTTAGGGGAATAAAAACGCTCTGAAGTGATGGAGTGTAAATGTGATGCTGGAAACAACAATATAAAACAGACAAAGAAAATTACTTGTATTTTCTTTCTGCTGCGCTGTGGGAACATTCATTGGATTCTGCCCCATCTGTTGTAATCAATAACGTGACCATCTTGTTTTTTTATGAAACGCACTTACTCTTAATTTCATCCACCAGTGGTTTTAGAGAGAAGAATGTGGAGTTACCTATAAGGCTTTGACATTATAAATCACCTCTTGAGACCAGATTGTACAGCAGTATCGATTGATCCTGATATATCACAGAAATTTACTGTCACTTCTGTTTTCAATTAAAGATACAATCAGTCAGATAATGACTTAATTGGATTTTACAGAAGATTGAGTTTTATTGCCCCGTGCTTTACGAGTTTAGTTAAGGAAGGCCATTTTATCACGGTTGTCAGGGGCGACCGCCTGCCGCTTGCCTTGTCCTTCTGTAGCTGCTGCTGCTGCCCCGGTGTACAGCGCAGGGGAGAAAGTGTCACAGGATTGGTTTTCCTTGAGCTGCCTCTGCCTCCATGAATCATGCCCTCCCCATAATAGATAAAATCTGCTCGGATCTCACCGTGACACCTTCGGGTGGAGTGATGGCCGCTGGATACAGACAGTGTTGGAAGAGGACGCAGTGAGCTCAGAGGTGCAGAGAGAAACTTAGATTTTATGTTCAGATATGAGGATGCAACTCTCGTACCCCTTTTCCACCAACATGGAACCAGTTCAGTGCTGGTTCCTGCACCTAATTTTGAACCACTGCGAGTGTTTCGACTAAAATAAAATTCACCCAGAACCCAAAAAGTTGGTTCTCAACTAGAACCAAAACATTGTGGGGAAATTGTCGGACAACAAAGAGCGTGCAGTGGTCATAATTGGTTCATGCTTGTTTTTGTAATGACAGAACAAAAGTTTGCAGGTAATCAGTGTAGACTGCAACTTTGTTACCATTGTTAACTTTTGTTGTGCAATGCCCTCCGTTGATGACACATCCTTGATTACAATTGTTCCGCGCAAAACTTTTGGAAACGTGGGCTGGTTTGCTAGATAGCGCTAAAGTAAAGTTTATTCTTTACGACATGAGTTTTACCTCACCTGCTCAGGTGCTAACGATAATCTGATAATCCACAGTTTTTTAGCAGTGAAGTCATCTAACGTCTTGTCGACATGAGAAAGAATATTTTTTAAAACAGGAATAATCCCTATTCTTTAAAAAAGCAAAAAATATTCTGTCCACACAACCTTGATTTTGCAAGATATCAAAGTCCGCGAACATTCATAGGAATAAACATGCCAGGCCAGTTGGTGGCAATAAAATTAATATCATCAATGCATAAAATACCAGAGAATATTTCCCATTTTCCTAAGTTTTTCTTTGTCAGTAGTAACTTTAAGAAAAACTAACAATAGTAGCCAATTATTTATTTACTTATAGATATTTGACACCCAATTCTTTACCATTTATATCCTATATCACAGTGCTAAACATCAACAAAGTGGTGGTCAGCCATTGCTGTTGTTTCAGGCATATAATAATATGATTACACAAAGCAACAACAGCTTCAAAAGATCTTCACCTTAGAAAGTGTTTTCAAAAACCTCTGTTTTAGTGACCTTGAACTCTTTTTGACAAGAGGCCAAAACTAAGAAGAAAATATTTTTTTTTCAAAAATATTCATATACATTTTGATTAGGCCTAAGATTCCTGAGAAAATGCATACCAAAAAAAGGCAGCAACTTCTTTGCATGAATTTATGATCTCGTGATCCACTTTTCTTACCTGTGCCTGTGGGTAAGACTTAATATTTTCAGGAACAGAAAAGTTGTGAAATTTGTATTTTGAAGATTCCACTTGCACTTCCACTTGTATTTTCTCCCTATTTTCCTTTCAATAATCTAAATAAGTCCTTGTTTTCTGTTGATTGCAGTGAAGATTTTTCCACTGTCTCAACTGAACAAGATTGTCCACACACAAAAAAATGCAATAGGCAGCAAATTCTTTTCCATAAAACATCAAAGTTGCTTAAAGTTGTAACATAAAGCAGCAATTTATTTTCCGTATATTCATTAAAATGTATGGGCCTTAAAGACAGAGCATTGGTTAAAATCCTACTTGGCAAACAGGAAACGGGTGAGTAAAGTTGGTGAGGCCCTGTCTACAGTTTTGGAGGTCACATGGGATACCACAGGGCTCCATTTTGGGACCACTGTTGTTTTTGTTTTCTATTAATGATATGCCGACAGCAGTGACATCTAAAACGATGCTTTATGCAGATGACTCTACCTTACTAGTATCCTGGAAAGACACCGCAGTAATACAGGAAACTCAGAGAACTGTCTCTGGCAAGACACTGGTTGATTGAACACAAGCTATATTTTCATTTGGGAAAGAAGAAGAGAGTCCATTGTATTTGGCACGAAATACAAGCTTAAGAACATCAATGCAATTAAGGTACAGCGTGAAGGAAATATTTTTAAATCTGAAACCAGTGTCAAATACCTTGGAGTCTCTCTCAACAAAGGCTGTTCTCGTAAATCGTTTGTACATTTTCCTACGAATGCAATGCACCCATTCAAATCTGTAGTTTTATAATGTCAACGGCTGCACTCACGTCACCGGGATCAAAAAATGAAGCAGTCCCAAACAATCTTGTAAGGAGGCAGGTTGGGGTGGTGGATGGGCCACAAAAACGCAGACTTTTCTCCAGGACTTTCCCCAGGAGACACATGTTCGTAACCGTGTGAACTTTGAATCACTTAAGGGCATAACATCAGTTAAGGGCATAACATCATTCATGAGACACTAATGCATAGGATATCATATAAATTGTTGTTACTGCATTTCAGTAGGATATCATACAGACCTTTCTATGAGGATACATTGCTCGACCAATTCGTGTCTGTAGGAAATTGCAGCAACAATCTTACAACATCTTACCTAAAATTGCAAAAAATCTGGTGTTTTTATATTGTTCCACCTGATTTTTTAATATTAAAGCAAAAAAAATCTGCCAGTTGCTCATTAATTCAATGCCACTTTGACTTTGCCTCCACCACATGGTATAGTGGGCTTTTCCAAAACTTTAAAATAAATTGCAGGTAGTGCAGAATAATTTCATCAGATAACACGCTCAGTGTTCCTCCCAGGACAAATACAGGACCTTTAGAAATGAAGCACGTTGGATTATTACCTGTTGAAGGCTGAGTTAAACAACTGAAACTTAGCCATATGTTTAATATAATTCACAGAAGTCCTAATCCTATTTTTTTATGTATTTGTTTAGAATGTCTGCATGAAGTCCAGTCTTCTCAAAGCCTGAATGTCTCCAGTTTTTAGTTTCAGATTTACACCTACTCTTCTTTTCTTTTCTTAAAGATAGATAAAATGTTTACCAAACAGTTATTACCTCATGTGCTTTTTTCCTACTGAGTGATTTTTTTCTAGGTATCATGAGCATTATTTTGTTCAAATTTAGTCTAAAATATTCAGGGTCTTTGTGGGTTGAAACAAACAAAACTTTTCTGCAAAACAATAGTTTGTTTTGAGGTTTGGGAGGTTTTAGGTGGTTAAATCATACAATATTTAACAATATCATACAATGTTTTTCTTTATACAGTATTGTTATAAAGATAAAAATAGAGTGAAATTTGGGTTTCTAGAATGTTCAGTGGTCAGATACAAAGGTGACTAATTATAGTCAACACCTGTGTCGCAGCCTGATTGATCCAGGTGTCGGCCAATCTCTCATCAAGAGGTTATAAAAGTGGAAGTTTGTCTGCAGCTCGAGCACTGTCTGTGTCTGAGTCCTCTCCACAGCACTGACTTTGAACTTCACTTTCACACTTGTTGACATATTAGAGTTCATTTTGAAAGAATGCCAGCAAGAGTTTTGTGTCGCACAGTTAAAAATCACTGAGCTGTAAACAGAAAAATGTGGAGCTGTTGTCACTGAAGGAAACCAGAAAAAGGCACAAACAGTTAAATCTCATAGGACCTTTTCATATGAATAAAGACAGAATAAAATAAGAGACTAATTTAGAAATGGCAAAATCTGTTCAATTATGGCCCTCTGTCTTCTGTTAGTTTTGTGGCACCCAAAGAACAACAGGTTACACCTTTTAAAAAAAAAACTTTTTATTGGTGTGATGAATTTGGTGGCAACTTGCAGCTTCCAGCTTCCACCCACCTTAAACCTGAGCCAAACCTCTAATCAGCCCCAACAAGTGAAAACACCTGTGAAGATGTGCAGGTTGTTTCCGCACAGATGGACAGTGTAAAAAGTGAACAACATAAAATTTGACTTAACAATTTTTCAATTTAATTTATAACAAGTAAATTTGGTCATAGCAGCAAAAAAATGTGGCATTTTATCTGTTTTTGCACAGTGAAAAGTTACTCAGGACATTTACTTTTTTTTACTGTACTTTTATTTTCAGTACAATTTCGAGGTACTTTACTGAAGTATTTACCTTTTCAGCTGCTTCTACTTCGTTTCAGAGGGAAACATTTTACTTTTTACTCTCGGTAACTTGGTAACTCTGCAGATACAAATTACTAATACAAAATATAATCAACAAATAAACTGCAATGTTATATTACAGATTAAGATTCAAAAATTAAGATCAAGAAACTTTATTGATTCCTTGGTGAACGTCACAAACTACTCAGCAGTGTATAAAGTACCTAAAATGACTCAAACCTTTACCATCATCATTAAAGCGATGAACACATTCATGCATCAGTTTTTATACCTCAATAATATAATCTACATTATTCTGAAATGTGCCATTCTGCATGAGCACCAAAGTACTCTGGTACTGCAAGAGTATTTTGATGCCAAGACTTTTGTACTTCAATACAATTTTTGACTTTAAGACTTTCTACACTGTGGTATTGCTATACATACTGTACATGCGTACATCTTCTAATGCTGTCTTTTGCGTTCCTCATTTAAACACTTTTTTTCAAAGTGTTACAGAGCTCCTGAGTGGGTAAAAGTGAACTCTCACATGACAGGACTTCTGGGTAATGAAGTTTATATGGTTGTACTTGGTGTCCTGAGGAAAAAAAACAGAGAATTTGCATAATTTAAATCATGAAGTTATATAATTTCTAATCTAATAATGGTAACAGCCAACAACCTCTCTGTGTGTACCACCAGGCAGAGGCTGTGGTTGATAGTCTGTCCTGTTTGCTGACCGTTAGTTGGAGGATCACAGCGCTGTTTGAAGGACAGGCTGAGCTCCGGTCATAAACATCCAAGCACCAATAAACAGGCTGAACTAGACAGACTAAACCAGCTTAACAGACCGCTGTGACGCTGTGCAGCCACAACTAATCTGAGGACGTTACCCGTCATTTGTCTTTACACCTGCTCCACCTGATCGGATAGCAGGACCACTCTCTTCTCCACAAGTGGAGTAGAAATACAAATGAAATTTCACCTTTCTGTTACTGACTTACATTTGTAGACATTTTTCTAACATGTTTTAGAGTAGCCTTTAAAAACAGACTTTCGCTCTTCCCCCGGGGACTGATGGTTGCTGACTGATGTTCTCACTAATTCAGACGTCCGGCTAATTCCTCTGTAGGAGCTCAGTGTCCCGCCTCCCCGGGGAGACTTAAATCAGCGTTTCTGTGACAGGACTTCTGAGTGGCAGCAACGCCCCCAATCAGCACCTAATAATAACCCCACTCAGCAGAGGTCAGCTCCTCCTCCTCCTCCTCCTCCTCCTCCTCCTCCTCCTCCTGAAGAGGGGCCCTGCTGGAGGAGTTTCCTCTGATAATATAAACATGTTGAGTGAGGAATTGAGACGTTAAACTAGCTGCACAAACTGATTCTTTGACTCATGAAAATCAAATAATATGGCGACATTTAGCTTATGTTTTTGGTATAAGGTTAATGATGTGCACTATTTGGGACGGCACAGTGGTGCAGTGTGGAGATGGAGTGTAGAGTTTTGTCATGTGTAAGCATTGGTTTATTCAGGGTACTCCAGCTTCCTCCCACAGTCCAAAGACATGCAGGTTAACTGGTGACTCTAAATTGTCCGTAGGTGTGAATGTGAGTGTGAATGGTTGTCTGTCTCTATGTGTCAGCCCTGTGATAGTCTGGTGACCTGTCCAGGGTAAAGTAGTGATAAGTCAGTGGACACCAGTGTACAGGCCGCATGTCCTTTGCAGTTACGACCCTCTTTTAAGGCAGGATGTCTCTTTAGTAGGACAACCCAAGAACTGGGTCTGGGACACAATGAACTCAGTGGTAAAAAATGTATGAAAATATCATTTTGTGAAGTTGTGCATGTGGAAACATTATGTTGAACTGTATCATGAATAAGTCGACTTCACATCAGGCAACATCCTCCAAGGCTGAGAAATGAAGCCAATGTGGAAGTGCCAAAAACTGCAGTTCATCGAATGGCCACTTGAGGCTGGCTCCAAAACAGAGGACAGACCCCCATGTTAAAATGTTCAACTTCACAGCAGAAACATGTTGGCGGTGCAGAGCAAAAACCAGTTTTGGTCTCTACAGCTAATTTCAACATTTATGACAACTTTACAGTGGGTGAATTTTTTTTTTTCTTACATTTCTAACTCACCTGTTTACATTTTATTAAAGCCCAATGTTATGTATATTTAAGGGCGGGTTGCTTGAGAGACAGGCTGTCTGCCAGGTATCAAAGCACTCCATCCCCACTCCTCCACAGCTCCATCCTCTCGTCCACATATGGCTCCAAAAAAAAAAGATTGTGACTGCTGAAATGACACCAGGGTAGCTACATCCATCATTAAATACAGTCCCAAGCACCAGATTTCAGCAACTTTGGAGTGAGACCAGGTTGCACAAACTAATGTCTGTGGTGAATTGTTTTGCCTCCAGCTAGGCCCCACCGACCCAAAAACATCATACTGTTTGCTAACAGTGAAAGGGTCAATTGGCCCGTTAGCAGCTAAGCTAAGCCAACAAGCTAAGCATTTCATTTTCCCTCTTCAGTAACTTTTTTTTATCAAACATTATTATTATTATTATTATTATTATTATTATTATTATTATTATTATTATTATTTTGAAACGTATCTCCATAACCTTTTTTATTATTTATTTATTTTTTAATCCATGGTATATTTTAGTCAGGTATCATATTAGTTTATATAATACACCTCTATTCCTAATTAATATGTTAAATATATTACAGTGTAACACCTCTCTCTAACATACAGTATCACCACATCTCATAAAGAACATGCATTTTCCCCCGTAGATTAAAGTATATTTAGTGTTTGATATAACGTGCACATTCAGCAGGCGATATTTACACGAGTCTCTCTGCATCTTCAACTTGCATTAAACAGAGGAAGAGGAAAAAATGAGGCCTTGTGCCAATTACCATGCACCCTGCAGTATAAACTTTTATTCCGGTTTGTGTTTTAGTCTTTTATCAACGAACAACATGAATAAATTTATTATGCGTTGTGGTGTAGGCGTTCACCCGCACCGCCTCCCACTCCCACAAATCTACTCGGCCGGCACAAACTGCAAAGCCACTCTAGTCACCTTGAAATTTCCTCTGCTATTTTCCAATTAAAAGCTTAATAGCCCTGGAGACGGGCTTCATGTGGGGAAGTTTACCGTGCTCTTATTCTCTGTAAGCCGCGCGAGGCTCGGATCCCATTATTTGCTTGAATAAACCTTTTTTACGGTCAGAAATGGGCCCCGGCTTTGTCCGGTGTTATGTTTCAATGCCCTCTATTAGTCCAGCAGAAGGGACATATCAGCATCCTCGACATAGTTCCCAAAGGGCTTTTATACATGTAGAGACCTAATCATCTAAGTTATGTACGATTGTGTAAACGCTGCGAGAAGCTGCGAGCACTTTGTGCAAATTAAGTCCTGCAGCCTGGGCCTGCAGGGGAATATACACTAATATCATGAGTTTTAAAATAGAAATTAAATCATAGGAGATGTCTGGGTGCATTGTGCTTGTGGCATTTCCTAAAAATGAACATTTTGGGGGGATATACATGCAGAGTGATGTAAGATGTGTCACATTGTGAAACATTTGAGTTGTGGGGCTCAGACTGAAGGTTATCACATCTTTTTAAGTATTTTTATTCTATTTTTTTTTTTTTTTTGTTAAATGTGTACTTTTTCCCCATGTTGAATTCTTAACATGTAAATTCCATGTCATATTTTGTTGTTTTTTTTAAATGAGAGAAAAAGCACATGTGCATTCAGCCTTTTAAAGTCCTGTAAATGCTATTATACGCTTAATTTTAGTGTGTTTTCACATTTTGACTCGTCAGCATAAGAAATATGTGCTTTATTGATATAATTGAATATAAATGATACAGTTTGTCTTTTAAACTTCAGTTTTTAAAGTTTAAGTGGCTCTGTTGAATGAGATCCTGTGTACAGTCTATCAAATGTCTCATTTATAATAGCTTGGAGGTATATTTATTATACTATTTATAATACATATTTTAATAATCAGTTGATATTTGAGTTTGGGCTTAAACTAAAATGCATACATGTGTCCTTTTTCATGTATTTCTGATGTTATTTTCAATTTGAATTTCACATTTTGTTGCATGTTAATTAACAAAATATGATTTTTATGCATCATTCTTGAAAAACCTACAAAGTTGTGCCAATTACAAAAGCACTAACTCTGCATTTTGTCTCTTAAACTTTATTCTTTAAACCTCATAGTTTAAACTGTCACCTTGTTTCATGCACAGCCTCAATTTCCCTGCGTAAAGTTAAAATGTCTCATTACAGCTGGAGCGTCCAGATCATTATTGCTCAAGATGACAGTTCAGTTTGGGCTCCAAATGTAGGCTTACACATATTTTTAGGCTTTTATGAAGCTGTTTAGAGTTTGAATTCAGTGTTGTTCATGTTGAACTATTGGATATTAAAAATTGCCATTAGAAGAGAAACTGTATCTGAACATTTTAATGGATATTAGTTTCATACAGGTGCTCTGTTTTCCTTATTTTCCTGCATATTGTATGTAAAATGTTTCATCGCAGGTCACTTTTGACAGCTGGGATGCCAACTTTTTGATACTGAGCATCAACAGAGTAGATCATGTTAGATATTTGAGTAAATGTTTTGTTTCATGTTGAACACTAAAACAGACATTTTAAACCCTTGTAAAAATCCTTTAAGGCATGTTTGTTACACGCAGGGACTCACATGCATCAGGCCTGTCCTGCAGTTTGACCTTTTAGGGATCATTTCACAGCTTCCCATCAATAAAGCTCATGTGCTTTTTGAAGAATCTCAAGTTTTCATCAAGTCTTAAAATCTCTCACATGATAATATGTGTTCCCTCTGCAGAATGTTTCTCTAGAAAGTTATTGTCCCGTTTTTAAGAGGAAACTCTACAAACGTGTGAACCTTACAGGGAAACATTATCTGATCCTCACTGGCAGGTTTTTTTTTTTTTTTTTTTCCAGCCCCACAGGAACATTTTTTGCAGCGTGCTTTGACGCGAGTGACAGCGTTTGGTTACTCGTCTCCATAAGTGCGTGTCAGCCCTGATGCATATCTGTGCTGTCAGCCGGGGAAAGGTGGATCCTCCACAACAAGCCAACACCTCTTCTCCTCATCCTGTCATGCGTGTGGCAGAGCAGCTCCATCCAGCTCCATCTCTCTGCTGCTGCTGCTGCTGCCTCTGACAACAACACTCCCGCCCCGCCTCGCCTCTCCGCAGATGAACTTGCGCGTCCTGGAAAACACGCTGACAGAATGAATGGCTACGGGTCCCCCTACCTGTACATGGGGGCTCCGGTGTCTCAGCCCCGGGCCCCGCTGCAGAGGACCCCCAAGTGCGCGCGGTGCCGGAACCACGGCGTGCTTTCGTGGCTCAAAGGTCACAAGCGCTACTGCCGCTTCAAGGACTGCACCTGCGAGAAGTGCATCCTCATCATCGAGCGGCAGCGCGTCATGGCGGCGCAGGTGGCGCTCCGCAGGCAGCAGGCCAACGAGAGTCTGGAGAGCCTCATCCCGGAGTCGCTCAGAGTGCTGCCCGGCATCGGCATACCCGGGGCCGGCGAGGGGAACCAGGGAGCCCCGCCGAGGACGGAGGAGCTGGAGCTGAGGTGGAGCAGCACGGAGCCGGTGCAGGCCGGAGCACAGACATGCACAGGTGGGAGGAAAAAGACGGGAAGGGCTGTGGGAGACAAGTCTGACTTTAAATGTTTAAATTTCTCATGAATTAATACTTTTATTTTATGCAGTGAAAATGATGAAAAGTGGCAACAGTTAGCAGAAAAAAAACATAATGACAGAAATCATTTTAAGCTACTTCTACCATTATTACAGGATGCAGCTACTAATGAATAAAAATAAGAAATTAATCACAGACAGCCACATTATCACGGAACTACTTTACCAATACTATGTCTATTATGTGAATTGTTTTTAAGATTTCCCACAATTCTGCAGGAAAATTAGGTCACAAAAATCTATTAATTGGATATTTAGAAAATCAAATGCATTCCCTTTAATAAATAAATAAAAATAAATAAATACAAATTAAAAAATGCAGTAAAATACAAAGTACCTTAACATGATGTCATTTGTGTACATTTGTAAATAATATTTCAGCTACACAAAAGCAACTCAAACACATTTTCCTCTAAATTTGGCTTCATTTACAAATGACCCTTTTTGCTCAAATGAAAAGATTCATTCAAACCACTTAAATTATTTAATGAAATGGTTTTTTTTTTTTTTTTTTAAAAAATCACCAAAAACAGATAAGAAATATCAACTGTGTTAACTCTCATGGGGAGAAATTGGCATTTTGCAGCAGCATGAGAGGCTCTGATGTAAGAAAACAGTTAAGTGATCATAAAATAAAATGTGTTATTAAATGTATTCTTAGGAAGCAAAAAGACAAAATAAAAACTCTACATTTTTACAAAAATATTTTGAAAAATATCTGAATTATTTTTAGGGATGAGAGGGCTTCATTTGCAGATTTACAGATGGCTTCGTTTTTTTTATTTTTCTAAATCATGTTTTTCAGTGTACAATCAATCAAATGGTGTTGGGTTGGGTTTTTTTGTTTTTTCAAATAAGACCTCTGAAAAAATAGATTTTAATTAATCATTTTATTATTGTGCACTTAATATCAGTCAAACTGGGGATGGTCTATTTGTTTTAACAATAGCTTTTATCTGGTTTGCAAATTAACTCCTGGTTCTGGTATTATTTTTAACTGACATATTTTCTTACATATATATTTTAGATTTAGCCTATTTATTTATTGAAAACGGCATTTTTCTTAAACAAAATATAATTTTATATATGCCTACAAAAAACCCAAACAGTTATTCAGGAAAAAACATATCCTGTTTATTTCATGTTATTGTAAGTTTTGCTAATATTTGAGACGTGGTCATTTGAAGGCCCTCAATGTAGAAATATCTGTTTTAATTCCAGGAGGGCTATATCTGTTTGTTGTTGAGAAAAGTGGCGAATGTTAAGGTTTTTTTGAAAAGATAATATGCTCAGTAAATCCTCCTACATCATCATCATTATAATAATAATTACTGAATAACTGAATGTGTCCCTCAGTGCATCTGGACCTACTTGTTTCCCCACATTCACTTGACCCCTCTGAGACTAAAACATTTGGACACAAGCAGCTGACTCCACACCAGCTCCATCTCCACGCTGACACACGGAGCTGAGTGGTTTAAAAGATTACAGTAATCAGCGGCGGACAGCACCGATCGAATGTCATCGCCATATTTCTCGCAGGAGGTCAACTTCAGATGAAATGTTACCGAGCAACAAGCGATCTGTTTACAAAATGTGGTCAAAAGGCATCGACGGTAGATTCCTCACTGACACACAGTCAGCACTTTGTGTTAACAGCTGTGGAGGGGAGAAAGTGAAGCAAAGCCACATCAGTCTTTGTGCTGGAGACAAGCTGGGGAGTGAATGATTGTGTGTTGCGTTTCCTGCTGAGCAGAGCTTTGGAGTCTGCAAGAAGAGAAGTGCAGAAAATACTTGTTTCTTAAATCAGATTAGTGACTAATGTTTGTTTAATACTGCGCATGCCTCTCCTGCAGGCTGACATGTGTGATCACTGCCCAGACTTGTTCCCTGACTGCTCCCTTGTGTTGCAGAGCCGACAGAGGACGGTGCTGATGAGGGGTCCGGGGGGGAGAACGGGGGCAGCTCCAGTGAGAAGGAGCAGGACCCGGTGAGCTCCCCTGAAGGCTCCAAACCAAACTCCTGCTACACCCCGGAGCCTCCAGAGACGCCCTCCCACCCGGAGGAGAGCCGCTACAGCCTCCCCAAAGCCGGCAGCACTGAGAAGGAGGCCAAAGCGGAGAGTCCCCAGAAGTATCCCGTCAGCCCCGGGGAGCAGAGCGTGCTCATTGAAGGCCTCGCCGGCTCCATCAACCTGCCCTTCAGCCTCCGGGCCAACCGGCCGCCGCTGGAGGTCCTCAAGAAGATCTTCCCCGCTCACAAGCCTCCTGTGCTGGAGCTCATCCTCAGGGGCTGCGGGGGGGATCTGGTGGGGGCCATTGAGGTGCTGCTGTCCAGCCGGAGTCCTGACGGGAGCGCGCACCCGCACGCAGACGCGCACCCAGACGCCCTTTTGCTTCCTTCAAACGGACACCTGTTCGAGCACACGCTGGGCTCCTACCACCCGGTGACCTCCTCCGCCAAGTGGTCGGTGGGCTCCGCTTTCCGCGTCCCCGAGTCCCTCCGGTTCACATCCGACTCCTCATCGGGCGTGGTGTCCACCGGCCCGCTGGGTGTCCCCCTGCAGCACCCGTCCTTCCCGCAGCCCACGCGCTACCCGCTCATGCTGCGCAACTCTCTGACGCGCAGCCAGGCCAGTCCCTTCGTGCACAACGACGTGACTCTGTGGAATACCATGGCCCTGCAGCAGCAGTACCAGCTCCGCTCGGCGGCCCAGTACGTGTCGCCGTTCTCCCCCGCGGCCCCGACCGGCCCCGGTGGCTCCGTGTTCCGCAGCTCCCCCATCCTCCCCTCCAGACCGTCCGAGGAGCAGCGCATCAGCATCCAGGAGGAGAGCTGCACGCTGGGGCCCAAACCCGGCCTGTACTCGCCTGATGAGGAGTACGAAGAGCGCTCCGACTCCGCAGACTCCCGCATCCTCAACTCATCCACCTGAAGACGCTGCTGATGGACTTAATACAGCAGGGGACACCAAAAATGTATTATTGTGGACGGACATCCGGCGTGTGCGTGTGCGTGTGTGTGTGTGTGTGTGTGTGTGTGTGTGTGTGTGTGTGTGTGTGTAAAGGGGTCTTTTTCCTGTCGTTTCAATTGAACTGTGTCAAGCAATCACCCTTTGATAAGGTGACGTTAATCCTCTTAACGTCACCAGCTCGTGCTTTCAGATGTCACGTGGACACGACCAAAAACGGATGAATGTAACGTCGTTTTCAAAGTCTGTCATCTATTTCCTGCAAGCATGTTTAGTACTGTGAAAAGTTTCGATGTTACGGATCATCAATGCATGTGAAGAGTATGCCAAATAAATCTGAGTTTCCCAAACGGACCAGTCTGTTGTCTCCTGTGTCACTGACTGTTACTGGTTATTTAATTAAAGGTTAAGATGATATGTGACGAGAAAATGTCACGTGGTGTTAATAGGTCTGTTTTTATTGTTTGGTCTTGTTCAATAATCAGTAATTATTTCAAATTTAAATGTTAAATTCAGCAGGTTTCTCAATATTTTAATGAAATGTTTGACTCATTTTATACCTTTCATGAGTAAAATCAGACAGAGACAAGCAGTAATGTAAAGTAATCAAGTACATTTACTCACGTACTGAAGTACAATCCTGAGGTGCTTGTACTTTGCTTGAGTATTTCCATTTCCTCCTACTTTATACTTCTACTCCACTACATTTAAGAACTTTTACTTAGCGCACAATTTTGAATGCTTGTAACAGAGTATTTCTAATTAAAGATCTGAGTACTTCCACCACTGGACATGAGTGAGCTAAAACATATAGGGTTGCAATGATAGATAAAAAACTGTAGACTGTGATATAAAAATTGTTGGTTATCATACTGTGTGAATTTGCTTGTTCAGTTCTATTCAATAGAACTTTATTTCTCTTGGACGCTTCAAATTACAGCAACCACAGTTTTAACGATTCACAACCAGTAACAAACAGTGGATCCCTCAGGTCAGGGTCACTCACTGGGCCCAGTTTTATAACAATAGAGTTTTAAATATCTGGCAAAATGTATACAAAATAAGAAGTGTTTTCAAGGAGCAGAGGCAAAAACCTGTGCCATAACAAGAACAAGAGTTTCTAAAATGAACTAAAATGGTGGATAAAAGAAACTGCACCTGGTAATCAATGTTATACTGAATTTGATATAACATTTAGAAGTAGTATTTATGGTTATTAGCTACGGTATTGGGGAAAAATAAAGCAAGGATGGAGTATGTTACCTGTGTGTGTGTGTGTGTGTGTGTGTGTGTGTGTGTGTGTGTGTGTGTGTGTGTGTGTGTGTGTGTGTGTGTGTGTGTGTGTGTGTGCACATCTGCTACTTCTCACACACCTCTATACTTCTAAAGGTTTCCGTTTTCAATTATGATCAAGTGCTTAACCACAAAAAAACCCTTTGTTTTCACATCTTTAAAGGTCATTGTTACTACTACTACTGCTGCTACTACCAATAGTATATTAATGTACAGGGGAAATCTCATACTGTTGCAACCCTAAATCATACAATAATTAGTGTTCTTTCAAGGACTAAATGCCTGAGCAATGTGCAGGATATCACAACTGTAACATTTTACATATGGAGTATCTGACAAAGTGCAGCTCTGACACACACACACACACACACACACACACACACACACACACACACACACACACACACACACACACACACACACACACACACACACACACACACACACACCTGAACATGCAGGATTTGTAAAGCCCCAAATATCACCAGAAAACGTAAAAGTAACACTCACAGATTATTATCATATGAATAAACCCAAAGGACAGTAGACAGTGTAAAATACTCCAGTACAAGTAAAAGTCCTGCAATCAAAGTATCAGCTAAATGTACTTAAAGTATAAAAAGTAAATGTAATTGTGCAGTAAAAAGCTCCCTGTCAGTGTTTCACTATTATAGGCTACATGATGTTTTGGATTAATGTTACTCCTCTATACACTGCTGGGTAGTTTAATCCACAGCGATGCATCATATTCTATAAGATCATCGTATGTTTGTAGCGTCTCTGTCCTGTGAGAACTACAAATCTAGAAAGTCAGCTTCTCATGGTGTCAGAAAACCAACCTTGTTTTCAGGTGTGTGACGTTGCATTTTCCAGCTGATCCAAGAGGGTTTTAAAGAGTTAATTTAACTTCAGAATCAGGAGGATTTTTCTCAACACGTAAAGGAACACTTCATCCTTCAGCTTATAAGAAACGTATACATTTAATGTAGTGAAAAGAAATTCGTACAGTACAAGAGTAAATGTAGGCTACTTGGTTACATTCCACCACTGATGAAAATAAATAGTATTGACACTTGTGTTGTAGTGTTCAGAGTCTGACGTAACCTGTGCAGGTGCATCTTGTTTGAAACAGTTACAGATATTTAAAATCTTGGAGTTAAACACAGTGAAAGTACAGGTTTGTAATTAAGCTGCAGTGTTGAGTCACTGGTTTCTTTAGGAGTCACTCCTGACACAAGTAGATACAAGAATCTGACTTTTGCTTGTAAATTAGCAGCTGGGAACTGCATTTGTGAAACAGTCAGATCTTTAACTTCAGTAAAACTAGCAACAGCAAAGTGTAAAGATACTCTGTCACAAGAAAAAATATCCTTCTGTGTTATTGCTACCTTGGCTTTATCTTACCTTGTCTTTGCACTTTGTTGTATGTTGTATTTCTATGGCTGCAGCATGGGTGCATGGCCCAAGGCACATTTCAGACTCTGTGGGACAGTAGAGTTAATCTTCATCTTGATCTTCATCTTGCTGTTAACCACTACAAATCAAGCTGTGTGTGTGAGAGAGAGAAAGAGATTAAAGTAATCTTACACATACAGCAACACCATATTCTACTGATAAAAACAATCTCCATTTGACAAATGAAGAGCTGCAAAAACAAAATTATTTCCTCATGTTTCCTCTTGAGCATCTCCTTTGGTTTAACCTGTCAAATGCTGCCATCTAGTGGTGAAACACACCTACATCATATTTGTCACAAATCTCATGACTGAACACACACAGTGGAGACTTAGAGCAGAATATGTACAGAGAAAGGAAATAATGACAGAAATAATGTGTGAAATATTTTGTTATTTCAACAGTGGTGTAAGGTAGTTGCGACGGGCCCCAGTGCACACTATTATGAAGGGCCCCAGTGCACCCTGGGTACTAGTTGTGAAGTTATGAGGCTAGTGCTGTTAGCTTAAGTTAGCACTTTTGGTGAACAGCTCAGCAGTCTAATGTGGAAATAAGTGAGTATAAAAATGCAGACTGGCTTTTTTGCAGAGAATTAGATAAGATGATCGCTCTGTGGTACGCATGGTAAATATAACACTGGAGCTAGCAGTTAGTTAGCATAGCTTAGCTTTACATAAAGCACTGGGGTGATCACATGGGCCCCTGTGTGCGATATTGTGATGGGCCCTGTGGCACCCTGGTTACTAGTTATGAAGAGCACACACAGACACACACACACACACACACACAAGGTTTCAGATTTTGCACCTAAACTAGCTGCTGTAAATCATATCGTCTCATTACATGATTAAACAGAGACTTGATATTGAACATCATCTTACATACTGCCCAGCAATCATCATAACATATCTGTATATGACAAGAACTACAAAAGAAAGTAGGAAATTATTAGTTTAACAAAGTAGTTTTTTATAGTTTATGTAGAATAAACAGATAATTGTGTTATAGATTGATACTATTTTACAAAGACAGAAAACCATGATGGAGATGGGTTTGCCTTTTGAAGATTTAACATGAGTTCTTCTTTGTCTGCCCACATTAATACAGCTGTATGTCAAACAAAATTAATATCAAATTAAGTTCGTCAGAACAGTCAAACGAGGAAAGAAAAACAAACATTTTTAGGGCTGAGGTTGTTGCATTTTTATGATTTATAAAGGGAGATTTTATCAGGTTTTTCTCAGCGTCTCCACATCTTTTAATCCTGATCTTTGCTTAAAGATGTTTCAGCAGTTATTCCTTCGGGCAGAGATTCCTTACAGCTTTACCAAACCCGTCCAAGAAAACACACTGTGTGTTTCTAATTCACTTTCTGAGAGTGATTTCTAATCTTTTCTTCTATTGAAGCTGTTTTCATCACTGAAAGTTTCTGCAGTCTGCTACCTAGTGGACACAATGGGTATGTTTACTACTACATGTACCATCCTCAGGCCTGCAGTACAGTGCTCCTATTGTTTCTCTATTCGTTTTTATCTGTTGCTCATTGGAAACACTTCTATCTAGTTTATTTGTTTATTTTGCCAGATATTTAATACTCTACTGGGCCCAGTGAGTGACCCTGACCAAAGGAACCCACCGGTTGTTACTGGTTGAACATTAAACATTTTCCATGTAAAAACTTCTAACGTTTGCACTTTTACAAATGTAAATGTCTTGTGATAACTTAGATCATTTGTATTGAGTGTTGTTTTAATCATGTTAGAGTTAGTTGGACAAAGCAAACACTGTGAAAGTGTCACTATTTTCAATTGTTTTCAAACCAAAAAATCAATCGACTAAAGGAGCCATGATCAGCAGGTTCATCCATCATGAAAATAACCGTAAGTATAAGTAGTATTGGGTTTCTTGGATACTTTAAGCACATTTTCCTGATTATATTTACATAATTAAGTGACATTTTCAGTGCAGGACAGAGTAATATTATAGTGTGGTATCAGTACTTTTACTTAAGTTAAGGGTCTGAATTCTTCCTCTGCAGCTGAAGGACACGTCCTCCTGTTTGTTGCACATTTTCCAGGAGAGGTCGAGGTGTCAGACAGAGACAAATGTCGTCCCGCCTGGTTTTGTATTCAGCCGCATGTGTTGTCAGTCCATCAGAGGCTAATTAACATAACAGGATCCCCAGTGATCCCAGTCTGCTCTTCTGTCTATACACAGCTCCTGTTACACTTTACGGCCTGCACAGCGGGACACTTCCAACAAGATGCTGTTGTTTCAATCAGCCCCAGAGGTAAACTGGACAGCGTGTGAGAAAGTGTCATTATGTGTCTGTGTCTTTCTGCAAGTCGAGCCCATTAAAAGGACCAGCATCAGTTAAAGCCTGTGTACTGGCTCACGTCCAGAGGCAGCACCCTAAATAAACATGTACATAAAGAGCTTCTTCTTTTTGGACAGATATTCCCTTGTTTTAGAAAAGCAAACACTGGAGCGAGGCCTACAAGACAAACATCATATTACAGTGGCTCCTTTAGACAATAGATTCCCAAAATGTTCTGACACTGAAGAGGCAGATTTACGACCAGAGTTTCCAACATTTTTTGAGCAAATAAAAATTTAAAAGTTTTTATTATTTCGTATTTGTACATTAACATGTCTGAGGTCCCTTCAAACATCTGTGCAAACTCCTACATTACAAGGACCCTTGAAATTCCTTCAGAAACACCTGGAACCCCTTGAAGGATCCTTGGAAACCACTGCAGTATTCCCAGATCGCTGTGGAAAAAAACAAACCTTGAAATTACTTCAGTAGCACTTTGAATCCATTCAAGGATTCAAAAACCCTGCAGTGGCCCAGGAAACTGTTTTACTAAAAAACAAATCTATTCAAGGATCCATAAAACACCCCATGGACCCCCAAACACCTTCAAAGTTCCTTGAAACATTTTTAGTAAAGCCTGGTCCCTTGAAGATTTCCTGAAAACCCGTCAAGGATCCCTGGAACCCCTTTAAAAATGTCTGGAATCCCTTCAAGGGTCCTTCACTGGAACTTGAACACCCTTAAGGATTATTGAAACTTCCTAAGACCCCTGCAACAACCCCTGAAATTCTATCAGTAATACTTGGAGCTCTTTCAAGGACCCCTGGAAACTCCAAGGATCTCCATACCTTTACAAAGACCTGAAACCTGTTAATTAATACCTGGAATCCATTAAATGACCCATGGAAACCTGTTGAGGATTCCTGGATCCCCTCAGAGACCCTTGAAACTCACTCAGTATTGCCTTGAATCTCTTCAGGGACCTCTGGATCTCTTTTGAGGATTCGCACACCTCTTCAAGGACCCTGAGAACTTCTAAAAGATCACTGAAACCCTTTCAGAAATGGCTGGAACCACTCTGAGGGTCTCTGGAAACACCCAAAGAACCTCCACAACTCTGTAAAGACTCTGAAAGTCATTCAGTGATGCCTGGAATCCATTTAAGGATTCACGAGACCTCCACATGGACTCCTTAGAGATTTCCAGACCCCCACATGGAGCTAACTTTTTCAGGAATAAATGGACTCTCTTCAAGGAAATGCAAGGTGTTGTTTTTAGAATTTCAGGGCCTGTTGCAGGGGTCTTGGGTTCTTTCAGGAGTTTTAAGGGTCCTTGGGGGTTTGAGGAAGCTCCACTTCTGGTCTTTGAAGAGTCAAGGGATCCCAGGAATTTAACAGGGATTCCAGTGATCTTTTCAGGGGTCTTTGGATGTTTTAGAAGTTTACAGAGCCCTTAGAGAGATGCATGAAATCCAGGGATCACTGGAGGGGTCCTGCGGTCCTTGAATAGATTCCAGGCAATACTGAGCGTTTCTGGTCTATAGCAGAGTTATTGAGATTCTTGAAGAGCTCCTGGAGTACTTGAAGGGGTTCCAGGCATTAATTTCAGGGTCTCTTGAGGATTCTGTGGATCTCTCAGGAGTTTGCAGTGATTCTGGAATAAATTCCAGGAGTATGGGGAGTTATTGAAGGGACACACAAGGAGCTACATTGAAAGGATTCCAGGTAATATTGGAAAAAAAGTCCATTTGAGTCTTTACAGCATGCATGAGATTCCTTCAAGCGACCCTGCAAGATCCTAAAAGATTCCTGGAACCCCATTCAAGGACCTCTGGAGGCCCCCCGCCCCACACAGCCATAATGAGCCCGCGGACACAGACAACACGTTTCACCTGGAGGGTCCAGCTCGGTGCGGATCCTCCTGTCCGACCGTCCTGCAGCTCCCGACATCAAAGCATTCCTGGTGTGGAAGCTGCACCCCGGGGTGGCCGCTCCTAACCTCCGTAATAAATTAAGACGAAGTGGCAAATAAAGCTGCACCTGCAGGCCTGACGTCTTCACCTCCAACACATGGAGGAGCCGTTAGGAGGCACTGACCTCAGCTGGAGAAAAAAATACGTCAAATCATCCACTTCAGAAGACACAACGTGTTCTACATTTAATTAAAGACTTTAAAATATGTTTTCTACAACTCCACAGCAACAATGATTTTCTGACAGGATAACAGATTAAATTCAAATGTAAAATAGTGATGCATTGAAGATGCAAAGCAATGACGTAGTAAAAGAAATTCATGAAATAACAGTAAACAGATTCTTGAACAAATACAAGCCTGGCAGATATAAATAATTTAAATAAAACATAATGTTATAATTAGGCTGTTAATAATTCTATTATAGAGACAGTATAAAAACGTTTACAGTAAAATGAATAAATAAAAAATAACTAGGTTTTTGACCAGGATACCAGCTATGAAAATGCATTTTCAGTGTTTTTATAGGCTACAAAATATGTATAAAGTTTAACAGCTGAAATTAAGAAAATAAAAGAAACTATTTAATTTTAAAATGTCACTATAGGCCTCTTGCACTTAAATATTGCTTTAGTTTTTTGTTCGATTTAATTTAATTTAATTCAATTTTATTTTATTTTGTTTTATTTCATTTTATTTTTCATTTTATTTTATTTTTTTTTTTAAAGCTGTGAAACTATTTCCAAGCCAAACACGACGCCCTGCCTTTATTCTGAATACACTACACATTGTATTCTCCCTTTTATTTTAAAACGTCGCTTAGTTCGTTAATTTCACATCACAGGTCGCTAAACGGACAAAAGGTTTGAGTCAACATTATTTTCCACGCTGCACAAGCCCGCGTGGATGTCTGCATTGTCCCGTTGTCAGTTCCCATGGAAGTCAGTTGGCGCTGAGTAAATGTTCAGATGTCTCTTTTTTGTTTTTGACTCAGGCTCTCAGTCAACAAGCTGCACACAAAGAGCCAAACATAGAAAGTTGCGCACATTCAGGATTCACCGGTCACACACCCAAAATGAGGTATGTGACGTACTGTACACGAATTTAACCCGACACATATTTAAAATTATTATTCTGATCAAGTTAATACCATAAGTAATATAGGCAGTGCAATGTGTTGCAGGTCAAAAATAAAGGTTTAATAAACAGGTGTGTGCTTTTATTCTTAGAGGGATTAAATGTCCTAATTTTTGTATCGGCTTTAAATTAAAATGTAAAATGTTTCTTATATTTTTAAGGGTTTGACTTAAGGGTCATTGTGTGTTATAAGAGTTAAGGGTTTCTTCAGGGGTTAAGAATTAAGGGAAAACTGGCCTTTAGTGTTGAGATCAATTAAAGGTTGAGGCAGCATATTTGTGTGTGTGTGTGTGTGTGTGTGTGTGTGTGTGTGTGTGTGTGTGTGTGTGTGTGTGTGTGTGTGCGTGTGTGCGTGTGTGCGTGTGGGACAGTGCATGCTGACATGGTGTTTTTGAGTCAGGTGTGATTGTTGTGAAAACACTGTAATCATCCTGAGTGGGCTCTGGCAGCAGGACAGACTGTAACAAGCTGCAGGACACATTTATCACCTGTCTATCTGCTGTGTGGCAGCACGGCCGTTTCATCTGTCATCTGTGTAAATATGATATACTGACAGAGATCAGACACTTTGTGCAGGATACAGTGTGTATAATGTCATCACTGAGATCTATAGTATGTTCTTCATGTGTATGATTAAAACCTTAATAACAGGCTGTGTTGCAACAGATGTGCACTGCATGGGATACTCTTATGCAGAGTTTAATCTGCTGTTGGCGCCTTTGTGAAAAGGATTTCTGGATTAATTCTGAGCTTTAATAAATATGTTGAATTGTGAAATAGCCTACATGAAACTAACTGATCTGAAAAGGCACTGCATGTGTTTTTTATCCTTCAACAGGAGGTTCGGGGCCCATCAGGAGGCCACCAAAATATTGTTTGATATGTTCCTTTTTAAAAATCAAAATGTGGGGCGTCGGTGGCTTAGTGGTAGAGCAGGTGCCCCATGCACAAGGCTGTTGCCGCAGTTGAAGTTGATGTGGCCTGTCGTCGTTATTAAAAATATAATATACTTTACACTGGGGAAAATTATTCCTTCCTTGCTGGTCTAGTGTCAAATCTAGTGTCTGTGTGTTTTAAGATTTAGTTTGACCCCAAACCACATCTTATGCCCTCTGACTGACACAGATCTCTCAGCTGAGGAGTCCTTGGACTGAAAAGTGTTAAAGACGTCTGAATTAAAAGATCATTTGTGGCCTAATTTACCTGTTCAGAGTAGTTTGACATGTCTTTAGCACACAACAGAAATCTATGGGCTAAATTAGCAAACACTGAAATTTTATGGATGAATAGATAACACATCAGCGAATGCCAAAGTGGTGATATCAGTTATTTTAAGTTAACATTTCTCTTTACTTTAACAACCTAATGACTCTCACCTTTAGTTACATAAGGTGTCTTCGACCGGAGGAGTCATTTTTAGTACAAAAAAATTTAAAACTTTGTGGAGCTGCAAAATATATTTGAGCCTTACAGTAAAGGTGACTCAGCCTTAAGTCTGAACCCAGCTGGCACACGACCGACCTCCAACCAATAAAACATGGTTGAAATTATGTCAGTGTTTAATCCTGATGGTTGTAATAAATCAACATTAAAATTTCAGATTGATCCATTTCAGTGTTGAAACAATTTTAAAACAACGTCTAAACACTGACACAACATTGTGAAATCAACGTTGATTCATATTTCAGAATCAAAACTTGATTCAACAGTGACTCAATCAGTGTATGACGTTGATTCAACAAGGCCAGTTTATCAACATTACTAATAATTATCAGTGTGTTACCATAAGGTGGCTACTCTGCAGTGTTTATGAATACCTTGCAGTGAAAGTAAACAAACTTGTCAATGTGCTCAGCTTTTAAATTCAATATTTCCCTCCAAGACTTTTTTTCTGTCTGGATTTGGACTCCACAGCTAGCTTCGCGAGGGAGACTCAGGACAAGCATCGCTATTGATGTTTGGCAAAATTTAGAGAAAAGGTGCCAGGCCGTAGACTTGACAGGTTGTTAAAACATTTGTTGAATTTGTCGTAGGCCTTTGGGTTACACATTTTTACAGTTGGGTGATGTAAGAATCCCTGCAGGCCTACAATGCTGATAAATAAACATTTAGAATGTTCACAAATAACCGTGAATAATTTCCATGTAGCCTCATTTCTGGTCGGAGTCACAGGAAGCCATTGCAGAGGGGTGAAAGAGCTGCACACGCTGAATTGGGAAAATTAAATCTTCTCCCAGGCAGTCAATAAAAAAGTTAGACATCTTAACATCTGTAACAAAAGACAAAGAAACCATTAAGGGCACAAGCTAGATTTGTTTTTAATAATTAGCTGTGGCAATACAAAAACAGCAGTGTTTTACAAGGGAAATAGTTTTGTTTTTTTGTTTTTAATTAATAATACACAGGGGAACTAAAAACTATTTATTTTTATTTAATTTTTAAAAATTATTTAACTTTTTTAAACATTAAAATCGTGTTAAATGACTCCAGAGTAAACTCTGCTGTGGCAAATGAACGCTTACTGTTAACCCTCCTCCCCGCCCGGATAACTGCTCGTAATCCTATTGGTCGCCGCGTGTTTGCGAGCAGCCAATCAGAGGGCAGAGAGCACAGACTGCAGCGGTTCATAGGAGCGGCGCTCAGAGTGTTTCCTTCAGAGGAGACTTGGCTGTGTGCAGAGACTGACACTCATTTACACACACACTCAATTAACAGCTAATTACAAGCCTGGACTGTGTGTGTGTGTGTGTGTGTGTGTGTGTTTGTGTGTGTTTGTGTGTGTGCGATTCATCACAGTGCTGAGAGACGTCACGCGCTGCTGCAAGGACCCTGGACTTTGATCATCAACCTCTGGAGGTAAAATGGACTTTATTGTTTTCATGTTAATTTAGTGAGCCAAGTATTGAAGGGACTGATATGACTTTATGAGGTTTGTCGCACACAGACCAAAGTGAATTTGACTGTTAATGGACTGACGAGTCTCTTGATGTGATTCATTCTCAATAATAGATTTTCATATTTGCTTTCTGACATTTGTAGGCTGCAAATGAAATATGTTTTTTTTTTCTAGTTTTATCTTCTGCAAAATCGTAAACAAAGTGCAAACTGTCCACAGTACTCATAATATATTGATTGGTGTTTTTCTGCTGTGCACTTTCTAGATTTTAAGGAATATTTTTCCAACATATTTTTGCAAATCAACAAGTAAAATTAGTTTTTCCCCCCAAAATATCTTTAAATTGTATTTGTGCATGGTTTAGTTAACATTTTAAAAACAAGTTATACTGCTATGAAACAATCAGGGAAATTTTAGATATATGGAATAATTTTGCTTCCACGTGAGTTGATGTGTATTTATTATAATTTATTTAAATTGCAATAAAACGCCCATAATAATAGTCATATTTATTTGTCTCCAGACATAACCTGGGTGCACAGACAGCCGGCGGAGGACTCGGGCAGACATGTCAGACAACGCCGGTTGCGAGTTCGAGATCGACGTGGAGAGCCTGGAGACGGAGAGCGACGACCTGGCGGACCCCTCCAGCCGCCCGGGCTCGGCGCCGCTCGGCCAGGCCGCCTCCGAGGACGACGGAGACGGCGGCAAGGGCGACGACAAGCCGGGCCCCAGCGGCATGTGTCCCGGGGACCAGAGGAAGCTGAGCCGGACGCCGAAGTGCGCGCGCTGCCGCAACCACGGCGTGGTGTCCTGCCTGAAGGGACACAAGCGCTTCTGCCGCTGGAGGGACTGCCAGTGCGCCAACTGCCTGCTGGTGGTGGAGAGGCAGCGGGTGATGGCGGCGCAGGTGGCCCTGAGGAGGCAGCAGGCTACGGAGGTAGGCCCCGAGTGTGTGTGGGTGAATGTGTGCATGGATTTCAATGCTGTTATTAAAGACTGGAACCTTCGCTTTAAAGCTGTGATGCGTTCAAGGGCTTTTATTCAGCAGCACTTAATAAAAAAAATAAGACACCACAATATAAGTTATTTCAGCACTCACCAGTAACCTATAATGCTGTTAATACTAATGATTTTAAACACACAGGGTGAAAATCAGAAGAAGCCTTCAGGTTTAGTCCCTTTGCGTTTTTCTGCTGTGAGGATTTCCAGGAAATGTTGTTCCTGCTTCTCACAGCCTGAGTCAGGAGCATTTCTCACCACTGCTTTATTTACTTTGTGAATCCAGTGGCTCAGTCACTGCTGTCCACACACACTGCACGTCACGTCTCCTCAGGCTTCTTCAGGGGAAATCAATGTTAAACATGCAAACATGTCTTTAAAATTGAACACACATCATCACCAAATGTCACAACAACAATATTTGTGTCGTCATGAGCAGTGCACGCTCTCCACCGTCTGATTTACAGTGTTCACTTACACATTATTTATACGTGGCCAGCTCATGATTATGGCATTTTGACTTGGAGATTTAGACGCTCTGATTTCTGACCTGTGACCTTTGAATGGTTGAAAGTGTGACTTCATTTAAGCGTCAAACAGTCCTCATATTTTACCTAATTAATCTTTATATTACAGTCAAACATGAAGTCTTTATTTGCTCTTTTTTATCGATTTGAGCTGCAGTGCAACATCAGCGATTCCTTTTCTGACTATGACAGGTTTGTCTGTGCTGATATATCAGTAGCAACACACTGCAGGTAAAAGAAATCAGGCATTACCTTCAAGCACTGCTGAGTTATATAAGTGCACATAAATTAACAAGCAAAAAATCATAGCTGGGAAGAAGTTCTCTGTGACTCATGCTGCGTGGCTTCAGTTGTAAACAACCAGTACAACATCATTTTAATTCTCTTCTTTCAGACAACACAGAGTTACTGTCTTTTATTTTTCAAAGCCAAACATTAGCTGTAAAAGAAAAAAGATTTAAACATGACTTTCCAATTTTAGACATAGATTTAGGTTTGAAGACTGAGCATGTATTGGATCAGATTCATGCTCAGGATTTAATGTAGCTCTTACCATAACTCTTTGTTTGACTACATGAGCATGGATGTGACGTGTCAGGATCCCTGAGGGGTTCCTAAATGTTGTCCCAGCAAATAAACAGTCAGTATTTAATATCAGTAAAAGCGTATTTACAGTTTAATTGGAAAATGTAGAAAGAAATGTTCTCACTGTTTGTCCTCGGCAGTTATACATTCCCATCTTTGCTCTTAAACAAACACAAATCCATTTATGATGTCCTTAATCACCATATATGTGTGTGTGTGTGTGTGTGTGTGTGTGTGTGTGTGTGTGTGTGTGTGTGTGTGTGTGTGTGTGTGTGTGTGTGTGTGTGTGTGTGTGTGTGTGTGTGTGTTTGTGTTTGTGTGTTTTGACTGCGGTGGTGACATTCAAATATTTGAGAATGTCTGCGGTGAAATAATGAACCACGTCAGCTGTGGTATTTTAAAGATGATACCAGATGGGAGTTTTTATGTGTGTGTGTGTGTGTGTGTGTGTGTGTGTGTGTGTGTGTGTGTGTGTGTGAACTGAATGCATAACTTTTATGACACGGTCCAAAACCGCAGTTTGCAGCAATACAATCAGGTTTAGTTGTACATTTCTTATTTTAAAATGTTATAAAGCAATGTACGTAACTTAATGTTTATCTTTAACTTGAAGGTAACTGGTAGATCTACGTCTTATGTTCAGTTTCTAAACATGCTGACGCTGTTTTAATATATCTAAAGGAAGTCAATAAGTGACCGAAAAACAGAAAACAGTATCGTGACTCATATTTTAAGAACTTGACTATGAAGGATTATATTATCCAAACACGTGACTTTAGCTGTGACAAATCAGGCATTTTAGAGGATTAAGAAAAACCTCCTGACAGCACGTCTTTAGTCATTTTTTATTTTCTCTATTCATCAGGATAAGAAAGGAATATCTGGGAAACAAATTCCAGCAGAGAGGAGGACGATATATCAGCGACACATCCGACCGTCGACCATGCTCGCCAAAAGCATCCTCGAAGGTAACAAGACAGCAAACCTGACAAAGACACATGTTTTATTTATTTCTTTGTATTAGATGTTTCTGATCTTTTCCTGTGTCTCTTGGCTCGTCCTCTGTCCCTGTTTAACTCGGATACAACTTGTGTTTCTCCTCTAGCTTGTCTTGGATTTCTGTCTTTTTCCACTAACAGCACAACAGTGATCAGGACTTGTTAACCTCTGTAAGCAGTGACTTGATAAACCTTTTTTGGCATGCAATAAGTTTACTATAATTCACATCTCTGACTCTCACAACATGCAAATGTGATTTGATTATTGAGCATGATTTATATTTTCTTCAAGCCACACTAAAATTGCTCTTTGTTGCAGTTTTGCATGTTTGTGAGTGAGAACATTTCTGCAGCATGCTCGACATCAGCTTTAATCCAAAACACACTGACAGTCATAAACCTTGAATTAACTGTGGGTTCCTCTGATGACAGGATACCGTCCCGTGCAGTCTGATCCATTCCTGGCGGCCAACCCGTCTCTTCCCCCACCGCTGAGCGATCGCATGAGGAAGAGAAGGGCCTTCGCAGACAAGGAGCTGGAAACCATCATGTTGGAGCGGGAGTACAAAGAACGAGAGCTGCTGGAGAACAGCCAGGGGGCCTCGCTCATCTTCCCCAACAGTATGGCCCACCACGCTGCAGAGTACAACTACAAGACGGCCTACTCACCAGCAGGTCAGGTCGAGCCGCAGCCCAAAGAGCTGTGCAACTTCCTCGGCCCGAACTGCCTGGATCTGTCCATGCAGTACCCCGCCGCCTCGGCCAACGTCGAGCTAATCTCCTCCAATGTTAGCGTGGCCACCACCTACCGCCACTACCCGCTGCAGCCATCACGAGGAGGCTTCATGATGTGGCCCCGCGGTGCAGCCAACCTGGGTGACGCCCTGCTCTATCAGCAGTGCCTGTTCAACGCCACAGCGGTGCAGAACATGAAGCCAGGTGCTGTGTGGGAGCCGAAGGTGATGCCTGCTGAGAGCCAGCCGCCAGAGCAGGAGGCTGCGGCTGCTCTCGCCGCCAAACTGGAGGGATCCCGAGCAGCTGCGCTGCAGGACTCATCAGAGCCTCAACGGGCTGATCCCAAACCTCCCGCTGTCACCCAGGGGGGGCAGAGGGAGTGCTCGGCATTCTCTCCACCCAAGAGAAGCTTCGGACAATCCTTCCCCAACAACTCTCATTCCCAAAACTCCAGCCAAGTCCTGAACAAGCTGAGCAAGGACAGCGCTAAGCTTTCCATGAAACTCAACTCCTTTCACTCCCTCATCCAGCACTCGCTGAGTGAGAAAAGCAGCGGAGGGGCAGGGCTGGAGCTCGGAGCTCCGTACTGCAAAGAGCTCTTAGAGGAGGCCGCCCGAAAGTTCAGGGAGGGCTCCGCCAAAGACATTCAGGCCGTGAAAATCGCCGACAGGTACGGCAAAGACTTTCTGTCCAAGCCTGTGGGGACCAAGATGGCGTCCAGTGAGTCTTTGTCCTTCTCTGTGGAGGCCATACTGAAGAGACCCACACCTGCCATGAGTCGAGCATTCCATTAATTTCCATTAAGTGTCTTTTCTTGCACTATAAACATCAGGTTTGTCTCAGTCAGAGGGCATCTCATCTCAAGTTGTGGTTTTGGGCTCAAACTAAATCTTAAACACACAGGCACTGCGTTAAACACCAGCTAGAAAGGATTTGTTTTTTTCTCGATGTAATATTTATGTACAGTATATTATATTTTCCATGTGCATGTTTTATTATTAACGTTATTGTGTAGAGTATTTAAACATTATCCCGATGTTTTCCTCATGTCAATAAACTTTAAAAGCCTGAACTCTTTCCATAAAAAGTCTTGCATTTCATTTAATGCTCCAGTTATGACATGTTTAACTGTGAACAGGTTTTTGTTTGGGTCAGAAGTTAGTCTGCAGCCACTAATAAATCACTATGGTTTTTACATTTGTGACAGTTCGAAACAAACAGGACATAAAGACATAATAAAAAAATGACTTATCTTGGTTGACAGTAATTTATTTTTTAATTTCTCTGGGAGTTTTGTAAAATACAAAATAGGTGCTATAAACAGTCTGAGGGCAATTTCTATCATTTATTATATGAAAAAAATGCAACTTTTTTTTTTTAATCTTATTTTGACATCTCGAATTTTGTGACTAGTTAGATTTCAAAATAAGTGTGTGTTGCTGGAAAAGTGCCAGTTTTCACCGACTTAAAATCCTAAAACAGCAGACGCATTACCTCCTCTTGAGCACTGGGCATTTTGAATAACAAGAAATAAATTTAAGTAAATTTATACTATAAAATACAAGTAAAATATTTTGGATTTTTTTTTTATATTTGATGCGAAAAGTCTTTCAGAGATAGCTGTAAATATTTTTATTTTCTGTTTTTATTTTGGATCTCATTTAACTGTAATTTTATGTTAAATCCTAAAATATTTTTTACAAAATAAAGCAGAAAATCTTGTCAAAATAGTAAAATTCAACAAAATAAGAGCACTGGAGTTGTATTTGAATGAAATTATACAGCTGTGGATTTTATTTCAGATTAATCCCAAGTCATTTGGACATTAAATTAAGTCACAATATCTTGACATTAACGGAACGATAAAACACAAAGGTGTTTTGACAGCAAATATTTAACTCTGTAACAAAGCTGTAAACCCAGCCTCACTGAGACTCACTGAAGGATTATAAGCGGATTGTTTTTATCATATTGCATATTTGCATAAGCACAAATGACACAACCAAAACACATAAATGAAGTGTGGACGTGGACTAACTGTTCTGCAGAGAGGTTTGAAACATGATATCAGCCCATAAATCTGTGAGCAGCATCATCTCATCCGTTCAAGATGCATTTCTCCACTCATTCCTTTCCAGTTACGGACTCTCAGTGTGTGTGTGTGTGTGTGTGTGTGTGTGTGTGTGTGTGTGTGTGTGTGTGTGTGAGTGTGCGTCCACGCTGAAAGACAGCTTCAAACATGGGTTTCACATGAGCTGCAGAACACTGATCCGTGCAATAATGAACAAGACGAGAGGTGAAAGGGAAAAAAAAGTCACTAATCTCTCCTTTCTGGCACAAACGTCCACATTTCATCGACGGGAGTCTGAAGCCAAACCACTTTAAAGCTCTATTTTCTTATCACTTTACTTTTTTTCCCTTCCTCGGCTGTTAAGCCCACTGAGAAATCTCGTGTCAGAAGGAGATTGTGGATGTGTGATGGGTTCAAAGAGAGTCCTGCTGCTGCTGCTGTAATTGGATTTGGGCTGACGATGACATTTTGTGTCACCACAGAGAGCTGACATCATTTTAAGCCTTTGGTGTCGATTCTTTTTTTACTGTGTGTGTGTGTGTGTGTGTGTGTGTGTGTGTGTGTGTGTGTGTGTGTGTGTGTGTGTGTGTGTGTGTGTGTGTGTGTGTGTGTGTGTGTGTGTGTGTGTGTGTGTGTGTAAGAGACACAGACAGTGCATTCATGGTTGTTTTGATATCAGACTAAAAACACTGGTGAAAAAACACATTCCCATTATAAATTAGTTGTCTTCACTTTTTTAATCAGAAATTTTCCATTTTGTTTATTGTGATTTTTCTGTTGTTTCAACTGGTTTACCTTTTGTTGAAATACACAATAAAATGTGTTCCTTTTTTTTATATGTGTGTGTGGTGTGCGTGCATGAGAGAATACAGTTCTTCTTAAGGAGAGACAACAAATTTCATTGTATGCTATCTGCAATGACAATAAAGACATTCTTATTCTAATATTTTTTACTGTGCTCTGAATGTCCAAATGGTACTTTCCAACAGAGATCCAAACTAATGAACTGTCCAGTTTGTGTCAGAGTGCACTCTGGCAGTCGGACCCTATGGCTAGCTTTTCCCCTCTGTTTCCTGTCTGTATGCTAGGCTAAGCTAACTGTTGAAAACTCAGAACAATATAGGGTTAAATCTGTTTTTGTTAAAACTTTGATGCTGGTTGTGGTGCTTGCCTTGTAATTTCACGTTTCCAAATTTGCTTGTACTGCTTTTCTTGTTAATTTGACATTCTGTTTGTCTTTATTTGTTAGCATACACTGTTCTGTTTTACTAAACCCAACCACATGTGTGTGTTGGCCAAACGTAACCCGATGCATGTGTTTGTTGCTTGTTTGTTGTACTGATGTATAGTGCATTTATTTTGAAAGAGACCGTGTGTAAATGTTAAGTGTCCTGTGAAAACAGAAGTGTATTTTGAAAGAAGACAATGCATGTAACAGGCAGAACTTGACTCTACTTCTCCGAACATCAACAACCAACACACCCAGGGTACCTTGCACGTTGTATGTGGACATGGAAAGTCCATGACCAAATGTTGATATGTGACGAGGTCGGAGTGAGAATGTGTTGTTTTTTCTGGTGTGTTAAGTTTGATGTCACGAATGGTTTGTGAACAGTGGTAAGCAGCATGGAGGGCAAGTTACTTCTTTTGTCTTATATCTGTTACTTATTCACTGTCTTGCCAGTGTTGTGCTACTCTAGTGCTACTGGAGGAATGTCATCACCATTGCATGTTGGTTCTGTCTATAACAGGCATCATAGCGTTGTGGGATGACACCTGGTTGTCATGTTTCCATCAATGCAGATCAGAGCTGGAGTCGATGAATACCTGCGACTGCAGAGTCAGTTGTCCCAGGAATAAATGCTGATTGTAACATTTCCCATTTCCCATTTAAGACAAAAGCCAGATGTTTGAGCATGTTACACTCTAAAAATGATCCAGGGGGTCAGTGGATAACGCTTAAAATAAAGAAGTTTTAAAGCATGAAAAAGTTATGTTTGTTACATGTTTTAATCAGCTGATGATTTATTTTAAGACTTTGGTCAAATCAACATTTTTGACATTTTTTAGTAGGATGGAATTTAAATAAATAAGTTAGTATATCTTAAAAAAAGATCACTACATATCACCGCAACTGCTGGATAATAAGTTGGTTCAACTTAATTTAGCTTTTTGAGGTCAAAGCAGATTATGTTGATGCACTAAACTGAGTTTGTCAGATTATAAAAGGCTCATAGGATTTACTGTGTAAGGCCAGAGCTGGAACTACTGAAAAAGATGCATGGAAATTCTTAACTCAGTTTATTTTAAGTTGAACCAGTGAATTATTTTTTAGTTGGTTTTCTATGGGAAAGGGGCTTAAGTGAGTTTTAGAGGTGCTGGTGGGTGAACTGTGTTAGCTGCGGATGGAGCCAGGCTAAGCTAAACTAACCTGCTGCTGGCTGCAGCTTCATATTCACTGTACAGAGATGAGAGCGGTCTCAATCTTCACATGTGACTGTAAAGTGTTTTTACCAAAATATCAGAGTAGACTATTCCTTTAAAAACTCATATTTTCTTACCTTATTTTCTCATAATGTCGAGCTGAATTTTGAAGAAATGTGTATGCATAATACAAAAGACATCTAGAATATTTCCATTTAATAACAAGGTGCAGCCTTAAATCGTGGTGTCTTGGGTGTAAACGTGATATCGTACCTATGAAGAGCTGGCATACAAAACATACGCAGAAGTGTAACTGTATTTAAAGGGAAGAAGTAAATGTTAAGGGGTTGTAAATGACACACACACCTTCTTCTTATTCACAAGATGGAAATTATTATTCCTTCCCCAGCCCGTATTTAACATTTATAGCCCTTAAGTATCAAATCTTGAGATACAACAAAGAGTACAATGAGAACATTGTGCGTGTGTGTGTGTGTGTGTGTGTGTGTGTGTGTGTGTGTGTGTGTGAGGCAGCAGCTGGCTGCCCAGCAGAAGGTGACAGTGTTTGTCTGCACTAACTGCCACTGATAAGTATCTGCTGAAGTCCTTACCCAGGTCTCATTCCCAAAGTGTGAGATTTAACATGTCAGCAGAGTGAACTGGATTGTTGACTCACCCTCTCCTCCCCTTCTTCTCCTCCCCTTCTTCTCCTCCTCCCTCCTCCACCTCCCTCTTATCAGCAGTTGTAGTTCACACACAGTAGCATTTTGTTTGGGGTACGCAGGTGTCATTTGCCATCTAGAGACTTCAGTCAGTGACTGTCCTTCATGCTGTGACGCTGAGAAAGAAAACACACACACACACACACACACACACACACACACACACACACACACACACACACACACACACACACACACACACACACACACACACACATCATATATCATATATCATATATCATTCTGGTGTGTTGTTTACATATATTATACGTGCAGCAACTAATAACACTGTCACTGTTGCCTTGTAATTTTGAGTTTAATTGCTCATGTATAGTTTATATTTCTTTCTATCCCTATGTTTAATTTATGCAATTCTTCTTCTTTTTTTTTTTTTACCTTCTCTGTTTATCTGTATTAATTTATGTTCTTGTGCTGCAACACCTGAAGTTGCTCTCTGGAGCTCAATAAAATAAAATATTCTATATGATGTGGCCATGTTAAACCTTGCATTTACTGTGTCATATCAGTGATTTTGCAAGCTTTCTCCTGATTTATCTAATAAAATAATTCTCATACGTAAAGCAACTGACACTATACGGTGAATCATCTTGTTTGCTGTGTCTCGGACTGCAATCCAAAAAGACATACTTGACAAATAATTAAAACAGGAGAATACAAACAGAACAGTAATTATACATAAATGAAATATGAAATTAGACATTAAAAAGTATAAAAATTACAAACTGCTCAGTAGAAGTCTGAAGAGCAGCAGTCAGTTATGTTACATGTCAGCTCTGGATACACTGTAGAAGCAAACGTATGAGGACATCTTTGTCCAAAAAAAAGTTTGTGTATGCTTCTACTGGTCTGGGACTGCTCTTTACTGTTTATCAGCAAATGTCAGCATGGTAATACGCTTAAACTAAGACCATGAGTGTGGTAAACACAACATATCCCCAAACAACGGTTTGTATGATACTCTACAAATTAGCGCCCCATGAATGAAGTTACATACTCAACATAAAGTTACGTAAATAACATAAAATTACAGAGGTTAGGTTTCAGGAAAGAACCTTGGTGAGGATGTTCCTCAAAATGACTCCAAGTTTGTACTTGTCCGAACACTTGTCTCCTGAGAAAAGTCCTGTGTTTCGTGATCCGTCCACCATCTCAGCCTGCCTCCTTACCTCTCGGCACTGCTTCCTTCTTTACTCCTCTTAGCGCATCAGTCACATAATCGCAGCCTTCTGAAGTATTGTATTACTGCTCATGATTATGTGGCATACACACACACACATATATATATATATATATATATATATATATATATATATATATATATATATATATATATATATATATATATATATATATATATATATATATATATATATATATATATATATACACATACATAATGGTCTGGCAATTGAGTACGGACTTTCCCTGCTACGATACAACAACAGCTCCATTCTTCTGCCCATATAGCATTTGGCTGCCCTAACAGTGACTGTGTGGTGTGTTTATTGCTTTATCACCACCAAGTCATCTCAGCCCTTAACACACACACACACACACACACACACACACACACACACACACACACACACACACACACACACACACACACACACACACACACACACACACACACACACACACACACACCTATGAGCCCTTCTCCAGGTGTTGAAGCAAGCCATCCGTTCCGCTGTTGCTGTTGTCACGCCAGTAACTCGCAGCCCATCTGATACGCTACAATCCTTTGCACATTAAGAATCTATTAAGCACCACAAACTCAAACACACACACATTCGCAGCACAATCACACGGTGGGTTTATTTTGACTCTGGAAATAAATGGCACATGCTGTATTTTGCATTGGCGATCAGCAGGCGTGAAGGAAAGGGTAGGATCTCTATTCATTTGTCTCTACCAGCAGCAGCAGGGAGAGGAGCACTGCCCGGTTCATGCATTCCCTCCCAGCGCCTTGTAATCCAATAAGAAATGTGTAGCACTGCAGCTTCTTGACAAGTAGCTCCCACTTAATTACCATGTTGTCAGGGCTGACAGGCCTGGGGGCTGATAGGGGCGAGAAGGCTAGTGGTTCATGGCTGAAGGGGGTCTGGGAATATCCTGAAAACACAGTCACACACACGTATACATAAACTTCAAATGTGTGAACAGGAATGATTCAACACACATTAGCATTTTAGTTGTTTGAACGTTTTTGGTTAGCTATGTTAAATGTTTATATTATGTTGGCTAACATCAACATCTGTGAGGACACTAGGGAGATAACAGCAAGGTAGAGAAGTGTTTTTTTAGTGTAAAGACACCTGGAGAAATGTCATGTTGAGTTTGTTCCTGTGTACTGGTGTACTCACAGAGGTACAAGAGATAAAACATAAAATGGAGAATACGCAATTCTGTGGCCTCTAGGTTGCCCTTCCAGTTGAGAAAATTCCATGCAGTTCGGTCTTGGATGCCCTTTTAGTGGTGAAAACATGGTGCAGCGCCCTCTGGGACAACTTGGAGAAAACACAATGGATGTTGAGAAAATCCAATGTACTGCTGTCTAGGACACCCTTCCAGTGGAAAAAACATGATGCAGTGCTCTCAAGAGTGCCTTACTAGTGGAGAAAACATGGATGCCCTTTCAGTGGAACAAAAAAATGCAATGCAGGGCCCTCTATGGTCCCCTCACAGTGAAAAAGACAATTCAGTGCCTTTTAGGGTGCCCTTTCGGAAGAGAAAATATGATGCAGTGATCTCTAGGTGTGATTCCAGTGGAGAAAACATGATGCAGTGCGCTCGAGATCGCCTATAATAGCGGGAAAAAATGATGCTGGGCCCTCTGAAGTGCCCATCCAATGAAGAAAACAAGATGTAGTGACCTCTAGGGTGCCCCTCCAGTGGAAACAATGCATTGCAGTGCCCTTTGAGAGCCTTTCCAATAGAAATACACGATGTAGTGCCCTATAGGGTGCTCTTTCAGTAGAGGAAATGAGATTTTTTGCCCTCCATGGTACAATTCACAGCCTGTAAATTGGAGAAAACATGATGCAGTGCTCTAAAGAGTGCCATTCTAGTGGAGAAAACAAAATGCAGGGCCCTCAAGGGTGCCCCAAAATGGAAGAAAACCTGATGCAGGATCCTCTGGAGTGCCCTACCAGTGGGGAAAAATGCATTGTGGTGCCCTTTAGGGTGCCTTTCCAATGGAAAATCATCATGTAATGCCCTCTAGGCTGCCCTTCCAGTAGAGAAAATGCAATGCCCTCCACGGTACAATTCCACACCTTGAAATGAAGAAAATATGATGCAGTGCCATATATATGCTGCTCTACATGCCAGACAGTGTTCTGTAGCTGGTGCCCTATTGCATGCAGCTGGTGCTTTTAAAAAAAAATAAAATTGTAGTTCGTGCTACTCAGACAACCCATCACTGTTTCCACATAATGTTACTGATCTGGACAGACTACTAACTGCAGGTGCCAGCACAGCAGTAAAACAATGGCACGTTTGAAAACGAGAGCAATGCAAGTTTTAACACTGGAATTTTCCCTGCCTTCAAAGCAAAGTTTCACATCTTAACCTCCAGTCTGCTGTGTTTACACAAACGCTTGCTACAGGCCAGTGCTGACTGAATCCACCCACTGTACAGTGTCCTGTTTATTTCTACCACCGGCACCGGCACCTGTGCTCTTGTTTTTGTTGTTGCAGTAGCCTCCAGCATCACCCTGTGCGTCTGCGCACAGTGGGGGGAAGAACGACGTTTTTGCAACACAAACTGACATTTGGAGCACTAGAGAGGACAAGTGAACAGTCTGTCTGCGGCTCAGTGTGAACAGTAAACCTCAGGTCCATAAAACAATCAGCCCTCTTCAGCGTGCCCTGAGGGAGATTGTAGGAGCGGAGGTTATATCACCTCTGTATACAGTATTGTGCTTTGTTTCAGTCAGTACAGCCCAGTTGTTACCAGGGAGTCCACCTTAATTTGCATGCTGAAGCTACTTAAAGGTGTGTCTCGTCTTCTCTGGAATCATTTTGAAACATTGACGCAAGGATCAAGGATGAAGGCAAATTCAGCCACTTTAAATCCAGATGATAGCCACATTTGCAAGTTAATGCAAATCATTGTTAATCTTTGAGCAGCCTGAGTTTTAGAAGGTGAACCTTGAGAGAAAACCAAAACAATTAACAACCACCTTTGAGTTAAGTTTGTGTCTATGTGCACCAGCAGTTAGTAAAATTTGACGACCCATGTCTCTCATTGCTGCTCCTTCATAAATGTTCTTGTTGTACTCACATTTCATTTTAGAAAATGTCTTTATTTTGTTACTTAAACAAACATGGAAATCTTCTCCACCTGCTGAGCTCTTGCAGGGAATTTGCCAGTCTAAACATTCATGTAAATGCTATGGAAAAACGCGTTGTGTTGTATTGTCACCCAAAGAAAATATCACCATCCTCTGCAGTGTACTGTCACACACGGGCTGTGTACATTTATTACATGTGTTATTTCTGTCAGGGTTGTTGTTGTTTTTGCCGCCTCTCTGCGTTTATTCACAGCACATTGTTGCTACAGTACGAGTGGGGAAAAAAAGGATCAGTTGCGGCTGTTGCAGCACTAACACCTCTGCATGTAGAGGTCGGTGCAGGTGGTGCAGCTGTAATTCTACATTGATAAATGACCACCGCACCTGGCTGATGCTAACTAGAGTAAACACCACGATTGCGAGGTTAACACTTAAAAGCTCTGATTTGCATAGGCCTATATGAGTATATTCAAATGCACACTCCCTACAGTATACGGCCTCCCCTCAGGTGATCAGAAACATGGAGTGAAACATCAACTTGTTGGTTTTGACAGCTGATTAAAAAAAGTCTGATGAATGGAAAAATAAACTTTAGTGACTCTTTGCCTGTTCTTTTAAATTCTCTACAATATGGTTTCATTTTTATTGCGTTTATAGGATTAAAAGATACAAGAACTCTTTACAGAACTGCACCACAGAGGATTTTTGGGTATTTAGATTATTGGTAGGTATTTAGTTGCCTTGTCCCTCCATTACTAATATGGAAGAAGGAGAAGGAGACGTTACCATAGCAAATCATTGACCTGCACTTGTTTTACTCAGCTACGAAATATTGCAAAGCTCAGGTCTCTGGTGTCTCGACCTGAGCTAGAGATGGTTCAGGATTCAATTTAAGATCCTTGTTCTCACGTGTAGAGCCCTCCATGGACAGGCACCTGAACACATCAGCAATCTCCTCCATCCATATATCGTCACGTCACTTAGGTCTTCAGAACAGGACCTACTGGCGCACACACTTTAAAAAACAAGTGAAGACCCATCTTTTCAAATTTCCCAGTGCTTGTTCCCTGGTATGTTTCTGTTTGTGGCCTCAGTAGCCTGTATTTGCTCTGTGTTTTACTTTATTTTTGTTGCTTTGTTTTATTTGTTATATTGCCTTTGTTTTACTGTTGTCCAGTCAAAAAGCTCATAGTTGGGCAACAGAAAGTTATGTTTGGTCAGTGAAAACAGAAACCAAGCAAGGAAGGCTTTGCATGCTACGTTGCAACATTAGCCTGCAATTCTCTCCCCTATTACGAACATTACACACTTTAAAACTCACCAGACCAGCCAACTGCCTCTGCGATGCGGTCCCAAGCCTCATTCTTTTTTATTTTGGTCTCTGTAACCGAACAGCGACACATTATAAAGGACTGAGTGGGCACGAACGCAAGTAATAAACTTCTCGATATCCATTGTTGGAACAAGTGTGCTGTAGGAACCAAAGTCACATGGCTTGTTCTCTGGGACCTACTTCATCAAAGCACGTCAGCATTCTGATTGGTTGTTGCCGAACTGCGTCAGAGCTCATTACCATAAAGTAAAACGAGTTTTAACTCCCCTCCGGCGCCGCTCCGGTTGCTTTGGTCACCCAAGACGTGTGGCTGACGACCAGGTCGCCCAAGTCGCCCAGTTTTCTCATTGAAAATGAATGACTTCCGCCATTTTGGAAGCTCTGGTCACTGTTGGTTTGAATGTACAGTTAGACAGGCACCCCGAGCAGGTGGGGGTTCAGTGTCTTGCTCAAAGGCACCTCGGCAGTGCCCAGGAGTCAAGCTGGCACCACTCCAGCTGCCAGTCCACACATATTTGGTCCAGATGGGATCTTGAGCCGGCAACCCTCAGGTTCCCAATCCAAGTCCCAAGTATGGACTGAGCTACTGCCGCCCCATTTATGTGCTGTATTAATTCTATTTTAATGCTGCACTGCTGCAAAGTGAGACTCCACTGAAAGGACAATAAAGTGCAGTGATAGTTTTATTGTGTGGCTATATATTAGCACAAAGCTAGAGTATAAATAATTGATGTCTTCATCATCACCAAGCTTTCATCCTAACTGCTTCCTGTTTCCAGTCGGTTCTTATGCAGCATCTTCTTAGTGCTGCAGACGGCTCCTGGTCTCATCATGTCATGCAGCCAGCTGTCTCTGCAGTCCAGTCGGTGTTTCCACAGTGAAAGATGGATTTAATAATCTGTCCTCAAACCAGCAGTCAAACTCCAGACTGGAACTTCCTGTGTCTGCATGGGCAGAGTGGGACACTTTTACTGGTCCATCTGGACGAGCTGATGGTGCTCATGTGTGAACTGAGGGTTGACACCAGTGGTGCAGTGCAGGGTATATTGCTACCGTTAACACTGTAGTTACTCCGTCAGTGGGCATGATACACAGCGTCCAGTGGCAGTGTTTAGAGTCAATGCAGGATTAAGTGTACTGTTTATGTCGTGTGGCATAAAATAAGGGTTTGGGGCTTTGACGCCAGAGACCAAGGTTCATGTCTGGTCTCAATGTACGTTGCCTTTTCTTCATTTGCTGGGTCCAGACCTTAGAATCGCCCCCCTCCACAGAGCTGACTGATGGAAAGAAAGTGTAATGCGTTCACAACTCTCTCTCATATTCAGCATTTTTCAAAACCTTTATATCACCAACACAAAATACAAAGGACAGCAACACAAACACATTAGCTAACACAAGCATCCAATTTATATGGTAGGCTTTTTTAAACTGTGTTTATAATCAGTATTTTCTATATTTTCTTAAGACATGATCACTTGTATGTGAAAAGGAATTGTTTGTTGTCATGGACCCACAAGAATTATGATCTCTAACAGGCAGCAGGCAGCTGTTACTAATGGAAAATGCTGGCATGCCGACTGAACCAGAATCAGAATCAGATTTATTGCCAAGTTAATTTGCACAGACAAGTAATTTGCCTTGGTATTTTGGTGCATTACGACTGCAATAAACTTAGTAAGAGAAAAGATAAATATTCAATTTAAGTATCTTAAATATAAAATTGAAATTTACAACAGAAAGTGTGTCAAATATTTATTATCACTGTATCAAGAATATAAAAATATGTGCAACTAGGATTTGTGTTAATGCAACAAGCCAAGTTAAAAGAATAGACTTTGCATTCATGTAATGTGTATTGCTCTGTTCGATGAGAGTCTGTGAAGGGGTCCTGGGCCTTGTGGATGAGGCCAGCTGCAGACAGGATGAAGCTTACTCCTGTGGCGTGAGATTTTTTCTCCTGCTGGAGGGGAGTGTTTGCGTCCTGCTACGTGCCGTGCAACAAAGTAGCAACTAGCTAACACAGTGGAGCATTTAAAGGGAATGGGCACTTCAGAATGAAAATACAGACAGTACTTACTGACCCTCATGCCGACAAGAAGTCCAGTGTAGTTTTTTAATCCACAAAACTCATTCGGGGTATCAGAGGATAACAGTTAGCCGGAATAACAGCTACCCACATGCACTCCTTGAATGCATTTCAAAAACGTCAGAACACCTCGTCCGTCGTAATCCAAGTGCCCTGAAGCCTCGGCATGCAAAAAGTGTTTCGTGGTGGTGCTAGTTCTCGAGTCTCGCGCGAGTTGCCATCTAAACACAACACTCCTGCAGGGCAGGCTAACTGACCACGGTGAGAAATGATGCTATAAAAGTGAAGTAAATTACGTCTTTTCAAGTCAATCTTGCATGCTGCGGTTTCAGGGCACTCAGATCACGACGGACGAGCCGCTCTGATGTTTTTGAAATGCATTAGCGGAGTTTTATTACATTTGCAAAATGTGGGTTCCATGCATTTCAAGTGTAGCTGTTATTCCGGCTAGCTGTTATCCTCCGATACCTCGAACAAGTTTTGTGGATTAAAAAACTACACTGGACTTCTTGTCGGCATGAGGGTCAGTAAGTACTGTCTGTATTTTCATCCTAAAGTGGCCATTTCCTTTAAGAATTTCCCTCAGTAGTTGGTGATTTTTAAAAAAAATTTGTTTCCTAACAAAGCAAAAAAGCAAAATCGAAAACATTTGCAAAGCTCCATCCATGTTAACTTGCAAACGGTATTCTTCTTCTTGTCTCTTATCATGGTGTGTTATTGCAAACATGTGTAGACAGCTTAGAGGAAGTATTCAGATCCTTCACTTAAAGGTCCAGTCTGTAGGATTTCAGGGATATGTTGGCAGAAATGGAACATAATAGCCATAACTATGTTTTCATTCGTGTATAATCACATGGAAAATAAGAATCCTTGTATTTTTGTTACCTTAGAATGAGCCGTTTATCTCTACATACAGAGCAGGTCCTCTCTAAAGGAGAGGCCATATTGTTCTACAGTGGCCCAGAATGATCAAACCAAACACTGGCCCTAGATAGGGCAATTAGCGTTTTTTGTGCCAGCCACCATAATTCTCCAACACGCTTGCCACACCATCTAGTCTTTATGGATTCATCAGCCTCATCCATCAGCAGTCAGCTGCTCAGATGTCCCTCAATCACAAAATATCTTCCTCTGGTGTCCAAGCGCCAAAGACTTCTGTGAAATCTCATTCAGCACAAATCGTCTTTTAATCTGTATACTCATATTCTGTATTCAGTATTATCTTCACTTCATTCTTCTGTCTGTTCTGATTGATTCTGATCTTCTGAAGAGATACGGAGTTGAAGTATATGAAAAGAAAAGACTTAAACAAAGCACAAGTGCCTCAGATTTCTTCCAAAACACCATCTTAAAGGCTCACACACAGGTGTTTTAACTTACTTTGCCTGACTAGACGGTGCATATACAACTTGTGCTTAACTTTCACACCCTTGGCTCTTCAGTTGCACCTGTTAAAGTGTGAAAACTTTCACTTTTTATTGCTCTTATTGTTGCTCATTTGAGTTTGGTGACCTGACCCTCCAGCTTCCAGTGCAGCTCGTCCTAATTTTAACCTGAGTAGAGGTCTGCTTAGTCACTGTAACTAAAAACACCTGTGTGGGAGTGCAGGTTCTCTCTCTGCTATTATGGAGCTGCATTCCCAGGAACAAACATATAAAAAAACCATTGGTGTTGAACTCCATTTAACTGCCTCTGTCTTCATATGTGATAATGTTCCCCTGGTTAGCACAGCTTCAGCAGTGTTACCTAAATAACATTGTGCTGACCCCTGAGGGATTCAGGGCGAGGCTTTAACCTTGGAGTTGGTCTGACAAAACCTGTTGCCACTGTGACACTTTGGCCCTGTTTAGTCAACACGGCCTGTGCTATTCTCTCTGTTTTCACATCAACACATTTTGTTTCCTGTACAATACAGTGTGAAGAAACTGGTTTCCATTTCTTATCTGCGCCCGCTGTTTGAAGAGGCTGTTTACGCTGGCGCTGGATGGAGTTTTCTGTCACACAAATGTTCAGACAGGCGTCTTTTTGTGACGCTGGAAGGTTTTTATCTGATGAATCTATAAGTCGTGTTGCTGTTGTGCTTTTGCTTATCTGACACTTGAATGAGAGAATCTGCTCACCTACGTGTGAAGACAAAGAGTTTTAGTGATCTATGATCTGATACATAAACATGACCTTTATACAGTGGTGAAGGAAGAATTCAGATCCTCTAACTAAATTAAGTGTGTCCTTAGTATTTATACTTAAGTACATTTTGGTGATACATACTTTAAGTAAAATGAGAAGTAAAAGTACTCATTGTGCTGTAAAATGTTCCCTGTCAGTGTTTTATTATCATAAATGATGTTTTTGGATTAATATGACTGCTGCATTCATGTGCATATTACAGATTTTTAATGGCACAGTCTGTGGGGTTTTTCATATGAAAATGACCCCTCCCTTTCTGCCTGCATTGGACTCATCCTCTCCTGCAGGACCCTGCAGGTGTCAGGGTCGTTAGCCTAATCTGGTGGCACCTGTTGAGGCCTTTCACTTGGCTGGTCTCTCCTCTTTGCCACATGCATTGTGTCAGACTAGAGGAAACAATTACAAAGTCATCTGCAGTTCTGTTTTTAATAACTTGTCCTTTAATTTGAAACAGGTGGAAAATAGAAAGACTCTCATTTTTAGTCAGTGAACACTGATTTTAGTCAGTGAACACTGATTTTATCGCCAAAATGTCAGTGACTGACACTAATCAAGTTGTAGGTTTAATGAGTTTCCTCCACCTGAGATTTTAATGATTCCTATTTTAAGCTATTTTAAAATAAGAACCCTGTAAAACAGATCCTAAATATGTACACAGCTACAAGCTAAAGTAGGCTTAAGCTTCATGTCCCAGACAAAAGAGCAACCATTACTAGCTGGAAATGAGGTTAATGAGAGCGGTGAGCATGAACCAAATAATAAAGTGCGGTAAAGCCAAAACAACAAGCTAGAGGAGGCTAAAAAGCCATGTAGCTCTGGAGAGTTTCTGTGTGATTGACACCACAAAAACTCTCACATTATATTCTAATTAATTCAATTGTTAATATAGAAAATAGTGAGTGGTTAGAGAAGCTTTAGGGCATGGTGACACATGAACAAATGCACACGAATGACAGTCACTTAAGGTGATATTTGTGCAAAATGTGGGCAGCGCCTGAAGTAACGGCTAATGTTAACTACTGTACGCTACTGAAGATGTGAATTTGCTTTGCCACCATAAGCAAATTATTTATTTGACCCTCTGCTCGCATTGTATTGTAGTGAACAGGAGGTCATTATTTGCCACTCTTAAAGGGACAGTGCACCAAAAAATGAAAATCCAGCCATCACCTACTCACCCATATGCCGACAGAGGCTCAGGTGAAGTTTTAGAGTCCTCACATCCCTTGCGGAGATCGGCGGGGGGAGCGGCTAGCACACCTAATTGCAGACGACGCCCCAGACTAACATCCAAGAACACAAAATTGAAACCACAAAATATCCAACACGCTCATCCGTAGTGATCCAAGTGTGCTGCAGCCCCGACATAAAAAGTTGTCGCGAAAAATGTCATATGAACTCTGTTTTTAGCCTCACTGTAGACTGTAGCTCTGACTGCTTCTCTTCACCTGAGCCTCCGTCGACATATAGGTGAGTAGATAATGGCTGAATTTTCATTTTTGGGTGCACTATCCCTTTAATGTTCTATCATGTGTGACTGTGTCCTTGACAGGGACTTGTGACTCCAAACACCTGCTCCACCGCATACATCGAAGTGTTAAAAGTGTTGTTAGGAAACAAAAAGCAAAGAGAAGTTGAAGTGTGATCCACCCAGACCAAAGATACTGTGTGTTACTGCTCATGGAAGTGAGTTATTACATCGTGTACATGAGGAAATTCTTGTCAGCAATACCTGTCCTCATGTTGCTCCCTGTTGGATAACTTTAGCAAGTCCGACTCTGGGTCAAGAATGAAATCCAACGCCTGTAGATGAAAAATAAAACTCCCCATATTTGACTCCACCTTTGAATTTTAACAGGACTTTTCTTTTTCTGTTTTTTTACGGAGCTACATGAAAGTGTTTTATGGGGAACCTGCATGACACGGGGGGATACCACCTCTGAAGTACAGTTTGGACACTTGACTCATCCAATACATCACCTGTAAGTCTATCTTTGGGAAAGACGGACAACCTGCCTTTGATCAGGGCGATTGCAGAGTTGTCAGTGCCTTTAGTTACAGGGGGGGTCATGGGGGTATTCTGTACTGCAGTACTGTACAAATCACATGTGTCACATGTTAGACACAGTATGGCCTTACGATACACAAACAGAGGAGATGGTTGTAAACTTTCTGAATGACAGTAAAATGTTTTTATCTTCAGGTGTTCTTCAAGGGTTTTTGATCCGTGGGTCACTGATGGGACTCTTTAAATTTAATAGGATGTTAATAATGTGGGAATTTGTTTTTGGCTTTTCACGTAGAGCATATATTAAAAGACAATCCACAAGATGGCTTTAGAAGACATAGTTGCAGTTAAATATTTGTCAAGAAAAGACTCATGTTGGCATATGGTGGGGGACAGGTGTACAATTTTGTTTAGACCTATCATTCTACTCAAAATACTTTCAGTCTGTTTATTAATTCTTCAACCTTGTTTTCTTTATGTTGTGTGCAAAAACTGTTTCAAATCTTCAGAAGTGCTCATAATTAAAGTTGAGATAAAATGATAAATGACTTTAACCATTTTAGATCATTCGCAGACATTTTGTGCAACAAAATATACCAAATGAACGAACGAACTGCACTTAGGCGGCAAACAAATTTGAGTTCAATTAAACTGAACCAAACAGGGCAGGTGTGAAATAATGCCTGTTTTTCATCAGTGTCTGACACAGAGGTCAACGACCAAGCAGCGATATTTGACGACTTTGCCCACATTTCAATGATCAAACCTTTGCTTTTATTTCCAAACAATGGGACCTTCATTCATTAATCTCATTCACTCAGTCATTTCTCTCTTGTACTGCATGATGTCACAAAATGTTAGAAACACACTCTGACACACCATCTCACGCTGCATTAAACAGTCACCACAGTGCAGAATATTAACACTGAAACAGGATCTTCAGTTTCCTGTCCAGCACGGCGTTTAACAAGAGGTTTGATGTGGCCTCCGATAGGATTTACACTGCAGAACTCATTATTAGGAACCAATGAGGCTTAAAATATTCTCACCTTGTGACAGTTTTGACTCCGAGTCATTTTCCTGCAGAGAGACTTGAACTTTTTTCCCTTCAGAGTGTATCGTATTAACCCTGTGAGAATTAGCGCAGGTTGCACTGACATGAAAGAAACAAGTGAAGGAAAAGGAAGATGACATACAAGCATTATTTGCCCACAAATACGCCGGGTCGAACACAGTTTATGTTGGCTCTCTAAAATACCTTCAAGTGTAGGTTTGAGTAAACTGCTCCACCTGTAGGAGATTTATCAAGAGGGTCTTTGGAGGACAGCAGGAGGTCTTTTAACATGTGCTACTCAGCTGCTCGCCTTATAGAGGAAAACCTGCACACGTTACAATAATGGAGGGCAAGATTTACGCCCCCGCTCAGACTCAAAAAATAAAAAAGAATCCCTCCAAACCACATTTCCTACGGGGTGATTATTGCTCCGATTCAAGGCATGATGTAACAGTATATATCTGTGATACTAATGACTCTTGTGGTTTGCATGTGGAACAACTTCCCAAAGTCCTAAACCTCTCAGGTAGCAGAAACCTGCTGCTGCGGTGGAACAGATCTCTGCTCCGCTTGTCCTCCATCATAAGTAATATGTGTGTGAAGAACAAAACCAAGAGGCAGGAAAAATATTCCACTTCCTCTGGGCCTGAGCGCGGAGTGTCGACAGCTCAAGTCCTCATGTGAACAGTCGTGTTCAATGCTTTTACTTCTCCAGTAGAAGACGTATAAAGCGCCCCGTAGGCCCTGGAGGTAATATATGTATGCTTAAAAAATGCTATAAGGTGACCGTGTGTTGATGTGCTTAATAACTCATCGTCTTTTAGATTGGTTTAGAAAGGTTTGGAATAAAAAGGAAGCCTCTGAAGGTGAAACATTCAGCAAAAGTTAAATGATAACAAAAGGCCAGTTACAGAGCTGCAAGTATTGATTACATCCTCCTGGACTCCTCTTTTTCATATATGTTCATGTTCTCTGTATCATTTTGTCATATGGATCGTCTGTATTGTAATTTTATCATGCTGGTGTGTTCTATACACTTTCTTCTATTGCATGTCTGTGCGTCCTGCAGGGATCCCTCCTCAGTTGCCCCTCCTGATGTTCCTTCCATATTTTCTCCTTTAAAGTTTTTCGGGGGAGTTTTTCCTTCTCGGCTGCAGGGGTCAAAGGACAGAGGGAGTTGTAAATTACAAGTAGATTGTAAAGCTCCCTGAGGACGATTGTGATTTGTAATATTGGGCTGAATGAATAAAACTGACCTGACTGGACTATTTTTGTAATCAAGAGCTCCTGTGTTTCTTTCCCCAATCATTGATCAAGCAATAAAACCACCAGGGGTGTAAATATGCACAGTGCAGGCAGTACGGCTGCACTGGGGCCCGTGAGGTGGAGGGGAGGGGTTTCTTCTTCCTTCTCTCGGCCACCAAAGATGTAGATTTTTTTGTTGAATACAGCGACCATTCTCTTGTGACTCACGCCAAAAAATGGGCGCCTCTTCTATTTTCAAGCTTGCTTGCGAAATCGCGTAGAATGGATGCAGTGTGAATGCTCTAACCTGTTAACATGCTCGCCGAAATGAAAACATTTACACTGTTAGCGAGCGCTACTCGAACGCATCACTTACGGTGTAAATGAGGCCTTAAAGTACCTCTCCTGGATTGTGACATTTATTAGTCATTAGGGGCTGATTAGTAACATCGTCATGTTCAAACATGTTTTCTTCTGCTGGCATATGTCATTCAGACATGGTTAAATCACTTTCCATCAACAGGTGGTGTTAACAGCTGGTATCCACGGTTACAAAATCAAACCTCGTACACAACCGTCATCTTAGGTTTATATATTTCTGGTAGCTAAACCCTCAGCTAGCTCTGCCAGTCAGTGCAGTGTGTCCTGATTTTACTACTTGTGTCTTTTAATCTCCCTCTTGGGCTTCTTTTCCAAAATGCAAAATATTATAAGAACATTGATACAAAGACTCAAAGATGGAGCATTCACCGACATGCAAAGAGGTGTTTTCTGTCTTTAGGGTTTGTTTCCTGCTCTGTGCAGCCCACTGTACATGACCTTTTCTGCAATTCAAGGAGTCCTGTGAACAGTTTCACTGACTTTACTTTGGATATGGTGGTCTACAATGGTGTGCATGGATTTTTGCTGCACTGTATTTGGCCATTGAGATTTATATTACATAAATAATTAGATTATATTAATGCATCCATGACAGATTGAGCTCCTGTTGCAGCGGTGATTACTGTGTGTGCACTTATCTGCTGTACAAGAGGTCTATAATGAAACAAGGCTTCGAGGCAGAGAATTAGAAAGATTTTTACTGCTCGAATTACTCGAGTTCCTTAAGTTATTGTTTCAGTCCGGTCTGACTTCTTATCGTTGTCTGAATGCACCTGTTACATTTATTAAAACTGTCCATGTTTCCATGCCACATGAGACTGGAAATGTTTAATATAATTCAGCAACATGGCTCCATTGGACCAGTCTGAGGCTGAGAGGCTGAGGAGCTCTGATTTCCACTCCTCAATAAGCATTACCTTATTGCCCACTTTCCCCTGCTGAAGCACAGGTGAGCGGAGCCATGTCCTGCCTCGTACGCACACTCACAACAGCTGCAGGTTTCATATACGAACACTTGATATGAAAAAGGACATAATCTGATCTTGACTGCCATCAGCAAAATCCCCATCAGTGCAGTAAAGACTCACACTGAACCGCACAGATTTATCTGGATTAGGAATGAGCTGTAATGGTATTAATATTAGTCCACAGTAGCACATGCTGGGTTGTATCAGCCATGTGTTTTCAGCCATGATTAATGAATTAGGCTTTGCATTGGATGACTTTATTGTAGCCAGTGAAACATAGAGGAATCTTCTCATGGCTTTTATTACAGAAGACTTTTAGTTTTGCACAAAAAAATGTCTGTATTTAAGACTTGGATGCAGACATAACCTCGATGGACAGTCAGTCATACATTAAGGATACTTATTGTGTAGCACATTTACTCAAGTATTGTAAATAAGTGTTGGGTGTTGCTTCCCATAAGATTTTAAAGCTGTACCTTGTTTTTTTTTCCTAAACCCAACCACATGTGTTTGTTGTTGAAGGAAAAAAGATGTCAATTCGTGGGGCTGTACCGACGTTATGCGTTTATTTTGACTTTTTAACTGAACTGAACTGGCGGCTAGCAGCAAACGGTGCAAACTTCCAATACGTTCTCATTCCAACTGGTCAAATATGTCGTGCTTGGTATCCTTTTGCATCTGGTGTTGATGTTATCAGAATGCCATGTCAGTTTACACTTGATACATGCGTTGTATCTTTTCAGAATACACTCCTGTTTTCACAGAGGTTTCTGTTTGTTTGAGGCATACAGCCATTTTCAAAATCAACTTACAGTGTTGGTAAAACACCTCGTATTTACTTTTATTTCCCTGTACATCAGAGGCACGTTGTTCAGTTAAGAAAAAGACATCATAGTTTGGCACATTATTGACATGGGAGTCGAACAGCTGGCTCCTGGTGAAAGTCCAGGGTTTGTTGGACCCATTCACCTCCCCTTCTACCCGCCCTGTAGGGACTCTCCTCTTCCTTATATTATGCTGTTACCAGCCGCAGTACAAACTGCTGCCATCCAGTGTGTTTCATAATGCTGCAAAAGCATCTCACATGGATGTCCACTGACCTACTGTCTGTATTTGACAACTTTGGTTGGTGGCGGCTGCGTCTTCTCGTCATATAGGTTTTCTTATTTTATGCTTTTACCTTGTTAATTTCTAAATCCTTATTTTATTTTATTACCTTGTGCTGTGAAGGGTGCTATAAGAATAAAGTTTTACTTACTTACTTACGTTACTCCACTAAATCTTTACATATCACTGTTAATGTTTTGAATGTCTCATCCAGAAACTTTAAAGTGTCTGTAGTGACGCAGAGTTGAGGACTGGACTTGGAGCCACCTGAGCCGTGTGCCTGGCTGTCCACAAGGATTGATGGGAAAGCCAGACAGCATGTGCGATGTTTTACTGTGAGCTGCTCTTCTGTTTTCTCGCTGGAAAAAAAAAAAAACCCTCACGTCCACGGAGCACACGTTTTTAGCTGCATGGCCTGAACAGGAAAAGGGGCTACAGTATATAGGCTATAGCATGACATGTGTAAGCAGATCTCGCTGCATTTGAAGTTTTAAAAGCTTCTGCCTGAAAGATTTAGTATTAAGAGGGGGGAACTGTATACGACACCCTTGCAGGACCCCTTATAAATTGGAATCAATTTTTCAAAGGAAATCATAAAAGCCCTTTTTCCTTTTCCCCTCTTGCCGTGCCATGCTGATGGCTCCATTTAAAGTGGGCCTATCCACATTCTTTCACCATTACTGCTAAGTATCCGCCTCGAGCTTTACCTTCAGTGACAGGGCTGAGGTTAGAGTTTGGAGTTTAACAACCCAATTTGAGACATTTTTTACATTACATCAGGATATGTTGTGGTATTGTTTGGGGGGAAAAAAGAATAATACTGGGCCGGGGAGAACGACAAAGCCAGTCACTTCCTACAAATTGACCCAGCTGGTGATGAGAAAAGCAAAGTAACGGCTCCTAAAAGGCCCCATATGTTTAAAGAGGATGGTTTCTGGTCCTGTCACGCTTCACTTGGTGAGCTTGTAACAAAAAAGGGGGACTCTCTCCGGAGGTAACGGTGACGCAAGTGGCTCCCGTTCGCTCTTCATCCCGGTCATCACCGCTTTCATCAAGATCCACAAAGTTCGTCCAATAACGGCCTAATAACGTTTATCGCTGCAGTTTATTGTTCCTTGTTGAGAAAATGTCACAGGCTGTGTAAAACTCAGATGAAAGGGAGGTTTTGGAGTACAGACGACCCCTTTAATGTGCTTCAGTTTCAGGGGGCTCACTCAGTTCCCCTCTTCAATGTGTAAAACACTCATCCATGTACTGTACCCTCTGGGTGAGACATCCAAAGTGTCACAGGTTAGATCCCTAAAACTGTGGCTTCATGTTTTTAATTTAAATCATCACCTCATTGGTTTCAGAGCATCTCAGTGGAAAATTATCCAGCTGGCTAACACTGACGCATTTACAGCCATGCTGATTAATGTGTGTTGAACTTATAGATACATTTTTCTGAAATTAAATGCCTTTTGTTTTCAAAGCAGACAAGCTGAAAACAACCCGAGTATGAAGTGTATTTATAGTAAATGAAAAAAATATTTTTCTCACGGACCGGTTATTGAGTTTGTTTCTAACCCTCGTCTGCTGAGTTTTAACTTTACTTTCAGTTGACGTCACATTCTGCCTTGAGTATATCCATCAGCACCAACTCTGTCCTTCGGTGGTGGTTCCTGCGGTAGACACGCACCCGTAAAATTACCCCAAAGTTCCTGCGGTGGAAACGGGCCTTATGAGATGGGGAGTCAGAGAAAAGGAACTGGAGGGTACATCCATGGGCGCTTGAACTAGCTAGCAGCAGTCTCTTTTAAATACCAGCCTCCTAGGTGAAAGTCCGTGGTTGTTGGACCACCAGCCCTCCTGCATAGTCTCCTTGTACTTCTGCCGCCTTAACTTTAGTTGTTGTTTAGTCACGTTTCCTCCTGATGCCGCTGGTAGCTGTAAAACTATAACAATGACCTGCCACATATCCTGCTAACGTGAAAGGGCAGCATTTTTTGTCGGTGTCTGATGCCAGAAGTCTGTGCTCTAGCGCCAGATTTCGACGACTTTGGAGTGGGACCGGGTTGGAGGAAATGATAGTGAGTCCTCCTGGATCTACACAGGTATTAAACATATCAACTGAAGGTCATTTTGACCAGGCCTGATCGCCTTTTATCTGTGACAGTTCGGAGAATTTGGCATGTTGAGTCTGGTCAGAAGCTGAGCTGTCTGACTGCATTATCAGCCTCCTATATCGGCGAAGTGTTTCTTCTGCCTTTTCTCCCTCCACAAGAAAGCAGTTACTGACTGATAAAGATGGTGCAAAGCAAAACTCGCATCTCTACATACAGTTCTCTATCAGATATATTTTCCTTTTTATATTTAGAGCAGATGATAGTTTTACAGTGGCCTGAATATGGCAGTCCATTTTGTTTTTATTGGATTACAAATTACTGGTTGTCAGCTGTGGTCTCTGCAGCATGTTGTGTTATCTCAATACTGTACAACAAGTCTTTATTTAGACAGCTAATTACATGCTGCATCCTCTGGCTTAAGATTTCCTCCATGCCGGCCTTCAGTGTCTGTCTTCACCATGCCGCTCCTCGGTTTCCTCCCTCCCTCGTTCCCACAGGGATGTAACAGTTAAATGAGGCAGACGATGAGCTTCACCTCCCTGTAAAGTGTGTTAGTGAGATGACTTGAGGGTGGTCTCTGGAGGGCCCGAGTCCTTGTAAAGACGAGGACCTCCCCATCTGTACGCTGCCCTCTCTGGGTCTGGTGGGGCCCGGCTCTCTTTCAACTGATGACTCACCCAGCTGGAGTTCCCAAACACTCATTGTGTTAACCTTTACCTCCACGGAAAGTCCAGAGAGTCGTTATATTCACCTTTTAAATTACTGTCCTACCTCCGATTCACTCCGGTGCTCTGACATGATTGATGATGTTGGAACTTTTCCACAATACTTTTTCTGCTTCTTTTGAGACTTCTGTAATAATAAAATAATAATAATTGTCATCTCGGAAGAGTTAATCCAGATTTGCACCACTTTCTTGTCATTCTGAAAATATTTAATGTGACCATGCTTCTAATTTACAGGATGTGAGTGTTAAGAAGGCACCAGACGCAAGAAGGGACACAGCAAATACTTCAAGTAACTTCAGCAACTTGTAAGTTTTCCCTTACGGAGACTTGACTTTCACACCTAGTAGCGTCTTTTGCCCTGTTCAGACATGGTATTAACATTCATCCTGGGCGATCAGATCACCAGTTGACAATTTCTACGTACAGGGGTGTTTGCATGAAATGCGTCCTGAGATCTGATTACTCAGACCACATTCGGAGGTGGTCTAGGCCGCATGTGGTCACATTCTTTCAGTCGTGTGTACACTAATTTGTCCTGGGGCCACACCTGGGTCCTTGCTTATCCGATTACTGCCGTCACAGGTTCGATGCCGGCCGTGCTGAAGGACCATTCCACTCATTTCAACTTCTGGTTAGCACAAGCTAACACATTAGCAGTTAAGAGGTCCCAAAAGATTCACACTACTAAAAGGGCAACTGGCGGGGAAACACATTCTCACTCCAACCTCGTAATATACCAACGTTTGTTCATGGACTCTCCACGTCCAGATACGACATGCAGTGTACCCTGGGTGCGTTGGTTGCTGACAAAATAAATGTACTAATATCAAGTCTGAGTCGGGCTTCAGCGCAGCCAGTGTGGCAGAGGTTTGATGCTGCACCTTCACATATTTCCCCAGCTCAGAACTTCAGTTTGCGAAGTTACATATGATTTATTTTTGCGCTAAAACAGATTGGGCTTTGAAAGTGTCGTAATTTCAGGATTATTTGCAGGCATTTGTAAGGTGCTGTAAGGTGGTGAGAAAATCGGATTTAACATCTAGAGAAACTGGAATGACGATGAGCGGCAGGGGAAAGATGAAGACCTGCGAATGTATTCAAACACAGATTATAAAAAGACATTCTGAATTTAAAAACATTTTACTTATAACTTTGAAAGTTATAAGTATGTGATGTAAATAATAGGATATACAGTATGCTGGGAAGTCAGACATCAGACAAAATGGCATCTAAATACTTGTTTCCCCACAGCTGTGATATGAAAACCACAGCCCTCAGATATTCACTCCTCCCTTCTCTCAGACTCACATACTTTCCAGTGTGACTCCCTGAGGTGCCCAGCATGGTTCCACAGATTTGACCAGTATGGTCTAATGGTAACCAGACCTCACTCTCTCTCTCACTCTTCACCCCTTTTCCTCTCCCTCCTCTTTCTCTGTATCACATCTGTCAGTCCAGCTCATCCTTCAGTCTTTTCTGTCTCAATTCAAACATCCGTCTTCCGTCATCTTTATCTACATTCACGGCTCTTAAAGAGGTAATGTTCTTCCTCTTCCATCTTACTTAGACGCTCAGTCCGGTCGCTCTGCTGTCTCTGTAGCACAGACTTCACCTGTCAGATGTTCTTTATTCTTCTTCAGACTTTCAGTGAAGTTTAAGTTCTGGGCTGATGAATAAAAGGTATTATTTTGGTTGTTCAGATATCCTCTGGCAGATCGTTCCAGAGCCTCGGGGCCGTGACAGCAAACTCTGTGTCCCCTTTGGTTGTCAGCCAGACCTCTGGAAAAGAGGAAAGGCCTCTAGCCAAGGATCTCAAGGCACGTACCGGCAAGTATGGCACTACTAGGTCAGAGATATGACCATGAAGAGCCTTAATAAATAATAAATAATAATTTTAAGGCTATACGAAGATGGCAAAGAGTTTTCAAGTAGCTGTTTCCTCAGTTCGTAATGTAATTAGGAAATTAACAGGAACTGTGGAGGTCAAGTTGAGGTCTAAAGGACCAAGAAAACTTTCAAAGAGAGTTGCTCGTAGGATTGTTAGAAAGGCAAATCAAAACCCTGGTTTGGCTGCAAAAGACCTGCAGGAAGATTGATCAGACTCGGGAGTGGTGGTGCACTGTTCTACTGTGCAGACACACCCGTACAAATATGACCTTCATGGACGAGTCATCAGAAGAAAACCTTTCCTGTGTCCTCACCACAAAATTCAGCAACAGAATTTTGCAAAGGAACATCTTCAAAGGTCTGATGCTTTTTGGAAACCTGTGGACCTACATTATTTCTGCATATAGCGACGTAAAAGTGATACAACCATTGTGAACGTCCTTAAACTCTGACTGATACTCCCCTCGAGGTTTGGTGACCTGCAGAGACGATTGTCCCACGGGATATCGTTCCACATTTGAAACCTGAGGTCGTCTGCTGAGCGCTGACGTCTTAAAACCTCTTCAAACATTTTACTAATTTGTTAAGCCTCCACGGGCCGAGCTTGGTAATCCACCAGGAGACGACATGAGAGAGAGAGAGGGCCTCGTCTCGTCTCTAAAGCTCACCGGCTGATGCAGACCCGAACGTGCAGAAACACTCTCACAAGAAACACACCAGTGATTTCTGTCTAAACTGTAGGGATTATCAAACCTCTGCGCTGTGTGTTACTTTATACTGTAGTATCACAGATACGTAGAGAGATATGAGCTCATATGCAATGTATAATGTTAAGATTTCAGTGTGTATGTTGATGTGCGTTATGGTTATTTAAGCAGAGGAAAGAAAATTGTGCCAACATGATGAGAAAACCAAGAGGAAACACTCTTGTTTTGGAGAGATGTTGATAATCAGCAACTTGGCTTTATGATCTTACAGGACGCAAACACCGCCTAACTTTAGTTCTTGTCCTGCTGTGTTTCCCCCTGACGCCGCTGAGTGCCTTTAAATTATAACGGCGACCGGCCAAAAGCACAACTTTTTTCGTCCATGTCTGACGCTTCAAGCGCTGCATTTTCGACGATCTTTGGAGTGAGTCCGAGTAGGTAAATTATTGTACAACAACAACTATTACTTCAACCACTAACAACAACTATAGACTGACTGAAACTAAAATGTAATCAGACACATAAAACTGAGTGAAACTTCCAGATTTAAGTAACTCTGTCCCTGTGTAACCCCTTTGGCCTGGCCGCTGTCTTTTACCCACCATTCTCTGCTTCGGTGGTGTTGTGTATCACTCAACCTCTGAGCCTGTGTGTGTGTGTGTGTGTGTGTGTGTGTGTGTGTGTGTGTGTGTGTGTGTGTGTGTGTGTGTCTTAGTGAGAAACCTTCCTGCTGATCTGTTACTCTGCAGCTTCAACTTCAAGCTGCGTCCACCAGCTGCTGTGTAAACACGGCTGATCAGACGCACGCAGTCCTGGCAGGTCAGTGAATCACTCACAGTCCTGCAGCGGCCTGCTGGGAAACTGACCACATAATCACTGCAGACGGTCAGTGCTTTAGTTCCTTCTGCAGAGGTTAAGAAGGTTAACAAAAATAATTCATTTATAGAGGAAAACAAGCCATCTTCTACACCTGCAGCTGTTTAACTCAGCACCCTGAGAGATTTAATTTAAGATATGATGTTGCAACAACACTGACCTTTTTTATTTAAGTAAAAATAAAATACAACAATAGTGGTGAACAGAATACTTTAAAGACCATTTTCTGTGAATTAGACTCAAAATGACAGAAAATTTTCACTGCATATTTTCTGTTTTAAGACCTACAAACACAACCAAAGAAAAAAAAAAACAGAACTACACTAACAAGAAGATTTTTACAATACAAATTCAGAAAGATATATTTAAAAATGTGTAAAATATATATGTTTCTAAAATGAAAACAGCTGTAAAGAGTTTGAAACTAAGAGGACCGAATTGGCAAATAGTGACAAAATAAGACACATCCAAAAAAGTGTGTTAATGTAATGGGTATGGAGATGTAAAAGTCAGATTAAGTGAAGATTAAGTGTATGTGTTATAGAAACATTTTAGTTCCTGCAGAGCGTCATCCTGCTGTGAGTTAGTATAAAGATGATTAAACGACATCTTACGGCAACATTAAAATAATAAACTCATAATAACAATCTCAATTTGTTTAAAAAGCATATCATAAATCATTAGATATGGCTTTTATATCCTGGTCATTGCTTTAAGTGAGATCATGAAAGGTTGAAATGTTTGTAGCACCTCTCAGTGTAATCAGTGGCTGCAGCTGAGACACTCGTCAGTGATTTCAGCTGTGCAGGGAGCTGCGGAGGTGATATATATATGCGACCCAAAATGTGACACACTGCAGTCAGTCAGTGTGTTGACTGCAAGAGTAAGTGTGTGTGAATCTCATTTAGTGTGTGAGAAATACTGGATGTGCAAGTGCTTTTCAGTCCTGCAATAAGTCCGACCTTAAGGCTGCAGTTTGTGGTGCTGAACTTCGTATACTGCATTATCCAGAAAGGTTTCTCTGTTCACTGCCATCACTGAGGAAAAAAGGTTTACTTAAAGTATTAGAAAAACCTGTCAGCAGCACTGCAGCCTGCAAAATGATCAAGAAGTTGAATCAACACCATGAACAAGACTTACTTTTAGATTCACACGGGACACAAACTGTGGTCCCCTGGGTGAAAGTCCATTTGTTTGACCTACCCACCTCCTGTCCTATGTGGACTGTCTCACTCTTTATACAGCTGCCCTATAGTGTCAGATATAAATGTGAGTGGGTTTACAATGGACTTAGTTGAAAGCCCAGTGCGTCTCACAGAAATGCCAATGGCTGCCTTTGGCACTGAGGGGCGTGGCAAAGAATTGTTATTCGGTGACTTGGGAATGAGGACAGGAGATTTTAAAGGGGGACTGATATTAATTGCCGAACAAATTTTCAACAGCAACTACATGTTCAGCGAAAATGACAAAAAGACCTTTTTTCCCTTTAAAAGACGCCCATAAATCGTCAGTTGTTTCTTCAGAGAAAGATGGAAAAGGGCCAAGCTATGACATGAGAGCTGACCTGAAGTTAATGAATTAGTTTTTCACAAACTGGTGTCACTCCAAAGTCATCAAAATCCGACGCTTGGGGCAGTGACTTCCAGTGTCAGACACTGATGAATAAAGCTGTCCCTTAACGTCAGCATGATATGCACATTAAACTATAGTGTTGGCTGGCAGCGTCACACAGCAGACACAGGGTGGGACAAGATCAAAAGTTAAGGTAGGAAAACTCCAAGTAGGGTGGACTGGAGGGGTGGTGAATGGGTCCAACAAACACCGGCTTTCATGTCAGAGAGCGGTGTTTGCGTCCCCTAAGATTCTTAAGCCAAACACCTATTTCTTTTTTCTTAAACCTAACCAGGTGTTTTTGTTGTGTAAACCCAGCCATGTGCATTATTTGTTGAAGGAAAAAAAATGTCAGTTTGCAGCGTTGTACCGATGTAATGAGTTTATTTTGAAAGAGACTGTATGTAAACGTTAAGTTTCCTGTGTTGTTTTTCACCAAATGCATGACTGACAATGGTCTGTCCAGATTTAATGCTGTCTCTTCTCTAGGCAGCCCTGCCTCCTAGAAATCATGTTTGTATACAACTAATTTGAAACAGCTGTTTTGATGGAAACATAATGCCGAGCATTTTCTGTTTCCATCAACATAATGATGAAATGGTGCGAATTAACACATTTTGCAAATCATAAAATTGTTTGTACGGGTCGTATCAGTGAACAATTTGCTAACAACGTATTTCAGAAATCAGCAAAATGTTCACAGACAAAATATTTCAGTTGTTTTCCACCAAAACAGGCAGTCTAGCAACACAGTTTTCACTTTTACTACAGCATTATGATTTTTATTACCTTTTTTTTATCTTTCCCTGACCTTAACCAGAGTGCATTTAATGCCTTAACCTAAGACAGGAGTCTAGATGTGAACCTGAGGTTCTGGTGCCAAGGTCCTGCACTTTGTGTGCCCTCCATCCTTCTCAGCCACCTCCTCACGCAGCCTCCAGGGTACATGACTTTCATATTTTGTCTCTGAACATAATCCAGGTACCAGTAAAATTGTCCCAGCAACGTATCTAAGAAAGCAGTTTAGTAACATTCAAATGTCATTTCTAGGGGACAGGGTTGCTCTGGGTAGACTCAGCACCACATCTGAAGTCTGTGGAACAGCAGCAGAGCTAATATTTTTAGCCCAGAGAAAGCTGGCGGCAGGATTACAACAGCCCTGGTTTCACTGACCACTGAATAAAAACTGCAAAACCATCCTTAGAATAATAAAAAATAAAACAGCGATTGTTAAAATACTCAAAATGGATCGTGCCAAGAGCCGAGCGGCAGGGAAAACAGGCCCGGACGTGACCAAACAAGATACATTTCCATCTGACACATGTGTCCCTTCAACCCTACATAAAAGAAAGGTGTAAGTCAATGTGCATGACCTTGCATAAACACTTGCCATAAAAGTTAACACAGAGGATTTGAAGTGCTTCAGCTCCTTGATGTGGGCTCGCTGATGACCTGCACAGATCTGGTCGTCTTGGCAGAGGCCAGCTGCTCCTAGAGGGCTACTTCAAATCATCGGCCTCGGCAAGTATGACGCAGCTATTTCCGTGCAGGCAGGTTACAATAGGAACAGGAATGCTGTAAAAAAAAGAAAACGGGATCTGGAATCTAGATTGAAACATATAAAGCAGTGCATTAATCTCTGCTGGAGGTTTTCCTTTTGTGCTTGGAGAGAGTGACGGCTGGCGATGACCTCTGCATCTGTCCGACTCGAGGTTTAATGAGCTGCCTCGACCCCTCGCCTCCCCTCATTGGCTCTTTGGGTAAGTGTGAGGAGTCGAGGCCAGTGGCGGAAGAAGTACTTAAGATCCTCAAGTAAAAGTAACAGCACAGTAATACAAAAATACTAGCCTTGTATCAAAAGTTAAAGTACTTGTTCTGCAGAAAAACAGCCTTAGTTATGGTATATTATTTATTTCACATAAAGAGACGGAAATAATACTCAAGGTCCTTAACGCGAGTAAAAGTACTAATACAGCAATGTGTAACAATCCATCACAAGTTAAAGTGCTGTGTTCAAAATCCTCCTTGACTGGTCCATCCATCCATTTTCATTGTTCGTTGATGTTCTGACCTAAAAATCATACTGTAACTGTGGTTTCCGTGATTTATTTGACATTTTGTCTCATCCATTGGTTTTCTATAGGAAGCCTCATTGTCCGTTGGTAGTAATCCGCCACCGGAAACAGAGAGGGGGTTGTTTACGACAAGGTTGTAGTCATTGTAGTCTTTTAGCTCAGCGAAAGTGCCAGCTCAACAGTGCTGTGTGGGCTCCTCCTCTTCACAGGAATTCTCCCGCACAAAACTTGGCCATTATTACTCGCTTACAAACAACCTTTGCAGTACGATGCCTTTGAACACAACGCCAACCTTCCTCTTCTGCTTCTTTTCTGTGTCCCATCACACTGCAATGGTTTCCTGCCGGTTGGCGACACCCACGTAAAGGAGCATTATCACCATCAAGTGGGCTGGAGTGTATAACGCTTCAGGGTCAAATGAATGATCAAGCGAAAGTTTACACATGGGTGTGAGGCAGCTGGAAAAGTAGTTCCACAATCGAGATGAATAGCGATGGAAATAACGGATGGAAACCACAGTTTGCGACGATTTTTATGTCAGAACATCAACGAACACCACTGACCACTTGGTGAGTTTCATGGCTTTGAAAACGAACGTTTAGGGTGGTTTTAGGACAGGTTCACGCATGGGCATAGGCAGCATTGTTAAGCCAGGCAGGGGAAAGCCAAATTCTCCAAAAAGGAGCAATCGTCAAAGTTTTCATCATAAACAACCCAGAAATGGGGCTCAAAGTGCAAAATACTGGACTTCTCCTTTGAATAATTTGTTGGCACCCAACTGGAGACCAAGCAACACCAGCTATTACACGATACATCCATCCATTTTCATAACTGCTTATCCTCTTGACGGTCGCGGGTATGCTTGAGCCTATCCCAGCTGACATTGGGCAAGAGGTGGGGTTCACCCTGGACAGGTCACCAGACTATCACAGGGCTGACACATAGAGACAGACAACCATTCACACCTACATTCACACCTACGGACAATTTAGAGTCACCGGTTAACCTGCATGTCTTTGGACTGTGGGAGGAAGCTGGAGCACCTGGAGGAGACCCATGCTGACACAGGGAGAACATGCAAACTCTGCAAAGAAGGGCTCCCTCCTGGGATCAAACCAGGAACCCTGTTGCTGTGAGGCAACAGTGCTAACCACAACACCACTGTTACTTGATACAGTAACAGCAGTGGATGGAAATGTGCATTCATTTGTCTTTTCTTTTTCTGATTTTCAGGAAATTCTGTTAAACTTTGTACTAAATTTGGATGAAAACTGACAATTATCGACATCTGAAACAGAAACTGCTCCTTTGTAAAGCCAAAAATGTTGGTAAGCGCTGATTCAATCTTTAACAAAGCATTTTATTTTATCAGCATATCGTATGTGTGTAATGTCAAACATGAATCTGAAAAGTATTATCGCTGCAAAAGAGGAGTAAAAAGACATTTTTCCTTCTGAATTTTTGTGGGGTAGAAGAATAAAGTAGCTGCAAATGAAAAAAGTTCAAGTACTTAAAAAATTGTACTTGAATACCATGCTTGAGTAAATGTACTTAGTTACGTTCCAGCCGTGGTGGATTCGGGGCGGAGGTGAGGCAGGATGAAAGCCTATAAAGGATGTAGGGTGATGTGATCTACTGAACTAATCTTGTTCACGGATACACAAGCCCTGAAGCTTTGAATAAATCAGAAGAGACTCCCCTCTGCCCTCCCCTCCTCCTCCCGCTAAACTCTTTTCTTCCCTCCATCCTCTCTTTTTATTCCAAGTTCCCACATGTGCCCAATATATCATTTCGACTGTATCACCTTCTCCCTTTGTTTATCATCTCCTTGGATAACCATGTGGAATCCCCATCTCATCCCCTTTGCCTTGTCTCCAGGATTTCCAAACGTATTTTACAAGCCACCAGTTACTGAGCCTAATGGTTTGCAGCAGCAGAGCTGGTAGCGCACATGATATCTTGAATGTAACAATCAAAGAGGCATGCAAGATTTCGGTATTTCCGCTGGCTTACAGATGTGCTGCCGGCTTCCAGCTCCAGAAGCTGTAATCTAAGTTAAAGACACGGAGAGGGAGAAAAAAAAATACTTCAAACAAGCGAACATCTTATTGCCATGTGTTACTATCACAGATAAACAAGATAAGAGAGAGACGTGTGGCCTTAAGCTCGGTACCTTCAGCTGGCTGTTGATGGAAAATAAAGAAAATAGATCACTTATCAGACACTATTGACATGTGGATATGATGACAAAATAATTAATGTGCTGCACAGGGGCGGCCCCAGTGTTTTTGGGGCCCTGAGACAAACTTGACCCCCTGACCCCCCCTGGAAAAAAATGCCTAAATGTTTACTGCAACAATAACGTACAATTTAAAGTTGTTATATTAGATTTTTATTTTTTGTTTTACAATAAAAGTATCTGTAAAGTTACAGGGAGCTGCAGAATCAGCTATAATTCTCTGTACGTTCATGACTACCAGAGCAAACCTGTTCACTCACTTTCTGTGGAGTTTTCCTTGTAAACGCACAAAATTGCCATTTTCAAATTTTCTGTAATGAAAGCACAATTTTGACCCCCTTCCTTTTTCTTTTTTTTTTTTAAATATCCTAAATCTTTTATCATTTACGTCTTCTTTTTGCTGCCGTTGTGGTGTAATGCAATGCTTCTGTTGAGCATTACCAATACCAGCTGTCAGCAGAAGGTGTATTGCATTGGCCAGCGGTGTGAGAAGGTATGAAACTTTATTTTTGGCCCATGAAACTGATTTGATATGAAAAAACCTTAACGTGCACTTACTCAATTTTTGCTTTGTTTCTACAAATGTAAATTAAGTAAAATGATAGTACGTAATTTGTTTTCTTATGGTGCCATCAAATCCAGAAACTTAATTTAGCATCACCATTTTTTTTTGTTTTAATTTTAATCCCAAATCCTCACACTTAAATGATAACAAAAATGACACTGGTTTCCAGGGCCCCTAGTGGCCGGGTGGTCATTAGTTTGATGTCTCTGGTGCAACACGTGTCTTTAATATTGAGCATACTGTATTGTCCATGTTGATTTCTTTCATATGTTTCTGCAGCATGTGAAGAAACAAGACAGAAGGGACAGAGGGTTTTCATTATTTTATTCAAGTCACACTGAAGTGAAAAATCAATCTTGAGTTTAATCTTACAATCGTACTTTACATGTGCTTTAGAAAATAATGCCTGGAACTTCTGAACCTTTTCTGACCTGGAAGGTTAAAATACTTTGCACCCCTCCAACCAAATAAGTTGCTTTCTGCTCTTGAGCATCCCATTGTTTTGCCTTTGGGAACATCCATTTTAACGTCCCATCCAGACGTCCTGTTTCAACAGGAAACACACCAAATTAAGAGCAACAGATGTTCTTGTAATGCTGCTTTATTGTGGCTTTGAAGATGCAACACAATGATGACGATACAATTTGACACTTGCACCCGAAGCCAGGTGTAAAGGAAAGCTGTGTTTTGTTATAACCTGGATCATATTATTTTATATTCATATCAGTTAAAACAAGAGAAGAACTGAGATAACTGATGAGCCGTGGAGACGCTGTGACTTCTCGAGGTGACTGCATGAGGGAAACAAGCACCAGCAAAAACACACCCACAGTCTAACTGTATTACCTGATGATTTTCCATTGCACTCTCAAACTATAGTAAGTACACAAGTTCAAAAATGAGCCAGGATGTCTTTCTTTTGGCCGTCATAACTGATAGGGAAAGTGGGCAAAACTACACAAAAGAAGATCCAGATTGTAAAAGAAAAAGAAAAAGAGGACGGTGCATCATTTTTCAAGTAGAAGACGGTCGAGGAAATCATCTCACCTTTTGCCACGGCGGCCCGACGAGGATCCAAGTGGAGAAATCGGTGTAGTAAAGATTAATCATTTCTGTCAGTAAATCACAGAGCTCAAAGGGAGCTGGATGAGAGTTTGGCCTGATCTCAGATGCTCAGTGGAAACCTGAGGGGTCAGTTTGAGTCTCTGCCAGCCCTGACAGATAAATATGCTTTGTGCTTCCAACATCTCGTCTACATAAAGAGATCTCTCACTGCTCTATGAATCTTTAATGCTCTTCTCAAAGACCTTAAGTAAGTTACATTCTGCCGGGTGGAAAACAGGTTTTCTTTAAAACCTGAGCTGAAGTGAAGTGAACTAAAACAGCTCTGAGGGATCAAATGGGAACCCAACAACAACAGTGCGGGTTAGAGAAACACGTAACAAATCATGGCCCATAAAGACTATAACAGTGGTTCCCAAGTTTTGGGGCTTTTGGTTTTGGTTTGTAAAGCATGTTTAGCAGGCTAATGAAATTCAAAGCGCTTCACAGATGACTGACAGGTTGATCACTGGACAAAAACAGTAAAACAATTTGAGACGAAAGCACATGAGGGATAAAAACGAAGAAAGTATAAAAAAAACAAAGGGTGTTTTTTTCTTTTTCCTCAGACGGTTTCATCTGCATAACTTCAAAGATCCTCAGAGGGATAAAGCTGCGGTATTTCACAAGAAATCCAAACCCGTAGATTTCTCTTGCAGTTTCAGGAACCAAGGGATTAAAACACAGGTGCAACAGTTGAAACAAGAAGCAAACATTGTGTTTTCATGATCAGTTATTCAAATCATAGTCTGATCTGTCAGTGGAAGTGCCAGTTTTCCCAGCGGCATCAGCAAAGTGCATCGTTTAATAGACCGATCATAGTTAGATGCTGCAGATGTGACTCAGTTCTTTTCTTCATGTGAGATCTGGTACACCCCGCTGTCTGTGTGTGATCAGTACATCAGGTCTCATACAAACACGGGGTCAAAGTTCACAAAAGTGTTTTTTTCCCCCCCTCAGTTTATGTTGTTAAAGGATTGTCTGTACATGGCTCTCAACATGGAGGAGGCTGAGCTGGTGGCTAGCAGCTAATGTTGCTAATGGCACAAACAGTGCTAGCAATATGAACAGTGCCAACAGTGTAGGGCAAGGTGGCCCCTCAGCATCAGCAGTGACCTCTGTATGAGTGCATGTGCAGGGCAGCAGTGATTGGCTATCTGGTGGGACAAACACACACACAGACTCACACAATCCAACATGCACGCACGGCCGGACCATCTACCACAACAAAGAACAGAGAAGCTCAGATTACAGCACACACAGACTTAGTGTGACCTTATTTTCTGCTCAGACCACCATTATTTCATTAGTACATCTTCTGTTTTCTCCGGTTATACAGATTTTCCGCCATTTTGAATTTTTTGAAAAACACTTAAAATCGATCTCTTCCTAGGAAGTTTGACCGATCTGCATGAAACTGCGTGAACATAATCTAGGGACCAATAGGGGCGCTAGAGAGCTAATTTCTAGGCCTAACAGCCATATGGATTTTTACTAAACTTGGTAGATATGTAGAACAGGACGCCTCAAGGTGACTGCAGAAATTTAACTCTAATTGGCAACTGGGTGGCGCTATAAAAACAGAAAAATGCTTAAAAGTGGCTAAAATGCGACCGATCGTATGTTGTTGGGTTTAGAAAAAAAGAACAAAAGATTGTGGTTGACATAATAAGACTCACATGACTGACAACTGACTAATAACAAAGTAACTAGTAGTTCTACACGGGGCACAAACACTGGTCTCCTGGGTCAAAGTTCTGCACTTACTGGACTCATCCACCTCTCCCTCCCAGCCACCATAAGCAGACTTTCACGCTCGTTATACGACGTCTGTTGCTCTGGATGTCTAATAATGACATGGATGTGTTAACACTGGAGCTGGTTGAGAGCATCTTTTACAGATGCTACAAGGTGCATTTAGCGTCGGTATCTGACACCAGGGGCCACTGAATAAGTGATGTTTTTTGACGCTTCAGGAGTAAAACCAGGTTGGTTCACCTCTACAGAAGCATGTTGGCAAATGGACTTGTTGCTGGCCTTTAATGTGTTTTCTTTAGTCAACAGAATGTGATTGAAGCGTCCAACAGCAGCATTTTATTGCTTGTAATTTGATGCAAAGCAGGCTTGTGCATCCACAGCTTTGTTGACCAGTGTAATATCAAGACTTAAAGACATCAAGCTGAAGTCGATGTCGCAAAAATAAAGGAAACCCTGACTAACAAGGTGATGTTTTTATTTTGGATTGGAGCAGAAGACTGACGCCTTATTGTTGACATGTGAAATAGATGCTCAGTGCGATCTGACTGTTTGACAGATGAGTGAAATCAGAAGATAACGGCACTTCAGGAGGTGATTAGAGAGTCAAAGAAGAAAGGAAAAGAGGTCACACACTAGTCTCTGGCAAAATATGGAGTGCTAATGGAAGCAGGAAACGCATATTAATTTTAATACTTCACACGCAAATACTTCTGTACTCTCCCAGCGGCTTGTGTTACTCAACGCTCAGAAGACAAAAGCCAAGCGCGTCTCATGTTTCTGACCCCAGCAGACCTCTCTTTCTCTTCTGGTTGACTGTGCAGGGAGTGAAGTTTAGCTGCGATTGGTTAAAACGTCAGCGTACTGCTCCCAGGGGAACACTTCAGCTCTGACTTTATTGAGATGAAGTGATCTGGATTCTTCTCGCGAGAGTGAAGCCACTTGTCGCCTTCATGCACTTCTTGTTTTGCAGCCGACATCCCTCGTGTTTTGGGGGAAAACAGAAAGTGATGGTGGGTGTGTGCAGGCCGACCAGCCGGACCTGTGTGGGGACTTTCCATGAATTTGGCTACTTTCAGACTTGTTTCCATGAGACGAGCAATTCTTGCTACGGTGGAAAAATTGACAAGCTGTGTGTTGGTATTTCAAACAAGCATGTGTCACATTAGATGCTGAGTGAGTGGCTGGTTGCACGAGAGCACGTTGCCTGACTGTGAAGTTTATTTCCAAAGCACCTTTTTATCTGCAGGGCAAGAGAGAGGAAGGCATTTAAAAATTAGGTCAAGACTTACTCAACCTTTTTGGAAACGGAGGGTATAAAGTTAGACTTTATTTGCACATATAAAACAGAGGATTTAAAATAAAAACCACCAGATGTTGGAAAATGACTAAACAAATAAAATAAGTGCATTAAAAATAGGGAACTAATTTGACACTTACATTTATTTATACTTATTAAAATACATGTTTAACTTGAGGTTTTTGTGGCTATAAAAGTCTTTAATTTAAGTGCACTCTATGATGAACGTACAGCACCTTGGCTACATGTTTCTGAGCTTGAAAAAAAAGGACAAAATTAATGTGAATATGAGCTGCTAGTTTGAAAAAGATGAGAAACACAAACTTGATTTTAGTATTTTTGAAAATATGATAAGCGCTCTGAAAAATACAAAAAGCCTTGAAAAAGATTCGATCACTTCATTTATGGTATTTTGGAGTTAAAAGTCATTCATGTACAATCCTGCAGTTGGTTTTATCATCATGTAAAACAATGAGAAACTAGACAAAAAGGCAAGTACAGATTTTCAAAGACGAAAAGTCAATAGAGCTTAATTGTCAGTCAATGACGAGTATTTTTTTTCAAAAATCCCACTCCCGTCCTCACTGCTGTCCACTGTCTTCCTGGGCGATCGGACTTCTTTATTGGTCAGTAAAATTGCTGCTCAGTACAGAAAACAACTTTATTATTCTGAGCTTTCCCCCTCTGTACAGTCAGTTCACAACCAGAACGAATCAGACGAGGCCAAAGAACAGCTCGGACAAGGGGCGCAGACGGGAGCAGAGGACGAGGATAAAAACTGTGGAGACTTTGAGATCATTATTCTTCAACAAGAGGACCACATATTGTTTTTTTTGTGTGTGTGTGTGCTTTGATTTTGACAGATTACTGTCTTTGCATTTTAAAAAAGGGGACTTCTTGAACTCCTCTTTTTTGTTTATCTAATCAAAAATTGCAATAATTTGTATCAGCAGCTTACAATAATGGCATTCACAATAATCTTATATTATTAGTTTCTTTTTCTGTTTTTTCTATGTAACTTACTGTAAACTTGATTTAAAGCTGTCGTTGCACCAACAGGGATTAATCTGGATCTGATTGACAGTTCAGCACCAGTTGTTTGCACCACTGTTAAAGGAGATGTACATTTTCAGTCCATGTTGTGTATCAATTAAATAATTCTGTTTACAGTTATCCATTTGCTTTTGTGATGGGTTTGCAGTAGAAATGCTTTTGCCGGCTCATAATGTCATTGGCAGTGGTACATATTTTCCCCTTTTACCTGTAGTGTTATATATCAGTCCAGATTGTATTGGTTTGAGTTGCCGAGTGTTGGAGATATCGGTGATGGACATGTCTGCCTTCCCTCCAGTATAATGGAACTAGATGGCACTCGGCTTGTGGTGTTCAAAGTGCCAAAAATACATTTGAAAAACTCAACAGCAATGTCTCTTTCCAGAAGTCATGACCCAGTTACTCAAGATAATCCAAAGACCTTGTTGTGAGCAGTTTCATGTAGGAACTATTTTCTCTCTACCAAACTACACCAACCAACCGCATCACCAGATGGAAGGAAGGAAGGAAGGAGGAGTGCATCTACTTCTAGCTCACCTAGTGCCAATAAGATAGCTCAGCCGAGGAAGACACTATTTAAATTAGCTACTTTACTTGCTGCAGCATTAAATCGATGCTCACAAATAAATGCACTGCTCATTAATATCAGTAACATATGATTCTGAAATTGACCATTCTGCATAATAAGTAATTTTACTTTAGGAATACTTTGTACTTTACTTAAGTCATTTTTTTGAATGGATTTCTCTTACGTGCAGAGTATTTCATTGTGGTATTGCTGCTTTTACAAAAGATCTTCTTTCACCACAGATCACGCAGTCTCCTTAGCTCCTGGGCGGCGAAGAAAAAGCTTTGAGAAAATGTACGTCAGCACTTGCTCAGCCTTGAGCTGTTATTAAAGAAGCTATTTTTCTACATTCTAACCCCTGAACATAGTGGTATAAATCCAGCTGTACTCACAGAAACTGAGTTTTTGACAGCAGTTAAACCGAACCAAAGCTCAGACTCGGCAAAAGCTGATTCATATTCAAACACGAAGTGACGATCTACTCTACTTGCGGTAAATGATTGGACGCTTCAACACATGCTGAAATCATTCGTGTTGACTTCCAGAGCTGAATCAAAGAGACGCTGACAGTCCTCATATATAACTTAATCCTGAGCAGGGGGAAATAAAACCGCTCTGTGGTTTGAGCGCTCGGTAGAGAGGAGTGACCCAACCTGGTCAAGTGTAACTGAGAAGGCCATGTCTGGTAACCCCAGGTGCAACAGAGGCGTTAAATGATGTGAGGAAATAAGCAATAACCGGGGGAGTTAGTGTGTGTGTGTGTGTGTGTGTGTGTATGTGTGTATGTGTTGGTGTGTGTGTATGCATACTTTTCAAAAGTGGTGTCAGGGTCAATAAGAATCCCGCGGCAGCAGCGACCAGCTGGAAACACCGAGCAGCTCAGACTCCGAGAGCAGCGCTGCAAAATGTGTTTCGCATGAAGCAGGTTCAGGATTTGACCTGCAAAAGTCTTTGTGTTTTTATTACTAAACTTTATTTTTAAGTTTGGCAGTGGCGGACGACTTATTCAGATCCTTTACTTAAACAAAAGTATTAATAACACACTGTGACAATACTCTGTTCCAAGTATAAGCACTGCATTGTGACGTCGCAAGTGTTAAGGTATAATTGTGGTAAATGTGCTTACAGTATTAAAAGTAAAAGTAAGCTGTTCAATATAGAAAAATATCCCCAGTGATTGTTATATGTGAGGGATAATGTAAAGTGAGCAGGTCATTAGGTTTTTGGTCATTATGTTTAAAGTGATCACTTCAATAACTATCTACTACCCTTGTGAGACTACATTACAATGATCCTGCTGTTCAGTGAGGCATCAGCTGACACTATTGTTTCATTTGATACTTGAACTCATGAAACGGATGAAATCATTGTTGGACATGAGCCTCTTGAATCTTTACTCCATGTTTTCACATGGTTTTCCCAGGCGGAGATGGACCTGAAAGAGCACGGTTAATGGTGCTGTTAAAACTGAAAACAAGTGAACTGCATCTCCGAATAAAACCATTTCTTTGTTTGGATGAGAGTCAACAAGAGGCTCTTAATAATCGTTCAGTGTAAAGTTACGGTACATCAGTCAGGCATGGTGAAAGAAGTGAAGAAATCCATACTCTCGTCACAGTGATGTGTACAGGGCTGAAAACGAGTGAGAGCATTTAAAGAGTTTGGATGGTGGTGTCGTCTTTAAGCCTTTCCAGAACCTGAAACATGAGCGAAAGATTAAGGAACTGATCTAACGCTGTTTATCTGCCTCAAGGTGAACCGCATTTATACCATGCTAACTAGCTTACTACCTTCAACAGAGAATGTCATGCCGTGTTAAATCTTTTTGGAAGGGGGCGCCATCTTGTGCGGTTTGCGCTGTGTTTCCTGGGCCGGCTTCAGTGGTAAAGCAATTGTCAGCCCGTTTGCATTTTGAAGTCACAAAATACCATCGCTTGGCCAGTGACTTCCAGCATCAGACACCGACGAAAAAAAACATACTTTCACGTTGGCATGATACACAGCTGGTTGCTGCTATTGTTTAACAATATTAGCCTATCTCACATCCCAGCTACATCAGCTGATCTCAAACAATGCAGTCAACTGATGGAGCAGCTGATTGATGGGAGGGAGTCAGCTGATTCCTTTGTCCTGCCCTATTTAAACTGCTCTGGCCTGCCTAGTGTTGCTGCTTCCCCTGCAAGCTGCTCTGCAACCGGCCTTCACCCCAGCTCCTCCTTTTCATGCTGTGTATCAGTCAGTATGTTTACATGGACAGTTTAATCCCACTTTTAATCAGAATGAAAGGCCATTCCAATTAAAGTGGTCATGTAAACGGTCATTCCGATTGAAAATTAAATCCGATTAAAGAGGGTGGTTTATTTCGTTTGTCATTCCGAATGAAATAATTTTGTGTGCATGTATACACTCATTCCTCTTTAAGTTCATTCTGGTCTTTCTGCACATGCTCGTTTCCTTGCCCTTCTGGTGCGATGATGTATATAGCGCGCATAGCAATGGGCTGAGATAGAGCAGTCGGACTCGGACTCGGACTTCGCCACAGCACGGTCCTCTACCTCCCCTCTCCTCCTCAACAGACAAAGCATTAGCAGAACAAGGTTGTTGTCGTACTGCTGCTTCAAGAATATAAGCAAAACACGCCCGAAAAAGGCACTAAGAACGGCGGTGTCAAGCATCTTGTTATCCGGAGCGGGGACTACAGTGTTTTCTTCCAGTAAACATAAACATGTAACATCCAATCAGAAACCTTCCCTGCCCCAAACCTTGCGCAGACCTGAATAAAGGCGATTGAACTGATCTCCTGTGTAAACCCTCATTCGGAATGAATATTTCCCATGTAAACTACCTGGAAAAACTTTAATTCCGAATGATTTCCATCATGTAACCGAAGCCAGCGTCATTTCTGTTTGTCATTGATGCAGCTCTGTTCTGTTCCCGGGTGGTCTTTGCTGCTGCTCTCCCTGCTTTAGGCTTTCCATGTAGGCGCATGGAAGGGCAGAGAGGCTTTCCTCATTCGCACATGGAAGAGCAGGGAGGTTTGCTCTCTCCACCTTATGCTAAGAGGCTCTCTGCATAGGCCTAGGAAAGGCAGAGGGGCCCCAGAACAGAGCCATACTGCCAAATTTAATAATGTAATTGGAAATGCAGTTTTCTTTGAAGAGTTCCTGACTGAAATTGCTTTTCTTGGCCTCCATGGATCAAAAATGCATAATGTTACGAGTCATAACAGACCTTGTTTGCAGTTGGAGGTGTCCTGTCACCAGGTTTACAGACGTCTCTTTTATAATCATGGTCTATAGGGAAAATGCTTTTTGGGCTGCAGTGGAATTTTTTGCTGCAATACCATGAGTGAGCACTGGGAAAAATTGTAAGCAAGGCTGAGCAGCGCTCCTAGGGGCCTGGAAGAAGCGGAGACGTGTCGTCCATCTTTATATACAGTCTGTGGTTCCAGCCAACTGAGTGGGGGCTGATCTGTTAGCTCATGACCCACAGCTGCAGGTACACATATAGATTCTACATCAGTAATATATAACATATATTATAAAGTATAACATTTTTATGGTTGTAAACTGGTGAAAGAATGAAGCTGAATGTATTAATCCATGTCAGACGTCTTTATAGTAACTTGAGAAGAAACCTCATCCTCCTAAATATGCTGAACACATTTCCCATCAGGATCTGACACAAGTCATAACTGGGTAAAATCATTCAGGCTAACACTTAATTCTCTCCCTACCTCCCAGGTTTTAAATGATGTCTAACGCTGTCTTGGTTTTCATACTTATAATTGTCAAAACTCTGAACTCGCACAGTAAAAGCGTCCCTGCAGACTGAGTAATGATTTTGGAGATGGAGTCAAGTCTCTCAAGGCAACTATGAAACTTTGCTGCCTGGATCCGCTCTAATGAAAACCTCAAGCTCTTTTTGATCTAAAAAAGCTGCTCTCCGAATTACGGAACCCCCAGTAAAGTATTCAGATTGGTACAGATCAGCTAATTGCCTCAAAAAGGGGATGTGTGCCTCTATTCTGCAGGACTACAATATTACACTTTTTATGATCCAACAGCGTTTAATGACTTCCTAAGTGGTGAAACCATAGAAACAGATTAACTCAATATGAAGACACCTTTTATGACCATTGATGTCATTTTGCAGAAACTAGTACCGCAAATTGGCAAAGGCTTTTACATCGGGGAATAAAACATGAGATTTGCACAGATCTTTTTATCCAAAGTCGTAGCATGCAAAGAATCCCTGAGTGGTTCCAGTGAGGTTTATTATTCTTAAAGATGGCGATTATACCAGCATTACCACTGCAGATATAGACTCTTAACAGTCAACTGGATCAATTTTTATAAGCTTCACAAGGCTGTAAAATGTTACCATGGTGGTGCTTCGTATAACCATTACACGAGAGACTCCGTGCAGTGGAGGTTGTATCCTTTATTTCTAAGAGGCACGACTTGGACTGCAAACTGTTTCTCTGAACGCACTGTCAATAATGATGAAATTCTACTAAAGCGGTCTGGATTGAGATATGTGTTCAGGACCATATGAACTTTAAGTCTTTTCAAGGTGCGTCTTCACCATGTTTCTTTTTGTAAAGCTAACCCCTGTAACTTAACTTGCCTTACCTAACCTCCGTAACTTTATGTTAATTATATAATATATATAATGCCATTTGTGGGGCTAATTTGTAGGATATCATACAAAGCGTTCTAGGATACTTTGCATAACTATGGTGGAGTAAATAGTACAATATTTATACCTAAGCTCCTTTCCCACTGAGCAAAAAACCCACACCTGCTGACATCACGTTGCACTGCTAATTATTTTCAGGAAATCACAATATGTTACTGTAATATTTCACAATAAATTACATTATTATCACCTCACAGGCTTTTACTGTGATATTTAACCAAATTCAGAACTTTATTGTGAAATTCATGCAGGTAAACATGCTAACACACATGGAGGTTTACTATGAGATCACAGTGAAATACAGTAATTCTAAAGTTGTATAAAATGGAAATCAAAATATTTCTTGAGAGCTCTCTTACAGCTGCTTGAAAATGAGATGCTACATGTCAAGGTGGATATCCTGTCAATAAATTTAAATTCAAATTGTCATGTCCAATATTCATGAAAGTGTACCCCAACAGAAATATGTTGGTGTTTGTTTTGACTAAAACTTTTTATATTGCTCAAAGTTAAAATGAGCTTTTATTTTAGATATAAATCTAGTTTTACCTTCAATGCCAAGAAAAAAATGTGTAAGCTACATTTCTGTCTGTGATTGATTATGGTGTCATATTGTGTGTCGTCATGCAGCCTTCTCTGTTTTACAGAGCCTTGATTCAGTGTATAATGTGCCTCTACATTTCATTACAAGTCACTTACTTATCACTGCATTTTTCATGATTTGGTGGGTTGGACATCACTGACCACTCACAGAAAATGGCTTTGGTGTATTTATCTATAAAGCAATAATGGGTAAACTTCTGGTCGACCTCTGCACCCTTCTGTGTGTCAGCTCTTGTTACCAGCTACACTCCTCCAGGTGGTTGCTTGTCACTGTACCCTAAGTTTTAACAGATCTGTGGAAAACTGCATTCTCTTACTCTGCACCTCGAACATGGAACAATCTTCAAAAGGATCTAAAATTAGAAACACTTATATCCATCAATGAATTCTTGAGAGGCTACAATGCTTGAATAGCTGTTGTTTTTTATTTTGGATTTTTGTATTATATCTTGTATTTGTTGCATTTTGAATGTGTTTTGATTGGCTGCTACCTCGGCCAGGTCTCATGTAAAAGAGATTTTCAATCTCAATGGGACTTCCTGGTTAAACAAAGGCTAAATAAATTAATAGAATAAATTAAATATGTGGTAATTTTAAACTCAGTGAGATTTGCTGGTAAACTGAAGATAAAAAAAAAAAAATATACTCAAATAAAGAATAAGTACCTTAAATGTTGATCGTAAGTACAGTACTTGAGTAGATTTACTTAGTTACACTCCACCACTGTCTACAATGTGTGATTGACAGGTGAAGAAAATAAATCCCAGCAATGAGACAAAATAAAAATGAGGTATTTCACTTAAAACTGAAGTGACCATGGTATCTGTGGACACTTGAACCTTTTGTTGGACGTATAAGAGAGAGAAAGTTTCCCCCCTGCAGATGGAAAAAACATAGGAAGCAATTAAAAACTTTAAGGTCGTCCGTCGCAAAGAGGCTTCTCGCCCCGACGCTCCCGACACTTCAGGATCAGGAGGACGCCTGCTAAACAGATTCTCTTTCTTCAGCTTCTGTTACACAGAGACCCCCTCCCCACCCTCCTTAACGGATGGCTCTTTATTTGCTTACACAGCTTTCCAACGAGCCCATTCAGCCTCTGCAGGTCAATAACCAACACCTGTCTCAGTCAACACTAACTGGAACAAAGTCTGCGTCTTTGTTCAATCACTTTACCCTCTGCACTGACTTCTTCTTCTTCTTCTTCTGCATTCACACAACCTGTCTGCTTTCGTGCAGTATTTATGGTGAGATGAGGTGGGCAGACTCGAGGGAACCCGACACCACATTTACTGCCAATTGCTGTGGAATGATGAAGTGGCCCATTTGGTTCAGAAACACTATTTGTCCAAGGCAGGCTTTGTTCTGTGGGCCTGCAGATCCATCATGTAGAGCCGTCAGCGGGACTTCCTCCTCTCATGGTGACACATATTCCAGTATTCATCAGCAGAGACCACCTGGAATCATCCGACAAGGAGATGTTATTTATGTTTATTTAACATTTGTTGATTAGGTAAGTGTCCCTGAGGTCAGAGACGTCTTTTGGAAGGAGACAACACATAATAATTTTAGACTAGTCAATACTTATTTTACATAGTTTACATTTTACTACTTTAGTGCTTTCTGATATCCTCATTACCTGACGCGCCACATGCTTTGTTTTGAGGATCCGTCTTTGGAAACTGATTGGAACAAGACAGGCAAAATAAATAATTGAAATACTTCAGGTGACTGGATGAACCACCTGTCGATCACCGTCTGTCACAGGTCAGTCAGTGAGAGAGTGAAAACATCTTTTTCATCAACAAAAGCCCTCAGTGCTCTTCATTCAAAGACATACCCTCCAGTTCTGATGTAACTGATGCTATTGCATATACACTAGCCTCTGTGGGAGCCACCATTGTTTACTGAGCAAACAGTTGCCTCTGCATGTCGTCACACACATCTAAACCACGCTTGTAGCTGCTGGTAGCTTCTCCCGGGATGCTGATTGGTCTTAACCAAAGCATTATTTGAAGACCGACAAGATGGATTCTCGTGTGATCTAGTGATCCTGCAATTCTCATAAGAGCTTGTTTTATTACAAGAATCCAGCTGTCGTGCAAGGTAATATCTCCTGTGCAACAACAGGAAACAAAAGAATAATTTTCCCTTGAAAAAAGCAAAACAAAGCTTGTGACTTTGATGAGGATCAGATAGGACTATTGCAGCAAAGTTTATGAATGAGCAAGCAAGTCTTTTCCTTTATTCTGCAACTTGAATTTTTAAGAAACAATTTGCAAAATGTTTCTATCTGGCTCAGTGATATGGAGCCCTGTTTTTATTTGAAGTAGACTTTTTAAGGTGTCAGATCAGATCATTATTTATTATTATGTTGGTGGGTGTATCAGGGTGGGAGCCACACACCAAACCCCTGTATAGTCTTTTATTTAGCGTTCACATTTGGGGTGAGATCACTCCAACTGTTCCAAATTTGTTTTTTGTTTTTCAGTTTTTAAAGCAGATAATTAAGCTTTTATTTTTCTGGAAACTGCATAAATACACGTGCAATAAACCTGCACATTTCCACAAAAAAAAAAAAGGATTATATGGGTCAAAGATGAAACAATTTTATGTTTCAAGATTCATGACAAGAACATGTGTGAGCCAGAAAAATAATTGCATGCAGTCATATATTTTTCTAATTATTGATATTTCACACAATGAGCTCATCACTAGGAACAACTGCCAGAAATATGTTTTATGTTATTATTTTCGGGTTGTATCTTGGGGGGTGTATTGTGGCAGGACTCAAGTGTGAACATTGCAAAAACATTGTGAGAAGTCTTGTGTTTCAGATCTTTAATGTACCTTGAAACAAGACAGAGGACGTTTAAAGCCTTCGGAAATGAGTCATAATTCCAAAATACATGCTGGAAACTGTAAAATAAAGAGAAAGAGAAAGTGAAAGATTAAACAACTGTTGGTTTTGAGATGTGACAAAAAAAAGTGCAATTGTTTTTTTTTCTTGTTAGTAATACTTTAAACAAAGAGGTTTTTGATGCATTTTGTATTTGAGTAACTTCCTTTTTATAAAGCACCCAGCAGCAGCAGATTATGTTGTGCACCAAGCAGCGTAATGACGTCTAAATCAACAGGCCTCAGCGACTGCAGTTGTTTTAACTTTTGCCTGCTTCTGGTTTTTACTGCCAGACAGATTTTGGCTCTCGTCTTCCCTCTACCGAGGCCTACAATCTGCACCAAATGTTTCACATTACCCAGTGTGAAAACCCTCCTATCCCTCAGATTCTCTTTTACAAGTCCATACATCCGTGGAAACTTGATATTTCATATTTCATTCTGGTTTGTGGATGTCATTGCAAGTGGACGCCGGTTCACATGCAACCGCCCGACCGCTGCCTTTGATCAGCCTGACCACGACTAATTGTGGACGGAGAACAAATGAAAGAAATATCGGGAGATTTCATGGGAATTGCCACTATGGCCCGAGCTGCCTGACGCTGCTATTAGCAGTTAAAATAGCCAGCGAGCACTCAGAGATTTAGCCTGTTTCCTCTTATGGTTACACAAAGATAATTTAGAAACACGGCTCCAACAAACTTCCCCTCATGCTGCGGTGTTTGTGGCTTAGAGCAGCGCTGGGATTTAAAGTTTTCATCATCACACTGAAGCCATAACTTCTCAGCACATGGAAACATAACATTTACACTGCACTCCTTTTTAAAACAGTGTGAGCACAAGTCATCCTGACGCTGAAGTGACCTATTTCATGCGTCCTCTTTGAGTCTGTAATAAATTGCATCTAGAAACATAATACTGCAAACCACAAAATCCCCATATGTACTTAAAAGGTATTCACAACAGAGGGCTGAATTGTTCTGGCAAACAAAATTCATTCCACGGACCAAATATCAAGGGGAAGATGTTAGAAAAAAAAGGAAATTTAAAGCAGCATAAATGTTCCAAATGTTTAAGAGTGGCCAGGGAATCCCATGGGGCTCGTTCGGTATCGCTCTTTGTTCCTCGTACAGGATGTAACTTTGCAAGCTGGTTTTCATTCAATCTCGAGCTCCAACGAAACCAACAGCTCGCTCTGTCTTTAACAGTCCCAGCTCAGATTTGCATGCAACAAAGTGTCGTGGTGGAGGGGGAAAAAAAAGGAAAAGAAAAACAATGTCCACCCGCTGTTTTGGTGCACAAACATGTCAGAGAAGTTAAGGTATGTATCCGTCCAAGTAGCACGTTGACCTGTGAGCGTTTGTAAAAAAGGCGGCTGATTTTCCGGTTAGGAGGGCAGGTTAGCCACGGTCTCAGCAGCAGGTGACTGGAATGAGGTCATGATGTGGTCATGGGAGGGGGGACAGCAGGCCTGTGTGTATGTGTGTGTGTTGAAACCTCCGAACAACTGCTGTGAGGGAGGTGAAAGACATCAGAGGCCAAGCTACAGTGTTTTTCCCCCCTTAGCTCAAGGTGTCGTTTCACACCGCCGAGCCCTTCTGCTGTGGAATCTTCAAAATGACAGCAGCGGATTGATTTGCTTCTCTATGAAAGAGATGGACTGCTACTACGAGCCCCAGGAGATAACGGGGTAGAGGACCACAGCACACAAACCGTGGAGAAAGACCCCGAACCACCTGTGTTGCATTTAGACCACTCTATCTTGTATCTTGCAGAACACTGTTGCGCCTTAATTCAGTCACATTTCCCTGCACTGACAGAAGTGGAAAGTTACTAAGTACATTTATTTAAACATCCAGTGTGTCGACTCTAAGAGCATCTTGGCAGAAATAAAATATAATTCTAATGTTTTTATTAGTTTATAATCACCTGTAACTAAGAAACATTGTGTTTTCATTTTATTTCATTTATATCTGAATGTAGCAGGGCCCAGAACAGACAAGTCAAACACTGGCTCTAGATAGTACAATTTGCACTGTTGCATTGGCTACCCCAGTTTTCCTACACACTTGACACACTGGAGAAGTTTCAGTTCTACAACCTCACTGCTAGATGCCATTAAATCCTACTCATTAGACCTTTTAGGATTGTAGTAAAGTACACTTTTGAGGTACTTATACTTATCTTTCGGCTACTCTATACTTCTATTCCACTCTATCTGAGTGAAAACTTTTTCATTCCACTGCGTTGATATATAGTTAGTATATAAAGTAGTTGAATTTAAACTTTTTTGTTTATTGTTCTGAAATGAGCCATTCTGTATCATGACTACTTTCACTTTTTGAACTTAAAGTATATTTTAATGCTAATACTTTTTTACTTTTACCTGTGGATGGATTACTATTGGGCCTATCGGGCACAAGCCCTGGGGCCGAAAGTGTCACGAGATCCCTGGCCTTCCCTACGAAATTGTCATTTAAATTAACTCATGCAGACCCAGAGGAGACTTAAAATGGCCACAAATAGACACAACAATAACACAAGGAGACACTGAAGAACTGTAAAGACAGGCAAAACAACCAGAAAGAGACATAATACAATTACAAAGGGACTCAAATAACCACAAGAAGACACAAAATGACCCAAAAGAGACACAAAATGACCTCAAAAAGACACAAAATTACTTTATTAAGACAAAAATGTCCCAAAAGAGACACAAAATGATTGCAAAACGTCAATGCAACCATAGGGAGACACAAAATGACCAAAAAGAGACACAAAACAACCAAAAAGAGACACAAAATGACTACAAAGAGACACAAAATTACTTTATTAAGACAAAAATGATCCAAAACAGACACAAAATGACTACAAAACATCAACGCAACCACAAAGAGACACACAATGACGAACAAGAGGTACAAAAATTACCTCAATAAGACACAAAATGACTCAAAAGAGACACAAAACCACAAAAGGCTGCATGACCACCACCCAAAGTCTGTGTTTCCAGCCTACTATGTAGGAGAAATGGTGGGACCTTTAACATATCTGTGCCCAGGGTCGACTGTCTCATGACTGACCTACGCTTTTTACTAGAAATTCATATCAGCATGAATCTTCCCATGAATGAGAAGCCGGTGACAGTGCAAGATGTAAACATTAATGGCCTCAGCTGAGCTGTAATGTTAGTTAGCTCAGTGGTGCGCGGTGAGCTAGCAGTCCTTCTGTGTGTTGATACGGATTGTGGGTGTCGTTTGGTAGAAAGAAAAAAGTTCCTGCATGAAACTGCTCACAACAAGGTCCGTGGATTATCTTAATAATAATAATAATAATAATACATTTTATTTATACAGCGCTTTTACAGCTCTCAAAGACGCTTGAGTGTCCAGGGCATGATCTTAGAGAGAGACGTTGCTGTTGAGTTTTTAAATTGTATATTTTTGGCACTGCTGATGGTAAAAGCTGAGTGCCATCTACTTAAATTATATTTGAGAGAAGGCAGACATCTCTACGGCCGATATCTGCAACACTCAGCAACTCACTCCAAAACAGTCCAGAGTGATAAATAGCACTACAGGTAAGAGGGAAAATATGCACTGCAGTATTTCTTCCACTGCAGACTGCACTGACAATCAGACCTTGAAGCAAGTTGATTTCTGCCACACTTGTAAGGTTATCAGATATGTTAGCTGTGCTGTAAACACACAACATGTTTGAGAGTCAACAAGTCCTGTTCCACTGGAAGAGCTCAGGACACTCAGTCTTTTCCTGCCAACATTTCGAGGAAACAAAACAGTTTGCAACACTTGACGTCCCACTGAGCTGCCGGTCAGTTGTTTAATGGAGCGTTCAGATGCTCCTCGTAAAAGTGTCAATTTGGGGAAAATAAAATGTGGCCACGTTGTATATTTCCAATGTATTTGGACTTCTAATCACTGATACAGATTGTGAGTCTGATTGAAAAGTAATGGTCTAACAGGGTAACTGTGTCACTGTGTCATACCTTGTACCTAATGTGATGAATTATGTGTATTTATTTTCCCTTTCTTGTAGTATTTTTATGGCTGCAGTATGCGTGTAGAGCGACAAATTTCCCTCTTTGTGGGACAATAAAGTTAATTTTGATTTTGTTTTCAAAAGAAAAACAGAGCAGCAGATTGTTTGTGAAAATAGCTGCTACCATGTGTAAATGATCAGACATGAAAATAAAATCACTAATTATTAATTCTTCTATTCATTCATGCACTCATAATAACTGAAGATGTCCTTTGGATTAAAAACAATAAATCCAAATGAAGAGTTGAGACCCAACAGAGGGAATGTAATCAGGAGAAAGTGATCCCACCTCCCTCCTGACTAAGTGTTTTCTGCAAAGTGCATCAAGATTAATGATGTATTTACGTGTTTGGGGTGGACTGGACAAATATAAATCAACTTAAACAACTACAGATATATACACGAGGAAAGGTTGTGTTAGGGGAGTGCATATTTATTTTGTATCACTGGGCAGCACTTTGACTGTATATTTATTTAATTGTGTGGTGAATAGACTGGGAGTAGTTGTATATTAGTTGCACATAAATTTGGGAATTTGTTGAAATAATATACGAGTTAAAAGAAGAAATGTAAGCAAGGGCTGGGGACATATAAGTTTTACTTCTACCTACTCCTTTTCAGACACTGTTGTCTTTGTCTTCAGTGTGTGCTTTTTCATTTTGGTTCAAAATAAATTCATTAAAAAACACAACAAAAATCTTGTCTGTGTGGAAATACTAAAAACATTCACATTCACAGCAGCTTAAACATAAATAGCTCATCACGATAAATACATAATGGTTAAATCATCACACACACATGTATTTCTATTATATCCCGACTTCCTCCAGCTGCTGCCAGTGGTTCAGTGTCCTCAGTGAACACACTTGTCTTTCATCTGAAGCCTGGAGTGTCTCACTGTACAGCAGAAGCAGTTCGGGACACTTGCCGGGCATCCAGACAGTTTGGCATGTTTTGGCAAGTTTTCTGCAAAGATAACGTCTTCAGCCAGGTATCGCCTTTCGCCCTTTTCCTCTTCAGTCCCATTTGCAGTGCAGCGAGGGGCAGCTAAGAGACATAAATCTCCTGAACTACCTGTTTGATAGTCTGCCAGAGGCTGCTGAGATGAGGGGCACCGGCGGGGGTGCTGCGTCTTTAATGAGGCCTAAACAAACCCCATCCCCCTCGAGAGTAAAAAGACCAGGACGTGTAATTATCATCCTCGGCGGCCTCAGAACGCAACCTGTTATCTGATATGATTCATGGAGTGTGTTGAGAAAGATGAGTGAGTGTGAAATCTTCCTCGGACTTCACATCCGACAAGATGAATGAGCTTGATGAGTTCTTCAGTTTCCGTCTTCACGCTTTGTTTCTCTTCCTCGCCGCGGAGCCACTTTACGGGAGTCATGAGAAACGCCGCCATCAAAGAATGACTTTGTTAGGATATTATGAGCTGATGTGAAGTGAAAGACAGAGAGGGAGGAGGGAGAAAAAAGAAAACATTGGTAATGGATCATAAATTACAGTTTTTATGGAACGATGCGATTCGATCTGGGTGTCAGCCCGTCTGAAGTGATCGCAGCGAGCGGGGCCAGTCAGGTTTCCTCGGGCTGTTTGTGCTCCAGATGATGTTAAAAGTGAGAAGATGGAGGACAGAAAACAATTAGTCTCTGCAGACCAACGGGCTGCATCGTGCCAAAGTCCTGCAGAAATGAGAAACTCAGATGTTTCTCTCAGACCAAATGTCAAATCAGATTGACTCATTTGTGGATGGGGTTCAAATGTGTACACGTCTCTGTCTGGAAAGAGCTCTTAACTCTGTAAAAGAAGAAGTCTCTCATGTCTCGCTGATATCTAACGGTCTCCAACAGGAAACTCATCAGATGATTCAGGACAAAAGAGAACGAGTCGATCAGAGAACAGAGACGAACTGTAAGAAAACAGTAGAAATGTCCAACTTAAGATAATTTAACGTTTATTTGCTTAAATTGCATTTTATTCCAAAGAATTTATGAAAAAAAAATAATACTAGTGCTGTCAAGCAATCTAAAAATGAATGTAAATTAATTGCATACATCAGCTTTTACTGTGAAAGAATTTAAAAATTTTAATTCAAATTAATTTTGGCAGATGTGTCGTAGTGAAGCTGCTGGATTTTGTACACATTTGTTCCCCTGTCTTCTACCACCGAAACTGGTCTGCAGTCCACAGCAATCCATTTTGCAAGAGAGTTAATGAGTCGCCACAAGTAGACTTACTTAGTTTATGTCTGAACACCTGGTCGAATGTGGCTTGACGGAGCACGATCCCTCTCCGAGCTTGGGCGGTGACTTGCGGCGTCAGAAACCAAAAAAAGGCGTCCTTAAACGTCAGAATGATACGTGGCCAGTTGCCGTTATAGTTTAATGGCGCCCAGCAGCGTCAGGGGGAAACACAGTTGGACAAGGCGTATGTGGACGTGGAAAGTCCATGACTAAACATCGATATGTGACGAGGTCGGAGACGGAGTGAGAACGTGTTACTTGATGAAGCTAGCTGCTAGCGCTAGCATCAGAGGAGGCTGTGCTAGCTTGAACCTCCGAATGGCTTCAAAATGCTTTGCACTGAGTTGATATTTCAGTCTTGGCGTACTCGGAAGTCCTTACTGCAGAAATGGTTCCATTTGGGTGTTTTTTTGAATGTTCATGGGGCCGAGCAGCGTCGGCTCATCTGCCTCCATCATGTGACAAAGCCACTGTGTCCTTCAGTGACACACCGGGTCAAAGGGCACCGAGGAGAATGATTAATCAGCATTGATTTTTTTAACGCATTATTTTTTTCTGTGATTATTTAATCAAAATTAAGGCATTATTTTTGACAGCACGAAAAATTTTATAAAGTTGTAAGAAAGTGATCGAGTTAATTCATTAATAGAAGTTAAACATTGCTCCACTTTTTCATGCATCTTATTAAGAATTACATGTACTTTATTCTTATGATACAAAATAGGAGTCACATTTCATTCTTGAACCCTCCAGAAAAAAATTGAGGTCAACTTGCAAAGCATTTTTCCAGAGCTTTCAGCTGCATCTCATGGTCTTCCGGGCCAAAGACCATCTTTTTGGAATCTCTTATTTGGAGTCTAAAATATGGATCATGGATACTTTACTGCAAGAAACAGTAGATTAATTCACTCCGAGAAAAACACTTTAAAGCTTATTTCCCACCTTTGAAACATCAGACTGGCTGCTGACAGTCCTGTGTCATTTTTTGCCAGCACATTTTTATAAAGAGAGTAAGAATTACTTCATTAATCCCCGGGGGAATTAATTTATTTTTTTTTTTCCTCTTGTTATTTTACGTATCATTGAGTTTTGACACGTTAATGTATTTTTGTTGTATTTAAATCCTCACTTGGATACTCTGGACATAACGCATGCCAAAAACTTTCCCTCTGAGAGTGAACATGACTTTTTGTTCAAACATAATTTACATTTAAGTTTATTTGCTTCACCTTATCCCCAAAGTTTTCTTTTCCTAAACACTTGTTGGCTGACTCCACTGTGTCCAATCCTGTGTACTGGAAGTTAATATACATTGAAGTGGAGGAATCTAATGTCCACATAGTTTGTGTCCACATTAGATAATTCTCTGGCTTGATGCTCATTTTTCAAAATGTTACGACCTCATTGTAGCGAAACCCTCCATGTGGAGGGTATCGTATCCCCCTGAAGTGAAGAACAAAACATCAGACGGCTCAAGAAGAGTCTCAGCAAGTGCAGCAGCAGCAGCCGCTCACATACCACATTTTAACAAGTATCTTACCACACTCACGCTGTAACCAAGTCAAACCATATGGACACAAGGAGGGCTGGGTGGATGGGGGGTGGGTGGGCGAGGGGTGCACGGCCCAACAGAGGCGTCCCATCTCAGGATCGAGCCATAAGTCATGTTGAAATACCTCCGAGAACAACAACATGTGGACAATTACCATCCTGGAGGTGGAAAACAAAAACCAGACAGGCAGCTAACAGAGAGATAACAGAGGTTTACTTTATTGGAATAACTGGAAACATCCTCCTGGAAACTGGAGCAACCACTTATTATTAAGGCCTTAAAATCCAGGTCTTACATTTTATTCACCTTTTTAAGTAGTTTGTTGTTAAAATGATCTTTTTCCAAATTGTTTAACAGTATCATATAAACACATTTACTCTGTGTAGGCTCTATCATTAAAGCTCTATCAGTGAATACTAAATGCCCAGCTGGGACTGGCTGTATGACGTAGTAGTATGACGTTGCAAAATATGTCGGACACTTACTTTGGATGGGTTTTAGTTTTAATGACATTGTTGACAATGTTTTTAAATAGCTAATGATGCTCAAATTTCACATTGTGTGAACGGTTTGCAGACGCCCGGTTGTGTTCTCAATACCACAGCTAAATGTTGTTATTGTACATCAAGATGACGTCATCATGAGACATTTGGATTTTGGTTACTTAACAACACAACTTGAAACCAACAAAATACAGTGGCGCCCCTAGATTCTGGGGGGCCCAGGCAGAGAAGCCCACTGAGGCTCTATACTCATGGTAGCTAGGTGGTTTTGACCGGGTGGCAGAGGCAGTGCACTGTATTGTGCCTTAATGGGAGGCTTAAGGGGGTTTTAGTTGTCACTGGGGGCAAATGTTTGTCTGACAAAATATCACCTGTCGTCGATATTCTATGTTAAATTGATGTTGGCATTACACGTTGTCCTGACGTTGAATTTTAGTCAACCAAAAATCATTGTCTAATGACAGCATGGCCAGCTGTGTGCTATTTAAAGCCTTAAAGCGCTCATCTTCAAGTCAGGACACTCAGGGGTTTGTGACCAGCAGCTGACATCATATCAGGCCTTCCTGTGAAAATCTTTGGAACAACAGTAGCTGCATAGAAATGCTCCACAAATCAAATGCATGCTGACATTTCTGCCCAAATACATTAACAGGTTGGGGAAATTATTACTGGAAACTTTTTCAACTGTTGAAGTTCATGCTTTAAAAATAAATCACATGTCCTCAGTTTATTTTGTGTATTTATTACTGGAAGAAAAGATGCTAATAGGGACATATTAAGCTTTTATCAAGTGGAGATTGGACTAATTGTCTTTCTATTTGTGAAATTTAAAGTGAAGCTATGGTCCAATATAGATGCATCAAATATGGGGGCAGAGTCAATCAGGCAACAATTTCTTTTTCATATTTTGGGCTTATATATTGTTACCTAGAGCGATCAGAACAAAGCCAAACAGGTGAATATCCAGTGTCAGTAATGCTACATGCAGCATTTCCCCTGTTAAAGGAACATAAATGATCAAAATCTTGCCTTTAAACTGCTCAAAGTGATGTTATCTTAAATGCTGCACTGCCTCAAAAATTTATAGAGGAAAAAAACGGTTCTCATGTTGCTTATGAAGATAAAGAATCAGTCTTGTGTGACAGCGAGCTGCTCGGTGAAGAATCGCCCCTCTGCTGACAGCTCCAGTTAAAAGTATCTGTGGCAGAGAGTTAAAAAATGACCTCGTTTTAAAATTACCCAAACATTCCTCCTACGGAGACATGCAAAACGTTTTAGTTCTACACAGCATGCACACATAACGCTCAGCCACCTGGCTCTGCTACGTTTTCTTTTTTTTTTATGTGGGAATTTCAGACTAATTCAGCCAGGAATGTCAGATGTGTTCTCAAGATGATGCACCTGATACTAAAAAGCACTTCACAAGAGCTCCAGTACAAGACGGATCGCTCCCTGGAGACCATTGCTCTTCTTTCCATCCTAGAAGCTACTTTTTTTTTTTTTTTTTTCCACGAGCAGAGACGCCTGCTGTTGCTGCAGCCTCCCATCACGTCATTTTACTTTCAAAGATATTTCTGGTAAGAGGAGACGTCTGCGGAAATCTTATACTATCAGCAAAGAGATGAAATGTAACTAAGTACTCAAGTACTTTAATGATTAATAATTTTGAGATAATTTTTAGTATTTCTATTTTATCTTACTTCACTGAAATTTGGAGGTTGATGTTGTGCTGTCTACTATAAATACACTAATAAAAAAAAATCTGTATTGTTTTAGTTTAAGCTACCCAGCAGTACATTAAGTATTAAAATCTAATACTAGAACATATATCATTCTGAAATGGTCTATTCCGCATAATGAGCACTTTCACTCTTGGCACTTTAAAGGTTCAGTGTGTGAGGTTTAGGGGGATTTAGCGGCATCTAGTGGTGAGGATTGCAGACTACAACCAGCTGAAACTTCTCCCGGTTAGAATTCCTTTAGTGTTCATTGTTCAGGAGGTTATTATCCACAGAGGTCTCTTCCTCTCCAAAACACATGGACCAGGTGATTTAAATCGGTAAAACACTGAATGAAGTAGTTTCACTTTACAAATTAATGTTTCTCTGACACAGTTTGGCATGTCCCAGACAGCCCATTTCCCCAGCGCTTGCTAATGTGTGCTCACCTCACTTATGATCCAGAGGTTCAGAAGGTTTTTACCATGAGCTGAATTATCCACAGAGGTCTCCTTCTCTCCAGAACAAACGGACTTGGTGATTTAAACCTGTAAAAACACAGAAAAAAGCAGTTTCACATTAAAAAAATCTGTGTTCAGACAGACTCCGGGGTTTTTTCAGACCTAATTGTATTGCAGAGTTTTGCACAGCGGTGACCGGATCTTTGCTCTCAAAGCACAAAAAAATGTGTTGGCACAACAGCCTCCTTCGGAACATTATTGTATGCTTTCTTTTGATTTTCACATTGGCTAGTCATCCTGTTTAATTTGTCTTCTGATTAAATCGGAACCGTTGAAACAAGTTGTAGGAAGCCTCTGCAAGTAATTGGTTGCTGGCAGACACTCTGTGCTGCAATAAAATGGTTAATCAGCAGTGCCGTGCACTGTAGAGCCGATGCGCTGCTGGTTCTGCCGGCCTGAATAGAATATAATGTCTATAGCCTTACTGTTGTGTACAGCCTTATAGACTGAGCTGAGTAGTGATGCGCGGGTCGACCCGTAACCCACTTGACCCGCAAATGGACCTGTGGGTCGGGCAGCAGTGATCGTCTGTTAAATCACTCTGTAAATGATATTTTGACATTATTATTATAATCTATTAATCTATAATCTATTACTGTCATGGCATCCGAAGGTACTGATGCGTTGAGCAGGTGACACTCCGCGGTCATTTTCAAAACACACTTGTGTCACGCACTCCAAAAGAAACTTGTTGAAACTTTAAACAATAATTTATTGTATAAAAGTTAGAGGGAATAGTGATAAAGTGGTAAAACTTGGCATTGATCCACAGCCTCAGACGGATGCGCTCAAGCTGCCGTGCGCACAAGCTCAGTATTTTCACATTTTTAACAATGCAATTTAAAAGTTTTGATTTTTATTGATAACCTAGATTTACCAACAACAAAAAGACTACATTTAGCAGCAAAAAAATATGTAAAATTTAAAAAAAAAAAAAAAAGTAAATAAAAAATTGAATATCGAATACCAAATTTCCATAACGAATACCTACCCATAGAAACGAATATTCGAATATCCAAATATTTGGGTACAGCCCTACTGAATATGCGTTTACTCTTACGACATCGGTAAAACATTAATTTCACTGAGCAACAAAAGCACATGGTTAGATTTGGGGGAAAAAAAATCATGGTTAAGCTCTACGTTCACACAGGAAGTAATCACCCGCTTCATGGGTGAAAGTCCAGTGCCATTGGACCCACCTGCCCTATAGGGACTTTCCAGGCCCTTAACCCACACTGTTGTCCGGTGACATTATTAACTGACGCCAGTCGACAGTGGATTGTACCATTGTGAACCGATACCTGTTTATCATTGGTGTCCAGTGTCAGAAATCAGTATTTGACAACTTGGGAATGAGAACAGGTTGGTTTTTCGTCACGGAGAGGTTGCTAACTACAATGGCTGATGAGCAAACGCGTAACGTGAATGGCCACATCTACAGCCAGTGTTTGATTTGTCCATTTTTTAGACGAGGACCCTGTGTAGATAGACAGGGCCAGTACTCCAGCTTCCTCCCATAATCCAAATACATGCAGGTTAATTGGTGACTGTAATTGGCCGTAGATGTGAATGTGAGTGTGAACTAATAAATGACGCATAGAAAGTGAATCACATTAGCTCATTAGCACGTTAGCAGATATAATAGTAAAACTCTGACAGGGAACATTTTACTGCACACTGACTGCTTTTACTTTTTAAACTTAAAGTATTTTGGTGTTGAATGCAGGACTTTTACCTGTAACAGAGAATTTTTACAGTGTTTGACCTGAGTAAAAGAACTGAATCTGCAAACACGCATGAGCCCCAACATGAACTCGTCCCTTTTTGTGCACATTTCATTTTTTTGGACCCTGAAGATGATGGGCTGAGACACCAGCAGGCCCGAGCTCAGTGGGGGAGCGGAGTATATAGAGGGGGGTCTGGAGGGGAGGAGGACTTTCTTGGCAGCAACTTCAGAGAAGACGGGACACCTCGGGATCAGGTCGATTAGGGCTTGCGTGCCCGTGTCCAGGTTTATGGTGGCTTTTCACTGGAACATAACCTCTTTGTTGGACAGAGGGGTGAGGCAGGTGTTTTCTCCCCCCTGTCCGTCCCTCATCACCAGGTCGTGTAACTCAATGAGGCCCAGAGATAGACACATATACGCACTGGAGGATGAGCCAACAGCATTAAAACCAGAGGAATAACACTTTATATTTTCAGGTGTGAGAGCCTCACGTTCCTCCCAGCTCAACCTTTCACACCAGTGAAACACAGCAGAGTTTAACACCATCAGGTTACCACACTGTGAGGGGACGTCTTGGAGCGATCGGGAGGTTTATTGTACTCATATGTTTTCTTCTTCTCTGGAGGAGACAATCAGGACTCTGATCGCTTAGCATCCTGCATCTCAATAGAACAACTTCTTTGATTGAAATAATACAAGCTCATAGCCATGGAGCCAAAACTGGGGGACACAGAATCCACTTTTAAATAGATTTATCAGTAACCGCACATGGCAGCACACCGTTATACGAGAACAGGTATGATAATGGCAATTTGTAATTATGATTACATTCAGCCAGGTCTCCCTTGTGAATGAGATTGTTGATCTCAACTGGACTTACCTGGTTAAATATGGGTTGAATAATATGAATTAAAATGAAAATTTGCTAGTGATTATTTCAAATGGTGGTGCACGGTTGCCTGTTGTAGCATTTTTTATTTATTTATTTTTTTTTAAAGTCTAATTTTTATCCATATTTTTGTGGGGACATATCTGAATATTTTGGGGGATGTGCTCCCTCCAGTAAATATAGCACATACATTAAATGGATGCTTGGTGTGATGGTTTGTTTCCAGTGGTAGAACTTAAACTCAGTACGATCACTCAGATTTTTAAGGTTTATGTAAATGTCATTTTACGTCCACTCGATTCATGTTGACAACCATAGTTACTATTTACATCACAGATTCAGAAACTATAGTCAACAAATTACAAAGTATTTATTGATTTATTATAGGTTAAGCTACCCAAAAGTACCCAAGAGTCATGTATATTATTTTGAAAAGGGATAATCTGCATAATGAGTACTTCTACTTTTGGTGCTATAAGTATATTTTGATGCTAATAATAGTTTTGTGCTCTTAGTTAGCAGTGGAATGGAACAAAGTACATTTACTGTACGTCAGTACAGTTTTTAGGTGCTTGTGCTTTACTTGAGTATTTCCGATTGCTGCTACTTTCTACTTTCTACTTTCTTGGGAAACATTGTTCATTTAACTTCACCATGTTATTTGAGTTTTTATTATTAACGACTATCATTAATAAATAAATTATGATGTGTTATTTTACAGTAGATTCAGATCAAACCTCATATATGCCAGGGATGAAATTCATAATATCCAGCAGAGAAAGTATATTAAGAATTTAAATTTAAACTTTTTTAAAAAAAAATATTTCAAATGAATCTGAAATTGGCCATTATGCATGATGACTATTTTTATTTTTTGTATATTTGAGGCTAATGCTTTTGTAGTTTTACCCATGGATGGATTACTGACAGGACCAGGGGCCCAAAGTGTCACGAGACCCCTCGCCAAACCTGCAAAATGTCACTCAAATGAATATGTGCAGACCAAAAGGAGACTGAAAGTGACCACAGAGACACAAAAAGATGCAAAGAAACTATAAAACAGGCAAAACAACCAGAAAGAGGCACAAAACAGCTGCAAAGGGACTCAAAATAAAGACGATTCTAAATGACTAATATACATATACTGTATGTATATATGTATGTATTATTGGATTACATTGGATTGTGATTGTTCTGCATAATGAGAACTTTCACTTATTGTACTTTAAGAATATTTTAATGCTAATACTTTTGTTCATTAACTCGAGTACATTTTTGAATGCGAATGCTTTTTGATCAAAAAAGGCATGAAAAGCATCTTTATGTTTCCCTTTAAACCTTCTTTTCACATCATTCTTTCAAACCACTTTTACTTTGATGCGTCTAATAAATAAATAAATATAACTCTGTCTCAAGTTGACTTAAGATAACGTTAGAGATGAAAGGCAGCGAACACACAAACCATTACATTGTTCAAAATGCCGGTTTGCCACATCATTTCCAGGAACAAGAAAAAAAGAGGTTGTGATCGTTATTCTGTCATCAGCGCATCAGCATCGGCAACAGGAGTGAAAACTGATAAAAGCATTTTATGCAAATAGTTCAGAGATAGGGAAAACAGTGGTGCTTATCTCCTCCTGTAGTGATGCTTTATGCAAAATGTAAACAGAAGAAACGGCCTGCAGGCTCCTTCTAAGTGACCCTTCGCCTGACCTTTGCCCTCAGTCAGTTATCCTGGCACACACACAGTCACTCACACACACACATGCCTCTGCTTGCAAACCTGGGATTGTAAAAAAACAGTACAACAAGGCCTTTATGTAAAAACAAAGCACTATTTATCTGAGCAGCCACTGATGACTGATTGTTAAAAACAATTGTGTTTGTGTCAGTTTTTCTCAGGTGGAAGAAACACTCAGACCTTTTACTTCGATATATAAGTACTCCATTACAAGTAAAAGTCATACTCAAATATATGAAAAATAAAAGTACCCGTACCTGTAATTGAAGTATTTTACATTATTAGATTACCATATTAATACTGATGAATCAATGTGTGAGTGGAACTACTTTCAGCTGCGGATTAATCCACATTTGGTGCTCTACTTAATATTTGGAGCAGCATGGCCATGAATCTGGGACTGAGTTCAGATAAACTACAGTGTATGTGCTCATGGTAATAACAAAATATGTCAGCCAATGTGAAACAGTGTTTCTCATTCATGTGTTTTTTATAGTTTTTGGACGGTAAAGGAGCTCTGTGGCTCAGAGGAATAAATCAGGCTTTGGATACACAGATAATACTTGTCTGTAGATTCAGTCTTTGTTGTTTTTTATTCTATATTTTCATGGAATTTCTTGACAATATAAAATATATAGAATATCAACAGCCTTTAAACTGATTTTTTACTGGATCGTAAATTAACTGTATTTCAACAGATTGACATGAAAATGATGAAGGCAACAAAGTGCACATGTCTTACCTCTAATAATAATAATTTCTTTGTTTAAAGATTACTTTTTGTTTAGTGTTTTGTGCTAGAAAAGCTTATTTGACATTATTACATTACCAACTGATAAATGGATGTGTAAGTGGCATTTAGGGGAGCTAGTTTTAATTAGTGGTGGAGGAAGTATTTAGATTTTCTTTACTCAAGTAAACAAGGCAATATCACAGTGTAAAAATACTCTGCTACAAGTTAAAGTCCTGTTTTCTAAGTCATACTTCAGTAAAAGTACAAAAGTACTGACGATAAATTTAAATTATGAAAAGGAAAAGTATTCATTATGCAGACTGCTGCATCTCACGATAATAAATGATCCTATTATGTTATTCTGCTACTTTCAGTACTGCCTTGTCGCTTAATCCATAAAAACACAACATAATTTATTAGTTGATTTTGTATTAATAATACAAATTAATTAACTGGGTGGCACGGTGGTGCAGTGGTCAGCATTGTCCCCTCACAGCAAGAGGGTCCCTGGTTCAAACTCGCTGTGGAGGCTTTGCACTTTAGGATGGGAGAGCCCCTCTGTGAGGAACTTGCATGTTTTGCAGCATGGGTTTTCTCCAGGTACTCCAGCTTCCACCCACAGTCCGAAGACATGCAGGTTAATTGGTGACTCTAAATTGTCCGTAGGTGTGAATGTGAGTGTGAATGGTTGTAGAGAAACTCAACAGCACAGAGACATCTGAGACCAAACAATGGGGTCAAAGTAGACCAGTAAACCACTGGTTTATTCTTTAACAAACTGTATTTCATAAAATGATCACATGGGAGGTTTTCATGTAAAATCTAAATCTGAAATGTGAATCGTAACTCCAGCTATACAGTGGAGTAAAAGTGTAATATTTCTCTCTGAAATGTAGAGTAGAAGCATAAAGCAGGGCAAAGTGGTACAGTACTTGAAAAAAATTACAGGTTTTTGTCTTCATCCTCCATTGACCTCCCTTAACTCCACGCTGCAGAATGAGTTTGGCACTTGAAGAAGGTAAAAAAAAAACAAAAAAAAAAACTCCATTTGGGTGGCCATATGGGGAACGAGGCGTGATCATATCTACACATGGCTCAGCCTCCCACCGCCATGAGAGAGCGAAACAGGCTCGACACATCAGTAAAGTGTACGTCTTTCACATGTAGAAATACCAAACTATCAGTCACACAGCAGGCAGCGAGGGGCCGAGTCCACCGATTTCTCCTACACATCCTCTCTGAACATGTGTGTTCAAAATGTGAGCCACCTTTCTCTCATTCACACCCGTGATTGCAAGTGCTGTTTGTGCAGACTATAAATCATATTTAACAGACTCCTTTGTATTTTATCCTTTAAAGTCCTCTTTTTTAAACTCAGCTGCTGTTCTGACTCGGGCCGGCCCAGTGAGTGATGATTTAGTGATTTGTAGCTCAAACAAAAAATAGAAAGACATGGCTAAATTGGTCAAAAAGTGAAAGTTTTTTCGGCATATCTGGGTAGTAGGCTGAAACAAACTAGACTCTATTACTGTGGTAGGATCCTGCATGTAAACCCATGCAATGACACTGCAGTCTTAGTGAGTTTTTAACCATTTTTTTCTACAGCTTTTCCCAGAATATATGTGCGGTGGATAACTACATATTAAAACTAAGGCATAGAATGCAGTTAAACAAAGGTTATAGGTAATCTAATCTAACTGGCTCAGGAGTATGAAGAAACGGCACTATTAGTCAAGTTTTTTTTGCACATATACTACATTAACGCACATAAATCACATTCATTTACACTCTCACAGTATTCTTAAGTATTTCACTTTCTTATTTTTTCATTTTACAGCTCTCTTAAGTGCATGTATTCATTGTGCTCGTACACTGTTTTGTTTATGCCCTTCCTAAAACTCTTTATCTGGTTTGTCTCTTGTGTTTATGTAACAATTACATGCCCCAAGGGGTCAATTAGGTGCTGTCTGTAAAAACAAACAAATAAGCAATCAGACATATGTTGTAACTTAAAAGTTAAACTTCTGAATTTAGGGTTGAGCAGGAACTCCATGTACAAAGGCAATGTCCTGCTGCATGCCATCCCCCCTCTCCACCCCTCCACCCCCCCCACTGTCCTGACATTAATCATAAAAAGCCCCAAAAACGATCTTTGAAAAATAAAAACTTCTGAATCTAGCCAGGTTTTATTAGAGGCCTTGATGTTTTTACACCTGTAAATCACTGAAACCAGCTTATTGAGCTGCGCCGTAATCAGGTGCTTTAATAATAAACTACAACAACAACGGGACTAGAATCCATAAACCTCCTCTCCATTAAAGGGATAGTGCACCAAAAAAAGAAAATTCAGCCATTATCTACTCACACATATGCCGAGGGAGGCTCAGGTGAAGTTTTAGAGTCCTCACATCGCTTGTGGAGATCCAAGGGGAGAGGAGGTAGCAACACAACTCTACCTAATGGAGGCTGACGGCGCCCCAGATTCAAACGTCCAAGAACACATAATTGAAACCACAAAATATCTCCTTGTATCTCCGCAAGTGATGTGAGGACTCTAAAACTTCACCTGAGCCTCCCTCGGTATGAGGGTGTGTAGATAATGGCTGAATTTTCATTGTTGGTGCACTATCCCTTTATCCCTTTAAGTGATTTTCATTTCACTTTTAAAAAACATCTTGCTCTGTCTTAAAACAGACTCTCTGGTATGATTTAAGCTGCAAAAAAGATAATTCCACTTTTGCAGTTTCATATATTTTTTCTAGTGAGCGATGCAAATGCAAGACACAGATTTCGGGCCTGTCAGAAGTTGTTGGTTGTAACCATGAACAGGAAACCTATGAAAAGTACCGCCGTCTAAGGTTTCAGAACTACACAGCATTTCCACATCCTTCCTGTAGCCGTCAGACAAAATATAACACCGCGTCTAAAACCGGCACTTGCTCATCGACTACAGGCATCAGACACTGATAAAAGAAGCTGTCCTTTCACGTTGCCATACTATGCAGTAGGTTGCCATAATTGTTCAATGGTTCCCACAACAAAGTTAAGGTGGCAGAAGTCTGAGTAGGATAGGTGGAGCGTTGGCGGATCGGTCCAGCAACCACCAACTTTCACCCTAGAGGCAGGTGTTCACTTCCTGTAAGACTGTAAAGCCAAATCCTGCTCTTTTTCCAAAACCCGACCTCCTGTGTGTGTTGGCAAAAAGTCACCACATGCATTTGGTGTTAAAGGAAAAAAATATTTTGAAAGAGACTGTATGCAAACGGTACATTTCCTGTGCAACAGAAGTGTATTTTGAAATCAGACAATGCATGTAACAGGCATACGTCATACCTCGGTGTGGAAAGTCCATGACTGAGTGTTGATATGCGACGAGGTCGGAGTGAGAATGTGTTGTCCCACTTTATCTGATATCACAGATTTATTGCATTTTTAAAAATGTGCATTAAAGCAAGGCAAAATGTTTGTAGTAACAAAGCTGATATGTTCTTCTATCTTTTATTTCTCCAGGCATTGTTTAAAGATGACATCTTTGTTTGGCGTTTCATGCTAGAAAAGTTGCATCCACAGACGATCTCTTTCTCTGCAAACCTGCTGAACCAATGAAAGGAGTCAGAACTTAAGTCATCTTTGTGCTACTGTACTCTCCACTACGGGCATGCAGGTATTTGGATTACATATGATAAACGATAGTCATAAACCACCAGCGAGGCAGATATGATTGAGGTGACAAGAAGAATGGTTGACTGTGGCCAGCGCTGATAACGACCCCAAACAAAAGGCCCGGCTCTGATAGAGGAGATAGCAGATACGCAGCTAGTTTTTGAGGGGGTGATACAATGTTTTATTTTACACGCTTACGTGAGTAGAACTGTGTTAACATTTTGATGGACGACAGCGATCTTTATCTGACTTGCAAACTATCCAAATGCCATCATCCTATCAATTTTAGCATGAACGATAAACTGGCTCGTTGATTTGCAGATGGGAAAATTCCCCCCAGTCAGGGTCCTCGCTTTGATCACGACCTCAGCAAGATGGCTCCTCAGATCTCAGATGCACAGCACCAACACCTGCGTCCATGTTGTTTGGCTACGCTCCATTGGCTGTCTATCAACACCAGTACTGATAGACTGCCTGCAAGGTCTGCCTGCAAAATAAATGACCAACAAATCTGTGGGAAAAAACACAACGAGGTCAGGAGAGACAGACCATGCTGAGAAAATATAACTTTAGTGGGAGAGTAGTGAGGACTCTGTGAATGAGATGTGTTACACTGATATATCCAGGTCATCATAAGTCTGTGGGACTGAAAAATGAAGAGGAATTTTAGGGAAGTCCTCCACACATGAGTTGGGTTTCAATCTCAATGTAGTGCAAATTTTAACCAAAGGAAAATGCGAGTTTATGCACTTTTACACCCAGTACTGTGACATAAATATTGGGAGTTGGTTAATCAAGATAAGCAGTGGGTGGCCCTGACTTGCCAGGCAGGTGCAGAAGAGGACACAAAGAGGTGGTGAAGTGAAGGGCCCAGACACACCAAACCAACATCATGTTGCCTTGCCTTTCATCAGCTGTGTCTCGGCCAAAAAGTTGCACCTGAACACACCATAAAGACTACAGCCAATGGTCAACTAGCACATACTGTACGTTCTGTGCCTGCATGAGAGGAAATAACTCTCCATAGAAGCAGGCAGCAGTAGTCTGTATTTGTCATTAAAAATGGGTGACTCGAAGGCCCATAGGATGGATTCGAGATGCTAGTTAGCCAGTTAGCACACTAACAACACAAACCGATGTTGAGAGAACAAATGGATGTTCATCGTGCACTGGTAAACAATAATGCAAACTGCTGAAGAGCTCAATGGCTAAAGAAATTATCTTGCCTGATATAAGTTTGTTTTGACCTTACGCCTTGTTGACTTGAGTCGTTTGTTTACTTTCCTCACTTCCGTTTCTCTGCTTGTGCGCTGAACTGCCAATCAGAGTGATTTCTCTCTGTGACTAATGCTGCAGGACAAAATATAGGGTTACAGATGCTCACTGATGACCCGACGGTGTCAGGACCTTAATAGAACATTTAATTAAAAACCGCAAGTGAGGGAAAACAATATATGGATGTATAATAACTGTGTTTTAAGACACAATGAACATATCCACTACATAATACATGCGTTAGTTGTTGGAGGGGAAAAAAGTCAATTTACAGGGCGTTGGTGGCTTAGTGGTGGAGCAGGCGCCCCATGTACAAGGCTGTTGCAGCAGCGGCCCGGGTTCAACTCCAGCCTGTGGCCCTTTGCTGCATGTCACTCCCTCTCTCTCTCCCCCTTCACACTTGTCTGTCCTATTAAAGGCTACAAAATGGATGGTCTGTAGTCTGACCCCCTCCCTCACCTGGACTTCAACGCTCTTTCTACTATGGTAGTTGCCGGCAGTGTCGGAAACAGCTGCTGCCCGATGTGAATCAAACCACCGCAAAAGGTGCCTCTGTGCATCGGTGTCTGCCGCCGAGGTTTTCTTATGATGTAAAGAATCTGCTTACTTATACAATGTTCAAAATACAATTTGTACAAAATATTGTATAGGTGAGCAGTTTATTAAAAAATAAACAACTTATAAAATCTAAGTTTTAGAATGAAGGACAAGTGAAAATATGGATATATGCAAACATCTATTTTTTATGTAAATGATGAAGTGGTCACAAGAACCCTTCCATTAGACTTTCCAAAAAAGTACGAGTGATTTAAATATCAGAATTAAGTCTCGTGCATATTATTATGAGGAAACATTCCATCAGTCCATCACAGTCCATCATGAGGAGCATTTGTCAAGAGAGCTCTGCAGCTGCTAGAGCACTTTAATACTCAGGAGTTTATGATCTCCCCCATTCAGCCAAAGTGCCTCCTTCCCCAGGGGGTCATTACTGGGCTCCTGCCTTCATATTGGTACTTAGCATTACCAATAAAGGGGGATCCAGTGTCATTAAACAGCACTCACTGATTCTTCAACTGTTTCTGAGCAGAGGAGGCTGCTGACGTACTGGAATCATCGGGGGTTAATCCGGGATACAGCACATATTTTGGCACATGCACACCCTTCATGCAGATTATAGACTTGGTTTATAGAAGATAAACACGTGAAAATATGCAAGAGAAAAGGAATCATGTTCTTTTCTGTTGATGAAAGAATCATTTCTGAAAGGTTCAGCCGTCCAACATCTATCACTTTAACTTGATTTGCATCACTATTAAAATGACACCTGATCATATTTGCCTTCTGGGTTCATGAGCGTGACTTATTGGTGTTGTCTCTGGATGTTGTTATATGTCACATTAGTCAGTTGGGTTTTGCAACTGCCAAGATGTAATCTCTCTCTTTCTCTGCTCTCTGCATGAAGGACATCTGCAAGAAAAATATTCAGGAGAAAACTTAAAGCACGCTTCCTGACAGGGCTATAGAAATCAAGCTTCACTGGGGTCTGGTTTAATTAATATATTTTTCAAATGAATAAAGTCTATCTGCAGTCAGTTACATCAGATTCTTGGCAAGATTTCCCTGGGTCATTGTTGCGTCAATATTTCTCGTGCTTTTTATTCTTCTTTTTTGTTTAAATAATATATACACGTGTTTATTCATAAAATAAAATCCTCAGAGCGCAGGTTTCACTTGTATTTATACAACAGCTTTTTTATAAAGGGTACCGTTTCTTTCATCAGAAATTTCTATTTGACATCAAACAAGCAGCAGAGGTGGCTGTTGCGGTCAAACGCTGCCTGTGTGTTATGTAAATATGTATTCAAGCTTTTCAGGAATATGTGTGATGGGCTCTCTGCTGCTGCTGCTGCTGCTGCTGATCAGTGAGGAACATTACAGCGGGATTAGAGCTCAGTGATCACAGCATGGAAACACTGTGGCGTGTTACAGCTAAGAAAAATGAAAGGATAAAAACAGAACTTAAATTAGCTAGAAATTCAAATTTAAATATTTTTTAACTAATTTATGATTGGACTTTTGCTTATTTAGAAAAAACTGTGGACCTCTGTGACGATTACAAAAATCTTTCCAATCCCCAGTAATACAATATTCTCAGTAATAAAATAAAATGAAATTAAAAAAAATAAAAATGAAAAATAAAAAAAAACTTAAAACACAAAACATTAAATATACATAAATAAATGAAACAGAATACTAGAGAAAAACATTTAGAATCAAAAAGTGCATACAAAATCTGAACATAAGTATTGGTTAAAAAGATTAGTCCTTGGTAAATAAAATAAAATAAAATAAAATAAAATAAAATAAATAACAAAATAAAATAAAATAAAATAAAATAAAATAATGAGTGGACCTCTGGGTGTGTTTTTTTCTGTATTTTTTTTGTCATGACGTACACTCATATTTTATAGGCCCATTTAATCCCAATAATCTGCAAAGTAAGTAACTCATCTAACTACAGCTGTGAAGATGCTGGAGTAGAGAGGACCCTGTTTTTCTGTAAAGATCTGTTTTATAGCGGTGGTTTCCAACTGGTGGGTCAAAAAGTGGGTCGTGGGCCATTTCTGATTGCAGGCGATTCGCAAATGTGACACGCTTTGAATTCCCAGCACAGAGCTTTTATTTTGAAGTGTCGTTTCCTGCTGTAGAGTGAGTGACCATTGGACAGCTACTTGACAGAGACAGCAGACTAGCTCACAGACATGGCCAAACTAAAGTATGATGTTGAATATATTAAACTGTGTGGACCTCAAACTAACGATGAAGCAGAAATCTGAAGCTTGTGGATGGTCCGTTGGGAACCACTGTTTTATCAGACTAGTTTTTGGTATCCAACAAAGTGCACACGTTAGGCATGCTGCCCAGGCTCAGTAGGGTGGTCAGCTGGTAAATGTATGGACTTGCATTTAAATAGTAGCCCTTCAGTCCTCCGACCACTCAAAGTGGCCAACAACACATGGCACATTCATCCATTTACACATACACCTACACACCGATGGCTGAGGCCACTACACAAGGCACCAATCTGCCCATCAGGATTTAATTTTGGCCCCGACAAGCGGACTGGAAAAACCAGCCATCGAACCACTGATCCCTCAAATAGTGGTCGACCCTAACCTTGGTGTTATGAGTATTAAGCATGAAAGAAACTTAAGACTACAGCACTACTGATTCAAACTGAAGAGGTCTGCTGCTTGGCAGCTTTCTCGCCAGGTCTCACACCATCAACCATCCCCTGCACCTCTTGATGAGAAACTCAGCTTATATACATGTAATCTAAACGACATCACTTTAGAAATGTTGATATGACGCAAACAGAATGTACAACTGTAACGTACCTGTGATCTACTGAAATGCACAATGCCAACATTCGTCCTGGCGACTAGGTTTCCACCCACATTTGTACACATAGCATGTGTACATGAATGCCAATACAAACACGTGCTAAACTATGAAAGATTTATTTGCTTTCAACATTGTTGCCACTTCACACAGTTTATTTTGCTTTTGTGGTTTAGTGAAATCAAATCTGAAGGTGCTCAGTGACATTTCAATTAAGGATATACAAGCTCAACCCCCTGAAGATTAAGTTTTATGACATTATAATTACCCATGTTTTTCAGTCCTGCAGGTGCAGCAATGCAAATATTGACCTCGGTCGCTTCAAAGTAAAACTCCCCGAGTATGGAAAGTCTGAAACGTTCTAGAGGCTGATTTATCGAGCAATCTACGCTAATTCATCAGCACAATAACTGTCACTGTCAAATAAAAGCGTTTCACATATCCATAACATGGTCGAGATCCACATTCAGAGCCTGATTGATGCCTTGTTTGTGCAGTAAAGTACACTAAACCCTGCTCTTGTGGCTTTGTGCTCAGTCCCCCCTGTAGCAAAATGTCAGAGCAGGCTGGCACACGCTCAAAAATAAGATACAATATTGCAGTTTCTTAAAGACTGAGAAATAAAAAAGGAAAATTCTCCGAGGCACCTCGCCCAATAAAACAACAGAAAAAAATAAAACAGCTCAAGTGTACCCATTCAACATCATTGTTGACATGGCAGCTTATTCTTTTGGCAAGAGCCAGTGAATAGGGCCTGTTACATGCTTCTCTGACACTTTTCATTATCACCTGCACAAAAGCAACAGTGAAAGACGAGGAGAAGGAGGGGGAGGAGGAGGAGGAGGTGGCGGGGGAGGAGGAGGAGGGTGAAGCTGACAGTATCCCCACGCTCATTCATCATAGCTGAAGGTATCTGCATCATGCATTAGAGTCAATAAAGCTCGCTGAAACTGGAGCTGATTTCTTGCTAAATTCCGCCATTAGTCACAGGCCCATATTTCAGGATTAGCCAATCCTAAAAGGGGTAATTGTTGCACAGTAGGTGGGGGGAGGAGGGGGGACTCTTAAGGCCGTCTGAAGCCGAGTGCACTCAACTTTTAAGAGTGTTTGTTTAGGTGTCATTTCTTAAAAAAAAGTGGTGTCATTCTTTAGGATTGATCGGCTGTAAAATTCCTGAGTATGTGGCCGTCTGAGGTCTTCAGAGCACAACAGAGGGATATCAGAGAGGCACCACGTGGAAAGGTGACTATGTTTTAGAAAGTCTAATGGTTACCTTTTAAAAGTATACAATTAATGCACATGTGCTTTTTTCCTCCCCCAGCAGCGCTTAGCGTGGCGTGATCACGTTTCTGCGCCGAGGTGAGTCGTGCAGAAGACAATACGACGCCGCAGAGCCACTTAAGATCCCCCGCTGATATTTGATAGAAGCCTTAATCGTTATTTTGGGGCAAAGTGGGACAATGGCGCCTGCGGGAGCACCATCAGATTGAGGGTTTTTTTCTGTTAAAACTCCAATATGTGTCATGCATGTTAAATCGTTTTGCAATCGAGGGGGAAATTTCCAGCACCGGGGCTTTAACCACAAGAGGAACCGCTGAGAAATAAGCCATCATTTGCAACTCAATCCCGTTTGATTTCTCTCTGCAGTGAAAGGAAATAGTTCCCATTGAGCTCTGTGAAACAAGTAAACCATAACATTTGGTCAGTCTCTCTCGTGTGGTTTCAGGGGAAACCAAAATATCCCATTCAGAACAGGCTTCCACAGGCTTCACGGTGCACACTGAACTCCGGCTGAACTGGTTGTTAATGATTATAACCCTGATATATGCGGGTATATATGGTAAATGAGGGCACACTTAGGAAACCACAGGGGCCTTGTTATGCTTTCGCTATTTTCTTACAGCTTAAGGAGGTCCACCTGTTCCCCGTTAAGTCACACCATGTTGCTGTTAACTCGGAATATTTTAAAACTAACATGAAGAAACGCAAAATCAGTGCTGTCAGCGCGTCTGCTCTGCTCGCTTTGGCTTAAAGGTTTCATTAAAGAGATGAAAACACTGAGCTTCTCCTCCTTTACACATTATAAACGCTATTTAAGGCCAAATCCACTGACAGGATTGAAAAGACATGTCAGGTTATTTCAAGTTTCACCACATTTGTAGCTTTTCTGATTCATGCATGTGAAGATCTGATGATAACAGACAGCAGCTCCATGAACGTGAAAACATTCTCAGAGCTTTGACTGTGTTTCTGAAATGGGGGGTTGCAGTACACGCTGTTTTGTTGCACTGAAGTGAAAACCTTTCAACGCAGCTGAAAGGAGAAAATATGAAAACTAAAAACACTGTATTCACGCTCACTTAGAGCTGTATTGAGCATCTGGTGATCACTTCCCTGCCGTGCAGCTTGTGTTAGCTTGTTGGCGCGTATAACACACATCCACAACACCCAACTCTTGTTTCTTAAATAAAATAAAGTGTGTTTGTCTTCTTCCAAAAGCATCTGATATCCAGCAGGAATCATCCGACTCTCAGGTGTTTCTTTCTGCTTCCTACCTGGTATGAACTACAAAGAAGCAAAACTATGGAAACAAGTCGGTTACGCTCAGATAAAATTACAGGAACTGGAATCATATTTTAGTTTTACATTATTAAATTCACTTGAATATAACTTTTGGTGCATGGTGCCAAAGAACTTTCATGTATTTGTGTTGGAAGGAACAAATATCCATTAAGCTGAAACTTGACATCTGGACACAACGAGCCAAAACCAGACAGACATTATTGTTACTGCAGTTAACACCTCAGAAAAAGGGATTTTGATTTTATCTAAATGTTCAAATACTGCAACAACAGTGAGTCATGCTAGTTTGCATGTCAACTTCAAACTTAAAACCGTTTGTCTGTCTGTTAGTTTCAGCTACGTGTGGTTCCTCTTTTTCGATGTCGTCTTGGTTTGTTGCCATAACTGATTAAATAATTTTGCAAATAATTTTGAGTGAAACAGAAGATTTAGCCTTTTGGAGCTAAGTTTATGTAATGATTTGCAATTAGTTATCATAAATTTAATGTCACCTAAACCTCCTTAAAATCAGTTAAAAGTAAAGACTTATATTCCTAAATCTATTGCTGCCTAGTTTGTCCAATATTTTGCACTGGAATTTGCCACCATAATTAATTTACAGAGGTGAAGAGTTTGTATTATTTTGTCCACTGGCTGTAGCTGATATCAACCGAATAATGTTGATTCCCTGGAAGCTGACACTTGTTTTGGCACCAAATGTGGAAGGTTTGGTTATATTTGGCAGCCAGTTCTGATCAGAGCTTGAGGGAGAAGACTTCAGCCAGTGGAGTTGAATTTCAGCTCCATTGTTTGTTCAGGGTGCAGAACATTTTCACTTACCTGGCATCTTTTTCATTAGGTTAGGTCAGATTCATACTCTCAAAACAGTTAAGCCTCATAGCCCAACTGAAGTACTGAAGCTGTTACGTTTCCTTTTTATTTCTTACACCTGACGCATGCAGTACTTTTTTTGTTTTATCTTTAAGACTTCAAGATATGTCTGCAATGTGTTATTATACAACATCATGATATGCCACAAAATAGAGCCCCACAAATGATGTAATGTCCTTAACGTGAAGTTTCATAAAATAACGTAAAGTTACAGAGGTTAGGTTTGACAAAGTAAAGTTTCTGTTAGAAAAAGAAACGTGGTGAGGACATACTCAAAGTCCACTCAAAGTTCACATGGTCCGGGGCACCGGTCTCCTGGTAAAAGTCCTGTGTTTGTGAGTCATCCACCCGGGCTGTTCTCTCTAACTCTTTGTATGGGCGCTTATATATAAGATATCATACGGACTGTTGTGGCTGCATTTTCTGTAGGATATCTTACGAACCATTCTATCCAACTTATTTTCAAACACGGAAGTAAATAGTGATCAACTTCCGTGTTTTTGTGCGTGACTTCCGGTCAGCCACTTTCCCTTACAGGAGCTAATGGTGCAAGCTAATTTTTTTCAATTTTCAATTGTTTATGTTAGTCAGTCAGTTAGTTAGTTAGTTAGTCTGTGTATTTTATATAGATAACTGTGCCCACGTTTCCGTTATCCGGTAATTGCCGGTAAAAATAATCCTTTCTAAATGCAAATAAATCGCACGTCAATCAAAAACAATGAACCAAAAAAGCACAATCTATCCCGAGTGAGACAAACTGCTTGATCCCCGTCTCCAGTGTACCAGCAGAGAACCTGCAGAACCGAATCAGCGAAAAAACACACTGGGCTACACAACCTCTCTACCTGACACACACACACAGACGGTGCTTCTGCACGCCAGCCAAACGTGTGTGCAACTGTGAGAAATAAATATGAGAGGTGTACGCTGCTTTTCTATCTTTTTTTTCCCTTCTCTTTCTTTCTTCCTGTCAGCGACATACACTCCTAACACAGGACGGGTTGTTTTTATTGACTGAGTTGATTATTGGCACTTAGACAATGACAATGGAAGCTCCCACCTCCACCATCCAAAGCATTTGAACTCCTGTTCAACCAATTATCCAGTGACAATGGTTCAGGTTGAAGGTTGACTATCTGTCTAGTCTTCTTCGACTCTGATGAAGACAAAGTGTTGTTGAAACGTGAGTCTGTTTGCAAGATTCAAGGCTGCAAATAAATCAGTTGCCCAAGTCTGTTCTTTCCCTTGAAAGTTTGCAGGCCTTTAGACCTGATTTAGCTCAGCCCAGTCACCACAAGAACATGTTTGCATCATATGTTTCTGCAAATCAGAAACATGTTACATTTAAACTTTTCATATCATAGCAATGTTTATAGTGAGCTGACATGTTGCCAAGGCAAGATGCTCACCAAGCTGCAAACCACTGTTGGAGACGAACAAACAACAAAACAGGTTCTGATGAAGTGAGTCACTGATGTGTTTCCAGCAGCATTTTAGGCACAAAATATGGGTGTTTTGTCAAGAAAATTCTAGACCTAACCATACGTTAACCACAGTGTTGTTGAAGTGTGAAGAAACATGAAGTGCCAACATAATAGCAATGTATGTAACATTTTCATAGTTTGCAGAACTGCACAGTGCCAACATTTCTTGTGGTTGTTTAGCTGCTTCTTGACGTGTGGAGAACTCTGTTTTAACTTTTCAGAAAAGTCAAAATTTAGAATGAACCTGTGGTGTGAGTGTTTCTGGCAGTGTTTCCCATCTGCCTGATGCGTCAGCACCCTGAGGACAAAGACTAGTGATAGAAAATAACTATTGAATTGACACATTTTTAGACTTAAATAGATAAAACTCTATGTGTTAAACTGTCACTAGGCCACTGTGTGTTTTCCTCCTTTCACCTTCTTTCACCAACAGGTTTCTACTGGTCACATAATTATTCCCTCCTCAACTGCTCTGACTGTAAACGTGAATTCCTCCTGATGAGTGCAGTGGGCCTGCTATGTTCTGGCTCTGAGCCAGTCCTGTCTACATTTCACTGATGGACTCGCACAGCAATTTGCCTGAACAAACTTATCCCAGCTGTACGGCTCAACCTCTGGAAAACGCATCACTGTGACAATTTCAGGCATGTTTGGCTTTTCAAATGGATTTTCGGAGATGTTCCTTCCTGTAACTTGTGTTATTTGAGTCAGAAATAAAAATAGACTCAAACCTACTTATGTCAGCACACCTCTCAAAGATGGCATTCAGCTCATGTGTGAGGCTTTTTCTTTTCAGATGAGTAACACTGAGTTCAGCGGAAACCTGTCAGGAGATGAATAGCAGGGTAATACAGGCTTTGAATGTATTACAAATGACACCGTCATAAATAACTTTTCCATAAGACGGAACAGACGGTTCTGCTTTTGAAGGTTTTCTGAGGGTTTGATGTCGTGGCTCTCTGGATATATAGTTATAAAGCGGTCAGAACTTGTCTGCGCATGTCTCGTGGACATTGTTTAACCCTGTGGCCTTGCAGGATGCAGAAAAAGATCTGGACAAATGGAGATCACGTCATTAATGCCATACCATTAAAGTTGTATTCACTGTACACCTCTAAGAAAAGAATCCTGAGTAAGTGTGGCAGCTGACGTCAGGAAAATGTGAGTAAGCTGATACGGTTTACTTTGCAGCCACTAACGGCAAGCAGCATTAGCAGTGTCCCGGTACATAGCATTAGCAGCCAGTTCCTCCTCTGCTGTATCCCGGCAGCAGCGTTAGCAGCAGAGAAGCTGGACTGGCTTGAACGGTCCGCTGGAAAACTGAAGATCAAGGACGCGGCAATGTGGCCCTGCTACAGCAGCCGCCCGTGGGCAAACAAATCACCCCCAGTTTCCACCAGATGCATGTTGGTTGCGTCTGCGCTCCGGCACGGCAGCGGAGCCGATAGGATAGGTGCTGTAGCGCTGCTGCAGAGCTGCCCACTGCCATAACTACTCTATATCTGATTCTCCACTCATTTATGGAGCCACACAAGCCACTGCATTGTCAGTAAAACCATCCTGTAAATATTTAACGATAAAAAAGAAATTCTGTCCACAGAAATGTTGTCAGGGACTGTTCATTTTGAAACAGAGACAGGAAGTGTTAAAAATATTTATATGTATTTCTTCTTGTCTGTGGGATTGAAACTATAGTGAAAGTTGGTATAATGTCAAGATGACAGATTTTTGAGGAGGATCTTTTGTCACGGTGAACACACAAGCTTGACACAGTCTGCGGAGGGTGGCAAGGCCAAACAAACATGGACTTTCAACGAGGAGACAACTGTTTGTGTCCTGTTTGAGAGCAGATGCCAACATACCGTAAAACTTCAATTAATAGCCCAGGCTAATATTTACTTAAATCGCGGAAATCAACAGGCCATTTGGGACAGGCGTCTCTATGGGACAGGCTTTAAATCCTTTTTTACACAACACCGTTGTACAGCAAAGATGAGAAATACTTTTAAATAGTTTTTTAAACCAGTATAAATATTACTTGCATAAAAATTAGACCTCAGATTATATATTAGTTATGAATCATTCATTTGATCTAGCTGTGAGAGACAGCAAATCAGAGAGAGTGAGTTACGGCATAGCACCAGGCATACCAACACAACACCACTTTATCCTGTTAAAACAATACTTACAACTTGGATTAATTCTCTATGAAAACCCTTTTTGATTCTTTTGATGTGAGGACTCTTACGGACTAAAGGAATATGAGTAACTGACAGGGTGATCAAGGAATGGACACATAATTTGAGGTAGCCAACAACAAGTGTTTTTCCAGTGTGATATTTCTATTTTCAGTGAGGTAACAGATCTGAATACTTCTTTCACCACTCAGTGTGAGACAGCAATGCAGATGAGAAACAGAAAGGAAGATGCTGATTGAACAGCAGCCAAAGTCAAGACGTGAGTTTGATCCCAAGATGTTTTCCTAAGTGTGGGAGCACTTGGATTTGTTCTGAATTGTAAGTCGACTCTCTCTCTGGCCCAAATATAGCTGCATGATTTGGCTTCAGTACATGTTGTGTATTGAGGGGTTGACTATGGAGCAGATGTACATACCACTATCAGTAACGCACATCTTGCAAAACCGACAGTTATCCTTCTTGGTGCACAGAGTTTGATGAAATCATGTAATTCCCAGCACAGCTCCACCCACTTCACACCTGACCAGAGGTCTTATCAACCAAAATAAAAACACCTGAGTGGCTGTGCAGAGCAGCGGTGGAAGATGTGCTCAGATCTTGTGCTTAAGCAAAATCAGCAATACCACAATGTAAATATACTTTATGTTACTTAGTCCTTTATTCAGATAGATACGTCTTGTTCATCTCTTTATCAACAGGTAAATGAATAGATGAATAGATGCTTATAGCTGGAAGGAGAGACATGCATATAGACAATGTCACTTTGATAACTGTATATTGCACAAACCGTCCGCATTTTCAGAGCATAATAAAAACAGGCTGCAGTGAAATTCTCTCTCCATGGGATATTTAAAAATAGTGGGTTCGTGCATTTAGTCCTTCTCAGGCAAGCTCAGGGGTTTAGTGTTGCTGTAGCCCACAGGAACTTTTTTGAGTGAGGATTAGAATATATGCAGCTCACATAATCTGGTCGAAATTAATATATTTTTTTAAATTATTTAAGATCCACTCATTATTAAAAGTGTATGTCATCCAAGAGAGACAATGTAAAACTCTCCACAGCCACAAAACCAGCCACAACTCAGGCCTGAGCAGAGTGACCGTCCTCTACTGACCAATCAGACTGCAGTGCTCCACCTTTTAGTGCCAGATCTGTGTGCTAGGTACCCCAACAGAGGGGGGACCAATAATGGGGACGTCACGAAACGATTCACATTGGTACCATCCACAACTTTTCACAGTGGGAACAAAAAAGAAGCGTACTGAACTGAACCGTCAGTACTGCTAGGTGTAAATGGGGCTAATGTGCGTTCCTATGGAGGAGAGGTGGTGGGGTCTTTTGCACATCTGTACCCAGGGGCCCATTGTCTCATAATCCGCCCATGAGTATAAAGCAGCATAAAATAGAAATACTCAAGGAATTACAAGTAGTTGAGTCGATGTACTCTACACCCTATGGTAAACATTTCCCCACATTTCCTTAAATGAAAACAAAGAGTCAACAGTGACAGATACTAATAGAGACTGCGTCTCATGACAGTCAAAGCTAAATGTAACAGCTCACACTTGGACCGGTTACAGAGAAGAAGAAGTTTGGATGTGAACCAATCCCTGAGCATCACTGACTCCTGTGAACGCTCTCGCTGCTTAATGCCATAACAAAACCCCAGTCTGACAAATATGACAGGTCAATCTGTTTGTGAGCGACAACAAGTCATCACAGGATTCCTGTCCAGGGTGAAAAAGTTACATACACATCTGCTCTGAGACAGAGAGGAAAACGTCTTTTGAATGCGCAGCGGAGGACTTTAACTCTCAGCCTGGAGAATGGCGGGGGGATTTGTATTGTGAAAGGCCTGAGAGGAGAGAGGTGGGGCACTTTGACAAGCTCTTTGTTAGCAGAGGAATCACATATTAATTGCAGCGAAGGGCGGCTGCCTTCACTGTCAATGGGCTTCAGGGCTGCAGTGCCAGGTGAAATACCACAGGCTTGAATTCAACAACTAAATACTTATCTCTCGTATTGTTCTCCTAAAGTGAGTGCTGAGTCTGGAGTGAAAAGATGAAGGCTGATGTATCTGAAGGCAGCGGCTGATCCCGTTTGTCAAAAACACGTCTGTCGTTACCTCAGTAATGGGTTAAGCCTCGAAACCTGTCAAATAGCACAGGGTTGACAAAACATACATCATCTTCTTACACACTGTTAACTCCGATAAGAATGGTGTGCATTACAGCAAGTGATGACCTGTATAAATACCTAATACAAATACAAAGTGCCACTTTTTTTGTAGTTCTTTTCAGCTCACTTACTCACATAATTCACATGGAAAATTCAGTTTGCAGCGATGAACAACAAAAAAACAAAAAGAAAGCACAGATAAAAAAAAATCTTGAATCTATCTAATTTGGAGCCTCTGACTTTGCAAAAGAAAACAACAGGAAATAGACAGAATTGTAAAAACACAAAGAGACAAACAAACCCAGAGTCAGACAGACATCAGAGACGTGACGGACTGTTGAGTACGCGGGCAGATAATGGGAGCAGAGTTTACACAGAGGTCAAAATCCATGTGAAAATATACTCCACAATACTATAATACATCATCTCTGTCAAAATGGTCAAACAGAGGATGCCAAATCTGTTTTTGAAATTTCCAGACTGCAGCGCTGTGGTTCTGTTTAAAGACAGTCTGTCTGTCTGTCTGTATCACAGGGATCATCTCACAGAGCTGCTTGTCCACTTTCATACATTTTCCACTCCATTAGTGTCATCAGACCATATAAGTTTGCTCTGTGCAACAAGCTCAGGCCAAGATATGCTATGTGGAGTAAATATTTTGGGTTGTTGTCTGTGCATGAATACTTTTTTTATTTATTGATGCTCTGGTTACAGGTACATTCCTGATTTACTCTGAAAAGAGAAGGAATATTCGCTTTCTTTCCAAGAGTTAGATGAGCATATTGATGCCACTCTCACATTAGCATGATGAATACCCAGTTAGCTTAGCTTAGCACAAAGACTGGAAAACAAACTATTTCAGTGCTGCAACCAGTAACCTGCTACAACACTTTGGTTTCTGAAGTCTGAAGTTTGAATCAATCCACCTGTTTTATGCACATTTTAATTTCTAAGTTTAAATGCTGGAAATCCAGAGGGGGAGCCGGAGGAGCCATGACCACCTTGATACAATCGCTGCCCTCCTGTGGCACCACCTGGCAAAAATAGTTTGAGGCCGACAATCGTGCCTTGAAAGCCCAGCGAGTCATGTTGCAGAGTTAGAAACAATTCAGGCTGAAATGAAAGATGCTTTTCTTATCTTTTTTTTAGTATATTTTTTCGGGCATGTTTTGCCTTTAATTGACAGGACAGTGAAGCATGAAGTTCCTGAAATTCAGTTATGGCTTTTGTGTACCTCCCTGAGATTTTCTGTGGCCCCATCTGGCACCACTGGTCCAAGATGGAGACATGCATTTAGTTGCATTTTCATTTACAGATTTCCTTGAAATCTGCTAAAATTTTCACACGATTTGCATGGAAACTGTGTTTGAGATGCAAGAGCAAATCAAGTCCAGTTGAGGATCAAAATAGGTATAAAACAGTGTCCACAGTTGTACTAATCTATGAAAACAAAACCTGATGATGAACAGAGACGTTAAAACCAGTTCTTTCATTAATCAATTATCAGTTTCGATAAGATAAAAGTTTGAGGGCTCATTGCATGCCATACGAACAACATGTTTGTGGAGCTGTGGAGAAAATTGAACAAGTTGTAGACATTTTATGAGCGGTAGAAAAACTAGTAATCAGGATGAAACCGTTTTGGGCTGCTACAGATCCACTACACATTGATGTTCGGCACTTAACACCTCCCTTCCAAACCACTGCAGGTCAAAGACCAGCAAAACATTTTAGACCAAACAGAAGCAGCTGCCTGTTTGAACTATACAAGTTTCCATTTGAATGCTGATGACTTATTTTATCATGAATTCCTGCTCTGATGGCACTTTGGATGATTTAGGGACAGAGAATGACTATAGTGGCCCATCGTTAAATCGTTTAACGCTAAATTTTGTGAGTGGAAACAAGCAATTAGTCCCAGCATGCCTCACATACCATAATATATCATCCCTGTGCTTCTGTGTATCGTCTTTCTGCACCAATTCAGAGCAGAGCCAAAACACATTCATACAGTTTCTCCTTTAACTCTGGATATTCACGTTTCTTTACAAATACAGACAGACATACTGTACCCTGCTTTACATCTTAACACCACTAACCTCCCTCCTGTGGATGTGGTTAAGATGAAGTGGTCTTAACAGCTCACAGATGCTCACCATGCGCTGATGGTGGGCAGGTATTCAGGGTTGACTTCATTCCCCCCTCCTCTCTGAGCTGCAGCGATTCACTGTGACAAGTTCAAAACACATGCTGGCGTTGCACTTTCAGCTACAAGCTGAAAAGGCTGGAAACACATTTGGGTGAAAAAGAGCCAAACTTACCATTCTGACCTGTTTCATGTGTTTCATCCAATTCCAACTGGCGATGAAAGAACACACAACTCAATTACAGATGTCATTAACAGACGGGTATTGAAAGCAGTTACTTTTTTTGCAGTTCAACAAAGTTTGTTTCTGCACTTCACTTGTCAGTCAGACACTTTTGGGCAGAACTGTGATGTCTTTCTTCCTTTGTTGATGAAGTTTGAGAGTCTGTAGTTGGCACTGAGTGTTTAAAGCAAATGCAGGGCAGGCTGTTCCCTTTCAGGGAGGCCTCAAAAAGTCCAAGCAGCACCCAAAGCTATTCGGTGATGGCTGGGACACACTCTCGGACCCCATGGGACCTATGGGATATGACACATGCACAGTGTAACTGGAGCTACGATGTTGGAGGGTTACAGCAGATGCTGCTAGAAATAGAGGGATGGTGTCAGCTCAGGTGCACTTTTTTTGCACCCTTTGTATCCTCCGCCCAGTATGTTTTTGTATAGTTATTTTATTAGAAGAGTAATAATTCTCACCCATATCTTTTATTTTTCCTATAATTTTCTGTTGTAGAAGACAAACTCTTAGTTAGTTAACTACAGATCTTATTTCAGGCATCTAACCGAAAAAAAATTGATCGACCTCGAGACGAAGGAGCCGGGAGTGCTAAACGCCAACTCATTTCAACACATTCTCACTCCAACCTCATCACGCATTGACATTTGGTCATGGACTTTAGACGTCCACATACAACATGCAAGGAACCCTGGGTGTGTTGGTTGTTGACGTTCTGGGACACCATGTCAAGTTGTCGTCATTCAAAATACACTTTGTTTTGTTGGATCCATCCACCACCCCTCCTAATAGCCCAAGTCGGACTTTCACCACCTTAACTTTTGTCTTTGTCCCGCCGCATTTCCCCCTGACGCTGCCAGGCACTATTAAACTATAACGGCAACCGGCCACGTGTCATGCTGATATTAAAGGATGTCTTTTTTCCTCGGTTTCTGACAACACAAGTCACTGCTCAAGTGCCAGATCTCAATGGTTTTGGAGTTAGAGCGGGCTCCTCGTTTCTAGGACTTATTCCTGCACCTGTCTGCTAAAAATACTAGCTGGAGGCATGTGACATAACATGTAAATATGCCATACCAAACAGTTACGTTAAGTTTTTTTTAAAGGTCTGGATGATGATGCGGACATTACATTCTTTATGAGGTTACAATAAAAATGTTCATGGACTAATAATTCATCACACAAAAAATAATAATTGACCTTGTTTGCAGTGTGAAGCGTCCTATCAACAGTTGTGTAATACTGAACAGTGGGGAAACTGGCAGCAGGACTGAATGATTCTGCTGTATCCATCTCTCTTAATACATAAACAGTTCAACCAAGAAGGCTGTTGCTACTTTATTTACACAAAACTGTCACTGAATTTTTTTGTCAGAATACTGAACATTATGTGTAGAGTGCTCACACATCATCTGCTGATATTCAGCATGTGTGCTTATGTGTAATCTGTCAGAAGATATTATCAGGCAGGGTTATCTGTAATCATCATGAGCTGCTGCTTTGGTCCAGCCCAGGCCACCAGATGTCAGGCAGGTTGTAATATTAAACAGCGTGCTTTAACAATGAATGGCAGAACACCTGCAACAAAAGCAACTACAAAGAGACTTCCTCTGACAGCATTTCCTCTCTCTTCAGCCTCCTGCATGACCCCGGCACCATCTTGGAAAAAGATCTCAGCATGCGTTGCTCTGGTCCTGAAGTTGGTCCCTTGGGAGAGCTCAAAAGCAGCTCTCGCAAATTGAGCACCGGCAGGCAGAAATTGAGGGTGGAGTGATGGAGGAGGGCACGGTGCACCTGCCCGTAAATCTCGCAGAAGTTTTCCTTTCACGAGGAGCACTTGAAGAGAGAAATAACAAACACTGGTCAGAGGGCCAGCGGATAAAGCTGAGAGAGGGAGAGAGAAGAGAGAGCAGTTGGCCAAGAATGACGTTTAGGAATCAACAGACGGGGCCAAACTGGACACCTCTGAGATCCAAAAGTTGACATTCATACCTATTTTTTTTTTCCCCCAAAAGTGTGTCTGAATGCAAATTGCTCTTGTAATGTTATAACCTGGATTCAAGTAAAACATCGGAAACTTGAAAAGGTCAGTAAACTGTAACGGGGACACTTAAAGTCCCCTATTACTGTCACTGAACATCATTTTTACATGCGATTTCTCTCCTTTGAAAAATAGAACTTTGTATACAAGACATTTTTGACATGTCCCAACAGGAAGAGCACAGATATAGATAATAAAACTGATTACACCTGAAGTTGATTTTTCAACAGGGGCGCCATCTTGTGAGGATCACACACTGTTACCTGTGCCTGCTTTGTTGAGCAAGTATTGTAAGTACAGTAAATGGACAAACTAATCCATATGACTGCAGCCCAATGCTGGATTACAGACACTGACGCGCTACGTCCACTCACATACCTGCACATTGTAAACTATCATTTCTGAACCACTGACTGTATAAAATAATGAACGTAGCTACTGTAACGTCACCCATTGGTTTGTGAACTCCATTTGGAAGACTCTCGCATTTCAGCCATCGCCATCCTGGGTTTTTGGAGCTAGAAGTGACTGAGTTTGGATGAGAAGCCTCAATAAAATGTAAACGGATTAGTTACATAAAAATCTATCCCTTGTAAAATTGTCATGAAGGGTGGAATTACTATAAAGATCAAAACTGTTTTTGTACCAGGCTGTAAACATGTTTATTTCTGCCGTGAAGTTGAGCATTTTAAAATTGGTGTCTATGAGAATTTACTTGCTTCTGGGGCCAGCCTCAAGTGGTCATTAGAGGAACTGCAGTCTTTGGTACTTCTGCATTGGCTTCATTTTTTACCCCTGGAGTTTGCTGCCTGGTTTGGACTGAATGCATGCACTTTGGTATTAAAAATAAAAGAGCGTGTACCTCAAAAGATGGCACTCTTGTTCCACTTCCATACAGCGTGACGTACCTTCACATGGCAAACCAACGTGACAGTTCTGTGCTTTGAGTCGGAAAGTCCAAAGCGCTATCTGCTCTATAATCTGCTTCACAAAGGAGGGATGGTTTGCAGACAGTTAGAGATGATAAACAAATATGCATTTTAAATAAACTCTAAACTTACGGTACTAAGTCAGATGTTAACAGTTGTTTCTACAGTAACTGGCAGACAGTTGCTAGCTGCTGGTTAGCGACTTGTGAGAGCTTTTTTCCTCCGGCGGTCTTTATTGGATGAAACGATGTACAATCCTTTGAGCAAAATGCCTTAAGGGGAGATAATCGGCCCAGTAAAAAGAAAAATAGAAAGAAGGTGACTGACTGGCCCTAGCCGGGCTGGCTATGGTGTTATAAGGGCTGGCTCACTGATGAACAAACTTCTAGAATCACATATTTTGTAACGAAAAGAGTTGGAGGAAGAAGCTAAAGAAGAAATAGCAGGAAAGAAAAGAGAGGCAGAAACTGAATAAAAAAATGCAGAGGATGAAAGAAAAGGAAGAAAGGGAGACAAAAGAAAAAAGCCCAGGAGGAAAAGGTTCATTCAGGTGCTGATATCAATAATAATTCTTATATACACACTAATACTCAAAGTTGAAATATGGCCTCTTTATTATTTCGACGCCGGCTGTCTCCCCTGTTTAAACATCCACTCCATCATCTTGCTCAGAAATAAATAAGTGCACCACAGTGTCAGCATTGGTTATTCAAATGGGACTCTCAGATAACACAGAGAGAAAGCAAACAGCTCCCTGCCAAATGTGGCTCATGTAAAACTAATTATAACACTCCCTTTGTTTGCACACACACCTGGGGATAGCAACACAGTGCATGTGCACCAACACAAGTGTGTGTGTGTTTATGTATGTGCATATATCTACCTCTTGGCTATAGGTGTCTGATGCTTGACAGTAAAACTAAACAGTCGTCTTTGCAAAGGTACTACATCACACATACATACATACATACATGACGCTGATGAACTTGTGCCAGAAATGTCCATATTTTAGAGTTAGAATAACAGATTTCTTTACTGGTAGTTTATTCAAAAGGATGTTTTTTATTGTACGCTTTATAAGTAACTTCTTTGTGTTATAATGTGGCTGTATTTATTGGTGGATGAGCACTGTACTATTTTGCCAACCCCAATATATGTATTTTATCATGACATTAAATGCAGGAAAGCAATTTAATCTCGCCAGTAGCGATAATCAGAATGATTGGTCTGTAAATGAACAAAATTACTCTGGCATTATTGCCAAAATTCTAATGAATTGATCTAAAACTCTTCATTTAAATAGGAATCCCCATTGAGATAAAGTTGTCTTTTGTAAGAATGACCTGAGAATAGATTACAAAAAGTGTGTACAAATGACAAAAAGGAGAGTTCAAAGTTGGTATGAGTTAACTTTAAAGTTCTCAAATTAATTTCTATTGCTAAAATAATAAGTACTTTAGTTATTTTGCTCTACTGGGATGAATTAAGAAAAATAACAGCAAGGAAATATGGGAATTTTGTTGCCCCTAGTATTTCTTGGTACACAATGCCATCGTGATTCAGGACAAATTCATTTTATTTTTCCTTTCTAGAAACACATGAAGCATCAGGGGATTCGTCAAAGAAAAAGAGAGAAGAAGGATGAAGTGAAGGGACCTTCTTTGCATCTGTAAATGAGCAACCCATTGTTCAGCCCATCCATTTAAAAACCTGTAGGCTTTGAATAAAATGTCACGCCAGTGGTTCACCGGAGCTTTTTACGGAGGGTTTCAAGGTGAATGGAAGCCACAACCACTAGTCCTTTCACTGCCAAATGACTGCGGCCGAGCCCTTTCCTGGCTCGGTGAATTTGAAGGGGGCGGTGGCTTTCACCACAAAGTTAATTAGGTTTGTTTATTTGGGTAAAATTTACATTCAGGAACCCTGCGCACATCCTTTATGGAGACATATAAGAAAGGGCAGAATTGTTGAGGAGGGGAAGTCAAGATCAAAGTTTAAACGTGAGGCTTTGTTTATTGATATGTGAGGTATTCAAATGATGGGCTGTCAGGATGGAGTGCTTTGAATGTCTTACAAGGTCATTCAGGTGTCATCGCCTATAGATAGATAGATAGATAGATAGATAGATAGATAGATAGATAGATAGACTAAAAAGAAACTAGTTGTTTTAACTTTAAAACAAATAACTTTTCTAGTCAAATAAACTTGATCTTAATTTAGTTCTACTTAAATCCTTAAGTTACATAAACTATGATATATATACATATATGATTTAAGTAAAATTGAATTAAGATCGAGTTTATTTGACTAGAAATATTTATTTGTTTTCAGTCATTACAAAATAACCTTAATTTGTTTGAACATAAAATAGTTGTGTCCAGGCTGACTGAACTTTAGAAGACAAGTTGTTTCTTTTTACACTGAATTTTCTGCACACACTAAATTCAGAGACAAGAACATTTGTAGTTATTCACCAAAATCTATTCAAAGAACCAAGACGTGGTTTACATCTTTCAACAAAATTAATAAATTTACTCATAAACCAATTTATTTTCAGTGCATTTGAGGTTTTAAGATTCCATTGTTCATTTCATTTCTTTTTACAGGAAAGGAATTAAAAGTAACATTGTGTGTTACACTTAAAACTGCAGGTTCCTGTTATGAAACAAAGACACATTACAATACAGAATAAAAACAGAAACAGTCAACAGAGGCAAAACAACAAAACGCAGGCAGCTACATAGACAATGTAGAGTAGTGGACTGAAGTGGAGCGAGTAAAATGGAGTATGGGATTTAAATCAGTGGTTGCAGGTAGGTCCTTTCTTCGGATAGTGTTTATATGCGTGTTTGAAATGTGTAATAGAGGTTATTGCTCTAATGTAGTGTGGGATCTCGTTCCAGATCTTAGTGTAAGTGTGACAAAATGATCTCTGACCATAATTATTTTTGTTTCTGTTGCTGTAACTGACATGATACGTCATATTTTCAGTCTTAAAATACTTCTTATCCCAATGCATTTGTCATGTTTTCTATGAATTAGATCTGTACAATCATTATTTTCTGCAGAGCACGTATATTTCTCTTCCCTGCAGATAAAGTCTGCCAATACTCGATAGCATCCAGTCAACTCTGGATGTTCAAGATGGAGCCAATAAGACATTTACACAAAAGATTTATATCCTTGTATGGTTTTGAGAAAAAGAGCTCATCCATTAAGGTTGCAGTGAAACATTTGAATATTGACATATCGCAGCCCCAAAACTGATTCTAGTTATAGAATCTATCGTAATTTATTTGGGTAAAATACACTTGATGTAAATGCAGACAAATTATGAACTGTACTATGTAGATAAAAACAGGACAGAAAAAATAATGGCTCCAAACAAATACATGTCCAGTAAAAAAACAGCTTTATCTTTTCATAATGACAACAAAACAAAGTTTCTGATATCAGAGGGATGCAAATGGTGCTTGACTGAACCTGTGTGTCATTTGCATGGCCTGCCTTTAAAACTCCACATTGCTATCATCAGGATTACTAAGTTGGTGTATGTAAATGATGGCTAGCTCTTCATCACTCTGGACTTGACATGTGTTTGTTTAGAGCTCAGATGTCTGTGGTAATTCAGTACCTGCCAGGTGCTTCTGTGTTGACTGTACAGCACTGGGCTGCAGAGGGCGGTTTATGGTGGCAACTGGTGGTCCCTGCTGCCATCTTGTGTTCACTTTATGGACTGAACACAGAGGAGCAGGAGGATGTTATGAAATATTGTAGCCTCTGGATTTCCCTCTAAAAAAGTCCCCTAAGTAGCTTTAAAGTTAGAAAATTATACTGTCCCAACTTTTGTCCCGTTCTTTCAACACTTCATTATAGCTCAGATGGTGTTGACATGGTGAGGCAAGACTTTTTTTATGGCTTCACAATTTTTCAAACTGAAACATGATGACCAAAACATATGAAACCATCCAAATAGTATTTCTTTCACCGTTAAATTACATTATTGGCCTGTGAGTGTCCATTGCTGATATGATAAAAGTACCTAGCTAATCACACCCCAAATATAAAAACAGTCTATAAAACAGTCACTGTTAATTTGATCATTTAATTTATGACATTAAATTATTTCTTAAACATTAATCCCTTAATTAATGAGACTTTTTAGATTTTTTTTGGTGCAGTATTTACCCCTTCGTGACTTAAGATAATTGCCTATTATTCATGTTTTGCCATCGCATAGTCAAATAGTTCCATATGTACCTAATAAACAAATGTAGAAGTAGCAATCCTATACTACAATGTAAGAATACATGTCCTGCATTCATTATTCACACCAGTAAAAGTGCAGATGTATTTATTGGCAGCATGTAGGCCAGTTCAATGCACCAAAATTAAGGTTGCACATTATGCACTAGTATTATATAATTGGATTATCATTGGTAATAGTTACAGAGTTGAGCTGTTTAATCTATTAAAATTGCGTCATATTTGATAAGCTTCTTGTAGGCTTTGTATGTAAAACTACAGTCTGCAAAGTAACTGGCAACAACAGCTGTGCAAACACTGAAGTGGCATAAAGGGTATAATATTTCTCTCTTAAATGTCATGGAGTTGAAATATTCAAGTAAAAATTAATCAAAATAGCGCTTTGTTGTATTCCACCAGTGCTGAAGGCTCTTTAACTGACATTAAATAGCTATATCTTAATGAGAATGACAAATAAATAGGATTTATTTATCTATATTTAAAAGCAGGAAAAGAGGTTATGCACTGAAAGCAGATCAAAATCTCTGTCCCATTTGCACTGGTGCTTATTACAGTATCAAACACAGGTCATTACGTCAGTATTTTTAATGTTATTACGGTTGACAAGATCTCCAAGTTTGTTTTATTGTCCTGTTTGCAATCATGGCCACTCAAGCAGAAAGTTACAGCAATGGTTGCAGGACAGATGCACGCCCAAGAGCCGCAAAATAAGATGATTGACTTGGGATCCAGCCAATCATCGTGGAGATAGGCGGGACTTCCGGTGACATTGACAAATCAGTAATGGCGACAGAAGAAAAACTTTAATATGTCAGCAAAACAACACTGAGGGGGAGTGAACTTTTGGACAGCAGTCATATTTTGAAGAAACATTACAATATTTCCATCTAATTGTGTGCAGTTACAGTTCAGCCGAAAGGTAAACTGACTAACGGCGCTTCGTTTGTGATTCGTATTGACATGTAACTACTCAGCGTTCAGCTAACTGTCCAAACTTTCTGACACGGACACAGTTCGCTAGCTGGGGATTCTGTACCCGGACTAGCTAGCAGGCTAGCCGCTATGCTAACTATCGTCAGCTAACTAGCTAGCTGTAAGCTAAGTTCCCCAACGAGCGTTGCAGACAGCCTAAAGCGACCTTGCTGTTTGTTCTGTGAAACTATGTGCTTCTAAATGTGTTATTAAAGTCGATTTTTGTTACTATTAATATCGCCAAGGTCATGTCAGGGACTTGACTTTCATCTAAACTTTGATTTTGCCTGCATATCCGTGATGGCCACCAGTTTTTGGGGAAGCCATGATCCAATCAGAGTTAACGTTGTTCGACTGAGTGATAACGTTAGTTACCAAGCTAGCGTTACTGGTACTGTTACGAGGATTATGAGAAAACAACTATATAACACGAACGTCAACCTATTAATAAAACCTGTATGGTGTTATTTAGTTTGTATTTTATTGGTAATTGACGTATTTAGGCAGCTGTTTTAACGCTGTAAATACGATGTGTTTCTGTCAAACGTTACCTCTGCTGGAGGTGAGGTGACAGCATTAATAGTAACGTTAATCGTAATAGGAAGTCTTATAGCTTTACTATATCAGAGATGAGTCATCGTGTTATGCTTAAACTTATGAATAATACGCCAATATACTGTAGGTGAGACAAATGGGATTAGCTGATATCTGCATTCTGCATCAGTAGCTACTGACAGCAGGAAGTGATAGAAAAGTGGTCAGTCAGGCTGATGTCCAGTTCACATTGAGGTTGGCAGTCCACATATTCACTGCAGCTCTGTATGTCTGTGATGTGTCTGTGTTATGGAGCATGCTGCTGTTGTTACTCAGGGCTTTGCCTTCATAATGTGGCTTCAATATTGACTTCACTTTTCACAGAAAAATAACTTTAGACGTGTCAGGTCACACAGCTGACATAAAGCCGTGCATTACAACATATTCTGCATATTCTTTGGGGATTTTTTGCCTTTATTGAAAGAGGACAGTAAAGGGGAGAGAGAAAGGGGGAGTGTCATGGAGCAACAGGAATTCAATCAGGGATGTTGCAATTACTAAAATGCTTTAAATTGGAAAAGCATGCTTTAATTTACATAGTAAAGGTACTCTGTTTTTAAAAGGCAGACAAACAATATATCTTACAAAACAGTTTTTACAGGCCAATTAAGCTTTTAAACAAATGCCAAAGAATTATTTTATTATTAAATATTTGCCCTGCAATTCTCTGTGTCTCTGCCTCACTTTATGAATCATTTTGTCGTATGGATCACTGTACATTTATTATGTAGATCTGTTCTGTACCCATGACATCTATTGCATGTCTACCCGTTCTGTAAGAGAGATCCCTCCTTAGTTGCTCTTCAAGAGGTTTCGTTTTCCCCTGTTAAAGTGTTTTTGGGGAGTTTTTTCATCCTGTGAGGGTCCAAGGACAAAGGATGTCATATACTGTAAAGCCCTCTGAGGCAAATTGTGATTTGCGATTATGGGTTTTATAAATAGAATTTAATTGAATACAGATATTCTATATTGTATAGTACTCAAAGTGAAAATGTACACATAAATGCTACCCTGCGAGGAGCACCTATACGATATAATCCTGTCGATTGAAACTGCAGTGTGATTAAAGTTCCTTTTTAAAAATAACCTTATAAAAAACATTGCTTAATGACAGACAATTTTAGCAACAGTAAAAAAAAAAAAGTAAAATAGACTACGTTAACATTTTACAGTGATATTGGAATTGTATTGTTTGCATGGCTTTAAAACCTGTCCCTTCTGGGTTTTTCCCCTGAAGCTGCCTGGTATGCTCCCAGCAATTCAGTAGATGTCCACCCCTTCAGACACATCAGGTGGTATGTCCCATCCTGGCCCTTCTCCGGGGGCAGGTCTATCCCCAGGGCCCATCTTGGGCCCTAGCCCTGGACCAGACCCCTCCCCAGGCTCTGTTCACAGCATGATGGGACCCAGCCCTGGACCTGGAACACCCAACGCACCTCATGGCATGCAGGGACAGGGACAAAGTGACTATTCTCAGGACAGCATGTATCCTATGCACAAGGTACAGTGTGCCCTCTGCTGTTTAATGTCCTCTAATGTCACTCCTGCACTCCTGCAGAGACAGTATAGTTATAGTTTTTCTTTATCTCTGCGATGTCTTTAACAGGCCAAGTTGTTGCTTTTTACAAGATGCAAACTGATATATCAACCTGTATTGGCTTATTGCAGACAAATCGCATTGGTGCTTATGTTGTCCAGGTAGTAACAAGGAATTCCGTTATAGAAATATCAAAATATTATATGTATATAATTTAGAAAGTGTTGGACTGTACTTGTCTTTGTCACTTGTCACCTGCTGACAGCACAAATACCTAAATAAATGAAAAGCAATTGGAAATCTACAGTGGTAGTATATCTCTGCTTGGGTGTTTTCATCATCCTCTGAGATGTTTGTCAATGCATTTATCTGGGACAGGTTGACAATTTAGGCATGTAGCACTTACATCTTTAGTCCACTAACCAGCTTTTGACAACCGTGACCCAAGATGAAACTTAAGAGAAGTGTGACTTTCGAGTCATTTGCCTTGTATATCAAAATTTTTGATATTTAATATGTGGGATGATATGACTATTTTCATCACAGCCTTCAGTTTTGTAGCCCTTTTTTATTCAGGGTTGCGTCAGAAATGGCAGTTTTGGGGGAAATGTGCTGTACACAATGAATTAATCTTTATCTTGAATCTTAATTTTTTCCATTTTCAGACAATGGAGGGAATGAATGAGAAGACCATGGCGGATGCAATGCACTTTGGTCACATGAAAGGTGTGGGGATGAGATCTCTGCATAGTGGTATGGGACCTCCACAGAGTCCAATGGACCAGCACAGCCAAGGTATCTTGTCGATTGTTTTTTAAACTAAAAGCTTTCTAAACAGGCCTGTAGCATCAGAAGCTTAATCAGTACTCACAGCCAGTGTCTCCCAATCTTTTTGGCTTGTGTCACTTTAAAACAGTTCCTCTTCACTCGTTGCTTTATTTTGTATAGTTTAAAAGAAGTCATTAACAAGAAACAAAAGCAAAGATTATAGGAAAGTCTTAACTTAGATAACCCAGTTTTTGTGTCAGAAAAATATGTATTAGCTTGTATTTTCTGTCCTGTTAATCCTGCGCCACTTAGATTTATTTCACAACCCCTTAGGTGGGCTCCAATCCCCAGTTACCCACTGCTTTAATGGCACTAATGTGAATTTTGGTTATGTAAAATCATTGAAATTCCTTCCTGTCTTCTGTAGGATACATGTCCCCTCATCCATCCCCCATGGGTGTCCATGAGCATGCCTCTAGTCCCATGTCAGGAGGTGGAGGTGCTGGGGGACCCACGCCTCCCCACATGCCTCCCTCCCAGTCAGGCCCTATGATGCCCATGGATCCCCAGACAGCCGTGCCCAACATGTCCAACGTGAGCCAGCAGGGGCGGGGACCTTCTGCTTTCAGTCCGGTCCAGCTGCAGCAGCTCAGAGCTCAGATCCTCGCCTACAAGATCCTGGGTCGTGGGCAACCCTTACCTGAAAACCTTCAATTGGCTGTTCAGGGCAAGAGGACCCTACCCACAATGCAACAGCAGCAACAGCAACAACAGCAGCAGGCACCTACTGCTAGTCCTTACAACAGGCCTCCAGGTAAGAAGATTGAGTGAAGATGTGTGAAGTGTTACAGCGCAGGGTCTCGTAAGCTCACAGTATATTAGGGGTGTATTGTTTTGAGTAGCTTTTTTATCCGATGCAACAGATCTGAACACACTTGACACTTTGATATGAGCTCCGTGTCGTCCATGAATGTGAGCCAGGCCACCTCAGAACGTGGATGGTTAATATCTCAGTGTGGCCAAGATTTTGACCCGAGAGCGTCCACTCTAGTAATGTAACCTGGCGTGAGCACTGTGTCAGCTTGCATTGAGAGGATGGGTGTAATCTTGACCAGAGATCTTGATGATTTCAAGCGTCCTAAATCCAAATTGTTTTCTTTGGTAAATGCTTAACATTTGGGGGGCTTAGTAATGCAAAGTTAGTGGATATTGGCACAGACTGTTCGGCACAAGGAGCTTAAATTAAAAAATATTTAGGGTAGAACTAGTGGCTGTTCTCATCATAGATGAATCTGCTGATTATTTTTTACTATTAATTGAGTAATCGTTTATGAAAGGTCAGAAAATTGTTAAAAAGGCACATCATAATTTTGTAGAACCAACATTCCAAAACCTAAATCTGTGCAGTTTGCAATGATATAAAACAGAGAAAATCAGTAAACGCTCAACATTTTAGGGAGCAGCAACTTTAAAGTGTTGCATTTTTACAAGAAACAAACAAACATACAAGGAAAATAAAAACACCTTTGTCAAACTGTAATTAACATCCCATCACGGATTGAGATTATCCGATTAGTTAACAAAACATTTATTAAAATATGAATTTTCATTGTGTTGCAAGGTATGCCAATGGCACCTTTGGGTGGTCCCCAGTCAAGTCCCTGCCCTACCCCAACCATGCAAGGACACAATCAAAGCACAGGACCCAAACCATGGTCTGATGGTAAGTAGAAAGTGACTGTATAGGAGGACTGAAGTGACACATCAGCTTTGACTTTAATAAATCTTTTCATATCAGACATTCATACTCTAATGTATCAGTGAAAGGTTTGAGGCTGACCAGCTTACGCCAAGCTGTTTGATGTGTGGTCTTGCATCAGATTCTATTTGAAGCTGCAGGGGGTATTGTGGAAAGATGCTGCAATCTGATGTTGACATAGAATACAGTGTAACAACACTGGCTTTGAAGATGCTGCTTTTGTTCCTGCTGCAAAGAGGGAAATGTGCCCCGAGTCACAGTCTGAACATATTTGCTGGACATCTGGACAACAATGATTTTATCTTAAAGTCAGAAACAAGTAGGAAGCCAAACACTGCTGACAAACAAGACACAAATGAAGAGTTTTTATGGAACTTTTTGCAAAATATTATAAATAACAAGTGTTAGTAAAGGATGAAACATCCTAGTCTGCAAGCCTTAAAGGTCTCCAGTTCTTTGTCATTGAAGCAGCTGTTTTCAATTAGTGTAGTATACTGCCACAGTATTCACCCACACAACAGCAGCAAACACAGGCTTTTCCCAGGTCTCTGCATCACACACAAGTGGTGTTATCTGGGAGTCTGTATGAAGTCTTGTCCTTAAGGTATCTTTAATGATTTATATGAATCTCCTGAGATCTTATTTATAAAGATAAGATTGGACAATAAACTAAAATGTATGCATTGCTTATCTAGTGGCTTGAAGTAGATATTTTTCCAATCATAACTATGATTTAAACTCAGCAGTCTTTTACAGTTTCTACCATGTAGCTACAGATTAACGGTGCATTACACAAACACATTTTAAAGTGTTATAATGTTCACCAACTATTTGAGAAAATTTAAAATAATAGTCAAATACACATCAATAAAAAAAGTAACACAATACAAAAAGAAAAATAAAATCTCATGTCCCATTGAGGCCAATTTAAAACTGAATAAATTCTGTTTTGACTACCTTATGTTTTAGGTAGTCAAAACATCATTAGTTCCTGAAAGGTGCTCTGACAGCAGATTGGTCCCAGGTAAGGGATCGAACTTGACTCTTAGATGTCTACATGTCCATTAAGGAGTGACCTCGGAGTGAGGGGAAAACATAGCGAGATGGGGAGGCCCTCTTGGGGTCAGGCCTCGGAGGCTAAAGGCCAGTGATGTTATATGTAGGTGTACGGTGTGTTACCAGTTTGCCTGCAAAAATGAAGCCAAAATTTGTTTCGTTAACCTGTGCCTACCTGTGTGGGTGAACAAAGTTAATTTCTCAACAAAGCCGTCCATGACGAAACCCATGGTAGACTTGTGCGCTGAACATATTACCTGTTGTGACCAAATTGTTTGGTTTAAGTACAAAGAAAGGCATTATTAATATTGCTACAAGATGAAAAACAAGATCAACTTGCATCACCAGCAAACTGGTTTTTGTGAGAATCAAAAACCCAGAAGAAGAAGCTTTTGAGGTTGAAGGCTTTGAAATTTTGTACTTCAACAAAGCAATGTGATTATTTTGTGATCTTTGTCCCACTGAGAAGTGACTCAGTAACAGATGAAGTCTTTGGTCCCCAGGTCAGGTTGGTGAAAATCAAGCCAGCGCTCAGAAGCACCTCACTCCAGTTGTCAGCGGACGCCCGTCCCCTGCACCACCTCAGGCCGCGCCCGTGCCAGCAGGACCCATGCCAGGCAGTTCAGTGACCCCTCAGCCTCCCGGGCAGCAGGTGTCCCCCATGCTTCAGATGCAGAAACAGAACCGTGTCACACCAATCCAGAAGCCTCAGGGCCTGGACCCAGTGGGGATCCTGCAAGAGAGAGAGTACAGGTATTTATCGTTATCACCCATTTAACACAAGTGTCATGCTACAGTCCTATATAAAAACACCTACTGCACGGTCAGTTCATTAACAGTTATTGTCTTGACAACCTCTATGGGCTATCTTGAATTACATTTAATCATTAAAACCAAACATTTTTACGCCACCAGTTTTTAGACCTCTGAAACAAATGAAAGAATAATCTTTTTTTCATGTTCCTCTCTATTGAAATGATTTGAAGTGACAACAACTACAGTGTAGTACAATACAGACTAGGGCGGCACAATGTATCATCTTTTTTTAACCATTATTGCGGTATCAGCTTGCATAATAAGCACATTAGAAAGGACAGTGATATTGCACTTTGAATATAGTAACAGTGTATTAAATTACACTCTATTAGTAGGCGATGTTTTGTTTGATAGGTTCCATGCAGTTAAGTCTTTGGCCAGTCAGACAGAGCCCTCGCTGTTAGGCATCTGAACCAACTGCAGTCACATGACATGTTGTTTGGGTTAAACATGAGCATGCTACAGTCCTGGAGGATTAATAATGTGCACCTCCTCCTCCTGTACTGCCTTCATATGCACATTCAGCACATCCAATGCATCAAAACATTGTTTTCTAGTTGGAACCACGCCTTGTTTTCAAACTGTATGGTTTGACTAAAATGAACAATGACAGCAATGTAGTCCACGATGAGCAGCGCTTGTAAATTCTGCCGTGAGAACACGAACCAACTCTAGGCGATTATACAACTTTGTAACAAAATTAGTCCCTGATTCAGACCATCTAAATCAAAAATTGAGAATACTTAAATATCTGTTTATTTATCAGAAGTGATATCATCAGTGAGATAACCATCACAATAATCACAATAAATTTTCCTCATATCGTGCAGCCCAAATACAGACTGATTTATTTTTCACAGTGGATGTCTTGCAACTGTAGCTTTTTTATATCATGATGTCAGGTTGCTTTGTGTATGATGGATATATATGATATTTTCATTAATGTGATGGTTCAAGGCAGATATGTGATTGGAGAAACTTGTCGGTCTCTCATAGACAGACAGACAGGCTACAGATGCAGGAGCACAGAGCGGTAGAGATACGTGTTGAACCTTGTATCTGCTGTATCCTGTCCTTTAAGTGTAATTGAGAATTGAGCTATGCAAGAAGTGTTACCGGAATGGTATGACGTCCTTTCAGGCAGATCGATGTTGTGACCCTGATCGACTGGTCAGACCCAGACATGAAACATTACCAGCACATTTCCAAAGTGCAGCACATGTCTGAAAACTTACACATCTTACCTGTGAACTCAGTAATATAAAGGACATTTTTTGTTGAATCCCCAATGGTCTTTGGTAAAGCTTCTGTGCATACACAATCACAACTCACCAATATCCCCTGTGATAGTAGCCCACAGGCTGAATCACTCTCTGAAAACAGACACGACTGATGGAGATATGAGGAAAGCTCGCAGCCTTTAATCTTGCAGTGGCTCTAAGGCTCGTTTCCCTTTATACAACTTCCAAGGCTCTTGTTTTGATGATCTCTTTTTTGCGCTCTCAGATCACCCTTGACAAGCTGCATTGGTCAAGAAATGTTCAGAGGCCATAGAGAGCCGGCCTCTCTTCACCTTGTTTGAACATGCAGCGTCACTGCGTGCTGTTGTACAAAAGTTAATAGTACTACATTCTTAATTGATAACATCTGAGGCACCCTGACAGTTAAATAGTCAAAACAATGAAAACAAAGCTTATGAATTATTATCTAGTGTTTCGCGTGGTCTGTTATGAAGTGATGTAAGCTGCATGATAATGCTACCAACTATCACTGTTTAGTATCTCTTTAAGAATTCTCTGCTTTCCTGAACAACTTTTGTGTTGTTGAATTTTATTGAGTGAAACAAAGTAAACAATTCGCTGTGAATCTGCCACAGATTGATGAGGCAGGCAGTTCATCTGTGGTTGAGATGGTGCAGTCCAAAAACTACTCTTCTGTCCCAGGTGTGCATTTATTATGTGGTGTCTTCAGGGTAACTGCTGCATTTGATTTACCATCTTCATAATGTTTCTCAGGTTGCAGGCTCGGATTGCACACCGAATCCAGGAGCTGGAAAGTTTGCCAGGCTCTCTGCCCCCTGATCTGAGGACTAAAGCTACAGTGGAGCTCAAAGCTCTGCGTTTACTCAACTTCCAGCGGCAGGTACGCAGCAGTTGTTTCCTGTTCAGTATGACTGCACTTAAATCACCCCCTGAATAACTCACAGTTGAGGGAGTTCAATCACTGACACATCAACAGGACACATTGCTGATATCCTCATTGACTCATGCTCATTGAATTCACACAGTAGGTGTTACTTTTCTGCTCCAAGTTTATTGTTATTGGACTATTTAAGCTCCTCAGGAGCCAAAAGAAATGAAAGAATCTTATTTAATTAGTTATTTTCTCCACAAAATAACACATTTTACACAAATTTGCATTCAAGGGGTATCTAGAGTAATGCACATCATGTCAGATAGTAATTCAGTCCCTCCAGGATGTTGTGATGTTGCGATCACAACAACTAATGCTAATTCAACCAGTTCCAGTGACTTCTGCACAACGTTGCAGTTATGTCCATTCACCACAACTTTACTGTAAATGTGACTACTTTAAACGGGTGAAATGTCATTTCATTGTAGAGCTGCGCACAACGTGTTGATTCACTCAGGCCCTTCTTCCCCCTCTCTCTGTTTATCACGAGACTACTGCTGTGCCTCTGTAACACACAGTGACAGGGATAACTGTTATCATCACACCGCTAACGTTGCCTAACATTTATTACAGGATTCATTTTCAGAGTCAGGCCATTTTGGTGTAAGTAGGAGATTGTTGGGACCATTTAACAGCTCAGTGTTGGATGTTAGCCACTGCTGCTGTGTTATCTCGTGCTAACCAGGCAGAGAGAGCAGAAGAAGAGCAGCTCCCAGAAAATGTCCTTCAGCACTGCTTCAAATGGCTGCTCATAAGCTGAAGTTTTGATGCATTATTTTCAGTTCAAGTTTACATGTACAGTTTTGACATCACTGATATACCAAGCCTATGCACATCTCCAGCTGAGACAGGATGTGGTGGCATGTATGAGGCGAGACACGACCCTGGAGACGGCCCTCAACTCAAAGGCTTACAGACGCAGCAAGCGGCAGACGCTGAGGGAGGCCCGCATGACCGAGAAGCTGGAGAAGCAGCAGAAGCTCGAGCAGGAGAAGAAGCGCAGACAGAAACATCAGGTGACCCATCAGTGTTTACAATAAAGTTCAGAGAAGTACATTGTGTCAGAGCTGGTTTTAAAGTTTGAGAACAAAATTGGTCAAGTGTAGGCTTTCGTATTGAACCAGTGCAGCAGCATATGTTTTTCCAGTCGTTGTATGAATTCGTCAATAAGACCATTACAATAAGAGCTGTCATTATAACTGACAGTCAAGGCAAAATACAATTGTGAATCACTTTTGCTTTGTGCTTATCTGTAGAGAAAACTTCACGACTTTCAACAAATGTTTTCATCAAGCTGCAGCTGAAAAGTCAGGATGAAGGAAATTAAACAATGAAATCAGTGGTCTGCTTGGTGAAAGTCAAAACAAAATTTAGCACTGTTAGAAGATGAAGGCTTGCAGCAGTCCCATGTTATAAAATGAATCTGTCGAAAGTGGAGAACAAAACTGACGAAGAAAGTGAAGTGTGGCATCACACCTGTAATTATTATTTTTCGAGTGTGCCGTGTTGTCAAAATAGGCTTTTGACTTCAGCAAGTTTTTTGACATGTTTTTCAGGAGTATCTCAACAGTATCCTTCAGCATGCTAAAGACTTCAAAGAGTATCACCGCTCAGTGTCTGGCAAAATGCAGAAACTCACCAGAGCCATCGCCACCTGGCACACCAACACGGAGCGGGAACAGAAGAAGGAGACTGAGAGAATCGAGAAGGAGAGGATGAGGAGACTGATGGTAAGAGCTGCAAAATCAAAATACATATTATATCACACCTTTTAGAAGTAAATATATCACATTTCAAACAAAACAGCAATAATTAGAAATTATTTTTAGCTATTGATTCATTTTGGCATTTTGTTTTGAGTTAATATTCAACTGTAGGAGGTCAGAATAAACATTCATATTTGTCAACATCATAACTGACCATATACAGTCAGTGTATGTACAGATGAAAGACACACACATACAGAAACTTTGACAAACATTGTAGAAATATGTTACATTTGCAAAGCATTGTTATTGTCACACACTGCATAATTAATGTCTTTTCTTCCAGCTGATTTAAAGTTGAAATCTGTGACACTGAGCAACATACTGTCTGCACCTAAATAAGAATCTTCCAATCCTACCTTTTCCTCACCTAGTATGAATTTTCCACATTCAAGTACTTGCATTAAATTATCATATAGTAATTGAGTCCATCCATTTTCATTCCCTTTTCCGGGGCTTAGTTGAAGGGGCAGCAGGCCAAGCAAAGCACCCCAGACGTCCCTCTCCCCAGAAACCTGCAGCAAAAAAGAATCTAATGTAGGAATAGGAATGTAAATTACCCAACAACAGTTAACGAGTTAAGTGTAATTTTAAATTGATTTACTGAATATCAGTTTTTAATTGCCATTAAACCATAAATTCAAAGTTAACAAAACCCCTTGGGGGCGCATAGAGCCACTGCAGGTGGGGCTTAGTTGACCAGGTGAAAACTATGGAGTGAAACAAAGTTGAATGGAAAAGAAGGGAAAAGAAACGATAGTTTGCCTGTCCTGTCATGCTTCTCTTCATCATACTACAATTCACCATGGATCCATTTTTATTGAATTTCATTGATGATTAATAAAAAGTTGTGGGGTGTAGGGGCATGAACTTTTTTCGGCTTCTGAAGGGCGGTGTGACAGACAAAGTTTAAGAACCACTGGGTTGGATGCAGCGCTGAAGGACCATCTTCCGAGCCACACTGCTCCTGGTCAGTTCAACATCTGCCCAATTATCTAACACAGCAGCAGTGGATAACATCCAACACCAAGCTGTCAAACAGTCCCAAAAATTCACGCCACTACTGAAATGGCTTAAGTCTAACTCTCACCAACTGTCTCGCGGCAGAGCTAACACTCCTGCAGCATTAAGCCCTTTTTAAACCGGAATTGTGCAAATTTGCAGGAAAGCCCAATCAGTCTTCTTTCAGCATTGGCAGTATAAAAACAAAATTGGGGAGTGCAGCAAAATGCTGCCTGCCTACTTTTGTTTAAACAGAATGTGCCTTTTTCGGGGTAATGGGGTGATTGAGCAAGTAACAAAACGAGTAGCTCAGTGTGTGACGTAAACAGTGACATGGGAGGGAACCCGCGGCTGGTCAGTCCTTCGGCGATTCTCTCATAAGTTGGCCCGTTCTTCACCGTTCCTGACGGTTGATAGCCTCTTTGTTTGCGAGGACAAGGAGAGCATGCAATTTCTTGTCTCCCCAGTTGCTCATCTTTACAGTGTCTGTCAGGTTTGCGTTTCCCTCTTGCTACTAGCTGCTAGCTTATTCCTGCTATCAGCTGTTTCCTGTTAGTCCACCGCCAGTGGGTCGCACGTGCGGCGTCATCAACAGCTTCTCCCGTTGCGGAAGGCCGCCTCGGTCTTTTTAAACCAAAAAGGTTACGCCAATATGACTACCCTACGAGGCGGAAAATTGGGCACCTCGGATCAACTCGCCAATCCGGCTCTGTGTGTCTAAACGGCCCAACATTCGCAGAAAATCTGGCAGTGTAAAAGGGGCTTTAGTCTCCTGGTGTCTTATGATAAACAAAGTGAGAACGACAGTGGGACCACGAGGGGCTGAGCAGTACAATGCATGCAGCTCCACAATGAAAGGGAGGTTGGGTGGCGATGACTCTATATGTTGAACGAATACTCACTCAAGTTGAGTTCTCATGCCTGCCCCTAATTCATGCCTGAGAACTGTCACATTGCAAATACAATGTGAACAATTGATGGACAGTATGCAAGACTTCTTTGGGATTGGAGTTGTGTAATAGGTAGAGACTATTAAGTCATGATGACAAGGAGAAATCATTTATGTGTATGGGTGTCTGGCCAATAACTAATCTATTTAATAAGCTTAACATTTGTACCAACACTGGTCTGGTGTATTGGATTGATGTATTAGCACACCAGAGCTGCTCTAGTTATATAAAGAGCAGCCTAAGTGGGTTTGAATGAATATGATCAGGCTGTAGGTAAAATTTTTTTTTAGTTGTTTTTTTTCCCAGGAAGATCTTGTCCTCTTTCACCATTAACCTCCTTTCACCATCTCCCCAACTCAGGCAGAAGATGAGGAAGGCTACCGAAAACTCATCGACCAAAAGAAAGACAAGCGTCTGGCCTACTTGCTGCAGCAGACGGATGAATATGTGGCCAACCTCACCACCCTGGTGCATGAACACAAAGCTGCCCAAGCTGCCAAGGAGAAGAAAAGGAGGAAGAAGAAAAAGAAGGTAGGCAGAGAAACGGCCAGGTAGTGGTTATTCACAGGACGTTGCTTTGTGCTGATGGACATCAAATTTGTGTTCAGCTAGTTGGTGAAAAGCTAGGTTTTACTCCAATTTTGCTTTTTATTGCTCTTATTCTGTATTTTTACCATTGAATAAAAAAAAAGCCCACGAAAAGAGCAAAACCAAGAATGTATTAGTTGGTCTTTCAACACCGTCTGGCCTCTTCACCTTGTGTGTGGCACTCAACATCAAAGCTGTTCTTTTCTACAGAAAACGGAAATTTTTGAAATGGTTCGAAAATATATACTTTCAATGCTCATGCCTTTTCAGTGTCGCTGTCCTTACATAAAGTCAATCCCACCGTCCCTAGGAGCAATTGTTTACTGTGAATCACACCTTCTGATCACATTAATCTCATGGTTCATTATTTTGTTAATTTCAGGCCTCTTCCAGAATGGCAATGTGGTTATTGTAAGGATCCCATTACTTCCTTGTGATTTAGAGCATTAAGAGGGTCTCAAACTAGGCGACATTGTGGGCTGAGAGTACACGCTACTCAACATAATTTTATACCTTCTGTCAGAGAGGCTGAACTAATCAGTGAACTCATCTGGTGTTGTCTCTGACTGGAACGAACACCTGCAGACCCTTAGGCGCTCATGACACCCGTGTCTGAGATCCCTGACGCTGATGTTAGCCATTTGAAGAGGCTCTTTGTGATACCACATACCGTGTCACCTCAGTCGAGCTTGTTAGAGGATGTTGACGATCCTGGAAAAAGCACTAAAAGAAAAATAACACAAAATACCTTACACGACCCTTGATAATCCTGCTGGAGTGCACTTCCAAGCTCTTTAACGGAGTAATGGAGGAAACTATACCTTTATAGAGCCACCATTACTGAGTGATTACATAATGCTAGTGTTGACTGTACCTCAAACATATTCTGATGTTATTAGCAATGGGATGTCAGCATAATGGGTTTCTGTGTTTGATGTCTAGAAGTTGGACGGAGATGGTGAAGGCCCCAGTGCCATTGGACCTGATGGAGAGGTGAGTTGCAGAGCTTTAAGTTGTTACACTTTCTTCTTTTGTTGTAGTTTTTGTGAAGTTCTTTATTTATTATATGCACAACAATTCCAATGAACCAATTAAATGCTGTGTTTTGTTTTGTGACTGCCTACGTCATTTAAGCTAACCTGCTAGTCATGTAAACGGTTGTGTTGGTGCAGCTGGTGATATTACTGTAAGCAGAATTCAACACATGTCCGTTCATAAGGTAGAACAATGGGTGGTCAGGCAACACGTAGTCCAACTCTTTGTAAAATAGAGCATTAACTCTTCACCACTACGTCCTGCATTGATGACATAGTTTCTGTTGGGGACGCATTTGCACTACTATAAATATTTGTCAAATGTGCCCCAGACCATCTCAGCAAAGTGGTTTGAGTGATCGTATCACAATGCGTCTTGGTGGACTCTACACCCGAAATGTATGTTAATACCAGGTATAAACACAGAGTGGCCGCAGGTCCTTAAAAAGTCTTAAAATGTCTTAAACATTGACTAATAAAAAGCCTTAAAGAGTATTAAATTGTCTTAAAATCAATGTGTGTACTTGGAAAGATTAGAGTTTCACTTTTGATGTGTATTTCCATTGCATATTTGGTCTTAAAATTCATTTAAAGGGGTATTAAAAGGGTCTTAAAAAGTCTTAAATTTAGCTTCTTTTTTTATACCTGTAGACACCCTGAAACAGGCTCTAAGATTTTAACATTTAACAGTACAGAACTTAAAGTACAGGAAGAAAATATAATATATATGAAACAGAATAAAATACAATATAAGTATTTGATAAATAGTTTGTAGTAGTCAAAAACAGAGCCAGAAGAGCGAGTGCATTGGACTAACATTCATCAGGGAGACAACACTTCACCAAATGAATGATAATGTTGCTCCTTCGCTGCTGGATATGTTAATAAGAAATTGTTTGCTAATGAGTTCGCCTTATCAGCTTAAAAGGTGATAAAAAGTCCCCAATGACCAAAAATACATTCATCAGTCATTAAAATTAACATTTCTGCCTGATATACTAATCATAGTAATTTTGTCCTGTGGTGTTTGAGGATATTTAACTTACAAGCGGATCTTGTTACGGTGATATTTACTGCTCTGCTGCTTTTCCTGAGACATGTATTACAGCTGCTGTGAAACCAAACCTGCACTTTACCTCTGTCTTCCCAGCGTGCTGTGGCAGAAACGAAAAACATCCGATTAAACAGTAATTATCCTTTCAGAGGCAAACTGCACCTAAACTGACAGTACAACCACAGCAAATCGTACCTCCTATAAATAATGCAACAAACAAATGCAAATCTTCAGTGTTTGCTCTACCTCTCAGCTTCCCTCAGCTTTTAATTGCGCTTCCCCTCCTTTGTCTCTGGGTCAGAAATGGATATGCTGAGGCCTGGATGGCCCATTTTGGCAGAAGCACTCATTAATGCACCGACGGTTGTTTATGTTTAAAGGGGGCTGTGGAAGTCCCACAATGTTGGATTCTAATGAAGGAGGTGATGATGGGTTTAGAGCTGGGATTTATTATCCCTCCAAGTAACATTTAAAACAATGAGTTAGTGAAGCAGGACCAGAACGTCAAGTTGTGTTGATCTGAATTGCAATACAAACAGAAATGCAGGCCATTGTGCAGATAATTTCAATTTTATCTGCATACAGATGCCATTTTCAGTTGAGGTCAGGTTTATATCTATTAGGAACTGGCATTTGCCTGTATTTTCATATTTTCACACTGTCATCATTACCAGAGATCGTCAAGGGATTATCCTATCGCCTCTGGCAGCAGATGGTGATAGCTTTGTCTGTGATCATTAAGGTTCAAGGAGACCGTCTCCCACACTGCTCCCCTCATTTTCTGTCTGTCTTACTCTAATCACAAACAAGGGGAACTAGTTTTGCTGTCGAGACGATGTCAATAATAAATGAGATAAGGAATTAGGAGTATTTTTTATAAGTAAACTAAATAATTTCAGGCATATAAACACATTCACATGTTAATTTCAAGCTTCACATGCTGGGAAATCTGGCAAAAACAGACCTGGTGTGTAAAGTTTGTGGAGCTTGTGGGATGCAGAGCAAAGGTTTGGTGAAGAGGCATATGGAGGAGGGAGATGTGGGGTTTTGTTAAATGACATAGTGCATTTTTGAGGATTGGTAGATTAAAAGGGATAGCATGCCACTCTCCTATACACATCTCCTGTAAATTCACAGACGGGAGCAGATTTAAGATCTTATTTTCTAAATGTCCATTATCTGTATTGGCAGGGATAATTGCAATCGCTGATCGTTTTGTCCATCATTAATGGTCGATCTACCTGCCAATATCTAAATCAGTTTATGTGTATGCGCCTTTATATCATATGGAGCCTGAACGAATAAGATTTTTAACAAACTATACCACACCCTGAGAACGTATTTAGAAAATTGAGGGGTTTTGTTCTGTTCAAAAGTTCACAACATTAACATTTGTTTAAATTGCTCCAACATGAGTTAATTTTTATCTGTCACACTTTTCCCCTCTGTGTGGTTGTGTTTGTCCCGCAGCCCATGGATGAGAGCAGCCAAATGAGTGAGCTGCCAGTCAAAGTGATTCAGACAGAGACTGGGAAAGTTTTGCAGGGAACGGATGCTCCCAAATCCAGCCAACTGGAGGCCTGGCTCGAGATGAACCCTGGGTGAGATGGCACATTATGGCCTAGAACTTTTGCCAATCTCTGACATCCCTCTGATATTAAAGTGGTTATTTTTGTCTTTTGGAAAATACTTAATTTTATGAGTTTCTGCTGTTTTTTAGGCTGTCACCGTTTATGCAAACTCTATAGTTGTTTTACTGAATATCAGATCAGTGTAATCAGTCTTACAGGAACAAAATGCTGTTGTTTGCCAAAGGATTTCCTGTCAGTGTCACATGCCATGCACCACAGTCACATCAGAAACACAAAGAACACAGCTGTTTCGTAAAGTGCTTCACCCATCAAGTATAATGACTTAGAAAACACAATAACAAATTCACCATCTCTAGGAGATGGGGATATTTTTTTTCTATTACTCAGAACTATAATGATGCTGCAGAGTCATGGTTTGTCAGTGCATCATGTTGAGCAATGGCATCATGTGTGCCCATTGCAGTTTGTGTTCAGATATGCAAATCCTACTTTATCAGACATAAACCAAACCACAGGGACATTATAGCACCAGATGTATCACCAGATTCAGCTGCATACTTCTCGAATCCCATTTTTTATAAGCTGGTCATTGTTGTTGAACTGTTTTGATGACAGTCATGAGATCAGGATCTCATCTAAAAGGTAATCTTTGAATAAGTAGTCAAAAGGTTTGCTACACAGAAGACATCACAGTGGATCGTCTCGTGTGAAAATAACACGCTCCTTTGATTGTGATTAATATGGCTCACACAGGCTAGATAAGATGCCTGTACCTGCAGCCACAAGCCTATTTTCACAGTTTATTGGTTTTCTTTTTTTAGATAGGCAGTTCTTTTATGCATAATGTAATCTTTAAGATGTTTATGAGGATAAGATTGTGAAGCTTTGAGTTTTGTCATGGCTGAGTGAAGCTTCAACCAGAGGCCATCCCAAATGAATTAACAACCCCCTCTCTGTCTGTTGTTGGGGGCTGCCGCTTGTTAATTCTGCTGAATGTGTTTGTTATTTTCACGTTTGACAGACAGAAAACAAATTTAGTAACTGTACTTTTTCTTTCTGTTGCTTCCCGTCCTTTAATAACCAGGTATGAGGTCGCCCCACGGTCAGACAGTGAGGAGAGCGGCTCAGAGTTTGAAGAGGAGGTCAGTGACTGTCTCGATAATGAACTCCCACAGAGGAGGGATCTCAGGCATCTCAGTCACACTAAACACACAGTATCAAAATCCACCAGGGGGCTGTAGCTATATGCACTTCAGTAATGTTTTCATCAGAGCTACTTGTGCTGTTATTGTTATGTTGAGCATGCTCTCAGACATGTGTCATCAACTTGCCTTGCCTTGTAAGGAGGAAGAGGAGGGGGCCAAGCCAGAAACAGAGGAGAAGAAGATAATCGATCCCAATGAAGATGAAGTGCCTGGGGCGGCTGCGAAGGATGTTATCGAGTAATGTATCATATGTATTATACCTCACATGAATGTACTGCTGTGGATGGAGGCAGCAGTAAAACATGTTTTAGCTGCCTAAAAGAATCAGTATCAGTTTCAGTGGACGCTATATGTAGAGTATTTTCACCACTTTACCTTACCCGTCAGACAGCACTTTCTGATGGAGATTTGAAGCCCTTATCTTTGGTCTCTTCAAAGCCAGACTCTTTGATAACTCAATCAAAACTAATTGCATGGCTGGACTGTGTATAAAATGCAAGATGGCTTTTAATTTGAAACAAGGACTTTAAATTTGAAACAGATAAACTGTAAAAGTAGAAGTAAGGTGAGTTCAGAATCACATACTTTTTCTTTTTACTTTTAGTAGATACTGCAGCTGCCCTTAAAAAGTATGTTCTGTTGCTTGCAGTATGCACACAATCGGCACACACTACTGTAATGAACTTTGACCCTCTTACTTATATATCCGTTACCTTGGAGATACAACAAATGCCTCTCACCGAGTTTGCCAGAGACAGAGATTAACCCAGACAGCTCTGATGTTGTTACTTTGCAATGTATGTAGTATGTAGTTTAACATCTGACACCTGTCAATCAGCTGTCAAGCTGCTGTCAGCCAGCTGTCAAACTATCATCTGTTTGCAGCTCAGCTGATGTGGGGTGTTGTGTTGCAGAGGACTATACTGCAATACTGCAAAATCGGACCGGATGTAGTAAAACACCCTGGTATTTTTTAGCATACTGCATTTGACGTACTATGTACCGGGACACACTAAATATTTTTCTGGCATACTGTATAGTATGGTAGTATGGGTATTGGAACGCACAGATAGTATCTTGATTTGGAACAGGAAGTAACCGGCATTTACCCAGCCGTCATCAGTCACTCTGACCAGTGTTGCAACTTCATCACTCACTCACCCACCGACTTTTGTGTATACAGAGGCTGGCCTCTAACCTGGAAATCCAGATGCCCTGCCCCTAGCAAATTCGAATTTGCACTGCACAGGAATCTGGCCCCGACGAGCAGAGCTCGTTGAATTGTAAATTGGACCAATCAGATCAGTCTATCTGACAGAGGTGGGCTCTGGGCGGGCGCAACATGATGACGTCAGCGCTGCGCCGTAGGAGTCGAAAAGTGAGCAGCCAAGATGGCAGCTGCCGATGGACCGCGTCCATTCAGTTTAGCTTTGGAAGAAATGTTAATCAACTATACTTATCTTTTTCATGAGAGAGGAGCAGAAGACTGCCCTACAAGCCTTCGTTTCCAGGAGGGACGTTTTTGCCGTTTTACCAACAGGATACGGCAAAAGCATATCAGGTAGCCCCACTGGTCAGCAAACAAAAGGGGCTTAGTGCAGTGAATACGTCACCTTGTTTTTTGCTCTGATTGGCGTGCTATCCAGTTGTGTGCGGCGGCATTTAACATGCCGCCCCTTGGGTAGGAAGGGTGTTTCACTGAGGGCCAGACTCAAAATCTTTCTAGATTTGAGTCTGGATTTCCAGGCTAGCTGGCCCGACCTCTGCAGTTAAGTCAAAACGGTAATTTTACCTTGATCAGTTTGTTTGTTGTATTGTGTGACTGTTGTTTAAAAGGTTAGTTCAAATTCACCGATGTCACACAATAACACAAACAAACTAACTTCGTACAACAATTTCAAAAAACTTAGACATCTCCTTCAAACATTAAAAGTTGAAAACAGTGTTTTGGACTTTAAACAAAACAAAGAATCTCCCTCTGGTTCTCTCAGCAGGAGCCTCACATGGGGTTAAGTCAGTCAAAATTTTAGACACAAAAAATGAAATAAAACATGAATAAATAAAACTTTGTCAGACTTTGTACTGAGTCTTGACTTTTCCAGAGGGGATTTTAGTGAGGAGCTCTCACTGAACTCCACCTGAACTCAGGGTGTTAGACCCGGCCGCGACGCCTCGAAACTGATCATTAAAATCAAGTAAGAAGGGTTTCAAACACTCTTTTCTTGTACACACACGATCAGGACAGCCAAGCAAGATGTGGATGATGAGTACAGTGTTCCCACTGGACAAACCAGCTCCCAGTCTTACTATGGTGTGGCCCATGCTGTCATTGAGAGGGTGGAGAAGCAGTCGTCGCTGCTGATTAACGGCACACTCAAACATTACCAGGTATGCACACATACTAACATTCCCTCTTATTTTGTCGACTGTGCTGTTTTTATTGCTCACTGTGGAACATTTGTTGCAGTCATTTTATACTGATGATGTCTTTTTTCCACAGTGTATTTTAAATGAGTTTCAAATTGAAAGTTTATCACCTTTCTGCTAAACAACCTTTTTAGTACAAGAAGCAAATAAATTAACATTTTATTTTCACCTATCATTTTTCACTATTTTTATTCAGGCTTGTTTTTTTTCTCAGCAAACATGAGTCATGAATGCATTGTGGAGCTTTCTCTCAAATCTTGGATTATGATTTTTCCTTTAACTGATCACCAAGGACGGTTTTAAAAGTGGCAGCTGCATTTTACACACAACAGTAATTTAAGAAACAAACAAAAGCAACCCAGTTTCTGTTCATGAAATGGCAGTATATAAATACATACAAGTTTTAGAGAAGATTGTGTGCATCATGCAACAATCAGACTGTGTTCTGGGGTTTTGGAAGCGTTTCTTCCACCAGTAGGGAAATCCAAGATGTTGTTGGTGTAGTTAAATTTTGTTTGACCTCAGCAGAAGGAAATTTGTGAGCTCTACTTTTGGCTTGAGCGAACGGGGCTTCCCAACTGTTCTTGGACAGCTTGTCTTGGTCCTGGCTGCTGAATGGCCCAGCGCCTCCACCACCAGACAGTCTGGTTTGTCTTGATTAGCTTTGTGTGTTTAAATATTTATTTGCTGTGTTTGAACTTGGACAGTATGTGCTGTTGTGGACTTTTCTAATGAATTAATAATATTATGTTCAACAAGGTAAAAAAAACCGAGGTAAAAAAAAGGTATACAGTCAGGATAAGTAGCAAGTAAGTGAGAATCTCTTATTAACTTAGGCTTCAGCAATTTACACCCTTTTTTTCAAGACATTAAGAATACTTCAGCACAGAGCTGCAACTAATGATTATTTTCATTATCTATCACAGCTTAGGTTTACATTTTGTCCACCTGTGTGTTATTCTGGAGTAAGTTTTGAAAAGGATCTTGTCATGGTCAGTGCAGACAGGAGGAAACATTACAGCGAGTGATAACTCATGCAAGATTCAGAGCAGTGTACAGTATGTGTTCAATGTAGTGATGGCTTGTGGAAAGAAGCTGTCTCTGAGCCTGTTTGTCCTGGTTCTGATGGACCTGTAGCAGGTGTGAAGCAGGATGGGTGCTGTCTCTGATGAATCCCTTAGCTCTGCTGAGGCAGTGATATGTGTAGATGTCCTTCAGAGAGGGGAGGGGGCAGCCGATGATCTTCTGCGCCGTCTTGACCACTCTCTGGAGCCTCTTCCAGTCTGCCTCGGTGCAGTGGGTGAACCACACCGAGATGCAGTATGTTAAAATGCTCTCAATGGTTGAGTGGTAGAAGGTCACCAGCAACTTCTCAGTGACGCCGTTCTTACCACCTTCGTGTCATCAGCAGGAGGGTGGAGGAGAGGTGGGGTCCAAGTTTCACTATCTGGGGCCGATTTGTAAGAAATCCAGAAGCAGGGTGGTGGGGGGAGTCCCAGGTCAGACAGTTTGCTGACCAGGATATCGGGTATGTTGGTGTTGAAGGCTGAGCTGTAGTCAATGAAGAGCATCCTGATGTAGCTCTCCAGTGTTCCAGGTGGCTCAGCGCGTTGTGAAGGGCGATGGCTGTGGCGTCCTCGGTTGATCTGGTTGCTCAGTAAGCAAACTGGTGGGGGTCACAACAACAGTGCCAAGCTCTGTTTGTGCTGCTCATCCTGTTGATTTGAAGTGAAGTGTAGATCTGTTATTGTAGCAACTCCACCTCGTCGCCCATCCAGACAGTGCAGTTATCTGTGCATGCTTTCGCAAGTGTGACATCTTTGAATGCCTCTTATACTATTTTAGAAGCTGGAGCCAGGTAAGTATGTATTTACAAACATACCAAATATATCTGCTGCTTGGCAACTGAATGCTGAATCCCTGTGGTTACCTTTAAAGAGAGCTGTTTGCTTGTAATGATGCTACCACATTGTTTTCTAGTGTGACACTATAATCTCGTCTTTGCTGTATCTACGACAGTGAGAGATAGTTCATCATGAGAGATACAGAGCTGACAGTTGGACGCAGCTAACAGTTCTTTTCTTCTAAGTCAGATTGCAGTCCTAGTAGTTCTCTGATTTATGGTGTGCCAGACTTAAAATGAGATATTGTGGCAGCTCCTTGGGGAAATTGGAGAGATGTCAGCTGTACAATAATTGGATCAATGGTCTGCTGTACCAACAGCAGTCTGTGCAACAAGCTTGAATTCATTTTAGAGAAGTGTCACATGTAGGCACTATTTCTTATTAATTTTACCCCCTACCAGCCCTTTCTTTCTGTGGAATTAGCTCTGCTATCAGGCAGTTCTTCAACTAACTTGCAGTCGGTAATTAGTTGGCAGTCACCTTCTCTGCTGTCAGTGCCTTGGTGCCTTCTCTTGTTTCTCTGTATTGTCTTTTGCTGATTGTTTTCTGGAGGCCACAGGCGAGGCACACAGCGGGTGACACAGTTGATATTTTGCCACCACGCTTGAGTCACTTGGGTTATAAAATACCAAAGTGGCAAAGCACATTTGCACAACAGCTATGAAAAGCATTAAATTACTTTGTGAGATGCATGCAAAGATTTTAAACTAGGGCATGTAGAAGAAGCACATTAAAAGCCCACTTTTTAATTGTCTTCTGGGAGAGCTGAAACGATTATTCAACTGAAGTGGATGACTGCAGATTTGTTTTCCGTATTTTGATGATCAAATGTAATTTTTCAAAGGCCAAACGGCCTCCGTCAGTCGTGACGATTTGCTGTTTGTGAGAAAGTGAGAAAAGTAAGAAAGCACTGAACTGTTTCCATGGTCATTTGATTGGTTCAGCAGAAAATGGAGATTGTTGTCAGTTGTTATGGTGACAGTACACGTCAGTGGGGCTGTAAAGTGTGATACGTGTTTTGGTTTACCGCTGCCTTTAAAGTGATCAGAGTGACATCTTTGCACAGCGAGCAGATGTAGTCATATTTTGCCAGTGTTAGTAGCAACACTGGATGAATAACAACACTAAGATTATGTCTTTTACAATGAGTCAACAAGACAATTGAGCATGTCCTAGTCGGGTCAAAGAGAGACACTTGGATGGCGTTTTCTCAGTTGGTAATACTGTAATGAAAATCCAGCAATTCTCAATTCCTCTCTAGCAGCAAAGCAACAGATATAGTGCACAGGAGATTCCTCACCATGCTTGGTACTGCTCCACTGCTTGTTTTGTTGTTACTGCAAAACCACCCCTCAGTGACTGCAATCTGCAGCAAGTCAGGTTGTTTATACAGAGGATTATACAGCAGTTAGCCAGCGACAGCGATTGCAATAGCAACCATACACATTACGTTCAGACGTTATCTACTTTTTTATACCTTAATGCCTTCCTGACAATTCACCAGGGTATATGGTTAATGATGGTATTAGTGTGCAGTGCTCTCTGACTCACTCATATTTTGCTTCCCTTGATATTATCCTTGAACACTTCCCAAATCATTCTCTGTCTTTATCTGTTCATGGGTTTCTAATCATGTATGTGCTGCAGGAGAAGGTAAATGATGTTTTCCCTGCAGCTATCTTTTCAGGCATGCCTTTATCTCTGTGTGTTACTTAGATCCAGGGGCTGGAGTGGATGGTGTCCCTGTACAACAACAATCTAAACGGCATCCTGGCTGATGAAATGGGCCTCGGCAAAACCATCCAAACCATTGCCCTAATCACCTACCTGATGGAGCACAAGAGGATCAATGGTCCCTTTCTCATCATTGTTCCTCTCTCGTAAGTTACATCCATCACAGCTCTTATCTCGCAGTGCTGTGACACCCTGAAATATTTCTAGTGAGAGACCGATAAACACGGTTTTTAATATTACCCCAGGAAATTATTTCAGATTGAAGTACACCAACCTTATTAGCCTAAATCACAAGACAGAGCTGTAATGGAAAACAGGGGAGTCAGGAGTCCCACCCTTCATTAAGACACTGATGTACCTGTTTGCTCAAATTAAACTCAAGTTGTAGGCGTGCACACTCGTCTCTGCAGGGAGTGTTGAGTCAAAGTTAGCAGCAAACACAAACAGTAGTGAGTTACTACTCTGCTCAGACAATGGCGGACCCATCAGTGCTATATTATGGTACCAGTTTGTAAAATGCAAAACCTCAACAACTCCCGCTATGCTTCCCATCATAAAAATAGCGGACACTGTTATCAGGTTTTACAGTTTCATAAGATGACCCTTCCGCTTTTCCCCAGCACCTGCTTTTGGGAAAAAAAAGTATTTTTTAATATAAAAAAGTTTGCCTGAGGTACCATTATTCCAAGAGGAAGAGAGTCCTCATTTTTAAAGTTTTTTTTCTTGTAGAAATAATCAAACAATTCCTCCTATATTACTGTTAGCATTTATGTCTGTTTGTACGTTAGTTTTTGGCTGCTTGACAGTTGATTTGGTCGCCAATCTGTTTTTGCAGAAAAGACATCCCAAGACACTTTAAACTCGATTCTGCCCGTAAGAGGTTTTCTTTTGTGGAAGCAAAATGTGTTACACGAGCCATTTAAAAACTCCTGTAGTTTTTTGCTCCCTAAACACTTTTAGTGCTGACTTACTCTGAAAGGCATTGTTTTAAACAGACACCGAAACCTGCTAGCCCAGCAACATTATGGCCACAAGCAACTCGTAAGGCAACACTCTGTAGGAGCTTCAGTCCAGTTTGGGTCGCATATTTTTGTTGGAGTCTGGCTCGAACCAAATGTGGATTGTGTTTTTTATGTCTGAACCCGAGGTGAGTCTGATACAGTTAATGTAAAGTTACTGAAGCAGTTTGTCCCTATAACACTGTTGTTGTTCCCGTTACTGCTTCCCTGTATACTGTGATCACACACTCTTTTTTGTATTGTTGGCATACGTCAAGTCGGCTCCACAAACTCTTCGTGAACTGTAACCACTGTTAGCTGAACTAGTTCCATAATCCAACCACTAAGGTTTATTTTGAGTTATCATGGAGGACAGTGATAGCATCCACCGTAGATGGCTTCAGCACTGTCCTCCTCTGTTTAACGCTACTTCTAGTAAAGGTAAACTTTCATTTGCTGCTGCTGCTGCTAGCTAGAAAGGCCAGAATGTCTTGAGCAAGTACTCCAAGGTTTGGGGAACATTGGGTGATGACTAATTCTGTTTGACGTCCTCCATTGTTAGCTAGCTACCTTTAACTCACATGAATGTTCTCTGCCTGCATTATCCTGTTGTGTGTGTTTTGTCACATAAATATCAAACCTTAGCAGTGAAAAAGAAGTAGGCCAACACAGACAGTAGTAGACATCCTTTTTAGGTCAAACCTCATCTGAACCAGAACATCATTTGTAGATGTTTGTCAGAACCCCACCTGTCTGGTGTGTTGGGCTCAGGTCGGGTATCCACACCTTAGTAGGGGCCTTTGTTACACTTTTTCTCACTCCAGTTGAGTTCCTGTATACAATGCCACCCCACAAAAAAAGTTGTCAAAAAGAATGATTCTGGTCAGTTTGGCCAGCTGCTGCTTTCTGCTGTTTGGAGTGCACAAATTAGCAAAACTTTTCAGCTGGAACAAGTTTAAAAAAAACTGAATGACACAATTAATTGTTACAAAACTTTATTAAAGTTTTTAAAGGTGATCCGTGTTCGGTCAAAATCGTCTTAACAATCCTTTGATGTCATTATTTTCCACCATCTGTTGGTTATTTCAAAGGCATGAGATGAAAATAGTGGGATCTCTTCAATCATTCATTTAAATGCGAAATGTGTGATTTCCCCTCGCTGTTTTTCTCACCACTAATCCCTTCAAATCAAACAAACACAAACCCCTCCGACCTTCATTTGGAAGCAGCAGGGAACAGCCTCTCCAAGGTGGACCAGGGTGCAGTTGTTCGGAGTTTCAACCCCACAAAAAAAACAGTATAATTGGGTTAATGCTCCTGGGTTCTCTTCAGCGTCTTTAAACATGTTATGTGAAAGCACGCACATATATTTGTCTTTTGTAGAATTCAGGGAAAACTCTATCTTGTAATTCCCAATTTCACATTTCACCTAATTAGTATTTTCTTTTTCACGATAATTTACAACTGTGGGTGTTAAAGGATTAGAATTTAGAGTGGACTTTTTTTTTTACATAACACTCGTTTTTCATCATTACTTCGGGGTGCACTTCTTTTTGTAGTCAAACTGAACACAGCAGAGGCTTAAATTAATGCCCAGGGCCACTGTGTTAAATGTTCTTCTTACTATGCACAGTAAACTAATGTGGAGGAAAACCTCAAACTCGCCCTTTTTCATTCGTAGCTGTGTGTTGGGAAGTTGAAGTTAATTAGCAGAGAGCCTGATGTGCCTGGGGGGCTGAGTTTTGAACAAAGCATTCGCATTGTGAGCTGCAATCCATTCAACCCTCTGGAAAGATAATGCACTTCACCACTGCAAGGGATTTTGTTTTCTTCTGATATTTATCGGGCAAATTATGTCTCAGCCTTGATGGGAGCCATTTTAATGAATACTTTACCTCTTACTCCTCAAGTTCCTCTTCGTCAGTCAATCAAACTTTATTATATTTTCATCCAGGTTAGGGCAGATCAAAGTGCAGCACTGATGACTAACAAGCCGATAAAAAGACAAAACATAATAAAAATTAAAAAAAAAGACAAAGCAGTTTAGCAATTTCACAATATGAGACCAGTGCACACAAGAATGACAATGTAATAAAATAGATTTTAAAATCTGTAGTGACAGTAGTAGAAATAGTAAAAGAGTGAAATAAAAACTTGAAGATATTAAAAAGACAAAACAGGAATAAAAATGATAACAGATACGGTAAAGTAGATTTAAAAGCTGTAATAATAATAAGAATGATGATAATAATAACAATAAAAGAGTTAAATGGATGCTAGACTAAAAACAAGATAAAATATAAAGATTAAAGAGACAGCACAAAGACCAATACAATCAAAAAGAGGGATAAAAAAATATGTAATATTAAAATACATAATAAATAAAAAAAAAATAAGTAATACATTTTTAAAAGCTCAGCCAGGAGTGTGCTTGTACTCGTACTCGCTTATCGGGGTCTGGGTCGCGGGGGCAGCAGCCTTAGCAAAGTAGCCCAGACAGTCCTCTCCGCAGCCACTTTCATCAGCTCTTCCGAGGGAACCCCGAGGCGTTCCCAGCCGGGCGATGTAATCCCAGCGTGTCCTGGGGCGGCCCCGAGGTCTCCTCGTGTGATTCTCCTAGTGTGCTTCTAACTATTACAAATTCAGACCACTTTCTTACATGTGTTCTGTTTTTTTTCCAGGACTTTGTCTAACTGGGTCTATGAACTTGACAAGTGGGCTCCCTCTGTGGTCAAAATTGCTTACAAGGTAAGATATTTTTTAATACCATTTTCACTTTCTCCTGCTGATTGCTTTTGTCTGAATTATAACAGGAAGTTGTCTTTTTTCTTTGTGTCTCCTCGCATGAAAGGGCACCCCTGTGTTGCGCCGTGGGCTTGTGCCTCAACTCCGTAGCGGGAAGTTCAACGTCTTGCTGACCACCTATGAATACATCATCAAGGACAAGCACATACTGGCCAAGGTGAGAGAGATCAAAGCTTTGTCCTCTTTGAATAATCCACTTTTCTCACCTGCTCGTTATTGACATTTTGTACACTTCATACATTTCATGTCCCATTTTATTCCCCTAAGTTTACAAAATGTCTTTACAACTTCACAAATCAGCAGTTCAACCACTAATGCCAGAGAGAGTTTGTCACTTGCCATGCCTGACAGCTGACATCCTGCAGAATTCAAGGAAGTAGTAATAACAGATTCTTGATATAGATCTATAAAGATGAGTTACAGATGGTGCTTAAACATCTGGCACAATGAGCAGGGAGTCTGTGGATCCGAGGGCTTTACCGAGGACATAAAGCAGCGCTATGACCTTATAATCAGCTGCAAGTCCATTAAGTGATTTGTAGACGGGTAGCAGGATTGTCAGGCGCACAAAGGCTAGCTTGACACCAGTGCTGAACTTTAAAACATGCAAGCTTTTTTCTTTGTTCCAGTTTTAATATATGGCAGCAGCAGCAATTGATTTATTGAGCTTTCAGTGAGACCTGAGAACAGACCACTGCGGTAGTCAGTCCTACTTATGATAATTGAACGCACAAGATTCAGAGTATGTTGGAAAAGAGAAAAAACGTTAAATGGTTTTAATGCTCTTTTTAGTGGTAGAATACTGTTAGCTGCGTTCTGTGTTAAATCAGTTATAACACGGGGGTGTGGTGCGCTAATAACTAAACTAGAGCCTCAGCTTTGTCCTCATTCCCTTTGAGGACATCTTGGATCAGCCACACATCATATTTAATTTATGTTTAGCAAATAAACATGCAGCAGCAACTGGTGCAGTATGTAAGGTCCTGAGCTTCAGTTGCTGCTTGAGAAAATGTGAAGAGGTCTGCAACTTCAGTTCAGTTTCTCAGAAAGAGATCACGCTTAGGTTGGACTTTGCATTGTATTGCTGTGTATATGTCAGGCCCATAAGCTTTATTATTATTATTATTATTATTATTATTATTATAAAGTGGGTCTTATATGGTACTCAGCAGTTGAACAAACCAAGGTCACCTCTGACTGACTTGATCAGCTGCAAAGTCTAAAACCGATCAGTATTGGCTTGTCAAGCAAGATCACTTTGCATTTCTTCCACTCACCTCACAATGGCAGGACTATCATACAGTTTGTAAACCTGCATCAATTAGGAACTACGCAGGCAGAGCTAATGTGTTTTCATTAACAGACAGTAAACAAGCAACAAGTTATTCCCTAACAACAGTAATTTCCTGCGAGGTAGCATTCACCCCTGGAGCAAAGAAGCAAAAAGTCAACAACGAGGGCTGTCGCTTTCAGGAGTGGTGGAAAGTTCAGTTTTTTTCACTGCAAGATGAAACAGTTGCATTTGTCTTAATTACATAATAATACATTTTATTTTATAGTCTCCTTTCACGACACATAAGCCCCTTTTACACTGCCAGATTTTCGGCAAATGTTGGGCCGTTTTGCAGGCAAGCTGCGAGCGTTTAGACACACAGAGCCGGATTGGCGAGTTGATCCGAGGTGCCCAATTTTCCGTGGCGTAGGGGTAAACATATTGGGCGGTACCTTTTTGGTTTAAAAAGAACGAGGCGCCCTTCCTCCATGGGAGGGGCTGTTGAAGACTTGTGGGAGGAGCTGTTGATGACGCTGTATGTGCGACCCACTGGTGGTGGACTAACAGGAAACAGCTGATAGCAGGAATGAGCAGCTAGTAGAAAGAGAGAAACGCAAACCTGACAGACACTGTAAAGATGAGCAACTGGGGAGACAAGGAATTGTACGCCCTCCTTGTCTTCGTAAACGAAGAGGCCATTAACCGTCAGATGACGGGGACGGTGAAGGACGGGCCGACTTGTGAGAGAATCACAGAAGGACTGACCAGCCCAGGCTTCCCTCCCACGTCACTGTTTACGTCACACGCTGAGCTACACGTTTTGTTACTTGCTCACGCCCCCCATTGCCCAAAAAGCCGCATTCTGTACAAACAAACCCCCCAGTGTTTTCACATTATCAAATCTGGACACCTTTCAGAAAAGTTTGGACAACCTTGGTGTAAATTATGACTTGTTCACATCACTTTAAAAACAGTTACTTCAAGCATATGAAATGAGAGAGGGAATAAAGCTTCTCATTTGTGTGCAGTAGTGTTGTGTTTCCTGAGAGTAATCAGAGTAGGGAATCAATCTTTGCTTCTCTGCAGCCACTCTTTAGCTCCTGTGTGGTTGTAAAAATGTTTTAAATGCAAATGTAGACATTTTATTATCACTATGAGAGATCCAATAAGCCTTGTTCTATTTACAGATTCGTTGGAAGTACATGATTGTGGATGAGGGTCACCGCATGAAGAACCACCACTGTAAGCTGACCCAGGTGTTGAACACACACTATGTGGCTCCCCGACGCCTCCTTCTCACCGGTACACCACTGCAGAACAAGCTTCCCGAGCTGTGGGCACTGCTCAACTTCCTCCTGCCCACCATCTTCAAGAGCTGCACCACCTTCGAGCAGTGGTTCAACGCCCCGTTCGCCATGACAGGAGAGAGGGTACGTGCATGGGGAAACAGCCTGGATTCTTAACTCTGTTTCATTTTTAGGTGGATGTGGGTCATACAGCAGATTAAATAGGTTATGCAAGTGCTTTTAATTAGTTTTTCTATGTGCTGCGTTTATCTTGAGTACCAGAATTATAGTAAGAACAAAGCAAGGCTACAAAAGCGGAGTGATAAACGGTTTTCCAAAAGCTTCAACCACTGACTTTATCTCCCAAGGTTGTTTCATGTGATTAATTAGCAGAGAAGACCAAATCTATTATGTGTTCTCCTAGACAAAAGTAGACCTGGGAAGATATTTTCCATCCTAAAAGCAGCTTGACCTCCTGAGTACCCAGAGAGAGAATTGGTGCCATAAAAAAACATTAAACCTGAGAACATACAGTATAAATGTATAACTTGTATGTATGTTTTTGAGATTATTTTACCATATACCAGGGCCTATTTTTGCTAAACATTGATATAGTGTTCATACTCTGAAAGCTGATAGAAGGCATCTTTAGATCTGCTCCCCTGAGGACTTTTCTCCCCTTAGCAGTAATCACACCTGTCATTTCTGTGAATGTGTTGAGTATAACTTTGACTGTCATAAAGCTTGGGATTTTACAAAGCTTGTTCAAAGGCACGATAAACTTTTATTATATACACTCAATTGACGCTCAGGAAATGTTCTAAATGGGGACGTCAGATACAAACCAGCATCATTATAAGAGCCTCAGAGGTGCTGCAATGTGAAACTTTTTTCTTATGTTTTTCCACAAGTTATGACAGCACCGCTCTCTTTGCTCAAAAAAGGTCACAGTAGGTTGAACTGTCCAGCTTCAAATGGAGTCTGCCCGAGGCGGAGGGAACCGAGACACCCAATTTGCTGTGATAGAAATATGAATGCTTGTGTTTGAAACCATAACTTTCCATAACCTCTTAAAATTCAAACCTGCTGGTTGAACTCAGTTTGCAAATTAGTTTCAGGGCTGGCTTTAACTTGCAGGCCACTTTGCCAGGGAAGAAAATAACTATAAATGGTTATTTCTGGGCAGCAAGCAGGTGAAACAAAGTGTTTACTGTGTACTGAAACAAAGCTTATAAAACTTAATCATCACGAAAGCTTTTTCTCCATCGTCGTTTCTGTGACTCTCATTTTCACCAGTAAGATTCATATTAAAGGTGCCCTTCTGGAGTTTTTTTGTGAACAAACAGCTGTGTTATTTAGCAAAATGCATTGTGAGTTTGTAAGGTGTATTCACATTACAGCGTAAAAACTAGGGTCTTGGGCTGCACGTTCTGCGTTGGTGAACGCTGTGTTAACCACTTTGAGAATTGGCTGAGCTTCAGAGAGTCGGTGTCTTTTTCACAAATCTTGTAGCTGCATCTGCATGTTGATATTTCGTCAACTTTGACTGTTCTTGGTATGAAGCCAGTTTGTTTTTGTACAGTTCTGGAAATTCAGAAACATAAGCAAATTGGTTTTTGGTCCATCTCTCAGTTCAAGCAGTGGTCCACAGCGTTTGGCTCTGCCCACAGAGTTAAGCAAAGCTCAGGTCAAATCACCCCTACTCTGCTCGTCACACCACAGATGTACACGCAGAGCAGTCACAACACACCACATACACAATAATGGACACACAGCTGTTTTTCAGCATGTTTAATGCATTTCTTCTTCATGGATCATTTGCAAAGCAGTTTTTTTAGATACTTAGATAATGCAATGTTTACATCCGTGCTTGCAGTCTTTAAACTTTTTTGCATAATATCAACATTTACTGTCCTTTCATGGAACAGCCTGTCAACTGCGGCAGGACTGTATTTTGTGCTGCCCTCACATTGTGTGCATTCTGTGCACTAAACAATCCAAACACAACAGGTGCACACGTGTAAAAACATTACTCTGTATTACTACATATGGTCAAAAACTCCACGAAGTACCCATAAGGTGACAGCTAGGCTCACCACTGGGCCACAACAAACACACCTTGCCCTCAGAAAAAACAGTCTCAGGTAAACAAGAGGATTCAGACAGTCACACAAATTGTCGATGTGAAATATAACCTGTTTCTGTATTGTTATTTTTACAACAGGCCGAACTGTGGCCATCAGCAGGTCGTAGTCTTGTCACTGTGGCACTGAATCCTGCTGCCCAGTATCAGTAACACAACACCTCTATTGTATCATGACGAATACTTTCTGTCATGTTTAGGTGGACCTAAATGAGGAGGAGACCATCCTGATTATCCGACGTTTGCATAAGGTGCTCCGCCCCTTCCTGCTACGCAGACTGAAGAAAGAGGTGGAGTCTCAGCTGCCAGAGAAGGTGAGAACAAACGATTCCACTTTAATTAACTGTATTTGATTTGATTATATTTGCTGCATACACGCAGAGACCCTGCACTACACCGTTTGACTGAACTGCTCTAATTAAATTAGTATATTCCAAAGGAAATGTAAAGGGTAAGGAACCACGCTATTTCCAAAAATAATTCCCATGGTGTGGTTATGTATTTCTGCAGAGTGTGTTTTTATAACAGCATGGGTCCTTACCTTGTTTATTTCATGGTCACTTATGACTGATCCAGATAAGCATTTTTATTTTCAGGCCCTTTAAGTAAAAACTGCGCTGGCACAGTCTTTGACATCCTTGAAATTAATTCTACCACTTCAGCAGTTATTAGAGGCTGTAGCCCTGTAACTGCTGAAGCAAGCAATTTTCCATCTGTAAGTATTCATCAAGAACACTGATGAGGCCACTGTGTCAGAGCTTCACAAATGCCTGAAATTAATGTGCATCCCTTCCTCAACCCAGTGTTCTCTGTGGCCAAATTACAAATTAATTTCACAAGGCAACATAAATGCCTTGCTATGAGCTTAATTTAGACGAACAGCAGACTTATTTGTAAGTAGTCAACTGATATAAAGGGTTTACGGTAAGTGTAACCTTGTCGGTCATCATCGTAATTAAACACTGTGGCCACTCCTGTTTCCCAGAGGCATCTTGAGACCAAGATGATTTTAAAACCTCTTAAGCTGAAAAGGCCTTTCCTAAATGCAGTGCACAAAAAGATGCTCTGAGAAATGATCTTAGATTAATGTGAGACCCCTGCCCTCTCACGGGAGGCTAAAAGCATCTTGAGAACCTCCAGGAACAAAAAATGACATATTATTTTCAAGTTCTGAGTCTGTACTTTTATCATGAACACTGGTGTTTACTGTTAAATGTATAATAGTGGTTGAAAATGAAAAGACAGCTAAACTAACACATATTAATTCTGATCTGCCAGTTTCTCTCAACATAACCTCCTCTCCCCCTCCTGGCCTGATGTATTTTAGGTTTACAATGAGCTTTAGGAGTGATGTCCACCTGGAAGTTTACTTCTTATACCGACTTCCTTCCAGTAAAATGGATTACAAAGGGCAGCACTTTTCGTCCATCTTCGAAGTCTCTGACCTATATAGATTGTCATAATTTTTTGTCTCTGTCTCCTCCTCTGAAGTGGTCTTCCCTTTGAGCTGCATCAGTGCCCTTTGTCTTTCTTGCCTCCTTGCTCTATTCTTTCCCTTTCCCTGATGTATGAGAAATGCCACCTGGAATTAGAGGTGAAGCTTTTTACAATAGGCTGGTAAAAGGTGCAGCATGGCACATTTTACTGATCATGCAGCTCATTTCACAGTTGTTAAGTTCAAGCTACGGATATAGTCTGAGCCACTTAATGTGAAACATGTCTTTGGACTGTTGCTTCACCGTAGTATCCTGTTAGTGTTGCCTGTCTGAGGAGCCTGAGGATTAATGTTGTTAACATTGACGTCACTGGCACTGCCGTTTGTGCTAGTCCTTTCGGGTTCCACCAATGTTCCATCTTGCTTGCATGCCTTCAAAATGACATCATAAAACCTGTCTGTGTTAGCCAGCAAGAGATGCTGCAACAGCAGAGGAGGCTTGTAGTCTTGTAGGGAGAAGGAGATAGAGTACCAGGTGTGTTTTCCATGGCTAAAGTCTGCCTGTCTGGTGCAGCTTTCCAGTCAGTCAGTCATCCCACGATCTGCAGCGGTGCAAACATTGGCTGAAATTTATTAGACATTGCCATAAATGTATGCAGGAGTTTCCTGCATTGTAAGTGCTCATTTGCTGATATTGATGAAATTATGTGCAGTACTAGTAATGTCCCACTGAAGTTTAGGCCCTGGGCAGTGGAAATGTTTGTGTTTTTAAAATATAGCATGGCTTGTAGACAGTTACATACACATAGTTACTTCCATTCAACTTCATCCTCAACACTACGGGCAGTTGAGGTTAAGGAGCTCTTAACGGTGTGCACTTGCTCTTGAGACGTGGTTGTTGAAAAATAACTTAATGACTTGCACAGACTGACCTCCACTTTAGAGGTTGTGCTTATGGATATTATGGCAAGGTTGTACTGTAATGTGCTTTTCATCGTTTCCCTGGCTTTATATTTCCTCTCCTACTAACTGTTGTCTTTTCCTCAGTGTCAAGAATCAAGTGCACTCAGCTCACACAACCTTGCCACTGAAAAGACTGTTTCACAGATGCGTTGTCTTCATTGTCATTCCCACAGGTGGAGTACGTCGTAAAGTGTGACATGTCTGCCATACAGAAGGTTCTGTATCGCCACATGCAGAAAGGCATCCTCCTCACTGACGGCTCAGAGAAAGACAAGAAGGTAAACAAACTGAGACCCCTGTGAATTTGCAGTATGTCTCTGCTTTGTTTTGTCACTGTTTGACAAGCTGACAAACTGAGTCGTTTAGTTTAAAACTCAGGGATGTTTGTAGTTGCCTGCTGTTTCACATTAGAATATTACTGAATTTTGTTTGTTTAATTGGAGCTGCAGTTTCTCTGTGCTTTTGCTTAAGACTAAGAGAATATTGTAGCTTTCATTGAACTCCTGAAGCTGCATCTTGGCTCTTAGAGTCTGTTTTCTTAACCTCCAGGGGTGCAGACTGCACAGGTTATAGAGAAATTTGAATACACAACTCAGAATCCTTTAAGATATGTTAGTACATAATATTAACTGTCTGATTCTTGAAGGATTCTTAAAGTACATTACCAACACTACCTGACAACACTTTGTGATGGAAAGAAGTCCTCTGAGGTTTTCAGTGCTGTTAAGGATAATTAAAGCTGCTATAATGTCTATTTTTAACTTAACATATCAAATGACAAGGTGAAAACAAAGTGACAGTGTGAAATTAGTCACTCGCAGTGATGGATCTACAAAGAATTATCAGTTCTGCAGCTCCACTCGGCTTCACAGAGCTTAAAGAGTTTCAGGTCACTTTTAGCTCACAGGACCATAACTTCACTGTTTGGGTTCACTCTCACCACACTCATAGCGTTGTTTTCAGCCACAGCAGGCAGGTGTTTACAAAGGAAAGACTCTAAAAATCCACTCTACACAACCTGGTGAGCACAATTGAGTGTTAAGTAGCTAAAGGAGTTTCTTAGGAGTTGGTAGAGACCAAAATCAGAGCTAAAGGAGAATGAACATAGGCTTTAAATTCGTCAGGTGGACACAAACACAACTTTGAAGGAATGATAATGTTTCCTGTAACTGCTGGATTTGTAAATAAACAACTGTTTGCAAATAAGTTTGACATACCTAAGTTAATGATATGTCAGGGCATTGTTCACAACTTGCGCCTGCTGCCACCTGATTTTTTTGGCCAATCAGTTACTACAGGTTTAAACTCACTGTCATGACCTGGCTCTGATGTCTTGACAAAAGGGAGGCTCAAGGCAAAATAATGAGCCATTTATTTACATGAATAGATAAACGTGTGAGGTGTTTGATGGTAAAAACAACAAACAATGCACCGAAGGGAAGAGAGAGTCTCAGCCACGGAGGTGGGGGTTTTATAGTGTGAAAGCACTGGGCTCAGGTGCTCCCAGCTAAACCTGTAACATTAAAAAGATACAAAACAGATTAAGTGAACAAGCCAGGGGACGATCACACTCACATAAAGACAAGTATTATTGTTTTGATCTCGCATTAAACATCTTTTATTCATGTTACAATTTTCCCCAGGGCAAAGGAGGAGCGAAGACCCTAATGAACACCATCATGCAGCTGAAGAAGATCTGCAACCACCCATACATGTTCCAGCACATTGAGGTGAGTGCTCCTTGCATAACTGATACTGGCTACTGTGAATACTGACACTGGACAATGCGACACTGGTCCACTTATAATAATAATAATAGTAATAATTATAATACATCAGATTTATATATAGTGCTTTTCAGGACACTTAAAGACGCTTTACAAATTAAAAATGACTGTTAGAAACTAGGGAAATGCCAGTTTGAGGGAGTTCCAGAGGGTTGGGGCAGCAGCGGTGAAGACTCGGTCCTCCAAGGTTCGGTGCTTGGTTCTCCTGTTGGAGCGAAGGTGGGGGAATAGTGGTGGAGGAGGTCAGTGAGATAAGAGGGTGCAAGGTTATTGAGGGCTTTGTAGGTGATGAGGAGGAGTTTGTGGTATTGGACAGGGAGCCAATGAAGTGGGGTCAATTATGATACCGAGGTTTCGTACTGAGGGGGGAGGAAGTGACATTGTGACCGTCGATGTGGAGGGAGAAGTCCTGAGGAGAGGGTAGGAGAGCTTTAAGTCCAGTAATAATGAGTTCTGTTTTATTGCTGTTTAGTTTCAGGAAGTTGTTGTCCATCCAGGATTTGATGTGAGTCAGGCAGTTTGTGATGGTGGAAAGAATGACTGGGGTGATGGATTTGGTGGAGATGTTTAGCTGGGTGTTGTCGGCGCAACATTGGAAGTGTAGTCCATGGCGGCGTATGATATTTCCAAGGGGTAACATGTAGAGGATGAAGAGGAGGGGGCCAAGCAGTGAGCCTTGAGGGACACCGTGGGTGACTGGGGTGATGTGGGACTTGCAGTTGCTGACGGATACGTAGTGTTGACGATTGGAACACTTATGCATGTCTTTGTCATTTACCTACTGGAATTATCAGCTAATTGCATATTTATTACCTTCAATAGAAAAAGAAACATTTTTGATATTATTTAATCCAAATATCTTTTTTTTTAATATATTGTGGTAACATCTGGGATGATGTCTCAAATTTGTTTTTCTTCTTCGGCTGATTAAGGTCATTACACTACAATCTGATTCATAGATCACCCTGTTAAAACTCTTTCCAAGCAGTGAACTGTTGTTATCTTCAGGGTTACAACAGATTTGATTTAAGAGGAACCTTGTAATCACTCTGCCTCAACAAGTTCCTGACCTTTCATTTTTAGTAAGACTCGGGGACTTGTTCGGGAGTTTATCCCCAGGACAGACAAATTAAATGAAGGTGTTAGTTTGAAGAGTCTCTCTTTATTTCAACCAGTAAATGCTCTGTGTTTTAGGAATCCTTTGCTGAGCACTTGGGCTTTCCAAACGGCTTCATCAGCGGGTAAGTCGACAAAAACACACCCCATTTTACTGTATTTCTTTCATCCAATGCCAGAAAGTGTTAGGAATGACAAATACCAAATTGATACTGGATCAGAATATGTGTTCACACGAATACTGTGAGGATCATTGTCACACATGTGTTGTGTGTATGATCTTTAAAACCTTGGTTATAGAGTGAAATGGTAACACTTCTTCCCAATTTAGCATGTATAAGCCCCATAACGATTTTGCTAATTTATAAAATACTATATAAACACCTTTAAAGTGTTTGTTAATGTTCAGTATTTGTCAACAATTATAACTGAATCAGATCCCACTCCTATGAAGACATGTTTTATTCTATTACACCCATGTTTTACAGTTTACAAACCAGCCCTCACTAATGGGTGCCAACAGAAGGAGTTATAGTTGTTTAGGATGACATTAACAAACACTTATGTCTGCTTATAACTACATTACAGCGTGTAGCTAACCAGTTATTTAAAGTTTGTAAATGCTAAATAGGAGAGAGCAGATAGATGGTCGGGTCTTACAAATTTTTTTAATAAAAGTAAAAGCCACCCATGTCAGACTATATGATGATTGAATAGAGAAAAACCAACTGGTTTTAACAGCCCAAGTCATGGCTGTCATTTATATTTGATTTTCTTGAATTTTTCTGACGTCAAGACGAGATGAGCCATCAAGACAAGCTTGTTTAACGAAAAACAGTCTTCCTCACACATCTATTTGTGTTTTTCTTTTCTGAAATGTACACAGTTGCATATATAACATAATGTGCAGCATCTACGTCAAGATTTTTCTTTTTGACTTTGTCTAAAGTCCATTGAAACCGCTCTGATATTTAACACCTAATGTGACATTGAAGTGTCAGATAAGTGCTACATCTCTACAGTACTTATTGGTACCTGGCAGCAGACAGCAACTATTCACAGAAAATAACATAAAGTGTTCCAGTCCTGTCACAAATTATACTTCCATTATCACTTCACTGTAATATTCTTGAGGTTTTGTACGAACCAGTAGACTCTGAGAGGGCTGTTGGCATTACAATTGTGACGTAGGCGTGGACTTTGACGGTCACTTCTCCATCAGCTCTGCTAAATTTGTGCTAAATTTATGGTCTTATATCCATTTTGCAAGTGTCAGCTGTGTTTTTTGTGGTTGGGTTTGGATGGTGGTAGTGTGTGGCTGCGGGTAGGTCATCGGGATGATAAAATTGCCTCACCTGTCTGTAAACCCGCCTCTCCTGCGACTCTGCTGGTTGGCCAGGCTGAGTTTTTCAAATGTAGACATCAGTAAACATCAAGGAAAGGTTGGAGAAGATGGGCACCAGCCACCATCCTGACAGCATGACCACTTCTGTGTCCATCTCTACATCCATATCTACATCGAGGCACCATGGCATGTGTAGAGGAATCAAACATAGGCCGCAATCCTGCTAGCCACTGTAAAGCATTACATAATTAGTGGGAAGACCTTCAGGCCTGCATCAGTTTAAGATAGGACATCAGGAACTGTGCTATCCTTTGTTTCACCAAAACATGGCTAAATCCTGGAATAGCGGGATTCAGTGACGAAATGACTCTTGTCTTTATCCCGATCCAACAGAGCAGAGGAAATATGGACAATTATGAAGCAGCAGCCAGCAATGTTAGAAGAGGCAAAAAAGGAATAACTTGCAACGCACAAATTAACTGGAGTCATACCTTGTATGACTTCATGTGACGATTAAGGATGAATTCATGGAATAACAAAGATAATTTCTCTGTGTTTGCTGCGTAACTTTTGATTCTTTTAAAAAACAGTCAACCACAAGTCTGACACCTTTGTAAGAGTGCAATTTTAAATCAGTTATTTTCACTGTGAGCATGTTAGCATGTTGATTTGAGTGCTAAACTCAAAGCACAGTTGTGACAAAGTACAGCCCCACAGAACCAAACAAAGAAGTCAACTGTGGTTTTAATGGGCAGTTTAGGGAATCACTGGCCAATTTAGAACATCAACTGCTGTCTTTGATAGTCAATATTTGGGTAATGGTGACTTATGTTACATGTTTTGCCTCATTACCTCCACTCAGGCTTGATCTGTATCGAGCTTCTGGGAAGTTTGAGCTCCTGGATCGCATCCTGCCGAAGCTACAGGCCACCAGCCACCGAGTCCTGCTGTTCTGCCAAATGACCAGCCTGATGACAATCATGGAGGACTACTTCAGCTACCGCAACTTCCAATATTTACGTCTGGATGGTAAGATCACGCCGCCTCTTGTGTTTATGCAGTGTTGGTCCTAGTGATGAAATTCTAAGAAAATTCTGAGAATCATGACTAGGTCCTTGTAAAGATAAATTATTCACAGAGCATCTCAGCACTTAAAAGAGCTCCTAAGGTGAAAAACTGTTAGGAGCAGGGAGGAGGACTTTTAAGAGGCTTCAGAGTTTCTTAATCAAAAGGAAAAATGTCAGAAAGACACAGAGGTAGGAGAAAAATTATCCCAATGCTGGATGACAGTGAGTAAATGAAATGCTACAGACTAGATAGTGCAGGGAAAATATTTGTGGTCGATCCCATTAGGGATACACTAGACATTTCTCACCCACCGCAATAACCCTATAATGCCAGACATGAACTGATAACAGTATTAAGATATTTTTAAAAACTGGAAAAATGTATCAGTGCAGCAGTGATGACTTGGGTCTGTCTCGACCTTCCATCAGCAGAGTGATCACACTAACAATCACAACACTTTCACAGTCAACGGTTCATTTCATTTACACCTTGCAGAATCACAGAAGGGCTTGTCTGTGAAAATCAATCACACTTGTTAAAAGAAAACATCACACCTAGCAACGGGGTCAACCACACCTCCTCACTAAGGTAAAAGTTTCTGACCCTTTCTTGCTCAGAGTTACTCTGAGAACTTTCCTAAAGATTAGTTCACATTACACAATTTTCACCCTGATTTTGTGTCGCGGAGACTATCATAATCTTTTGAGTGTTCATACCTGGCGACGTGTGTTTCTGTCAGCGGGAGTCTCGCCAACTGCGTTACGACCTGTGTGTGCACACCACAAGATTTCTCCACCGAGCCCTCGCCGACGTCACCAAACTTGGAGACGACACATCGTAAAGGCATGGATATTCTTCCCAGTGTTGAATCAGATCTGCCTCCAGGGCCTGGGTCCAAACACAACGCGCCCTCCGTGATCCTGTGGACGCCGCCATTGTTGTTGTTGCTTGCCGGCTTGTCAGTATTGCCAGATCTTGGGAGAGAAACAAGCAACTAGGGCTATGGAAACAAGCCCAAAAGAAGTGACGGATATATAGAGAGAAAGGCGACATTTAGAGAGCAAGCCCAAATAAGCAACTCCAGTTTAGAAACAAGCCCAAAAAAAAAACGCAACCTGCTACTACCAATATTTGTAACTGACTTTACAAAAAACAGCCCCAAAGTCGCAGCCAATAAGCGGACCTGGCAACCCTGCGGCTTGTCCTCCTCACATTTCTTCCGTCGTGGGACGTATCCCGCCTCTCATTGGCTGATGCTCTTTGTCAGTCATGTCAGACTTCTCCAGTTTTCCAGCATGCCAGATATCCAGTCCCAGCCACAGACGAGGGGGTGACTTGCTCGTAGGCTTGTTCACACATGAGGAATCGTCGTGGCAGAATATCTGCCGACTCACCTCCAACCTAAGGTGGCTCTCAAGATCCTCTGCGATTTGGATCCAGTAGTTTGTGAAAAATAAGGTGTCAGATTGAGTAGATATATGTGTTATTTAAGTATAAACATTTAGGTAGATGAAGATCAGACTTAAATTGGCTGATACCCTTTGCTAAAATACTCAGATCTGAACTCTCTCAAGCACAAAAAACATGACTGATATGTAACGTGTAACAGAGAAAATAATTCAGATGTCAGAGAAAATGCTACACCTTGTAATATATAGTTGTTCACGCGTATACAATATTGGAGGACATTTGAAGCTGCCCATGCAGGTTCATCATGTGATGTATAAAACCCAAAGTATGTTTGCCATAACGCATCAACACACAACATTCTGTGTATCAAGGAGACAACTACTACATAAAGACATGCAACTTTTATTTCCCAACTTGTAGCTGTAACAATACACATGATCATGATTTGAGATAAAGTTGGATTTGGTACACGTGTAATCCTTTTATCCCTTTATGTATTTGGTGTATGAAAAGGATCATTCCTCATTTCTGATTTAAGTTGACTAAAGGAATTATAATCAGTCACACTGGTGTGATGGAGAATTCTCTTCATATACGCTCAGCATGATACCCGCATTCAGCATCTCAAACAAAGCCAATCCTATTAGCCACTAGATCTGAAAAAAGAGGCCTGAGATCACAGAGTAGATGTGAATATTTATTCATATTTTTTTGGGGTGCTCTTTTTTAAACAAGAAAACAAGGGTGACCTGATTTTTAAAAGCAGATTCTATAACAGTAGTTTGTAAGACGTCCTACTGCTGCTGATTAATTGGCCAAAATGAATTGGTCAGCCTCTAAAATAAAATACACAACGTAATCTCTCATTTAATTCTTCCTCAACTGCTGTGTGTGAGTGACAGATGAGACAGATGTCTTCTCTCCAGCAAGGAAAACAGTCCAGCCTCACACCGACCTGCAGTAACTCACAGTTTAGTGTGTTATGTGTGTTTCTGGCTGTAATTCAGGGTTCTGAAAGGAGCTTATAAAATGCTGAAAGTAAAAGGACACACAGTTAGAAAAACATGTTTAGTTTGAGGTGAACAGTTTGAATCAATTCAGTCACATAATTATTATTTTGGTGTGCAACCAAAGAAAGAAATGAGTGGAAGGAATCATTTTGATAAACATCTTTTACACCATCCGCTCAGCACTTCCAGAAAGAAACACAATTATTAGTCATGTCTCAGATTTGCAGCTGAAGACCTTTTTAGTTTAGAAGCATGTATAAAGTGCTTGTTGTATGTTTTATCACATTTTGAACTCTGATTAATTAGAGCTGCTTCATGCCCTTTTCAGACACCTCTGAAACAGTTTATAGGTCAGAGATGAGGCACAGTTTATAGGTGATATCTGAGATGGGGACACAAAGTGAACCTCACAGGCTCTCCGTTTTAAAATGACCGTGCTTTGTGTTTTTAGGGACCACCAAATCTGAGGACCGAGCAGCACTGCTGAAGAAGTTTAATGAAGAAGGATCTCAGTACTTCATCTTCCTGCTCAGTACCAGAGCCGGCGGCCTCGGCCTCAACCTGCAGGCTGCTGACACTGTCGTCATCTTTGACAGTGACTGGAACCCACACCAGGTACGTCCATCAGTTTATAACCTGTGAAGACAATGCTTGTGCTCACAGTCTGAAAGTTTGATCATGGAAAGTGTTCACTACCTTTCTAAAGTTTGGAGCTCTTGGTTGATACAAACAAAAGCAGATTTAAAGGGATATTTAAGGATGTTTATATGTTTTGTCTTTTATGTCGAGGCAGCTGAAATGATCTCATATTTCTCTTTTATCTGCTGACTCCAGGACCTTCAGGCTCAGGACCGGGCTCATCGCATCGGTCAGCAGAACGAGGTGCGCGTGCTTCGCCTCTGCACCGTCAACAGCGTGGAAGAGAAAATCTTGGCAGCCGCCAAATACAAACTCAACGTGGATCAGAAGGTCATCCAGGCGGGCATGTTTGACCAGAAGTCCTCGAGCCACGAGCGCCGTGCCTTCCTCCAGGCCATTCTAGAGACCGAGGAGCAGAATGAGGTACGGTGTGAGTTTGTAACTTGTGTTTAGATTTATATGTGGTGTTTGTGCTTGATAAGATCTGTTTATATAACGAATGTCCGAGGCTCTAAATAGATTTTCCCCTCTAGTTAAATTATGCACTCTGCTTTTGATTGACTCAGCGAGTTAACCCTCATCACTTACATAATCATGTTTCTGTAATGCAGTCTCAGCTATTTAATTGGTGTTTGATCAAATTTTTGTGCCGCATGTGACCAATTTGTTTTGAAATGAGCATTTGTAGCTTCTGTTTTGCTGAAACAGTTAAAACTAAGACTGTCTTTTGATGTTTTTCAAAACTCCAGGAGGAAGATGAGATACCCGATGATGAAACTCTTAACCAGATGATAGCCCGCAATGAAGATGAATTTGAGCTCTTTATGGTAAGAAAATCACACAGAGTAAAACTTTGAAATAACAGGTCTTATAGAGGACAAGCTGACAGCTGGCTCTCATACATCTACCCTCTAAATAATTATAGGTTGTCGATCATGTTGAGACCATTATGCAGGTTAAATGTCATCGTTTGCTCAGGCACCTTTGGATTTGGCAGCAGCTGTTCCCAGCCTGACACGGCTTCATGAATAGTAAATGAATACTTTTTGCCATGGAAACAGGACCACCGTCATTGTGTCACTCACAGTACACCGCTTGACAGTTTCACGCCACACAGCTCTGTGTTTGATATTCATCTGAAATTGATGGCCAATGACAGGCTTATACCCAGAGTTAGTCAGAATACATCTGAGCTGTATTGAAAAACGTGGCCTTACATAACCTCAAGATTCACTGGTACTTGGTGGTGTCGTCACATCTTTTGTGTTTCATCCAGCTCGTGTTGGCTCACTCCATAGTGGCTGGATGCAAGATATCAAATATAATTCCTGAGTATCTGGAAGCAAGCCACAGGATAGGGCTGGCACTGTGTAATTTGTAAAAGGGCTTTATCCAAAAGTGCATTTGGCATTATTGAATCTAAAGCTACATTTGTAGTTATGTGGTATAACATTAAGGAACCAAGAATCATGTTGCCACCTGCTGATGTGTCTTTTTTGTCCTCTGTCAGCGCATGGACATGGACAGACGCCGCGAGGACGCCAGAAACCCAAAGCGTAAGCCTCGTCTCATGGAGGAGGACGAGTTGCCTTCCTGGATCATCAAAGACGAAGCCGAGGTCGAACGGCTCACGTATGAAGAGGAGGAGGAGAAGATGTTCGGACGGGGATCGCGCTGTCGTCGGGACGTGGACTACAGCGACACGCTGACTGAAAAGCAGTGGCTGCGGGTAAAGTCTGAGTATATCTATCAATCTATGACATTTAATCTTTTTTTCTCAGTGATAAATAAATACACTGATAAATGCAACTACTGTGGATTGTTTAACAACACAATATGTATTTATTCAACTGTGTAATTATCTATTGACCCTAATAGCTATGAAAAAACAAACCACTGTTACTTCAAAGAGCTGTTTAAAGAGTTTGTTTATTTCTTACTTTTTGTTATATACTGATTGATTTGATTTATCTCCACACCTGTCGGAACACCACACTTGTTTAGTCATTAAATCAGTGGGCAGTACAGTGGAAGATGTAATCTCATATTGTTTATATTCAACACTACCATTCATGCAACACTTTCTTTTGTCTGAAACAAAGAATCTTTTTCCTTTTGTGTTTTGTTTATCTTCAGTCTGCTGGAGTATAAATCAGGGTATCATAACACACAAGCAGCTTGTTCATTTTTCTGTCTTTTAGTCCCATGGAAAGACAAAAATCAACAATGTGTTAGTCCATCTCTCAAAACCTTTTGACTTCCCTCCCTTGTCTGTGGCTGGCAGCCCTAAGCTCATTTGTTCTGACTGAAGACATAAATCTTAAAACACAAGTCACAAATATATAGTTTACTTTTTAAGGCTCAGTAATTTCCTTTAACAGCTGAGGTGTGTAGTTTTTAGTAAATGGTACTCAATCTCTGCAGTAATGTAAATTGACAGCATGACTTTGAGATTGACTAAATAACTTAACACAACAAAAATTAATATCCATAGTCAGCAGATCTGGCCTGGATTAATGCAGAAGCTTTTGTCGTAGCCTGATGCTAAAGGCGCCCAGTGACTCACACCAAATGCACTGTGACACGCTCCCCTGGAGAGACCTCTGAGGCCCTGGTAGATCTATTTATTGACTGTGGTTCAGGTGTTTCAGGGAAAACAAGATCAGGACAGAGAAACTTTGAGACAGGTGACAATATGTTGGAAGTATTAGCTGGAGTTCATAGAGGCTCTAATTAAAAGAAGAAAATGTGTAGAGACCTGCTGCTGAAGAAATTAAAGGTATGCTAAGAAGTATATCTACAAGAGCTTAATTGTCAGAGTTAATGATACTACAGTGGCTTTTGGCTTTTGATCCTCATCATATGAGGACAAAGTGATTGAGTATTAACCCTGTCTTTCCTCTGGTCCTTTTCGACTCCAGGCTATCGAGGATGGAAACCTGGAAGAGATGGAGGAGGAGATCCGGCTTAAGAAGCGCAAACGCAAGAGACGTCAGGACAAGGACTCATCGAGCAGAGACGACGGAGGCTCCAAGGCCAAGAAGAAACGTGGGCGTCCACCAGCTGAGAAACTCTCCCCCAACCCCCCGAAACTCACCAAGCAAATGAACACCATCATCGATACGGTCATCAACTACAGAGACGGGTGAGCAGATTTATTTACGTCTTGTTGGTTTTTACAACTTGCAGCGTAATGACATGGATTGTTGCGCTGGTGACTTGCGTCTTTTGAAACGTGGCAGTAAAGATATGAAGTAACATCCTATTTCGGCCTGGTAAGGAGGTGTAGACAAGTTGTCAGCACCTCGCTAGCACCTCACTTGTAAACCTGTGGACACTGGAGCACAGTAATGTATATAAAATGTTTTATTTTTTAAGCACTTTTGCCAAGAAATCTGATCAGGAAATCCTGCAGTGTAAAAATAAAGGCTATTATCTATATATAAAAAAAACCCTTTTCACTGAAATCTAGTCCAGTTTGAGCAGCGGCTGTCATCAGCGGCAAAAGGTGGTGCTACTGCTACCTATTACTGACAACTGTGTTTAATTGGGCCATCTCGGGTCTCTGCTGTGATGGACGCGTGTTGTCTCCTCTGGAACTGAATTAGTTCATGAGCTGACTTAAGTCTAATTTGGATATTTGGACAGTAAACTGTGTGCAAAAAAAGTACCTCTGTTTGTGAGAGTGTAGAAAATAGGCCAAGCTTTGATTATCCAGTGGAAAGTTCAGATATCTCCGTGGTCAGCGGGGTAACAGACATGATGTCATGTCTTTGAAACAGCTGAGCTTAATAAACATCTTTGGGATTCTTTCAGTCCAACACTCCTCAGAGTTAGCGTGTGAGTGTATTTGTGTGGTCTGTCCTGTTGTGTCTGCATTTTTTTCTTTTTTCGCCCGTGTGCAAAGTCATGTGTCTGTCCGTCTCTGTAATATGAAACAACATGTGCATCTGTGTTCCCGTTACTCAAATATGCACTGGCTGATACAACGCCGAAGCTTTTTCCAGGAAATTTCTACCTGCTATTCCAGAAGTCACATTCTTTCCTCTCCCAGTTGATGGTTGTTCATCCCAGAGCATCTCAATCATTGCTCTGGCATTCCTCTCACCTCACTAGACTGGGACAGATTTAAGAATTTCCACTCCTGCATTTTAGGATGCCTGATCCTCGTCCTTTCAAAAATAAATAAATAAATTGAACGTGTACAGACATTGAATCAGTTTGCATCAGAATCAGAGAGGGTTTATGTCCTGTATGTTGGGAGCTCTGTACTCACACATTGCCTTCTAGTGGTCATGAATTAATCACTGCATATTTAAGGTAGGATTTGTTCTCATTGCCGTCATTGAGTGCGAGAACAGTATTTCTTATTCAATTGACTTGCACAGCTTTTCCCAGCAGGCCTGAGGATTTGAATTCCTTTCCACACAGAGGCCTGTTTCTGTCGCCTCCAGGTTTCCTGTGTCTTCTTGTTTTGTTTATGCTAATTAAGTCTCAAAACACAACAGTCAGAAGTCTATTTAAGCAGGATTTAACTCCTAATAAAGTAGTCACACATTAATAATTTTAGTGTGTGAAGCATTTGTGTCAGCATAGAGAATATTTCGTGTGAGGAAGCAATGCAGATGAGCAGCAGTTAGTATTATTGAAACAAGAAATTTGATGTAGAATACACAAAGGCTCATTTCTCCTCATTAAGTTGTCTCTTTTTTCCCATTTCCCTCTTGGAGAAAATTGCAGTTAAAGACCGTTCTGTCAATCTTTAGCTCTGTGACAGCCTAACAGGAGGATAATGACTCAAGGATAGTTAGATTTTGCAGCTGTGAACTGACACACTGTCTCAGATGAACCTTGAAATGACAGAGCATAAAATTAATTTAGTTTATGATTTAAAAAACTGCTCTGCTTCTTTGACTTTGAGTTACCCTCAATTGACAGCTGGCAGTCTCCTTTAAGTATTCAGGGTATAGAGCTTACACATTGGTATAGACGTGTATGGAAAATAAATAGATAGAACTAAAGGACTTATCTGCGCTTGTGTATTTTATTCAACATCCTGCTCGTATGAGCTTCTCTGCTACTTTATCGTCACTCTTGTTGCCATATTGCAATTCTTTCCGTGTGCTTGGTTGCTTGTTGTTTGCATTGGCTAACTTTGAAAGAGCCAATCTGGCCCCAAGCATAAACACTTTATTATTTATTGTGCTGCATTATTCATATATATAGAAGTAGATATAACGTGGCACACTTCAAGAGGTAAAATAGCAATTATTGCACCAAGAAAAGTTGTGGGACTTAAAGTTACAGGAAACTCACAATTTAAGGATTATTGTAATTCTTTCTTTGTATTACTGAGTGTTTGTGTTATTAGAAAGCTTTAGCTGATCCTTCTTAAGAGATGACAGCAGACTTTGGTAATTCATTTTGCACAAGTCTCATTACCCACTTTCTAATTATTGATTACACAATACTGCTATAAAGGAAATCCACACCGAACCAAACAGCAGTGGCATAATGTTGCCCTAGTGTGTGATTTTAGACAGCATGCCTGCTTCCATGAAGCAATAGAGGCATGGCGTTAAACACAACAGCGTCAGGGTCTAGTGTCATTTTACAGAGATGTCAATTTAGTGCTGTTGACTACTCTGCTGTCAGTGTAACAGTGGAACGACATTGCCCCTGATCCTGTGTTTATATGTTTTGTACAGAATGGCATGGTGGAATAACAGAGCAACATTCCCAACCTGAACAGGCAGTGTGAAAGCGGCTTTTGATTTTTTTGCCATTTAAAGCTGCTATGTGTAGAATTTGAAACTTTCAGAAGTTGTTGCCTCTCAACTTGTTGAAAAATAAAGACACAGTGGCCGACAGCAGTGCACACCACTGTCCATAAAAGTTTTTGCCTTTCTCATTAATTGTATTTGTTTCATAGTATATATTTTTTTTTATCTCAGTTGTTGACGTAGGACGTGCTTAAATTCTTTTGCTGTATTTTCTTGGTGTGGCTGAGGCTCAGAAGTTGGAGACGTCTTTTAATAACACCATAAAAGTTTAATATGATCTTATATTGTAGTCAGTGGCGGCTGCTGGTCTTTCTAACAGGGGAAGCTCATTTTACGTTTACATCATAAAATTTGTCATATTGTAGCGAGGCAGTAACTTGTAAAAGGAACATTTAAGTGAAGCCGTTTTTCAACCACACTCATGCCATTGAACCACAGCAACACACACCTCAGAGATTGTCAGATGCGTTTAACGGTGAAAATGAGTTATATGCCTTATGGAAATAAGGAACTCTGGACGGCACTCTGTCAGAAGACTCCACTCACAAATATCTGAGCCTCCCTGGAAGTGATGATTTTGTCGCATTTATCCAATGACCGTCTCGCTTTGCTGCATGAAGAAAACCTGCTCAGCGCTGTCTCATAGGAATGCTTGGAGGCTCCACGTCCACCGTGCTGACATGAGAATATATAACAGGGAGGTTGCGTTTGAAAACTGGTGATAAACGGCTGACATTTAAACATCATAATCATGATGTTAAATGCATCCTAGCGCATGTTTAATGCCATGTAAATTGCTATTTTAATGTAAATTCAATAGTGCATATTTGAGCATTTCTTCTATGAAATTTTAGGGGAAGTTCAGCCTCCCTTGTTGTCTCAGAGCAATCGCCCCTGATTATAGTATTGTAGAAATATTTTTCTTTGTTGTAGATTCAAATTGAGGCAGCTGATATTTTTTTTAATATTCATAAGGCCTGACTCTGAATACGTAATTGTTAATATAAAGAAAATTTGACACCAAGCATTCTGGGAAGTTAAAAGGTAGTTTTAAGTCATGATTTGCTTGTAAACAGGTTCGAGTGCCAATTCAGTAATGATGTGAAATTATTTTTTGTTACCAGGTCGGGAAGGCAACTAAGCGAGGTGTTCGTCCAGTTACCATCCAGGAAGGAGCTCCCGGAATATTACGAGCTGATCAGGAAACCTGTGGACTTCAAAAAGATCAAGGTGTGTTCACTCATGACCTGGCTGTTAATGTGACTGAAAGATGGGATGGTATTGATTATGATAAGTGGGGCCAAAGGGCAGAAACAAAAGATGCAGAATAAACAGCAGACAGCCCCGACAGTAAGTGTTGTTTTATTGATAAAATATATAATAAATTGTCTGAGATGTAGATTTAAAAGATGAATAGCATCTTTAGTATGCTGAGTAGTAGGTGATAGTCAGAAAATTAATTGGCAGCTATTAATTATTTGAGTAATTTTTCATTTAAAATTCTTTTTTTTTTCTTTTCTTTTTTTTGGTTTTGGAAACTCATAACTCATTGGGATTTTGGAAATTGTGACGGCTATTTGTTTTACTATTGTCTGACATTTTTACTGATTACTCAAGAACATAATCAGCAGACTAACCGCTGACAACAGTAACCGTTAGCTGCAGCCCTAATCGACTTCATTACAAGTGTCATTTAGAAAGATTTACACCATTTGTGAGTCTTAAAAAGTAAAGAAACACATTGAATAACTCATCAGTTGAAGGCTCACAGAAGCTGAGAGATAAGTGTGAATCAAGCTGTTTTCTCCGTCAACAGGATCGTGTGAGGAGCCATAAATACAGAGGGGTGGGAGACCTGGAGAGGGATGTGATGCTGCTTTGTCACAACGCCCAGACCTTCAACCTGGAGGGATCCCAGGTCAGAAATTAACCTCTAATTAATCCTCTGTTTTTCTTTGTGTGGTGTTAAACCCTGTGTAATGGAGAGCCAGACGTCTGCAGGGTTTCACTCTCAAGTTGTGCTCAAACAATTTATAAGAAGCCTTGTTCCTTGGGTGTTTTCTTTTCTAATGTTTTGGGGGGCTTGGCTTCGTCCTTGAGGCTTTTCTTTTCTTTTTAATTCTTGTGTTTATTAAACGGTGTCTGCCTGCAAAGCATTATAACTGCCCGAAGAGACAGAGGCAAAAAAGAAATCCTATTTTTCTGGACAGAGCTTTGTTTCATTGCCTGTAGTTAAAGAGTAGGTATCAATTAGTAATAAAAGCAATTTACTCTTATTTTTAGCACCATGCCTGCTGTTTTTATTCTGTTCCCATTCCTCTCTGCCTCCCCTCCTTCCATTATCCCCTCCAACATCCACCTTTTGCCCAGCAGGCTTTTCTTATATTTCCAGTAATATAATTCATTCATGCTTTTCGAGGAACTGTTTCATTCAGTCTTGTTTTTTTATCTCCCTGCAGATATATGAGGACTCCATTGTCCTTCAGTCTGTGTTCAAGAGTGCCAGGCAGAAGATTGCCAAGGATGACGAGAGTGATGATGACAGCGATGAGGATGAGGATGACGAGGATGAATCAGAGGCTGAGGGTAAAACACACCTTTTCTAGGACAGTAGGCCTGTGTCTATTGGCGATTGCATCATACAGTAATGACTGTTTTTTCCTACACCAATATTAAGGCAATTTTAACTGAAATGTACTGCCAGTGCCCACATTGGTGTTTTTGCTCCTTGTGGTGTCCGGGAGTATCTTCAAATGCTTCCATAGTAATTATGAACGTATTGAAACTAAAAAACAAACATTTTCTCATCAGATTTTACAAAATAAAAACACAAAACCTATTGATCCAAAAAGAAACCTAGAAACATAAACAAAATATTACGTAACACCCTTTAAGTTATTTGAACTTTGTGATTTATTTAGTTTTTAAGATAGTCTCATTATTAATGAGCAGAGTGCGAAGGCGTTGTGATGGATTCATTATTCATTTCTCTGGCACTATCATGCAGTTTTGCACCACAAGTAACATAGTGCAATGACGTCACAGAAGACATAAGCCTTAAAGGCCGAAACACCGGCGCTGAACGGCATCCGTCAAAAAATATGCCCCTTTATTTTCAATGTACAATCCCACACCAGTGGCAGCTGGATGCACCACTCCACAGCACTTCACACCACTGTCCTATTTGCAGCCTCACCACTCCTGGAATTTAATGCACTTTTCCACCACTCGCTCTCTCCTTGTACACACCGGCTCCTGTAGCAGTTCTTCTTCTCTGCTCCCGTGGCAGTTCGACTCCTTTGCTTGAATTTAAATTTTGAATTTTTTTGTTTATTTAATAGGGACAATGCAGTTAACATAGATTCATTACAAAGCATGGACCTGATGTGCTGCGTATAGAGTTATAGCTACAGCTAATTTTCAACTCCTACAAATACAACCCGTGGCACTGGAGTATTTTCAGCTTTAGCCCTCTGCTGCAAAGAGAATGAATGTTCTAGTTACTAGGGTTCTTTTTTTAGATCCATATACACAGGATTATGCAAACAATGATCTCCAGTGGCCTTTAGGGGAAAATTACAATTATTACTGTGAAATACTATGTTCGCAATGCACTTAAGGTTAGGTAACATAAAGTAAAGAAGCCTTAGCTTTCTGCTGCAAAAAGACTGAATGCTCTGCTATCTTGGTTCTTTTTTACATCAATTTACACAGAATCCTGTCGCTGTCTGCGGGATGTCCATTTTTAAAGGGTTAAGTAACTAACTATCAGTAACAGCAAAGATGTTATTAAAATAATATTTAGAATCTGTCCCCTACTGTGCATTTAGAAATGTTTCTGGTAGAGCAGCATGTGCGCCTGCTGGGCCCTGTTACACAACGCAAAGTACTTTATAAATTAATTATAACAACCAGTTTGCCCTCTCTTTTCATGTATCGACACCCAGCATCTCATCAGAGATGTTAACTTTTTGAATATGATTTATTTAATATTTTAAATAAAATGTTCACCATAATATCCCCAAACACGCGATGTTAAATTTTCATTTGACACTAACACCGAGTCATCTGTCCTGGCATTTTACTGGCATGCTGTGACATAACTCCCCACAGGCCCTAGAAATCAGATTGCTAATCGGGGATTTCCAGTGACCATGATTGGATGAAATGAAAATGCAAATGATTGCCACCTTTAATTTGCATACTGACACACACACACACACACACACACACACATTCATTTAATGTCTGACTAAGCGAATGACGATAAAACCAGTTATGTGAAGGACTCTAAATCAGTTCTACTTTTCTCCTTGTGCTTGATTCACTCAGCCAAGTCTGTGCGGGTTAAGATCAAGCTGAGTAAGGAGGCACGCAGCCACGACAAAGGCAAGAAGAGGCAAAGCCGAGGGAAGGCTAAGCCGGTGGTCAGCGACGACGACAGCGACGAAGACCTGGATGACAATGTAGGTGGTTCCACATCTCTGCATTTTACTGTCATGACTCAGTGATCTTTTAGTCAGGGAAAAGCTAAACTGACTGTTGTAAGCTCAGCAGTTGTAATTTTTAATAAGCAAATGAAAGAAATAGATTCATATGACACTGACCATAATGACCACTATCAGATCATTTTAATAATATTGTCGACTGTAGCCTTGGAAATTAGGAAAAATGAGAAATGGCACACTGAGAGCTGTGTAACAAGCCTTGTTGGATCTCAGTTCTGGTCCTCATTATCGAATGTCCTGTCGGTTTCCTTCCAGCCGTCTAATCAGCAGCTGTTTTGCACCTGGCCTGCCAGGTGCTGCTAATTAATTTCAGTTAAACTGATAGTGGATGACGAAAAAAAGTGAAAACTGCAGCACTGTTAAGGGTCATCCCAAACATTTACTGTGAAGCACAAAAATGGTGCTGTTAAACATGATATCTCTGCAAGTGCTCATGTTGATAATTCAATCAGTGTTTGGAGAGGCACAGCCAGGAATAATGAAGCTGAGGAAATTACAGCAATTCTATCCATGAACTGGAAAAGAGCAAAGGACATGCAACACAGAATGATCTTAACCAGAAGTTAACAAGAGGAAAAGGTCAACAAATGAAATCAAATCCATCCATGTGGGCTGTATGTTATTGAATATTCTATTATGAAGCTAAGTTATGACTGTACCTTACTGTATTCACACCTTCTAGATGTATTTATCCTCTTCTTCAAACTGTCCTCTACATTGCTGCGAGCATACAATAAAACCAACAATGGGAAACTAAAGCCACAGCAACCACCACTCAAGTGCTAATTTTCCTATGATTAATTTCCTAGTAGATCCTCTTCAGCCGCCTCCCACACATCAGAGAGCTTCCAAGTGTCAGTGATAAAAGCAAACTCTACAAATGTAATATTTTCCTACAGTATATTCTTGCGCTAAATGATATACTCAGGTTCATTTCAGTGGGTGCTGTATTGGTACGACCTGTAGGTTTAATAAAAGCAGTGGGGCACAGAATGAATGATGTCACTTGTCACTTACTGTCGCTGCTGATCTCTGTCAAATGTGTGCTGCATGACATTTATCCTTCACACCATAAATCACTGCAGTCGGGGAGGTTCACTCAGGGTGACTTTATGTCCTGTTAGTGTTGTATTACCACAAACTTGTACTTTGATCCCAGTGTTCGTTTTTTAAATCTTAAGTGTCAGTAGTTCATGTTCATTATGCACAACATTTACAGTGAAGCAGTTGTTGGCTTCTTAGGTCTCAGACTCCCTCTATGGGTGCTCTTAAGTTCAGTTCAGACCAAAGATTCGCAATGACATGAAACTGTTTTAGAACGTTGCAGAGAAACATTGTAGCGGTGTGAACTGGCCATCTGAGCTCGACTCAAGGTGGCTGATGGTGTCACCGGCAACTCAGCTCAAATGGCCGGTGGCTGGTTTGAGAACATAAAGCACGTCACCTGTTTCTACAGCCAGTCACCTTGCAGTGAAGTCCGCTGGTCAAGTCAAAGTGACCTCAGATGGCGTGCTGAGCCTTCTGTTTCTGTCCTCACAGTGGGCTGCCACTCCTTGCTGTATGTGCTTATGCCCCACCCACTCACACACATTCTTAAGCCCCTTTTACACTACCAGATTTTCCGCAAATGTTGGGCTGGATTGGCGAGTTGATCCGAGGTGCCCAATTTTCTGCCTCGTAGGGTAGTCATATTGGTGGAACCCTCTTAGTTTAAACAGACTGAGGCGGCCTTCTGCAACGGGAGGGGCTGTTGATGACTTATGGGAGGAGCTGTTGATGACGCTGCACGTGTGAGCCACTGGCGGTGGATAAGTTGCAGGAATGAGCAGCTAGTAGCAAGAGGGAAACGCAAACCTGACAGACACTGTAAAGATGAGCAACTGAGGAGACAAGGAATTGCGCGCCATCCTTGTCCTCTCAAACGAAGAGGCCATTAACCATCAGATGACGGGGACGGTGAAGAACAGGCCAACTTACGAGAGAATCGAAAGGACTGACCAGCCGCAGCTTTCCTCCCACGTCACTGTTATGTCACACGCAGAGCTACACATTTTGTTCACGCCCCCCATTGCCCCGAAAAAGGCGCATTCTGTATAAACAAAAGTAGGCAGGCGACATTTTGCTACACTCCCCGATTTTGTTTTTATACTGGCAATGCTGAAAAAACACTGATTGGGCTTTCCTGCAAATTTGCACAACTCCTATCTAAAAAGGGCTATACTGACTGATAAATTGGCACTGCATACTTGTATCGAGACGTATTTATTATGAATACAGTCCATCTGATGCTCGTTGCGTTTTTGTTTTTGGCTGTTTCATGTCTACTACAAATGCAACTGTAGCTAGTATCTCACTATCACTATCCTCATTCATATTTTAAGAAGCTACACATTATATTCAGCCACAAAAAAAGCCTTAAAAGCTGCAAACAGAGTGGAGGTAGAGAGAGTTGTTGCATAGAGATAATACACCGTCTCATCTAGTTGGAAATATGAGAGCTTTGTATAACTATTGTAGATCTACTTTCACAACAGACCTGATTCTGATATTTTTCATACTTCAAAAGGCTCCTTCACATTTGTGTCTGCTGGAGTTTTCCATTAGAGTGTATCCCAGTTTCTATCTGCCTTTTTACACTGAAAGTGTAATCTCATATTCCTGAAATAGTGATCTCCTTTTCTCCGTGATAACATGGCAACGCTGCTTTGTCACTTAATGGCCTGCAAGATTTCTACCAAGCTCACCCAAACCACCTGACCTGCACATCACTGTGAAGGATCTATTGCTTGGCAAGTTCTTAGGTTCTTAATTAGTGTTTTGTTTAACGTACTGTATGTGTGTGAAAAGGTCAACCAGCGAGAAAAGCACAGAGACTGACAGAGTGAGATAAATATAGTATCATGTCTGCTATAGGCGCAGAGGGACAGACCAGTGTCTGCCGGATCTGGATCATTTCCAAGAAAATACGACATAAAAAGCAAAATGAAATAGCTAATATTTCTAATTGTATGCCATTTACTATACATTTTTATATTTATTATTTGGAAATAAACCAGTGTGCAGGGTGTTGAAAGCCTACATGGTGTAAATGTTTCTCAATATTTAACTGGTTTTGAATGTATTACAATCTAAGGATGAAACTGGCATAACTTGTGAAACAAATCTAATCACAAAAGTAGTCTCATCGCCAAGATTTAAAAAAAAAACAAAAAAAAAAACAGGCCCCTAACTTGTTATATCAAATTCAAATAAAGTATTTTCAGATGCTGTAATGATCGAACCAGCCAGGCTGAATATGACTGATTAGCACCTGAATTGTGTTTCGATTTGGAGAGTGTTTGTCACCCCTGATAGTTAGTCGTCTGATTGTTTGTTTCCACTGGACTGGAAGGTTGTTGTTGTTTTTTATTATATATTTGGGCGCCAACCTTACATACTGTATTTTGGGTAAAGTCTTAATAAACACTGTCAGGTAGCTTGTGAATTCCATCATGGGATCAATAAAGTCAATCGTAGCCTATAATATTACATCATCGTCTGTATGTTAATTATATTTGTATTATTAATCTAAGTAACTTAAGTTAGAAAATAAATGTAGTGCAGTAAACATTACAATATTTGAGTGTATAACGTAGCATTAAATGGAAAAACTCAAGTAAAGTACCTCAGACTTGTACTTAAAGCTACTCTTACCTTTCTTGCATTTTACACAGCACTTAGAAAAAATGTGAACATCCACAACTCCCGCCTCCCTCCAAAGTCCCATCCCCCTCCTCCTGCAGCTCCACCTCCCTCCAACGACCTACTCCCCCCTCCTCCATTATGTCCTCATTATGTCTATGATAGATGTAGGCGTTGGCATGGTAACGTTAGATACACAGAAGAGGAGAGCAGTAACGTTACAACAAAGACAGTCAAACGCAACCCCGGAGTTTTAAAACTCAACTGGAGTCAGTGATGACTGATGAGTTTTAGAATAAGGTTACAGTGCTGACGTTAGATAGTAGCGTTAATGTTGCTGGTAAGCGGAAATGCACAAGGAAGATAACGTTAATGTTTCAGAGGCTACGCTACAGTAGGCATTAGCCATTAGCAACTGGATGCTGTGTCATAAATATGACAAAGAAGTTCCGTTCAGTTCATAACGTTATATATGATATAACGTTATGAACTGAACAGAACTTCTTTATTCGTCATTTTTATGCACAGCACAAAAGCGAAATGACATTTGGCATACCCCAAGCAAAAAAAACAAACCCAAAACATTTAAAAACAATTTGTGCAACATATAAGAGAGAACATATAGTGCAATAGTAAGATGAAAAGGGTCAACAGAAACTCAAACTCAAAACTCAAAAACCCAGATGATGCAGCCTCCCCGTCTGCTCTATGTAGTGTTAGCCCCGTTAGCTCAACACCGGAGTCTGATATGTTACCATTCATCCATGTCTCGGTGAACACAAGGACGCAGCAGTCCCTCACAAGGACGCAGCAGTCCCTCACTCCTCAGTGAGTGGATTTCTACAGCTGTAATCCATTTACGTGTCCAGCAAGCGGACGTTCGCTAGAAGGACGCTGGGAACAGCTGATTCGATGGGGTTAGCCCTTAGCCTAGTTATGCGAACGATTACGTCAGTCGGAAGCCTCCACGTGGTGAGACAGACAGGACAGGAGAAAACTCCGACCATCATTGCATTTGTCCAAATGCAATGATGGTCGGAGTTTTCTTAGAGCCGTATGAGAATGGTATGATTATGAGTTTTTACAATTTAGTGTGCCATCAGTTTATTAATAGCATATTAACCTTAACTAAGAAAAGCATAAAATTTCCAGAAAGGTAAGTGTCGCTTTAAGTTCAGCACTTGTCTCATTTGTATTTTCAGCACGCTTCCATCAACACAGTGTTATGAGAGCATGACAGATACATCTCGATATACTATTTGAATATTAACTCTATAGGGATCAGCTATTCTTTCCCCTCCATTACTTTGTCATCAATATTCAGCACAAGTTGGCAGCTGGAGGCAAGTTTTTATTCATGCCAACACTGATACTAAACTGCAGGATGTTTGAGGTTAATGTAAACAGCTCAGCCAAAAATAAGACCTTCACCAGAGCGTGGCCAAAAGCCATGTTACTCCGTGAATACTAAGTGTAGTCAGTGATTTCCCCAGCTGTCTATCAGTTACGGTGCTTTCTGTGCTGTGTGTTTAAAGCGTGGTGTCTGCAGGTCCTTGAACAGCCTATTTAAATTTTATTTATATTGGGATTTAAAAGTCGTTATGCGACAGCTGGTTATGACCAAGCAGTTTAATTGGACAGGAGGCGCTGGGACTGTTAACTATGTATGTATCATTAGGCTTTGCAGGTTTTTTAAACTCTTACTTACGTTTATCCTCAATTAGCTTACATCGTAAGAAACGCTGCACTGCAGTGAGGAACATTTTTCAACAAATAAGATTTGAGTTAAATAATGAATGGTCGTCAGAGGACACAGGGAAACAAAGGAGCCTTGGTACCTCACTGCACATCTCCACGTGTGCTCAAATGACATCAGAAGATGCCGCAACGTCACTTACTGTCAACTAATAAATGGCGCATGCAGAACTGTCGTTTAAATGCAAGGTCACACTCACAGTCGTAGGTCTTAGCAAATTACAGCTGGCTGATATTCAGCACGACAGCACTCCCTCTCGTGTGATATTGCTTAATTAAATAGCCTTAATTTGAATTTGCGAGGTCTTAAATGCCACAAACATCTAATTTTATTTATTTATTATAGTTACCTGCAACGCTTGAATGAAAAAACAATGATTGGTCCATAAATCATACTTAAATTTGATATAAAGCATCTTAAAAAGTCTGAAAAGTCATTAAAAGTAGGTGTTTGATACCTTTAGACACAGTGTCAAAGAAAAGTCTCTTTCGCAGCTGAACCACAGATTTAAAAACTGAACTTTTCTTCGTTTCTAAATGTCCTCGCTGCTCCTCTTCATCAGCGTCTGCCCACAATCAGTCTGGACAGGAGAGGTTGAAAGACAGGGCTTCACCTTTAGACCCTCTTTCCTCTGGAGATCTTTCTTATTTCAGGATGTTAATATAATCAGGTTGTTGACCTTCACCTCCTCATATTGGATGATTTCAACAGACCATAGACCTTCATGAGACTGTGTTCTCTGCTTTCTCCTCTGTCTCTTCCTCAGCCTGTTAATCTCCCTCGCTCTTAATGCTCATTATTTATCTCTCTTTTTTCCTGCAGGATCAGTCAGACAAGAGCGACGATGAGTGAGGAGACAAGAGGATGTCGATTCTAGCACTTATAAACAAAAAGGACAATATCTTCCATCACCATTGTTCAGGTTCATTATCTGTATTTTTTTATTTTTACTTCATTGGTCCTTTTTGTCTGTTTGTAGTGTGTGTTGTCGCACCTTCTCCTACCAGCTTGGAAATGTATTACTAATAATCGATAAGCTACAGCAATACCAATCTGCTTTTTTTCCTGTTTTTAAGACAAATTTTTAGTATATTTTTTAACTCTGTGCTTTAAAAGAAAATTTAAATCTCTATGAAAAAAAAGGAAGAAAAAAAAAAGATTTGGTCATGCTACACGCGCTTTTGCTTGATTTGTACTCGCTTGCTTGCACTTTTAGAAAATTAAATATTAACATCAAAATAAAAATAAAAATTAAAAAAAAGTGTAATAAAAATATATATGTATTGCCAAGGACATCCAAGTTGAAGAGCCACTGGTGATTTAAAAAAAAAAAAGGCAATCAATCAAGTTTTTCATTTTGGGATTCATAGTTTCACCTCGTGCAGTGCCAAATGTTAGAGATTGTTCGCTAAACCCCTCCCACCAACCAGCGATTGTCCAGTCATAGCCTAGCAACTGTAACTAGGCACAGCCGATCCAACGTGTCAAGCTTCATATTTCTCCACATGTTGTAGCTGTGGTGAAATACTAAACACTAGTTTGGAGGGTGGTGTCTCTCCAAAACCAAAAACAAGACAGCAAGAATAGACGGCAATGTAAACGGCAAATATCCAGCTAAAACAAATATTTGTAATTATCATTATTAATAACACACACTGTAATAATCGTAAGCCAAGAAGAGCTTAACTGCAGCCATTAACATGTCCGACTCAGAGTAGTGACTCCCAAGGCAAAGAAAAACCCATTAATAACTAACTAGGCTGCATTATTGGTAAAAAATAACAGTTCAGGACTGGAACATCCACCGTGGAGTATTGTCCCCACTGAGTGGAATCTGCTCCAGGATACTACCACAGCTCAAGCCAACATTAGCAGCTCTCTCCTGCTTGTGAGTGTATTTGGGGAAGTAAACACTTCCAGCCAAACCTGAGATACACAAAATTGTGTTAGGTTTGCCAAATTCATTCTGAACACCTTTTCGCTTGCAGCATTAAACATGAAACGCACTGTTTGAAAGTCTGTAAACTCAACAGCCCAACAGTTTGAGGTTGGAACAGATATCTGCATATGCGTGCACACTTTTGCATGCAGTCTGAGTAGTATTGACCATTCACGATCACAAGAGGGCTATCTGCTGGCTACACCGGATCTCCTGAAGTATTGACTGTTAACCCCAGAGGCTTTATCTTTGTTAGGCAGTAGCCCATCAGTACTGAGACTGAGAGTCTTATGCACTAGGCCTGTCTTGCTCTACAGTGCAACACAAGAACAATGCATTCTTTTATTTTCATGTTGTCTTTATGGATCGTCAGCGGGTGAGGATCCTAACTGATTGCCTGGGACGTGTTAGCTTTAGCTTCTGTCTTTTAGCATGATATTCTCTGATGTAGCCATTAAGTGTACATTGCATTTTGGATTTTCAATCTAAAACGAGTCTGCTGGAAATAGCTTTTTCAACCAACCTACCAAAACTACCATTAGCTTTAATTAGCTAGCTAGCTACAACTAAAATAGATGCCATTATTTTTGAAAGAATGATTAGCATTTTGAATTTAAATCTGCCCTTGCTTTTATTTAACAGGAATAAAATTAATTAAAAAATAGTCTATTAGAATAGCAACAGTAGTAACCATGAGGGACCAGACTAAGGGAGCACTCATTTAAGAGAAACAAGTATTTTGAGAATGAAAACCATTTCTTAAGTCTCTTTAACCATTAAGTGCTTATTAAAGACTCTTTTGCAAGATTCTCAATTTAAAATGAGTCGGCTAGAAACAGCTTTTTTAACTTGCCAAAACTAACATCAGCTTTTATAAGCTAGCTATAGAAATCTCTTTGCGTCAGTGGCCTTTCAGCTAAATCATCAGTCACTAGCTTGAAATGAGAATCCCTTCTTTTGTCTGATATAAAAGGACCCCATTATTTTAAAAATTATATTCTGAATTTAAATCTGTCATAGTTTTTAATTGAAAACTATGACGATAGCAACAGGAGTAACTAAAATGGGCCCGGCTAAGCTAACACTTATTTGAGAGACAAATCAATTTTCAGTGTGTAAACCATATCTTTAGTCTATTTAACCATTAAGTGCTTATCAGAAACTTTTACAGCATTCTCAGTTTAAAAATGAGTCAACTGAAAACAGCTTTTTCAACCCACTTACTTACTTAGCTAGCCGATAAAATCTGCCAGCGACAGCAGTTATATTAGCAAAACATTAACCTTCTTTATCATATCATTGCGACAGTAAATCTGACAGTTTTTATTAAATACTATAAGAAGCTTGACACGCAATAGTTATTACGATGGGCGGGGCTTAGCGAACACTTTTGAGAGTGTAAACTATTTCCTAGGTCTGTATCCAGTATATATCTTAGCCAGCACAACAAAATGTCAGTTGTTGCTTGATGAATAAAAAATAACTTTGAGGTTGCCATACATACTGAATGCTTTTTTTTGTAAACTGTTTTCATTTAAGAGAAATGTAACCTTACATTACGTAGGCGGCACATTATTTAGGTATGTCCATGTGTTTCATGTATCTTTTTCCTCTGATACGTTCAACTTGTGTCAGACAAGAAACTTTGAACTTTGTTGTGATGACTTTCTCACTCAGAACGAAGCGTTTCAGACTGCAGGTCGACGGGAAACATCTTGTCTTGTTGAATAAAACCAGCATCTATCGTAGCTAAATGTAGCTTTTTAAAGCGTCTGAAAACATGTCGCTCCTGTTGCAAACAGATTGTGAAGAGCCACGTCTTAGCTGGATTTTCAGACTGCTAAAGACGGTAAACAACGAATAATACACAGAGAAAACAGTGTTATAAGATTACAAATTTTGATTTCAATGACAATGAATATAACCGTATGTTTTGATTTATTTGGATTGAGGTGTTTGTGTTCCTGTGTTAGTTTCGAGCCCTCATTTTATTGGTTTATATGTTGTTTGTAGCATGATCTCTTTTGGCAATATACTGTGTACATGCAGATATAGATCATTTTTTGTTTGTGTAACGTGCTTGCCGACTCTCCATAAGTGTGACTTAATCTTTGCTTTCTTTGCACAGTGTCTTTGTGGTTGTATCTCATAGCCCAGGGCAAATAAAATCTCACCGATTTTCAGCACACACAAAAAGTGTTTTCTTGTGTAATTTCTCTCCGGGAATAATGTCTACCATCTGTATTTTACATGTGTAACAGGTTTTGAATTCATTATACGCTTTAGTGAATCTGGAAAAACCTGAGTTTAATTGAATTTCTTAAGTTACGCAACAAGTTTTTAGTTACAGAACTGCTGCTACCTCATAATGGAGTTTAGAATCATGATGTCTGCTAGGACTGAAAAAGTCTGAATCACAGGTTATAAAACGTTGTTTGTTCTTGTGGTATTGTTCCTGAGAACTGCCTTTGTAAATGTTTCCAGAAGTCTTAAATCTATGGAGATGAAAAGTACAGCCTTGATGTTTCAAGTCATTCTACTTTTAAAGGATGGGTCCATCTGCATTTTTCTTTCTCTTGTTTTACCAAATTAAAACCCCCACACATCAAAAAGTGATGTAGATTATCCAATCCATCCATCAAAGCACCCCAGACATCCCTCTCCCCAGCAACGCTTTCCACCTCCTCCTGGGGGACCCCGAGGCGTTCCCAGGCCAGATGAGATATGTAATCCCTCCAGCGTGTTCTGGGTCTAACTTGGGGCCTCCTACCAGTGGGACATGCCCGTAACACCCCTAACGGGAGGCACCCAGGTGGCATCTTGAACAGATTCCCAAACCACCTCAACTGACCCCTTTCGGCGCAAAGGAGCAGCGGCTCTACTCTGAGCTCCCTCCAGATTTCTGAGCTCCTCCCTTTATCTCTAAGGCTGCAGCAGCTGCTCCTCTCATCCATCAATCGGTATAATCACCCTGTGAGTCAAACCTGCAGGTTGGGAGAGAGATACTGCCAGAGTTCAAGTATCTCGGGGTCTTGTTCACGAGTGAAGGTAGAATGAAGCGTGAGATGGATCAGTAGTTTGGTCTGGCGTCTGCAGTAATGCGGGCGCTGTGCTGGACGGTCGTGGTGAAGAGGGAGCTGAGCCAGAGGGCAAAGCTTTCAATTAACTGGGCCATCTATTTCCCAACCCTCACTTTGGTCATGAGCTCTGGGTAGTGACCGAAAGAATAAGATCACGGATAGTAGTGGCTGAAATGAGTTTCCTCTGTGATGTGGGTTCCCAGGAATAGAGGAAGTAGAAGGCGAGGCAACACAACCTTGGGGTGAGGATCAGACTCAGTGAGCTGTTAAGGCCGAGTCTCAAAATCTTCCTGGACTGCTTTTATCCAAATTATGACTCTGTGCCTTTTTCACCGTAAAGCAACAAAAGTGAAACTATGACACGCAGATGTTACTGTGTATTTCAGAGTCTTTTAGATTATTGTTTAAGTTCAACAGTTACCGGACATGTGGAAACACTTCTGTGTGTTTGATAAACCCCTCTGATTCAGTCAACCTTGCCTCTCTCTGTTTTCCCCCATCAAGTTAAATGTTTATGTTTGTGGGAATTTATTCGAGGATCTATAAAACAACAACTCCATTATTAATTTGTCCAATTTTGCTCTCTGGTTGGTAATGATCATTAAAGTCCCACGGAGCTGCTGGCACGGCTAGAGAAGATTTGTTTAGACTTGTTTTTTCTCTTGACCTGAGACAATCGAGAAATCCATCCGTCTTTTTTTGTTTGTTTGTTTGTTGACTGGGTCAGGGTTGTGTTTTATACTGTGTCATTCCTGGGAGAAGAGTCTGGTAAATACGACCTGATGGGAGAGGCAGAGCCAGAGAGAAGGAATGATGGAAACAGAAAATTATTTCATCTGGGATTCTCTGTGTTGCTGCTTTGCTCGAGGCAACTGGTCACCAGAATCGAGAGTGTGTGTGAGGTAAACTGTGGCCGACTCTGCTGCGCATGGGAATAACTTCTTCTTGGCTGTAACAAATATTTTACTATTACTGCTGCTGCTGTCTGACCCCGTTTTTTGGTGCGCTGTGGAGTCAGAAGAGACAGAAATTTGTTCAGTTACTTAAAGGACGGCTGTTTGATTTCTGCCTACAGTTAGTCTACAGTAAGTGTTACTGCAGAAATAATAAATCAGATTTTAATTTCTCCTTTTTGGTAACAACAGTTTTGACCAATCGGGCAAATAAGTCACAAACACCAGGATATACAGTTTATTAATTCCAATTTTATGTCAGTTCACTTTATTCCTATTTACTTCAGAGTTTTATCCTACTCATACTGTATATAATGGCATCATGACTGTTTAATGGTGCCATAACTGTATTGGCCAGCTCCAACACTGGAGGGCAGACCACAGGCCGTCGTACTGTACAGCTGGCCGGACCCTCACACACCGCAGCACATCAAAACAGCTTTACTTTTTGTATTCCTGCCAGTTTAAACAGAGCTTGACTAAGCCAATCCTCCCCCCGAAGAATGACCATCCGTCGCCCCCTCTGTTTTCATCTCCCCCTTTGAAGTGCCGAGCTGTTGGGACAGCCTTGAGCCCAGGAAGAGAGGGGCAAATTGGATGTTAATCCCAGTCTGAGTGCCAGAGATGTCAGCCGGAAAAAGTCAGGTGCCAGTGCGATTTGTGCTATTCCTCTGTAGCTTTTGTCCTCCATCACCGCATTCTCCGAGCAGCAGATGCAGGTCTCTCCAATCGCCAAACTGATTCAGGGAATTTTCCTTCATAATGGCTCATGAATGGTGATCTGAAAAGGCCAGGTGCTCTCTATTATTAGAGATTAGTGTTGTAACCCGTCCACATTCAAGGCGGGAAACAGGCCCGATCGATGCTAACTCTTGCACAACTTAAAAGGAGGAGCGGGAAAAGGCTTTGTCTCCCTTTGGATTCCCGGTTCACTATCAGTTTAACGCATGATCGGGGAAAAGCTCATTTTTCTTTGCAGCACTGAGTCCTTTTAAGCTGAAAGCAGTGGAGGAATGTAAATAAGTATATTTACTCGAGTACTGTGCTTGACGTACTTGTACTTGAGTCGCTTTTTGCTTCTACTCAGCTACATCTCAAAGGGAAATATTGCTCTCTCAATATTTATCTGACAGCTTTAGTTACATGTTACTTTAACAACAAGTAAAGAACAAGTAAAGCTTAAATGATCAGTCAATTCTTTATTTCATCTATTGGCAACCATTTTGATCATCTTTTTGTCTTCCGTGGGCTCGTGGGTACCTTGCACGTTGTATGTGGACGTGGAATGTCCATGACCAAATGTCAATATGTGACGAGGTCAGAGTGAGAATGTGTTGGTCTTTATTTTGTTAAACTAAAAACCCTCTGCTGCTTTCATGTTTTTATTCAGGGGGACAAATGCAAACACTCAATTAGGCTATTGAGGGCGAGACGTCCTCTGTGTACCCCTGACAGCTACGCCCATGGGAGAAAATAATCACTGGGTAAATACATAATGAAAATAATGATTTGTTGCATTTGGGTTCACCCTGGACAGGTCGGCAGTCTATCACAGGGCTGACGCATAGAAACAGACAACCCTTCACACCTACGGGCAATTTAGAGTCACCAGTTTCAGTAGATATGACATAATTAGCCCCTTGATGCAAATGACAGACATGTTTGCAAGAATTAAGTGGGAGGAAATTACATATTGGTATAAAAATAAAGGAGGAAATAAGTGAAAGATGTATCCCAACCTCTAAAAGAAAATTACCATATCCCTTTGTGACTTTGCAATGATTTACATCATCTGTCTGCCAAGACTGAAATCCAGTCCTCCAAGTTTCAAGTGCTGGTTGTTTCCCTGCTCAAGTGTGACACACACTTCCCCTCTTGAGTTCACACCGGTCCAGTGTTACGAGCAGCAGCAGCAGCAGATGGATGATGGCTGGTCATGATTCAAAGAAGAGGGCAGAGGAGAGGATTCAGAAAGTGATTCATGATGGTTCCTCTGAACTGGAAGCATCATCATCCCTGAATTGCAAAAGTGAAACTTCATGATGCTCTTTATCACTTTCTGGAAGTCATTAACAACACTGTGAATGTGAATGCATTTGTTTTACGAGGACTGAACACTGAAACCACTCTGGAATACTTGAAGCTGCAGGACAACATTCAGTGAGGATGAGCCACATGTTCTGAATGTTTACTGTAATTATAAAAAGTACTTTATGTAACCAAAACCTGATTTTGTTTTTGTCTGAAGTTGTATTTCAGACATGTTATGTCTCCAAAAATCTCCTTATTGTAAATGTGTGTTGTGGTTTCTTCAAATCTAATGGAATGTATTAATGGTAAGTTTATTTTTCTGTACACAAAAAATGTTTATATTTATGTTCATCAAGGCATAAAGATAGAGATACTGTTTCCTATTGCTAAAATAAATAAATAGCTAAGTAAATAAATTATCATTATATTAATAATAATAATAATAATAATAATGATAATTTAGTATATTAAGTATTTTAGTATACTTTTTAAGATAAAGTTACAAAGTGCTTTATACGGTTAAACCAGGATTAAAATATTCTAGGACTGCAATGAGGCAAAAAATCGGACAATTAATATAATACAAATAAAATCGAATAAAAGAACAATGTAAGAAATAAAAATGAAATAAAATACAATAATAATAATAAAAGATAACATTTGTTGAAAATAAAACTGCCAAGTTAAGTCTTTTTTTTAAAGGGGGGAATTTACAAAGAGTTGATAAAGAGGGCTCATGAGTTGAAATATAAACCTTGTATTAATCTCTTTCTGTAATATTACGACCTCTAATATTACAATAACACAAGGCTGGCTGCCTTTCTTACAACTACAGCTCCACCTGCTGGCAGCAGAAAGAAGGTGTGGCCAATAAGGTGCTTTTAGTAGTAATTAAGAAATTAATATAACAATGAATTAATGCTCGGCATAAAACAACCTGCTGTTGTTAAACATTATTATACAATTAAAGTGGTTGGACAATAGTTTAAAGCGGTGTTAGAGACGGGTGGGTGTAGTGCGCATGCGCAACAGGTGGTTGCCGTGACGCAGCTGCAGTCTGATTCGCTGTTCGCTAAGTACCGGTGTTTCCTTATCCGCTGTCAAACGGCGGTCACCGTCAATATTGCGGATTATTTTCTACAGCAAACACTCAAAAGTCGTAGTAAAGTTGGTATGAGGTGACGGGACGTCGTTATAACCAAACTTCCGGTAAAAATATTCAGGTGCAGTGGTTCAGGATGCCCAAACTGACAGGACATGTAATGGCCACCTGAGGAGAACAGGTATGTGACCAGTTTGATTAGTATCACCTGTGCTACAGACAACCTTCTGTCAGTATTGTAAACTTAAATATTTAATAATAATTTGTATCATGTGAAACGACACTGGACACACAGAAACTTAAAAGGGTCAAATATGTTTCCTCTAAACATGTAAAATTAGTTTATGAATTTAAACTGGCTGTAAAAGAGTCCAAATGTATTAGAAAAAAGAGCAGTTAAAAGTCAAGAGTCGATTTCTTTCCCTCTACAAATGTTACCCTGTCACTCACCCACTATTTTTTTTTTTTTGAATTATTTTATTTTCAGTTTTTTAAGTAAATAGAAGATGAGCAGACTTCCGAAAGACAAAAAGTTAAAGATGACACATTCAATATTTGAAGCAAGATTGCTTTTTTTATTTCAATATTTTGTCAAAATAACTAAAGTAAAAGGTCCTGAAGCAAAAGTATGGGCACCCTGCATGGTCAGTACTTAGTAGCGCCCCCGTGGCAAATATCACATATCTTTTTATAGCAAGCTTAAGGCCCGTTTCCACCGCAGGAACTTCAGGGTAATTTTACTGGTGCGTGTCTACCGCAGGAACCACCACCGAAGGACAGAGTTCTGGAACTTTTACAGGGGCTAAACAAGTCCCTGCCTCGGAGTAGGCACTCACAATGGCCCGAAAAACACCTGGGTGGGGCTTTGGGTTTACTTGGTGCTGATTCGATATACTCAAGGCGGGATGTGACATCAACAGGAAGCGACAAAATAGCCGGCATTTTTGAAACTCAGCAGACGAGGAGTCGCATTTTTAAAATGAGCCCTAAGAATAATTTCTTATGTCTGCGTTCTTCTTCTTACTTCTTGCTTCTTCTTCTTTGTTGTTGTTGTTCTTTGTTTGCAAAATCGCGCAACGATTATGTCACATCCAGAGCACGGTAACTTTACAGGAACCTTCCTCCTACTCCGCCCTCTCAGTGGAGACACGGCGGTTGAGAGGGCCGAGCGAGAGGACGTTCCTGTAAAGTTCCTGTCCCCCAAATAGTACCAGGAACTTCTTCAGTGGAAACGGGCCTTTAGAGTTTTAAAGTTCTTGTTTGGGGGATTTTCAACCATTCTTCCTGCAATAGGCTTCTACTACTGTGAGATTCTTGGGCCGTCTTCATGCACTGCTCTTTCGAGGTCTATCCACAAACTGTTAATGATGTTTAGGTCTTGGACTGTGAGGGCCATGGCAAAACCTTCAGCTTGCTCCGCTTCATTGTGGATTTGGAGGTGTGTTGGGGATCGTAGTCTTGGTGTAGAAGCCATCCTCTCTTCAGCTTTTTCACAGATGCTGTGATGTTTGCTTCCAGAATTTGTTCGTCCCTCTACCTGTGAAATGTTCCCTGTGCCACCGGCTGCAACACAAGCCAATTTTGTGGTGAGGACACAGGAAAGGTTTTCTTCTGAAGACTCTTCCATGGAGGTCATATTTGTACATCACATTTCTGTGTGTTTTCACAGAATAAAAATAGCTAAAGGAATACAATAAACATTCCCCCAGCTGTCCTAGAGAGAACCAATGTTCATCTTGCACAACATAATAAATACATTTAAAGAAAACAAACCAATAATTTTCCGAAGGCAGACATTGTTGGTTAGGAATCGGTTTCAGGTCTGATAGATTAATAACAGCATGATCTTACATATACCAGAAATTGTGCAAAGTGAAAAACAACACTTTGTTGAACTCCCCTGATGTGGAAGACTTCTTCTCCGCAGTGCCGTTACCTCAGGCAGGCGTGTTTTGTCATCAGACGAACCTCTCCTTGGAGATTGAATTAGTCACACCGACAGGAATTGAGCAATACGAAAACTAATTTGCATCAATAGACAAACAGATTTCATAACATCTTTAAACTGTCACTTCGTAAGAGCCCAGGAACGAATCCTCCACTGCAAAGTCTGCTCCTCTGAGTCGGAAAACAATATTTACTTTAACACAATTTAGGATGAACAGACAAGCATAGTTAACCATGGTAATTATGCTGAAATATTGGCTGGTTTATTTGCTCTGAAGAGCCCCAAACCAAACAAACACATGCATAAACATTTAGTTTTCTAGCCTTTCATTAAAGCCACTGTGTTGTGGCGGTGGTGGTGGTATCCTGATCAGAGTTGTCCCCAGTGCCAGGTTTTGGGCATGAAAGCTTCACTGAGCAGTATCTGTGATAAATCAATGCTTCGACAGGGTAGGGTGGGGGTAGGAAGGTGAGAAATGAGGACAAGAGCCTGACTTTTTTTGAAGCATCAGTTTTCAATCAATGCACCTGAAGTAACGTGACATTTAGGCACTTTGACGTCATGCAGGTCACAGTACTATTTCCCATAAAAGCCAGTTACAAAACCACTTTACAAGCCGGCTGAGCTGTTACCTACAGTCTTCCTGTGATTTGACAATCTCATTATAGATTTTTGATATGCCTATCTGGGACTCATTTTGAAACTATTCCAGATGCTTGACTTCTTTGTACATCCCTCTTTTGTATACTTGAGTCTGTCACATGTGGTCACACTGTCCCAGTGTCAGTAATGCTGGACTACTGGGGACTGACGCTAGATGAGAGTGAATCAGAGTCACATAACTGTCACTAAGTTTAAATGTACTCGTCTGAGAATAACTGATACTAATTTATGTTGTCACATAGTTAATGATGTTGGATTACTGTTCTTAATGTGTGGGATATACATTTGAAAACTGAGTTAGCCGCTGATTATCATGGCAACAATCAAAGCTTTGAAGCACTCAGGTCAGCCCTAATCCTGATGTAGATATATGTACTGTATATTTGAACTCCAAAGATATCATAAAGCTGCTAACCACAGCTCTTGAACACTGATGTGATCTTGATATAAAAACCAGATTTTCTGATGAGCGAGTACACTTTTATCTGTATCTGTATCTATCTGCATCTGTATCTGTATCTATCTGCATCTATCTGTATCTATATCTATATCTGTATCTATCTGTATCTGTATCTGTATCTATCTGCATCTGTATCTATCTGTATCTGTATCTATCTGCATCTATCTGTATCTATCTGCATCTGTATCTGTGTATCTTTAGCTTTCTGCATCTGTTCAACCAACTAAATTATCTGTATCCGTATCTGTATCTGTTTCTGCATCTGTATCTGTCTGTATTTGTATCTGCATCTGTATCTGTCTGTGTTTGTATCTGTATCTTTAGCTTTTTATATCTGTTCAACCAACTAAATTATCTGTATCTGTACCTGTACTTGGAATAGGTGGGGTTTTACCTGAAAGTGTACGGGGCTTAAACTGAAAATGGATTGGACCTACAGTAAGGATTAACTCTGGGTTTTTTAGTACCAAGAAGCTGGTTCTCTTTTTATCGGGATAAATCACCGTAGCAACATCTGCTGAACAGTTAACCTGCTTCAGAGCAGGTTAGCTTCAGAATATCGGATCACAGCCTGTCAACACCCCGACCTCTGACTAATCAGATCACTGAAGAAAAAAGTATCCATGGACAAAAGTCTGGAGTGACAGGTAAAAAAGGGGAGCCTATATGGTGTAATAGGTCAGTAGAATCGGTCTGGCATCACTTTAAAGTGCAGTTTCTTCAGAGCAGTTTCGTCATCTTACAGTTTAATAGCAAAAAATACTCCACACGAATAGCTCAGTAATACCTACATGTAATTTAAGTCTCAGCTAATGGTGAAATTTTGGATAGTATTTTCAATGTTTCTACATTTTCCGTCATAGAATTACAGAGTCTTGTTTACATCCTGTCGCATTGACATTTTACTGTCTCGTAGTTGCGGACACTTTCGGTACCGTTTCATCACATATGATATGAAGCAGCCTACTTTATTCATGGTTCTGATGATGTCGTAGTCCAGGCCTCTGAGGTTATTTAAAGCCTGACACTGATATGGGTTGATCATAAGTTGCTCTGTTTGTTATTTATTAGAAAGTATTTACAGAACAATCTCTGGATTGAGCTTCAGATTATTTTTTATCACAAGATTAAGACATCGAACACTGCTACCCAAATTAGGTTTGGGTTTTTACTTGGATGATACTCGCACTCGTAAGAAGTACATTATCTGTGCCATCACACACTGTGTCCATTAATTTTAATTTCTGTTTTGTTTTGTAGAGTCAAAACTTTGTTATTTAGCCTACACAGGAGATGTTCACTGCAACACTACACCTCCACCTGTCACAGAGTCACACATTCACAGCAGATAAACCCAGTATGGGACTCAGAGGTAATTGACCCTCCTGTTCCTCCTTCTCTCTTTGCCTTGTTTACCTGCCACCTACAAGTAGCATCAGGTGCACACAGCCAATGACACATGCCAACCTGAACATATACCTTATTTTTCACTTTTCTTAAGTTTCTTAAGTTTTTTTGAGAAAGTTTAAATCCGCTCCATCGAATTGTCAGTTTGACCCTGACCACGAATCCTTTTGTCTGTCTCAAACTTGGATAACCTTCCAGTCCACAGTGGGCTCGGTGCAGGCAGTGATCAATTGATCTGACAGTGCTTGTGTGTCTCAGAATTGATGAACACTGGAGGTGAAGCTGGCGGGTGCTCTGAAGATTTGTCAAGGTCTGGAACAAAGTACATCCCCTCACAGTTATCAGGCGTTGCCACACTGTAGGTGAAATAATTGACCCAAACCTGAAAATGTAGTGTTTTGTGAGTTTCAAAATGAAGTGTTAAAGTCAGACTTAATGTTTGACAAATCAGCACACACAATCTCTGAGCACAGGCCTGAAAACAGACAGTGATAAGTAGATTATGTTGGTTCAGCCCGACTGCTCTGGCCTACAACTGCACCAGCTCACATTCCCCTTGTGCCAAAAGCAGATAAGCTTATCGCTGCATTGTTTAATTTGTTTCCTATTATAGCTAATTATTGTTAATGAATTGACCTGTCATGTTGTCTGAAGTCGTGGATTAGTCGCAGACAGCAGTTATTCTGTTATTCCACAATTAAATCAGACAGTCGATCAGTCAAAGTTTATTTGTATGGGACATTTAATTTCTGAATTTTTTCTGAGTAATACTGAACGACATCCCATTTAGCTGGAGGTCATCCTACACACACACACACACACACACACACACAGACACAGACACAGAAACACTCCTATGACAGGTAGAGCAGAAGATGTGTTAAAGTGGTGCCAAACTGTTCATCCAGAGCTGCAGAAACACTCCTGTGGGGCCCGGACTCACTCAGTGTCAGACTGAGAGGTTTGCTTTCACAGATTTTGACTAAATTATTTTTCCATCTCAAGTTTTCTCTCAATCTCACCTGAATGTAAGTTGTTGCACATAAAAACAGGTGGATGAACACGTGCTTACTATTAGTTCGTTCCTCAGAAAAAACTAGAGTGGAAATGGCATAGTTTTTGGTGTTGTTGTTGTTGGGGTGGCATTCTCTCAGTTCTTACGTTATTTTCACTTAAAGGGTTAGCTTAGCACAGCTGTGGATGAAGGTTAACAGCCAAAGGTGTTTCTATAACTATATAACTAATATACACCGATCAGCCAAAAGGCATCAACCTGACCTCCAAATTTCCTGGATCCCAATTTGATCAAACATCTGTCGGGTGTACTGGCCCTCCACCTCACAACCCACAGGACTCAGAAGATCTGAAGCTAACGCCCTGGTGCCAGACACTAAAGAACACCACCCAGAGGTCCTGTGTTCATGCATTGACTGATCAGAGCCAAGTCCGGCCCAAGGAGGACCCACTGTAGATCCGGGGTACCTCTGGGGCACCAGCACGTTCCTCAGCTGTCCAGTCAGATTTGGATCTGAGGTATTTGGGGGCAAAGTCGACACCTTAAGCTCTTTGTCCCATTCCTCAGGTCATTCCTGGGCAGTTTTTGTGTGTCATGTTGCACTGTCCTGCTGGGGGCCACTGCCATCGACAAGTGCTATTGCCATGAGGGGGGTTTATTTTGTCTGCAATGGTGTTCGGATGGGTGGAGCACGTTAAGTAGCAACCACATGAATGCCAGGATCCAAGGTTTCCCAGCAGAACATTGCACTGTAACAAGATGATCAATGTTATTCACTTCACCCCCCAGTGGTTTTAATGTTGTGGCTGATCGATGTATATCTAACTAATATCTAGTCTAACTAGATGCTTCATTGAGAATGTTTTCACTGCTTTACTTTACTGTCAGATGGCCTTTTTCTCTCGCGCAGCATTTTCTCAACCCTATAGCTTCCATATTCCTACACATAAATGTCCAACTGCGCCCGCTGTATTACGTCGCAGGTCAGCTATTCGTGTCAGAAAGTGCTGTTGCGTGATCCAACTGGAATAAAACTAAACAACATTTCTTTCAGGAAATTATGCAAAGCCTCTGCTGAGTAAGTAAGAGAGACACTTGGTGAAGAGCACTGCTGTACTCTACCACCAGGTAAAATTACTCTAAATGCCTACTTATAAATGACTCAACCTACCAAACAACCAGTAAAGTATGAAGTACTGGCATTCTGCGATCACTCTCTGGGTCTGTGAGCACGCATTTACAGTTCACAGTTGGCTTCTGTTCTTTCTAGCTCTCCAGTTGACACAGAGGTTTCCCCTCTCTGTCTGTTTTTCGGCCTGTTCAGTCTCCCTCTGCAAAAGTTCTTTTCTATACTCTGTTTCACGAAGATACCCATTTTGTTGTCGTTATTATCACTGTTTTTTTATATTCTCGTATTTATTGTCTCTTTCATAAACCACAGAGAGTCTGACCCAAACCGTTAACCTGCGACGTAATGCGGTGCACAACACAGTTGGGTGTTTTTGTGAAGGAAGATGGAAGCTGAAAAAATGTAGCGCCAGAGTAAATTGCTGTCTGACAGCAGGGTAAAGTGGTGGTAATATTGTAAATATAGCATCTACACAGACTGATATTTATATATTTTTAGGTGGCCCTTTTTTAAGTGGCTAAAATACATTTGGCTGTCGTCCGCAGCAGTGCACAGCTAAGCTTCTGGGGTGCTAGTCCCATCTGTTTCTGCAAACAGGGAGTGTGCTGTTTGTATTACCCTGACTATAGATAATTATCTCACACAGCACCACCTCAAAAGACCCAGACTATCCTTTAAAACAGAGCATTCAGTTTACCTACAGGAAATGCACTTGAATATCGCATTCTATATCAGGTTTTCTTCGTCTTTTCATTAAAGCTATATGATGTTCCTGGCGACTAATTTCCCTGTCGACTAAACGAAAATTTTAATTTAGACTAGTCGACTAGTCTAAAAAGGGAAAACACTCAGAAAACTGTCAAAATTTAACACAATTTACTAAATTTCAGCTGAAATGAGAGGCATTTTGTGCCATGCAGTATGAATGTAAACCTGCACATTATCTGACAACATTCACGTAAAGGTAACAAATCATAAAACAACTCAAAAAAGATTAATTGCTGCAAATTCATTTTCTAGATTAAAGTACTGCCAAACCGCTCTGGTTTTGCGAGAGGACATCTCTCCAATTTAAAACTCCAGTGTACTCGAGCATTACCGCGGGGAGGGGGACTGCTGTCTGATGGCTCTGTAGCACCCACTAGTGGCGGGCGGCTGCATGACAGCTACATGAATAAAACGAATTGGTTTAACTGACTAATATTTCTGGTGCCAACTAGCAAGGAGGCGGACTTTTAATCGTTTACGAATAACCGTGTGCATCCCTAGTTTACACTGAATTAACCAAACCCAAGATTTCCATGTACTTTTTGGCTGCACCTTTCCAACAAATACAAATATTACAAATGCCCTGTGCATTTTTTTAACCAGTATTCAGCCTCACATATTTGGTATAATTTGAAACCTGGGGAAACTTTTGGCTGGTGAAGTTTCACAAGGTTACATCTAGTGGTCTTCAGGAATGCCACGGTCTTGACTGAATGTGGGGAGAAAAGGGACAAAATGTCTTTTGAGTGTCCAGCTCTGTTCCACACTGATAAGCTGTGGTTGTGTGTCTCTGATGTTTGACTCAGATTATGTTCCACTGCCCAACATGTACAAATCTGCATGCTCTAAAACATCCCATCTGTCCTAAAGTGACAGCAGGTCCGAGTAAACTGGGGGTCGTCCAGAGTGGGATTTGGCTGAAGACAGAGTTGTAACACTTCCTGTTTTCTCTGGAGTTTCATGTTGGATTTTTGTCAACGCTGTCCCACTATCTCAACATCATGAGTCCAGAAGAGTTACTGTGGCTGTTTACACTTCGTCGAGATGCTTGAGTCTGGACCCACTTTTGTTTTTTCAGTTGTTTGGAAGGGGGATTTATTCTTGCAGCTTTGTTTACACACACTAGAAACCCTCTAAACTGTGGATCAGTTGTTCTACATCCATCTCCAAACTGTACACAAAGCTGAAACAGGTCATCTTTGAAGTTTATTTAGCTTACACCAGGGCAGAGATTTACCGAGGGATGCATGATAATATCAGCACGTCGTTGGTATCAGCTGATATTTGCTTTAAAATGAACAGAATCGGCCAACATGCTTTTTCTCAATTTGCACCATGAGTGAATATTACATAAATTGAAAAGGTGAAGGAGGCCATCAAGCTGAAGAAGGAGGCCTTTCGGGCTTGGTTGGCCATGGGTTCTCCGGAAGCAGCAGATGGGTACCCCTCAAGGAAGTTCTGGCAAACTGTTGGACACCTCAGGAAGGGAAACTAGGGCTTCTCTCAGGCTATGTTCAGTGGGGGAGGAGAACTGCCCATATTGTCGAGTGTTGGAAGGAGCACTTTGAGGAACTCCTGAATCTAGCCATCACGTCCTCCGTGGAGGAGGTAGAGCCTGAAGACTTGGGGGAACTCTCGTCCATATCTCTGGCAGAGGTTGTTGAGGTAGTCAAAAAGCTCCCCAGTGGCAAGGCGTCAGGTGTGGATGAGATTCGCTCTGAGATGCTGAAGGCTCTGGACATTGTTGGGCTGTCTTGGCTGGAACACCTTTTCAGTGGCAAGGAAGTTAGGTATGGTGCCTGTGGAGTGGCAGACTGTGGTGGTGGTTCCTATTTTTAAATAAGGGGACTGGAGTGTGTGCTCCAATCAAAGGGGTATCACACTGCCTCCCCAGGAAAGTTTATTCCGGGGTGCTGGAGGGGCTTTGCATTGTTTTGGTTTTTTGCATCAAGTAGAGTTTCATCTGCTGATCTCAACATGAATTTCCCAGCTACTATGATTAGTTTTTGTTGGATTCAATACAGTTCTCAGGATCACACCCAAGTTTGATAATAACCTTTGCACTTTACCAAATGTATCTGAAATCTCAGGGAAAATGGCCCTGTGTTGAAAAAACAGACAACAGAGTTGATGTGTGAAAATGCTCTTAGCTGTCGCATGTGAAAGTCAGACAGTCATCAAATGACTGTTGGAACACATGGTCAGAAAACCTTTTTGCTGGCACAGAGCGAGAGAGAGATTGTGAGGACTGAGTTTCCTTGTTGCTTTTGGGGCATGTGCTTCATCGTTTTTGAGGGCTGTGTTTCCAAAAACAGAGGTACTTAAGGAAGAAACACAGAAAATGCAAGATGAAAGACTTTCTTTTTGTTTTTTAGACATCAAGAATCTTTTCATCCACACAAGGGCATAATTTCTACTTTCCAAAATCCTATTTCTGTCCTCCTCACTTTTAAGTTTCAGTCAGAGTTATTCACTAAAATCTCTCTGAACATTATCTTCTTACTGTCCAGCTGTGGGAGCCCAAAGGAGACAAAAAGGAAGGCAGTACAGTTGTTGATGCACTCATCTGAGTCGCCTTCAATTAGGAGCTTAATGAGTAGGGATATGTGCTGTTTCTAGAATTTCATTGACCTGGGTTTTACCATTGCTGCTGTTGCACCAGCAGCCTGTACTGCAGACTCATCTGCATGTTTGTCAAGGGGAAAAGGGATATTAAAGTTATTTACTTTTAATCAGTATTGTCCTCAAAGATGCCAAAGATTATCAAAGATGATGTGTATGGCAGTAAAGGGCAGTGCATGTAAGATGTGGCGATGATGATTTGATGTTAATGACTAGGTTGGTAGCTGTACTGAGGATTGTGGTAATGTTGGTGGCCACGAGTAAGTTATTACAGTGCTGTGCTCTCCCTTTGTTTTGCATTGCCTTTAGTTGTGTATGTCTTCTCCTACTGTCTCATCTATTGTCTGTCCTATATGTATCGTGACACTCAGCTTTCCCCTCCAGGGGATTAATAAAGTACTTTGAATCGTATCGTATCGTATTGATCACCCCTCAACCCCCATCAGGGTAAGCCATTATCAAAAGTGAATGAGTGAATGTCCTGATCAAGTTTTTTTGCCCCGAACAGTCATTTAATATTGATGATCTGGCAATACCGAGTCCCAATCCGATACTTCTGTTGTTTTTTTTGATAATACAGCTGCATAGTTCAAGTGCATTGCAAGTTATTCAAATCAAATGTATATGCTGACAACTGAATAGCTCTGCGCTGCATTAGGAAAAAATCCCTGCATCCAAGTTGTTCCGTAATGTTTATTTATTTATTTATTGCTCTCACACACAGAGCTCAGCAGTGTGGTGGAGAGAAAGGCAGCAGGAGAGTTCTCTGCATGACAGCTTTGTAAAAACACCTGTGTGACAACTGACATTAAACGAAGCATTGGATCCTTTATATAACTCAATATAGTCGATCCTGATTAGTAAAAAAATGCCTTAATCTGCCCCGATACCAGTCTTTGAGATGAGATCTGGATATCCCTATCAGTAATACAGCAATTTACACAACATTTATTATTGATAAACTATCATGAATTCACAAAGCATGATATGAAAATCTATTTTTAGAATGTTATTTTCTAAAATAGAATTGGAAATGGCATTTAAATAATTCAATTTATTTATTTGCATCCACATCAGCTGCCTAGAAAAGACCACTAACACCTCAGCGGCTGCTGAGATGCAGCTGTGGTCGACCAAAGCTCGGTGGTCTAAAGCTATAATGGCAGCTGCAGGAGTAAATCAGTGACTCAGCCTTCTGCTGGCCTCCGGGCCCTCTGTGGTGCAGCGATTGACTGTGAGAAAAATTTCATATTAAACATGACCAGCAGAAAGGACTCCTATTACCCCCACCCCCCTGTGGCTCTGGAGCATTAATGCACATCAGGCTTCATACAGCTGCCATGTGGCAACCTTCAGCTGGTGTCTGAGAGTTTGGAAGCTGCCCACATGTATTCCACCAACATGATAGGATGAGGCCAGCATGTGTAGGAGTATGGTAGATAATTATGTTTGAAAGGTGTGACATTTGGCCAGAAGAGTACCGATGTACTAAACCTGTGGTGTGTTTGTGTGGAACTCAAAGTCTTTAATATCTGTATATGAAATAGGAAATTACAGAGAAAGTCTCTGTTCATTTTACAGGTTTTTACCTCACATTCAAGTTGAAATCCAGATGTTTGTGGCAGTGGCAGCGAGAAGAGATGCAGTATGATGTTTGGACTACAACAAAGATGTCAGAAAGTTGTACAGCTACCTGAAGGACAACCTCTTCAAACAAAGCAGATACACAGTGTGCAATGAATCTATGGCAGCACAAGGCATGTGACAACCAATATGAAAAAAATGGCTTTAATTGTGACAATCTGCATCTGCCTTTTTTGTCTGAACTTTTCTCATGAGCAACATCTTTGTTGTATAAACGTTAGAGCTGTCTTGAGTCCATGCGAGTGTTCGTGTGAGGCAATGATGCACAGTAAGAAGAAAACAAAATTGTTGGACAGATTCAATTGAAGAGACAGCATTGTTATTTTTAGATCAGCAGCACTACTAAGGCAAAAAAGTCCCGAGGTTAATGCCAAAAAAATACCAAAAGCACTTACCCTCTGTATGGTGGCCTTTTTAGGACATTTCAGGCTGATCTTTTCAAGACCATCTTTGGCAGCTAAGCAGAGTCTAACTCTAAAACACACACACTCAGTTGGTCTGAGTGTGTGTGGTGTGTGTCAATGGTTATAGGCAGGGGATGCGGATGTGACACTATGACGGGGCAAATTAAATTATGTATTGATTTAATAATAGTACTTCTGTTTCTATTACTAATGATAATTTAAAATATGTATTGGAAAATGAGCCAAATATCGTCTTGACACTGGCAAAGACATCAGCGATTTGTGATTGCTCTGACCATTGTCGATGCCCGAGATCATCGTCTATTGGCACAAAAATACCGACAAGGATAAATTTTAAAGTTATTTTGCCACCTTAGAAATTCACCTTTGTTAATTTGTACCAGAATATACTGCTGAAGAAATACAGCAGAGAGAGGCTGAGGCTGTGGCTGAGGCTGTGGCTGTGGCTGAGGCTGCCATACAAGAGGATAGAGCCGGTTGGGACCCTCCACAACGTAAACAGCTGGGAGCAAACAGACTGGTGGTGCCTCTGCTCAAATTGCCCCTCGATGACACCAGAAACTGAGTCAACCTGCTGTAGTGAATACCAACATGGGCGGTATTTGTTGGATGCTGTCGTTGACGCCAACCATGAGAGAGCCTGTGTAAGGGTTACTGCCTTACCTTAGTGTGCTGAAGATCTTCTGCAGGATCTGGAAGATAAACTGGAAAAGACATCCAAGACCAGCGGGTCAGAGAGGGCAGATGACCATTAGGTGAATATTTTTGTCACCTAATGTCTTGTCCAGCAAAGGCGAGTCATAACTATGGCCTGCATAAGCTCACGTGCAATGCATCCTGGTGCATGATGTAGGCACTGCTGGCATGGCCCTGCGAGCAGGAAAACTCTGTCAATGTGGCACACACTGAGGAATTTATAGCCACAGTTGACAACATTTACCATCAACACTGATAATAAATTAAACCACCTTCTGTGTGCACATTTTCTTTTCTTCAAAGTGCAGGAAAATTTGAACATTTGCACGTGCTAGCGAAGATTGTGTAACCTGATCATTTAATTCTGGTGCCATGCGAGTGGTTGTCAGCAACAGTTGCTCTCTTCAGCAATTTCTCTCAGGACAATTAAAGTTTAATTTTATCTTAAATGATCAAAAGCTTTAGAAAAGCTTCTGAATGGCACTTGTAGATCGTTTTTGTGCTGCTGTTTCCCAAGGTCAAAACAGACTTTCAATCTGAGGTTGTTGAAAGGTAATATATTGTATTCACAGACTGCACAAAAGTATCTGGATCTCGCAAGGTTTATATAAAAAAATGGAGGTGACTATTTCTTCTTTCCCTGCTTTCAGATGCCACTTATGGAGCATGTAAGAGCCTTTTGATTCTTCAGGATTTTAAAAGCCCGAGCAGCAGTCCTCCTGTTTTGATTATAGACTGATGAAAGAGAATAGCTCACAATACAGGACATGTTCTACTGTATGTCTTTGTATGGATGCACAGAGTGATATCTGTAACACCAGTGAGAAGCAGCATGTGTATTGAGGTCTCATCTTAAAGAGAGTTCAAAGAGAGAACTGGTAGGAAAAAAGAGTTGACGAACAAAAGATGGCCTGGCGTCTGCTGAGTGTTCATACATTCATCTGTTTGACTCTGATGTGCTCAGGAGGAATTCAATGTCTGAAAGGGAAGCAGGTGGCTGCATTCTAGAAAGAGACGATCGCAGCCTGTTGGCTCAGCGGTTCAAGCTTCTGATAACATTTTCTCTGCAGCTGCAGCTACACCACCTGGACTTTGATTTTTTTTAATTCTAATTCAGTTCAATGGTGCTGCCACAAATGTGCCAGTGGACGAGCCAGTAACCTTCACTGTTCAACCAAATTTCACACCACATAGACAATGAGTCTACTACTGTGATTCCCATGCTGAAACCTAATGAGTGAAGTTTTGTAGAAAAGTACTTTCTACTACTTCAGGACTTTAAGAAGTGCCCTGCTGATTTAGCATTGCACTCCTATAACTTGCGACTCACAGTGGACATATTTAAAAGACAAAGTATCGCAACGTGTGCAGCAGAGCCAGAGACATCATCTTTTTTATTTCATACATGCTCGAATTGCGCCGTTCTACAGCGTTCTAAAAACCTGCCGGTTCATGCCAACGCAAATAGATGAGACGCTGTATCATCTCTATGCAACAACTCTGTGCTTCCAATGTGATTTCCAGCTTTTGAGGTTTATTTTGTGGCTGAATATAATTTGTAGCTTTATAAGTACATACAGCCAGCAGCAGCAGCGACCCACTGTCCGTCACCCTGAGGACGGAAACAGAGGGCTCGGCGGGGACGGATATGAAAGGCGAATCCTGCTGGTTGTGGGTTGAACGGGGGTCACAGACACAGACAGGAATATGTTTTCCTGTCAAATGCAGCGGCCATAGTGCTCCACGGTGCAAGATAACGGCTTACCAGCGACCGAGAAGCCCGGCTCCAAGTCCAATGATTTCCTCTTCATCGGTGTCATGACTGTCCAGAGGTACCTGAATAGCCGAGCCGTGGCGGCACACAGGTATGTGACGTGTCAGAGGGGAAACAAGCTGTTCACATTTCTCTCTTTGTGGCAGGTAACGGTCCACAAACCTCACCGCAATCAAGGGACTGTTCTTAACTTATCAGAGGAGGAGGGTGGCTGGTTGATTTTTATTTATTTATTCATTTTATTTTGATCGCCCCTATGTTAATCACTTATTGATGCTGTTTTTGAAGTATGAATAAGTCATTAAGTAATTTATTCTATTGAAACATCATTGATGTATTATAGAAAAGTGATTCATCTTTTTATAAATGACAAAAGGCACATCTGCCTCATTTTTGCTGTGGTATCGTGATACTACTCAGAACCGTGATACTTTCACTGGTATCGTACTGTGGGTCCCAATTCTGGTACCGTGACAACACTATCGGACAGGAAGTGAAACTCCAAAGATAAAGTTGAGGGTAAACTAAAGTGACACTAGATGTCTGTGGAACGGCATGAATCTAATCACAAGCTGTGACTCTGCCACTGTGAGGTTACAGGAAGAGGCTTTTAGTGCTGATGAGGCTAACTACATCTTTGCAATGTTCAGTGAACATGATTTCTTTGCTGAGATTGAATCAGTCCACTCCACTCTCCCCAAGGGGGTCTAATGTTCACCCCAGCCACCAAACAACAGTCACCTCTGATGAGGTGCTTGTCCTGCTGAGGAGGCTCAGGGCAAACAAGGCACCTGGTCCGCGTGGGGTTTTTCCACGTGCCCTCAGGATTTGTGCTGCCCAACTCAGTGATGTGCTCCAGTTTACTTTCTCTCTGTCTCAGTCCCAGTCCAAGACCCTGTGAGATGAAAACTGTTGTTGTGCCTGTGTCCCAAAAACCAAGTGCTCAGGAACCTCAGGCCTATAGCTGTCACCTCTCAGCATATGCAATGCTTGGAAAGAGCTGTCCTTGGGCTTTTCAGTGGGCAAATATCTGTGCACCAAAATCCTCTCCAAACTGGAGACTGGACTGTCTGATGCTCATATGCTTCACAAAGTCTACAGCCACTTAGAGTCAGCTGCTGCATCTGCAAGAATCTTGTTTTTTGACTAATTTAAAGCTTTTGACACAGTTCAGCCACACATTTTTGCCAAAAAGCATACATAAACAGCATCACTGTCGAGTGGGTTATGGACTTGTTAAATACCTCCGACCGCAGGCTGAGTCTGGCATCCTGCTGCCACCTGCAAAAATCTTCAAATGATTCCACACTCCTTGGTTACATCCTCAAAGATAACCACCTCACTTACCAAAAGTAGATAGGTGGCTTTGCATCAAAAACAGGCTGGTCCTCATTCACAATGCTTCTCAGAGAAACAAAATATAAATACATTTGTATCAAAATTGTATACCCAAAATTAAATAAACAGAGCACTGCTTTAACTTCCTTTACCTGAATTCAGTGCACCTGCTAGGTTAGTTAGATAGATAGATAGATAGATAGATGGATAGATAGATAGATAGATAGATAGATAGATAGATAGATAGATAGATGGATAGATGGATAGATAGATAGATAGATAGATGGATAGATAACTTTGGCTTCTCGCAAAAATCAAAGGTACAGACAGACACACAACACAATACACCATTTCCTGATACAGTCACTCAAACTGTGACTGTAATGGATGTGAGCCATGGGCAATCACACGTTTAGCCCTCCTGCGTACAGCACTGTGAAATATATTGCTGAGTTGTTTCTGTGACTTGCCAATCACATTCCCTGCAATGTGGATAATCTTGAAGCAAAATGTGAATTGTACCTTGTACCAGACTTTTTCGGATATGGTGACACGCTGTATAGCGGGTGAAAATTTCCGCTCCTCGCTCGCAGACCTGTCACTAGAGAGACAAGGTTCCGCTCCACCTTTTAAAAAAAATAGCCGCTCCTCGCTCAACACAAAATCCTCCTGCTCCCCGCTCCGCTCACATGCTCTGATAGTGTTACTGTTAAAGATGTCTGAGTTGACGCTGGTCAAGAATTGGAATTCAGTGAAGGGACATAACAAATTGTAATGTAATAACAAATTATTATAAAGATAGACATATTACAGGAACATCTGTTGCAATATCCTACATATTTGTGAATTTGGGTACATTGTATGAAGGTTATGTCTACTGGTAGTACTTGCCAGGCAATGGTGGTGCAAACAGCTTCAGAGAGCATGGGATGATGGTAGGGGGGCAGGCAGGTGTCAGATCTGTGCAGAGCACTGGAACAAAAACAGACGCATCATTATCAGTATGATAATAACATCCAAACACAAGTTTCACAATAAGTAAAGTCACGCAATGCCACTGTTTCTATGATTTTAAAACAGATTTGTTGTTCATGATGTGGTAATATCGGTGAAAATAATAGGATGCCTCCCCTTGACCGCTGATGGTTAGGTAACTGCTTCCTTTCAGATTTTAATGCCCCAGGGATTGAGGACAGGCACCTAAAAACGTCACTGAGATGGTGGATTGAAAACCACTTAATTTTAAATTAAGGAAGACTAAGAGGCTTATCACTGACATTTAAAAAGGAAAAGGCTGTGGTGACCCCTGTCCTCATGAAAGAGGAGGCTGATGGGGTGGTTTCCTTTTATAAGTCACTCTGTGTCCAAGTGGATAATAGGCTGGACGGGAAAGAAAACACCAGTGCCACTTTTAAAGGGGCCCACCAAGGGTCCAGGGTGTTTTTTGCTCTGGAAGATCTGGTCTTTTGATGTCCGCAGGTCGCTCCTTGTTTCATCAAAGCATTTAAGCAAGTCTATGCCATTGTTTGTTGAGGGTGCGCCTTAAGCTCAGAGGACAGGAACAAGATTAACAAATTGATCAGGAAGGCAGGATCCATTATTGGCTCTTTAGAAGTGATCATTGAGCAGAGACTGGGAAGGACACTCAAGAGTGTTTTGCAAAATGAGGATCATCCAGTGTTCAATGTTTTCAGCTTTTATTAGCAGTAGTCTTGTTATGATCAGGTATTGCCGAGGAAGATTCAAAAATGTCCTTTGTACCTGCTGTGGGGAAGTTTTTAATGAGCATTTTCAGCCTTTTACTAATTATGATGACGATGATAATTTGATGTTAATGAGTAGGTTGGCGGTTGTACTTACCCTGGAAATCCAGAGTTCTCACTAGAGCACAATTTGAATTTGCTCAGCAAGTCACTCTGGCAATCAGTAATGATGCTCATTACCCATGCCCTTGGAGCCGAGCTGCACCAATCACATCGGTGTATCTGATATAGGCGGGCCAGAGGCGAGCTAAACAGATGATGACAGCGCTGCGACGACGAAGTCCAGAATCAGTCAGTAAACATTGCAAGAAGATGAACGGATGAACACCAGTTGTTTGAAACGGCTTTGGCCGCTACAGTGAACGAGTTAGACCTGGCTTTTTCTCTAAAAGAGGAACAGAAGACGGCGCTTGAATATTTTCTTTGCAAGAAGGATGTTTTTGCTGTTTAGCCGACCGGATACGGCAAGAGTCTAATCTACCAGTTAGCTCTGCTGGTAGAACTCTGGATATGTCACCCTGTGTATTGTTCTGATTGGTCGTAGTGTTATCCAATTGTGTGCAGTGATATTTTCAAATGCATGCTCGGTGCCGCCCCTCGAGTTGGGCCATTTGCATTACTCATGGCCAGACCCTAAATCTTTTTAGAGTTGGGTCTGGATTTCCAGGCTAGGTTGTACTCAGGATTGTGGTAATGTTGGTGACCATGAATAAGTTGATGTTGAGGCCATATACCAGTGCAGTCCAATGATGTTTACACTAGGCTGTTTGTCATGGTGCTGTGCTCTCACTTTGTTTTGCATTTCCTTGAGTTGTGTATATCTTCTCCTATTGTCTCACCTGTTGTCTGTCCTATATGTATGGTGGCACTCAGCTTCCCCGTCCAGGGGATTAATAAAGTACTTTGAATTGAATCGTATCGTATCATATTATAACCAGCTTTTTCAGCTAAAATGCCTGTATGTGGTAGCAGTAAAGCTTTAATATCTGTGAGTAGCTCATTTATTGGCTTATTTGATAAGAACTGTGTATGTTCAGGGCAGCACATTGGTACAGTCATTAGCATTGTAACCTCACAGGAAGAGGATTCCTGGTCCGAACCTGGAGTGGTGGAGCCCTTCTGTGCGGAGTTTGTATGTCTGCTGTGTGTCAGTGTGGGTTTTCTCCGGGTACTCCGGCTTCCTCCCACAGTCCAAAGACATGCAAGTTAATTGGTGATAATAAGAGTCACTGAAACAATACAAGCATGCAGAGCAATAAAAAATAAGAGTCGAATGAGAAAATTATTGCCTGAATCTGTCTCTGCCTGATGCTCTTCAAAATGTTAGAAGCGTCAATCAGCTCATTGTTTAGTTTCACTTTCATGCTCTCATTAAATGGCTTCCAGCAGAAGCAGGCAAATGTTTTCAGGAGTTGTTGAGGAACAAAACAGACTGCTTTATCTGCTTATTTGAATACATTTTAGTGGTGTTTTGTACTGTTTCAATGTGACACATTCAGTATGTGGCAGGAATTAACCTACTTCTATGTTTAGCGGTGGGGGGCAGAGCAAAGCAAAGCAAAATATCATTAAGATCAATCAACTGTGCATACACCTGAGGAAATTGCCTTCTAAAGAAACCTGGTGGTGCATCACCTCCAGCTCACATCGGTGACTCAATTATGAACTGAATTTGCATTTAGATCCACCCTCACCAAATCTTTCACGTGAGAAGAGAATGACCTCTCTTTAAAGCGGCATTAAGTAATTTAAGACCTTTATCGACCTCCATTAGCAAGGTAAATGGACAGAAGAAGAAAAGACATATTCACAAGAAAGAACTAGGGAAGTGTAAATAATTGGAGTATTGATCCAGTTAAAAAAGTTAAAAGGTCATTTGTCCCAGTGTGAAATATACTTCTGTGTGATACGCTTTTTATTGGCTACAAAGTAAAATGTCTTACAGTGCGAGTCAGAAAGTGAGTTTGAAACAAATTCCATTTGCTGAAATTATTAAGCATGTAGTCAGTATTTTTGTTGAAATCCACATTGATTCTGAAAAAAAATATAGGCATTTATTTCTTTTGAGAAGACAATTTGCTGCTTTGTCAAAGAACCCATATTTCACTTCCTTTGTGTTTTATGAAAATCAAAATTGGAGGCGGATCTATGGTCACAGTCACATTTCCAATTCAAACAAGTAAACAAGAGGATTGTTTGTCTTTAAGTGAAGCTGCAGAGTGATAACTTGTCTATAAGCATCAGTCTGGGCTGCCTGGCGCCAGTATTCCTGATGCAAACCAGAGGTTTAATCTAACAGACACTTTTTTTCTGGTCAAAGCTGCTGAGAGGTTCAGAATAATCCCAATGGTTGAGGTCAATTTTAGTGGGCAGAGGTGATCAGCAACCTTTTAGGTTAGAAGTTCACCAACAGTCACTCAAACAGGAAGTTTAAAGTTTAAGAAAGTTGGCAGAATATGAATAAAATATTGGGTTAATCCACATAGGAACGCAGCACTTATGAACTTGGAAAAGACACATGGCTTGACAAGCTTGACGCTCTAGGTAGTCATGTAGGTTGACTCACTAAAACTTGGCAGACACTGTGCATTTTTATTAGGGACCTGCAAGGACCTTATTGAAACTGAAGGAACTATTATTCTCTCAAACGAATTGCATTTTTGAGAGGCTAAAGGTGCTCGAGAACTCCTGAAACTTTGCACACATATCAGCACCGGTGAGAATATTGATATTTTATGGGTGTAATGCTCGGGTGTTATAAAGATAAACGTACAAAACTTCAACAAAGCAGCCACTGCAGTACGTTTAACCCAACTTATTGTGCCCAAGACACACCAAAGGGTGAGCCAAAATCTCAAGGCACACCTGTATTTATATCTGTGCACAATAGCTTCTATAATGTGTGGCGTCACTCTTATCATGACATAAGACAATAGAAATAGTAAAAGTAAGACAGGAGGCTTTGGTCATACTGTCGACTGACAGTTTTATTTTTTCTCTTTTCACTTCCACTGTCACTCTCACAGCTCTCTCCTTTTAGATGTTATCACCTCTCACACTGCTTGCCAATCAGAGCTTTGGATGTGTCACACAATTATACTTCCCACACACGATTATGTACACATGTACAAAAAAATTGACGTACCCTAAACTCAACAGGAAGTCAGGCATTTTGAGTTCATTGTGCAATTTTTCTGCACATTTGGCTTTCAGAGTTGTACTTTAACAAAGTCCTACTAGAGATTTAATCTGACTGACTTAATTTTCGTATCGAAATACCTTCAAAATTCAAAGTTGTTAAAAGCTGGAGTTTTTGTCAAACTGTGCGACTGTGGCGAAGCATCAAACTTCCATGTTTCACCATGAAACAGGAAGTGGTTTGTAACTCCACTGCACACGGGCCAATCTGTGCCAAACTTCATGTTTAATGAGTTATGGCCTGAAACATCTGGATGCCATTGTTTTATTATAACTATAGGGGGGAAAAGAGGAGAAAGCTTGACTAAATCATTTCAAATGAGCATTTTAACAAAAGGGAGTGAGTCAGCAGGCACATTCAAGAGTTCACCAGAGTTTGAAGAAGCAGCGGGTGATGTAAGAGATCAGCCTGTGGCTAAATTGTCTGTCAGATACACTGTTAATGTGGAAAAGGTTTTCAGTCTGGCACTGAGTGCAGCATCAACAGGATGAAGAATTATTCTAAATGCACACAGGGTAAGTAGCAATTTAGAGGTCGATAACTGAGGCTGAAGGAGAGTTTTTGTGATGAAAAGTCTCTCAAAAACTGAAAGTTCCCCAGTGAAAATTGAACAAGCCAGCAATATGTGTGCAGGTCGTGACTAGAGGTCTGTGCCACGGTCATTATTATGTAAAAAGCCCATGACACAACAATCAGACCTCCAACAAATACAGACAAACAGATTGTGTGCCATGGCTGTCGGTCCTTGTTTGATGTTATGTGTAAAGTGAGTCACCAAGCATAGGTAGACGAACGGAGAATATGTACTATTACTGAGATTGAAAAGGAGTTATTCCAGATAAAAACTGGTCATATTTTAAAAGCCTGTGATGTTACGGGTGTAATTTTCTTCATATTTCACCCCAATTTAAGTCTCAGACCGTGTTTTAACAGACACATACTTTATCACAGTGGCACAGGGGGACAATTTAGAAAAAAAGGTAATCAGGGAAAGAGCTAAATGGACTTTCTGGGTGCCTCTGAACAGGAGACAGAAGTCCATTTTGCAGCCTGCCCACACATACCCTCCTGACCAAATATTCAGCCGGCATGTAGGCAAACCATCTATCTGCATTCCTGCAATCCTCTGGGGTCTGCAGAAAGAAGAGTTTCATGAGGATCACATAAGGACTGTGAAAGAAGACTTTCTGAAAGCAAACGGAGAGAAAAAACACCTCACAACTAACCATCAAATGGATTTATTTTAAAAGACACACTGGCTATAAATAAATACATTAAGCTCAATGTCCAAAACGCTCTGCACACAGCTGTGAATTACACTTTTTAAAGAGAAATTGTTATGTTTTTAGCTGAGGGCTGAACTCGAGGGTGACAGGCTCGAGGATACGCTGGGGAAATGGGTTCTCAGCTTCTTTTACATGTCACTCATTAGTTTCACTCTCAGCTGTCTGAAAAGCTTTGTGCCCGGAGGCACTGTTGTCAGTTCAAAACCCGCCTGGGAAACGCCAGCCACAAATTATTCCTAAGTAACAGAATGTTGTTTCTTTAAACTGTCAGACGACTTAATCCTGGTGGTATAAAGAGTAGTGTGCTTTGGGACATTTTTAAGCCATGCATGTTATTAGTGCATGTATAAGCATTGTTTGTTGCAGCTTGTTTTTACTTTTATTAGCTTTATTTCCTGTCATGTCTCATATTTGCCTTGTTAATGGTATTTGTCTTGACTTGAGGTTGCTGTGTGTCAGGGCTTTTCCTCAGAGAGAGAAAGAAGAAACTGTCCATTGTGCACATTCTTGGTCTGTACATTCAGATCTTTGTCCGGCTGTATTCCCAGGACAGTAAGTGTCACTGTCACCAGAGTTTTGCTCTGATATCTTGATATTGGGGTTGTTGCAGAAATTTGTCGATTTCTTGTGGTAGCTCTGGGGAAGTTTAGGTCTGATGTGGTTTTGGTGGTGTACTGACTCTAAGTGCATGCATTTCTGACATCAGCTTCCCCTCTTTCTCATGACGCTGCAGTGGTTTAGGGGAGCTGCTGAAGGACATACTTTTGAAAATGAGTTTTCCATAGCTCTCTAATTAGGGTATAAGTATCATTTATAGTTTTGGAATTTAATTTCATCATTTTGATTGATATATATCATGCTGTAAAAATATGATTAATGCTGTGTCTCAAATTAGATACTTAGATCAGCACACCTACATTTGTTTCAGTACATTTCATTGAGTTAATAAGCAACTAGTCCATACCCATTGAGTACAGCATACCATACCATGACTTAGTCATACCAAAAATTAGAAAGAAACAACAACATTGGTCCACAGGGGGAGCCACAGCAATCGGTTGCATTTCAGCCATTTTTAAGCATTTTTCTGTTGTTATAGCACCACCCAGTTGCCAATTAGAGTTAAATTTCTCCAGTCACCTTGAGGCGTCCTGTTCTACATATCTACCAAGTTTAGTAAAAATCCTTATGGCGGTTAGGCCTAGATAAGAAATGAGCTCTCTAGCGCCCCCATTTTGTTTGATGGGGTCAATAATGGAGGGTCCCCTCAGATTATGTGTGGTCATATGCCTACAAAGTTGCGTGGTGATGGGTGAAACCCTTGAGATGTTATACACCTTTATGTGATGAGCCACGCCCTCCGCAATATTCATTGCCTTATAGAAGCTCAGTTTTAGTAAGTTTTCCAACTTTTGCCAAGAGGGAACTTTAGATATTGGTCCCTAGATTATGTTCACCCAGTTTCATGCAGATCGCTCAAACTTCCCAGCCTGGAAATCCAGACCCAAATCTAGAAAGATTTAGGATCTGGCTAGTGTTTTTCAAAAAATTCAAAATGGCGGAAAATCTATATCAGCGGAAGTTATGGGTTCTTGAGGCAAATGTGTTCCTCATGAGGAGAGGCATCTCTGTGCAAAGTTTCATGTCTCTACGACATACGGGGCATGAGATATGCCCATTCAAAGTTTGCAATTTCAGTCGGTTGCTATAGCGCCCCCCTTTGGCCAATTGATATAATATTGCTTCATTGGCATCCTCCCATGACCCTCTACCACTGTGCCAAATTTCACATGGATTGACCAAGTCAGTGAGGAGAAAAATGTGCAGCAGAGACACAGACACACCCACAGACAGAGTTTTCATCATTATGTAGTAAGATTTTGTGGAATACAAACTTGTGCAAAATCTGAAGCAAGTTGATTTTACTCATCACCACAGCCTCCGTATGTGAATCAGTTCCCTCTGGTTTGCAGTGAAGCAGTCTGTATGTCTGGGGCTTTTATTGTGAAAGGTAAGAACGGTAGGAGTAAAGCCAATGCGCTGCTGCTGACCGTGTGGGAGGCAGTAAAGCCTTCACCATCTTGGTTTTGACTGTAGAGTTTCTGTGTTATTATTTTGCAATGCTCATAGATCCAGCACAATGCTCGTTAGCAGCAGACTGGCAGCAAGTGATTGTTTATCAGATCAGCTGATGTTTGATCATAAAAAGCGATTGCAAAACTCAAGATGGTCAGTGTTGCGGTCACTGTTTGGACCTGACTAGCGGCATGGTGGTGCAGTGGTTAGCATTGTTGTCTGCATGTTCTCCCCGTGTCAGCGTGGATTTTCTTCGGGTACTCCAGCTTCCTCCCACAGTCCAAAGACATGCAGGTTAACTGGTGACTCTAAATTGTCCGTAGGTGTGAATGTGAGCATGACTGGTTGTCTGTCGAATGAACGAATGAATGGTTAGCTGTGTGTGTATGTGAGAGAGAGTGTGACACAGATAGCAGACGAGCAGCAGAGCCATGTACCCCTAAATGACACCTCTATAAGCATGCAGGTAGAGACTGTCAACACAGTTTTTTATTACCTGACTATTTTGGTGCAGACATTACCCACCAGTGTGGCGGTCAGCCCTCTGAGATTTACTTGCCAAATGGAGTATCTACCTGCATTTGGCGCACAGCGGGTGCTAATTTTGGACCCTGCATGTAGTACACTGTGTACTCTGTGTCCTTACCTGTGTAGCGCTTGAATTTTGACAGGGTAGTGTTGTGTTAAATCAAACATGGCCATTGTGCACTTACTTACTGCCAACATTTGACCAACAGTTGTCACTTGCCAAAATTTATGCTTACTATATCTGCTCGTTTGCTCATTTGACTTCTCTGTATTCATTTGCCAGCTTCATGAAACCATATTTTGTTACTGTCAAACACTGTCAAAAAATAGGTTTAGATAAAGTTAAAGTTCATGAGGAAAACAGGTGCAGCAGATGCATTGTCTCTCAAAGCCTAATCACAACCAGTCCAGGGCTGTAAGATTCACCCTGAATGCACAGCAGACCCAGACTACTGTGTCATACACTAATGTGTGTGGAGTATGCACAAGGAGCAAATGCTCTTGAATTCTTGTGTTCAATGCTCCTTCTGTGACTTGAGAGTATTCCCAAAGAGAGGTCCAGCACTGAAGCAGGTTGAATTTATCTGTCTAGACTCATAAATGTTCATATGGAACATTAGGCAGGAGCTGTTGTTGTTGTTTTGAGTCTGATATAAAAAGTCTCTGTTGTCTTGTTGTCAGGGTAATAGAAAGAAAGTAAATTCCTTCTCAGCAGTTCAGTAGAACATATCTTTTTCCCCCCTCATAATTCAGGTCCTCAGGTGTCACAGAGTAAGCTAAAATAATGTGATTATCTGAAAAGAGGGGAACATTACCTTATAGATGAACTCTTGTGGCACTGAAACTGACATAAATGCAAATTATACAAAGAACTGTATGACTTGTTGCTGTCAAGGGCACACGGATGGAATTCAACACTATGAATATTGATTTTCATTTCTGCAAAGTATGAGAACAAAGGGTTTTCTATAGGAGCCTTTCAAAGTCTGGTGTCAGCAGTAAGTGCACACAAAGTAGTCATTTGTACTTATGCATGTATAATTTAAAAAAGCAAAAATGTATGTAAAGCACTGCAAAATATGCCTTCTTGTAAGGCTAAAACCAGAGGCAGAGCTGTGTACTGTGTCTGTCCAAAATAAAACCGCATTAAACAACGCATTTAGATTCTCTGGGAACTGACAGCTTTTTACAGTTTTTGCACTTCATCACACAGTGACATGTGCAACTACAGCCAAAGCTATAGGGCAACAAGGGAGGAAGGCATTACCTGTCATGTTTTTACATGCTCTTATTGCATTTTTTCCACTGAAACTGACTGAACCCCATATTTTTGTCCAAAAATGTATATACTGAGTGAAAACTGAGAGCTTTATTCCTACCTGGCTGCTCTGGCCACAAATACCACAACATTCACTCGCTACTGATACAATAACTCAACACTAATTATAGTAAATTATAAGTAAACTAGTCCATACCCATTGGTAGCTTTGTCACCTTCTACCTATGCCAATCCTCAATACATAGATTGACCACATCAGTGAGTAGAAAAACGTGGGACAGACAGAATGACTGACTGACAGAATGACACACTGACAGTTTCCATGATTATGTACAGCATACCATACCATGACTTAGTCATACCAAAAATTAAGCTCAGTTTTAGTAAGTTTTCCAACTTTTGCCAAGAGGGAACTTTAGATATTGATGTAATATTGCTTCATTGACATGCTCCCATGACCCTCTACCACTGTGCCAAATTTCACATGGATTGACCAAGTCAGTGAGGAGAAAAACATGGAACAGACACACACACACAGAGTTTTCGTCATTATATAGTGAGATTAATTAAGATATCTCAAGGCACAATTATTGCATTCATGCACAAAATTAGTCCAAAAAGTGACCCAACACGTACCTTCCAGTAGGGCTGAACTGTTAATCACATCCAAACGCAAAGGCTGCAATTTAAAAAAAAAAAAAAAAAAAAAAAGAAGCTACACAATCCAATCAACCAGAGGCTCAGAAACACCTGGCTCTGTGGGTGTCACAAGTGCACACACACTGCTTTACGTTTGGAAAGTAAGGAAAGCAACTTTTAAATTGCATTATGCAGCCGGTTGCTCGCTGTGCTACTTTGTGAAAATGGCCAATGCCCGGTTTAAGTGCAGTTCCCATGTTTACATGTTACCTTGCTAAGAGCAGCGTCATGTGTGGATGGTGAGTCCAGCAAGTGGAAGAGGAGGGCCGGGAGATATGACCTCAAACAGATATCACGATTAATTTGACATTTTACCTTGATTGCGATTAATAAACTTTTTTTTTTTTTAACAAAGTTTGTACTATGCTCAACTCTTAAAGCTGGGATATTTTTGCTCATGAAAGAGAACATATCTTATCTTTGTGATTTTAAAATAATTGAAGAAAACACACACAGATTAACTGTTTTCTGAATCTTTTTCATATTGTGTAGCCTTTGTAAATGCTTGTGCTATGGAGAGCTGTTTACTGGAGGCACTTGTGTGTTCAAATGACGGAGATGACATGTCTCCTTGGTACAAGCTGCTGAAGTTGCTCACTTGGCTCGGTTTTCCATTTCTCCTCCATGTTGCTTCCAGGTCATAGACTGGATGGGGTGGAGTCACTTGACTACATATGTAGTAGTACGTTTTAAGGGGGCACTACAGGAACAATCAGTGGGGAAAGAATGAATTAAAAAAATAATTAATCACCGACATTAGCAAGATTACATTGGTGAGAGGCTCTGAATGTCCGTTTCGATTAATTTTCAATTAATTGTCCAGCGCTAAGAGAGAGGGAGAAAGAGATAGTGACTTTACTCAGAGCAAACATGTTGGTGATGGGAGCAGGGAATAAATTAGACTTTAAGTGGTAGTAAATGTACAGTCCATGTTCTAGTTTGTCCATAAATAAATGCTGCAGCTCCTTCAGACCAAGTGAAGTCCCATGTCTAGCCTCCTTTTTGAGGGGTAAAGTGAAGCCCTGGTTCATCCCAAAGCAATAATGGAACCTATTGGCTATCAAAGCCTTTGGGAGCAACATTAAATTTTTCGGGGCTTCTCGGGTAGCCAGTGGATAGCCACACCAAGACTTTATCCTTTGTGTGCTGATCGTTTCAGCTAATCTGGATGCTGATTTCTGCATATGAATGCGGATTAAAATATTCTAAAAAGCAGCTATTATAAAGCTAACCTGTCGTCAGATGCTAAATTTCCGTCAATACGTCTCTCAACACAGACTGTTTATCTGCCGCTCAAATGTGATTAGTCAATATTATTCACTACACGACTACAAACCATACAGTCTATGCTACAAACGGACACTAGAACATGTCACATATCAAAATCTTGTACCCTTGCCTGTAGCCTCTGCATACATTTACAGGTATCGGTTTGTAGGGATTATCCATAAAGTGAGCATCAACCTTTGTGAAGGCAAAACTTGGTCTCCCCACTGCTTCCCTTCTAACAAGGCTTTGAATCATCTACATATTTTAAAGAGCCACAGTATACTCTTTAGTTTGCGTCTGTTGTTTTTTTACAGATTTAATTTAAGTTATGATGATTATATCACATGTTTGCAAGGCTTCATGTTGCAAGTTATAATATTCTTCTGTGACTGAAGGTTTTTTTACAATCCAGTATCTTATTAAAGATATGTTATGCAATTTATGCATCACTTTATCTCATTTCATCACGACACGTAGGACTGGCCTTCATGAAAGAGCAGTTCATATGTTGACAGTATCCAGTGTTTTGGTGATACTAAAGAATGATTTATTGCATTCGTATAGTGAATAATACAGAAGATAAGAAACTTAAAAGGTGAATATTCTCCCATATCACTCGGCCTCACTTTTCAGGCTCTCTCCTTGTTTGTGCCAATGAGCGTCACTTTCAAAGACTGTGGGGAAAAGGATGTCTCATTCATGTCAGAGCCACTCTCCATCTCCAGTAATCGACTCTTGAGATTTTCAAGAAGCATTATCATCTCCACTGTGAATTATTGTATATCCCATCTCTGCCACTCTCTACTTGCTCGGATCCCTTTTATCTCTGCATTTAGATCAGCTTGTATTGTTTCCTCACAGCCCTCATAAAAAGCTTTTCATGGATGACTGTGTGCAAGAGGGCGCAGAGTTCAACGTCAGTCTTAACAAGCAGGAAATCTCAATATCAACTTACTGTGGAAGGAGGGTTTACTAAAGTGCAGTGAGCAGCAACACTTAACACAGTTTATGCACAAGCATATGGAAACATCTACTGGTGCAGTATTTAAATCAGAATACTAAAACCGTTATTTAAAGATGGATTATCTAACTTTTGACCACAATGAAACAGCAGCGACCAAAGTAAAATCACAGAAATATAGTCCAGAGATAGTCTGTACTGTGCACTATATTAATACTGGAAAATGCATCAAAAATAATGGGTACTACAAAGCTGGTTAGCAACTAGTTAATTTAACTAGTTAACTAATTTTAAATAGGGTTTTCCTATTCAGCGACGAACATGTTCATGTGAAATAGGCGGGGGTGTTAATTACAAGCGACATAATCAAAACCATGAAATAGGCTGCTTCATTTCATATAAGATGAAACGTTACTGAAAGTGTCTTTTTAGACTTTGGTATAAATAGTGTGGCCAGATGCAGCCAGGGAACGTTGAATGGAAGCTGCATCTTGTTCTGGATTTTGCTCCGTCATCACTGCACACTGGGTTTGAACCAGGAACCCTCCTGCTGTGGGGCGGCATCACCTCCCGCCAAAGACATACAGGTTAATTGGTGACTCTAAGGTTAATTGGATGCCAGTGGGATAAGCGGTTACAGAAAATGAAATGAAATGAAATTTTTGCATCATGGTCAGTCAGCTGGAAACTTGGTATCTGCAATAAAGGTGCTTCTCGCATGCCCGACAAAGAAAGTACTAGTTTCTTTAAGAGAAAAAAAAAGACTTTTTTAATCACATGCATTACTTGTAATTTGTAACTACCCATCTCTGGGTAGACTGGATAGACTTTTCTAAATGGCTCAAGCTATTATCTGTATCATCTTATAAATCACCTCTGAAATCTCTCTAATGGACTTCTAGTTTTCATACATTGATTTGTAAACCTGCACTTACTTTTTTGGCCACTTGGTGGCAGCAGAAACAAGATGTAAACACAGTATTGACATATCATTGCCTTTAAGTTGATTCAGCCAGCTTGTTAGCAAACAGTTGACTATTTACACATCAAGCTATTAGAAAACAACATAATTATTTATGGAGAGTTTTGTGTTTCTGTCTCCCCAATAAATTATGGTTTAAGTAAGTACTCTCTTTTAGCTTTGTTTAGGTCTCTACCAATCCCCAAGGGAAAATCGGTCTCTTTAGCTGCTTAACTGAGTCTGTCTGCTGTTTGGTGCTGAGCAGGAAGTGTGCAGTGGCTTTTTTGAAAAATTTTCCAAAGAAAAAAAGCGCCTGGCTCTAGTTAAGTGGCTGGACAATAAGATAAAACTAAAAAGCTCCATAAAGACAAATCAAATATTGTCAAACCAATTACATTAATGTTATTACCTTTATTACATGTTCATGGTACTGTGGTCCTCTTTGTAAGCTGTTTTTAATTTAGGTAGTCGAGAGATTTGTTTTCCAGCTTCACTCTGCACACCTTTGGAAAGGAATATTAGCCAAACACTTGAATTCAAATTAAATACAAGAGATGTAACAAGAGCCCGTGAAAGGCTGTTGAACATACTTTAATTTGCATTGAGAATAGTAATTGACGGACAGGCAATATTGGATCATCTAGAGACACAGACGCTCCTACAGTTAGATATATGCACATATCTCTGTTCCTTCATGTGCAGGAACTGTATATAGTTACGTTTAATTGTCTCTGACCAACAGTCCATTTTATTCATGCTATAAGGTTTGTTGAAATAAAGGAATGTGAAGCGTCTCGGCAGAGCAAATTTAATTCACAGTAACATCCAGTCTTCCTTTACAGTGAGATCCAACAGCCGTCTGAGATCGCTTTGATAACAGAGCAGCTGTCACTGTTTAGTTTTAGTAACTTGTTTTGATGAGACAAAATGATCTGCATACTGACATCTCAACAGCATCTGCAAAAAAAAGACACATTATTCACGAAACAAAAGTAGGAAATGAAAAGCGTGGGCTTGTTATTCTCCAAGGGGAGAAAAGGCAAGATACAAGAAAAGTCTTCAGAGAATGTTTTTAAATAAATAAATGAAAGGTTTGTGAACATAATTTATGCAGGAGTTTGATTTGCTACCTAGAGGTAGCAATGTCAAAACCAAGAAAACCTCTGACTGGTTAAGTGAGTTGGTCAATAGCAATGCTTCCCAACTGGTGGGTTGAGGTCCAAAAGTGGGTGGCAGGTCCATTCTGGATGGACCACAATTGACTCACAAATGTGTCAAGTTTGTAAGAAACACACTTTATTTTTAAGTACAGTAAAGTGCCAGCACAGAGCTTTTATTTTGAAGTGCCATTTCCTGCTGTAGACTAAAGCCTAGTTCACATTACACGATTTTCACCTTGATTTTGCATCGCAGCGACTCGTAATCTTTTGAGTGTTCATACCTGGCGACGTGTGTTTCTGTCATCGGGAGTCTCGCCAACTGCGTTACAACCTATGTTTGCACACCACAAGATTTCTCCACCGAGCCCTCGCCGACAGAGCCCCAGATAACACGGTGACGTCACCAAACTTGGAGACGACACATCATAAAGGCATGAATATTCTTTATTATCCCGGGTCCAAACACAACACGCTACCCATGATCCTGTGGACGCCGTCATTGTTGTTGTAGCTTGCCGGCTGGCTTGTCAGTGTTGCCAGATCTTGGGAGAGAAACAAGCAAGCCAACAGAAAATAAAATGGCATTTATATGACAATGCAAAAAATTGATCATCAGCTGCAATGCAATGAATTGACTAGTTGTGTCCAAATTTGACAAATAAAAGCCCCTATTGAGAGGACACTTGAAGTGACTTGTTGGCCTGTAGTGACATATTTAGACTAGAAATGCATGCTCTGGGGGATTCACCGCCTGAATTAAGACACAGTTAAAAGACAGAGACAAGAGAGAGTTCAAACCAGTGGACTCATGTACACATGTACATGCATTTTTCTAGCCAAGATGTTTAAACACCACAGATAAATGCTCCGCAAACTGTTGATTAATTTAGTAACGCTCTCAATATGCACTCCAATTACATTGTTTGATCCTGCATTGATGTTTCAGGCAGATGCCTCCACATCCTCAGCATGCAAACTGACAACTGTGTTTAATCCAAGCACTGGTGAGCTGTGCAAAATACAGTAATGATGTGCAGCCTTGCAGCAAATGGGAGCTGTCATTTTGTAAACAGAACAAAACCCACTGTGGAAGATTATTAATATCACAAAAAGAAAATGTCAGACGGCATTAAAATGTTTACATGATGAATCCATAAATAATCTGAAGTAACATTTTTTCTTTATTGCCTATCCTAGAGGACTTTTTAGGTAGAATTGATTTTCTGATGTGAAGTAAGAGATGAGACATTATTTATATTGCACCTTTCTAAGAACATACATCATTGTGCAGTTCACAAGAATGTATATAACCTTTATTAATCAAGTAGCTCATAGAGATAAAGATCTCTTTTGCAGGAGAGACATAAGTTAAGAAAAACAAACAAAGGCACATACAGCAGCAGTGACAGTCGCAGGCAGAACTAAACAGATGCAAAGTTTAAAGGTATGCTATGCAGGATTTTCCTTAAAATCCCGCAAAACACAATTTATACACTCACTGGTCACTTTATTAGGTACACCTTGCTTGTACTGAGGCATCAATTTAACAAGGTGCTGGAAACATTCCAGACCAGGCAACGTTTTTCCAATCTTCTATTGTCCAGTTTTGGTGAGCCTGTGTGAATTGTAGCCTCAGTTTCCTGTTGTTAGCTGACAGGAGTGGCACCTGGTGTGGTCTTCTGCTGCTGTAGCCCATCTGCTTCAAGGTTGGACAAGGTGTTGCTGGTTCAGAGATGGTCTTCTGCACACCTTGGTTGGAACCAGTGCTTATTTGACTTCCTGTTGCCTTTCTATCATCTTGAACCAGTCTGGCCATTCTCCTCTGACCTCTGACCTCTGGCATTTTGGCTCACTGGATATTCCCTCTTTTTGGAACCATGCTCTGTAAACCCTAGAGATGGTTGCGTGTGAAAATCCCATTAAATACTCCAGCCTGTCTGGCACCAACAACCGTGCCACGTTCACAGTCACTTAAATTACCTTTCTTCTCCATTCTGATGCTCGGGTTGAACTTCAGCAGCCCGCCCTCTGCATGTATGTTGTTATTGTCTTATTATTTTGCTGTGTTTGGGACATTCCTGGGCACAGAGTACAGGTCATGTCAGGATTTATAAGAGAAAGCTGTGAAAATTGCAGACACAGCACTGAAAAACAAGAATCTAGCGGATCTGGGGTCCACTTGTACCACTGGCAATATTATTAACAGCAGCTGACGATTCCTGCATAATATACTTTTTAAATGCGTAAAAATGGCCGGCAGAATGAGACATTCAAGTTTTAAAGATCCTTTGTAACAGTCTAAATTTCATTTATGAGGTGCAGAGTGGTGGAAAGCACTCTGTCCAAGTTTAGTATTTACAAGAGAGGTAGCTACATTTAAACAGGCCTGAGATCCTGCCTAAAATACTAAGGCAGCTTTTGCAGTGCAGATGATGATGAGTGCCGATGCTGAGTGGTAATGAGGTATGTTTTCAGTAATGGAACGCATCACACAGAGAATAAATAAATTAAAAAATGAAGCAAAACTGAGTAAACATAAAAAACAGACTTGGAAAAACAGAAACTACACAAAGGCTTTCTCTGTCTGTGTGTGTCTGTGTGTTTGTGCGTGAGTGGATAATGTTGTGGGGACAAATCTGTTTATACAGTCGCATTGTTGGGACTCATCTTCCTTTTGGGACCAAATCCAAAGTCCCCACAACGTAAATCATTATTTTTCAAGGTGAGGACTTGGGTAAAGGTGAGGGCAGGGTTGGGTTAAGGTTAGGGTAAAATTAGGTTAGGCCAAGGTTAGGTTGAGGGTTAGTCTCTGGGAAATAAATGCAAATCAATGTATTGTCCTCAGAAGTCAAGGATACACAACTGTGTTTGTGTTTGTATGTGTCACTTGCACAGTTGCCCAGACTGAGCACTACACAATCAAAGCCAGAATTGAATTCACTGTTCAAACATCATCCAAAATCGGGTTAATTTCCATTTCCAAAACAGCCCCACACAGAAATTCGCCACAGCATGGCAACAGCAGAGAGCGTCTGTTACAGCGGGAAGCGTCTTCTCCCTGTAGCATTCACTACTGAAGGACAGATGATCATTATGTGATCAAAATGGATTGTCAGTGGGGAGCAGCTCCAAGCAGGGATTACTTCGATATGACAGGATGTGTTATTGTGTAGCATATCCCTCATGAAAAATGCTCACGACACTGAATTATAAGTTAAGTATGAATAAAAGCATGAAAATCAAAAGGCATTTGATTTTGTCACGGGCAATTTCTATAACATATGATTCTTAATCGCTCTTAAGCTCCGCTGATTGAGGCTCAACTCAACCAATGACAGGCCTCCAAATAAGCTCTTTATCAGAGACAGATGAACAACTAAACCCAGAATCTTTGCAGCTTTTACTTTTGAGCATTCATTCATCCCACGGTGTTGTTTTCAGGGGGATATTGGTAGAAATGGAATATGATGTTCACAACTATGTTTGCGTTAGTTTATAATAGAGTTTATGTCAGCTGGCTGTTGTTGTCTGGCAGATAAACATATCAGCAGCTAAATTGGGAATATGCCAGATAAATACATAAATTCAATTATAGCAAAATTAAAAAGCCTCATATTGTGTGAGCTATAACATACGTTGCCAGGACATTTTAAATAAAAACGTCAAGCAGAGTATGTCCCTGCCCCTTCAGAGCATACGTCACATCCACAGTGGTCACGGCGTGCTTGGTGTATTTAGGTGACGGCATCATAGATCACTTTCTCCAGGAAGACCTCAAGCACACCATATGTCTCTTGTTAGAAACGACCAGAGATGAGCTTAGCTCCACCATGGTGAGCCAGACGACATGGGAGCAGCCCAGCTTCCTTTCAGTGCTCAAATTGAGCAACTGGAGACACCGTGGCCCAGAGCTCTGCGTCTGGCATGTGATCTGCAACGATAGTTTCAGTGTCTGGTCAATTTTTTTCTGTCAAGCTGCAACCAAAACTGGCAGCAAAACACACTGAAAATCTGTTTTTAGAACAGAGCAGAGATGCAGAATCGCTTGCTGACCAGTGTGGAGAAATGTGCTTCAGCAGCCTGGCGACTGCTGACAGGCAGCTGGGTGATGGCGGTGACGCTTGGTGCACCGAGTCCTTTTCCTCCGCCATTAAACCTGTGATTAACCTTTTGCACTCCACCCCCATTTTGTAGCAGAAATGCCTAAAATGACATACCCAAATTAAAATGATTCTAGCTTCTGCACTGCTCTGACTACATGCATGAGGTCTTGCCTGAAAGAAAACTCCTGGAAGTTTCTTGTGAAATTGTCAGAAACACTCAAGGTGATACAGAGACAGAGTAATTGGGCCTCTGAAGTCAGTAAAAAATGTAAGATTTTGGTCCGCCTAAAATAAAAAAGGTTTTTCAGGATGAATAACTGTCTGTGGCTTCATCTGTGGAGGTAAATGACAGTATGGGGCTGTAGGCACACTATCAATAAACACTCATTTCAAATTTGAAGAAGAAAGCACAAGGTATGACCATTTTACAGTGTTATTTCCATGAAAAGATCCAGACGGAGCTCTAAAATTTAAGTCGGTCTCTCGGCTTCATAACAGTACTGTCAGTGATCAAACAATACTCAGACAGCTTCTAACATTGTACCTTATTGAAATCAGGTGTGATTGTGATAGCTGATGTTGTTTTTGACACAGAAACACCATAAAATATCACCAAAATAAAGCCACATGAAACATGAAAGTTATGATTCCACTTTCTAGACGGTATATCTCAGCCAAAAATAGTGGCAGGAGTGAGACTCTTACATTTTATAAGCCAGCTAAGTCCCCGCTAACGGCTCCGCATATGATCGTGAGTAATCCTTTAACTTTTCCCGTTGAAAAACGGCATGACATGACTTGTCACCACTCATCGTGATTTTGGACCATGTGTGTTTAGGCTGGTCTTGTGTGAAATACATAATAAATAAAAGAAAAACAATATTATTTTTGAAAAGTCGAGAGCTTCCTGAATCTGGCAAGGGGGGGTGGGAGGGGAGTGAGGACATCGGCATCCTCGCGGAGTTAGACTCTGTTCAATAAGCTGTTTCTTCATTTAGGGTATTCTCAAGTTATTCAATTTTCAGTATTTTATTGCTGTTTAAATGTAGGCTATCATGTTTTTTATATGGCCAGAATTCTGGAAAAATAATTGCCATATTGGCTGTCAAAAAAAGTCTATCAAACTCTGGTGTATAATCACGTGAAAATAAGAACCTTGTATTTGTAACTTAACACATAGTCCTCCATGTTGTTTTGTAGTAGCTCTGAATGGACACACCCAACACTGGCATCCACGTTTTTGCTTCAGCCACCATAGTTCTACTGCATGCTTGGTACATGGGAGAAGTTTCAGTTCTTACCACTAGATGCCACTGAATCCTACATATTCGACCTTTAAGTGAATTTTCTACAGACAGAAGCACAGATCTGCAGCCAGACACTTCTACTGTGGGGTTGTTTTTAAAAGGTTAATTACTCCAAAGATCATAGACGCAAATAATATAAAGTAGTTTGGTGACAGTTTATATGATTGCGTCAATCCCACTCTATTTTAGTCTTCTGTTGTATTTCACATGGTTACATCAAAAGTGACACAGCAGTGTTTGCTTCGTAATGCATGTCACTAAGAAAACATGAACAGCTGAATTAAAAAGGAAGCTCGGACACGCAGGATCAATTAGCTCTGGATATTCCGACATCTCCCACAAAAACAGGCAGAAAACTGAGCCACATCTGAGCAATCTGATGTGTCAAGATGTGTTTTACAGCACTCTGGTGTTGTTTGCACATGATTTAATGATGGTAAACACAGTGGACGGCCATGTGTAATGGCAACAACGTATCTGCCCTCCTGGCCTCTGACAGCTGCGGTGGTTTAATGAACTGAAGATGAAGCATTACATACAGCACAAAGCAGCAGCGGAGGAGAGATAGTTGGAATCACTCTTATTGTTTTATGATAAATGCAGACTGATTTAGTGCCCTTCCAGCTTTACCCACATTAAACGCTATTTTTTTGAAGCCTCTGCCACAAAATCAACTTTGTTCTCAAAATATTACAACTTTATTCTCACTTGTTTGAAATTAAACAGCAAAAAAAAAATGTTAATGAAAAATTAAAGAAATTATTATATAAATAGCCTATAATAAATGTTAAGCAAGAGAAAAATATCCCATTTAATCCCGTTGGAATTTTGCCATGAATTACACGTATGATGTATACCTATTGGAGAGATAATTTTACAACTCAATAAAGTCACAGTTTGTTGCAGTACCATATAGTTTTATGTGAAACTGCCTGGTGAACTACATCTCTGGTGTTGCACAATATACGTCACCTACATGCTCTGATGTGTTTTATCCAGCAACTCTAGCGTCCTTTTATCAGCTGGCAAGTAAAAGAACGAGACCTGTTGCTTGCATGAGTCGCTTCAGAGAAAGCTAGATTTGTGTTATTGTTTTAATTTCGTTTGGTCACAGTCTTATACTTCAACAGTTTAACAGCAAACTTGAAAAAGTATCTCTTAACATCTATCTCTTCAACAAACATCTTGTGTTTAATTCATGGCACAATTTAAATGGGACTAAAAAATTATTTTCAGCTCAGGACTACTGGAACTTAAAGACTTAGTTGAGTCATGGACACTATAAATTATGTATAAAGCAATAGAGTGTTACCAGAGCATTTACAGAAGTTTGTTTTTATTGCAGAGGACGAGGAGCACAGAAGAAAATTTCTCTTTAAGTACCAGTGTTCACGGACTGCATTAAAACAGATGTGCACCTCAGTGGTGGGCGTAAAACTGTGGAATTCTCTACACGATGATTTAAAGGGTTGTCTAAATATTTTTCAGTTTAAAAGAATGTATAAAGAAAGAACAGTTAGACTATACTAGTCCATACCCATTGAGTGCACAGTTGCCCTCGTACAGTTCACATAGATTGACCACGTCAGTGAGGAGAAAAACGTGGGACAGACAGAATGACACACTGACAGTTTCCGTGATTATGTACAGCATACCATACCATGACTTAGTCATACCAAAAATTAGAAAAAAAACAAAACATTGGTCCACAGGGGGAGCCACAGCTATTGGTCGCATTTTAGCCATTTTTAAGCATTTTTCTGTTGTTATAGCGCCACCCATTATGTGATGAGCCACGCCCTCTGCAATATTTGTTGCCTTATAGAAGCTCAGTTTTAGTAAGTTTTCCAACTTTTGCCAAGAGGGGACTTTAGATATTGGTCCCTAGATTATGTTCACCCAGTTTCATGCAGATCGCTCAAACTTCCTAGGAAGAGATCCATTTGAAGTGTTTTTCAAAAAATTCAAAATGGCGGAAAATCTATATAACTGGAAGTTATGGGTTCCTGGGGCAAATCTGTTCCTCATGAGGAGAGGCAGCTCTGTGCAAAGTGTCATGTCTCTATGACATACGGGGCATGAGATATGCCCATTCAAAGTTTGCAATTTCAGTCGGTTGCTATAGCGCCCCCCTTTGGCCAATTGATGTAATATTGCTTCATTGGCATCCTCCCATGACCCTCTACCACTGTGCCAAATTTCACATGGATTGACCAAGTCAGTGAGGAGAAAAACGTGAAACACACACACAGACAGAGTTTTTGTCATTATATAGAAAGAAGATGATGTTGTCACGTAGAAGCTGTTCACAATAATAACAGACTGATTAAAATACAGTACTGGCGCAGTGTCTCCGCCATGTTGCAGGAGACCTTGTGAGTGAGTAGGCCGGGTTTGGACGCAGAGGGAGAGTGGGGGCGAGTTTGCCCGAAGAGTGTGAGAGATGATAACACTGGCAAGGCTTAATGGAAGAAATGGCTTATGAAATGCAACATCAGATTTATCTACATACACAGTTTTGTCTCATTCTATGTTACGTTTAAAACACATTGATACCTTAAAGAGTCCATATACTGCCTTTTTAAAGATGTTGACTATCCCATTTCAGTATCCCTGTTTTTAGTCTTCATGCCACCTTTTAATTTCCTGTCATCCCCTGACTTTATGCTACCTTCTTAAGGCATAAATACTGTTAAAAAGTGTTTGATGATGAGGTTTTTGCAGCGTAGTGATGCTGTGTTGCTCCAGTACTTTTTAAACTCATGTTCCCTTGAGCAGCACAGGGAGTGTTAGTGTAACACTGACAGTCTAGTGTCTGTATTCCTTCTGTCTGGTAGTCAGTCCCACTCTCAGCCATTCCACACTGCAGTGGTGTAAGTGTGAAAAGTTCAAATATTGGTCTTTCCTGTGAAGCTGGTTAGGCAACGACTGCTCGGTGCCAACATCAGCACAAAGGGATGAGAGCAGTGAGAGGCTCTGCCCAGTCTGTGGTGAGCTGTGTTTGAGATGTAGGAACAACACCAGTGTGAAGCTGTGATTTTGCTGCGTAGCCTCACAAATGTAATTTCATAATTCCCCGTCAGTGTTTCTGTTCTTGTTGTACGTGACAGGATGTTTTTGGCATCAAGTGTGCAATCCTGGCTTCACATGAGATTTGTTTCTTCATCCTCTTCCTCCAACACACTTACACATACACACTCCCCGTCCTGCCAAAACAAACCCTGAACAACTTGAGAAAATTGGAGGAAATGTGAGAATTTAACCCCAGAGACTTGCTGATGCAGTTGCCACTAATCGTTTATATTTACGCACTTGCGCAAATTCCAATTAACATCTTATTCACCAGAGGAGTTGCTGTTAGTCACAGCTGATGGTTTTGCCAGTGAAGTGGGAGAGGGGTGTTTATTTAAGGGCAGTTTCACACTTACAGGAAGCGCACCCACAATGATACTTGTTATAGAGTGAATTTTATCCCCCACTGGATATCCTGTTTCATCAAGTGAATCAAGTCTTTGCTTCATCAGTTTTTGTTTCTTCTTTTCTCCTCTGCTAGTCCTGCCGACATGGAGCTCTGTGGGTGCATAGACAAGCTTCTCCAGGGTCTTCATTGCTGCTTCCTGCTGGGCCATCATCAGCTGTAGATGTAACACGTTAGCATTACAACTATAGGTAGGTAGCAGAACGTGCGGATGATTACAGCTCACACTAGAGTAGACCAACACTATGGCTGTGTCTGAAATCACTCACTTCTCACTATATAGTCTACTAAGATTTATTTTGCGCATTGTTGCCTTTAATCACTAGGAGAATGTAGTGTGAAAGGGAGAGAGAGAGAGAGAGAGAGAGAGAGGATGACACGTAGCAAAGCGCCGCAGGCTGGAGTTGAACCCATGCCGCTGCAGCAAGGACGAAGCCTTCTGTCCATGGGGCGCCTGCTCTAACCACTAAGCCACTGACGTTCCATAAACTGTCAATTTAATGTGTAGTCGTCGGCCCCCATAAATCCATTCATCCATCCATTTTCATCCGCGTATTCCGGACTGGGTCGCGTGAGTAGCAGACCAAGCAAATCACCCCAGATGTCCCTTTCCCCAGCGACACTTTCCAGCTCCTCCTGGGGGATCCCAAGGTGTTCCCAGGCCAGATAAGTTATGTCATCTCTTCAGCATATTCTGGGTCTGCCCCGGGGCCTCCTACCAGTGGAACGTGCCCAGAACACCTCTAACAGGAGGTGCCTAGGAGGATTCTGATCAGATGCCCGAACCACCTCAACTGACCCCTTTCAATGTGAAGGAGCAGTGGCTCTACTCCGAGCTCCCTCCAGATGTCCGAGCTCATCACCCTATCTCTATGGCTGAGCCCAGCCACCCCACGGAGAAAACTCATTTCGGCCGCTTGTATCTGTGATCTCATTCTTTCGGTCAGTGCCCAGAGCTCATGACCATAGGTGAGGGTTGGGACGTAGATGGACGAGTAAATTGGTCTGGCGCAGCGTCCACATCACTGCAGAGGCCGCATCAAACTGCCGATCCATCTCACGCCCCATTCTACCCTCACTCCTGAACAAGACCCCAAGATACTTGAACTCCCTCACTTGAGGCAGTAACTCTCTCTCAGCCCAGAGGGGGCAATCCACCAGCAGCTGATAACAGTTACTGTACAGAGTAGGGCTAATAACACTAGCTAATGTTAGCGAGCTGGGTTGCTACTAGCTCTAATTTGTGCCATAATGGTGTAATGCGTAACATTATACATAAAATTCACAAGTTACATGACTGACTAAAAAAACAATTCAACACAACAAAGGTGAAATGGAAAATTTACAAATATGCACGTCAGTATTTTTATGGATGGTTCACCAGCTGACGTTGATATTACATATTTTAATTGTGCGACAGCAATGACGTAATTAACGGTGCCGACAAAATAACCTGAGTCTGAAAGTGTTTTTTTCATATTGCAGAGGAGCTCACAATATAGTCCTCTACATAGAAGTCCCTATATAGTAGGGAGGAGTGAATGAGTGAATGACTTCAGACACAGCCTACGTATGTTTCTCTTTCCTTGCACTTTTGCTCTAATGTGTTTTGGTTGTGAAAACACACACACACAAATCACCATCCTCACAACTGTTGTAACTCGGGGTAATGGCCCATAGTCCAAAACTGAAATATGTTAGATTTACACTGATATGAAACAAAGAAAAGCTGCAAATTCTTACACCAACCCTGGGAGCAGTGAATGTTTGTCATTTTGCTCCATTCATCAATAATCAAACTTGTTATCTTATGAAGCAGAGCTGCCTGGGGTTTCTTTTATTTTATTTCATGTTACATTGAAACCAGGGGAGAAACCATGGCTCAGCCTTGGTCTGTTCACCCATCTGTCTGCTTGTAATCCTCAATAAATCCAGTTACTGATGCCCAAGCTCTTGAACTTCAGTCACAGAATTTAATGAGAATGAATGCATTTATGTACATCATTGTTCATTTGCAGTGGAAGGACACTGGTGGGGACATGCTTTACTTTTTTCCTCTTTCTTGTTTGTGATTGTGCGTCATGATTTAAAGGGTGTGACGTGTGCTTGTTCCCTAATTAGTTTTCGGTGAGGATTTCTTCTTTCCACTAGGGGTTCAGGGTTGGAGGTCTCTTGTGTTGGTTCGTTTTCATGCACAAAAATAACCCATTTAGAGTGAATATTCAGAATAAAGTCATGCGCATGGGTCACAGTAGCATGACTTGTCAATGAGAGGTCGCATTAGTTATGGAATTATATCTGGAAGGATGTGTGCTAGCCTAAATGCTAAAAGGAAATTACATGTAATAGGAAAATGGGAGGACTTGGTCTGTGTGTCTTTTCTCCTTCATACAAACTGTTATTGTTAAGTGAATCATGAGGATTCCAGAAGTTTTATTTTTCCACCAACATTAACTATGCTGCTCCTTCTGAGGAATATGAACAAGCACCACAGTCATGAACATGTATGCATCTACTGAGCTGGAAGAATTTGGAGTTTGGTTGAGCCTGCATTTTTTGTCTTCTTTAGATTATTAATGTTAGCATTTTGAAATCCGTAATTTATAAAGTTAACCCCTAAATATGAATTATGCATGTGTTTTCTCTTAGTCCACACTGTCTGACAGTGTCACGGGCCTGTTATGCTTTCCTTATATTCCTGCTAAAACAGAGCATCTCAGATAGAGGGTGATCACAGGTGTACCAGCAGGGACGTCATGATGAAATTAAAATATTAAAGTGTGTACACATGTTCTTGTAGAAACCAAAAATACAAGTATGAACCTGATAATGAGCATAAGGTTCCTATAAAGAAGCAGTGTGTACGATTTTGGAGATTTAGTGGCGTCTAACAATGAGAGTTGCACACTGCAAATAGGTGAAACGTCTCCTGATTATAATTCTTTCACTCTTTTTCATTATTTTATTGGGAGCCAAATTAACCGCAGAGGTCTCCTCCTCTCCAAAACAAATGGATGTGACTTAAACTGGTAAAAACACTGGAGAAAACAGATTCAAATAATAAATCAGTGTTTCTCCAACGCTGTTTGGTGTGTCAGAGAGGAGCCACCTGCGTAACAACTGCTAATGTGTGCTCCCCTTTTTTCTCTGGTAACTTAACATCCAGACCTTGAGGAGGTTTTAACTTGGAGCGGAATTATCCACAGAGGTCTCTTACTCTCCAAAACAAACTGACTTTTGGATATAAACTCGTAGAGGATGCTGAATAAAGTAGTTTCATGTCAAAATAAATGTGTTTTCCAAAACTCTTGTCACGGAGGGGCTGCCAAATATGGAGGCCAACACTACAATGCAAATCACCCTATCTAGAGTCAGTGTTTTGGTTTGCCTCCTCTGGGCAACTGTAGAAACATGGTGGTGCAACATGGTGATTGCAGTAGACAAGGACCTGCTCCTTATGTAGATATAAACACCTCGTTGTTAGGTAATGAAGGTTATTTTCTGGTGTTTCATACGTTGGTTTCTGCACTCCAGTTTTTAAGCCTCGAGCTTGGCATTACAACCATCACCATCTTGTTTTTTTGGAGCCAGAAGTGACCATATTTGAGCGAGAGGCTGGAGCAGTGAAGAAGCGAGGAGTGGACCTGACTGAGAAGCAAAGGACACTGTCAGCAGACAGCCTGTCACTTGAAGCGTCCTCACCCTTAATTATCATAATTAAATAAAATGTAAATAGGTGAGTTATAAAAAATGTATCCCCCGTACAGTTGTCATTAATGAGGAAATTAGCTAGAGTTTGGCATTTTAACTTAGGGGTCTGTATGGGGATTGACTTGCTTCTGGAAGCAGGTCAAGTGGCCATTAGAAGAACTGCAGTTTTTGGCATTATATTCCATGTCTGCCAATATATCCCCTTAAATCCTACACACTGGAACTTTCAGACATGTTTACGCAGGGAACTATTTAAACCAAAGATTTAATGACTCTAATGGCTGCACTATCCTATCAAATGCACTTAGTTGCTTTTCAACGCTGCTATATAATGCAACCCACCACCAAAATATCCACACTGCCACCTAAGAACTGAAACTTAAGATGAAAATAAGGTTGTTGTACTGGATTGCATTTGACTTTAAAAGTGATCTTTTGTCATGTCCATTCCATGAAGAAATAAGCCCTCCTCAGGATATTAAAACAGAAAACTAAAATAAAACCACTTAAGTCATTATTACTGAACTTAAACTCTATAAGGGTAAAACAAGTCATTTAAAAATTAGATTCAAGCCATCATAACTGACGTTGTTGCCCTTTTCCTCTCACTCGTCGCCTGTGTTTCCTGGCATGTGTGTCATTATGTGGTATGTTTATGTATTAAAGCTGTGGCCTTTACTCGATTTAGCTTTTCATGACAGGAGCCTTGTTTTGCATGTGCACTGTCTCCCAGTTAAGGAATGAATAATGTCCTTGTTTCTTGGACATTATTAATGCATGCATAAACACTGGTGTAAATACACTGCCCTGGGATGGTTATATGTAAAAATGTTCCTTGCTTCAAGTAAATATGCAGGTTGGGGTGGAAGGTGGGCAGAGCTGCAGGAGGTGGTTGTTTCTCAAAGGTTAACTATGTAAGAAGTCTCACTGAGAAGAGAATTATTATTTGAGGACACCTATGACCACACACTCACACAGTCATTCTGTCTGTCCCACGTTTTCTACTCACTGACGTGGTCAATCTATGTGAAACTGCACATAGGCATTGAGGACTGGCATAGGTAGAAGGTGACAAAGCTACCGATGGGTATGGACTAGTTAAAGATAATCCACAGACCTTGTTGTCAAGACTTTCATGTAGGAACAATTTTCTGTCTACCGAACTACACCTACCAACTGAATCACCACGTAGATGAAAGTGTGCATCTACTCATGGACAAGAGGCTTTTGCTTGTGCTTGATATACACATTGATGGCGTCCACCTCAGCTGAGCTGTACATTAGCTGGCTCAGTGGTGCTAGTTGACCTAGCAGTAGAATACAGGCCTCCTTCTGTGCGGTGATTCGGTTGGTGGGCGAAGTTCTGTAGAGAGAAAATAGTTCCTGCATGAAACTGCTCACAACAAGGTCTGTGGATTATCTTGAGTAACCGGGTCATGATTTCTGGAAAGAGACATTAATGGTGAGTTTTCAAATATATTTTTTTTTATGCTTTGGGCACCACAAGCCAAGTGCCACCTAGTTCCATTATATTGGAATTTATTTTTAATGTAATAGGATTAGCTATAGTAATAATTAGATATTATATACATATGGTTTTTACAACCTGCTTTTCAATCACACTCAAATACACATACATTTGCATTGTTGTATCCAAGTGATACAAGACACTGTAACTTAGTAATTTAGTGGTGTATTCATAGAGAGATAGGATTAATACTTAATATTGCACTTTTACTCTTGTGCACAGGTCATTTATGTGTGATTTTGCAACCCATACTCAGTAATAATTCAGCCTCAGTAGCCGGCTCTTTGTATGTATCAAAACTGTATTTGGTGCATAATGGCACATTTTATTTCCCAAAATAACATACAATCACAGATTGATTTGCAAGCAAAAACACCACAAATGAGAAGGTTCCAGCTTCTCAAATGCCAATTTTCGCCATTTTAAATCATTGTATTTTGATTATCTTCCGAGCTGGGGCTGCTGTTTGAGCAAAACAAGCAATTTTAAGACATCGCATTTTATTGAGGGACACCCTGTTTAGATCAAATGATAACTCAGTTAATCAGAAAATGAGCTGATAATAAAAAATCATCTCTTCCATTCAGCGTTTCACAAGTGACAACATGATTATTTCCATAAATACACCATGAAAATGGGGTTATTGTGTTCCCTATGCTGCCTCGCAGCACAATCCACGTGTCCAGCAGGAACATTATTGTAGCGTTGGGCTTCAGCTCGAAAATGCGCTCACTAAACCCCATCAGACTCACAAAGACGCAACAAAATCTGAGTTTAACTGCCTTGTCGACATAACCAGTAGACGTGTTATACAGAGGGAGAGGAAAAGCACCACGCAGCAGCTTAAGGAGATGACTAATGCTTGGGTGGTAGTCTTTTTCATCTTCTGTTAACAAGGTGACGTGTAAAACGATCTGACAGGGCAACATGACCTAGATCTAACTCCATATGGGGGCCACTAATTCACCTCCTTCACAGTTTGGGCACAGTTTATGGCTGTTTCCCCCGGGCTTCTTCTGTTGAAGTGAGACCCATGAAAACAGAAGGAGACAGGGGGGTGAGAGCGGGCCGCTCCACTCTCATTCTTCACCATTGTTTCAGTGGTTCATGTGGCACAGCAGAGGAAGTAAGAGATGACTGTGCTCTGCAAAAACAAAAGCCACTGATTCACAGCAGGAGGAACGTCTTAGATGTGTGTGTCCAAAAGAAACAAAAATCATCAGGAAATTTAATCTGACAAGTCCACACAAATGGAATTTTAAGATGGTGTAAGATGGTTGATCTTTAAAGGAAGACTTGGTATTTTCTAACCTGGACCCTGTTTTCTAATGATTTTGTGTCTCAGTGACTAATGGAGACAACAAATTTTGAAATTGGTCTGACGTAATTCTTACAAGCAATTGTGCATCCTCAGTGTATGTCTACTAAAGAGCCTTTTCTGCCACTGACAGGCTCAGATTGATTTAAGAGTCTGACAACATTACAGAAAGGACCCCACAGAGAAATTCAGCATTTGTCCTTACACTCGATCTGGTCTGTTTGTTATTGTGTGTAACCAAGTCTTGCTGATGGAGAAGCCCTGAAATCTTGCAGCCTTTTCCACATCGTCAAAATCAGCTAAATATTCAGTCATGACTCTGAAAATTTTTTAGATAACCCTAAGCTATGGTTTTTGTACATCAAAATAAGAAATCATTCCTGGCGCTCCTCTCTCCAATTGTCACTAATATTCCCATGATATTTTTTCACGCAACAAGTCGCCTCTCACAAGATTTCAGAGCGATACTTCTGAACAAGTGAGACTGGGTCACAATAACAAACAGACCAGTGAAAGGTAAGGGAAAATCTTTCGTGTCTCTGCAGGGTCCTTTCTGTAAAGTTGTCAGATACTTCTAATAACAGTCTGAGCCTGTGAGCTGCAAAAAAAGTACTCTTAGTGGACTTAAATTGGCGGTGCACAATTGCCCGTTGGGATTACACAGGAGCCCATTTTGCAGCTGCTTCTCTTTCAGTACTGAACCAATTTCAAAAATTGTTGCCTCAGTTAGTCATTAAGACATAAGAAAGTGGTAAAATAGGGTCCAAGTTGAAAAATACAGAAATCTCCCTTTGAGAGATGTACTATTCGCCGCTTTTAAGAACATACACAGATGTAAGTGAAGCAGCTACAGAGTGAGAGAACACTTTTTTCCTCCTTACTGTACAGTTATGCTTTTTTAATTGTTTCAACTCTGGAACATCACACTTACATTAAAGCTGCATACATTAAATTGTGGCCACTAGGAGGCAGAAGACCCCCACAGCAAGCTAACAGACACACTGATCTGACTTAATGCGTGTAGAAATTTTCCCATGGCTAACGTTTTAGCAAACAATTGCTTATCCACTACACAAAGCCAAACTGTCATTCGGTTGGAATTTTGTTTGATGAATTTAAGTTAAATATTCACTCTCTGCTGTGGTTTCCACCAACTCCTGAGAACAATATATGGCTCTTTAGATGTTAAATGTTCCCCTTTCTGTCTGTAGTTTGGTGCTGATCAGGTAGTGTACAGTACATTTTATCAGTGTACTGGTTTTAAACTACCTGTTGTTGTTGCTAAATGGATTGATGAGTGCAGACACTGAACTAAATCGTTAACGTTTTATAAACCAAAACGATGAGCTGAGAGAGGCTAAAACGTTCTGCAGAGCTGGAAAGTTATGCAGTGAATCTTGTATGTGCTTCTCTGGAGGCTTTATAATCACCATTTGAATATCACTATTTAAGCAAAAGAAGATATACTTTATCAATCCCTGAGGGGAAATTAAGATTTTCACTCTGTTGTCATACACACACAGGGCCGAAATACACACACATGCACAAACAGAACATGCATTAAATGGAGAGTTGTCAGAGGGAGGGGGCTACCCATGGACAAGCGCCTCGGCAGTGCCCAGGACGCAAGCTGGCACCTCTCCAGCTACCCTTCCCTATGGGCTGAGCTACCTGTTATGCAGCACAGGTACAATACTTACCTATCCCTACTGTGAATGATATAAACTCACCCCAGTGCGCTTGCCACAATAATATTTAGGACTCATTATGTTGCTTAATGCAGCAGTATGTCTGTGAGCTCAATAAAGCCTATTGTATGAGTTATGGGATGCAACCCTACAGCTGAAAAAGGCTGGAGCCTCTAATGCAAACATAAATGCTATCAGGAGAAAGCTAAAAGTACATCTTAATCACTCTTTATGGGATGATTACACTACATGAATCTGACCTCACCTATTTGCTTTGGTACACACAAAAATACAAACTATGCTTTAAAAGACTGAACTTCATCTGTTTCTGTTTTCATTGTAAGCTGTAAATGTGTTTATGGGCCTCTACACAATGAAATATTAATTGTCTCCATTATTTCGCCATTTGTTCAGATTGCACGCAGCAGGAAAAACAGGTGAAAAGCCTAATTGTGTTTTAAAAATTCTGAGTAATCCCGCACTACCTTAGGTGAGGTAAATTTCAACCACCTGTGTTCGTCCTCATTAGAGCATGAACATGCACATGGAAGAGGCTCGAGGCTGCTTGTATAAACTGGAGTGCATCACAAAAGCCCTTAATGTGGTGAAATCAGAGGAATACAAACAGACAAATCAATAGAAACAGAGAAGATCACACATTTATACAGAGAACAGGCTACCAAAAAAACCTAATGATCAGCACACTAATCATCCTCTGGGAAACTGGTAAAAATTACTCCAAGGCCAGGCTAATTCAAGGATTATTCCAAACCATGTCTGAAAAAGACAGCTTAGAATAAAAAGCCACTTTGATCTGTAGGTTAAAATCATCTCAGAGAAACTGGCCTCCTTATTTTAAAATGTCTGCACATAACTGCATACTAATGTGTGTTCACGCTGGAGTCAAAACAGTCAGGGTATAAAACACTTGATTTTTGCATGTGCTGTTGATGAACACTGCTGTCAAACAATGCAGTGCACAAAGGAAATAGAGGAGATGCTCACAGCTGCATGCAATTAAAATAAATTATGGGTGGTGGAGAAACAGCTCCAGGAAGGTCTTAGGAAAATAAAGTGTTTTATTTTATAATATTTGGACAAACTTTGTCTGTGTGAAGTTTATTTGGCAGCGGCATGGACAGTTTCACACATGCATTTGATCATTTTCATATAGTCAGTAGTGAAATGTAACTTAGTTCATTTAATCAGGTGCTGTGCTTTAACAATTGATATGCATACTAAACAATTTGAAGGTAGTTTAGACTGTCCAATGTAACAGACACAACAGCCCAGTCGAACTATCAATCTTTCTTTAATAAGTTGGAGCGGCAGTACCTCATTTAAGTAGACTCTCATCGCCATGCCCTCTTTTGGGAGAAAACAATCCAGCATTCTGCACAGATGACAGCATCAGAGAGAAGGTTGAAACATATAAAGTTATATGCTGTGTAGTTAGTTGCACCAACATCCATCCATCCATTTTCATCCGCGTATCCGGGGCCGGGTTGCGGAAGCAGCAGGCCAAGCAAAGCACCTCAGACGTCCCTCTCCCAGGCAACACTTTCCAGCTCCTTCTGGAGGACCCTGCGATGCTCCCAGGCCAGATGAGATATGTAATCCCTTCAGCGTGTTCTGGGTCTTCCCCGGGGCCTCCTACCAGTGGGATGTGCCCCGAACACCTCTAACAGGAGGCGCCCAGGAGGATCCTGATCAGATGCCTGAACCACCTCAACTGACCCCTTTCGACAGGAAGGAGCAGCGGCTCTACTCCAAGCTCCCTCTGAATGTTTGAGCTCCTCACCCTATCTCCAAGGCTGAGCCCAGACACCCCACGGAGGAAACTCATATCAGCCGCTTGTATCTGCGATCTCATTCTTTCGGTCACTATCCTGAGCTCATGACCATAGGTGAGGGTTGGGACGTAAATAGACCAGGAAATCGAAAGCTTCCGGCTCAGCTCCCTCTTTGCCACGATGGTCCTGTGCAGCACCTGCATCACTGCAGTTACAAGAATAAATCTTAAAATGCTGATCTCTGATTTGTTTCCCTGCCATATCGTAAAAAATAAGATAGAACACAGGAGCTTGGGGTTTGGCACCAAGCTAGACCAGACTGACATTGCATCATTGCCAACTCTCTCTCCACTTTTGGGGGAAAGAAATGCTCTCACACAAGAAGAGAGACAGGAACATTAATTAGTGTTTTACATTTTTTACCTATCATACTGCACTACACTACAATAGCCAGGGTTGGAAATTAGCTCGAGCCACCAGCCAAATGCTGGTAAAATATGCAAGTGGCTGCTCAGTTAGCTTTGCTCAACAGCCAAAAAAAATCCCAGTGGTAATAAATTTAATTTCCAACCATGTACATAGCTATCAAATGAGTATTTCAGATCACTTTGCAGAGTTCTTATTTTATTATGAGTCAGTTGGAAGCATTGAAAAGTCAGAGACAGAGTTTTCTGCCAGTAGCTTTTGCAATCAAATGACTACTATGACACGCAAAGTTCAGATGGAGGTCAGGAAGTGATAAACTCATATTCTGGCTGAGCTGGATAAAGAGGAAAATGACTATATAAAAGGATTGGATAAACCTTTAACATCTGAATTTGAAATTAGTAGACTTCACTCCTCCAGACTGAAGATGGATGTTATTTATCCACATTTGCTGCTGTTTGTCCGTGACTTTTTTTTTGTCCTCTTCCATTTACGTTTTTGTGGGGACTTAAAGTGGCTGTCTTGATTTTTCCAATATATTCTACTGTAACAGCCATTAACAGCGCAAATCATAGGCACTTGTGCAGCACTGGTAGTGTTTGCCTCTAGTTGCCTGCCCACCATCTGGACATCACACTGATGTATGATGCCCTATGCAAAGAAGCTATTCGCTGTGTTAATGTTTATTAGCTCGCTAGCTGCAAGCACTTCCAGCAGGCTGCAGTCTAAAAATGCAAACACTGTTTCAAAAGTTACCTCTAATTTTAAGTGCTAATTCTGCCACTGTGAGCTGAGGCTACTATATTTATCCTTGAAAGCCTGACAGACATAGCAATATTAGCTAACCTTCTTCCGCCCCCTCTGGCCTCACACCAAGTCCTGATGTCACAGTCTGTCTTTAGAGGCACTTAGACGTCACTCCTGTATTAATTTGATAAAACTTTTCAAAGGGAAACGCCTCTGTGACTCCACTGCTCGGCCCAACCCATTAATCAGTGTGGACAGTGAACAGCGAGCGTCAGATCTGTTTCTGAGCTGAATTCAGTCACATATGAGGATGTTCCTGGTCAGCAGTCTGTGTGGGGGCTGCTGCCTCTGCCAGGGTTGCATGAATCCTCTGCTGCTGAGGGTCGTTGAAATTCACAGACTGTCAGAGGCTCTGCTGGTCCTGTTTCCGTAGAAACAGCAGAGGGATGGTGGGAATCGAGGAATGCGGGACACCAGTGGTTTGAATTCCCGTGTGCAGAGAGATCCATTCATTCATCCATTTATTTAGAAACTGCAAAATAATGTCAAAACACATCACCTGCCGAGGCCGAGGCCCAGACTATCAGTTCACCAGTGCTTTTTCTTAAGACACAGGAAAATGCATTGATGGCAGAAGTACTGAAGTTATAATTCCACAGTGGGAACACAGATCTTCATTCAAACACTTGATTAAGTAAACGTTAAAAACTATTAGAATTAAAATGTACTTATGAACCAAAGGTAAAAGTACTCACACAGAGTGGCTCATTTCATACTCGTATAACTGGATTATAATTACTGATTTATTAATGTGTGACTTTAATGTTGCAGCTGGTAAAGGTGGAGCTATTTTGGAATTATTTAATACATAATAATTCATCATAATTCATCATCTACAAAATAACCAGGAAGTACAGACGTATAAAATAGCATAAAATGAAAATACATACAGGTAGCTCCAAATTGTATTTAAGTGCAGCCAACCTTAAGTCAATATAGTCTCTGTCCATTACTGGCAAACAGTATTATGAAAGCAAAACTATAAAACAAAATATAATGAAAATGATTGGACAAAAGCAAATAATTCACTCTTTACTAATTTTAAATTTACAGGAATCTAAAAAACTGAGGATGACACATTAGACAAGTAATAAATGTTATATATCAAGCTTTTGTTTTAAAAAATAACAATACATGATGTGGCATAAATGATGTAAACAAGTAATATTGTCCTCGTGAGTCAAATGACCCAGATGTGCTCGCCACCCAAAACAAAACCAAAAGAAGAAAATAACAAAATGAAAATTGAACAAAAAAGAGGGAGGGAAACTGAAACTACACATGTCTGGGAAAATGTACTGTAGTTCAGATTTGGGCTCAAAAGATAATTGGCTAATGTGTGCTATCAGACAGTCTCTAACTACACAATTGGTTTGAAGTGGGAGTGCAGACAAAGTGATCCATTAGACCAATGGCACAAATTTGGGGCTTTTTGAGGCTTCTGAAATACATATAAACAAAGGGAGGAGAACTGAAAGGAACACATGCATAAGGGTTTAAAAACACTTTCCCCAGTGTTCAAACAATATTTGATTTGACAGGTGAGTACGTAAAATTCAATTTATAGCACCTTAAAAACTGAACTCAGTGGTGTTCGTTGATGTTCTGACATAAAAGTTGTAGCTAATACGTAGCATTTTTATGTCAGAACATCAACGAACACCACTGACCACTCGGTAAGTTTCATGGCTTTGAAAACGAACGTTTAGGGTGGTTTTAGGACAGATTCACACATGGCCATAGACAGCATTGTTAAGCCAGGCAGGGGAAAGCCAAATTCTCTGAGAAGGAGCAAAAATTTTGGTCTTAGCCACTCTATTTCATCATAAACAACCCAGAAATGGGGCTCAGAGTGCAAAATACCGGACTTCTCCTTTAAGTGACGCAGTATATGAGCTGACTTCGGGTCATCAGGAGGTGGAGGCGATGGTGGACGGCATGTTACCCTAGTGGCAACCTCCAAGGCTGAGAAATGAAGCCAATGCATAAGTGCCCAAAACTGCAGTTCCTAATATAGCCACTTGAGGCTGACTTCAAAACAGAGTCAATCCTTGTCGACCCCCATGTTGAAATGCCAAATGTTACAGCAGAAATGAACATGTTTACAGCCTGATGCAAAAAACGGTTTTGGTCTCCATAGCTAATTTAAACGTTCATGACAACTGTACGTGGATGAATTTTTTTATAACTCTCCCGTTTACATTTAATTAAGGCCCAAAATTATGCATGTTTAGGGGCGGGGCATTTGAGTGACAGGCACAGATCCACCCCTCGCTCCTCTACAGCTCCAGCCTCTCGCCCTAATATGGTCACCTCTGACTCCACAAAACCCAAGATGGTCAAAATGATGAACTCGAGGCTTCAAACATATCAATGGGTGACATCATGGTAGCTATGTTCATTATTTACACAGTCTCTGGTGTTACGTATACCGGTAGTTCCCAACTGGTCCAGCCATGCGATCCAAATTTCTCCATAGTCATTAGTTCAAGGTCCACACAGTTTAGTACATTTAGTGTCATATTTGTGTTTGGCCATGCAGTCGAGCTAGTTTGCTGTCTCTGTCATGTAGCTGTCTGTTAGTCAGTCACTCTACAGGTGAAAACAGCACTTCAAAATTAAAGCTTTGTGCCAGAAATTCACTGTGCTTCAAAATAGAGTTTGTTTTTTCAAACTTGACATGTTTGCAGGTCACTTGTGGTCCATTAAAAATGGTCCCACAACCCACTTTTGGACCATGGCCCACCAGTTGAGAACCACTTACCTAGACCAGCAAACAACAAAATTGGTTGTTTTAAAGTGAGTCATCACTGTTTTCAGAGGATTTTTAGCCACCAAATTTGGGTTTCTTTACTAAGACATTGCCGTGTTTTCACCAGGGATAGTGACACTTTTTAAGCCAAACATGATCTTTTTTCTTAACCATTATCAAGTGGTTTTTGGGCCAAACCTAACCATGTTAACCACAGCATTGTTCGCCCGACAGTGGCTTGTTGACTGCAGGTAATGCTGGATTTACTAATGTATCATCTATGGTTGGTTGGGGCCCAGGTGTCTTGTTCAGAATCCAAGAAAGAGAAGTGAAGTGTGACGTTGTTGTTTGTAGAAATGGTTGTCAATATCACAGGCCTAAGCAACCCGCCCTTTCGGAACAGGCATGATTTGAACAGACACTGCACTTGTAAGTTCAAATAGAGTAAATACTGAAGAGAAAATCTAAGAAAAATGAAATGTATAATCTCTAAGCCTGTGTTTGTCGTGTTTCAGGCTGATAACGGGAGAGACAATCTTCTCTGCGTCATAAACCTGGCCTTCCTAAATAGGTGAGTAGTTTAATCCTTGCTGTTTTTGTCTCTTATCACTTCCCCTCCATTCATATGCATATTGTAACACTACATTCGCCCCCGTGCCCTCAGTTTAATTGTTTTCTCCTGTTCCCAAACAAACCTTTTTAGCAGAGCTCATGCTTACGTAAGAGCCACAGAAAACAAAACAGTCCAAAAAATAAATGGTTTCCACTCAGGAGGAGGGGGCGGGGGGCTCCCATTCAGAATATGACATCTATGTTTTAAATTATGTCAGATCCCAGCGCTCCCCTCCCTCTGCTGGAATGTCTCCTTTTGGCACTGAGGAATTTTATTGCCCTACCTTCCCTCTGTTGTGGTGACACTGGGGGACAAAAACCAGCGGTGACCCCATGGGGCATCTGCTCGACTCACCACCTAGATGCGCATTGTGACTCTGGCATAACTTCGCTGTTAGACGTCACAAGTCATTGTGTCGGGGCGTTTTTGTGTCTCAGGACAAAGCGTGAAAGAGAGAAAAGAAAACAATCCAGATGCCTTCTCTGAAATGGCTCAGCCTGCCCCCTTTTATAATGCAAGTGGGGGTCAGCTTTGTTCGAACGCGGCGATAGTTGTCGTTTTAGACAAACCAACTTTGAAAGCACATACCTACGTCTTGTAATTAGGTTAGCTGTTCCCCTCTGTCTGGACTCACTGATGGCTCTGTCCTGTCATGGGGATTACTCTCACTCGGCTAAATTATACAAATTACATTCACGTGTTGGAGCTATGTATTCATTTTCTCTGACTGATTACCAGTTGCACAAACCCCAAAGCATGCACAGGCTGCAATTAAAGACTTTTGGAACAATGGGTTCTCACCGCAAATATAATTTTTGTTTTCTTTGTCTGCTTTTTGTAAATATCTGGCAAAGTCTTCAATCCTGCTTCTACAACAGGGACACTGCTGAAGAACACAAAAACCCAACGAGGACTTATTGTCTTTCTTATTTCCAGATGTCCAGATGGATTTTATTAGATTAGAGGGGATAAAGTATGATTTGAGAGGAACGATCGCTGAATTTGATCGTGTTTGGCTCTCTGCCCTGGAACCTGTAGCAAGTGTTCATGAAGAGTAAAATGTGCTATTTTTATCTCCTATTTTTTTTCGCTTTCTTCTTTTATATCTTCTCTTTAATTAATATTATTTTGCATACAGATGTTAGTATGCACATACTATCTACAGGCATGTATTCTTTTGTGGCCTTAATGTAAAACCTAAAATTTGTAATATAAGCAGTGGTTGAGGAAGTACTCGGATCCTTCGCTTAGTTCTTATTCTATGGCAATGAAAAACAGTTGTTGTTTTTTTTTGTCATATTAATTATTATTGATCAGTGTCGTAAGCCTAAAGAAATTCTTTCATTCTTCAGTTGCAATATACCAAATTTAAAAAATGTTTAAATGTTTATGGAGTTATTACCCCTTGCTGTTGCTGCCGGCTCAGCCTCCACCATGTAGAGAATGAATTTCGCAGAAATCCCTTCTGTTAACAAGATAGTATGTCATTACAATTACTTTAAGGATGTGGGTAAAATAATAATACTTACATAGAATATTAATCTGCAAACTAGCAACTGCATCCTGTCAGATAAATGTGGCAGACCCCACAGATGTTCCTGGGCAGTAGTCTCTTACACAGACGCCGATGATGTCAGCACGCTGGCTGACATTGTCGTCTGTGGACATTCCCATAGGAAAGTTGTAATAGAACTAGCGCTGGCTCCCAGCGGCAGTGATGTGATTGGATCCAAATCCGTGTACTTCCGTACTTCCTCGACCAACGGCTGATTAGCTTTACCTTACATCCGCCTACACCGGAATTGCTGTTCCCCGAATTGTTGTCCGTAGTACAACAGAAAACGAAGTGTTCAGTGCATCGCAAGAAGAGATTATGATATATAAGATATGATTTCATTTGATTCAGCTATATTGCAGAGCTGCAACGTCTCTGTTACATGTAACACATGTGCCGCACCTATGGCAACACCATCACGTGGTCTGGATATCCCCGCCCATTTCTTTACAAAGTGAAAGACGAATGTCCTCAGACTCCCATTCTGAAGTAAGGGACTTCAGGGCAGCAATGCAAAAATGGGGTCTCGCTGACAGTGCCCACTGCGAATGCAGGGACCCACTACAAACTGTGGAACACGTTATAACCAGCTGCCCCAAACACCAGCTACTGAATGCCGATTGGGGTCTAATTGACCTGGACGATGAAACACTGGAAAGGCTTGCCTCAGTGGTTTTTGCCTCTGAGGTGTAGTGTAGTGGAGTAGAAGTATAAAGCAGCAGAAGATGGAAAACTCAAGTACAAGTACCTCAAAATTGTACTGAAGCACAGTACTTGCATAAATGTACTCAGTTCCACAGCTGAATAGAAGTGACAAGTGAAGAAGTTCAGGAGAGTAGGAAGGGAGTTTTATAGAAACAGCTTGAGAGACAGGAAATAGAGAGGGCCCTGCTGTTTGTTTTACACTCATATAAAATGTAATGACACACAGCAATGTTGTGAATTTTTTTTTTTTTACAGTGAAACAATACAGAAGTAATTTGTTTAGTCCCACTCAGAGGAATCATAGAGGTGTTCGTTCTGCTTGAGTGAGACACAGTGAGTGAACGAGTAGTTGTAACCACACCTGTGTAAGCAGAGAACATCTGTTCTCTCAAGCGATGTACTTCTTCCCAAAAACCTACATGAAAAAGAAACAATAAAATCTTTTCCCTGTAACCTCCGGAGAGAAATCGTGTATCACACTATCTGCATAGAAATTCAATTTTGCCGTACAGGCCTGTTTTCAATTTGCCTCATGTGATTCACTGCCAATTGTAACAGCAACTTATTTGTCTGGATCTGCGGTTGCGAGGAAGACCAGATGTTGGACTCAGAGGCCAGATGAAGGAAGTCAGAGGGTCTGTGTGTCTGCGGCGGGTCAAGGATGGACAGGATGTTGATAAACTAACAAACCTCAACTCCTTAAAGAAAAAAAAAACCTCCTCTTCTCCCAGCTGCCCTCATATCTTCGCTTCTTTATCCCTTACGTCTTAGTGTAGTTCTCCTGGCCCCTCATTTATTTCCTGTCTTGCTTCCACCCAAACCCGTCACCTAGTTTCTCTCACCTTTCTCTGCCTGTCTTCCTGTTCCTTTTCCACGGTGAGGAAGCCATGAGGCGTGCAGATGTGCCAGTTAATTAGGTTTCCTTATCTACAGGCAGCTCACCTACAGTCCAGCAGAGCCGGGGCTGGGAGTCCGCACAGCAGACTCAATCACAGACACAAACAACAATGAAGGCAAGGCTTGTTATTTTTCCCTCTAACTTATCAAGTCGTTTAATGAATCCTGCTGCAGAATGAGGAGGCAGCTTCATGTCATCACAGAGCAGAGGCAGAGAGAAAGAGGGAGGAAAATGAACAGAGGGTCTTGACACAGACCCAAACAGCCTTTTCGTTGTGCCCAATAAAAGCAGTGATATATGATCATGTGTCTTCCATATGTGATGCAGACTCACACAGCGTCTTGGGGCTCCATCAGTCCGACAGTTGATTCTCTCAGTACAAACCACAGGAGGCAAACCCCAAGCTTAGAGATGGATTTATTGTATTTTTTTGTTTTGGCTTGTGGACAGTGAGCAGGTGAATCCGGAGCTTGTCAGTAAAACTTGTGTCTCGACATGTGGATTCAAACTTGGCCAGAGCTTGTTAAAAAATGTGGCTGTTTATAGACATAAAATGAAGTTGAAATGATGTTAGCAGAGCTACATTTGAGTCTTACATCAAATCAACTTCTGTAGGGAAAATCCAAGTCATGCAGAGGTGCAAGTGCTGTAGCTGCCTGCGTGCTGATCAGTCAAGTCTAAAGTGAATCTTGTCCAAGTCAAGTTTATGTTTGTGTGGGGCGTCGGTAGCGTAGTAGATAGTGCCGGCGCCCCATGTACAGAGAGGATGCCTCGCGGCAGCGGTCGCAAGTTCGACTCTGGCTTGCAACCCTTTGCTGCATGTCAACCCCCCACTCTCTCTCACCCCATTTGAATCTGTCCTGTCCATTAAAGGCAAAAAGCCCCAAAAAATAATCTGGTTGACATGACTTGACATGACACGAGCGTTCATCACTCAATCGGAAATGCCTCACCATTCTCATCATACAGTCAGATCAACACAGATACGCAAATATGTATGTTTATTACAGAACTTAACAAGAAGGTCACGTGAAGAAAATCTCACATCAGATTTTCACGTTGGACATGAACACCTGTCTCCTGGTTAAAGTACTGTGTTTGTTTGACCTTTCCAAGCTACATGGACTTTGTCACTCTTTATACTATGTCATTGCTGTGGAGGGGTGGATGATCTCTGCTGCACAGTGTGTATGGGCCTTAAGTCGAGTCCAAGTCTCAAGACTACAGCTATAATTATAGGTAACTTAGACGTCTAAAGCACAGTGTACACTGTGCGATTTTGGGCTGTCCCAGACAGAAATGACCCTTGTGAAAGAAACATAGTCCTGGTTCTTAAATGGAGGTTCCACGTCGCGCAATGAGAGAGGTTCAAGGATGGCTGAAGTCACAGTCTTGCAATCAAAAAGACAGTGTCAGAAATTTGGGTTGACCATCTCACTGTGTGACTGCTGTTACCACCTACGTCTGCTAACCAACCGATAGAAATGCAGCATGAAATGATGCACTGGTGCCCAAACAAACAGATTGATAGCAGCTTGACATGGAGGCAAAACGTGCTAAAAGAAATGTGTGGGATACCAGCGAAGAAGAGGAAAACATTGTGGAGTTGTGGCGGCACAAGTCTTGTCTGTATGACGTGTCCTCCAGCTCTTACCATGATTGCATAAAGTGACAATGCATAGATGGAGGAGTTGCAGTTTATTAGATTCTTGTCGCACAGTGTAGCTGCACTAAACTTATAAGATTGCTAAATCTCACAGATGTATTTTGTTTAATTCTTATATTTCTTGTTTTTTCTCTCATATTTTAAGCACTTTGTAAGTACTGTTTTTACGAAATCAACTTACTCACTGTCATACTGGCTGAGATTAATGACAGGAAACAATTTCCGAAAGACTGATGTATAATGAGATCTGATTAGAAGATTAAAAATCACATCATTGTCATTCTCTTGTCGTGTCTCTTGTCTGGCTCTTTTGCTTTAAACATAAAAATGAAGCATATATGCGTAAGATAAAATACCCTGATCATCATCTGAGTAGTCTGTCTGCTCAACTGATGTAGGACTAGTTTGATCTCCTTTCATGTTTCCCTCCATGTATGCTGGTGCCTTTCAGCAAAGCCTCTAAACTTTATACGAAGAGGCTTCTCACCACAGCCGCATAAAAGAAAGTGAAGTACAACTAAATCTTTGGTTCAATGTTAAGAAACCACAGAGATTTCTTAAAGAGTGGAGGTCAACTCTGTCCTAGGAGGTATAAAGCTGCTGCAGCATTTTTGGCTAATGTCAGAATCAGGAATCAAGAATCTACAGTAAGAAGTGCAAAGGTCAAAGCTGAAAAGGCACTGACAGCGAGGAGCATCTCTTTATATGATGTACTTTACTTGGCCTCAGGTGGGGGCACAGGGTCAGCTGGTCCGATGCAGGTACTGGTGATACATTTTGCTCAAGGGTATCACAGAAGCAGAGCTGGAAAGCAACTGAGTATATTAACTTGAGTAAACTACCCTACCTTACCTTTCATACTGTGCTACTTTATGCCTCTATATTCAGTTTAAATGTTACACTTTTTATACTCCTCTACATTTATAGCTGCTCGTTACTTTTATATTTGACATTAGCTTATAAAACTCAAAAGACAACGTTGAACAAATTATACAACTTTAGTTCAGTTAATCATCTTACCACCCCTCAAATTGTTCTTGTGATCCTCTGACGGGGTCCTGACTCTGAGTGTGGGAACCTCTGGACAAAACTAACTGTATACACTTAGACATCAGTCTTTAGACGCTTTGCTTAGCTAAAGACTGATGTCTTTCTTCCTGATTTTGTGTTTAGATGGGCGGATACAATTTCAGAGTTTAAAAAAACTTCCTACGTTGCAGAACCAACAGTAAATCGACAGGGCAGTCCTTTGGTGGCTCGCTGAACTCTTGTGCTCGTAAACATAGTCCGACTGCATTAAAAGTTTTCAACAAAGTCGCTGTAAGTCCTTCATTTCCACAATCTTGTAGACTGAGCACACGTTTGATAAAACGGAGTTAAATCTCTCGGCATCCATTTTCAAGCTCTCTGTGTGTTTGTGTCCTTGCGGACGAGAAAAGGGGGAGCGCACATTTCTGGGAGGGCGTGTCCTTTTCAAAAATTATTTTTTTATTTATCCTTTATTTAACCAGGTAAAATTCACTGAGATTTAAAAACTTCTTTTACAAGAGCGACCTAGCTAAGAAAGCAGTGCACAAACAACACCACATAGAATTATACAAACAGCATAAAAATGTACAAATTACAGATTACATTGAGCAAACACAAGAGCCGAAAGATCTCCTTTCTCGATCCTTCAAAACTGATCTGAATTCCCCCAGGCCCCCTCGTTCCAGCTTGAGGGGGCAGAAAATTTAAACGCCTTTTTCCCCAACTCAGTCCTGACTCTTGGGACCTGCATCTGTATGATGTTCTGGGATTGTAGGCTGTAATGGCTGGAGGTTCTGCACATGTACAGGCACAAGTATGGTATAGTATAGATTTATATATAAAAGTCAACCAGTGGGAGAATCTGCGAACAGATAAAGAGGGGCACCTTGCGGCAGCATACAGAGAACAGTGATGAACACGGTGATCACTACCAGTCATGAACCGCAAAGTGGAGTGATAAACTATGTCCAGTTTCTTTAGAGACTGGCCAGGTGCATTCATAAAAAGCAGATCTCCATAATCCAGTAAAGGTAAAAAGGTCATTAAGATTAATCGTTCCCTTACGTGAAGTGAAAGACAATATTTATTTCTAAAGAAGAAACCTAGTTGCAGAACAGTGCTGTCCATTCTTATAGGGAGCGACCACACAGCCGTCTTGCTGGGGTCAGATTGTGTGGACAGTTCATTCATTCCACAACCAGACACCATAGCTTAGCAGAGCCATTCGGAAACAGGGACAGTTATTAAACAGCAGCCAACAATGTAAGAACACACAAGATACGACTAAACTGCAATGCTCTAGTTGAAGGAGCTGCAGGATCGCAGTACGCTGGAGTCGCAACTTTTGTGATCTCAGACGACAAATAAATGATTGATTGATTTGCAAAAACATGCAATATCAACATTTTAGTCTGGTGACTGCTCTGCTGTAATAACATGTCTAACAATAAGGTGTCAATCTCAGTGGCCAATTTTCTGCAGAACAAGTTGATTGATATTTGTAGAGGAGTCTTTTTTGATTGTTTTTCTTTTATTTGAAGGACCCGAGTACTTCCTCTCAGTAGTTACCTGCTGCTGGGAAATCAAACTGGATCACTCCACACCTTCCTGCTGCCGTCTGAATTCCACTCTGCAAGTAGGAGGTGTTTAAACTTCACGTGTTTGTGTGAAGCCACCAGTATTTATAAATGTCATTGCTATTCAGAAAGTGTGGGCTTCAACCATTTGCCTGCTTGTGAAGTCGGCATCCAATGGAGACATTTACGCTAATGTATTCCCCCCCAAAGGTTTACACATCTCTCTGCTGCTTTGGTCAGAGGTGTCCCCGAGTTTCTGTATTAATATTCAAACACTCCCTCTGAGCCATTCTTATGAAGTCACGGCATTTCTACCTGGAGAACCCGGACATGAAACCAGAGAGGGAGAAGCAGAGAATGTGCAGTCAGTAATGAGGCAGAGTAAAGTTCATATCATTGCAGATGATTGCTAAGCCCCCTCCTAACCTGGATCTACATGCAGCTTTTGCCCTCTGCAGCTTTAAAGTCAGCTGAGAGGGGAACTCTGCTGCTCTCACACAAATGGTTCATATGAAATGTATTCAGATGTTGGAATATTATAAGACTCACAGCCAGACACATGAGAAATGTAGCTGAAGAGAAAAATAAAAAAAATAACAAAAGTAACCTCTGTCAAACAGACACAAAAGTTTCTACCAAAATTCTAAGTATTTTTACTTAGTGTTAGTGTATAACTGTTTGGATTTAATAATGATTCATGTATATTTCACAGTGTTTGTGTTTTGCCTTCTTACCATCAGTATTTGCTCCCCTTACCCTCATCAGTTTGGGTTGTGGAAGTTGAGTGCTTCTCCTTGTTCTCCTGTCCCACCATGTGTTCAGATGAGGAAGGGTAGGCATTAGAAATATTATCACCAGCAGTACTGATAGAGGGTTGGACCTTACCCAGGGGTTACAAGACTGATAAAGCCATCTTGAAAAATGATCTTTTATACAAAATTATGTTTATTTTTTCCTCATTTTTATTCTTTTCTTTTGCATTTAGCTGGTTAAACATTAAATCCATCTTCAGGTCTATAAAACCCATCAAATGAAACAATCTAAGGTTGGTTGAACAATTAATCTCGCAACTAGAAGGCAATAACCTGTGATGATGATGTGTTCTGAGGCAACTTTAAGGTGTACCAAACCCAAACACTTTGACAGTGATGACACCAGAGGTTCAAACTAATGGCTATCAGAGAAAGAGGAGTATTGGTCAGAATGCTCGTTTCAAGTTTTTCAATTCAAATGTGTTTCAGCCCCTAATCTCTGTTCCTCTTCTCTTTAATAATGTCAGGACAGTGAGGCTCCACATGTATATAATAATAATTATGATGATGATGGGAAAGGAGAGGACATTCAGATTTGTTTTTTGAAGATTTGACAATTTAAATACAAGTGACAACATAATATTTGTTTTTCCAAATTATAGGGATGAAAAAGAGATAAATTGACAGAAATTTGATTTGGTTTATCATATTTGTTTGCACAGTTAAAACCCTCATAACAAATGGACTGTTAATGTTTTCATCAGCACTGTTAAACTGTGCGAGATGAACCTAATAAACTTGGGTACGACATTAAATTTGATGTATGCAGACTGTACGATGACAGCGCCTCCTGAATTACAGGCTACGACTTTATTCCACAGGTGTGTGCAGTTTAGTTGCCTCTGTATTCAGCACTTACAAGCAGTGGTTCAGAACACACCATAAGGAAACTGTCAGCTAATTTAGATTAAAAGATACAGTCACACGTACAGTTCCTGCATCTTTACGGTCCACACACACACAGAGCTGTGGCTATTCACAATCCCACACACTCAGTACCTACAGTGCGTGTACAGACTGCACTCAGCCAACAAATTGCACACTGTACCCTCCTGTCAGTGGTTTGCTCTTCTGTACAGTCAATAAATGTGTTGTTCCAAACAGGCTGTGAGGCTTTGTTCATGTCTGTAATCTTTGCTGTGATTAAAGCAATAAGGTTAAAGCTACACTGTCTTATCAAGTATTTATTTATTGTTTGTTCTTTGTAAATTAAATATGCTTCACAGGAAGAGGTGGAGTCTTACATTTAAATCTTTACTCAAGTGAAAGTACAGAAGTCTTAGCACCAACATGCACTTAAAGTACCAAAAGTAAAAGTACTCATTATGCAGACTGAGCCATTTTATTATAATACATATTATATTATTTACTTTAATGTTGAAGCTGGTAAATGTGGAGCTCATTTTAACTACTTGGTGTACTGCTGGGTAGTGTGTGAATGCCACAAAGGGATCAATAAAGTTTTATCTTAATGTGTAATATCAGGTTACATCAAAATTTATCAGCTGGTTATATTTTGTATGATAGATTTAAACATGCAAAGTAACTAAAGGTATAAAGTAAATGTAGTGAAGTAAAAGTACAATATTTCCCTCTGAAATGTAGTGAAGTATGAAGTAGCAGTTAAGTAAAGTAAAAGTACTCGAGTAAATGTACCGTGTTACTTTCCACCACTGCTTATGAATGGTTTAATAAAGTTGCACTAATGCTCTGTCTGATCCTGTCCTGTCTGGGATGAGGTTTTGGGGAGAGGGGGTTCTTCCTCCTCCTCCTCCTCCTCAGTCCCTCCATGTGTTTGGGGCTCGAGGACAGGGCGGAGTGACGTCACGCAGGGCTGGTCTATGCCGTTTATTAGCCAGGGGAGCCAAGTGCCAGGTTGCAAGAGCTTCACACTGCAGCTCTGTCCGGCCAGCGGCAGAGGGGATGTCCTTCTAACTTCCACCAACAAACTTTCTAGAAACTTTAAGTCAAACAGAAAAACAAGCACTGACTGACTGACAAAGTGTCGCAACTCGCCTCACTCCTGTTTTAATGAAACTTTGAATGTGTTTCAGTCTTTGAGCTGAAACAGAGGCTGCACATCCACTCTGATCACTTCTGAATGAGCCGCTTCCCGACTTCTTTTTTGGTGCATATTTTAATTTGACGTTTGGATAAAGTTTTTTTTCTTTATCACTTAAAGACTCGTGATGGCTGTCCTGTCACTAGCGTTACTACTTGTAGGATTTGTAATGACTTCAGCTGACAAGGTAAGTGTCCGCACCGCTTCACAGTTGCCTCATTTTTACTCTCAAGTGTGCGCAATGTTTGCCTCCGCCGTTCAGATGAAATACAGCGCAGAAGCGGTTCCCGGCTCTGCAACAGGTTTTAAACAGCGTCTGCAAACTTTCTGCCTGTGTGAATGCGCACACTGCTTCCTCTGTGAAATGCATGTTGACACTGCACACGCATGGGTTTAGCCTGTTACATAAGACGCGTGAAATAAAGGCATTTTTGTTAAAATTTACAAGCAGCTTGCAGTAAACTTTCTGCTGCTGGACATCTCACTCTGTCAGATTTCCTTCTGGCTTCTACCGCAATTTAACGAGCTTCTTTCTCTCTCCTCTTACAGGCTGGTGGAGTAGATAAAGAGGGTAAGTCCTGTTTATTTTCACTTCATCTTGTTATTAATTAGATGTAAGTTGTGTGAAAGTAGAAGAGAAACTCAGGAGAGCAGCCCTGGTGCAGTGAGATCAAAGTGGGAGGGGAGTTTGTGTGTGAGGAGCTCTGTAATACACCCTCCCCTTATACCCTCTGCTACCATTCCCCCTACACACACACACACACACACACACACACACACACACACACTGTCCTCCACACACACTTATACTGCATGAGCAAACTGCTTCAAGGGCTTTGTTATACAGGAAAGAAAATTCCACTTCTAAATCTCGCACATCTGTTATCCATTCTGAGGTTAAGAAACAAGTGAGCTGCAACAGCGTCCACGTAGGATCCTTTTACACCCGCCGTTATCTTATGAGCACCTCAAGGGCCCTCACACAGCAAGATGACAGCTGCCAGTTGGACAGCAGCGGAGCGCTTCGCTTGTAGTCTGCCACCGTTGGCCCGTCTCTGGGCCCATTATCAGCCTTGTAAAGCAGTTATTTCACCCATTTAGTGTGGTTTCTCTTAAATTTTCCACCTCCGTCTTTCCCTCTTTTTACAAGTTAGAGTCAACGGGCCTCATGTGAGAACCACTTGTAGGAGCAGATTTTGTTCCCAAGTGGTTTATGAGGACTTGTTGCAAGTTCTCTTTTGGAAAAAGGACAAAATGCACGTCATGAACAAATACTCTACCTTTCTCCACACCAATCTGATGATGTAATGATTCAGATGGTCACATTTTGTTGGCATATTTAGGCACAAGAATTTACATATATGGTCAGATAGTTGTCCAACAACTTTAAGGTCTTTATTTAAGTTGCAGTGTACCATCAGTTAGCGTATTATACTCTCTTAGGGCAGCTGTGGCTCAGAGGTAGAGTGGGTCGTCCACTAATCATAAGATTGGCGTTCCAGGCGAGATACTGAACCCAAAATTGCTCCCGATGGCCGTTCTGAGCTTGTGAATGGTTACTGGGTAGAGGGTGGCGCCTAGTATGGTCGCCTTGGCCACCAGTGTGTGAATGTAAAGGCGCTTTGGAAGGACTTGAATGGCGCTATACAAGTGCAGTCCATTTACCATCTTACCTATTTCACCTTAGCTACAGGTGTTTATTTTAGCTTCATGTCAAAGCCATTCGCTCTTTATTTCAGTCAGCGCTGCTCTGATGACACGTTGACACCTCTATTAACATTTAAAATGTTCTTATTCTTTACAGTCTCCTAATACAACCACTGACGCTGCTAATTTGGTTGTGATGTTGTGTGCTAGAAGGTCTTGAAGCTCTTCCTTCTGCTTGTATTTGTGAGTTAAACCTCCCCACACATGGAGGAGGCAGGGGGAGCCCTTATATGGCCGTTTCAGTGGAGTTAACTGTTTGTGCTGATGATCACATCCCATGCGCACACACCTCCTCATGAACGGGGCAATCATCAGGTTGAAATGAGCACTTAACATTGAGGTTGAATTGTAAGAAGAGTTTGATGAGTCAGACTGGGAAATCTCATATGAGCAAGAAAAAATAAGTAATTTGGGAAAAGTGTATGAAATAGTTCGGGTTAAGACTACACTTTAAATTGTAAATTTCTGACGTAGTCTTAACTGTTATCTGAACGTCAGAGAATCCAGTAATCATGCCCATTTTGTGAGCAGTTGGTCAGGTGTGTACAGGCATGAAAGAATGTTATAAACACACACGTGAGTTCTCCTTTCATGTAACTACAGCATCTTCATCCACCCCGGTGGTCAGCTGGTCATTGATGTAACCTTTGTGGTTACTCAAGTTCACAGGCTTTTAAGTTGTGGTGATGCATCACTCAGCCATATGCTGTGTTCATGCGGCCGGTTCCAGAGAAACAGAGTAGATGATCGATGTGTCACCACTGCAGTTTTTCTTGAGTCCTCATTGACGTAGTTCTGTGGTCATGGGCTTGTGTGTGTGTCCACTGCTTGCAACAAAGCACTGTGACTGAACGTCATCTAATGTTTGTATTTGGGCAAAAACAAAGAAAAGGTTATCTTCTTTTGATCAATGTTTGAGCTACATTTTAACATCACATTTCACTGCCCCAGTTAGAAACAAACACATATGATTTCCATCATTGGAGAGCTGTAAAAAGTTGAAGCCAACTCAGCTTTAATTCGTAGCACATCACATCCATCACACAGCGACGAGTGTCGGGTGTCAGTGTTTGGCTTTATGTCACCAGTTTGTTGCTTTGTCACTCGTAGTGTAATCACAGCTGTAGTCAGCGCTAGTTTTTTTAAAGCAGCTGGGTATGTCAGGCGGTGCAGTGGTTAGCATTATTGCTTCAGAGCAAGAGGGTTTCTGGTGAGAACCTAGGGTGGGGGGTTCGAAACCCCGGGGTGGGGAGCCCTTCTATGCAGAGTTTACATGTCAGACAGGTTGGGTTAAGTGGTGATTCTAAATGTCCCCTAGGTGAATGCGAGCATGAATGGTTGTCTGACCTGTGCAGGGTGTACCCCACCTCTCGCCCAACGTCAGCTGGGGTAGACTCCACCCCCACACAACCCCTAACAGAATAAGGGGTTATGGAAAATGAATGAATGAATAAGCAGGTATGTCAGGGCTCTAAAGGTGTCACTATTCTTAAACTGAAGTGCTTGACGGATGTTTGAATAGCTGGGTCTAATATCCAGCCTACCCCACTTCTTATGACATTTTTTTGCAACTTTCTGAAACAGACAATCTGCAAATCATGCTCACTTGCAGGTGTACTGAGGTGTGAAAGTATGCACAAAGCTACTTCCGTCACTTCTGGTGCTTAAAATCAACTACAATATCATACAGATGAGTTTCTTGGAAACATTTTGACACTTAAAGCATACGATGAGCCTGAGTAGTCATGTTCATGGTGGCGTGAATTTGGTTGGTTTGTTGGTTTTGTCTTCCCCCAGTGGTCTAAAAAGTCTCTTTGGTGTGTTCAAGGTCACAAGTTTTCAGGTTGAGGTGAAGAATCAGTCAGTTTTTGTCAGGGCTGGTGACAAACTGAAGGAAGAACTCTGATGAACAACATTCTCACATAACATATTCACTCATTTGGTGTTTCGATGAAGGTGGTGGAAAGTTGAGTAGCATATTGCTCCAGAATAGCCCACTGGGATGAGATGTGGTGATTGTGAAAGCCACAACATATGATTCAAATCATTCTTTCCTCATCAAACTATTCAGGTACCCTTCATTCTATAAATGAATTCTGTTACTTGTCAATGTTCTTCATCATCATGCATGAAGAAGGTAAACACAGTTTAAAACCTGTCGAGTAAATGTGAGGTTGCACTCTCAGACCTTCACAATCAGAGAAGAGTATGTTTGGAGAGCTGCTCTGTTGGCATCGATGTTCACCAATCATGCTGATGGAGAAATCCATCATAGCAGAGGCAGAGAGGCCAATTTCTCCTCTCACAGGATCAGAAAGTAGACCTTGAGGGGTTGCACTTGTAGTAAGGGATGCCACTTGTGCATTTGTTCTTTGTCTGCAAACTGGCTCTGCAATCATGTACTCTATGATTTTCACACACCTTTGATACTGTGTTACCACTTGGTCTCAAGCGAGGAAAGATATTCATAGGCCAGTGCACTGTTTATATAAAAGAACTGGGGGGAAAAAGTTTGAGGATTCATCACTGACATTTAGCTCCAGTTCAACCTCCTGATCTTTGATCATTTTGTCTACCTTGCAAACTCCTGTTTAATGTACAAAATTACCCGCGATTACCACCCACTTCGCCCACTGACAGCTTCACTGTGCTCAAATAGTATCAGGCAAACAAGAGCATCTACCAGAGGACTGTAGTGCAGCACAGGTCCACTGAGTTTGGCTGGTCAGCTTTCATCAGACAGTGCTCTACTTGCTTTAGTGTTAAATCGCAATTGGAACCATGGCTGAAATAAAACCAATCATAGCCACAAAGTACTAAACATATATATATATATATATATACTGTATTCGGTTCCCTCATTTGTATGGAGCAATTTATCAAATGGAAAGTTCTTTTAGCTTTGGCCAATGCAGTGATTAGTCTCTGTTCCCCTGTCTGAATTAGTACATTTGATACTACTTTTTTTTTTTTGCTGGACAGCGAATTAAAGTTCGCTTTCTAGCTGACTCTTGGACAGTCAGTGACCAACTATTGTCCCTCTTGAATAAACAAATGATTAGGGAGAAGGCTGAAATGACCTGTAACGCCCTTAAAATGAGCTATATAACCAATATAAGGAAGCATTTCACTTTCCATAGTTGACCAAAAATAACAGATAATAGTTATAAGAACACAAGATTAATCACCTCATCAGTCTGAGGCCCCTCAGTGAGCACTGCTCGTGCAGACCCAGACCCAGGATGAGTCCCAGGCAGACGGAGGCAGCTTCCCAGAGGAAGAGAGGCTTTGCCCAGTCAGGCTCTAAGATAACATTATTGATCTGCCTTCTGCTTAGAGATGGTGAATTAACAGCTCACAGCGACTTAATACGATTAGTCTCTGGATTTGTGTTTTAAATATAGTGTTGGCAAAAAAAATCATATTTCTGATTCATCGGTAACGTAGTAAGCCTGAACGTCGCGGTCACCCTAAACATCCCACTGAACCCTGTTCAAACTCTTAAATTCTGTACTGATGAAAAATGATGAGTAGTTGAATGTCCATATTGAACAGCCAAAGCTGATTCGACTGAGGTAATTGTGAGTCTGGCACAGTTTTACAAATTGAGACTTGCACTGAGTTACATACAGAAATAGACAATAACCCTAATTAGTTGTAATAGCAATGAGTCCTGGAGAAACCCTAAATTAAATCTGGGGACATAAAATCCAAATAAGGAGGATTATTTATGACACAATTTCAAATTAGTCAGAATGAATGACTGCTGTCTATCCCAATCTGCTTCATCATCTCTTGCTAGAAAAGTTATTAAAATTATGCAGGATTGCTTTGGCACCCATCATTGAAACTGCACAGTTCATGAAGGAGTTATATCAGTTTATGTTTCATAGGAAACCTCTGCAATAATTTGATTAATTCATAGGAAATGAAATGGTTTATTTAATGTGGGCATACCGAAAATAGGTCAAGTGAAACATATTCATCCCACCAGGGGACATTTGGTTGCAGCCAGGTATACAAACACATTCATCTTTAAAAAACATAATCACGTAATCAACACTCTAGACACATCACAAGGACAAACAGTGCAAATTAGAGATCAGTTTAAATGTAGACAGTGCAAGACACAGCTAATTGTTGAACACATTAAGTGCTTAGGTGCAATTTGGGTCTACTAATTGTTGCGCAAACAAAATAAGTTTTGAATCTCTTTGTCCTCTGAGCAGGAACTCTGAATATATGTCCTGAAGGTGAGAGGTCAAACTCCCTCTGCAGGGGGTGATCAGTACAGTCCAATATGGCCTGGGCCTTCCTCAGGACCTGCCTACACCAGAGGGCAGAGAGCTGCAGCTGACTCATCCCGATAACTTTGCTGACCACTTTGAAAGTTGGACAGGCCTATTCTTATTAGCCAGACTCAGGTTCCCAAACCATGCCACAATACAGAAGTACAGAAGAGACTCTGAAACGTCTATAAAACAGAGTCATCATTGCAGTGCGCACACAAAAAGAACAAGTTTTTCTCAAGAGGTACTGATGTAGTTGGACCTTTTTAGAAATCTGCACCTCTGCAAATCTGCAAATCTCTTGGTTGGAGGCTCAACTTTTTGCCAAACATTGCACCTTGTTCCACCAGTGTCATTCAGTTTCAGGTGAAGTTTGTAAGAATGTTGAGAATGAAAAAGTCATGAGCTCATGTTCTTTATAAATAACCACATGGTGGCACTGTCTGCTCCGACTAGTAATCTCGTCCTCTTTGGCCAAATGGTTGCAAAAATCTCTCTGAACAAACAAATGAATTTACAGGACTGATGACCGTGTTGGAGATAGATATGACTCCACTACTCTGTAGCCAGTCTCTTTTGAGGGTGTGTTGTGTTGAGGTTGCAGCAATGACCTGGGTACCTTGATAAAGTGGAGACGTGTCGTTCCAATGTGTCTTGAACACAATCTACCTTTTAGCCCTTTCATTTTGAATTACAAATGTTCCTCTCAATGCACACATTCAGTTTATTCCAACGTGGATCAAGACATAGGTGAAAAAATAAAAAATGAAATGTCAAGATAAAACAAATCATTTGCAAACTGTTCAAACTGTGCTTTCATTGAATTATTATACAACTCGTGTTATAATACACTGTCTATCATTTAAAAATGTGTCTTTAGTGTTTGATATTTGAATGATTATGGTTTTAAATGGTTTGAGGTGGTAGAAGTTATTAACCTCTGTAAACATGAAAGTCAAAGGAGAAAGTAAACAACCTTTCAGAGAAACTTTTCTAGCCTTGTCCTTTGGTTTTGACACTGCATCTATCTGAATAGAGAGAGAGAGAAAGATACTGTAAACGCATTATCTAAAGGTATGAAATAACTTCAAGTAAATAATAATAAAGTACTTTTTCAGCTTCAGAGTTTTATCTATACAACTACAGATCAGACTCTGTGGCACGTTAGCTTTTGCTCTTTTTAAATAAAAGGGTTTAAAGACATATTCCATACAGAGAAAATCATACGCATTGTGCTGCAAACCCAAGTCTCCTCCAAGTCACCTCAAGTCCAAGGTTTATTCATAAATGTTCCTTTAGCTGTCAGGCATCCTTTTCAGGTTTCATACCCTTAAACACTAAATGGGTAAGTGGGATATTTTTCCACCTGGAACTTGTTTTCCAATGTTTAAGTGTCTGACAACATTATGGAAAGGATCCTTATGGAGATAGATCTTTCTAATAAAGAGTAACATCCTTTTTATTTAAACAGAAAAAAGCCCCAAAATCGCCATCGTCAATCCCACCAGACATCATTTATAAAACAATAATTTTATCATTGTGAAACACACTTCATTCAAAGCCAGTAGAAGCAAGGTAAAACTCATCAAAAATGTTTTGGTTTGTCTTTCCACTGTTCCAACAATCAACATCTCTGATTTAGTTGAAATCTGGTTACCAATTTAAAAAAATCTTGTCTTTGTTGTTCAATAGACAAAAGCATGAGAAAATAGGGTTCATGTTGAAAAATACTTAGGTAAAGCTTTCAATAAACAGCACGGCAAATTAATTTGAGGCAGAAATTTTTCTCTAAATTTGCTCTCTTCCCATTTTATTTGCGTAATCCGGCCCAAACAGAACATATTTCTTAAATCAGCTTTTTAGTCTGACGCGGCCACACAATCATCTTCCAAAGTTAGATTGCTTTATTTTATATGAGAGATTTCTGGATTCTTGTGTTTTGGTCAGTGCTCTTCTTACTGGTTTGACATGAGCAAGTCTCCAGTTAAAAACATCCCCCAATCAGGATTTAGCAGCATTTAAATCAAACGTGATGACAGTTGCCTCCATCAGCCCACACCCACACAGTCCTGATGAAGCAATCAGATGAGGAGTTCAATTCTTGGCAACACCAATAGGTGTAGCTTTGGGGGCGACATCAGGGACATGTCCCCCTCCATATTTAGAGCATGTGCATTTGTCCCCCAACAATAAACACTTAAAAGTAGCAGAGGATTTTTATTTTGATGAAATTAAAGGCATTTTTACTGGAAATTTATACAGGAAAGGTGCGAATTGGTGTGTAAAGATTCACCAGAATGCAGGGATTTTAGTCTTCGATGCTCAACATTTCCTGGAGAAGGAATGGTACATGTAAAGTGCCTTTCTAGTCATCTGACCACTCAAAGTGCTTTTTCCATTACGAGTCACATTTGGCCATTCACACACAAAGGTGGCCGAGGCTACCGTACAAGGTGCCACCTGCTACTCAGTTTTTAACACACTCACACCGATGGAACAACCATCAGGAGCAATTTGGGGTTTAGTGTCTTGCTCAAGGGTACTTTGATATGCAGACTGGGGGATCGCACTGCTGAGCTTGCGATTAATGGACCACACGCTCTCCTTCTGAGCCACAGCCACCACAGAGGACCACCAAACTATGCCCTTGGCGACATTTGTGGTTACCATGGCAACAACATGTGCCATTTGATGCTACAGAAAACAGTCCTGCAACAGCTACTTTGTCAGAAATACAGCAAAGAATTAGTGTACACACGATCTGACTTCATGCTGCACACAATGCAAAATAGTTTCCCAATCGCTGCCAATAAAAAATACTATAGAGACATAATCATGATTTGAATTTGAAGGTTTAGAAGCTTTAAGAAAAGATTAAAATGCACCTGTGTTGTAGGTCTGAATAAAGAACTAGAACGCACAAAGTTCTGCTTTTTTTCCTTCCTCTAAGTAGAAGACATGGCTCTTGAGATTAGACCTGGGCCTCCCGAGGATTAGGCAGTGAAACCCCACTCCTTCAAATACTCACTAATGAACACAGCTAATTCTTGGCTCCTCTTTGACCCATGGCTCTATAACTTCTTCATCCCCTCAAGATTTGTCACACCAGCTTTTACTGCAAGAACAAACTGTGGGGGAAATGTTTAATACTTTTTCTAAACTTACATCAGTGCTGCACATGTTGCACAGGCTTTTGTGTATCCCTATCAAACAACTAACACTGTGTCATCCATGTTTGCAGAGAGAGTAAAGTTAGCGTGATGTAACTGTTAGGTATTTGCCCCATAAAGACGGCCTTTGATGTTTTCTTGCCCGTTACAAATCAGACACGTGCTGCCTGTAGTTTACTTTGGTTGTGGAGATGTGATGAAGGTGCTCTGTGTGTCCTGATCTGTCTTAACTGTGATGAAGCTGCTTCCAAAACCCACAGCTTAACGTAACTGTCCGTATCATTGTCATTTTGTCTGTGTGATATCTGCATGTGTTTTTTTCTCTAAAGCTCATCGAATGCACGGTTGTTACATCACATGCAGAGCGTGCATACTATGATTTGTAAAGTATGGCATTTCCTCAGACGTGTAATTTGAGTTCCACCACTGACACCTGTTTGAACGTCTTCTAGTCAAAACCTACAAGATAATTACAAGGTTTCGATATTCATGTTACATTTTTTTCCAACCAAAACCGACCAAAGATTTTTGAATATGTCTGCCATCACACACATTTGGAAAAGCAAACTAAGCCTGGGTGGAAATTTCCTTTTAAACTGAGTGTTCTCAAGGCCCACAGATTTCCTTGTACAATTGAGTTAACCACAAATTAGCAAAGGAACAAGAGCCTGAGGGTGGATAGAGTACCATGCCATGATGATATTGAATATTGATGTGTGTGTGTGCTTTGGACATACTGAAGGCAGCAGCAGGTTATCAAGAACTTCGAGAAGGAAGGTTTTCTTCTCTACAGTCTCTCACTGAAAGGCTTCAGCCTGTATGCCTTTACAGATCTAAAAGCAGCGTGGCTTAAAAGAGACATTGGCGTCAGAGTTGATGAAATTCTGCCCATCTGTGATGGAGAACAAGGCCATGTATAGAACAGTGATAGCAGAGAATATCACAGCCTCCTCAGTTCACAGACAAATGCTTCAGCACAACATTGGTTCAAGAAAGAGCAATCAAATACATGAAGTTCAAACACCAAGCAGAATACCTTGTACTGTTTATATGTGTGCTTCTCCAGTGGTTTACCTCTCAGTGTCCAGACAGAGAAACAAACTAGCTTTGTGAAATCTGCCTCAAAGGAGGATTAACTCTTGTGTAGAGTCTTTGCATCTTGAAGTCTTTAAACTGGACTTCCTGTTTTGTATTTAATCTTCTCACCTGCCCACTTTGAAACTCTTTATTTATTGTTCTTTAACAATGATAATAATAGTAATGTTCATAACTGTAATAACACGTAAAGAGGAAGGACAGATCTGATGGTAAATGTGCTGAAAAGTTTTGTTGATTAATAAATAAAAACGGAAGAAATAGTTAATAGAGATAGCTTATATCAATAGTAATGTAGCATGTTACCTTGAATTGATAGAGAAAGCTTTGTTTTTCTCACATGCCTCCACAGTGAACAAAGAATCCAAAAAAGGCGGACATTCTTCCTGAGTTAAAGTCACTGGGGACCATGTTAAAACATCAGTTTACAAACTCACATACAAAGTGTGCAGTATAATCCAAGTCTCATTTATCCAGTCATGTGCTCAGGTCTTCCAAAACACAAGCATTTCTGCTAAAACATCAACAATACAAGAGTAGCACGCCCTGAACGTGCCTAGGCACACAAGTGCATATGAGCTCTGCTTGAGCAGAGTTCAAACGCACAAGTGTACCCAGGCACGCTGCCCGGCCGTGCATGACACTGTTTGTAATAATGTGTTTATATTGTTGCATTGTGGTGAAAATGCATGTGTTTGGGAAGAACTGAGCATATGACTGGATAAATGAGACTTAGATTATAATGCAGGAGTTATGTGAGAGTGTGTAAACTGATGTTTTGATGTAGTTTTGCTGTTGTAAACATGGTTCTTGTTCACTACAGTTCATTAGGAAGGTTTCGCCTTTTTTGGATTTTCCAGTCACACATGAGAAAAACATTTTTCTTCATGAATTCAATGTGTCACATGAACATTTGGACTGAAAAAGAAATGTTATTTTACAAGCGTGCAGAAATGTGTTGTTAATTCTTCTCCCTGCTGCCTTGAATAAAATGATCTCATTGTCACTGTGTTGTGTTACAGAGCGTCTGAGGAGCCGTCTGAAGGAATATGGCCTCGTCACTCCCTTCAGCACCGACTCTCATGGACACTACCTGTCACACCTGCTCTCTGCCACCCACAAGCAGCGTGTCAAGAGAGAGGTGTCTTCCTCCGGTGAGGCTGAACAGAAACTTTTCTTCAACATCTCCGCCTTTGGTAAGGAGTTCCACCTCCGTCTGCGCCCCAACAACAGGCTGGTGGCACCGGGCGCGATGGTTGAGTGGCATGACGAGGTCCACGGCTTCGGGAATGTCAGCGACAGCACCAGTGACGATGCCAGTATGGGCGCCAACCAGACTGAAGTCACCAATGGGACGGAGAGGATACTGCACCGTGAGCTGCTAAAGACAGACTGCACCTTTATCGGTGACATCACAGACGTGCCCGGGGCCTCGGTTGCCATTAACAACTGTGACGGACTGGTAAGTCCTCTTCAGCCATAAAGCTTCTCACTCCTCCACCCCCTCAAATCCTGTCTTTTCATTACAAAAGTGCCATGACCTTATCAACCCTACACTACTGCATTTTAGACGTCCATAACTCCTGAGTGTAGCCTTTCTTTACGTCAGCACTCAGCATTTTTACAGCGCATTGTTCTTGGAGATATTCTTCAGGGGGAATAGCTTTTTGTACAGATGTTTGTCACGGGTGAGTGGCCATCCATTGCACCCACAAAACCCAACGGATTTTCCCCCAACCTCTTCCAAACATAAAACACGAGTTCTCTTTGTGCTCCACAAAAGTCTGCAGTCCTGTCCTCCATCACCTCTCATAAAACACTTGAACAGTAATTGGGGAATGACCTGGGACAAAATCTGTGAGAGCAGGCCAGCGAGACTTCTCTGCTTTCAACAAAGAGACTCAGTTAGTCCAAAGACCTTCAAATGAAGTTCTCTGCTGAAATGCTGCAGACTTTTTAACACAAAGGATGTAACTCATGACGCCTGATGGGCATTTACAATCTGGTAAAAGATAACGTTGGTGTTATTTTATCATTTCATCATAAACTGCAGTTCTGCAGAGGAAACTGAAACAACAATGAATGCATTGTGCTAACATGTATCCTACTGTAACACTATCTGTAACCAGATATCAGTCTAGTAAACTTTATTTCATAAGAGGGAATTTCTCCAGAAGTTTGTTTTCCCCAAAACAGAAGAGGCGCGGCTCCAACTAGAAAACAATGTTTTGATGCATTGGATGTGCTGAATGTGCATATTAAGGCAGTACAGGAGGAGGTGCACATTAATAATCCTCCAGGACTGTAACATGCTTATGTTTAACCCAAACAATGTGTCATGTGACTGCAGTTGGTTCAGATCCAGGTCGGGACACGTTCTCACCACAAAAAAACCAACCGCACCAGAGTTCCTTTATAACCGAGACCACCTCTTCCAGAAGGTCTTGGTCCAGTTGTTCTGGTGCACACCTGAGTGTGATTGCTGTGTTCACACCTGCCCAAACAAACTGCGCTTAGAGGGCAAGTGTACTTGAGTTTGATTGAACTGATCCAAACAGGGCAGGTGTGAAAGCACCCTTTAAAATGTTATAGCACCACTCTGACTATTCACAGCTTTAAAGAAGTGTAACTTACTTACTCAAATGTATTGTTGGTTTCAGTGTCTGCAGGGGAATCTTTGCTTAGAATGAAAAGAGAAAGTAACACCAACCTTATTCTTTAAATGACATGTCCTCTCTGGTATTCAACACACCTCAGTGTGCCATGACATTTAATCTGTCTGACTACAGACTACTAGAGTTTAAGATTGCACTCTTGCTGCTTTCATGAGGGTGTATTTTGCTCATACCTGGCTGCAACATCAAGTGCAGCCGTCACTGCTGCATATCAAAAGGCAGGACTTGTGAAAAAAGTTCCATTGAAAAGACTGATGCATGGATAATGATAGTGAGAGCCTGAGGGACTTGGATCACGGTGAAACATGAATGAAAAACCTGGTGGTCTGCTTTTCTTAGTTCTCAGATGTGTGTGTGTGCATGTGTGTGTTTGTATGTGTGTGTGTGTGTGCCTCCTGAGTATTTGATTCTCAGCGGATGGCCACAGGGTGCACTGCAGGGGTTCACTTTATTCTCTCCACACTACAACACTTGTAACAAGGCAGCACATGCAGAGAGAGATTCTCACTGGCAGGCGTGGGAGTGTGATTGCTGCGTTTCTCTTTTTAAGGTGGTGGGAGGAGATTTCCGTGATATACAGGCTGACTTGCCTGGAAACAATTAAGCAGGTTGCTTCACAAGAGGAATGCTGACAGGTGTTGTTTGGTATGAAACTTGAGTCAACCACTATATGACATGAAGGCTAAAATCTTAACAGTAAGCAGACTAAAAGATAAGCTCCTGACAACAGAGGGAATCAAGCAATCAAGGGCAATCAATCATAGTTAAACTAAGAGACAGAGGATGTCATTCCCAGCTAATGGGAGCAAATGCACAAATACGTACCGTATTTAATACTAAAAGGAGTTCTTTAATATTGTAACGGTGTTGCTCATTTGAGGAAGCTCTTTCCATAATTCAGGGAACCTAAAAGTAAAACTCAGGTCCACTCTGGTTGCAAAGATTGATCTGGAAATATCTGGGGATCCTTTTTGTTGCCACAATCTAAAACAAAATATAGAGTCTAGATCTGAAAAGCTATTTTAAAACTCGCCGGAAAGCTTCAGCATTTTTTTTTTTTTGGTGTGAAAATATAAAGAAAGTGGCGTCAGTTCGAATGAGAGATGACTACAATGATGAATTAGACATTTCCTGTCTTTAAAGATCTCATTGAACAGACTCTTGAACTTCCTGGAAAACAGTTCATCTTCAGTGGTGACTTCCTGTTGCACAAGAGGGTGTAAACACACTGTAACAAATAAAGCCATCAATTTTATTTTTTTTCGTAGGACTCCAAATTTAATAATCACCTTTTTTATCAGCTCAATAATCCCGTATTTCTGCGGGTGTGAAATTAAACAGATCTTCTGTCTATAACTGTTTGTAAATTTGTGTTTTACCTTTAGGATTGAGACCTTTTTAACTGCTGTCCCACCCTGATCTCTTTAAACATTACATTATGGATGTAACGACACTATGTTATGAAGCCTTGAGACCCAAACCTGGAAACAACCTAAACCCACTGAGCAGAGTTTAAAGGAATACTATGCAGGGTTTGTAAACAAAACAACAAACTTGGCCCCTCCTTCTCAGCTCAACGATACTCAGAGAGCAGCGGTGACTGAATGAAGAAGGGGAGCGGCATTAACGAGAATAAAGCAGTAAATCTGAGAAGTAAAACATTATTTCACATGGCTACGTTCTTAAGTACAAGTTAACACACCCACACCTCTGCACAGAGCTGCAGGAAGGTGCTGCATTGTCACATTTTGTTTGAATTCAGCTGAAGGGCGTGATCCCGTCTGCTTGGCTTCTCTGCTCTGTGTGTGTGTGTGTGTGTGTGTGTGTGTGTGTGTGTGTGTGTGTGTGTGTGTGTGTGTGTGTGTGTGTGTGTGTGTGTGTGTGTGCTCAACCTTGCCCTCAGTCAGTCAGACACACAGAACTGCACCTTGCATCCACAGAGCAGAGGACAGAGATGGCTGGTCACTGCGTTTTTATAGAGTCCCAACCTCACGCTGCTATTGGCTGGGGGCTAACACCACTACCCAAAGGTTGACACCCAGAAACATCCCAAACAAACCAAAATAAGAAGGAAATAAATGCGGATACAGACACTGCTACACACGCCCTGGGATCATAACTGATTCAGAGGGATTACTTTTGCATGAGTCGATACCATTGGCGGCTGCTGGTCTTTCAAACAGGGGAAGCTCACTTTAAGGTTACATCATACAATTTGTCATATTGTAGCGAGGCAGTAATTTATAAAAGGAACATTTAATTTAAGCCGTTTTTCAACCACACTCAGAACCACAGTAACACACACCTCAAAGATTTTCAGATGGGTTTAAACACCTGAACTGCGTACAAACGGTGAAAATGAGTATGGCTTATGGAAATAAGGAACTCCGGATGGCACTCTGTCAGAAGACTCCACTTGCAAATATCCGCGTGGGACTGAGCTCGAAATGCGACGATGCCAGTGTGTATTTCCAAAGCGCTGTCAATCACAAAGGGGTTCCTTCAATCATCATGCATACACCGAGTGTCCTCTCCCTCCTACCGCTCCATTAGGTCCCAGGGAAGCTGAGCCTCCCTGGAAGTGATGATTTTGTCGCATTTATCCAATGACCGTCTCGCTTTGCTGCATGAAAGTAACCTGCTCAGCGCTGTCTCATAGGAATGCTTGGAGGCTCCGCGTCCACCGGGCTGACACGAGAATGTCACGTTTGAAAACTGATGATAAACAGCTGATGTTTGAAGATCATAGTCATGATGTTAAACGCATCCTAGCGCACGTTTAATGCAATGTAAATTCTTATTTTAACGTAAATTCAACAGTGCATATTTGACCATTTCTTCTACAAAATTTTAGGGGAAGTGCAGCCTCCCTTGTTGTCTCAGAGCAATCGACCCTGGTCTATACACTGTTTGCATAGTCTGCCTTTAGGTTGAAGTAAACTCTACCCAAAGATAACGTCCAAGTTCCTGGCAGGAGCTGAGTGATGCAGAAATATAAGTAATATTTCTGACTTCCTGTCCTTTATCTGAAAAAAGTCCTTGACATTTAAGTGCTGACTCTCAACAAGCAGCTCTGTAAGGAAGCAATTAAAGAACATTTTGTGTTTCCAAGTAATAGGACCTAAGCTAAGGGAGGGGGTTTATTTTTAGATCTATAAGTGACAGACGAAAGACTTGAATATTAATTTAACTTCACTGAATGCCTCATATAATATACTTTTTGCCCTTAGTGGCCTCAGCTCCGCCTTTAAGAACTGTTGATGGGTTCAATTACTTATATAAAGTAAAAGAGCCAGGATCACCACAGTACATTTCACACCAGACTGAATATGAATCAGGATATTCACTTTTGTCTTTGGACCCCAAACTTAAAGGAGCTCCTGTTTCTGTTATTGTTATATCAAACTCACACTAGATTAACTGAGCCAAATCTAACCGCAGGCAACTCACGGACAGTAATATTATATCACAGTCAAACTTAAAGTTGAATTCTCTTCAGTTGTTTTCGTACAAGATAGTCAGTTACAGTTTGTAAACATGCTGGCCTGTGAAAGTGAAAGTGAAAGCCAACCTCACACTGACTCTCGTTTGGTGTTTTGCTTTGTTGTGTTTCTATTTTTCAGGGCTGTGTGTTTTGGATGGCTGCTTATGGTCTGGCAGGTGGTTGCCTCCTTTTTAAAAGCCCCAGCGTCACCTGAGAGCTGTGGGAGTAAACGCCCATAAACTCATTACTCCCTGCCAACAGCAATTTGCTACACTACTTGTCATATTGCTTTCCCATTACACCCCATACAACTGGTAATTGTGTTTCTCTCCAAAATTCAGTTGTGTGTGAGTAATCACCGGTGAGTGTCGCTAAGATTAAATCACTTGCAAATAATTTTTTTTTTCCTGGGGGTCTTCAGTCTCTTGTGACTGGTATTTTCCCAAGGGTCTGTCTGAAAGACGAAGAGTCACACAAGCTTCTTTACTTCATTACGTCTTTGTAGCTGCAGCTGCCCACTTTTTAAATCCAGTTTTGGTTGTTTAGCCAGTGCAGGGCTACAGCTGACATCCATGGGCCGAGGAGGGCTAACCTTTGGTGGGGTGTATTTCCTGGAGCTTCACGTTGTTGTGTTGTAGGTCGTAGCAGGTGTTTCAGACTGGAGGTTTGAGGACGTGTTTTTCGTCCGACTGCCTGCAGAAACGGTGCTCTTGTCATTTTTCTCCAGGCAAAATCAGAATAGGTAAGCGTTTCCCTCTTCCTTATTAGCTTGCTGCTTTGTGACTTGCCAGCCTCTATTAATTGGAAGATCGGCAGTTCGATATCCCTGCTACTCCGTCCGCATGTTGAAGTATCCTTGGGCAAAAAACCGAACTCCAAATTTCCTCTGATGGCCATTCAACCGGTGTGTGAGTGCATGTGAATCGTTACTGATCAGCAAGTGGAATCATGTGTGGTACCCTCAGCGTCCAGTATGTGAATGTGTGTGTGAATAGGTGAATATGACGTGTAGTGTAAAAGTACTTTAAGTGGTCGGAATACTAGAAAAGAGCTATGCAAGTGCTGTCCATTACCATCTGTAACATGCTGTTGCAAGTGATGAGTCAAAGCGTCAGTTTTTGCGACAGTCACAATGAGTTTCTGTCTGTTTGGAAAATATCCTGGCTGGCTAACACTTGTCAGTCACAGTAACTCTCTGTGTTTTTCTGTTTTCTCTGCACTAGACTGTTTACTGCCCTAAACTTAATGGTTTCAAGATCACTGCCATTTAATTGAAGTTTTATTGAAGAGGGTTAAAGCTCCTTCTTATCTTAGTCTCATTGGACTATATCCTCATGATTCTTTGTTGAGATATTTCAGCTGTGTTCACGCACAACTCTGTCTCCTGTTTGTCTCTCTTTGTTGTGCTGCATGTCTTTTATTACGCAGCAATATCTGAATGTCAAAGCCGCTGACCATAAACTGAAAACATCAGTCTAACAACTTCATTCTCTCTGAACTGAACCACTGCCGCGTCTCCCTGTGAACTCCTAATATAATCTCCTAAACAAAGATAATGCCAGTGTGACCTTTAAGTGAGTCCTCTGCACTGCAGGATTTAGCCATTTCCTTTGATTTGAGCAGGAGGAAGCAGTTCATCACTTGGTCAGATTCAGTGTCTCCAAGACATTTATAGTTGAACCTGGCCGGAGATACAGGGCTGAGAGGGGGCCACACAGGATGTGAGAGTTTTGCTTTGTAAATACTGTCGTGGCAGGATGTCACTTTGAAGACGCCAACAGCCATCAAAGGCCCGTCGCTCTGCCCAGTGGAAGAGTGATGTGAGAGGGCTGCTGCATGCAAACACTGTGTGATATCACTCTACAGTCTACCATGACATCAGTGTTTTTTTTATTAATTAAAAATATAGTCTGACAAAATGCTGTTAGAAAACTAAATCTAATTTTAATTTTGATGGTTTTTGAAGCTCAAATACTTACTGATTTTTATTTTTGGAAGGGACTCTGGCTCACTCTCTTCCCTTTCTGTTACCAGAAGCATTTTCTAACCTGTCAACATCACAAGAGGACTTATTGTATTGTGAACTGCAGTGACAAGTGCTCTGTTCCAACAGGAAACAACAAATCTAGGATATAATAAGATATAAATATTAAGCACTGAAATAATATCTGTGTTGGAAAAAAGTGCTGTCTTTCAAAATAGATTATTTTTGTTTAAAAATCAGTGAAAAACCAAAAGGATTTTACCATACTGTACACATGCAATCATTGCATTATAACAAAATGTGATTTTAAAGGTCATGTTCACGCCTCAAACACTTGTTTAAATTGACTATTTCCTGTTTTTTAATTATTTAAATGGACACTGGCACAGGGAGGCAGCTCATCTGTGCTTTCCCTCCAGTTTTTCTTTTCACTTTTTATGAATATTGTAGTCTTTTTGGTTTTCACAGATCTTTAACCAGACATAGCCCTCTTCCGCCATGGGAGAGGCTGTTGATGAATTGTGGGAGGAGCTGTTGATGACGCCACACGTGCAACCCACTGGCGGTGGATAAACAGGAAACAGCTGATAGCAGGAATTAGCGAGCAGCTAGTAACAAGAAGGAAACACAAACCTGACAGACACTGTAAAGATAAGCAACTGGGGAGACAAGGAATTGCGCGCCCTCCTTGTCCTCACAAACGAAGAGGCCATTAACTGTCAGATGACGGGGACGGTGAGGAACGAGAGAGCCAACGAGAGAATTGCCGAAGGACTGACCAGCTGCGGCTTCCCTCCCACGTCACTGTTTACGTCACACTCTGAGCTACACATTTTGTCACTTGCTCACGCCCCCCATTGCCCCGAAAAAGGCGCATTCTGTACAAACAAAAGTAGGCAGGCGACATTTTGCTGCACTCCCCGATTTTGTTTTTATACTGCCAATGCTGAAAAAAGACTGATTGGGCTTCCCTGCAAATTTGCACAATTGCTATCTAAAAAGGGCTTATGGGGAAAAGTCTCTTTGGGTCTTATGGCATCACAGGACAGACCCTGAAGTTGTAATTCCACTGTTTGGCCACTATGTCAAATTGTCTTATTGAGTCTTATTTCCAGGTGATATTTGATGCATATAAACGGAGTTATGAATATTAATCTCTTTCTGCCAAAAGATGTCCCTAAATCCTACAGACTGGACTTTGAATACTCAAAAAATCCAGGAATTTATCAATGTAGTTACATTTTAAAACAAAAACAGGGTCAAAATCTGACAAATGAACTACTAATAATACAAAATCATGACAAAGTCTGCAATTGGAAGCTAACTGACAATTACCCAGATGTCTCCTCCTCATTCTTCTTGTAATGTTGACAGCTCAGAAAATACCTACAGTAACAGAGGGTAAAGAAATACATGCTCAGAGTTCTTTTTAAAAATGCCTTTTAAAGGGCTATATGGTTAAAATCTGTGAAAACCAGAAGGGCTGCACAATACTCAATGATGTAAAATCTCATTTTGAATCTACTGTTGGCACCTCAGACAAATTTCAGTGTGACCAGTTAATGTTTTCAGGCACTCAGTCAGCTCATTGGTGCTTTTGCTCCCCAATTTTTCTCTCCACTCTCTATGTGGAGGCAAACGCAAGCCGTCAACATCATAAGAGGACCTCATTTACTGTAATGTGTCCTGTCAAGTGTCATGATCATGGCTCTGTTACAGCTGGAAACAAAATTGATTTTTTTCATGTTTTGGGACATGAAATTGGGCACAAATCTGTTTAACCTGCTTTGCCTTTCTAAACAAAAAGTGATTGTTTTTGAAAGTGAAAACCAAAAGTAGATAAGCCTACTAGGTACTATAGTACTGAACAGTTCTAAATATACTATGCTTCTCTCTGCATCTTCACTCTTTTATGTTCTGGCTGCTCGAATGCAAAACATGATCATCTTTTTTCCTCACATTGCTTGCAGCCTAAATGCAAAGCATGCAGTGCACTGCATAACTGGAGATCAAACACTCACCAAACCAGTGGTTGCTGATGAAAAAGCCTGTCGTTGAGGGCCAGTGGTCTTTGATCTCAAGTGGTAGCCTTAGCCCTTGCTAGGTGTGTGTTTTACTGTTTCTTAATTATAGCCAGGCTGCTGTCTGGAAGTCTTTACTGCAGCAGGCAGGCAGGCAGGCAGGCAGGCTGACTGCTAAATGCTTATGAGGCAGATCCTCCCTGTGCTTCAGCAGCAGCAGCAGCAGCAGCGTGGGGGTGAGGTGAGGGTGATGTTTGCTGGCCTGAGTGGGAGACAGCCTTCATGTTTCATGCATGTCAGAGAAAACAGGCAGAGGGGTGATATTTTTTTTTATAAAAGCATAGGAAACATGTCGATGCTGACCCCTGTTTTCTGCCTCTTTTAGTCTCGTGTGGAGCAGAAACAAATCTGTCAGGTTCACAGCAGAGGCTGTGTTCAAATATGGTGTAAAGCTGAGTCTGTTAAACCCATGTCACATGTTCACTTCAGTGATTCAAGATTACTGCTACAAGACCTGAATCTTTTTCACCTCATTGCCAGAGGTCTGGATTTAGAGCTATTTTATAGCTATTAGAAAGTCAAAATCTCATGGACTTTTTTATTTCACCAGCTGGAATCTAGGTCCTATTACTCTATTACTTATCCTTTAACTTGTATTAAGCCCTTTGGGTAGTTTTCCTACATTACAGACACATTTATTCTATTTGATCTTTAGACCCTCGCTGTTAATTTGTACGTAAAGATCCCAAAGATCAATCAGTTGTACACACTACTTCTGTTTATGAGGTTTAGGTCAGTTTGCGTTTATGATCTGACACGTGCAGATCATAGTGCAGGATCTTTGTAGAGGATAAATTGATGTGCTAGTGGACAGACACCTTTAAGTTGCATGGCATGATGACTGATTTTAAGCACCGCGCATAATTACACTTGCAAAATATTTACGGCAGGGACATTTTATTCAAAAGACAAGAAATTGCAGCATAGAAAATTAGACATGAGGTAATTAAAACACAGTGTCAACATCTTTTGTCCACTAAAGTGACAGTGAGACCATCAAATGTTGCTGTGAATTGGTTTACATTTGATGGTGAGAGCACTGATGTAGTATAAAGCGTGAAAATGTATCCGTATCCGTGGGATACTGATGCCAAAAGCATCCCTAGGCTTTCGGCATCAGTATCCCACGGCAAGGGGCGTGACAAAGCATCTGTATCTGACAATCTGGGGACGAGGATGGGCTGGCTCAGGATGTATTTAAAAAAATAAACAAAATAATCTTTGGAGTCCATATCAAAATTGATGTTAATGTCATGTGTTTTTGTTTTGAAACTTTACTATCAGCTGAAATATCTTAATCAGATTTTTTTTACAACTTCAATATCAGCCTCAAAAATCCAGTATCAGCTGGGTTTTAATCACAAGTTCATATTCATGTAACTTTTCTGGCAGTCTAGGAAAGTTTTTTGAAAAGTGATGTCAGTGAAGTTACAGCTCTGCTAAAATATTCATTTAAAAACCAACTTCCTGAATGCTGCCACATTTACTTGAGCATATGCCTTTCCTAATGGCTTCCTTTGAATTATCTCTGCATGGAAAGGAGGGACGCTGGTGCTCAGGTCTTGGATGAAATGAAAGTCTTGATGTCAGTGATTTTGCAGCAGCAGCAGACTGGCTTGTTTGTGACACACCACAGCCTCGTGTGGTTCAGAAACTCACTGTGACACTATTTGAGATTTTAAGGTTAATTTTAAAGCGTGAAGATCAATGAGACCGATAAAGATCCAAAAACATAAAATGCCTGTACCCATGGTCTGTACGGTGTGCATGTAAAGATCAAAGAGCAGCCATATAAGCTGGTGAAATCTTTAAAGCATGGACATGTATTCAACTTTTACACTGTTTTTTGGAAATATGAGCTCCATGAAGGCATTTGCTTCCGTTTACAGGATATAATGACAGTGTTTGATCCCTGAAACACACCTGGTCTGTTATAGAGGTTTTTTTGTGAAAAGACGGTGGTTTTACGAGGACAGTACGTCCGTCGTAAACAGTCAGAGGGGGCGACTCAGCTGAGGATGGCTGCTTTTGTTGGTCTTGTTTCTTTTTCACGTGGATGAAACATACAGAACACGTCTCAAGGAAAACAGCGAAGGAATGTGACTGACCTTGACATGTCAAAGGGGTGTATACTGTATCATTCCCATCCTCCTCCTCCTCCTACTTCTCCTCCTCCTCCCACAACATGACTCCTAAGTTCATGTGCGGCCTCTCCTCGTGTACACTCATGTGCTCGGAGGGTTCCTCTGTCACGGAGTTGATGGTTCACATACTGCAGATGTTTTATTGTGGAGCCCTGAAAGGCAAAGAGGGGAAGCTTCTCATGTCTGATGTATTTTTGGATTTGAGGAATCAGGACGTAATCTGTGTGTCTGTTTTTCGTCCAGCTATACAGAGAGAGGAAGATGATAGCAAAGTAAAAAAAATTAATGATCTGTTAGTGATGAGTAACTCCTTCACGCTGCAATACATGACATTAATGGAAACAGAGCCCCAGGCCTCAGAAATTTTTCTCTCAGCCTTCAGAGACAAACATCGAAGTATGTTAAGCCACCACTGAGCTTGAGTTTAGTATCGTACTCATGCACGGCTGTTGCTCAATTACTATTTTAGATGACTCCTAATATGTCCTCTAGGAAGTAAAACATGCACAACACCAGCGTTTACTCACAGCGATGTTGAAATTCAGGACCTCCATTGCAAAACTCATCTCACATATGGTGTGAGTTATGTTAAAATGTGTCCCAAATACCATTTAAAGGAAGTCTTCACCGCCAAATGACCTTTTGTATATCAGTTACTCACCTGGTCTTACACTGACTTCATGAAAAAAACCTGTTTTCCTTGCATGCCCCTTTGGTGAACGATGAATCCAGAGGCTGAGAGAATTCTTGATGAATTGAAGTCAAAGGCGATCACGTTCAACAACAGCAAAACTTATTTGCTTACAAACTCTCACACAACTCGTGCAGTATGATCCAAGTCTCATTTATCCAGTCGTATGCTAAATACTTTTCCAACAGTCATCCCTCTCGGATGGGGAACTGAACTAAAAGTGAAGCTCATCCTTGCTCTCTTCTAAGCCAGACTCCATTGAGAAAAACAGTAATTTTACCTTGAACTACTGGATAAATGAGACTTGGATAATACTGCACGCGTCACCCATGACTTCAATTCATCAATTTTTTTTCAGTTTTTGGATTCTTCATTCATCACGGACACTTGCGTATTTTCTTTACAAATTCAGCGTGACTTGGGGTGAGTAAAATATATAACTGGTCATTCGTGGGGTTAAGTATTCCTTCTTGTCATCTGCTTACCTTTCTGTATGTTTTTAAGGAATGCTAGCGGTGTGACTCAAAGGATGGCAATGGTGGTCTACTCTTTTGATCCAGATTACGATATCTGCACAACTATTTGATGGGTTACTATGAATTCTGGTTCAGACATCTGCGTTTCCCTTGACTCTTCATGACTGTGGTGATCCCCTGACTTTCTTTCTTTTAGCGCCACACTGAGGTTGATGTAATATCTCCACAAGTTTTGGATGATTAACATGAAGTTTGGTACACACATCATATTAATCTTTACGCTTTTCAAAACAAAGTGCTTTACATGTCAGTAATTAAAACGGACAAGACATGAAAACAACTTTTAAAAGAACTGATAAAAACTTAAGAAATTTAAGAGTCTAAATAAACTTAAAACTCAAGTAAAATCAGGGAAGCCTCTATAATTTAAGTATGTTTTAAGAAGGGACCTGAAAGATATATTTATGTCCCCCTCAGGATGAGTTGTAACTCTGTTGATCCCCTCACTTCATCTAGCACTACCACCAGGTCAAAATTTTAAATTAAGCACCCAAAAGACATTTCTGTGAGTTTCAACTGGACTTTGTGTATAGTAGTAAGAGAATGTTACCATGCTAACACCCTAAAGTAGTAATAGCTGCAAGCAGACTTGGTCACGTTATCTAATGCTTTTATGCTAGTGTTTGCTGGACTTGTTGGAATGATAAGTATTCTTAACGAATAATGCAATTTGTTTTACTCATTGTTTATTTGTGGCTATATTGAAGACTTTGTTCACTGGATAGCTATTGGCTGTGTATATTTGTTGTAAGTCACTGTTTATTGTAAATCATTGTGTTGTGAGTATGTCAGTGTTTAGGAACACTCCATGAATACTGTAGAACCAGAGATTGGTGGCATTTGGTTTGGTGATAAAAGATATTTGTTAACATGTAGGTTTTGTCATATCACTGTAGCTATACCTTTAATAACTCTATTTGTACATTAATATGGCGAAGACCAAACAATGCCTTTGACAGCTTAGAGAAAAGCTTGTGAGTGGACCTTTGAGTGAAGCCACCCAGTTGGCGGAAAAAATGTTGGCATTGTATGTTTCTGCAAACCATGGACACCTTACATTTGTATGTCATTATACACAGTAGCAGACATGTTGAAACTTCAGTGGACGTGAAAAAGATCATATTTAGTTTTTTAGTACCCACTTTCCGTGGCACTATCCCAGCAGGAAATGCGATGTTGTGGTAGAAGATCAACTGTTTTTCGTGGTGTCATACCCGCTGGATAAATGACAAGAGTTCTCTTTCAACACACCAATCAATCAATCATTCTTTTGTCACATGGAATTATTCAAGCTACAACTCCAGTCAGATGTGTTTCCATTGGCTTCTTTAACTTGTGCACTGTAATTTAGTCCTTTTAGTCCCTTTTTCCCGTCTTCTGGCATTGTTGGCTGCTGCTTTATAATTGTCCACATTTCCGGATGGTTTTGGTAACCCATGGTTTTGGGTTGTGGAATGATATACCGGTCCACACATCCCGACCACAACAAGACGGCCGCATGGTCGCTCCTCCCGAACATGGGCAGCGCCGCACTGCAGCCGCCTCTGAACGGATGCAGTGATCCACAGCAGGACCAGATCATTTCCACCGTCACGCCAGTCCGTATTCATCGTAAAAGCACTCAGCTCTTCTCCGTCTCTCACCAGAGTCCTCTGCTCTGTCGGATGAATAGAAAAAGAGCCACCTGGTTGAATTGTGCTGTCCAGTATTCAGCGAATATTTGCTGGGTGAAAAGCCACTGGTAACGCAGCAATGACTCACTAAAAAGCAACTGGTTTGGTTGTTTGTGGTCTTGAATTGTGGTCTCCAGTGGTCTGCAGCTTGGTATATCCATGAAATATATAATGCAGTTTTATTTTATACAGTGTATTGTGATCACAATATAAATTAAAATACATACCTTAATAAAAGGTTTATTCATACATCTGATGCTTTAGGTCAGAAAGACTAATTTTATTGGCTAAACCACACAGAGTGCTGCTTTCAAAAGTGAAAAACTGCACTTAAACTGAAGAAAGTTTGTCAGAATTTTGTCCAAAACAGATTCACTTTGATCTGCAGTGATATTACACAAAATACAGAAGAAAGCAAGACGAAGGATTGCAGGACGAAATACAAACCACCACAGAAAAGCCATGACGAAAGCGTGTTCTTGTAATTCAGAGCTGTTCAGGAGTCGAACAATGTAGACGTGATTGGCTTTACAGTCACATATAGGCATGAATAAAGGCCTTTCAACACATGCTACAGCTGTGTGATTTAGGAAAATATGCAGCAATTATCATAGTAAAGGACTCAAATTGGGGACAAGAAATGGAAAGTGACATCCGTCCTTATTGTGTTGCATCACTGATGGATTGTAATTTGAGTTTTCAAAAAGAAATCTGTTTGATTTGGTGCCATATTTATCTGTGTGGCTCAGAGCTGACATCCAGGTTTTTCCAATTCCCCTGATTAGGGAACATCGTGTCACATGTGAGAGGGGACAAAAATCATCAGACTTTTGTGTACTTTCAGCCTGAAGCGCATGCATGCACAAAGTACCAACCTTTTTTTCAGCATGACAAACAAAATGTAAGCTTCCTGGAAATGCCTTAAAGCGACCATGAAATACAGCTTCAGCCTCACGCGTTTGTTTCCATGAAGCAGGACAGCTGGAACAAAAAGCTCCTCTTACTCTGTGTTGCATGAAGGAGAATTTTCTTTCTTTCTTTCTTTTAAGCAGGCCTTGGCAGACGCACCGACCGATCGACTGACAGATACAGACAGACCGAGCTGACCTCAGACCAGCACCGACTGGATGTCTGACTGTTGATGTTAACCTTTACCTCGCCAGCGGCGCTGTAAAACTTGGCCACCTCTTAATGTGTGTCATGTTGCATAATCGGCTCTGCCAGCCAAAAGGGTGAGGCACTTCTATGTCTGTGGTGTGTGTGAGACTCGCGAGTGTAAACACTGCAGGCCTGATGGGTAATGCATCAGTTGGAATATCCTTTTCAGAGCACAAGCCTGCCTGTCGGAGGACATTTAACCAAAACTCTCTCCTGATGCTTTGCTGTCACTCCCATCCGGGGAGTTTATAGCGCCTCCTCCACCTCAGACTCCACCGGCAAAACTTCGCCTCAGAGGAAACGCTCACAACGCTGAGATTCATGAAGAGTGACAAAATGAGCAAATAAGATACGCTAATGTTTTGCTTCAGTGGCCTAAACTTTTGGCCTTGGAGACATAAAAGAGCTCTCTGGACGTGCACAGCTCCTGACATATCTGGAGCTGCTGTGGACGGGAGGAGGGAAAAAAAGCAAAGAAAATATCCTATTTGATTAGAAAAAGAAAGTGAGCCAGTTCCTCTTTGCAGTGAACTGTAGTCGGGCACAAGAGTTTTATTCACTAATAGTTCTTAATGTTCTCTGTTGACTTAGCCAAGGCTTGTTGCAGAGGCTTGACCCCAGAGCTGTTTGGGTATATGGTTTGAGGTACAGGAGGGGAGGCACACCAAGATATGCAAAGCCAAGCTATTTCTTCCAAGTTTTCTCCTCCAGCAGCCGAGGCTTCAGTCCAGTGTGTGCAGCCGGGGTGCTTTTATTGATATTTATGTGTTTAAACATTTTTAATCATGACCTATATAAACTTAAGAGGAGCCCACATTTTCTGTTGTCGTAACAGTCTGACATTGAGAGCCATTCACCGGCGCAAGGTTTTATTTTAAGTTTTCAAGTGTGGACGCTTCACCGCCTCCTCAAAGCCGTCTGTAAATGTTTGCTCTGTTTGGCAGAGCAGCACAAAAAGACAGACCTAAGATAAATTCTTATATTGTTTCTCAAAGTGAAGCTAAGTTTTTATGAAAAACTATTTCTGTACTGTTTGTTTTTGACATTTTAATATTTCAGAAACACTTAAAAAAGAAACAAAATCTGCTTAAAAACATCTGAACGTCAAACGCAGACAAGATAAAATGTCTTGAGGATATGGATAAGAGGATTTATATTCACGTTAATTATCCTGAGCAAGCTTCTGATATATATTTATAAATTTCTGTTTATTATTGCTGAGCATTCTCAAAAATAGTTTCTACATCTCCTCCAAGACTTTCAGTGCCCCCCTGCAAATCACAAGAAATTAACTTGTGTATTTTTTCCCCTCGGAGTTGCTTTAAAGGCCGGGGATGAAAATGGCAGGTAATGATGACGAAGGTTTGCTCACATTTTTGAAAGCAAACACACCTTTGAACAACACCGAGGGTGAAAGGTGGCAGTGTCCTGGCTGAATTCAGACCTTTTTTCAACGTTGCAGTACCTCAACTTTTTTTTTTTTTTTTTTTTTTTTAAACGAAAGCACGTTCATACCGACCTCCTTAAGAAGTTTAGACTGAAAGAGACTGTTTTTGAAAAACTGGAGCCCTTCAGCTGAATCCCATATGTTTTTTTTGGCAGACGAGTGCTGTCTGCTTGGCCGGGGCTGATGTTGGGGATATTAAACTGATGGAACACAGGACTCTTGATCCCCTTTTTTGAGGGTTGTGTTTAGGTACCAACTGGCTGAGCCTCTGTCGGACACCTGCCATTGTCTCCTCTGGTATTGGATAACACTGAATACTGGGTGGCAAAAAATGTGCCACGAGAAACCTTCCTGCTGTCGAACCAAACCTGAGATGGCAGAGAGGAGTTTTTTAGACAGTCTTGCGTAATGTTAAAGTTTTAAAGCCAGTTGTTGCACTACTTTTTTTACACTAATTATGGGATTGTTGCCAAATAATCATCCACAAGGTATTTTATCTTGCAGACTTTTCCTCCCAGAGACACAACTTCCAGCTGGAGATGTATTTTCCTGATGTTTTTTGTTTGTAAAAGAGATTCCTATGTGATGAATATAAGTAGTTTGGATGGGGGTGACGTGATGCGTGAATACTGTATGCACTGGTGTCTTCAGATAATCACATGCATGCTTTGGTCAACACATCAGTTCACCTGAAGCTGACCTCGCTGATATGTGGCAGATTAAATTAAATCTTTAGTCATTAGAAAAACAGGTTTGAGGTTATGTAGAGCAGTGATTCCCAACTGGACCAGCCATGGGGTCCAGATTTCTACGTAGTCATTAGTTCACTGTCCACACAGTTTATTACATTCATTGTCATACTTGTGTTTGGCCGTGTCGTCGAGCTAGTTTGCTGTCTCTGTCATGTAGCTGTCCGTTAGTCGTAGAGTATCTTCTGTTTTTCTTTAATTTCTGAAATACAGCCTTATTAAAGTGGCAGCAAGTCTGATTTTTACAGCACAATGTGGTTTGTGACCTTTAAAACTAAGCCATATCTGCTCAGGGCCGTCATTTAGGGGCTCAGCAGGTAGAGGGAGTTGTCCATTAATCACATGGGTTTGTGGTTTGATTTCCAGCTCCCCCTATCCACATGTCAAATTGTCCTTGAGCTGGGGCGCCCAGTAGCAGTGGGTAGAGCTGGTGTACAAAGATAGTGTCCTTGCTGCAGCAGCCATGGGTTAGATTCCAGCCCATGGCCCCTTGCTGCATGTCATCCCCCTCTCTCGTGCCCAATCTGTCCTGTCATATAAATGTATAAAAAAGCCCAAAAACATATCTTTAAAAAGTGTCCCTGAGCAAGATACTGAACCCAAACTGATGACTCCACTGCCATCGAATTGTGGATGGGTGAGTGAGAGTCAAAGTGTTTGTCTGTTAGAGCTACGTGAGAGCAGTTTATTGAACATTTCAACTGTCTGCACTTATTTCCACAGGTTTTTTGTCGTGCATTTTTATGTAGGTATTTTTCTGCTCTCCTGTCTTGTTAATCATCTGGTGACCCTTGTTTGAACACTAAACGTTTTAGCAACCCAATTGCCAGAAAAAATGTTGGCATTGTATGTTTCTGCAAATCAGGGATACATTACGTTTGCACATTATTATGTATAGGATACATTAAATCTCAAATTTTAACGTTTAAACGACATTGTGGTAACGTGTTATGTTTTGGCACAAAAGCCACTTGGTTATGGTTAGGAAAAGAATATGGCTTAAAATACCTGGTTTTGGGGGCACAGTCCTACCTTCAAAGTAGCACCAGTTTGGTTAAAAGCAACCACTTTTCTTTCTTCTATCGTCGCTGGAAAAACAGCACCTACACATCAACATTTGGTGCCTCAAAGGCCACAAGAAAGAAGCAATGACTTGCTAAAAAACAACAATTTTTCTTTTTTGTTGGTCTCAAACAGTAGTTTGCAGCTCAGCAGAGATCTCACAACATCCACCATCCCCTCCTCTTCTCGACGACAAGGTCCACTCATATACCTCGGCACCTAAACATACAAATGTAACACATTTGTGGTTTCCAGATATGTACAATGCCAACTCTTTCTCCTGGCATTAGGGCTAGTTTTATTGGGTTATAGGGACTGGGTGTAGATCCAGTTGAGGAGACCATGGTCATGTGCTTGGTGTTGTCTCTGAGGGTTTAGGTGAGAGATGCATCTGACAGTGATAACATGGTGTAATCTTTGGCCTGCTCAGTGGGGAATGTTCTTAGCAACCCAGGCAGGAGTGCTGATAGTCCAAAAATGATATAGTAAATGAAAGAAATGAAGTTTATGGAAATGCAGTAGGGATTGTTTTGTTAAACAGCTGTTTGGATGAAATTATAACAGCCGCTTCACTGCATGTCAAATAGTGTTTTTGCGATACTGAAATTTCTAACTTTGATTAAATATCTAAAAACATTGGTATTCAGTAGCAGTTTCGATACCATTGACAGTGACGACTTTTCTTTTCTTGGTCAGTAGAAGAGAACAGCAAGATGACTGCAGGCAACGTTAACAAGAAGGTAGAGTGAGAAAGCACAGCTGGTACGGGTGTATTGATACTGCGGAAAATGAGTATTGAAACCGTTTCAAATATTCATAATCGATATTTTTTAAAAACACTAATGTCAACAGATCCATCTCCTCGACAACAGCTCTATCCACTGATGTTAACCATGTGACCCAGTTGAAAAGTTACAGGAGTCAGTAGACCCTGAGTTGAGATTGTTTCGTCAAATTCTTTTTTTGTCGCTTTTGTGAGAAACGTTTTCTTATTCCATTTCCATTTCATGTCCTGCTGCAGTTTTCATTCAGCTGATCCAGAATCTGTTGACTGGGTTCAATAGTTTAATGAGCCATAAAACAGTCTTGAGGGATTATACGGTGATTAAATATCCTTTAAGTGCATCGAAATCCAATGACTAATGACATGAGCTCTGGAGATTCGCTCTCAGGGGATTTGGAAGCCATGACAGAGGCATTGTTGCTGTTTGAAGCTTTCGACTTTATCATCAGGAGCAGACAGGAGTGTTGGGAAACAACAGCTAATGAATAGCTGGTGTGTGGGCTCATCAGTTAGGCTGATGAACTACTTGGAATAACACAAAGCCAGCTCTCTTAGTCAAACCCAAAGCTTGAGACTGCAACAATGCCTCCGTGCTGTATTTTTAGAGCAACTCTACTTGTGCATGTTTTGAATATTTTAGAGGATCTCCTGGTTTTAGTTTCTTTAAAGATCCTGCTGGTGAGGAGCATCTTCATTGTATTTTATGTGCATGGATCGTTCACTTGATTTGTCACTTCCTGTGAGCCTTTTCGCTGTGAGGCAGCAGCGCTAACCGTGAGCCTTAAAGAGTCACGCTGCACAGCTCACTTATTTATAGATAATTACACTATGTTACTCCAGGTTAAGTAATCACTCAAGTATGTCCTTCAATTATTCATCCAGCAGCCCTTCAAATACTTATACATCAGCTCATATGTCTTTGTGAGTGAGAGATGTTCATGATGCAGAAAGTGCAGGATCCTATTTTTTAATTTCCTCCTCTATTTATTACTTTTCTTGTTGCCTTAATTGTTAGTCTGCTGTAGAAAGGTAACACACAGATGTTTAGACTTGTTGAGGTTAAGATTCATCTGGGCCGCAATGATGCTACCTTTGAATATCTCTCAGTAACAGTCACTATTAAAGGAGCATAAGTGTCTCCAGATTAGATGGGACATTTATCTATACTGTGTCTAAAGGTCCAGTGTATGGGAAATATTGACAGAAATGGAATATAATATAATACAGATGTTTTCATGAGTGTATAATCACCTGAGACAAAGAATTGTAGTGTTATTGTTAATGTAGAATGAGCCGTTTTTATCTACATCAGCAGCGGGTTCTAGTCTATAGAGATTGCCATGTAGCACAGCCATGTTTCTACAGTAGCCCAGAATGGTCAATCCAAACACTGGCTCCAGATATGGCCATTTATGTTTGAGCTGTGTCAGAGAAGCACTGATTTTATAGCAAACTTCTTTATTCAGTATTTTTACTGGTCCATGTTACCAGGGTTATTTATTTTGGAGAGGAGGAGACCTCTGCAGATAATTCAGCTCCTGTTAAAAACCTCCTGAACGTCTGGATCTTAAGTTATCATAGCAATAAGGTGAGCACAAATGAGCATGTTTTGGGTGAGTGGCCCATTACCGACATGCCAATCAGTGTTGGAGAAACACTAATGGTCGTCCTAATGGCCAAATGCTATCAATGGTTATCTGCAGTGTAGAACTATAACTGTATCATGGAGCCAAGGCCATTGTGATCCGTCCACTACTGACAAATGTGTGATCGGTGTTATTAAACCCAGAGGTCTCCTTTTCCGTTTACAGCAAAAACAACATGCTTCAGACACAGGATTCTTACGTAAGGACTGCTGACCTAAAAATATCTTATAATATTTCTACATTGAAAAACCCACAACATTAAATGTAACATGGCTGCTATGGTTGTTAGGTTTTTAGAATCCACCATGAAACACTGCTTTCAGTTGCTCTTCTTGCATGTCTGAGTGAATTTGTTTAGTTTTCATGAAGTATCCAGTCATTCTTACTAATTGTTGGATGTACGACCATGCTAATTTTAGTTGGCATATTTGGACTGAATATTGTGTTTTTTGTCCAGAGGCTTACATGGAAAATCCTTCCAAACATGTACAGCCAAGTTGTTCATGAATCACCACAAACACAGTTTATTTAAATAAAGAGCAGGGCAAAGTCAAGTTCCTTTATGTTGAACTAATAATCGAACAGTTTCATCCGCAGCAGCTGTGTGGCTCAAGGGATGTCTGTCTGTCCATTCATTGGTGTGTCAGTTGGTCGATCCAGACTAAAATATTTCAGTGGCTTTTTCAAAGATTGTTGTGAGATGTAGCGCAGACTTTCATGATCTCCAGATGATGAATACTTATGGTTAAGTATAAATACAGTTTTATTTTGCATCTCTGGTCCTTCTCTTTGTTGCCTTTCTCTACCTGTCCACCAGAGGCCCACAGACTTTCCCACCTGACTCTCACATCCAGCCACCTACAGTTACTGGCTGGATCCAAATGTCCGCCCTCTGGACATGCACACTGAGCCCTTGCAGACAGGCCAACTCCTTACATACGTTACTTGTTGCCCAGATTTCCTGTCTGAGGCCTGCACTACAAAGCAGGATTTGGTTTAGTGAGGTAATGTCATTAACTCTGGGTTTTCAGTACCATGAACCTGAGTCACTTTTTACCAAGATAGATCACGTGTTTAGGTTAGGTTGAACAGCTAACCTGCTCTGGAGCAGCTTGTGTTCAAAGTATCGGATCACACGTTGTCAGCACCCCGGCAACTGGCCAGTCATTGCATTGTTTCAGGGTTCGATTTCTACTTTTAAAACAGGACTTTCAACAAACGGAGAGATCAGTTACAGTCTTAATATGATGATGATGGTTTTAGCTGCATTCATACGTATGCAACGTTTATTTTATCCTTGGATTGACAGCTGACAGCATGGCCATTTTGCACTCTGATTCTGTCACTGCAGCTCAAAATAACACGAGGCACCTGTTGGATGAGAAGCAAAGATTAAATGGACCTCATCAACCCGTAACTAAATTCTTTTTCACCTTTTACTTTGGTAACAGACACAATCGGACATTACTTTATTTAGGGTTGTTTTTTTATTTCATTTTCCAAATAAATGGAAAAAATACTCTCCTACTTATTTCATATTAATAATACCTTTATCAGTCCTAATTTGAATACTTGGAAGTAATTTCTAGTGTTTCTACATCTTCTTATTCTGTTGTAAGATTATAGGCTAGTCCATCCAGATAGCGATATGATATCCTCTGTATGTTTTACAGGCTGCAGGCCTCAGGTTTTGACCCTTACCTTTTGATTCAGAATGTTTATAATTCCTCATGTTGGTCAATGAATCACTGGCCTCCTCCTGTTTGCCTGGACTGTCTGCATTTGGGGCCTTCATTTGTTGATGTCGGTGGTCCCCCAGACTTCTCCTGTAGCACCACCAGGAGGTAAAAATGACCACACAGTAAAGTTTATGTCAAGATATTAAGCTAACAACTATTCTGCTGTCAGCTTGTTCAAGGCTACAAAGAGTTCAGACTGAAAATAATGCTTTGTTAAAGAAAAGATCAGTAGAACTATGGCAATCACAAAACAAGAATAAGTACACTTGCAAAAATTTGTCGATGCATGCACCTTCCTGCACATCACAAATAATGTCACTTCACATTGCATATAAGCTGAACTGACAGAAAAAGACTGACGTTTTGCGTTTTGGTGCCCCCCTGGTGCCGATGCAGTGATCTTATTGAAACGAATGAGGGCACTAATGTCTGTCTTAAACACAGCCCTAAAGGTCCCATTAAATGGTTTAATTGCTTTTTGTATTGTGGTCAGTGCAGGAGGACTCTTTACTGACCATGTGGTGTTTTCCAGCAAGATTAACGAAGCATACTGACGTGCTAAATGTTTATTCCTTTAGGTAACGACATCTGCTTTCCTCCGCGACACTCTTCGGTCATGAATGTAACTTTTTTTTACCCTACGCCTGGTAATGATCTCTGCATAGTGAAGTCCCCCCTGGCCTTTATAGTCCATTTGAAAGTGTTGTTTTCTTGTGTGTAATGAGCGCTGCAGCCTCGTTCGTCCACAAGGGTCACTGTGGGCTTTACGTTAGGATGTGTGAGTTCTTTCCTCTGCTTAAGTTGGAAGCATGGAAAGAGATAGCCTCACTGTTGTGTTGTTTTTTTAGTGGGAAAATGTGAGGAAATGCAGACACCTGCTGCAGTTTTGTTTAAGTATAGGGTTTAATCAGATGTGATTGCGCCTCACCTGAAAGCAGTTTCAGCTTGTCACATAAAATTTGCAGTAAGCTGAAGTTTGTTTCTTTACCGTGTGTTTTGAAGTGTTGAAAGAAGAAGAGAAAATTATGCTTTTTGATGCAATGTCTCTGTTCAAGGATAGATGAAAGAATAATTTCAGGACAGCTGTATCCATTTGCCTATGTCTCTGTTCATTCATTCAAAGTAGAGACACTTCCTTTGGGCGACGCAGATTACTGAAACACCTTGCTCATTGAGATTGGTGAGGATTTCTGCTTTGTTAAGAGACAGCGAGCGTGCTTCTGCTAGATATTCACATAATGAGCTCTTCTCTTGTCAATATTTTTTTTCATTATAGACATGCTCAGATAAAGGAGGGTTAAAAACTATTCAGACAACCAGTATTGACTGAACTGATTAGATCTTGGCTGGACTCGTCCAGTTCTTATCCTCGAGGGCTACAGGAAAAACTTAAAGAACAGCATCAATAGGTGGCAATGCAGACTTTTAGTTAATTGATGTCTTACACAAAGAAAGGATCTTTGATATCTTCAGTGGTGCGTCATGCTGTGGAGCAGCGTTTGATCAATAATAAAATGTCAGCTTCGCATCTCATTACAGACACTCTTGCATGACATTGGTTTTTAAAGTTGGACTGTTTGCCTCAACACTGTGTTAACAAGACGGTGGTATTTTCAGCTCCTCAGATCGCTCAGAAACAGCACCACTGGACAGAATCACAACTTTTTTTTCCAATTAACCAGCCGTGAGTTTGTTCACACAGCCTCAGAATCCCACCTCTGCCCGAAGAGGCGTTTTTAACACGCCTGCACTCTAATTGATGATGTGCGTGAGAACAGAGATTCAGATCTGGTGTCTGTGCTGCTGCTTGTTTTATCCCGAAAGAAGTCCTTCAGCTTAAAAGATGCTAAATTGAAGCCTGACCTGTTGAAGGCTTGGATCTCGAGATTTTTTTTTACCAGCCTCTGATTGAGATGTTTTCTTTCCTTCCTCTTGCTTACATGGAATCAATGAATGTGAGAGATGCTGAACTCATGTCAGTTTAATCTAAAATATGTCTCCAAACGCCTCCGGTGTCAGCGTGCCAGTCTTAAGGTGAATTTGTTTAGCTGTGAGTAGGTTTAGGTCGGAGATGAGCTCATAGTAAGTGAAGGAAAAAGGATAGGATGTGGTTACAGGTGTAATGCCAGGATTTATTTAGGCTAGATAAGCTGCACCCTTGTTTTTGAATACTAGTGCATGAGAGAAAAACTGGCAATTGGCACATCATGAAACATACTGCATAACAGCCTGACAATGTATGCTGATATACACAAGGTTATTAATCTGTATCTGTGAGAGATGCCTGCAGGTGTAAGATAAATAAAACAGTAAGCAGAACAGGAAACACCTGCTGCAAAAAAGTCCCGCTCGGGTCTTCTACCAGAGGTCTGGGAGTTTGAGGTTTCTGCGCAGCATCTCAGCTGTTCCTAGGACTGCATTCCTCTGGACAGAGACCTCAGATGTTGTACCTGGACTCTGCTGGAGCCACTCTCCCAGTCTGGGGGTCATAGCCCCGAGTGCTCTGATCACCACCGGCACCACTGCTGCCTTTACTTCCCTCATCTTTTCTAGCTCCTCATTCAGCCCTCGGTATTTTTCAAGCCTCTCGTGTTCCTTCTTCCTGACGTTGCTGTCCCTCGGGAGTACTACGTCTATCACTGCTGCCTTCCTCTGTACAATGTCGATCAACACAATGTCCAGTTGGTCAGCCATCACCAGTTTGTCAGACTGGACCTAGATGTCCCACAGGATCTTAGCTTGGTCATTCTCAATCACCTTAGGAGGTGTCTTCCATTGTGACCATGGGACTTCCTTAACTGATGGAGAGTTTTATGGCAGCGGTATGTCATTTTTAAGCCTCTGCGCCAGCAACAGCCATTTGTTTTCGGCCGTCCGTACATTTGTACCATTCGGCACAAATGTCCACTTGGACTGATGTTTAAAGCACTGTCTACTGTCATGGCTACATACAACCACAAGGTTGTTATTCATTTGTGATACGTAGTGAAGATTTTGAAGGCAGCAGTGTGGCATTTTTTTTTAAAAATACGAATCATCTTGATGCAGCTTTTTGTACCTTATAGTCCAGACTTTCTTTTGTATCCCTTTCTGACTTTAATCACGTCATCTGCCGGAGATGAAGGAAGAAGGGTCAAAGATCACCATATCTCTCTTTCTCTGTACATCCATTCAGGCTCTGATAACCTCTAGCTGTCACCATAGCTGTCAAATCCAAATTTCGTTTCATATAATATGAACAGAATATCCTGCAGTAAATTGTCCCCAAAATTCAGGTTCTTTCCTTCTTTCCTCTCCGCTGTCCTATGAGTGTGCTGGCAGCATGCTACAGACTTTCAGAACAGTGAGCTGCACAAGCAACCTTTATTGAATGTTGCTGCTGCGAGGAGATATGAGACAGCATTATCTCTTCTCCTTTGGTAAAGGATGGTCCAGTGAATCCTATGCTTAAAGAGATAAGACAGGAAGCACTGAAGCACCTTTCCTTAGCATTTAGAGAATTCGACCAGTGCTTATCGTGGCTGCCACTTAGATAGTTTCAGGTAATTTCACTCAGTTAGAAACCTTTGTGAGCATAAAGACTATTTTGCAGCTGCCTTGGTTGTGATGCCGTAAGAAATCTGTCCCTATTGAACTGGAACAAATCAGACTAACACAGCACTGTGGTCACAAAGTAGCAATAAGCAGTACTGATTTGGGGGATGATCATGTCTTTTCTCCTGTTACAAAGGTCATTTTGATGCCGAAACCTTTAGTTTACTTTTACTGGCAGGCTGTTCATCTATGTGCAGCACACCTCGGGACATGAATATTCTGTTAATGTGTTCAAAGTTAATGTAAACTTGAGTAAGAAGGTAAATTGGAGTTCAGCCAGTTGTGCATGTAAATAGGAGGAGAGAGGGGAAAGTGTTGGGTTGATTGGGGACTATGGGAGTTGGAAACGAGTTCAGTGTGCATGTTGGTTGCAAAGCACCATATGTGCACAGGCCAACAGAGTGTTAGTGGTGAGGCCAGAGCGAGGTGAAGCCTGCCGAGGTGCAGCAGCGGAGGCCGGACCGACCGGCTGACAGAGAGCTGGAACAAATTTCTCTGGAGCTCTGTGAGAGGTGGCTCTGTCTGCGCACAGGTGCACAGTAGAAGCATTTTTGTTTACTGCCAAGAAAACTGGCTCTCGAAAGGTTGAACGTTACTGTTGAACATTAATTCATTATGTGTTCCTCTTGTCTCTCCGGATGCTGATGTTGTTCGCAGTAGAGTGACACGTGTTTTAGCACCGTACATATTTGCATTTTACACGTATGCCCTTGATGAATCAAAGCATCACTCAGAGCTCAGGCTTCATTTGCATTCTGAGTTTATTAGCGGCACACTTGTGATATTTGTGTAGGGAAAATGTTCAGTAATTTTAGAAAGTGTCTATAGTGGGTTAAACAAGATGCAGTGCAAATTCACTTGTCATGCTAACACTTCAACTTCAACTTCATTTTGTCCCCACACTTTTCAGCCTTTCACATATATGTCACCTACATCAGCACCTAGATTTAATGAGCTGCACATTCAGTTTGTGTGTGCATCATCATGTTTGCGGCACGGTTTGACCCTTTAATATCCGCCCTAAACAATGGGCATGACTGCCGTCTTATTGCAGAAATCTGATGCCAACAGGTAGTGATCACAAAGCAATTTCACTCCAATGTGTTTCTAATGATGTGGAGCTTTGTGATCACCACCTGCAGCCGTCAGGGAACCTGCTGATAATTGTAAATTGATTGTAAGTCACTGGAACAGAATCAAAACAACATGGAAAACAACATGGAAGAATGCCCCATGGAAAGACCCAAATACATCCAAGCAGGCAAATAGTTCTTAGGAACATTGTCTCTTGAATACATTTCTAAATATTATATTAGCACATCTGTCTTTTTCACACCATAAACAAACGACAGCTGGCTCACCCCAAGGTGTGCACATGGTTGCTGGTGATTTTAATCAGGCAAACTTAAAGTCTGTCCTGCCTAGGTTTTATCAGCATGTTAAGTGTCCGGCCAGAAGGAATAACACATTATACAGTTCCCACACATAGGCCAGTCAGACCACCTATCTCTGCTCCTTACCCCCACTTACACACCTCTCTGAAGAAGGGCAACTCGACTGATAAAGAGCATCACAACATGGCCTGAGGATGCACTTCTTCAGCTTCAAGACTGTTACACTCACACCTAGTGGAGTGTTTTTGAACATCAGGACCTGGCTGTACACACGGAGGCTGTACTATCCTACATCAAGTTCTGTATGGGGAATGTCACAGTGGGCAAACGCATCCGGTTGTTCCCCAACCAGAAGCCCTGGATGAGCAACCAGGTCAAGACACTCCTTAAGGACCGCAACACCGCCTTCAGGTCAAGTAACAAAGATCTGTACAGCGCTGGTAGAGCTGACCTGAAGAGAGAAATTAGGAAAGCCAAGTCTGACAACAGGAAGGAAATAGAAAACCACCTTACAAACAACAACCCACGGCAGGTGTGGCATTGTATCCAGCAGATCACCAATTTCAGGAGGCAGGTCAACACAGCAGAGGACTTGCACTAGCAGAAGAGCTGAACACGTTCTTCTTCACGCTTTGAGGTCCCAACCCAACAGTCTGCAGCCACACCATCCAGCCCCAACAAGCTCCCAGTGACTGACTGTGCAGGTTCAGGATGTGAAACGGATGCTAAGCAAGGTGAACCCGAAGGCGTTCCCAGGTCTTCACTATAATCCTCAATCTCTCCCTGACACAGGCCACCATCCCAGCCTGTCTGAAGTCTGATCATCCCTGTACCCAAAAAATCGACCTCAGTCAGCCTCAACGACCACCGCCCAGTTGCCCTTAAACCTGTCATCACCAGGTGCTTGCAACGGCTGGTCCTGAAGCAGATCAAAGCCTGCCTCCCTCCCTCCTTTGACCCCCACCAGTTTGCTTACAGAGCAAACAGATCAACCGACGACGCCATGGCCATCGCCCTTCACACCGTGCTGAGCCACCTGAAACACCAGGAGAGCTATGTCAGGATGCTCTTCATCGACTACAGCTTGGCCTTCAACATAATCATCCCCGATATCTTGGTCAGCAAACTGTCTGACCTGGGACCTGGGAAGAAGGCACAGCAGCATCTGCACTTCCTGAGAGTGCTCAGGTAGAACGGCGTCACTGAGAAGTTGCTGGTGACCTTCTACCGCTCAACCATTGAGAGCATTTTAACATACTGCATCTCGGTGTGGTTCACCCACTGCACCGAGGCAGACTGGAAGAGGCTCCAGAGAGTGGTCAAGACGGCGCAAAAGATCATTGGCTGCCCCCTCCCCTCTCTGAAGGACATTTATACATCCCGCTGCTTCAGCAGAGCTAAGGATTCATCAGAGACAGCACCCATCCTGCTGCACACCTGTTTGTCCTGCTGCCCTCTTGCAGGTTTTACAGGTCCATCAGAACCAGGACAAACAGGCTCAGAGAGAGCTTCTCTCCACAAGCCATCACTACATGTAACACACACACACACACACACACACACACACACTAACCCATTCAACCCTTCACAAAAAGACATTGTGCAATACTGCAATTCTGGTCTCTGTAAATCCACTCACCAATGCATATGGATGCAAACGCAATTATTACCTGTATTTCTTGTCTGCACCTTAGTGCAGCTCAGCTTCCTTGTGAATGTGCAATGACAATAAAGGCTTTCTATTCTATTCTATTTTTGTTGCGTATATATCATTCATCTTTGCACATCTGCACGAGTGCATGATGAGGTCAGACATTATTTTGCCGTCTGTTTGTCTGTGTAATGTCCATGAAATAGATTTAATTTCCACCAGAGGATAAAGATGTTGTCCCATTATATTTTTGAGAACCTTGCTGCATAAATTTACATAAACAAACAGATTTTCTTGAATATACTGTCACAGCTCAATGCAATAGTTATCTTGGTTTGTGACCTCATTGACAGATGAATAAATGAATGAAACTGTTACTGTTGTGTCATGCAAACACTTATTCCCAGCCCACACAGGCTTATAGAACACCATTAAATCAAACACGCCAGGACCAGAATGCAGCGTACATATTTTCCGACAACAAAGAAACTGGAGGAAAAAACAGAGACACTTACTATATTCTCGTAATATCATGGCCTCTTTTTTTTAGGATTTTGAGACAAAATCAGAAAACTTACAAGTCAAAATGAATTGCCTTAGCATAACTGTGTGCAGGCAGAATGGTGGTGCAGTGGTTAGCATTGTCGCCTCACAGCAAGCGGGTTCCTGGTTTGAACCAATGGCGGGGGAGCCCTTTTGTGCAGAGATTGCATGTTTTTCCCGTGTCAGCATGGGTTTCCTCCAGGTGCTCCAGCTTCCTCCCACAGTCCAAACACATGCAGGTTAATTGGTGACTCTGAATTGTCCGTAGGTGTGAATGTGAGTGTGAATGGTTGTCTGTCTCTACTGTATGTGTTAGTCTGGCGACCTGCCCAGGATGTACCCAGCCTCTCACCTAATGCCAGCTGGGATAGGCTCCAGCTCTACAAGACCCCCAACGGGATAAGTTGGTTATGATAGGTCGCTCTTTTTAGCAGTGTCCAGAACGGTCCATGCTTTGTACTCTTTCCTCTCAGTCCAGCAGCAGGTCCACTTGTTGTATGAGCAGCGTAGTTCCACACACTCACTGACCTGGTGTTGTGTTGCAGGCCGGGATGATCCGCACCGACTCAGACGAGTACTTCATTGAGCCACTGGAGAGAGGCACCCAAGAGCTGGAGGACCAGGGCCGGGTCCATGTGGTTTACCGCCGGTCTGCTCTGCTGCAGCCCCCCTCCGACATCTCAGTGGACTACCAAGGTAGGACGCAAAGCCACTGTGTGCTCTGCACTGCTGCTCTTGCTACTTCTATGACTGTGATGACTCTACTTTTGTAATTCCAATATATGTGAAAAAAAAGCCTGCTGACTTTGCTCAAACTGTTCAGAGAGGAAATAAAAAATCAATTGTCAAACTCGGTAAAAAAAGAAATTAAATCAATAAAAAAAGACACACTAAAATAACTGCTGAAGGCCCTGCTGCTCAGATCACATTTTACACAAGTAATTTTAAGTACAGTATGTATATGTGACAAATAAATCTCTGGAGGGCAGGTGCAGGTGGAGCTACATAAACTTGACTGAAAATGCCACCAATCTTATTGACTGCATACAACAACAACAAGGGCTCCTTTTATTCCACCCCCATAGGAAATAAAAACTGTCCCGGCAAGTAGTTTCTCAAGCCGGACAAGTTCCTGATACTTTTACAAACTTCTAATGGAACAAAGGCTTTTTTATGAAAACTGGGTGTTTATGTCCGTGGGACGTGGCAGTCTGGTCCCACACCAGAATAAAAGACCAAATAGTTTTGCATTGATTCATTCATTTCATTGATAGGTTTGGTGTTTATGGCTTTGTTTGTGAGATGAGGAATGGGGACATTGTCTTCCTGTGCCAGAGCTGGAATAAAAGCGACATTCATGAAAAATAGAGACAGAAAATTGTGACATTTTTGCCATGTTATTGATGCAGCTGCACAGGTTGCATCATTATGGAACACATTAACTGCTCATAACCCACTGTAGCAGCTTCTATGACCACTGAAAATGGCTGCAATGGAGTGTCAAACATAAATCAGCTCACAGGAAAACAACAGGCTGGATATGGAATTATACCGCAACTTTGTCTGTGGTGGCTACAGAAGAGTTGGTGATGATAAGGCAACTTGTTTTACTGCTTCTGTAAGTGGTGTTACTTGCGATAATACCACTGCTACTGTAGCCAGCATCACTGTGTCTAACATACTACTACTTGTACAGTGTGACTGTAGTGCTACTGCTTCTACATCTCCTACTACTGCTACCTTGGTGCTGTTACTACGATCAGATAGGGATTAATTGAGGAATATAGAAATAAGTCGAGCCACAAGCATCACGTAGGTTTACATTACCAAAGGTTTATGACAAAATCACTTGAGGACACGGCGAGAGAGAAGAGGGAGAGTCGCTGTGCTGCTGCCAGAGGAGCCGCTGACTGAGCGCCCTCTGAGCGGTAAGTCACTAAAAGAGTCTGAGAAGATCCGGGGCTGTTCATGAAACATTCAGGACGCCACAGTTTATTCCACACTACTGAAGCTGCTCCTCTTTTTGGAACCACCGTAGAGTTTGTAATAATCTCGCTTTCAGCCATGCTTGTTGTTGCCGTGGGTAACAGTATGATATCAATATGTCAATAAGTTAAAATATTGCGAGTATCACGGCATGTATTTTTAAAAATTAATAATATTAAAAATTGTTCAGGTACTATTAGGAACGAGATGATATGGCACACCCGTACTTTGAACGAGAGCTGCAATGATGTTCGATTGGTTGTCAAGTATTAAATCAAATTTGATAATCGATCGAGTTTGAGTAAATTTTCTCAGAGAAAAAAAAAAATCAAAATTCTCTAAATTTGGCTTCTTAATTGTGAATATTTTGTGGTTTTGCACAGTAAACTGAAAATCTTTGGACAAAACAACACATTCAATGACACCATCTTGGGCTTTGAGAAATACTGATCAACATTTGTCACCATTGTTTTTATATTTCATTGATCAAACAACTAAACGACAGACATATTTACAATGTAAATAACTGTTGGTTGCAGCCCTACTTCCAACCACATCTCATGTTCTTGATTAGCCAATAGGATTGGTTCATGAGACCCTCGCTCCACACTTCAAAATGGACCCAGTTCCATTTTCCAATGATGACTGAGACGTAGCTTAAAGCTCAGAAAAAGTCAGTATGTACAAATTTAAGTCTTTTTTGTATCACACAAAGTACTGCTTTTACTACTTTAATTACTGATGCTGCCATTGTTAACAGCTGTCACGGCTCACCCTAAATACCCAGCTTGCTCTCTGTTTATACCAAACAAATATCACTTTTGCTGCTGACGAAAACATGTAATGGGTCACATCCACTCCACTGTGAATCACTGTGTTTTAGGGACAACACATGTTAGATATTCCATGAGTTGCTCTCTTTTATCAATCAGGTTTTAGAAGTCGTGAAAATGGAAATGTATTCATATTAAAAGGTCTCATAGTATTGCTTTTCTTTCAATTTGAATGTGAAAGAAAACAATTAAAAACATACAATACAAGGAGAGAAAATATATAATGAACCTTCCATTGTGTTGGTAATTGTACTTGGCTGTGTCGTGGTTCGTTTGGATTCATCTGTGGTGTAAACAGAGCTGAAATACTGGTTTGGAGCCAAGCAGGCTGTATCATCATGGTGTACATGTGCTGCCTTAATGAATGCGTAGTAGTGTGTGAACTTTGTCACAGCAGCTTCTGACAGACTCACTATATGTTGCAGTTCCTTTGACATTTCTACATCATTATCGTCTGCCAGCAGAGAGATTTGCCCTGATTGCTGTTATGTCTACCTTTTTCACGCCATCGCAGAGCTGAAACTTAAAGGAAAGGAAATCAGCTGTTCAATTTATCATTCCAAAACTACATTTAAGTGTCTGTTTTTTTCCTTGTACACAAGCTGTGAAAATTTCTGTATTAATATTTATATTTAGAGCAATCCCAAAGAAAGTTTTGGGTCAGTGTTGGCAGAAGTTGTATCACATGTTGTTTGTTTCATACATTAAGGAGCATCTGAAATCATGAATAGAGATTGAGGGGGAAAGGATCAATTTGGTTCCCAAAATAGCTCCAAGGAAGATCAGAAGCAGACGTCAGTGCTCATGTATGGAAGCCCAGAGCGTTAAAATTTTATTTAACAAACGACATTATGAAGTAAATAATCATATAAATCAGTCGTTGAAATAAGTGAAGAAATTATTAAAACCCGACTCGTTTTCATCATTCATTGTAATACCTTGTGTTTTCGGTTGTCCGTTCGTTGCATTCTCGCAAACGGGAGATCTCAAGAATGCTTTGATGGAAGTTCTTAAAATTTGGCACAAACATCCACTTGGACTCAAGAATTAGAATTTGGTGGTCAAAGGTCAAGGTCACTGTGACCTCAACAAACATGCTTTTGGCCATAACTCAGGAATTGATATCCTCATAATGACAAAATTTCCCATCAAAGTCTAGTAGAAGAAAATAATGAAGTGATGTCATTATATATGTAGAAGGTCAAAGGTAGACTGTGGCCAAAGCCCTGTTTTCACCGAGCTGCAAAGTACGGTTCAGTTCTGTGCATTTTTTTTCCGTTTCTGGACTCCGCAGCTGGAGTCTGAAAAGAAAATATTTTAATTAACTGGGCCGACTACCGGCGAGTTTTCAGGTGGAACGTTAACTTGTAATGTTACTCAGTGCATGAGATGACGAGGTGAATCCATCAACACACCTTTAATTTCACTTTGACCATCACTTTAGTTTTTATATGACATACACTTTTAGTAATAAGTGGATCTTCAAGCGTTTTTATGTATATTGATTTCAACCAGATCATGTGAACTGCATATATTTAGTCCTCAATCTGAGAAAAAAAAGTTGTGGAGTGTCGTTCCTGTGGGCTCTGGCAACACTCGACCCCTGAGCTTGCCTGAGAAGGACTAAATGCACAACCCGCTATTTTCAAATATCCCGTGGAGAGAGACTCTCACTGCAGCCTGTTCTGTTTTGCTCTGAAAATGTGGGCATGCAGCCTCGTTCTGTGGACGATGAACAGACTGATAAAAGAGGAAATACAATGAGTGTTGGACTGAGCCGTGAGGGGCAACAACCCGCCCACATTTAAGAGTTTGCAGTGGAACAGCTAGGGTCAAGGTACCATGTCTGAATGGTTACTTTGGTTCCAAAGGTACCATACCAAAAGTGTTAGGTGGAAACAAGCTATACCGTTCTGCAAAAAACACTTGTCTGTCCATTATTCATTGCAGTAACTCAGCAGATGGAGAGACAATTGGTCGGATACTGAATTGCTGACACCGATCTTGGGTGTTCATCTTGAAGCTGTGTTGATTGTTTAGATCGTCTGAGCTGCCTGATTGAAGTTGTGTGGGGATGTAAACTGCAACTTTGCTGGTTCAAGGAGGCATACGACTGCAAGGTGGTAATCCTAGTTTGAAACGGTCTTTTGTATGAGACGTTTTCATGTCATTGCATGTCTTAATATCACTTTTTATAGCAAGACAATTTATTTCATGTATTTATTTCACTACCTCTCTTCAGCTGCTCTCAAATTGAGCAATATCAGCTCCTGTTGGTTAGTGCAACCGTTTGTTGAGCACCTTTTTCTTTGTTGGTATTTTGGCAAATTAGCACCATTACAAGTACGCCAGATCAGCTACTGGCCCTTGCTGTTTGCAATGTACCCGTAGATGTACAGATGACTACCACTGGATTACTTTGATACTATAGAAAACTTAAAAACATGATTGTGCTCAGGTAAGTTCTGGACTTAAAAAGAAGGTCTTTTTTTCTGATTTCTGAGCAGCTGTAATCCAAAGAGAGTCACACTGAATCTAAAAATATGTACATCATATCTGTGAATTAAGAGTTCTGTCTCTCAGAAGAGAGAGTATGATTTTGACTCAGATTCAACACAGCCTCTCCTTCAACTCTCCCTCTGTGGATGCTTTCCTGAGTAATGTCCATGTCTAACAGACCACATCCTGTAATTTCCTGGTGGTTAAACTGCTACAGAATGAGGAGTTAATTTACCGCAGAGCATATGCTATGATTTTTATCCTGTCTGAATGTGGTTTAAGTTAGTTAAGTTAGTGGTGATGTGGGAGGCTCTGACTTGGCTCTGTGTCTGCTCTGAAGCAGACAAGGTTCTCTCTTCATTAATAAAATGTGCCAGACTCTCTGTCTATGAGAGTGCTGATAAGCCTGAGCGCTTCTCAGATTTTCAGATAATTTATTCTCCAAAAATCTCCATGAACAGAGAGCAAGACAGGGGAACGTTTGTCTGAGTGAGGTGGATAATGGAATTATCATGACACCAAATGAAACTCTGTCATCATTAGAATGAAATGACATTTCAGGAGTTCAGTTGGATTTATCTCTCCAGCTATTTTACTAATTCATTTGTCCACTTATATATTTACCACAATTAATGCATGTGATTTATTGTATAATGGTTTTTTTTCCTGGGATATTGAACACTTGTGGGTTCCATCTACTCACAGTATTTCTTAGTCAAATTTCACTTGGATACACTTTTTAACTGTAATTGACTGAAGTGTCATCCTCATTTAAATGTAGATTGTCAGCTCTGTTGGCCATTTATTATCATCTCAGCGGGGACGCAAGCTTTTAATTTGATCAACCGGAGATGACAGGACTCCAACAGGGAGGACTGAGCAGAATCCTGGTGGAAATAAACACAACGAGAGCTGTCACAAGTAACAAGAGACAGTCGTGTGCTCTGTGAATGTTTCTGCATTTGAATTATTGACGGGAAAAGAGTCAGTGTGTAGCTGCACTGATTGCAGTGATCACAGGAGGCTGTTAGTGTGAGCAGTGTTGTCATCAGATTCTGTTGAATATATATATATGTAAATGGAAAGGAATGATTTTAACAACCGCAATCAGGATGCTGCGATGTAGAGAAGCTTTCCATTGTCATAACTGATGGGCAGGGGATCAGCTGATTAGTGTGAATGGGGTGGATCTGATTCATAGACCGCAGCGATGCCTCGCAGACAGCCTGTCACTCAAAGGAGCACCACCCTTAAATTTTCGTAACTTTAAGCCTCAATAAAATGTAAATGGATTTTATATAAAGATTCAACCCTTGTGCAGTTGTCATGAATGTTAAATTAGCTAGAGAGACCAAAACCATTTTCGTATAAGGCTGTAAACATGTTAATTTCTGCTGTTAAGTTGAGCATTTTAACATATTGGTCTATTACGATTGATTGCTTTTGCAGCCACCCTGAAGTGGCCATTTTAGAAATTGCAGTTTTTGGCACTTAAACGTTGGCTTCATTTTTCAGCCCCAGAGGTCACCACTTGGCTTACACCGTTAAGAGAAAGCTGGACTCCCTGCTGTCACTTCCTCCCCTTTCCCTTCTCATGTCTTTGACATGCAGCAGCACAGCACAGCCGGGGATGGTAAACAAGGTGTTAAGGCCAATACACTTTCAGGGGAACATCCGGCTCCACTTTTTCATGATGTGCTGTTGCAACATTTCCTCAGAAAATCAATGCCACTCAACACTTAATCTGTGTTTGCTGCCCTTACATGGTAGGTTCAGGTACAATGCCTGCTCGTTAATGCTTGATAAGTAAAGGTCTACTGATCCACTTGCAAAAATCAAGCAGCTCACTGAATTTTTTTGTAGTCTTATAATACAGATGTCCCCAGATTCCTGAATATTTGTCCAATAAATTTGTAAACCTACAATATATACAGACAATAGGCATTTTCAGACCAGAGAGTTTTGGGTACTCCCTGAGAGAAACTGCTCAACGGGGAGCTCCCCTGAGAATTGAACACCTTCTAAATGGTGTTCCACCACCACCACAGAAATGCGTAGTAAAGCCTAGACTTCACTGTCTTCACTGTTATTATGAGATGTTTGTCTTGTGTTGTCTGTTGTTTACATGGCTGACAGCTTTTAAAATATGCATATTGCTGATGCTGCATTGGCCGTGATAGACAAATCCATGTACACTTCCTTTTGGACCAATCACCGTACATTTACATCACTCAAGGTTCCTTTTGTAAATGGTCTTGCACTTGTGTAGCGCCTTTCTATTCTTCCGAGAACTCAAACTGCTTTCTACACTCAAGTCAAATTCACCTATTCACCCACACACTTATACACAGGGCGCCACCAGCACTCACTCACACACCGATGGAACAGCCATCCAGAATAATTTGGGGTTCAGTATCTTGCTCACGAATACTTCGACATGCGGACTGGAGGAGCCATTGATCAAACCACAATTTTCCGATTAGTGGACAACCCACGCAACTTTCTGTTTTACATTGACATGATGAACTGTAGTAGAGCCAGCCGCCCCTCTGTGCTGGGAGTGTAGCGACCACAAAATAGGGAAAGAGGGTGTTTCTAAGAACTACGATTGAGCCTGGTTCTTGAAGTGCCAAAATGTTCCTCTAGTCTGAAAGAGCCTAATGTCACCCTGCGTGTCTAAAAATATGTTTTTTTAAGTTGTAGTTGATGATTTTAATTGTTTTATTTTGCTACCACCTGGCAATGTTTGTCAATTTTGAAAAGCTTCCCAGCAGACACAGGGAGGGACAGAGGAGATTAATGTGGCTCATACCCACTTGTCGTCGCAGTGTCTTGCACTCCATTAGACCATGATGGCGTGCTGCTTGTGTCAAAGCAGCAAAACTGGGAAAACCAGTTTAAATGGAGTTGCGGGTGAAATATGAGGTGGCAGGTGTGACATTAATCAAACAGCAACAGGTAGTGAAGATGCTGTGTTAAACTCTAATTTTGTTTTTTCACAGCCAGCAACATTGCAGGAGTCAGCCACCACGAGCAGTGTGAAGTATGTCCCAGCAGCAGTGTATGAATGAACCACACAGCACAAAGAATAATGCAAAAGAATCCTGTTAATACATAAAACAACAGTCTATTTAAAAGTGGTTCAAACACATTTTCAGAATCTAGGTCAGTTTCGGATGAATTGAGCAACAATTTCACAGTGTTTTGTTCCTGACCGCATTGACGTCAACATTCTGAAGAATGCTTCAGCTCAGATTTGTGCCTCTGGCTGGCGCCTTCACCGTAGCAATTGCTGCTGAGGCTCATGGATATTATGGTGTTCAGAACAATTCACCACATCAGACTGATGTAAAACATGAGAAATCTCAGATGTGAACTATTATTTTTTAACCTATTGTAATAGTGAGGTTGTGGTGTAAAATAATCAAGGTGAGTCCTCTGTTTCTATGATAATGTTCAGATAGTTTAGATATAAATTTACATTAGAGAAAATACTTCAGTTACTGACTTAGCGGTTGTGTTTATATCAAGTGGGAACCTCTGGGGCTTAAAAAAAAAAAGCCAATATGCAAGTGCAGTTCTTTGAACAGCCACTTGAGGCTGGCTCCAGATACCAGTCAATCCCCATAGTTACCCATGTTACCAACTTTACAGCTGAAACATGTTTACATTCTCGTCTTTTAACGATTTTGGTCTCTGAATTTTCAAAGAACCGACCTGTTTAGAGCCAGCTGTGATGCCAAACTTGAGGCTTCAACAAGGTTGTCTCCAAACCAGTGGGTGACATCATACCAGCTACGTCCACCATTTTTACAGTCTATTGTTAACATTGACATGAACTGTAGTGGAGCCAGAGCTGGTGGGATATTCCCTGGGTTCAGACCTTTAAATCCGCCCACTCCACTGAGATAAGGTAGACTGATACGACTGTCAGTGTGACACGAAACAGCAGTTTGTCGGCTAAAATAAAAAACAACAAATGAGCACAGTGGGAGTTCTAACGATAAGCCAATCAGTGCCACAGGCAGGACTGTTGCTGATGTCAACAATGGCTACTGACAAAATAGATGCTGCTATATAGGCTGTGCTAAACCAATGAGTCTTCTTAGTATATCCTGACATTGTAGTTTATTTTACTTTGCTCCACTACATTTTTAAAACCCAAGGAAAACAGATACGTTGGCATGGCTACGCCTCAGTGTGGAACTTAAATGATGTTAGATCCAGGCAGATGCGTTGGTCTCTCGTGATTGGACCCAATTTTAGACTGAGGATGGAAACAGCATGTGACGAATTTACAGTTCTGTCTGATATGAGGCATAGAAGCAGAGTGAACATTTTGGTAGATGTGGAGCAGTTTCAGTATTAAACATGAATATAGACCAGCAATACATAACAAAGAAAGCCATCTGTTGCTTGTGCAGCTTCACCTTCAGGGGATATTGAATGAGATATTACATTCAAACAAACAAACAATGAAAAAAAAAAATTGCACCCTCTCCTTCTCTCTCTAATAAAGGGTTAACATCGATCTTGGTAGGTGCTGCTGTGAAAAATTATTTGCACTGTGCAGCAGAGCCATCACTGCGATCCTGGCTGTGCTCATCTCTGGTGATTTTTTTTGGTGTTGATTGGATACATGCGTCATACCTTGAACCAATCTGGTCTCTGTCACATCCTGTGATTATAGGATTGTAAAATTGGTTTTCCAGGCTCCCTCTGGGCGATGACACTGAAGGAGTGATTCCTCTATAACGAGCACTGCTAGAATTCCTCTGAGCAAGGCACATCCTGCTTTTCAGGAGCTGCCCAGCTGTGTGGAATTGCCTTAGCAGGTGTCAGGTGTGCTATTTAGTGAGCTTTGAGGGCATTTTCCTAGAACTTTAATTCACGTTACACTATTTCTGACTTTTAGATTAATACATGTTCAATAACTTTCATGATTGAACTTAATTGAAGAGCACATTTTATCATTTTCATCTTTAGTATTGATCACAGTGTGGAGGCAGCAGCTGATGGTTTGCAGCCTTTGATATTGTTGCATTTAATGCCAATGATTCTGGAAACTTTGAGTGAACTTACACTCGCACGGTGCTGCTTTTCCTGCAGGCAGTGTTTGAGAACTCATAATCCACTTGTAAAGGGCTTCACAGGGGAGACAGAGGAGGCTCAGAAAGCACTGCTGTTTTCAAAAGTAAATTTTTTTCTTTAACTTACAATACTTGTGCATAGAAAGACACCAGATGGCCAAAGAATGTCGACACTTAAAATGTAAGATATAATATAGAATATTCTCAACTCTAAAAGTAAAGGGATGTAAACTCAGAATGCCACATCATAACAGTGGGTCATATGTAGATCATCTCTGTGCGATGACCCTTTAAACCCTTTCCAGTGATGCTGTGACTAGTATTGGTTTGAGTATCACAAATGGCTGAGAATGTCTGCTCCTGTTGCTCTTTAGTCTCTTGTCCAGGTGTTCTTAGTGTTCACCAATGTAGTGTCCACCACAGCTGTTGCAAAAGATAACATATGGCCCCCCAGTCGTCCCCTTCCAGTCAGCCCAGAGAGAAAGCTTTTATATGAACCTTGAGATTAGAATATGTTGTCACAGATAAATGTCCCTAAGGGTTAAGACTGAATCTCTGTGCTTGAAACGTTACCTCATGTATGACATCGGTCGGGTAAACCTGGCTGCAGGGATTTGTTCCTATTTAGCCACAAGAGCATGAGTCCAGCTCAGCTGCCAGAGGAAAATGTTGGATTGTATGTTTCTGCAAGCTAATGATAGAATACATTAGTACATTTCATGTGTATCATATCAACATCTAAAGTGACACAGTATATGAGCTGACCTTGTCATTGAGAGGTGGAGGTGATGGTGGATGGTATGTCACCTTGGAGAGACGCCTGTCAAGCTGCAGACCACTGCTCGAGACCAACAAACAACAAAAAACATTTGGTTTTAACATGTCATTGATGTGTTTCCAGGAGCTGTTTAGGCACCAAACGTGGTTGTTTTAAAGCAAACAATTTCTGTGTTAGAAACTGTGGATAGGGCCAGAGGTGGGTAGAGTAGCCAAATATTGTACTCAAGAGTACTGATACTTTAGCACAATATTACTCAAGTAAAAGTAAAAAGTAGTCAAATAATTACTTGAGTGAGAGTATTTGGTGAAAAAACTACTCAAGTACTAAGTAACTGTTGAGTAACGTCTGATTTATTTGTAAAATAAGAACATGAACGTAATCAATCAATCAAAAATAATAATCTGCAAATTCATGTATTTTAAACGATACCCCTTTAACTAAAACAAAAATAAATTAAATCTTTACAAACATAACATAAATCAAGGCACAAGAAACACAAATATATTCTTATATATATTGTACATATATATGTGTGTGTGTGTGTGTGTGTAATTATGTACTCAGAGGTGGGCAGAGTAGCCAAATATTGTACTCAAGTAAGAGTATTGTTGCTTTAAAACAATATAACTCAAGTAAAAGTAAAAAGTATTTTACATTAAAACTACTCTGAAAAGTACAATTTATTCAAAAAGTTACTCAAATAAGACATTGCTGCATTTTCAGCTGCCGTTTAGCTAACAAAAATGGGTAATTTCAGCCTAATGGGATCTAACCACAGCATTGTTGAAATATAAAGTTTGAACGTATCGGCTACACAATGATGTACAAATGTAAGGTAGCCGCAGTTTGCATAAACCAACAATGCCAACATTTATTTTGGGGATTAAGCTGATGATGCAGTCTCCAACAGCTGGTGGAGTTTTTCACTTCTTTCTGAGCACTAAGGACTTCTCCTACAACTTGTCTTAAATGGTTTAAATTGTCCTGAACTTTGAAAGTGCAGTTGACAAAACAATTTTAATCTCAACTACTTTTTCCAAGGTCATGAACAAACTTTGAATCTCCAGTTTTGGAACTTGACAAGCCTTCAAACTCATGGACCAAAGAAAGTGGTCTTCTTGGGATGGGCCATATACTGTATTTTCCAGCATGGTTTTGATCAGGGTTGATTTCTCCTGAGTTCTCAACTTCTGTTAAGGTCACCTTGACTGTGGGAATGTTGCCTGCCACAGCCTCGCCCATAACAAAAGATCATCCCGCCGTTTGCGGAACAAGATTCTGAATAAATAACTCTGAACGTCTTTGCTTAATTTCCCAGTTTTAACAATTCAGTTCGTAGAAACTGGATTCTGCTGACACTCCTGCAAGTTAAACAGCCATGAGCATTTTCTGTTTTTCTATGAAACATTTTTTTGTGATATGAGATGCCAAAGAAAGCAAACAGAAGAAAGAGGATTACACATGGAAAGGTGCTTATAATCATCCAGGACATTGTTTCTTTACAGAGCTCTGCTGGATCAACAGTTTGATCCATGGAAGAGATTTGTATCTGCAAAGAGCTCTTATAGATTGTGATGATGTCCAAGATTGAAAGTTAAGAAATTTTCCATAAAGCCGTCTCTTGAGTGACTCAGTGATGTATCTTCCAGTACTTTTAATGAAGTTGAAAAGCAATTTAGTTCCATTAGAAGGTGCTCACTTTTATCTTGTAAAATATAGACTCCAGTATAGATTCCAGAAATTGAAAATATGAAGTCAATTAAGTTAAACGTTTGAAGTTATTTAAATTTCATGCCGTAAATTTCTGCCTTTATGCCGACAGGTTTCTAACACAGGGTAAACATCTACATGAATGGATAGAGGAGAGTGTCCAGAAATATAAGAGCCATGCTGATGTGGATTTACTGAGCTGTAGCAAGATGCAAGAAAGTCTATTAATTCATTTTTCCCCTCTTATTTTTGTTGTTTCTGTTATGTCTGCCAGGTGTAAGGTTGTAGGGGATCATGCATTTGGTTGTGTATGTGCATGAGTGTGTGTATTTGTCAATACACAGCTAAACTCTGGCAAACTACTGGACCAATTAGCTTAATTTTATCACATATATATCAGTCCTTCCAGAAAAATGTGGAGGGTTTTTTTGTGAATCCTTGATTATGTGGCACGCTTTCTTAAAAAATGCGATGGAATATGCAGGATATTTCTGCAATTTTATGTGATGAAATTGCGGGAACTTGCAAAAACTGCGGTTTGATGAAAAAGAGAAAAAAAAAGTGATTCCCCTAACACCCTGTTCTCATTAGGCTACTACCTTAATGTAAAGAGTCATTTCTAATTACTTAGTATGATAAGCAAGCATAATCACAGAAAGTGCAGGGAATGTTTAAGTTCTCATCTTGTTTTATTTCAGACCTTAATAAACACATGGCTCAAACTTACAAAACATTGCTGAGTCAAACAAGTTCTGTAGCTTTACAAAAGGAATATGCTACAACTTCTGTAAAAATGAATAAATAAAATATATATTATGTCATGAAGGCTATGGAGAGAGATCAGTTTTTGTGCACCCGCTGGTTAAGCGCTTTTTGAAAGGAGTCAGATGACAGAGACCTGTCACGCGCTCTTCAGCCCCGCAGTGGGATTTACCCCTGGTGTTACGCACTCTGGGAGAACGTCCCTTTCGAGCCTCTGTCACAAATCTCTCTCAAACTACTGTCAGTAAAGACAGCACTTCTCTCAGCCCTGACTTCGGCTCAGAGAGTGAGTGATTTATGTGCGCTTTCAGTCCCCCCGTCTTGTCTCGTTATCAGAGATGACGGGAGCGCAGCTACTTTGGGGCCGAATCCCACATTCATGCCTAAAATCATAACCAGCTCTTTTAGATCAAGAGTTATTTCACTGGAAGGTTTCTTCCCTCCTCCCCACAGGAGTGAGAGAAGAAACATCACACCAACTCTGCCCAGTGTGCGCTCGGTCTCATTATGTGACGCGCACAGCAAGTCTCAGACAGACACAACAGCATTGACAAGGAAAACCCTTCCAATTAGTATTTCAACTTTCTGCGAAGATATATGTGACTTTTTTGCAACAAAAATGCGGGGATTATGAAATCATGCAAGCCCCACATATTTCACGCTTTTTGCATGGAAATCGGCGATTTATGCGGCAAAAGTGCAGCGTCTTTGAAAAAATGTGGCCCCCGCATAAATATGCGGACTTTGGCTGATTATGCGATGATCGCATAATCGAGTTTTTCTGGATGGACTGATATATGACTGTATGCACCAGGATCCCTTGTGGTTGAGATGATTCATAATTTGAAAAATTGAAAAACTTGTTTTATTGGCTGTTTTATACCGACCCCTCACTCCTCTCATCCTGTTGGTAGGGGCCGCAAGTTTTTGGGAAAGTGTCTCTGCTAAAAACAGCAAACTTTACTGTCTGCTGCAGGCCGTATTTTAGGTTTTGTCATGGCTCAAAAACTGACATCTATAGAAAAGTTTGGTTTTATTTTGAATTGGATCATCTGCAGATAAATTACCATACCCAATATGTTATGATCTAGTAAAGTTAGGCACGATACCAGATGAATTAGTCTCAGAGGGACTGTTCAGCCGGGTGCAGCTGCACTGCTTTTTGGGGTTTAGATCACACTACATCTGAAGTGTTTTACTTGTCAAATATATAGACCGTCAGATTTTGTTGATTTTCCTTGATATTGGTGCGTCTACCATAAGTAAGTATGTAGGCTGTATAGTCACATTTAAACATGATATTTTTTTACATTCCTTTTTTGTCAAACTTACACCACAGAGAAAAAAACTGCTGTATTACTGAAAGAAACTTCTCCAGCAAGGTCTGAAGGTCTGGTCTATAGAGCATCTTTTTTTCTATGATCACAAAGTGAATTAAGGATGTTTGTCCCCATTGGATGTCAGAGATGTTGCTTCTCCAGGAATTGTGAGTCATGCTGAAACTAGACATATGTATGCCATGTCTATTTGTGAGTGAATTATGTCTCCGGGCTAAAAGGAGTTCAGGTTTTTACACAAATTGCTTTGGTCAGGCACTGAGCATAAAGAGAAACATATATGAGTGTCCTTAAAGTGCTTAAGAAAGTTGAAAAGCTGCAATTCTGTAACAGCTGAGCAAACTCCAACTTGCATTAGCATTTGTATCAATTGAAAAATTAAATTGCAGACTGTGTCAGTAATGATTGAGATAAAACAAATCCCACGCCTCAGTCCTGCATCTATCCTGACAAAAATGAAACATTTCCATCTCTCCCTCTCAGTGTGTATACTGCTGATTCCCCCTGACAGCTCAAAGGAACACTCAAGCAACAGCAGAGAGATGCTCACTGTGAGCAAAGGAGTTTTCTGCAGCCAAAATGATGCAAGTATAAATAAATGGAAAACGTGCCTGGAATCAGAGTGGGCAGGAGTATGATTGTGCTAGTGGTAAATTGACACGTCTGCTCGGTCAGTGTCATCTCACCACTCTCTGTCCTCCTGTTTGGTGGACGAGAAGAAGTCTCCAGGGTCCAGGTTTCCAGGCTTCTGCTGAATGTGGCCGTTTCTCCAGGGAAGCTCAAGTAATTTCCACAAACTTTAACATGTTTGGGAAAAGCCACGGGATGTTTGGGGAGAGAGAAGGCATAAATGCTCACTCAGCTGTGGAGTGGACTTTACCCCTTTGTTGTGTATCTACAGAATGTCTGCTTTGACAGTAATAATAAGACTTGGTTGAAACCGAGTTCATGGCTGGACTGTGTATCGCCAATGTGTATTGCCTAATTGTAATGGGGATAGCCAGCGGTAATTAAATGAAATGAGACTGTCCTCCAAATTGCAACCACATAGGGCATTTTTACAAGCAGAAAGGGAGGGAGATGAAGTGCATGGGTCAAAGAAGCACTGGACATAAACTCAGGAGACTGGTGTTTGTGTCCTGTGTGAAAACAAAACTAAATGTAGAGTTATTTTAACAACAAAACTTAAAAGCCAAAGTACGTCACGTGACATTTATCTCATGCGATTTCATGTGTTGTATGTCACGTCAGATACAATAATATCTTACAATAATAACATAGTTATTTTAAGCCAAACCATGATGTTTTCCTAAAATAGAGGCTTTTTTTGCAAAACCTAACCATGTAGTTTCATGCAGCTGCAACCGTCTCAAAGCGTCACCGACATGGTTGAAGCTGTGACCGTTAACAGTCATACTAGCTATTCCATTGCCTAGTGGAAACTACACTGAACATTTACTACCACTTGACAGCTTTACTGTTCCTCGCCGCCCTGATCGTCAACACCAGTCTGGTGTGATTCATCATTAATCTCTCCGTCTCACAACAGTCAGACTTCACCCCTCCTGTGTACACTGCTTGTATGTACACTGCAATCTGCTATTTCAGAAATGTTGATAACTTCAGCAAGCTAACTGAGCTAACCACCTCCACCTACCTGTCCAACAGAAAAGGACCAACATCGCTCTCCTTTAGTTCTCACCAGCCAAAGTGGAAGTGAAAGCCATCCCCTGATTTACTCTCGTTTTGGATGAGCTTTGTCCCCTTGGCGTTTCGTCTCGCTAGATTTTTGTAGCTTCCTCTTAGATGTGTGCTGCCACTGCCTAGCTGCATCTAACAATTGCTTTCATTAACAGTGAATCTAGTAATTATTTTATGATCAGTTCATTAATAATTTATTTTTTTTAAGTGCAGGAAATGAAAAAAAAAGTCCAATCAAAATCCCCATGAGTCCAAAACCAAATGATATGTCCCGAACTGCTTTCTGTCACCTCCGCAACATTTCCAGACTCCGCCCATCACTGTCCCAGTCCAGCACTGAAGCCTTGGTCCATGCGATTGTTACGTCCCGTATTAACTACTGTAACGCAGTTCTCTCTTGCCTTCCCACCCAACTCATTTACAGGCAAATCATTCAAAGGAGTACATCCCCTCCTGCCCCCTGTGCACTTCCTCTGCTGGTCTCCTGAATATTCCCACCTCATGCCTTAGCACGGTGGGTGCCAGGGCTTTCAGCTGCTCCCCACCTTTAAACAGTCTTGCTGATTTTATTACAGCAACATTATGTGTCTGCCCAATTCGCAGCTCTTGTTCCGTATGTTATTTAATGCTCTGCTTTAAAGCTCTTTAAATCAAATTTGTTATTATTACATTCTTTTTATAAATTACTTAAGCCATTAATTTATTGTTAAAATTGTTGGTGAGTGACTTTCTGTTGGTCGACTGATTGATATTAATAATAATAGCTTCAGCTGTAACAATATAAAGAGGTTTAAATGCTATCTGGAGCACCTTTAATAGTCAGGTTATCACACACGAAGACAATCAGGCAATATATCACGTGTAGACGAGCAGCCCACGTACTGTGCCCTCACATAATGTAAAGGTGAGGGTATATTTTTCATTCTGACACACACACGCACACACACAGTCATGCTGACGGATGTGTGTGTGTGTGTGGTCCCAAGGAAATGAGGATTACAGTGAGCGTAAATGTGTGGACGCCTCAGTGTGCCACTGAGATCTGATCTCCTGTTATCTGGCCCGACGCCCGGGTGAGGGATTCACCCTCTGCAGCACTTGGATATTAGGTTTTATTTTCACACGGTAGTGAAAATAGAGTGAGAAACTAGCGAAAGGCTTCACGTCTGACAGAGACACACAAAAAAAAAGATCCTCAGCGAGTGAGGAAGAGATCTAAATGGTAAGAGGAAAGCAGTGATTTATATTTGTCACATAGATGTGTTAAGCAGAGTGGGGGCTGGCTGAGTGTGGAGGAATTTGGTGAGCTGGCAGGAATGAAAAACATTCAGGGGAAAAGGAGACACTAAAGCAGAAGAGAATAGTCTGGAGTGTATAATCCTGCTATATTTGCAGGAGGGAGTAAACTGAAGACTCGGGAAGTGTAATTGGCAGCAGGAGGCAGATGGGAGTAGGATGCTTTCACCGCTGCCAAGCCACTTGCTGCTGTAATTATTAAGCTAATCACTATTACAGCAGACAGTTCACCAATGCGGCTGAGACAGAGGCACATCTCAGGAATGTTTGGTGCTGATTAAATGCAAAAACGTCCTATTTCTTTCTGTGAGACTTACTGGACATATCTCGATGCAGCTCAGAGGCCTGGTCAGAAAATGTAAAGTATGCAGAACACATTTCAGAGGCTGTGAAGAAACAGATTTTGAAGTGGGGTCAGGTAATTACTTCATATATTGTAGTAAGCTTCATCTTGAATTGTCCTTTGTCCAGGCAGAGGGAAATGAATGACTTGAGCTGCTTGGTGGATGTGTGCAATGCAAAGCCGGGCGCTGCTAAACGCGAGCATGTGTGCTCAGCAAACCTTGTTTGAATGAAAAGGTTTTTGCAAGGTGCCTGAGTGCAAGGCTCACTCTTTATGCTTTTGTGTGGAGCTTGAGCGTACACCGCCTTTCCACCAATCCTCCCCACCTCCTCACTCCGAGTGCAGATACTGTACTCTGTTGTGAGAGGATCAGCAAAGCCATTTCATTTCTCCGGGGCTCAGGATTCCTTTGATTTCCAGGAGAAAAAAGCTCCATAAAAGCTTCCAGAGGTCTGCGTCAGACCAATGGTGTCTGTGAAAGATGAATGCTGTTTGACCAACTGTTTCCAGGTGAAGCAGATGGAAGGTTTTGTGTCTACCACTGAGCTTATGCCAGAAGGAAAACTGGAATATTTTGTCACTTGCTGGCTTTTGATCAAGATGGTACTCTGTTATATTTATGGTCATAAGTCACAAGATAAAAGATGACTCCAGGGGGGTGAAAGCCATAAGGCTAAGTGAACTTGTTAGGGTCAGCAGTTATACACCACAACCTGCAGGAAGGGTGAGCACTCACTTCATCTCTTTTTAAGTGTCACCTGCAGCTGTTGGAGTGGAGCTTCTCAGTTGTTATTAGTAGGATACAGGTTGCTTCAACTTGCTGAGTATGTTGGTAGGACCCTAATACCATGTTCATGTCATGTAGGATTCATTGCAAGAAAGTGCCCCTAGGAAAGGAGTTCATGTACCTTCGACCTTGGTTTGCGAGTGGGAGTAAAATGGAGCAGATTGGTGCAGGCTGCAGGCTCAAGCAAGTTGTACTGGAGGGTTGTAGGGAAGAGGAGGGTGAGCCAGAAGGCAAAGCTATCGATTTACCAGTCCGTCTAACCTTCACCTCTGGTCATGAGCTTTGGGTACTGACTCACTGAATTAGATCGTGGATACAAGCAGGCAAAATAGGTTTTCTCCGCAGGGCTGCTGGGCTCACCCTTAGGCTGCACTCACACCAAATCAGGCTTTACAGCAATTAGCCTCAGGATTGTACGCCAGTGTGGGAGTGTTTCTTAAATGGCCCATTTGTAGGGGAGTGGAGGGTGGAGACCAACTCTAAATAGCCAATCTCCTCATCTCAACGAGCGAGTAGTGTTGGCATAAAAGATCTGTAGAAAGCCTGTGGATTATTGTTACTGTGGTATCTTTAGTGCCAGAGAGCTCTCCTTTGTAGGGTAGTAGCTGTTAATACATACTTTATTTTCTCTTTTACTCACTATAGTATTAAAGAAAAAAAGACTGTGTTACTCGTTCTCATGGACTGCAGGTGTGTGCAGTTCTTTTCGCTGTATTTTTATCAGCATCCACTTTGGCCCCCACGGCTGCAGCCAAGACGCACTACTCGCAGTTGGTTCAGATGATTTGGAGGACTTGCATTTTTGCTGCAACTCTTAAATGGTGTGAATGCAGTCTTAGATAAAGGGGTGAGGAGCTCAGGCATCCAGAGGGAGCTCAGAGTCAAAAGGAGCCAGCTGAGGTTATTCAGGCATCTGATCAGGATCCACTTGGGCACATTCCCCTGAAGGTTTCCAGGGTTAGTCCAACTGTTAGAAAACTTCAGGGTAGACCCAAAACATGCTGGAGAGATTATATAACTCATCTAGCTTGAATAGGCATCCCCCAGCAGGAGCTGGAAAACGTTGCTGGGGAGACAGTTGTCTGGATTACTTAGACTTCCCAACAGCTTCCAAGTCATAGTTGACCAATTTTATGCACCACTCCTTTTCCTATCTAATGGTGAACCCACAAATCTCAAACAACCTTGGTCATCTTTTCTCTCTAATGCTCTGACTCAGCTGTCAGTAATCATTATATATTACAATTAAACAGAGAAATAATTAAACAAAAATGGCTGACGATAAATAAAAAGGGCTATGACACTGGGACAGGTGAAAATCTCAAAACCTTGTATTCCACACCCCCAAAGAAAACAAGTTTTTGTCATTATTCTTCACAGCATATCACCAACTCAACACATCCACAGCCAGTGACTTAACATCACTAACCACCACAGACCACCCACATTCACTAGTTTAAGATCTATGCAAATCGGAGCTGCAGTTGTTGGTGTGCAGCGAATTTTTGGTGCTTCCCAGCTGTTTTCTGTTGTTTGTTGCCAGCTGTTTTTTTCTGTTTGTATCCTGATGAACCCTCAGCAGCCTTAACCTGTATCACACTATCCACAGCAGCTGTGTTTTGCGGCTAATTGTTGTGTACTTTGGGCAGATAAATACTGTGTGTGTGTGTGTGTGACAAAGCTGAGATCCAGAGTCGGTGTATTTTCTGCACTGGCAAGCAAAAAAATTGTAGTAAAAGTAATTCACTGCTGTGTCTGCTGCACTTTTTTACTGAATAGCTTGTGTTCTGACACCTTGTGATAACAAATGAATCCTCAGAAGAAGTTAATGGCTTTTTCTTATTTTACCCTCGGGTTTGCTTTCTTGGTACCTGCTCCTCAAATCATAAAGAGCACGCATCTGCAGTTTTCAGTCCCTCCTTCAAACATGATTGAGCTTAAAGAACTCATAGAAAAAGGTACATTGTCATCTGATTTGTGTTGTTGGGATGTGAGGTGTGTGTTTTGAATACAGTATGTGGATGTGAGAGGTGTGTTTAGTGATAGGAAAAGCAATTTACCTTCAGTGATTCAAAACATTAAAGGTTATCAGGTGTTTGTTTAGTGAGGACGTTCCTCCAGTGTTGTAAACAGCCAATGTAAGAATAATTTTTGTAATGTCAGAGGTGACGGGGAACGTCTCTTATCCCGTGTGTGTGTGTGTGTGTGTGTGTCTCAGTGATAGAAGAAGTACTTTACTTTAAGTCACAGCCCGTGGGAGCAACATGAGGCTCAGTGCCCCACCCACTATACACCACTTCACTGACTAGAGGAGCTGGAGATCAAAGCGCCAGTCTGATTGGCAGACGACCCGCTCTACCGCCTTGGTGACAGCTACCTATCTTGTGAGAGATGGCATCTTTTTTGTTGTTGAGCGGCACTCTGTTTCCCCTGTGTTTCACTGATATGCCCGCAGCACTTCCAGAGGCTTCAGCAGTGATTCCTGGCGTCCCAGGTTCACACTCAAAATGTCATCTGCTCACTTTTGGGGCCCAGGTGGAGTCATCTCTGCTCATCTATAGCCTGACTGCCCTCTTCAGCAGCTGGAGAAGTAGACTAGAGAGACGACTGGGTGCTGTGTATGTACAAACGTAGATCAAAATCTTGTGTCGGATGCTTGTGGAGAACGGGAAACAACAGGATCCACGGGTGGGCAATCCAGGCACTCCAGGAAATATTAAAAAGCCTTTAAAGAGCGAACATGTATGGACCACTGCAGGGCCTTTCAAACGTACAACACAGGTATGGCCCCACCTATTTAGTGGCAGGAACCAATCAGAGGCCATGGCATGACCCATTTAATGGCATGGCAGGTGAAACAAATAGATAATAATGAAAAAGAAGTTAATGAAATATAATGACATGAGATAAGATACCCAGAAAAAACACAATTACATTAACCCATAGGCTGTGAGAAAAATAGTGCAGCTAGTGAAGTCTATATCCTCACTGAGAGGTGTTTGACTGCTTTCCAGTGGGCCTTTCCTTGCACTCCCATCCCCTGGAGTTGCCTTGATGTTGAGTGAAATAAATGTATTGGTGTAAAAAGCATATGTTGTGTGTGAGAGAGATTTGAAGTCTTCTGCAATGACTGAACGCTCAAAACCAATGCAGCATGAATCCAAAGATAAAATACAACAACACACACCCCGTCCTCTGCAGTGTGATCAGCTAAGTACCTAATTCTATAACAAAGCTGATCTCATGCTCCGTCTGATATTTCTACCCGTCTCCATTTAAGAACAGGCACATTGGGAAGATTTTATCCACATTGCCTCACGTCTCCAGAAGAACGAGCCCTGAATGCGCCTGATGAGTTCTTTCCATCTGAAACCTGGTGATAATTAGTGACTCCGGCCCGAGCCAAGGATCTGGAAGGAGGGTGGAAAAGATCCTTGGAAGCACTGACCAATATTTTGAATCGAGAAACGCTTGGTTGTGTGTTCTCTTCTGACTCGCTGTGATTCATCCAGTCCTTTTCCAAAAGTCACATGGCAGCTGGAAGGGGCTCATGAGCACCTCTTTCTTCTTTCCATTCAGTCTGCCTGCTAGCTGGAGCCAAATACCTCAAATTCTTGTTGCTTGTTGTGATACTACGTCCACTGTGTCCCTTATGGGGAACCCAAAAGAAAAAAAAGAGAGAGGATCGCAGCTGTTTATGAGACACAAAAATGAGATTTGTGTGCTTGGCTTTCCCCAGTATTGCAACACTTCAGCTTTCATCGCCTGACTTGAATGTTTTGCATTGTGTAAGAATCTGAGAGCTGCAGTAACTCTGCCCACATGTCTGGAAATTACACCATGTAGATCAAAGAAATAAGCCAGAACTCGTCTTGTGATGAAGTGTTGTTGTTGTAAGAGTTGTTTGAGGGGTTTAATCTCAAACACTGCTTTCTGCTGGTTGTTTATGATCAGTGACGGGAAGTGAAGGGTTTATACAGCCCATATCTATTTCTGCTTTTTGTACTTATACTACCCTGCTTTACTTCTTCTACCTGACCAGGTTATCATTTAAATAGAAATGTGTCTCTAAATAAAAGGTCTGTGTTAGTATAAGACTAGGGTGACTTATATAGGAACATTCAGTCTTTCAGGAAGATTTACTATTCACCAAAAATATAATTTATTGTTGTAGTTAAAGCTGTTTGTTTACATGATGCTCACTAAGTTGACATCATAGTATGCCCACCTTTTATTTACAACTTCACTGCACTGTTCTCATCATTCTTGAAATATTTATTTTGTAATTTTTTTGATTGGTTTTTAGAACAACAACTAGAAACCTCTGCTAAGGCTCGACAGTGTTAAAGTTTTTCTTTTTTAAAATAACTTTTTATCTGCAGCCAGAAGAAACATAGTGATAGACAATTATGTGCCAGATTCAAGTAAGTACAATGGTCCATTAACTAAAATTCCAAAGTTTTATTATAGTTTGTTCAGTAGTTTTTAAGATATTCTTACATCTAAAATAAAAACAAACAGGGCCAAAAGTTTTCATGATGGAGGTAAAAATAGGCTCCATTCACAATCTTACATCACCTCTAACCTTTGAGTCATTCTTCAGTATTTCAGTTTCCTTCATTCCTATATTTTATCAGTCATGTTGGGCAGGCAGAGAGTGGAAACAGTTTGTCACTTGACCTTTTCCACGATGACATTGGGTTGTTTGTTCTTTGAGAGAAAGAGAGAAAAAAAAACGGATGCAGGTCACCAAAATATATTGAACTCCCTGAAAGGAAATACAGTGAGCATTTCTTCCAAAAAGGCAGTTCGCACCCCTCCATGAATGAAGCCTAAGTTTGGCTGCATGTTGTAACTGACCGACCCCAACAAGGCCCACCGTTGTCTGCATCAGCTCTCACTCTCTCTGCCTCTCTTAACTCGCACACAAACACACGCCACACCAGTCTGATAGTCTGTTACTCAGCAGCACAACTGCAACAACAGATAAGCACGTTTTCAACACAGAGACTCTATATGAGTGTAAACAGGTTCAAGGAATAGTGCAATTTATTTGATCTTTTACCGAAAGTGAGATGAGAAGATTGATTTCACTCTTAGCTTAGCTTAGCTTAGCATAGCATAAAGACTGGAAGCAAAGGGACAGAGCGAGCCAGGCTCTGTCCAAGTAAAAAAAAAAAGCTCAATATTTAACTTGTACCTTGTTTGCTGAACCTGAACATGAGCATGAATGCAAAAACGACAATTTGTGATTGTGATTTTCCTCGAGTCACAGGAATAAAGTAGGTCTGGGCAGCGTGTCAGGCGTTAGTGCTGGTTGCCAGAAGCAGTAGGTGAGCACAGGCAGGGAAGCCCTCAGGCTTGTTCAGGCACAAAAGCTACTTGGTTATGGTCTGGAAAAGATCATGTTTTGGCTTAAAATATCCAGTTCTGGTGACACAGTCCCAGCTGGAAATGCTGTGATGAATCGCATGAATCACTAAAAAAAAAAACAGTCTTGTTTGTTGGTCTCGCCTAGCTGTCACTTCATCCACTGATCCCCTGATGACAAGAGCACTTTCAAACATTGGTATGAATTAAACGTACAAATATAACATATCCATGGTTTGCAAAAACATACAATGCCAACATTTTATTCTGGCAACTGGGCTGCTAATCCACACCTACTCCATTTCAAATTGCCTTACCACAATGGAATGGCTACAGTGGGGTCTAACATTATCATGCAGGGCGAACTGGGCTCACTGGGTCCAAAAGAGTCTCAGTTTTCCAGTCATACCCAATGTATGCATTTCTAGGACTGTGTAGGGTTGTGGTTCCCAACTGGTGGGTTGCGGGGGTTATTTTGAATGCCGTTTGCAGATGTAGAGTGAGTGAATAACGGACAGCAACTGAACAGAGACAACAAACTAGCTCGATGACATGGCCAAACGCAAGTATGATACTGAATTTATTAAACTGTGTGGACATTGAAAAAGTGACTAAGGAGAAATCTGGACCCAGTGGCTGGACCAGGCTGGAACCACTGGTTCAGGGACCCCAGTATGCAGAAATATTCACCATTTTGAAAAATTCCAATGCCACTTTTATCCTCACAAACATTTAGCCCAAGTTTGAAGCATATTTTAGCCCCCTCCTGACACGATTGCATGACTTGATTAATACCAATGAATACTTTAGGTTGTCTCTGTATGTATGATACCAGTATCTTCACTCTAGCTTTAAAACTGAGCCCATTACAGCGACTTATATTTGCTACGCTGCCCAGTTCCTTACTCATCAGCTTCAGCTTTGCCTGTCATACCTGGTGCTTCTTAAAAAAAACATTTGGCCTGAACTTTGGCTATTGCCTCCCTGTACCTTTTATGTTTTTGTCAATGTAAGTTGGTTGCTGAAGTTTTCAACTCTCACGAATAAGCATATGGACGCGAAATCACGGTGGACGTTAAATTAGCGCATTTTGTATCCTTTGTGTTGTGTCTATCATGTCCATCGCACCACCCACCGGGAATTCACGCCAAATTGCATGCACACGTGCCTCGTGTCAACACAACATAAATTGTATTGTCAGTGATGTAAATCAATAAGTCAGTTGTTGTACTTGATCATTTAAGGGTCAACCATGGATCATCCGTACCCTCTGACCCCCCACTAACAGCCCGAGCACAGGTTTTAATTCTAATGCCAATAACTCTTTTTGAGTTTGTCCAAACAAAAGTATAATGCAAACGTGATCAATCCGTCTTACATCCAAGGAACCTTGAGATGTCCTTGAAGTTGAAAAGACAGCTCACAAAAAAAGAAATCACTCCCCAGGTGTTCTTACACATATCAAAGACAACAGATTTAATGGTTTACAACACAAAACGCAGCTGGTGTTTTAGATAATTATGGCCTGCCTAAATAACAACCTTCAGTAAACTTTTTGTGTTTGTTCTGCTTGAGAGAAAAATGTTCTTTTCTGTCATTTGTTTTAAGTGTTTTGAGGAAAGTCAATGTCAAGTGGGTCAATGCAAGCTTCAAAGAGAGTTTAAAATCCTTTAGGGCAAGTCAGAGTCAAGTATAATGCAACTCTGAATCCTAACCACTGAATGACATTTGGACATTTTTCTATCAAAGCTGTTAATAGTATTTATAATGGTTCCTGTATTTCCTGTAATGGTTTAATCCGAATCCTTTTAATGTACAGGTCTAATAATTAAAGGATAATTCTAGTTTATAACATGAAGTTGGATCTTATTTTTGGCCATCAGTTCTATTAGTTATGATAACTTTGTTCCCACCAAAGTAATTGCTGAAATCTGGGAACAGGACAGCATCACTAAAAAGAAGTCAATAAGACGGTTCACAAAGTTAACTAAAGGGCTCTGCTTGTTGCTATCTTGATTAGTTTCAGTTCCTCTGAGACATTATCAGACCCAAACCTGATACTACACTGTCAGAGGTCAAGTCAAGTCTGCAGGGAGTCGAGTCCCACAGCAGTCAGGTCCAATTAAGTCTCAAGTTAAGTCTCCGTCAGGTCCGGGTCTCATTTCTAAAGCTCAGGCCAATAACAACACTTTAATTCCAGCATCAATAATGAAATAACTTTTTCTTTATATGTCATTAAAACAAAACAGACTCCAGGGTATCTCTGACTCAGTGTAGGGCTGCAATTATGGTTATTTTTACTATCAATTAATCTGCCAATACATATTTTGTTTAATTAACTGATGAGTTTGGTCTATAAAACATCAGATAATACCGGTCAATGTCTCGTCAATGGTGACATCTCAGAATGTCTTGTTTTCTCTGGGTGTTTGTCCAAAGCCCAACTTTATTCAATCAGCTATCACTGAAGACGGGCAGGGTGGTAGTTAACACTGTTGCCTCAGAGCACGAGGGTTCTGGGTTTGAACTCGCCAGTCGTCTAGGGCTGTGATAGTCTGGTGACCTGTCCAGGGTGTACCCCGCCTCTCACTCCCGGCCGCCAGAGACCCTTTACAGGACAAGCAGGTGTGTTTCTGGCTTTCAGAGAGAGTAGCTCCTGTTTCCAAATGTTGATTCTTAATCTTCTTAATTTAGGTGGTGTTCCCCTGTACCAGTAAATATTTTACCCTTTATGCTTTAGGAAAAAAAAGCCATATAGTTATTATCAAAACTGTTGCTGATAACCGATCACTCTACTAATTTTTTCAGCTCTGCATTATTGTTTAATGTTGCTTTTACATGAACAGCTGTCGAGGCTTTGTGAGGAGCATTACCAAAATTAAAATTTAATTCAAGTAACAACAGATTAAGAAGAGTTAACATGACTATATAAATCTGTTCAAGACCTCAGTGCGTGTCACTCACACTACCTCAAACTTAAGTATGATTATAAACTGGCACGTGTTTCGGTCATGATTACACTTTGACACTTTCACTGGAACAGCAGTCGGGCTTTCTTTACATTTACATAAACGATTCACTGAAACATGAAAGTGTGAAGTAAAAATCCTTTATCTTGGATCCAATGCCAAAGGTCCACAGAAAGTAAATTAAAGCAAAATGACCAGCAGTCCCTGTTGAAGAACAAGTGTCAGCTGTCATTAACGTTGTCGTGATGAGTGGCAGCTATTCAATCTCATCACATGGCTCACTGCTCATCGACCTGATATGGAAACACACCGTGAACCTGAGACATTGTTAAAGCTAGCTGTAGTCATTGGCCTTTTCAGATCACCACGCTCCTAGTGTCAGTAAGGGAAGCATGAAATGCCCCCAATAAAAAAACAAAAGGTTTGCTTTGTAATGTTCAGAGCAAGTGAATGTTTGCCTCACTAAATACATTAGTAAGAAATATCTGCAGCAGATATGTCTCTTGGTATGACATATCAAAGCTGATGTAAAGTTCAGATAATTCACTGAATACTGAAATGGATGAACAGTCTTTATTTTGATATTTTACTTTGGTAAAAAAAGTTTTTCTTCCACATGAAACCTTCAATTTCTCGGTGCTGTGTCTCTGCTGTGACCAGCAACATCCATGAGTTTGTTTTCCAGCTCTCAGGCATGCAAAATTACTCCTTTCAAAGCAGGTGCATTGGCTGATTGTCAGACACTACCTTGGTCTGTTTGCTTCAGTAGCTACATATTGAATGTCAAATTACTTTTTTAATGTTATCAGTTTTGCCTGCTCACCGTTAACTCCTGTGGATGATTTCACACTAAAACGTGACTTTTTATTCCTGCCAGAGAGGCATGACTCCAAAGATCTTGTTCAAGCAGGATAATAGAGCAGCTCATGGAGATGGCTCTGACTCCTCTGGCAGGTGGCTAGATTGAAATTTAATGAGAGTGTGAAATTTTATTTTAATGACCTCCTATCTTTTGTTTCCCCTCGCAGTCTAGCTCTGTACGTGTTTATATTTGCATGTTGGAGTCTCGAAACTATGAACAGTCTGATATAGAACTGCTCCTGAGGCACAATAATCTGATGTGATGCATCTTAAAACACATTGAAAACATGGCATACATTTCATCGAACGTGGCTACAATTTAAGGGCCTTGCCCTGAGGATGTTTTTCTTTGTCTTGTGTACACTCTTTTGTATCCCTGAACTGTGTGAGGACATGTCTTATCCACTGGACTCTGTATCACCCATGTAATGTTCTCTTAAAAGATCAGTTTTTCTGGAAGACCACTTGATGTGGGCAGTTTTTTTTTAATGAGTTAAAGGGTGAGTGCTAATGTTCAAAATTGTTATGCAGTCCAAACAAAACAAATCAACCTTGTTGAATCTTATCAACGTGGCACAAACATTTGCACTGATGCTGTCCAGGTGCACTTCATCATTGGCAAAAACTTGTGTGGCTGAAGTGCTGAACCTCACCAGAACTTAAATTTTGTGCTAAATATCTAGCTTCCCTGCACATGTAGTGGCTAGTATGGCTAGTTTGAAAACTAAAGATATGCTGTATCAATGCAGTTCATTGTGTTTCCAGTAGTATTGATTGTTTTTGGCCACTTGGGGGCAGAAGAACAAGCTGTAAACTCAACACTGACATATTATCAGCTTTAAAAGTTGTTACATTTACCGTGTTAGCAAACAGTTGCTTGTACACAGCCAGCGGACACAGAGCAACAATAGCATTCTTTAGGAGTGGTGTTTCGGACCACTTTACAAATGTAAGTCAAATATTTATTCTCCTTTTAGCTCTGTTTTTAGTTTCCACCTGGGAGATATGTGGAAGCAATAAATGAAAAAGTAAAGTTGTCGGCCATAGAACTGAAACAGTGAGCTGAAATATATTTAAAAAGCAACATAGAGTTATGGGAAACATAGCAGGTGATAGTGCTCTATGGGTTTCTGTAGTAGTGACACTTTCCACATCAGCATGTCGTGACTTGACCTGTTGTTAAAATAAAACAGTTGGTTGGAGCAGGTCATGCCAGCTGTACACTAAACGACTTTTTAAGAACTTTCATTGTCAATGTTGGATCGAAATCACAAGAGTTCTACCTCAGTTGGTGCATGTTCCCATGATCTTAATCTCTGGCGCAAGGTGGTCATAAAACTCAGTCCAAGCTGCCTGCAGTGAGTCTTTTTCTCGCCCTGATGTTACAACAGAATCAAACATATTTAGTTTTATTGTTAAGTTCTTGTTGTAGTCTTGCTCATAGTGACTGATCCCCATTCTTTGCAAAATCATGTAGTGTGTGACTAAAAGCTCACTTTGTCTTTTGATGTGAGACGGTGTCAAATTTGAATCTTTTAAAAGTATTTTTTAAAGTCTTCTTGTGTATGGTAGGCATAAAGTGCCTCCAAACTATTTTCTCTCAGACAAGAACTTTTTTTCAAACCACTTTGCATGTAAGTAATTCAAATATCTAACTCTACTTTAGTTTCTTGTTTGTGTTCTGTAGTAGTAGTGGAATATGGTGTAGCATTCTTCTTTTTTTTTTTTAATTTTATTTTTATCAGGGAGAAACATACAAAGTCATTTCAGCGCCATTACACTCATACAGAGCAAAACAAAAACATGTATTTGGACAATAGTATTAACATATTAACCAAGCTATTATTCCCCCTTTCATTTTACAATGTTTTAAATAAGAACATTTGAACAAAAGAAGTCACATTTACTCATTTTTCCATCAAGATTATTAGATTGGTACTTCAAGCCTTGTAATAAAGGTACTTAAAGCAGTTCAGGTCTTCGTGGTCTTATATATCTGATCCACTTGGACCACCAACTCTTAAATTTCTCCGAATGCAATTTTAGAGCAAATGTCAGTCTCTCCATGATGTAGATTTGGTGAACAGTCCCTTGCCAGTCTTCCAGTGTCGGTGCGTTGGGTTGTAGCCATTTCCTTGTTATAGCTTTCTTTGCTCCAATCAATAATATCTTCATTAAATATTTGTCCGCTATTGATTGGATATGTAATGCCGTGGTACAAAAGTACATTGAGCTGACATCAAATTGTATAGTCATTTGAAACATATACTCCAGACAATCAAGAATGTCATGCCAAAAAGATGAAAGTTTCGGACAATCCCAAAATAAATGATAATGGTTGGCCACATCTGAACCACACATCCTCCAACAATTTGTTCCACTACCCTGGTGTCTCTTCTGAGCAGGTGTTATAAAAAATCTCACTATGTTTTTCCATCCGAACTCTCGCCAGTTATGTGAAGATGTGGTTTTCCATTGTAATGTACAAATGTTTTGGTGTAGCATTCTTCATTGGTAGTATGGGTAAAGCATCTCTGACGAGCGAACATTTCTGTCATAAATGATCCTTCTGCTGTGAAAGACTCTAAGTTTGTTTTCTGAGGAGCAGCAGCCAAGACTTAGAAATCATTAGTAATGCTTTAATATAAGGCCCAGTGGGAGCAGGAGTGTTGGCTTCATTTTATGCCTAAAACTCCCCACGAGCCTGTTAATAGTGTTTCAGAAGCTTCGGGTGGGCCGCGGAGAATGCACATAGACACAAGCACACCTTAACAATCTCCACCACACTTCAACACATAACCACAGACCTGCGTGGCGTCTCTCCGCCATGTGAAATGCCTCGGCCAGCATCTTTTCTCCTGTTGCAGTGTGCTGCTGGTAATTAGGCCTCTGTTGTTGCTGCTGTCACCACTCATTTTCAACTCTATTGAGGCAGGGGGAAGAAAAAAAAGGGCTAAAACAATATTGCCTCAGTCATAAAATCCAGTGTAATTATCCCAGGTTTTATGTGCCCTAGGAAGTCAAAAATTCCCTTACATGACAAGAAGTAAATTGCCAGCACTAAATCAGATGCAGCTTGAGAACACCTTGCTACTGGAAGCACCACGCTAACATGATAAAGAAAGATTTTATGCAATGTAAAGATGGAATTTGTCTTGTTTCCCTGATTTCAGGCAGTTGTTTCATATTCACTGAGGTGTTCTTCTGTGAAACTCATATCCAGCCCCAAACAGGACGAAATTGTGCAGAAACAACAATAATTATTCAAGGCTACTGTAAAATGGGATGTCAACCAAGAAAGATTTGTGGCATTAATAGCTCCGGTCATACATTGCTTTCTCCATACAGACTAATAGAGGACATGCATCACACCATTTGGTGTTTCACATAAAGAAATGAAGGACGAAATGAAACAACCTTCCAGCGTTAAAGCTGATCATGTACAGACATTAATGTCAGCTGCCTGTGGTTGTTTGATGGAGAGTGCTGTCCATGATAGTGTTGGTGATGTTTTGAAAATGGTGTGGCCAGACTATTAGCATTGCTTTACCTGAATATATACAGTATATATTACAATTCTTATAATAGGACAGGGAACATGATGCTTATACAGCCATTGAAGAAGATTAAGTACTGTATTAGTTGGGTACACACACACACACACTCACACACAGGTCCCATAGATGTGCAATTGGAGAGATGTTAGAGTGATTGGGCTGCCCATTGTGAGGCGCCCCATGTTCATCAGTCCGCGCTCAGCACTTGAACTAGCCGCTCTCCAGTTCCCAAGCCATGTCCCTACTAATAGCTATCCAAAGTGTGGCTTGAAGTTATGAAACAAAGTGTGGCACCTTGAGCCTTCTGCTTGCTGACGTAGGACGTATCCCACCTCTCATTGGCGGATGATCTTTGTCAGTCATGTCAGACTTCTCCAGTTTTTTAGCATGCCAGATATCCAGTCCCAGCCAGTCGTGTAATGTGAACTAGGCTTTAGACATTTGAGTTAAAGTTCACTATCTCACTGGCATTGCCTTTCATTTCAACATGTAATAGACTTTGAAATATAGTCGTTAAAATAGATCTGAAATGATCAGTCAGTTAGTCGATCTGCAACCATTATGGTAATCCATTCGTCGACTAATTGATCAAGCAAAAATGTCCCTAATTCCAGCCTCTTAATTATCAGGATTTGCTTATTTTCTTTGTCATATGGCCACCCTTTTCACACCGTGAACTGTTTTTATACTAACAACCTGTTTGCTGATTGGCCAACAGAGAGGGAGCTTTATCAGGTTGTCTGTCCATCCTTCCCATTTTTGTGAATGCTATATCTCAAGAGCACCTTAAGGATGTTTTTTATTTTTTCGATATGATATGTCAAGAACGCCTTGAGAGAATTTCCCCAAATTTGGCAAAAACATCTGCTTGGACTCAAGAAAAAACTGATCAGATTTTGTTGGTCAAAGGTTAAAAGTCAAGATTACTGTGACCTTGCACCTCATCAAAGTGATATGTTTCTTTTTTTTTTTCAAGTTTGGCACAAACGTCCACTTTGACTCAGTTATAAACTGATTACATTTTGGTGGTCAGAGGTGAAGGTCATTGTGATCTGGCGTCCCTCTCATTCTCGTTAACGTAATATCTCAAGAACACCTTCAGGGAATTTCCTCAAATTTGGCACAACCGTCCCCTTTAACTCAAGGATGAACCTAACCTGCTTTCCTGGCACCCATGATCTCGCCTTTGTCAGTCAGTTAGATCGCACTCTGAGCTTTAGTTATCTGCTCATATAAGAAGCAGACGTGAAATGAGAGCTGTGTGGCTGACACCTTTTTTATTTTGCAGTATATGTAAATGGTTCAGCTCCTTTTGAAGGAGCAGTTTGAGTTCACGGGATACATTTAACTGTCTTTCTGGAGTTCGTCACAGAGAGCAGTGTCTCGATTGATAAATTCACTGTTTCTGATCTTTGAATCTTCTACTGTAAAAGCTCCATCAGTTCATCAAACTGCAGTTTAAAGCCTTATGTAGATCTTCAGTAATTAAAAATAATGTCTGGTATCATAGTTTTGACTATGAAGCTCCTCATTAAGTATAAAATCGTCATCGTTCCTCTCACAAAAAGACTGTGGGAATTTTAAAGATCCAGCGTCCTCCCTTTTTTTGTCCCACTTAGTTTGACCCCTCACTAGTCTTCCCACATGAGACAAATTACATTCAGCTCACAAAGTAGATTTCATGCAAATCCCATCCCCAGTTGAAATCTGCATTTCCTTATCATTTCAAACACAAGGTGCAGTATGTAGGCCAATCATGCAGCGAACAGAAACAGATACAGCCCATATTTTTATGTAAAATGCTGCTTATTGTTGCTGTAATACCCTGCATACTAGCTGGGTGTTTTCCATAAAGAAAGATCTTTTTTGTCAGATGTATTAACATTTATGATTAGAAATATAAGGATGTACATGCTCACAGGAGAAGCTTTGCTCTATATGTTATGGAATCTGAACAAACGACGGAAATACACCTATGATTTCCTCCATCCAGGTTAATTCTATACATCTGTGTCTTCTCTCCTCATGGGGATGCAGGAGTGTGAATGCCAGTGAACCGTGAAGTGTGGATATTAATGGCGTCACAGCAGACACAGTAGATTTCCACTCTAGGCTGATGGCGAGTTGCCTGTCGCCTACCTCTGTGCCATTTTTAGCCTGCGGCGGCTCTGGCTGCCCTCATTGCCACCTTACTGCACGGTGCCACGTGTGGGCAGGCGCTGGCCGGGGGCCTCTCCCATCTCCTGCTGCTGCACGGCGGGGCTCCCATGGGACTGGGCTGTGGGCCGGGGTGGGGCAAGGCGGAGGAGTGGAGGGGGGGGGTCACCACTGACTGAAGCACACTAGCGGTCTTAAGGAGCGCTGCTGAGGGGAAGTCCTGTGCGTTTGAAGTAGGGACCTCAGAAAGCCTGTTTACTCAGGAGGGGGAGGGGGGGAGCTGGCCCGCTGCACAAGAATGCCTGTGTCATGACGGGAGCAGCGGAGAAGAGGAATGCACTCCACAATCCCAACACTGTAGGAGCCGGGCCACAGCTGAGGTGGCAGCCATTTCTTCCTATTTATTTTAGCTCCCTCTCCACTCAATCACTGGCCCTGTCTGCGGCCCTAAGCATCCCTGGAAAAATGAAAAATGGCCCACGCTTTTATTTATGGCTTGAGATTTCCAACTATTTACCAGTGCAGTATCTTCACCCAATGTGGATAAAATACAGAAACTGTGATATTTTTTTTCTGGCTTTAAACGTCTGTTTATTCAGAGGAAGGTCACATGGCACAGAGACGCTCTGCCTTACCTTTCCTCAGGTGCAGGTATTCATACTAAAAAGATTTCAGTGGGATCAGAGTTCAGTCTTTTACACTAAATATGTTCTGTGTGGTTTGCAGGAGAGTGTCAGTTAATTTGACCTGGTGAGAACTCCCAAAACTGTAGTGAGAGTCCTGTGAATGCTTTTATCATCCTCCAAGAGGGCTGGCTGAATGGTTATAAATAGATGCTTATATTCATCTGATTCATGTCATCTTAACTGGCTTAAACACCAGAGAAGGTTAATACCAGCACTGATCTCCAGCCCTGGAAGATTTGTTTTGACTCACACTGCTGCCAATTTTCTAACACGGCAGGACGAGAGCTCACCAAAACGTCTTGAATACACAAGCTACTTCTGAGTCCATGTGACCTTTGTTTACCAACCCTGGTTTGTTTGTAAATGGGTTGTTTGAACCGACATGAACCCAGCTTTTCGTTCAAGGCCTGTAATGTGTCGCTGGCAGGACATTACTAAGTGAGAGATGGCCTCCCTCGCCTTCAGTTTGTATTTAGTTTGAGGATTACAATGAAGATGAGCTGGCCTGGGGCCATTTACACACGCATGTAGCCAGGAGGTCTGCAACAGCATTTATTCTGAAAAAGTTTGCAATTCTTTAAGTGAGCGCCATTTGCACCAAGCTGCACAAAATATACACCGATCACACAAAACATTAAAAGCACTCACAGTTGAAGTGAATAATATTCAGTATCTAGTTACAATGCAATATTCTGCTTGGGTAGTGGCATTCATGTAGACACTACTTGACACACTACTCACCCAAACATTGGTGTGGACCAAGTCACCCAAGTACCTCCCACCACCAATGGCAACGGCACTCTCCAATGACAGTATGCCAGGCCACACTACAAACACTGATCAGGAATGGCCCGAGGGATGTGATACAGAGGTCAAGTCGACAACCTTGCCTCTAAATTCCTTAGTAACCAATATGATCGGGCATGTATAGGACATGGTGGTACCCCACCTTGCAACCCACTGGACAGCCCTAGAGGGTATGTGTCCATTTCTCAACAGGTCAGAGCCAAGTGTGATCCACAGTGAGGCCTTTGAACTGTCAAGGCATGGACACAGGACCTCTGGGGTACCACCACCTCCCACGGATGCTCAGTCAGATTGGGATGTGGGGACTTTAGAGGCCAGGTGGCTGCCTTGAGCTCTTTGTCACAATCTTAAGGCCATTCCTGAGCAGTTTTTCGATGTGGCACGGCGCGTTGTCCTGCTGATGGGGCCACTGCCATCGGGAGTGCAGTTGCCATGAAAGAGTGCACTGGTGGTCAGTAATGTTGTTTGGGTGGGTGGATTGTACCTGGTGACATCCACATTTGTGCCAGGTCCGAATATTGCATTGTAATGAGATGATCAGTGTTATTCACTTTAACTATAAATGGTTTTAATGGTTTTGCTGATCAGGATATACCAGTGTCTGCATTAGTCAAACATTTAAGCTGTCAGCCTGTGGATATGTAATTAACGCCATTGTAATTACTGAATAATTATAGCTTTCATAGAGTGCTAATAATGTGTAAACAAAGAGCATTACAAGGCTAAAAGCCTGCAGTCAAAGCAAGACTGACATTTTGTTTCTTGCTATCTCTCTTCTCTTGATTGATTATGCATATTTGCAGATGGATCTGTGATGACTGACAGAGAGCTTTTGTCAGCAGTTAATGAGATATTTAAGTGAATTTCATTGTTTGATGCATTACATATTCACATCATGTGCATATTAAGTTGATTCTTTGGTGTGTGGAAGAAGCTAACGAAGAAATCTGAGGTTTTTCGCTTTGTTGATGGAAAATTAACGAGATTCAAGTCGCAGTATTTCTTTCAAAATGAAGAGCTTCAGAGTTTGATGAACTGTGGAATATAATAAGTTGTAAACTTGTGCTTGAGTGATGTTGTGAAGGTTGAGAAAACATTTAAGGAACTTCTAAACAAAGTTTGGTGCACTGGAGGTTCAGACTCTTCATTCCAATTTGTGATTACCCCAAACAAGATTAAAATGAATGAAATACAAAACTAACAAAAAAGTACAATTTTTGAATGCCACTGGGACCAAACAAAATAAACTGAAGGCGTAATCACAGCCTTACTGTTGGCCTGCAGCTCCAGCAAAGCAAAACAGTCTCTGATGATTCATTCATGGGCCAAGTTGTTCCCCACAGAGTTTTCAACCTGCAGCTCTGGCTGCTTTTACGACCAACCTAGCTGCTGCTACCTGAAGGATTCAGCAGTTTTCAGTTGTTGGAGCGGGAAATCGAATCTCTAGTGTGTCCTGCTGTAAAGCAAAGTGTAAAGTAAGGGATCTATAAGGCCACCTGATCTGTGGCTGGAGGCTTACCATGGGGACAAGATGAAGGATTTCATATCAGCATTGAGTAGAGCAGCAGAGTGTAAAGATAAGCAGTATTAAGATAGACGTTAAGTACTTGTGTGCCATTCCGTCAAAAAGGGAAGTATTAACATTTTTTCATGGTCTGATTCAGTTGCATTTAGTGCAGAGGGGACCCAATACTGTCAAATCTTCATTTTCATATCAAGTCGAGACAGAAACTTGCTTTGAAGTCGAATGTGACTTTTCTTTTATTTAACCTCAGCAAATAATGTTGGTTGTAAAATCCCTATAAATAACTATAACGTTTTTTGCCCTCACTCTCTTACTGGCAGTGAGTCATGCCACATGTCTGTCAGGCAAGAGAGAGGGATTCCTCCTCAGTTCACCTTCCTGAGGTTTCTCACATTTTCCCCATTAAAGGGGACTTGTTATGCTTTTCTCTGTTTTGTCTCTTACATACAGATTTATAGGAGCAATTCATACACTCAGTGGCCACTTTCTAAGGTACACTATGCATTTAATCACACCTTTCTCAGTTCCCTAATTTCTGACACACCAGTAACACTGATGCACACACTCCAGCCCGGTAGATGGTGGTAATGCACCTAAAGTTCGTTTTCCTGCTGTGAAAACGATGCACAGGATGCATTGAGTGAGGTCAGCACACAAGAAAGTTTGGTGAACAGTGATGGAGGACGAGACAGCATTGCTTGGCTTGTTGAGCAGGCTTGTTGTGTGCAAATTGTGCAACAAAGATTTTTCTTATCACCGGGTCAAGCGATCAAAAATGGAGAACGGAGGAGTCAGGCTTCATTATCAACCCTGAGCGAACGATGAGTAAACACACAGGAAACATTAGCTGGATGTGTGTGGAACGGTGTGTCAATGATGAATTTAAATGCACACTTCATTTAATTTACTTTAGGCCTTGGATGTAAATGCCCTCTAAAGAGTGACAGACAGAAGGTTAAACACAAGTGGTTTTGTTCCACTTCAATTGAATGAAAAATCATCAACTTTTAGACTGCAACTAACAGTTATTTTTGCCATTGATTATTCTCTGAAATAATTGTTTCATCGATAAATAATCAGAAAACAGTGCTCATCACAGTTTTCCAGAGCCCAGGGTGTCATCTTCACAATGCTTGGTTTGTTCAAGCAACCCTCCATAACCCCCAAAATATCCAAATTACAGTTATATGAAACAGAAAAAATGCAGCATACCCACTCATTTGAGAAACTGGATCCAGAATATGAACCTGGTATTTTTATGCCCTCGCACCAGTGACACCCGTGGCTGGATGGATGTTTTCAGGTTGTCCGCATGTATGAGGATGGTGGTCAAAGGTCACTGTGACCTCATATAACTGTAGAATTCATACCCTAATTATGACAAAATTTTGGTTAGTTTTTTCGGCAACGCTTTACTTGAAGGTATCTACATAAGGATGACATGACACTGTCATGAACTTGTCATAAACATTATGTACATGTCATAAACGTTTATGTTGTCAAGTTGACTGTGTGATTGTTGACAACAATCACACATTGACGTTGTTTGGGGTTGTCTTGATTATGACAAGTTGACATTAATTAAAGTGACAGTACCAGAAGATGTCTTTGTCAGGAGAAGTTGACATTAAATTTGTTTGGGATGTCGTTATTATGACAACTTGACATTAACACAAAGACATCTTCTGGTAATGTCATCCTGGTTAATGTCAAGTTGTCATTATAAGGACATCCCAAACAAATTTAATGTCAACTTGTCATGACAAAGAAAACTATTGGTACTGTCACTTTAATTAATGTCAAGTTGTCATAATCAAGACAACCCAAACAATGTCAATGTGTCATTACAAAAACTGAATGACGATTAATGACAGCAGTCATAAATGTTTATGACATGTACATAATGTTCATGACAGGTTCATGACCGTGTCATGTCATCGTTATGACAGTGTCATGTCACTCCTATGTAGATACCTTCAAGTAAAGTGTTCCTGTTATTTCTTCTTGAGTTTCAGTAACCTCAAAGCTTGTAAAATATAGGGACACGTATGGATGAGATGCGACTATGACTATGTATATATGATTTATTTTTAATACTGTGCAAGGGAACTAAATAAATATTTGACCAGACAAAACACTGAGAAACCACCAGAATTAAAGCTCTAACACACAGTGACCCCTGGTATCTAAAACATTTACATAATCTGGAGAAGACGTGCAGCTACATGAATCAATATTGATTTAACCCTCTGACAACCTCAGTGCTGTTGTCTTGTAAATAGTGTAATTGTTTATGTAATGAAAGATTGAGGTATAAATGTATTCAGTAGAATTTTAACATTAAAGCCCAAAAGATATTGTTGTAGACAGAAGAATTTGTGTTTCTCAGGTAGTTGCATATGATTTTTTGTCTTGTTAATTCTCACCTCCCCTGTCTTGATCCCTGCACAGAACCGGAGCTGGATGTTCCCGGGACTCTGGACTCTGTAGCCCAGCAGGTCAATGAGACTGCCCACAGACGTCGGCGCCGAGATGCCGGGGAGGACGACTACAACATCGAAATCCTGCTGGGAGTTGACGACTCGGTGGTTCGGTTTCACGGCAAGGAGCACGTACAGAATTACCTCCTCACTCTCATGAATATCGTAAGTCGCTGCCACTTGTTTTGTCACCAGTTTGAATAGTCCTGTTGCAGAGAAGTTCACTTTGAACCTTTATTGTTCTTTGTGCTGCACAGAGTTTAACAGGCATCACTTGATACTGAAGATCTTTTCCTCAGAGCACTGCACTGCGAGTCAATACCAATACACACGGCTGAATGGTTATAATCCTGTGATTTATTAGGCATGGTAGAACGTATTGATGTCAAAGCAAGAAGCTTCTCGGGATAAATACTGTGAGAATCCTAATATAGAGAGCCAAAATCCTCGCACCATTTTCTGCATCTGTTCCACCGTCTGTCTCCTTGAGCTTCTCCTTCATCAGTCTCTGAAAAAATAAATGTGTTCCTGAGGATTATTTTCCATATAGCAAGATAAATGAGTATCTAACGGAGTTCTTGCCTTAAGGGGTTGAAACATTCTTTTTTTTTTTAAACATCATTAAACAAGCTTACAGAAAAATACAGCTCCTATGAAAGTAGGCATGGCAGCACATATACTTGCATCATCATAACTTAGTTTCTGTCAAATCCATGATACCCACCAACACTTATACTAGGCTTTTTACTTTTTAGCTGTAATCTCTGCTGCTTTAAATTGTTTCTCTTTGATGCAGCTCCTCCGTCTGCAGTCACCACTCTGTAACCTCACTCAGTGTGATGGGTAACACATCACGAGAAATAGTCTATGTAGTCTGTGTCAAAATGCAAAGGATGTATAAAGATGGGACTTCGTAGCGGCTCTGTAGTGCGATCTCTGTGTAAAAAAGGGCTGTGGTTAGTAAGTGACTGGATGGTGAAAGAAGGGAAACATTTAGCAGCTGATAAGTCTGATATTTTTCTCAGGAACTGAAAGAGATCAGAGCAGTGCAGGATGAAAGTAAATAATGGACTTTTTTCCATTCACTGAGGCAGGGGAAAAACTGTTCTTTGACCAAATGGGCAAAAGAATCAATGAAACATAATTTATTTAAAGCTGTAAAGGAGGCACATTTATTTCTTAAACCGTACCGGATTAAAGTTTTCAACATAAAACTGCAACTTAACTTTAGTTTTTCATTTCTCAGTAGTTTCTTTCATGTCTTCTGAGAGCTGAGTCAGTGTTAGTAAGCACTCAGTTCTGTTTCCCAGGGCCAGAAACAATACAGAGGAGGTTACGCTGCCCTCTAATCTGCCAAAACAATCACATACTGATTGTAAGTGGTCATGATCTGAATAAATGAGCCGTCGGCGTTAACAACAGCCTCTCTCCCGTGAGTCCTCTGCTGTGGTTCAGTGTTATATCGACAGATCTGGAATGATCATAAGCAACACACAGCTAGAGAGGGAGAATCATGCATCTGTGTGGCATTCTACTCCGTTGTCTGCACCAGGATACCAACACTGCTCTCTCTGGAAATGATTACCTCCATTCAGAACACAAAGAAGTGTGCCGTTACATCTCAAGCAGGGAATATCCCACCTTCTGTGTGCATCTGTCTTCGATGTATAATCAAGATGCTCTATGTTGGATTTGATAATCGATTCAGACGGCCTTTTGCCTTCAGGTTGCAGATTACTAAAGCAGTGTTTACTCATCACAGATGCCACAGAGAAGCATTTCTAGTGGTGGAAGAAATTGGCCAAATGCTGAAGTTACCATTTGCTGGATGCACTGTGAGGAGGCATAACTTTAATGAGACATTTTAATGCAGATGGAGTTGGCTTTACTCAGCAAGAAGTCTGCTGGTGATCAAAGCCCTACAGAGGGACCAGGGATTGGTTTGAGAAGATTGTGCCACGCATACATATATACAGTACACACAAACTCTGACAGGCATGATAACGTTTATGTAAACCACTGATGCTCTTTGTCATTCGTGTCAGACTTCTCCAGTTTTCTAGCATGCCAGATATCCAGTCCCAGTCTCAGGCGAGGGGGTGACTTGCTCGTAGGCTTGTTCACACATGAGGACTCGTTGTGGCAGACTATCTGCCGACTCACCTCCAACCCAAGGTGGCTCTCAAGATCCTCTGCGACGTCAAAATCGCGGTGAAAATCGTGTAATGTGAACTAGGCTTACTGTAAGTGTTTATAGTTTGGTTATTCCTTACTTTAAATCTCTTTTTTTTGTTTTCTTGGCATGAATGGGCTTCCATACATGAAGAAATAGACTCCTGGGGTACTAGGCGTGGACCATGAGCCACAGCATCCCTGATTTCTGTCTGGCTGAGGGCTTTTGTTGCTGGTCATTCCACATCTCTGTCTCATTTCTTGTCACCTCTCCACTGTCACTATCTAATTAAAACTCAATTTAAATTCATCCTCTTTAAAGTCTGTGCATACATGTACAGATATTTAATCACACATACCCAGAGATGTTTCTGGGTGATGAACTGTGCAGAGAAAAAATGTGAAGCAGTGTGTATCTCTCCCACTTTCTCTCACTTATTTATAGTGTTTTCCAGCAGAGGTCCCAGCTGGCTTCGACCGGCGGCAGCTCGGGCTCAGTCTCTAAACACTGATTACTATGATTGACAACAGTGTCCACTTCCTGTCTGCCATGTCTGTTTATCTGGACCTTTGCTGCTCTTTCTCTGTCTCTCTGTGGCTCTGTTGTGTCTCCTTTACCCTCTCTGGTTCCCTCACACTCACCTACAGACTCTGCTCTAAGATACAGCTTTATTTCACTGCCTTGTCTTCACCTCTCCTCTACTCTTCCATGCTGTCTTTCTGTCTTCCTCCCCTCTCTCCCTCTGTCCCTCTGAATGGTAAATCGCTGCATTTTTAGAGCCTTTTTTCCCACAAGGTGCCGATCTGACTAGGAACAATTTGGGGTTCAAACCAGCAACCCTGTGATTAGTGGATGACTCTCCTCACCTCTTCACTTCTGTCCTTTTGTTCTTCCTTCTCTCCTCTTGTCTTCTGTCCTTTGCTCTTTCATTTTTAACCCACATACTTCTTCCATTCGACCCTTCGAGTCTCCCTTTCTCCATTTTGCTTTTCTCGTCATCTCTGCTCATCTCTGTCCTTTCCTTACCTTCTTTCGTTCTCTCTTCTCTTCTCTTCTCTTCTCTTCTCTTCTCTTCTCTTCTCTTCTCTTCTCTGTCCTTTATCCTTTCCTTTCATCGATTATGGATGTGGCTCAGGAGGTTGAGTGGTTGTCTACTAATTTGCAGGTCAGTGGTTTGATCCCTGGAGTCCTTGCAGTCTACATGTTGAAATGTCCGTGGGCAAGACATCGAACCCCAAATCGCTCCCAAATTCGTGTGTGTGTGTGTGTGTGTGTTCATCTGATGAGCAGGTGGCACACTGTTTGGCAACCTTGGCCACCAGTGTGTGAGTGTGTGTGAATGGGTAAATGGTGTGTGTTGTAAAGGGCTTTAAATGGTCACTAAGACGAGCGCTGTATAAATGCAATCGATATACTATTTCATGGCCTCCCTCCTCTCTGTCCTTCTGCTCTCTATTCTCTTTCTTTACTCTCATCTTGCTCCTCTCCTCTGCTCTCTTCTCCTCTGCTTACCCATTCTACATTATCTGCTCTTGTCTTCTTTCTCTTACCTCTCCCCTTCTGACCTCTCATTTTGCTGTCATTCTCTACTCTCATCGTTTCTTTTTCTTTTTTTCTCCTCTCCCCTCTCCTCTCCTCTCCTATTGCCTTCTGACCTCTCTACTCACCCCGTCTCCCGTTTTTCTTCCTCTCCTCTTCTCTTCTATCCATTCTCCTCTCATCCTTTTTCCTCGTTGCCCCTACGCTCTATTTGTATGCCTCTGTGCCAGTGACAGCTGTGACAGAAGGCATTATGTTTTTGGGCTCTGTCCATCTTTCGTTCCTTTCCCGTGAATGCGACATCTCAAGAACATCTTGAGGAACTTTCTGGCAAAAATGTCCACTTGGACTCAAGAATGAACTGATTAGATTTGGTTGGTGAAAGGTTAAAACTTGATTTTGGTGGTCATTGTGATCTGGCGTCCTTCTCATACTCATGAACATAATATCTAAAGAATGCCTTGAGGGAATTTCCTCAAATTTGGCACAAACGCCAACATGAACTCAAGAATGAACTGATTAGATTATGGTGGTCAAAGGTCAAGGTCAATGTGACCTAAAAAAAGACATGTTTCTGGCCATAACGCAATAATTCATGAACTAATTACATCAAAATTTCACACCATTGTGTCTCAGGAGGACATGATGAAGTGATGGCATTTATATCCAAAAGATCAAAGGTCAGCTTCACTGTGGTATCATGATATACTGCAAACAAACAGAAAATCTTCTCTCCTTTTCAATTTCCCTTTCTTCTCTTATCCTCCCGTATCTCCCATTTTCTCTTCTTGTCTCTCCTCTTGTCTTTTTCTGTACTCTTTCTCCTTTGCTTTCCTTTCCCCTATAAACCCCCTCCTCTCATCTTGTCTTTTACCTCATCATCTCTTGCTCTCTGTTTAATTTCTGCTGCTCCACTTCACTATTCTCACCCTTTTTGAGAGAGTTCTGACTGGTTGTACGATTTCATGAGCTTGTTTGCATGTTCTCTAGTCATGAGTGTTTTGCACGTGTGTGTATTTTCATTAGGGACACTGTTGTCAACAGTAATGTAGTTTTTAGGGAAACTCTTGCAGACACACACAAACCTACACACATTATTTATCTCTTTAGCGGTGCTCTAAGTCCCTTCTTTTAATCTCACATCCTTCATCCTTAATGAGACTCCATTAGTTTAGCCGAGCCTAGCACAGACTTTTACTGCTGGAGAGAGTCAGGCAACTCTGAGTTTTTGGGACGATATGTCTTCATAAAATCAGCGATCACAGCTCCAAGCCCAGACACTCTCCTGTGTACTTTTTCTCTCTCATAACATGCATGGCTGCTCAGCACATTCAGCTGTATTCTGCTATCCAATTTAGTTAAATAAATGCCTCATTCAGTTCTGTGATGCTTACAACTTAGGGGAAATTAGTGGTATGCGACCAAACATCTTGAAAATACATCAAGAATAATTTTGATTTTCTAGGCTTCTTTTTTGTTACATTTAATGCAGATATTCTTTGCCATTTTTTGGCATACTATTTAGACCTGTCTGGGAAATGGATATGGATCTTTTTTCACTGGAGACGTGAGTAAACATTGTGCCTGCTGCTGGTGGATCTGTTTCTGTCTTTGGTGAACACATAAAAAGACCCAGACAGGAATGAAAATACTTCCCCTGGTGGCATCGGCTTTCCCTCTCAGGCTGTCAAAGATCAATAACAACTTTACATTTGCTGCACATTTCTTATGAAAGTCTCCGAGGGAAGCTATTAAACATCAACTCATTCAACATAAAACGCTCTGATGAGAAGTTATGCCCTGCACAGACATTACACTCCCAAAAAACATCAGCCTGTCAACACAGTAATCTGCATTTGAGCAATCACAGTCAGGGGAAGGAAAATTGTGTACATATCTGAGTGTAGCTGTGTGAAATTATCCATATACTGGATCCACAGCCATTAAAAAGAGATGTAAAAAGTAGTAGAAACCACCCATATCATTATGACCATCATCATTAAGCTGGAAGCATTGGTTGCACATTACTGTGTTACACTAATGAGTCCTCTTAATGGGACACATGGCATCGCATGACTTTTATGGACCTCTGTTGGTGACATTGGGGTACTGCAGCGGCATTTACATGTTAACATATACTGAGTTAGGTATTACATTAGGTACTTGTGCACTTCAACAGCTGTGACATAAACAGCAGCTTTGTGATTTAAAGTGTTCAGCTTGACACTTTTTAAGAGAAATGTTCATTTTTTGTGCACAATTTCAAGGCTACACTTCTTATTGGACTGCCATATTCTCCATTGAAAGGTGTTTTTCACATGTTTTATCCTCTTTATTGGAGTCCAGTGCAACGCAACATCTCACTACAGGCTCAAATACTACTGTAGAGTCAAGTCAGTACTTCTTCTTTAACGGAGTGTCCCAGTAAAATAAACAGTACAAGCGTCACAAAGTTAGAGTTTATTGCATGGTTTTTGAGTTATATTGCACTATAATTCTGTGCATAATGCAGGAGAAAGTGTTGCATGCTCACTGTTGTAGACCTGAGTCCCAGCTAAATATAGTACTTTTCACAGCAGGTAAACAAAGTACTGAGGTGGTGGTAGACATAAGTATATGGACACCTGAACATTACACCAATATGTAATTTTTGAGAATCTCACAAAATTAGGGGTTTTTATCTGCAGCTAAAACAGTATTGGGTTTTAGACTTTCCATCAGATGTTTGATGTAGATAGGAGTATGATGGAAATGATAGGACTATCATGAAAATGTTTCATTCTGCTTTTATCGAGTTTTAACATTGTGTATTGGTTAAGTAATCTGAGCCTTAAAAACGAGAAGGTGGTTTCATCAGGGCACAGGTTTTGCCTCCCTAAATGCAGCGCAAAGCTTTACAGATCATCTTTTGTCCCGTCTGCTATCACTTTGCAGTGACCATTAATGTCCATGATTTACCCCTGACAGTGTGTGGCACTGGATACTGTGTGTTATACATTGTACTGTCTGTTTTGTTGTACTCATGACAACTGTCTATATCTCAAATTGCCCCTCAGGGACATTAAAGTTTACCTTACCTTACCTATCTGCAGGGACTTTCTCCCTATCAGCCACAAGCTCTTGAGTGAGGTCCAGCCCTTATGTTGGGTGATAATGTCTGACCTGCAGTCGGTGTTCCAGTTCATCCCAAAGGTGCAGGATGTGGTTGAGGTCAGGGCTTTGTGCAGACCAGTTAAGTTCCACCACAACAAAATGGGAAAAACCATTTCTTTGTGAGGCCCAGCTTTGTGCAGGGGATGGCAGCAAGTCCCAAATTGTTGCTAAAAAGTTGCAAGAACAACATTGTCTTAAAACCACCAAACCATGCCCCAGACCAAAGTACACTAAAGCATGTAGAAGGGGGTCCATATACTTTTGGCCCCATCACATATACTGAACAGTTGGGCACTGTTGTCTTCCCTCAGATGAACATGCTTTCGAGGAAGACTAAAATCACTCACTATTCACTAGTCTACTTTTTAGTGAGTTTGCTATTTTGTTGTGCTGTCTGAATGTTCAGTGAGAATCAACATACCCTTCCTTATCCGCTGCAAGGGTCCTAAGGTTAGAGGGATGTTGTATGCTGTAAAGCCCTGTGAGGCAAATTGTGACTTGTGATATTGGGTATCCCACAACTGATGGTCACTAACTAAGCACTACACGCCAAATAAATGGCAGGCGGATGAGAGGCAGTTAGAGCTGTATGGAGGTGATGTAACTGCTGGGTTTGACAAATTACAAGAATTATTTAATTTGTTCATTAATTTACATTGGGACTGGGGGTCTTTTAAATGATGCAACTTTTGGAGCACATCAGCACTGATAGCCTTCATGCAGTGTAAGAGACCCACGTGTAGACTCTCTTTGTGTATCTCTGTCTGCTACTCCGCGTTTCTGTGTGAGTCCTGTGCAGCCAAAGACAGCAAGAGTTAGAGACAGAGAGAGTTAAGCTGTGATGAAACACTAAATTATAATTAAAAAATGTAATTTTATTTAATCATTTGCCATATGAGATGGCACTGTGGGAGGCAAATCCTGCTCTCGGTGCAGTAATAATAATCAGCACAGATTAATGCATCAGTGTCGACAGACCTGCAAAAAAAAACCTTTTAGATTAAATAGAAAAGTTCCAACATGAAGACTGGGGACAAAAGAAAAGTACTGCCATTCTTGAACAGAATACACACATGACTGTACGTTTTTCGGGTGGACATGTCAGCTGAGTAATCAGTCAAGTCAGTGGTATTTATCGGTTACCCTATTAGTCCCCTGCTTCCCTCTAAAGAGATGTATTGTGGCAATTATAATGTACAGAGCAGTGTACGTGAGCTGGATGATCAAAATGTGAAGCACAACACACAGAGCAAGAGGAAGCGATTCCTATAGTGTAAATGTGTGGGGGAGGCTGTTAAGAAGTAGCTGTTATGTCGAGTTCATTCTTATGATCAACCTTTGCAAGCACACAGATCTGTGTGTGGGAGAAAGATAACATATGGTGTCATTTTAGTTGGCGGTGCAGCTAATGATGGTGGAGCAGCGCTGCTCTGCCAGTAGATACAAGTTCAGGATCAGCGGGGTTTGTCTTTTGCCTTTTCAAAATAAAGCACCCATCTGTGGCGCGGTACCCGTTCAGCCAGATTGTTGCCTCATACAGTCAAAAAGCAGTGAGTAATAGAATCTGCTGGACCTGCAGTTTGGAGTTTTTGCTCTTCTTCTCCAGCAAAGTGGCGCCCCAAGAAGTCGATAATGGTGCTCCGAGTACAGTTTAGCATTCTGATAATATTCTGCTGGAGTGTTTTCATCCACTTCCTCTACCCTCTGCGGTAAACACTGACATATTGTGTAGTGAGGCAGATAAACTCGATGAGAAATCACTGGCCCAAAAGCAAATGAAACCCACTGTGACGCCGCCTGTCGCTTCAGCCCAAATGCTCCTGGTATGCTAAGAAGGTCTTCTCATACGCAGTGTCAGAGAGCTGGACATGAGGCTGACATTGTTCACTGATTTGTGGTGCTCACAGCGATAAAGACAGGGTGAGGCGCGACCATACACACTGAGCTTTTTAAAGGTCAGCTGTCAAAGTGCGTGTTTTCTTTGTTTACAGTGGTGACGAAAATTTTACAATATGGTGTAAATTATTGTAGAGGCAAAATTAAATCAGATGTCCAAACATGGGTGGTGTGCTGGTAGTCTGATGCTTTATGAAAGGAATAGTCCACATTTTGGGATATAAGCTTGTTTGCTCTCTTTCAGAGTTAGATGAGAAGATCAATACCACTCTGATGTCTGTGCATTAAGTATGTATCTATAGACAGTATGAAACAGAGGACATAACCACCATGCCGTCACCCATTGGTTTGTAGGCTCTTGTTTGAACCCGGAAGACTGGCATTTTGGCCATTGCCATCTTGGATTTTTGGAGCTAGAAGTGACCATATTTGGATGAGAGGGTGGAGATACCCCTAACGCTAGCTGCTAGCTTGGTTAGCACATGGCATTTACAGCTATGGTTAACTGTGATAATGCTAATGCTAAACATTACAACTAACTTTAAGATCTGCAAACATACAGCTATGGCTGTGGCTAACTTGTCAATAGCTTGCACCCGCCTCACACTCAAAGCGGTCATGCCCTTAGTTGTGCATAACATTAAGCCTTATTAAAATGAAAGGGGTAAGTTATCAAAAGAATCAGTCCCCTCTGTACAGTAGTCATGACAGGGGAGCTATAAAGACAAAACTGTATTTTGTACCAGGCTGTAAACAATTGTTTACATAAAGTTGAGCATTTTAACATGGGGGGTCGACAGGACTCACACTTGGAGCCAGCCTCAAGTGGCCATTAGGGGAACTACACTTTTAGGCACTTCTGCGTTAACTTCATTTTTCAGCCCTGGAAGTTGCAGCTTGGTATGGAGTTGGAGGCAGTTAGCCTAGCTTAGCACCAAGCTGTGTCCAGAATTCAAAATTACATCTACCAGTTACTCCCAAGCTCTCGAACTAACATGTTCTATCTTTTCACAAACGGAAATGTAATGTGTATTGTAATGTAACCATTTCTGTTTCAGTTTCTGTCATCTGTAACGTAGCCGGCCGCCTTTTTAACTAAACAGTCACATTTTACTGCTCTTCTAGAAATGTGAGATACAGCATCACATACTCAAGTTTCAAAATATTAAATCAATGTCCAAATTATTCTCACTAATAATAGATAGAATGATCAAAAATTTCACAGACCAATTTAATAACACAGCGCACAGTAACAAACTCACCTCAATGGATCTTTACGTTTTATTCATCCTTCTCTATCATACCTCATTCATTGTCTGCTTTGCCACCAGCAGACTCACATGGAGTCACATTCATGAAGCTGTACATGGTGGCCTTGACAAACTAAAACTGTCAGTTGCATTTCTATGAACATCTCACTATATTTGTCTGACATGAGTGTTCATGCATGTGAATATTGGGGGCGAGGTTTATTTTTGTCCCAGCAGAGTCTTCATTGCTGGTTAGATTATAATATAGTATAATGGACTATAATAGAATATAAGATAATATAATATAATTTCCATTATTGCTGTTCTATTAGGATACATTGGATATTGTCTGTCAGGGACTTCATATGACGGTTAACTGAAAAGTGAAAATGAAAAGACTGCTCATACACTCTACATCTTGAGGGCGGACAAGTGAACATGCACATGAAGTAATTTAAACAGAAAAATCCATCAATGGATTTAATATGTCCCAGATACTCACAGATACAGTGAGCGACGCTGATCCCTGAAGGGGAAATTTGATCCCAGCGGCTGATTAAAAACACACAAGAGGTCTGTGGAAAATAAAAGTGTTGAGGAAACGAGGTGAATCAGTGTGATGACTGCCTAAAAACGGGGCCACGGCTTAAAAAAAAAAGACTTTACCTTTCCCTCATATATAAGCTGATTGAAAAAAGTTAGTCTGCCTATCTGCGGAGAGTCCTTCACTGGCCAGGCTCACAGAGTCAGCCAGTTTACATTACCTCTGAGGCTGCAGGGAGCGACAACAGTCTGAATACTAAACATGCTTTTTTCTTGCTCTCTGTGTTCCTCTATGCATCTGTTTTTCAGTCTCATTTTGCAGGTGATATTTGAAATTTATTTCAAACGTGTAAGAAAAAAAGAAGACATGAACATGCAAACAAGCAGACAGACAGAAAAAGGTATTATTTACAAATAAGGAAAAGAAATCTTCACGGTGTCACGGTTCAGTGTGTGCCATGGTTGTGTGTGATTATTTGTTACCTTACAGTTCAGTTCATGCTGATCATTGGTATTTGTCCAGTTCCTCTTTATTTCTGATGACCAATACGAGTAGTTTAATGTATATCTCACAGATTGAAGCCCAATGGTTCTGAATTTTTCTCTGTTTCTTCAGATAACATGCTCTTCTGGTAATGTCGGCATTGTGTTCTGTTAGGTAGTAGTAGAAGTTAATGAAGACGTTTGATCCTATAAGTTTCCTTCCTTGTCTCAGCAGTGCAGTCTTGTGTTTTCTTTTGACCAACCTCATGTGAAGACCGGTTTGTCGCTGGCGTTTCTCCTGGGCAGAGGGTGGCAGTCCAATTGAAATTTAAATGCACAATATGTCATTTTCTGCTATTAACTCTCATATAAATAACTAAAAGACAGAGCAAGCCGTCACTGCAGTCAGTTTAAGATTTCCTCAATGTTCATCTTTAAGAAGGTTTTTACAGGAGGCTGAATTATCCGCAGAGGATCTTCCTCTACGAGACAAATGGACCAGGTGATTAAATCTGGTATAAATCCTGAATAAAGCAGTTTCATGTGAAAAATCAAGGTTTCTCTCATGCTGTTCGACTCATCTGCGAGAGGCTGATTACTTACAATCCAGACATTCAGGAGGTTTTTACCAGGAGCTGAATTATTTGCAAAGGTCTCTTCCTCTCCAAAACAAACAGACTTGGCAGTTTAAACCAGTAAAAAACTAAATGTAGCAGTTTCATGTTAAATATCAGTGTTTTGCTGACATGGCAGAGGCTGGAGCCGAGTGCATACGAGAAGTTCTCACTCTCCAAGAAAGCCTTTTCTGACAGAAATCTATTAATTATAACTTAAACCACGCCTTTTTTCCAACCTGAACCAAGGTATAGGAAAATTTCTCCCAACTGTGACCTGAGCTGCTGCTAACGTTAGCTCATCTTGTTTCTCTGACAATCAGATTGGGTGCCTGTTGGCCATTTACAAAGGCAATCCTGCCGCAGTGGCCACAGGTCCATGTGCATGTCATCCCCTCTTTCTCCTTTTCATGCTTAGACTGTCCTATCCAATAAAGGCAAAACAAGATGACTTAAAACTGTCATCTGGTTTCACAACCCTGATGTATGTGCAATGGTTATATGACAGCAAATAAACAACTTGTTCACATTTCCATATTTCTCTGGGTTTGAACATAGACATATCCTCCCTTGTCGTAACTATAACGTGTTTACATCACGCACTTTAGTTTTTGTGAATGTCTGCATCTTAAAACACACACGCATGTATATCAAATCAAAAGCTTCTTCTCTGGCAAGACATGCAAGTGCACAAAATTGGCAGGCACCGTTATTAAGATGCCAATTAAGACCCCTTTTTACCATTTTACTGGTATGAGTTTGTGTCTTCTGAGTAACAAGAACATAATGATAAGACACAACTCTTTCAAAAAGCTACAAGCTATAGTGGTTGCACAGGTCTGTGATTAAAGTCATTTATGGAGAAATTTGTAAAGAATGGTTTGTTTCTCTCACTGACTTCTTCTGAGTGGAAAATAGAAGCCTGGGAACAACATAACATAATGTGTCAGATGCCTTCAAAGAACTGCGATTCGTGTTAGCTGTCCAACTCTGATTGATTTTGTCTTTCCCCTGCTTCTCAGGTTAATGAGATTTACCACGACGAGTCACTGGGAGTACACATCAACGTGGTCCTGGTGAGGATGATCATGCTGGGGTATGCCAAGGTGAGTTTCACACTCCATTTCCTTCCGATTTATGTTGGTTTTGGAAAACAGAAAAGATTGAAAATGAGTGCAAGATGATCGAAGAGAAGACTACTGTAGCTGAGAGACAGAAAAACAGTCTTCCACACTGAGTTAGATCACAACACAAAGAAACTGGAGTCTCTTTAATACAGTAGGGGGAAGGCACATGTTACAGCACACATTTTTGTCCATCAGTACCATAGACTGTATATAATGACAGACGTGACAGCTCCTCAAAAGTGAAGCCAACCAACAGATGAAACAATTGAGAACAACAAACATCCAGTCCACAATGAAAACGCATCCTGTGCATGTCTGATTCATCATCATTTTCATTATTTTAATGAGCCAGCGTTCAGGAGATTAATATGTCACACACACACACACACAGACAGGCGGGGTGTGTAGAGCCATGCACACACCCACACACTTGAGACAAGCGCAGTGAGATTAAAAGTGTGTATGTGTGAGTGTTGCGCTAACAGCACTGTTTACCAACTTGTTGCACATGTTACAACATTGTTGATTAACAGTGCATGTGTGATAGGTAAATGTAAATCTGCATCACAGCAGTCAGTGGGTGATGGTGACCAATATTGTTTTGCTTGTTTAAAGTAAAAGTTTTAGAAAAAAAAAACACAGATTCAATTAAGGTTTTTATTCATGGAAATATTTTTATAAAGTTGCTGCTGTGCTGGTGTTGCCACTTGAAACTGAATATTTATTTGAAAGTAAGTGCTGGTGCTGGAACAAGGGTGGCATTGAATTTGTTTTTTAATTTATAATAATAAGAAAAATTGGATGCAGTAGATGTTTTACATTTTGCTTGGTAAAAGGCTTAAATGATACACCCCTGTGTTGTGCAGGGAGTCAGCCACTGCCCACTCGTGAGGTTAACACAGGAGAAAACCTTTTTTATTTTTGAATGAATGAAATTCAATTACTTGTCCTGCATTGACGTCACCTTCAGGGAAAGTAAATTATTGCTTTTTATGCCTCCACACTGGCGATAGCCACGGTTGGAGGCATGTTTTTGTGTTGTCCGTCCATCTGATTCTCCTGGACGTGATATCAAGGAGGCCTTGAAGGAATTTCTCTACTTGGACTTGATGATAAAGTCATTTAAATTTGGTGGTCAAAGGTCAAGGACACTGTGACATTGAGTCCATCTTATACTCATGAATCCAGTATCTCAAGAAGGCAATGAGCTAAATTCCCCTCATTTGGCCCAAACATAAACTTGAACTCAATGATTAACTAATAAGAAATTAGTGGTCAAAGGTCAAGGTCATTGTCACTTTGTGCCGATCCCCTTTGATCTGACATCAGATGTGATGGGACAGTCGATATAGAGATAAGATTTTATATCCAAAACGCCAAAGGTCAGCTTCACTGTGACATTATGATATTCTGCAAAAACACTTTTCTGACCAAGGGGAGAGACTTGGTCATATACTGAAATGGTGACTCTAGTCTTGGCATGCCCTTCTTGCTGATTGTATAGATCTTCTTTGATGCTGGGGGAGGATGTGTGTGAAGCAGCCAGGTTTTAGAATTTGTAGTTTCTTGCAGCAACATCCATACTGGAAACATCGTCAACTGTTGAGGCTACGTATGGCTCTGGGCAGACATGGATTTTAACTGTAACTGCAACTTGACTGGTTAGTGGAGGCGTGCAACCATGTTGTGGTAGTTCTAGTTTTAATTTTTACTTAGCCGTAAGACTTTCAGTAAGGACTCCTAGCTTAGGAGTGATTTAGGAAAGTTCTCAGAGCAACTCTGAGCAAGGAAGAGACAGAAAGTTTTATTTAAGTGAAAAGGTATGGTTGACCCTGCTGCTAGGTGTGATGTTTGCTTTTAACAGATGTGATTGTGACAGATGTGACTCTGCTGATGGAAGGTTTAGATAGACCTAAGTCATCACTGCTGCACTGATACATTTTTCCAGTTTCCCAAATATCTTAGTGTTGTGATCACTTTATTTCTGGTGTTATAGCGTTGGATGAGATCAACCACCGATATTATCCCTACACAATCTAATCTGTTGCATTTCATTAACTCACTTTCATCCAGCATTTGGAGAATATTTCTCTCAAACCCCTTAAAAGTCTTCTTACCTCCTCCTAACAGTCTTTCACCTTAGGAGCTCTTTTAAGGTCTAAGATGCTCTGTGAATAACTTTTATCTTAGTCTAGACTTAACTTTAAGGGGAAAATCTAAGAAAACAACACAATTCTCAGAAATTTTTTAGACTTTCATCACAAGGAGCAACTTTTAGCACTAGGAAGCTTTGTGAATACGGCCCCTGGACTCCAGCCACACAAATCACCTTAAACATTGACCAAAATGTTACAGATGCCCTGGCAGAGAGCAAACAAACATTTTGTGTGATTTTGTAGATGTTGCTGCAATAGGGCAGCGCAAATGCTCCAACTCCCCTCTCCACAGTTTTTAGTCTGTGCACAACAATTAATGTGTTTGCTGTGGAGAAACAAACCCACAGGTAAAGCAGCAACCCATCATCGCTGGCTGTTAAAGCAAACAGTGAGGAAAAGAAAGTCATAAAAAGTTCTCCTTCAGTTGGATAAAAGTCTAAAGTTTCATCTCAGGAGTGCACAAACAGAACCATTACTTCTACAGAGCAATAAACTGTCTGTTTTCAAACTCATATTTTATCTGTCTTAAATGCTTTCATGCTCTTATAGTCTGGCTCTTGCTGTTAATAATCTGCTGTCGTTTTTATGCAAATTCACAGTAATACCAGTTACAAACACACAGTATTCAGTCCAAACATGTCATCATTCTTTTAGCACTGATGCTTTTTGTTCTCATGATGTTATGTATGTGTATAATTGCTTCAGAAAATTACAAGCCATTATTAATGGAGCAAAGATGCTACGTAGGGAAGTAAATGTATGCAGATGTCAGGGGTCAGCTCTTACTGTCTTTCACACGCTCTGTAATGACACATTATGTATGTTCATTTGGCCTTTTGTATTTAGACTGAAAAGAGGGAAAAAATTCTATGCATTTATTAACACCACAGAGCCTCCATGTTTAATCTGCTTACACTGCATGCTACTCATACCCATCAGGATTTACAATCTGTGCTCTTTTGGACTGCTGAAAGAAAACTAATGTGTTCAAACTGAAGTTTAGTTTATTGTCACAAACATTAAAAGCTATGATGTACATTGAAATCCAATGTAATGCATCTGTCCCGGGCTCTCTTAACTTAAGTACTTAAAACTACACACAGATAAAACAAAACATTAAAACCACTGACAGGTGAAGTGAATAACATTGGTCATCTCATTACAACTCAGCTTTACTGGGGCACCTTGGGTTTGTCATTCATGTTGATGGACGCCTCTACACATGGGGCACCGGCACTATCCACTTCGCTACCGACGCCCCGGGATCTGGGAAATTTGAGGTCAGGTTGATGCCTTGAGCTCTTTGTCACATTACGCGGGCCAATTCTGAGCAGTGTTTGTGGTGTGGCATGGCGCATAGTTCTGCTGGGAGCCCACTGCCATTGAGGAGAGTCATTGCCATGAAGGGGGGTACTTGGTCTGCAGCGGCGCGTGGGTGGATAGAGTGTGTCAGGTAGCACCAATATGAATGACAGGACCCAAGGATTTCCAGCAGAACATTTTCATTGTAATGAGATGATCAGTTTTGTTTTCATCGTCTGTCAGTGGTTTTAATGTTTTGGCTGATCAGTGTAAGAATAAATGAAAGGCAACAAAAATGAAGAATCCTACAGCACTTTTAACCATGAAAAGTGCTTGCAGTTTATGATATTAAAACATATAACATGCATGTTTTGTGTGTGTCCTTAAACACACAGGAAAGTGTTTAAAGTGTTTGCTGTTCAGTAATCTAGCCATTCATTCACACAGTCATGGTTCAGTGGTAAACATTTCTCTCCCTCTCTTGCTCCTGTCAGTCCATCAGTCTCATTGAAAGAGGAAACCCATCACGGAGCCTGGAGAATGTGTGCCGCTGGGCATTTGTGCAGCAGAAAGGTGATCCTGATCACGCAGAGCACCACGACCACGCAATCTTCCTCACTCGCCAAGGCTTCGGCCCCACAGGGATGCAGGGTAAGGCCCCCAGAGGACACGCTGACATCGTTCAAATGAATGGGTTTCCCTGGGCATTTTAACCCTCCCTTGGCGGTTAATCTGAATACAATTACAGGAGGTTATCCATCATAACACTCAGCAGTAAAAGCAGCCTGTCTTGTCTAATGTCTAATTTGTTCTCTCTGTGAATCTGACATAAATGGTTGTGGGGCTCAGAGCGCCCTCAATTAATTTTGAGGGATTACACATCTTGTCGTGATGTTAAAAACTATAATGCATATTTTATGTTGCACTCTTAACAAGCTGTTTTCAAGAAAGTTTCTAAGTGAGATATGGAAATCTGTCCACAAACCCTGTTTTTAATGTATGCGATAACTCCTCATTTAACTGCACAAACCTAAATAAGGTGACAGCTGGCTGGAGGGAGAACCCAAGGAAGCAGAATTTTTTTGGTAAATGAGCACTGCTAATAACAGCCTACTTGCTGATGGTTATATTGTGTGTCATTTTCCAGTAAATACCACAATATAAAATGTGTGTTTTCTGTTTGAAAGGTGCAAAGGTAGAGAGATAGAAATAACCCACCAATTTTTTAAGTGGTGACCGACCCTACATGAACCTGCACAGTTTCTGTCTAAGTCCGACCTGAGCTCGACCCACAGCAGAAGTCTTTAGTCACTGACTCTACGGCAAGAAGCAGCACTTAAAAATAAAAGCTCTGTGCCACAAATTCACAATACTTCACCTGCGGCCCATTCCGAATGGACCCGTGACCCACTTTTGGACTGCAACCCACCAGTTGGGAACCACTGGTCCACCGCGCATGACAGTCCATGGCGGTGTGGATCGCAGATGATGATCACTACTCTTCGCTGCATGTTATGCACATCTCTTCCACTGCTGGGGAGGCAGAGTGGAAGTCCCCCGCTCTGTCTCTCTCTCTCGTTTTCCCTCCTCCTTTCCAGTTCTTCACTGTATTACTCTGCTGTTCCATCAGTTTCCCTCTCTCAGTCGGGCTCGGGCAGAGAATCAGAGCTCTACTCCAGTTGAGCGCACAGCTGATAGGTAGCTTACGTGGTTTGTTTACATTATGTAACAGAAGTGCATATTCAACAGAGTCAGTGCGGACAGAGAGTAACACTTGCTTGCTGTAAGGACATCATGAAATCATATGGGGCACGCATTCGCCATGAACAGATTTTTAAAAAAGCGTGTTAAGTGCACCTGCTACATGACAGTGGCACAGGAGACGCACAGCCAGGACACTGTTGTATGTTTTTGTTATGGAAATATAAGACCCTGACAAATGAGCTGAGGAAGACACGGAGGTGCAGTGGTATGTCAAGATGGCGTCAGTGGTTAGCGTTGCCATCTCATGGCAAAAGGGTTCCTGGTTTGAGCCTGGGTGGGTTCAAACGCTAGGGTGAGGGAGCCCTTCTGTGTGGAGTTTGCATGTTCTCCTTGTGTCAGCGTGGGTTTCCTCCAGGTACTCCAGCTTCCTCCCACAGTCCAAAGACATGCAGGTTAATTGGTGACTCTAAATTGCCTGTAGGTGTGAATGTGAGTGTGAATGGTTGTCTGTCTCTATGTGTCAGCCCTGTGATAGTCTGGGGTCCTGTCCAGGGTGAACTCTGCCTCACCCAGTGTCAGCTGGGATAGGCTCCAGCCCCTCTGCGACAGGATATGTGGTTACAGAAAATAAATGGATTACTTATTTTGAGTAATCATATACAATTTGTTACAAATTGCATTTTAGGGCATCTATTCAGTAATCTGATGTGGAGTACGTTTTAAAAGTAACCCTCCCAGCACTGACCACCAATCCTCCACAGATTAACAACCCAAAAGCCCATTTGGGCCTCATGCAAGGCACCTTTTTAAAAATTCTCTTCTTGTGAATGCAGACCTGGAATGGCTGGAGGCTCAAGGCAATTTACACTGTCAGCCAGGTATCGACTGCTCGCCTCTCTTCTTATTTCCTTCACAGCAGCCAAACTGAAACAATGGGCGCAACTGGCTGTCCAAAATCAATGCTATTAAAAGCCCATTCAGCTTGCTTTATGCCTTTTCAAATTCCCCATTTGAACACCAGCTGCATTTATCTTTCAGTTGGAAGTAAAGATTGTGTGCTTTGGCTTCGGTTAATCTGCTAATTCCTTTCTTTTTGCCGTTGAAATCATTAGTGTTCCTGTCCATGGAATGATGGATAACAATCTGGAACTAAAACTCACGTTAAATCACGTTATCATAAACTGGTTTCAGTCTCTTATGGCTCTAACACTGAGTTAGTTCATGAGTTAGTTCATGACTTTATATCAGCCCCACCCTTTTTGTTACTCACACCTCAGGTGTTGTTTGCGAATGCTGTTAAAGTTTGAAGCCACTGCCATCAAAATAGCCGCTCCCGGAGTCTCTCTACTCGTGACATGACAGGTTATTAAAACTATCTGATAAACAGGCTACCTGTGACTTCGACACTTAATTCTCAAAGCAGGGGGCAAATTTAATTTGGGAGAGTCTGTGAACAAATGCAACAGATCACCTATTGTGCTTTTGACCGAATACATGTGGTTACATGTTTTTGGCTTGTTCAGGCATAAAATGGAGATAGCAGCAGAGCGCACACAGTCGGAGTGATGCTGCTGAGGTTAAAGTGACCAGTGACTCAGTAGCTGTCATGGGAATAAGAGACAAGGTACATGAACAGTCCGTTAGTGGCTGGCTTCATCGAAAACATGAACCAAGCTCTATAGTAGCATGCAGGCTCAGACTCCGGGGGTAATTATTTTGTGGTGTGTTGATTCTGTCACAGCATGGGTAGCGCTGGAGAAAAGATTTATTGTCATGAATATGGGAATTTAAAAAAGCTGTGGCTATATCAGCTTCCCGCAGGCTACAACATTTACTGAGTTTCCATAAAAATGACTAACTGCCTCTCACAGATCAGCTGTCATGCTGTTCTGATTTCAGCTGCAGGTTGAACTGTGTTTAAAAGCTTTTTGCCCTTGCACACGTGGACAGATTATGCCCTCTAGGGGCCTGCAGGCAAGCAGTGTTCATGGACATGATCCTTTTCATTGGACAAAGACATGGAGTAGATCTTTATGAGAGTTTGGCACCAGAGTGAGTTGGTCACATGAACAGTTAAGACGATGTGCTTGGACCTAGGGCTGTCACGATAACTGCAGTATTACAAAATTGCGTGACTGAAAAGCCAACGGCAGGGGTTGGCCAGCAACCTCCACTTAGGCCGTTTATGTTTTTGTCTTCTATTATAAGAAGCACCACGTATTGCTATATGCTACACATGCCAGCAGCATGATGAGGCGCTGAGAGAGTATTTTGTGCCGGGTACTACACGTTTGCTGTTTTTTCTAATCGGCGAGATTTGAAAAATATTCAACTTTGGCTAAAACATTGCAGCTGCTCGTCACTGTCACTTTTTACTCTGCAGTCCAATCACAGTGGAAGAGGGACGGGACAATCATGACAAAGTGCCATCACATAGCTGAACAATGGAGGGAAAATTGATACTGAATCCACACAGAGCGTTGAATCCATCTTCTAGCTCTTGTCTTTCAGCCTTCATCCAGTTCAAGGGCTTGTATGTACTCTACCTTGTGTCGCCACAGTGTCTTAACTGAAAAAATACTGCACCCCATATTGCGCCTCATTGCCCTCCTGTATTCTGCATTTAACAGTGTAGAAGTATTTAATGTTTTTTGTCATCTGTGTCCCTGAAATAGCAATATAAACCTAATAATAAAGCTTATTTATGAAGCACTAAAATAAGGATAAATTAAGTTAACTGCAAAAAGCAACAAAAAATGGTGGTAATACTGCACGTCACGCTGTCACACTGTTGAACCACCCTTAATCACTGCAGCGAAATTCTTTCCCCACAACCCTCCTTTGAAATGATGACAAAGACATGCCATAGGGCTTTCAAAATAAAGGCGTATCTTAAAGATGACGTCACAGTTACGTCCCAAGGTTGGGTTTGAAGCTAAACAAAGACTTTAATGGTTGCTAGAATTTGATTGAAACAAAAAAATCTACTAAATATTCACATATGTAATTCATAGAGCCCCACAGCTACAGCATGACCTGCTATTTAGGCTTGTATTTACACACACTTAGTGGTTCTGAATTACATCAAAGAAGTTAAAACTGACTGAGCAAAGACTGGCAGTTTGCCGGCAGGAAGTAGTTGTTTGACTTGTTAATGTCTTATGTAGCTTCGTTATATGTTCTTGTCACCGGCTCAGTAACACGGGAAGGTGTCAATAGGCAGACAGCGTTAGCTAGCTACCACACTAGCAAGTTGATGCATTAAATGTTATTATATGGCGACGTCTCTACAATTATCAATCAAGAACGGTAGGTTAAATCCATTCTTGACAAATGTGTTTTCGCAATTCTTAATGATGATATATTATCTTTCACCACGTAAATAATTCAGTTCGTTTTTAGCCTAACACACACTACAGATAGATCATAAACCCTTGAATGAGATTGAGGCAATGCTGGGAATCACTGAGCTGGAGATCCTTAGGGCAAAATTTGGTTGACACATTTTTTTTAGGTGGGATCTAAGTGGGGTAATGTAGTGCTATGCTCTCCATAATATTAAAACTTTTTTTTATCTTTTTCACCCTTGCTGTCACCCTCATATGTAAATGATGGCATTAAGAAAAATACCATAAGGAATCCATGAGCTATTTTTCTCCCCACAACACCTGGCACAGATTCTAAAAAAGGTCAGTGTATGTATTTCAGTGTGCAGCGTGAAGCTACGGATTTATTTCACAGGAGTGCACAGGAGAATTGAAGCATCAGTGACAGCTGAAAGATCAGCCGGTGACTCCTGCACTTTATAAAAGCCTGCCGACACTATATTTTTGTGGGCCGTTCCCAGCAGGAAAACTCTGTAATTGAATCAAGTTCAAAGCTGCATCAAAACATTTTACCTACAGGATTAAAACCATTCAAGCAATGTCTTATTGCTTTCACTCAAAGCACAGTGGGCTTGTGTTTTTTGAAGCTAGCTCCAGCAATCTCTGGCTGTCTCTTGCCTCATAGTTCTGAAGAGTAACTTCAATAAACAACAAGATCAAGCAAAGGGATCATAAAAAAAATCTAATTACTAACACAATGTCATTTTAGGTTTTTCATGGTAACAAAGTCCTTTCATTTCTCATGTGAATGTTCACACAGTGAGGCCATCTTGACTGTGAATTTCAAAGGCTCAGGCTGTCAGTCCTTTTGGGGCTTCATTTCTCCAAACAGAAGGAATGTGCACATCAAATTAGCAAAAATGCTAACCTAGCTAGAATATAAACACAGCCATGGAAATATATATTTTGTTAAAAGCAATCTTTTATGGCGGCCCAAGGAGTGCAAAATTAGATCAGTTTTAAAAAAGAAATAATAAATAATGGAACAAATGTACATTACAGACAAAAATATATGAAGAATATATGAATCAAACTTTAAGAGCCAGCAGAATGAACGATGTTCTGCTGCTCCATCTTTGCTCCAAGTGGGCTCTGCACTCCGACAGTGTGGTGCTACAAATAACCGAATGTATATGTATTTCAACAGTGATCCTAAAAATAGAAAATCTATTTATGACAGCAGGTGTTTAAATAATGGCGGATCACCATAAGAACATAAATATGTTGGAAACCCTGATGTTATGTCATGGTAGTTAACGTTTCTTTAAAAACTATGAGGTGTGCTAAATATATTGTCAGAATACAAGATGCTGTGTGTCATTTACAGACCAATCTTGTAACCAATCGGCTATCGTCTGACAATGATGAAGACTCTGGAGGGAACCGCCAATATTATTGATACCCAGGCAAAGGTTTCCTCTTCTGTGCAGTTTATTAGCAACTTGAGACAGAACCAGACAACTTTTTGGCTAAACTCTATAAAAAGATATCTTCATCATCATTGGATGATCGCTGAAGGGTTATGGCCAAAGTGTTCTGCTTCTTTTGCTCTCCACACAGACTGTTTCCCTGCAGGCAACCAAGCCCGCTGAAATGTAATCAGTCAACAGTATTCAGACTACAAACGGAAACCAGAGCTCTTCCAATACAAATTCTTGTATCCTCAACCACAGATTCTGTATATATATGCAAATATCTGTTTATAAGGATTAATACTGACTCTAACTAGTATTTTTTTTCACTACCATCTTGTGTCTTTATGGATTCATACAGACTTCCTCCTAATCCAAACAGAAGTTTCTACAGTCTTTAGCCAACTAATTAATTAAATTTTTCCCACTCTAATTAATAAAACAGAAAGTTACATGCTGTGTCTGTTTGTGCAGCAGCTTTTTTAATGAACCAGAGAGGCAGACAGATGTTTCTGTGCTAGACTTTTTTTAATTATTATATTACTATTGGAGATTCAAATCAACTTTGAATTTTAGAGTTGGGTTCGTTTGGTCGCACCAGAGAGAAAAAAGAGGAGTAAACATGAAGTTGAAGGTAACTTGTTGATTGGACAGTTCTGGTGATTGTCATCTTGCATCATCAGGACCCATGTGGGGAAATCAAATTCTGGGTACTGACAGACGTTTGCAGCAGCACTTTTATGCTTCTTAAGTGTTTATATTTGTGTTCTTTGGTTTCACAAAGAGCTCACAGAGAAATAACTGATTGCAAGTATTGCTAGTGGGCTATTATTAGACTGCAAATCAGTCACATGCTATAGATAATGACTAACATAGAGACAGGATGAAAAGAAGACATCTTGTACAGCAATGATTCAGGGTTTTATACTGTGGGATCACTGTCACACACTTATTAATGGCCTTGATAAACAGATCAAGTACACAGAGTCAGATATAATAGTGACAGTTCAAACAGCTTTTTATCAGGGAAAATACCCACACTGACATGCATATGTGTTACCATGGTTACATGAATGCATTTGTATAGGTAATCTTAAGTGCTATAACGTAGGCAACTGGACTTGCTTGCGTTTCTTGATGACGTTTTGCCTCTCATCCAAGAAGCTTCTTCGTTAACCATCATTGCACCAGAGAGGGTGGCTTACGACACTACTTATCCCCCACCTACAATGCAGTCTTGGGATCCCTCCCCAGATGACTTCACACCCATTCACCCCTGGTCCCACCTGACCCTCACATGGTGGCCAGATGGGTCAACAATTCGCATTGTGATCTTAACGACTCTGAAACTAAGAGCTCACATGACCCCTACGACTCTGCCAGGGTTCCCACCCACACACGGTTTATAGCCTGCAGCTTGGTACCAGTCATTTAGAACTGAAGAAGCTTCTTGGATGAGAGGCGAAACATCTTCAAGAAACGCAAGCAGGTCCAGTTGCCTACGATATAGCACTTACTATTACCATGACCTGGATGACTGAGAATCTTCACTGACATTAGCAAGTAGGTTATGGGATATACGCAGCCTTCAATTATGAGATCACGGACAGATTTCACAATCAGCAGATGAATTTATTATCGGTTTAGCTGTTTCTAAAATCACGTAAAATCCTGTGGTTGGTTCTTTTTCTTTCATACCACAAACAAACCGCACCAGAGACTTTGAAGTGGACCAAGACCCATCTTTTTAAGCAGTCTTGGTTCAGTTGTTTGTTTTCCACACCAGGGTTCAATTGACAGCTTTCACAGCATCCCAAATGAACAGTACTAACCACAAAAATGGATCTGAGTTTGTTTAAACCAAACCAGACAGGGTAGGTGTGAAAGCACCCTCAGGAATAATTGACACCACCACCAGAGTATTGTCATCTACTCTGCTGTCTGTCTTTTATTTTTGTATTAAAAAAAACAAACTTTTATTGCCTCTTCTTATATTTCCCAGTACATCACTGACACAGGAGAGAAGATCAGTACTTAAATCCTCCTTCCACCATCCACAGCCAGCCAACACTTATTTCTCAACAGTGAAGGGAAAATGAATCGCTGAATGGATTTTTTTCCGTTTATTGGCCGACTTACTGTCAGGCCATTTGTACTGCAGACTTATGACTGTATACAGAGGTATTTTTAATGGTATTTACTCTACCTACTGCATTTTATTGGTTTCAAGCTAAAATCTATTGGAACACGCCAGTAGCTGCTGCCTTGATGAAAATCAATCAGATATGACAATTCCCACATTGAGCAGCCTCAGTCAACAAGGACATAAAGACATGATTGGCTTCCTGTAGGAGTCCACTCATCCAAGGCAGAATTAATTCAGTACTCTCTGGGGTAAATAAAAAAAAGAATCTTACAATTACATCCCTGCAGTCCTCCCTTGAGTCACTGTTGTATTTTGTTAAGTGCGGAGCCATGTTGTAAGCAAGATGTCTTTAAGCTTCTCTGTTTGAGTGTGACATGTTTTGAAATCGGATCATTTTCACAGGCTGAAATAAACAAAGCAATTGACCAGATTTCACCCCAACAATAAGACAATAAGAGGTTGATAGAAACTGTTGATGGTAAAGATGGACCAGTCCTGCCTCCCCTAATCAGCGAATCTAATCCATCAAGCATAAGAGAAGTAAACAAAACCTCTTCCAGCTGCATTACAGTGGCTCTTTTGGCAAGGTTGTGATCCTGCATATACTAAGCCTTCAGTCAATCTGCTCTCACATTACCATCAGATACCATTCCCTTCTTTCTTATCACACAATGGAGACAGTCCTCTCTAATAAAAACAGCAATTTTGGTATTTTGTCCAGCTTAAAGCAGCCTGTTTTTAGTACTTTGATATATGTTAACCGAAAGGACGGCAGATCCGAAAACCCTTGTTGCTGCTGCTGTCTCAGTTTGAGCTACTGTGCAGAGGACTAGCTGCTTTAAAGTGAGGCATCTCGTTCTTTAAAATGGAAAATATCTATTTAAATGGACGGAGAAATGTGCTTAGAAATGAGGCAGGCCATTCTATCAAGTGGAAAAAGCTTTCATAAACCTGAAAAGATGATTTTCCTTTTTAAAGCACATTTACATATATAATGGTATGGAGCATTAAAGTGCAAGTTATTTTGGGTTCATAGGGTTCCAGTGGTCAATTCACATTTACTTAACAGGGACCTGTAGATGACTGGCAGTTAAGTTAATATTTGGCTTCATGATTTAAGAGTGAAGGGTCAGTAAAAAGGTAGAAAAATTATGACAAGAAAAGTGAACTGTGATTGCTAAGTCGCATTTTAGTAAAGAAATAAAAGGTCAAATTGATTAGCATTATATTTTGCTATGCACGCTGCTGACAGCAAGCAGAAGCTTCACTTTGTTAAAACATTCATGAAATCAATTCACCCTCAGATTCTGGGTCACTCTGGGGTGAGATTCAGTAGCCATAACATCAACAACATTGAGCATTTCTAAATTTAGTTTAACCTTTCCGCAATTTGGAATAAATGCAAGTGATGGGCATCCCACTAACTTATAGCATAGTTAAATTAGACACCTGCCTCTTGTCTTTATATCATGAATTTCTTTTTTTTCTTTTAATGGCAATTTTTTTATTTAGGAAAAAATAAAATTTGGTTACTTCAAACCTTTACTCTGGTATCTATTTCTCATACATGATAGTACTTTTATTTTAAACACAATGATACATGATTGACATCATTTACTGTAAAGCCAGCGTGCGTCAAATCAATTCACCACATTACAATACATTGACCAGCATTCTATATCTTCCACTAACTGTAAGTGAAATCAATGTTTCATGCTTTACCTGTCTATTTTAAATTGTGTTTATCTGAATTTGTCCCAGAAATGATCATAGATCATATTGTTTTTGTATATATCTGGCAACAACAGTTTATTTGTGATTTAATATTACACATCAAGATGGATGGATGGATGGATGGATGATAGACAGAAGGATATATAGATGGACAGATGGATGATCGTGGATGATAGATAGATGAAAAGGTGGATGGATTGATAGACAGATAGAAGGATGGGTGGATGGATGGAAGGATATATTGATGGATGGATGGATGGATAAAACAAAAAGATAAATTGTGGATGGATGGATCGACGGATAGGTAGGTAGGTAGGTAGGTACATGGGTGGATGGGTATATAGACAAATCGTGGATGGATAGATCGATGAAAAGGTGGATGGATGATAGACAGAAGGATATATAGATGGATAGACAGATAGAAGGATGGATGGATGGATAAACATAGATACATTTTGGATGGTGGATAGACAGATAGAAGGATGGATGGAAGATATATAGATGGATGGATAAACAAACAGATAAATTGTGAATGATTGATAGATAGATAGATAGATAGATAGATAGATAGATAGATAGATAGATAGATAGATAGATAGATAGATAGATACTTAGAAGTAAAAAGTTAAGACTGCTATTTGAAACCTCTGTATTATATATATTATAAATTAGTGTAGGTGTTACAGGTGGCAGAAGATGCCTTCATACATTACAATATTCCTGATTTCTTTTTAAAGATATGTTTGCCCAGAGCTGTCTCTCTGACCCTGGCTTGAGATAAGAGTTGATCCCTCTTCCTGTTGTTCAGTATAATTGTAATTATTCCAGCGTATTGACCCAACCTGTCAGATCCATCCACCAAATAAAATAAGTGGCATAATCTAATAATTCATCTTGAATTCAGCATGAGCTTTCAGGCACAATTATCCATAGTCATATTCAGAGGGAAAGGCAGCTATTGATAAAACAGGAGATAACAATTTTGAAATACATACCGCATTCACCTTTCGTGCTTCTGACAGCCAAGGTCATCTGTTTTGTCAGCAAACATTCATTTTGAATAGACTTGCAGAAACACTATTATGGCTTTTATTATAAAAATAATGTGTTTCTGTCTGTCTTTCAATATATCAGTCATACTTTTTCTTTAAAATCAGCTTGTCCTCCTGTCCTCTGAAACACTATTTAATCTCAATTTTCTCATTCTCTCCTCATCTTCAGCTTCTCTATGCCCGTATAGCTGCATTTTACTGATTGATGTTAATATTAGGACTGTGTTTTTGGGATGCCATTCACAGTGAAGGAGCCTGAGAGGCAGTCTGCAGGCACTGAAATGATCCCAGGTACTTCTCTGTCGGAGCTTTTGGCCTGAATTCAAAGATAAAATGGGCCATTAGATAAACAAACGTGGACATTTATACACTCAGAGAATGTTCTCTTCTAGACTGTGGCAGCTGGACCAAAAGAGATTCACCCAGTCTGTAAATGCAAGGGGAACAAAACTAAATTTGCAAAGTGCACCCACCAATTCCCTGAGTAAATAGCGCCCTTGGGAAAGCATAAGGCATGAAAAGTCAATTAAATTTGTCTGAGGTTGCACCGAGAATGTTTCCCCGCCTGGATGCCACACAGCATGGTCATTTGAGGGTTTTATTTCCATTCCAATACTCATTCAGCTTTCATTCTCTTTCAGTCTTCATTTAGTAGTAAGACTTTTTTGTTTCACTTCAATGTCAATTTAGTCTCCTGTTGGTTTTATTTTCTCGGGTCAGTATGTTTTTTTATCTAATATCAGCTCCAGTTTTTATATTTGAGGTAGAGTTGGAACTGTTTTAAATATTAATGACTTAGAAATAGGTATATTGTTCCACAGCTTTTGGTGTGATAACAGTCATGAATTGGAAATGATGTTGATGGATTTTTAAATTAAACTGCAGAAAACCTCACTTGAATTCTCTGTATGAACAAACAGACCAAAGTTTAAACTCTGAGATGAAACTTTAAAACCCAAAGCAAAAACTCTGGAGATATGATCTGTCACCTCGTGTAAATCTATCAACATTTGTGGTTTGGCACCAAAAAAAATGAATAATCTTTGTTTATTTTGCAGCTACAGTAGGTGTTATACCGTCAGAGTATCAAAATAACAGCGTGCAGCGAGGGCTAAATGAAGAAACACGTGTTTATTCTAAACTTAAGGTTCGTCATTGTCGTCGTCTGTAGCTTCCGGACTGTCTGTTACACCTGGCAACAATGTGGCGACTGATACAACAAATAAAGTACAGCAGGAAATAGCAAAGCGAAGCTGGAAAATGTCCAATGCTCCCCCTCCTGCTGTGTTTGGATTATGTGTTTCCTGTTTCGCTGCAGAGCTCATCATCACCATCATGATGCACATGTGACACAGAGTAAACGCACAGATCTGTCCTACCTAAAGGATAGCTTAGTGCTATTTAACAACGCAAGTATTGTCAGTTTTATTTGCCCAGGGTTGGAGATACCTGTCTGTGAAATTTCAACAGGGGTGAATGAAAGTTCTTTTGTAGGGCTCGAAGCAGTGGGGAAAATTATATATGGAAAGACATAGCAGTAACACCTCTATCTGGAAACAGTGCCCCAGTTATGCTGAATAATCTACAGACACTGGGGACTTTTTCTTTGGTAGGGAGTGTTTTCACTGAAAACTGCTGCTATGTAGGTCTGTTGATTATTCAAAGTAACCAGGACATTGTCTTTTGGGGTAGAAGCTGCTGTCAAATCAATGTGATTTTCAGTGCTTTGATCACTGCACTGTTTGCATCTTTAGTATCTGGGCAACAGCAGAAACCTCAGAACCTTCAGAGATAGAAACAGAATCTGCATAGGTGCTTTAGATACCCCTAGAAATAAGTGTGGGGTGTCAGGAGATGGGTGACACTCAATCTGCAGCACGGAACAAACCTCCACCAGCTCTGAAAGATGAAGAGACCTTGGCTGGAAGAATATAATTAGATTTTTTTTTTATCACACCATATACAAAATACAAACAAACAACAAACAGTTCTGCTGGAGACTCTGTGGGCAAGCGAATGCCAGTCACTCACATATATTTTGGTCAGGTATAGAACTGCAAAGATTCTGGGACGGGTTTATTGTCATCGTTGAGAGTTTTAGTTTTACAAGATCCCAAGGCACCCACGGATTGTGTTTTGGGGATTAATACCTGACGACATAATTCATAAGATCTATCTGTTCCAAGTCCTTATACTGGCATGCAAAAAAGCTGTTACTAGGAACTGGCTGGAACGTTACCCACCATTTCCAGGACAGGGTGGACGTTGTAGTTGTAGAGGAACTATATTCCATGGAAAATCTAACCTTTCACCTGAGGACTAAAGCACGGACACGTGCAACGCTGGGATAAATGGACAGACTATAACAGAAATGAGGTGTTATTTAATCAGCTGGTCTGAAGACATGTATCAAGCCTGATCAAAGGATAAGTGTGGAAGAGCACAAACATAAGGAGTATTTTATCATGTCAGCCTTTGGACCGTTTTCTTCAGCATATCCAAGTGGCATTAGTGTTTGCGCCGCTGTCGCAAAGACAACCAGATCACTTCTGTTCTCCTCAGACCTGAGCTATTACCAACAACGCAGGACATATTGTTTGCCACATTTACTTTGGTTGTTCCACCATCTGCTGTTTCCCCTAGTGGGAAAAGTAACTGCAGAGAACTTGTACTGGTGGTAGCTGCTGATAAGTGAATGCAAGGCTTATAGGGAATCTATTTAATGCATTTGTGTAGTTATTCTGTAGCCAACACACTGTGCAATCAACATTTACTTCATTATGATAAAGAGCAAAACTTGAAAAGTCAATTTGACTTTTCTTATTTCATAATTTCTTATGATAACCCTCATCCTTTCTCCTGATGTTCTCCAGGTTACGCTCCAGTCACAGGAATGTGTCACCCAGTGCGGAGCTGCACCCTCAACCATGAAGACGGCTTCTCCTCAGCCTTCGTCGTGGCTCACGAGACGGGACATGTGTAAGTTTTTGTTTTGTTTTTCCTTCTTAGACATTGTAGGTGTTTGGAGCTCCCAAACACACATATTCAACTTCCTAATGTGACGCCTGGCTGTAATGCAGAGAAATTATTGTCCTTCCACGGCCTCGAAAGTTAAGTGTGAACATTTTCCCGGGGCTTTGTTTGTCCCTGTGATCTCTATGTTAACTGACATGGGGGACCTTTAAGCAGAAGGACCTTCAGCAGTCTGACAGTAAACATGTTGGTCTTTATTGAATTTCAGGGTTGGTTTATCGAGCACATGTCCAGAAACACAAGCACTCAGCCGCTGTTTGTCATCACGTCCCCCTTTCTCTTTTCCCAACCTTGAACACATCTTTAACATTGACCGCACTCCCTGAAACATATTTCACCTCCGAAAGAACAGATCACAACGACACCACTCACACACAGGGACGCCAAACACATTCACGTGAACACAGCAGAAATATCAGAGATTGTCACAACGACACACTGAACAACTGGTAGACTATGTTTAGAGTCATGTCACTAGGCAACCCCCGACTCCAGCGGATATGCAAATCGTTCAACATTTAAAATGAGATTTAGCAGATCTGAACACCATCTGCAGAGTGGAATCTGCCTGACACGACCACAAATACAATTTTGTGTGCGTGTTGAAATTGAAGTGCCTCAGACATGGAGGCAGGGAGTTGGTGGCGTAAAAAGTGAGGCTGTCCTTCAGCACGAGCAGCAGGTGTTTGACAAAGTCAACCAGCTGAGACAGCAAGGTTTCATCCTGTTTGAATGTGCCCAAGCAAGACACCGAATCCTCCAACTTCACGGTTGTTGCTCTGCATCTAACGCAGGGGGGGGGGCGGTGAACAGGGATTAATAGACTTTCCCTGGAAGAATAAAACAACGTGGAATCCCGGAGCTGTACTGTACACACACGCAGCTGCTGTGAGGGGAATCCAGAGACAATTCTTAGAATTCAATTACAAGATTAAATTCTTGTAAAGAAAAAAATCCTTAGACAGCAGCTAAGCCTCTGAACTGAAGAACAGCTAACAGGAGCCAGGGTGATGTCTGAAAATCTCAAGTGCTTCCTAAGATGAGATAAATGGCTGTGTGAGGCAGAGACAGGAATAAAGATCTTTAAATGCTGTTTGTTAAAGCTGTGTAACGGATATTACTTTGTGGCTGATTTTGATCACACGTTTGCATGTCACAGTCAGTAATCAGTGTTTGTTTTTTTTCACAGTATTGGGTATGGTTATTTTTAGAGTGTCTCATGAGCCATATCTCAATGTCCTCAACAGCCGTGTTGTTCAGGGACAATAGGGATTACAAGTGTATCAGTGAACCACACTTCACTGTCTCTGTGATTATAGAGAAGGGGCCTCAAACTCACATTGCCTGGGGCCCACTGGAGAGGTTGTTCTGCTAGGGAGGGTACATGTAGCCCATAGCCTGTAAAAACAATCGACGTAGCTATTGTGACGTCACCCAGTGGTTCGTGGACTCCTGTTCTGAAGCCTTGAGTTCGGCAATTCAGCCGTTGCCATCTTGGTTTTGTGGAGTCTGCAGTCTATGATGACCTCCTTGGTTATTGTGGTGTTCAGCTGCAGATTGTTGGCCGAACAACACGCTGCAAGTTGCTGCTGAAGGGGGGAAGTAGCTATAGCGACAAAAAAACAAACATTTTTTTGTAACAGGTTGAAAACGTGTTTATTTCTGATGTAAAGTTGGGCATTTTAACATGGGGCTCGCCTCCGGAGCCATTAGGGGAACTGCATATATTGGCTCCATTTTTCAGCCCTGGAGGTTTCCATTGTTTCATTTCATTAGCTCAGGGGCACTCCACCTTTAAAAGGACAGTTCACCCTGAAATCAAATCAGTCTAGGTTGTTTCCATGTGAGTTGCCAAGTGTTAGAAATGTCAGCCGTGGAGATGTCTGCCTTCCCTGCAGTGTAATGGAGCTACGTGTCACTAGGCTTGTGGTGCTCAAAGTCCCTAAAAATACATTTTAAAAAGCTCAACGGCAATGTTTCTGCAGAAATCATGATGAGGTTACTCAAGATAATCGACAGACCTTGTTGTGAGCAGTCTCATGTAGGAGCTATTTTCCGTCTACTGAACTACACCGCCAGCTGTATCACCATGAAGGAGGAAGACTGTATTTACCCATGGACGAGAGGCTCGTGCTTGTGACAGTGCAAGATGTAAACATTAATGGCGCCCTCCTTTAGCTGGCTCAGTGGTGCTAGGTGAGCTAGCAGTAAATGCACGCCTCTTTCTGTGCAGTGATATGGTTAGCAGGTGTTGTCCATTAGAAGGTCTCCTGGTCTCCTCATTTGACTCCTACACAGTCCTCAGTGACCACTAACAGAAGATAAACATCCAACAGCATGCACATGCCCTGTGTTTTCAATTAACCTGTTGCCATGGTAGCGACTTTTTGTTAAGCGCGACTTCTTGACAGATGTGATGAAGTCATATCAGATCATTGTTTCCCCAGACATGCCGTCTTAATCCAAAGGGGAGAATGTGTCTTTTTTATCAAGGCACCCCTTGTTTCTAGGTAACTGAAATCAATAATGTGACCATGGATCCAGACAGAGAAAATATTCATCTAAGTTTTAGTTAATATTTACGATGTGACTGTAGTGTTGTTACAGTAAAGAGCTCGCCTAAATACTTTCATTGTGTTATATACATATATGTCACTGTGAATATTTTATAAGCACTGTATGAGGTTTCTTACTTTGATTATATCTGAGACAAACTGTCATACCTGTAGAATACAAAGTATAACAGAGGCTCAGCAGCCTCCTCAGGGTATCTTCATAGCTGCAGAGGAAGAGTCCAAGGGGATGATAATTTAATCAGCAGCGAAGTGATCAGAATATAGACGGTGTGACATTGAAGAGACACACTGAGAAAACCAACAAAGAGGAAGTCATGATCAAGATGTTTCAGAGACACTCACCCACACATCACACTGCATTGACAGCCGGCATGCGCCTGGGTGCGAAGTTGATCCTTTTTTTGTGAAAAGGACAATCTGTCAGCACCATATGTAAGATATCATGTTATAACATATTACAGTGATATGTCCATGAGTGACAAATGGATTAAATGGACGAGAAAGATGATATGAGCCCTGTGACCTGAAACAGAGTTCAATATTTCATGTATTTGATAAGGGTGGGAATCTCCAGGCACCTCAGGATTTGATTTGATTATGATTCAGAGGGCAACAATTTAATGATGAAACGATTATCGTTTCTATACATGATTTATTTCACTTTATTTGAATTTACTTTTAAAAGCAGCACGCAGTCTTAGCATGCTGTGATCCACAATTAAACAAATCTGCTTGAATACAGTGTGGCTCTTAGATCACAGAGAAAGCTTTTAGCAGCCGGAGGCGTTGTTATAGTTTTTAATGAGAAGCTTTTTGCTCGCAGTTTTTGCAATGCAGTGCACCTCACGTGTTTGCACTCCAGGCGCCTCGAGTTTTTGCCAGAGCATTTTGAACTCTTTGAATTGAAAAAACTTTCATCTTTTTTTCCCCATAGTCTAATAGGATGATTTGAGTTGGTGTGTTGGTGGTGAGTTGGTTGGAACAGTTGAACAATGGAGGAGAATCTGGTGGTGGTGGTTGCCAGATACCCAGAGCTATACAGCCTGATGATAGACAGCAGGTTGTCAAACTGCTCCCGAGTCATCCTAAAATAAGCCTGGAAACAGCCATCATGGAGGAGAAGCTTCTGTACCAACTGGTCGTACTCCCCATGATCCAGCCTCTTATTAATGTCTCATGTACCCACACAGATCTCTGTTTATCTGTTGACAGCCTTACCTCAACCAGAGCTACAGACAGTACCCTCTGCCTCAACATTTTAGGAACTACATGTAGATACTGATTACTGTGAAAAAAAGAAATAAGTAGATGGCTCAACCATATATGAAACACTAGAGGGCTTTTAACTTGAAATGATAAGTGAATGCTATATATCCAGTCATGGACTTTCATTCTCCTTGATTTTCACTTACAGTCCCATTGTTATGGTCCAGCCCAAAGTTAATTTTAATACACCTTAAAATGAAGAATAGACACAGTAACACAGCAGAGGAGATCTACTTTCTCTGAAGCTGCACCCACTGATTATTTAACACAACCCTCACCTCTGTACGTCCCTGACTGGTGGAGGCTGCGCAGCCATCGGCCACTGTCAGAGCCAAGTTCTGCTGATAATGACAGTTTGTAAAATGCCCCATCAGTGCAAAGGAGAGTTTTGTCATCTGTTCTGACATTTCAACATGTAATATTCACTTTGATTTTAATCAGTGTCTTATTTCCACTTTTTCCTCATCATGGTGGCCGTACCTGTCCTGACCATCTTTGGTTTTGACATTGTAACACTCGATACTCAGTATCATTTAAATAGATTTAAGGCTTGTGTCACAGACACGGCTGTTCCTCACACAAACTGATGAGGTGATCCTCTTTCCTCTGTCCAAAACTGCCATTTCGTCCACAGCCGGCTGATTAGTTAGCTAGCTTGCAGAAAAAATGAGCAGAATGACGATATCAACCATCGGATGATAACAATTTGCTTTTCTATGCTGTGAAGAGTGTGTTGATGAAGCATTAAGTTTTTACATTTCACTTATGTAGTGGCTGGCTAGATGGCTACCTAGTGTGTTAATTCCACCATGCTATCAAGCGACAGTGATTGCAGAAAATGAGGAATACAGCAATTCAAGACTGTCAGCATCCACGGCTCTGTCAGCCCATCAGCACTCATTCATTCAGAAGAGCAACGGCTAATAGGAAAACACCAACACTCACGTCATCAGTCACTCTGCCAAGTGGTTTAACTTCCTCACTCACTCACTCATAGACAAACGTTTGTGTGGCCTCACCTCTGCAGTCTAGCCTGAAGGAAACAAGGCACACTGACGCCTATGGCTCAAAGGTAGTGTGTGTCGTCCATTAATTGGAAGTGTCAGGGTCCGATCCCCAGCTCCTCCAACCAAGATGTCAAAATAGCCTTTGGCAAGATACTGATGTCCACATTTCAGGTATGAAATTATCTCAGAATGTGGCATCAAATATCAATGCTATGCGGATGACGTCCAGCTGTACATGCCACTACATCCTGATGACCCCTCTCAGACCCGTAATCTGGAGGCATGTGTATGTAAAACTCTGGATGTAATATAAGTCCTGTCTTAGCATCTGTGCACCGGTTGCCTCTCCAGGCCAGAGCTGATTTTAAGATCCTTCTTTTAACTTACAAGGCATTACATGGTCTGGCCCCATCCTACCTATCCGAATTACTCACACCTTGTATTCCGCCTCGTCCCCTGCGCTCTTTGAACTCTCACCTTCTGGTCATTCCCTCGGTAAATAAAAAAAATCAATTGGTTGCAGGGCCTTCTCCTACCGTGCACTTTACTTATGGAATCGCCTCCCGCTACATAGTATTAAAGAATCCACTTCCATTGCAATTTTTAAAACACGTCTTAAAACACACCTTTTTACCAAATGTTTTGGAGAAATTTGAGTTTTCTAATTGTTAAATCCTTGTCTGTTTTTCCTTTGTCTTTTTGTGTGTTTTTGCTTATTTGGCTGTCTACCCTTTTGTAATTGATTCTGTAAAGTGTACTGAGACCATGTTTCTACCATGGTGATTTTACACTCTAAATAAACTGAAACTGAACTGAGAGGGTATGAATGATTACTGAGTACCATGGATGATAGCCTCGGCCACTATTGTGTGAATGGGTGAATTTGACATGAAATGTAAAAGCGCTTTGAGAATAGAGGAAGAGTAGAAAGGCTCCATACAAGTGTGGTTCATTTACCGTTGTTCTCATTCCTGGTGAAAATTTGCCTCACAAGACAAAATGCACATATGAAGCAGAGAGATAACGACACGCTGATACAGGATCTCCAGAAGGGCTTCAACACTTCATGCATTTTTAAAGACACTTGAATGTGAAGTATCAACGGCTCCTCTGCTGACACAATGTTTACTGATACTTACTGTGTGTTAGCAAAATGAGACCGCTTAAGCAAGGGCAGTATAGGATGCAGAGCATAGCACGTTTAACACATCAACTTCTATGCAAGCCTCTTTTTGTTTCAGCTTCCTCTCACTGTTCATCCAGGCTGTGTGATGTGTTGTTGGTTGGGGAACAACAAAGAATACTGGCTAAAAAGCCAATATGTTGTTTTTCAGGAATTAGAAAAAAAACTATATATCTCTATAAAACTTTATAATAATGCTTTCCCCCCCCAAAAAACATGCACATCATTAGAACGATATGTATGACCCCAGAGGCAGCTAGAAAGACCAAAAGATGAAGACAGATGATGCAGAATGATTGCGAAAGCCCAAAAGAGCCTCATGCAGTAAAAACCCACCAATGAAAGAGAGGTACGCACCATCTGTCAACTTTAAAAAAAAAAAAAAAGGCTTTCGTAGCTGTTTGAGGCAGTTCATTGTCAGTTGTTTGGTATTTATATCAGTTACATTAACGACCTTGTAAGTTCACGTAGGAACCCAAGTCTTCTGGGTTTAATTACTTTGTAAAATATCAGTGCTCTGTGTGCATCAGTAGACAAATGCTGTACATGTTTTGCAGCAGTTTCCTCAGTTTGAAATACTCTGTTCGGTTTATCTGCTAAAAATCTGCATAAAGCACTTTTTCCATCAAAGCAGAGCAGAACATCAAGAAATCCATAGAACATTGTTACTGATTTCAAAGATGCCAAGTATTCATCTCAGCTACTCTGCATGATAACAACATTTTAAAGCATGAACGTTCATTCTTGAAAGTGTTTTGCCAAAACAATCCCACCTATAATGAGCTTTCCTAAGCTTTCTGAGACGTCACGGTCATCATCAGCAGATGGAGGATATTTTTTTTTTTAGGATTTTATCCATTGCACTTTCTGGAATTCTCTTCTTTTGTTAAGCATCAAATTTCATGTTTGACCTTTGAGATTCTGCAACACCAGGGGTAAGCACGCCCCTGGGGCCCCTGCCGCCTGGCACACATTGCACTGAACCCTGATTCCTGTCCCTGCGGGTGGTGGACCCACAGGGCGACAACTCCATGGTATTTTTTTGGGCTGAATTGCCCGACCAGGCCCAATGGCCCAAGGCCCGGCTACCAGATACTGGTGTCTCCATACCAGTCAAGGTGCACAAAGTCCAAATTGTCCATTTCATCATGGTCATCTTGAATCGCTATTAGTCTGGCCCCTCCCTGGGACCACTTTGCCTTGGGAGATCCTACCAGGGACTCTCGGCCCGGAGATTGTCGTTCAGTAGAACAAATCTCCAACCAACTCTCCATCCGCTGGTCTGTAATACGGTTAAAAGCACTGAAAAAAGCACGTAAGCTTATGACTATTAACTTCAATGTTCCCGGTTGAGTTTGTATTGTATTTTCTGCTCCTTAAGTGAAGTACATTAGGTTCTCTAAATCACATCCTGATAACACCTTAATAGGATTTCAGGATGCAGCTGCACAGTGAGGTTTTATGGCACCAACCGTTGTCGCTGGCACTAGTAGTACTGGTAAAATCATTGTTTGGTCCCGCGTGGGGTGTCAAACACAGCTCGCGGGCCAGAACCAGTCCACCAAAGGGTCTAGTCAGCAGCTTCAGCACAAAAGAATCTGCATCAGACTTCTATCTTAAAACAATACAGGTTGAACTCTAAAGGCACTGCCAAAACATTAGATTTGTAAATGGTTTGTAAGGCAAAGGATAAGTTAACCTGCTTCCTCAATAGCTTCCACTTGAGTTTGGTGTGGTGATGCCAGCGTTATTATGCAGAAGTGGAAATGTATGGAAAACTGCAGATGTAATGACAGTGAATAGCAGACTGACTGAGTACAGAAAAAATGAGACATATGGCTGGAGTTGCTCTTATTTCTTTGAAAGGCATCTCAGGCATTTGTTTATGTTTTGTAAATGATGGACCTTTTCACAATGTACCTCCTTACGCTAAAAGAAAGGGCTGTATGTGGCCAATAAAATAATATGAGTTTGACACCTCTGAGCCAGAGGATTAATCACCACTGAGCCTTGTGGCCGCGTCTGTAGCACTATATATACACTTAATGCCTACGGAATGCCATTTAAGTTAGTATTAGATGAATACAAAAAATAAAATAAAATATATGAAGACAAGAAATTGATCGATTCAGTGCTCTTCTGGTGCTGTTGCTTTGGTTTGGATCTGTGAGAAAACAGCAGCACATTTATTTGATTGAAACAAAAAGAGCTGAGAAATAAATGTGGCACTAGGAAAGAAAATCAGCCAAGTAAAACACACAACTGGACAGAGAATCTCAGCTTTATTTTAGCTATTTTCAGAAGGGAGATGTTTTTGCACATACTTCCATTTAAGAAACGGTTTCAAGTTTTAATTACAGTATTGAAATTTTTGTTCAGTCCTTGAGGTGTTTGAAGTGGATTGGAGGTGAAGAGGAGCATTTTCTATCCTGCACCTCACAATCCATTGACAGCCCAGAGTTGAAGTGTTGCACTGCATCATTTAAATGTTTAAAAGACATTCTTCAGAAAAAGTTATTATGCAAATAGATATCTGAATGCCAGTTTTTGTTATTCATGAGTATTGAATTTGACATGACATCTCCTGGTTAAACAGAGATTGAACCATTTCTGTTTTGCAAGTCTGTAGCAGGGCGCATCACTCAACATATACATAGTGCTTTACTGTATGTGATGCACTCTGTTTGATGTTCCCCTCTTCTTATAGCCATGCACACAGTCTACCGTCATTCCTTTTAACTCAATCAGCTCAATCATAAATATAATATCATGACATTTCTCACTGAAGAGAGGGAAGTGCTGCCTTTTGTTTGAGGTCTGTGATAGATTAAAATGAACTTTGGGAAATCATTTGTAAGTTAAATACTCAGATTGGACGGTACAAATAAATCAAGCCTAAATGACCCAAATGCCTCTCTAATTAATTGTAAAGTGAGTTTAAATAAAGGTTATGGTTTCTAAAAGGTGCCTGCAGATGTAATGGACATTTTCTGTCATTTCCTCAAGGTACATAAGTGAATTAAGATTTATGTTAATTATAGATTGAAATGTCAGCCCACAGATGGGAAGGGTTTGTGAGAGGGATTTTTTTTCTGTAGGGGTGCATTTATAACTAAACTGTCTGCTCTGGTTTGGTTCCATGTGGCTGGTGCGAACCAAATCACCAAAGAAAGAGCAGAGCAACCACAGGACTGTGTGATAAAAGATGTGAGATTTCAACAAGAATTCAGAGGCTACATTTGCTGTTGATGCGAAGAGGAGGAATCTGTATGTGTAAGCTACTGTATATGATCATTAGGGCTGTCAGCATTAACATTTTAATAGCGCATGATTAGGTCAGAGCTTTTTTAATCGCATGCTGCTATTATGTCCCTTCATTGTAACCTTACCTTAAGTCAAAGTACCGCAGCGGCTTCCTGCTGCCTAAATGATGAAATAAAGAGTGATGCATCTGAACTTTTGTGTGGCTCCATTCATCTTTTTTAAAGACCTTAAGGGCTCAAATTATAAGCCAAAGTTAATGGGAGCTTGTGCACAGCTCGAGGCAGCAGTTAATTTTATTCGCTGCCATGTTGTTTTATGTATGGTATGGTATTCAGGACATTTTAAGTTCAGACAGCTGCCCTATTGAAATGTAACACCCAACTCACTAATTGTGCAAATTATAAACTAACACAAAAATGACAGTAATCGGCATAAACACTAACAAAAAGTGATGTTTGTGCTTTGAAACATAAAATTTAACTGCAAACTACAAATGACTCAGTCCAGCACAAGGCATGATGGGAAATGCTACAGTACAGCTACAGTAATAATATGAGAAACTCCAGCTAGCCACTTGGCTAATTTATACAATGTAAAATGCCACAGGCTTGTGCTAATAAAGTAAGCTTGTTGTATTTGTGTGTTTTGTCTGTGAGTCTTGTGAGTTATAACGATGCCTATTTGCGTGCTTGTGTTTGAAAGTGTCACTATCACGTAATTTTTAATTTGTGTTTTAAGTGTGTTTTAAACTAAACGTTACAGCACTTCAGACAAAACTCCACCGCTGACTAGTGTTTTGGAGGTGTATCTACAGAGCAACGCAGACCAGAGATGGGGGACTCAAGTCACATGACTTGACTCGAGTCAAACTCGAGCCGCAAATATGATGACTCGAGACTTGCTTGACTAGCGTTGATAAAAGACTCGACTTAACTTTGTGTATTCATGACTTGAGACTTGACTTTGACTTGAGACAGATGACTTGAAAGGATTTGGCTTTAATTCAATATTAAAGGCACGCTAAGCACCGTTGGGCGTCACTTCTGTTTACGTTCAACAATAATTATCAAACACAATGGAGCTAGCCTGTACTCTGTACAATCATGTATCAAGGGGACGTCCTCAGGTTGGCGTGTTATGACCAGTCACACGTCTTACTGTCAGGGGGGAACAATAGTTTCACACATACAGGCCTGTATGAATCAGAGAAAGCAGCTTAACTGGAACTGGAACTGCAAATGCTGTCACAGTTAACCAGGGATGATTGGATGTCAGTAACTAATCAAAATGATACCAAAATAACTGCACTTTGTCAATGTGGAACAGTGTAATCCTTTCAAAATAAAATTAACAACAAAAAACACTGTATCTCACAGAATAAGCAATTTGAAGTTCTCCTACCTCTGAGTCATGGTTTCCAGACTACACTGTTGCAGCAGTGCAGCACTGATTTAATAGGAAAACCGAAGTGTGATGAGTTTATTTCCTTTTCCGTGTGTTTTGGAAGTTCCTTAATAAAAACTGAGTGACGTGTGCACTTTTTTAAGCAACTGATGTGTTGTGCTGCTGACACTGTGCACTGAGTGTTTCTTTCCCACAGACTCTGGCTGTGTTGCCATGAAAGTGAAGTGAAATGATGTTAAAGTACACAGTAGCTGTACCCCCGTAATATTACATCACAAGCCACCTTGTTATTTATGATGTTCAAGGTTTGCTTGCATTTTGGACCAGTGATGCTCATAATCAATCATTTCATTGTGAGTGTTGTGACAGTGGAGAAGATAGATTAACATATCAGATGCAGTAAAGTGCAGATGACCTACTGAAATTGGCCACCTGCATGGACGAACATTTATCTAACCTGCCATGGTGTGCTAATATACAGAGGGATAAAGTAACTATATATTTATATATATCATATATTGGGCATGTTTGTGGATGGCTACTAAAAATGTAGCAAGAGTCTCATTTTAACTAGAAAACACTGTGTCTCCTAGAAAAAAACGTGACTTTTAATTTTTCTCTTTTGAATTGATGAGGGTAATATCTGCAGTAATTATGTGCATTACTTAAAGCTTTTATGATGCTTGAAAGAAGCAGATTTTTCAGACCTTTTCAAATGTACTAGACCTTGAGACGACAGTGTGACCTATTTCCACCAAGGCTCGCATAGCTCATAAATAGAGCTGTGAAAGACTGTGGAGTCAAAGTGAATATAAAACATCTGACAGACAGGAAAAAGTGCATGTACTTAAGTACATATTTTTAGTAAATATATGAAGTTATGTTCAACTTCTTTCCACTGAAAGATAATACAAGATTTTGCATTATGAGTCAGTGGCGTAAAAGAGGCTTATTGACTTAACTCCTTGGGGATTGGTGCATCATGATATCCTTCAGTTTTGAAAGACTTGCTCATCTCTCTCTGTTTCAGGCTGGGCATGGAGCACGATGGCCAAGGCAACCGCTGCGGGGACGAAACGGCGATGGGAAGCGTGATGGCTCCCCTGGTGCAGGCGGCCTTTCATCGATACCACTGGTCCATGTGCAGCGGACAGGAGCTGAAGAGATACATCCAGTGAGTTCATGTTTGCAGTTACTAATCACTGTAAAATAAGTGGGTGTTATCGGCGTATGTAGATGTGGAACTATTTTGAATGCATCATCCAAAGAGTTGGAATGCTGTTCTGCCAATGCTGATATTTGACTTCATGCTGCTGCTGTCCTTTAAAGATGGAGGAACTGCAGCCTAAAAAAGCTGAAATTGAAAGATATTGTACTGTTTTCAGGGCCGCAGGCATCCATGACAAAAGCATTACATTATCTAGAAAGCACTCAGGAAACTCACACCTCTACCAGAGGCTCACAACTCTCCAAATTGGATTTTTTCAGTGCTTGAAAATGTTGAGATATTTTTCTTTTCAATCTGCTTAAAATACACTTAAAAATAGACAAACGTGCTGAATGGCCACTGTAATGTTTTGTTGAGAAAAGTCCAAATCCTTTCTGGGAACATAAGCAAAATTTTGGCTGAGTCAAACTCTTGATCATTAATTTATCACGTTGCTATAACCATTTACTAGATGTGTGCACCTGCCATCACAATTTTGGGCAGTTTAATGTCCAAAGAGCCACATATGGAAGAATTTGGCAACAAACAGTATTGAATCATTTTGGCAGCCAACAAAAAAACTTTACCAGATTGAGACAGATTGGAATTTGTATGTGAAAGAGTGTTGAAAAAGTTGTCTGACCAAAAAAAGGATTAAATGCATGTGATTCTCAAATGTACAAACTGCATTTAACACTTTACAGTAAAGTGATTTTTGAGATATCCTGTTAACTAACAGACAAACACATATTCAGGACTGATAAAATCAGCTCAGAGGAGGTGATAATTATCACTACTGTGCATTTACTTATCCAAATGTGTTCTCTTCAAGGTTTTTGAAATGGAAATGTCCACACAGCCATTAGCAAAAATCTGTGATGTAGGTTCAAACCAGGGGCGTAAATACAGACGGTGCAAGCAGTGCAGTTGCACTGGGGCCTGTGGGATCGAACGGCCTTGCAAATGATTAAGATTGTCAATGTGTACTGTAACGAAACCCGTGCTTACAAAAGATCTCGTATTAGATAAGAAATGGTGCCATTTGCTGTAGGCTATATTCCCTCTAAAAATGCAAACCCATTATTATTTTAGTAAGATAGTCAGTAGCAATCTTTAGAAATGATATGCTTATTCTTCATAAACTATAAAACCTATGAATAAACTATTTAAAAAAATATTCAATCAAATAATTCCTGATTCAATGTTTCTGTCATATGCAGGTATGCAACGATGATTCTCGGGCAATATGTATGTTGATGTTGCCTTGTGTCAAGTTTCTATATGATCATGTGACAATATGATAAGGAAGCTAGTTTAGGCATAAAATCTGTCAAGACTGACAAGCTGACTAACATTTACAAGTCCAGCCAGCAGTCACACCTTAAAACATAAAAGTGGTGGTGAGAAAGGACAAAAGAGAAAAGAACTGGAGGAAAATCCAGCAAAGCTCCTTATAAACAGTTGCTAGTGGTGTGTGTGGCCTTATAGCTGGTAACCAGCATGCACTAGGGCCCGTCATGACTACCTTATGCCATGAGGGATAGTTCTGATCTTTTGAAGTGGCGTTGTATGAAATACTTATCCATAGTCAGTGTATTACCTACAGTAGATAGCGGTTGGCATGACCTGAGTTCGAAAACGCAAGCAGGATTTCCACCATGGAAGCTAAGCAACATTCCTCTGTGGACGGGTGCAGCAGCAGCTCCTATTAGCCCACCTAATAAATCAATGTCCGTTTAACTGTTTGCTTTGTTTAGGATATTTTCACCACCTTACCTTGCTGTCAGACAGGCCTCTGCAACAGGGAGCTGATGTCTTGGTGTTGCTCTCTTCAAAGCCACCAAAACAAGATTTTTACTTAGCAGAAAACAGGAGTTGCTGCTCTGCTGCTGCCTCAGTTGGCTAGTTATGTAGTGTTACTGTGTGACTGAAATTTAAAGTTTTGAATTTCAGTACATTAGTAACACAACTTGGAAGCTACAGAGTTTTATATAAAATAATAATAATAATAATATTAATAATGGACCTGTCCTTTAAGTTAGGTGGGAAGAATTGCGTCCTGCTGGAGCTCATGATGCTTCTCAAAGCACTGATACTGTTGGATACACTTCAGCATTTGAAACATTTCCTTGAACTAAAACTGCATCAGGCCATCTCTAAACAGAACATCGAGTTTTTCGCTCGACTGCATAAGAATCAAATTCTAACAGAAGAAGAAGTTCAGTAGAGCGTGGACAACAAACTATTGACAGTGACATATAACGATAGCAATGTGCACTCAGTCACCATACAGCATGCAAAGACCAGGTCCAGGCTGTTAAAAGTAGATCCATTGCAGAGAAAAATCAATACACGACATGAAATGTGTTACTGCAGTTTGATGAAGTAGGATCATGAACGTGAAAACTTTGGTTCTGAGAGGAAAAGGGAAAACTTGGCGAGGCTGCTGTGATGATATATGAGATGTTTAAAATCATTTTACACAAAGCCACAGTTGGCTTGTTTGTGTCTGAGCAGGGTTTAGCTGTGCACCCTCGCCTTGGAAAAAAAACAACTTCAAATCTTGGACTGAGTACAGCTGAGCCACTTTTCAGCACCTGGCAATGCATGACTAATATTTAAAAAAATAATAACAAAAGTAGTCACAGATTTTCTCTAAAAACTTGAGCAGCATTCATTGTGAATATTTAAAGGTATCAAAGTGGTGCGTGTTTGAATAAGTGAGCAATTAGGAGCTGCAGAACAAAACACTAAATTGTAAGAAATTAAATGTTGAATCCATTTGCATTGTTTTTTTTTTTTTCCAAAACACAGCTCTCTTTAGGTTTTAAGGCTCATTAATTAGGTGGTAAATTAAAATGTATAATGCATTGCTCAAAGCCCAAGCCAACTGAAGTTAGCACATACAGTGAATACTCAAGTAGAAGTAAGTATTCAGTGATGGTCAGGTCTCAAGTGATGTTACCGTAAGAACCCTGAAGGGGTTGAAATTACCTTTCCAACAATGGCGCTCATTGTGAATTCCACCCAATATTCACTTCTGCATCACTAACTTCACCTGTACGACAGCAAACCTGTCATATTCTGTTATAACTGCCACTTTATTCACACTGTATTAAGAGACAGATAATCTGTAGAAAGAATTACATCCCTCTGCTCACTCCGCAGCTGTCAATCATGTCAACCACTGCTCGTAAACTGTGGTCAAACTGTCAGACCAGGCAGCTCTGATCAAATATGAATCAAGATCCTGAGACTGCATTGTCTTTTCTTAACCTCAGATGTTTTCAGAAACATATTTTAGTGCACTGTTTAGCTGTAAATTTTTAAAGTTCGCTCTGTCTCGTAGGTGGTTCTTGGTACTTAGGTCCACTATATCCAACTTGGCAGTCAGGTCAGTTGGCTGCCGTCCATTTCCATTGTAAACCCATCTGCAACAGACGTAGTTTGAGGAGCACAAGAGCCTGCTTAGGGCAGGTGGATGCATCCAACAAGCACAGGACTTTGACCCACAAGATAAGTGTTCATGTTCTGTGTGAAACTAAAAGTCAGCGTTCAGCTGCTTACAGTAAGTGTCAAAAGAATGAAAGTAATGAAAGCTGATTTAATGCTGTGGAATATACCACATGCTGGATTTTTCAAGGCAACAGGTAAACACAGAGAAAACAAGGAGGCTTTTCATTGAAATTTGATCAAATACACGTATAAAGCAGAGGAATTAGTGATAACGGTTTGTCTCTGATATTACCTGTTTGGAGTCACAGTCTGCTGTCCTCTGCAGTTGAGGCAAGTAAAGACCCCTGGCCACAAATCATCCAGAAAAATTGGGTATCATCTTTGAGTCCTTGTGTAATCTCTTCTTCCATTCCCCAACAGCACATACGACTGTCTCTTGGATGACCCCTTCAAACATGACTGGCCGCAGCTTCCTGAACTCCCCGGCATCAACTACTCGATGGATGAGCAGTGTCGATTTGACTTTGGAGTGGGCTATAAGATCTGCACCTCAGTGAGTACAGCCCCTCAGGCTTCCATTTATTGGATGGGTGCAACACTTGCACAGGTTGTTCTCTGTCACCATTCACATGTCTGTAAGTGATATTCAGCAGAGAAACAGAGGAAAAGTGAATTTACTCTTGATGAGCTCAGAGAGAAATGGTACTTAAGATGAGCAGAGCAGAGAAGATGTGGTGAGCTTTTACACAAACATGTGCAGGAGATGAGGATTGAAGTGAAACTGAGGTTTAAACATCAGCAGACTTGTACGAGCAGAGCCAGATGCCAGATTAGTGAGCACTTCAAACAGACATCTGCTTTCTTTACTGCAGTCACACCTGCCGTCCTGCTAGCTTTCTGCGGATGTTTGAAAATTCTGTCACTATTTTCTATCATCTGTGAAACTTTTCTTCATCTCTCACTGGTCACGTCACCCAGAAACAAAAAGTTCTATCATTTGCTTATTTGCTTTGGTTGCACATCTTTAAAGGGTCAGTGTGTGGGATCTGGGGGGGACATATTGGCAGAGATGGAGTTTGATACAATAACTATGTTTTCTTTAATGTATAATTACCTGCGAATAAGAATCATTGTGTTTTCATTACTTCAGATTGAGCCTTTAATAACTACATAGGGAGCGGGTCCTCGTCCATCACCGTGTTCATACAGCAGCACAAAATGGACAAACCAAACACTGACTCTAGATAGGGCCATTCATATTTTTGCACTGGCCCCTTTGCATTGAGAGCAAAAGATAAACACTGATTTTTTTATGTGAAAGTGCTTTATTCAGCGTTTTTACAGGCTTAAATTGTCGGTCTGTTTTTTTTCAAAGAGGAACAGACCTCTGCGGATAATTCAGCTCCCAGTTTACACCTCCTGAACCTTTGGATCTTATGTTACCAAAGAAAAGGGGAACATTAGGAGGTGCTAGGCTACCGGACCTTTTCTGACATGCAACAGAGAATTGCTGTTTTCGGTGTTTTACCAATTTAATTCACCAGGTCCATTTGTTTTGGAGAGGAGGAGGCCTCTGGGGATAATTTTTCTGGTGGTAAAAACCTCTTGAACATCTGGATCAGAAATAAGGGCACTTATGAAGTTATCGATGAAAATAGGTGAGCACATGTTAGCAGGTCCTGGGCCAGCATTGGCAAAACACTGTTTTGTTACGGGAAACTGCTTTATTCAATGTTTTTATTGGTTTTAATCACCAGGGTTCGCATTTATAAAGATTGCGTATGCTCAAAGTGAGGCCTTCCCACGCAAAAGTTGTGATCTATAAAGGTAGACTTGACGAGAGAATCTTTGACCCAGGCTTACAAACATTTTGGAGACAGAAAATTTGCGACGCAGATGGTGAGGTGGAAACCTGATTGTAGAAAGCGTCAAGTAATTTGTGCTGCACGCCATTTTTGACTTTTGTCTGTATATACATTTTTAGTATGGATCCTACACACTGTTTTGTAAATGAGACCCCTGGTTAGTTTGATCTGGAGAGGAGGAGACCTCTGCGGATAGTTTGACTCCAGCTTAAAACCTCCTGAGCAATAAACACTGAAGGATTTCTAACCAGGAGGTGTTTCGGCTGGTCACAATCTACATTACGCACTGCTAGGTAGATGCCATTAAAACCATCTACATCTTACACACTGGACTTTTAAGTCTTTATTTTGTCAAAATATCTTCAGATGAGGATTTGTTGAACAGTTGAAAATGCAAAAAAGAGGTAGTGGCTGTCTTTATCTTGCACTCCTACTGAACAGGAGTTATGTTCCAAACAAGAGTGCAGGCCTCAAAAGTGCATTTAAAAAGAATAGAAAATGGCAGCACTTGATGTGTTCTTGATTTGATAGTAAAGTTGATGATATCAGGTCATGCAGAAAACATCATGCCCTTTCAACAAGACCTGTGTTTGTCATTTATCAAGTTCAGAAAAACTCAAAACTTGAAGGGGATGAGTCATCATGCATTGACATTTATGCCACAGAACTAAAGTGGGGTCTTTTCTCAGAAATTCAACCCAACAAGGCATTTTGATTCTCCACTCAATATGTGACGGATTTGCCAAAGTAGTGTAATAACCTTGTTTCTGTTCACCTCTGGAATAAATTGTCACTGAAAAACTCAAATGAGTTAAAACTATGCTGGAAACGAGCAAAATAATGGCAGGAGATTTCTAAATAGATTGTGAAGCCAGGGATTTTGCAGTGTAGAGGCGATAACTAAAACTATGCACTGATTTTATATTTTAAAAAATTACATTTAGTGTCTTTGATTTCACCTTCAACAAGCAGCTGACTGTTTCTTTTCAAACAAGCTGAGATGACCAACCGGCAATCACTGATCACTGGCCTGCTGCAGCCAAGAGAAGAATTACAACCACACAATCCTTCAGCTGTTTGCTCAAATCACCGCCCTCACACACATAAACACACACCAAATTAGGTCCAAAATAAGCAGTTATCAAATGTTTTATTTATTTATCTTTTCATTGTTATAACCAAAATATACCACAAACTTTTCTTATTACCATAGAGTAATAGAAATCTTGTAGCATCTGCAATGTTTTTGACTAACAAGCTCAGCCTTCCTTCTTAGTCTGAAGTGGCCAATATGCACAAGCTGTTTGAGCAGGCAGTTTCCCAGTTTTGGATGTAGAAAAAAAGCCATTCAGTCCATCTAATTGTCGTGTGTTGCTCTGCAAACAAAGAGCCGCCAGCCTGGGCCACTGAACAAGATTGTAGACGTGGCTGCTGCAGACAGACATGTTCAGAGAGTCATATTAAGCCGTGCAGGATTCAAATGTTCAAGTGTTTTAGTTCTTACTGTCAAATCCTAATAAGTGAGATTGTTGAACTGGACACTAATTGGCCCTTTGATGATAAACATTCTGTCTCCATCTAATACAGAATTTCCCTGTTATTTCACCATAACATGTTCACCACAAACATAGTCCTTCTCTAATGATAACTGCACTATAGTTCACAGATATGATAGAAAGAAAAACATTTTGATTATTAAAAGTATACATACATATGTATGTAAACAGTTCATTTTCACAGGACCTCATCCAAAAATGTCAAAGGTGAAAATCGTATTTTTTTGCAAAAGTAAAAATAGTAGAGCATACAATTTGTCTTGCCCCATGAAAGCCTCACTTTTCCCAGACATTTTGTTTCTTAGCCTCACAAGTCAAGGAGTTCTCTAGCCTGATTGCAAAGAACCTGTAAATGTCCACAAGGTGGCAAAGCTGGATGCCAGTCTACACTAAAAACTGAATACTGGTTCCTTTAAGCATAGCCTAACTCCATCCATCCAGCCATTTTCATCTGCTTTATCCGGAACTGGGTCGCAGGGGGCAGCAGGCGGAGCAAAGCACCCCAGACGTCCCTCTCGTCAGCAATGCTTTCCAGCTCCTCCTTGGGGACCCCAAGGCGTACCCAGACCAGATGAGATATGTAATCCCTCCAGCGTGTTCTGGGTCTGCCCTGGGGCCTCCTACCAGTGGGACGTGGGACACCTCTAACAGGAGGCGCCTAGGAGGATCCTGATCAGATGCTCGAATCACCTCAACTGACCCCTTTTGACGCAAAGATGCAGTAGCTCCCTCCGGATGTCCGAGCTCCTCACCCTATCTCTAAGGCTGAGCCCAGACACTCATTCAGCTGCTTGTACCCACAATCTCATTCTTTTGGTCACTACCCAGAGTTCATGACCATAGGTGAGGGTTGGGACATAGATGGACCAGTAAATCAAAAGCTTTGCCCTCTGGCTCAGCTCCCTCTTCCAGTGCAGCGCCCGCGTCACTGTAGATGCTGAGCCAAACTGCTGATCCATGTCACGCTCCATTCTACCCTCACTCATGAACAAACCCCAAAGATACTTGAGCTCCCTCACTTGAAGTAGTAACTAACCAAACTTCCCCCCAAAGTTCAATAAAATTTGTTGATTTGTTTTTGAGATGCCCTTCTGCAGCTTGATGAAGGCCCTGTGAAGCATCAGCTGAGTTGTGCAGCTTTTGGTCATTTGATTCGCAATAAATTGATGCCTGTAACAGGTGTGTCATACAGACAGAGGAAGTGGTCGAGGTACAGCAGATGGGATGTGCGGCAGACAGTGGTGCAATCTCAACAAGGTCATCAGGCCACTGCTGGTGTACAGGCTTACAACAAAATGAGTGCAGGTTTTTTGGTGCATGTCGCCATAAAAGATGAGTCAGATTCACTTACTAAACACCAATGAAAAGAAACTCATAAAAACTATGTGGCAGAGATAGTTGCATAATCTTGAGGCACCCTTCAGAACGAATTGTTTTGCAGTATTAGTGCTGGGTTGTGGAAGAAAGATCAGCTTCTGTAATAAAATCAGTTCAGGATATTCAGGCTTTGCTGCAGCAGTGGCAGCTTCAGCGGGAAAACAAGAAGGGAGAAAATCTAATTATGCACATAGAGTGGAAAATGAGCTCTCAGCAATCAAACAAGGAGGGTGATTATTAAATGAAAATGTTGTTCAGCAATTTTAATGCCTGGCACACATTTTAAGATTGAAAACTATGGAAAAACATGTAAATGTATAGAACCAGTAAAATAATTACATAACAACGCTTGAGTTATTTCATCTCCCCTCTTGATCTGGTGTAGAAGAGTACCAACTGCAGTCTGAAAAAGCTGCAGATGAGAAATAGATTCACGACTGAGAGAACAGTGTCAGCCAGAAAAGGAGAGAGATTGACCAGTTTGAGAGATTCTTCCCGACCTGTTGAAAGGAACAGGCCTCAGAGGTAATTTAAAGGCTCGTGCTGTTCACAAAGCCTCTTGCTATATATATCGGGATGCTCGAGACAGCTGAAAAACCCATTGTTGAGTTCCCTCAAATCAGTCTGATCTGTTCTAATCCTTAGAAAAAAATAACACGTCTGACCACTTTTCCTGGAGAGGAGGTTAACAATAAGCCGTTCCCATAGAAAACCTTAATCCACTCAGCTTTGGTGCCTCATGGTGCAGCCAATAACGCTTGTAAACAACATTTAGGTCTGCGGTGTCAGCTGTCTGTTAGATATAGATGACTGCGACTGTGGAATACTTAAAAACCTGTTTCTTTCTTTTCAGTATCGCATACTGAGCCTTATTTGCATCTTTGCAGAGTGGGTAATAATTTTCGGTTTTTATGCAACCCTTGATGGATAACAGTATAAAAGTTATGTAACACAATGACTTATAATATGTTAAAAGAAAATTTGATGGATGACATTACATTGGTGTTTTAAGAGAATATTTTCCACTGCTGCCTCTCAGTCGTTCGGTAATGCATTGCTATGTGTCACACGCTTTAATTTAATTTTCATTTACAGTACCAGTTCAGATTTGCCTTCACAAAGGAGTTTTCCTCTTTTCTGTGTTTCAGTTTCGAACATTTGACCCTTGTAAACAGCTGTGGTGCAGTCACCCAGACAACCCGTACTTCTGCAAAACCAAGAAGGGGCCACCCCTCGATGGGACTGAGTGTGCTCCCGGAAAAGTGAGTTACAGTCTTTTACATGTGGTACTACATGGCCAAAGGTATGTGGACGCCTCAGGACACAGAGTTTAGATAATAACACAATAGTGTACACAGCCATCACCCTTCTGGCAAGGTGTCCCACCAGATGTTGACACCTGGCTGCAGGGATTTGCTCCCATTCAGCCACAATTACTGGGGTCCCACACTGATGTTGAGTGATAAGGTCTGGCTCACAGTTGGTGGTCAGAGCTCTGTGCAGGCCAGTCAAGTTCTTCCACACCACACTGGGAAAACAATGTTTTATGGACGTGGAAAGAACCCTCCTCAAACTGCTGACACAGTTGGAAGCACACCGTTGTCCTAAATATCATTGCATTATGTAAGATAAAAAATTCCCCTTAACTGGAACTGAGGAGCATAACCCCAACCTTTAGAAACAGCCTCAGACCAAAAGTACTCCTGACCACATACATTTGGCCTAGTAGTGTATTCTCATTTTTTCCCTCCATTGTCATCAACTGAGTCCAGTGAGGAGGGGTTTTTTTTGGCTGACTTTTTCCTCTCTCCCATCATCCTCTGCAGTGGTGCTACAAAGGTCACTGCATGTGGAAAAACCCTAATCAGGTCAAACAAGACGGCGCCTGGGGCTCCTGGAGCAAATATGGCTCCTGCTCGCGCTCCTGTGGAACTGGAGTTCGCTTCCGGACACGCCAGTGCAACAACCCAGCGTGAGTGACAATAACAACATGTTGTGCTTAAAAAAATCCTGCCTAATACTGAGTTAAGGATTCATAGTATTGGTTTTGATGAGGTGCTCTCTGCCAGGAAAAGCATTGTTTTTTTAATCAGACACATAAATCAGGGTTCAAATAACACCGCAGCTTTGAGGGGAGCCCTATTTTAAGGGAGTTTGTGCCACAGCAGGAGCACACAGTATGTTTTTGGACACAAATGATCAGGAATCATAACAGGAAATATTGATTTATCCAGAAACTAGAATTGCCACCTCACTTTTGTTTGGTAAATGGACCTGGACTTGTATAGCCCATTTCTAGTCATTCTGCCACTCAAAGTGCTTTTTACACTACGAGTCACATTCACCCATTCACACACACACACACACATTCATACACTGGTGGCCGAGGCTAACACACAAGGGGCCACCTGCTACTCAATTTTAACACACTCACACACCGATGGAACAGCCATCAGGAGCAATTTGCGGTTCAGTATCTCGCTCAAGGATACTTCAACATGCAGACTGGAGGAGCAAGAGATCGAACCGCTGATCTTCCGATGAGTGTACAACCCCTCTACCTCCTGAGCACTTACAGTTTACATCGATGTGTGTGAAAACACGGATGTTTCACATGTGTCTTCCCTCCGGCATCACAGAAGATCTATACAATCAGTTTCACAGTTTCAAGATGGACTCTTTAAATTAGTGTCACCAATTCAGTATCTGACCAAATGTTTTTCCTTCTGTTCCTCAGATATGACGTTGACTAATGGCCAGAAAGTGTTTTTGCTGAACATAATGATGTCACAGGGATGACCTTTGACCTTTTGGATATGTAATGACATCACAGTATTATCATCTTGTTCTGTTAGACAATAGTGTGAGGTTTTTTTTTCATGATTAGCATATGAATTCTTTAGTTTTGGCTAAAAACATGAACATAGTGTGAGGTCACAGTGGCCTTGACCTTTGACCTTCGACCACCAAAGTAGAGTCAGTTCATCATTGAGTCCAGGAGGACGTTTATGCCAATTTTAGCTGGATTGTTTTCATATACTGTGTATCAGATAAATACTCACAGTCTGATCAGCTCTCATGTTCATCTGTTTCCGGCCTCCAGGCCCTCCAACGGCGGCCAGGACTGCCCAGGAGTGAACTATGAGTATCAGCTGTGCAACACTGACGACTGCCCCAAGCACTTTGAAGACTTCCGAGCCCAGCAGTGCCAGCTCCGCAACTCCCACTTTGAGTTCCAAAACACCAAACACCACTGGCTGCCATACGAGCATCCCGACGGTAAGCCAGACAAACACCAACAAATTATTTTGTCACAGTGAGAGACTGGAGTGCTTCTTTATGCCAAACAGGACAATGAGACTTGATGAGAGCAGGAGATTTAGATTCTCACAGCCAGAACTGAAGAAAGGTATTGTATATTCAATACCAGGGACGTTCCCAGCACTTTTAGACAGTTTCAACACACAGTCCAGTCTCTTTTGTGCAAAGAGAACTTTTTCAGTTGTTCTGTGTCTGCTTCTCTCTTTACTCTATCACTTTAGCTTTCTCTCTGCCTTTTTTGGTCTCCTCATCAAAGTGCCAGCATGCAGAGTTTAAAACCATCCAAGCTCAAAATGTGCCCTTTCTGCTGAGGTGATGGATCCCCACAGTGCAGATACAAAAGTTATATCCTATTTCAATCTCCACTCGTTCAGACATTGCTTTTATCTGACTTTGCTCCATGGAGCTGTGTGCCGCTTATTGCACCTAAATTGTTCAAGGTTTTCAGAGTCAGCCATGTAGAAAAGAGGCAGGAAAACTGCAGGGAGGCGAGATGGTAAAGTGGGAACTCATTGTTCTGTTGAAGCTAAAGCGCTTTTCTATAGAGTGTAGTGCATTTTGAAAATGAGGTGTGAGGTACAATAGAAAGTACATGTGGTTTTATACAAGGTCATATATATATGAGTCAGTGTTTGAGTGTATGAATTCAGATTCTTGTTGTCAAAGCTTAGTATTTACATTCTAGGTGTGTGTGCATGTGTGTGTGTGTGTGTGTGTGTGTGTGTGTGTGTGTGTGTGTGTGTGTGTGTGTGTGTGTGTGCGCAAACTCTTTTTAGATACAAATACAAAGGCGCTGGAGCCTGCAGCTGGGAAACAGGCTGCAATATAGCACCACAATATATATGTATATTTTTTTATTTGCCCGCCTGTCCTCGCCATGCAACATTGTGTTTGGCTGTTTTAAAGGTATCATATGAGGAAGGCAGTGTAAGAGCTATACCTGTAATTAATCACAGCAACCCTTGATTTCTACGGTATTTAACTCTTAAGGCTTTTACAAACTGAGGCTGTCTTTTTTCCAGATGCCTTTTTATAAACTGAAAAAAAAAGATGGCACACGGAGTCCGATGCATTTTTATTGTTCTATTCATTGCAAAAATTCTCAGTATGAGACAAAATGGAAGGACGTTTTATCTCCCCGACTGTCGCCACTGTCCTCCCTCCTCTCTGCCAGCTGTCCTCCCTCTCTGTCTGCACACTGTCACTCTGTCTGTATAGGGTCTTCATCCTCTATTACATCCTCCTCTTCGTCAGCATCATCCTCCTGAATGTTACTATCTGAGCATTGAAAGTAGGAATCCTGAGTTGTGAGAGGATACTATGCGTCCCGTTCCTCTCGGTTGTTGCGGATGTTTATGCCATGTTTTTGTCACTGCTTCTTGGTTAGACAAATCTCTCAAGGCTGTTACTGTTGTGGATCCCAAAATGTTTACTGTTAACAGCGTGCTAACATAATTGACACAATATAATGTACCAATTTAAATGGGGTCTTTATTGTTTAATTGGGGCTTAATTCAGTTTTATTGAGAACTAATTAAGGCCAAGTAAGTTAGAGCCTGCAATTTTTTTTGCATACTGTACATTTGATGTGTTGGTTTGGTGTTAGTTAGTCTCTATCGTATTCCCTGCAGCAACAGAAATGGAAAAGTGTGTCCGTTTTTTTGTGCAAAAAGACCAATAATTTAGGTCATTCTAGTAGTTGGCAATTAAAAAGAAAATAGTACATGGATGCAGAGCGATAAACTGGTACAGTCTGACACAAATTAATATAGACTTACTGCTTTTCATTGTTCTTTCTTTAGTATGTGGATCAGGATCTTTTAATGTGACAGTATATTAAATACAACACAATCATATATATTAAAAAAAACAACGTATTATATTCTTGTTTTTCCCAATTAAATGTTCTACCTAATAACTCTAAACAATCTAATCCACTATAGCCAGCAAGAGATGCCACTTGTACTGCCAGTCAAGAGAGACGGGAGACGTGGCGTACATGAAACAGCTGGTGCATGATGGGACACGATGCTCCTACAAAGATGCATATAGTATCTGCGTGCGTGGAGAGTGTGTGGTAAGGACGTGCTTAAACTCCATAATGTTGACACACTAAATGCTGCATTAGTAAACGGGACTCATTAGCAGCTGCAGCCTGTTCTGTGAACTTTGAAGGACGTTATTGAATCACAAACTGCACAATCAGTAACAGGTCCGGCTTGTAACGCGCTGTAATTAGATCCAGAGTGCTGTTTTCAAAGCAGCATTATTATACAGCAGAAGCTTTATAATGATGTTTTGTTTACTCCAAAAGTGTCCTGAGACCCCCCCCCCACACACACACACACAACAGGAATTAATTTACGCAGACTGTCAGTGTACACTAACTACATAACTAGGTACATGCCGTTATTGTTCCACAGTGTATTCACAGGTTATGGCAGTTTAGGGAAATACATCACAGCTGCAAGACGGCAACTAACAGCCGTAGAACAGTTAGGCTTATTAAAAGCAAAAGATAAAAGCAAAGTATTATGGCATGACATGTGCAACTATGTCAAATGCCAAATTTGGAGAAGAGCAGATGCATTTCCAAGGAGAAGGAGGGAAAGTATGTAAAATAAGTGCTCTATACTTCACAGCACAAGAGTAATGAGTCAACATAATAAGTACAGAGGTGGAGGATATACTTAGATCTTTTTTCTTAATAAAAGTAGCAGTTCAACAGTGTAAAAATGCAAGTAAAAGTCACGACTTTGTGTAAAAGTCACGACTTTGTGTAAAAGTACAAACGCATTAGACTCAAACTATACTCAAAGCAAAAAAAGTAAAGGTACTCATCACGCAGGCTCATTTCAGAGTAATATATGTACTATAATAGTATTGTAATTATTGATGCATTTATGTGTATATCACTGAAATGTGGCAGCTGATGAAGGTGGTGCTAATTTAAACAAATGTACACTAATATAATGCTGTGTCACTTAATGTATGATAATACATCATAACTGATTTGTTGAATGTATTTTGTACTTCTAGCACTAATATGTAAAGTAACTACAACTGTAAAAAGTACAATATTGGCCCAAAAAATGTAGTAAAATAAAAGTATAACGTAGCATAACAAGTATAAGTGCCTTAAAATTATACTTAAGTACAGTACTTGAGTAAATGTTACTTCCCACCAATGAAAGTACTTACTGAATGTCCACATGCCGGGGCTGTTATAACTGGATATATGTAACACGTTTATTGGTCCATTGTCAAACTTCTTTGCAAATTGCAATAATTAACTTAACTATGTGATCAGTCAGCATTGATAATCCAATTTATTTACTTGTTTATTTGACAAGGACAAATGCATAAGACATTGTTTCATATTTAAAACACAAAGTAGATGCAGTGCATACAGGTTTTTAGCCATGGCTAATTTGCAACCCCTGTCCCTGGTTGGGCTTTTAGAATTAAAACACAGTAAGTGTAAGATTACTGAGCATGGAGTAATTCTTTGTCTAGCTAACGAAACCTTAATGAAAACATCAGTATGTCGTTAAAACCAGGTTGGCAATCTAACACTTCCAGTACTAAAAAACAAACTCAGCTCATCTGTCCAATTGTTGTCTGCAGAAAGTCGGCTGCGACAGAGAGATTGGCTCCAACAAAGTTGAGGACAAATGTGGCGTTTGCGGTGGGGACAACTCCCACTGTCGAACCGTTAAAGGAACTTTCACCCGAACACCAAAGAAACCAGGTAAGAATGCACGGAACCAGCGTGAACAATGTCTGCGGACAGAAACTTTTAAAACACAAAAGATTTTTATGTCTTTACACGAACGATTTAACCATTTTTTTCCCCTGCATGTTTTCTCAACTCCAGGTAACGAATGTTTCTTATCCACAAAACACTTTGAATGAATGATTAACCTTGATTAGACTTGTACACACTGCACAGTTGTTTTGCTGTCATAATTATGTTATTACTTTAATGACTTATTAAGGCTGATATGCTTTAGCCCAAAGCAGCTTGGCATTTTTAGCCCATTATTTTACATTTATATTAATTAATTTGGCAGATGCACAGAGAAGTGCAAATGAACAAATTTAAGTATCAGTATCACCTCAGAACACATGAGATGAGGCTGATGTTATTCTCTAATTCTTTCATTGCCAAGACCAAAACATAAAGTGTCAGTACTTTGTGACTTCCTGAGTCTGTGTAAGGTCGCTAACCTCAAACATGAATCTTAAGAAACAGCTCTCATGTACATATTTAAACAGCAACCATATTCACAGCAGCAGGAAGGATGTATTTGGGACTGAGTCAAAATAAACTACAGCGTTCGTGCTAATAGATGGGATCTGTTGACAGTCAGAGAAATCACTCCAGCCTTATCTTTAAACACTGATTCTCACTGATACTTTTTAGTCAGTTTAACCTGTGGTTAATTTAATTTCACTGGTGTGAGCACTCTTGTATTGTAGGATATAAGGCATCAGGGTTGTTCCTATGGTACACCATGCAAACTGATTTTTGGACAGTGGTTTTAATTGATTTTTTTTTACAAACACATATGAATTATTTAACATCAACAACAGAAAGAAAAATTAAAAGAAAAAACTGAAAAACCCCACCCAAAATCAATAACAGACACTGTAATATAAAAAGAATTAAATTTAAAAAACAAGACACGTGAGTCTGTATCTCTGTAGGAAGGAATGTAAGGGTTTCCTAAGTCCTAAGAGATCAGAAGTCAGTCTCTCCAGATATCTGTGATATCCACGTACTCCACATGAAGACCTGTGGAGCAGACAGCAACGGCAAGATGAGCACGTTTTAGCAGCATAATAAACTGAGTTTTCATGTCTGTATCAAAAAGATTTTCTGAGAAGACAGTATAAACTGTTTACTGACGGTTGTTAAATTGTCGTGAGACTCTCAAGACAGCACTGTGACCTGCAGATGGAGGCAGCCAAAGGAATCTTGCTAGCTTGTCTACTTGTGCTAAGACAAGGTAATCAGTTAAGAAGCGCGTAACACAACTGTACTTTCATATTTAGTAAAGATTGTCTCCGTTACAGTTCCGTAACTGTAGAATGTGGTTTGTCTTAAAGCAAACAGCGTAAGCTGGCTCTGTTCAGAATCTCCATCTGGAGAAATATCACATTCATTCTTTATCCTACATTCAGGACACACATTAGTTGACTGAAAATGCAAAAACAAGACAAGACATTAAATTTTCACATTGTAGACAATTTACAACATAGACCAGATTAAATAAAACCAAAACAAGAGACAGCAGTAGTTCAATCAGGAGAGATAGTAAAAAGAATATGTATTAACATGTGCACAAAGGAATGAAAAATGTGGAAAGTCTTTGGCGATTAGAGCCCGTAGAGATGGTATGATTTAAGGAGGGAGATGAATCCATTGCTGAATAGGGAACCCCACCGCGGTCTAGATGCTGGTGTTGGTAGAGGTGGTTGAAGATGAGATGAAGATGGAGAAGTGCGGATGAATAGAAGGATAAGGCTTTGTTGTCGTCCTGGACTCTGGATACGATGGCTGGAGGTGAACAGGGCGGAGGAGGGCGCGGATTTAAAATTTTGCAGTGGCATCCTGATTAGCTGAGAGAGATCGTGGCAAAGTTTGATTGGATAACTAGAAGCGTGAACACCCATAGTGAGCTGATTATAGAGGAAGCAGTGGGAGAGGGATGGAGAGAATTGTGAATGGATGAGCACAAAGAAAGATTGAACTCAAGCTGAGCTTCATTTATCTCACATCATTAAAGAAATACCAGATAATGCAGAGGGCACAGGACAATGCTGAAGACGTGTAAGATAAATAATTTAATTTTAAATAATCACTTCCTCTCTAAATGTTCTTTTTTTGCACAAAGACATTTATCATAAAGGAACCCACAGCCAGTGTGCTCTGTAAGATAACACTGTATCTGTAGTGCCACTGTAGCTTCAGTCACCTTACAGGTCAAAGTGTTTCCTTGAGAGTCTCACGAAATTGTTGCCAGGATCTATATTTAGTGCCCCTTCATTTTTAATGAACACCTGCCAGACAATCTCTTGATGATGTGCCTGTATTGTTACAGACACCTTCCCTGTCATTTCAAGGGAACTTTTCTTCTGCATGTGGCAGCCCAGATAAAATCTGAGCAATAAGTTCAGTAAATATCTGCCTAAATGATAGGCTCGTGATTTCAAACGTCCTAGTTGAAGGAAATTAAATGTGGAGTGCAGTTTTTCACTGTCTCCCTCTTACATTAATGAGAGCATGCAATTCTTTAAGCGCTGATTAAAAAAGCAAATCATGATTAGCCGACCGACCCATTATCAGAACGCTACATTTTAGCCTTTCACTTGCTCTTTGAATCATTCATTTGATTTTTATCAGCTCTTGTTTGACTTTTAATAACATCTGAAATCAGTCCCTTCTAACAAAGTCTGATTTCTGAAAAGAAGCTGTGACTGCCACTCATCAGGGCTAGAGTAGACCAAAAAACATTCCTCCTCTTGCAGAGTACCAATTTTGATTCAGTAAGAAAGTGCACTTAATGTTAACTGTCGAGTGGCCTGTAACAGCAACTGGAAACATCCGCAGTTTCCGTATGTGAGATTTGTGTGGTAAACCACCGAGCAGAGGGCTCATGGATGTGCCGCTGGACTAAAATGAGGAATTTACCAACTGATGCTTTCCTGAAATGAAAAAATAGTGAGGAAAATATAGAGGGAGCTGGCAGATGACTCTGCAGTGCATTCATGCAGCCGGGAACAAATACAATGATGACCCCAGGAACATGATCGTCCTGACAACTGCAAAATGAGATGAAGAAAAGACGATGATTGCACTGACGTCACTCCTCTGCCTTTGCAGGATGCAGGAGGTGGATGCACCAAACAGAGACCAGTGTCTGTTTAGTTAAATAGAAAACTGTGTGCGCTCTGAATGTAAATGCAGTTTAACAGACATTGGGTAGTTCAGGATGTCTTCTGCCTGAGCAGTGGCTGCTTGAAATGAAGGAGGAAGCCTGCATCTGATGTCTTGCCACAGTGCTGTCGTCTCCTTGAAGGGGCTCTTAAACTACAGTTGTGTTCCAATCCCACACTGTGTTCTAACCATGGCGGGGTTTGATTCATTCTTGACCTTGGAAACAATAATTTCACAAAGCGTCCAAAAAGAAGATGTTTGATTATTTAGCTCTCAGTCATATCTTATGGTTAGTGGATGAGTTGTTATCACCGTAGTATTGTCATGTGACATCAGGTGGTCTTCTCCTAGTATTTTGATTATATCGAGTGGTAAACAATGAGTATGTTCAAACAGGACTAATAGTCTGCAGTCTTGCCAGCAGCTCTGTGAGGCTGTACTTGGGCACAGGTGAGCTGAATGCTAACATCAGCATGCTAACATGTTTATAATGACAATGCTAAAATGCCGATGTTTAGCAGGTACAGTTTTTGCTTTGTTCACAATCATAGCTTTGCTAGTTAGCATGCTAATGTTTGCTAAGTAGCAATGAGGGTAGCCAACATTTGTATGTGGGTAGTTAATGGGCCCCAATGGGATTATCAATGGGTTCCATATTTGGCCCCATGCGCCTTGCCCACATGGGTTGGTTTACCCAAGTTGGCCCCACTTGGGTTATGCTAGTGCTACCTGGGTACCAAGAGAGTATGGGTCCAAAATGGGCATCTTTTCTGGGGCCCACTTGGGTAAACCCATCTATGTTGGTAAATGGCATGGGGTCACTATGGAACCTGTGGACAATCCCGCTGGGGGCCCATTTTTTCAGCTCATTTACTACCCACATGGGCCCTATATCTAAATGTTGGCTGGGAACATACAGCTGAAGCTGAGGAGAATGTTAGTTTTGTAGGATTAATCATGAGCCAAAGTATTGGAAAATCTCAGATGTTGACGTGATGATAGCGCTGGATGAAACGTGAAGTGCCTCCAATAGTTGTTGAGACCAGAGTCCTGCATCAGGTGTCTACCAGTAATGAGCTTTGCAGGTGCGGGGTTGTAAAGCTAGGGACAGTGGGACAGTGATCAGCTGCTGCTAGCTTGGCTGAAAAGTCAATTTGTATGCAAAAAAGTCACTTCAGTCATTGACACATTTGTCTTATAGTGCAACGCACAAAAGCAGCAAATATATGTATATAAATTGCCTGTGAAAGTTGGAAGTGAAAGTTAGGACCAGAGTTACAAAGACAAAATATGTTTTTTATCTTTCAAAAATTTCCAAGGTCACAGTTTGATTGACGTCCTCTTATTAAAGATTATGTTTTGGGGCTTTTTGCCTTTAATGGACAGGACAGATTGAAATGGGGTGAGAGAGAGAGAGAGAGAGAGAGAGAGAGAGAGAGAGAGAGAGTGGGGGTTGACATGCAGCAAAGGGTTGTATGCCGGGGTCGAACCTGCGGCTGCTGCAAGCAAGGCATTGTCTCTGTACACTATCCACTACGCTACCAATGCCCCGACGTCCTCTTATCAAAAAATGCAAAGTGTATTGAGAAAAACAGTTTATTGTTATAATCAGCTAAAATGCATTGTACTGGGGTTCATAGTTTGGAATTGGAACACAGCTTTTGAAATTACGTTTATGGTCTCTATCAAATGCTTTACAAAGGCAGGTTTTTCTTTTAGTGATTTCAAAATTTGACTCAAGAAATCTGACATTAGAATTTTTTTTTTAGTTTGTTTTATTTCATTTTATTTAATTTATTTTTGCACAGAACGATGCAAGATAACAACATGGCAGTCCGTAACATTTATATGGAAGTTAAAATATTTGGTTTTACACTGAGTTAGGCTAAAATGTTTTATAAACGTAGTCAGCTGTTAAAATTACATTCCTGTCAACCTAACTGTCAACTATCGCTCTACCCAGCTCAATCTTGGCAAGGTGCTGGAAACATCAGTGAGTCTAATCAGTTGAAAAGATTTCCGCACACTTGCATCTAAGCATTGACGCACTGCATTGATGTAAGTGTGCAGAAATCCTTCCAACCTGACTGTAATGGAAAACGAGAAAAGGATGACGGTAAGTGTGTACAAACATAGGTGCAATCGTTCTGTGGCCACAGATGTTATAGTGTTGTTGATAATTCCAGAAAAGACGTATTGATGAAAAGCCCCACTGAGATCATAGAGGCTTGAATGAAATCCTGTCCACCTCCTGCAGATCCGTGACATTTCTATTGTACTTGCTCAGAATTGACATTCACAGCTTATAAAGGAGTCTGCAGGGAGAGATGAGAGTGACACGGAGCTGAGCTGAGTATCTGACAGCTGTCACAGCTGCCACTCCGAACAGTCAGGGTTCATTTGGATTAAGAGACCCTTCTTAATTAGAAGAGAAATAATTAAGTCCCTCTTTTAATTGTTTGTTAATGTAGTTAGTCTTTTTTTAATCTAATTTGTAAGTTCAGAGAGTGTGTCTCCCGTTCATATGAACCTTTTCAAGTGAAGCAGGTTATCTCCACTCTGCAGCCACACAGCCCCCCCACCCACACACGCCCACACACACACACACACGTTTCGCTCATCAATACACATCCCACTGTGCAGTGTTAAGCTGATTGAGTGAGTAAGCGGTTAATTTCCTTCTCTGAAAAATGTGACTTCACTTTAACCACCAGCATGAAGAATAAACGAAATGACCAATGCATTTACTTTAACGGTTTCATGATGCCTTCTAAAATCCATGTCTGATGTCAGCCTCATCTGTCACCAATAACTTGTCATTAAGTTTAATTATTAAGCAGCCAGATGTCACAAAGTCAATATAGAGCTTCAGAGAAAAACTGACTTTCTGCCAGCCTGGACGTGACAGCTTCATCAAACCGTTTCAGGATTATTGAAACTGTGATCATTTCTTTCTTTCTCTTTTAACCACTGACGTTTTTTAACAGGGAAACAGTTAAGCAAGAGAGCCCAAAAAGAAACCCCTTTGTTGGAAAACACAATATGCAAGTATCCAGTGTCACTGAATCCCTCACAACTTCTTTCCTAGCGTTGTATGTGCAGCTTGTAGTGCAGATGGATGCCTAATGCTGTAGAGACCTAGAGACATGAGTGATGTAAGCTGCTGTTTCTTCTGCTCCTTGTTACTAATTTAGTGTCTATGTAGGTCTGACTTGACTGTCGTAACTGTGACGGGCTCTCTATCCAGTCAAGTCTCTTAAACACTCGAAGTTTTTTGGTCTTTTATTATAAAATGCTTTAACAGCCTAACAGACTAACTTTAAAGTGTTAATGCAGACAAAAATGTCTGGGATGTTGTTGGCTATTTCCAGTCTGATTGATTGAACCTCGACTGATGCTCAGTTTAACCTGAGCATCCACACCCAAAGGAACTTTTTAGACGTCTAGCACTTAAACTCTGTGATCAAACTGTAATCTCTATCGAGCGGCTTGCGGCTGCCAAAATTGGCTGCCATCACAAAATGTTATCTCAGAAGTGAGAGGGGCATCTTTTGCAATTTTCCAAAAGTTAGATTGCAGTCTATCATCTTTAATGTACTGCAGAGTGAGCAGCCACCTGTTGTAACCTCATGAGAACCCCTGGGACAGCGTGCGAGTGCATTCATAATCACCTCAGCTACGGCGCTGCGTCTGCCTCAGGAGGCACCAGAGTATTTGGGCCTGCCTGTCAAATCTAGGGGCGAGTAATTACAGCGCTGCAGCTCAGTCCTAGTGATTGGCAAGTGCCACCCGCCGGCAAAAATAGTTTGCCTCCTTTATCCGATGTGAATTCCTCTGGTCCCTGCTATGCTAATTAAACATGCCTCCACTGTAGGTGATGTTGTTGCAGAGAAACAGTCAGACGGAGAAACGGTGAGGAGAGGAAACGCTGCAAGACGAACTAACTGATTCATTTCTCTTTGAAGGGAAGACCAGAGGAGCCTTCTCTTTGCCCAAAGGAGCACGAAATGTGTTTTTAAATGAAACGGAAGACTCTAGAAATGTACTGGGTGAGTCATGGTGGGTTTGTGAGTGGTGGACATCCCTGACAGAAGTTCACTTTGCTGCCCTGTAGTCTGAAAAACCTGTTCCTGATGCTTCATTGAAAAATGGCTGAAGGCATTCACATCCTGTCTGCATATAATCAATGTGAGAGTAAAGGAAGGGAAGTTGCAGTTTATTTGAGAGAGATGTGTAATAGCAGTACAAGGATATTATTGATATCTCTGAGAGTCCTTTGACACAACAGATGGATGTGAGTGTACGGCTGTTTCAATGAAAGTTTTCCCCGCAGGCTTCCACGGCGAGGAGGAGAGCTGACATGTAGATGTTTTCATTAACCTCTTCAAACATCTCTGTAGAGCAAAGAAAAGCAAACTTCTGAAACAAGCGTGATGTCCACCACTACAAACAAACTTATTATTTCTGTCTCTGCTTAACCGACCTCTCTCTGTCTTTATCTTTCCTAACCCTCCGTCTTCTGCTTCTGCTGCTGCAAACTTGGCAAAGGTTACCTTAAGATGTTTCTCATTCCTCCTGGAGCTAGACATGTCATCATCCAAGAACACGAGGCCTCCCCTCAAATTCTTGGTAAGTGTGACTTCTTAACACATATATAAAATTCAGAGGATAAATCCTCCTCATGCTTTCCTGGAAGGCTGATGGGAACACGTGCTGTCAAACCATAAATAATAGACTTTGCATAATTTATTTCTCATCACATCTTTGGCAGAGACAATTAGTCTTCATATTGCTCATGTATTATTTATCAATCCATCTAAGAAAGGATTCTAGATTTGTGGGATCTCTCTCTGCTGCAAAAATGGGACTGCAGTTTTTTCAGGACTACATTTTTCTTGAATACGTTGAGGTGAATTCAGAGTCACAGTCGAGCCCATTCAGAGAGATTCATGACCACAATAATAGAAACACAGCATGAGTCAGAATGAAATACCTTCATAATCATATTTAAGTGTAACGACTGCAGGGTTGTGTGTAGAACATTTTGAACACAGAGTCAGAGGAAAAGAATCTTGAATTGTATGAACAGTAGAGAAAAGTGGAAGAAGTGTGGTGTTATTATAGAACCACAAGGTCTTCTAGAGAGGTGACGTTCATGTGACCAACAGACAAATGTAAGCCTTAAAGGGCTACTTTTCTGTAGCCTTGTTAGCTTGTCAGCTTGTAGTGTAAAAGAAGATAAGCAGTGAAGAACACAAATAACAACTGTATTTGCAAAAATTTGGTAAAACTGTACAGCAAAGAAAAAAATGCAGTAAAGCCTGTAAATCGACCTGCTGAGTTCTTCATCTTTCCATATACAGTATATAAAGTTTTGACAACTTTTGAGTTGAGCAATGAATACATTTCCAAATATATATTTCAGTCTGGGCCACTTTAGTCAAAGAAAACTATATTTCCATTTGCAGAATTATTTTAGTTGGTATGAATCTGTTCTGGGGTCTCTCTGCCTTCCCTAGGCCTACACAGAAAGCCTAAGGCCGGGAGAGCACACCTCTCTGCTCTTCCATGCGCCTACATGGAAAGCCTAAGGCAGGGAGAGCAGCAGCAAAGACCCCAGGAACAGAACAGAAATTACATTGATATGTCAGGCACAGCATGAAAAGGAGGAGCTGGGGTGGAGGCAGGTTGCAAAGCAGCTTGCAGAGGAAGCAGCAACAGTAGGCAGGCCAGAGCAGTTTGAAGAGGGCGTCCTGAATGAGATTCACCAATCGGTTGCATAGAAAGGAATCATGTGATCTATCAGCTGACTCCCTTCCATCAATCAGCTGCTAGTCTCTAACTTTGTCTCCAGAGTTGGGTGTTAGTTGTCATTTTAATCAATGTTAGTTAAAAAAAAAAAAACTGATTACTTCAGATAGAAATGAACAAACTGAACTTATACAACCTACAAAGTTAATTTGCACCAATTTCACAGTAAGCGCATCAGCGTACAGCTCAAAGTATAAACATGACTGTTCAGAAAAGCGCATTAGAAAAATATTTATTCTCTTTAAACAAACAGCTGTCAGATCTCTGTAAAGGACTGAAAGAGGTGGCTTATCTTTTTGTTTCTTGTTCTGCGAGTGGCCTGAGGAAAGTATGATTTATTCAGCATCCATGAGGTGAAACAGGTCAGCATCAATGTCCTCAGCCAGAGGCGGTGTGTTTTCTTCAGTTTTGGAATCAGCAGTACAGTGTAAAAATACTCTGTTGAAAACAAGGGTCCTGCTTTCAAAATCTGACTGAAATAAAAGAACTAAAGTAATAGCATCAAAATATCCGCTAACTGTAATTATTTGTATACAGCAGGGTAGCTTAACATTTAAAAGTACATTTTAACTTTACAGTAAACTTTAAGGAGCCTTTTAACATTTTATAAAGGATTCCCAGTGCCAAATTGAGTAACAAGTTTGTCTAAGGTACAGCAAATCAAATAAAGAGCAGAACCGATCTGCTTGTAGTCTAAACTCTGCTATGATAGCCATAAGTGGAGGAAATATTTAGATCATTTACTTAAATACAAGTATTAAAAAACACAGCAAACGTACTTAGAAGTAAAAGTCCTGTATTAGAAATCATACTTAAGCGTAATCAGGAATGTGTACTTTAAATATTTGAAGTCAAAGTACTAATCAGGCAGAAAAATCGTATCGTATTGACATTATATTTTATTGATTGATAATTGTTTCTTATGCATTAATGTAAAGCAGGATTTTACTGCTGTAGTTGGTTGAGATGGAGCTCATTTTGAATTATTAACTAATAATAATTTTCATTATTATCGTTATTTTTTTCATTAATTGATTAGGTTTGGTTTGTGAAAAGGTTTGTAAAAGATCGGAAAATGGGTAGAAATGTCCGAAGTCACACTTTCAAAGAAAAAGCAGCAAATCTTCACATTTGAGAAGCTGGAACCATGAAATGTTTTTGCAGGAAAAACAGCAATAATAAATATAGTTACTAATTGTTTTTTGTCAGTCAACAAATTGATAAATTGAGTTTTTGTTCCAGCTGTATTTGTATAAACTGTTGGGTCGTTTAATTTATAACAAAACAAGATCTGAAGTAGTAAAGTACTTTGTTGTACCTAGGTACAATTTGAAGTACCTTAACTTCTATATAGTAAATGTACTTAGTTACACTAGTAACTACTAGTACCATTATCTTGCCTCCAAACTTTCGGGCCCCAAATTTACACCCGGTTCAAAGCAGCGCACAGCACAATTGCAAGTTGCAATTGCTAGTTGCTAGTTTAAAATCAGAATGGCGCAGTATTTTTATGCCATTTAAAGGGCACATTGTTGAGATAGTATGATGCACCTATATAGGTGGGATCACAACGTGCTTATACTTATGCTTATTAGACACATATGGAGGCATGGATGGGTTAGCGTGGGTGAAATAAAACATAATTCATGAGGAAAATATAAATTGCAGTCTCTAAAATGTGAACCTGGCAGAGAGCAGAGCAGAGCAGAGCTGCTGTCCCATTAAGACAGATGTGTGTGCATTAGGCACAAGGAGCAGTGTTACTTGATTGTTTCAGAGGCTAAAATTTTCGTTCTTTTTCCTCTGTCAAGTTTTCAGTTTTTAGTCTTGCTGCTAAAATGTCCCATGATATTTGCTGCAGTGGCATTACTGCTCTAACTGCATTGCCCTCAGCAGGAAACCGCTCGTTCCTCCAATTTGCCATATCCGACCTGTAAATAGCAGTGTGCGAGCTGCAGGTGCACCTGTCTTTTAAAGGTAATGGGAAACGACCTTTTGAGTGGTTGAATTCATGTCAGACACACCTGTCATTAAAGAGGGGCCTTGTACCTTACTGTGCTCCGTGATAATGTGCCATTTAACTGACAAAAGTGGAGTCTGACGGGCCGTAAATGCACTTGCACCATGTGCTATAGATCCTTTAACAGGGGCCCTTGAGCTACAAATCATTCCATACGGCTTCAGCATGTGGAGACATTCAAATCTTGATAGCGCTGCTGTGCCTGATTACAGTTGCTAAGCCGTGATTGGACAATTGCTGATCATGGAAAAGATTTAACAAACCAACAATTGTGTTTTTCTTTTTTTTTTAAAAAACAAGAGCTTGTCACATATGAACGTCATTCTTTGAATGAGGACCGTTTTCCCCTCTCTGAGTATTGAACTCAAACCAAGCCAGTTTTATTAATAAACCCGAAACTAGCATATCACAAATGTGCCTCGAGACTTCAGGGCAAGCGAATGCATCCCTTATGTCAGTAAAAATAGTCCCTCCACTCAGAGTCACTATATTTTTCATGCATGGGAGTGATAATAAGGAAATGTGTCTGCCCGAAGCCATCGATAGTGTCTTTTTATTTCCTGCTCTGGGATTATTATCTGATATAAAAAACTGGTGGAGGAGCTGGCGTGCTCACCACATTTGTTAATCCACAGCCAAGGTATATAGTGACAGTCACCATCCATTCACCCTCCATTCATGCATAAATCAAATTTAGGTTCAGCAGGATGTGTTTCAAAGCCTTATTATAAGGTGCTGACCCCCGCTGATTAGGGTGAAGATTATGTCAGAAGCTCAGAATTATCGATGATTCCCCCTAATTTTCGTCCTTCTCCTCCCGCTGTCTGTGGGGCTCTTGATAAGCGTTGACGGGCAGAAGAACTTTTCCAGCTCAATCTCCAATCAGACTCAATCACAGGCTGTCGAGCAAGTAATTCAAGGGCAGTACTGGCATGTATGGCATATATGAGGGAGAAGATGATTAGAATAGAAAGAAAAAGGGAAGTCCCTTAAGAGAACGTTGGCGTCCCTGGCTGGTACCCTTCCAGGACTCCCCCCAGAGACTCCAAACTGCTGTTTGGTTCATACACACAAACAACAGTCAGAGTCCAGCCCCTGGCGCCGCACGTAGAGCTGAGCCCAACTATATCTAGTTGGTACCACTCCGCCTCCCAAACCAGCTCCAGCTTCCCGCCAAAAAAGTGACTTCCCACATCCCCAGAGCCAGTCTGTGACACCAGGGGTGTCCTGCCCCTGTCTGCCACCCAGCACACAATGCACCCAGCCCCAATGCCAGTCCCTGCAGGTGGTGGCAAGTTATTTCAAGCTGCAAATGGGTCTAACACCAGCAATGTTTGGCATCGTTGTCCTTTAATTCTTCAGGCTTATAACCCTAAATTGTTAAAGAAAGTGTATATGAGCCATTTAACACATTTGGAATACATATTCATCACATCTGTTGCCTGATTTAGAAAAACTGCACAGCTGTTGTTACAATTAAAAGGCTGTTGTTGATAGCTGTTTTAGATTTCAGTAACTTTTGTTTCCAAATTTCATATGTGATGGCAGAAATAACCTCACCCTTTAATTGACTTCCTACTGTCAGTGAAGGCTTTTGAATCTGTCCCGGATTACTTCAAAAAAATACTTTCAGAAAAAGCTTCATCAGCTTGTTCTAACAGCTGAGTCATGGCGAGAGGTCGATGCACATTATCTTGAACGTGCAGAGCACTCAATAATGTAACAATAGTTGTCTCATCAGTAAAGATTCATGCTACATCAGCTACAGCATGCCTGAGAGGGAACAAGATACATTCTGACAGTATCAGAAAAATAATGTGTGGGTTTTTTTGTTTGTTTGTTGTTGTTTTTTGAAGATTAAGACAAGTAGCCACACTCCCACAATAGAAACCCAAAATACAAGTATAAACCTGAATATGAGTACAATATTGGACCTCTAAAAGTGCAACCACAATACTACACACCCTTTCTGGAGCTATAATGGCCTGTGATGGAGCATTCCCCTGCTTTTTCATAAAGCTGAAAGTCCTAGTGAGCGGTCAGCGTGACTGTTAGCAGCTGCTGTGGAAGAAATATTGTCTGTGTGCTTCAGGAGAGAGCTGGGCTGTGCCAGATGAAATTGCCTCTATCATCACAGAGCATCAATCTCTGAAAACCGTCTGTGAGACCTGATCAACCTTTATTTTGACCAAACTGTGCAGCTGCGGAAGAAAAGAAGGAAACTCTCCACAGCAGAAGGAGGAGTGTAACAAATACACAATGAATGGGTTTTATACAGATTTCATCTGGAGTGTACATCTGACTCCTGATGAATCTTACGCTGTCAGTTTTAGCATCAGACTTTTTTCTCTGCTGTAGTGTTGTAGACATCATCCATCCTTCCTGTCGCTGTCATTATCTATGAGATGATGACATGAGCTGATGGATTACTTTTCTGACCTTCTTACTTTTCAAAGACTAGTGGCTCTGTAGTTTCCTGCTGTAAGTCCTGCATCTCTGTCAGTTCCAATTCTTCATATATGTACTGTGGACGAGCCGAGTATGGGGAATGTATTCATCGTGACTTCACACAGACACGAGTGTGATTTTAAAGACTTGAATTAGAGCTCAGGTTTTAATGGAAAAGAGCCAGTTTGCCTCACTTCAGGGACTCACCTTTTAAACTCCTGTATTCTGGTGCTCCAGGCTGACACTTAACTGTGCTCACTGATGATATGAGATACAGTTCAACACTAGATGCAGATGTAAAATAAGAAACAGTTAATGATCCTTTTTGGTTTTCATTTGCAAATGCACAACCACAGTTCCCATTAATCGCCTGCTTCATTACAGTTCTATAACTTTGTACTGCACTTCTCTAACTGCTGACATTCAGTGTCAAAGTAACTTTTTTGGATAGCAGCAACAGTTGAGTCCATTTGTGAAAATGTTGCCACTTTTGTACTTAGTTATTAAAATTCCAATTGCTCCTAAAGCAGGATTTAAACTTATTTGTCAAATCAATGCAGAACCTACGGCATAGTCTGACCCGCACTTCCCCAGAAATGTGACCTCCTGTCTATTTTTGTGAGCTGAAACCATTTCCCTCAATGGAAACAAAGCTTTTATTTATTTTAATTTCACAGACAAGAAACAATAAATTGTGAAGACAATAAAGCCTCCACAAAAAAACATTTTGTGGTTGATTTAAATCAGCTTCCTATGAGTAAAGCTAATTGGCTTCATATGAGCTAAGTTAATTTATAAAATGTAAAATGTCATAGGCTTGTGCTAATAATGTTAGCATGTTGTATTTGTTTGGAAAACGTATTTAGTGTGTACCTTGAGCACTTATGTGTCGGGATCAGCTGCAGACTGACTTTAAGCATGGATTAGTGTATTGTGCTCTTACTACCACTAGATGGCACAAAAAGTGTCCACAAACGAGGACAACAGGTCTAAGTGAAGTTGGATGAAGTATAAAGTCAAGTGATGTCCTCATATGAGGACACAGGGTCTCAGGAGGATATATGATCAACAACCTTAAAGGGGAACTAATGTTTTTTTCACCGCTAAACACAGACGTTCATTTCTTCTTTCCGTTATGTTGTTGGATAGTTATACTAACAATCTGAGCCTATCTGTGTGAAAAAATGCACTTTTAGTGGACGTATTTTGACGTTGTTTGACGCTGTCTGAGTGCCCTATTATTTAATATAGTGCATGCTCACAGGCTGCAGGCAGGTCAGCCCTAGCTTCATACTGGAGAAATGTCAAATATTGAACATCCTATCACTCATCCTATCATTCAGACAAAAGTAGATCGGAATATGGGGCCCAGGTTGAAAAATTTTTAGTTCCCCTTACACTATAAAAAGAAATCTTAATATGTTTAATTATTGCATGATCCAGTTTTTATTTAAGCATTTTTATTTTCATAAAAAACCTGCAGGACATTAAAAAAAATATATATATATTTTACTCCTAAAAGACAAAGCTGGTTCTGTAACATACCGCAGGTGTAAGTGTAAGATTTGAGCACCAGAAGGAATGATGTGCAGTAGACGTGGGTCATTTTAGCATCTTCTAATTGACACTCTTTTGCTTTAAAATGCATCAGGTGTATTTAAAGCAGCCGGCAAACGAGCTCATTTTCATCTCAGCCTGTCACCTCTGAAAAGTTGTATCGCATCAGAAGTTTTGCAGCTTGTTTAAATTGTATTAATTACAGAATTAGTCAGACATAATGCCATTACCCATCATAATGTGCCAGGGGTTAGACAGAGCCCACGAATTAACCTTTTTAGACACAATTTGATTTTTTTTTTTATCTCTGAATAATTCAGAAAGTAAAGCCATTTGTCAGTGACTCATAACCAAATGACTGATTACAGCAATCAAGAACCAGGCGACAGGACATTACGTTCTCAACGGGAAAGGAGAGGAGGTCAAGTCCAGAAGCTTCATTGACTTGGGCGTGGAGTGGCACTACATTATCGAGGAGGACGTGGAGACGCTGCACACTGACGGACCTCTGCATGACCCTGTTGTGGTTCTGGTAATGAAACCTACTCCTTCTTGTTATATTATAATTAATCTAAAGGCTTATCTGCTTGACACTGAGCACTGTATAAAGTATAAGAAGGTCAGCCGTTCACTTCAGTCTGTTAGTCTCATTAATTTTCTAGAGCTATCTATACATTTTAATTATACATTGTAATTCTAGACTTTTTGAACAGCTTTTTTAACAGTAACAACAACCGTAGTATTGATTTAAAGCAGTGAAATAAAACATATAGGAATGCCATGAGATGTGAATGTGACCTTCAGTTTGCATGTTGGAGATCCAAAATGTGAGCAGCCATGACAAGGCAAGATGTTGGCTCCACCAGAGAATATGAGACAGCAATCAGGCTCATAAATGGTTTGAAAACACAGTCACAGTCACATTTAAGTTATTTTTATCTTTCATAGCTTTAATCTAGTTGTAGTCATCTCAAAAAACTTTTGGTGACATTTAAGTCAACTTTTAGTCATAACTTTCTGTCAGGATGATTTTTTACTTTTTAAACTAATCAATCAAGTTCTGACATGAAACCGCTCACAAGAAGGTCTGTGGGATATCTTGAGAAGCTGGGTCGTGATTTCTGCAAAGAGACTTTGCTTTTGAGTTTTTCAAATGTGTTTGTTTGATGCTTTAAGCACCACAAGTCTTGTTCCATTATATTGGAGAGAAGGCAGGCATCACAGCAACCAATTTCTTCATCACTCAGCAACTCACACAGTTTAGACTAGTTGAATGCCCGACAGGTAAGCGAATAAAATGTGTATTTTTGACTTTGGAGTTACCTGTCCCTTTAGGAGCTGTTGTTTCACTGTCTCAAAGGCCAAGGTAGAGTTAAAGAGGATGGAAAATTAAACCTGATCCTCATAGTTGAGCAGTAAGTCACTTTTGACCTCGACCACAGAAGTCTCAGTGAGGTGAAGAGAGAGAAAACGCATGTGAGAAAACAAAAAACATTCGTCTTCTTTGATATTTTTACTTTTTGAATTTACTCTGGGAATTATTATATAATTCCCAGAAGAGGCTCTTTCTGTAACGGTCCTGCCAAGTCTGAATAACACACATTTACATAATGGACACAAACACTGCTGTTAAAAGCTTGAAATCTCCTGTCATGAAACACTTGATGGGTCCAGGCAGACAGCTGAGAGGTTTACGTTATATTTGTGAAAGCTCTTTTATGCTTTTAAGGTGTACAAAGTCCTCTTTACAAATAGATGTTATTTTTAATTTGACTGACAATTAAAAGTGACAAAGGTCCTTCTGAGCAACAGTTAGATAAGAATGGAGGAAATCACCAGTCACTGGTGAAAGAAACTGAAATCTTAGCATCACACGCAGTAAGTGTTTGGGAATTTAAGACATCAATTGTTAAAGTTTCAAAGGTGAATTTTTTTCTCAAAATTCACAAGTGTGTGCCCCAAAATCTTCAAATTGTGAAGACTGTGTGTGTTGAAGAATGAGCCAAAATCCCATCTGAACACTGTGGGACATAAGTTTCTTCATGCAGGAAGTGTCATGAGGCAGCCATTGCAAACAAAGGCTTCTACAAGTATTAAATACTTTTTTTTAATATATATATACGAGTGCCGCACAGTGATTTAGCGTATGTTTTACATGATTGCACAAAAACTCATGGGTAACAGGTAGCCTACCATTTATGTTGTACTGTACATTAAATAGGTTTAATGAATAGGATAGTTTATCTTCACTACTAATATGTTGGATTCATGTTAATGTGTATTTTTAGATACATTTTACTTTCTAAAAATTACCAGTGAGTAGACTGCTGAGGGCCAGAAGATAAACAGACAAACTAAATATTCAGAGCCCATTTGCACAGTTGTAGTTCAATAATGTCCGAGGGTCACTGATGTTTTTCTGGATTAAAAATCAAATTAAATTAACAAGTTCAGGCAGTATTCTCCCCTGCCATGCGGCACTGTGGGGAATCAGCGTAATGGAAATTTGAATAATTTAATTTGTCTTCTTCCAGGGCCAAAACTCACATTCAAATGATAAATGTAGTGTCTGAATTACACAGTTTTTATCTTTGTTAAAAGAGCCATTATTGAAGGAAAGAAGAAAAATGTCAATATAACAGGTGTTTCCAAACTTTTGAACCATAGTGTGTGTCTGACCGAGACAAAAGCACTTTATCAGATTGATGAAACCAAGAATGTCACAAATGTGCGAGAGGCCTCTGCTGTCCTTCAGTCACCCCGACAGGGATGGGGACAGTTTAATTCAGTAAACTGGAAGTCAATGCTCAGAACGCCCAGATTGTCACAAACAGGGCCATTAAGTTTTTTTAAAAAAATGCAGTTTCCCCTTTAATAAATCCCCCAGCTCCACAGAGACTCATGAGAAAACATCACTGATAAAACACAAACAGAAAAAGCAGTGAAATCTGAATTAAATAGTGAATCTATCCCATGGCACTTTTTATGCAGCATTTTTTCACAGTGGTGTAAAATAATCTGCTTTATCATGAAATCATTTTGAAGTGGAAACTTCAAAGGTTTTACAAGGTTTTTTTTCTTTCAGTCATGCAACAGCAGTAATTAAATGATACAGTTATATCAAACAAAAAGAGCTTTGATAGGAGTATTTATTTGTTTTTGTCTTGTTTCTGAGTGTTCTCTTTGAAACGTTAATGTCATTAATGATTAATGTCATAAAAATACATTTTCTTTTTTATTAAGTGTTTTTACTTCATTACACATTATTGTTTTTTCCCCAGGGACACCACCTTTAATTCCATTACATCAGAAAGATTTTCTAAATTACCTTTCAGTGTGCATTAACTCTCCATTTTTTGACGAGTAATAATTAGAGACATTTCATTTCAGACATACTGTGGACAATATCAGATCTGACAGAGGTTACTATACAGTTCTTATCATGAACAGTGTTTCTCTGGAAAGCAATCTCATGAGAGGAGTAGTTGATTAAAAAAATGGAGGCGAAATCCTGTGGCTTTAGGAGTTTTCTGCTTCTTTGATGAATCATTTCAGTAGTTATTATTCATGTTCAATTTGGCAGCAAATTGGAGGATATATGTAAATTGTAATGTTACAAAGCAGGTCTATTTCAAATGGCAAAATCAGAGCAAATGTTTCTATTCATGAGGCATTCAGTTATGAGCCATTGTTCATGAATGATGTATTTCAACACTGATATCTGGTGAGTCGTCTACACTGTTGAATTGAATGTTCCATTACACACACCCAGTTAATTTCTGCTTTCATTTCACTGATGGATTAATAATGATCTGCCATTAAATCATGTCCTGCTGCACGACAACATATCTGTTGTGTTTTTAGTGAATGTAGCAGAAAGAAGTCACGACAGATGATTTCTATGAACATAATCTGCAAAATTGATATAAAAGATCACATTAAATTAACATATCAATAACGCGCAGTATTTTAGAGAAAGACACAGACTGAACAGCCCAGATTAGCTCTCCTGCTAAATTTGATTTTTAACTAATTTCGAGACATGAGCACAGTTCTTCTTCTGCGTCTCTGCTGCCTGAATGAGGGACCAGACAAACACAGATTTGGGGAAAGTTCACTGCTAATGTCAGTTTACGAGCTAGTTAGCAAATTAGCTAGTCAGCTGTAGCACATAATGATGAAAAAGTTGAGCTAAGCTAGCTTGAGACTCTGGCGTATCATCTCATCGATAAGCATCTAAGGGTGTTTTTACACTTGGTCCTTTTGAGCCCTCTAAACAGACTCAGCATTTTTTGCGCACATGTGAACACAAAGAGAACTCAGACCCATGTGAAGCAAACCGAACTCAGACCACCTCGGGAGGTGGTACAGTATGAGTTCAGTTTGCTTCAAGTCTGCGGTGTGGTTCACTTGACCTGAGCCTTGTAAACACAAAGGGCTCCAGGTTCGCTTTGCTCATTGCCGTTGTATTCAGCCTTCTAGATCACATGCTGTTACACTGGGACACTTGAAAAACCAGATGAAACCACGTCCACCTGTAACGCTTGCAAGGACGCAGGCAACAGCATGTGACTTAGAGGGCTAAATACAACGTCAAAGAGCAAAGTGAACTTGGAGCACTTTGTGTTCACAATGCCCAAGTTAAGACAGCCGTACCGTGGACTGAATTTCATACCACCCCCTGAGGTGGTATGAGTTCGGTTCACTTCAGAGAGGTCTGAGTTCTCTTGGAGTGTTCACTTGTGTCACTGCAGTGTCTCCGCTCAGAGAGCTAAAGAGGACCAAGTGTGAAAACAACCCTAATGCACCACTAAGTTAAAAAACGTGTTACTGCATTTATAAAGCGCTTCTCTTGTCTTAGCAACACTTAAAGTGCTCAACACTACAGGCACCATCACCCCATTCACACACACACATATTCATACACTTGTGGTCGAGGCTACCATACAGGGTGCCTCCTGCTCATCAGATAATCATTCATGCACACTTACACACCAATGGCACATCCATCGGGAGCAATTATGGGCTCAGTATTTTGCCCCAGGATACTTTAACATGTAGACCACAGGGGTCGGGGATCAAACCGCCAGCCTTTAATTGGTAGACAGCCTTTCTCTCCTGAGCCGCAGCAGCTTTACAGAGGCTGTTGTATTGACTGTGGTCCTGCAGCGTTATGAGCTGGGAGGATGTGCATACTGGAATAAACTCACTTTTAAGAAAAAAATAAACCTTTGAAAATAAATTGTCATAATGCAACAAAAAAGAGGAGAGGGAGGTCCTCGTGAAAACAGCAGTGATTGATCAATAGCGACGCACATTAAAAACATATTGAGTGTGTGTGTTGGGGGAGCAAGCCTGAAGAGGTAGATTATAAAGGTTTTGGCATTTTTGATGTGGTTAGGTAGTGAGTTCCACAGGGAGGGGGCAGCAACTACAAACACCCTGCTTCACCTCTCATCCAAGACGCTTCTTCATTTCTAACAGACTGATGCGTAGTTGCAGGCTTTAAACCCTGTGTGGGTGTGAACCCTTACAGAGTTATTGAGATCACATGAGAGTTGTTGACCCACGCAGGCATCATGTGTGTCATTAGCGTTAGATGGGTGAAGGTATGAATGGGTGTTACTGTAAGTCATCTGGGAACGGATCCCAAGACCGAACTGTAGGTGGGTGATAAGTGGTGTCGTAGTCCACCTCCTCTGTTCAACTGTGGTTGTTGCAGTTTGACTTAGATGGCTTCTTTCACGCCTATTTCAAACCACCTGTCTTCCTTTCTCCTTTAGATGTAAGAGGACAGCTGAGTCTTGATCTGAGGTGCTGGCTCTCCTGTGCTGTTGCCATGCCCTTGTGGAGTGCTTGTTTTGTTTCACCAACGTACAAATCAGTGCACTCCTGGCTGCACTGAACTGCACACACTGCATTACTCTGCTTCTGCCTGGGTGTTTTGTCCTTAGGGTGGACAAGCTTCCGTCTCGGTGTGTTACTGGGTTTGAAGTGCACAGGGATGTGGTGTTTGTTGAAGATCCTCCTGCGTTTCTCAGACACTCCTACGACACAAGGAGTGGCTTCTTGGACGAAACTCAAGCAAGTCCAGTTGCCTACGATAGAGCACTTATGATTACCATGACCTGGATGACTGAGAATCTTCACAGACATCCCGTCCACCCATGTTCAGCGCTTGGTCCTGGGGATTTATAGGAGGTTGGTGTCAGCAAAGTGGAGACAATGAGAGCAGGTGTGCTGGTGTAGGAGGTCAGAGAGATAAGGGGGCAGTAGGTTGTTGAGGGTCTTTTAGGTCTTGAGTAGAATCTTGAGGTTTTTCCTGTGTTTGAGCTGGAGCCTGTGGAGGTCGTGGAGGAATGGGGAACTCAGCAGAGTTCTGTACATACTAACATACTAGAGTTGCTTTCAGACGTTGTTTTTGCATGGATGAGTGTTTCTGCAGCAGAAGGGGGCAGTGAGGGTCAGAGGCGGGCAATGTTACGAAGGTTATAGATAACTCAAATTTTGCAGATTTGGGTGGAGGGATGATGATGGAGGCATCAATATTGGTTGCAAAATCCTGTGTGGGGCAGAACAGCTTATCCTGTTGGGGGTCGCAGAGTGGCTGGTGCCTAGCCCAGCTGACACTGGGCAAGAAGCGGGGTACACCCTGGACAGATCGCCAGATTATCACAGGGCTGACACATAGAGACAGACAACCATTCACACCTCTGGCCAATTTAGAGTCACCAATTAATCTAGTCTGCATGTCTTTGGAGGAAGCCAGGATACCCAGACAAAACCCTGCTGACACATGGAGAACATGCAAACCCACCCAAGGGTTTGTACCCCCCACCCGTGGTTCAAACCAGGAACCCTCTTGCTGTGAAGCGACAATGCTAACCACGCCGCCTGAGTCTGGGCCAATAATTAAGACTTATTCCATTTGGGTTTCAGAAAAATTCTGCATCCCTGGTTTTAATGTCTGTACGGCAGGTGGTTAAATAACAATTAAATAAAAAATGCTTAAACATTATTTTTCGATGACTACACATAATATCAGTTGGACCATAAACCAGCTGAGGGTATTTTCAGTGCTGACTTTGATCCACAGCTCACAGATTATACCATGAATTATTAGATTATATGCATCACATAATGATATAAAAAGTATACAGTCCACATACAGTTTTCTGATTTTTTTTCTCAGCCTACACTGACAGTTGATGTTTGTGTGTGTGTGTGTGTGTGTGTGTGTGTGTGTGTGTGTGTGTGTGTGTGTGTGTGTGTGTGTGTGTGTGTGTGTGTGTGTGTGTGTGTGTTAACCCTTCAAACATATTACCCACACTAACACCTGTTTTCATGTTCTTGGTTTCATTGCTCCTGCAGGGGTTTTTATTCTGCCTGAAGTTTCCATTAGTAATTGAACTCTCTGATCCACAGTGCAACAGTCTTTTACCTGGGGTAAAATATGTCTGATCCAGAGAAAAGCTCAGAAACAGCAGATCAGAGAGAAAACATTTCTCAATGCCCCCGTGGGTTCAGTCTTATCTTGTGCATGAACTCTCCTACTGTCTGATGATTCCCTGTCCTGTCTTCAACCAATTACCCCCTCGCATTGACGCCATGTTGTAGTTGTCACCGAGACGTGAGTTGAAATTATGGAAAGTGCTCCTGCATTATTTTCCTGACTCTTGAAATTCAGTACAACCCTTTTATTTGCAGTAATTTGCACACTGATTGTTATAATGCAAATACTCTGCATAAAAGATGATGCTATAATAGTAATGTGTGTTTTTCTTCTTCCCTCTGTTTGCAGATTATACCCAAAGACAATGAAACTCGCTCTACTTTAATGTACAAGTACATCATCCATGAAGATTCAGTGCCTGTCAACAACAACAATGTGATCCAGGAGGACACGTATGAGTGGGCTCTCAAGAGCTGGTCTCCGTGTTCCAAGCCTTGTGCCGGAGGTAATGAAAGAATTACCATCAAATTACAATAGAAGAATAGAGGAGAATTTTTATTCCTCTACTTATCAACTGCGATTATCTGAATATTATACTCGTTGCTCTTGTTGTAAATAGGCAGCCTTTAATAATGCAGGTCCTTGTTGCTGTTTTAAGCCAGGACATCATGAGTCATCCACATTTAGCTCCCTTTCTTGCAAGCTGAAGCTGTTTCTTTTGAATTTTAAAGACATTTAAAAGTAATTATTTTTGGTTTATGTCTTTGAAATGTGATTTATTAAACAGCTGTGCTAGCATATTCTTATCATTTAAAAAACAAAGGTGCTTATGGCCTCTTATTATGTCAACATATTAACATATGTCTTTGTATAATAGGATGCTAAAATGATAAGCACCACTGGTTTTGTGGTGCCTCAGCAGGTAGATGTGCTTTGAGCAAGAGACAGCTGTGTTATTCATTCATTTTCCCATGTCCGCTTATCCTGTTGGGGGTCGCTGGGGGCCTGGAGCCTATCCCAGCTGACACTGGGCAAGTAGAGGGGTAAACCCTGGACAGGTCGCCAGACTATTGCAGGGCTGACACATAGGGGCAGATTCATGTTCACACCTACGCCCAATTTGGAGTCGATTTAGAGTCACCAATTAACCCAACCTGCATGTCTTTGGACTGTGGGAGAAGGCCTGACTACCCGGAGAAAACCCGCGTTTACAGGGGGGGAACATGCAGACTCCACATGGAGGGGCTCCTCCACTCTTATTGTGAGGCGACAATGCTAACCACTGCATCACTGTGTCGCCACAGTTGTTTCAACTGTACAGAAATCGTTTGATACCACTCTGAAGCTTGCAAACAGCAAAGGAAGGGACCTCTTTTCCCCAAGTGTATCCTTTAGACAGCAGTTTTAGTGGATGTTTTAGCCAAAAAGGCTTACTCTAATTTAAAGACAATAAATCAACAAATGTCTTTGGTGGGATGTGTTGTTTTAGGTACTGGCTCGATGAGGAAATACAATCTAGAAAGCCCAGTTTATCAGAGTAAAACTTAAATTAAAAGCCTAGTCCCCATTAAATGCCTAGTCCCTCTAACTAGCCCGGTGTGGCTACACATTTTGACAAACAAAAGTTGAGCCAGGTTCAGTCTTTTTGCCAGATTATTCCTCTGTGTCTTTACCCCTGCTGCGTGACCCCATTGAAATGTATGGGCATAGCTGTGTATTTAAATGCAGCGCTGTTGTATGCCTGAACATGGGCTCTGGGCAACATTGTGTGAAAGGCTAACATTGGAGAACAAACAATTCTTTGAAACTCAAGCATTAACTTTATTGATGCTGATTTTTTTTCTCCTTTTGAACTGTTTTTAACAAGCCTTTGATCCTCCCCAAAAAAGAAATTGGTTTTCAATTTTGTGGTTTTTTGAGGATTTTGTGAAAAGTACTAAGTATCAAAATTGTCTGCAAAAGTCAATGGCAAGTGCCACACAATATACCTGTGAACATCAGGATGGGGAGCATTTCGGGCTGTGTTTTTCACACTGGGTATAGATCTGGATAAGAGAGGTTGCAAGCTGTGCCTGGAAGTGCTTCCTGTTCAAGACTCCCTTTCAGGTCAGATCTGCGGGGTTCTACAGTCAAGCATTGACCACTCCAAGGACGATGGTGTGCCAAAGAATGTACAAACTGATCACACCTGAATCGGTTGTTCGTCCCCACCATGACTGGCCAGCTCACTTCAATATTGGGCGTGGTGGATTTGTCTCACGTGGCAGCCTTTTCAGCTGGTTGTGGAGTGGAGCGAAGAGCACTGTCGGTTGTTGTACCACCTCACAGCAAAGACGTTGTGACTTTGTAAAGCCTGACCTATGGTAGGGGGCTTGACCCTTTTTTGGATGACTGTTGCAACACTAAAAATGTTGCTCGACACTTTCCTTACACCTTGAGATTTTTTTTTGTCATCGACACCGTCATGTTTTGTTGTGCAATATAACTGGCTCATCACAGCGAGCGTCTCTGACATCTAACCTCAGTGGAGTTTTGTGTGTCCCAGTGTCAGCAACAAAAGGCTGGATCCAGCTGACCAGATCATTGAAACAGTCGGCAGACATCCGAAAACGCAGGAGGTGCATCTCTTCATCCATGTCCCGCATTTGTTGGACCAAAACATGTTCACCCTGCAGCTCATTTGTTGGTTTAATGGACTCACTGACCACCTCCTTTTCATGCGCTCTTGTTGTCTTCTCAGTAGAAGTAAGTTTAAAATCTCTCCCCCTCGGTTCTGATTCAATCAAATCCCTCCACTATCAAATATAGATACAAAACCAAAAGCTGCCAGAAGGATATATCCTCCAATCATGGTGATAGAATGTGTCGAGGTGGTGGTCTGGCAAACGCACAGGGCATACTGTGAGTGGATTTAACGCTCAAGGAGTTTGATGAGTAGATGCACAGAGGCTAAGAAACTGTCTGCAAATACCCTGTAGATTTGTCTTTCAGGAAGCGTTAAAGCAAGCCTCATGACTACATCCCCTCATAATCCAAGCTCAGACTTGGATTATCACCCTGCACACTCCCCAGCTACACATCAGAGTCATAGAGTGTGCCTGAAACTTCTGTTCTCACCCAAACCTTAAAGTCCGGGGATGGGGTTTCCTGCACATGCAGTGTCGGATTTTACTGAACTTCCTCTTGAAAGGAATCATCGTTTCATCTTCAGAGTTATGCTCCTGTGGCACTACCTGTAGGCATATCTCTCTGAACACACCCAACCATGGCCTAACTTCCAAAGTCTGTCCTTCATCGCTTCATCTGATGTATCTGGATAATCACTCAGTGCTCAGGGAAAGAATACTGGCAGAGCACGGTGGCCTGTATAGACATTACTACAACTCTTTATTTAGAGACCACAGGGACAGTCAAAAGGCCTTAAATTATTGGAATTGAAATGGCCATTACAGTCCACTGCAGGGTGTGGAGGAAAAGGAGTGATGACTGTAAACCCAGCCTCATGGAAAGAGAGCGGAGTAAACTCATTTCAATTTGGATGTGAGCAACAGTTTTAATTAAAGTACACAAATACAATTCTTGGCAGTACATCAGTGTTTACTTTTGCTGCCAGTAAGCCTATTTTCAGCCAACATTCCTCTGTAACACTCACTAAAGTGTTGCTTATCCACAGAACATGTTATTTGTACACTGCCTGATGTTTCGGAGCATATTGCAACAAATAATTTCATGCATTAAGTACTGAGATCTCTGTGCAACCTTTTAGCTCATGCACCATCTACAGAGGTCCATGCCACAGTGTCCCACACTATCATAAACAAAGATTTACTAGGTATTACATCAGCTACGGGGTCATAGTGTGTGTCAGCTTCCCAGTAAATCCTGACAACAAGCATTTGTACTACATGCCATCATTTGTTCTAGCTGTTAAACGGATATGTCAGCAAGAGTCTCATGTTTTTGGAGACCGTACTCATCGCTCTTGACTGTCACATTCTGAAGCATCTCTCAGAACACAGAGAGAGTTTATATTTGTGCCTACTGTGCAAGTGGTTTTCAGAAGGTAATAATGACAGGATCCCACTGTAAAGTACAACTTGTGGAACAAGGTGAAAGGTAAACATAATAATGATAATAATAACTTCATTGTGTTTTACAATAAGGGCATTATAAGCACTGAGTGATTATCCAGATACGTTTCTAGCTTTCTTTTAAAAATATTTAGCGAGCTGGCTTCCCTGATATCTACAGGTAGTGTGTTCCATAGCTTTGAGGCATAATTGACCCTTTGCTAAGCCCCCGCCCCTGAAATGATGGCTATGTTACGATTGGTCAGTCCACATCCAAGGGCGGGACTTAGCAAAGGGTCAATTGCCAAAGGCTGCATCCCTGATCTTCTTTCGGCTGTTGCCAGGAACCTCCAATAAACCAGCAGAAGGTGGTCGCAGTGTTCTTGGAGGCAAATAGTTGACAAGGGAGTTAGCAATGTAGCTCGGTCCCAGCCCGTTTGAGGCTGCGTATACAAGGAGGAGGAGCTTAAAATCAATTCTAAATGTAACAGGAAGCCAGTGCAGAGCAGCTCAGACTGGTCTGATATAGGACAGAAATGATACCTTAGCTTCTACTGAAAAATATTTTACTTGTTTTACTACTTTTTAATGAAGACGCCAGATTCTTAAATGTTAAATCCTGAAGTCAAGTTAGTCTAAAATTTACAAAATTGTCATTCAAATTTAGAAATTCTCCGAAGAACAAATAATTGTGGTTGATTTTTTATAGTTTTGTAAATATTCACTGTCTCTATCTACGGATTATACAAAGATTTCATAACAGAAAGTCTTCACCCTTTTCACAGGGTTTCAGTACACCAAGTATGGATGTCGAAAGAAAGGAGACACAAAGATGGTCCATCGAGGCTACTGCGACGCCAGCAAGAAGCCAAAGCCCATTCGCAGGATGTGTAACCTTCAGGACTGCACTCAGCCTCAGTGAGTACAGACCCCACCGTCCCCTCACAGGGAAAAATACTGAGCAGTTCTTGAAAGAGCCGATAAGATTCAAACTGGGACTTAGCTGCACTCTATTAAAGTACAAAATGTTAAAGTGGCTTCTCTCAGCATGAGTTGAATTTGAATTAGCTTCTCTTTAGCTACAGTGTGTGTGTGGTACAGTGGGACTGGGCTGAAAATAAGTGCTTAAAACCTTAAAAATCTGCAGGAGCAGGTCAGCAGCAGGTTGCGTCAGCGTACAGCCTATTTACCTGAAATCCTGAGTGCAGAGCTGATCTTCTTCCAGGCTGTATATAGGTGTGTGGGCCTGTCGCCTGTGGGACAGATGTAAAGCTGTGGGTAGCCCTGCACTAACATGATCAACTTTTTCATGTTTATAAGACTGAATATTTACAGAAGAAGGGAAAGATATCTGTGGGCTGTGATTGGTTTGTAACCTGACTCCTGTCTGACTGCTGAGCGTGGCCACTTCCTGTGTCTGTCCTTTCAAATGAAGGTTTTGATTTATTTTGATAAGGTGCAGCTCCTCATAGAGTTTCGCCTTGTTTTTTTCTGCGACTAAGCGACCAATGAAATCTTGCCAACTTAGACCTTTCTGGTCGACTAATGTTTGGTCGACTATTAGAGGGCAGCCCTTATTCTAACTGATTTTTAATTCTTTTTTTTCCTGTATATCTCATACAGATAACCAACTAATTTACACTTATTACATGAATATAAATTAATGCTGCTTACCGAATTTTATTGACTCTTTCAAAATACAGTAGAGCTGTTTCAAGTGCTGCTTCTTCCTTTTCCTTCACCAAGGGCCCACTCACACGATACATGATGGGGTGTTATCCCTCCACTTCACAAGGGCGCTTCAACCACAGGTGCTTTCTCAGTACGCATTCGTTATCCGTCTCTGTCACCAGCAGCTACGACTCTTTCCTGTTGTTGCAGCCTGAGGAACACCAAGTTTCACTGCTGCCACTCATTGGCCTATTTTTTGGCTGTTTGTCATAAGCTTTTAGGAGACTGTGTTTTTCATCGAGAGAAAATTATTTTCTTTTTCCCGGCATCACCTTGTGAGCAGCATCAGCATCAGATAGCCAGCTGGAAGCAGACAGGTTACCACGAGGTAAAGTATCATGGGAGTGACCTTTAAAAAATTGAATTGGCATAGGTTTGAAATTGTTTTTCAGTATGTTGTCCTGTATGAAAAGAATTGAAATGACCACTGTAAGCAGACCACTTCATAGATTGTATTTGAAGGATTACTGAACATATGTTACTTAAAAACATATTGATGGGTTGTGCTGAAAGGCTTAAAAAAAGAACAGTGAGCCCACATTCTTATGTTGCTGCACTGTTTCCCAGCTTGTATCCAGAAATAGGTTTATAATCAAATGCATTAAGAATACTCTGATTGTACAATCATTTTCATTTTCCTTCAAATTTGAAAACCAGTGCCAGACTGATAGAAGTGCTTGTTAAGCTATTTTCTCTTTTATAAAGAAAACCGTACTGCCTGTGCCCGTAGTTTGAAGTAGTTGAATAAACCAAACCAACGAGATTAGAAAAGGTTGTTTTTAGTTTTCCTGCACAGCCTATTTCTTAGTTCGTGTTATACGTTGTGAGTGGTCATTGAAATTTTATTGTGGTTCCTTGAAAAGTCATGGAAAAGTTTGGAAATTCTGGCCATGAAAATTAATGGAAACCTGCAAAAATGTGGAGTTTAGGATGATTGGCATTAAAGCCGCAGCATTTACTATTAAAACAGCAAAAGAATACTGCGTATTATCTCCCTGACACTTAGTATGAATTTTAATATTGTTCCTAGTGGTAGACTGTTAGGAAGAAAGAAGTCCATGGAGGTCTGACTCCAAACGCCCTGGTCAAAATAGACATTTTGTCAATTGTGCTTGATCAAATAATAATATATGTAATTATACATTTCATTTATAAGCACCAATCAAGACACTCTAGGTCACCTTACAGGCAAAGATGGAGAAAATAACGGCAGATTAAAAATGTCAACAGGAGAATGAGTAAAGTAACATTCAAAAAAATTAAATAATAATAAAATAACAACAAATAAATATTAAGCAAAACAAGTTTACAATGAATAAAAGTCTGTGTAAATAGGTGGATATGTGGCTCGACAGACAGGAGTCAGACTGAATATGCAATTTAAAGGAGATGAGTTTTGAGGTGGGATTTGGCAGTGGAGAGAGAGAGTTGAGTTTCAGAGGCGGGGGCAGAGTGGTTAAAGGCTCTGAACATCATAGTAGTCAGGCGGGCTGGTGGGAGAGAGGTACAGAGGAGCTTGGTTGTGGATGGCCTTAAAGGTGAGGAGTAAGATCTAAATGTCAATGTGATATTTACCTGGGAGCCAGTGAAGCTGCTGAAGGACAGGAGTGATGTGACTGAGGGAGGGGGTTCTGGGGATGATTGAGTTCTGGACGTTTGTGGATGGACTTGAGAGAGAAGCCAAAAAGGAGCGAGTTACAGTAATCTATGCGGGATGTAACCAGGGTGTGAACAAGAATGGCAGTACTGTGCAGTGTGAGGGACAGATGAAGGCGGTTAATGTTGCATCATAATCATTTGTTTAAAAAAAACACACACACACATCTGAGTATGTGAACAACTGTTTTTTTTATGGTAGCAAGAAGGGGCTCCACTAATGGGGTTAAAGGGCAGCAGTGCTGCATGGTGCTGTGCCTAATGGAGGGTATAGAAGGGTTTATAGCTGTCCCTGCAACATGTGCCAGTATCAGTGGCCATCAGGGGCCCCTTTTCCCTAATTTTTTGGAAGAGCTCCAAACATTTGCCTGGTTTGCCTCTCCTGACAGTGCTCCCCTGATTGTTGCCTTTAAGAACTGCTATCCCTGAAAGTGTTTAATTAGTTGGCTCAGTTGGCTCTGGAGTTGAGAGGCTCTGATAACGTGTTGTTTTTCAGCTTTATTTCAGGGGAAAAATGAAATAATATATCAGCATAACAGGTTTTGGTGGTATTGTACAGACTTGAGAGAAACAGTCATATCAAGCCCAAAATTCATGACTGAGGGCAGAGCAATCACATTTTGACTCATCTGAGATACTCTGTGTGTTAATATCTTGGTGTCGCGGGACTTGCTCAGATTTACATTTCTTGATGAGATAATAAAGGTTTAATCAAACTAATCAGAACAATCAAGCTCTAATCAGGAACAAGAAATGAAGAAGTCATTAAATCTTTAAATGAATTTGGCACAAGGACCTGTAATGGAAATTAAAAACCAATGAGTGCTCAAATAGGCTGACTATTGTATAATGGTGTAATAACATGAGGAAGCATCAAGTCAGTGTTCAGTAGTTCAGGTGTTTATTCAGCAGCTATTTACTTCTGCCGGGCTGCATTTGAGCAGCAGCATAAATCTGAAATTAACTTGTCTGTCAGTGTTTGTTTTAGCCCTTCTTTTAGTTCCAGAAGCCTGAGAGACTGAGCCAAAACCAATGAATCTGTAAATGATTTTACATTGTGCAGCCCTAAATCTGCTGCCCCACGAGCCAGGACAAGTCTACTTTTTATCATTACGTCCCTCCAGTGTGACTTATTAGGAGAGCAATGAATTGTGTCGCAAGAGATCCATCATAGCAGCGTTTCCTCCAGAATCATTTAAAAAGCGAAGACAGCCGCGTTAGAGACGAGATAACGTGGTGAAAAACGGCCTCGCTGGGTGAAAACGCACTCAAGCTGTTAGAGGCAGCAGCTTCGCTCGAAACAGCAGCGGGAGTGTGAAAGTAAAAGAGAAATCTGAGGAAGTTAATGTGTTGGCTGAGGTGAAGGAGTCTAAATGCAGAGCCATGACACAAAAGGCCTGCAGGTGACAGACATGGTGTGAAAGAAATGGATGCATAGGCTGATTCGGGGTGGAAAATCTCAAAACCTACAGCTGAAATCATCCATCCAATCCCCAAAGCTGCAGCATGAGACAGCTTCTTCAGGTTATCAGCCAACTTCAAAACTCAGGCATGATGCAACACCAAAGACCGAACATACTGAGTTAATGTTTATCCACCAGTTGTTCTGTTGAGCTTCAAACCAAAGGAACGAGAAAAGCGAGAGATCTAAAGCTGCTGTGATCTGACACTGGATGAAATATCGACTCTGCTGTTTAGGAAACTGTATTTCTCTCTCAAGGCCTGATTGACTTATCTTTGGGATGACTCCATTTGAACTAAAGAAGCAACTATCTGGGTCTAACCTTTGTTTGTGGTTTTAGGCTGTAGCAAAGTTTTATATAAAAACAACGCCTTGTGCATCCTAATGGACTTTACTTCACGAGATTCTTTTGCCTTCTACCAAGGCCGGCAGCACGGCTCCAGGGATGGCAGCACTGATCAGTCAGGCCTCCACTTTAAACAGAAATATCCCGGAAACAATTAAGTTGGATTACTATGAAATTGTTCTACCCATCATGGTTTGCATGTAGTTTTGAGTAAAATGTTCAGGGTGTATATCTCGTAACTGTGAATTACTACATGCATTGTCATGGAAATCTGATTGAGATGCAAATGACACATTTTAAAACACTCCTACATTTGAAAAAGAAAAGAAGATAATGAGGATTGGAGGCACAAGCTCTCTGACAGCTTTCTTTTTCCTCTTTCAGTTTTTTCTTTGACTCTTCGCAATTTCTTGACTGAGTTGGTCATTGAGAGGAAACAGAAAGGCAAATTCCCTCTATACCTGGCCTGATTTTTTATTTTCAATCATTGCTAGACTCTCAATCTTTGCTGCATGACTGGACTTGTCTCTGCTTCCTGGAGTTCAGGAAATAAAGTTAGATTTTTAAGGTTAAAGTGACACAAAATCCTCTTACCTGTCGTGCTCTTCATAATTCTAGATTTTTTTGTTGTGAGTTGCCAAGTGTTGGCGATACTGACGGTATTGATGTCTGACTTCTCTCCCATAAAATGGAACTGGATGTATTTAGCTTGTGGTGCTCAAAGTGCCACAAGATGTTACCATGTCATTTTAGTGTATTGTCAGGTTGATGTTTTAGTACCTCGACAAGTTGCTGTATGAGCCAAGTTCAGTCCAATGATTCGCGAAGGGACAAAACCGTTTTAGAACGTTGCAGAAAAAAGTTGCAGCAGTGTGAACTAGCTGGTCTGAGCTCGACTCAAGCAGGCTGATGGTGTCAACTGCAGCTCAGCTGATCATAGTGCTGGCAGCTGGTTTTAGAACATAAAGCTCGTCACCCGTTTCAGCAGCAGTCTGTTGGTCATGTAAAAATGACTGCAGGTGCACCGTCCCCAACAAGCCCTCTGTTTCTGTCCTCATGGTGTCAGTAATATTTTGAAATCGATTTTCTGAGAGACAGGAAGCCAGTGTAAAGGCCACAGAATGGGACTGATGTGATCTACTAAGATTACTGGTACAATACATCATTTGTGGTGTTTAGAATGACCAAGAAATTAAAACTAAATGTAATTTGTCTCTCTAGAAAAAAAATATCTCAACTACTTTCTTTCAAAGGTGGAAGATGTGGAATACTGTCCATATGTTTCAGTGACTTACAGTATGTCACAGCACCTCCTTAAATAACTCAATAAAATATGCATGACTATATATATAACGCCTGCAGTGAGTTGGAATATGTATGTATCTGTAATTTAGAAAATCTGTCTTGTGGCTGATCGAGCTGCATGTTGAAATCATCGTATGGGTCATTTTGAGTGCTTCCAATTTTATATTCAAAGCATTCTCCATTATCAACACATCTTGTGTTGAATATTAATGCTCTCTCACACACACACACACACACACACACACACACACACACACACACACTGTCCTTCAAACAGAAGACATACAGAAGATCTGTGATGACATGTTAATATGAGTGTAAATTTATGTAGATTTCTTGATCAGCTATATGAGATTTTATCAGTTTAATCATGGTTGAAATTAATTTAAAGAAACTGCCTGGACTCTTTTACTTTACATGTTAAATAAAGCTTTTTCAGTCAGTGAGCTCGACAGCTTTTTGTAATGAGGAGTCTTTTGTTATTTTACACTGAGCTGTTTCTTTATGTGGTGGAAGTGTAAGAATTTTGGCTCTGCTAAAGGGTGAGTCTTTGTGTCTTTGAGAAGTTTGAAAAGAGTCTGTCTGCTTTCAGAGCGCTCATCCTTTGTGTTTAGCAAACATGTCACCGCGGCATGCCAACTGTTTGTAGGTAACTTCTATCCTAAAACAATGAATGGTGTTTTTAAAGCCATTCACACCATCTCTTGAATCCCATACTCAATTCTTTACTGGCCTTCAAAGGATCCTAAAAGACATCACTTTTTTCACAAGGCTGTTGAAAAGGCTTTCAGGTGTAGATACAAAAAGGCAAAGCAAATGTATTGATATAGCACATTTCAAAACCAAAGGTAACCCAAAGTGCTGTACAGATTACTCAAGTCAAATGTCATTCTAGCCCAATTACAAAGCATCCTGTGCAGTGGCGGTTCTAGCCTACATGGCGCCCTGGGTGGCAGCCCCCTATGCTGAGCCTGTGTTGCGTTCAGGCGTGGTCACGTAAATAGAGCGTTCCTGTGGGCTACGGCAACACTAAACCCCTGAGCTTGCCTGAAAGGGACTAAATGCACAAACCAGCTATTTTAAAATATCCCATGGTGAGAGATTCTGTGGCCTGTTTCATTTTATTCTGAACATGTCGGCGTGCAGTGTCGTTCTGTGGACGATAAACGAGGTGCAGACTGATCAAGGAGGAAATACAGTGAGTGCTGGACAGAGCAGTGTGTAAGCGGACCTAGGGTCTAGCTACCATGTCTGAGGGTTACTTTTGGTTCCAAAGTGTTTGATGGAAACAGGGCTAAAGTTATAAGTGTAACCATGTCAACAGTTTTTAGGGTTTATTCTGCTGTTTGCCAAAAGAAGGGGTCCACCAAATCTGAAAAAAGCAGCATGAGGTTCTAGAAATAGAATTGTGCATGGTGTGTGTCCCGGTCTGTTGGATCACCAGCAAGGTGTAAGCCAGTTGAATTATAGCATGGTGGTGTGATTAGAGGTTTGGTGGAACAGGTTGTCTTGCAGTGTGATGGCTTTCCAGGTTCAGACTGACCGGAGGCCTGTCATTACACAGCGAGATGACTGGGTGAGTGAGATAAGTTTCAACCCTGAGGCTTCTGTTTCACAAGGATTGCTCAGTTAAGACTGGAGCATATTGTGTTCCCAGCTTTTACTGAAACTATAAAGGTATCAGAGGTGGATGAATGTAAATTGATTTTAAGGCAGGGTTATGCTCCCACTCAGCAATTCTGCAAGCACAAATGCCAAACATTTGGTAGTTTCAGGTTTTCAAACATGGGAATAAGCTGCTCTTCTGGTTTTTATCAGCTACAGTTCCTCCTGAGAGGGACATGAATGGCAGTTCATCCAGTTGTTATTGAGACATTTCACTGAAAACCACCAAAGTCAGCGGAAAGTCATGAGATCACTGAAGTGAGTAGGATGTGGCGACCAATTAACGTCTAGACTAAAGTTTGTTTATTCTGTGAGTTTTGCTCCAGTCGATGCTACAACGCATCTATGTCTGTCCTTGAGGTTTTCTTTTATTGATATAATGTCACAGTCATTATTGACACAATGGTCTGTGGGTTCTCAGTCTGACGTCTTTAAAAGACTCATTTTAATACAAACAGATATGATCTGCTGCTGCTGCTGCTGAGACAGAAAGAGAAAAACAGTTGAATGCAATGTAGATCAATACGTCAGCATCATGCTGGTGTCTGTCCTTGCAGCCAGGTATACCAGACAAAGGCTGAACAACAATTATGAAACTGTCACCAACAGTATCACGAGTAATTTGACGTGAGATGAAGTACTGCAGCCTGGTGGGTGACTTCAAGTGTGTTTATTGAAGACATTTAAATGCTGTCATGCAGCACTAAGTGGAAATATCTTCCCTGCTGCGGAGACTGTGGAAGGCACAGAAAGATCAGATGACGGGGCAATTAACAGAATGTTTTATGAGAGAGTTCTTGGCAGTGACACATTGATATTCTAATGTCAGTTCTGCATTTGTTTGTTTATTGAATTATGAAATTGAGGACTCGAGAGACAAAAAGAGGCTGTATTTATTATGTTGGAATGAAGATGTTTTTCACTCAGATTGATTGAAGTGAACTCTTGTTAACACAGCTGATTGTAAACTGTGTTCAGGGCTCATTCACTCTAAATCAATTGATTTGTGGAGTGTTTGTTCTGTTAGTTTGCAGGAAGTGCATTCAACAAATGAACACAAAGAGGCTTGTAAATGTAACTTTAAATTGTTTACTATGATTTATTTATTCAGTCATTTATTTGGATGTGTAGTAAAAGTTAGAGGCCCCAAAGTCCCCAAACCTGACACACTCAGTTAAAACCTATAATTCTTTGTTCCTTGTCTTTCCCATAGAGACACCCCAGTCAGAAACTATTTTCTACACAATATGAAAGTCTTCCTCTTCAACAAATTTCATTTCAAGATTGGATTTTCAATTTCCTCCCTTGGAAAAAAAACAAAAAAACATTTGAAAAGCACTCTTCAAAAACGGTCTTTTTGTTGTCATCAGCTTGTTTAAAGTGCTCAGAGTTAGCCTGGAAATCCAGACTCAGTCTTCTGCTCCTCTCTCAAGAAAAAAGATAAGTGTAGTTGGCTTAGCGTTTCTTCCAAAGCTAAATTGAATGGACGCGGTCCTTCGGCAGCTGCCTTCTTGGCTTTTTACTTTTCGACTCTTACGGCACAGCGCTGTCCTCATCATGTTACGCCCGCCCAGACCCCGCCTCTGTCAGATAGACTGATCTGATTGGTCCGATGGCGGTTCACCGGGCTCTGCTCGTTGGAGCCAGGTCCCCATGCAGAGCAAATTAGAATTTGCTAGGGGCGGGGCATCTGGATTTCCAGGTTAGCTCAGAGTACCTTTTACACGACAAATCACATTCACCCATTCACACACACATTCACACGCTGGTGGCTGAAGCTACTGTACAAGCTGCCACCTTTAACACACTCACACCCATGGAACAGCTAACAGGAGCAATTTGGGGTTCAGTATCTTGCTCAAAGATTTTTCATCATGCGGATTGGAAGAGCCCAGGTCAAACCATTGATCTTCCGATTGGTGGACGGCCTGAGGCCTGTACTACAAAGCCAATTCAACTTACCCAGGATATCTTCTCGATATCTGGTTTGACTAACTGGCTGAGACTACGAGACAGTAAAATGCTTCGTTGGATGATCATGCAACTGCTCTGAACATGTCATATAAAACACTTTAAAGTGACACCAGACTGTTTCTGCTGAAGTAAAGAGTGGAAAAGTAGCTTCATTAATCACTGATGAGATCTGTTTGACCGAAATGTTACATTTATAATAGCGAGAGCTGATTAACAGTGTGTGGATTATTTTACTGATAAAATATTACCTGTTTTATTCTCATCACACAGGCGTCTCCCAGGTGTTATTCTGAGCTGCAGTGATAAACCAGAGTGTAAAAGTAGCAGCACTGTCGCTGCAGACTAAAGTAAACTTTGCACAAGTTCAAATCCTGCTAAAATCATGCGTTTAGAGTGTCAATCAGTGATCTGATTGGTCAGAGGTCATTCTGTTGACAGGCTGTGATCAGATACTCCAAAGTTGCTCTGAAGCAGGTTGACTGTTGAGCATAAGTTGCCACTGCGGTTTATCCCGATGAAAAGAGAACCCGCTTCGTAGTACTGAAAACCCAGAGTTGACCCTGAAGGTACCACGCTAACTTCAAATCCTGCTCCACAGTACAGGCCTCTACTCTACTACTACTTAGATATGGTTTGTGTTAGCTGCTTGTACAAAGCATTTATGTGGTTGTATTTCCGAGGAGGACAGTCTCAGTCAGATTTTTAGTGACTTTTGGAGGGACCTGGTTGGGAACCTCTCGACTAAACTACCAAATTGTACATAAATTTGTTAAAACAGGAAGTGAGGAGAGTTGTAAGATAACACTATGAACTGATTGCCTTGACTGCCGTGTTAAAAAAATTGGAGTATTTATACATTTGCTTACCCTTTTTTTTTAAGATTAGCTGTTCTTAAGCGTGTACCTTTTTACGTCACAATCAGCTGCACCTGCTGTGTATCCTCAGTAATCTCCTCACTGTGATTTATCCAGATGGATCTCAGATGAATGGGAGCATTGCACCAAAACCTGTGGCAGCCTGGGCTTCCAGATCCGGACGGTACGCTGCGTGCAGTTCCTTCACGAGGGCACCAACCGCTCTGTCCACAGCAAGTACTGCAGCGGGGAGAAGCCAGAGAGCCGCAGGCCGTGCAACAGAGTCTCGTGTCCTGCTCAGTGGAGGACCGGAGCCTGGTCAGAGGTTCAGTATCCATGAAGTCTATTTGAAAGAGAGATTTTCCTGTGACGTTAACAAAGGGCTCCATTTTGTGCAGCTGATCACATTTCTATACTGTTGGTTCAAGTCTGCTCTTCTGTAGTCTGGGCATGGATCATTTAGCAACAGATCCAGCTCATTGATTTCAATTTAATGCCATCTTGTGTCCAATTAAGTGTCAGCTCACTCACCAGCAGCTCCATGTTTTTGTGTCAATGCAGCAGCAGCTTTCATGTGTGTGATATATGACTGTAATTTCTCAGTTTGAAAAGATAGACATCTGATGTTTAATTTAGAGCAGTGTCGCATCTGATCTGAAAACACGCCAGCTTAGGTTCTTCCATTTCACCAAATGAGACCTTTGAAACCATCCAAAAATCCAATAAATCAGACGTCCTGCTGAGCTGTGGAGAGCAGAAAGAGCTAATAAGATGCACTTCTTCATGCTTATTTGTGTGAGCTGGGTTCAGATGTGTTGATACCCATGGTTAAAGGCATATTTGAACACTCAGTAAGAGCAGTGGTGTAACAGTAGAATATTTATTTTATTGATTTTGTTGAATTGTCTCATTATTTATTTGTGAGTTAGTAGTGTAATAATAATAATAGTAATGTTAATAATAATTATTGTATCCAAGGTTACAAAGTGCAAAGTACAAATCAGGTATTAAAAGGAAAAACTTTACTATAAGAATATGTTTTGAACAATGATTTGAAAACGGGTAACAGTAATCTCCTCAGGCGGAGAATTCCCGAGCCTTGAGGCCTTGATTGCAAAAGCCCAGTCACCTTTAGTTACCAATCTCGATCTAGGGACAGCTAGCAAGGGTAGGTTTAAGGATCTCAGATCACGACTTGGAGCATAGGTAGTCAGAAGCTCAGCTATACAGGGGGGCTAAAACATGCAGAGCTTTAGAAGTTATTAGAAGAATCTTAAAATCATTTCTGAAGTTTAGTGGCAACCAGTGGGAGGCGAGAAATGCAAGCTTCAGCATTCTGCACCAGTTTAAGTCGAGCTACTGAAGATTTACTGAGGCACGTAAACAGTGTGTCATACAGCGTGAATACAAAAGCATGAATAAGCTTATCCAGGTCAGGAAAAGACACGGCTGATTTAATTTTGGTAATATGGTGTAGGTGGAAGTGGCAGGATTTAATGAGATTATCGACAGTAGATGCCTGTAACGTGGATTATTAATCATAAATGAATCATAAGAATGATCTTTTTTTTTTATTCATTAATCTTGAATCAGTCACAAAAACTGAGAGGTTATTCAGTATTATGCCTTTTAAGATTTTGATGTTTCACAATCAATTGAATTCGAGTTCTCATTGGGAACATTTGGGCTACAGCTGTTCTCAGTGTTGCCTCATTCAGACAGGAATAAACAGACTAATTGTCTCCCTGACATTTTGATTCAGTCACAGTTGTCGATGTCTGCAGGAGAACTAAATATAGCCGGCTAAGGTCACATCGAGACACAGATTCACCAAAGATTAATTGTTTGTTTGCTGCTTCGGCTTCATCCATCCTCTGATCGCCCCCAACACTGTTAAAGTGTTACATGGTTTGCACAGTGCAAAATGCCAACTTTTTACCATCATCTTCTATTTACATATCTAATCAAAGTCAGGATGTGCTCCTAACAAACTAGTTTACAATGTGGTGACTGATTATGTGCACATTTTATTCAGTCGTTAACATATTTGGTGCATAAAATATCTTGATGTAATTTACCCTAAAGTCATTGTTTTGATCAGCCATAGAGTGTTACTGCAGTTTAGAGACAGTGCTTATAGGTGAAGCCTGACATGATCAGAAGTGGCACCTAAGCAAAATGATGTCTGAGGCTCATGAGGCTGACTGACTTAAAGATCCCGTCATTAAGAAATGTTTTTCTTCTGTTTATGTCCTTTAAAATGTCTGAACCTGACTATACTGACTTGTGTCTGTGCAAAGTTTGTCACTAGAGACATGTTTTCAGTCCTCTAATGAAGGGGTGATGTCTGTGTTCTTCCTCAAAATATGAGATTTAAATGTACCAGTAAAGAAACCTGACGCCTCCAGCGCAGAGCAGACTTGTCACTACAGAGAGCAGAGTCAGCATTAGCATAGTGAAGGTTTTGACAGCAGAGTAGAGTGCAGTTTTTGGATGTAAACTGAACCCTGGAGCTTCCATCCACTATCTACCAAAAACCCCATCATAGCAGATATTGTTGTATGTTTCACAACCATTAGAGCTGTGATAGTCACTACCACTTAGCCTACAAGCTAACAAACAACATAAATAAAAGATGCAGACTACATTTACTATTCTGATACGAGCAATTTTGGTGCACAACAGACTCCTCGTCTGAGTCTGGGTCAGACTGAGGCTCAAACATGTACGGCCAAATCTCTCCAGTAGAAGTTTCTTCTAACGCTAGCTGTCTTGATGTGCCAGCCATAGCCAGTCCTATAGCCACCTTATGTTTTAGTGCTGTGCCTATGCTGGAGAAAGTGAAAGTAAAACTTATCACAAGCAGCAGTAGTGGGTGGTGCAGAACTGCAGAATTTCTCAGTGAGGGAGAAAGAGTGGAGGTGACTTCAGCCCCTTTTTAAAAGTTTCTACTTTTCATTTGGAAAAACCATGTTAGATAAAATATTAATCATATCAGAGTACACAGCTGGTTCAATATCAGCAAAGTTTCCCTTTATATTCATTGTCTTGTGTGACGATCAGCAGTGATGTGGTGGTTCACTTTTACACTGCGATCTGTAGCCTATAGTTCTCTCTGGAATCACTCTTTCATTTGTCCAAAAATATGATAATATTCCTTCAGGGTGTGCAGCTAGTTACAGTGTGGGCTCCATGCTTACTCTGACAGCTTGTCGGATCATCACAAATGAGCGAAGCTTGGTGAAAGGTCAATTGCGCTGTGATTTTTACAGAAGTCCGTTTGTGGATTTTATAGTCTCTCAGCTGTTTTGAATTTTACAGTAACTATACAAAAATATTGCAATTGATACTGATTTAACCCACTTTGTTATGGACCTGATTAACTGGTTGCAAAAAAAAGTTACAAAAGTTATAAAAGGTTGAGACTCCCCTACTTCAGCAAACTCCTGCTCCTGCTTTTAAACCTGCTGTGTAAAATAAATCTGGTACAAAGTAGAAAAAAACAAAAAAAAACACCAACAGCAAACTAAGCTTCCTGTTATCATGGGCACAAAATGTTTTAGTGGTAAGAGATAGACTTTATACACTTCAGATTCACCTGTGAGAAATCTACTCTGAAAGGGTATAAAGAAAAGTCTCCATGCCGAGATTTCTGCTGGGTCAACTGTGCACCCAGACGTTTTGTTTTTAGGTGGAGATTGAACTTTAAGTCTGCTTGTTATCCCACCCAGTTATCCTGACATTTACTGCTGCCTTTGTAACTTGCCTTCACTCCAAAAACTGTGTTCCTTTGCTGCATGTGAGTGAGTCTCTGTGTGCACTTTTCACAGTGCTCTGTGACCTGTGGAGAGGGAATGGAGAGGCGTCTGGTCACTTGCCGGATCGGAGATCAGTGTAATGGAGAAAAACCTGAAACTGTGAGGCCGTGCAGACCGGGACCCTGCCATGGTAAGCATGTCGTTTAGTAAGAACTGAAGGTAAACGAATACCTATTCAAACCAAACACAAATACATTTTGCATTCTTCAGAATAAAAACTGGTAATCATGAAGCATGTTGTTTGTTTCAAATCCTCCAAAATAAACTAAAAAATACATTGTCATTTCCTTCCGAAAGCCATTGTTGTAGGTTCACCTCCTTAACGACAAATCATGTATTGTGTCAACCCTCCTGGCAGCCATAGGCCGCGATCACACAGAAAGCGTTTCAGTAGCTGGAGGCGGCTTTTTGTAATCGTTCTTAATAAGAATGAAACTTTTTGCTCGCTGTTTTTCTGTTGCGATGTGCCCCACGTTTCTGCACTCAAGGTGCCTGCCGTTTTTGTCAGAGCTAAACAGCCTGACAATAGACAGCAGGTTGTCAAACTGCCTGAGTCATCCTAAAATATGCCTGGAAACGTCCATCATGGAGGAGAAGCTCCTGGACCAACTGGTGGTACTCCCCGTGACCCACCCTCTTTTTTAGGGTCTCATGTACCCACACAGATCTCTGTTTATCTGCTGACAGCCTCTCACCCTCAACCAGAGCTACAGCAGACACCCTCTGCTTCAACATTTTAGGAACTAGATGCTAATTACTGGGGGGAAAAATAACAGTAGATTGATTACAAGGGAAGGTTAGTGTAAGGACGTAATGGGGTGGTTGCCTGGCAACAATGAAAAGATGCAGCAAGCGTTTATTTTTTACCTGTGGCATTTAATTTAAAAAAAGGCTGTGGGGTGTACCTGTATGATCAGCGCCATAGGCTTCCATTCATTCAAATCAGTCGGCAGACCCTTGAAACTCGCACGACAACTGTAATTTATCTCAGTGCACATCAGGTCTGCATTGGCTGATTTTAAGTTCCATTATTGTTCGGTGACAAATGCAGTTCATGTTCAGATTTCCTGAAAAAAAAAGTCTGACCTCCACCTCAAAGCAATAATACAACTTTGACTGTGATGAATTACTGGTACTCGACTCAAGCAGGTTTCAAGAGTTGGCCAGTTATTTTCATGAGCCACAGAAATGAATGGAAAACAACTGCTGCCTGATTGGAGGGAATATAATTTTACAAAACTTAAAACCCGACAGAGTGGTTTGCAGAAGAGTTATCAGTACATTATATGTGTGTTTGCAGTGAATAGACTGAGACATGCACAGTCTCTCAAGGAGAGGTCGAATGATTTATCAGTTTGGCCAATTAGTCAGCGCTGATAGGGTGTTTTACAAACTATCAGCAGTCTTTCTGCTGCCCAAAACACACCTATGATTAATTAAGGAACTACATACAACCCCTCTGCACCTTGTGCCTTACTTTGTGCCCACATTATGCGCTGTTTAAGCAGAAAGAGTGGTTGGACACACCCTGAATGTGCCTGCACTGTGCACAGGTGCTTTACCAGCTTACATCACTCTACAATCTCTCCTGGCATTCTTTATAAAAAGAGCATTTTCTATAGTCTGTTAAAGAACGTAATTTTTAAATGCAGACGTGTGTCAATTTCTTTTTCACTCTTTCAATATTGCAGTAGAGATACAGGGATAAACTGGGATGAAGATGCAAATAACACGTTCTCATTTTCACAGGAGAGTTCATAGAGGACATGTATATCCAATACTGAGCTTCAGTATATGTGGCCACTGTAGGATGTTATTTCTCAAGGACTATAACATCAATATGGCTGCAGCAAGTATTGACTAATCCACATCACTACATAAAAAAACATTCAAACATATATTGACATTTACTCATTTCATTAAGCATACTGGTGAGATGAGTTTCCCCTTACTGGAATACTGTTGTATATTTATGACATTAAAAATGTAAAAGTAGATAAAGAGAAGCAGCTGAGATGAAGATTAAGTTAATAAAAGGCTGAAAGTCAAGAGGATGTCACAATAATTTATACCTTAGACTTACTAATTATTACAGTATAAGTCAGTATAGAATATGTACAATATATTAGTAGTCGCAGTAAAGTGTTTTGTAAAGTTACTTAAAATTTTTGCACTAATAGGAAACAATTCAGGATCCACTTATCAAACTGATAAGTATCAAAGAGAAAGCAAAATGTGTGTAAGTGAATGTGTCTGTGTTTTCTTTATGTTTGCAAATAAGTTTGCCTCAGACAGCCCCTTGAGGGACAAATGAAGTATTTTTGATTTTTCAAAGGAATTAAAACTTATTTTTCTTCTCTAGTCAGCCTCAGCTGTCTGTGCTTTCATTAAATATTTGGCGCCGTGAAATGCTCCTCTACTTCTGCCGTGTGTTTCATTAATACAGCACTGTCCATCAACAGCAAATAAAAGAAGAAAAGTAAGTATTTTTTAAGTGTGCACACTGACTGACCTTCAGTTGTCCTGTGTGATCAAACACACTCAAAATGAGACCCAGTTTGTCCCTCTGGTGTATTAGCCAGGCATTCCTCCCCCTCAGAAAACTCTATAAATTGGTCTTCTGTGCAAGCTTCTCATTAAAAGCCATATTTACATATGTAGCTAGTGGCTGCATTAATTATGACAGGAATGAAGGAGGGAGTCAGGTGTCATATTATAAAGAGTGACAAAGTTTGCATAGGAAGGAGGTTGGATGGATGGGTCAAACAAACACAGGACTTTGACCCAGGAGACAGTTGTTCATCCATCCATTTTCAATTGCTTATCCAAAGCTGGGTCGCTGGGGCAGCAGGCCGAGCAAAGCATAACAGACATCCCTCTCCCTAGCAACGCTTTCCAGCTCGTCCTGGGGGACCCCAAAGTGTTCCCAGGCCAGATGAGATATGTAATCCCTCCGGCGTGTTCTGGGTCTGCCCCGGGGCCTCCTACCAGTGGGATGTGCCCATTCAGTGCTGCTCCTTTGCATCGAAAGGGGTCGGTTGAGGTGATATGGGCATCATCTATCACAGGAGGATCTTGATCAGTTAATGTCCTGTGTAGAGCCAGACGTTAACATTATCTTATTTTACAAAACATACTTATTTTACGTCACACAGCCAATGTAGCATATTTATTTTAACCCAAACCATGATCCAACCTAACCAAGCAGTTTTGTTGCATAACAGCGACCATTCCTCAACTTAAACCATGTGTTTAAAACTGCGACTGTTAGCATGAGGCCTGCTAACGGTACTGTCCAATGGCATCAACGTTACTCTGATAGTCTCCTCTAACCAGTGGCGCCTCCAAGGCTGGGCCATGGCCAGCCTGATAAAATTGCTGAGCCCCCCACTAGCGACTCGTGGCAAAAATAATTGGAGCCATTTTTGTCTTTAGGAAGCTGTGGCCCAGTCATTATTTGAGGTAGCACAAAGATAATGGGGAAACTAGACAACCTAAGCAGTGGTGTAGTGGTAGGTGATGAGCTAGGTTTCTGATGAGGAAGTGGTTTTCCTCTTCTATATATTCCAGTGGTTTTTTGACTGATACTTGGGTATACTGTAAATGGCCAGAAAAAGAGAATTTTTAGAGCGTGTTGGGGCGGCACAGAGTCCAGTCTGACAGAGACAGCATAACAGAATGTGGAGCTCACATCATCAGGATGGTCTTACCAAGCTACCATCTGGCCACCCCATGAAAAATTTACAGCAGGCACCACTGCTTTTAACAGTCTGGATGAAAGAAATTTCTGTGTACTGCACATTAAAAAAGATTTTAACCATCGGCTACTGTCTTTGTGTGGACCCACATCTTACAAGTTAAAAATCTTTTCTTTTCATCCAAATGGTTAGAAATGTCTATGTGGATTCTGACATACCATTTATTCTGGATAAACGGATGCTTACACATGTTACCCAAATGTATTGCTAATGCAAATACATGATGGTTTTGGCACAAACTCAAAACCTGCTCACAGTTAGTCTGTGCAGTAGTGTGGAACTGTGACACAAGTTTTGTCCAAGCAGACTTCAGTTGAATAAGCGTCATTCTGCTGATTACCTAATGTGACTGAAATATACTGCAGGTTTTTTTTTGCTGTCAGTCAAAGCAAAGCACTGTCACATTAAAAGCAATGTGACAGTGCTCTTTCACGCACCCACTTCCACTCACCCTTTTTCATAATCTTTCCAAGGCCGTCTCTCACAGCTTTTCAGCGCTGCGTGACACACTCTGAGCTCACACCGTATGCTTTTTACCTTTCAGATGAGCCATGTAATGGAGACAAATCCATCTTCTGCCAAATGGAGGTACTTGCGCGATACTGCTCCATTCCAGGCTACAACAAACTGTGCTGCGACTCCTGCAGCAAGCGCAGCGGGGCTCTCTCTCTGTTCTCCGAGGCGGCTGAGACGGAGGAGCATGTCCGCTTCGGGTCAGCCTCCCAGCTGCTTGAGACATTAACAGCCTCTGTAGTGGCCAACGGCACTCGCATTGGTAAACAAGTCTCAGGCAAAGGCTCCCCCTCATCAGGCAATGCTGTGAAACACGTCACCACCCCTGCCCCGCTGAAGAAAACCCCGTCAAAGATCACTACAGCACCACGGCGGGTCCCGCGCCACATGGGTCTCGGCGGCAGGAAGCTGCCTGCTATGGCGCCATCTCCCCTGGTGGATCCCACAGAGGGTCAAAGGTCGAATGGCTTGAGAGATCGGTGGCCTTCAGCACACTCTGAAGTGGAGAGATGAAAGTGACGCCCTTCCCCCCTTTAGGACTCTTTATGTACAGCAGATAATCCAGCTTCATCCTGAGTCTTCTCACGCCAAAAAACACCACACAGAGAGAAACGGAGAGACAGAGAGAAAAGTGCTGGTTCACTTTAAGAATTTCCCTTCCCGTTTGCCCCTTCATATTGACTTTTAATATGATATCTTACAGGGAGCTTCCAGAGTATATTGTTACTTTAACAGCCGTGCTGCTTTGCTTTCATACATTTCATAGAAAGGACAAAATAATTCAATCATTTTGAGGTAAAAGGGGCACATGGTCTGAAGGGAATTTTTATCCATGTAAAATGAAAAGCTTAATGAAACACCGCTTCGGTAGTTCATAGTTAATAATATTCGGGGCACAAAATAGCCAAAGGACAGATTAATACTCAAAGGAAGCATCTATTTTTACCACACTGGCTCCAAACTTGTATCAGTAGATATTACAAAGAAATGGCTGCTCAATTCCAAACAAACCTTTTTGACCCAACAGGTCTTGAAGCTTTCTTTGATGTCACCTACAGTAACAGGTGCAGCAAGGTGTCTGATTGCTCTTTCTCTGGTCTTGGTATTTAATGAATTGGGCCCCTTGTGTCTGCAGAGTATTGCAGCAGATCCTCCAGCAAAACCTCAGCAGACAACAAGAGGGAAAATGTCAACAGTTGCGGCCATTACAGCTGATTCAATTTGTGAAAATATATGCAGACTGCACCTGTAGAAAAGAAACAGACACAGGAAATGCTGTAGAAATGCATATTACACTTGTGGGTGTTAAAAAAAAGTTACCTTTGTCTCTCTGTTGGTACATCCTAGATGCTTTGCATTTGATTAACATAGAATAGCGGCTTCATGCAACTAATGAGATGCCGACATGTCAGATCTCTAGACTGTCACCTTCGAGCTGGATGGGAGGTTTAGTTTGCTATGAATCTATGAAAGAGGAAGATGATGGACAAAAAGGTTTAAAAATATATATATCATAAACGGATCATCTGAAAATCCCCTTTTTACTTGAACATTACAAACTGCCATTTTCTTGCCAAAAAGTGTAAGCCTAAAACTTGACTTAGAAAGATTTGAGCTGTCCCAGTACTTGAGGAGTCACTGCATACACAAAATCAAACACCGGACTTTGTACGGCCACATATGGAAAGTGGCCACACCAGTGAACCCATTGGGGAAATGGTTTTAGATGTATAGATTGTTTTTTTTGTTTTTGTTTTTTTTTTTTTTAAAATATATCCAGCAATGTCTGTTAAATGGCGCTCTACAGTTTCTATGGAAATGGGTATTTATAAAGGTTCCTGTAAATACTGTACATGAAAATATCAGTATTATTTTAAGAAGCTGAGGATACTTCAAAAACCATTTTAATCAGTTATAATAACATATTATTCCTGATGTTTACAGTTTCAGCAGCGGTGTTAAATGGACATTAACAATGCACAATCTCACTCTAAATGCTGGTGCAAAGTTCTCTAAGAAATGTTTTAAAAGACACATTTTGAGAAAGATGCATGATTGTTTTCCTTCCAAGAGATAGATGAGAAGTTTGTTGCCAAGTCTGTATCTGCACGGTAAATTTGAAGCTTCAGCCAGGAGACAGTTAGCTTAGCTCAGCATAAGTTTAAAAGCATGCCTATAAAGCTCACTAATACATGTTATTGTTCCTTCGTTTGACACAAACAAAACCAAAGTGTGAAAACAACACAAAATGATTTCTAGCCTTTGGACACAGCCAGACTAGCTGATTCCCTCTGCATTTATTCTTTGTGCTAAGCTAGCATCTCCCGACTGATCATATTTAAGGTGCAGACATGACTGGCATCAATCTTGTCTAATTTTTGGCAAGAAAATGATTAAAGCACATTTCCCAAAATGTCCAACTATTCCTTTGAGAAGCATCGTTTACACGTTACATCACCCAGCCTTTAAGTTTTAGCTAAATCAGAAGTTTCTATGGTGCTAGCCATCAACCTTTGACTCTTTGTTTTGCTCTCCTTGCCAGTGTTTTTGCTCACAAAGGTTGAAGTTGTTAGGTCAAAGAAGGGAACTATGTAGGGAACAAATTTGATTTAATATCAGGGGTGTAGCGCTGCTGGAGTGCAACATAAACAACACTCCGTAACTTTTCTTTTCCTCCAAGTGAGGAAATAGAATAAGCGCGGTTCGCATAATCTGAAATCCATCTACATTTTTGAATCACCTGAAGATCCAATCATCACGAAGGGTATGTTATGAATTAATAGTTCTCATATTATCATTAATCATGCATAGAGTCACAACATCAACTAATGCAAGTGACATGCAAGAAAGCATTCCACCATAAAGCAGTCGGCAGCTTCTAGTAGCCTTGACTGGCACAGTGACTACAGCAAGTCATTACAACCTACTACAACCATGGTTTTGCCCAATACTAGTTAGCTGGATGTTTGTCTGACGACTACATAACACTCTCAATATGATGAAACTATTCATAAAGTTTATCTAACATTTGATCATGTGGTCAGTTATAGTTCACTAATGTATGTAATCGAGCCACAGTTCAACTTAATTTATATTAATAGCAGGTATAAACAGGCTCATAGATGGACTCAGGTACCTGAACAAACAGCACTACACCCCTGCTCATTACTGTACTGTATGTTATATACAGTATGCCCATGTTCGTCTTGAACAGACTAAAAAAGGAAGTGAGTTTTTCACCATGCACCTGAAATATGTTGTAAAATCTCTACTCTGATGTTTCCATGAAAGACGCAAAAACTCTTGAAAATGTTTAGTGTTTGATTTGCAGATTATTTACCACAGTGACATATGCTGTCAAATTCCAACTCACTTAAAGCTGCATTAAGCGTTTTTTGACCACTAGGGGGCAGAAAGGCTCCCAAACACACTCACAGAAACAGAGCGACGTGAGACTCCCATTTAATTATGTTACTGTCCACCTGATGAATGTAAGTCAAGTATTCACTCTCCTTTTAGCTCTGTTTTGGTCTCTACCAGCTCCTGAGGGAAATACCTGCCTCTGTCTTCACCAGCTACTTGTTTATTTCAGCTCTCTGCTGTTTGGTGCTAACATACACTCGGCTCTTTGATTTTTACCTGGGGGAGTAAACGAGAGCCAAACCAACGTGCTATAAGCTGTGAAGAGCTGCAGGTGTTTTTCTCTCAGGTGGTCCAGCGCTGTGAGCGATCCTTTCACAATACACAGTCATCTGATTCATTTTTAATATCAAAAATCTCGCTTAATGGAGCTTTAAGCACATCACAACCATTCACATTCAGTCTGAATAAGGTTTTATTGTACATGATGTGTTTGCAGGAACAAAGCCTCATTGTGAGCAAAAGAGTTTTACTGTACGTGGAACATGTTTTTTTTTCCCAAAGTATTTCCTAAATGGCTTTTTATGGTGGAAGAAGGTTCAGGAGAGAGAAAGCTATTTATTTAAAAAAAAAAATCCTCACAACCACCATGCATCTGACTGCAATAGCAAAGACACAGTTTTGTGTTTTCAGCAAAGAAATAATAACTATTCACACTCACTCCTGTGTGCCAATGTATAGTACATGTATATAGCATTGAGTACATAAATATTTATTGAAAGTTAAAGGGTTCTGCTTTGTTTTTACAGTATGCGCGGTGCCAGCTGGTCAATAAGCTGCAGCAGATAAACCATTGAATCACAAGTTTTCCAGCACATTTCAAAAATTTTAAATGGATTTCTACTTTTAAAAAATTAAAAAAAAAAAAAAAAGAACGTGATAGATTAGGAATTACATTGTTTTTTGCAAACAATTAGATGTAAATATACATGCTCAATTTTGAGATGTTTTACTTGTCAGAAAGCTGTTTTTTCACAGCTGTTGTGTAGAAGTTATTAACAGAGCTGTTGCATCACAGCGACATGTACTGACCAGACAAATGCTTTATTTTAACCAATAAAACATTAATAGTGTAGTACCAGTAAACCAGTAAAGTTTGTTTTTTATGCTGTTTGTAGTGTCAGTATTGTCTAACCATTTTACATTTCCTCCCTTGTTCTTTTCACATCTTTACTCGCTGCCTATACAACATTGCTGCTAATGTTATACAGAGCTAGTAATGATAAAGTAGGGTAGTTGTAGATGTTACATTGACAATCCCTGAGCCTCAGACAGATATTACTGCATAGGATTCTCCATGTACTGTATCAATACCCCTGTGCTATCCGTGCATTGAAGTATTACGATTGTCGTGACTGTCAGTCAGTCACTCTCTGCTCTATTCGCTTTTCTATGTATTTGTGTAGATTGAAGTGTACACTACTGATGCTGTTTGTTGTAATGGGGAGCACATAGCAATAAAAGATATGATAACTACTCTGATTTCTTGCTTTCGGACTTCCTTTGCCATCATTTCTACATCTGTGAGGTTCAGTTCGGCAGCAGTAAAGAAAAGATTAAAAAACGGGTAAATCCAATCATGTATAATAAGTCAAGTTTGAGATTTTAGCATTTTTATGTGACAGCTGTGGCCAGCAACATCATGTCTTCAGGTTGTCCATCCCATTTTTCCGAATAAGATATCTCAAGAATACCTCAAAGGATTTTTTTCAAATTTGGCGCAAACATCCACATAGACAAAACGCTGAACTGATAAGATTGTGGCAGTCATAGGGCAAAGGTTAAGGTCACTGTGACCTATCTTTTTATAAGCTCCCGACCTCATCTGCATGCTGTGCCCAGGAATGTCTCGGACACAACAAAATAAGGTTCTGTCTGCAGATAAACTCGCCACCAAACACTTCTAGGGGGTCACAAGTGAAGATTGAGAGGGGTATTAGTCTATGCATTGTTTTTTTAATCCTGCGTAGAATACCTGTAATGTTACTTTAAATTTTCTCAAGACAGCTTTAGTAAGCTCAAGGCTAACGCTAAAGCTATGATGTCACTTACATGCACAAACCAGATTTGTACTGATAAACAGTACAAAAACAACAATTGGCTATATTAAAGCCAAAAACAAAATACATAAAGACTTTTTTAAAACTAAATTATTAGCAAACATTTAAAAGGACATTCATGCATTTAGTTACACATGCAGTTATAGCTAAATTAAAGAGTGTTACCGCAAGATCTAGGGGCAATGCAAGGACATTACACAGTCAGGCGACACAGAGTACAGTCGGACTAGCATGCAGATAGTCATGCAGGTGACACACAAACACTATGCAGAGCAGGTAATAAACATTATATACAGGGACGAAGCAAAGCCAACTCACGATCATGCATTGCACAGGCAAGCACACCAGGAGACAGTCAAGAACAGTCAGGCAAGCGGGCAGGCATACAGGGTTGGGCAGCTGCGACAGGGCTAGTTAATCTCTCAGTCCTTGACTTCCCAGCCCACTCTCTGAACCTGTTGGCTGTAGCCTGATGATGGTAAACCCTGGGGGCATCAGCCAGTATTTCAGGAGGGTATATAAAAAAGCATAGTAGTCGTGCACATCCAAAAACCATTCGGGGCAGCTGCTGGACCAATTAAAGATAGCAATAAACACAAAGACAGGTGTGCACACTGTAGCTCCCTTCAGTGCAATGTATTAGCACAAGCACAAGTGACTTTTCAAGCTAATGCTCTTCTTCAGCCTTTGAGAAATACGATGTAGTCAGTCAAGACTTGCTTTTTCATGCAATTGTCATTGTTTACAGTTCAACTAGCAACTTGAGACAGGCCGAGACAACATTTTGCTAATCTCTGTCAACAGATATCTGCATATGAATGCAGATACATTTTTAAAAAGCGATTAAAAATCAAAGTCATTTTAACAGAGGTGGAGGTTACCTCTTGGATATCGCTTTGGCTGGCTGGCTGTGTAACCCTTCAGATATCACTCTGGTTACAGAGTATGGTGGAGACTTTAAAGCACCTATGTTGAGAGGAAATAACTCAGGTCGAGGTGTCTGATGATACTATTTTCTATTTTGGAATAATTCCCACTTGGAGCTGTAGTTTCTGCCGGCAGAGCAGTGTATGTGGGATGGACCCACAATAAACTAAAGTGTGTGTGTTTATGGTAATGAGGGAACATTTCACCCAATGCTACAGTGTGACTCACTGATGTATTTTTAATGATATCTGGATGGAGCAACAATGGAGCTCTGCGGCACAGAGCGAGAGGATATGTCAGGCTTTGGTTACACTGACAGTACATGTTAGTCTGCTCAACTAATGCTGGTTCTGGTCTTTTTATTTGATTTGTTTAAGATGTCAGACATATACTTGAAATAGAAAGCAGCACTTGAGAGTGACAGATGTGCAGTGAAGTGTAAATTACACATCTTAATTATTTACTCAAACCTGTGGCCTCCCTAATTGTTTGTTAACAGTGTTGTGAGCTTATTTAATTGCTCTTCTGTTTTCTTGTGTATCAACAGTGGATGTTTCTGCTTATGGTCAGCCATTTATTCCCAACAAACTGCTTCCACTTCCTGTACATAAGAAGAAAGAAAGCAAATGTAAATGATTTCATCGAGTCCCTACACAGCTGCTGTAGTGTTTGGTCACGTACATCAGCAGTATGTGCTTAAACATATGAAATGTGAAGCTTGATCACTGGAGCACCGTGCTATGTTTACTTGAAAACTGAATGATATGCAAATAACACTGGTGCAGTCACAGACACAGAGCTAGTTCACCTTTCTTTATGAACTGATTCTTGACTGTTTATCTAACTGCGCGGCTTCACAAAGGCATTAATTACACCTTTACTTCCAGCAGCAGCTCAGGGTTAAATCTCATTTCCTTTCCGAACGATAAACACTTGAGTTCTGAATGACTGAAACAAGATCTTTTCAGATGTCACAGTACTACTACGGGGCTATCTAAATCCGTACGTGTGCAGCATGTTCATATTCTCTCTGAGTCATTGGCTACGTTTTTATTCAGATGTCTTCACAGAGATGCAGGTGCTGCCTGTGTTGAAGATCAGGTGTCTAAATCAGGCTGTGGTACAGTTACAGCATGACAGCAAGTAACATCTCAAATTAATCAGTGTTATTTTGTGTTAAAATAGAAGAGACAAAGCATCATGTTTGGTCCTTGACACCACAAGGACATATATTGTGGATTGTATGTGAATGCTTTATTTTAATTAAAATCATGGAATATTACACATAATTGCAATCATCGCCTCCCTTTCCTTAATCAGTCCTCTACTGCTAAATCAATGTTGACATTTGCTGCACTGATCACATCTGTGACTGATTAAGTTTATTGATTTTCACCCAACTATGGTTGTAAGAGCTCATTGACATTTGGAATCTCACACATGCGTTGCACTCTGTGTAGCATGCAGAGACACATCTGGGGGAAGCTATTCTGAGGCGAAGGAGGGGGCGTGGCTTCTGGGGCTCAATGCCTGAATGCTTTTTCAAAAGCCCCAAATCTATAAAATACATTCAACTCTGTGCCAGTCACATAATCACATGCACTCAGTGGTTTTTATTACTGTGTTATTCACTAAAGAAATCTTACTATATAATGACCAAAACGCTGTCTGTGTGTCTGTTCCACGTTTTTCTCCTCACTGACTTGGTCAATCCATGTGAAATGTGGCACAGTGGTAGAGGGTCATGGGAGGATTCCAATGAAGCAATATTACATCAATCGGCCAAAGGGGGGCGCTATAGTTACCGACTGAAATTGCAAACTTTGAATGGGCATATCTCATGCCCCGTATGTCATAGAGACATGACACTTTGCACAGAGATGCCTCTCCTCATGAGGAACACATTTGCCTCAAGAACCCATAACTTCCGCTTATACAGATTTTCCGCCATTTTGAATTTTTTGAAAAACACTTAAAATCAATCTCTTCCTAGGAAGTTTGAGCGATCTGCATGAAACTGGGTGAACATAATCTAGGGACCAATATCTAAAGTTCCCTCTTGGCAAAAGTTGGAAAACTTACTAAAACTGAGCTTCTATAAGGCAATGAATATTGTGGAGGGCGTGGCCCATCACATAAAGGTGTATAACATCTCAAGGGTTTCACCCATCACCACGCAACTTTGTAGGCATATGACCACACATAATCTGAGGGGACCCCTCCATTATTGACCCCATCAAACAAAATGGGGGCGCTAGAGAGCTCATTTCTTATCTAGGCCTAACTGTCATATCTACTTTTATTAAACTTGGTAGATATGTAGAACAGGACGCCTCAAGGTGACTGGAGAAATTTAACTCTAATTGGCAACTGGGTGGCGCTATAACAACAGAAAAATGCTTAAAAATGGCTAAAATGCGACCGATCGCTGTGGCTCCCCCTGTGAACCAATGTTGTTGGGTTTTTTTCTAATTTTTGGTATGACTAAGTCATGGTATGGTATGCTGTACTCACTGGGTATGGACTAGTATAATATTACTGAGTACATTTTCTTCTGTTGGACCAATATTCAATTCAGAGTTTTAAAGACCACATTTACTTGATGTAAGTGATCCTTGATTTGCAGTTAGGGACTATTCTTTACTTATCAGAGGAGTGATGTGTTTAACACTTACTGAAGCTACAAATCTTTTTTCTTGATCCTTCCTCACTGGCAGAAAAAGCATGACCTTCCCGCCATCCTGAATTAGTTATTAGATTTTTAAAACCTACTCATTGATGTTTGAAAGTTAAAAGTTGAAGACAAATTCTGTTATGCTATTGACTTTGTTCTGGAGTTTTCTGTCTGTGTTCATTGTTTCACATTATTCTTTTATGTTTAATCTGCTTCCTGTTTTTCTTTTGTAGGTTCTCTCCTCATGTGTTGTGTTGACAGACGTGCAATAGATGTCGTACAGAACAGATCATCATAATAAATTTGCAGTAATCCATATGACAACATAAAAGAGACAGAGAGAGAAACTGAGACAGAGAGATAAGCAGGGCAGACGGTAATGTCACCTGTCTCATTAGTCCCTTCCTGTTCCCAGAGTCTTCCCTTCACACATGTTCTGTTTTAGTCTTGTTTGCTCCACCCTAGTGTTCCCTTCCACACCCTTGTTGTTAGCCAATCTCCATTTCCCTCCTTTTGCCCGTGTTCTCCCTCTCAAACTGTCTCGTTACTGTGATTCTCTGTATACTGTATGTACCTGTGTGTTCCCCTTTGTTCTTTGTCAGTTGGTCCTGCTTTCATCACTGCGTTCTTGGTGTCATTTCCTGCCTGGTATCTTGTGTTTGGGTGACACAAGATAAAGTGAGTTTGATGAAACATCACGATTTTAAGCTCGGATTTTGTTATGTTTTCTGATGGAAGCGTTCGTCAGGTGTGATGTGTGATGTACATGATGTGTTCAGGGACCGTTGGAAATATGAAAATCCAGTGATAATTTCTGTTTTTACTGTCTCTGGCTATGATAAATGGTGTAATAGTTTTCTTTGATTTTTAAAGAAAACACGCATTCTCAACCAAACATCTGCAGTACTTCAGTGACAGGCTGTCTGCACTGTTTTGCGTCACCTCCACCTTCTCGTTCAAATATGGTCACTTCTGGCTCCAAAAAAACAACATGGCAACAGCCAAAATGCTGAATTTGAGAGCCCAGTCTCACTCCATGGTCGTCTAAACCCGGTGCTTGGGCAATGACAAAAAAACACGTTCTCTAACGCTGGCATGTTACATGGCTAGTTGCCGTTAAAGTTTAACAGTGCCCAGCGGCTTCAGGGGGAATCGCGGCAGGACAAGGATGAAAAATAAGGCTGCAAAGTCCAAGTGGGGCGGGCAGGTGGGGTGGTGGATGTGTCCAACAAACACTGACTTTCACCTGAGAGAGCGGTGTTTGTGTCCCATAAGATTCTAGCAAACCTAAGTGCATTTTGAAAGAAGACAATGCACGTAACAGGCAGAACTTGACACGGCTTCTCAGAACATCAGCATCCAACGCGCCCAGGGTACCTTGCACATCGTATGTGGACGTGGAAAGTCCATGACCATCAATATGTGACGAGGTCGGAGTGAGAATGTGTTGTGTTACTCATTTTAATTATATTTCTTCTGTAAAACTTAAAATATCAAGCAGCGTTGCATAGTTTTGTTTAGCAATGTGTTATATTTCTTCTTTGAATCTGTAAATTACAAAAAAAAAAACAAAAGTCAAACAACAAAACAGAATATGCACATCTCCCTGTGTGTTTGCCTTTCTGCAGCATTTAATAATTTGTCTGCACAGCATGATTCAGATTCTGGTTATTATAATTCTGACAGCATCAACAAAAGCTCAGTGTGCCTGAAAGCTGTAGAGCAGCAACTATCTCCCCAGTTTTAAAATCCATTTACACTTTATGCAATTGCTTATATTGTACATAGTATGCAGCTAATATGAACAACAATAATCCAATAGTGGATAAGTCTGGTTGGCTATTTCAGCCTTTTAATAGGGATCTAGATTATTTCCAACAGCGATGTAATTCCCCCAATGCAAACACTTTTCTGGTTTACTGTACTGCTGCAGATTTTTTAAAGCTCAGATCAATGGGATGAGCTGCAAAATGGATTTCTATACGACATGATTAAGTGGAAAATAAGTCCAAATGCATAGGAAGTAAGTTTACTGCCAAGTACAAAAACATTATTATTCCAGCTCAGCATTCTCAGTCTGCTCAGCAGTGCAGTGCATCTTTTCTGAGACGCTGAGGAGAGACATAGATAATAATAAAATCCTAGAAAAAGTACCACGGCTGGAGACATCAGTGCATGTAAGCCTCTGAGCTCTCCTGAGAAATGAGATGAGACAGAGGAGCCCAGGACGCAGAGGCAGAAGGAAAGGAGGATGACACACAGCCAGGGGGGCGGATTATAAGTGAGAACACAACGTCTAGTCTGATTAAAGCGACATAAAAGAATGATGTTATTACCTTTTGTTATGTTTCTTTTCGAGCAAAGAAACATGCGGCTTACGTGTGTGACTTACTTCCATGTGTTGCTTTTGCTACTGTATGGCGCTCACAGCGTCTGACACCGAGCTGGTAGCCACTGTGCACGTCTGATAAGGGCTGATCCTCTGAGCTGACACACTATAAACTACTTTGCACTTTGGGTGGCTGCTTTTGGCAAATGTTGCAAAAGTGGGACGTAAGCCCACTGTAGCGATGCCACAAGCCTGCGCTGATCTTACACTTCCTGGCTTGACATCTCAGCACGTTCAGATGCTTTTTAGTCTCTTCTTATCATTGGCTGATGGATCGACATGTCAGCTGCTGTAAGGAAGTCTAGATTGTGCCTCAGTACTTTCTATTTCAATCACAGCTACAGATCATATGAGCAGTGCAGCCCAGTCGGCAGAAGGAAATGTTGGCGTTTTATATTTCTGTAAAACCAAAATTTGATACTTTCGCAGGTTTCTTATGAATCATGTCAGCGTATTTAAAGTGACAAAGTCTCTGAGCTGACTGGTGGAGGGATGGCCACTTATCCAGACCAACAAAACCAGACAAAACAAAACAACAACACCAGCTGTGTTTTAATCAGTCATTGCTGTGTTTCCAGCAGATTTTTAGCCCCCTACCATGGGTGTTTTCTAGCAAGCCCTTACTGTGTTTCTTGCAGGAAATGTCTTGGTAAAAAAACAGTTGTTTTTACCATGAAAGTTCTTGTTATGGCAACATTACTGTGTTTCCTGCCGGGGTAGTTGCACGAAAGAGGCTGTATTTTCACTGTACATACACCGGGACCAGTGGCACAAAAAGCGGTTGAGTTGGCTGAGTTTTCTGTCAGGATAGTGGCGTGACAGCTGTTGTTTTTGACGGAGACATTACTTTATTTCCTGCCAGAGTAATGGCACAAAAGAGGTTGTGTTTTCACAGAGACTTTACTATGTTTACACCAAGACTAGTGGCACAAAAAACAGTTGCTTTTTATCAAGATATCTCTGTGTTTCTGGTCAGGATAGTTGCATGGAAGTGGTTGTTTTTATGGAGACATTACTTTGTTTCCTGCTGGAGTAGTGGCACAAAAAGTGTTTGTTTTGTTACAGAGACATTGCCGTGTCTCCTGCTAGGATAGGGACACTAATGCGGTTGTTTTTTTACTGAGACATTAATGGCTTCTCCAGCTGTGATTGTGCCTCCAAAACTGGGTTTTTAAGCCCAAACATGACCTATTCCTGACCATAGCCAAGTGGTTTGAGTGCTTAAACCTAATCACAAGTTAACCATAGCATTGTTGAAATGTGAAGCTTCAACACATACATAACGTACACATGTAATATATTTGTGGTGTTCAGAAACATACAACACCAACATTGTTTCTGGTGATTGAGTCGAGTGGTGTCATAGTTGCAAATAAATGCTCGCACATTACGTGTGAACATGCATACACATGTTTCTCAGGAAGGAACCATTGAAATGACTTAATGACATGGTGACAATGGTGCTTAGAGTACCCACATTTACTTATTGATGTGTTTTTTAGTGTGTGCTACTATATACTTGCCCCAGTGCATTTATCTGACAGCTATTGTTACTAGTTACTTTACAGATTATATTTTTAATTTAAAAATGCATTTGATACATTTACTTAATGAAATGCACTTTTATAAATTAAACCAGTGCTTCTAAACCTTTTTTGGCTCGTAAAATGGTTTCACTTCAGTAACTGCTCATTTCCAATGAAGTGATGTCATCTCACATTACCCCAAGAGCAAAGATAAGAAACAAGTCCACAACATAAATGAATATAGATACAGCAGAACTTTGTTTTTACATCTCTCCTCTCACAGTAATCGTCTCATGACCTCGCAGATTTATCTTGTGACACCCTGGGAGGGACCCAACCTAACTCTGAAACCACTGGATTATGCCAGGCAACCGAACTGTATATGAAGTTGTTGAAACTAGCTTCACCTCGAGCAGCCAAGACAATAAAATGCATCCGTCACTTTTGTTTTTCGTGGCACTATCCTCGCTGAAACACAGAGACAGATTGCTGCAAAACACCCACCTGTGGAGCCTAAAAAGTTGCTGGAAACACGGCGATGACTCACTCAACGGTTCTGTCATTTGTTGGTCTTGAACAGTGTTCTGTTGCTTGGCAGGGATCTTGCTTAGGTATCACACCGTCCACTATCCCCTTGACCTCCTGATGACAAAAATCTGCCATATTGCCATATGAATCAGCCACAAGGTCATTTTTTCTGCATGAGTGCTTTTACTTTTGATACTTAGGTACATTTTTCTTTGAATATTTCTGTAATTTAACTTATGTACGATGCTTATCCTGCACTTGTACATGCCTTTTTGCACAGGTGTAGTGTAGATTTCCTTATTTAGAACATGCATTTGTCCCCGCAAATAAAAATATGAAATGGCATAAGAATCACCAGAACACAGGAAATGATGTGTTTGATGCTCAAAGTTTTGTGTCCAAGCCCCCCGAACCCAACAAATGTTGAAACAAAAGCTACAGCCTTTGTCTGTAAGTGTTGTAGTCCAGGTCTGTGTTTCATGCCTTGGACCTCTTAGTTCCAATTCATGGAAATTGTAATGCCACAGACCACCTAAAACTAAGCACACATGCAAGAGCTGCGTCATCGTCATCATGACTCCATGGTTGCCGTGGTTACTGTTTGCATCCAGCCAGGGGACGGATGAGTGTTTTTGTATCAGCTGAATTTGCAGCGTGCGCGGCCAAAGCAGCAGTCCGTCCCAGTGGCAGGCAGGCGGCCAAGTGTGGCTCAGCGTGTGTGAACATTGGCGTGACAGTGTCTCTAATTGCGTAAACCCCTCTGAATGAGGAGAGAGCTTTGCCAAAGCGCTTCCATGAGATGGTTTGGCTTGGAAGACATGTGATGGGCTTCTTGACAGACTCTTGGCTGAACAATGATGGTTACATTTGATGAACATCTGTGATTAGACTGATGACTGGTTGTGCTTTATGAGCTGAGAGAACAGCAAGTGCCAATCTCAAATGAATTCTGAGAGAAGCTTGTTTTTCCTAATGCAACAGTTCAGTCATTCAGTTTGTTACTGTCTGTTCATGTGAGTTGAAAAACCAGTGATCTTTGTATGTAACTGTCACAAGGCGGAAGAGCTAGTTTTATTGTTGTCTTTTCTGTATGATTTTATATTTTGCTGTGCTTTTATGTGTTTCATGTTTTACTGCTTTTATTTGCATGCCTTTTTTTTTTATAATCCTATAGTTTTAATTTTAGTAAGTTTAACTTCCTGCTGTGGTCCCACTTCATTAGTGCCAAATAACCTGCACCTGGCAGAAAAGTCTTTTACAGATGGACAATGAAGCCGCCCAGCCAGACGAGACTGTTCTGGATAACAATTAGTGAAGTGGTGGAGAGGAGGACTTCAGCGACAAAGGTGCAGTAATGAAGAGACAAGGTGAGGCCAGGTGAGGTGAGGTCGGATTGGGGGACAGCCAGGGAAAATAGCCTGATTGGACAGCTTGAGAGGAGCACCAAAACTGGAGCAGAAGAACCATGAAGGAAGCAGCACGGCAGTCAGCAGTCTATCCAGGGGTGGTCCACTGACAGAGGCCAGTGCAGTGCAAAGCTCTGAGTGAGTATCTCCCACCTCGACACAGATGTTGCGGGTCATAGTGCTGTGGACCAGTGACTGCTGGTGAGCTACAGTGTCGCGGCGCCATTTTGGCCAGATAACCCTGCCTGACTGAGATAATGGGTGCGGTTACATGATGGCCTCTCATTCGGAATGACATAAGTCTGAATAAAATCATTCGGAAATAAGGTTTTTCCAGGTAGTTTACATGGGAAATATTCATTCCGAATGAGAGTTTATACAGAAATCAGTTTAATCGCCTTTTAATCGCCTTTTTCGGGTCCGCGCAAGGTTTGGGGCAGGGAAGGAACTGTAGTCCTCGCTCCGGATAACAAGATGCTTGACGCCATTCTTAGTGCCTTTATCAGGCTTGTTTTGCTTATATTCTTGAAGCAGCAGTACAACAACAACAACCTTGTTCTGTTAATGCTTCGTCTGTTGAGGAGGAGAAGGGAGGTAGATGACCGCTCGGGACCATCTCTTGGTTTTAGAAACTGCCATCTTGTCACACGCGCGCTATATACGTCATCGTCAATTTTCAATTGCATTGGCCATTTTCATTCCGAATCAGGTGTTTACAAGATCACTTTTAATAGGAATGAACTTTCATTCCAAATGAAAAGGGAATCAAACTGTCCATGTAAACGCACAGCTGATTGTTTTAATCCTCGAGCTGCTTCCCTGGACATTTTTAAAAACATTTTTACTTGGGCCTTTTATATTTTTTATTTTTTTTATGACTATTCCCTGCTTTTTAGTAAATAGTATTTCAGTATTTCAACTTATTGTCTTTAAGGGTCTTATCCAGTTTTAGTACTGTAACCATTTTAATCTTTGTAATTAATGTTTGTAACTTCACCTGCACTCCTTGGTTATTTCAGAGTTTCTCTCCACCCAATTTTAAAATCTACAATACTCTACCCCCTCAGGTTACTGAGAGTAACCTGTTTTAACCAAGGAGTCATTTTAACCATGATGATGATGTCTGTTTACCCTGGCGCCCCTCAGCTGCCAAAGTTTACAGGCTTTAGTGATGACTTGAAATACAATGGATTCAATCTTTCATAACACTTTTTAAAAAATTATTATTACATAACAAACCTGCTATCTCGCCTCTTGGTTACGTGATCCATGTCTTTCCTAGACCTGGTGAAGATTAAGTTCTCACTGCAGGGTTCAAGTGCAGAGTTCTTCAATCACTGACTGCTTTAAGAATTTATCCTGTCTCTCCTCTGATTAGTTATTTAATATCTTGTATAACATGGCATATTCTGCCTTTTATCCATTAATCTTTGTAGATTTTTAAACTTTTTTATTAGTTTATTTATCTTAATTCTTACTATTTATTATATTTTTGCAGTAAGTGATGTATTTCTATATATGTGTAAATATACATCTGAATACTGGGGTATGTGACTACATGTATAGGCTCTATGTATGAAAATGCAAGCCATATATTATAGCACTATAAACTATGGTGAGCTACAGTAGCTCACAGGGAGTAGGAGTGGAGAGGGATTTAGTAAGAGATGTTTGGGTCTTATAGGTTCATTATTCCATTCCTTGTGATGCTAATGTCTCTGTTACTGTATTTGTCACAGCAATTGCCAACACCCACTCCAGGTGTTCTTCTAGTTGAAGATATATAATAGATGTCTTGTGTACACAATAGACCAACAGCACAAAATTACAGTATATAGACATTCAGGATGACAGAATTATAGATAGACTATTAACATATATGAGGATTATGGATCCAGTAGGATGTCAAGCAGCTTTGAAGCGTCTCCAAACAGACACATTAGTGTTCCCAATCCCAGTGCCGTCCTGGAAATAAAAAAGATTTACAGTTACACCAGCAGTCTGAGTAAATCTTTACTAAAACCATCAGCTCTGCTGGATGTGATGCGCTGACTCACCTGATGACAGGCCCTCTAAACTCTAGCAAACTTTGACAATCTAATATGACACATGGAAGGCACACAGACAGATTCGGCTCACTCTGCCTCACAGAGCTCCAAAAGTGCTGTCGTGGTTTTAATATGAGATCTACTCAGCACACCGCTGGATGTGTTTGCAACTCTGCAGGTGTTGCTAAATAATAATGGAAAACATACTTCATACAAGCTTAAGTGCATTCCTGAGTGGCACACAGTGAGTTAAGGTGACATCCGTAAACCATTTTGCAACATTGTGGATTCTCTGACACTGAGCTGCAGCCACTCAGGGAGAAATCCTTCATGCACGCAGCAGAGAAACTCATCTCTTCACCGAGCCCCAGCGGACAATGACGCAATGCAAACGGTGCACCTGTCACGGTGTTCATTAATTATTCATATCCTCATGCATCAACATCGTATTCTAGCAGGTTCATTTTCAATCTGTCAAATTTCATTCAGGGAGATCAGTGTGGGAAATCAGTAACTAATGTAGAAGTGGTCAGCTCTTCATTACGAGCTCGATCATAGGCACGCTCTGCTGGTGACACCAAAGCAGCTGAAGATGGATTTTCATCATGAAAACAAAGTGCTTTACTGACAACAAATAAATCAATAAATGAGGAGAAGTTGTCTCCTGTTGCCTCTTAGACCTCCATCGTGGTTTCTCATTGATCACCTCCCTCTGGTTTGGTGGTTGGTCGCTGCATATCGGCTCATTCGCCGCACTGAGGCATAATGTTCCAGGGCTAAATTTGGTCCAGTATCTCACCTTATTCTTTCCGTCTCAACTGAAGGATGGGTTCACAATTTTTCAGGTTAGGTGCCCACATGAACAGATTTTACTTGCTGTAATCATTCCTCTGGTTCATACTGGACAGTTAGAGCTCCCTCTCTAATGTGATTTCAGTGTAAGTGATGGGGGACAAACTGCACAGTGCTAGTTCGGTGCAGAAGTACACCCAAATTTGATCTTCCTTAGCAGCCCACAAGCTAGAACCAGATGCCAAAGGGTCCAATCCAGCCCGCTGGATGACTTTACACACCAAATATTGATGCACTTCTGTAGGCAGAGAGGTGCAAGGTTTCAGGAGTGAGTTAAACAGTGAGTGGTCTGCGTCATAATAATCCAGAACGGCTGAAGGCTCTAGAATCCATGGTGGTCAAGCTGCAGATGGTGATGTGAGCTGGATTACAGAAGAGGATCTCAGAGTACGGGAGGGTGTGTAGATATGAAGTAGCTCAGACAAGGGGTTTGATTATGAAGGGCCTTAAAGGTGAGAAGCAAAGCCTTGAAGTCGATGCGATATTTAACAGGAAGCCACTGAAGCTGCTGGAGAACAGTAGTTATATGATCTATGGAGGAGGTTCTGGTGATGATACGGGCGGCTGAATTATGGACCAACTGTTTATGAAGACACTTGAGAGGGAGACCAAAGAGGACTGAGTTGCAATAATCAATAGGGGATGAAACCAAAGATTGAACGAGGATAGCAGCGCTCTGAGGTGTAAGAGATGAGTGAAGACGATATATATTTCATAGATAAAAGTGTGCAGACCAAGTAGTATCCTTAATGTGGGCCTCAAAGGACAGTGTGATAAAATACTTGTGGTCATATTTAGAATAAAAGAACATTGTGAAAATATTGAGCTTCATTGCAAACAAATCTGTATCATGTTGGAGAATTTTCAGACCTGATGATTTAATGGCTGAAGAAGACCTCAGGAGACTTCAACGGGTCACACAGTATTTCATGATTTCATGATTGCATTTAACCCAAACAGTTTTCTCTTTGAGAGTTACTCCACTTTCCCATATAAGGTTGTTCTGTCCTGATCTATGCTTTGTGACGTTTCCATTGGTTACTAACTTTCAACAAGTACTCTCACTTGGCTCGCACATTATGTAAAAAGAGACTTTCATCTGTTGAGCCTGGAGCACAGGACAATCTCCTCTTAACCTTGGGAGCTATGGTAACAGAGCCAGCTAGACACTCATATCTGGGCAACTGTTCTCCCTCTGCCACAACTGGGAGACAGTAGATGGAGTGACAATAGATGATCTTAACAAGGTCAAGTAGCCTGACCTCGAGGCCTCTTTTAGGAACTTTGTAAATGGTTTGTAAGGCAGGGAATACTTAACCTGCTTCCTCGGACATCCTGTGCATCTGTTTAATAAATGAATGAACGTTTTCAGGATGTATTTTTTTCCCTACAAGAAAGGGAACATTTTGGAGGTGTTGTTATTTATAGGCTGGCATGCACTGGTTTTACTGGTCCGGCCCGTTTGAGATCAAATTGGAAATTATTGGACCTTAAAAATAATTGACACCCCTGAGCATGGAGCAATGTTTTAATGCTATTGGGTTGCTTTAAGATGCAGTTTTTAGGAAGCATTATTAACATGATAAGGCACCTAGAGGGTAGATCTCAGATCACCTCTGTCTTCAAACAGATATGTGATAATCCTGATTTCTTACCAGGTGTAACAGACCCTGGCCTCCCGATTTGGTCAACAAAAGGCAACTCTAACCTTGGTGATGTATTTGATAGATCCACATTGATGTTTTTTAATCAATTAATTGAAAACAAACAAACATATTTTAAAATAGGGCTTTTTCTGTTTCTTGCAGATAAAGGGATTTTGTTCGGAAGGACACTGCACTACTCTCAAACCAGAGTCCTTCATGCACAAAGAGGCAGCTTTTCTTAATACAGGTGGGAAATTCTATAAACTTTTTCACGCATGGTACAATAGGCACCTGTCCCTGGAAGGAAATGCAGGAAAAGGAGCTCAATATAAAAATACTGATAAATGAGATGATGTCTGGGAAAGAGCGTTTTTAGTGTGTTTTTAATAGAATAAAAGCTATTCCACTCAAGATTTTACACAGAGCTCATATGTCCCCTTCCGGACATTCAGGACATTAATAAAATCTTAGCAACTTATCTAAGAAATGATCCAAAATACACGCTACTTGGTTTATGAAATGGTTTTATTACAAATATGTTTAAAGGTAAACTCTATAAAAGATTATATGTGCAAGAAAGTGAATATTTCTGAATTGGATATCAGACAGAACTCCAACACAGTGGCATAAGGTTTTACTCAAATATATTTCTTTGGATTATTTGACATGTTTCCTGCACTCAAACGATGATGTGTTTTATAAAACATGGGAGCCTTTTATGTCCGATATTGAACTGGATATTCCAACTATTCTTACAGGAGGGTTTATGTCCTGTACTCCTGGGGGACTAACATGTCTTATCATTTGTTTTCCTTTATTTTAGTTATAGTGTGTAATTTGCGAGTCTCTTCCCTTTAGGATGTTTGATCTGTGAGCAGAGTTGAGTTGTTTTGTTTGTATATTCTGTTGTATGTTATATGTATTGTTTTTCCCGTAAAAATAAATCAGTAAATGTTGAAAAATAAAAATAACATAATTGTATGTGATTTTTTGTTTGTTTCTCCTCCTGGTTTAATAAAGACCATACACTGTCCTCAAAAAAAAAAAAAAAGTCTAGCTGGAGCAAATTGGTAGCCAAATGATTACAGTGCATGCCCCATAACTGTAACATCCCCTCACTCCCATCTCTTGACCAAACGTCAATGTGTGACAAGGTCGGAGTGAGAATTTGTTGCCGCAACACGTAGCATCTTTTAACATGCATACAAATCAACATAACCATGCTTACTAGGAAACAACCAGCCCTGTCACTCTTCTCTCATTGGCTCATCAGAGTGACTGTGTGGATGTGAGCTCCACCAGGCCTGAGTGGCTCAGTCTATACTGGAGTATCAGCTGTGTTGTGAATCCTGTGTGCATGACTCCACACCACTGGAGCTGGTGCTTTTTTCACTCACTCTATTAAGTCAGCCTCACTGACCTCGTCACTGTCCCCTGCAGCATAGCTTCTCTTCAATCTGCCTTATTAGTGGAGCTGTGGTGAGCCATGCCGCTGTATTTAAGTGTCTTATGAAGCTCTACGACTAGGAGTAGTTTTAATTATTCATTATTTGTATGTATTATTAGTATGTGAGAGATTTAGGTTGCTGTAATGCAAAATAAATAGCCCATGAGGTACATATTCATACCAAATGGCATGAGTGTAAATTCCTCAGGTGTGACATGTGATGGGAGTTTAATTAGTCAGATTAAGCTTTGTTATGATTTGCTTTTGATGTCAGCTATTAAGGTGGAGGTGAGCAATAAATAAAGAAGCAAAGCTTGTCGGATCACACAATAACCTGAGGCATGCAGAAAATCATATGACTAATACTGATTATGCAACGATGTCATCATTGTTCAATTTTAGAGAATATAACAAAATAAACAAACTGTCAAAGAAGGTTTGTTTGTGTTCAGAGGCTCAAATGCATCACCGAAATGACTGATGAACACTGATCTGAACTGTTATTTTATGAGACATTTGTGCTGTCTTGGGAAAAAGTTCAATTTACCCTCATTTAATTCCACTCCCAACCTTTCCAAGAGATGTTAATACCAATATGGCCTCGCTGATTAATTAAATTAATGCTGTGGCTAAGACAATAGTCCTTCCTTTTTCTTTCTTAAACAAATCAATTTAGAATATTTACTTTTTTCTTTCATTTTGTCTGTATTTGTCAGAGATTTGCCTTTAAACAAGCACTCATACAGTAAGTGTAGGCTTATTGTTGATAATATGTTTTTCTTGTGTTATTACAAATGTTCTTTGTCCAATAAAAAATCATTAAACAACGTGTACGTTTTGAATTACAACCACAGACTGTATAAGATAATAATAATTACAACGCTTTCACAATGATGTATAATTGGTGAACTGTCCATTTTAACTGCGAGGTGCTTTTGTTTAGTGTCTTTGCATCACCGGCGGGGCGGTGTCGGCTACCATGTAGGAGCCATGGATGTATTGATAGATATTTAAAATCCATATTAATCGAATAAGTAGCTCTTTAATAATCAATTGATAATCAATTGTCTGCGCACGTCAAACGGTAAACAAAATATGTAGTGCTAACACCGCCTCTCCGGACGAGTTTCGGCGTACGCCTGCTAAAAGAACAACTGCGCCATGACAAAACAGTCGGTTAACTGAAGACCATCTACTGCGCATGTCAGAGCGCGATGGACAACTGACAAACTTGCTGCCTGCACTGGATCATTATGTCGTTACTTTTTATATATATGTTACATGATTTATGTAAACTTTATAACTTTAAGTGACGTTACAAACAGACAAAATGTCTGTCTTTCTTGCTAGTTCGCTTTGGTGAGTCTTGCTTCATTGTTTTGGTGAAAAAACACTAACCCATTAAAGCTAGCTTAATTGACAGGCATTAAAGCTAGCTACATGTAGCTTTAGCTAGCTGTAGCTGGATAAAAGTATGTTCTCTGTAATAATGTAAGTTAATTTAAACCTTGCTCTAAAGCAGAAACTATCAGCTTTAAGTTATATTAATTATGATAATTTAAGAGGGCAGCTACAACAAAGGCTGACTGTACACATTTAGTTATTGTAATACCCTAAACTTACACCCTAAAATATCAGTTAGTGTAATATGGTTTTAGGCATTATTTTGAGCACTATCTGTATTTGAGTGCATTCCCTCTTTATCCAGGTCATGGGCTTGCTATCTGGAGAGATGCATTTGCCAGCATGGTGACACAAGGGGTGAGTACAGCTTTTGACACCTGTCAGATGCCTAACATACTTTTTTTTGTTGAATTGCTGTTACCTATCCAAGAGGTAGTGTGTGATTTTAACTTGTGGTGAGGTGATGTAATGGAACAGGGCGTCTACAGGTCTTTAAAAAGTCTTAAAATGCCTTAGGTTTAATGTTACAACAGTAAGGCCTTAAAAGTTGAGGACTTAACCAAAAAAAAATCTATTACACTGTCATTTACTTCATACAAGATTCAAGATTTGCTTTATTGTCATTTTCACCGGGTACTAGATGCAGAAAAAAACGAAATACTGTTTCTCCATTAGTGCAGGCAGTGCATTAAAAGTCAATAATAAATATGAAGGGAAAAAAAGAACAAGATAGTAAAATTTTAAATCACACAACATACCCATACAGTCACAAATAAAATGCTGGTAGTGCATCAAGTCCAATCTGTTGCCCCGACAGGTGGCTAGCTGTCAGGAAGGGGGATGAGTGTGTGTGTGTGTGTGTGTGGGTGTAAGTGTGGGGACGGGGGACAGTCCATTGACCAGCCTGACAGCCTGACAAAAGAAGCTGTTCAGCTTCCTGGTTGTCTTGCAGCTGATGCTGCCGTACTTTCTCCCTGAATTCAGTAGGGAGAAGATGTGATGGGAGGGGTGATGAGGGTCCTTATTAATGCTTGCGGATACAGCGCTGCTGGTATAGATCTATCAGGCAGTGAAGTGGAGCACCGATGATCTTTCTGGCTGTCTTTACAGTTCTGTTTAGCTGCCTTTTTCCCTTGGCACTGCAGCCGCCGAACCAGGAAGTGAAGCTGTATGTGAGGATACTTTCCACTGTACTCCTGTAGAAAGTGATGAGATGAGAGGAGGGAAGGTCAGTTTTTTTTAGTCTGCGGAGGGAATGGAGCCGCTGCTGAGCTTTCTTGATGACTACCAAGGTGTTGGTGGAGGAGGTGAGGTCATCGACAATGTGAACGCCCAAGTATTTCACACAGTTGGCCCTCTCCACAGCGGTACCATCAATCAGTAGGTGTGCATGTTGTTTGTGAGCTCTCCTTAAGTCCACCACAACCTCTCTGGTCTCTAGTCCACATTGAGGAAGAGGTTGTGATGTCTGCACCATGGTGTTAGCTGCCTCACCTCTTCCCTGTCTGCAGACTCATCATTGTCCTTAATGAGTCCTACCACGGCCGTGTCGTTCTGATGTCTCAGAAAAAGACTTTGAATGACTGGGAACTTTGAGGGAACACAAGTTGTTATGACCTTAAAAGAGAATCTCGGAATATGACCTCCCTTCCACCAACTTAAGTGCAGCTATTCACTTTACTTGTCAGTCCAGTCAGAGTTTTCTGCAATCTTCCTTCATCAGTCACTTGGTGAGTGTTAGACAGTTGTCAGTGTACAGGATATGATGCCACTGTTCTTTTATTATGTAGTTATGTCTTTACAGGCTGTTTCTATGACCTGATCGAACCCCCCTGCTGCACCAGAAGTTGTCTAGAGAAAGACCCTCAACACCCAGGCTGTGTTGGATACGGTACAAATTGTCTAATTTCAATTATGTAATTATTTTTCCTGTTTTGTTTTCCCCTGTATTTAGTTGTGCATTCTAGCTGGCATTGTACTTGATGTAGTCTCTCTGACCCTGAGGCCATTTGAGTCTGCAAAAGAGATTATTCAAATGTGCAATATGTTCCGTCTCCATTAGAACTAGCAGACACAAACATCTGTGTAAGCGTTTTCACTGCGTTGCATCAGGAGAGATCCTATTTTACATTTATTCAGCTGCTAATCTACGTTTGTGTTGTAGCAGCTCCCCAGCTGACCACATTTAAGCTGTCAAAATAATACTGCTCCTGTATGATATAGCTGTTTTTGACTTGCATCATTAATATAGGATTAAATGGGTACGTGCAATACAATGCATAATGTTCTTTAAATTGTTTAGTAGTCATTCTGGATTGCCTTGGATTTAGGATTGTTTTTGGATTTCCCTCTTTTATTGCCTCTCATTTCTCGTATTTCATATTTTGCCCCTCTCCATCTTTGGGTGTCTTTGTCTCTCGTTTAAATTTCTGTTTGCAGTTTGAACAATTACTATAAAGAAACTGCTTTAAAAAGACAAGGTAGCATAACATGGTTGGTACCAGTGTATGCCTTATGTCCCCCAGTTTAATATGATACCCATGTCTTTACTGTAGCTTCAAAACCGAGCCAGCTATGGCAGGAATTATTTGCTAACATAAGTCTGCCTCACTCTTCACCTTCGCCTGCCGTACCTGTTGCTTCTTCACATTTTTTTTGTGAGACATTTTTCCACTGTCTCTCTGGGGGGCATGTTGAAACATGTTTTAATGATAAAAATACATTTATTTATCATCTAAATACATATAAATTGTGTTGTCAGTGATATAAGTCAGTAAGTAAATTGTAGTACATGATTCAAGTTAAAGGTCAACCATAGACCTTTTCATGGGCCCTCCCTTGGCTTTGGGCCGGGGTCATTTGTACCCTTTGACCCTAACCTAACATGCATGTTAGTTAATTGTAGTTGTATTGTGCAGGCGTTTTTGTGTTGAGCAAGTTACTCAGCAGAAGTTATTTTCCTTAAACTTAGAGTGTTGTTGGCCGGTTTGACAAGTGGTTTATTTTTTTTTGTCTTTGAAAGGAATACTTCACCCCTAAATATCATTTGTATATGTTTTACTCACCCCATGCTCCACTGAATTCAGGAAGAAAACTTTGCTTTTCCTGCATATACCTTTGAAGTGATTGAAGAATCCTGAAAAGCCAAACATTCTGAATGAATTAAAGTCAGCAGAAATGTATCAAATGTTTACAAACTCTCACACTACTTGTGCAGTGTAAGCCAAGTCTCATTTATCGAGTCGTATGCTCAGTACTTCCCAAACATGCATTTTCACTTAAACATAATATTTTAAAAAAGCGCAGTTGCTCTACTTGTTAAATCTTCAGGTGTTAGTCTGAACTAAATGTAGCTGTTAAGCGGACAATTGCAGGATTTGTCTACTGAAGCTTATTGGTTGTCTGTTGGTAATGCACTTTCCTCCCACAAAACTTGTATCTTTCACTCCTGAGTTGTATTTTAGCACAAGAAAATTATGTTTCTTAAGTTAAATTTCTTGTTTTCTGTTCCAAATACAGTTTGCCAGCTGCCCTCTGCACAACCTCTCATTAGTTTTAAAAGTCTACCAGGAGATGTGAAGTGAAAGTCCCAGTCGCAGTTAATCTGCCATTAAATCTCAGTCTCTGCAGAAAAATACAGCGCCAAGTACTTCTAGTGAGTCATAAGTGATGATTGAGAGGGATTATGTCTGCATGAGTCTAAACATTATTTTTAAGGAAAGTATTTCTTCAAAAGACCATGCAAAAAAGTACCAGCAGTTTTCTGATATGATGAAATACAATAAAAATACTTCAATATTGCAGCAGTTTTTAGGGATAAGTTTTCATGCTGCCTTTGGGCAGAGGGGTGTCATCCATCACTGTTTTAGGAACTACTACTCAGTCTCTTAAAATTTCATCATTTAGGTAAAAATCAGCAGGATAGAGCTGTGAATGGGTTGTGGAAGGTTCAACACTCATAACAAAAATGCGTTTGACGCCTCTTCCTAGGGCCTTTGCTGTTTGGCTACAAATCAGTGCATTCAGAATATTTGATTCCATAGGTTAATGGACCGACAGATAAGAAGAGAAGGAACATCTTTTTTTAAATAACAAATGGATAAATATTATATATTAAACTTAACATTTAAGGTTGTAATAATGCCCCTTTGTCATGTGTAGTTCCAAGTATTGCATTTCCAAATATGGTGGTGTGATTTCCAAAAAAAAAAATAAATTAAAAAAACATTCTACATGCCACATCCTCTCAGTTGTAGCATGTGGAGTTGTGTGAACCGTACAGTATTTGAAAGACAACCCCAAAGCAGTCAAAAATATTGACGTTCTTGGAAAGAAGGAGACATCATCAACCTTGCGGCCAAAAGAAAGTGGAAAGCAAAATTCCAACAAGAAATGTCTGTGGTGACGTTGACATCTGATCTAATAGCTCGTGTTAATTTAAATGGGATCTAACAGCAAGAAACTTTATATGATCACTCATAACTGGGAAGATTGGGTTCAATATCTGCTAGTAACTGGTGAATTGCTTGAAAATGGATTTCCATTTTGTCCATAATTGTGGTCGTTTAAAAAAACTGAACTGGGATGAGATTCATATAGCTGTCAAGTCTATTTGTTGTATTACCATTCCCCCAAGAACCAGAATTGGAATTGAAAACAGAAGTCCTTCCTGTCATCTTCAACCAGTGGTAGCCATGATACCAGTATAATTTCGTATGAAAAACTCATTTTGTGATACATGTGATATTTTGACTGGTTAATATATATATATATATATATTGATGTCATACTGTTAGCCACGTTATGGCTGAAAGCGAAATTGCATCCGACTCCGCGATGGTTCCAAAAAGAGAAGCAGCTGAGAGATCATTTTCGATTATTTTTTTAATGAATATTTAAAGGCAGACTGTTAGTTTGGTTAGTTTAGTTTAGGTTAAATTGTAAAACTGTATCACTTGTTGCAATTCTATTTTTTGAAATTAATACATATATATATATATTTGTTACTAATCTGTTATGTCGTCAAGAATATCGTTACCGCAAAAATACCCTGAAATATTGTGATATTGTTTTAGGGCCATATCGCCCACCCCTAGTGACCAGATGATTGCAGTTCATTAAAATGACAATGCAGATATACACCAGACGTACAGACACAGACCTGCTGGACCCATTATATGAATCAGCCCTTGCTTGGTTACTGTTAGTAGAGACTTTTGAATGCATTATCCACTCACATGAATGCAACCATGGGAAGGGATACTTTAATAACTCTTGAAAAACTTAAAAAATGTCTCACGCAGCTTACTCTAACAATTGCCTGCAAGAAATGAGCCAACCTGTGAGCCTTAAACATCTGTACAAGTGTCTGCAGTTTGGTACAGTTCGTGTGAAGCAATCCTTCCACAAAATAAGAGCTCAACCAGAGCACAAAGAACTCATAAAACAATGTGACCAGAAAAAAAAATTGTTCAGTCTGAAAAAGATGTCATTCAGTTTGAAGAGTAGGAGTTATGCCTTTCATCATCATATCACAGGCTGGGACATTTGTCACGATCCAAGGCTGACTTTTTATTTTGGCAAAACAATGACAATTTAGAGGAGAATTAGAGAATGTTCTCATGTATTAGAGAGGACATTTCTATGGATGTTTCTATAATTTGAAAATACTTTTAGTTGAGGATCAAAACACTGGTTATCAGTGTTTAATAAAAAAGATAATCACTGGATATGAGTTAGCCTGATCTACCATACAGCCCACAAACTACTGCATGACCTTGAGATAGTCACCCATGCTGTCATCTCCTCCCGTTTGGACTACTGTTACTCTCCTCACAGGTACCCAAAGGAGAGACCATATCACATCTGTTTTAGCCTCTCTCCACTGGCTGTCTATAAAGTTCAGAATACCCCAGGTCCCTCAGGTCAGCTGACCTGGAGCTCCCAGCTGGCCAACGCTTCAGACTCAAGCTCAGGGATGACTATACCTTTGCTGTGTCTGCCCCCAAACTGTGGAACAGCATCTCCTCCAAATCAGATCTGCCCCCTCCACTGATTCTTTGAAGTCCAGGTTCAAAACCTACTTTTATTCATTAGTGTTTGAGTCCCCTTGATGTGATATTGTGAGCCATATCGCCCACTGTGAGCAGCCATTAAAACAATTACTGTAAACTGATAAAAACCTCACTGTACCAACATGCCAGTCAACACATAACTGAGGTTCCATGGGAATTAAGTCTCGAGAAGGTAGATGGAGCCCTGGTGTGTCAGTCATGATATGAGAAAATAAAAATAAGACAAAACACTTAATGTTGTGACGACTTTCTGTTGTGCCTGAATCATGTCTCATTTCCTTAGGAAATATTCTGTTGGCTTCCCAACACATCCGGGCAGCTTTATGTTTAAGTGTCCCTGGAGCTTCGATGGTTTGGGGCCTCATTTGACAGGATTTCACCACATTTAACATGCTGTACTTTCTGCTTGGCATCTCTGCCTGCCATCGTGAATCCAAATGTGATGTATTTAGGGTCATATTTCCTCACTAGGCTTTGGAGCTTTTACCGGCTCTTGGTTTTCTCCCACATCACTTTTTTGTTTCAAAAACCGATCCGTTATGTGTCACTGCTTTTGAGGGAACCTGATGTTATGATTTCTGTGATATTTAAACGCAACTGATCACTGACATCATTACTCCCCAAAATTATTTTCAACTTAATCTAATCAATTGTAACTGCAGTAACCCTGTGGCCCACTAGATGGCACTCCAAGGTCTGAGGATCGCTGATCTTGGGAAAATGCTGTAAGGGTTAAAAGATGTCTGAAAATGTAGGATTATTATAATAAAGGAGTGTGATATTCAACGATTTGACTTCGCTAAGGAGACCCCAATGATAAAAATCAGGCTTTCCACAATCATGGAAAACCTGGAGAAGTCATTAAATTAGTAACAATAATTAAAAGTTTTGGAAAAGTCATGGAAATCATGGTCTTGATGTGTGTAATGAAATTGTTACAGTAATCTTCCGTGGATAATCTTAAACAGATTTAATTTCTGTAGCTGTCAAGGTAATGTTGCTCCAACACATGTGTCCCACCCAGCTGAAGTAAGGGTTGAAATGAGTTTGTATCTCATATGTTTAAAGCCACAGTGTGTAGGAATTTCTCCCATCTAACGCTGAAATCATATATTGCATTCAAACAGATGGCGCACTCTGGCGCCTCACTGTTTCAAACACGTATTGCAACAACTGTAGCCGCTGTGCACCAAAAAGCTATGATAACACTGATGAAGCCATGTCATCCGATACTACATGGAGTATTCATTCAGGCTCCTACACAGACACGCGACGCGAGTTGACAAACCCCCTCCTCACCATGCTGGCTGTGTTTACAACGTAGGACTGATGGGGCGGATGTAAATTGGAACAGCTGTTAGTGGCCAGCGGCACTACTGCCGCATAACAAAGCCCCACTCTGTGAGCATAACGCAGGATCATGTATTATGCAGCATCACGGGAGACGGAATCCTCGTCGCCAAGAAAGTGCAAAAGGGTCAGCATTGGGGTTGCCTTTCCCAGGTGGAGAGAGCTGCTGAAGGAGAAAGGTAATACAATCACAGGCCAGCGCTAACAGGGGCTAACGGCTAACAGCGGCGCAGTGATGCCGCTACAGTTTTGCACATAATTTCTTTTCTTCTCTGCAGTCTGTTGTCCCTGCACAGAGTCACAACCAAATTGATTAAGCGTTCAATAATTTTTGACCTGCAGGAAAGGTAGGAACAGGTCAAGGTGGCTCTCCTCGACAAGTTAAGTTGATCATAAATTGCAGATTTTGTGCCCTTTACAGAGGAAGTGGTAGTGCCTCGAGCCAGGTTAGATAATAAGTACCACAGGTGGCACAAATTTCAAAAGGACATCTCTGAGGGTTAGGAGTGTGGCAGCACAAGGTCTGGTACTTTTGAGAAGTGGGCTTTGTTGTGTGGAAGGCTGCAATTAGCGCTCGCTGTGCCCTTTTCTTTTGTTCGGAAATTCTGTGATTTCTTACAGGGTCCTGACCCAGCAGCACTCTTTTGAGAAAACCTCTTCCAGTTATTAAATGAAACCAAGTTTGGGAACATTGAACAAACTCTCTGTGATAAAATATCCAGTTTCAAGAACAGACCAGGAACACAGACGCAAATAGTAGTTAATTCATTCTTCCTTTATCTCTGATTTCTGAGAGCACACTGGCATCTGTACTGAGAACCATGGTGAATTTATGTAAAATGCTTATGTATACTCTATGCTTGCTGGAGGATGATGTCACGCCTGACTAGAAGTTGGCGGTGGCTTTATGTCTACAGTACGTGATCTCACAAACAAGTAATTTGTGTCGTCTCAATCACTGAAGGGAAACAACTCATCTAAAGAAAATGTTTTCAGGGATAATTGTTGAGGTACATGTTGAAAGAGATAATTACACAGCAACTGAAGCAAATTATGTTACTGAATTTATCGCTTCACAAGCTCAAAGTTATACTCAACTCAAATCCATTTTTTCAAAGCACATTTAAAAACAACTCACGTCTGCCAAAGTGCTGTACAAACGGAATAAGATGCTAAAAACACTCACACAAAAGGCAGCATAACTGTCATGTACACAGCTCAAACATTCAGAGACACAACAAACTAGGGCTACCCCTGACCAATAATATTCCTAATCGGCCATTAGTTGACTAGTCGCCTGCATGTTTATGCTATTTATTTTATTATTAAATGATATCTTTGAGTTGAAGGTGTAAGAAAGAATAGTATCAGTAACATTGTTAACACTGTGCTACATTACAGAGAAATACAAAACCTAATGAACCTTTATTAATATAGGCCTATATTTTATCTACAAGTGCACGTCACACACTGAGCGAGCTGCCTGTTAATGACGCTGTGGGCTAATGGGCATGTAGCTACTTCCATGTTTCACATGATACGTCATGTTTGTAGTCGACCAATGAAGATGAGTTTACATATCACCTTGGGTTCGTCCTTCACCTTCTCAAAATAATCCCACACTTTGGATTTCCTGCCCGACATGTTATTAACCAGCCTGTGGAATAACCTCAGGTACCAGCCCTGGAAATTAGGGGCCGTACACATGCTGCGTCTTTAACCGCCTGGAAAACTTGAGGTCGTGCGCTGGGCCCTACTGTTGGGCCTTTTTTTGTGCCAGCTTTCAAGATCGCGTCGGCATTTGAGGTTGCTAAGCAAACTGTACAAGCAGTGCAGAGCTGATCTTCTTCCAGGCCCTGTTTATAAGTGTGTAGGCCTATCGTTGGTGGGACAGATGTAAAGCTCTGGGTAGCCCTGCACTAACATGATCTACTTTTCTGTATTTATCAGACTGAATATTTACAGAAGAAGGGAAAGATATCTGTCGGCTGTGATTGGTTTGTAACCTGACTCCTGTCTGACTGCTGAGCGTGGCCACTTCCTGTGTCTGTCCTTTCAAATTAAATTCCCACATGGTTCAGTCATATAGGTTTTGATTTATTTTGATAAGGCACAGCTCCTAATAGAGTTTCATGTTTGTTTTTTGTTTGTTTTTTTGCGACTAAGCAACCAATGAAATTTTGTCGACTAATGACTTTTCTGGTCAACTAACATTTGGTTGACTATTAGGGGGCAGCCCTACAGCACACACAGGCATCCATCAGAGAAAGCCACATCAAGGGGACTCAAACACTAATGAATAAAAGTAGGTTTTGACCCTTGACTTAAAAGAATCAGTGGAGGGGGCAAATCTGATTTGGAGGAGATGCTGTTCCACAGTTTGGGGGCAGACACTGCAAAGGTATAATCACCCCTGAGCTTGAGTCTGAAGCGTGGGACAGCTGGGAGCTCCAGGTCAGCTGACCTGAGGGACCTGGTGTAGAATAAGGTCTGCAATGCAGGATGGGGTCAGACCATTAAGGCGCTCTGTAAACAAACAGGGGAACTCTAAAATCAATTCTGAACTTTACAGGCAGCCAGTGGGGAGAGGCTAAAACAGATGTGATATGGTCTGTCTTTTGGGTACCTGTGAGGAGCCTGGCAGCGGTATCCTGAACCAGTTGGAGACATGACAGGGTGGACTGACTAATAACAGTAGTCCAAACAGGAGGAGATGAGAGCGTGGGTGACTATCTCAAGGACATACAGTGGTTTGTGGGATGCACTGTAGTTCAGGCTTACTCTCATATCCACTGATGAAAGGCATAACTCCTTCAAATAACTTCTTCAAACTGAATGACATCTTTTTCAGACTGAACAATTTTTTTTTCTGGTCACGTTGTTTTATGAGTTCTTTGTGCTCTGGTTGAGCTCTTATTTTGTGGAAGGATTGCTTCACACAAACTGTACCAAACTGCAGACACTTGTACAGATGTTTAAGGCTCACACGTTGGCTCATTTCTTGCAGGCAATTGTTAGAGTAAGCTGCGTGAGACATTTTTTAAGTTTTTCAAGAGTTATTAAAGTATCCCTTCCTGTGGTTGCATTCATGTGAGTGGATAATGCATTCCAAAGTCTCTACTAACAGTGACCAAATGAGGGCTGATTCATATAATGGGTCCAGCAGGTCTGTGTCTGTACGTCTGGTGTATATCTGCATTGTCATTTTAATGAACTGCAATCATCTGGTCACCAGGGGTGGGCGATATGGCCCTAAAACAATATCACAATATTTCAGGGTATGGTTGGTTTTATGAGTTCTTGTGCTCTGGTTGAGCTCTTGTTTAGTGGAAGGATTGCTTCACACAAATTGTACCAAACTGCAGACACTTGTACAGATGTTTAGCTCGTTTCTTGCAGGCAATTGTTAGAGTAAGCTGTGCGTGACAATTATTTGAAGTTTTTCAAGAGTTATGAAAAGTTTGTCTCAATTTGCCTGTTTACCTTAAAGCCAAATGTGGGATATGAGACCATTTTTTGTGAGTGCGCACAAAAAGTAAAATTGCAGCAAATTAAGTGATGTAGTTTTTGCTTCAAATATTCAGTAAAAACAGAGGGAGAGATGCTGTGCTGCTGCCAGAGGAGCCGCTGAATGAGTTCCCTCTGAGCGGTAAGTCACTAAAAGAGTCTGAGAAGTCTGGGGCTGTTCATAAAACATTCAGGACGCCAAAGTTTATTCCACAGTACTGAAGCTGCTCCTCTTTTTGTGCCATCTCACTCTGTCTTCCTCTCCTTGCAGTTCTTGTCCTCCATACTGAAGTTACATCCAGCAGCTACTATTAATAACAGAGTAAAGTTACCAACGGAAACACTGAGTGTTTTTGCAACTTGAGAGTAAAGGATTGTGATGTTTATTACAACTTTAGTAATATCTGTCGCTCCATTTCTTTACCAGAGCAACTCCAGTCTGCGTTCCTCTTTACTCATTAGTGACACCACAGCCTGCAGTGTTGATAGGCTTGTCTTGTGACATGTAACTAAATAGATAGTGTTATGGCTGGGACGTTGAGTGAGGCTACAGAGTGGTGACTGCAGACCGAATGGCGGCAGCATCAGAGCCAAACTGGTGCATTTTTCAATTAATACATATTTTGTGGCTTTTGGATAAAAAACAAAACAAACGATAATAATAATGATAAAGAAAGAGTGTGATGAAATCATGTGCTGGTGCGACCCAGTGGTTGCATCAGTGCTATTAGTCTCAAACTCTGGAGCCCTGAAATATGCTAAAAATATTCCCAAAACACTCAGGCTGAGTAGAAAATATATCAGTGTTATTCACTGCATGCCATAGGTGTGCACAATCCCATTTTTCATGACCTCATAGTAGGGCTGTACCCAAATATTCGGATATTTGAATATTCGTTTCTATGGGTAGGTATTCGTTTGAAATTTGGTATTCGATATTCCTTTTTTTTATTTACATATTTTTTGGTGCTAAATGTAGTCTTTTTGTTGTTGGTAAATGTAGGTTATCAATAAAAATCAAAACTTTTAAATTGCATTGTTAAAAATGTGAAAATATAGTATAGCCTACCAACCTCTTTTTAGACTCGTGTTTTAGACGCGCATAGACGCTGAAAAATTAAAATATTTTCAACTTTTTGAGCGTCAGACGCCAGTAGCTCCATTCGTCATTGTCGTCATTGGCCCAGGCAGCCAATCAAATCCTCCTTTCTGTTTTGTTGTGGCAGTTACGGCAGTTTGGTCAGTTACGGCAGTTACGAGCAACAGACAACACAATGCAATCCGAAGACGAGAAATTTATCCTGACAATATTTGATTTTAAAGAATTACACAACACACGCACACCTCAGTACTCGAACAAACACGGGAGGAGACACGTGTGGAGCTGTGTGAGCAGCGCAACAAATTTGTCTGGTGAATACAATGTAATGGGATATGTGAGAGGGCTGGTGACCTTTTTCGTAGTTCACAGTTTTTGTGTTGCATACTTATGTATGAAAAGTGCTATATAAACAAAGTTGGATTTGATTTGATAGCTCGTGATAGTTTCATGTAAGCTACTGTCTCTACTGTCTTTGAGGGAAACACAAGATTCAAGGGGAGACATTTAAGCAATACATCACGACAGGCCGTGATATACGCTCATTATATTACAGCTAACCCCCTTTAGCGTGATATCATGAGCATATATCACAGACTGGAGTGATGTATTGCTTTTTATAAAACGGTTACCAATAATGGCAATATGAAAGAGGAAATAATTTTCATGTAGTTTTTAATTAAACAGAAATACATATTATCTAATAAAATAGCCTGGCTGTGAAAAAAATAGTCCCACCTCTCTGTACGTCAGCTCCGCTTTTTTTTTCGGAGACAGGCACTCGTCAATCCATTCATCCATGGTCAGCCCTCCCCGGAGATCAAAGTTGACCATGAACATAATTAATGCCGTCAAAAAATAAAACCGGCTACTTTTTGCTGCTGTTGTTGTCATGGAAACATTGTTGCTTCCCTGAAGCGGAGCGATATGCTGTGATAAGGCTTTTTAGAATACTAGCTGTGATATACGCTCATTATATCACAGTTAACAGCCAATCAGATTGCCGGATTTCACCTTTGCGTTTTATAAAGGGAAATGACAGGAGGTGTGTGTGTGGGTTGTGCACGCACCCCTGCTCCACAGGTGCTCCTTGTTGTTTTTTTTGTTTTTTTTTTGTCTAGCGTGCATTGAATAAGCGCTTCCAGCGTTTCAAGGGTCTTTGAAGCGTCCGCGTTTCTAGCGTCTCATTTCTGTGTGATCGCCCCCTAAAGGCTATACACAACAGTAAGGCTATAGACATTATATTCTATTCAGGCCGGCAGAACCAGCAGCGCATCAGCTTTACAGTGCACGGCACTGCTGATTACCCATTTTATTGCAGCACAGAGTGTCTGCCAGCAACCAATTACTTGCAGAGGCTTCCTACAACTTGTTTCAACGGTTTGGATTTAATCAGAAGACAAATTTAACAGGATGACTGACCAATGTGAAAATCAAAAGAAAGCATACAACAATGTACTGAATAAGACTGTTGTGCCATCACATTTTTTTGTGGTTTGAGAGCAAAGATCCGGTTGCCGCTGTGCAAAACTCCGCAATACAATTAGGTCCGAAAAAACCCCGGAGCCCCTACCTCACAGTGCAGTACCCGCAGGCATGGATGGGCAATATTTGTACATCGACCGAGGTTAACTGCGGCCACTTCAGCTCCTCCATCTGTCCCGACACTCTTCCCTTAGGGAGGCTGGTTAACTCGGCAGCAGCATTCTCTATCCGCAGTGCTGTGGTTTGGTTTATGTAGCACTGAGGAATGACTGACTCTAATGAAATGTGGTTAGAAATGCTGATGCTTCCAAACGCATCAGATTTTAGGCTCAAGAGATGACAGCATAGTTGGTAGACCTGACTTAAATATTTTACGCACTGCTGATTGCCACAATTTACCATTCTATCACAGTTCACCAGTTTGTCACATCTACCCTTTCAGTTTTTAACCTGTATATCTGTGGACTATAGAAAGAAACCAAAGCACCCAGAGGAAATCTGTGCAGGCAGAGAACGTGTTAACTTACAGATAAATGTATTCAAGTATGATTTCATTCTCCTGCTCCTGACAAATTGCCGCTCTTTGTCGCTGAGGCACCAGGTGGTCAAAGGCCACACCATTGAATCCTCAGAGTCATGGGATTTTAAAACCGCCTAGGCAGAATAACATTATTCCAGTCAGACCATTATGATCATCAGAGTGTAATGGCTCTGTTCAGTGCAGCTTCTATTCCCAGACAGAAAGACATTTCACACAGGGAAGAGCAGACTAAACTAAAAAGACAGCTTGCTATCATGGCCCAGCACTGTCAATCAGTGTTATGTGCACATGCTGCGACAAGGGCCGCATCTAAAGACGGCCTTTATTGAAAATTAATTTTCCAGTTTTTTTTTTTAATAAATCTTTTAGTTTATTCTCAGTGAAAATATATATTTTAGAGCCCAAGATAACATTTTTATGTTGCCTGTTTTATCTGACAAACAACACAAATATGTAGTTTAAGGCAAATGCATTCATTCTTTTAATTTTATCAGCAGCTAATGTTCAAATCTGCTGCTACCCTCATTTTATTACTCCTCTTTTTACACACTATTACCTGGGTCGGTTTAGAGCTAAACATGGCTACAGAGAAAAGCAACATTTGAGATGTATGAACTAGCAACTGGTTGATGCAGGGATGTCCTTATCAAGGTTTTTGTACCCAAACTGAATCATTTAATATTGAGTGCTTAAACTGAGTCCCAGTCCTTCCATTTTCTAGATAATTCAGCTGCACAGTGCATACTTCAAGTACATTAACGTAAATAAGATCAATCCAGTGAATATGCTCGATGATTAAATAGCTCTGCAATGATAAATATAATATAATTTTGTTTATTAAAAACAAATTAACAGTCTTTTACTGCATTTTGCTGTTGTTTATGGCATGTAATGTTGCGCCACGGACAAGGCTCTGTCCACACAGCTTGGCGAAGTGGAAGAGGGACAGAGAGCAGAGAGTTGGAGAGTTGATGACATGTTGGTGAAGATTCTCAGTCTAAGATACACAGATGTAACTTTGTAATCACCAATATTTTTTATTATTAACTGTAATCCAAATACATGTTTTCTCTCGGTAACTAACTTATTACAATAACAATTACATTGTAATTTACTTAGACGTAACTGCTCACAACACAGAGTGTCATATCTAGATTATACACATTCATTTTGCCCTGCAGCAGCCACCACTGAATAGCATTCAACTGCTTTATGCGTAGTTGGTGGGACCAGCTGATCATCAGCTCATGTGGATGGTATAAATGACATCATGTGTCATCCCAGTACTGTGTTACGGGTCTCATGTCATGCACAAGATTCATGCATTTATTTATGTGTCATTGGTATATTTAAAGATTCTAGTTTACCCAGTGGGAGAAGAACTGCTGTGATTGAAACAGCTTGCCAGTAAATAGTAGTTTTATTTCAGAGAAATCTCACTTTGCCTTTCAAAAATTGTAATTGGTGAAACAGAAAGGCCAAAATGTTGATACTCTGAAGGCTTCTCAATAAGAAAAAGTAGATTGGGAAAAGAAATTATCTTTTCACCGAAAAGTTTGATTCAGATTCACTTTTTGGTAAAATATAGAAGCATGGTGAATGGAGGACATGGATTGCAATTATTCTAATTTCTCTGCATTGAATGTTACGAGGTGAAACTGGAAGGGTTTCGTTTTGTACCACCGCTTTTAGTCTGACTGCTCCACCACCTTAACAAAAGCTTTATTCACATTATATATTAAATGCTCTGGGTGAAGAAATATGCTGTAAAAACTCCTGTGAATCAAAGTCATTAGAAACAATTTTTACACTTTCAAGGTTAGAACTGTTTGGTTTCCTAAACCTTGAACAGCCAATCCACACTGAAGGTGCTTTTTAGGTGTGCCCCCCTAATATAATGGTAGGGGAAACAGAAACACTGATCTACATCGATTAATTAAGGCTCCCAGGCAGCTTCCCCTCACTTGCTGTGGTGAGTGGGGAAATAAAATTACTAAATCCAAACATAAAAACACTGATTTCTACTGACATGAAAACTATTCAATTTCTGCTGTCAGTCAGCTTGGTAATGGCAGGTTAGCGCTGTCTGCTCAGCTCTCCTGCAGCTGACAGGCAGCTGAGGAAGCTGGAGTAAGTGTGGATTGGATGATAAGACGCTTTTGCACCACTCATGTTTCGCTTATGTCTCACTTCCAATCGGGATTACCGCTAAGAGAGAATTGAAATTGACATTGGTGTTATCTTTGGCTTCACCTTGGCAGCCAGTGACCCAGGAAAAAAGTCAGATTTGTTTTTATGAGGCTGTTTAAACTGGCATCACATGATCTATTTCATTATTAGAAGCATGAATCGTTGGAGTCGTTTTCAGTTAAAAATAATCATTGAAATCATTGACTCAGAACATGACTCACAAGATCATTCAGTTAATCTCTTTCACGGAGGGTCTTTCGTTTTCTCTGTGCACCGGCTGACCTCCGTGCGCCAGCTGCTTTACTCCAGCTGAATCCTCTCTATAGTGAAGCCTCTTCTCACAATAAGGCGCCCCAACCATCGGTTCCTCCTCTCCCTCTTTATATAATCCATCTGGACTCTTGACTTGCTCCTGGGACGCTTATAGTAGCCTACAGTGTTTTAAACCAGTTATCAGTTTTTTAGAAGCTCAAGTGTCCTAGTAATCAGCCATAATCTTTGTCACCTTTACACATGTTCTGTTTCTAACCTGCAGTTGAGCTTGTCAGTTGCTGTGAGTGAAGTTAACAACATAATATTACTGCCTATTTGTGGAGTCCCACCGACACAGAGTCCAACAGCAGTTTAACCAAATCAGCTACGTTCTAATGAAAAAGAAGCAGGTTAAAAACTGGAGGAATAATACCAACAATACATGTTTTTCACTGACTTATTAAGCTTTTTTTGTATTGTTAAAGCTTATAAAAAATATAAAATATTTGTGCAGTTTTTAACAATTTTAATGCCTTAAAAAACATATCAGATGTGACGGTAGTCTTTCCTTTTGAATGATTTTGTTTTGTCGAACAACCATTTTAGCATTGTTGACTATGTTAGCACCACTAGCCATGTCGACACTGTTAACAGTGGTAACATACTAAACAGTGCTGAAGGGGTTTTATGGCTCAAGTTATTAGGAATGCAGGGTGTTGGATTTTTTGCCGATATCCGATATGCTGATATGTTACAACTCATTTGACCGATAACTGATGCAAATATCAATATGGCCTGTTTTTTCTTACCTAATAAAGCGATTGAGTCTCTTCTGTAGTGGAATTAACATCATATTCTGCCTGCATACACTTATCATGTTGACCCACCAGCAGATGGAGACATGAAGTACTATACTTTATAATGTATGTAATATTTATTCATTGTGCAATAAAAGAAAAAGCATGTTGGCAAATTCTGATAGTACAAAACCTTGATGCCAGAGCTCTGCTTAACAGCTTATCACTTATAACTGTTTTGAGGTAATTAAGCCCTCTATTACACTACCTTTGAATGAGTACGAATTCAGTCATACACATTTATGAAACAACCTTTGATACAACATGAGCCATCTCTGTAAAAAACTGCTCCAGAAGCTTTTTCTACTCATAATTCCCTCTCTAATATCCATTTTACATTGCTGTGAAAAACATAAACAAATTTCTTCTTTAAACAGCTGTATTTATTCAAGTTTCTCGCCAAAAATTACATTTTACAAGATTACACTGAACACATCATGAGAACCATATAATTTTCCTCTGCCTAATATTTAATTTTACTAAATAGAGCTTGAACACATCGTAAGGTAACTCAACGCAACCTCTGTGAGCTGTTGTGGCCACGGGCTGCTGATGAAGAAACATCTTCACCAGTTTGATGACACATGCACAGCATTTAGAAAAGGGGGACACCAAAAAGTGATGCACACAGCTGGGACTAACTTTATATTACCATTGCATAAAACTTAATTTTAATTTGGGTGATTTTCCAGCACAGCTACAAACCACAACCACAAACCAGGGCAAAAGCAAGTGCTGCACATTGGTCATCAAATTGATGATGACATTTCTTTATCTGCTTGAGTTGTGTCTATTTGTTTGTACTCTCTTAATACACTGTACATTAAGCTCTTAGGGTCAGCGTACAAAACATTGAGCACACACAGAAAGCGTATCTGACATCCGGCCATGATGTAAACCTGCAGCTTAAGCAACTGAATAGCGTATGCAATAATACAGATGAGGCCTCTTTCAAAAAGACAACCTGTCTTAGTCCACGGACACCAAAGAACAGTTCAAGTAACATTCATGTTAGAAAAAGCTAAAGGTAATAAACAGGGGTCTGTTTTTCGGGTCACTGAATGTATGTAGAACACAGAAAGACAGAAGGCAAGCAATACGCTTTTCAGTTACAGTAGGTACATTGAGAACAAGGCAGAAAAGAACTCAATCAATAGAAAGGTTGTGTCGGAAATCACTCACTATACAGGCTGTATAGTGTGTTGGTTGGGAAAGATATGACATTATTCTGGTCATGGCTCTTTGTTGAAAGTAATTTCAGTTTATCAGTTAGTGCCTTTGATAACGTTTCTTAAATTTCCATGTCATACTGTGGGATGCTATGAGTACAAGGTGTGCGAACTCTCACTACACAGCTGGACTCCACTACAGTATAAAATGACAAACAAGTATATAGTGAATGATTTCAGACAAAGCCTTTTTGTTTCCCTTGTTCTCCTGTAAATAAATACACTTTTGCATCTTTTTTCATAGACAAAATGGTAAACATATAGCCCAATAGCCCAGTATTTGTTGAAATGAAATAACACAACAACAGTATGAATTGTTTTAACTGTTTCACAGATTTTTAAAAGAAAAAGACGTCTTTCAAAAGAAGGAAAGCGCCATGCCGGGATGAATTCAGCACAGATATTGATGTAGTCAGTTCTTCCCATCCTTATCATTATCGCAAAAGAACAGAAATATTTCCACATATCTTTGCAAAATACAGTAACAAATAGAAAGGTGTTTTACTTTGCCAACATTGCAATTTATTTGCACAAATTAAGTGGTTGCTACATAGTCAAAAAGAACAATGCAATAGTCAGTCAACCTTAAAATAGCTTCTAGCTTACGAACAGTCTCCCTACTGGGTTGTCAAGGGGGATTTGGCTGTGATTAGTCATGTTCTGTTCCATTCTGCTTCCAAAAACCCCCTAAATGAGTCATTCACTGACATTTACATTGACTGTGTTATCAAAGTATTGACTCTATTCTGTATAACACCTTTCTTTTTTTGTCTGTTTTTTCTTAAACTTCTCTGTTTAAAGCAGCTGTGCGGAACTTTTTACCATTTATAAAACTGTCCCTAGTTCGTATCACCCCCCCCCCCTTGAAGATCCGCATATTTATTTGAACCGAACAGTGACAAAAAACCCTTTCTCTGTATGGTTATTTAGCGTAGCCTGGTTCAGGTCGGACACAGCGGAAGTCAGCAAACCAGAATACGGCACCTGGAGGCGGAAGTAAGTCTGCACGCCCGCAGCTAATATACCACAGAAGAAGAAGGAGCCGTGTTTACGAGTAGGATTTAAGAAACAGGCTAAATGACATGTAGTAGGGAGTAGTGAATGATTTCGGACACATTGCACACTCTTGTACAGTAGGTGGTGGTATGCACCTGGAAGTTGTTTGCGATCCGCCAATAAATTGAGAGAAGAAGAAGAGCCGTGTTTACAGAAAGTGTTCTTCGAGTAAGCGGTGCGCAACGGGCATTGCTGAACACATAACAGTTTTACCAGATGTGTCTATAAGGACTTGGTTGTACACCAGAGCATTTATGATTTTCCTCTCGCTCTCCAAAACAAATGCATGCGGTAATTGCTGGCTACAGTCGAGATTTTACGAATGAAGCCGAAGGCTGCAGTTGGAATTTTATGACACCAGGCTGTGGGTGTCAAACCGCTTCGACCAAAAGAGGAGCTATAATCAACAAAAACGGAAAGTTCCGCACAGCTGCATTAAATTGTGTATCATAATACTGGCTCACGATCTAGCAACTGGTCTGAATAAGTGTGTCAGACATATTAAACTGCAGATACCCATATAAAACTTGCAACTGAAATTTAATGGTGCTTTCACACCTGCCCTGTTCTTTTGCCCCCTAAGTTTGCCTCGTTTGGGCAGGTGTGAACACAGCATTAGCACTCATGTGTGCACCAATAGAGACCACCCCACAAGAAGGTCTCAACCAACTGCAGTCACATGACACATTGTTTGGGTTAAACATGAGCATGTTACAATCCTGGAGGATTATTAATGTGCACCTCCTCTTGTACTGCCTTAATATGCACATTCAGCACATCCAATGCATCAAAACATTGTTTTCTAGTTGGAGCCGCGCCTCGTTTTCAAACTGTATGGTTTGACTAAAATGAACAATGACAGCAATATAGTCCACGATGAGCAGCGCTAAAATCAACCTGCGTAGTTGTCCCTCCATTGTGACATTAGAAAGTGTCACATTTATCTTGCAAGTGTACTCTTCTTCAACATTTGGTTTACTTTCTGGATTTTTCCCACATGGCATTTTATCTGGTTGGCTTGTAAATGCAGCTGTGAGAACATGAACCAACTCTAGGCAATTATACAACTTTGAAACAAAATTAGTCACTAATTCAGACCAAAGCAAGACGACTCTAGGTCTGAAAGCAGCCTAACATTAAACCAACTACAAACACACTTAAAAACAGGGGATGAGAATTTGAAAACAGCGCATCCTTTCCCTTTTTCTTTGGTCACTGACCACAGTATAAGAGCTTTAATTCACTCTGAGCTGTTCTGATACAATGAGCAGGCCTGGTGAAGGAAATGCTTCGGCTTTCTGTCATGGTGTTCTTTACCTTCACCTTGTCTGCTGTTTTCAAATGAATCAGAACACCTCTTTGTGCATTGCTTACATTATGCAACCTCTACAATTCATTGCGAAGTCAGTTACCTTCCAGCGTTTTACCTCTAGATGCTCTTTCATGTTAGTTTTCATGATGTATGAGTTTTAAGTTAGCAGCCACTATCAGATCAATCTGCAGCTAGTTTGTCAAACGCTCTGTTGTTACTGTTCACCTCACAATTGTAAAGATGAAAGACAAAGCAGTTTCTGTCATGTTAACTTTCCAGAGTTATAAAATCCTGTCTGTGGTAAATACAAACGTTTGTGCAGTGTTTGGGCGTCTTTTAAGTCTTCAGATGCATTAACCTGTAATACAAAGGGACTTCCTGGATTTTATTTCATTGTCTCACCAGTATCTAAACAAGACTAAGGCAGGATATATGTATTTAAGCAGTTAGATTGACATGAGCATAACATAACCCTAATGAGAATAGGTATCAGAATGCTTTTCTTACTTGATTTCATTGCCTCCATCAGGCAAATATAATTTTGAAGTCCACGAAACTAAATGCTATCATTAGACCCACTTTATATTCCACAGTGTGTCAGAGATTTCATTCAAAATCTGTTTGAAATTGTATTTAATTATGAGAGTTTGCTTCTTACCAGAGACACAGCAGTGAAATCTTATAATTAAATTCTTGATCGTCTTTATATACAGCAAATTACGTCAGATCATGTGCAAATGAAATAGTAATTATGCTGCAAAGCACTGGCATTCACAAGCCGTTGTTGACACTCATACACTTATATTTTTTTGCAGACAATCACAGAGGTAATATATAATGTGATGAATAGCCCTTCACAATTAAATAGGACACCATTCACTTCCTTACTTTCTATAAAAACCTACTATCTCCATTCCTGTAAAAACAACAATCTGCAATATGTGTCCCAAGAAATAAATGTTTAAAATTGTTATTTTTGATATTATATAAGAACGTGTAGGTTCAGACACAAAAAAACACACATGCTAGTACACAAGATATACACGTGCAGACTATACAAAGGTACCAAGAGTCTCTAGATCCCCAAAAGGAAATTCACAGTAATGTGTCCATACTTACAAACAATGAAGCAGACAGAAAAGTTTTTTTTTCACCACAGGCACCAAGAAGTACAAATTCATTACATTCATTACTGAAGTGTCACACTTTATATTTTGTTTGTGCTGAATGTCTCACAGGCAATGCACATAATGCCAGCAAGTCTAACGGTGTTTTAAATTATTATAGATGCCACTGACTTTGCAGCAATAAATCAATGGAAATGGCTGCTTAATACAGCTGTTCGAAAATAAACTAAGAATTGCAACAAAAATGTTTTTTTCATTTTTAATTACTCTCTATTTTTGGTTTTACTATAAAGTAGAAAATGCTGAATTAGAAGCTGAAGTGAGTAGCACTGGGTGTTGAATACTGTATGTGCACCTATGTGTCCTTAGTATCACAAAGTGTTGAGAATTGGAAGTTGGCATCGAATAGTTGGTCTGAATTTTGGGCTTGTTGACTTATTTTTTGATAGCTTTGTCCTGATCTAAATCAGAGAAAAACTATATAAACTTAATTATATATAAAATGATATAGAAATTACATAAAAATTATTTATATGTGCTGTGGACAAAATGTTTTTTTTTAAAGACAGAAGCATTAAGGGCCCTTCACAGGTTGAATCTAAAAACGCAAGGCAAACACCAGCTCTGCGGCTTTCATCCTTTAATCCAAGATACTTGGGAGGTTGGTTGCAACCAAAACCTGTGCAAAGCGATGACTACAATGATGATGCAAAAATTTAGCAGTCAGCTCATTGACAAAACTACACAAAGTCAAAACGAAGATAAATGTTAAATAAACGTAAATCATTGGCAGCAGGCTGACCTCTCAACCAAATGTGACGTCCCTAGATGGAAAGGCTGAAGCAAATCCTGTGGAGCTGATTGGTTAATAGTTATCACGTGACCTGTGGTGTTCTTGCTGCAATCGAAGAGATTGAGATTTCTCCATCTCAGTGCACTCATTGACTGTATAAAATAATGGACGTAGCTACTATGACGTTACCCGTTTTGAAGCCTTGAGCATTTTAGCTGTCTCCGTCTTGTTTTTCTGGAGCCAGATGTTACCTTATTTGGACGAGAGGCTGGAGCTGTGGAGGAGTGACGGTTGGATCTGACACTGACTGTAGCGACACTTTATAGAAAGCCTATCGCCCAAACATCCCACCCTTAAATATGCATATCTTTAAGCCTTAATAAAATGTAAACTATGAGTTATAAAAAATATATCTATAGAGACCACAACCCTTTTATGTACCAGGCTGTAAGCATGTTTATTTCTGCTGTAGAGTTTGGCATTTTATCATGAAGGTCAATGGGGATTTACTCTGTTTTGGAGCCAGCCTCAAGTTTTTGTCACTTTGCATTGTTTTAATTTCTCAGCCTTGGAAGGTGCTGCTAGGTTGCACAACAGACACGACCGAAAAATACAGGTGCATTGCAACGAATTTGCCCCGTGACAGCTTTGCTTTCGGTATTAAGCGTGCTCGTCAGATGTCTCCATTTGAAATTATAAAGTTGTACGTTCAAAAGACACAGCATGTGGATGGCCCCTTAAGCAGTGACCTATGATTTTAAAGGGAAAAACGAGCCTAACATATTTACTTTACTCCAAATATGGTATCATAAAAGGTATTAGTTTGGGATCAGTACCAATCGGTGTTGGCATTGAAAGTTAACATTTGCTCAGCCATAGCTGTGATGCCACAAAGGAAACAAACTGACTTGACCTCCCTGATGTTTTTTAACACTTAATCCCACTTTAGGCTTGTAAATGCTGGACTTCTGATTGCTGGTCCCACTTTGGATCCTGATTCTGAGCTGGTAAATTACCCTGATTTCTAAAGCTTAATTTAAAATATCAGAAATCTAAACTACATTCAATTGATTCAAAGGAATTCAGATTCACACCCCAACATGACTTGTGGCCCACAATGCTTTGTAGCGTACATAACAGCACTCACAAATGCATTCAGCATGTTCAGTAGCCTAAAGAAATTGCATCTAATTATAAACTGGATGCATGAACAGGATTTCCACATGGTCAGTCAGGCAGAAAATCAAAGCAGGATAAATTCTGCGGAAGTGTAAAATAGATAGTAGCACTTCCCCCAAGTGAGCAGCACTATTCAGTGAGGAGGTGTGAACTGGCTCTTCAAAAAGGGGTCAAAACAGGGTCACAGAGGAGTTTCACAACTGAATGTGTTAATAAGCACACCCGAGAGGGAGACAGGGTGCCTCCAAACTGGAGAGGTCAAGGTCTCACTGCTGAATGCAGTAACAAACCGTGGCAGAATGAGTTATGAGCACAAAAAAAAAGGTATGAGGGTGTTAGAAAGCCATGTCTGGTGTCATGTTGGATGTCTCCTGGAGAAACTGCAGCTTGTTTGATGATCCCTGTGGTGTTTCTAAATTCACAATTATTTCATGAGCATTGAGGCTAACTTGGTCTAACAATTCGTAACCTTAGTCAGGGATGGCCAAACTACCCGCAGGCCACTTGGAGCCTGCCGCCCCTTTTTTAAATTGCCCGCGGCTAATTTTTCAAATAAAGTAGTATATGGCTCAAGCATATTTATAATAAATTGTACCGCCTAGTTAAAACACAATGTCACTGTCATCTTAAACAACTAGGCTACCACTAGCAAGACCTGCCATTGCTCTTCTTAATTTTGAATTTTTTTAAAAAAAATCTTGTAGTGCTGTCTAATCCATTTCTTTCCCCTATGATTAGTTCTTTTTGTGTATTTTTTCTGGTCATTTATATACAAAAGCAATGCATTGATGATACAATTATGAAAGTAGTTAAAATATCAAATCATAAAGTCTATATCAAAATAAAACAGAATCAAACCATAATATTCTCTGACCCAAAAAAAAGGTGTAGGTTGAGCCTGAGCTTATTTTGCCCACCTATACCCTTAATAACAGCAGCAGTGGCAGTGATAGCAGCAGAGCTACTCTCAGCCATTCAAACAATTAAAATCTGCAGTCAAAGTGCTCAACTAATGGCTCAGATGATCTGGCCCTACTTTACGTCTGACCTGTCACACCTCATGAGCAGACAAATGGCCTAATGTACACAGCATCCAACTGCGTCACGCTCCAGCTTCATCACAGCTGCCGTTTCTGAGGCGTGAAACTCATTTGTGAATGTATAGAAATGCCTACTGGCAACTGACGGGGATTAATTTTTAATGGTGTGTTTAGCTAGTTTCTGACTTTCTGTTCCCACACACAGAGTGCGCTTTTTTCCGTTGATGAAGTCAGAGAGACAGATGGAGGAAAGTGAGTGGCCCAAATGTTATTTCAGTCCTGTCCTGCTCTGTCACCCCTACTGTGTTTTAGTGCAGTTGAATTCACAATATAGTTGCCCTTGCTTACATATTTTTTATGTTTCTGTTGTCCAATAATGAACCAAGTGTAAAATTTTGTGGCAGCTCATAATTATCACAATATGCTGACCAGCAGCCATTACCAATTTGCTGATCTGCAGTTGATATACTTTTTTAATAATCATGGAAAATAAACAAAATTAGAAGTTAATGACAGCAGCTGTGCCGGGAGATTGCCTTTATTAACATTTAAAACCACACGAAAAAAAAAAAAAATAAAATCAACTAAAGGTTGTCATAATCAAGTACAACCAAACAGCATCTGTCAGCACATCTAAATGAGCTGCTGTATTTATACTTGCAAAACAAATATAATGTCAGCAAAACACGTCTCATGAAGAGCAGACGTCCAACTTCTGAAACGTTTCCAGTGGACATTGAAATGTGGTGCAGCCAGACACTGTGTACATTTGGCTTACAACTTTAAAATTGAATTGTGCTATAGATCTGCAAACGATATATGGATACCGTATGGCGCTTTGTCAGTGTCCAGAAAAAGCTGTCGGGTTTTGCAGATACAACAGTTTACTCAATCTATCACTTGCTGTTAGTAAATGCATCATTTTCACACTGCTGCTGTCAGCACCCATTAGGAAATTTGTTTTGTCTGAATTGGCACTGATGTATGACTCCGCTGGTTGTGCCACAGAAGAAAAACTGATGATAAATTAGGTGAAGCAAACAAAAGTATTTGTTTAAACTGCCTAGAATAGATCACAATCAGTTTGTCTTTGAGTTTTTACTCTCGCACTTTAGATGATGTTAAACTGTTTTGAAACCTCTGCCACTTGTTGCCGCTCATGAAGCAGGTTTCCCACACTTCCTGTTGCCTTTTGTCCCTGTAGATGTATAAATACAGCCTCACACCCAACAGTTTTTCATTGAATTAACCTTAAGTAAGTATCTGGAGCGCAGCTCTTTTTTTCATCTGTTATGCAAGATGTTTGTGTTCACAACAGGTGAGGGCAACAACAAGCTGCAGAGTCCTCGCACAGATTAGTATCACTAGTACACTGCCATTGAAAAGACAGAAGCGCTAAGGACCTCAAGTAGGCTGCCAGATAATGTACCATGTCACTTTGCTTTTTGTACCTTCATTGTCAAATTATTTTATGACTGCGTTGTCAGAGAAATAACTGATGTTTTTGTTTCTGGTTCTTACACCTTTGCTGTACAAATTTTCCAGATGGACCCCTTTAAAAATGTATGAAACGCCACACCAACAATAGATGTTTAAAGTATGTAAAACACCTTTGACTCAAAGGTTGTCTGGTACACTACCCTGCAAGAATTTTTCCCTAATAGCCAGTTCACAAAGACAGCTTCACATTATCACTTGTTATCTAAGCTTTAAACTCAGTCACAAATACTTACAGCGGACGATGACATGTTTTGGGGCCAATGCATGCCCACTGTTTTCCCGTTTACTGTACGAGTTAACTGCACAAGACTGTTCAGAAAATAAAACAAACAGCTTAACACTTTCAGATTTACATGGCACATTCGTAACAGGCTCATGAGATATTCATGAACAAATAATTTTAAATTCAGCATCATTACACCTTTTAATGTACATGTTTACAGAGCAGATTTCAGAATAAAAGCCTAGATAAAAAATATTTCTAAGTAGTTCACTTCACACAGTCAAAATCCATGTCTTCTAAGCTCAAACGATTTTCAAGACAGGTATAAAAAAAAAATAATTAAAGCGTTAACATGCATTTCACTTGCAGAATTGGCCTTTGCATTTGTGTGCAAACTTCAGATTTCCTGCCCAAATGTCTGTTTTATCTTTAAAATAAGCCATAATTTAAATGGCTATGGTAAAGTAATTTTAAGTGACTCAGACTAACTATCTTCAGTTTCACGTAACACCTTCATAATTAAAGGTTTTGCAGTTTCACACCAGCAAATCATTATCACATCAATTGTAAGACATTAGTTTAATTGCCAGGAGTAAAGCAGACCAATAGAAAAAACATTTAGCAGCTTCTATCATCTTTTGTACTACACATCACATTGTGTACCAATGGTCTGGGGTAATATTTGCTGGATTGCTTTAGCCTGGTTCCAAACCTTAGTAGCATTTCATTGTTGTACTTATTGATGGTTGTTTTCCTTGGTTGGAAACACAATCAAGCCAGCATGCCCCGGATTTAGAATAGGGATGGCACCTTCCTGGGTCATAGCCGGACAAATGGCCACAAGTGTGGATGAGGCTGACACACTTGAAAGGGTTGTTGTACATCAACTCACAGATCTGTGTATTTCTTAAATCGTCATTGCGTTGTTGCAATGTTAATCGCTCTCGGTAACTGCTTCCCCCAGCTTCTGTCTCAACTAAAAAGGATGTTGGCTGTGGCAAAACAAATACATCCCCTTCTCAAACAGAAAACTAGCAGACTCAAGGCAAGATGTACAGTAGGGCGTTTACAAATTAGGTACAATGATTCGTACTGTGCCTAAGTACAGTTGCCCCCAGCCCCCTCATTCCCATCCATTACCAACACTCAGCTTTCATTAGTAATGTTATTCCATACCTGAGTACACTTGCATCATCATCCTCTACATGACATTTTTGTTGTGTTAGAGTGTGGCAAAGGGCGCTGCAAACAGTGCGTTGCTGCCTCAGGGGCCATCATCAGCAGGGACCGGCGGAGCGGCAAGGCAGAGCTCTGTTGCTGGCCAGAGGAGGAGCCACTGCTGTCGAGCTCAAAGCTTTCTGCCTCCCGCCAGCAGAAGCTCCGAGGGCCTTTGACTGTAACTCAGTGTAAACATAAACTGTACTTGAGATGACCTTTTCAAGTGGACTAGGGCACAGATTGCTGTACTGCACCAGTATTCACACTGATCTAACAAAGTGAACTTTAGGTTCATGTGCACTGGGATCTGAGCCCAGGTCACTGAAGTGAAAACAAACGCAATTCAGTCTGATAATCAGGCTTGGATTGCTTTATGGCACAAAACAGTGGCAGGGTGTTTTCTTTAGCTGCAGACTAAACTAAAACTGATCTACACTAAAACCGACACAGAAACAAGTAAAATGTGTATTTATATAATCCTTGCTATTTCAGTCACATTCAGTTAATTGAAAGCAAAAACTTTTGTCTGAGAGGAAGCTGGGACATGTGGCCTGAATTTTGAGAAGCACCAGCAACAACAGTCTGACTGGTGTGAGGGGCTACAAGTGGTCTCTTACATTACAGTAATTGTATTACCATATAATTAACTCTTTAATCAGCATAATGAATTTTACCCATTGGCATGCTATCAGAGCCTCATATGCTCCAAATGCTAGTGATTAATCTTCGTTAAAATGGCAAGATGCTCAGATCTACTTCCCAGATGTGATGTTATCCTACAATGAAGACAGAAAACCCAAAGGATGTTTCCACTTTTCAGAAAAAACTGAAAAGATAAAGACCTCTGTTTCACTCTTCATAGGCCATTAGCTGCTGGCAAAATGATTTCAGTGGACTAGTGCTGCCCTACACTGAGAATTGTCCAAGTCGACCAATGGTCGTCATTTAGGTCCATTTGTCGACTAGTCGCCCACATGTTTATGATATTATTTTAATTATTAAATGATATATTTTGGGCGAGGCAACACAATGGTTTGAGTTGAAGGTGTGAGAAAGAATAGTATCAGTAACATTGTTAACACTGTGCTACATTACAGAGAAATACAAAACCGTACTAATGAACCTTAATTAATGATGAACCTTCATTAATATAGGCCTATATTTTATCTACAAGTGCACGTCACACACTGAGCGAGCCGCCTGTTAATGACGCTGTGGGCTAATGGGCATGTAGCTACTTCCATGTTTCAGATGATACGTCATGTTTGTAGTCGACCAATGAAGATGAGTTTACATATCACCTTGGGTTCGTCCTTCACCTTCTCAAAATGATCCACACTTTGGATTTCCTGCCCGACATGTTATTAACTAGCCTGTGGAATAACAGCAGGTACCAGCCCAGGAAATTAGGGGCTGTACACATGCCTGGAAAACGTGAGGTCCAGTCATATAGGTTTTGATCAATTTTGACAAGGCACAGCTCCGAATAGAGTTTCACTTTTTTTTTTTTTTTTTTTTGAAATCTTCCCGACTAATGACCTTTCTGGTCGACTAACATTTGGTTGCCCTACAGAAGCCTGGTACATTTCCTCACATTTTCCTCACAGCAAGTTTAATCTGTTAAGAATCAACTATTCAGTAGTAAATATACACTAAAGCAATGCAAGTAGCCTGAAAAGCTGTAAAATAACTTGTAATCCTGATTCACTTAAGACTGAGTTACATTGCTAAGGGTTCATTGTTGTTATTACGTTTAAAAAGTACAGTATGGCCACAGTTTAGAGGTAGGTGGGCTTATTCTCCACAGTCTGTCAGAAATGCTGCTGTGAAAATCCTTTTAACAAAATAAAAGCCTTGATCAAGTTGCTTAAGTTCACATCCCTCTGAAGAATTTTGTTCTCTGAAATAAAAATGTTGTTGTGTAAAAGGCCATTGTGATACTTGAAAAAGTGTCATTTCAACTTCTGTTGCTGTGCTAAAGTCTTTGATTTGTTGTTGGAGCCCTTTTGAAATCTGCTCTGCAGACATCACTGTACATACATGTTTGATGCATCTCTATACATTTATACATACAGGTTTTATAAGGTACGTCATGGAGCAGGACAGTAGCCTGTTATCAATGCAAGTTATGTAGTCCAACAAAATTGTTTTCCCTTTGTTGATAACTGTAATTTCAACAGCACAGCCTGCTGCCATTTTTAATGCGGCACAATATGTGCAACATACATTGTGTGGCTTAAAGGTGATAAGAAAAGGTTGGCAACCAAACTGAGTATTTTCTTTCCATTTGTTTTGGATATGTATTCATTTCAGGAGCAAACCCTGTGAGGTATCCTGCTGCGTTGATTGTTTCTATTGTTCACAGGTCAGTCAAAAAGATAAATTACAGCTTTACATGTAATCGTATCCAATTTTGTACTTTTGTTTTGCCTATTTTATTTTGACAGTTTTGAAATTGCCTCAGACAAATTACACATAAATAGTCAGTGGAGGAACGATGTTTAAGAGATAAAAACATTTTTTCTTGATAAGTGAACACCTTTTCTTATCACCAAGAAGAATTTCTCTGGTTCTCCTCAAATAGACACTGCAGTCACACCACCACTGCTGCATGATGCCTTCTCCAGGTCCTCCATAACCAAGTCCTGTTCAGTGATGTGATTGGGTCGCCTGGAAGTGGTCTTATCCAGGCTGTTGAGAGAAATAGGCTCCAGGGACGTTGGTGCATTATTAGCTGGCAGCACAGAGTTTCCCTGAAGCCTGTGCGAGTAGGTTTTCCTCCGCTGTCCGTCTGCCGTGCACAGGCTGATCTTAAACACAGCTTGAAATCCTCTGCGGAAATTCTCATTGAAGAAACCGTAGATGATGGGGTTGACACTGCTGTTGAAGAAGGCTAGCCAGTGGGCAAAGGGATAAATGTAAATGTTGATGATCCTGTACTGCTGCTCAGTCAGGCTGGCATAGTCGCTCAACATCATGAGGGTCCACAGAGGGAGCCAGGAGAGGATGAAAAGCAAAGCAACTATTAGAAGCATTTTAATCACCCTTTGCTTTTTCTTTGACACAGTGTGGCGGTTGTCGTGCCCCGGCTTTCCTCCCGTTGGAACCGCTGTTTTGAAAAGCGTAATGCCAATCCGGGCATACATGATCACGATGAGGGAAAGAGGAGCAAGGTAGATATTTGCAAAAAGGACAGTGGTGTAAATCTTCCTCATATCCTGGTTTGGCCAGTTCTCTCTGCACCAGTAAAACGGGGTTGTTTTGTTGTCATACCCCAATAACACCCGAATGGTTTGCTCCTTGGTGACTTGTAGCATCACCCCAGAAGGACACATAATGGATATGGCCAGAACCCAGATAATGACTATTATCAAGGTGGCTGTGGATATGGTCAGCTTTTGCTTGAATGGGTAGACAATGCATCTGAATCTGCAAAGGGATTAAAAAGAAAAGACTGGATCAGGAAGGTGCATTAAGACATTAAATCTGCTTTAAATATATCTTTTCCACATGAAGTTACGAACAGCAAAGAGCATTTACTTCAACATTAACTGATTAGAAGGGCTGTAATTAATGAAGGGACACATTCACAGGTAGGGCTTTTCCTTTGGCACTTTTGGCTGCACTGAGTCAAATCATGCTGCATTAATTTGTGTTTCCATTGTCAGTTTAAATGCACCGAGTTGTGTTGAGCCACGCCCAAGGTGGATCTCAGGAGTAGGTATTTGTTATGAAAATTTGGTATTCGATATTTGTTTTTTTATTTTTTTTTATTATTATTATTATTATTATTTTTACATATTTTTTTGGTGCTAAATGTTGTCTTTTTGATGTTGGTAAATGTAGGTTATCAGTAAAAATCAAAACTTTTAAATTGCACTGTTAAAAATGTGAAAATACTGAGCTTGTGCGCACGGCAGCTTGAGCGCATTCGTCTGAGGCTGTGGATCAATGCCAAGTTTTACCACTTCATCACTATTCAATCTAACTTGTAGCTGTTTTTTGTTATCTTTTGAATTTAATATGAATTATGGAACCGTTTTTGTCAACGTTTGTTTCCCCCATTTTGTACAATAAATTATTGTTTAAAGTTTCAACAAGTTTCTTTTGGAGTGCGTGACACGCAGTATCAGTATCTTCGGATGCCATGACAGTAATAGATTATAGATTAATAGATTATAATAATAATGTCAAAATATCATTTACAGAGTGATTTAACAGACGATCACTGCTGCCCGACCCACAGGTCCATTTGCGGGTCAAGTGGGTTACGGGTCGACCCGCGCATCACTACTCACTTTTGTGTTTCTTTGTCTTCTCACTCCTATGCCTTTGTTCCAACGGCTCATAATCCCAAGCCGTTATAGTCTGAAAAAAAATCCTATTTTACGACAGCTCAGTATCTCGAAACAAACGAGCCATGTGCCCCCTCTCAACACATGGCAAATTGTCTTCAGACCTGTGCAGCAAATCATTCTGAAGATGGATGTTTGCACCACTTTGTCATTTTCCCCCCAAATGCCTTTGTCTCAAAAATATGAGTTTGTGTTGTTGTTCCAACGTGCATGTTTGCGATGTTATTGGTTGCATGTGAGGTGTGCAAGGACAGAGATAACTGTGATAACACACTGATGTCAGTTATGTTTCACAGAAAAAACTGGAATTGAGCATTAAGCCTTGTCCTGCAGGGAGATAAAGAACGAGCAGAAACAGCCATGAGATGCTGGATGAAGAGCTTCAGACAACAGGCTTGTACTGCTCCTCTGATGGCAGCTCACCTCCAGCAGGTCAACTTATTTTACCTGCCGTGCTTTGTGATGGAAAAACACTCACAGCAAAATAGCAGAACTTTTAGCCGTCGATTGGCCTGCTGCTTTTAAACTTTATTGACTCAAGAAATGCTCGCCGTCAGTTAAAGGCGTCCCTTTAAGCGGGTAGCCCTGTTGTAATGGAGATGCAAATCCCTGCTGCTCTGGGCTGTTAAGCCAATTCAAGCCAAGCCAGCATGTGTGTGAAAAAGCAATAATGGAGGGGCTGTTGTCAGGAGATGTGGGTTCACACTTGTATAGATGTTACAAACAGTATTTATTTATTATTTATTTAAGTAACGAACAATTAAATGAAAGCAAATACACAAATTTTGACTGTTGGTCTGCTGCTCTCACTCTGGTACACTCATGTTCAGTGTTAAATAAATAACACTGATGTCTCTGTTCATGCTTAATTTCCCATTTTCCACAGACTGACATACGCACCTTCTATGCCCCTGAGGACATCTGGGGCTGGCTTATTGACTGTCCCAAGAGTCAGAACAAAACATGGTGAAGCAGCATTTTGTTATCATGCAGCACAAACCTGGAATAACCTAGCTCAAAACGTTCCTTTTCTACACTGCAAACGTATTGTTAAACTTATTTTAAGTAACCTTTTTATCTTTGCACTTCTTGTCTGCAATCTTGCTGTTGTTGTTTTTTTAAATTGTTAATCATTTAGTAATTACTCTTTTATCATAAATCTGTATCCTTATTCATGTTTTATATTTTATTGCTCTGTAAAGCACTTTGAATTCCCCTGGTGAATGAAATCTGCCATACAAATAAAGCCTTGCCCTGCAGATCAATTTTAAATCATCAGGAGCATCATTAACCTAGCTCTCCTTGATACCATCACTGTGATCCACAGTGGCACCTGTTAATAAAAGGTACATAATGTCAACAGCAAACTGGGCACAAAGGTTGTTTTTAGAAAACCTTTTTCACAGCGGATACTTTAACTTGTCAATAGGAAAAGACGCTCTGTTCTATTCAAGAGTCCCAGTGAGTGTGATTGTGAGCAAGCATGCACAATACCAGGTTCCTGAAATTAAAGCAGCTTAATGCAGTTCAGCCATTGTTAATTTCTTTATTTGTACTTGTGCTTTTCTTGCTGTGACATGTCAAATTGTCATCCATGAAAGAGCCTATGGTGTTGAACAGCTTGTGGAACATTTGAGATTTTGCAAGGACTGTTGTTTAGAAGGTCCGTGTAATTTTTCTTTGCACAGCACTGCTTCCTGAACCTGGGAGGAGGGAGACAAACAACATAGAAGTTTGCCCTGAGATCAGCCTGAAATGCTATTTAAATTGTCACAGAAGTCAACTGTACATTTCTATATTTGTCGACCCGCTGATACAGACGTGCTCTCTGTATTTTTCCATCTGCATTTGTCTCCCTGCAGTCAAGCAGCAGTGTGTCTAAAGTTGGCAGCCACAGTCAGTAATAATAACAGCCCGAATTTTTTATCACGCCTTTCAAGGGCCCCAAGGACGCTTTACATATAGGAAGGCAGAACGAATCACACACTGTGATATGGCCCATAAGCTGTGACTGCTCTTGGGGTTGCTACTGTAATGTGCTTTCTGGCCTTCCTTTTGACGTCAGAGCCATTGCTGCTGTCACTTTGCAGAGCTGAAAACATGTATGAGTAACCACAGCAGTGACCATCGAGCCATTCATCTTTTATTCCTAATGGAGAAGCCTCCAAAAATGCTGCTACCCATCTTCCTCAATGTTTTCTCTCACCAGCTACTGTCAGAGGCACCTTACCTTTACTAAACTTTACTAAATATGTTTGATTAGATATGGAGTTGATACTTGCATGCTCACATGGATAGATAGGTTTAATACTCAGTAGAAAAATCCATGTTCACAACAGCTTAATGCAAAATAGACAAAGGTGTTACACAAAACATCTACAAAATACTAATTGGCAATTAATTTAAAATTGCACATGTATATATGTGTAAGTGACATGCACACAAGTCCAAACTAATTTCACGGTTAGTGATTTACCAATGAAAACATTGTTAAACTGTCCTCATGCAGAGACACAGAAAGATGTGTTCACTCCATACAAACACTCCTATAGATCGATCCTGGAGTTTGAAAATGGGTTGCTGTTACAGGAGCCTCCTGCATGATGTTGAACTCCATGAATCAGCCATCACTGTCAGACACTATTCATTTTTCTATTTGTCTGAATGAATAAACATAATTCTACATGATATGACTCATTCGAGAATGTTTATTTGTGTTATATGTGGGTAGGTTGTGCTTTCATAGTCACCAGCATCACGAAACCTTTATCCACAGTTACTTTTTAAGTGACAAGTAAAACTGCAGAAGCCAGCACAATAAACTTTAAGTAGAGATCTTAATGGTTAGCCATTAACTGCTGAGAGAATTTTTCATGCCCTATACAAGCGGTACTTCCTGGACCAAAGCATGATGCAGATTTCAGTGCCTCATTTCAGATTGTGTGTGTAGCAAGTGTATGGCCAAGAGACGAGAGAGAGAGTGTGTGTGTGTGTGTGTGTGTGTGTGTGTGTGTGATGGTGATGGTGACAGTCAGACCGCATAGAAGTTAAACATAGCAGTGCAGTATGTGTACAGTTAAGACTTTCTGTCAGTGAATAAATGATACAACCCCTCAAGATCCAAGCCAAGCTCCCGTGTTTTGCTTGCCATCTTGCCTTTTGTATGTCACATCATTTTGCTTTTTTTTTCTTAGAATTAACTGATTAGTTACAGGTTAATGGATGTTGGGCTACTGAGTGAAAATTTAACCAGAACGTATATCCGTAACTTCAGGTATTAGGCTACAAGTACTCATTATGCAGCAGAAGAGTCCCAGTTATGTATTGATGTATGAACATATAAGAAGCCTTTTAATGTTGCAGTTGTTCTTAGTATAAATTAGCACACAAAAGAAATGCCCAATTGACCTTTTGCAAAGTCACTCCACTTTTGTGATGGTCGACAAGCTGTCGGAGTAAGCATGGAGCCCACACTGTGACTAACTGCATTCCCTTAAGAAATATCATATTATTGGAAAAATGAAAAAGTGATGTCAGAGAGAAGCAGACAGAGGGGTCTACAGTCTGTGTTTGAAGGATATATCCAGGATGTCAAACTGACTCAGCAGCAACAACAGGTTAAAAAGACAAAGATAGTTAGAAGCTAAAGCCGAACTATAGGCTACAGATCACAGTGTAAAAGTGAACCACCACATCACTGCTGATCGCCACACAAGACAATGAATATAAAGGGAAACTTCACTGATACTGAACCAGCTGTGTGGCATCACAGTGTGTGCAGATGAACAGTGTTTGGCTTCACCCCTGTGCCACTGCCAGCACCCAGACCTCCATCGCAGGATGGGCAGGGAAGCAAAACAGCGTTCATCTGCACACACTGCGACGACACACAGCTGGTTGAATATCAGCAAAGTTTCCCTGCTTCCCTTCAGTGGTTCCTGTACAGCAGGGTCGCTCTTTGTTTCACTGTTATAATCACTACAAAGCAAAAGCAGCATGTGTATATCTTCAGTAGCTAGCTAGCTAACTCTACACTTTTCAGGGCTTGATTTTGGTTTTGGAACAGGGAAGAACTCTTTCTTTTTCCAACCTCTCCAGGTAACGAGTATCATTAATACACGACGTGCCCCAGGCACAACATTTAGCTCCAAATCCACAAAACCAGCCTGAAAATGAAGGAAATCTAAAACGACTGCATTAGAGTCAATGGAGCACAGCTGTGTTGTTGTCGGACCCTGGTCTGAGCCAACTATGTTATGATTGGCCAGTCTATGTCTGGGGGTGGGACTCAGCGAAGGGTCAATTACAACTCTGGGGTTCTCATACTTAGTAGTTTTTAACACTTCTAGGTAGAAGGAAGGTCATGGAGGACACAAGTTTTCAGACGGTTTACATCATATTGGCCCTGCTTGAAAAACTCTCTGCCATTGTTCAACTCAGTCAAAAATAGTCAGTCATTATAGACAGAGCTGGAGGTTTGTCCTTTGAAGCAGCTGCAGGCTTGTGATTTACACAGTCAAGGGGTTTGTTGGATGGAAATCAATACAGCTGAAACTAAACTGCCGACTCCCATGTTGGGCGGGATGTGGAGTGACTTGAGCTCTCACTAAGAGCGTCTTATTATTGTTGGTTTGAGAATAGAAACATGCAGAGACGGCCAGACTGATCGATTCCTGAATGACTGCAGTTTGTGTTGATGTTAAGAAATAGAGGAGAAAGGGGAATTTTATTGGCCAGTATGAGATCTCAAACCAACATAGTATTAAGAGTAATTGTATAATGAATGGTGTGATAGCAATGAGCAGGAGGTGATTTGTATTTGAACGTGTAAGAGTCCGTCTATTCTTGTTTTTCATTGTCTACGTTTCTCTGCTTGAACACACCATGTGAAATTACTTTTCTCTAACTCACTTAAATCTCCGACTGTTGTCTGTCGTCTCGTTTCTCGCCTGTATGTGCATCTCAATCACTTGAGTCACAGTGCTCATCAGTATAAAATTTGATTTTGCTAATTATCATCATATGAGATGATTGATAAAGCATCCAGTGGAGTGGTGCAGGAATGGGTCCTCAAACCAGGAAATGAATTAGCATTCAAATACAGTGGATTTTTAGTTAGATGACTGAACTAAGGTCTGTAGTTTTGTTCTGCGACAAAAATGTATCATTAAGTACCCCACTGTGAATTTAGAAGCTTTCCGGTTATCAGCAAGTGGTTAAATCAGGGTTAAATCATCATGCCGAGCACTGCTTCACAGCCTCATTGTGGTGGTGACATTGAAGTCATGCGACTTTGGTGTAGTTTGTTTCCAGCGTAATGTTAGCTTTTTAATTATGGTGATTGCATTTACACTTTAAATAATTAAAGTGGTGTTCATTGGGGAAAATGATCTTCGTGAACAAAATGTGTGAGTCACTTAATCGTTTGTTTGCCACTGAGCTTATTTTCTGCAATATAAAATCCAATGGAAGTATCCCGTTGGCTTTTTGTCGAGGGAACCAGAGTGATATTAACCTCTGGGTTGGCCTACAAAAGATGTCGTCCCTGCACCAGTCTATTGGTCTGTAAGCTTCCTTAGCTGCTAAATCAGTGTCACAGAGGCGAGAAATACTGCACCAGTTAAAATAGAAACGCTCTGTCAAAATGTAATAATTATTAATAATTTATCAGGAAGAGGTCTGGGTCTAAATGGAACAATGTCTGGGTCTGGACGTGGGGAATGAAGAAGGGATGTCAGGTTAACAAAAGGTTTGCATTTCGGTCATTTGCTAACAAGGGAGAAGCCCCCCCCCCTTTCGCCCTCCAATGGCAACAAGGTCGAATCAGAATAGATGCAGTAGTTAAGATCTGGCTTATCTGTGCATGAATACACTGTCCAGAAGAAGAAAGCCTGTTATCTCCTCTTTTATTCAAATCATTTTTAATTTTTTTAATCATGTGGTTGATAGATATGTAGAGTGAATTTAACTTTTGGGTGTCAAAGCATTTCAAACTCCATCTGGCCTTTCCAGAGGCAAAGACACTCTCCCATGATTTAAAATTGTGATATCACTGCACATCTAGTGTGTGAGGCCCAGACGATGATAATATCCCAGCTCGGACAGTCTTACAGCTTTAAGAGCTATTATAACTCCACTAAATATGTTGTTTGCAGTTTCCAACTGTGAGATTCTGCAGCTTCCTCCGGTGGTTTATTAAGTGATTAAACACGATTAACAGCCGGCTGGCGCCATCTCCATGGACAGCAATTAGGCATTTCAACACGATCATTCATAAGAGGACAAGTACCAGATAAAGATGAGAGAGCTGTACAATGCTGCTCATTTGTCTGTACCGATAAGTGGCGGAAAATAATACATCGGGCCAAAGAACAAATTACATGATTTTGGCTCATTTGTTGTTGAAGATTTCTGAACACTGAGAGACTGGACATTTTTGCTATTTTTTTTATGAACTAATTCAGTTACGTGGATTAATAGAATCTGTTTTTTCCATGTTCACACAGTGTTCTAGTTTTTAATCTGCATCTTATATTTGATTGTGATATTTGTAAGCCCATAAAGCTTTGTCTTGTACTCCAGCAGGGGATATTCCTGAAATGCACCGTCCATCTGACCCATTGCATGCCTCGTTACTGTCAGAGCGCTGTACAATGTTTGTTCTCTCTGCTACCTACAGGGTTGCAAAATTCCATGATTATTCAAGGTGGAAACTTACATGGGAATTACCAGGGACTTATGAGAAATAATGGGAAATATTGGGGTTATCTGCTCAGGCTGTATTTACCATGTCACATGCCGATTTAAACAAACCTTTTACCATATCATGAGCAGACATAATCCATTAATTTGCCAAATAAATCCATTCATTTGTCAGATACATAGGAAGCTGAAATGTGCCATGTGGTGAGTGGGTCATGGTACTGTGAAAATTTAAGCAAAACTTTGTAAAAATAATTTATAAAAGAAATGTTTTATAATAATGAGTGAGTGGGATTGGATAATTATTACTCTACAGTATGCAAAGTGCACCATTTATAATTACAAGGTTATACAATTTGTACTTTGCTTTAAGCTACAGTCTGCTGATTAACTGAAATAACATACAAAATACACACTGTATTTTCAGTAATATAACAAAACTTTAATGAAAACATGTTGCCCTTTGGCTCAGACAGTGGAGTAGTGTTGGCGGTAGTGTGGGCTGCACGGGGGATGGGAGAATGCACTGTGCATGTAGAGGGTCGCAGTTTTACTGAATTCCTATTGACGAGGATTCTGGCTAATGATCTGTACATGTGATGAAGAATGCTGAATGCAGTGCACTGTTACAGTTCAGTCAACCTCCTCCACTCCTCCCGTCCCAAACATAGACCCGTTTTTGTCTTTTTTAGGTCACAGGGGAACTTTAGGAGAAAGCAGGTCAACAGCATATGTCCCCAAAAAGTGTTAAAGCTGTGAACGTGAAGATTATTTTGAGGTGCAGCCCAGCATTGTGGGTTAAGTTTATCAAGTCAAAAATATGTCATAAAACATTGTCTTTTGGTCAGGCAACTATTCAAATTATAAAGTTTATGGTGTATAGGGGCTTAGAACATTATGATGGAGGTATATGATGGCCATTTCCGTGCTCAGTTATGTCTCATAAGTTGTTGCAGCAATTCTTGGGTTGTTGATAGACAGATTTGGTGCTAGATTTGAGCATTTTCACCTCTCAGGAATGATAGAAATATAAAAAAATCCCTCCAAAGTGATACATCAAGACACCAAGACCTTGAGGAAAAACCACAGAAAAACTCATGCTGTAATTTGGTATCATGAACTATTGACATTTGCAAAAAAATTTTAGAATGGTATTTTTTAGCAATTGGTTTGTGAGCATTTCCTGTTCTGTAAACTGCTGAGAAACCCTTATTGTTAATACAACTATGAAAGCCATTCATGCTCTGAAAGCCTGAGATCTCTAGCTTTTGGTTGTTGCTGCATTGAGTGGGCACCAGCATAAAGTGGGCATGTCTGTAAAGGTTAAACTGGTTGGTATCCATAGCACACATTTTCACTCCGATATTTTGAAGTGAGTATGTGTTTCCAAAATACATTTTCGTTTTCACAGTAACTCTACAGTTTGCATACAGTCTCTCTCAAAATAAACGCACTACATCAGTACAGCAACACAACAAATTATGTTTCCTTCAACAACAAACGCACATGGTTATGTTTACGTACGTGGTTGGATTTATTAAAAAAGAACAAGGTTTGGCTTTACAGTCCTACAGGAAGCAAACACCGGCCTCCTGGGTGAAATCGGTGGTTGCTGGACCAATCTACCACCCTTCCTGCCCGTCCTACTGGGACTTACGCTGCCTTAACTTTTGTTGTGTTTCCCCCTTAGGCCGTTAAACAATAATGGTGATTGGCCGCGTACAGTGCCGATGTGAAAGGGCGACTTTTTTTGTCAGTATCTGACACTGGAAGTCATTGACCAAGCGCCGGGTTTCGAAGACTTAGGAGTGAGACCGAGTTGATGAATTTGGAGAGTTATTTGACCCCCATCCAGACAAGCTAGCATGACATCCTTTTACCAATGGATTCCTTAGGTCTTCTAGTTTCATATAAAACCAGCTCTACTCTACTCTTAAGACTTAACCCACTATAGCCCCTTAAAGACAGTAATGTAGGCTGAGGATGCTGAAGAGGTTGGGCAGACTTAAACCAAAACATGCCATAAGACCTAGACTTGTTTTCTCCCCAAATAAGTTCACCATTAAAAGGTATTATTTTTACATTGAAATAATGCTAAAAATGACAGAATTCCAGAGCTTAACTTCCTTTGGCCAAGTGAAGAACACTGAACTATGTATAATTGTGACACCAAATTGTTGCTTCTTACCAAGAAGTAATGTGAGGAAGCTTTTGAATTGTTAGTTTGAATTTGTTCAGATTCGATTTTCTAGAGAATCACTTCCTTTCTGGAGCTTTTGACCACATCTTTCATTCACAGAAGAGGTCTGTGAGAAACAGATGAAAGCTCTGGGGAAAAAAGGCAGTCAGTGACCCCTGAGTTTAGAATACTTTATCACATAGCTGATAGGGTTGTGCAGCCTTTATTGGGGGTTTTGCTCTCTGAATTGTATCTGGTTTCATCTGTTGTTTTTTCTGCACATAAAACACTATTTTTAAGGTACCATTGAAGTGTGAAAGGAGCTTGGGAAAGGTTACACTGTTATATGTAGCAGCAGTAGTAACAATTTACAGCCACTGTACCTGTCAACAGCAATAGCAACCAGAGTGAAGACAGATGCTGACACGGAGATCCCTTGAACCATGCCGCTCATTTTGCAGACCAGGCTTCCAAAAGGCCATCCTGTCGACAGGAAAGATATATTCAGCGGAAATTTCAAGACAATGCATTACGGCAGAACAGCAGTTTAATTCAGAGTGCCTCAAACAGATTGATATCCACAAACACATAAGAGTACAGGGTAAGCTCATGGGTCTTGCCATAAATTCACTTAAGTACTTAAATATCTTCAGGGGGAACAACCCTTTTTTTTTTTAGCCCAACTTCATCAGCGCTGCTGGTGACTGGTAGCAGATATGCTGACAGTATAGGTGTCGTACTGTGGCTGACTCACAATATTCAGACTGCAGGCAGTCATCAGCACAACCCCAAGTTTCTGTAACCTGTAATTTTGCTTGATTCTTTGTCGTACACTTTCATAATAAGGATGACTGGGGATATAAATCTGTTTGGAGTTCACTGCAGTGGTTATTCATGGCATGAATAAGGAAGAAACAAAATTGGAGAATTAAGATGTTGAAACAAGGGAGACCAATTTGAAGGGAAATTTTGCAGCCATTCCAGCAATTTTACACCTCAAACTCCGTTTGCTTGGCGCCAGCAGTGTTGCTCAATGTGTGGAAACGGTTGTGTAATATCTTCTGTGGCTTTGAAGTCTGAAAGAAAATAAACCTGATTACATCAGGGTTATCGCTGTGTGGGTTTGACACTTAAAGCTTTTAGGTTGGGGTTGTGAGGTTTGAAAGAAGTGGGAATTTAGAAGCCGGCAGGGGGTCTGATGAAAGACGCTACAGAATTGCATTATGGGAATTGCAGGATCTAGTATTTTTTGGAGCTTGACTCATGCTGGCAACTAAATTCTGAAAATCTCAGCCTCTGCTGTGTTGACTTGACTTTGTTTTTTTCTTCAGTCTCTCTCTTGAATCCCCCAACTTTATAATTGCTGGATTATCCATTGAAAGAATTTGGTTAGTACCAGATGCAAAGCAGGGTGAAAGTTGATGGAAACAAAAAGTTTTCCCTTGCATTTTGGTCTTCAGTCAAGGAGTTTTATAAACAATAAAATGATTCACATTTAAAGCCATCTCGTGGCAGTACCACACCATTATGGTATGCCTAAGGTGTTGCTAGATGTTTTAGAACAATGTTTTTATTTATGATATTGTATAACCAGATTAAACATACAGTGGGAAGGGTTTTTTTGGGGGGGTTTTTGCACGTCTTTTCACTAAATAGTTGCGGAAACTTGCACGTATCCGTTGAGCTTCTTGAGAAGACAAAGGTCACTTCAAATACCTTTTAAGTTGATAATCAATCTCTGTTAGATTGTCATCACGTGATAAATGGAAGACACTGCATCGTGTTGGCTTGAGCTCTTGTTTTTCATTAGAGACAGTGATGACACTGAAGCTTGTGACAGCACTACTGCTCTAATTGTTATTTCCACTGATCTGATTTTTCACCTCCCTGCTCAGCATTTAATTGAAATTATTTGAACTTTAAGTGTGGACATTGCTGACCTTTCAAACATGCCCAATCAGATTATAGATGAGCAAGAGATTTAAAGGGGGAGAAATCATATCTATCTCCAAGGCTACATTAGTCTGATTTAATGTTTGTGTTGGCATTTCCTCAGCATTTGTTTACAGTTGATGTGTTGGCATCAGGCTCAACTCTTGAAACCATCTCTGTGATCGACACAGTGAAGGGTGCAGCCCAGTCTGCTTGTCATATTGCTTTATACACTCCAGTCTCTACGAGACTTACTGATCTTTGTTCTGTTAGGTAGGACGATGCGTGTATGAGATAATAGGATGGTGAACGAAACTAAAATGTTGTCTTCATAGTTTTTTCTTTCGCGGTTGCTAATGGTTAAAGAGCATTAGACTCATTTACAGATTCTTGGTTGTTGTAAGACAGGTGAGTTAGAAGCTGCTTTGACAGTCTCTAAAAGAAACACTTCACTTAGATTTCTACTCTCATAAAGGTTCTAAGACCTGACAGGTTAGGGTGATACTAATGCAGCTCACTTGTTGTTTAATAATGTTACAATCTTAAAGATTTCAGTCCTGGTTGATGAAGCGACACCAGATATTACTGGTTGTAACAGCAAATGCGGTTTAACACTACAGGTCGCAGAGTTCTGGGGACGGCATAACAAACTTGTAGTTTTTTGTGAGGAAGTCAGAATTGGCCTTTTCCCCCCTCATTCTGTGAGCAGACCTGATCTGGCTTTGTGCTGCACACAGCGTGAGTCTGCAGACAGCAGGGCATAATGAAAGGAGTTGCTAACACTGCCAAGTTGAAGGCATGCAGCCTGTCTCCTGCAGCTCTTCATCTTAGAGCTCGCTGTGGCTGCTCCTTCTTGTTACCTTACTCCCTGCAATATTTCAAACTTATCTGCTATTTTTCTGAAAATGACCGTTTTTATTTTGTAGGTGCTTTTTTTATGCCTTTTGATTAGCAAATAAACACTGTGACTACAGGAAAGTCAACTCTTGTTTTGCTAGTTACATTTTCTTCAGTACAGAGTGCTCCGGCAAAAATGCCAGGTGTCATGAGCGCAGAAATGCAAGGGGCATTGCAACGCAAAACAACGTAGGGAATGTTCTCTTTTCATTAGCAGAAGCTCACTACAGCATCTTTATTCTGTGAGTGTCGCTCTCAACACCCAGTTCATAACACTGCAGATTCATAAATATTACACAACTCTCATTAGTGAGCCATAGGCTCAATCACCATTGTCTTACCTCATTTGGTGATAGATTGTGACTTCACAAACATTTATTTGAGTGCAAGTCCTCGAGATTACTTTATTTTTAAGTTTGCAATGTGATGATTCAGTCCCGTTATTCACAATATCTTTAAAAGCAGATTGGTCGTTCTTGAGGCCATTTGGAGAACACTTTTGGGTGACGCTGTTGCTTTCATCTCGTTATTGTGATACTTCTTTTATGTGTTCACAAATTGTAAGGGGCTGATTAGCATTAATGCAGATGACAAAAAAACCCATTATGGTCCTTTGAAGCATTATTCCCTGTAAACATCCTGATGTAACATTAGATGAAATCTTTCTACTGAGAGACAATGGCAGATTGCCATTTGTCCAGTCTTAAAAGAGCACTCAGAGGTTAAAGGAGAGGCTCATATTGCCGTCAGGCAGACAGAAGCTGGACAGAGTTCTCTGGGTAGCTGAACTCTGACCTTGGTATTTTTTTTATCAAAAACAGAGACCACAAACAGATAACCATGTCCAGAGGATATTTAAATCTTCTTTAAAATCACATTTATGAAGGCACTGAAACTGTGTTTTGCAATACTTGTTCCTCTGACTGGTGTGAAGTATTCACCTGGACACTCAGCATCACTGTCCTGTTAGAGTGTGATTCATGGCCCTGACTATTGTCATGTCTAAGTGTCACACTCTCTGCTGCTGAAATGCATTGCACAGCATGAGGCTGTCATCACAAAGCTCCCCGGCAGGGATGGTGGTAGACTGGTGATGAACTCGCCTGTAGTTCAGTTTTCATCTGTGTGACACCAAAAAGTCGTTTGCCATTGCTGTCCGGGTCTTTCATTTGTCTTTGTGCGAAGCCTGACTCAACTTGACCCAGGGCTGAGTGATATGGCCTAAAAAAAAAAAAATCTCTGATTTTTTCACAACAAATCCGATTCATGATTTAAATTGATTTTTTCCCCTCCTACTTACAAAAAATAATAATTTTGCGGCCTGGTAGCACATACCTGGGGTCCAAAACTTTCAGCATGTGAATAAACCCTGGCTTTCCACGGTAGCCCATATATGGGCACCATATCTCTTGCACTGTACATTGCGACTGCATCTGTGATGGCTTCCCACTCGACCCCTTTCTTATCATACGGCAGTGTTTCCCCTACCATCATATTGGATCACAACAGAAGTCATTTAAGGTTACCTTTCCTATAGAACAGGTATACACCTTGTCCTTTTATTAAACAGACTAAATAGCCTTATGTTACAGGCTGAGCCTGATGTGTGTGGCTTGTGTGTGTGGAACTGTGTATGTGTGTAGTTGTTGTAGGAGTTATGAGACGTTAGTGCGCGGGGTGTGGTGTGTGACGTCAGACGGATGCGCCGCAGGAAGAAAGTGAGGTATGTGCTATGTTGTTTACATCGAGCAGCCACAGTGAAGAAGCCTACGCAGTTCCCCACAGTGCTGAAAATAAAGTGCCGTTCTTCAACGCAGACAAAGTCCCGTTGTTTATGTGTTCCCTTTCTTGAGAACGAGTTCTTCAGTGCTCGCTGCCATGTTGTTTGTGTATTAAGCGCACGGAGGTGAAGGGTGAGCCCACTTTGAACTACGGGAGCCCAGCGGGAAGCGGCGGTGGCGGATTTTAAAGAGAAACTTGATTTTCATTAAAACAAATCGACCTAAACTACAAATTCAAATTAATAGTTGATCCCAGCCCTAACTTGACCCCTTTTTTGCAGGCAGCACTTTCTCTTTTACTCCCACTCTGCTCAGATTCAAGAAGTGGTACTTTGACTGCTGTGCCTCCAGCAGCTTGCTATTCCCAGAAAAACAGCACCATTGCTTTTTTTCATGTGTATGATCCTTGACCTCCTCGAGGAAGGTTCATCTTGCCTCGTTGCTCAGTTCGGTTGAATGATCACCTAAATTGGAGTACTGCCATATCCGCTGAATGCCTGTAAACTGTAATGTATAATGTACTAAAATAAAATCTGGCTCCCCACTAGGATATGCCACATACTGTAACATAGGTGGGGTGGACAAACACCTTAACCTTGATGTTACATCCACAGTAATATGTTTGTTTTAAAATGCAGAACTGCTACATTTACGCCCAGCGTCCACACTACTCTGGCGCTTTGGAACATGCGAGTTATGGCGATGTGCTGAGGAGTCACAGTTACACCTGCTCTGTTGCTAAATCTAAAATTAATACCACTTAAACGATCTCATTCTGTATAAAAAGTGTCGCGTACGGTGTGCATCGACATGCTACAAGTGAGTATGCCCAAGAAAGGAAAGAAAAAACAAAATGAGAAAACCAAAGGAGGTTTTAAGGAAGACAACGTGCCTGGCTTAGATTTGGAAGTGGGGAGCGGATCAATGCATGTCCAACGTTTGTCCAGTGCAAGCCCTTTGCATTTCTTATTGGGTCTTATTAATCATAGTGTGTCGAGCCAAAATATGAACAAAAATATGTTCTTGTGTTTCAAATACATAGGTCAGACGTGGATGTTATTTTTGTGAAGCTCTGCATTCATTCTGCACAGTAAAGGTCAAACATACAAGAGAGGAGGGGGTTTGTTTATGGTGTGTTATTCTTATCACGCTGTGCTATATATTAAATCACATAAATTTGCAGATGCTTTTTTACAAAGTGCCTCAATCTTGATAAAACATGAGTTAGACATTATCAGAATTGGAAATGCATCGTTCTCGAACAAGCAGTATAAGCATATTCAGTGTTACAGTGCAAATGCTTATTTCTTTTCCATTGGATGCCTGTTTCGTTGCTTTTTCTCAGTGCACTTTCACGGCATTTTCTTAGTTAATATGTCATTAAGAGGAAAAATGTGAAGCAGTGGTGTGGGCAGAGCTGCCAGTTTCACAGGTCCTTTCCTTATTGTTAATAAGCACTTGAGAATGTTGTTTTAGGCACAACCTCAATGTTGAGCAACATAAAAACACATCTCATGTGTTTTGTTAAACATTGTGACAAGCAGATGGAATAAGTAAGTAAATAAACAACAGCAAAAATCAGCACAGTACTGGCTATCAGCATGCAGCCTCCATCCACATACTGTCAGTTTTCATACCACGGTATACCTTGAAACCTTTATAGCGCTGAAACCTTCCTCATGACTAATGCCAACCTTGACCTTAGCATTAGAGGATTAGTGGTTGACATGACATAACAACTCAGTGTTGACTTTTAGATTCACATGGGACACAAACAATGGTCCCCAGGGTCAAAGTCCTGTGCTTGTTGAATCCATATACCTCCACTCCCACCCCCCTCCTGATATGGACCTCCTAAGTGTCTAATAATAATGGGTTTACCCTGGAGTTGTTTGAAATCCTGGTGTGTCTCATATTAGGGCTGCGGGGTATAATGGCCATGTACAATATGTCAGTATACATTGATCAGCCAAAACATTAAATCCAGCAATGGGTGAAGTAAGAAACATTGATCATTTTGTTACAATGCAATGTTCTGTTGACCTTTGGTCATGGCATTTATGTGGATGCCACTTGACACCCTCCACCCAGGAGGTGGATCATAGCATGTTGCCGTTCTTCTTGGTAGTTGTAGTCTATTGTGTGACACTGAGACAGCGCCTGGATGCAGCTGACAGATCTGTTTAAAAAATGCAGCGACAGCACCGACCTTTCACATACAAGACATATGAAACGCGGACAAAGTGTCTCGCTCCTTCCCTCCTGTTTCAAACTACAGTGGATTTAGGCCTACTGGATCCTTTTAAAGTCATGTTATAGTTTTGTATCCTGTGCTGCAAACCTTTAAACCTCTGTAGCTCCAGTGCTGTGTGCAAAAAGGTAACATACAGCCCTGCTATTTATTTTATAGCATTTCTCATTTAGATGTTTTGCAGCTGCATATTTTCAAACAGGAAAAAAATACTTGTGTTTGCATTTTGTTTTGATCACAGTCTGTTTTTATAAAAGTGCTTGTGACATTTCAAATGTGGCTTTGACTTGCAACTGAAAACATGTAGCTCATTTTGTAGAAAATACCAATATATATATTGTGTATCTCCAGTCAGCCTGTAAATATGGAGATATCACTTTCTGTCCATATCACCCAGCCCTTTCTCATACAGATGCTAAAGGGTGCAGTGACAGCGGGGACACTGCCCATGCAGCATGTTTGATGCCTTGGGAGTGAGACCATGCTGTTTCAAATCATTCATATTTCACAGGTGAGACCGAAATTCCTTGTTAATAAATAACTTCATTTTACCAGTTCCAACCGATTTCATCTTGCTTCCCCTTCCCCTATCAAGGTGGGTCGTAACACCTGTGTTCCCTGTTGGTAGGAGACAGAATGAAAATGGTCTCCTGTGTTGAAGGCACATGCCTCAACAGGTCTTCTTCAGGAAAACATGTTTGAACAAACAACCCATGCTGTCATTTTCTGGGGAGAACAATCTCATGACAAAGAGGCAAGACCAAAAATCATTAAGTTTGCATCGTCTCCACATGGCTGACTTTTGCTGACATCTGTTGCACTTGTCAAGTTCATGAAATGTCAAATCCAAAAGGCAGAATACATGAAACTTTAAAGCTCCAAAGGGGAAGAACCATTTACATTTCAGATACTCAGCGAGCTTTCCTCAGATCTCAGCTTTGCACATAAAATACCTCATAATCTAATAGTCTAAAAATCCTTTTAGCCTATTAATCCTCCCATGGGAATAAGCCCTTTTGGTGTTAATGACACCATGGCCTCTCTGTAAATACTTTTAATCCCCTACTGGCTCTGAAAATTGTAAATCAGTAATATTTGTTCATATATATCTGTGGTTATGTGTGTGTATGAGGTACAGCAGACAATAATGAATTCATAAATAATGTACAATGTAAAGGTAATATACATTTTTTGCCAACCATTGGCACTCTTAATGCTATTTCATGATTATTAAATCAGGTATTTTTGAGTTTATTTGAACTTTACTGACTCCCTTCGTGCATTTTATAGTTAAAATGTCTCTTACAAGCCAGTGTGCATTATTGATGTTTTTCTACCATAGAACATTTTATATTGTGCGCAGGAGGTGGAGATTTCGGAGGTCACTAAGTAGTCTGTTTGCTGAACAAGTTAAATATGAACAAGCTTGCTGGAACTCCACTGTAGACCTTCTATTTTTTTACATTTATTCATTGTACTGTGAAGTGATTCCACACCTCTAAAGTTTTGTGCAGGAAAAAACACATAAAATGGAGTCTGACAACTTTATTCACAGTTAAGCAGACGTTCACTGATGTGTTATTATTCTCTGCTAAAGAAATAAAAGAAATAAAGAAACTTTGCATAGTTTTAAATGTGATCATTTAATGCAGAGCTAACACCATTTTTCTTGACTTCTGGTAGCTGTAAGCGGTCCATAATAATTCAGGATTTAATTCTGTGTTATGTCATTGTATCAGGAATTTAATCACACAAAGCACTCTGCCAGCTGGATCTCACCAGACTCAAACATGTTCGGCGTCTGACACATTCCTGATTCAGACAATGACTGATTACACTGCCCTAACTGCTCTCCTTATGAAGCAATAGATGTATCATTTGTTAAAATGTCTATAGCCACTAAAATAATCTCGGGAGATGAATCTTAATCTTAAAAAATGGATGGCCTTGATTTTAGTTAGTTGAGAGGCAGCTTGAATCCTCCTGAATTATTATGTCTGGTTTTTATCTGTCATGCGTCGTTGAAGGGATCATATGTTTGGACTTGTGTGTGTCTGTCTGTTCCCAGTTAATCTCACAAACTACTGGACCAATCAGCCTCATATTTTGTGTGCACAGTTATGCTTGAAAACCCCTTAAGTTTGTGGTAATTAAGCATTGTTGAAATTGTTTGACTCTTTCATACTGGACTGCAATTACATAGCGCCTTTCTAGTCTTCCGACCACTCAAAGCACTTTTTCACCCATACACACACTGGTTGCAGAGGCTACCATACGTGGTGCCAGCTGCTACTTAGTAACCATTCACAAGCTCTCACACACAGCCAGCGGGAGCAATTTGGGGTTCAGTATCTTGCCCAGGGATACTTTGAAATGTGGATTGGAGGAGCCGGGGATCGAATCACTGATCTCCTGATTGGTGGAGGACCATCTCTACCTCTTAGCCATAGACGCCCGACTGTTGATAACTGGTGACTCCTCTTTCCTCTCAACTGGCTGGTAGTGGCTGCATGTTTTCCAGAAATCAGCTCACCTAAAAACAACAAGCCTTAGCGTCTGTTGCAGGACACATCCTCATCTTCACCCAGGCTCAAAAAACAGCCATAGAAAAGTTTGTTCTGTTTGAACCGCAGCATCTGCAGAATAATTCCATACCTGATATGATCCACTAAAGTTATCCATATGAGATTGATAAACCCCCAGTTTTTGTTATTTTTGCCGCCATCTTGACTGTAAAGAAGCCAGGAGGAACAAAACCAGTGGCTGCAACTCTCTGTGGTCAGGCTGCAGCCTGGTTTTGTTTTATCCTCCTCACAGTGTCATACCACACAGGGGGCATGGAGCATTTTAACTGTCTGATTTGTAGACTTAAATATTTTGTTGATTTGGTCATTTTTCCTTGATACTTGTGCCTTTATTATCAGTAAGTAAGCAGGATGTGTGGTTAAATGGTTTGGGGTTTTTTTGTCTGTTTTAATTGCGTTTATGGTTGTTGTGTCTTACTTTGTTGTGTTGTATCCTACGGACAAGGTTAATGCTGTTAAACATCCAGTTATGAACAACATGTACCAAAGGTTTCCAGCTGTGTTCTAGTTATTAAAATACTGCCATCCTCATAATTACACTGTAGGCAATCTATAGTTTACTACAGTGCCTGTAAGCAGGAGAAATGGATTTGCCCTGTGTAACGCTCCATGGCTTCGTCAAATATAGATAAGGCGTGTTCTTTTATTAGTTGCCAGGAAACTTTGAAAGTGCAGCGATGCGTCTGCTCAAATTACAAGAATAGTCTAAAGTGGCTGTGATCAGCTCGGGGGGCTGCCTGGTGGAGATCTGCACTCTACTGAGTGAACGTTTTTAGTTTCTGTTTTATTTTGTTTTAGAACTGAAAAGAGGAAGTCATTGCAGCTTTTGCAGCCTACATGACAAATCTGAGCTTTCAGCCACTATCATTAGCCTGCAGAATCGCTCCTGTGAGATTTGAATCATCAAGAGTCAACTGTCAAGTCCAATCAACACAACGCGGGAAAAGCCCTGATCTTATTCATGCATGCAGGGCAGTCTGTCTGACTCCCCTGAGCCCTCTCTACTTCTGATAACTGCAGACTGTAAAGAAAAAGATTGCACTTTTTAGTCATTCCATGAACGTCTCAATGTTCATGTTGCATGGGATGGCCTCCAAGTGCCTCTTAGAAATCCATATTAAAACTAGTCCAAACTGAAAACAAAGCAGCCCTACAGAGAATTAAATAACATCAGTGGTTAGGGATTAGGGAAGAGGGTTAATCAAAGGATTTACAGGGCTAACAGCCCTGTGAGGCTGTGATGCATCATTACAAAGCAAACAGCAAAACTGTTTGCTGTGTATGTAATATCTCTGTCTTTGCCACAGAGGCATTTACACCAAGCTGGTAAGAAAGCCCTGAGTGTGGCACCAGAGGAAATTTAAAAAGGTTTATGTAAGGATATCTCAGCTCATCAAGCTCAGCTCTGCTTTGTCAAACTTGACTCAACTTCAATTAGTCAAATCTGGAATTATTCACATTCGACATCATCTGACCCACAGTTTAACCTCATCAGCTTCAACTACTATTAGACAAAGTTCAAACTCAGTGCTACATACTATACACGGTAACATATTGATGTATTTGATATTCCAAACAGAGACGTTACAGTGCATGCAGGAGTACACTGATGCTCCTATTGTAAGATATTGGAGCTGATTATCCCCAGTTTGCATTTCCAGAGAACTGCGGGAGAGCTCTGGTCCAAGCCATTATTAGGCACAGACTATCTGCCTAGCACGGATATTTGTGGATACGATTTAGTAGCATTATAGCATACCCTCTTAGCATTAGCATGCAACTGAGGCTGAGAGCAATTAGATAGATGCTGTATGAGGTTTCATGTCATGAACTGAAGTGTTTGACACGTAGAAATTTTTACCTGTTGGTGGTGCAAAAGTCAGGGTATAGACAACGTTGTTACAGTAAATGTAAATGTCTTCACCAAATGTAATGGCAATCCCAATACATTTGGGACTAAAGTCATTGGGATTCATCCTTCCAGGTACCATAAATGCCCTGATCTCTGTAAACATATATCTGCATATGTATGTAGAATCTGTAGGCAACAGGACAAGATTTTGGTATCAGAAGCCTTCTGGTTTCTGTTTGTAGTCCCAGTGGTATTGACCGATCATGTTTGAGCACCAGGTAAACAGTTTGTGTGGAAGGGCAGAATGCATTAGCTGAAATGCAATCTTGGAACCCATCAGCTACTGTCTGAGGAAGGCTGGGCCCATGTATCTGCTGACGACACTAGATCTCCTGAAATACTGTCTGTTGCCCCAAGAGGCTTATCGTCATCAGACTGTTGCGGATGGCTCTCAAGATTGTGAAAGTTTTAGGGGCCGTACATGCGGCATCTTCAACCACCTGGAAAATGCAACGTTGGGCGCTGGGCGCTACTTTTGTCCCGTTGTTGAAGCAGCTTTTAAGAGCGCAACGGCAGGTTGCGTCTGAGGTTGCTAGATAACCTTAACAAGCACTGTATTATTGCATATTGACCTGAAATCCTGAGTGCAGCGCTAATCTTTTTCTAGGAACTGTGTGGGCATATTGTCCATGGGACAGATGTAAAGCTCTTGGTAGTCCTGCATGAAAAATGATCTTGAATGAACTTTTCCATATTTATCACAGACTGATATTTATGGAAGAAGGGAAAGATCTCTTTTGGCTGTGATTCCTCATCACATGACATGACACGCTCCTGCGTTACAAAAGTTGAATTTGGTTTATCTCAAGGCGTTGGTGTTCGAGTGCGCTTGCACTTGGAACATGTGAACTTAGCCACATTTCATGTAAATTCACCTAAAAGGTTATTGGGTTACGTTTTTTTTTTTTTAGGTATCCTGTCATGAAATTAAATATTAGAATTTTTTTTCTGTTGTTGGCTAGAAAAGTCATACGGATTCATCCTCTGGAGACCATGAGTGACTGTATCTATTTCACAGCAGTCCATCCAATACTCGTTGAGACATTTCTGTCTGGAAAGTGTTGGAAAAAAAACAACAAATGACTGACTGACATTATTATTATTTTGACAGAAGTTTAACACAACAACAACATGATGAAAGCTTGAAATTACTGTGCTGCTCACCTGTTATTATGTTGTCAAGAAGTGTTGTGGGCATACAGAAAATCCCAACCAGGAGGTCACTCACAGCAAGGTTTAAGATAAACAAGTTGGTGACTGTCCTCATGTTTTTGCTCCTTAGGACAATGAAACACACCACGCCATTTCCCACCATGCACACGAGGAAGATCAGCAGGTAGGACACAATGAAGATGGCTGCTGTGGACGGCTGATGAAGGTAAAATCCAACATAGGTGATGTTGTTCCTGGGTATGATGGGCTCCAGGGAGGAATTGTAAAATGTCCAGTTGTCATAGAGTTGAGTGAAGTTGTTGTCAAGTCCTTCGTTCATTTTAAACCTGAAAAATGAAGGACAAGCAGATGACTTCCTGCTTAATCAGCTTACTTTATTGTGCAGTTTTGAAGAATAGGAAATTATTTAAAGCATGATGAAGAGTTTTAGAAATTCTTACAATGAAACTTCATTAGTTTCTCTACTTAGTTATTTAAAGAAGGAAGAAATACAAATCACAGAAACTTTGAAATGGAACAATAATGTATATTTCTGTATTCATGCTAAAAAAAACTTGTTTTAACAAGAAATTCATTGAATAATGGAAACTAGACATCACTGACAAAATGTTTGGTATATGGTCTATAGGTGTAGCTAGGTAGGTATTACACTGGTAAAAAACAGAAATGGATAAAACACATGCTGAAGCTTTAACCTACATTTAAATGTTTTTTGCCCCTTGGGCAACAGCTGTGAGCACATCACTGACATATTGTCACTTCTACAGGGTTGATTTGGCAAATGTTCACCCATTCAGCAGTGCAGCATCACTAATCCTTTGCAGTCATGTTTGTGTCCACCTGATCATATTCTAAGTCCATTATCTTTCCTTCAGCTCTGGTTTGGCCTACACCAACTCCTGGTGTCTATTTACCTATTAAATTGTCCTCTGTATTTTTACGAGGTAGTTGTTAACTTTGTCGGCTTGCTCTTTGATGCTGAGCAGATAATGTACAAAGAAATTTTCAAAGCATTTTCAATGAAAACCAGCGCTGATAAGAATGTAAGAATGAACAGAAAAACAGCAAAGTCCTTAGTAAAATCAAGACAGTGGGCTAATAGGCGCTAAAATACTGAGCAGAGCTACAGAGTGAGGCTATAACTCACCATGAGCGGCCCCTTTCACATTAAATGTAGTCATTTGGCCCATTTGTAATAATAACATTAAAATAACTAAAATATTGAGTAGTACAGCCACGTTTAGTTCCAGTACATGCATTACGTAGTCCCAGTGTGCATAATTGATTGTGTCACCAGCGCTTTTATGGAAATGAGAAACAGCCTCAGCTCTTAACTCATTCCTTCAATGTTAAAGCACCATATGTCTCAGAACATTAACACGTTAATGCCAACAGTTGCGACAGATGGAAAACCTATCAAAGATCATTTACAATATGACATGTTCTTAATGTGTTAGGAAAAACAGCACATACAGCACGACATTTCAGACCATGATGACTTCTTTATGTGAGAGGTAACACGATCTGAGGCCAGAAAATTAACAGTCTATAAAAAAGTGACATCACAGGGAAATGATATGTGAAAGGGTTATATCTTTGTACTGTCATAATAAAGTTAAGACAGAACAGTAATTGAGATGAAACATCGCTGTCTCTGCTCAAACATCAATCTGTGATGTTCAGTACATTTCAGACGTTGCTGTATTTCATGATGAAGTGCTAATGGCGTGCCAACTTTCCCATAGCCTCCCTCATCAGAATAATAATCAGCTTATTTGGCCGAGTAGGCGTGAACATACAAGGAATTTTACTCTTGGTTCCACACCAGTTTGTCAGACTAGTTCCAGCCCAGTCTGACAAGCATGAACCAATGAAGCCTCTTGGATAAGAGATGAAACGTTTTCTAAGACAAAAGTAAGTCCAGTTGCGTTTGATTCAATTACCTTGAGATAACTATGACCTGGATAAATAAGAATATCCACAGTCACAACTTCGATGGCTGAAAAATTAAAGCCAATGCAGAAGTGCCAAAAACTGCAGTTCCTCAAATGGCCACTTGAGGCTTGTAAGTCAATCCCCAATGTCAAAGTTCTCAGCTTTTAAAAATCCAAGATGGCGATTGCCAAAATGCCAAACTCAAGGCTTCAAATCTGGAGTCTTTAAACATGCAGGTGATGTCACAGTGGCTATGTCTGTGGTTGCGCCCGATGTACAGAATAGAACAGAATAAAATACACATACAGCTAAGAACAAAGACATCAAATCTGAACCAGATGAACAAAGACACTTGACCACGATAAATACTGACTATGTTCAGATATAAATATATCTACTTAAAGCCACAGTGTGTAGTAATTTCTCCCATCTAACGTTGAAATCATATATTGCATTCAAACAGATGGCGCACTCTAGCGCCTCACTGTTTCAAACACGTATTGCAACAACTGTAGCCGCTGTGCACCAAAAAGCTATGATAACACTGATGAAACCATGTCATCCGATACTACATGGAGTATTCATTCAGGCTGCTACACAGACACACGCGACGCGAGTTGACAAACCCCCTCCTCACCATGCTGGCTGTGTTTACAACGTAGGACTGTTGGGGCGGGTGTAAATCAAAACAAACCAATCACGTCTTGTCCTTTGACAACTGACAAGTGGCTCAACCTCACACACCTCATCCCTCTCCTCGCATCACTGCACCGCTAACAGCTGTTAGTGGCCAGCGGCACTACTGGCCACTAATTATTAGATTATTGGTGGAGGTAATAGTACACCAGTGATGACATATTTATGAATGCAGACATCAATTTTTGCCAATAAACAACTGAAAATGTTACACAATGTCCCTTTAAACTCTAGTTTGTGAGATTCTAAATTCCAGACTATGACTTTAAACATCCTCTCACAGAGGATGCTTTAGTTGCTTGCTGCATACGTGCAGGTGAAGAGAGAGCAGTGACAATAGCAGAGGGGGGTTGTTTTTTCCCTTGAGAGAGAAATGGATGCAGAGAGGGAACAATGCAGAAGTCAAAGGAACAGGGCTGCAGTGAATTTATATCTGTCTTCTGTGTATAGAGAAACCAGTGTCTCAGTGTGTCAGCCTCCTTTCTAAATTATTTCTTTCTGTTTGATTGTTGAATGCAAAATGGTGAGTTGGGACAGAAGTCCTTGCTCTTTGATTCTGATGGTTAGCTTTTAAAACCTGATGTTTAGTGTTGATACAGTATGATGTGATGAAGCAAAATGTATACCATAGTAAAAATTGTCTGTCATAGTATCTCAAAGCCAGAAGTGAGGACTTTAAATTTCTTGTTTTGTCTAGAGATATTCAGATATTGCCATCAACGAAAACACAAGAACAAGGAAATGTTTGGCATCTAAAATATGACGCAGTTGCTTGACATGTTGATTAATTGATTCATCAAAAAAGGAACACAGCCTTGAGTTGAACTACTGACCCTTCCGGTTATAGTGGACAATTTTTGTTTTACTTTTTTAATTTATTATATTCCTGTTTCCATGCTTTGACCCAGAATGCATTAAGTGGCTTAAGACAGACCTTCTACATTCTTTTATAGTTTCTAGTAAGTGGATTTCTGTTGGTCACTGCTAGGTTCAGTGTGCACTGTCAAGCAGTCTAATAGTTCTACGTGTATAAAACATCCAGCAAAACATCCATTAAAAATCCTACTTAAAATGTACCTCTTAGGCTTTTCCTTATTTGCTGGGAAAAGCCTGAACATCAAAGCATGTAAACACAAACCCTTTCAGTAATGCAACTACTGTTGAAATAGTCGACATTAAATCTTGTCAGGGAATCTTAAAATGCTGTTTGCATGGCCATTTATTCTTACAGCTTTCTCTGCAGTCAGTGTAAACATTTCCTGTTGTCTGACTCCATTGTACCTCCAATGGAAGCTGACATATTGTGATAAATAAGAAAATAAATGCTTGTTTACAAATGGACAACAAAATGGGCACAGAAGTGCAAACACCTTCTCTTTCCACTTATGACTGTTTCCGAGGTGCACAAGCATTTCAAAGTGAATTTTTTCCTTCCAAGTCAACAGCAGATAAACAGCTGTGACACTGTCTACCTGTGCAATTACAGAGATTTGCAAAAGATAAGTGTAGCTGTTGTGATTATGAATCATGCTCATTATGGCTGATTATAACTGCGTGTAATCTTGATTGGATATGTGGTAATGCTTGAGGTTTATAGCAGAATTTACATGGGAAAAACATATGTATTACCAGTCACACTGACCTGCTGGGTAGAATATTGCCTTTATTACTTCTGTCACCTCCTCTGACCATTTAGCAACCCCTACTTTTTGATTGATGCCGACAGAAATGCCTCCAAGTACGAGCCATTAGTGACAGTGACAAACCTCACAGTTGCTTAATTGCTCTATAGACTTTCTTCTTTCTGCTTTGTGTGGATGAGTTGAACAAATGTGAATAAAACATGATGAGCAAATGGGAGGCATGGGGGGTTAATTGAAGGAACTGAAGAATTATAAATTTAGAAAGCCATTCAAAGTGCACCCAACTCTGCAGTTTTAATGACTTATTTATAGAGACACAGATGTGTCCTGGTGGTCTGTGTGGGGTGTTGCATATCTGAGACTGTGTGTAATAATTAAAGCTGTTTTTGAAGGACTGGGGTGAAGGTAGGTCGAATTGTAGCGACAATTATAGGCTACGGTTCTTAAAACTCCGGTCACAGCTATTTCTCTCTGGAACGCCAAGCAAGCTTGCTGCGTCCTGTGGACACGTTCTATATTAATCACTTTCCTCTTGCTTTTGCTCGGAGACTCGGCACATGTGGGCACCAAGATAAAATCTATAGAGTAAATGTAATGTAAGATCTAATAGACCACCTAAAAGAGACTGAGACTGAAACCACACGAGCAAGAACCCCCACTGTTCATTTATCCCATGACTAAGTTAAACTGTCGCCCTAGGACGCCTTAAAAGCTTTGCTTAGATGCTGCAGTTTCTTGATTAGGTGCATCTAACTGCCTTAATTTGACTTAATTACTTGGCTGAGATTTATGGTGTTTTCCTGTATTATTTACTTTCCCCTTGCTTCTGCTTGGAAACTCAACATATGCCGCCAACATGTGGCAAGATAAAATCTACATCCCATAACCTTAAATCTCCACAAACAAGGACCCTGGTAATTTTCGTTCTTAGTGAACAGTGTTGCTACAGACTTGCAAAATGTTTTTTTGACTTTCTTCTGCATAAATGACTCAAGGTAGAATACTCAATAATCTAAAAACTATTTTATGCTGTGCTGGTTTCCTGCAGAGACGAGCAAATTTAGCCAGAATGACACATGAGCTTTTCGACTGTCATATCAGACAGTAAATGGAATCCCAGTAGCCCCTTTAAATGTGACTGGTGTGAATTGTGTGTATGGATGTACCTCTACAGTATTCCTCTGGATTAGATTTTTTTCTGATGTGATGGGTGAAACGATGTGACATTAAACAACATGTCACCTGCTTCCCTTTTGCCTTATAACCTATATGTCAGATGTGGTGTTGAACATGGGGTGATGCATGGTTTCAGGTGGTTTAACATCACAAATTGATTGACTGACTTCTTTAAACTTGGTAAAACTGAAAAGAATTTCCATGTTCCTGAGGGTTTAGTCTACTAGAGGGAGTATGCCTCCAGATGCTTGAGCTTTACTTGTGTGACATGAGCAACCACCTGGCTCAGATATGTCAGATTGATGAGTTGTGGTGTTCAGGGCATTGGCCAAGCACGTGTCTATGAGGCAATATAATAAATCCACCAATAACTCATATTCTGTTGCTTTTAGATTAATTAACAGTTTCTGTGTCAGTGTACAGACATATAATGAGTTTATTCAAATCACACTCTACCATAGAGCACAGTCTTGGCTAATGTTGATGTCAGAATCTGTACATTGATTGCTAAAGAAAAGAAACAAAGTCATTTTTTCTCCTTCTCCATGTTTAATTCATAAGCCTCGTGAATTGCCGCCTGAGTCTACTGATGGACCTACTGCTTTCACCCACAGCTAGTGAATGTGAATTGCGATAGTTTGACCAGTGATAAATGATTGTAGTGTAGTGTGGTATGGTAGGTCTTGCTCTCTCAGAATGTCAGTCTGAAACCATCAGTGCCCAGTAAAGGTCTGGTTTCACAGGCTTTTTCCACCCTGAGGGTAATAACATCAGCAGGAGACATTTAATAGCTTAGACTTGTGGTCTGTTCATGCTCAAGATGAAAGATTTAGAATTTCAGCACAAAGGTTCAGATTAAGTGATGATGCTTTTTAATTGAAGCATCATTCATAAACAGTGTAAAAAAGCATGTAATATCAGTATGGTGGAGAAATGATACAATCCTAGTGTGATAAACATTGCAGAAAAATGTGCTCAGTAGGTTGACTAGACTCTAATAAATAATCCACTCGTTCAGTTTGAAAAAAATGAAGGTAGTAATTTGCATGCATTTTTTAAGTAGTTCCAACTCTTCCATTATTGAGTAAATCCCAGGAGTCTTTTTTATTCTGACAAACTCAATCACTTTAGTACAACCAACATGATTTGCTTTGATCTCGAAAAACTTGATTAAGTTGAACCAACTTAATATTTATCCAAAAGTTGTGTTGATATTTAGTGGTCAAACAATTTTATTTAAGACATTCTAACTTATTTTAGTTTTATCCTTCTCAAAAATGTAAAATGTAAAAAACTTCGTCGTCACTTTTTTATTTTAAGCATTATCCACAGACCTGATCAGTCATTTTTTAGAGTGTACATTAGTCCAGATTAGATTTTATTCAGTCAGTTTGATTTAATGAATTAAAGACACATGGTATGTCACATTACTGCAATGTGCAACAATACTGTTCTGTAGGTGACCAAACTACAAATGGTCAACAGAAACCATGTCATGCAAATGACAGATACAGCATTTTATGATATTGGAATTTGCTGTTTTCTTTTATGAGATTTACCTGCTAATACCAATCACAACCAAATAAATGATAGCAACCATAGCTTCTTCATTTATGGTCATTAAACCAAGAGATAATCCAAATCTAAATTTTCTCATCTGTTGTTTTGTTTATCAGATTTAGACCAGCCTGTGTCCACTTCATTATGTCATGATGTTGCCACAATAGTTCAGTCTTACTAATATTAGCAGCTTACAGTAGTGACAGCAGGAGTCGAAGCTAACACTGTCCAGATGTCCCAAAGATGACACAACATGATTTTCGAGCTGAGCTTTGGCTATCACAGTGCATTTACCCCGTGAATAATTGAAACTGTCCCCCCAAAGACACCTAGAAAGCTTCACTATATGATGCTGCAGTTGAATGGCAGCCTGTTGCAACAGCTCACAGAAGTTCCTGTGTCTTTTTTTTTGTTTGGTGCATACAGTCGCCTTGCTTTTCCTCGATTTTACCAAATAGGCAGCTTCAAATAAACTTCAAATGTATTTGAGTCTCAGGGGGGGTAGACAGCCCCAGAGACAAGCCTGCCACAACCTCTGTCTTGCTTTGATTCCACTTTCTACTTTGTCACGTTGCAGTGTGATCGAGTTTAATGTTTCACACAATATCCTTCGCTGCATGTAAGAAAATAGCCACATCAACATAATATACAGCTGTGTGTTACACTGAGCATGCAGGTCATTATTTTTACTTCCAGCTCAACAGACTGCAGGTCACAAAATGGAAATGTTTAGGGTCAAAGAACAGTGGATGCTTAGAGGCTTAAGGCAACGTCCAGACATGTTTTAAAAACGAACCGAATGTGTTTCAGTATTTTTGAGGGTCTTACTTTTTATCTTAAATGTATTCCTGTTACTATATTCATGCCCTCAGACTCTCCACTGTCAGATTTAGCCTCCAGCCCTCAGTGACCAACATGTACTGGAGCTTCATCTCTCTTTCCCCTCATTAGCACTGTGCGCAGAATTCCACAGCAGCAAACGGGAGGTGGGTGCAGGCACAGACCAGAGAATATATGGATGTATATTTTGTGCCAACATTGCGCGCGTAGCAGTCAATGCACTTCACATGCGCTGATGGGAAATTAGGGTTCATCAAGGCTGTCTGGCTCCTGATTGTCCTCCTCTGCTGGTAACTTTGCGCATCAAATAAGGCGATGGATGGCACAGGATGCAAACTTGAGGGAGCTGACTGTGCGCAAAAACACGCATGACTGACCACTCTTTGACAAAGAGGTTTCTGTGTCCTAATGGAGCTCAGCGCATCAAAGTGGAGAAACCTGGCAGGATGGAGAGCCGGACGGAGAATACGGACGTGCGCGCACCGATACGCTTGAGTTGTCGACTTTATACGCACTCAACGAGCTTTGGCTGCATTGAGTCAAATTCAAACATCAAAAAATAATTGCTTTTAAAAATGAATTTCACCAATCAGTGCGCACATTTGTGACAGTAAGTAACGCCAACAAACTAACTTGTCTTACCTTGGTTTATTTCAAATCAAGCTGGCGACGGGCTGTGTGCTCCGAGGAAAAGAAAAGTAAAAAATGTCCACTTTCCTCTGAATAAGACATACGTGGATCAAAGAAAAGACGCGAGGACAGAGCATGGGAAAAAGAAAGAGTCAGAGCTCCGTTCCCCGCTGGGTTCAGTATCAGTACAGTGTCATGTGCGTTGCTGCGAAGCGCCACATGTGTCCCAGCTAAGATGCGCTCAGGCAGCAGCTCAGAGCGCAAGTGGCGGGTTTACAGACGGATCCGTCCGCATTTGGTGCGGTGACGTCGGGAGTGAAGGGGGTGGGATGAGAGCTAGATGAACAGGCTAATGGTTGAGTGATACACCCCCTGATCTCTCCCCGGCTGCTGCCTCTGAAATGGCAAGGGTCCACTATTAAAACAAACAAAAGTCTGACGTGATGCTGATTGTGAGAGGGCAGGTCACAGATGATCAGAGCCACAAAGCGCACTGCTGCTGCGCAATTAACGGTGTGACCATAAACACAACCACCGCAGAAACACGCACTGCCAGCACAGAGGGAGAGAGAGAGAGAGAAAAGATTTATCAAATTTGAGGCACAAAGTTAAATCCCCGAGGTGCCAGACTTTAATAGACTCAAATAATTGAAAATTAGTTTTAAAATGAGTCTTTCTATAATGCTACTGGCAATTAACTCCTATATAAATTGTTTTAAAGTACATCAATATAAATATAGCCAGCAGCAAGTGAGAAGCATATATTGAGTCTGAATGCTACATTTATTTGTTTAATTCCAAACTACTGTAGTGTCTTAAGTTTCTCATTTCTAATTGATGAAACTTTAATAGATTCCCTTTTCCCTCACTAGACATCATGATGCTAAAATTTATAATGCCTCAAAGGCAGTGAGTGTAAATATTTGAGCAGAGTTGTCTCTTTGATAGCTGCTGCAGCTGTCATTGTGTATACGGCGCCTCCTGTTTATGACACTACAGAGGGTTTAAACTTCAACATGAAGCTGAATAAAGACACGTGGACATGAGCGGTGGAGTTTTGAGGGATCATGTAAATGTGCTGCAAGCTGGTGATGAATGGTCACAGGTAGCAGCTGGGTGCATTCAGTGCACTTTGATTAAAAGTTACCTCGCTGTCAGTCAGCTTTTGTGCTTTTGGCTACATGTCCCGACTGCTGTCTCACAGGGAGACTGTTTTTACTAAATGCAACTCTATCTACAGGGACCACCTACCTTATTAATAAGGACTAAGCTTTGATTTAAAAGAATGATGGTAGGTCTGACAGTTATTGCAGCCTTGTTCTTGTACCGCTGCTTGAGACACCCAACACCAAAAGCCACCTTCTGCGGCGGTATAATATACCTAATATATATTAGTTAGTAAAGCAGACGAACCGAACCTTTCGTGGTTTTATGATACACCGCTGGTCGGCTGGACAGCACCTGTTGCGGCGGTATGATAGGCAGCTGGACGGCTTCAGGTTGACACGGTGCTAGTAATGACATAATATAACGTGTAGGAAAGTCCACATAGGGCAGGTTGGAGGGCCGATGGATGGCTCCAACAAACCCTGGACTTTCAACCAGGATTTTGGTGTTGGCATCCCATACGAATGTAGAGATAAATCATGATGCTTTTTTCTGAACCTAACCACCTAGTTTGATGCCTAAACCTTACCATGTGCTTTTGTTAACATCTCAGCCTTGGTAGCGGCATTGTGCAATGTCAACAGCAGATGCAGAAGGATACCTAGCACGTAGTACATAGACGTGAAAGGCCACTGACAAAACAGCAACATGTGGCGACTTGGGGTGAGCACGCGTTGATTATTGTCATTTATGGGGCATTCTGGTGGTTTCAAGATTTAAAGTGGAAACTGTGTAATCACTGCCTGACTGTTTCAAGCTCCTGTCCAGTCTTGTATGATAGTTAAAGGAAACTTTTGTATTTTTCAACCTGGGCTCTATTTTCCCATGTGTATGTGTGCGTATGATTCATAGGTACAACTCGTTTTAAAATTGGTTCAGTATTGAGGGAGGCGGATGCAGCCGGCAGCCATGAGGTAGATATGGGGGCAAATGCATCCCGTATAAGTTTGCGCATTAAAAGTGCTTTTTTCCACCACTGACTGGTTCAGATCACCAGTGCTATCTCTGTAAATAGCATACTAAGCGTTTCCCTGACCCTTCACCTCCTCCCGGCTGTGACATCATCTCGCCAGAACTTTGCTTGTTGCCGGAAGAAAACAGGGTATGATATATACGAGGGCAAAGTATGCAATAGTAAATGTGCGTCTCAGAGACAATTCTAGGTATCAGTATTACATGCATAAAGACATATTAGTTATACTTACTTGATGGATAGTTGAACATTTGGTCCCTGTGGTTTTGGCCGCCTCCTCCAGTTTATTTTGAGCAGATGAAAAAAGGTATCCAGCACTGCCCTGTTGATCAGAGGGGGGAATCCTCTAATGTAGTTACACAGCGTTTGGTAGTTTCTGTATCATCCCAGGACACATCGAGACCATGAATATTGGGCAGCAGGTCCCACTCGTTGCAACATAGACATTCTTCCTCTGTGGGCATGGAGTCACAGCAAGGAGCACCACCAGTCTTCAGAGATTCGCGTTTGTGCAGCCGCTGCTTATATCCCCATATCTACCTCACGGCTGCCGGCTGCATCCGCCTCCCTCAATACTGAACCAATTTTAAAACGAGTTGTACCTATGAATCATACGCACACAAACACATGGGGAAATAGGGCCCAGGTTGAAAAATACCGAAGTTATTCTTTAACAGAATCCCTTAAATATTTTCATTCAGTATTCATTAATTAAACATAACCGCTTAGATCATTCTATAGGTTTCAGACAAAACAAGCTGCTTTAAGACTAAATCTTAAGCTACAGGAAATGTGATGGTTGAGTCCTGCAGTCCTACTTCCTGGCACTTTGAGACTTAACCCCCCTTATTACTACAATATATATATGTTCCACATTATTGAGCACCATTGTGATTGTTCTAATGCAAAATCAATGAAGGTGTCCTCTTTCCATTAAAGCCAATCGGATCTGTAGCTGATAAATACCTGATACTCCTGAGGAGTAATTTGTCCCAGGAAAAAAATGTCGCTTGAAACCCTTCCCATTGAATGCAATGGACAGATGTGAGTGAGTTTTTGTCCAGAAGGAAAGAGGCTTGTGTAGTAGGCAAAACCCCTGCTCTGCTTCACCCCACCATATGCAACATGTCATGTCCGTGCCCCATGTATTTCAGCTGTTATCTTGCCAATTAAAACTAAACACAAGGTAGAGCTGAGGCTCATGGGACTGACATTAGTTTTGGTCATAGATCAAAGAATATTTGACAGATCAAATTTTTGTTCTGATGGCCCAGAATCATTTCAGTTATTTCAGTTCATCCTGAGAGGGACAAGAATGTGTGAACCAGATATAATGGCAATCCATCTAATAGTTGTTGAGACATTTTAGTCTGGACCCAAGTGGTGGACCGATCAACTGATGTTGAATTCAGATTTTAACTAAAAGTTTTCTGAAGGTGAGTTCGGGTGATGTGCGTAGAAAAGGGTTTTGTGATAACTTGCTAAAAAAACTGTAGGGACATATCAATATTCTCAGCCAGGCCAAGATTATCATTCTGTCCCCTAACTGACCCCGATCAGGAGAAAGACAGTCCGTCTGTCTCCAAGGACATCATGTGAAGACTATTCAAATCAGGACATTAACTAATGGAGGGGGGGGCTTCCTTTTTCACCCTGAGGTACTAGTTTTTATTACTAACTCTGCTTTGAAAAGCAATGCACCCTTTGATGACCGCATTCTGCCACTACATGTGACTCTGGGGAGAGACAAAGGTTCTATTGCAACAAGGACTGAAACGTATTTGTCAGATCCTTGTGCCTCTTTATTACCGTGTAACATGCTTTGACTTGAACATAGCATGATCAGGTTCTCATATGAATGGTTCTTAAGACCAAAAGTTTTGGTATGTGGCATAATTAAATGTTAATTTTAACTCTCTAACATGTAGCCATATTGCCACCTCGTGAAGGAGTTAGGAAGAGTTACCGTAAGGAAGTCCACTTTATATATATATATTTAATGAAGATATAATTAGGTAGTATTAATCAACTTATTGCATGACTATGTGTTCCTTCATTCTGTTTATCATTATACATTGTCATTGAATTAATCAGAGTGTGTGTATCTGACGTAGGCTAGCTGATATCATGGCATAATAAGTGTATTTTGATTTAACATTAATCTGTGTGTTTAATTGGATATTAAGAAATAATGTGGACCATAGTGGGAAGAGTATGACCGCTGTTGAAAAGTAGTCCCAAAACTTCCATAATCCGAGCTAACCGCTATGCGGTGAAGAGAGAGGTCGAGCAGGAGGCTTAGTTAAATTACCCCGATTGTAATTTAGGTTTCATTAGGTCTAAGTGAATGGTTTTGCGCATTACTGCGGTTCCCGTTTATCATAGGCCGTCTCAGTGTTACTCTCCCACTATCGCCAAACTAAACAAACCAAACGAGTGTTACTTTTCATTTCATTCATATATATATTGTTAATTTGTGTTGTGTCCTATAATCATCATTTGCTATTCATTTACTCAGTGTTATCCATTTAGTTAAATAAATCTTCATTTATCGCCAAGTCGTCGTTTGTGATGTACGTATGTATGTGTGTGTACAGGAGCTGAGATCACTGTCTAGAGGAATCATAACCTAGATATTGAGATTGATTCATTATTGATAAGCGTGCTGACGAATTAATAAGTAATTTACGGAGTTATTAATTTGATTAGTCGCTTCCCTCCTTAGGAGGGTGGTGCCCCAAATTCATTATTACGAGTGCAGATATTCTAAAAGAGGTATTTCTCCTACAAAACTCACATTGAGAATTGAGCTGTGAGTTTGATCGACTTCCTCTGAGTCCTTTGAGCTGCACCTGCAGGAGAGTGGCTCATGAATGGCTCATATTAAGGTCAAAACACTTTGCTCTTTATCCAACCCACATGGCTCCGGGCTCTTTAAGGAGAGTTTGAGCTGCCACTTTTTCCTTATGGAGTATTTCTGTCTCTTCATTTCATTTTTCATTAAAAGCCATGCTTGAGCTCCAAGGTCCAAGCCCTTGAAATTTTGACACAAACTGCAGCTGAGAACTGACGGACCGCATAACAGATGAGAGGGCTGATTTACATATTACCTCAGCTCCACCCAAAATGAACACTGCTACCGCTGCTGCTGGGTTGATTAATGCTGTATCCATGAATCCAGCTCTGCTGAAGCTTTGGCTGATTGAAAGTGAAACAAATTTTGGTGAACTTGAGTAGAGCAGAGTGCATTAATACAAAGGAATCGTAGGAAAATGGACTTTGTGCTCATTTCTTAGTGTGCCAGCAGTGTGCCAGCAGTGTGGCAGGAGCAAATACGCTCACTGCAAGCAGCAGCAGGAAGAAATCGAAAAGGATCAAAAATAAAAACTCTGTACCTTCTCAGTAGTCAAGTCAAAAAGGCTTAAATAACAGACAGAAACCCAGCTGGAAGGTATGACCCCTTGGGTAACGTTTCTTGGTATGTGAATGTTTTAAAGGAGATGAGGAGTTTTTCTAAAAAACCGTGCAGGCTGATAACGATGTGTTTCAGCTTCACACTTGGCCCGAAGGAATTACTGGTGCTTAACCTGGATGAGAACACTTCAACAAGTTGGCATGTAAACTGTCTATACAGTAGAGCTGTGTGCGAATATACATTTCGGTAAATGTATTAATGTGTTAAATGGTTAGGATCTATATGCTTTTTGCAGTATGTACATTTTATATTCACCTTTGTCTTTTGCAAATGTGCAACTTTATGATTCCGGCCATCTCTGCCAGTTTTGCTCTGCCTAAGGAACTTTGGCTTCAGACGTCTGTCTAAAATGTTTGGGGTTTTTTTGAGACAGGCCTTTATATAATTTGGTTGAATGCACTTAATTTCCATTACATCTCTCTGTTTATTTTCACCAATTTCTGTGTTCATGTCTAAATTTGACAATTCATTCTCCAGCACTCTCTTTCATTACTCTCTTCCTCGACCAATGGCTGATAAGCTTTGCCTTACATCCGCCTACACCGGAATTGCTGTTCCCAGAATTGTTGTCTGTAGTACAACAGAAAAGGAAGTGTTAAGTGCATCACAAGAAGAGATTAAAATGGATATGATTTCATTTGATTCAGCTCTATTGCAGAGCTGCAACGTCTCTGTTACATGTAACACACATGTCACACCTATGGCAACGCCGTCATGTGGTCTGGATATCCCCGCCCATTTATTTTACAAAACAAAAGATGAATGTCCCCAGACTCCCATTCCGAAGTAAGGGAGGCTGGGCACGCGAGACTAGCATGTCTGCAACTATTTTTGTCAATGAATCTATCATTTTCATATCTTTTTTTTTTTTTTTTACCAAGTTTTAATTTTAATTTCTCAGTTAGTCGATAAAATGGTGACAAATAGTAAAGGATGCCAACACGTGGTCTCAGATTGTTTTGGCTAACAAACAGTCAGAATATTAGCTTTGCAAGTAAATGAGATACATTCTCACATTGGAAAGCTGAATCCAACATTTCTTTTTAACTTAAATTGCTTAGTAAATTAATTTGTGCACTCTGGTGATGTGGATGTTCACATTTTTTATAAGGGCTGTGTGAAATGCAAGAAAGGTAAGAGTTGCTTTAAGGTGAGTTCAGGTGACGTGGTTAGAAAAAGGTTTTATGATAAGAAAGCTTGTTGTAAATGAAAACCTCACACTGAGAATTGAACTGTCAAGACTCCTTTGAGCTGCACCTACAGTAAAAGAGAATAGCTCATAGATGGTTCATATTGAGGTCAGTGCACTTTACTGTTTATTGAACCCACGAACTGTCCATAAAGAGTCTGGCTCCAGGCTCTTTAAGGACAGTTTGAGCTGCCACTTTTTTCTTACGGGGTATCTCTGTTTCTTTATGTATATTTTTTAAATACTCAGACAATTAATCAATCATTATAACGGTCAGCATTTAATTCAGCAATTAATGTTCTCTGCTGATGTGGAGGCAAGGAGGTATTTAAGTGAGATGATCAGCTAACAGATCTTTTTCTGTGTTTCTAGTGTTGAGTTAAGATAAAACATTTTTCATTTGCGACAACTGCAACCTGTTATTTGTCTATGTACACATTGGCAACCCTAAGTGACAATGAATAACAACTTTTATATAAGCTTTACTAGAGCAGTGATGTTGCTAGGTACACATCCTGTGTCTGTGACACAGCACACTTTTTCCCCTAATAATTCTACATTGTGAACAACAAATCCATGTTGAAATCTTATAGACCCTTTCAGGGCCAATGTCACAATGATGTCAATTCATTAGCTGGAGGCAAAACACGACTGTAGGCTACACATGAGCCTTAAAATGTCGTCTTGTTGTGTTATAAGGAGCTAGAATGGCAGGAGTCTTGGCTCAAAACTTAAATTTTATTACATACCAGCTGCCACTGCCCGTCAACAAAAACAAAGACAACTATGGTTATATGTGTTAAGACAAAAGAACTTGACGCAGGCCATCATCAAAAATGCTCGCATGTGCAGTGCACACTTCATATCACGTTAGGGAAAAAGTATTTCCTGTTGTAGGGATGAATAACGTTATGTGAATTAAGGGGAATCATGTCCATCTAATCAGGGAGGAGGTATTAAGAGGAATATTGTAATTCTCCTTAACACTTAACTTTTCAGTGCATTAGTTAAGCCTGATTTATGGTCCTGTGTTGAATCAAGGACATCGCTACGTCGTAGGGTACGGGGCTATGCAGAAGGCTCGCCATAGCCCCTGGCGTAGCCTGACGTGCACCTCCCCAAAAATGTAACTACACGTCGAGGCGACGCAGACCCAGCACAGACCAGCAGGGCTGTGATTGGTTTCCTTTGTAGCAACGCATTTCCGGTTCCGTATTTCCAGATTACGCCATCCCCGCCATCTTTAAACATCTTCTGTTGCGATGTAGATGTTGCAGTATTAAGGCCCATTTATGCTCAACGTTCAATACGGACACGGATACGGACGGAGCCGTCTGTCTGTGCTCTGCGTTCATTTCTCTGTGACCGGAAAAGCCGGAAGCTAAACAAAGAATCAACTAGAGATGACGATAACCACTCAGGAAAGGAACGCAGCCTCCTACCGCTCTGGTGGTGAATTGCACCGCGACAAAACGGAGTGACGGAGAAGTTCGAAGGGTTCATGACGGCGTCACGTCAACGCAGGACCATAAATCAGGCTTTAATGTTAGCTTTGCAAAGCAAACTGCAGAACTGTTCAAGTGTCGTCCTCCTTTGTAAGACTGGCATGGTAATCGACCACAGAGCTTCCTGTGACATCATCCATCGACTGAGTGAGAGCATACGAGTCGGCCAGTCTGGTCCCATTGGGAAGTGTTTACTTATTCAAGTAACACCTGAACATGGTCATTCACCAGAAGGTGAACTAGGCCACGCCCACCAAAAACATCATGTTGTTTACAAACAGTAAAAGAGTCTGTTAATGACCTAAAGAAACCTCACTGTCTTCTGTCATTTTCTTACCGTCTGCACATCTGTCTTACATAGACGAGATCCAGTGTCTCAAAATGTCTCAGTCATCGGGGAGGAGCTAAATGCCCTCCCTGCAACAAGCTGCACAGATTTCAACAGTCAAGGGTCCAAAATTGGTATTAGCAAATAAACTCACATGGCCACTGATTGATGCTGTGTTCACTTATGTTGATGATGACCTGTTGACATGTTTTACCACCCGGGGGATGCGCCATGTTCAATAAATATTATAACTGACGGCTGATATTTTCTTACCATATATATCTTGCGTAAGACGACAAGATCCCATTTTGTTTGTACTCTCAATGAATCAAAGAAAAAACATAAAACCTCCTCTCAGAAAGAGAAGAGAATAAGTCTATTTCTCAAAATATTGAATTTTGAAATTTATATAGTAGCTCATTTAAATTATTATGGGTTGAATCATACTTGAAAATGTTCTCTTTAGTTTCTAAAAAAAATATATATATATATGTATATATACACATATAAAACAATATATTAGGCTTGGGCTGTATCAAATTTCTTTAGGGTATTCAGTATATGGTGGGATTTGTGTGCAGTGGGGGGACTTCACTACACTCTGCAAGCTCTCTTAGATTTTCCAGTCTAATACATAAACATGAAACTCACAAAATGTCAAGACAGGTTACACTCTTGTGCCTTTTTCCCTAATTAAACAGAGAAATACAACTATACTCCTTCTGAATTACATTTTCTCTCTTTCACAGAACCACAACTATTTTATCATAAAACAGCCGTCATTCACCAAACTCACCAAATCTGTCCTAGTCTTGTTAGTTTGCTTAGTCGACTGTTCCAACAATTACCAACTCTGATTTTGTCACAGTTCTGCATTCCTGGCCACCTGCTCTTCTCTGCCCACACACTCACTCAGCCCTCAGTTAGTAATTTTCCACTCATCCCACCTTTCTGCCATTCCTTCCTGCCAACCAATCACCTGTCTATACTTATCCCACTCCTGCCTGTCAACAATGCCCACCTCACCACGCCAGCTCAGTTCACCTGTCCCTCATTACATACAGCCAGCACATATACACCAGCCTCTCAGTCACTTGTTGCCACATTGTTCCTCACCACTCCTGCAACACTCTCCAGCTTATTATTTAAATATTACAAAATGTTGATGTGAATAGTTGTTCTAAAAAAAAATTGATATTCTGATTTGGAAAAATGTGTGAGATAAGGGAAAGCACCTGATTTAAGAAGCGTGGAAATAAACCTAAAACTAATTTTAGTGGTGAATGACTCAGTCTTAAGAGTGATTTTGTCCGGTCCGATCCACTCGGAAGGCCTCAGAAGGAGAGATCGTAAATAATGAACATGTTTAATATTTGCGACCAGAAATTCTGTCGTGAGTGGGGTGTTCCGAGAGGAGCCAAGCACGTACAGTGTGTAATGTCACGTTTACCGGACCAACAGCCAATCAAGACGCAAAGTTTTTCCTCTTCTTCTTCTGTTACTAGCAGTTGGCAACCTTTGGCGGCTAGTGTAGGCACAGCCACCTAGCGGGCTGGGGTGGGAAATACACTTTAGTGTTGGCGGCAGTGTGTGTTGCACTTAACGTTTCATCCGAAACTTACCACAACAGAACGGACAAAGAGAAGAGTTGGACCAAAATTGCTGCTGCAATAGATGTACCCGTTAAGTAATCGCTAACAGCTAGCTGACCATATTTAGCATCATCATAACATTGGCATCAGGATAGATTAGATCGTGTATGCGTCTTCACCTTTGAATCAAAATCACATTTATCAATCTAAATAATTCAACCCCTCATGGTTGTGAAAAGGGTGAAACGGTTCATTAAAAAATCCGTCCCACTCTGCTGAAGAATCAGTTAGTGTGCGGTGTGCTCCGTAGTTCATCTCGATGCACACCACACACTATAAGATCAGAAGAGAGAGGTCTTGTGTGATCTGTCTTTTGTTATCAAGTGTGCGGTCTCTAAATCTGTGAAGGTTTGAAAAATCCTGTGATGTGTGCCAGCCTTTAGTGAGAGAGAGTGTGTTCAAACCGTGTTACATCAAACGTGTGTTTAACAATACAGCTTGTCAAAAAAACTCCAATTTTAATGAGGACCCACTCCTGTGATCACCTGTGTGTCCTGGAGACTCACCAAATTGAAAACCCTTTAACATCACTGCAAGTGCAAGAGTTTTTTTTGGCCCCGATCCAAAGTCCAATTAGACAAAACAAATCCCTTTCCTTGTAATATGTATGATATGATAAGATAATCCTTTATTCGTCCCACAGCGGGGAAATTTGCAACATTACAGCAGCAAACGGATAGTGCAAACAGGAAAATACAAAGCAGTATATAAGTACATGAAATAAGTAAACTGTAGAAATCAAAGAGCAGAACAATAAGCAAACAAAATAAAAACACCAAGAAATATTATAAGGAAGCATCAAAAAGAAGCAGAATATAACAAAGACACAGATTGAGTAGTTGATTTTTACATTAATGACCAATAGAATATATTATAGATATAGATTTTGCACAGGTTAACACGACTGATGTTGCACCTGAGTGATTGATTGTAAGCGGTAGAAAATAGAAGCAAGATATAATAATAAATAGACAGGCTGAGTGGCAGAATCTACATTACTGCACGTATCAAGTGTAGATATTTTGCAGTTAGGATATAAAGATACAGATATTGCACATGGATGATGATTGGTTGTCCATGGTTTTTATGTGTGGTCTACTGAGAGCAGTGTTGGTTGTAAAGTCTGACAGCAGCAGGAAGGAAGGACCTGCGGTATCTCTCCTTCAAACACCGCAGGTGAAGCAGCCTGTCACTGACGGAGCTGCCCAGTGCTGTCAAAGTGTTCTGCATGAGGTGGGACATGTCGTCCATAAGGGATGGTAGCTTGACTATCATTCTCCTTTCTCCCACCACCTCCACTGGGTCGAGAGAGCATCGAAGGACAGAGCTGGCCTTCTTTATTAGTCTGTTTAGCCTCTTCCTGTCAGCTGTCGGGATGCTGCTGCCCCAGCAACCCACTCTCACACTGTTACAGGTTAAATGTAGCATAATTCCTCTATTTTCCCCACAGAAAGTGCAGTTCATGTTTTATTACAAGTAAATGATTTGTAGGGTTTAAACCTGTGAACCCAAAAAATGTACTTTTAGGTGTGGACACTTCCAGTGGCCTCTCAGCTCAGCTAAATTTGTGTTAAATTGAGGCTCCTACGTCCTTTTCTCAAGTCTTGGTGGTACTTTTTGTGATTGGCTTTGGACGGTGGTGGCGTGCAGCTGCGAGTCATTCATCAGGATGAGGAAATCAACTCGCCAGTCTGTAAACTCTCCTCCTGTCGACTTCTGCTAGCTAGCTGCTAGCTCACCAGGTCAAGTTTTCAAAAGTAAACACTGAGGATGGAGAAGAATGAGCACAACCTGAACTAGTATCCTGCTAGCCATTGTACAGACGTTGAAAATAATCTGGATGACCTCAATGCGACATCAGTTTCCGACGGAATATCAGGAACTCTGATATCCTCGATTTACCAAAGCTTGGCTTATCCTGGACAGTCTCATTAACCAGGTGACACTCTTTCTGTATCCCGATCCAATAGAGCAGGGGCGTGTGATTTAGGATGAATAAGGACTGGTGTGTCATTGGGATTGTTGAGGTCGGGATGTGTGGACAGTTAAATCATTTCACAGCCAGAAACAAAGGATTACCAGAACCATCTGGTATCATGAACAATTATAAAGAAGCAGCCAACAATGTAAGAAGATGCAAAAAGGACTAAACTACAGTGCACAAATGAAACGAAGCCGATGAGTTCACATTTCATTGGAGTTTTACTTTATTGAGCATAGCGTTAGTTCAGGCAGGACACGATGTCAAGCTCAGCTCACATCACAGCTCCATTAGCTGATCTCAAGCAGCCCAATAAACTGATGGAGCAGCTGAAAGAGTACATGATTCCTTTCAATGCAACCAATTGGCTAATCTCATTCAGGGCACCCTGTTTAAACTGCTTTAGCCTGCCTACTGTTACTGCTTCCTCTGCAAGCTGCTTTGCAACCTCTCTCCACCCCAGCTCCTCCTTTTCATGCTGTGTCTGACTTATCATTTCTGGTGGCCGTTGATGCTGCTCTGTTCTGTTCCCGGGCTATCTTTGCTGCTGCTCTCCCTGCCATAGGCTTTCTATGTAGGGACATGGAAGGGCAGGGAGGTCTGCTCTCTCTGCCTCAGGCTTTCCTGGTTTGCACATGGAAGGGCAGACAGGTGCGCTCTCTCTGCCTTAAAGCTTTCCATGCAGGCATGTAGAAGGGTAGTTTGTGACTTTGTTGGGAAAAAAAAAATTCTGTGGCAACAATCTAACTTTGCTAATACGTATCATTTCTTCAGAATAGTTTCAGGAACAGTGATGGTTTGTTATTGTCCTGTTGTTGTTTTTGGGAGAACAGCTTTCGCCCACAGCTGTCTCTACTACTTTTGATAATAGTTGTTCAGGATCATTTGCTTTATAACTTTTCAGAAGTGAGACAACACCTGAGGGCACGGCATCAAAACTAATGAGAACTCTGTCTGAGTAACAGGGATCTGAATGTTGTCAATACATACAGTACAACATGGTTGTAAGGCAGCCTCGAACTTTTTAATAGAAAATATGATGCAACCGACAGAAAAGCGTAGGTGTCTAAAACTGAGAAAATGAGAATAGGATTGGAGATTTGTCAGTGCCACAGTTGTATAACCGCTAACCACAACTTTTGAAAAACATCACCCACAGATGATGTAACAGGGTTTTAGTCAACTTAGTTATCCTCTGAATTGCTTTGTTGATGCTGAAGAAAACTGTCGAGGCTCAAGCCTTTATTAGATCGTTGTTATTTCACACCTGAAAAGAGTCTGAAAGCTAATTGTCACAGTGATTCACAGGGAACAGGACAAAATAAGTTATTAGACCTGTTTTCTGAACTGTAAAGGACACGGTCAGTCAAAGGAGGAGTCGAAGTCAAGTACGTTTTGAAACTGTTATGCAAAAAGTTGTTTTATTTTTCACAGATTAAATTAGACGTAGAAAATCATGATTACTCTCTTGAAGTGTGAGTGGAGCGAAGTGGATGTATGCACGTTTATTTAGTTCTCCTGCTCCTTTCTTCTCATCTAATGAACGCAGGGTGAAAAATAAAGCAGAACTCAGCTCCTTAGAGGAGAAAAAAAAAGTCAGATTGAAGTTTGGCTGAGCCTCAACTTCACGCTTGACTTCTTTTTAATTTACAGAATTTGTTTATCCATTGTCTTCGCTTCCCTAATGTCATCTTTAAACCTTCATATGTATTCATTGTCTTTTCTCTGCTTTGTTGTATGCTCTGTTGCCCTAATTACACTCTTGTACTATTCTCTCCTTATTTGATTTAGATCTTTTTGTCTTTTACACTATCTCCCTTTTTCCCCCATTTTATAACATCTCTCTTTTCTAAAAGATTTTAGGGAAAGATCAACGTCACTGTTACAAGAAACCATTGTTTACTGCAGACAGGTTCGGACAGATTAGACCTTAAGCATGTGAAGGACTTAATACCTGTACAATTGGGAGTGCTGCATTTTGTGTAAAAACTGAGAATCGCCCTCCCCTGGTTTCACCCAGTTCTAAGTAGTTTCACAGTCTTTGTTGTAACTGCATTTCCTTTTGCTTTGTTGTAATTTCCGTCACATTCCACTTAAATCTGCACTGTGACTTTGTGATGACTCGCAATTTTCCCTGTCAGGCTGAGCATAGCAAAAGCACTGACCGGTTAACCTGCACTTGACCCACGAGCACACACTTTGATTGGCATCAAACACAGCTCCATCATAACAGCCTTCCTTGCTCTCTTTACAGCCAGATTTTTAAAAGTCACCTGTCCTGCAGTGGTTTAACTTTTGAAAACAAGAGCCATTCAAAATTCAGGACATTATCTAAATATGTTGGATGTGGGACAAGGGGTAAAAATGCTGTGTCGTCCCGTATTGAGTGAGACAACTGGTCATTTGTAATGTTTGCTGTTGGTTGTGGCTACATTGTTCATGAAAAAGGGAGGAAATCTCTGTGGGAATGTTTCTCACTGGGCAGAGTAGGGTTATGTGAGTAATACTGGAATGATATAGGTAGCTTCCAGACGACTGCATTCAAGAGATCTATGAGCACTGCATTGGTATTAGATCCCAATCCAATCCTCACAAATCTCGTGAAACACAAATTATATCTTGCAGACACAGGTGGTTTTAATTTTCTGCGAGTGGAAGTTGGCACCACACTCTCGGAGTTGTAGAGCACCAAACAGAATGAACGTGTGATTAACTTAAGTGTTTGTTAATTCATGAAGAAACATAATGCTCTGATTTTTTGTCCAGCAGGGCTCTCGTTTTAGTGTAGAGTGTCAGACTGAATTTACGAACGCACCATATCAGGTCACTTAATCTCCGGCACCGTGAGGGTTACTTGAATAATGCCGACCTGTATGCTCTCACTCAGTGGATGAATGACGTTAGCTACTTTAGCTAATGCCCTAAAGAGTTATTATTTCAGAGAAATCTAATACTCCTCTTAATAGCCCCCCAATTTCTGATTAGATGGATTAGGTTTTGAGCCATGACTCCTCCTATTCTGGCTCCCAATAACACAACAAAACGACACTTTAAGACTTTTATGTAGCCTACATCCCTGTGGTGGCAAGTCATGTTTTGCCTCCAGCTAATAAAATTATGTCATCGTGACGTTGGCTATATAGGGGTCTGTAGCTATTTCGACGTTGATGGCAACTGCCATGGGGTGACTTTATATGAAATGCACCCGTTTACATTTTATCAAGGCTTAAATGTACATATAAATAAGGGTGGGGCTGCTCTGAGTGACAGGTTGTCAGCGGATAGTGTCCTCTCAATCAGATCCACCCCTCACTCCTTCAAAGCTCCACCCTCTTGTCCTAATGTGGTCTCTTCTGATGTCAAAAAACAAAAGATGGCCACAGCCAAAATACTAAACTCGAGGCTTCAAATTGGGAGTCAGTGAATCAGTGGGTGAGGTCACAATAGCTACGTCCATTATTTTAGAGTCTTTGTTTGCTACTGTTGCGGTGCATAAATTGATTTAAGTGTGCTAACCCCTGCAAAATGAAAGACTTGTTTTACCATCAGAATTAGAGCAATACAGTGCGATAACATTTGGAAAGTCTAGTAGAGCTGCACAATTTAGTTATTTTATTCCCATTCAAGTTAGCATAGGGCTGAACCAGAAGGTTTGTGTAGGTTAGAGCTGCAGTACGTACATATGTAAACATACGAACCCCCTCAAACTGTAATTGACTGCCTGTATGCTTTACATATGATTTGGACCCTACAGAGCAAGCCATCCTCCTCTGGTCCTCAGAGACAGGCGGAAGAACAACAAATAGTGTATACTAATGGTCTAAAAACCAGCAGGAATGGGCGAAAGCGGGATCAGGAAAATATCTCCATGCAGGGCTCTAATAGCTTCTCTACATTTTAAACTTACTTGCTCTGTGCATTCTTAATGCCAGTCGTGTTGTGATTTGACAGATAAATCCATTGCTATACAGTATACGCACATGAAGCTGAGACCTGAGCTTTCCTGGTGTTTCAGCAACTTTCTACCACTGTATTTACTGCTGAGAAGTAATTGGCACAACAGCAAGAGCTTGTTTCTTAGGAGGTAATGAGCAAAGGTTGTTTAAGTGTTTAAAGAAAGACCAGCACTGTTGTTATTGTGGTAAGGACAGCCTCAAAACTCAATTCCAGCACAGATTTTGATTACCCAAACTCAACTATTGTGTTGATACAAATACATCAAAGTTTTTTAAAATAGGTTCAGTTAATTGGTCTGTCTCTAACATGTTGTTTTAATTTCAAATTGTTAAAAAAGTTATAATGATAGGGAAGAACTAATTTCTACCAGGTGACACAGTTACTTATTAGCAACGAACAACAAAAATAAGCAGCCAGGAACAATACTTCACTCTGGATCAGACAGTGTGGAGTTTAAAATGAGAATCAGATGCTGTGAAGTCTCTTCATTCTTCTGCAGAAGTGAGTGTCTTCTGTGCTCTAGCCCTCTGATGGAGTGGCAGCCTATTGTGCCGATGTGCTCCAGCACCCCATGACCATTGAATGAATTCAAGTCGGCTTTATCTCCTTGATTGCCTCGGTCCAGGCCTTTGAACCTGACCATTCCACTAAGTGCGAATCGACCATTTCGTCAGGCATCATAACATGAAACAGCAATTTCTTGTTTAAAAATAAAAAACAACCAATCAGCACCACAGGCAGGACATACGCCAATGTCAAGGAGTTTTTATTTTGCTCTGCTCCATTCTTAAAATCCCGGCAAAACAAGTTGTTTGTGTAGACTTAAAATAACATCAGACTGGGTCCACTCCCTATCTGTGGGCCAGTGGTCCACTTCATACATTAACAATGAGGGCCGTGGAAACCGTTTAAATGGAGTGCAGAAGGTCAGCCAGCAGCAGCAGCCATGTAATTGTCATTGTGAAAACAAACATTGTCGGCCTACAGGGCAAAAATCCATGGTAGCTTTCCCATTTCACAAATAATAGCCTGTATGGACAGTGATGTTCATGATGTGATGTTGTTAAAGCTCAAATGACATACATCCGTTCTCTGCCTAATCAGTCTCCCTTGGTGTGTATATGTACCATGTGGTCATGATGATGTAAGCTCCACTCTCGCTGCTGAAATTCGGAGACAAATCAGGCATATCTAGTGGTTACAACAACTGTCAAACACATTGGTCTCTAGTGATTGGTTAGGGAAAATTGAATATTGACATGTTGACAGCTCCGCCTGATATCAGACAATCTCCTCTGTGCAAAAAAAGAAAACCTTAGTCAACATTCCTCACTTGGTAGGATGTTGAGTATCAACACTGAACCCTCACAGCGAAGTTTGACCTGTCTAAACTAAATGTGACTAGTTAGTTTTATTTGCTTAAACTTAACCAAACCTTAATTCAAACTTAATTTAAATACAGGAAGCACATCAGAAAATGTCCATGAGTTGCTTTTAAAGGTGAAAAATAACCAATTCAGTCAGGATGACTTTAGTCAAAGCCTCTTTCATGTGCCTGCATGGAAAGCCTAAGGCGGAGAGAACACACCTGTCTGCCCTTCCATGTGCAAATGAAGAAAGCCTGAGTCAGACCTCCGTGCCCTTCCATGTGTCTACATAGAAAGTTTTAAGGCAAGGAGAGCAGCAGCAGAGACCCTCAGGAACAGAACAGAGCAAGCATCAATTACAAACAGAGATGACATTGATAAGACAGACACAACATGAAAAGGAGGAGCTGGGGTGGAGGCAGGTTGCAAAGCAGCTTGCAGAGGAAGCATCAACAGTGGGCAGGCCAGAGCAGGCGCCCTGAATGAGATTTGCCAAATGGTTGCATAGAAAGGAATCATGTGATATATCAGCTGACTCCCTTCATCAATCAGCTGCTCCATCAGTTGATTGGGCTGTTTGCAATCAACTGATGAAGGTGGGATGTGAGCTGAAGTGTACTTCTTGTCCTGCCTGAACTAACGCTGTGCTAAAGTTGCTTTTGTTTTCACCACAAGGCCACTGTGTAAGCTGTTCTGGAGCTTTTGATCACATCACATGATCTTCATCAGCAGATGGACTTTGTCTCGTTTTTTGTTTTTTTTTCTATGGATCTTAGAGACTTCTCATCCAAATTTATTCTTGAGCTTGGAGACATCAGTAGATAGTAATTTAGGTGTTGACTTGGTGGAGGTTCTGACATTTGTGATTTTTGCACACCTGGTACCATTACTTCTTCTAATGTACCACTACATACTGATAAATGTGGGTCTGTGTGTTCAGGCTTGATTGTTCCCCTTTTTGGCCTGAACACTCCTGGAGAGGAGAAATGAATATGCTGCTGTCCTAAAGCTGTCTGGTTTGCAACATGAAGCATGGCGCAGCCGGACAGCTGTGGGACAAAAGACTTGGGGCTTCAGAAATCTGCCATCACAGTTCAGAACTGATGTGGAGAAAGCAGTGAGGACCAGACAGAGGGGGAGTTCATCATCCAGCTGGCTTTATGTAGATTTCATGGACAAAGTCTGTCTGAGCTGGATCGCAAACCCGTCTGATTTGTTTGTTTGTGTGCTTTCATCTTTGTAGCTTTTATCCTTTTCAATTATTGTTTTTGTTTTTAACTCTTTTTAACTAATTAATATCTTTTATGCCTTATGTAAAGCACATGTAGGCGCTTTGAATTAAATTACTCCGTGCATACAAAGTGCTTAATACATTTGCCTTGCTTTTTGAAGATGTCGTTCTAGAAACATTTTGTAATAACTAATTACATCTAAAGGCTCATGTTTTAGAGGTATTACCCCTGATGTTTGGGCAGTTTTTCAAGGCAGAATAGAGAAGATTTGAAATGGTGTTTAGACCACAGAATCAGACATAGTGCTGCCTGTATATACGTGACATTTACTGAATACAGCTGATTAATGAGTGTGCCTGCCCCAGCCAATCTAAAGAGCTGTGATGAAACACCCTGCCAGGACATATAATTGGTGAATAGAGCATATTAGCATATATGTTGAATAATAGGGCTCTATCTGATCCTGTGGTGTGTATGATCCTATATGTGCAGTGTCGTGTTTCTTCAGGTTGAAAGAAAATTGCCATATGAGATCACTGAACTGCAGTTAATGATGTACACTATATTTTACTATTATCTGCTTTTAAGTGCCTTCTGTCTTTGCCTCCATGTAAAATCCCAAAAACATAGTGCATTAATTTGCAAATCTTTTTTTACCATTATTTGACTGACTACAGTTCAAATACAAGATATTTAATCAAAAATAACCCCGTGGAGGAATCCACAAGAAAAGCACTGGAGCACTCAGATCACTTGTGATGAATTTATTAATGACTAACTTTCCGACGCCAACTGTGTCTTCATCAGAGTCGAACAGCACAGGTACCAGGTAAGAAGGTTTAAATATCCTCCAAGTCACATAGAGACTCTTCCCATTGGTTTACAGAGATTATTATTATTATCTTGATCTATATTGTCCTGGTCTGAGAAGCACCAACCTTCAATTGCTGAAGATTGCTGAAGAGATTCCCTCTACCACAAGATATTTAATGTTCAGACTGATAAACTAAAAAATTTTTCACTGATTCTGAATTTAATCCCTGCAACATGTTCCCAGAAAGTTGGGACAGAGGCAACAAATGACTGGGAAAGTTGGTGAGTGCTCAAAAAACACCTGGAACATTCTTCAACGCAGGTTGATTTTAGCGCTGCTCATCGTGGACTATATTGCTGTCATTGTTCATTTTAGTCAAACCATACAGTTTGAAAACGAGGCGCAGCTCCAACTAGAAAACAATGTTTTGATGCATTGGATGTGCTGAATGTGCATATTAAGGCAGTACAGGAGGAGGTGCACATTAATAATCCTCCAGGACTGTAACATGCTCATGTTTAACCCAAACAATGTGTCATGTGACTGCAGTTGGTTCACATCCAGGTCAGAACACCTCACCGCAAATGAACCACACCAGAGTTGTTGTTTGTAACCGGACCAAGACAACCTGTGATTGTTGTGTTCACATCTGCCCAAACAAACCGCACTTAGGGGGAAAACAAACTTGACTTCAATTGAACCGAACCAAGTGCGAATAAGACTCTACTATGCAAAAAAAGTGCTGCGCCTTAGCTCATCTTAGATGGACTGACACAAACTGTGACTTATCCGCTGTGAGGGTCCAAGGACAGAGGGATGTCGTATGCTGTAAAGCCCTCTGAGGCAAATTGTGATTTGTGATATTGGGCTTTATAAATAATATTTAATTCAATTCAATTGAAAATTGAAGTTTATCAAGCAAGAATGGGAAAGACCTCAACAATTAGTCTCCTCAGTTCCCAAACACCTGCTGAGTGTTGTTTAAAAAAAGAGGTGATGTAACGCAGTGGTAAACATACTCCTGTATGAACTTTCAAGAAAGTGTTGAAGGCATCAAATTCAGAATAAGTGTATATTTACAAAAACAATAAAGTTGATCAGTTTGAACATTAAATATCTTGTCTTTGTACTGTAGTCAATTGAATAGAGGTCAAAAGATTACAAATCATTGTTTTTATTTACAGTGTCCCAACTTATTTTTGTGATTGGGGCTGTATTTATTTATTTTTCTTACAGTACATTATGTAAAGAAAAAAAAAATAGATAAAGAGACATAATTAAATCTTTTAATTCAAAGAGGGTTTATTTTGTTTGTTTGTTTTTTGGCCAAAAGTGGTTTTCTGCAAAATAAAGAGCAATTGTAAATTGTTTAACGAGGGAGGATTAGACATCAGATGGGAAATTTTAATTAGAATATTTGTTTTTATTAAAGGTTTAGTGTCAGGAAGTGATGTACTAAACCTAAGCCCGCTAGTGGCAGATTTATCGTATCAAGCCAGTTTCCCCATCATAAAGCTGTATGGGAGTTCCTGGTTTCGGCACTGGGACCTTGTTTTTATTCCAGTTCAAGCGCTTATGAAAGTCACCATGGTAACAAGAAGACAGTCTGCCATTGGGGATGACAGTTATCCTGCAATGCTGACAGGGCACGGCTGAACACAGCATGACAATGACAGTGTTTTATATTCACAGAACCTGCAGAGAGTGGAGGTGGTCCTCAACTGGGACTTTGAAAAGTTTGAAAAACTATACTACTATTGGGGCTTTGTGTGTGTTTGGTTTTCAGATATAGTGCATTAATTAGCAAAGTGGTTTGTGACCAATCCTTGTAGAGAAATCAAAAGAGAGATAATTAGAAATTACCTAAACATCAGACTCATTCTCCTTATTTTAACAAAAGTCAAATATTCAACAGATGTTTGGATCCTCTTAACCTTCCCGACATTGGCTCTTAATGTGCCTGAACGCATCATTACAGCACTAATACACCTTAACTTAGTCACATTCCAGCTTTACCATTGCATGTCCAAAATATGACTGTGTTTTAAGTCTGGCCATCTCCAGCTTTTGTATTTTTTTTTTTCCCAACTGAGATTTGAATGGGTTTCATAAACCCATGAGCAGGACAATTATTTCAATTACTGTCAATTAAGCTCACTAACTATTTTACCTGTGCCATAGATTCTCAGTACACAGATAATGACCCGGTCTGGAACAATAGCCACGGTCATGTTGTTTTGGAACGAACACAAGGCTAATTCCAATAACCGGTAAGGGGGAAACAAAACCATAAATAAATATGCTTATGAAATAGGGCAAATCAGAAAAACAATTTGTGTCTCTAATAATAACCTTGAGATACACGACACAGTGTCCTCAGCCACTATTGGAGAATTTCCCATAGACATATTTTTGTCCTATGGCCTAATCAAGTGCATTATTTACGTGACGCCTGAACGCATCACAGGCCAGTAGTTACATTTCAGGCAGGAGGTGAAATATTCAGACTTGAAAACAATGGTAAGACTCTCATTCAATTATCTTTGTGTATTATGTATGAGTGTGGTGTGTGCGTGAGATTGCCCAAAAGGTCAGGCCACAGCATGTCTATTAACTCCAATTGAGTGTGTGCTGTCATGCGCTGCTGTGTGTGCGACGTGTTTAACTGTGCGTAACAGAAGCCTTTTGATGGTCATTTGAACACTGTCCATGTGTGATCAAAGTAAACAGACAAGCTGTAACCACGATAACAATAACTATGTCAGGTAACAAACTGCGTCAGGCTCGGGTTGGGTTCGGACTTAAAACCGAAAGCCTGTCAGGGTCTGGCCGGGCTCAGTTATAACTGTCTTGGACTTGGGTCGGTTTGGTCAGGAAAATGCGGCCCGAGCTGCGCTCTAGTCTGAGCAGCATTCACTTTGCAGTCAGGCACAAAATCACAGTATCAAAATTAGGGCTGAGTGTTGTTTAAAAAGCATGAAACTAGCACCAGTGCCAGTACCTTTAAAATGATACTGACACCAACAGAGTACTTCATGTCATTCCCATGAACAGGATACCTCAAGAAACCATTTAAGAAATTCTTCAGATTTGGCACAAATGTCCACTTTGACCAGATCAAAGTTACTGTGACCTTGCATCTGTTTTATATAAGCGTAATATCTCGAACACCTTTAGGGAATTTCTTCAAATGTGGTACAAACATTTTCTTGGACAAAACAATGAAGTGATTAGATTTTGGTGGTCAAAGGTCAAGGTCACTTTGACCTTGTGTCTGTCTCATTCCCATGAATGCAATTTCTCTTAAGAAGTTTCCTGAAATTGGGGAAAAAAAACAAAGAATTTAGTGGTTGAAGGTCAACGGTAAAGGTAACTGTGACCTCACAACATGCTTTTGGCCTTAACTCAACAAATTATCCACTTATTAGGATAAAATGTCATACTAATGTCTCACAGGATATAATGATGAAGTGACATCTTATATCTAAGAGGTCAAAGGTCATCTTCTCTGTGACACCATAATGTTCTGAAGAAAAAAAAACAACAGCAACACTTTTTTGGCCATTACTCACGTCATATCTCAGGAACAGTTGGGAAGACATTTGGTCAGATACTCAATTGGCAACTCTAATCTTGGGCTCCCTACAAGAAAACATGTTCATTGTATAGATCTTATGCTTTGCTGCTTGGTCTAATGACTACTTTACATTTAAAACTGCTACTGCTGCTCCGCCTCATCACATACCCACGAAGGCGTCTGCTGTGCCTAATTTTAAAACAATGGTTTTGGATCAGGCCCTGTTGAACCAGGAGAGGGTGGGACAGTTTTGAGAGTGGGGTTGTTTGCAAAGAGGAGAAGTAAAACTTTTGCATTTTTAGAGCATCACTCATATCTTTGATGAGTCAGTCCTCAAATCCAAGGGTCTAGGTGATGAGATCACCAGTCGTGGTTTTGAAAACGGCAGTGTTAGTCTGTGTTAGTCTGGCTTCAAGGAGAAGTATTTCTTTAATACTTTATACACCATCAGTCGGAGACTAACAGTGGCACACCAAACTGACAAACTAGCCAACACTGCACCACTTCACAAAGCTTCAACCAGCTCTTGTCAAGTAAAAAAATAACTCAGTCCATCGGTTTCATTTCAAAAGCCCAGCACCCTGCAGGTTTGGATATAAAAGGCAGCTTTCCCTAAATCGCTGCAGACTTATTTGATATGTGATTCCAAATGGCCGCACTTTCACTCACTTTTCTCTGCTTTTTTCTCTTTATCGGACCAGTTGTGTGCATTTCAGTCAATGATCAGATCTGAGTTTTTTAGGTCATTACGATTGTGTCTTTTACTGCCAGAAGTAATGTGGCACTGTGTTTGCTTTTTCTTTAAGGTCTCAAGTTGTTTTCCGAGGAAATATTTGACTGGACAAGCTTTACATTTATAACTGATGACAGCTAATCTTAAAAGATTAAGAAGATTACCTTTGACTAATTGGTCGCATCCCTCCGTAAAATCTTCACATCAGAACAAATCCATAACATGTCCACAGCCATACAAACACACGTCTGATATAATCAGGTTTGTCTTCTTTAATCTGCATGGTGTTAGATAAGCTCTTACCGCACACAACTCATTACCTTTCTTATATATTTCAAGATATCTTGAGCCCAGCACATTTCAAGTAAGTCACTGGCAGTTGAAGGGTTTAACCAAGTCAAATATCTTATCTCACTTTTCCATACAGGTTATTTTGAGATGTAATCTGATGATTTACAGTGACGCTCAACATCCTAATATAGATTTACTTTATGTATTGTACATGTGTGTGTTTCTGTTGCTTTAAAGATTTCTCAGGCAGTGGTACATCTCACGCATCTTCCCTTACATCATTTTTGAAATCACTGCTAACACCAGATACCTTCAGGTGTCTTAAGAATCCCTTTATTTCCACAAGTTTGACTGATTTTGTGTTTATTCGTCACATAAAGAGTAATGATAGAGATGTTTGCTGCAGTGCGCCACATACTAATTTTAACAGCCCCATTGCCAGGAGAAAATGATGGTATATTACATTTCTGCAAACCATGGATATGTTGCATGTTTTCTATGTGTCATATCAACAATTTTAAAGTGATGTAGTATAGGGGTGAGTGATATGGCCCTCAAATAATATCACGATAACTTAACAAAAATGTCTAATTTCTTTAGTTTGTGAACAACAACAGTAACTCAGAGTGAGGTTCAGATTTTGTTACAATATTAATAGTTCAACAAAATAAAACCTACCACAAATTACATATTTAAACAGCTCCCAAATACAAAAAAATGTCCCCTGTGATCTACATATATAAATCAACAGGTGATTTCCTTCTTTAAGCTGAGTTGACTGAGTTGATTTTTTTTTTTCCACCTGGACCTTTATGCTCTGCCATTTCTCCTCTAATCATCACACTGTAACCTGTGACAGGCTGTTATGACACCACAACTATCACACACTCACATATAGTTTTTTGTTGAGCCGCAAGCATCACATAGATTTACATTACCAAAGGTTTATGACAAAATCACTTCATAACACCACCATGTGCGCACGGGGAGAGAGGAGAGACGCTGTGCTGCTGCCAGAGCAGCCGCTGACTGAGTTCCCTCTGAGCAGTACGTCACTAAAAGAGTCTGAGAAGTCCGGGGCTGTTCATAAAACATTCAGGACACCACAGTTTATTCCACACTAATGAAGCTGCTCCTCTTTTAAGAACCACCACGGAGTCAGTAAAGTCAAAATATCATGAGTATCACTATGAATTTTTCATATGAAAATAAAAAATTGTGCTGGTATTATTGTGAATGAGATGATATGGCACACCCCTAATAAAGTATATGAACTGATTTGAGGTGGATTGGATGGTCGACGGCATGACACCTAGGTGAGATGCCTGCCAAGTTGCAGACCACTGTTAGAATCCAACACACAACAATACCGGTTGTGTTTTAGCGAGTCATTGCTGTGATTTCAGCTGCTTTTCAGGGAACACACTTGGGTGTTTTGTCGCAACTCATTGCTGTTTTCCCAGTTGGGTAGTGCCACAAAAAAGTGCAGCCATTATATACTTCCGACATGTGGACAGAGAATTCTTTTAACTATATTACCAATCTGCTCTGTTCCGCCATTATGTAAATTTCTTTATCGTCCCCTACGGTCATATCTTGCTTAAGCAACGCTACAATGCCTCCACAATCTCCAAGGGAACTGTTCCATTTAGCTTGTATCAGCACTCAGAAAACATGCACAAATAAGGACGAAATGAACACAGAGTATAGACAGAGGGCTTTGTCTGTCTCTTTATCTAACGTTGAGCATAAAAGAGCCCTCTCTTTGTACATTCATGAACTTGAGTCTTTACATAAATATTTTTGACGGGAGCAAATGTGAGTTCACTATAATTTATGTCACCCAGACCACACCCAATCATTTTCATTTATCTGTTTGGAAATATTACTGCAAACTAAAAAAAAAAACCTCAGTCATTTATTTAAGTGGTTTATTTTACCAGCTGTAGCTATCTGGTAAATTAGGAGTATGTGAATGCAATTAGTTGATGGAAAACAACATCTCCAGCTGACTCATTTTGAGAACCAAGAAAAAATGGTCTTAAATATAAATGATGGTTACATATATGATGTTGTGCTGAAAGACTGAAGCTGAAGCTACATTTTTCAGTCAGCATCCTCACCCGCTGATGATCCAAGTAGAAGAACTTAAATGTGTAAGTGACAGATAGAAGCTGCGAACATGGGATTTAAATTGTGTTTCATGTTTTACTTTTACATCCTTGTGGAATTAGTTATATTATTCAATCTGCAAAGAGTGTCGGACTCAACATGTCGACATGAATAGATGTTAAAAGAAACAACCTTGATGTGTCATTAAACTTTGCAGCACTCAATCTACACGTGTTACTTTTAACCTTTAAAGCAAGGAAAAAGAGACTGTGAACCATTTGGTTCAATTTATGCTTCTATTCAAGGGCATTTGTCAATAGATTATTAAAAGTGAATTGAATTAGAAGTGTTGATTTAGTCTTATTCATCCCCCTATTGCTGCATCTTTGGTCCTCGGAGAGTAATTTTCTGCCTTTTGACCGAGCAGAGAATGTTGTCAGTTGGTTTGGAAAAGTAATTTGAAAACAGAATTATGTGTTATTGGTTAAAAAACATTAAATCCTAGCCTGGGAACCAGATGTATCAGCGAGCTCATGTGTTATTTGCTCTGGCAGATTCACATTTGTGAATTGTTCTGGTGATGCCAGGCTAATTGCATCCTATCTTACAGGGACCTTAAAGAAGTCTGAGAGCAAGATTTTTTTCCTCAGGGGTGGTCGAAGAGTTGTAGCTTTTGTAAGACTTTTTCCCCTCTTTGAAGTATTGCTCAGACAGCAGGGTGTTTGTCTCCAGTGACAGTGCAGACAGGATGCTAATCACAGTGACTGCTTTACCCCGGGGTCACTTCATGAGTTGTGAGTTTTCCTATGGGTTGGGCATTGACTCAGAAATCCTTATGTCTCTGGCTGGATAGTGTTCACACAAGTCCTCTGAGCTGGTAGGCCTCCAAATGTTGTGTCAGCATTCACACAAAGGAAACAGGAAACTTCATCTTCAAAGGGGATATGAAAATTTGAAGTGTTTGTATCAACTTTTAGTGTTATTCGATAAATGTTCGACTGTTTCCAGTTGCTGAGATTTCCCAACGTGACGACATTTGGGCCTCTAGTTTCCCGGCGTGGCGCAGGATGGTGAACCCCGCGCAGAGCTAGTTTCGAGCAGCGCAACCCAAGGCACGCTCAGTTTGGTAGTGTGGCAGGCCGAGGTGCGCTGAGATGGGTGTGGCGGCGCAGCAGGGGGAAGTGTCGACAGATCCAGCTTGACACAGTGACAGTTTCATGCCAAAAGGCTTTGCCGAAGGTGCGCTAAAAGCTCACCAGCTTGCAAGCTTGCAAGGCACCTTTATTTTCAGAGCACATTTCTTACACAAGGGTGATTCATAGTGCTTTCCAGAGCAATAACATATAAAACATAATAAAGGATACAGAAAAGAGTGAAGAGGAAAAAAGATACAGAAGGTAAAATAAGTTACTTGATGATCTACAATTGAAAAATCCCCATTAAAAATAGCAAAAGTGCAGACAAGAGCTGCAGTGATAAAAAAAAAAAATATTTAAAATGATATAAAACTGAGTTTAAAAATAAGGTCGCAGTGTAAGGATTTTAGAACTGGAGTAATGTGGTCATATTTCCCAGTTTTTTTGGGACCCGAGCAGCAGCATTCTGAATAAGCTGAAGTTGCCGAACAGCTTGTTTTGAAAGTCCTAAAATAGACCATTGCAGTAATCAAACCTACTGGAAATAAAAGATGAGCCTTTCAAGGTCTTGCTTTGACATTCTTCCTCTGACTCAAACAGTGTTTTTTGAGTGATAGTAGGCAGATGACTTCCCAGATTTGAAGTGGCTGTGGAGGTTAAAATCTGAGTCCAGGATAACACCAGGGTTTCTTGTGTGACTCTTAGTTATGAGAGAGAGGGATCTGAGATGAAAGCTGACATTTTCTCTCTCTCTGTGGCTCAAAGACAAGTTTGTCGGTCTCATCTCTGTTGAGTTGGAGAAAATGTTGATGCATCCCATCGTTGATTTACTCAGTACAGGGACACAGGCGTTCTACAGGTCCATAATCACCTGGTGAAAGCCATATGTATATTTGCGTGTCATCTGCATAATTATGTTAAGCTACATTATTATTTTGTACGATTTCGCCCAATGGAAGCATGTACAGTAGAGATTAAACAGGAGTTGAGGTCCATGTGACAAAGTAAGCTATTTTTTATCAGTGTCATGATTGGGAATCAAATTGATGCAAGGTTTGACTCCCTTTAAATAACGTGGGGTGGCAGTCAGAGTCATGGCTGACAAATAATTGTAAAATAGAAAGAAAATAGCTCTGTCAAACCATAGGCCACAAAACAACAAAGCACACTGCTCAGTCCAGTACAAAAGGTGTATTCAAGCAGCAAACAAACGAAGCAATCTTAGTGTGTGTGTGAGTGTGTGCGTGTCAACAATCGTCCCATAGTCTCAAGAGTTCAGTCTTGAGTCCGATTTTGGTTTTCTCGACAACTCTTCATAGTTCAGTTCCAGTCCAGTTTTTAATCGCTATAACAAACTACGACTCAAAATTCCCCTTCGGTTTACTACTGATCCCCACAGAACAAATCAGGAATTCAAAATACAAAATAGGGTCTATCTTTGCGGTTCAATGGCAGGAAATTGTTTACAAAATGTACACCTGGTGGTACTCGTGGTACCACTGACCAGTCAGTCACTTAGTCTGTCTGGTTTACAGCATTGGATTTAACTCTTCCAAGACTACAACTTTTGGAGAAACTCCGACAGGGAAACACACATCCACAGCAATGATTCTCTCACTGATACCGGGTGGTTTCCACAAGTTGACTAATCCAGTGGTTCCCAACTGGTCCAGCCACAGGGTCCAGATTTCTCCCTAGTCATTAGTTCAAGGTCCACACAGTTCAATATGTTCAACGTCATACTTGAGTTCGGCCTATCGTCAAGCTAGTTTGCTGCCTCTGTCAAGTAGCTGTATCTTAGTCGCTCACTCTGCAGCAGGAAATGGCACTTCAACATAAAAGCTCTGTGCAGAAAATTCCTAAACACATTCCCAAGTCACTTGTGGTCCATTCAGAATGGACTCACGACCCACTTTTTGACCACAACCCACTAGTTGGGAACCACTGGACTAAACAACACTTACATTATGCCTTGATGCTGAGTGTAAAGCTAGCACACTCTTCTTCACTGACTAACAGCAGCGGGGGCTCTGAGAGACACTAACAGTGCTTTCTCCGCAGGTGCATATAACTTTTGACTTTTTAAACTGAACTGTCTGTGAGGTTTGTTTTTTTTAAATGAATTGAGTCATTAAAAAAACACAGGGGTGTCTTATTTTCCATCACTGTGACAGCAGGAAGCAGAGAGCCGTTGTGGAGGATTGGCCAGGGTGCATCAAAGCAACAAAAATAGCAGCATGTGATAAATGCGATTTTAAAAAATAACATTTTATCATCAGACCTTAATCCATTAACATGTTAACACTTACAGCCCTAATCAAAACACATGCCATACTTGCGACTGATGCGTGTGAGCATGAGCCTTAAGGGACTCAGTGACTTATCTGCAGTTTGTGAGCAACAGTCATTTCAGCGCAGCATGGCAGTGATATGTGAGGACCATCTTTTGCTAACTGCATGTAAGCGATAAACATAAATAGCTTTTGTGTCAATAGAACACAATAAATACATCATATTCCATGGGAGAAAGAACATATGCTATACAACCTAATTTACATGGAGAACCGAACGTTACACCCACATGTGATTGCTAAACATGTCACACAGGCATTTTTCTGCTACTGGATCAGATCAGCCTCCACTCTTTTGGCTTTCTACCAGAAAACCTGGCTGCAATTATTTTCTCCCACTCAGCAGCAAGAGCATTAGTGAGGTCCACCACTACAGCCCTGTCTCCTAGAAATTACAATTATATACAATGAATTTGAAACAGCAAAATAAATAGATATTACTGTAGATCAATATCATGTTATTGAGATTGATTTCATAAGTGTTTACCTTTTCCTGGTTACAGAGGTAAAGTGATGTAATTTTCTGAACTTACCAGACTGTTCCAGCTGTTCTATTATTTGCCTTTACCCATTTAGTCTATATATTCACATTACATTGTGTAAATATTTTGCAGAAGAGCCAATAGTCAACCCTACAGTACGAAATCAAGGCTTTTGTGAAAAAATATCATGGTATTTGATTTCCTCCATATCCCCCAGCTTTCCAGCATATACGTTTGAGGGGAATTTACCTGCAGGTGAATTACTTTATCTATTAACATAATGAGGAAATGTTGCTAAATTATGAACCTGGCAAGTTGCAAAAAAGTTGATACTGTATGTATCAGCAAAATGGTTCTTTCCCCTTCACCCAAACTGAAGTGCTTTTGTTGCCGTAAACCAAAAAGACCAGAGTCTGGATGCAAGCCCAGGATCCTGCTGTCACAGTCCTGCACTTTGTGTATAACTCATCCACTGTGAGCACCTCCCCACTATTCCATTATGGTACATAAATGTAGTGTTTCATTAACTTCCAGAAATGTGGTCTCTGAATCTAACCCGGGCAGAGTAAAGTTTAATGTCCTAAATAAAAGGGCAACCTGGCTCACAGACAGCAGTTAGTAATCGTAAACATTAAATACAACAATGAATGAATATGGCAATTATCACAGTATATACATGACTACTAAAAAACATTACATGAGGCGGTTGTGACTCAGAGGTACAGTGGGAGCCAGGGATTGAGCCACCAATCGTCCAATTAATGGAAACTAATCAGAACATTGGCGGCTCAATTCCTGGCTCCTCTTTAGCCAAGATGCTGAACCCCAAATTGCTCCTGTTGGCTGTTTCATCGGTGTGTGAGTGTGAGTGAATGGTTACTGAGTAGCAGGTGGCACCATGTATGGTAGCCTCAGCCAACAGTGTGTGAATGTGTGTGTGAATGGATGAATGTGACATGTTGTGTAAAAGTGCTTTGAGTGGTCATAAGACTAGAAAGGTGCTATACAAGGGCAGTCCATTTACCGCTTTCATACACAGATAATAAGGGTGTAAATCACCAGTTTCATGACGACAAGTTATTATATCTATTCTTTGTAATATCGGAAAATATCATATAATTGTCAAAAGTCTGCCACAATACAGTTTTGATTCGATGTGATTCAGGGGTCTGCCATCGATATTAGATAATATTAAATGCCCATTTAAAACAATCAGTAACAGAAGATGCTGCCACCCCTTTCTTTTTTGCTTTTGACCATAAAAGATAAAAACAACACATAAACAATAAGTTCAGTAAAGTTTACCTTAATTGACTCCATTAACAAATACAAAACAGCACACGGGTTAAGTTAACCTTCAGGGCTTTCTGTCAGAGAGACCTTTCTGGGGGAAATCTTTTCATTTGAACCCAAACCATCATCTTTCTCCTAAAATGTCAGGTCTATCTGTCTTAAACCCAGAAGGCAAACTTCTCCAAACAGCCATAAAGTAAATTAACAATAAGATCATTTAACAAAAGTATCACATTCAGCTCAGTAATACCTGTCAAGGTTCATGGACAAAATAATTGTATTTTACTAGTGTCCCATTGTTAGCTTTAGCATGTTTACATTGTACGAATTAGCCTAGCACCTAGCAGACTTTTTTCTTCTACCTCTAATTTAAACAACAGGTAACTTTTTCATTTTTCTTCCTCCCCGTTGGTCTAAGTCACTGCATGTCCAGGCAGAACAGCTCAGTTGCATTTCAGTCTGCATGCACGTTTTTTCAGCCGAACGTTGTTGAAATAGAGTTGCTGATGTTGATGATGATGATGACGTCTTGTCTTATCTCAAAGCAGCATTGTTTTTGTACGCTCTGTCTGTTGACATGTATTTTCTTCAAAATCCAAAATATTTCCACACTGCTGATTTATTCCCGAGTAAATAACGTTATCCTCATCAGCTTTCTCTCGGCTGCTTGCTGTCTGCCTGCTGCTGTTTGACAGTCACATTGTCTTTCAAAATAAAGCGTATGATAAAGATGAAGATATAGATTGATGTTTTCACTTTGCAATGATGACACTGAATCACCGATCATTAAATCGATATATTGATCCACATTAGTCAATCGTTACAACCCGTTGCCACGGTCACTTAACAAACTATACGTACAACAGTTAAACCGAGCATGACTGATGAAATGACACAGGGACAGATAATTACATTTTGGAAAATGCATTTTGTATTATACTAAGTCTTAAAAATGCAGATGGCACCAGAAATAAAAGATTTCTCAAGATATTCTTGGTTGCCAAAGACTCTGAGTAGATAACAGATGATGATTTTCCGTCAGGATGTTCATGTCTGTATCTCTTGTTCTGCCATTATGCGAGTCAGCTGCATTTGGGATTTCACATCTGTTTTACCTCTTTAAGTATTCTCAGCAGCTCACTCCTGAGCCGACAGTTCATGTGACCAAACTGTGATGTTAAGTGAAGTAACTCTGGGGTGATGGGTGCTGAAGAGAAGTGGGATAAGTGCACAGCAGGAGTAAAGCCCTGAATCCTGATCGACGGAGACATCAGGGTCGAGATCAGCCGATACCAACTGACACGCCTGCCACTCACCACCTGAAAGGCTGTTCGCTCAGGGCTACGGGCTCATCAGCATCACAAATGTTGGTTCTATCTATATCTGTGTTAACCCCATTTGTGATGGAGTTAAATCAATAGTCTTCTTTTATTTAATCAGCTTGCCAGTGCTGCGCACACTAAGAGTCCAACGTCTCTCTGACATCAAGTTGACGTCGTGTGCCAGCTGAGTTGCTTTTATCAAATGTTTCTCAAATAGGATTATTTTCCGCTGCAAATTAGAACACACTCGCTGTTCTAGTGTCTCTGGCAGCAGGACTGTCCATGACCGACAGACTCAAAATAAACAACAGTGTGTGTGTGTGTGTGTGTGTTCCTGGTAATGAAGGAACATGTCACCAAGTGCAACAGCGTGACTCATTGAATCATTCTTAATAGTTTTTGGAGCTCTATGGCACAGAGAGGAGGAAGATACATCAGAGTGTGGATACACTCTTGCTACTAACACTTGTCAGTAGAATAAATACATTGTTGGTTTTGGTCTTTCCGTGAAATGTATTGGCAATAAGAAAAATATACAATATCACTAGACTCACCTTTACAAACAAAACTGTATGTCTGACTACTTTTGACAATAAGTTGGAGCTCCTTGTGGGTGTATTCCTTAAGAGGCTTTAATGTGCTCTCAAGCCTAAAAAGACTAAAAATACAATCACCTGAGGGTCTATTTCCCCAAACTCTCACGTTGACATCTGCTAGATAATATTATTTCTCGCTCAACAAAGCTGGTATTATGTTGCACACACAAACCCACATATGAAAAGGGAAATGCACTGTGCTCAGAACATAGCACATACAGTACATTTTAATTTATCAAAGAGGTCAAATGTGCTGCCAAGTACTTTACAGGTTGTTTGAAGTAGCTGTTATCTCTGCATCTCATGACGAAAACACAGGCTCATATTTCATCTGAAGCCAAACTCCAAACAGCAAAGGTTTGAGGAAGTGACGGCAGTACTTGGATTTAATAGCTGCCCAGCTGCAACCCCGGCAGACCTGCTGGGAACCTTTTGAAATGGAAATATCAATGTGAAGAACTGGGAAGCCAATTAATAAGTAAGAGCTGTTTCACATAAGGCACCTCAGTCCCACAGGAAGCTCCCTTCGTTCTCTGATATGTGCTCTCACACAGGAGGATTATTCATCAATATGTTCTGTAAGGTGCAGCTCAGATTAGACGACCACATGTGCACAGAATAATAAGTAGTAAAAATAATGACACCATCCGTCTCAAATAAAGCTGGTTGCATTACAAAACAAACAAAAAATTTAATTAAAAAAGAAGAAGAAGGAGAAGAAGTGAGTCACTTTAGAAAGATGCTAATTAAATCAAGCATGTTGTTTCATATTCAAGAAGTTGGGACAGAAAAGTCACCTCTTGATTTTCAGTCAGACTTTTGGGACAAGAGACGTGTCCTTGCTTGAGGATTTAAGAGCAAAGAGACAGTTCACTTTCCCTGAATGTGTTTGTTTCTGAGCACATGTTCTCGGGCAGTGACAGTGACACAAGGCTGTGTAAATTTAGCCATGAAAAAGCCGCAGAGAGGCAGACTGTGACATGCAGTTACACAACCTTACAAATACTTCACAAATCACACCAAGAAAGCTGTGCTCAGATCTAGTGACTGCGACAGTATAGTTGTAGTGCAAAATCCGCATCTGCTTTATTTAGTTTGGGTTTAAATTAAATCCTTTTATAAAAGATATGATTTCAACAAACCATACTTGTATGCATTAAGTTGCATCTGAGCTGAGTTTTCTTTAAAGATACATTCACCAGCCAAAGTTTCCCAGCCCCTTAAACTTTTAGATAAAAATGAGCCGCTTGCAGTTATTAATTGAAATGCGAGACACCATCCATGATTCCGGAAACACAGAAGTGTAGCGAGGAAGTTGTCAGATGTGAGAATTAATATGCTGTCCGTGTTCCACCCTGTGTGTCTTTGTAGTTCTTCCGAGCTTTACTGACAGCAACACTTATTTCAGAAAATCCATTTAACTCACGCCTGATATGCATTCATGGCTGCAACAATTCATAATGTGAAACATCTGTGAGTGATGATGCTGTGCAACACTTCCTGCAGGTCAACAAACGGATGACAGTCAGAGTTTTTTTTTGTTTGCGAAGAAATGTTAAGGATTACCTGTGAAATAAAAATATGTGACATGCAGGATATACAGTGTAGGCTTTTCTTATCATTACGAGTATTCAAATAAACATAAAGCTTCCATCTTATCATCCAAAATGATTCTTAAGGCTCATTTAATATAGATACATCCATTGATTGATGGCGTAGATACAGCCAATAGACTGCACCAAAGGGCAGAGTCAAAAGTTTCACACAACAAATCAGGCGACAGTGAAGGAGGTCGTAATGGTGTACATTTAAAGCGTGGCAGCGTTGTAGACAGTGGTGGTCTGTGCCAGGGGCGTAAATATAGACAGTGCAGGTAATGCGGTTGAACTGGGGCCCATGAGGCAGAGGGGGGCCCATAAAGAGAGTGGGCCCTCCAACAATGTGTTGGGTGGAGAATGGGCCCTTTTGCCAATTTGGAAATATGCCTGTGTTCAAAGAGGAACTTTCTTTGAATTAAAACAGTGATCATGTGTATTTTTCTTTTTATTGTGAAACAGTCAACAGCATCGGTAATAAAATGATAAGCTCATTCCAAATAAACAATCATAATCTGTTAAAATCGTCAAATTAAATTAAAAATGTCTTATTTTCTTTGGTATTTTTTGTCATACAGATATGCAATGATCAGTGTCAAGTCTCTGATCATGTGACGAGACAATATGTGCACAATGGCATACACTAGGGCCAATCACAGCTTCCTTATGCCACTGGTCTGTGCATCAATCAATCAATCAATCAATCAATCAATCAATTTTATTTATAAAGCCCAATATCACAAATCACAGTTTGCCTCACAACATGTGGACGGAGGATTCTTTTCGCTATGTTACAGATAAATTCCATTCCACCATCATTTGAATTTGCTCGTCGTTGCCTATGGTCGTATCTAGATTAAATTGTGCATCACTGCCTCCACGATCTTCGATGGTACTGCTCCATTTCATCCAAGCTTTCAGGAAACGTGCACAAATATGGATGAAATGAATGCAGAGTACAGACAGCAGGCTCCATCTGTCTCTAACACTGAGCATAAATGAGCCCTTAATGATAGCTGAGCTTTTCTCCAACCTTGTCCCCTAATAATAACGTTAGAGCCCACAACTCTTTAAGTACACTGTGCCTCATTTCTCCAACATTTTCAGCAATCCTACCTTCATCAGATCACATCCCTGACCTCTGGAAATTAGGTGTATATCATAACCCTGAACTCAGATTCATGCCCGGTCTTGTGCCGTACTTGTTTGAAATATTTCACTCTGCTAAATGTATTTTTGGAAACCTAACTTGCTAACTTTCTCTAATGCAGAATTGCTGCTAGTTAAATAGCTCATGGGAAGTAGGGGTGTATGACACTCACTCTTGAGAACTGGAACATAACCGTATTTTTTCGGGTTTTTGATTTTTACTCTTCAGTTAGGCTGGGAAATATATTTTAAAAGATCAAAGACTTGACTGTTAAACCTGATCATGGGCCAACCTCACACTGATTATTTTTTTTTTTTTTTGAATAGCATGCATCATAGATGTCAGAGGTAAGATCTGTAAGAGTTGACAAAAAAGTTATATATTTTTTTATTTCATAGCAGCTGCGGTGATTACCCATTTTATTTTTCAAAAATATTTAAAAAAAAATTATTAATTATTAAAATTATTTATTTTTCTAAATTAACTTTGATTTAGTAGAGCTACAGAGTTGACCTGTCACGGTTGAGACACACCTTATAGTAATATTATTTAATTAATTTATCAAAAAATAGAAAGCTCACCAATGCTTGAGCAACCCTTATGGAAACCAGGAAGTGAGACAGGAGTCCTTATGCTTTAGCTTAAATGATGTCTTTGCAGATGACGTTCTGACATCTTCAAAACAAAGATGATTGTAGCAGTACCTTTTTACACCAATGTGCTGTTTTAGATTTTGACACTTTAGACATTTTTAATTATTTGAAGCAGATCATATATTAATTTAAATCCATATAAATCCTGTGAAAATTAAGTTTCACCCCAGAAATATAATTAGTGTGCTGATGAATTATAATTTTTAAGTTTTTTTCTGGTAGGACAGGATTTGTCCCAGTTGAAGAATGGGTGATAAACCTGTGGCTTGTGGACCAGAACTCTGAGACTTAACCCATGTGATTAATAAAACATGTGAAACTTAATTAACTACACAGACGGAATAAATACTGAGTGACAGAACCATTTTCTCTCGTGCTCAGGGCTGCTTCCTGTTTTCTTCATCACACAGCAATTATTCAGTCTCTGTTTAAGAAATGTACCAAGAAATCTTTGAATCTCAAATGGCAAGTTTTTTTTCAGATATCTCTCAGGCCCTTACTGCGTACAGAATTATATTAAATTATGTAAATGAGCCACAACATCACGCCTGAATGTAAAAGTGGGTTTAAACATGTGAATAGCTCTCAACATCTTATAATCTTATTTTATTTCTCATTACCTTTAACAGCAGTAAAGTGCTGTGTTTCTGACTGTGGGATTAATTGCACAGATTTTAATAAGCGCCAATCTGAGCCAAGGAGCCGTTATATTCATGACTGGAATACTTAAATTGACCTTATGTGTGCAAGCAGGATTAATTCGTTCATTTTCCTCCAGCCCTTCCTGTAGGGATCACATTTTCCTCATTTATCCATCCACCATCTCATATTATCTCTCCTCAGTTTCTGAGGAGTTCCTGATGCTTCTTTGTTTCATAACTGTTTTTCTCTTGTAAATATAACAGTGTGGGCAGTACTATAAAAGCAGCTTTGCATTTTCTGTGGACGAAATTTGAGTGTTTGCAGATTTTTCTTATTTTACTTTATCTGTTCAGCCGTGTTTGCTGTCCCTGCTCGTTCCCACTGCCCTGGTGGTTCTGTTTCTAGAGGGGTCCATCCATTGATTGCCAACTCTGGTAATCATTTAAAAGCAGGCTGATTGTACATGATTTTGCAGCACTCAGCATCTATACTGGACTGACTGCTACAATAGTTAAGACATTTTGTGCTCTCAGCAGTGACACAGACTCCGACACAGAGTAAGGAAAAATTAAAGCTAATTATTTTCCAGACTGTCAAAAGCTTATAAAAAGAAACAACACAAAACTCGGGAGTGGTATTGTGTGAAGGAGTGACGTCAGTACACTCCTAATATAGAATCTGTAATGCCATTTTTCTTTTAAAACACACGACTTTTGCTTCAGAAAGAAACGTACAAAGCATCGGTTACTGTGAACCAGGCTGTTATTGTGTTCATGAATCAATCTTTGACACTTCTGAAACACAATGTCTGATAAAGCGGCAGGTGTGAGAGCTTTCATCAACTGTCTGTAGGTTGAATTACATCTGAGAAGAGAGTGGAAGAGAAATACAGTTGAAGGTCACAGACAGGAATTTACACTATCTTTTCACTCCATTCCTTTGAGGATATACTATATATATATATATAATATTTTATCCACTGATTTACAAACATCTATTCCGCCATGTAAATCAATAGGATAATGTCGGCGGGGCACCATGTGACTTCCTGGGGGCATGAACAGGCGCTTTCACTGTGCTGCAGTCCAAACCAGGCGGCTCTTTTCTTCCTCTTTGGCAACACCTTTCTCGGTGCACTGTGCCAATTACGATTCAGTTCCACAATGTCTGTGTAATGCCGCAATTGCAATTGTAAATGACAAAAATCCACCAAGAGCAATGTTTGAAAATAGTGTTTTCCATGTAGACACCCGTCAGAATTTTGTCATGAGCCGCAGGCCGCTTTGTGATTCTTTGTGCAGGAAAAACTCTCAGGACATGGCTTATTCCAGCTGCAAAGTACAATCCTGACTGCTGACCATTGCACTTTGTCGCATGTCGTAACATTAACTTTTTTACCTTAGCCGAGTGTAAAAACTTCTTCTGTGATATTTCTATGTGCAAATATGCAAATGAATCACTTTAAATCACTGATGAAGGTCTTAGTACGACCGAAACTTTGTTACTGAAGTGATTGTGTTAAATAACTGCAGCAGAACAGTTAAGTAACAGGATGGCTCTGTCACATCCAGCCTGATGAAAAGGTTGACCCAGGCAAAACAATATTAATTCATTCTACAAAGAGGACTGCTGCCAGATATTTATCACAGAAAAAGAGAGGATGGTCTGGACGCCAAGGAAAGTTTTTAGTTGCAGTGAGACATGTCCAAGCAGCAAGAATTTCAATAACTGTTTTAAACACAGAGCATTTCCTGAACCACAAGCCTAAATCTGACACAATTGTCAATAATGGTAGCAACACACGTCAGCATGTATCCGGGAGAAAGGCATTTCAAGGTAAAATTACGATGAAATGGATTCTTTGCACAAAGATATGAAAGCTTAATCTGAGTGGAATTGAAAGACGCCTCGCTTTACAGCGTGTCGCATTTCACATATGAGAGGACGCTGTTTTTCCAAAGACCAGAACATTATTGCCTGGCGAGTTTCCTCCTACACCACATCCAGCACTTCAGACATCTTCTGAAAGCATTTAGAGGAGAATATTGGCTTTTATCTGATCAGATGACCACATGCATCTAGAGAGAAACCACTGTTACATTAAAATGAATTGAAGGCTGTGATGTATGGTAGGAAGCTGCTAACTTCTCATCTATAAACAGTGTCTTTCCCAGGAGAGCAGTATGTGCTGTGTATGAAGTGTCGTAACACTGCACTGATGCACATCTACAGCTCTTTAAAGGGACCTATTATACTCGTTTTCTGCTTCATACTTGTACTTTGGGTTTCTGCTAGAACATGTTTTCAAGTGCGTCTGTGCGTTTCCAGCGGCTTTTCGCACTACGAAAAGCTGTTGTTTTTTGCTGAGACATCACTGCGTTTCCCGCCAGGATTGTGCCTCCAAAAATGATCTTTTCCTGAACATAACCAAGTGGCTTTTGTGCCTAACCCTAAACACACATTAACGACAGTGCTGTTTCAACACATCTGCTACATGATCGCATGCAAATGTAAGGTATCGGTGGTTTGCAAAAACATACAAAGCCAAGTTTTCTTCTGGCGACTGGGCTGGCTGCTGGTAGCTTTATATTTACTGGACGGACATGAGAGTGGTATCGATCCTCTCATAAGACTCTCTGCAAGAAAGTGAATAAGTGTATTTCCCAAAATGTCAAACAGTTCCTTTAAGGCAGAAAGAGAATTCACTTTCTGGCTCCAAACAGGAACTGAACTATTGATCTTCAGTTGGAGATTCAGGAACGAAGTCTTCAGAGTGAAAAGTGGAGTGAACAGCGGATAGATGGAAAATCTGCAGAGCATGTTTATTTATTCTGTGCGAGATAAGGAGAAGATAGACGTGGAAAAATATGTGGTGAGGAAGGGTGCACAGCATCCTCTGTGGACCTGGATATGATGGGCTTCATGGGAAACCTTGTCTTCATTACAGAAACACTGCTGCTAATTATACGACTGGTGAAGGACGACTGACAGTCTTCTCATCTCATTTGTTTACAGTAATTCTACCTGGATGTGATGAATGTAGCTGTAGCCCGTCCACGCTGCACATGCACATAAAGTACACAAACAGATATTAAAAATATTTAACTTACAAGAGAATAAAAAGCAATAAATTAGAACAAACTATTCGAAGCACTAAAGGAAGAAATATAAAGGAAAATCGGAATATTTACAGTTCTGTATATTTACAAACTAACGTGTGTTGGCTTCTTTCAGTCTCCGTTCCCAGGTGACGATGAGGAGGAGGTATTCGACAGCATAGTGAACGATGAAGTGCGCTACCCTCGCTTTCTCTCCACCGAAGCCATCGGCATCATGAGACGGGTCAGACCCCACTCGCTATTCCTCCTGTCACTTCCTGCTCCTGACTCACTTATTTTATTTTACTTTTTTGCTTGTGATGTTGAAACTTTGCAGATTTAAACTAAGACTCAAGCTAAGTCACTTTCGCTCAGGCAGCAGACAATGAATGAATGAATGAACGATGATGTTTAAATGATGAAGTATTTGTAACACTTTGTTGTTTGTTGGTTTCTAGTTGTTGAGGAGGAATCCTGAAAGACGTCTGGGCTCTGGAGAGAAGGATGCCGAAGATGTCAAAAAGCAACCATTCTTCAGGGTGAGTGTCGAGTTTTAATTTTAAAGGGATAGTTTGGAGTTTTTGAAGTGGTGTCGTTTTCAGTATTTATCCATGGTCAGTGTTTTATCTACAGTAGATGGCGGAGTGCATTTCCTCAGTTTGGAGAAGCAGGCAGAAGTACAGACACAGAAGCTGAGCAGATGTACTGCTGGTGATGGGCAGCAGCAAAGCGTATATTTTAGCCACCAAAGAAAAATCAATATCAGTTTAAGTGTATGCTGTATTTAGAATATTTTCGCCACTTTAATTTATTCATGACCAGTTTAAAGATGTAATATATTACTCATTACTCTTTTCAAAAGTTATTATATTACTTTTCTTATTTTCTTATTATTCTTATTACTTTTCTTATTATCTCCCCAAAATTCAGATGTGTGCCTCTGTGTGAATGTCAGGGTAGTCGCTGTTAAGTGTAGTTAATGATAGATAACTCCTATTTACCTGGAGGTCTTCAGTTGTCTGTGACCGGTATTTTCCCAGGGCTGTGCCCAAAAAAAACAGGGTTCCTGCAGATCCTTAACATGTCTTAAAAAGTCTTATTTTTACTTATGAGAAGTCTTCAATTTTGAGATGAAACTGAGACTAACGGAGACATGTCTGAAGACCTAATCAATAGGGCTGCAGTCTCCTGGTCGACTAGTCGATTATTTGGTCGCAAATTCTCATTAGTTGAATAATCACCCTGTTAAGGAGAAAAATGCTACATCAACAGCTTTCCAGGATTAATCCATTATTTCCTGTGGCAGGGGGACAGGCTAAGTTAGCTGTGAAAATGGGGCTGTTGACAGAAAGTTGGACTCACCCACCCTCATGCTCAGCATCAGTTTCTGTAGGCTGAAACCATAGAGAGTGACCGTAAACCCGGAACTCTGTTAGCGCTTTTAGCACTTTCGGTTCTCTCGTCTAAAAGTCAATACGTTTTTTGAATGGGATTTTGGTAAAATGCCTCAAATAAGGTCTGTGGTTAACAAAAGCTTAAGCGAGTTTGAGGTTTTGTTCTACAACATAAAACACGTCAGTAAATACCCTACTTGTGAATTTTGAAGCTTTTACATGTCGTAAAAAAGGCGGTTGTTAACAAGTGCCTCAATACGACTACAAACCCTGTCGGGGACATTAAACGTCATCACCCCCGAACAGGCCAGAGTGCTGGCAGTCCGCCATTACAGCTTCTCATTTAGCTTAAACAGCCCGATTTCCCCATTATACAATGTTTTTAAAATAAAGCGGCCGAAATCAGTTGAAAGCTTAGTGGCGGTGACGTCAAGAGTCATGCGACCGTGGAGTAGTCATGTATTCCGTGAAAGCCTGACGTTAGCTTTTTATATCTGGCGATCGCATTTAAGCTTCAAATGCGGTATGAAAGGTGTTCATATGTGAAGATTATCTCGCTGAACAAAACCTGTAAGTATCATAAACTTGTGTTAGCCACAGAGCTTATTTTCTGACATAAGATAAAGATAAAGACAAGTGTTTGGCCCCGTTCAGATGTAGCATCTAAAAGCCCGTGGAAAACGCCAGCTGTGCCGTTTCCATCCTTTAATCAAAGGCGCTTCGGAGGTTGTGCTGCTGTCACGCCTGCCATTACTGGGCAACCAAAACCGCCTGTCACTCACAGGGGGAGTAAAAAAGTTACAGAGTTTTTAAAAAAGTTAAATGGATTTCCAGCTCGCATCAGGAGGCGAGGTGTGTGCATGTGTGTGTGTGGAGGAGAGGGAGAGAGGGAGATGCTGGGAGACAGATAGTGTGTGTTATTAGATACATAATGTTGTGAAGTTCGTTGGACAGAAAGGAAGAAGCAGGTCCGTGGAGCTGATTTGTTAATTCTTATCACATGACATGCAGGGCTCTTGCTGCATTCGAAAAAGTTGAGATTTTTCCATCTCTGTGCGCTGCGGACGTGCAGGAAAAAACAGGCGCGTCGCTCAGAATGCGCGCTGCTACAGCGTCAATGTGGATTGTGAGCGCGTTGCACGCGCGTCTACATTGAAACTAATGGATTTGTGCGCACAAAAGACGCTACATCTGTCAGTTCTGCGATTTATACTGAAGCTGATTTGCTTACTTGTGTTTTAAATTGTCTCTATTATGCCATGTTTAATGTGTGTTTAATGTGAGTTTTGAATCTACTGTTCTGTTTTATTCTGAAAATGTGGACGTGCAGCCTCGTTATGTGGACGATAAACCAGGCTCAGACTGATAAAAGAGGAAATACAGTGAGTGCTGGACGGAGCAATGAGTGACAACAACCCCGCCTACATTTAAGAGGACTGTCTGTGGTGGAAACACTAGGGTCTAGGTACCATGTCTGAATGGTTACTGTTGGCTCCAAAGGTACCATACTGACAGTGTTTGGTGGAAACGGGGCTTATAACTCCCTTATAATCCTCAGTATATCTCAACTACCACATGATGGTTAGTTATCCCCTTAAATTTGTCTGTAGCGCCGCCATGAGCGTGATATATGTTGTGTGGATATTTGTCAAATGTGACATTTATATTCCCTTCAGGATGAGTTTTAATGGCGTTGCTCAGCCATTGACTTTTTCTCGAGCTGCATCATCAGATCAAATATTTAATCTGCCCATTGGTTTGAATTATGACCAGATATCCTGCTAAACTAAAGACGTTCAGATCAACTTCAGATGTTTTTAGCCGGTTGCCAGAAGAAAATGTTGGCATTGTATGTTTCTGTTACATTTGTACGTGTCATACTTATATCAGTGTTTTTAATGTGATGTAATATGTAAGATGTCATTGTCAGTGGGCGCTGGAGGGGATGGTGGATAGTGTGACACCTTGGCGAGATGCCCGCCAAGCTGCAGACCACTGTTGAAGACCAACAAACACCAATCAATGGCTCCCACCACCCCTTCTTGGTCAACCTGTTTGCATGTTTCCAGACGCCAGAACATGTGTGTTTTGTCATGGAGTACACGGCAGGAAGAGACCTCATGATGCACATACATGCCGACGTCTTTTCTGAGCCACGTGCTGTGTGAGTTCTGCTGTGTGTTTGTGTGTGTGTGTGTTGAAGAGAAGAAACAGGATGAGTGTGTCTTTTTGGGCAGCTCCATGCTGTGTGTGTCTACGTCCGTGCACCCATTGATATATGAAGTGTCAGTATGTGGTTGAAAAAATGTTGAGCTCTTTCTGTTTGTTGTTTGTCTGACAGGTTCTACTCAGCTTGTTTTGTGTTGGGTCTGCAGTTCCTTCATGACCATAAGATTGTGTATCGGTGAGTACTTGGATGCTAGGTACATGTAATGATACACAAGGTCACAGCTTGGTTCAAACATCAGTTTGGGAGTCAGTGTCAAAGACAGACACAATTCTCCTGCTGGGGACGGAGGTAACATTCTGTCCTCCAGCAACTTTGGTTCATTAAAAAAGATCAGAAACATTTCAAACACTTATGTGTTACGCTCCACCAAGACTTAAATACCATTTGGAATGTCTTCTATTACATTGATTACTTTCATTGATCAGTTTCAGAGGTGTTTAAACCATAACTTCAACAGATACCAGTTCTTACACCTTTTACCTTCCATAATGTCATAACATTGTGTTTATGCTGTTTGTCTTCACTCAAAGACACAGAAACATTGAATTCCAATTTGATGTCATTTTATTAGGACTAATGATGGTTTAGTCTAATATGATTGAAATTGGCGGGAAAAACCTGAGTACCAGGAAAAAACCCGAGGAGATGTAATCATCTCCGTCAGTGCTACATCCTAGGCATATGAATTTGCCTGTGTCCCTTTGCCTACGATATAGCACTTGTGAGTGCCATGACCTGCATGACTGGGACACAGACATCGCTGGGAGGCAATTGTTGCCCAGCTTGAGCTGAGCAACAATTGCCTCCACCGTCTTGTCTGCTCTAGTTTGTTCTAAGCTCTAGAGCATTTTTTTTCCAATGTGATTGACATTGGCGGGAAAAACCTGAGTACCAGGAAAAAACCCGAGGAGATGTAATTTAGCAACAATTGCCTCCTTCTTGTCTGCTCTAGTTTGTTCTTCCTTCTAGAGCTTTTTTTTGTTTTGTGACTAACACAAACGGGGAAACCTGAGCACCAGGAGAAAACCCCGCATAAATGTAAGAAGCTATGGGAGCTACTGTTGCCCAGCCTGAGCTGAACAATCAGCAGCCCTCATTTATTCCTCCATCTCCTCAGCTCCTCTTGCCTTTGCCACCTTCTGCCGCATCTTGGTTTTCAGATGTTGCAGCAGGGACTCTCTGTCGCCAGACGACCTCCGTGGAAACAGCAAGAAGCGTTTCCTCTTGCTGTTCATATACAAGCAGAGGTCCTCCAGTTCCACCTTCTCCTCCATCAGCTGTGCCACCTCTCTTTCCCAGCTCAGCTCTTTCTCAGCCAGGTGCCTTGTGATGTTATTCAGAGCGGTGTTCTTATTCTGAAAGGCTGTCTGGCTCTGGAGGAGTTCGGCAACTTTTCCGCTCAGATCTGCTGCTGTGATAGTGAGCTGCCGAATGAGGCTAGTGTTGTCCTCTGTGAGGCGCAGGATCTCAAGGTCTCTCTGATGAATTTGCCCCTCCATCAGAGAGACCTTGATGTTGATTTCGTTCTCCTGTGTCTCACATCTGTCGGTGTTGTCCACCATTTTCTCACTTAGAGCCTCATGTTTCTCCTCCCAGGCTGTCTGGCTCTGAAGGAGTTCAGCAACTTTTCCGCTCAGCTCTCCTGCTGTGTTAGGGAGCTGCTGAATGAGGCTAGCGTTGTCCTCTGTGAGACGCAGGATCTCAGCGTCTCTCTTGCTGATTTCCGCCTCAACCTTGACCCGAACTTCAGTCTGCTGTAACTGCCAGCTCTGCTCTCTTTCTTCAGCCTCTTTATTGAGGCTGTCCTTGAGAGCCTGGAGTTTCTCCTCCCAGGCTCTCTGGCTCTGGGGGAGTTCAGCAGCCTTACTGGTCAGGTCTTGTTCTGTCTCAGCAAGATTTTTAGCGAGACAGTCGCTGAGACGGCTGATTTCAAGGTCTCTCTGATGAATTTGCTCCTCCATCAGAGAGACCTTGATGTTGAATTCTTTCTCCAGCGTCTCACATCTGTCGGTGGTTTCCTTCATTTTGTCAACCAGGGCGTCATATTTCTTCTGCCAGGCTTCTTCGCTCTGCTGGATAGCAGCTGCGTGTGTGCTCTGGTTGACAGGATTTGAGGCCTCATACTTTGCGACCATCTCCTCAAATCGCTGCTTGCTCTCCTTCTTTTGGCATAGGAGAGCCAGTACGAGCTGGTAGTTGTCTTTTTCCAACTGACAGACTCTCTCGGCTTCGTTGTTGCAGCCAGAGCTTGACCACTTGTTTTTGGCCACGAGCTGCTCCTCAAGACACTTGATCTGGTCTTTATGCCGTTCCTCGTCCTCAAGGTTTCCCCAAGCACCATCGTTGTGCTGATGGTATTGGCTTTGGGGAGGCTGCTGGGGAGGCTGCTGTGGAGGCTGCTGGAGAGGCTGCTGGGGAGGCAGTTTTTTTGCTTTTCGGGGAGGTTTTGGGGGAGGTTGTCGGCGAGGTCTACGACAGCCCGCAGTTTCTCCCATTGGTCCACAACGACCCTCAGTTTCTCCCACTGGTCCATGACAGCCCGCAGCTTCACCAGCTGGTTCACGATGGCCCGCAGCTTCACTCACTGGTTCACGACGGCCCGCAGCTTCACTCACTGGTTCACGACGGCCCGCAGCTTCACCAGCTGGTTCACGACGGCCCTCAGCTTCACTCACTGGTTCACGACGGCCCTCAGCTTCACTCACTGGTTCACGACGGCCCGCAGCTTCACTCACTGGTTCACGACGGCCCGCAGCTTCACTCACTGGTTCACAACGGCCCGCAGCTTCACTCACTGGTTCACGACGGCCCGCAGCTTCACTCACTGGTTCACAACGGCCCGCAGCTTCACTCACTGGTTCACGACGGCCCTCAGCTTCACTCACTGGTTCACAACGGCCCGCAGCTTCACCAGCTGGTTCACGCGTCATGCCGTGGTGTTGCTTTGCAAATTTAAACTGCATACTACAGCGTTTTCAGTAGATTCTGCGGCTCCGTGTGAACGGAAATCGTTTCAATAACATCGTCATGTAAACGCATAAGTTTTTTAAAACGCAAAGGACAGACTTTTCCGTTTTCACTGAAATCGTTGTCATATACATGGGGCCTTATGTGGTGTGGTGTCCCCAAAACCACTTCCTGCATCATTGGGTTTTTCTCTTACCACAATTCTTTATTTTTCTTATTATTATTTTTCTGCCGCGTTTTTCAACGCAACGCAACAATCATACTGATTTTTTGAAACTTGGTTATAATGGAAGTCAATGAGAAAATCCTTCAAACTCACTCATCTTCACCCACACATCACAAATTCATACATTGACGTAGAAACTCCGTTCCAACTCTCAAACGTTCACGCTGCCGTCGACTTTCAGGATCTAATTCAAATTTTCAATATCTCTTTTAGTTTTTCTACAAAGTCAGTTTAAAGTAGGTGAAGTTTTCAGCTCTTCTCAGACTTTATAATGGGTGTGTATTGCGTGAGCTAGAGTGAGTGATGTCATCACTAGAGTGAAGAGCAGCTGTAAACTCATCAAGAAATTTTCTTTTCAACTCGCTCATACGGCCACAACTTTCACTGTACATACACAATTTATACCACAAAACGTAGGAAAATTTGTCCTGGTCACAGATGTGTTGACATGGAATCTGTCACACGTACACATTTTTGCTGAGTCGCTCCAAAGCGGAGGGAGCGCCGATGTTTTTCTCATTCACTCCCATGTAAAGTGAGAGGAGAAATTTCTGGAAACAGCTTAGGTGCAACACATTTGTAACTCACGCCTGTGACCACATTTTTGACACCAGAGACATAAAACATGGCACGTGTGTTCACGAGGAGCGGCTGTCTCTCACCATCACTTTATTTTCATTACTGGACCAACGGTTTGGAAATCAGAAGAATTTGTTCGAGGAGTTAAATCTTCACTAAAAGAGTCTCTTCTCTGTGTCTGTCTGTCTCTCTGCTCTTCTGCCAGGTGCACCTGCTTTATTACCATGGCAACCGCTGTGCCACACAAACTGACATGATGTGTGTGTGTGTGTGTGTGTGTGTGTGTGTGTCTACATGTTACATGCAGACATGACAGAAACATGATGTGTGTGTGTGTGTGTGTCTACATGTTACATGCAGACATGACAGAAACATGATGTGTGTGTGTGTGTGTGTCTACATGTTACATGCAGACATGACAGAAACATGATGTGTGTGTGTGTGTGTCTACATGTTACATGCAGACATGACAGAAACATGATGTGTGTGTGTGTCTACATGTTACATGCAGACATGACAGAAACATGATGTGTGTGTGTGTGTGTCTACATGTTACATGCAGACATGACAGAAACATGATGTGTGTGTGTGTCTACATGTTACATGCAGACATGACAGAAACATGATGTGTGTGTGTGTGTGTCTACATGTTACATGCAGACATGACAGAAACATGATGTGTGTGTGTGTGTGTCTACATGTTACATGCAGACATGACAGAAACATGATGTGTGTGTGTGTGTGTCTACATGTTACATGCAGCCATGACAGAAACATGATGTGTGTGTGTGTCTACATGTTACATGCAGACATGACAGAAACATGATGTGTGTGTGTGTGTGTGTGTGTGTCTACATGTTACATGCAGACATGACAGAAACATGATGTGTGTGTGTGTCTACATGTTACATGCAGACATGACAGAAACATGATGTGTGTGTGTGTGTGTCTACATGTTACATGCAGACATGACAGAAACATGATGTGTGTGTGTGTCTACATGTTACATGCAGACATGACAGAAACATGATGTGTGTGTGTGTGTGTCTACATGTTACATGCAGACATGACAGAAACATGATGTGTGCGTGTGTGTCTACATGTTACATGCAGACATGACAGAAACATGATGTGTGTGTGTGTGTGTCTACATGTTACATGCAGACATGACAGAAATATGACGTGTGTGCGTGTCTACATGTTACACGCAGACAGGACAGAAACATGATGTGTGTGTGTGTGTCTACATGGTACATGCAGACATGACAGAAACATGATGTGTGTGTGTGTCTACATGTTACATGCAGACATGACAGAAACATGATGTGTGTGTGTGTGTGTGTCTACATGTTACATGCAGACATGACAGGGGCACAATCTCCATTTTAACCCTTTAGTTGCCAGAGTTTATTGAGGAAAATATTCATTTCAACATTTCAAAAGGCTGTGGCTTGAAAGTGGTGAGAGATAAAGACATACTGTAAATGAGACAACTATTCATCATCACCCAAAGTTTGTGATGGGAGTAGATTAACTCATCTAATTTGCATGTTGTAGCGTCACTTGGCACATGTTGGATTTCATAAATCTCGGTAAAACATTCATATCATTCAAACTTCATTTTCTTACAGGCAGCTATTCAGTGTGGCTTCAGCTTTTCAACAAACTTTCACACATTCAAATCATTCAAACTTTATTGTATTTAAGGCAGCATTGCAGTCTAGCATTCACACCCTCAATTTCTTCAGAAATTGCTTCTCTAGTTATTATTATTCTGCCGCATTTTTCAACGCAACGCAACAATCATACTGATTTTCTGAAACTTGGTTATAATGGAAGTCAATAAGAAAATCCTTCAAACTCACTCATCTTCACCCACACATCACAAATTCATACACTGACGTAGAAACTCCGTTCCAGCTCTCAAACGTTCACACTGCCGTCGACTTTCAGGAACTAATTCAAATTTTCAATATCTCTTTTAGTTTTTCTACAAAGTCAGTTTAAAATGCGTGAAGTTTTCAGCTCTTCTCAGACTTGATAATGGGTGTGTATTGCGTGAGCTACAGTGGCTGATGTCATCACTAGAGTGGAGAGCAGCTGTAAACTCATCAAGAAATTTTCTTTTCAGCTCGCTCATACGGCCACAATTTTCACTGTACATACACAATTTATACCACAAAACGTAGAAAAATCTCCACTAAAATTAAAGCTGCAAGCAGCGTTTGGCGGGACCTCGCCCGTTTCGGCCTCCAGCGAATTATTTAGAAATATCACACACATTGCTACAAACATCAGAAAATTCTCACAGAGGTTATCGTTTTGATGTTTGAATGTTTTCTGTAGCTGTAGAAGTGATATCACAATATGCAAATTAGATGAGTGAATGTTCTCCCATCAGATTCCTTAATTTTGAGGATGAGATGACAAAAACAACACACCTATAGGCTGCAGTGGTCATTTTAGTGTGCCTAGGTGGCGCTAGAGAGCCCATAATTTCGTGATTGTCGAAAATTGTTAACCAGTTCTGATATGCGTGCCAATTTTGGTGAGTTTTTGAGCATGTTTAGGGGGTTAATAGGGTCCTCGCTGATGAGTCCTCTGTCTCCAGGCTCGGTCCCTAATAATGAAAACTTTTCTCATTTACAATATACTTTTATCTCTCACCACTTTCAAGCCACAGCATATTGAAATGTAGAAATGAATATTTTCCTCAAATAACTCTGGCAACTAAAGGGTTAAAATGGAGATTCTGCCGCTGTCATGTCATCAGGTAAATTTTAGAATCACACACATCATGTTTCTGTGAGTTTGTGACAGTGGTTGCCATGATCACTAAGTAGGTGCAGCTAGGGTCAGAGTGAGAGAGTGGTTTGATCTGTCTACGACATGCCTACAGGCCACAGTGATCATTTTAGTGCAACTAGGTGGCGCTAGAGAGCCCATTTTGGCACTTTATGGGTTAATAATGTGTATTTGCTGTTTCAAATGAAGATTGTGCTGCTGTAATCTCTCCTGTAAAGATTGTGAGACAAATAGACAGAGACAGACACACAGACAGACACAGAGACAGAGAGACAGAGACAGACACAGACACAGAGACAGACACACAGACAGAGACAGAGAGCTGCCCTGTGTCTGTGTGTCTGTCTGTGTGTCTGTGTCTGTGTGAGCAGCCGTTGTCATGGCGATTAATGACTTGGCTGCACCTGCGGGACACAGACAGATGATGAGAGAGGAGATCAGCACAGGCTGTTTAACATGGGTTTTGAATCCTCGAACAAATTGTTCTCACACCCAATGCGAATGGACCACACTTACCACGCAACAGGAGAGAATGAACCAGAACCGTCATCTGCGAGGAAAAGAAGATGCAACTTCACTCCTTGTGATGCACTCTCTGCGGCGCTTTGCCTCCTGATGATATATCTCCCCAACGATGGCAGCACCAAATCCCATTCTGTGCAGCAAAATGGGAGCAGACACACAAACACATGGAGTTCCTCATCTGTATGCTTCGGCTCAAACAGGTTTGGCTCTGGGTCTGCGTCCGCTACAAGAAACTCTTCAAGATCGCGTTCAAAGTCGTCCATTGCAGCTGCTACAGTCCGGAGATATTGCGAGGCTAAATAAACAGCTGAGCTCTGTTTACGGGCTACGCTGTCAGTCAGTGTGCGGGCTGGAGATTGGTGGAGCAGAGAGAGGAGGGGGTCCCCGCTAGCAGACGTTTTTTTCCTCTACTCATAGCTTAACAAATTACATTACGTCATAATTTTTCTTACTTACCATTGGTTTACTCACTGCATCTCCTGACAGAACAGTACAGTTGAATATCAGCCTACATGCACATTTTTGGCATTGTTGAGTTAACTGTTGACTCTAAATTATCAAAGTATGTGTCCGGCCTGTGATAGTCTGGCAACCTATCCAACCTCTCTCCGCTTCTTGCCCAATTTCAGCTGGGATAGGCTCCAGCCCTCCTGTGACCCCTAATAGGAAAAGTGGTTATGGAAATGAATGAATGAATGATGTATTCCTGAGTCAATAAAGGCTATCCTCATTGTCTTTCTCTTGGCTGCTTGCCATCTGCGTGCTGCTGTTTAACAGGGACACAGACTTTCAAAATAAAACCATATTCTTAAGATGATGATATGGATTGATGCTTTTACTTTGCGTTGATGATACTGGATCATTAATCATAGAATCTGTGTACCAATCCAGATCGATGGATCGTTACACCCCTAGTAACATACCTACATTTGGCACAAAGATGCCCACTCTCTATGTGATGAGCCTCGTTGCAAAACAGTCTTTTTCACAAAGATCAGCGCTAACAGACAGTTATAGTGACAATATGAGCATCTTCACAGGGTTGGTGGTGACTGAACTGCAGTGACTCAGAGTTTCCAGTGATCCTGGCAGCAGTGAGAAGCGTTTGTGAGGCTTGTGAGGCATTGAGTAATGTTTTCCTTTTGTCCTCTGCCTCAGATCACCTTCTTTTATAGCGTGTGAGTTGGGCCACATTCAGACGCATCACCAACACTGCTGCCAGGATAATTGGTCGCTCCACCACCAGTCTAACAGAGTTAATCATCAGGGCCATTGCACGCATTGCTACCTCATTAGAACAGGACATCACATACATGATGTTGTCCATGTTGTTACTGTGGGCTGTGCATTTGCTGTTGTCTGATAATGTACAGTGCTAGAAAAAGAATCTCCTCTGGGGACAATAAAGTCTAAGTCTAAAGGTGTTTATTTGAAAACACCAACAGCACTGACAGACTAGGATATAAAATCTCCAGTATGGTTTCTCTCTGTCCTTGCCTGGAGTTTATAGAAATGCCTCTGCACCTTGTCAGTCAGGACCTGTAGCTTGCATTGAAAATTTCAGTTTTCTTTTTCCGTCTGCCTTCTTTATCTTGGCGCAAAGGCAACATTGAAAACGCAGGTAATATAGGTGAGGTGCAGGTGACGAGCAGCAGGTGTGTGACAGGGTAAGCAAACAGTTTTTTGACTGTGTTTAATCCGAAATTGATGCATGGAAACTCCAACACTGACCTGTTCAATGGACACACACAAACCTGACGAATTGGACATTGGTTTATTGTTGTTTGCCAGAACACACCGAACAAGTTCTCCCCGTTCGCCCCTCAGAGGCCTTAAATGTCATGTTTTTATTGAAACAAACTCTGAGATACAACTTTTTGTATCTTGGCTTGAAGATCAGGACACGTTGTCTGCTTGAGTGTTGCATGAAGATGTTCCATCATCAGTCACAGTCCTGCAAAACTTCAAAAACATCACAACAGTTCAAATCTTACTCCACTGTCAGAAAACAGCAGAATGCTAAAGTAAATATAAACCTCAACAGAGATGAAGCTTCACTACAGGAGTAGAAAACCCCAGTCCTGGAGGATTGGAAACAAGCAATCACTTCACTTCTGTTCATCAGCAGTCCTGTACATCCCTGGAGATATACTGTACATCCTGGAGCAGTAAACATCGTATTTGTCTCTTTGGCATTTCACCTTTTTGCGGTTGTGGAGCTGTAAACATTTTTGTTTGTTGTCCCCTCAGCGTCTCGGGTTACTCTGCCGTAACAAACGATGTATGACAGCAAACTGAAGCTACAGAGAAAATAAACAATGAACTGAGGAGGAGGAGGAGGACAAAGATGAAGTGTCCTGTACAGAGGCAGCACAAGGAGCAAAGCAGTTGTTTTGTTGTTTGACAGAGACTGAAAAATCACCAAGCTGCTTCAGAGCATAACAGAGCATCAGGAGCTTTGAGAAGTCATGGTGCTGCTCGTGAATACCACACTGTGAATATAAAGTCCTGTATTCAAAAACGTACCTAAATATAGTGTGTAAGTATTATCAGCAAATTGTACTTAAAGTATGACAAGTAAAACTACTCATTGTGCAGAATTATGATTACTATCTAACTATAGATCCTTTTATGGGCGACGTCACGTCAAGTACCTCACAGCTGCGACACAAATGATTCACAAAGAGTATGAACTGAGCTAAGGCATTTGTGCAGTGTACGGCTTTTATTGGCAGATATGTGCAATATCTCGTGTAGGGCATCTGTGCAGTTTTTTGTTTTTTTTTGGTGTGTATAAAAACGGATATACTGTATGTATGAAGACACTGTGTGCTGTTTTGTCACCTGTTTCTCTAGAATGCCCAAGATAAATGTCTCCTAGGAGAGACAATAAAGGCTGATCTAATTTGTATTTAAGTACAGTCCTCGAGTAAATGTAATTTCGACTACTGCCATCTGGATTCCCTGGACGAGCTGAATATGTGTGCATCTTTCCAAAATGCACAGCTCTGAAGGGTATAGACAGAAGGAAATGCTCAAGAGAAAAGTGGTTCAGGAGCAGAGAGAGGTTTCTTTACATGAGCAAACAAACTGTAAAACATTTGTCCCTGATCAGATCACACAGACATTTTCTGTTAGATTGAAATATGATAGTTGTGTTTACCTGAGCACATCACAGGTGCGTTACGTAACACTTCTCAGGCAGAGCTGCTGTAATCAGATTAGTTGAGCTAAATGTTACTGGGAGCTGTGGAAATGTGATGTGAGTAATGTCTCCAGCTTGTTGATAATGAACAGCTTGAGGCCACATGAAGCTGTTTGTTGGTCTTAGCTGGCCTGTGGCACAGAGGAGATGCCGGGGAAAGTGGTGCACTACCTGAAATGTATATTTTCAGTGGGCATTTAACCGTTTGTAGACATAGTGAATTCGTAGTTTTGTGATTTGCACCCAGTGAACATGGATGTGTTGATTTAAAAGTCAAAATTGTAGATGTAGAAGCTTTACTGGTCCATCTGCGTCCCAACCCTCACCTATGGTCATGAGCTCTGGGTAGTGACCAAAATAACGAGATTGTGGATACAAGCAGCCGAAATGAGTTTTTCTCTGTAGGGTGGCTGGGCTCAGCCTTAGAGATAGGGTGAGGAGCTCAGACATCTGGAGGGAGCTCGTAGTAGAGCTGCTGCTTCTTCATGTCCAAAGGGGCCAGTTGAGATGGCTTGGGCATCTCCTGTGGGCCCCCCGTTAGAGGTGTTACGGGCACGTCCCACTGGTAGGAGGCCCTGGGGCAGACCCAGAACACGCTGGAGGGATTACATATCTCATCTGGCTTGGGTACACCTTGGTTCCTAAGCCTACTGGCTTTCCAGGAACTGGAAAGCATCGCTGGACAGAGGGACATCTGGGGTGCTTTGCTTGGCAAAGTCAACAAGTACAAATATCACAAATGTCACAATACAAATATTCATATATTAATATTCATATGTTATTGAAATTATACCAGTGTTATCATGAACAAAATGATACGGCACACCCTTATTCTCAACACTCATGTTTTTGGTGAAATATTTAGTGAGTCTACCAGGAGAAAGAAGTCGTCATATTCAGTGCTGACTTATATTTCTTCCAGTGACATAAAAAGGTTTTTAACTTTGAGAAATTTTGAAACCTTTCCCCTCTATACCTCCTTTCATTCTTTGTGCAACTATGAAGTTTTTGTTATGTATGTCAGAAGATGAGGTTATGCGACTCTGTCCTTTTCAACCAGCACCCATTATTCTGCTTATTATTGTAGCACTTGGCAGGGAGCCTGTATACGTTCCTTCTTAATGCTGCAAAATTAAGTGAGGCATCAGCGGAGAAACCTTATAGAAAGTGTGCACTTTGAACTAGTCTGCTTCTGTTTGGTGTTTGTCTTTGTGTGTGTTGTAGCCTATACCTTGTTAGCCTGGAACCCTTGTGTATTCAGGCAATGTTTGTAGCACTTGGGTCATTAGCCAAGCCATAAAGGGACCACCCTCACCAGAAAATCAACAGTGGCTGTGTAAATAAATTATGACTGTTGTCTTTCAGAAGAAACCACAGATGTAGTGTAAGGTTGTTTGGGTGCCATAAAACTTCTTACAGAGGAGGTTTGGGTGAATGGTTGGGTGTAGGGATCACTGCTCACTCCCTGTTCCTCAGCAGGAGTAAACTTTGTTTGTTGTTGTTGTTTTCACTGTGACCACATTTTTTCCAAATCTTTACTGCACTTTCTCAACTCAAACCACAATTCTTATACATTCACCAATATGAAAGCCAATCAAGTTTATTTGTAGAGCATATTTAAAACAGCCAGAGTTAACCAAAGTGCTGTACAAAACAAAAGAATGACACATAAATATATAGCAATACATCATGGACATTAATAAGAAAACAGAATAATATCGGTAAAAACAATTACCTAAGTAAAAAAGGTTATAAAATACTGTCAATGGAGGGAGAGCATGTGATCAAGAGTGGAAGGCTATTCCAGAGCTTTAGAGCAGCAACTGCAAAGGCACGATCTTCCTTACCCACCAGCCTCGATCATGGGACACTTAAAAGACATTGTTCTGGGAATCTGAGAAGTTGGAAATTGGAGTAGGGGCAGAGAAATTCAATAATACACTGGGATGTCAGCCCATGTTTGGCTTTTAAAACAAATAAAATAACCTTAAAATCAATCCTGTGTTTGGTAGGTAGCCAGAGCAGGGATGCTAGAACTGTTGTTACATTGTCTCTTTTTCTGGCACCAGTGAAGAGTCTCGCTGCAGCATTCTGTACCAGCTGCAGACGAGACAAAGATAACTGGCCGACACCCAGGAACAGAGAGTTGCAATAGTTGAGCCTTGAGGAGATGAATGCAGTCTTCAAGTCAATGTGAGAGATGATGGACTTGAGTTTTTCAGTGTTTCTTAGTTGGAAATAGCAGCCTTTCACCACAGTGATGATTTGAGAACAGAGTCAAAAATGACAGCAAGATTCCTGGCAATGGTAACAACATATTATGAGAGTGGTCCTTAGTGGCTGACTATGCTGTTTGTGGTGTTGAGGGTACCAAAAACAATGACTTCTGTTTTGTTATCATCAAACAGATTTCACATCCTGGAGGTAGTTAAGGAGGGATGTGATGGAGCTGGAATCCCTTGGGCTTAAAGAAAGGTAAATTTGTGTGTCATCGATATAACATTGAAAGGAGACATTGTGCCGGCAGAAGATAGAGCCTAATGGAAGCATGTACAGTGCAAATAAAATGGGCCCTAAGATAGAACCTTGAAGTACACCACAAGAGATTCGGGCAGAAAAGGAGGACCTGTCCGATACATAGGAGGCAAACCACTTGAGTGCCCTGGATGCCAGCCAATGAGCATTTGTGCCTAATCCTAATTAAACTTTACCCACAGCTGTAACAAATTTTAGAGCTTAAACAATTAGGTTAAGTAGTCGACTCACAGTTAACCTGCAACTCTTTTGGTAATTATTTAATCATTTTGGCACACATATTCTCTTGTTCCAGTTTCTCAAATGTAAGGATTTGTTCCTTTTCTGTATTTTATGTCAATTAAAAATCTTTGCGTTAGTGAGACAAAACAAGTAATTTGAAGATGTCGGTGTGGAATCTGAGAGCAGTTTTCTGCCATTTTTTAGATCAGTGGTTCCCAATTGGTCCAGCCATGGGGTCCAGATTTCACCTTAGTCATTAGTATAAGGTCCACAAAGTTCTTTGTATTCAGTGTCATACTTGTGTTTGGCCATGTCATTGAACTAGTTTGCTGTCTCTGCCAAGTAGTTGTCGGTTAGTCACTCACTCTACAGCAGGAAATGGCACTTCAAAATAAAAGCTCAGAGCCGCAAATTCAGTTTACTTGAAAATTAAATTTGTTTTTTACAAACATGACATGTTTGCAAGTCAGTTATTCCTAGCCCCCATGATACCTTGCATGAGTTATGATTTCTGATGACTTATTAAGAGATACTAACACATACGGCAAGCATTAGAAGTGCATATTGTCTTTCTTTGACTTCTGTTTTGCCATTATCACTCTTTCATACAAAAGACGTCTCCAACAAACAGAAGAAAAGTAAAGTAGGACCTCAAGTTATTACCCAGCGGTGAGGAAATATTAGAGAATCGCAGAGAATAATCAGGTAAAAGTGCAAAATAAATAGACATGCTAGACAAAAGTGAAAGAAGGATCCAGTACAAGTCGTATGTCCAGAATGTAGAGTCTTGCTCCCTCGACTCTGTAATGAGCTAATTGTTGGCTGTTAGTCGAGGTCAATGCAGCTCTATAAATAAAGCTCCTCCATATTGTGCACAGCAGGTTGTTTGCAGTCACAGAGGCAGAGAGCTGAGCGAGGAAGATAAAGGAGGCGAAGCTGCTTTTTAAGACAGCAGCTGAATTATTATGACTGGAATATTAAGGAAAACATTTCTCTCACACTTTATCTCCAGTGTTTGTATCCGCTGTTAAAAGTTGGGACTGAGCTTGTGGTGAAGCTGCTGTTAGTTTATTTAACCTACTTTGAAAGTGATTTAGTAATTCAGGTGTGTTTTTAAATTTATGTGGCTTACATAGACAATAGTGCACATCAGATCAGATTTTACCTTGATGTATCATTTTGTTTTCAGGCTATTTTTTAGGCATTTTTGCCTTTTGCTACGTGACAGTATAGAGTACAGAGTGTGTGACACTCAACAAAGGTTCCAAGGCTGGAACTGAACCCAGATGTTTGCAATAATATGGTATGCGCTGTCACTACTTGTTACCAAGGTGCTCCACCTTGGTGTATGTTAATACTGTTTTTACTATTCTTACAGTATACTCAGTTGTCTCTCAAGGCTGTCCATGTATGAGCAAAGACAAGGTCTGAAAACGTACATACAATGGTTTCACAACACTGACTATTACTGTTTTTTACATTTAGAAATGGCATCAGATTTGGTCCAGTAAATTTACACTGATTCATTTGACGCCTGCAACACGTTCCAAAAAAGACAGGACAGCAGCATTTTTAGCGCTGTGCTACATCACTTTTTCTTCAAACAAATGTCAGCGAGTGTTTGGGAGGTGGGGACACTGAGTGTTGAAGTTTTGAAAGTGAATTATTTCCCATTCTTGCTTGATATACGACTTCAGTTACTCAACAGTCCGGGGTGTTATGACTGTGGTCATTTATTTGATTGTTTATGTTGCCTGTACTGACAGTTCTCTCTCTCCTCCCCTATTTCTGCAGTAGCAATCAGCCTGTCTGTGTGTGTGTGTGTGTGTGTGTGTGCGCGATGAGCTGCAGGAGGTGTGATTTCTCAATCAACCATGTGATCGGGCTGCTGCTGCTGATTGGCTGACTGCTCAGTTTTAAACCTGACTGACGCCGGCCTCCGCCCTCTCACTCTCCCCATTCCCAACACGACAGCAGCTGGTATTCTGTGTAATTCTTGTGTGTGCTGCAGTAGCATTTTGAATGTAGAGCGACTGCCTTTAGTTGTGTGTTCAATCTACTTTTTGACCTTTGTAATTAGAACGGCTTGTTGTAAGTTGTAAATATTAATATTATATCAACTCAGTAGCAGCCTTAAGGTAGGAGGGAGAAGCCATTTTTTTGTTAATCCCTTTTTCTCCTGTTCATTTCAGTTAGGAGGTAGGTTAGTTCGATTGTCTTTTGTTTCTACATTTATTTACTGACAGGTAAAGTAGGGATCTGGCTTTAGTTGTTTTGTTTGTTATTTTTGGCATTGCTCCTCTCTGAAGGTTTAAAAAATAAAGCTGCTACTTTGAACTTTTGACATGGAAGTTGGCTGATCTTCTTGGGAGTGGGAAGAGCGGGGGCACTTCATCATGTGTGGCCCAGGTGCCCCTAGGCCTGGGTCATAACATGATTTGGGGGCTCGTCCGTTCTTTTTGTGTTCCTCGTCGTTTCGGGTAGGAGTATTTGTTTTTTTGTCTCTCTTTGTCTGGCTGGCAGTCTTTTTTTTTTTTTGTGTGGGGGTGGCAATATGGAGTTTAAATTGGAGGATTTCACCATTGATCCGACTGTGGCAAAATTGGAAAGGTGTAGGAAAGCTGATCTGGTTCTGATTGCAAATTTTTTTGATGTGCATGTGCCTTTCAATGTTAAGAAGCAGGAGCTAAAGGAGCTAGTCTTTAAGGGGCTCAGTGAAAGGGTTTTTTTTGGTGAGCCAGCTCCTGAAGTTGGAGCTGAGGGTGAAGCTGGTGTTCCGACCCCACTCCACAACTTCCCTATGCAAAACATGAATGCAGAGGAGCTCAAATTAACTCTGCGTATCAGGGAGGTGGAGGTGAGAAACCGTGAGTTGGAGGTGGAAGCCATGCACTTAAGGTTAAGGGCTCTGGAGCTAGAGATGGGAGCACCTGTAGCTACCAGGCCCGCTGCAGCCTCTCAGTCACCCTTGCCTAAACCCCGAGCTCGAGATAGCTTCAATGTGAGTAAGCACATTGCACTAGTTCCACCGTTCAGAGAGTCTGAGGTTGATTCTTACTTTAATGCATTTGAGCGTATAGCAGCTACTCTGAACTGGCCAAAAAATGTGTGGCCTCTCCTGCTTCAATGTAAACTAGTTGGTAAGGCTCAGGAAGTTTGCACATCTCTGTCCATGGAAGACAGCTTAAATTATGATATTGTGAAAGCCACCGTTCTCCGTGCTTATGAGCTAGTGCCTGAAGCATATAGACAAAAATTTAGAAAATGTGAAAAGACTGCCACCCAGACATATGTAGAGTTTGCGAGAGAGAAAGGCGCGCTTTTTGACAAGTGGTGCCAGGCCAGCAAAGTTAAAACCATGGATGACCTTCGTGAACTCCTTCTGCTGGAGGAATTTAAAAACTGCCTCCCAGAGCGTGTTGTAGTTTATTTAAATGAACAAAAAGTCTCCTCCATTACTGCTGCTGCCGTACTGGCCGATGAATTTGCTTTGACGCACAAAAGTGTCTTTTCTCCTCCAATTCGGCGGGATCCAGTTCCCAGCAGGAGAGTTAGATCTCCCAAAAGTGTTTGTCGTAACCCCACTGCTACGTCAGAACATAGAGAATGTTTCTATTGTCATGAGCCAGGACACCTTATCGCCGCCTGTCCCACTCTTAAAAAGAAAGAGCAGTCCAAAGCCACCAAAACTCCATTGCCTGTTGGTCTGATTCAAACTACATCCACATCTATTCATCCTGTGCCCTCAGTCGAGTGTGATGATATAGATGAGGTTTTTCGGCCGTTTGTGTCACAGGGCTCTGTTTCTTTGGTGGGTGAGACAGAAAGCGTCCCAATTACTATCCTGCGAGATAGCGGCGCTAAACAAACAATTATTCGTGAAGGTGTCCTGCCCTTTTCGGCTGATTCATATTGCGGTTCAGATATTCTGGTGTGGGGAGTAAAAATGTCTGCCGTGCTTGCGCCTTTGCATTTTGTTCAGCTGGTCTCCAGAATTGCGTCGGGCAAATTCGAAATTGCTGTGAGGCCTCAGCTGCCTATTGCCGGCATTGATTTAATTCTTGGTAATGACGTGGCTGGTGGAAAAGTTTTCCCTTCCCCGGTAGTGACTGACGACCCGACCCCCACAGTTTGCGTCTCGCCCGGTGCGCAAAACTCGCCCCCTTTGTTTCCTGTGTGTGCCGTCACTTGTGCTCAGGCACGAAAATATGCTGAGTGTGTTGATTTAAGTGACTCTTTCCTGAGTAATTCTGTTCAGACAAGCACAGCTCCGGAAAATAGCATTGTGGAGTGTAACGTGTCCATTGGGCTTAGCCCCGATGATGAGAGTTTAAAAATGTCAGTGGACAGGGAACACCTGGTTAGAAAGCAGCAAACTGACCCCACTTTGACATCTTGTTTTTCTCATGTAAATCAGCAAACCCCTGATAAGTCTGTGTCTTACCTTCTGGATGATGGTGTTCTGATGCGCTGTTGGTCTCCGAGCTTTACGCATGAGTCCGTGCGTCAGATTGTAGTGCCGCAGCTTTTCCGTTCGCAGGTCCTGACTCTAGCTCATGATCACTGTCTGTCGGGACACTTAGGTATCAGAAAAACCTATAAGCGTATCCTCCGCTATTTTTTCTGGCCCGGACTAAAGTCCGATGTGGTAAAGTTCTGTCGTTCATGCCACACTTGCCAAATTTCTGGTAAGCCGAACCAAAAAATTCCTGCTGCTCCATTACATCCCATTCCTGTAGTCGGTGAACCATTTGAGCACATTATTGTCGATTGCGTTGGCCCATTACCAAAAACAAAGTCTGGCCACCAGTACATCCTCACGGTGATGTGTGCAGCCACACGCTATCCGGAGGCTATTCCGTTGCGCACATTAAAAGCCTGTGCCATTGTAAAAGCACTTGTAAAGTTCTTTTCCACATTTGGCCTTCCAAAACGCATCCAAAGCGACCAAGGCTCAAATTTCATGTCCAGGATTTTCACCCAGGTAATGTCAGAGCTCGGAGTTAAACACCGCACATCCAGCGCTTATCATCCAGAAAGTCAAGGTGCATTAGAAAGGTTTCACCAAACACTTAAAAGCCTGCTTCGCAAATTCTGCACCGAGTCGAACCGTGAGTGGGATGAGGGGTTGCCTTTGATGTTGTTCGCTGTGCGGGAAACTATGCAGGAGTCGCTAGGCTTCAGTCCAGCCGAGTTGGTTTTTGGCCACACTGTGCGCGGTCCGTTGCGCCTGTTGCGGGAGCGGTGGCTCTCCAACCAGTCCGGTGGTCAAAACATTTTGGACTATGTCAGTTCGTTTCGGGAGAGATTACATCAGGCATGTGAAATGGCCCGTGAGTCTCTCTCTTCCGCCCAGTCCAAAATGAAGCAAAATTTCGACAAGAAATCTGTGGTGCGTTCATTTCAGCCAGGCGATCGTGTTTTGATTCTGTTACCTGTTGTTGGTTCTGGACTGCAGGCGAAATTTTCCGGCCCGTATGTGATTGACCACAAAATTAGTGAAACCGATTATGTGATCCAAACCCCCGATCGAAAAAAGAAAACTCGTGTGTGCCACATCAACATGCTTAAACAGTATGTTGATCGTGTGACTAGTGATTCGTCCCCGGTAGTTTCTGCGGTCGCCTCCGTTGCTGTCTCCAGACCCGCTTATGATCCTAAGGATGATGGGCTGGATGACACTTGTGCTTCTGTTTCGGGTGCTCGCCTCCGTAACTCCGAGATTCTGTCTGACTTGGATGTCTCTCTGGCACACCTGTGTGATTCGGCCCGGGGTGACATTTGTACGCTCGTCCGCAACTTTCCAACACTCTTCGGTGACATCCCCACTCAAACACATGTACTGTCCCATGATATTGATGTAGGTAGTCACAAACCCATAAAACAGCACGCTTATCGTGTCCATCCAACCAAACGTGCTGTTATGCAAAAGGAGGTAAAGTACCTTTTGGAACATGGATTTGCTGTTCCCAGCAGTAGTCCCTGGAGCTCGCCGTCCTTACTGGTACCAAAATCTGATCAAACTCCCCGTTTCTGCAATGATTACCGTAAACTGAACAGTATCACCGAACCAGACTCGTTCCCACTCCCGCGTATGGACGATTTGGTCGACCGTGTGGGCTCAGCCAAATTTGTCACTAAGTTGGACCTCCTTAAAGGATATTGGTAAGTTCCACTTACACCCCGTGCTTCTGAAATTAGCGCTTTTGTCACCCCGGATCATTTCTTACAGTACACCGTCATGCCGTTTGGATTAAGAAACGCGCCTGCCACTTTCCAGCGGCTTATGAACACAGTGCTGTGCGACATTCAAAACTGTGATGTATATTTGGATGACATAGTAGTCTATTCATCCACCTGGGATGAACATTTGGAAACCCTCTGTGACGTTTTCACCCGTTTGCGTAACGCTTCCCTCACCCTCAACTTGGCCAAATGTGAGTTTGGGAAGGCTGTCGTCACGTATCTGGGTAAGCAAGTGGGACAGGGTTGCGTTAGCCCTGTCTCCGCCAAAGTGCAGGCCATTCTGAATTTCCCAGCTCCCCAAACGCGCCGTGAACTCCGTCGTTTTTTGGGGATGGCTGGGTACTATCGCGCATTTTGCAAAAACTTTGCTGAAGTGACCGCTCCGTTAACGAGCTTAGTGAGTCCCAAACACCCGTTCAAGTGGTCGGAGGAATGCCAGTCTGCTCTTGAGGCCGCCAAAGCTCTCCTCTGCAGTTTCCCTGTGCTCGCTGCTCCCAACTTTGTGCGTCCGTTCAAGTTGGAAGTTGATGCCAGTGCTTATGGAGCGGGCGCAGTGCTCCTGCAGGAGGGTGACCGTGGCATTGACCATCCGGTAGCCTATTTTTCTAAAAAGTTCAACAAACACCAGCTCCACTATAGTACCATCGAGAAAGAGGCCCTGGCTTTGTTGTTGGCTTTACAGCATTTTTCAGTGTACGTTAGTTCCAGCCCAGTGCCCACTGTCGTATTCTCCGACCACAATCCACTCGTGTTCCTGTCTCGGATGCAGAATAATAATCAACGCCTTATGCGTTGGTCCCTATTACTGCAGGACTTTGATGTTGAAATTCGCTATAAAAAGGGTCTAGAAAATATTATGGCTGATGCGTTGTCTCGTTCGTAGACTAATTCCTAAAATCAAACATGTTCTGTAGGGGGAAAATGTTTGATTTTCTTTGGGTGGGGAGGTGTTATGACTGTGGTCATTTATTTGATTGTTTATGTTGCCTGTACTGACATTTCTCTCTCTCCTCCCCTATTTCTGCAGTAGCAATCAGCCTGTCTGTGTGTGTGTGTGTGTGTGCGCGATGAGCTGCAGGAGGTGTGATTTCTCAATCAACCATGTGATCGGGCTGCTGCTGCTGATTGGCTGACTGCTCAGTTTTAAACCTGACTGACGCCGGCCTCCGCCCTCTCACTCTCCCCATTCCCAACACGACAGCAGCTGGTATTCTGTGTAATTCTTGTGTGTGCTGCAGTAGCATTTTGAATGTAGAGCGACTGCCTTTAGTTGTGTGTTCAATCTACTTTTTGACCTTTGTAATTAGAACGGCTTGTTGTAAGTTGTAAATATTAATATTATATCAACTCAGTAGCAGCCTTAAGGTAGGAGGGAGAAGCCATTTTTTTGTTAATCCCTTTTTCTCCTGTTCATTTCAGTTAGGAGGTAGGTTAGTTCGATTGTCTTTTGTTTCTACATTTATTTACTGACAGGTAAAGTAGGGATCTGGCTTTAGTTGTTTTGTTTGTTATTTTTGGCATTGCTCCTCTCTGAAGGTTTAAAAAATAAAGCTGCTACTTTGAACTTTTGACATGGAAGTTGGCTGATCTTCTTGGGAGTGGGAAGAGCGGGGGCACTTCATCATGTGTGGCCCAGGTGCCCCTAGGCCTGGGTCATAACAGGGGTCTCCGTTGTATTTTGCACTTCATAATGTGCCACACATTTTGAATGGAAGACAGGTGTGAACTGCAGGTGGGCCAGTCTCATACGTGGAATAACATGTGCAGAATGTGGTTTAGCATTGTCTTACTGGAATAAAGAGGGACAATAAGCCAAACACTGGACCTGATCGATACTTGTACTGAATTTTACAGCTTAGAGTTGCACTTGGAACATAAGGAGGCAGAGGGCCCATGACAGAGAGTGTAGCGACTCCAGTCCATTTGGTGGCTGTAATGAGACTAACTCTGCCATGTCTCATCATGTCACCCCAAAAAACACAAGAACTTTCGAGCAGACAACGACAGCATGCACCTATATATATATATATATATATATATGTATGTATATATTTTGCTAATCCCGTTGTCATTTTGCGTATTACTGATGCGATATGAGTTGGATTTAGAGCAGTGACGTGGTCGGCATACAGTAGGTTGCTGATGTAGGCAATTTTTAATTTGCCAGAATGTCCCATACGACAAATGCCGGTTCAGCTGGTTTGCATGTAATCAAACTGGTTTATACTTGTACACCACACTGAACTGGAAAAACCAGAAGCTAAAAGGATGTTTAGTTTCATGCAGGACTCTAAAGCATTAGCAAACTAACATCAGCTTAACTTTGGCAAAGCCATCTATCTAATAACCTCACTACAAAATGATCACAACAACAACTCATTGAATAAAATGAAATCATAATTGACCAAGTTATACAGTCTTGATTAGCTTGTACTGTTGTAATAGTGCTATGCCCAGTTGTTGCGTTACCAGTCCATGGAAGGAGGGGAAAAGGAGATGCTGTGGCGTGCTGCTTTTCTTTCTGCTGTGACAGTTGTCCACCTGGCTACAAGAAGGAGTTTGAGTGCAGTCTTTGCTGTGTAGTGTTTCACTGGTACAAATCCGAGGAAACCAATTATTCATTTTTCTTGCAGTGTTAGAGGCTCAGTGCTAACTCAACTTTGTTATCCTTGTGGTTTGATAAGGTAGCTTGCAAACGTACCTGGTCTCTTCAGTTTTGTGTCTGCTGGGAGCAGGCCGCATTCAGATCAGAGAGCTTTCTGCTGTGAACACACAGGCAGGTGTGAGAGTGGGGGAGGGTGTAGCAACAAGGCTGCTTGATGTCCTACCTCTACAGAGGTCCATGGGGAAAGAGCAAGAGCAGAACAGAAATGTTCTCCTTTTCTCAGCTTGGTGACCTTCCAGGGGGTCACATGTTACAGTGGTCAACCATGTCTATTTTAACGTTGCTCACAGTGGTGATATATAGAGAGACTAATGTTTTCTGAGGTGGTATTACAATGTGCAATCAACATTTACTTTATAATTAGTTAAATTGAAAAACTTCTAAATCTATTTCCACTAGAACGATCAACACCATTCTCTGAGCATCGAATGAAGGCTGAAATGTGGATTTATGACATAAACACTTAAAGGCCCTTTGAGAAGAAAAAACAGAAAAGAAAAAAGCCTCCATGTTTCGTTTGTGAGCAGAATGTTCTCCAGAACAATCAGAGCGTCCTTCTTTGTTTGAATTATGCTAAAGACACTTCAGAAACCAAATGTGTTTCTATTTTCTTCTTCCGTGTGTCATTGGAACTTTGTGCTGCGGCTTCCTATAGACAAACAACTCAGACAAAAGCCCACACAATGACATCACAACACACACCACATAAACACTACCTGTCAGTGACGTCAGTAAGTTACAGATTACAGCTGCGGCACTGTGATTAATCACAATCAGTTACAGCTTAATGATACGGTGTGTTTCCACAGAGTTTATATTTATCCCGTCAGTGTGAATGGTCTTCACTCTCTATTCTTTCCATTTTTAGTCATCGGTGACTGATTGTGCACGCACACCTCCGCTTTGACTGTTACAGTCCATCCCCACTTTGCACACACACACAGACTTGATTATTAAAACTGTAGTGTGGGACCATTTTTGGACTTTTGAAGGTTTTAAAATGAAGCTGCTTGTGAGCCCTTGTCACTCGTCTGTTGCAGACTCTCCAAACAAAGAGTGATTTTCCTTGTCGTATTTTAAATATTAATGGGATAAGCACAAAGAAACTGAATTCATTGATAAAAAACAAACAAACCATAAATTCCATGAATAAGAGTCTACAGCCGCGTTAGCTGCTCTGTAAGGGCTCTAATACACTGAGAGGCCATCAGTGAGTCATCGGTGTCTGTCGCTTCAGTTTTTGCAGCGTGTGCATTGACAAAGTATAATGCTGCAGGTATTTGGGTTGTAAACTAAAGCATTGTACAAATTCTAATTTTGATCACATGGTGGCCCTAGAGGTTCATTAAAGTCAGACGTGAATGTCTGTACAAAATTTTATGTCTGTCCATCAAGTAGATGCTGAGTCATGTCACTGGATCAGTAAAAACTTTGACCTGCTGGTGCCTGTGTACCTGAGGCTGAAAACAACACTCTGCACGTCCCAAAACCTTCATTAGACCCTCCCCGTCTGGTAAACGTCCACATCTTTTAAACTCCACACCCCTAGTTTGTAACCAAGGCTTTCTGTTCCTCCAGAGTCACAAGAGATATGAAGTCCCCTTCAACCATCTGAACTAAATGCATAAAACCTAAAGCTTATCTATCCTCTGCCCAACCCTCCAACACCTTTTGTTAAAAAGCGAGGACGAAGGGAGACTGAACTCATTTCTAAAGGTCCAAATGTCAAACTGGTCCTCACAAAAATATAGGTACACACAAACACAGTCACACACACACACACACACACATACACACACACACACAGTATCTCTCATCCACGGCTCTTGTTAGACCTCTAGTGGGGAAAAACAGAGCAGCTTTTTATATCTGTGTGAACATGACTTCAATGACAAGTCATTCTGTAATCGACTGACGTGTGGTTATCTGCTAATCACCTGGAGTGCTCCTGATTAGACAGAAATAATATGAACAAATCTGCCATCACTTATTTAATTTGTCTGTTTAGTTTTAATGGCACCGTTTAAGTTTGATTTCTGCCTGAGGGACATTAAGAATATTTACAGAAGTTCTGCTTTGATGGCATTTAGATTGAGAGGAATTTTAACGACCACTTTGACATCCTGTAAATGATCCCTGACTAACTTGAGTTAATATGATGATTATTTAAGGGGGCAGCTCCAAATGTGCACTGCAAAGTGACCCTTCATTGGACAACCAGGCTTATGTCAGTGTGTAGCAGATGTGCTGGTATTTGTTTTTCCCAAACATTGGAACATATAAATATTCAGTTATAATAGTGAAAATCATACATTTATAAGAGTAAATAAAAAAACAACCAAGAGAAGAAGAGTTCCTTTTTTTAGTATTTCTAAGGGAAGTACTCACGCCAAGTACCTGAACATCCACACAGGAGTTTTTCTTTGTTTTGGCAGGACTGTGATTTACTGACAGCTTATTATGTTGTTTTTGACTGATAAACAGCAGAGATCTTATCAGACACAATAACTGAAAACTAAAGAGTAAATACTGTATCTAAAGAGCACTGCAGCTTAACTTCAACTTCACTAACCTTTCAGAACAAGACCTGAAAAAAAATTATAAAGGTAACCAAATCTGTTGTTGTGTATTGACTGTTTCTGTATGTTGTAATGCAGCTAGACTGACACTAGAGGGAGCTAGTCAATCACGAATAAAAAACCCTGACAGGGTTCAGGTAGTGTAATACAGCAGCTTTAATTTATCGCTATTTACGTTTAAGGTTTATGACATATTTATTTATATTTTATATATAATTAACAAAGTATAGTAAGTCAAAATATGTCATAAAAAAGTCAAAGAATATTAGGTGAACATAACATGATTTTATTTTTTTACATTCTACACTATAACATTTTTTTTTTAATTCTTTTGACATAATAAACTATTATTTTTTTACATACTTAATCATTGTGGACGACATGCTATACTATGACTTTTTTTTCATAATTGTGGACGACATACTATACTATGACTTTTTTTTCATCATTTTTGACGACATACTATACTATGACTTTTTTTTCATAATTGTGGACGACATGCTATACTATGACTTTTTTTTCCATGATTGTGGACGACATGCTATACTATGACTTTTTTTTCCATGATTGTGGACGACATGCTATACTATGACTTTTTTTCCATGATTGTGGACGACATGCTATACTATGTCTTTTTTTTCCATGATTGTGGACGACATGCTATACTATGACTTTTTTTCCATGATTGTGGACGACATGCTATACTATGTCTTTTTTTTCCATGATTGTGGACGACATGCTATACTATGACTTTTTTTCCATGATTGTGGACGACATGCTATACTATGTCTTTTTTTTCCATGATTGTGGACGACATACTATACTATGACTTTTTTTTCCATGATTGTGGACGACATGCTATACTATGACTTTTTTTCCATGATTGTGGACGACATGCTATACTATGACTTTTTTTTCATAATTGTGGACGACATGCTTTACTATGACTTTTTTTTCCATGATTGTGGACGACATGCTATACTATGACTTTTTTTTCCATGATTGTGGACGACATACTATACTATGACTTTTTTTTCCATGATTGTGGACGACATGCTATACTATGACTTTTTTTTCCATGATTGTGGACGACATGCTATACTATGACTTTTTTTTCCATGATTGTGGACGACATGCTATACTATGACTTTTTTTTCCATGATTGTGGACGACATGCTATACTATGACTTTTTTTTCCATGATTGTGGACGACATGCTATACTATGACTTTTTTTCCATGATTGTGGACGACATGCTATACTATGACTTTTTTTCCATGATTGTGGACGACATGCTATACTATGACTTTTTTTCCATGATTGTGGACGACATGCTATACTATGACTTTTTTTCCATGATTGTGGACGACATGCTATACTATGACTTTTTTTCCATGATTGTGGACGACATGCTATACTATGACTTTTTTTTCCATGATTGTGGACGACATGCTATACTATGACTTTTTTTTCCATGATTGTGGACGACATACTATACTATGACTTTTTTTTCATAATTGTGGACGACATACTATACTATGACTTTTTTTTCCATGATTGTGGACGACATGCTATACTATGACTTTTTTTTCCATGATTGTGGACGACATGCTATACTATGACTTTTTTTTCATAATTGTGGACGACATACTATACTATGACTTTTTTTTCCATGATTGTGGACGACATGCTATACTATGACTTTTTTTTCCATGATTGTGGACGACATACTATACTATGACTTTTTTTCCATGATTGTGGACGACATGCTATACTATGACTTTTTTTTCCATGATTGTGGACGACATGCTATACTATGACTTTTTTTTCCATGATTGTGTACGACATACTATACTATGACTTTTTTTTCATAATTGTGGACGACATACTATACTATGACTTTTTTTTCCATGATTGTGGACGACATGCTATACTATGACTTTTTTTTCCATGATTGTGGACGACATGCTATACTATGACTTTTTTTTCATAATTGTGGACGACATGCTATACTATGACTTTTTTTTCCATGATTGTGGACGACATGCTATACTATGACTTTTTTTTCATAATTGTGGACGACATACTATTCTATGACTTTTTTTTCCATGATTGTGGAGGACATGCTATACTATGACTTTTTTTTCCATGATTGTGGAGGACATGCTATACTATGACTTTTTTTTCATAATTGTGGACGACATGCTATACTATGACTTTTTTTTCATAATTGTGGACGACATGCTATACTATGACTTTTTTTTCATAATTGTGGACGACATGCTATACTATGACTTTTTTTTCCATGATTGTGGAGGACATGCTATACTATGACTTTTTTTTCATAATTGTGGACGACATGCTATACTATGACTTTTTTTTCATAATTGTGGACGACATGCTATACTATGACTTTTTTTTCATAATTGTGGACGACATGCTATACTATGACTTTTTTTTCATAATTGTGGACGACATACTATACTATGACTTTTTTTTCATAATTGTGGACGACATGCTATACTATGACTTTTTTTTCATAATTGTGGACGACATGCTATACTATGACTTTTTTTTCATAATTGTGGACGACATGCTATACTATGACTTTTTTTTCATAATTGTGGACGACATGCTATACTATGACTTTTTTTTCCATGATTGTGGACGACATGCTATACTATGACTTTTTTTCCATGATTGTGGACGACATGCTATACTATGACTTTTTTTCCATGATTGTGGACGACATGCTATACTATGACTTTTTTTCCATGATTGTGGACGACATGCTATACTATGACTTTTTTTCCATGATTGTGGACGACATGCTATACTATGACTTTTTTTCCATGATTGTGGACGACATGCTATACTATGACTTTTTTTTCCATGATTGTGGACGACATGCTATACTATGACTTTTTTTTCCATGATTGTGGACGACATACTATACTATGACTTTTTTTTCATAATTGTGGACGACATACTATACTATGACTTTTTTTTCCATGATTGTGGACGACATGCTATACTATGACTTTTTTTTCCATGATTGTGGACGACATGCTATACTATGACTTTTTTTTCATAATTGTGGACGACATACTATACTATGACTTTTTTTTCCATGATTGTGGACGACATGCTATACTATGACTTTTTTTTCATAATTGTGGACGACATACTATTCTATGACTTTTTTTTCCATGATTGTGGAGGACATGCTATACTATGACTTTTTTTTCCATGATTGTGGAGGACATGCTATACTATGACTTTTTTTTCATAATTGTGGACGACATGCTATACTATGACTTTTTTTTCATAATTGTGGAGGACATGCTATACTATGACTTTTTTTTCATAATTGTGGACGACATGCTATACTATGACTTTTTTTTCATAATTGTGGACGACATACTATACTATGACTTTTTTTTCATAATTGTGGACGACATGCTATACTATGACTTTTTTTTCATAATTGTGGACGACATGCTATACTATGACTTTTTTTTCATAATTGTGGACGACATGCTATACTATGACTTTTTTTTCATAATTGTGGACGACATGCTATACTATGACTTTTTTTTCCATGATTGTGGACGACATGCTATACTATGACTTTTTTTTCCATGATTGTGGACGACATGCTATACTATGACTTTTTTTTCCATGATTGTGGACGACATGCTATACTATGACTTTTTTTTCCATGATTGTGGACGACATGCTGTACTATGACTTTTTTTTCCATGATTGTGGACGACATACTATACTATGACTTTTTTTCATAATTGTGGACGACATGCTATACTATGACTTTTTTTTCATGATTTTTGACGACATGCTATACTATGACTTTTTTTTCCATGATTGTGGACGACATGCTATACTATGACTTTTTTTTCCATGATTGTGGACGACATGCTGTACTATGACTTTTTTTTCCATGATTGTGGACGACATACTATACTATGACTTTTTTTCCATGATTTCGACGACATGCTATACTATGACTTTTTTTTCATGATTTTTGACGACATGCTATACTATGACTTTTTTTTCATCATTTTGGACGACATGCTATACTATGACTTTTTTTCCATGATTGTGGACGACATGCTATACTATGACTTTTTTTCCATGATTTTGGACGACATGCTATACTATGACTTTTTTTTCATCATTTTGGACGACATGCTATACTATGACTTTTTTTTCATCATTTTGGACGACATGCTATACTATGACTTTTTTTTCATCATTTTGGACGACATGCTATACTATGACTTTTTTTCCATGATTGTGGACGACATGCTATACTATGACTTTTTTTCCATGATTGTGGACGACATGCTATACTATGACTTTTTTTCCATGATTTTGGACGACATGCTATACTATGACTTTTTTTCCATGATTGTGGACGACATGCTATACTATGACTTTTTTTCCATGATTTTGGACGACATGCTATACTATGACTTTTTTTCCATGATTTTGGACGACATGCTATACTATGACTTTTTTTCCATCATTTTGGACGACATGCTATACTATGACTTTTTTTTCATCATTTTGGACGACATGCTATACTATGACTTTTTTTCCATCATTTTGGACGACATGCTATACTATGACTTTTTTTCATCATTTTGGACGACATGCTATACTATGACTTTTTTTTCATCATTGTGGACGACATGCTATACTATGACTTTTTTTTCATCATTTTGGACGACATGCTATACTATGACTTTTTTTTCATCATTTTGGACGACATGCTATACTATGACTTTTTTTTCATCATTTTGGACGACATACTATACTATGACTTTTTTTTCATCATTTTGGACGACATACTATACTATGACTTTTTTTTCATCATTTTGGACGACATACTATACTATGACTTTTTTTCCATGATTTTGGACGACATGCTATACTATGACTTTTTTTCCATGATTTTGGACGACATGCTATACTATGACTTTTTTTTCAGCATTTTGGACGACATGCTATACTATGACTTTTTTTTCAGCATTTTGGACGACATGCTATACTGTGACTTTTTTTCCATGATTTTGGACGACATGCTATACTATGACTTTTTTTTCATAATTGTGGACGACATGCTATACTATGACTTTTTTTTCATAATTGTGGACGACATGCTATACTATGACTTTTTTTCCATGATTTGGACGACATGCTATACTATGACTTTTTTTCCATGATTTGGACGACATGCTATACTATGACTTTTTTTCCATGATTTGGACGACATGCTATACTATGACTTTTTTTCCATGATTTTGGACGACATACTATACTATGACTTTTTTTCCATGATTTGGACGACATGCTATACTATGACTTTTTTTTCATCATTTTGGACGACATACTATACTATGACTTTTTTTCCATGATTTGGACGACATGCTATACTATGACTTTTTTTCCATGATTTGGACGACATACTATACTATGACTTTTTTTCCATGATTTGGACGACATACTATACTATGACTTTTTTTTCCATGATTGTGGACGACATACTATACTATGACTTTTTTTTCATAATTGTGGACGACATGCTATACTATGACTTTTTTTTCATAATTGTGGACGACATGCTATACTATGACTTTTTTTTCATAATTGTGGACGACATGCTATACTATGACTTTTTTTTCATAATTGTGGACGACATACTATACTATGACTTTTTTTTCATAATTGTGGACGACATGCTATACTATGACTTTTTTTTCATAATTGTGGACGACATGCTATACTATGACTTTTTTTTCCATGATTGTGGACGACATGCTATACTATGACTTTTTTTTCCATGATTGTGGACGACATACTATACTATGACTTTTTTTTCCATGATTGTGGACGACATGCTGTACTATGACTTTTTTTTCCATGATTGTGGACGACATGCTATACTATGACTTTTTTTTCATGATTTTTGACGACATGCTATACTATGACTTTTTTTTCATGATTTTTGACGACATACTATACTATGACTTTTTTTTCCATGATTGTGGACGACATGCTATACTATGACTTTTTTTTCCATGATTTTGGACGACATGCTATACTATGACTTTTTTTCCATGATTTTGGACGACATGCTATTCTATGACTTTTTTTTCATGATTTTTGACGACATACTATACTATGACTTTTTTTTCCATGATTTTGGACGACATGCTATACTATGACTTTTTTTTCATGATTTTTGACGACATACTATACTATGACTTTTTTTTCATCATTTTGGACGACATGCTATACTATGACTTTTTTTCCATGATTTTGGACGACATGCTATTCTATGACTTTTTTTCCATGATTTTGGACGACATGCTATACTATGACTTTTTTTCCATGATTTTGGACGACATGCTATTCTATGACTTTTTTTCCATGATTTTGGACGACATGCTATACTATGACTTTTTTTTCATCATTTTGGACGACATGCTATACTATGACTTTTTTTCCATGATTGTGGACGACATGCTATACTATGACTTTTTTTCCATGATTGTGGACGACATGCTATACTATGACTTTTTTTCCATGATTGTGGACGACATGCTATACTATGACTTTTTTCCCATGATTTTGGACGACATGCTATACTATGACTTTTTTTTCATCATTTTGGACGACATGCTATACTATGACTTTTTTTTCATCATTTTGGACGACATGCTATACTATGACTTTTTTTTCATCATTTTGGACGACATGCTATACTATGACTTTTTTTCCATGATTGTGGACGACATGCTATACTATGACTTTTTTTCCATGATTTTGGACGACATGCTATACTATGACTTTTTTTCCATGATTGTGGACGACATACTATACTATGACTTTTTTTCCATGATTTTGGACGACATGCTATACTATGACTTTTTTTCCATGATTGTGGACGACATGCTATACTATGACTTTTTTTCCATGATTTTGGACGACATGCTATACTATGACTTTTTTTCCATCATTTTGGACGACATGCTATACTATGACTTTTTTTTCATCATTTTGGACGACATGCTATACTATGACTTTTTTTTCATCATTGTGGACGACATGCTATACTATGACTTTTTTTTCATCATTTTGGACGACATGCTATACTATGACTTTTTTTTCATCATTTTGGACGACATACTATACTATGACTTTTTTTTCATCATTTTGGACGACATACTATACTATGACTTTTTTTTCATCATTTTGGACGACATGCTATACTATGACTTTTTTTTCAGCATTTTGGACGACATGCTATACTGTGACTTTTTTTTCAGCATTTTGGACGACATGCTATACTGTGACTTTTTTTCCATGATTTTGGACGACATGCTATACTATGACTTTTTTTCCATGATTTTGGACGACATGCTATACTATGACTTTTTTTCCATGATTTTGGACGACATGCTATACTATGACTTTTTTTTCAGCATTTTGGACGACATGCTATACTGTGACTTTTTTTCCATGATTTTGGACGACATGCTATACTATGACTTTTTTTCCATGATTTTGGACGACATGCTATACTATGACTTTTTTTCCATGATTTTGGACGACATGCTATACTATGACTTTTTTTCCATGATTTTGGACGACATGCTATACTATGACTTTTTTTTCAGCATTTTGGACGACATGCTATACTATGACTTTTTTTTCAGCATTTTGGACGACATGCTATACTGTGACTTTTTTTCCATGATTTTGGACGACATGCTATACTATGACTTTTTTTTCATAATTGTGGACGACATGCTATACTATGACTTTTTTTTCATAATTGTGGACGACATGCTATACTATGACTTTTTTTCCATGATTTGGACGACATGCTATACTATGACTTTTTTTCCATGATTTTGGACGACATACTATACTATGACTTTTTTTCCATGATTTGGACGACATGCTATACTATGACTTTTTTTCCATGATTTTGGACGACATGCTATACTATGACTTTTTTTTCATCATTTTGGACGACATACTATACTATGACTTTTTTTCCATGATTTGGACGACATGCTATACTATGACTTTTTTTCCATGATTTGGACGACATACTATACTATGACTTTTTTTTCCATGATTGTGGACGACATACTATACTATGACTTTTTTTTCATAATTGTGGACGACATGCTATACTATGACTTTTTTTTCATAATTGTGGACGACATGCTATACTATGACTTTTTTTTCATAATTGTGGACGACATGCTATACTATGACTTTTTTTTCCATGATTGTGGACGACATGCTATACTATGACTTTTTTTCCATGATTTGGACGACATGCTATACTATGACTTTTTTTTCCATGATTGTGGACGACATACTATACTATGACTTTTTTTCCATGATTTGGACGACATGCTATACTATGACTTTTTTTCCATGATTTGGACGACATACTATACTATGACTTTTTTTCCATGATTTGGACGACATACTATACTATGACTTTTTTTTCCATGATTGTGGACGACATACTATACTATGACTTTTTTTTCATAATTGTGGACGACATGCTATACTATGACTTTTTTTTCATAATTGTGGACGACATGCTATACTATGACTTTTTTTTCATAATTGTGGACGACATGCTATACTATGACTTTTTTTTCCATGATTGTGGACGACATACTATACTATGACTTTTTTTTCCATGATTGTGGACGACATGCTGTACTATGACTTTTTTTTCCATGATTGTGGACGACATACTATACTATGACTTTTTTTTCCATGATTGTGGACGACATGCTGTACTATGACTTTTTTTTCCATGATTGTGGACGACATGCTATACTATGACTTTTTTTTCATGATTTTTGACGACATGCTATACTATGACTTTTTTTTCCATGATTGTGGACGACATGCTATACTATGACTTTTTTTCCATGATTTTGGACGACATGCTATTCTATGACTTTTTTTCCATGATTTTGGACGACATGCTATACTATGACTTTTTTTTCATCATTTTGGACGACATGCTATACTATGACTTTTTTTCCATGATTGTGGACGACATGCTATACTATGACTTTTTTTCCATGATTGTGGACGACATGCTATACTATGACTTTTTTTCCATGATTTTGGACGACATGCTATACTATGACTCTTTTTTTTCATCATTTTGGACGACATGCTATACTATGACTTTTTTTCCATGATTTTGGACGACATGCTATACTATGACTTTTTTTCCATGATTTTGGACGACATGCTATACTATGACTTTTTTTTCATCATTTTGGACGACATGCTATACTATGACTTTTTTTCCATGATTGTGGACGACATGCTATACTATGACTTTTTTTCCATGATTTTGGACGACATGCTATACTATGACTTTTTTTCCATGATTGTGGACGACATGCTATACTATGACTTTTTTTCCATGATTTGGACGACATGCTATACTATGACTTTTTTTCCATGATTTTGGACGACATGCTATACTATGACTTTTTTTCCATGATTTTGGACGACATGCTATACTATGACTTTTTTTCCATGATTTTGGACGACATGCTATACTATGACTTTTTTTCCATGATTTTGGACGACATGCTATACTATGACTTTTTTTTCATCATTTTGGACGACATGCTATACTATGACTTTTTTTTCATCATTTTGGACGACATGCTATACTATGACTTTTTTTTTCATCATTGTGGACGACATGCTATACTATGACTTTTTTTTCATGATTTGGACGACATGCTATACTATGACTTTTTTTCCATGATTTGGACGACATGCTATACTATGACTTTTTTTCCATGATTTTGGACGACATGCTATACTATGACTTTTTTTTCATGATTTTGGACGACATGCTATACTATGACTTTTTTTTCATCATTTTGGACGACATGCTATACTATGACTTTTTTTTCATCATTGTGGACGACATGCTATACTATGACTTTTTTTTCATCATTTTGGACGACATACTATACTATGACTTTTTTTCCATGATTTGGACGACATGCTATACTATGACTTTTTTTCCATGATTTGGACGACATACTATACTATGACTTTTTTTCCATGATTTGGACGACATGCTATACTATGACTTTTTTTCCCATGATTTTGGACGACATGCTATACTATGACTTTTTTTCCATGATTTTGGACGACATACTATACTATGACTTTTTTTCCATGATTTGGACGACATACTATACTATGACTTTTTTTCCATGATTTGGACGACATGCTATACTATGACTTTTTTTCCCATGATTTTGGACGACATGCTATACTATGACTTTTTTTTCCATGATTTTGGACGACATGCTATACTATGACTTTTTTTTCATGATTTTTGACGACATGCTATACTATGACTTTTTTTTCCATGATTGTGGACGACATGCTATACTATGACTTTTTTTCCATGATTTTGGACGACATGCTATTCTATGACTTTTTTTCCATGATTTTGGACGACATGCTATACTATGACTTTTTTTTCATCATTTTGGACGACATGCTATACTATGACTTTTTTTCCATGATTGTGGACGACATGCTATACTATGACTTTTTTTCCATGATTGTGGACGACATGCTATACTATGACTTTTTTTCCATGATTTTGGACGACATGCTATACTATGACTCTTTTTTTTCATCATTTTGGACGACATGCTATACTATGACTTTTTTTCCATGATTTTGGACGACATGCTATACTATGACTTTTTTTCCATGATTTTGGACGACATGCTATACTATGACTTTTTTTTCATCATTTTGGACGACATGCTATACTATGACTTTTTTTCCATGATTGTGGACGACATGCTATACTATGACTTTTTTTCCATGATTTTGGACGACATGCTATACTATGACTTTTTTTCCATGATTGTGGACGACATACTATACTATGACTTTTTTTCCATGATTTTGGACGACATGCTATACTATGACTTTTTTTCCATGATTTGGACGACATGCTATACTATGACTTTTTTTCCATGATTTTGGACGACATGCTATACTATGACTTTTTTTCCATGATTTTGGACGACATGCTATACTATGACTTTTTTTCCATGATTTTGGACGACATGCTATACTATGACTTTTTTTCCATGATTGTGGACGACATGCTATACTATGACTTTTTTTCCATGATTTTGGACGACATGCTATACTATGACTTTTTTTCCATGATTGTGGACGACATGCTATACTATGACTTTTTTTCCATGATTTTGGACGACATGCTATACTATGACTTTTTTTCCATGATTTTGGACGACATGCTATACTATGACTTTTTTTTCATCATTTTGGACGACATGCTATACTATGACTTTTTTTTCATCATTTTGGACGACATGCTATACTATGACTTTTTTTTTCATCATTGTGGACGACATGCTATACTATGACTTTTTTTTCATGATTTGGACGACATGCTATACTATGACTTTTTTTCCATGATTTGGACGACATGCTATACTATGACTTTTTTTCCATGATTTTGGACGACATGCTATACTATGACTTTTTTTTCATGATTTTGGACGACATGCTATACTATGACTTTTTTTTCATCATTTTGGACGACATGCTATACTATGACTTTTTTTTCATCATTGTGGACGACATGCTATACTATGACTTTTTTTTCATCATTTTGGACGACATACTATACTATGACTTTTTTTCCATGATTTGGACGACATGCTATACTATGACTTTTTTTCCATGATTTGGACGACATACTATACTATGACTTTTTTTCCATGATTTGGACGACATGCTATACTATGACTTTTTTTCCCATGATTTTGGACGACATGCTATACTATGACTTTTTTTCCATGATTTTGGACGACATACTATACTATGACTTTTTTTCCATGATTTGGACGACATACTATACTATGACTTTTTTTCCATGATTTGGACGACATGCTATACTATGACTTTTTTTCCCATGATTTTGGACGACATGCTATACTATGACTTTTTTTTCATCATTTTGGACGACATGCTATACTATGACTTTTTTTTCATCATTTTGGACGACATGCTATACTATGACTTTTTTTTCATCATTTTGGACGACATACTATACTATGACTTTTTTTTCATCATTTTGGACGACATGCTATACTATGACTTTTTTTTCATGATTTTGGACGACATACTATACTATGACTTTTTTTTCATGATTTTGGACGACATACTATACTATGACTTTTTTTCATCATTTTGGACGACATGCTATACTATGACTTTTTTTTCATGATTTTGGACGACATACTATACTATGACTTTTTTTTCATGATTTTGGACGACATGCTATACTATGACTTTTTTTTCATGATTGTGGACGACATGCTATACTATGACTTTTTTTCATCATTTTGGACGACATGCTATACTATGACTTTTTTTTCATGATTTTGGACGACATACTATACTATGACTTTTTTTTCATGATTTTGGACGACATGCTATACTATGACTTTTTTTTCATGATTTTGGACGACATACTATACTATGACTTTTTTTTCATGATTTTGGACGACATGCTATACTATGACTTTTTTTTCATGATTTTGGACGACATACTATACTATGACTTTTTTTCATCATTTTGGACGACATGCTATACTATGACTTTTTTTTCATGATTTTGGACGACATACTATACTATGACTTTTTTTCCATGATTTGGACGACATGCTATACTATGACTTTTTTTCCATGATTTGGACGACATGCTATACTATGACTTTTTTTCCATGATTTTGGACGACATACTATACTATGACTTTTTTTCCATGATTTTGGACGACATGCTATACTATGACTTTTTTTTCATCATTTTGGACGACATGCTATACTATGACTTTTTTTTCATCATTTTGGACAACATGCTATACTATGACTTTTTTTTCATGATTTTGGACGACATGCTATACTATGACTTTTTTTCCATGATTTTGGACGACATGCTATACTATGACTTTTTTTCAGCATTTTGGACGACATGCTATACTATGACTTTTTTTCATAATTGTGGACGACATACTATACTATGACTTTTTTTCAGTATTTTGGACGACATACTATACTATGACCTCATTGTGTACGTCAGTTCAACATTGGGGGGCCCAATTCGATACTTCCCAAAAGCATATGGTAATTACATCCCAGCAGTAAGTCCAGCTGGAATTCCCTCATCCAACAGTGCTAACCTTCGACTGTGAAATGTTGAAAAACATGAACTTTCAAGTGGTAGTTCAATGTTTGTCCCAGCGATGACTCATTTGTTCTTCTCTTCTTACTTCAGAAAATGTTTCCTTCAGTTTTCCACTCACAATGAAAAGCAGCACACAATCACTGTTTGATAATTCTGTTTATTTTCAATATACATTTCATTTGAAAAATATAAATTCTAAAATAAACCATTTCACCTGTTTCTAAAAAGTCACAAAAAGTTAATCAAAACAAATGTATCAGTATTTATTCCATATGCTAAAATTAACATCATTAACAACTTTTTCACTTGATGTTGTAGATTTTTGTCCGACATGCTGACACACAGTACGACACACTTTAAACTAACAACTCCCCACATATATGTCTGGGACATTAAGTCACACTTTTTCCCACTCGCTGCTGTTGACGACTAAAAACACTGATGTGGAGAATAAATTGCGTCGTTACTTCAGCTAATGAACTGAAATTAACTGACAAAAACAAATTCAACACAATCAACAGTGAGGGTACAAAGTTGTTGCATTTTGGTTTGAGCCACATGCCTTTATGTACATGATTTACAGAGGACTAAGGCGGCTCGTTTATCACACATTTTAATTTTATCTTGATAGTGGTGATGAAGACAGAGGACTTCCACTAAAGACTTAAATATCCAAGAGAGAAAGTGATTCAGTGTGCCCTTTACGGATAAAGTGGGGGTACTGTCATGATGAACAGTGCTTTAGTAATACTGGCCAGAAAAAGTCAAGTTGTCAGACCTAAGAGGCTCGATTTTTCTTCGTTGTGACTGTGGACTCACTGGCCACTCTGTGGGAAATACAGTGAAATAGTTTGTACAACATCCTCTGCCTCATTTTAGCAGATTGAAATTAAGCACTAAAAACAACTGTGGATGTTTTGTTTTAATGATGAGTTTGGATTTTACACTAAAATATTAAGCTGTCGTGCGCTGTTATCATTTCTCCACTCCATACTGGCTGTGAAACAGTATCGTTCTACTGTTACTTCACTGTAAAAAGATGGGGGACAAAATTTACAATCAATTAGCAAAATTTTTTCAGTTAGCTGAAGTCTTTTGAGCCAAATCAAGAGGGTATCCCCCAAAATTGTGGTCTGTCTAATCCGAAATTCTCACACTGTTTCTTTGTGACACAACTACTTCAATGTGCACTGCAATAGCGACAACTTGAGAAAGTAACTGTCAAATTGGAGCATGGGTTAATCATCATGAACAAGCTGCAAACTTCAGGCTTGTAAGTAGAACTGCTTTACAACTTTTAAAATAATCGGCCACTAATTCAAAAATCAATTAATCGGACTGAGTAATTTTTAAAGAAAAAAAAAAAAAGATGACAGCGATCGATAACTTCTCAGTGTACATAACAGTACTGCGTGAGTGTTATATAGACAGACTCTTTATATAAAAAATCCAAACCCATCGTTTTATACATAACACAAAAAGAAACATGTGATCCCATTTTCACATCAGATCATTCCAACAGCAGCTGACACGAAAAGAAATAAACCTGCTGCGTGGAGCTTACGTGGATTTGATTCCCTCCTAATCCCTTTATCACATCGTTACCATAATAATTTCAGTCTGGATCGATCTCTTATAAGCCACTTCGGTAAAGTAGTTTGTGCAGCACAAGCGATTTATATGATATGCATTTCTAGTTAGAGTTTAAGTTTGGCTGAGGAAAATCGGATGATTATGAATCGCTGAACTGTTTTCTACCCACACACACAAAAAAAAAAGGACATAAGAAAAAGTTACCAACATGCACACAAAATAATCAATTAAAAAAAGAAAAAACAAAACAAAAAGAAATGATTGAATTTAAAAGAGTAACAAAAGCTTTGAAGTGAACACATAAAAGAAAGATTCAGAAAATTAGAAAGAGAAAGTGGAGCGATCAAAACTGCATCAAAAAGTGATAATAAAAATATTTACCTCATCTGCACATACAAATGTGCATTGTTAATTAACTGTTAATTAACTTAACCTATTTGCACACGTTTCCTTCACAAGCTATAATACAGTGAATCTCTTGAATCGTTTCAACTCTACAAGACAGAGAGAAGATATCAAAACCCCATGCTGCGTCAAAAATCAACATGTTGCATTTGTTCATAAGCATTTAATCTAAACAAGAGGTAGAGCTATAAAAACATAATTTTCCTGCTACAGGAAAACGTTATTAGAGTAATTCCGATTTATATAAAAATTCAGACGGATGATATTTATATATATTTATAAAAAAAAAAGAGCAGGGAGGGCATTTCATGCATGGTCAGAGAGAGCTGCAGCATTTACTGTTGATATGTGGAAAGAGTTGCATAGACGAGTAGTAAGGAGTTACATTTATCTGTTTACTGTGGAGCTGTGAGAAAAAATACCGAGAGCAAAGAAATGGTTTTAAAACGGCTTCATTAGAAACAAAATTTTGAAATCATGAAGAGGATTCTGAGATTATAAAGGACATTGTTTATAAAGGAAAATGAAAGTTGTCTTGCAGGTGCTGCAGGAGTCGCCTGGCGGTGGTTTGGTGCTCTACAGAGACGTTTCAGAGCCTCTGCCCCTCCAGTAGAAAGAATTATCATCGTCTGGGTCCATGTCTATTCTAATCTGAGGCACAGGCTTCAGTGGACTCATCTCAGGGCTGAAACACAAAGAGAACTCATTGTTACGATGCATGCCACATATAGGGTAGTTAAATTAAAGCAACACTTTGACAGTTTGGGGAAATACACCGGCTTACTCACTTCCCACTTCACATTTCCCTCCAGAAATGGTCTTTATTGTAAAATTTGTGGCTAGAGCCAGCAGCTGGCTAGCTTGTCCTTTCAAAGGATAATTCTGTTTTACTACAACTTGGATACATCAATACTGAAAACTACAAAATGGCCCAAACTATAAAAATCAGACCAAAATAATCCTTTAAATAAAGTTTTATTATTCATGTCATCACAAAAACTTTCTACTGTTGGTTTTAAAAAAATGTTTGCAGTTTCAGAATTTTCTCAAAGCTCTGCAGGACAAACATCTTTTTGATATCTTTGAATTTTAAGCAACACGAAGTGTCCATTTGGAAATCTAAATCGGACTTTTAGACTCCTCCTTACATTAGTAGAGGATTAGTCTGAGTGGGCGGAAGTTCGCTGCATTGATCAGCCTCTCATTGGGCGGAACGAGCCACCTGCTGAAGTCCCGCCCTACTACCTCCGGTTGTGTAGCAGTTTTCAACACGTCCTTTACTAACTTTTGCGGTGTTTGATCTTGCGGGGATGTAGCCATTTTTTTGCAATGGTTCGCGTCCTGTAGGTGATATTTTTGTGGGCACTGCCAAGAACGATTGTGATTGGTTGAAAGAAATAAAAAAAAGCTGGGGCCTTTTTTTTCCTCTAATCTTAAAGTGAGAGTCGGTGCAGACAGACCTTTCTTTTCTTGAGAAAGGTCTGGTGAGCGAGACTAGTAGAGGATAAATAATCTTAGAGCCTCTTTACACCTGGTATTAACATGTGTCTTGGGTAATCGCATCATAGGTGGACACCTCCACATGCGTCTCCAGGGTCCACTTGTGATCGGATCCACCTCCTCTGCTCTGTATGCAAATAAACACATCCACTTGTGATCCAGTCACCTGGGACACATGTTAATACCTGCCCTGTTTGGTTCGGTTCAATCTAACTCAAGTTCATTTGCCCCCCAAGTGCGGTTCGTTTGGGCAGGTGTGAACATGGCAATCACACTCGGGTGTGCACAAAAAGCGAAGGTCTCGTTCCGGTAACAAACTCTGGTGTGGTTTGTTTGTGGTGTTCCGACCTCGTTCTGAACCAAACTGCAACTTTGTCTTGCAAGTGCACTCTTCTTCAACGTTATTGTAGGACACAATTCTCACCAATCAAGAGCAGTTTTCTCACAGAACGCATTTGGTCTTGAATGCTTGTAAATGCTGCTGTGAGAACACGAACCAACCCAAGGCAATTATGCAACTTTAGAGCAAAATTAGTCCCTGATTCGGACGAAAGAAAGACAACTCTAGGTCTGAAAGCAGCCTGAAATGTCAATACTTTCAGGCAAGCAAAATCCCTGTTAGTGTCCAATCTTCAGAAAAGTGGTTAAGTGGTAGATCCACAAACATTTCTTTGACAGTGCTGTTGATATTAAGTGTCACTTAGTCTCACTGATTGAGTTGAACCTTAGAGGTGTAGCCGTTGGATCACAAAGTAGCCTTTTGTGGGCTGTTAACAATAATTTGATGTGTTTATGAAGGCATTATAGAGATAAATCATTACTGTCTGCATTGCAGCAGTTTTGGTCTCTCAAGGCAGAAATACAACCAGTAATCGAGGTTTGATGGTTCCTGAGGTCATCTGAGCTCAAAGCAATTTGACTTCAGTCGTACTGGGGACAGGATTAGTTTTGGGGGCGGGGGAGGCAGCAGCGTAATGTCATCACTACCAGATTCATGCCCCATCTAACGTCACTGACTCTAATGGACACATGCCCAGATCACGGAAATGTCTGAGGTCTTTGAAGTAACACGAGATCACACTGAGAATCAGCTTTATTGGACAAGTTTGTGTACAGATTCTTGTGATTACACAAAAAAGACATAACAGGTAAGAAGAAGGGCAGTAAAGGTAGGAAACAGGATTATTATTATATTAGGTGTGTATATAAATATAAAGACAAAAAACACCAAAGTCCAACAGCATAGATAAAATGTCCCTATTCTCTCGTTTATCTGCAGTTCCTGGCAGGAGATGAAATTAAGGCTGGGTTTTTTTTATTCAGCATGGAGCCAAATGTTTGACTCAAAAAAAAACTGGGTACAAGAAAATTATGTTCACACAGACAATTCAAATCTGTCAGCAGAATATGTTTTGAGTCACCAGCCATGTGAACAAAAGCCAATCCGTCAGTCCATTAAAAAGCAAACAAATCTCGTAAGTTGTTTGTGGGCATCACAGATGTGCTGCGATCACAGCTGCGTTTTCACACATTGTCCCTAAAAAATAATCCTCTTTCGTCAGCACTGTAGAGCAGATGGGTTAATACAGGACCATACCAGTGGATCCTGGTCATCATGGGAGGCTCGGGGCATGATGGAGAAATGTAATCTCTTCTTGAGCATCATAATCATCCCTGTAAATATCTGCACGAAAAAGGCTTGTTCCGCCTCTTTAAGACTGATTGTCTCCTCTAAAGCTCACATCAGTGAGGCACAATGTGTGTTCAACACGCAACAATCACTCGTTCAGTGACGGTGTCGAGGTCAGTGCCGAATCAAAGACTGGGAACGTTTTGGACCATTTTTATTTCCTCACTGTCCCCTAAATGTCTTCTTGTGTTTGTCTGGATAAAATCTAAACCTGTAAAAAGTCTAAAACCCTCATCAGGTGGACATAAACACGACTCCAAATGAATGATAGTGTTTCTCCACAACAACAGGACGTGTAAATGAGCACCATATCAACTTAAAAGGTGAGGATATGTCAATGTTGGGTTCACAAGTTGTCTATGCTGCCTCTAAGTGGCCAAAAAAAAAAAAAAAAAGAGTTATTGCATGTTAAACCTCCACAGGGACGTCTGAGCTGAAGCATGGTGCCTCTGCTACCCACTGAAAACACACAGCTCAGCCATAGGTAAAGTAATTAGTCCAGCTGACCTTTAAAGTTCAGACCAGCATCATATGTTGGCTAGTTAGCTCGCCCTCTGACGTTTTGCAACCTTTGATGCCACAGTCATCAAAGAATTAATTTAAAAGACACTCAGTGCCAGTTATATTTAGTTTCATTCCTCTTTTACATTTAATTTGGCCCGTTAGCCAATGACACACACAGACATACACATCTTACCTGGACAAGCAGTTGGCCTTGTAGTAGCGAAGCTGCTCAGCACGATGTGTGTCGTTCAAGGAATGATGGGGACTTGTCTCCTGTGGAGGAAAAAAACAGCCATTAGCATGTGGATTTAGCCAAGCTTATATGTTTGGTCTGACAGGTTGAATCAGGTCGTGACATCAGCTGCTATGAGGGTTTGAAAGGATCGACAACCTGCAGACTCATGTACAGAATCTACTATATTGTCTACTTAAGTTATTAAGTTTAATTTTTGACTGTTGACTGTTTGAGTGTTGATGGAAAACTTGTGAGTGAGTGTTATAGAAACAGTGTTGTCTGAATTTATGTCTTGCTTGAAAATATATCGATATATCGTACATAGTCGTTATATCGCCCAGCCCTGACAGCTTCCCATGCTAAGGATAAACAAAAATTGTATGTAGATGTATTTAAAGAAAAAAAACTGTTTGGGTGAAGTCTTCCTATAAGTCAACCTTTTATAGTAAGATATTATTGGTCTTACTTACTGGTAGTAGATCATTCTCTGCAGTTGCTTTGTGAGAATTAATTGTTTTCACTATAGTATGCAGTAATAAAGTAGATGAGAAGCCAGTGAGTTGATGTGGTACAAATGTTAACTGTTACTTGGCCAACATATTTACATGTTAAAGGCAAAAGTTAGATGTAAGTGTGCCAATCATCAGGCTGTTTTAGGTAAAGCTGCATCCGTTTTAAATTAGTGGTGTCTACAACAAAATCCATGAAATGAACAATGAATATTTTAAAGCAGGTAGAGTGGAATTATAAACTGAAGAACAAAAGGAATAGATCAAGCAAGCAAGAATTTAAAGGGGGAAAGAAATAATATCATAGCATCACAATCTAAGAAAAAAAAGTGGGTTAATTTCATGCATGTTTTGGAGCGGAGTGGAGGATTAAGAAAGAGAAAGGTGGGGAAAAATGTTAATGTCATGCAGTGAGTTGGAGACAACAGGCAACAACGTCAACTCTTAGTAATAGAGGAAGTCTTCAGAGACACTGAATGAGGAAGCAGAGCAGAAAAAAGTCAGTCAGGATCCAGAGGAAGAAGTATTTTTCCTCCAGTGCTGCAGGTGGTTTGAGTCTACTCACTGTCAGAGGCCTTATCACCTAAGAAAGGCTCCTGCTCCATCATGTCCATGGGGATTTTAATGCTGGGAACTTTCTCATTGTAAGGATAGTCAGACTGTTGGAGAGAGGAAACACACATCCTAAGACAGGACCTCTGGGGCTGTCGGTGACTTAGCATCAGCACACACATTCAGATTACTAAACCTGGGATGACCTGCATTCCCTAACGCTGCTGGTTACAGAACAGCTGCTGGTGATGCATCTTGAATCTCTGGGACCATTTTATACTTTCCTGGTTCCCAAAGGTAAAAGAGACAGTGCAGCACAGCACTGAGAGGTTTCTGGTGCAGTGAGAAAATCAGTTATTGGATAAACCTTTCTGCCTGTCTGTAAGAATCAAAGGGTAAGCGCTTCTTTCAGGAGCATCTGTACTTAAATTTAATAACAGTTTAACCTATTGTTGTCCGGCTTCAGTAGAGATCAGCTTGGGAGATGACTTATTTCAATGAGACTCTAGAAAAATAGAAAAATGCCAATATAATACAGTAGAATAGAAAAAAAGGTATGTATGCCCCTAAAAGTCATAGTATATTGTGCCACAAAAAAAAAAAAAAAAAAAAAAAATGAAATTCATAATATAGTATGCCATAAAAATAATTTTAAAATACTCGTAGTATAGTACACCTTGAAAAACTTCAGAATATAGTATGCCTTAAAAGTTAAGTCATAGTAATGGTATAAAAAAAACTTTAAAAAAAGTCAAAATACTGTATGCCATGAAAAGTAATTATAAAAAAGGTAGTAGTATAGTATGGCATAAAAATTATTTTTAACAAGTCATAGTATATTATGTCTTAAAAAGAAAAAAAAAGAAAGAAAGAAAAAAGTATGCCTTAAAAAAAGTATTTAAAAAGTCATAGTATAGTATGACTTTAAAATTGAAGTCATGGTAAAGTATGCCATAAAGAATCATTTAAAAAAAGAGTCAAAGAAGCGTATGCCATAAAAAAATAATTAAAAAGTAATTGTATAATACACCATAAAATAATTTTAAAAAGTAATTGCTTAGTACGCCATAAAAATAATTTTAAAAAGAAATTGTATAGTATACCATAAAATAATTTTAAAAAGAAATTGTATAGTATACCATAAAATAATTTTAAAAAGTAATTGTATAATATGCCAAAAGTACAGTACACCGTAAAAAGAAATCATAAAAAAAAGTAGCAGTATAGTTAGCCTTAAAAAATCATTTTAAAGTCATAGTATATTATGCCTTAAGAAAGTCAAATGACTGGGGAAACTGCTTTACATCAACAAAATGAGGGAAAGAAATCTACAACTACAACGGGAACGCAAACATGCACCTGTAGAGTTGGATACTCGGTTTGCTGGTGGATAAATATTCAAATAGCACATGCTGCTGCAAAGGAAGAGACAACTGGGAGCAGGGCTGCAGGTTGTTGGTGAGGTCCACAGACTTGGGAATGAACTGTCATGTAAATCAGATTATAAGAAGCTCCAGAACAATACTGTTGAATTGAAACTCTGAACTCTTACGTCTTCAGCGTCGCTGTCTATGCTTCCTCGTTTCTTCTTTTTCTTCTTCTCATCCTCCTTCTTCTTCTTGTCCTTCTCTGGGATGACGTCGTCCAGGAAGCTGAGGTCATGCTGGGAGAACATGTAGTCCATCGCTTTTCTGACGGCCACCAGAGCAAGGATCTAAAACAGAGGACCAAGACGATTAGGGTGGACTGGGGATAATTTTTTATTTGCTGAATTAATAATCAGTCAGATCTACTGAAGCCCTTTAAATTAGAGGAGTTTAAATATAATTCTTATTATTGTAAATGTTTACTTTACTGTCAATATGCAAGACATTTTTTTGAAATATTAGTTTCAGTAAAAAAGTGAGGTTAATAACGAGTTCGATACACAACTTTAAAAATACATTATTTCAATCTCCAATGGCACAAAAGCCAAGAATTATAAAATGATTACTGATAGTTTCAAACCTAAAATATATAGAATATAAATGATAAAGCACATATTAATGCATAACATTTGATAAACAATGTCACTGCTGCACTAGAAAACAGTCGCTTTTTCTTCAACAGTCACTTCCTGTTTAAAAACAATGACTACAACACAAAGTACACAAGTACCATAAACCGCATAATAAAGTCTTGAGTGCTGGATTTGTGACCTTGAACCGCAATTACAAAAACACCACAGCAGTCGTCACTGGTTTATCGCTCTTATAAAGAATCATCTGACATGTAAATTAAGCTTATCATTTGTATACAGTGGTTCGATGTGGCCATAATTCAGTCTGATAACATCGAGACGACTGGATTCACGGAGCTGTTTTTATCTCCGATCACTTTATTTAAACACTCCTTCCTTAAAATGACAAGTTGATTCCTCTTGTAGTTCACTGACAGAAAACTGATTATTAATTCTAAATAGACTGACTGATGGTTACAGTTACAAACTCTGATGATGTTAATGAGGGAAAAGGGGTTGGAGGTGTTGCAGCTCTTTAATTAACAGAAACTGTGATCTTAAAAGATACAGGTCAGTGAAAAAATAGAATATTCATTTGCTGAATCTCAACATAAACATCTCTTACCATGACAGGGAATATAATGGCAGCCACGGTGGACTTGAGGATCCAGAGCAGAGCCAAGCAAAGGACCTGAATGAAGGTGAAGAGGTGGACCTTCCTGAGGGGGACGTGTCGCAGGTAAACCAGGTCCGGCTGATGCTTCGCTGGCATCAGAAGCAGCTTGATACGATCCATAAACTGCAGACGAACAGAAGACAGTTTAAATATTGTTAACATAACATGTCTATAAGCGGGTGTTATTTCAGGTTGTTGCTGTACACTCCATCCTACTCATTTTATGTTATGTTGACAAACTAGAATTTTTTTTTTACCTGCACTCCGTTGAGAGAGGCAACCCCCATGTATAGGAAGACTCCGTACAGCACAGGCATGGGAATAAACTAATTAAAAAAAGAAGAAGAAAGCAGATTATTTAATGTTGCGTTAATGTGAACAAAAAATACAAATAAGATATTCCATTTTTGTCAGTTATGGCATTGGAAGTTCGTCAATGCTCAAATTTCTTGCTCCTCTGACCCCTTCACACATGGACTATAGCATAGTTTAGAGGTTTGTAACTGACTGATACAGAAATATCTCTTTATTTGTTTCAGTTACTCAAAGAGAACCCAAAAAAATAAACCCAGTAGTGACAGTAAGAAGAAGCAAATAACCTTTTTCAATTTTATTTTAAGTCCTCTTCATAATAAAATGCCAGTACTCAGCAGTACAACCACTATTACCAGATAGTAATTTTTTTGTCACGTGGTGTCAAGCTATTTCGGTTATTTCATTTTGATGTAGCCTTGAATTTAAGTAGTGTTTTTGTGGTGATATGGTGTGTTGATTACATGGAGACACAACAGGTGAACAGCCTAAAACTCTTAACTTGTGATGTAATGTTACAAAGTCATATTTCATTACAGTATTTTTTGAGACTATCTGTACTTTTCTGTCAGGTTTCACTTGTACTCCAATACATTTCCCCTAAGAATCTTAGTTAATTCAAATTAGGGAAGGAAGGGAGGGAGGAGGGGATAGACAGAAGAATGGAGGAAAGAAGAGGAAGGAAACCTGGATTTTGTTCTTTAAATCCTTTAAGTAGTGAAAAACACCATGTTTTTCTTCAAGTGTGACGTAGGCTCCATTTTTAAGGACAAACCATCTTAGCATTTAAAAGAGCTCCTAAGGTGCAAACTGTTAGCAGTAGCGTTTCTTCATCAGAGGAGAAAATGGTGGAAACACAACAAGGTTGGAGAAATATTCTCCTAACACTGGATGACAGTGAGTAAATGAAATGCTACAGATGAGATTGTGCAAGGATGATAGTTGTGGTCAATCTAATTAGGGGTATGCACGCCTTTCCCATCTAACACAATATCATAATAACGCCAGAAAATCACAACACTAAGATACTTGAAAAACTGGAAAAACACAACTGTCAGCAGTGATGACTTGTGTCTGTCTCAACCTTCCATCAGCAGTGATCACACTAACAATGACAACACTTTCACAGTCAGCAGTTCATTTCATTTCCACTGGGTGTCCACACCTTACAAAAAATGATGCATCACTTCTAGCAACGGGGTCAACCACACCTCCTCACTAAGATAAACCTTTCTGTTCCTTCCTTGATCAGAGTTGCTCTGAGAACTTTCCTAAATCACTCCTACGCTAGGAATCCTTACTAAAAAATTTAGGCTGAGTAAAGAACTCTGAGAATTCATATTACAATGGGTAACTTAAACTTCTACAAGAGTAATTTTCTGGCAAGATATCCATACTTTTACTCAAGTGTGGCTTTCAGTTACCTCATCCACCACTGCTTTAACTAACAGATATCACTAATTTTAAGTTTTTTAATTTAAATATTAAAACTTAATAAACTAGACTAACTTACAGTGGCTAAAAAACAGAACATTCTAGGATGAATTACCTTTAAAATAGGAGACATAAATACAGACAGTCCTGTCAGGATGAACACACACACACCCGTCACCCTCTGCTCTCTGCAAAACAAAAACAAAAAATACAGTTATCACATGAACAAAACTCTGATGTCTGTATTTCTTCCCAGAAAAGCCTCAAAGATGGTGTTATTACTTGAGTATATTAATTATCTTATGTTGTTTGTATTATGTACCAAATTTCACTCAAAAAAAAAAAAGAACCCAATATTTGAAGGAAGTTCAAAAGTTGGTGTGGATGTAACAAGAGTTTGTTAGTTCAGCTTACAGCTGACACATCAGGAGGCTTTGGAGGACATCACCAAACACACAAAAACAAGCTGCAATAAAACAGCAAGAAAATCACAAAGTGTCTGAACCACATCTAATAATGAACACAAAACCTGGCACATGTACAAAGACATAATAATGATTTAATGCTGCCAATTACTGAGTTCATGCAGTCACTAATGGACAGCAGGGGGAATTTTTCTTTAAAACCTACAGGGGATGACAAGAAGAGATGATTTGTTATTCCTGAGTACTTGTTAAAATACAGTTAATATAAGAGATTAATGCAGTATTTTTTTAATTTAATGGAGATGCGTTTACTGGTGCTTTCAGTAAAGTCTTAAAAAAGGCGGTTGCTATACGACACTACAAAATATCACCATGCCAAACACAGCTTTACAGCTTCTTTGTGGTGGTGACGTTAAGTCATGTGACCATAGTGTAGTTTGTTTTCTGCCCAACGTTAGATTTTAATTTCCAGCGATTGCATTTACACTTTAAATTATAAGTGTGGTGTTAATTAGTGAAAATTATATTACTGACTAAAATGTGTTGGTGTCATGAAGCTTCTTTTCTGCATTAATCCAATGGAAAAATCCCACTGGCTTTTTGTCGACGGAACCAGGGTGATGCTGACGTCAAAAGAACGTCATCCCTGATGCACTCTTGAGTCTCCAAGGTTGTCAATTGTTTTTATATGATATTCAGCTTATTGTTATAGTGTCAAACCTGGGTGACAGGTGCATATACCTAGGGCTGGGCGATAAAATGTATCGCAATAAAATGTATGCCAATGACGATGATAAACTACAGTCCTGGTGAAAAATTCACAACACTATCTTGTAATAAAGTACTAAGTTTAGGGTTTGCACTCTTTAACAGTCTTACCTCACACCCAGGAACTTCGGCTGCTCTCCAGGGGCCGATGTTTCTGTCTCCATCTTCAGACTGTCGATGTGAGCGATGGAGATGACGGTGGCGGCCACATACCACGGCAGACCCATGAAGGAGCAAATAATCATCAGGATGGCCACCCAGAACAGATCCAGATGGTAACCTGCCCCTTTCTGGTTCAGACAACAAACACAAGGTCAAAAGTCATGCACAGTATGGACATGATCAGGAAATAGCAGAGCACGGCTGCACACAGGCAAACTTAAAACACAGCAAGCAGCCCTTATGTGGTTTGATCATATGAAAGCTGATTAATACAGAAGCACACGAGCACTTTGGTCCTGCCCTTGTGTGCCTATATATATAGTGATATTTAAATGGACTACAGTATGTCCAACAACAAAAATCTCCTCAGATGTGGAGTGGGTCCGTATTCCAATATCAATGTAGTATCTTGGATCAACACATGCCCAAACGAGCTTATAAGGCAGACTGTCAATTTCCATGTAAATAAGTGTAAGACCAAATATACAACTTATAGGAAAACATGAACAATATAATCTGTATGTCTTCATACTTGTAAATAAAACTAGCCTATACTTTGCCACTTAGTTCAATCTCTCATTGTCATCACACCAAAATAATCCAGGATTTTATTCTGCATTCTTAAAGGTGCACTGGGGTTATCAATCAAAGTATGAGCGAGCATTCAGAGCCAGAGCACGGGTGGAGAGAGTCACAGAGCTCGCCAAAGCATGCACTGCTACATCCTGCAAAAAAATCACATCCATCTGGGTGAAACACCAAGTTTTTAAGGAGTCCAAATGTTTTAAAGGGATAAGGGACACCTTTGAAATCAAAGAAATTACTGCCGCTTTGACTCTCTGAACATTTCAAGCAGTTGCTTTTTGAACTAAACTGTGTTCAGTCACTGCCGTGAAACATCTCTCACTCCCATGAGAAGAATGACAGCAATATTTAACTACAGTGTGAAGGTAGCCGGTGTCCTGCACAAGCTGCAGCATGTTGTGGGAAATGCATGAAAATCCTCACTTCGTATAAATCAAAGTTAGACATTGAAAACTTTTTTTTTCTGGTTGTTGAATTATTTCTCATGACAGTGAAAAGCTGCATAACATTCACACATTGCATTCTACAAAGTAAAGAAAGCATATTAAAGGATTTTACAGCAATTTTTTATGCAAGTTACGCTGCAAAATTATATACTGCACTAAATTCTGATCCATTTCTGAGAACAGCTTAATGTTGTAACACAGATCCATCAATCTGTAGAACAAGACCTGAACAGAAAGACTCCCACCCCTCCGCTGCCTCACTCACATACAGTACATCAACTATATAAGTATTGACACAGCAATGACATTTTGAAGACTTTCCTCACAAATGACCACATAACTTAGAATTAGACTTGCACCGATTGAACGGCAGTGCTCGGAATCGGGCTGGTTTTCACGTGATCGGCCATGACCTGCACACACACACACACACACACACACACACACACACGCACGTGCGCGCGCACTTAGTGGCGGGCACATCCTGAAGACCTGTGTGAATTTTCCACAGGAGATATTTTTACTTTTGTCTATTCAAGAAATTATCCATAAACGCTATACACCAAGAATTCTTATTTTATTTATCTATGTTTTTATTTATGTATGCCTTTTTTTACTTAATTTTTTGAATACTGTACCTGAAGTTATATTTGAGCAAAAAGGAAAATGTTTCTTAACCTGTGTCACTGTTTTTGTTTGTTTGTTTGAGATGATTATTGAAAAGCTGATTGTATCTTGGTTAAAATGTTCTAATAAAGGAAAGAGAGAAAATATTGCAATATCTTGTGTGCTGTAAAGTGGTTTGAAAAAAATTAAATCGGAATCGGCCATCCAAACACTCTGCAAATCGGAAATCAGTATCGGACCAAAAAATTGTAATTTGTGCAAGTCTACTTAGAATACACATTTTGTTAAGAACTTGTTTCCTCTTTACCTTCAGTTTGTGCTCCTTCCTGTTGACGATCACAGCAGTAATCTGCTGGTCCATGAAGACCAGTATGGTGACCAGCAGAGCAGGGAGAGCCGACGCCAGGTAAACCCACCAGGGGTTTCCTCCGAATGGGGGCACGAACCAGCCTCGGTTAGGACTTGTTGGCTGCGAGAGAGGAAGACAAGCTCTGGCACATTAGTCAACAAGACAAATAAGTGGCATTGGTGCTCAACACACTAGAGAGAATTTGTGTCATTTACGGTTTCTTTCAGCTCATAAACTATAAATTAATTTACATTTCTGCTATTTATTTTCAAACCCATCAGATTGATTCACATTCCATTTATTTGGTGGATGTTTTAGTCCAAAGTGACTTAAAATCTCTCTGCACAGAGCACTTTGGGGGCTCAGTGTGTTGCTCAAGTAATTTCAATATGTAGACAAAACAACTTTTCCACCACCTAAGATAATGTTGTCATTCCCTGCCTTTAAAAACAGCCACTGTCCCTCTCTTACCTGCTGGATAAGAGATATCCTACATTTTATAAGATTACATAGTGAGCTTTTTCAAAGAGTGGTGGTTGTGTATTTACTGTGATGTGGTACCACACATCTAACATATTGTTTGATTAATTGTTTGTTTGGTTGTTGTGTTTTTCGCTCTCCGAATTTCTGTGTACATGTTTTTTTTTTATTATTATTATTTCAGGGTATGTTTTTACTGTTCCTGTTTTTGTCTCTATCATTATAAATTCTCACTCTACAACAACTTAAACTTTGACAAACAATTGCTGGCTCTATACACACTTAAATTACTGTTTATTTAAATGGAGTCAAGTGGGTTTGGTGCTGGCGATTTTGGGGCTGTTCTGGTTACAGAAAAAGTATCTAACGTTTTATCCAAACTGTTACATTGTTTAGCCAACTAATAAAAAAGTTGTGAGCGTTCAGGGACCTGTAGTTCTTTGAGGTTGCAATTCCCTGCATGCTAACGTTAAAACACACTGTCAAAACATAGTCTAGTGGCACTGAGTAAAGTTAGCTCTGCTATGCGGTCACAAAACATGCATGGACTTTACTGAAACATGATGCTAGTCTATGACATCAAAGTGTCAATGGCTGTAGGGCACTCATATTATGGTAAGTTTAAAAAACCATCCCTATAACAAATGTGTCTCTCATGTGAGTTAAAAAAAAAAAAAAGCCTTCCCAGCATTTCCCCCTTGCTGACTCCGCCCTCATCACACCCCATTACTATGACTACACCTTGACTGTATCTATGAGCAGTTAGGAGGCAGGAGAGGGACTCACCTTGAATTCAGTTGGCACAATGAGTTTGGGAGTTTCAACTCCTACGAGCATGTCGACTCCACAGAAGATGAGGATGGCCAGGATGATGGCAAAGTCACTGATGAGTTTCCTCACCTGGGTGAAAGTTAACACAAACACTTGACAAAGTTGTTCTCCGTAAGCTGCTGTTCAAACATTTGGACACGTGATTCATTTCCCTGTCGGATGGAGTTCTCTTAGTGTGACTCACGGTGGTAGGGAAGAACTGGCTGGTCTTAAACTTCTTCAGGCACATGGAGCAGGTGTACGTGCCAAAGAACAGGATGAAGGACATGAGGGTGATGTCGGGGACAAAGTCACAGGACTTCCCCACCAGCTCTCCTTTGTACTTTAAGCACTCCGTCCTTGTGAGGGACGACCATGTGGCGTTTGCTGGCTACACAGGGAAAACAAACACCATCATGATAAGTCACGGGGGATCATCTGTAAACTCAAACTTTCATTAATGTCTCTATGTCCCTGTTTGATTTAGAATAATAATGTTTGGGAAAATACGTACCTCATAAATTTTCATAAACTTTATTTAATGCTACAACAATTTGTAAGACTGGTAACTTTGTCAAACTTTAATAAGGCCTTTGTTTCTTTCTTTCAGTCTATGACTTACATTTTCATCTTTATATGAGATGTTTGTATATATTTAAATATAACGTATGTTCTTGTCATCACATTTGATTAATGATGTCTAATTATTTCGAATTATTTTATAGATATATATAATACCTTTTTCGCTTATCCCAACTTTTCCCCCATATTGTTTTTCATGTTTTCTGTATTTTTATTGAACTGTTATCTGCTGATTGCTTAGTTTTTCTGCTCATTTTGACCGCTTCTTATGTTACGTTATTTTTTAATTTATCTATATTTCCCTTATTTGGTTATTCTTTGTTTTTCTCCTTACTTTACATTGAGGAGATTAGGGCTGCTACAGTATGAGATTTACAAGATACAATAACCGTCTCAGAAAATATCACGGTTTCACAGTACACAGTATTTCTCAATGATACACAATTTTAATAATTATCATTAACAATGAGCCTGAAAGGAATGAGAATAGAAGGTTTTTTGTTTGAAAAAAATACTTAATTACCGTAATTCAAACTTGAGTCCATATTTCATGGAAGTATATGAACAAAGTCTCCATTTGAAAGTGACTAAGAATCTTATATAATACCTGATCATTTTCATACCATGGTATGCGACCTGTGGCTTCCTGAGCTCTCCTGACACATTATATTTTATTATCTGAATTTTGCAGAAAAATTAAAAAGGTTATAATGAAACAGTTATAAATACTACTGAGCATCCCACCAAAGCTGTGACGGTGACACTGAGGCTGAGCAAAGCTGACTGATAACTGTCTCAGACTCGCAGTGTTTTGGAGTAAACAGAGATAAAGACGAGCCAACTGCAGGTCACAAAAACCTCAAATTGGAAACAATGTGCTTATCAGACTGTTCTATTTTCATTGTGACATTGTTGAACTGTCTTCTTTAATTTTGTCTTTATCTTGCCAGCTGTGGCTGGTATGTGATTTGTGACCCAATTCCCAGATGTCTTTCAAGACTGTCAAAAAATTCCAGCAGCATCCAGACTCTCAGTTTGAAACAATGCTTACAGTAATTAAAAAAAATATATAAACTACAGCACTGTTTATTACAGCTATGGTTAAGACAGCACACATTAGCATAGATGATAAACAGTGGTACAATGTGACTACTGTAAATAGGTGAAGTGTTTTCATTGTATGCTACTCTACACTGCTACTACACTACATTTATCGGACAATATTAGTTACTAGTTATGTTACTGATTCAGATTATTAAAGCAAAATATGAAATTATGATGCGTTATTATGGATTAATCTATCCAGCAGTATAATGACTAGCTGAACTTGTAACAGAGTATTTTAACATTAAGTAGTATTGCTACATTTACTTAACCACAATTTCTAAGTACTTAATCCACCACTGGTGATGAGATATCGCATTAACAACCAATAAGAATGCTTTTCTATTCAGTATGAATGTTGAAAAAAAAATGTCAAAGATGACTGAAATAATGTAAATCTCTTTCTTCGGCTATAAAAACAGGAAACACTTACCAGATCAGTGTTGTTCCAGATCCATTCTGAGGTACCTTCTAAAGGATCCTCAATGATGTCTGTAGTATTCTCTGCAAAAACATGACAAAACAAAATGCAAGTTTTTAACACTTCACATGCTGCATGAATCTTAGTTATGTTGTACTGTTTCTGTTCAGCTGCATTCAGGTGTAGTCTTGCTTTGAGTTAAATGCTCATGTGTTCGATGTAGCATGCATGTTTACTTAGCATATATCCAGCATGTTACTGTCCCAACACAAGTGTAGGTATCATGCTACCACACTTACATTAAGCATATAAACTAATCTCAGTGCCACCAGTGTAGTTTATTTCAAGACAATCCAGATGTAAAGAGATGGTGGTTAACACGCTGACTGTGAACCACCAAGTGCACATTCAAGTCCAGCTGGGGACCTTTGCTGCATCTCCCTCATTTCCAGTTAATGAAGGAAAATGCCCAAAAGACAAAATTAAGAGTGAAGATATTTCACTCTGGGCCAAAGCATTGATTCAAAAGACCAAACGACCGACTGACCAACATTTCCATCCATGAATCAAAACCACCACCCAAGAGTTTACCTGATTTGTCTGAATTACACCGGCCTGCTCACACATCAAAAGTTACATCTGTTTCCCGCTCCCTGGTATGTGCTGTGCTCTGCACAGAGTGGCATATATCTGTGTGTGTGTCTGTACATCTATTCTATATCACGAACCCATTTGAGTTTTAGACCATGAGAGTGAGGACATTTTTGGAAAGTGAAGACATTTTGTTCCCCCCTTCAGAACAAAGACTTGGTTTTAAGGTCCCAGTTAGTATAAAGTTTAGGTTTGGATAAAGGGGTAGGGAATGCATAATGTCAATGAGTGTCCTAATAAGTATAGTAACAGGGGATTAGCAGTAATTCAGGGTGGCCCCCCACTTCAACTCCCATCTTCCATCAGAAAACAAAATAAAAAGAGGCACCCTGTGTCTTTATAAAGCCTGACCAGCCTCACTTGTTCGCTTTCTGTTATGGTCACATATAGAAAAAAATTAGCGGTCATGCCACGCAAGACAAAGACAGGCTTACACTATATTAAGGCCCAAAGTTATGCATATTTAAGGGTGGGGCTGCTTGAATGACAGTCTATGAGTCAAAGCCACCCCTAGCTTGTCCACAGCTCCAGCGTCTTATACAAATGTAGTTGCTTTTGGCTCCAAAAAATCAAGATGGTGACGGCTGAAATGCCGAACGCAAGGCTTTAAACAACATTCCACATATCACTGAGTTGTCATGATAGCTACGTCCATTATTTATACAGCCTGACTAAAACTCAGCAGCCCACAATGCTGAAATTACTCTTCACAACCAAACGTTCCATGAGAGATGGCAAATCTTTAGTGCCAACATGATCACGTAAACCATTACAAACTTGTTTATAAGCCCTCCCCTTAACCCTTCTAATCAAATTTAACTAATTGATGTCCTCTTGGTTTACAAAATGCTGACGAAACCTAATCAACCTAATCAATATTGAAGTGTCATATTGGCATCCATGGGAAAAACCACACACTGCTTCAGCTAAACACCTGAAGGTTAGACAGCATCTCACCTAGAACAGCAGGGGCCATACAGAGGCAGTCATATTGTGTTACGTAGTCGATCCTGTAGTCTGAGTTGATGGGAAAGTGGTGAGCTAATTTGAGCATCTTTTTGAAGGCATCGTAGATGAAAATGAAGCTGATGAGACAGGAGAAGCCCTCCTCAGTGAACCGAGTGAAGTACTGAACCAAGAAGCTGGCGTCAGTGGCCACGAGCACCAGGCAGAAGAACGCAGACCACAGGCCGATCCACAGGCGGAACTCCAGGTAGTCAAATTCATTATCTCTGTATGAAGACAAACCAAAGCAAATATTCAGAACTAGTCAAAAAAATATATTTGATGCTTTATACGCTCAAGAGTGTTAGGGGCACAGCTTGGAATAAAGAATACAGTTGTTATGTTTTAAGCAGAACCAGTGATGTCATGAGAATAAAGCTATTTTGAGGAAAAAAGTCAATATTGTTTAAGCTGGAGTTTAAGCTTTTACATATAAATGAACGTCTGTTACATTCAAGCTCTTGCCAAATGAGTTCACATAATGCTGATTAAGCCTACTGCTGCCAGGGAAAGCTCTCTGTATTTCTCAGTATACCGGAGTTGTGGTGTCTGGTGTCTGTGGCAGCTTTCCAGGGCTGGCATACTGGAGTGATGTGATTTACATCAACCAGCAAGAGCGACTGAGCAGCAGTTGGGAGTATGACAGCAGCTATGGCAAAAAATCTGAAGTGGATGCTCCAGTTTTTAAAAAAACAAACAAAAAACTGAGGGCTAAGAGGAAGGTAAAACACCAAAAGAGAAAGTGATAGATGGCGGGGGCAAAACATGGATCGCGATTGGTGTAGCTTTTCCTCATTGAAGGCACTGAGAGACAAGAAGAAACTAAGAGCAGACACAGATGCCGTGTTACTGCTCTTGGATAGGTTGGTATTTGTAAAATACTAATACAGCAGCCATGTGCTGCTTGTAGTTCTCTCGAGAACCGTGCATCCAAACAACAACTTCTCCCTTTTGCCTTTGCTTTCCCTCTGCCATTATTTGTACCAGAAGAATTGAGGAGAACGCTCCTGGGGGCGGGGAAGATGCTGCAAGCTAACCTGCAGTCATACGTCATAAGCACACGTTGACAGTATTTGTGTAATTACTGTCACTGCCACAGGGGGGAGACAAAACTTTCCCATCTACATCTTTACAAAAAGGGATAGTTGTACTATCAAATCCATCATTTGCCATGAGGCAGTTGAGTCTCAACTTTAAAGATATAAAAAGACCCCGATACTCTGCATGATTTTCATGAAAGATAAATTTCTTAACAAAAAAAAGTTTGGAGCGTTTTGAACATCACCAATCAAAGTTTAATATGATGATAAGGTATGTTTCAAGCCCTGAATCATCTAGTAATTAGTAACTGGGCTTCTGAAAATGGAGATATACCTGCTGAAATTGAAGAGCAGCCGTTCAAAAACCAGAACAGGCCCGGTGCTGCTGAGGATGGTCAGAGGCTGGCCGGCCAGCAGACAGAAAACCCCACCGGCGATCGCTGTGCCCAGAAAGCTCTCCAACACACCCTGCACATATGGAGGGGAACAGTTCAGAACATAAATGGTAAACAATCTACAAACTGTTACACAGGTTTAAATCTCAGGCTGACCTGCATGTTTTCTGTAGCATCACCCAGCAGACCGCCAAAGGTGATGGCGTTTGTCACAGTTCCCAGGTAAATAAACAAAATGGCCGACAAAGCCTGAATGTGAATTGCGTCGTAGAAGTCACTGAGGAAGAAAGGTGCTTTTCTTTTGATGTCAAGTAGGAGACCACCACAAAACCTGAAACAGAAAAACAAACAGGGTTTTCCAAAAGTGGTGGAATGTAACTTCTGCTCATACACTTACTCAAGTACTGTACTTGTACTTAATGTTTAGGTTCAGGAAATTCTCCGACAACTTCAGCTGAATAAACTCTTTAAAAACCCTCTTAGATCAGCTGGAAAACACATCGTCACAAAGCACCATGAAAAGTTAACTCTCTAAAGATGAGTGATTCTCACAGGACAGCTGTGCCTCAAATATATGATGATATTACAGAACATTATTGTTGACTGAACTACCCAACAGTGTATAAAAGGGTTAAGATTAGCAGAACATAAACATCTACAGCAGTAAAACACAATAATGCACCAGTAAAATTAAGCTCCAACATCTTAGTATGTACTTAAAGTATTAGTATGCAGATCAAGAAAACTACAATATATGACTCTTTTTGGTTTACAAACATGACATACTTAACACTGAATCATTTGCACGGTGGCAAATGTTCCAAAAATATGAGGTACAAGACAACATCCATTCTCTTATAAAAACTATTATTTGAATATGTGTTTTAAATTATAGTTTCATACCTTCCAGTCTTCTGCAGCTCCTCCCCTACAGCGTGTCCCCCTCCTCCATGACCTCCATCATGAGGCATATCTCCATTCATCTGGGAATCCCCTCCTGCATACATGTTTTTCCTAAAAGACACAAAATACACACAGTGTTATTCAGTTTGGCAGACACTTCACCTCTGATTATCAGTGAAAACAGGTATCTGATGCAGGTCGTATATTCAAACACCTCAAATATCTACTAACGTTGACACAGCCTGCAGTTTTTGGCACTTCAGATGCCATGAAAATTAAGCTTTAAGTGTCAGCATGTTGTCACAACCTCTATTTTTGTTAGTCAATAACTAAAACATCAATGCTTTACCTAGTCACACCTCCTTCTAACATACAGTGACCCGGTAAAATCAAGAAATATTGTCCAGATATTCTACGAGCAACATTTAGGTAGCCTATAGCCTTTCTGAAAGGGGCATGAAGTGTCACCAAAATCTAGCCAGGGCCAGCAGTTTGTCAAACTAGCATCGCTTAGCCTGTTTGCTGAAGCACAAAGCAGGTTAGGACATCTTCATTGGGAAACACTGAAATAATCTGATGTTTGCTTGCTCGTTTGCATCCCATCTTGACCGTGTTACACTTCTTCCTAACTGGACATGATTTGAACGAGCGAGCGAACATCAGATTGCAACTAAAACATGCACTTCCAGTGGCAAAGCAAATCTGTATCCTTATATTGCATGGAGTTCAACAAGTAAACTTTGACTGGGAAAGTCGCAGCCTCAACCAGTGATTGTTGTCGTGTTCAACCAGCCGATATTGTCTGATATTAGCCAGGATACATACAAACTGCCCCACATGAAAGATGCTGCCTGGCTGCAACAATATCATATTTCACATATTTGTTAGCATGCTAGCTTTCCGTGTCCGTCACATAAGGCACTGCCCACATTCAGCACGAATATCACCTCGGCAGGCGATGGTCACTCGCCTGCATTCGCTCATGTGTGACCGTACCATAAAACTGCAGCTTTAACTAAAACCCACAGCTGCTCTTTCATAATTGAACACTGTGCTGTACAACTGGACGCGCTTCAGTGATTTTGCAACCACAGCACTTCTATAACATAATGTAGTCACTGCACACACAGCATTCACAGAGGGCACAGATCTTACATAATGCAGGATAGTCTTGCACTCTCTTTCATTTTATTTTTTTGTTCTTACATGTACTTCTGCATTGATAATTTGTGTTTCCTGTTGACAGACTAACTTTACAGTTTACTTTAAGTTGCTTCTAAGACATGATGTTGCACTACCCATCACTGGTTGTATTACAAGTAGGGCTGCCACAATAAGTCGACTAATTGATGACTAATCGACTATTAAAATAATCTGTGACTATTTTAGTAGTCAACTAATCGGTTTGAGTCATTTTTCATAGAAAAGTACTATAAAAGTACCCCAAAATACTCTCACTGCAGCTTCTTACGTTCAGATATTGGCAGCTTTACACACTCTCCCATGACAGTGAACTAAAACCCTTTGGCGTGAGTATGAAACAAGACATTAGATGACGTAATTTTTGGGTTTGTGCGAGACAGACCGACATTTTTTAACATTTTAACACATTTTTTGATGAAAAGAAAGAAATAATTGACAGATTAGTCGACAGTGAAAATAATCGTTAGTGGCAGCCCTAATTACAAGTCTTGTTCAAATATATGAGGTACCAGAATTACTGTAAACCAGAATATGTGTCAACTAAAGTGTGCATATCTTTACGCAGTGTTTCCTCTGTGTGTATGTGGAAGTAAGTTTAATAAAAACTGTAAAATCAGTCACAACAAGGAAATCTCTCAGGGGGTTACTGCCGGGCTACTGTCACTCTTTATAATCCTCCAGTTATTTATTTAATTTTTTTTTTTTTAAAGATATTTTTTAAGGCATTTTTAAGCCTTTAATTGATAGGACAGATGAGGGTGAAGGGGGAGAGAGGGACTGACATGCAGCAAAGGGCCACAGGCTGGAGTCGAACCCGGGCCGCAGCAACAGCCTTGTACATGGGGCGCCTGCTCTACCACTAAGCCACCAATGCCCCTATAATCCTCCAGTTATAAGAAGATCTTCCCCAGAAAGTGAAGTAATTTTCTCATTTTCGACAAGAGGACACTGCTGGAGGGGAAACACAGAGTGGAGACACAAACTAAGTGCTGCATGTGGACTCAACTCATCTACTACTCTCTCAAAGACAATGTCTGTGTTTCTTGTTTATTCAGCTGAGCCAAAGAAGCATCAGTAAGTTGGACTTCATATTAAACATGTTTATTGACCTTTTGTCAGAGGAGGGGAGGGATTTTGGAGGCTCTATCCTGATGGCCGGGTCCCATTCTCCAGGAGGAAGCACGATCACCTCATCCAGGAACTCATCGATACCAGCGAGCAGGTCTTGTCTGTCCTTGGCCTTATACGCAATGTCATGAAAGACCTGAACACAGACAGAGAGGGACGAAGCATTCAGGTGTGAAAGAGACCTGTCAAAGCGTGTGGTGTCACCTGGCTGCATACTCTAATATTGGATCTAGGGATTAATAAGTAGAGAAGAGAGAGAGATAAAACACATCTGCATTCTTGTCAATAAAATGTGAATGCTGGGATTTCAGAGTTTATGCAGTGTGTCTGTGCTTTTTAAGATATTTTAAAGATATTTTTAAACCAAATTTAAGACTGATTTTGGGACAAATCATCTTATTTAAACATTGCAGGTAAGCATAAAGGCAAGTAGTATATGTGTGGTGCCCTGCAGAGGGACGTGTTATGTAGGAATATGGTTATTAGAGTGAGTTAGGTTAATCTACATTTTGCCAACAGGTAAGTGTAAGGTGAAACTCAGTATGGCAGGTATAAACATTTGTAACATCAGACGTGGACTTTTACTCAGAGGAGCTGAACTCATTTTGACAAAAAGATTTTAAAAGATGGATAAAAATTAGATTAAATGATTATGGTGATTAAGACCTCACAAATCTAAATTCCAGACTATTTCATGAATTTTAAGGCATAAAATTTCTTAAAAAAAAACCCAAAACATTAATTTAAGACTTCTAAGGACCTGCAGACACCATGTTATGAATAAACTGTGTGTCTGAAAAATTCTCCAATGATGGCCAAAATACTAAAAGATACACAACCCCTATGTGTACTCTATATTGACAAATACAAACTAAAAATGTTGAAACAATAATCGTAAAGATAACGATTTATTCCCCTGTCGTACAACTTGAAGAATGCTCCTAGACCTAGTGACACATCTTTGCATGGTGCCTCTTCAGTACTTGGTTCAGAAATTGTAGAATGATTTTTACTTTTTTTTTCCCCACAGAGATATTATTACATTAACAAAGTAAACTTGAGTGCACAGATCCAAATAGGAGGAAAACACTGGTAAAACTAGTGGCAGGAAAAATACAAGAGCAGCGGACAACATAATCCAGTTCAATACAACAATACCATATACTACAGTCTAAATAATTACCACAGCCTGGAAAACAGGATCAGCAAAAATCTAACAATAATGGGTTCACAAACACAGTGGGGGTATTATGCTGGATCCCTCTTATATTGTCTGCTCTGTACTTTAGATTGGGAATAAACTAAAAATAACGGTAGAAATACTTTGAGTGAAAATGATGTTGCATCACATGAAAGATCTCATTTTGATGTGTTTATCAGAGTTTCATTGTCAACATTAAAAAACAAACAGATGATGCATGTTAATGGCAGTTTTACCTCATCTGACATCAGCGTGGCGATCGCTCTGCCAATCTCATGGTACGATTTGGCTTTACCTTTGGGTCCGAGCAAGATGAATAAAAACCTGAAAATGGAACAAATCATGTGTATTAATAACTTTGGTCTGTATTTTTCTGTGACAGATAAACTTATGATTGAAAGAAGAGTATAAACCGAAGATAAAAACAACTCACTGCATGAAATACAAGTTGTTTTTTTTTATTATAAGCATCCCTTTCATATTTACATCTCCTCAGGTGAGGTACTGAGTTAAGGTTAACGGCATCTTTATTTTATCTGTACAACAGCACAAACTATTTGCTCTCATAAGAAAGTGTCTGTGTTATTCATACCTGTCTAAGATAGATATATTTACTCCAAGCACAAAGATGTGTTATCATTTTAATATGACTGCAAGGAAGCTGCTGCATACCCCAGCCATTGATTCAAATACCTCACAAGTGCTTTCCAACGTATAACAATAAACCTAAAAGGGAGTTTACTATGAGTGTTGACATAATGGTGACGTATAAGATGTTTCACCGTAGCAGAGAAAATCCTGAAGGAAATTGTGACATTTATTAGTTCATCAGAACTGCTTGAAAAGTTTTCTCCAGAATTGCTTTATGGCTCCTTGGTTACAATAACACTGCAGAAAGCAGTTCAATGTCACTGCTGTAGCTTTATGACACTCATCAACAATCAGAGAACAAACAGGGTGACATATAAAAAAGGAAATGCTATTACAAATCATTTTTTGAGCTCTGCAATTGATTTACATTTGTGAATTTAAATAACAATGGTGTAGTAGATTTCTTTCTAATTTTAAAGTGAATGCAGGAAAAACATATTATATTTATAATATTAGCGTTTTCATAGAGTGCTCCAGAAATGAGTCCTAAAACCCAGAAATAAGTTGGCATTTTAGCACTCCTGGTTCCCTCATCTCATAATTAATAATAAGGACTTTGATCAACACAAGCTTAAGAGACTTCAGCGTTTTGTTCTACACACCAGTAGATACTCCTCTCGTGAATTTTGAAGCTTTCATGTATCTTAAAAAGGCGGTTGATAACAAGTGGCTACATGAGACTACAGAACGTCATCAGGGATGATTAGGGATGTTAAAGGGGAACACCACCTAAATTTAAAATTCCAATTACCAAGGAAACACCAAACAATATTTGTGAACATGAGCTACTCGCTCTACTCTCAAAGCCAGAAACCAAGGTAGTAGGTCTCAAACTTGTGATGTCATAGGGTATAAAGTCTGGAGCTGCTCCACAGACGATGACTGATTTTGTAGACGCACATGTTATATCCAAGAATGCAACGACAACGGCTCTGTGCTCACTGTGGTTTATTCACATCAGCGGCCATTCATTTGGTCTCAGTACCGAACACACTTTTTGGCAGTGACGTCATGCTGTCGTGACTCCAGGTACTGTGTCTCACACCTTGTATATTTTGCAGTGGGTTTTTTTTTGCAGATTTCTGTCAGTGATATGACACCTTAATATCTCTGTAAGGCAGCCAGAGTTGATGAATGAAAATTCTGGACTGATGGATCATCCTACATAAACTTTTATCCCCTATTTATGAATTCCTGGAGTTCAGACATGAATCTCAGCCACCTTGTGGGAACAGGAACCTCCGTTAAGGCTCCCAGCATCACAGCTTGCTGCAAACGAACAAACGCCACAAATGGAGCGTCCAGGAAGTCCACCTCCCCCACCAGCACGTTGGAGGCTTCAGCGTCTCTTGGCAACTTCTTCATGAACTTGTTCCTCAGCTAAAAAGTACAAAAGAGGAGAACAGGAGGAGACATTTAATGTTATGTTCACACCAGCAAGCCACCTATTACAGGGCACACTGAATGAAACAACCTATATCAAACAGGACAATCCCATCCAGCTTAAATACCAAACCAGGAGGCTGCCATGGTATCGGAGTAAGGAACAAGTTGTAACATAAGGTCTGTATTTCTTTCTGTCATGGCGATGGTGAGATGTGTAAAGATGGAAGTCAGACACCTGCTGAGCTTCAAAGGTTCAACATTTTACATTCATAAGGACAGTTTTCCAGCTGAAAGTAATGAACACACCAGCGTTTGTACGTGCTTTAGTCTCTGAACTTCTAATTAATGTCTGAGCTGACCTTTTTTCTTCAAAGGAAAGGATATCTTTTTTCCTTTTTACATTTCTGAATGTTTAGTTTCTGTTCTTGGTGAGAAAATTAACCTCTTGCTGTGGTGTTTAATCCATAATATAGGTTATTAACTTAAATGGAGCTCATGAAGCATCTTGTATTTGATGTTATGGTTTATCTGTATGCAGAAGTGTGTGTAAATGTTGTGTTGGATTTCGGTGCAAGATCTAGCTGATTAAAGAAGTTGCTATATACACTGTTTGTGCTCCATGTAATTAAGGCTTATGTGGCTTAAAAATGTCTCTTTGTACTTGTGTTTGCAATAAGAAATGGACTGAGAAAACAGATTCATGCTGACATAGGCAACAAAATTGCACTTAACAAAAACCTCAAACCTGTTAGCCAATGACAGTAACATATTTTCTTCAACAGCATTCATTTGGCATGTTGGCATTTGTTTTATTTACATATTAGTTTATCTCCTGTTTTATAAGATGTTCCATATGATAAAAAAGTGGCATGTTTATGAGCAGATATAGATCATTAATAAATAAAACATCAAAGACAAAGAGCCATAAACATCCAGATAAGATTGTCATGGAAAACTACTGTGTTATACATTAACTTCAGAACTGCAGAGAGCCGAGAGGAAACATTAACTAAGACAAAGCCAGTGACATTTTATGGGACATCTGTGCCCTGGATGACCACATGAAAGTATATTTTATATTTTTTCAGTTTAAGTAACAAACTACTTGATGAATCTACTGATCAATAAACCAAAAACCACAAATCAGGCCCCCATTAAACGAGACTGTTTGAGTATTACAAAGGTTTAAATTAAATGTTCTCCTCAATGCACAGCCCATTCACAGCTACTATCAGCAAGTGAGTTGTTATTGTACCGTCTTTAACTATATCAGTAAAGATTTCTTTACCCCAAATCATCATCACCTTCTCAGTTTAATGTGAGTATTTGCAAACTAACCATAACAAACATGAATGCTTTATGTTATATGTGGACGGACAACTAGTAGGACCGCCATGGAAAAAATCTGGGTTAAAAATCTCAGAGTTCATGATTTTTATGCTTTCAAATTAGCGGAAGGATTAGATGCACTTTTAAGGATTAAGCCTGTTGTCCAACATATTCAGAAATCCTAATGTCAAATACGGGCCGTCATCCAGCTGACGCAAAGCTGCCTGAGGAGCCAAAAACAATGGCATAACTTGTTATCTAAACAGACTGGCCCATTCAGGTAAATATTATGAGACTGAGATGTTATTTTGGACTCTACTGTAGTTGGTTAGGTAATATTTAAGCATTCTATGTCACAGGGATGAATTAAAAAGTTTCAGGTGTAAATTTACCTGAGGATAGACGTTATAATTTATGATATATATATCTACATATTTCTCCTCCATTCACTCACCACTGATACACTGTCCAATGCTTCTACAACCACATGAACATGCACAATGGATTGTTCTGCATTATATGACAGATTAAAGATGCCATCAGAGATGTACAACGTGATTATTTTCATCCTTAATTCTGTACCAACACCTGAGGACAATCTATTAACTGCTGTACTAACAAGATCTTCGGCTCTACCCGTCGAGATAAACACGTGGAAATCCTATGATTTCATTATGGCTGTTTGATATATCACTTTTTTTCGCCATACAAAGGGAGCAGTAACAATAAAACAGTATAGCGAGGTGGTAAAGAACAGCAGCCCGCAGTTTTACTTTAGTTTTGGCTGACTGACTAATTAAATCAGTTTTGCTTCTGTTGTTTTGTTAGGTTTTATTTATAGTGTTTGGACATTTTTCTTGAAAAGAAACGTGATATCCTGATTTCAACAGCGATGGAAGTTGCCAGATAAAGTTCTATTCTTTAACTATATACACTTTATATGATAGCAGTAAATTAATCACTAGTCCAGAGAGCGATCTGATAAGTTTTAAGATACCAAACTGAGCAAGAGTGCCAGGTGATGTTAAATGTGGCTTTAAAACCAGCTGTGCCAGGATTTAAATTGGATTAGATCACAAACACTCAAGTTTTCCACCAGTAAGTGAATTAAGAAATTAATTATTAATAAAGAAACGGACTTGTTTCTTTATCCTCTCTGGTACCAACCAACTGTAAGGAGAAAAACAACAGGAACACAGCAAGTAAAGAACAAAATGTCTGTCTGTCTATCACTTGTCATCATGCCCGCCAAACCCAGATCATGCACTGGCAGGATCGCTGCCATCAACCTCTGAGGACTGAAATCCCATAAACCTGTGACTTTCCACTGGCAAGATCCAAACAGATCCCATCAGAGGCTGTTGAGCCATGTTGGCAAGAGGTCCGTCTGTAAATGATTGAGTCGAGAGGTTGAACCTGCGTAAGTGAGTGCACACCCTGATCTCAGTCTGATCACTGCTAATCCACATCACACCGCCTTGATAAACTACGTATACCTGAATCTGTTCCTGTCACACCTGAAAAAATTCAGTTTTCACAGACGTGAAATCTACTTGAATGACATTTCTTTGTTTTTTATGTTGTGGTACTGCTCATTGCTGCCTCCCTCGTAAAGGGTCAATTCACCCAAATTCCACAAATTAAGAAAAAAAAACTTAATTAATTACCTAAAGTGGTATGTAGTCATGGAGACAGTTTCAGATTTTTGCCTCTATCGTAGCCGGTCAACAGTTTCCATAGAGGCTATTTTATAGTTAAAACAAGTAGTAGCTCCAATAAAAACTGGTTGTAGTTTCCTTTGTCAATTATTGAGCATTATTTCTACACGTTGTTGTTGAATGTTTTTAAAGGCTAAGTTGTCAATTCTTTGAAGACCACAAGCTTAATGCCATTTGCTTCATTTATGTAGAGGTGGTGGGAGATACTGCAGAGATGGAATTTTCAAAACTAAAACTATCTACATGGCTAAATACCAGCAGAGGCATGTGACACAAAATTTGTGAGTGGCCATTTAAAAGTCTAAACCACTGCAGTTTTCATAGAAATAACAGAAGTTAAAAATGAATATATGTCTCTTCGGCTTTTGTATACTAAAATATCAAAGATAGATTAGATCTAATACACACATGCTGGCCTTCTAGACAGTCCAACATCATCTTTTTTTTTTTGATTGGCCTCTGAAAACTTTACAGTGGTTTCTTCTTTCCGTATAGGCTATCGCTTACTTATTCAGTCTCTCTTTCAAACTTGGTGCAGACTAATTTGGATCAATGTTTGAGTAGTGCTTAGGTGGAGATGAACGGTATTTTGTGTCACTGCATTTTGCTAGTTAAGGGGCTAAAATTAGCATGTTTACCCGGTTGTTGTGTTTCCATCAATGCCGATCAGAGCCAGAGTCAATTAATACGCATGACTACTGCAGAGTCATTTGACCCAGGTGTAAATGCTGATTGATACCTTTCCCATTACATTAAAAGAGCACGTTAGCAGGTGTTAGTTGGTTTTTTTGTGCAGTGGAAAATGGGTTTAGTTATCAGACAAGAGGCAGTGTGGAAATGATCACTGCATATCAGCCCACAGAGAAAACATCAGAGGGGTATTTACAGGCTGGGTGGGTGTGGAGGACTTTCAGTTTAGGAGATGTGCTTCCTGTCCAGTTGTCTATCTGTCCCAAAGGAGGACTTACTGGGTCGGTCTGACCTAATTCTCTTCTCCCAGAGGCCTGGTCTGGGATGGGACCATATGAACAAATGGCTGCTGTGAACTCTGGTAATCTAACTACGCCACTATCAGAATCAGAATCAGTGGAGCTTACAGCGTGATATAACATTCAGAAAAACACCAAGACAAACGGCATGTAACTCTGTAAAAACAGCAGCTTTACGCAAATGAATGTGAAATATAAATTAATTTGTTCTGCTACTAATAATATTTTCAAAATAATAATTTCTGACTTGAAAATGAAACAGGAATTGAGTATTTAATGCTGAACAAGGCTATTAACAAGCACTGCTAAAATAATTTGTGCATTTATCTGAGCAGAAGTGTTTCAGCATTGCTTACGGAGTGAGAACATTTCTGCAGTGTCTCTTCTGGGTGTGACAGATAATCTAAGTGTACTATAAAATTGTGTGAAAGTGGACGTGTGTGTTCGGATAGTTTCTAATATAACTTGATTACTGACTGATTACTCATTTCTCTTTGTTATTCATTGTACCAAAAATTCTTGGCCTAAGCGTCATATTCACTATAACAGAATCTCCCCACTGACCATTAAAGGAAAAGTTTATTCACATTTTCAACAGCCTTGCCATAAACTGCTCAGCAGAGTAGAGATGTTACATAAGAAACTTGAATACAGTTTTACAGATGTGGTGTGGCAGGTTCAGAGCAGCCGCAGAAGGCCAGGTGGTTGGAACAATGTACTTCAGACTGTGAGTGCAATGACATGGACATGAATAACCTGTTTATGAGGCTTATTCTGCTTATGATCATATTCGGGATATGGAGAGTAATCAGGTTATTTATATTCCCCAATTACATCCTTGTTTCTTCCAGAGTACTCCAGCTAACATATGCAGGTTTCTCATAAACGAAACATGGTGTCTACATGCTCAAACACAAACAGAATACTCCAAAAACCCGATCATAAACGGGTCATTCATGACATCTCCATTCTGAGTTATCTCTATTCTGAACCAGCAGTCACAGTCTGCTCTGATTTGTTTCTGCATCCCTGCAGTGAAGGAAGCTACATCACGCTAACATGTTAGCTTTGCAATGCAACCCCGAGACTGCAGATGAGCAGTAGTTGAAAGGCATTTGCTTGAGACAAACATCATTTCAAGTAGGCTTTTCGATATATGATTGATGCTTCTCACTCTAACTGTTCCTCTTCTGCACATGACTGGACCGATGCACCACTTTGCTTTTGATTTTACTCTGGAAGAAAACTTGCCAGATAAGCTGGAAAGGCCCAGTTTTATATCTACAGTACTTTCTTTAACATCGTTGTTAATGAGCCAAAAAAATTACTTGATTGGCAACTTACTAAGTTAAAAAAAATTAGATTTTTTTTTGTCACAATCTGGATAACTTACTGGTTTATCTGACATGTATCTGACTCCTACAAAAATACTTGTAGAGATTTTTTTTTAGACCTAAATCTTATAGAAAAACGTAACTTGATAAAACTATTCATACAATATTTGCTTTGTGTTTTTGACTTGTAAAACAAATTGACCTTCAGAAGCCCATCAGCTCCATATCCCATGTCATAAAACAGAGAATGGCTTTTAATATGGAGTGATGTTATAGCCTTAGATTTAATTCCATTTACATTATTTTGTCTCTGGTGTTCATTTTATTATTATATTTATTCTATTGACTTTTATTTATGATTTTAACATATTATTGTTTTAATTTTTAGTCTTGTAAAATATTCTTTATTGTTGTTGTTGTTTTCTCTTTTTTTGAGCTGCATGTTTGTATGAAAGGGGCCATATAATTAAATAAATTAAGGTTGAAATAAAAAATGTTCAAGCATTGCTCAGTTTAACTGATTAATCGCTGGTGACAGGGGTGCAAAACACTACAGCAAAAACAAACAAACAAAAAAAAATAGAGAGACAAAATCAACATAAATAAAAATAGATTTCCACTGATGACTCACCTGGTCTTTTTCCGGTTTGTCAGAAATGTCGTTCAGGCTGCTAGAGGTCAGGTTCCGGTGAGTTGTGGTGGGACTATCTATAAGAACACATTAAGGCTGTGTGGTTAGATCGGCTTCAACTTCACCAGGATCTAAGAAATTAAGGAGGGGGAAAAAGGATGACAGACACCCAAGAAAAGACAGTGGCCCAGATAGTTTGCTCCCCATGCAGCACCGAAAAGAATAACAAGAAAATAGTGATCAAAAGCATGAACAGATCTCAGCCACCAATAACCTTCAATAAAGGCTGGAGCACAACAGAGGACAAATTTCTTAATACTCTACGATCACTAGTCAAGCAAACTTAAAGTCTGAAAATTTAAAAATTAACTAGACTAAAGCTGTTCTATTAAAGGTTAGACGTCAGCAATTTCCAGTCTGTATTGCAGAAAATATTGGGATGGTTTACATTCTGCATGTAATCACGCAGTTCAAAGTACAGCCATCTTGAATACTTGAACCCTACCAACTATTAGTACAACACTGCATTTCAAATGTGCATGTTCAATGGTTTCTGATACAGAATTTAATGCACTACATTGCCAAAACTAGCTCAAACACAACTGGTGCATCCACCCCTACTCTGTGAAAATTCAAGAGCTTTCCTGTTAGAATATCTGATTATCTTAATGTCTATCTTTCACATCAAAGTCTAAGTGCTTTCTTCATGTGAGGCAGGTGAACAGCAGACTGTGATTGACGCACTGCTGACTTTTGGTTTCAGCTCGTCAACTCCAGCATCAGAGATCTGACAGCAGAACGTGACCTTACTGCAGCCCCGGAGCTGTCAAGAAGTACGGGACGTTATCCAGAGAGGTGCAAATCTCAATGAGAGCAAATTCTGATGCCACTGTAGCCTTTCATGAATCTGCCCCCTGAGGATTGTGGGTAATAACTTGCTTGTCAGTATGATGCAGCCAGCATATATGATGACATTGTAGTACTTTTATTGACTACATACAGAAATAAAAGGGGGAAAACAAATACATCTAAAGGGAAATCATCAAATCTTAGCTAAATATAGCTGTTACGTTTTGGAGGGGGGAAAAAACTAAAACTGAAAGGAATGAAGAACTATTTAATTACACTATTATATAAAGCACATACAGATGGGTACTGCCACTGCGTTCAACACACTAAGTCTGAATGACAGGTGAAATTTTACACTACAGGTCATGACTACGTTCAAACTGCAGCTGAAAGTTTTCCAGTTCTGTTTTCACTCACATGTGACACAAATACTGCACAGTGATATTTCCCAATTCCTGTCTGAGTCACATGGCACGACTTTATCCTACAAACTGAGAACTGAGGCATCTGACCAAAAAGTATAATTTTGGTGTCTTGGCAGATTGGTTTGGTGTAACTTAAATTCATAAGGTGTGCAATTGTTTAATAAGCAAAATACATCTAAAAATATTTCCTTTCTTGACATTTTGTGAGTTTATTTTCTTTATTCATGATTTAAAAAGCTAAAAGAGCTTGCGGAATATAGCTAACTTGGCACTTGAACACATCTTCCAGCTGAGGACAAAAGTTAAGGGCGAATATATTGGAAACCAGCAAATGTTGTGCTGACAGTGGCCAGTTGTAAAATTTACACATTTTTTTTTTGTTTTTTAAAGATGCCTCAGTTTGGTCTAAATATTGTTCAAATATAAACTCTTTGGCCGAGATTCGAAAGTGATAGGTGGTCTGCAGTGTGAACGTAGACTGGGTCCAATGAACTTACTAAGCCAGTCCATGCTGGTACTCCTTTGGGTCTGCAAGTCCTCCATTGACACGCGAGTCGACAGGCAAGTCATAGAGGTCTCAAGAGGACTACGAGCTTTTAGTAGCAGCAGCAGGTTATCAAACCAAATCCAGAGAAGCAGAAAAGGAGGAAAAAGAGATGATAGACAAGCCCATTGAGCCAAAGCATGAGATTTGTTAGGAGAATACAATCAAGTGGTTAAAAGGTATGTCATTTTTATCTGTATTTTTACAAGCTGTGCAGAGGAGTAAGGTAAGAGGAGTGGCATTATTAACTCAGGAGACCAGGGGTCAATGGACAGGAAAAGTTTGGCAGGTCTCAAAATGAATTTTAATAAGGATGTTGTTTGTTTTCACAAGAATGTACTTTATCCTTGTGAAGTTGTTATCAATTAATGATTATCAGTAAAGCTTTCTATCTCAGAACTGTGATGTTGATTAGAGGCTCTGCCTTTTATGTGATGAGTTTCCATTTGAACACAAAGCCGATCATTAAGAGAGAGCGCTTTTTTTTTTTTTTTTTGATAGAGTCATAAACCGGTTTCATAAATCTGATAGCAGGTAATAAATAACTTCACTTTCCAAAGACCCATGGCTGGTAACAGATTAATTACATTGTCAACACAGTGAAACGTCTAGTTACTCAATGTGAGAGAGAGAGAGAGCACTCATACACGTGTTGTTAACATCAGTTAGACATCAGCATGTTTCAGGGCTGTCACTTTGCTTTAAATTTCGATTCTTTAGAGACTAAAGCCCTACTCACACGGGACTAGCTTTACCAGGAAACGTCATAAGATAACAGAGAAACACTGCACAGCACCATTAGCAGAGATGTACAGCGATAACCTTATATAAAATGTGGGTTAAACAAAAAGAACCAGTTCAGCCACACATTTATACTTCATTCATCTCACCATCTTTCAACATTTTCCTGTTTTAATGGATTTGAGCTTGCTTTTTCTGCAAACTGTTCTCCACGCTGTATAACAAGAGAAGCCTCCTGAACCCAAAATGCTGTCGAAACTTTCATTAATATTTGCCAACACAGCCCTCCATAAGTCTCAATTGGGAATGAGGCAGGGAGAAAAACAAAAAACTCAAATACTACTCCAAATCACAGAGATGCTGATTTTCTGATTTACACGGGACTACAACTATCACATGACCTCTATGTTTGGCAAAATGTGGGAGGGAAGGTGCAATAGGGTTTCTACTTGACAGATAACGGACATGGCAGATTTGCATCGCATAGGTGTCCACCAAAACGTCTTACACTAGCTGACAATGCCAGGCGCTCCTCAGGAAAACTGGGAGCGCCTTGGAGGTGCAGTGTTTTTCCATCTGCGATGCTATGGCTGCATCTGGTTGGTGTGATACAGAATATCCATGGAAGTAAAAATGTCAGCACAAGGAAGCAATCGGATGTCTGAGTAAAAAATAACAGCGACAAGCGCAGTGTGTACCCAAGGCTGAATAATTTTCAACTCTCAGCGCTCAGAAAAAAATGACAAATGTGCAGTGCTCAGCGCAGAATAAAGGCTCAGTGCCACATCGCGCTGCTGGCGTTTGTAGCATAGCATAAATACGCAGTGCTCCCATTGCCAAGAGTTAAAAGGGAAAAACATTTTGGTGGGCACTGCCCCTCCCAGAGGACCCCCACAATTATTACAAATTACTAGAGGTAATCCCCAGGTAAAACTAGTGTCATGTGAATAGGGCTCAATTCAATATTCTATTTGCTGCTGTTTAACAAAGTTTAACAAGGTTTTTACTTCCAGTTCTGTGCTGCTGTCAGAAGAAAATATTCATTAGTTGCTCAATTTCATTAACAAAGGATTTTGCAACAGAATGAATTTCAATGAGCCTTACATGCATAACACAGCAGATAGATAATCCATTTCATACAGCCAGTTAAGCCTTTTTTTTATTGTTTTATCACTTATTTGTGTACTTTTTGCATGACTTGGAACTCAGTTTTGTCTTTGTGATAGTTTGTCTTGGATAACTTTCAGTGAAGCAAAGTGACAGCCCACCCTGTGTGAGGAAAAGAAGAGTTACATTCTACTGTAAATAAAATGAATTCTCAAAAATGTCAACAAAATTAATTAAGTGAGAATCAAATGAATATATATCAGCTACTGCAGCGATTCTGACCTCTTTAAATGCTACTCTCTACTAGTCATATCCTATCAATTACTGGTCAGTTTTACGATCTGCCACAGCCTTGGACTTTTCTCACCTAGTGTCATAAATAAATGCAATAAATTTTATTCTACAGTGTTGAAATTTACAGCTAAAGTTAATTTGATATTAGCTCTACTTGTTCTTACAGCGGCAGATCAATTAAGTCTAATGCATCTATGAATGCAGTTTGTACAGGATTTGACAGTGAGTACTTTAAAAGTGCTGTTAGAGTGACATCACAAAATGTTTGTGATGAATATGCAAAAGACATCTACAAACTTTAGTTTCATTAATTCAATGACAGGTTTAGTGAGCAAGTAACATTACTATAGTAGCACAGATGTTAATATTTAAAAAATATAGCATAAGGCCCAAAATTTCTGATAAGGTCTTCAATAAATAAAAGTTTTTCAGCATCTACTGAGGAGAGCTGGTACTTATTTAGGACTCTCAAGTGCCACATTAGTGGGTTCATGCAGAGGAGGGCAGCAGTGTGTCCTTTATCACACACTATGACAGTCCTCACTACCGTCACTACACACCTCAGGCCCTAAATTGAAGCGATTTCAAAAAAAAAATAAAATCTATATTAAACCTGTACTGCAGGTATGTACCGCTAAATTTATTATAAAGTAAAATAGCTGATGTTTTTTTTTTACATCGTTAAAAAAAAAAGAAGACTGCACCAAACTGGCATCAGTATTACCGTTTTCCGGGTTGGAAAACAGCCTACTTGCACTGGAGACCGTCTTGCCAATGTCAGCCAGTGAGCGCAGGTTGGACTTCTTGGTCTGGTGACGATGTTTCCGTAGCAACGTGTACATCACTTTGTCCTTCAGTTCTGGTTTCAGCTGGCCGATCTCTATCTGGTTGTCGGTGATCATCTCTGAAGATGCAGAGAAAGAGGGGGAGGGAAGGAAAGATGATTTCAGTGTTATTCTGGAGAGAAGAAAATTTGGCAACTTGAGAGTTTAACCATACTGAATTTAATAAAAGGACAAACTACACTGTTACACCCAAAAACAACCTGAATCCAAACAGATGTCTTACAGTTTCTTATTTTGTTGGACCAACAGTTAAAATCCCCTATTTACTCATATAAAATGGCATTAATTTGGAAAAGAAAAGCCAGCAAAGCATCAATGTCAGCATGTTGCAACTATTAAATGCTCGGTATTTTTACTTTACATGCAACATAAGCATATAAAGAATTTATCAGAATTGATATTAATAATTTTTTTAATACTTAACTCCATGGTTAAATGAATTATTCAAGAAATTTGAGACAAAAACAGCCAAAGTTCAGAGGGCCGACTACACTAAACAATTAGAAAAACAAATGAACAGATACCATAAAAAAATATGCATGTTGCCCAAAATTAAATTCTGCTATTCTTTAAATTGTGTTTTTATTTTGGGTCTATTTTTTCCCTTCATGCAGCATTTTACCCAATAGCCTTAATTTAGCAACAACATCTCTCAAAGCAAATAACTGAGTCATGATATAAAGTCTCTTCATAGTTGTAAGGACTCAATTAGTGCCACCCAGACTGTACTGTAATGCTCCTGTATGAAAGTCTATTCATGGCATCATGAAACAGCTCAATCAAAAGGTCCTGCCTATTTTTAAAAAGAAGGTCAGAAGCCTGAATGCTGACAGATAGCAGCCTCGGGGAGTTTCTCTTCTTGTGTAGGGGCATTGCTGTTAATGGCCCATCAGTCAAGTCTGTTGGCCTCAAAGCAAGAGGCCCAGCTCCGCTCAGCTTCTACAGTCCACACAGCGCACTCAATTACTTCACATTAATCACTCTAAGTGATAACTCTTCCCCCTGCTCCCTCAAGCAGACAAAAACGAAGGGGTCCTCAAATTAGGACGTTTTTGTGTGACCATTTGCAAACTACTATTTGAGTCCCTCTGTGTACTAACATAAAGTACAGTGCAGGCTGGACTTGACTTGGGGCTCTGAACTTTTGCTACTCTTAAAGCAAAGAAGAGGAAGGAAGGAAACCTCTGAGCCCCTGTGTGTGATGTGCAACAATCCATAAACCTGCACGCAACACTACAGAGCAGCTCTGCATATACTGTACATCACCGAGCAGATCAAATCAAACTGGCAGACGGGTTCTCAGCTGACCTTCATCAGTGTCACTGTAACAATAAAATAAATGTATACACATTAAAAACACGTAGAAAATACAGTATAGTTGTAACACTAATTGAACACTACGTGATTATGACATTAAAACTAAATCTTTCTGAGAACCTAATGGCGACCAGACGGTTTCTTTTTAACAATCTAAGAACAAAATGTTTATCTGAGTGTATCTTGTAATTGATGTATTTGTCAATGGCCTTGAATTGTTTTACATAATTTCTGCTCCTGGGAAGTAACGCATTATTAAGGCTGTTTATGCGATTATGTTTAGGCACTTGGTTGAGAAAGGGAAAACATCATGACCATGTTAAAGGTCCATCGGAAGGATTTAGAAGGGTGTACTGGCAGAAATGGGATCTAAAATAATAATTCATTATGTTCTTTTTACTGTATAATGACCTGAAAACAAGGATCATTGTGTTTTCATTACCTTAGAATAAGCCTTTTATTTCTACATTGAAAGCAGGTCTTTGTCCACAGCGTTTGCTTGTTGCACTGCCATGTTTCTACAGTAGCCCAGAACGGTCAAACCACCACAAAAAACTCACTCTAGATAGGGCCCCTTGCGTTTTGTATTGGCCACTGTTGTTAGCAGAGCACACATTAGCAGGTGTGCTCCCCAACCAGCCGAACCGTGTTGAAGAAACACCACCGTTTTAAACCACCAGATCTGTTTGTTTTCGAGGAGAAGAAACCCCTGCAGATAATATGGCTACCAGTAAAAACCTCTTGAACCATGAACTCTGAAGGAATTCTTACTAGGAGAAGTTTCAGCTGGCTGCAGTCTGTAATCCTCACTGCTAGATGCAACTAAATCCCCCTAAATCTTACACACTATTCCTTAAGGTACTGTACTGCTGAGCTCTGGGTAAGGTCAGCTGAATTAACATTTGGTTATGGTTAAAAGGACACCCCACAGATTTAACATGGCAAAATTAATTTGGTAGTCATGGGAAGTAATGGGAAGTAATAGTCTATGTAAACTGTTTTAAATGACCTCTGTGGCTCTGGTAGACTTTGCCAAGTCTGACAAAACTTAAGTAATTTCAGCTTGGGTTTAAAGAGGACAAATTAATAACAGACAGCCTGTGTTACAAAATGATGACGTAGAGTTTGAAAGACAAATGAAGCAGGGAAAGTCTAATGACAGTGCTCTCTATCAAGGTGCATTATGGGAAGTTTAGGATCCAGGGGGTTTGGAGTTTTTTGTTTTTAAATTGGTCTCTTTCAAGTTCCAAACTTTATAGAAGTGCAGCTAAAAAGTGTAAAAATCATTTGCTTCACCCAAAAAACGAATAACTTTTTACAGCATATACCAATGACAAAGCACATCTTACCATGTACCAAACATGAACATAACCTGGGTGGCATCATTACATTTCCTCCAAAAACACACTTGCTAATCAAAATAATCTACAGCCAAATTTAACGCAATTTATCTTGCTGCAGATGTAAGTTGTCTAATGACCTGCAGCCAACTTACCAACAACCTGAGGTAGAGTGGAAGCTTCCATGTCCAGCATGATGGTGCCTTTCTCTATGCACGTCCGCAGCTCAAAAAGGCTGTGTAAGGACAGCGTGGCCACGTGGGGTTTACTCCAGCGTTCACCTCCTTTTTCCACCTTCTCCTCAAACTTGATCCACCTGGAGGCATGTAAAAGGGAGGAAAAGACTGGTTGAACTGGTTGACAATATTAATATATTATATGCCATAATCTTGTTAGTACTTAGCAGTGCAATTCTACTTAGCAAAGACATATAAATAATAAAATAAACTGAAGATATTTCTAAATCATAAAAAGCATCTTGTGTCTTGTGTATTGAGTTGTGACACACGAGCAGGTTAAAAAGAGTTGATGCCAATTTACCTGGAAACTCGCCACCTTTCAAATTAAATATGACAACATGTAAGCAATGCACATAATGTATGTCATCTTTGTCCATATACAGTTGAGGTTTTGCAGCTGCATAGCAACCATTGAAAAGAAAGAGCAGAGGGCATCTGAAAATGATCTTGTGTGGGTAAGGATTATATGTATGTGGCACCCAGCGGTCGAAAAGAGATGTGGAAAATAATCGTGTTACTGAGAACAGGCGTGATACATTGTCAAATGTTTATACATTCAAAGGGAATTCAATTCTTGCTTGTCTTTATGGTTAAGGTTAATTCAGAAGCAGTATTATAATTTCTGTTTTCCTCATGTATTTATTTAATCAATCCCCCTCCCCTTAGTGTCAGGGAGATGAGAAACTGAACTGGTACTGAGAAGTTGTTTCTATACCAGGGTTTTATTTGCCCAGTTTTGGCTGCCAAAACTGCACTTGGCGGACAGCCAGTACTACCCAGCACTTGTGAGATCTTTTATTCATTTTGAGTCCACTGAGTGCACTTGGTGAGACACTGGACCGAGTCTTAATCTCTGCAGCTATTTGCAGAATAACAAGTTTGACATTAAAGATGCAGGATTGATTTATTTCACCTTTGTAAGCAATATATCCACATAATGTGAGTAGCAGCCTCGTTTTTAAAGGTTCTGGATCTGTAGACCTCTTTTAACCTCTTTAACCCTGCTGATCCTCTTGTATTTATTTCTAACTTGTTTAATTTTATTGTGGTGCTTGAGGTGAAACTCTTGGCTGCAGAAAAACTGCTGCAGTGAACTTATTTCACCATCACTTATTACCCATCACCCTATTTGGTTGAGAAACTGTCTTGTTTTATGCCTTATTTAATTTTTTTCCTTATTATTTAAATAGTAACACTGAAACACAGTTTTGTTCTCCCTGTATGGTGAATAATGTATATTATGAGAATAAAAATCAATTCTCCCTCATACCTTGAAAAACAATGCAAAGACAAAAGTTGGTCAGTTATTGATAATGAGGTTTTTTCCAGACGGTTGTCATAGTCAATAATTCTCAAGACCACAGTCTCAAACGCCATAATACTCTTGCATTACATTTGCATTTTTAATGACGCTTATTTTGTCCAATCCAGGTTGAACTTATACTTGCACACTTTAATTTTGACATAATGACTCAGTTAAAGGCCACCTGTGCTAATTCTTCACCAATCTAGTATCAATTCGCTGTTTGCAACACAAGCTGGACAAACGTATCAAAACTTAGCCTTAAAAAGTTTTCTTGAGTGAGTAGAAGCACTTTTTAAGTATACTGAAAGACTTTGACAGCAGAGTTCTTCTCACGAGTTCTTCTGCAAATTATTCAACCAACAGTGAACCAAAATGTAACTTCTATCTGCAGCACAATTGGTCAGAGGTTAGGATAACTCATTTGGAGCCTCAAACAGCAGCCTAGGGATCCAGTTTCCCCCTGAGAGAGCTTCACTCATCCAACACTAATGATATATATAAACAATCAGCCCATTTCTATCCCATCCCATCCCACTAGTGGGCCACACAGGAGAAACCTGTGAAACCTCGTGAGCTCGCTTTTTTACCCTGCTTCAAATTCAATCCACACAGCTAATTCCCTGATGTTAGAAGAACTGATTTTAGACTGACAACTAGCTAAAGTTTACAAATGTTTGTTCAGTTATTTGGCTCTGGGCTGGCTATTAAAAACTATTGTAAGCACTGAGGTAAAAGTTTTTGAGGTGAATTTTAAGAAAATAATTTTTACAAGAGCAAGAATTCGGTTTGTTACTCGTTTTGAATGATTAAGTGAAAGGCAATGAAGAACATCATTATTACTGTAAAATCAGCAATGCACACGGGAACTTTGAGAGGAAGTCTGAGATTGAAGTCCTTACCTGGCCGTCTCCTTCCACTCCATCTCCTGTCCATCCACCGACAGCAGCTCATCCAACTCAGTGAAGAGTTGGGGGGGCGATGGGCCATCATCCTCCTCACCGAGGATGAAGCGGATCCTCTCGGCTGCTGGCGAGACTGCGGAGAGAGGAAAAATACTTCGGTTCATAGGCTGACAATGGTGCCCATTGGGCAAAGGTTTGGGCACCGGCTTCCCCTCCTCAGCTGGACACTTCCCATTGACCTCAGGAGGAGGTGGAGGTGGTGGGATTTTCACCATGACCTCCTCTCCTTTCTCTTCTATGTCATCTTCCTTTTCCTCTTTCTCCTCTTGGTTATTGTTGTTGTTGGACATCTTTAAAAACTCAGTGCCCCCCCCTTTACTCTCCAAATCAGCTGACCCAGGGTTTGCTCCTCAGATGGAGAGCTACACAAGCTCATCAGAGTCGCAAAGCAGCAGCTAAACCCTCATTAAAGTCTCGGGTGGAAGTGACAGCCGCTCTCAGCTGCCTGCTCCAGCACTTTGTGGACCAGGTAGGAGGGGGCCGATGGGGTTTAGGGGTCCCCTCAGTGACAGTGTCCCCACAGCTAGCCCCTTCTCCCTCCCTGCCCCCCCTTCCCTGTTCAAACAGGCCTTCGCCATTGGCCCTCCAGCCTTGGCAAGCTGCCCTGGAGCCTCTCATTAACAATTAGGAAATGGTTCACAAACTGGCCTATTCTTTCGCTTGGCTTTCCTTCCCCTTGTCTTCTCATTTGAATATTTAGAGAGCAACACAAATAGAATTTCAACATGATTGATATACAAACTATACTTTTCAGAGCTATTCAAACATGTTGCAAAAAGTCGACACCATCATGACTTGTTCCAACAAGTGGAAACAATATTTGCACTTTGAATGGAGAGCCTACAAAAAGTAACAACCCCATTAGTGAAAGCAGGTCCATCCTGTAGAAAACTGTACACTAAGATTATTATCATCAGCAAACAGCCACACAAGATCAGTGTATGGGGTATCACTGGAGCTAAAGCTTACACAGATGAAACAATGGCATCTGATCAAAGAATCAGACTGCTAATGGGTAAAAATTGCTCATCTCTAATGCACATGTCGCATGATGGATACTGATGTTAAATCAGTTTTTCAAAGAGTAAGCTTGAAAACAGTTCGCTGCGCTTCCAACATTGGCCACGTACGCTTATTCTATTTGAATTGAATTAAGATTCAACTGACAAGCACAAACTGCTCAGCCAAACAATAGTCAATGGACATTTTACAGCAGATATCTTGACTTATCACAGCTGGAAACGCACAGGTGTAACTTCTAACCTTTATGAAGGCTCAACTCCATTAAAGGCCCTAGATCTGGTTGCATCGGTTATTCATAAATCCAGTCTGAGCGTACAGTCATTCCAAAATCCTTAGTAAATTCAAATGTGTACTAGCAATACACAAGGAACCAGGCTGACGGCACATGGCACACAGACAATACCTTCTGAACGGCAGGGGGAAAACAAACAATTCGACAGAGAGGCAGGTCAATAAAACAAAACATGCATGACGATATGCTGCAATGGTGACATCATTTTTAAAAAAAAAAAAAAAAGAATAACATATATTAAATACATATATGTCATATTCATTATATTATGTAATATTTCTGGTAATATCCAGAAAGTGCCAGGATGGCTGAGTTTCCACCTTGTGTGAAGCAGTTATGCTAGCCTGGTTCCAGACCATAGACTCCGGCCACTCAACTGTGTAGGCTTGTCTCACTGGTCTGGTATACTTCATTGAATTTGCGATTTATCTCGTCCAAACGATGGACGGACCAATGAACGCCGGGGGACTAGCGATTAGCCAATCAGCGCCACGCTGATGTCAAGCTGTACGCCGGTGGGTAACTGGTGAGGATAGCAACAATGGCGACCGCTGCAGATCCCGAAAACCACATTAACGATGCTATCGAGGTATTTCGCCACTACTCGCGTTAATGGAGGACCAAATTAAGGAAGCTGCTAAACTGGATTTAATGGCGATGCAGCTGGACGTGGACGACGACGGAGACATTTTAAACGGGCATGCCTACTGGCATGCATACTGGCATGGATACTAATGACATCAGATTCTGGGTGAGGCGTACTTATTGGTTAGGGAAAAAATCAAATTCCCTCCCCCTTGTAAATCACCTTCAATGGAGGCGATGTCAGTCTGAAGGTTCTGCGAGCTTCAGTCTGACACTCAGGCTACAGTTATGCAACATCCAGTTGTAAATTCCATGGCAGAGGATGGCAAAAAGTTATAGTTACAACTTTTATTTAGTTATAAATATTCTAACTTTGAAGGAAAATGCCATCGAGCGCTAGCATGGAAGTATTTTCTGTCAGCCTCACCTAATTTCACCCTCCTGTTCTTGTTCAATAAAATAATATCCACTTTGCTGTTTACCGACTGCCTGATTCCATGTGAACTCAACCTAATACACAGAGATAGTAGGATATACAATTTTATATATAACTGGACAGAAAATCTCATCTTTATTATAGTTATTTTCAAAAGGGAGAGTTTTCATACATACTTCCATTAAAAATGTTTTCAAGTTTCAAATATCAGCCCTTTGTTGTAATTTGGGGATTTTTCAATATTTCATAATGAAACATCTGATGCAGTAAGTACTTGTTTTCAGGCTGTCCACTAGAAAAAGATGTGCCCCATCTGTGATACAATATAAATATTAGTTTTTTAACTATATGTAAAATAAAGTCAAGTATGTTTTTATGGTATTTTAAGAGTTTTAAGCATATTTTAATGATCATGGTGATGATATCATGAATCACAATTATTATGGCCACGATAACCGTGACATTAAAGCTTTCATGTCATCCAATGCCTGTTATAAACTGCATACTGACGATGTGATGTAAGAATTTGCAACCAGACAGTGATCTGGGTTTTGTCATTTTTAATAAGGACTGGAAGTAAACTGCATCCGCTCATTCAAAACTTCATGTTAATAAACTGTATAACTTCTATGTAACACTTTGTCTTAATCTGATGGAAGTATTAGTTTGCACAAATAACACAATAATTCAGCAGTAAAGCTAACTTTAAATGTTTCGTAATGTTCTACAATTAGCTACACTTGCTAGAATATACTGATTTAGGTGGCAAATTGACCATTGTGGTGTTGTGGCTGTGTGCTCTTGTGCTGCAGATCTATCCTTGTGAGGACCACTTTGAGTGAGTTATTTTGGTTTGGAAAAGGAGGACATTTTGTCTGGTACCCATATCTTTTTGAGAGTTAAGACTTAGTTTTAGGGTTAGGGTTGGGTTAGAATAAGGTTTGGCTTAAGAGTATGAGCATAATTTTATATATTTGTGATGGCTGAGGTCAGGGTTATGGAATGCATAATGTCAGCAAGGGTCCTCACAAGTACAGGAGCACAAACGTGTGTGTGTGTGTGTGTGTGTGTGTGTGTGTGTGTGTGTGTGTGTGTGTGTGTGTGTGTGTGTGTGTGTGAGTAATCATAACAAAGCTGCTTGATTTGATTACATAACAGGTTGCTAATACTGTGGCACCAGGAGGCTGAATATAGATACTGAATACACTTAAATGACTATCTTTATTCACTATTATACAGTTCAGTGTTTCCCTTGGACTCCTAAAATTCATAACTAGCAGGTTCTCTTAGTGACCACACACCTGGTAAAAGGGAAATTATCTGTGCTATCCCAATCTGACATAAATAATTCATTAAAATCTCTCTGCAATACAGAGGAAGGACAATAATCCAGTGCTGAGTGTTTAACAAGACTTTTCTTTGCGGGTGAAATTTAGACATTTACATACGCACCACTTAACATTACACCAGAAACCACATTGAGCCATCCATTCATTCATTCAGTCAGCCAGCAGCAGTAAGTGTTCAAAAAGTTTCCCCCTATTATGTTTTCTGCAGCACAATAACAACGGCAGAAGGTACGAGCCAGACAAGCAGCTGTAAGATTACTAGGTGGGGGATAAACTGTCTGCTGGCACACATTCATGCACGCGCACACACACACACACACACACCCACACACACACACACCCACACACACACACACACACACACACACATTTCCACAAGCTGTAACTAGCTTAAGTCACTGCAACCTGTTTAATAACACCTTGGGTGGAATAATTTACATGTGCGTTTCACACATTTAGCTGACACTTATATCCACAGCAATTTATGCTGATTACAGTAAACAGTTAACAAGAGCTTTAAATACCTATATGCCCAAAATTGCATGCAAACAATAGCAAGCAGTGCAATGAGAGGGTCAAAGCTCTTGGGGATGTTGGCTCGCACGCTGCCGTTTTCCTTAAATGTGCAGACAATTAAATGAAAAGTGGTAAAGAATCACAGTAACAGCAGGACAGTGCTGTTTTCTTTCCAGAGAACAGCATGAATTATTTCAGCTCGATAATATAATGTTGTCTTCCCCATGAAATCAAAGTAAAAATACCCTGCTGAAGAAACACATTATCTTGGCAGAAATAAATTCTGGCATGAGATCAGGAAAAGCTACCCGACACCCAGGGTTTCCTGTAAGGCTGTCACATTCTGGTCAGTTGGTTGACTGGTTGGCCAATACGCTCTTGTCCGACCAAATCCTTACTATTTACTTGGTGTTACTTTAATAAGGCTGTGTGTTCACCAAAGCATTTCTTTTCCAAGCTGAAAATGGCAGTTCTTGTTCAGCACTTGTAAATGTCCTACATTACGGTTGGACTTTGTGGTATCTGTCCCACCCCTTCTCCACTGCGATTGGAGGACTGGGGACACTGGCAAAAACAACATTTTACCCTAAGTTAAACATTTTTTATCTCTTATTTTAAATCGGACAACAGATAACTAATCACAGAAGACATTCAGTGTCAGAGTACATCATGGTCTCCAAAGAGACACTACGGTTAAAGGCTGGATTATAAAGCTTCTGAAAGGAATAGGATCACACCAGAAACCTTGTTGGAGCAACACAATGGCTAACGTTAGCTACTGGGCTAAAAATAGTAAGTCTATCTCTTGCATGTAGGGTTACAGAGCTATTTACCATCAGTAATATTGTGTTGTATATGACACTGTCAACCCCATATGTCAGATTTTTTTTTTCATTAGTCCTGTTCAACACTTGGACTCAGCTCAGCTGGAAGCTGCATGTTACAGCCTATATATTTTATTCCACTAATAACTAATAGCAATTGAAATTTAGCATTCTCAATTTTTTATGATTAAGGAATAAGTAGCAAAAGGAAAGAGGCAGGAAAGAAACATATTTTTATGTCAAAACTCATGAGACGTCCAAAACATTCCTGTAGCAACCCTTGACGAACAAAAATTAGAAATAATGCATTGTCTAAATGTCTTTCCAACTGTCAAGATTTCATCAGAGACATATTTCAAATCTCCATGAGAAACTGATGCTGCCTATCCATGCTATCCAGCAAATACTGAAGCTGGTAACAAGCACAGTGTTGGTGCTAAGAGAAAGGTGGGAGGGTGGGTGAGAAGGGTTAGGGGGTGAAGCTCGGTGCAGAGTGAAAGCAAAGAGGGGTGAGAGCAAGCACGAAAAGGAGGGATAGAAATGAAAATCCCATCGTTCAAACGCAATTTCAAAGCTCTGTGTGCTCTAGCCAAGAGCCATGGGCATACAAAGGGGACTTTGTCCCAGAAGCAGAGGCTCATGGGATAGGGGATGGAGGAAGAATGCCCGCTGCCCGGCAGAAAGCTTAGTGTGACTGCCACTAAAGGCCTGTTTAGTCCCACTCTTGACATGCATCCTACACAAATACCTCCCATCTCCTTTGACCTTTTTGGAAAAACACAGCACAGTATGAGGCTACATGGGGTCTAATAGCTCATTCATTGTTTGTGACTGTACATGCAATATTAATGCAACTCCGCGTCACTCATTCAAAGCAAAGAGAGGATCACAGAGAGTACAGGAAATGTTTTCCATGCCACAAAGTCTCACGTTCAGTATGCAGGGCAGCTAGCACCACAGGCAGTGGACAGGGATTGGGCTGAATGCAGAGTAACACCAGAGGGTGATTCATTGAAAGCACAGAATTTATACTCAGACCATCTAACTCTTGTATTTTGTTGTGATAGCTGAGGTGGGCAAGTTCTGATGAGAACATAACAAATACCAGCTGGGGGGGACATAACCTGAAATGAAACGACCTCTCTTCTCTCTGCAGGTGAAGGTACTGAATTTACAGACATATTTTCTCTGTGCTTTCACTGTAAACAGCGCAATGTAACTCATCACAGCAGGGTCAAGTTTAAGTATGATTTGAAGCTTGTTTACAGTACAAAAGGGCTTAATACACCACTCTGTCCAGGAAAACTGGAAAATTACCAGTATTTTTTTTATGAATCATTTAATCTCTGGCCAAATTTAACTTAAAAATTTAATCCATCCTACTTCCTTCTTGCTCTTCCCTTATACCCACCTTACTTTGTATTGTCAACACCCTTATTTGTCTACAACCTTGTCTATACCTAATGCACTCCTGTCTGTAAAACCACCTGGATCTAATGTACAGAAATTAAATGTAAAATTACCGGGGTATACAATTGTGCAAATCTATCACAGTATGGAATTAAATTTAAAGCCAGCATATGTGACTTAATATCACTGACTTAGTAATGGTGTACTGAATTTCACAATTTCCCAACACTGAAAGGAGTCACTGGCTTTGTTGATGTAAACAAATCTTTCACTAAAGTATACTTGTATAAAATGAATAGACAAAGCCACAGTGATGCCACCCATTGGTTTGTGGGTTTCCTTTTTGAGGACTCAATTTTTGCACTTTGTGAGCCAGAAGTGACCATATTTGGAGGAGAGGGTAGGCCAGTTTTTTTTTTTCCTTGAATGGTGAAAGAAAGACCCATCCTACTCTGCCTTTTGGAGAGATTGGCTAGAACTTGTTGCCTTCACTGGTTGGATTTTTTAGGTTAAGGCATGAGAAGTGGAATTTGGTTAGTGCATGCCTTTGCCATCCTAGGAAAAAACTTTGCAACTGAAAAGGAGCTACTTGAAGAGAGTGAGTCTAATAAATGAAAATGGTCAGTATTTACTGTGTCTGATTGCTTATTGTCTGAAATGGGATGAAAAGATTTAACAGAAGAGCCTGTTAAAGATTGTTCAAGGACCAAATGATTCAAAGTTTTATCAGTTCCACAAACACACTTCAAAAATAGTACCAACATATACTTCAAGGAGCTGAACGTAAGATGCTTGATCTAAACATCTGTCCTTAAAATCTTCTGATTTCCCAAAAATCAAAACAGCAAGACCTTCTCTGAAGACTCACAAGTTACCATCAATGACAACAATCACACCGGATCAAAATCAATCTCAGAACAGCAGATTTTCCCGTGTCTTCAATGAAATACAGCAAATAAAGGGAAGAGCCACAGTTTCAAACATGATGGGCGCTGTGCAATGTTCACAAACTTGGTTTACCATTAGACTTGAAGATGTGTTCAAGCCAAGCGTATGCTTTGTTTCACAAGCTCAAATGACAAGAAGCCACCAGCCAATATTCTTCTTCCTTATTAAACAGAAAAATACAAACATACACGCTCTGAATTTAAGTTTCTCTCTTCCACCTGACTAAGATCGGTTCAAGTGCCTTGTTTACTCATCATAAAGCACAATAAAACTCACCACAACCATCTTGTTTGGTCTTTTCACTGTTCCAACAATCCCCAACTTTGGTCAAAGTAAACCCTTAATTCACTGAGTCAGATGTGGAAACATGCTGGCTCTAAAGCTGTTTTTCTCCTTGGCCTCTGTCTGCCGTTGCTGGCTGGATCTTTAATAGTCCTGTAACGTTACGGTTATCCCCACAGCTCGCAGTCGTCATATTTCTCAGCTCAGCTGTCTGTTTTACCTGTAGAGACTGACCTCTGGTGGTGCTTATTGTGCACTACATCGCCTCATTACAGCATCTCTGTATCAGTTTAATAGAAAGAGGCGCATCATGTATTTTTGACAACAGAAAAAAATCATACCTTCAGGATTTCTATATAAACTGGTGTACTGCAATACCAGTCAACCTACTAACCATAAAACCACCTTCAACCGATGACAACAAATTCTCCCTTACTAACGTAAATGAGATGAGGCAGTTGGACCAAACGTACTGACAATGCGACTATGTGATTTCATATCTTAAAATCTTGGTAAAGGGCCATTTTATCCAACTTTCCATCTTGAATGAGTAATAAGATTGTCTTTGTCTTACACTCCCAAAATTCACTAACTTGGTTGTTTGCATCAGAAAATAAAGATAGCAGATTCACATGTACAAAAGAACAAAGGGATAGAGAGGCTGTGGATGTGATGGGTTGAGGAACATTGTTGATCTAAGAGTCAATCAATAAAGATTAATTCACCATAATAATAACTCATGTCCAGAAAGACACAAAGCCAAGCAAAATGATGGCTTTTCAAGGGTTCACATTGTTTATCCAATCAATATTCGCAGACCTTTTCCACTGATATAATTCATTTTTCCTATGACACTGAAGAATATCTCCAACAGTCTGCTGATCTGTAGACAGTCTAGTCACGCAACTCCAGGCCTATTACCCCTTTCTTTGTGATGCATGAAAAAGAGTGTTAATAGTCATTTGAATGTCTTATACCATCCAGAATCATCAAGGGAAGGCCAATGAGCCTTACATATTATGATTAATATCTAAATTAAAAACTCTGGGATGTCTCTACAGTTTGGATCCTTCCTCGTTATAGTATATCTAGACACTTTAAAAAGGGAATTATTATTTTCTTTCAAAGTGATAGCTGTAAATATTTAGGGATGTAACACATATTGCAATGTGAAAGCTGCGTCCCTCCAAAATGTCATCTTTTCAGGAACCATAAGAAAAGCAACCTGGTTTCTACCTCAACCTTTGCATTTATCTAATCAATTTTGGAAGTCTTCATAAATCTCAGGATTGTATTTTCATTTCTATGAGAAGCCAGTATCCTTCCAGTGAAGCAAGAAGATTGAATTACAGATGTAGTCACAAAAACTGAATACATCAGAGCAGTCTTAGCTCGTTTTGTCTGACCTTGGAAAATTAAAACCACTTGCACAGGAACTAAGTTTCTAAGTAATATTTGTGATCCACTTTGAGAGAATATTTGATCCTACTGAAAGGATGGGTAAAAGCTTTGAAATAAAAAAAACATGCTCATCAAAACGAGCAGGGGTCAAATGGCCCTGCAGTGGACACACATGTAACCAGGAGGATGTACTCTAAGTCCCTGCAGCGTCCATCTGACCAAACAAAGTGGATTTCAATCCAGACAACAGACAAGGGACCTCCCCCTGAGGGTGGCCATGATTCCCAGAGAGAGTAACACAGAGGAGGGCAGTGAGTAACAGTGGGACATTAGGTATACTGCATGCCTGTCAATTTTTGCGTGGCTGACCGATGCCTGCTTGCAGATTCCAGCTTTAGTTATACAAACATTTCTCAAAAGCAGAGCTGCTAAGGAGTCACAAACAGTCAAGAACACAAATAAACAACCATTTTTTTGTAGCAAAGGTTGGAAAATTGACTGAGAAAGAGAACATTTTAAAACTCTAAACTGCAATGATTTCAATTTGATTTATAATGACTTTGACATTCATGATGTAAGAAGGTCAGTAAGCTAGCTCGCTAGCTTTCCCAGCTAGCTTGCTAGCTATAGGCTAATATGGCTGGCTTGACCCTGAGAGGTCCTGTAAGCTTAACAAAATGCCATTTTGAAAATTATGCTCTGATCTTCACAGTTACTGGATCAAACCAACTGAACACCTATAGGAGATTTTGGAGCGCTGTCCTCACCATTATCAAAATACCAAGTGAAAGGTTATCTTTGGAAGAATAGTGATCATCATCATCTGTCTAGCAGAGTTCAAAGACTTGGAGAATCTATGACAAGGAGCACTGAAATTTGCCACAGATTTATCATCAAGTGCTCAATTAAGCTTTATGATAATAGCTCCATTCTCTCTAACCTGTTACCTTTTGTATCTAAGCTTCAGTTCAAAGTAACTGTGTCTGTGAGTGCTTTTACGACAGGTTTTCACTATTTTGTGAAAGACACTTAAAAGTATACGATGCAGGAACTGTAAGTTTGTAAGCAATATCACCAGCAAAGTGAAAGTTCATTCTTGTTTGCTGTATTTGCAGGGTTTATTTCCAGCACTGTGTCTGCAATTTTTCCTCTTGGATGTGTGCTGCTACAGTTTGGCACCTGGTCATTACCTTTTCTAAAGCCCCAACCCCAACTGCACGCTGTGCCCAGGAACGAGCGCAGCAAAATAAGAAGGCACAGATACCCTGTAGCTCACCTGGTAAAGCCTGCACCCCTTTCACTAAAAGGCTGAGTCCTTAGCATACGATCCACAGTGCTTAGCTGCATGTTGACCCCTCTCTCTCCCAACTGTCCTGTCAATGTTTGAGCTGTACTATCCAATAAAATGCATTACATTTTTCTTTCTCTCCAGATCTCTCATGACCAACTCTGCCAACAACTATAAATTGCACTTGTTTTTAGTAACACTGGAAACTGCCATCTTTTGTTTCACCTGTTGACATGTACACTTGCAAGCCATAAAAAAGACAAAAAAAAATCTTTGCCATTCTATCTGTCACTTTGTGAGAGTTAACTGTTTTGTTTTGGGTTGAACCTCATCTCGGTTTTTGATTATCTGAAAAATGAATGTCTGAACTACAACTCCAATCTATCTCAGCATAATGCAGGTAAGCTCTGACCCATACTTACTTTCCTTAAATGTGTTATTGATCCTTTGGGGACTCATTTACATTTTCTAAAATAGCAAATGACATAATATTCCTGTTGCTGAGGGTTTGTTGCTTACAGTGACGGCCTCTTTTTGATATGCTGTGTACGTGCACCACAGTGGTTTCTCTTTATCTATTCTCTGCCAATACAAATGTGTCTGGAGTCTTATTCAAAGCATAAAGCAAGCTGAAAATATATGTTTCACTTTAAGATTCTTTGCTTTTGATAGCTTCTGCAATCAGAAAAACATGGAACAAAAACAGTTATATTTGGCCAAATTAGATAATCAGTGCATTACTTTAAAGGCTCTGGTGGCAACAGTGTACTTAATGGTTCACATCAAATGGAATATAAATTGTACAAATGTCTGTTTATGTACAATAAAGTAAATAAGCCACTGACTGTACAATGATACCAACTGTACTGCTCTGTTAATTCCATGACAAATTTTTTCATCACATCAACAGCATTCATGCTATTCAACCAATATTAACCAGCAGAGCACCACAGTGTTGACTGTTAACAAAATGCCAATGCTGACAGTCTCCTGCCAACATAGTCGCATTTTCCATGAATGGAGGATTACCAGTGTTGCTGTAAACAAACCTAGGTGTGTAGGGTTTCTCACATTTCCTCATCTCAGCTTGACTTCACAGAGGGTTTTTTAGGAATCAAAGAAATCCTTTGACACAAATACTTTTGGATTATGCAATGAAGTTTCAGCAGATTAAAAAAAAGGAAACCTAGTATTCTGAATGCAAAGGTAAAGACTTGATGCAGCAATGTCAGATAGGATTTGTAGGGTAATCAGCAAACGCAAAAAAGATGGAGTAAAATACACATAAATTTATATATACACATGTATATATATATACCTTCAGCCATTCACTTTTACTATTCTTAATATTTTCTTTTACATCACTTAGGCCTCTGTTTTGCACTTGTTTCTTCAACTATGGAGAAATAAATATGGATATTTGTCTGATTTGTAAAATAAGTTCCATTTGGTCTTTTGGTTTATCATATCAGCAGCTATCAATAGAGTACATATTTGAAGGAACAAACAATTAAGCAGTTATTTACTAGTTAATCTTGCACATTCAAGCATCAATTATCAATCTTACTAATTGCACAAGAGACCCAAACATAAAGGTTGGGGTCCTGTTACCACAAGCACAACAAAAAACACTCCCAAACAACTCCCAAACTATCCTCGAAAACGTTGTCCAGGCTGTGATCCATTTTGCCTGCAAATACAGGCAGACGTTTCAAAAAAGACTAATCTTGTTAAACCAAGTATGAGCAAATGAACCGGCAAGGCCGAAGAGTAACTGCAACGCTATTTACACACAACAGGTTGATATATTTACCCAACCTAAACGCAGCCTTTACAACCTCAAGAACACAATCCACTAGCTTTGTCAATTGCACTTGCATCTTAATCTCCCAGGTCAGTCCGAATGTTCGAAAGTCAGACACTTTGGTTTTGGGTTAGGCTTTCGAGAGGGAGAACAGGGACATAATAGTCTAAAATCTATTGTGAAAAGGAAATGCATACAACCACTCAACAACTACCAGCTGCAAAGAACCATCTTCAGGGTCAATCAGACAGATCAGCCTTTCCAGAACATAAAAATACATGGATAAAGAGGCTGTACTGAAAACGCTTCATCTGTCACCTACATTCTTTCATATCTTTCTGGACTGCAGTAGTGTTTCTTCAGTGGTTCTCTCTGAGAATCGAAACGCACCACGGATTAATCAAAGCAGTGTAAATCTGAGGGGTAGCGACACAAATAGCAAATAAACAGAAGAAGAATTCTGCTAGACAAACTTTAGCTTTATCTGGACATGATTATAATGGGTTATTAGTGAGCATTGCTTGGCTTTAAATAGCCACAAGCATTTTATATCAGGGACTAAAGCTGAATGTAGGAAGTTCATTAGAATTAGTAGCAGAAACGCTCAAAACGCTGTTCTTCTGCTTTCCATCCAAAACAGCGAGCTACTTAACAGCTGAAAACCAATATAACATCAATAATCACTTCCCCAGCCACTTTGGAGGTTTATTACAGACTGCTGTGTCATCAAATAGCTGGCAGACTGTGGTAAAGGAACATACCGAAAATCTATAAAACTCCCCATTTTTGTTGTATATGCATTATGACAGTCAGTGGCAACAACCAGATGGGCTGGCTGTAATCTATTCTCTGATTGGATTTATGTCCTGAAGAAAATCCCCGACATCAACTGATGTGCACACATTTTAAAATACAGTTCTGGCGTATTTTGCTCCTCTTGTCACTTCATGTGCTTGCAGGCATGTGTAAAAAGACGTCATTGTCTTGAAATGACAGTGGCCTGCCTCATTATTGGATTTGACAGAAAGCAAGGACATTTTAAGCCTTATTCACAGGACTACCATCACATATGGCCTTCATGTAACCAGAGAATTGCTATGTTATCATTTTCAGAAGACCAATGTCTTCAGCAAAATGTGGATATATATAGTGGATTTTTAAAGCCAGAAGTGACCATATTTGGACAAATAGGACTTCAGTCAAACACCAATTCAAACCTTAATTTGAACATGGTAGAGAAAAAATGCTGACATCAGTAGGAGTTGGGCTTACACTTTAACTCACAAGTCACAGTCACCCAATTTAACCCTTTCCTCCTCCCTTTCTTTGTCAAGTTTCCCTTAAAGTGGCTGCTGCTCTTTGTCCGAGCATCCGCATATCAAAACAGATGTGCCTGAGGGCATATCACACTTTACACTCTTTACGTGATGGAGGACGCTCCAGTCAACCAAGAACGTAAGCATTGACACATATAGGAACCAACCCATCCGCACGCACACAAAGACAGAAACACTTATGTCTACAACCAAGGACAAAAGCACAGGACGACATGCACTTACACACTGTACTCAAGAGACTCATATCAGCACTAGTACAATTACATCTGAGTAGCCATTACTTCGAATGAAAATTCACTCTGCTCTGTCGAAACAGACTCGTCACTCTGTAGGACATGCATGGCTATTTCTGGCCACTAAGTGGACTCAGCAACTTCTTTGGGGTCACAGAGAGTTACAGGGGCTTTTTTCAGGAAAACAGAGCAGCGTTCAGCAAAGACAGACATGAGCCCTAATCAGCCCTGACATGGAGTCCATCAGAACTTACTGAGAGGTTTGAGGATGCTGTTGCTGGCCTCATCGTTGTTTTCTGTGTCGGACTTGTCAGAGGTGTTCTCCATCAACCTCTCCTTTCTGTCCTTGTGGCCAGCTCTCCGGCGGTGACGCCTCCGACGCCGATAGCTCTTGGGCACGTGCACGCCGATGTAGATGGTGTGGTGACCTGCAGACAGCAGAACAGGAGATGAACTATCTGACACTAAACATCCTGACTAATTCAGACTGCTACAATGCAAGTGATGCACCTGAACAGCTGACTTCCTGAGAGATGATGACATGCAATCACAACCCCTATCAGTAAGTGCAAAATTAGATGCATCAACATTTAGAAAATCATGACATGAGCACTGATTAAAAGAGTAAAATACAACATCACCCTGACCCAATCTTGACCACTTCTCAATTCAGTTACACAGGGAACATTCTCACATTCTCAAGACAGCGTAGCAGAGCAGGGTTATAGAGGTTGCAGTACACTGTCAAAACAAATATTTGGTCAGAAAAAGAAGTAGGATGTAACATTGAAGACGCCATAACTGCTCACATGTCTACATCCCTGCTACATATGTTGGCACAACAGGACATGCAGTTTCATATGTAGTTTGGTGCTTCTGAGTCATTAATACAAAGCAGACCGGACTGTTTGCTGATAATGTGCCACTCAGATGGACAAGGATGGCAACATGCTTACATCTGTTTATGGTCATTTGGCTAAGGTAAGGTATCTGGTTCTGGGCATTCATTCTTAGACTTAATTTATTACTAGTGTAGGTAGGGAATTAAATCCACGCATGCCCAGGTAATACATTGTGTTAGTCTGTTTATACAAAGCTTTGAACCCCACCGCAAACATGCTTTTTGTTTCAATAATATCAAAGATCTGGAGCTCCACTCGAACTCGCTGACTTAGTGATATACTTGGCAAATTAACTGTTACTTGAAACACACTGCTCATAATGATGGACAGAGAAGGAATGGATCGTGCAGCAGGAGTGGTTTGACAAATTTCTATTGCCAATGATAGTTTTTCTACCACTTAAACTGCTGACCAATGATTCTAAGTGCCATGTCGTAGGCAACTGTACTTCGTTTAATTTCTTGAAGACATTTCACCTCTCATCCAAGAGGCTTCTTCAGTTCAAACTAGCGGGTGGGGAGTCGCAGGCTTTGAACCAGTCAATTAGAACTAAGGAAGCCTCTTGGATGAGAGGTGAAACGTCTTCAAAAAACTCAAGCAAGTCGACATAGCACTTAGGAGTACTATGACCTGGATGACTGAGAATCTTTACCAACATGCTGAGCAATGCAATCCATCATTAATCATTGATTTCAACTTGACCAAAGCTGCTGTTTTCAACCAAAGAGGAACTGAATTGCGTTGCGTGACACTGAGAGGTTCTTTTATTATTTTCTTTGCCCACATTGACAAATGGGTTGGACAGAATATTAGAAACACCTCTCAATATGATGCAATTTGATTGCTTGCTTCCTTCGGCATGGTGATACGGTTGGTAGGTGTAGTTTGGTAGAAACAAAATAGATTATCTTGAGTAACCAGGTCATTGATGTCTTTTTCAAATGTATTTAATTGGCGCTTTGAGCAACAAAAGCCGAATGCTATCTAGTTCCATTACATTGGAGAGAAGGCAGACCTTTCTACGGCCGTTATCTCCAACCCTCAGCAACACAAACAAGCAAGACTGATAAATAGCACTATAGGTAAGAGAAAGACATATGTATTTTTGGGTGAACTGTGTCTTTAACAATTATCTACAATCTTTACCAGTGCAAATTTGGCCCTGACTTCCAACACCATCAGAAAGTACTAATCTCACAGCTCCACAAATAGTTCCTAGGTCCCTAGGTGGTAAAAACAGAGTACTGGACTGCATTTGTTCTTGTAAGGTATAACTAAGAGACTACTAAGAGTACAGACTATAAGGGAGTATTTGATTTTTATCAGAAGGATGCTTTTGGGTAGAGTATTGCTTCAGTGCTAGTTTTCTATACATACATTACTGAATGTGCTCATGGCCACTGTGGTCAGTACTTTGTGAGCTCTTCAGTGCCAGGGTTTAGTTTAAGTTAGGGCTGCCACTAACGATTATTTTCATTGTCGACTAATCTGTCGATTATTTCTTCGATTAGTCGACTAATCATTTCATCGAAAAATGTGTTAAAATGTTGAAAAATGTCAGTCTGTCTCACCCAAATCCCAAAATCACGTCATCTAATGTCTTGTTTCATACTCACACCAAAGGGATTTAGTTCACCGTCATGGGAGAGTGTGTAAAGCTGCCAATATCTGAATGTAAGGAGCTGCAGTAAGAGCATTTTGGGTACTTTTATAGTACTTTTCTACGAAGACTCAAACCAATTAGTCGACTACTAAAACAGTCTCCGATTATTTTAATAGTCGATTAGTCATCGATTAGTCGACTAATTGTGGCAGCCCTAGTTTAAGTCATGTTAAACTGCATTTCAAGTAAATAATAATTTTTCATCTTGTGCCCAACACCTGTGTACTTCTCTTTTAAATGTCCAGTTCCCTCAGAAGTTCAATTGAAACCCACAACCTTGACCACATTTCTATTACCACAAGTTTTCCTTCCTACTCAGAGGAAGGCTATAAAAAGCAACCTTTCAGGTTAAACATCAAAAGTCCTCCTAAAACAAAAGGCTCTATGGGATCAGTGTCAAACGTCGCCTTTTGGAGCATGTCGGGTAACGCTGAGCCAAGCACTGCACATGACCCAACCAGGAAGTGGCTGAACCCCTCAACACAACAAACAATGATCTCTCTTGAAGCACAACAGCGTTCATTATGCACTGGTACCACAATGCCTTGTGTTTTTGTTTTTTTTAGGGGTTCATCTAAATTCCGTGACACCGACAGTTCGGCATACCAAGCTAGTGGTGAGCATTAGAGACGAGGGAGATGAGGTTTGAACTACCTCACCTAAAACATGAAGGGCTACTGTAAATCAGAGGGAATATTTTACTGGCATGCTTCTCTGTTTATGATCAATTTTGTTTGTAGTTTTCAGGAGTTTTTAGTGAGACTGACCCAATACATAAATATAAGCCAGTTGTTAAATACTGGATATCAGACATCAGCCTGTAGTTTGCTTGTATCATTGCTGTTGATGTGATCAAACTTTCTCCCAAAACACAAAATTTGCTTGGACACATATAAACAACTAATGGTGGTAATTTTACAATTTCTTCAGTCCGTCTGCCTGTCTTGGTAACTCTCCCCTCATGACACAGAATGAATGAAAGTCAGATAGAGATGGAGGAACTCTCCAGAAGAAAACAGACAAACAGTTGGAGACAGACCCGCATCACCCACACCACAGCTGCTGCCCACTAGGCTTTTGTTTCAACAAAGACAGTACCGGCCCCATGTTTATGGGATAACATAAAAACATTAGATCAATCGTCAGCTGCTGAAACCCTGATGGTATTGGCAGCAAAGAAGAAGAAAAAATGGACAGAATTCAACTACTCTAGGAATCAGGAGTACACAGCAAAGACTACCTTTGCGACAAGGAGAGACTGTGGAATTTAGCTTGCAAGCTTTTGGAGTCGTCTTTGCATTCTAGCGTGGAGATATTTTGTAAAAATAAGGTCATGTAGCCGTTTTTGTCTTTAACAGTAAACATGTAAACAGAGCCTAAAACGCACAAAAACACACCGGAAATGATTAAACAAATTGCTAAAGACATGCTTGGCAGCTCGTTAAAGCAGAATGACCAACCTCCCCTATTCATTACATACTATTCGGTCAATCAATCAATTCTTTATTTCTCATTGTCATAATAACACAGTTATAAAAAACAATGAGATATCATTATGAGCAACTTAATACTGACCTAGAAGTATGATACTGACATAGAAGTATACACTACACTACAATTTCAAAGGCCTTGTACACTAACAGAGATGTTTTCACTTGTTTAAACAGATTACATCAATGCTCAGGCTAAAGTTGGCCGAAGCTATGTATTGCACCACCATTCACAATTCTAAAAATTATAAACTCATGGAGTAAAAACAGCTTTACATAAATGTCCAGAATTATTTGTGCAACCTTTTACATTTATAGTGCTTCATTTGTAACATTAGAGTCGACCAAAGAGGCAATCAGACTTGACATACTGCAAGACCCAGAAGCAGATGGCTGGAAAGTGACAATAAAAGAGAACAGAGACACAGCCACACAAAAAGAAATAAAGACGACCATGCTGATAGATGAGCAATAAAGCAAAGCGTGAAGACGTTTGCATAAGCTGAACGACAACAAGAAAGGAGGTGAAAGAATGAGAAGAGAGTGATGGAGAAGGAATAAAAAATAGTTGAGTCAAGGAGCTGGAAAGGAAGATTTGCACTCTGCCAGAGCAGCTTTGTGTAACGACTTCCTCTTCTTTTTTTTGTGTGGAAGAAGAACTTCTTTTGGAGCTGCCTGTAAGCGCGCACTGAATGAAATAAAATCCTTGTGTTTGCGGGGAGGTTTGTTTAGCTCACTAGATTTCTGAGGAGAGGCAACGCCACCGCCAGTTTCCCCAGTAACCCCGCCGCTGGGATCTGCCCAGACCAGTGGGGAGGGATGGCAACACGCCACACAGCACTGACAGCATGCTAATACAAAACAGCTTTAAAAATACTCTGTTGGATAAGGGGGAAGAGATGTTAATAGCTTTTTGTCAGAATAAATTATCACCCTTCCTCCCTAGTTCTGACTCAGCTGTAACAGGCAATATCTTGACCCTGAATTATGTCACAATAATACACCCATTTAACCTATTTACACCACATGTAAGTGTTCACGTGCATACGTAACTAAATCGTTTATCTTGAGCTTTAACACCTTCCGTGACGCAGAGTTCAGATACCAAATATTTTGCTTGGGTGAGACGACAGATTTATCAGTGTCAGATAAAGATAACTGAAGCCATTGGACTAAAGTTCCTCTTCTGGGCTTTTATCTTGTACAATGTGAGAAATGTCAAGCTACCTCTTCTCCTTCTGTTCTTTTTTATCAATCTTTGGGCCAGGCTGTCTGCTCTGGGCTAGCAGCTGGGAGGAGACTGAGCTCAGTGGAGACTCCAAAAAAGAGGTTTAGCCAGCAGACATGGACACATGCAGACACAGCTGAGACGCTGGTTACGCACAGGAAGTTAAAGAGATCGAAGCTGGGTTCAAGCTGAGATGACACCTGACAAAATGTTGACCCCCAGCATGAGGGTCACTGCTGTGCAATTCAAAAGTTGACTCTGTTATGTGTACTTTCATCATGTATACAACTAAGTTAAGGATTATTTCAGTGATTTTGCACGTTTTAGCCCATTTATTACAAATCAAATACAGTTTACATCAAAGCTTTACCTTGCAAAGCAGATGGATTCTTGTGATATCACGAGATCGTGCAAGAATTGTGGGATTATGAGATCACAAAAAAATCCATTTTGTCAGGCTTCAAGTAATTAATTTGTGTCCGCACCACCAGTGGTTCTGACCATTCAGCATCCTGAGAGGGGCTACTGGCAGGCACAGACATGGTTTAGGTGTGTGTAACGACTAGGCCATAAGGAACACCACTAAAGCCCTGCTTTAATTTTTTCCTGTGGCCACTCGTGGTATTGCAGCCAAAATATCCCCTTTGGCCCAAAAAGCATTTTTCCCATAGACTAGCATTATAAAAGAAACATCTGTAAAACAGTTGACAGGATACCTAAAACTGCAAACAAGGTCAATTATTACTCTATTAGTCCCACCTATTTGAGCTCACAGGTAGGACCTGTGGGAGAAACACCACTGCTCACATTCAGTGGGCCACATACACTGCAAGTGGCATATGCGCCAGGCAAGCTAGCAGCTTCTCAGATGGTTCTTTGTTAAAAACAATCTAGTTCGTCAGCTTAACAAAAGTTAACAAACCATGACATTGTTTGACCATAGTTTCCTGATTTCATTTTGTTGTTCTCTTTCGCCTTTTTTAAAAAAAAAAAAAAATCATACATTGCTTTAAATTATGACGTAATGACCCCAGGAGGAGTAGTTGCTACCTTGGTAGTGGCTATTTAAATAAACAAGTAAATAAAATCGAATTTCTATACAGTGCAAAAATAAACTAGCAGGCTTTTAAAGCTTGCTTAAACAGTGTAACCTATCACATTAACTCTGCAATAATCTTTTTCTAAGTTGCATTGCTGCTGCATTTGTGTACAAAGTTTTCAATCCTCAAATTCAGTTTTCCCAGTTTAGTCGTTGAAGGAACTTAAATATGGGTTTTGGAACCATTTGAAGTACTTCTGCCTAAAAAAAAATCAAAACAAACCATGAGGCTCTTGGATGGTTAAACTGGCTCTGTGCCAGGCACTTTAATCTGCTGGAGTAGAACCAAGAAACCCATGATGATGGCTGCGGGTTAATGTCATCACCATGTAAACCTAACCTTGCTTCCAGGCAACAAGAGGCAATATGAGCAGTGAGGAGAGTTTTGAAAAAAAGTAAATGGGCTTCTGAATTAATTTGCAATTAGCTGGCTCTACAGCAACTCTGTCTGAAATGAGAGAAATGCAGCACATTTTAGAGAGTTTGAAAGAAAAAGCTACAATAACTTGTTAAGAAAAGATGGTTCTCTACACCAACAGCATAAAAATATTATAAATACTAAAGCAACTACAAAAGAAGACCACTCTAAGGGCCTTCTGTGACTTAAGTATTAATGAAAGTGAGAAACTCTGACATGCTTGTCTGCAAGGTTCACTTAATTTTGAAATCTGCCTTACAAATAAAATGTATAAATCATTTGTCAAATACAATTTTCCAGTTAACTGTGATAAAAACTATGATAAGAAAGTGAAATGTTTGCAGTTCAACTACTGTACATTCCCTGATGGCATTAACCCACTCATAAACATGTCAACAGAACATAATACTAATATTACTGTATTAGATTTACTCCTTAAAAAAAAAAAAAATCAAAATTTTAACTAAGTTTGTTTCCTTTCTCTTTGTTGTCTTGTAGGTCTTTGAGAGGATTAGTGAGGTAAACACAGTGTGACGTGCTGCGTGTTCTACATCTCTCTCATGCCAGCACGGTAAACAGGTGAGGCGTTACCTGAGTTGAGGTGTACGTGCAGGAAGTGCGTGAAACTTGGCACTTGCCCAAAGGTTAAATTATGTGCTTCCTGCCTCTCTCAATGATTGTCCTTACTTTGGAAAAATCAATTCAGAGGAAAAAGTTGGTTTAGAAAAAAAATCTCTTATTTGAAAAAAATCTAACATATAAAAGTTTTTGGGTTGTTTTTTTAAATTCAGTGACATCTAAGGGACTTCAGGGACTTTCCTGAGGTTTTAGGAACTGGAAAAATATTTCATGAAGAAGTTCAACGTTGGAGAAATATCCATAATGCACCATACTTGATGTTTTCTGCCATTTGTGTTTCCATTACTTTGCAATCTACATAAAGTCAAATAAGACTGTTTTGAAAACATGCAAAGAAATAACAGAATACAGGAACAGGCAAACTTACCCTCTACCTCCTCCTCGTCACAGATGTGCTTGAGTAAGGACGCCCCACGGTCCAGCACCGCCTCATCCTCCATCCTGTAGTAGTAAAAGAGGAAGAAAGACTGCTCACACTTCTCCTCCAAAGACAACGTGGAGCCATAGCGCTTCGGCTCGTTCACCTGTAGTAAGTTCGGACTGGGGTTCAGTCTGGTGCTGCTGGTAGCGCTCATCTCCACCCATTAAAGACTCATTGACAGAGACGCTATGTGGCTACCTCGGAGCTCTGAGATAGCGCCTTAAAATCTGCTTTTCAGTGAGTAAACTACCCTCAGGTGTGAGAGTGTGTGTCGTCCTTGAGCGGGGCAAAGTGCGTAGTCAATAGGTACGATGTAATGGACTTAATCTGGCGGAGGCGGGTGAGGGAGAGGGCAGGAAGACTCTGCTAATTGAGTGTGATAGCCAGAGTGACTGGTGCTGATCATGCGCGAAAAAATCCAGACTGACTGAGACTTGAACCCACCGAGATCTGGGTCTGTCTCTGTAGACACGTCACCTGTTAGACACTCAATCAAGGTGTTGTATTTGATTACTGGGGGGAAAAAAAACATTTGAAATAGTATCAGTTAGTGTTGTCTAATCAGTCACACGCCTACACACACACTACAAAGCCTCTCCATCTGGTCGGTAAAGCCTGCCAGCCCCCCTCTCCACCACCCTCCACCTAAGAAACAAGTGGGGCATCACATGTCTGTCTACTCATCCGCCCTTACAGGATTATGCCGGCTTTACTTAAGTGACAACACACACTGAAGCCCGTTACAGGTTGGTGTGTCAGAGCCTCTGCTGCGCTTCAAGACAACTCAACACACATTCTCGCCTCAAACAAACCGTGCTGTTTCCCAACAAACAAAAAAATGTTTCATTGAGGCTGGCTCTGAATGGAAGTTTTGTTTGTTTTTGTGGTGGGGGCGATAGATATTCTCAGTCACTCAGTGGCTGCCATAATAACCACTGCAGTCTTTCACCAAAACAGCTCATTTACATATTTACATATTTAACTTTGTCAGGATGAACATTGTTAGCAGTGCAGGCCACTGCCAATCAAAGCATAAAAACAGACCCCTCCCCAACAGTCATTCACCAAAACACACAAATACACGTGCCATGTTGCAAGTAATACCGGAAACACATAAGCCCTGGGTTTATCCTAATGGGATCACAGATAAATTGGTTTGTTTTCTGAAACAATCACATTCTTATTGTTTTGTCACAGATAAGTTAAAGGGTTAATAATTATCTTTAAATAAAAATAAATAAATAAAATCTACAGTAATTTTGAGTCAGATTTGGCCACAGAAATGTAGATCTTGTTTGATAATATCATTAATTATCATTATCATTGTTATTATTTATATTAGTAGAAGTAGTTGTAGTAGAAGATTAATATTGTGAGAGTTGTTTGCCCATTCACATACCAATATTCCTTTATTGATTTATGAGGCTATAATTTAATATTACAGTGCAGTGTCTGGTAATCCCTTGAATTGAGGAGATGTACATTTGATGTGGTAATGTCATTAATACCGTCAGCATTATAAGGAGCTCTTTAACGAGATGGTGGACGAATATTTGGTGGTGGGTCCTTGTGTGAGCAGTTCATTTAGACTATTGTATTGTTTTGTTTTTTGTTTGTTGTATTCTTCATTTGTATTTTCTTTTCCACATTTTGTTTTGTAAATGCAATGATCAGAAAATGGTTGGGGAAAAAAAGATGGTGTCTTAAAAGCCAATGGTGGATGGGCCAATAGCCATGACACCAAAATTTAAAACAAATTAATAAACGAACAAATGATGTTCTCCAACTCAACTTAGTCCATTCTAGGTCAAAGTGGACTGTACAGCATGGGCTAAGTAAAACGGCAAGGGGGAACCCTGGACACAGAGGTCTCAGGTCAAAAGGTCAGCTGCACAACAGTATTCCTCCAGGTGGTCAGGATTCAGTGTGCTGCTCATGAGAAGACATTCTCTGCTCACTGCATCGTGCTGCATAATCTTCATGTCACACATACTAATAGATTCAATCCATCAGTCTTGTTTTGAAAGGTTGCAAAGACAGAATAGGAGGATAAGTATACTCGCCAAATCATTTGTTTTATTTTAGCTCTTAGAAAAAATAAAAGCTTTACCAGTATTTCCATGCCATCAGAGTTATTTTCACACTTGTTGATCATGTGTAGGCAAACAACTCTCCAATGTGAAATGTGAAGAAAAGAATAACATTGGAACACTTCCTGTGTTAAGTTGTAGGAGCTTATTAACTCACAAGCTACAATTATTCTAGAAATAAAGCCGTTTTTATGTCATTTTCAGAACACACTGACACTACCAGTATGTTTCTGTGCTTTATCAATGTGACTGACAGTAGTTTTCTCCTTAACTAACATTGCTTACTTTAAAGTCTTTCATAAGAAGGTTGTTTTAAAAAAGGCAAACTGATATCAAAATGCCACCTTTAGCTTCTGGAGAAAGTGTTGGTTCCTACTAAAACAGGCATTTTTCTAAAGCTGGGTCAATTTAATAATGTTACCTAAAACTCAGATACAGTAGGCTGATTGATCACTCACAAGCATCTCAACAAGAAACCAGCTTATCAAGCTTTAACATTAATGTGTAATCTGTAAAGAGTTTTAAAACAACACCATGATTCGGCCACTATTAAAAAGGGGAGCTGTTTTATTCCTGGACTTCACCAGCTTTCCTACTAACACTGGCCTTCCTACTTCCTCCATTGCCACCTATGGAACAATCATGGAAATAACAGGCCAAGCTCCATACTGCATGAGCCTGCTGCCTACACATATTTGCACCAAAGTTATATTTATACACTGAACTTACAATGTTGTCAGAGGAAGAGAGGACAACAATATGTTTTAGTGAACTTAATTAGCAATAAAAAGGCTAATGCTTTGGATATGATGTGAGACTAAAATCATTAATCCACTTTCATGGCTGCATATTGACAGTGTGTGATGTTATGTGCAATCAAGGAGTAATTCTGTGATTTTGAAAATAAAATTGTACTTAATTATTATTTACCTTGACTCTTTTGCCCTGTTTTGTCTGTTTCTAATACTAGAAATTAAATTCCTACATTTCCCAGAATGCTTTTCAACCCTTAATCAAAGAGACAAAAACTCTTTGCATAATTTTAAATTGCATATGAAATACAAGCTACCATGAGCAGCAGTTTAAGCAGTAGAACTACAAACTAATGATGGTGTAAAATCTTTGGATGCTTGTGTACACTGTAGACTGCTGTCATTGGTTTGTACTTTGCAGAAAAGGGATCAATTCAGAAATATATTATGCTACACAACACAAAGTAAAACACAAAGGTGATCATTTAAATCTTTCATTCTTCACTAAAATGAAGAGTAACTTTTATTTTCTATTTTTCTTACAGCTTCTTCATTACCTTAATGTGCTTCTGTCTATAATCAGGCAAATGTGTGTTTTGCTTTAAGTGACACTACAATATTGGCTATAAAATATTACATGTTTAGGATTTGATGCCAAAGTTCAGGACTAACTTGTGGGGTTACAAGTCTTTATACTGTCAATTCCAGGGTTTGAATTGGTAGTATTTACTTGGGATTTGTTTATTTAGAAACATTTTTGGTCCCAGCTGTGCAATTTATGTTTTAGATCACTGATCAACAGTTTCTACTATCAAGATCCCGTAAAGCTGGACAGGAAATATCTCAACCTTATTACAAGCTGTGCAAGCAATCAAAACTTGTCAAGCTGTTACTTTGCACTCTTGATTGTATATTAGCTGCTATCTGTCTTTCACTTGACAGATAACGTATCATTCTCCCTGTCCTTGTAGGGCCTACAGTAATCTGCATGTAGCCTACATTCACTATCTGTTTAGAGAGGTGAGTGTGTTCTCTGTACTCAAGCTGATCCAAGTGTCGACAGGGTGTCCAAACCATGCAAACATCAAACAGCCTTAAGGCATCCAGATTGTGTTATTATGGTGTACAGTATTTATTGCAGTCATTGCATGAGATATGAGTAAATGTGTCCCGGTCATGTATCTGGTGACCTGTTCTCCAGTCAAGTTTTGAAAAGTCAAACCCCCCATGCGATGAAAGCAGAATGTCATCAGATATCAGATTCCCCTGAACCTCAAAAGAGTTTCTCTACACAATAAATGAATACCTACAGTTTTTGTTAACTGATAGCTACACAGGGTTTTCAACTGACAGCAGTTTTACTGCAAACAAGGTTTAAATTCAAAGCTTTATTTCTTGGTACTTTCTGTACTTTCTGCATCATTAGTTGCCACTGCTTACTCTGAGGGTGAAACAAAAAGCAGGGCTGAACTGGGATTTGACATCCTGGAATTGTGGCTCCAATATCATCATAACATATAGCTTTTTTGGAAAAATAAAAAAATGAAATCTATGGCTGTTTTCACTGATTTTACCTGAATTACAATGTTTAATTTTTTCTCTTTTTGCATCACTTCACTTGAGGATATTAGCATTATTAGGGCAACAATGGATTTTCAGGATTTTTAACAGGACCCTGTATCTCAAAATCAGAAAAATTAGTTGAGACTACACAGGATCCAAATAACTGAATGATTCAAACTCTTGTTGGTGAATTTCTTAATGCATCAGCATAGGCAAAATTCTGGTGATAGCTTTCTGACAGCAACCAGACTAACACAAAGTCACAATGTGTCACCTGGGCCACTGACTACCCTCAACTCAAATCTATTAACCAGTTTGGTAGTAGTCCACTTTAAAGGATGCATAGATAAACCAACAATGTCAGTTTTCCTGTCAGTCTTATAACCATAAGCTGTGATTACAAAGGTGGTGTTGTTTTGTTTACACTCTATCTGAGGTATGCCTCCAAGGCTGGAATCCTTGCAAAGCAATTACACAGCAGTTCATGTCTAGACGCTTAAACTTTAACATGCTCAAACTCTAAATGACCTTTCAGGGAACTGTCAACACCCAGCTCTGTCGTATACAGAAGAGGTTCCTCAGGTAAGTGGTACATTTAAATAAGATATGATTTAGTTAACTTGAAATGCAGCAAAGTCAGCTAGAGCCAACATACTGAAATCAGGATCTGAGACCATAAATTTCACCTTCTTGGCAATCAGAGCGTGTTGTAACATGTCAGCCTCATTACCAAACCACTTGTTCCTCAAGTGAACCTGACCTCTAAGCATTCATTCCTCTTTATTTAAAGTACCAGTATCTGTTTGCAGGCTCTTCTACATGTCTTATTCAATTTATGTAAGGTCAAGTATCTGTGTGTGGAGTGAAAAGCACTCCTTTAAACCTCGCTGAAGTCACTTACTTCTTGCCGCTGCTCATCTCTTCAGGTTGCGTGTGATAAATCTCCTTACTGAATGTGCTGAGCAGAGCGGATCACCAGAGCGGCTGCTGATGCTTGACCTGACAAAGTAACACATAGAGAAGAGGTCATTTTTCTGCTTTCTGTGAATTCAATGCACATTCACAAGATCTTTTGCAACCCAAATGCTTTACTGAATATTTAGTGTTTTGGGCTACAATAACACCATGAAAAATATCTTAAGGATATTATACTACACAGGTGTAACAGTAAGACTTAATACGGGTCTGTTGTTGGTCCAAATTAGCTGATTTTATTCAAAAACACAATACAGCAAAATGTGATCACAGCAGTTCCATAGGTACACTTAAAAAAGAGAAATACACATCTTGCTGACACTTTCTTTGTGCACCTTGCAGTAACTGTAGTAATCCTGTGATCAATTTCAGTACACTTTACAAAGCAACAGCAGACTTTATAACATGATGCAGTTGCTTTGGTTCCTACTAATGAACCGCAAAGGAAGTTCAGCCTTATAAATCATGCTAACTAGCCAAACGAAGCGCTTAACAAAAACAAAACACCCTCCCACTGCGCATTTACGCACAAGCCCCCTTTTAATCGCGTGATTAATTGTTCCAATTAACTTAAGACAAGGGAGACACCATAACTCGAAATACATTAAAAAGTGACATAAAGCACGATAAAGCCGTTCAATCCCTGAAAGCACCGGTGACACGCTGCAGGCATATTATGGTGATTTATGCTCGAGACGCCTCTTGACACATGCACTGGCCTGAGGAAATTCAGTTGTAAACAACTTCAACTTGAAACAAGAGTGAATGACTTACCGCTGTAGTTCTGATCTTTGGCTCTATGTGTTTGGCTCCTGTTCTCACCCTTGCGGTGGCATGAAGGTAAAGAAGTCTACTTCCACAGCACGGGCAAGTTTGTATGTGGCATTGTGCGGCGACTGCGCTGAGCATGCTGCCGCCTCTATCTGCTGGACCATCCTTCTGTCAACGCCACTCCTCCGGTGGGAGGTCAAACTGCCCCACGGCTGCACCATCACTCTATCAGATCAGCCCCCACCATCGCACAATTGGACCAAGTCATTGCACAGTTATGCCAGGCAGGGTCAGTGCCTAAACACACAGGTAACATGAAGTCAGCAATCTGTGGAAGTTATTGAAAACATAAACAATACTAAAATATTTGTAGTTTTGTAAAATGAAAATCAATGACACAAAAATAGCAGGTTGATAAAATAATACAAGAATATACATACAACAATAAGGCGTCTTAAATTCTTTAAAAAACAACAACAACAACTAATACCTGATACATGTTTCTTTAAATATCACTGATTTGAATAAATTCTTGTTTATCTATTATGTTGGTACTTGCACCTGTAAAAACTGACCTTTATATATTTTGGCCATAAAGCTATCTCTCACACAGATAATTTGATGTTTTTAATTCAAATTGTTCAAATAAATCCCTTTAATATGCCTGAACTCGCATAGTTCCTCAAAAACCCTCTACAATGAATTACAGGATTACTACAGTATCTTTTTATGAGACACTTGCTGGGGCTGTTATTTATTTTAGCTGTGCATTACATATTTTGGATCTACAGCGCCATCTGTTGGATGCAACAAGGCACGATTAGCTGTCATTAACCTTAAATTAAACATCCAATAGTGATCGTTTGTATGTATACATTTAACAGATGCAACAGTAATCAGATGAAAATATGATGATTACTCAGTTTGTGTCCAAAACAAAGCTGTGTCATTACTCAAGAAAGACTGAGAAATTACTTTATGTATCAGTTTTGCTTTCACTAAACCCACAATCAGATCATTAATACCTCAAGGATTATCAATATTCAAAGACTAGAACTCAATGATCTATTGAAATAATTTCACACCAAAAATATTTAAGTGCTTAGAAGCAAAGCTATGAGACTTGTCCATGCTCCTCCCTACGGGTTTCTTTACAGGATTACACATGGTTTGGGGATTTCTTCAGTTCAAGCCTCAAATTATCCCCAAGCTTTCTGACTTTCTATTAGTAGGATTTGTAGTAGGTTTTATACAAAGCTTCTGTGGCTCCATTCATTTATTACAACTAAAAATAGAAAAAAACGTGGGCAGCTTTTGACTGGAAAAAATAAATTAAATGCACCCCTGGCCCTTTCTGTTTGTCATTAAGTTTTTATCCATAACAATTGTTGGAAAATAAACTCATACTATAGCTGCAAAGTCTTTCAAAAACTAAGAAAACTGGCCATGTCTTTAGCTCCACCATGATCCTTTGAGATTAATTATCCATAACAGGTTAAAAATGGTGGCGAGACCACTAACTAACTTATGTATTTTAGGTGAATTAACGTTAACCTATTGCAAAACAGGAACATCCACAAGAGAACAGTTACCATGTTTTCAACACATGTATTATTAGACATTATGAGAAGAAAGAGGGTTGCCATTTAAAGTTAGATGTTTACTTTTCTTGGAAAGTGAAAAAATAGACATTAGCCTGCTGAACTTCTCTTTCACTTGCCAGTTTCAGCATAATGACTCAACATTAGTTAGCTAGCATACCATAGCTAACATAGGTCAACATTTTGCTTAGCTTAACACAGCTGTTAAAAAATACTGTACCTGTTATGCTCCACAAGTTTAGGGGCAATCGTTTTAATAAAGTGGCTTATGTTATTAAGAAGGTACCATTAGCCCTGTTTATACGTTGTTAATGATGCGGCGCACAAAAATATAACGTTATCTGCTAAAGTTATGTTAGCAATGTTAACATTATAGCTAACTAACCTAAGCTAGCTAGCTAGTGTAAAGTATGCTAGCACATCCTTCGGCACAAAAATAATTCTAGCGTCTATTTCGATATCATTGACCAGCTGTTGTGAAATATAATACCGTAAGCTAATGTTGGCTATGTTTTACGGTAAAGTACCATTGTTACAATTGATAATATTTATCAGAATATATTGTTGGGAAGCCGCACTTCCGTAGCATCAGTGCCGCGCTTAATTTCAAACAGCTGTAACAATTCGCGCATGCGTACCTCAGTAAAGGTGTGGCAGGCTATTACGCATGTCTCTTCCGTGTCTCAGCTCTCAGACAGCTGTCTGTCATCCGGCGGCAGCACCTTCATGGCAGCAGGCAACAATGAAATAACACCCTGATCAATAAGTAAAATGTAAGGTGACATCTTTACACTGTGTTACCGGCAAAAGAACTGAAAGCTGACAGACAGGCAGCCCTGATGGCTAAAATGTTTGCTATGCAGGCTACAAATCCAGGAGATACAGAGCGACGGTAGTATCCCATCGTTATTTTTCTGCCACCCAGTGGTACATTTACATAGTTCTGTGAAAAATTGTAATGCTTGAGTACTTACACTTGTTTTTAACTTGAATATGTTATTCTCATGCCACATTTTACTTCTTTTCTACTCCATTTTTTAGGTAAATACTGTAGGAAGAGTGAAATCAGGTAACTTTTTGGTAGATTACAAAGGAAAACACCCAAGATTCTGAAAACTACTAAAGAAAATGTTACCCTACTGTAGAAACTTTGGACCTGACAACACATAAGAACCCCTACATCACTCCAGTGACATGTTCAGGTAAAATGGAACAGCTGGAAAGGTAAAATGGGTCACATTTGTTTATAATTTTGTATTTTATGGTTAAACCCATGTGTCAGTTCAGTCACTATGTAATTAAATTATCAATCTAACCAAACTACTTATTTAAAAATATCTACCAACTTTTCTGCCTGGGCGTGCGTGTAACGGCTAATCCTGGCCTATGGCTGACATGGACTCACTGCATCGTCTTTAAAGCAACAAAAATATGATGTGACAGGAAGGCACACAATAGCATAATATCTCGTGATGTTATGGCACCTGGTAGCCTTAAAACTGCTGATTTCACTTCAGAAAACCCTCCCACTGTACCTTAATTTCTGCTGTTCCATTATACCTGAATGTATTAAGTACTCACTCAAAACTCCTTATAAGAAAAGGTAAAGTTTATTTTGAAAATAAGTATAAGTCAAGCACTTAGGAATAAAATACAGCATCCCACAATCATTTTTATTGTTATCCCCTTACTGTTACAGCAGAGTGTGTAATTGTGACAGCATTTCTCTTTTTAATAAATAAAATAACCAAGCAATCAATAGGCGTAAGTAAGAAAATAATAAGCAGATGAAAATAATCATTAGCTGTAGTCAGTCCCATACAGAATAGTCAAAATCTTGCTTTTATATTAAGTATTGATAATAATTTTAAACAGTCAAGGGGGGGCTTTTTTGTGCTTTGAGCACTATTAATACTTGTAGTACATGTTCCTAATTATACTTGCATATTTTTACTTAATAATATTAATATTTTGATATAAAATTTCCAGTGCAGGAATTAAAAATGTTACCTTAAAGGATAAATATCCACCACTGCTGCCTCCTGACACGTGCCAAGTCCAGTAATCACTAAGTTTTCAGCTCTGGTTTGGTCTCCACCAGCTCCCAAGACATTTCTTTAGTCACTAACTTTGACTCTGATAAACCCATTGAACCCGGATTATTGGCTTTATTAGAGCTTGTTTGCTGAAAACAGCTGACAGCGGTGAGAGTGACCGTACAGTAAATGAGCCATAATACAAAACAATTAGCTAAAAGAGGCCAAATGGATCCATAGAGCTTCAGAAGGGCGTTTACTCTCTTTGGTTTTGTTACTATGAACGTCTTTTGCATTTCCCCTTGTCATTGGTTCTTTTATTGAAATATTGTTAAGTGAAGCTTAAAAGAAATGTTAGATTGTTGGCAATATAGATGAAATCAGCTGTATCAATGATAACATGGTCAAATAGACTAATTGGTTTTACATGTCTTAAATTTTTTTTATTTGTTTGTTTGTTGCACTGAGCTGCGATTTGACTTTTTTTTGCATACTTTTCCATCTTGATTTTGAATAATTTTTTACAGCATGATATTGGTTTCAGTTTCACCCTTTAATTCAGGTTTGTACATGTTTTAACTTGTTCTGAGTTCAGAAGAGTGCTTTTCAAAACCAGCAAGGACACATTTGATGCCTGCACTGATGCCCTTTATACTCAATTGTTCAAAAGTATGAAACGTTGCCTTTAGTATTATGTAACACTCAGATGCAACATGTTTTTATTGTCTGTTTTTCCTCTCAGCTGGGGATTCCTGACAGCTCTTTAGACGTCTAAACTCTCCTCACTAACCTTGGTTGCTGTATAAGATTTTATTAAAACGCTACACTGATTTCACATTTCTTAAACTTAGACTGGACTGTACTCAGTAACCAGACATTTAACTCAGGAAAAACGGGTTTAAACATTACTTGCTCGTTTCAGGTGTCATCTACAGTAAGACACATACAGGAAGATACCTGATACCTTTTGGAAAGTAGGATCTATTGCCAAAACATGACCATGAGAGAGACCTCTGGCTGTCATGTGAATTTGCTATCTGAGTGACATAATCTGTCATCAGAGTGACTTGATATCTGGTTTAATTTTGTAAAATGTCCTGTGCATCAAAAGTATTTTAAACATACACTTTAAAAGAGATTTTCATATGAAAACATTTAGTATCAGAGGACTTTTATTTTGATTAAAAAAAATAAATAAACAGTAATGCAAAAAAGGCACAATTTGGTGCAAAAAACATCACTAGAATTCAGGAGATTAAGTCTTTGACACTCAAGATTTTCTGTCGGTAAACCCCAAAATTCCTGCTTCATATATGTACCCCCAGTGTTGAAACAGAATGTACACCCTTGGATGTAAGATTAACTAAAGAATATTTACCTAGGTTATTTCACACAGATATAATTGGACAAATGAGATGAAGCTTTTATTTTCTATTAATAATGTTTATTTTTTTATATTAATGTTATATTAACATGGGATCATAAATGAATTGTGAGTATTGGGATGATTGGATAAATTAGATTAAATTTAATTAAATTAGATAAATTGGATAAACTTTCTGTGTTTTCAAGATATAAAGATGCATAATAAAAGACAACAAGAATTTTACTACCATAGTTATCAATTATGTTAAGCAGAATTTGGGCATAAGTCAAAGAATACTACACTTAATTTTGTATGGATGATTATAAAAGAGAACAACATATTCATTGATTCATTCATTGGTGTGCAGTGAACAACCTGTCACTAAACATCAAAAAACAAAGGAGCTCCTCATTGACTTCAGATGGCAACATGAGGAGCACCTACCACTCCTGATAGGAGAGGAGGAGTTGGAGAGGATCCCTAGTTTAAAACTCTTGGAAATCCACATCAGCGAGAACTTCAAGTGGACTATAAACTATTCTGCTCTGGTGAAAAAGGCCCAAAAGAGACTATACTTCCTCAGGATGCTGAGGAGGACCAACCTCTCTGCAAAATTACCCGAGTCTTTCTGCCACTGCTCAGTGGAGCGCATCTTGACGTACTGTATCACAGCCTGGTATGGGAACTGTTCGGCAGCAGACAGGGCAGCTCCAGACATCTCCAGGTCTCACTGCCACAGCAGAGTCTGCACCTTATGTATGGTAAGATAATGAAGTGAATAACAAAAAAAAAACATCAGTAATAATTGTGCAATTAAAGTACTTGGGGCTTAATGTCAAATTGAAAATACAGAACTCTAGTGAATGAATTAATCATCATGCTTTCATAATGCCTTTGAGTGTCTATTTTAAGATAAACAGCACTTTCTACCCAAACGTGCCAACATCAAAAGTAAAAGATTGCCGTCATGTGCTTTCCTTCATTTTACCTGAATTTTCCACAAGTTGAAATTTGTTCTCAAAACAATGTTTTATGTTTTTATTCACAACACAAAATATTGTTAAGGCTAACATCAGTATGACATATCTGAGACAAGTTAGTGTGAGACGCGATCGTCCCTCATACATCAGTGTATAATGCAAAACAGCTGCTGTTTTACACATTTACAACCTGAACCATGTCAGCATTTCCATGTTTTCCACCACAGGTCTTATTTGTGGAAAAAAAAAAAGCCGCAGTTGAAAGTTGAAGTTGAAAGAGCAATGGGGAGACAGAAAAACATTGTGGACCTGGTTCTGCTTCAGTTCACAGTTCCACAGCTTTACTTTAAATTCTGGTTCAAAACGTGAAGTATTTGCCACAGTAATCCCTTAAAGGAGGATTTGAGAGATGTTTGTTGACCCTTTGTAGTTTGAAATGTGTTTGAATCTGATGCTGCTGTTTTGATCCCTGATGTTTTTCCACTGAGTTTTATTTTGTGCCAACTCGTGCCTTTGATGTAAAATTGTTCCAGGAAACCAGTTTAACCCTCACCTTTTCTCTGAAATTCCTCAAGCAATATCATGATAACAAAAATAAACAAAACTGTATGAGATTTATAATCAAACAGTTCAATTAAGCAGGCCTCCCTGATCCTTAGAAAACAATGTATAGACGCCCAGTCATCATCACCTATGACCTTCTAGAAGTGTGTGGTGGTGTATTTTTTCTTCTCTGCCCTCTGCTTGTATTTTCTTCTTTTCTGTGTTCGGGATCTTTCTGGGCGTGTATTTCCCACACTTGGGAAATTCACATGTCACAGCAGCTCAAAGCGCAGACAGAAAATGGAGGGTGACAATGTATACTTACTATAGTTAGGTCAGCACTCGTGTGAGGAGCCTGCACGCTCTCCCTGAGACCCTGTGCCTGCACCGCAGTACCCTGGTTCCGCTGTCACCCTGTCTTCAGTAGTCGTAGAGAGCCAGATTTTCCAAGTAGGCCAATTGTACAACCAACACAATGGGTTAATGTCGGTTGCCCAAAGTTAGATATACATTATATTTTCTCCATTTTTCAAAATATTTCTGTCCACTATTGGTACCTCTAGAAGACATCTGACACAAGACACCTGCTCATGAAAGGCTAGTTTACTGATTTCAGTAAACCAGTACAAAAAGGATACACTCCCTGTGTCTTCAACCCCCCCATTAACTTTTTAAAAAAATATTTGTTGGGTTAATTTTATGTTGGGGAATATAGTGGCAAAAATGGAAGTACGTGATTTCTTTAGAGTATAATGTACCTGAAAATAAGAATAGTGTTTTCATTGTTTTGTCTTTTGTTCCTCAGAATGATCCGTTTATATCTACATATGGAGCAGGTCCTTGTCTATGGAGTTCACCATGTTGCAGCGAGCCAGGTCTCACTCCGAATCTTTGAAATCCACGGCTTGGACAGTGACTTGCGATGACAGACACTGATGAAAAAAAGCTGTGGTTTAACGTAGGCATACACGGCCGGTCACCGTTACAGTTTAATGGCACTCAGCGGCATCAGGGGGAAAAGCAGCTGAACAAGAACAAAAGTTAAGGCAGCGAAACTTCAAGTAGGGAGGGTGGGAAGGGTGGTGGATTGGTCCAACCTTCACTTGGGAGAGTGGTGTTTGCATCCCGTAAGATTATAAAGCCAAACCCTGTTCTTTTTTTCCTGAACCTAACCATATTCTTTTGTTGCCTGAACCCAGCCATGTGCGTTTGTTGTTGGAGAAAAGAATGTCAATTTGCGTTGTTGTACCAACGTAGTGCTTTTATTTTGAAAGAGAGACTGTAAACGGTAAATTTCCTGTGAAAACGGAAGTGTATTATGAAAGAAGACAATGCATGTAACATGCAGAACTTGACACAGCGTCAATAATTAATGCACCCAGGGTACCTTTCACATCAAATCGGGACATAGACGTGACCAAATGTCGATACATGGCGAGGCTGGAGTGAGAATGTGTTGTTGCAGCACCATGCCCAGAACGACCAAACTAAACACAAGCTCAAGTCAGTGATATTACCAATTTAAATGACCGGGTTTGTTTGTTTTGGAGAGGAAGAGACCTCTGGGGATAATTCAGCATCATGATCAATGATCACTGAAGGAGTCTTAACCAGTTGTGCAATCTATAATCCTCACTGTTAGATGCCACTAAATCCTACACTCTAGACCTTTAAGTTCCATCCTTTCACATATCTTTATTGTCTTCATAGTCATCAAGTTTCCTCCTTACTTCTCTTTAATTCTAACATCTGCCTGGATCTCATGGTAACTGATCACACCAGTAAGGATCACTATGATTTTATTGGATATAAAGTTTTGAGTGTGTTCTTTCTGTTTTTAGTTGCAAAGAAGCTGTTGAGCTAGACCTGGTACATTTAGTGCACTGTCATGAAATGACAATAAATCAGTAAACAACAACAGTTATTGGAGATAAACTCAAAATCTCAATATTTCCACATCTTACTACCAAGATCACAAAGAAACACTCTGATACAACTGCTGACCTCGATCTCTTTCTGCCACGCGGGCCGTCACCTCCATATTGAGACAAATTGCTTTCTAACATCTGCTTTTCCACTTGGCCTAAACACAAATCCCTCAACCTGAAGTCATTAAATTAGGGGTCTTAAGCAACAACTTTTGGAAGAACATTCTGTGACCGATAACCATCGATAAACCCTGGAATAAAACCAAACAGGAGGCCAGAAGTGAGGCAGAGGAAATGGAGATGGATTATGTGAAAGCAGGACATAAACACCCATGACGAGACGAGTGCTAGATTAATGTCCACAGAGAGGAAAAACAGGGACGCCTGAAGGAAAACTGAAAACACAAAGAATTCCATGAATTTCAGAAAAGTACAGAGTCTGGAACTGCCTCAAAAACCATCATGCAACTTGATACTGTTTGACAGGGAATTATAACAGGGTCATGAAAATACTGTCCGATCAGTTATAAATTTATGTTGTTTAGATAAGTGAGAAAAAAAGTGACATGTTTTAATGTGTACATCATCTATGGGGCAGATGTTCTCACACACATGTGAGGTGTCAGTTTACAGTAAGTTATGTGGCAGAGGTCTGTGAGGAGAAACAGGAAAACCTCTTGTGAGCCTCCTGCGCTGACCTGCAGTGACCTGATGCCCTTATTGGGCTCAGCTTCATCTAAGCGTGCTTTAAAAGCAGTCGCCAGAAGAAAATGTTGGCACTGAATTTTTCTGCAAACCATAAATAACCATCAATACAAGTTGCAGGTTACAAATATATCATATCAGCGTTTCTAAAGTGACGTAGTATATAATCTGTCTTTATCATCGGTGGTTGGAGAGGTGGACGGTGTGTCACCGAGACAAGATGCCTGCTAAGTTATTTAGTCAGTCGCTGTTGTGTTTCCAGCAGCTTTTTAGGCACCAGAGTGAGTGTTTTGTAGTAACCTGCCACTAGATAGTGCCATGAAAAGTGGTTGTTTTTTGTTGAGACATTAGGCAGGTATTTAAAACCAAAGACTGATATTTTCCTAACTATAGCCAAGTGATTTTAGTGCCTAAGCATAAACAAACTTAAACCACAGCAATGTTGAAATGTCAAGTTTCAACATATCCACTACATAATGATATACAAAGGTAACGTATGCATGGTTTGCAGAAACGTACAATGCCAACATATTTTTTGGCCATTGGGTTGTTAAAGGAACTTTTATTTCAGGAATAATCATTTTTAAAACCTCTCAATGCAAACTACAACAAAGATAAGCTGCTCATTAAGTGTTGTTTTTACATAACACTAATATAAAAGTCTGATTTTAGTCAGCTGCTCATTTTACATTACTTGTAAGAATAACATAGGCCTACCTTTCTTCTGATTAGTTTATTGTCTTTTGATTAGCTGGCCAGGTGGTAGTTTGCTGTAGGGATGCATGATGTTGTAGTTGATCAGTCATTGCACTGTAAAAAAAAAAGTCTGCAGCCATGTTAGCAGCTCTGTGAGCCTGTATTTAAGCACAGAGGAGCTTTCACCTGCATACTGACGTGCTCGTAACGACAATGCTAACATGTTGGTGGTTAGCAGGCGTCATGTTTACCATGTTCACCGTTGTAGTTCAGGGTGGTAGCATGCAACTTAGCATTGAGCACAAAGTACAGCTGAGGCTGTTGGGAATTCATCAGTTTTGCAGGTAATTGATTTCAAATGACCTCAAACATGGAGCTAAGTTAAAAAATCAAGGGATCTTCAAAGTTACTACAACTCATACCGAAAAAAAATTCATGGTATTCCATCCAATAGTTAGCTTCGCTAAAAACCACAAATGTCAATCTCATAGTGGTGCAAAGATAAAGATCAGAGCATCACCAAAGTCAGTAGGATTCATCCTCTGGGAACCATGAATGTCTGCAAAATGACACGACACTCCATCCAATAGTTTTTGAGATATTTCAGTCTGGATCCCCCTCCCTGGGTCTGAACCAGTAACCCTCCTGCTTTGAGGTGACAATGTTAACCACTGCACCACTGTGACACTCAAGAAAAAAACACACAAATACATTTAAAAGTTATAGTCATAAACATATATATACATTGTTTCAAATGACCTCCAAGGTGGTTTTATATAATCATTAATGTGTGTTAGGACACTTGAGGTACACTGATGTACATGTAGAAGCACATGAAGCTGCTAGCTGGTGGTATTCCCCACAATGTGTGAACCAACTAACTGAGTCAGCGTTTTAGTCTTAGTGTGACTGTTAATCTGTGACAGAGGAAAGCCACATGCAGATCTGAACTGCTGCTTCCTGTCCCTGCGCTGTGTTTTGTAGAGGTTAACGTTGCTCAGTGGTACAACATTTATTTACAGGGCCTCAATGAAAAGTCTGTGTGACGTCATACTGGTTAACACTGGACAGTTGGGCCCCTTCTCCCAGTACAAAGTCCAAAACATTACACAGCATGTCTTATTGTGTGAGATCTAAATAAAGTTACTCTCCATAAAAAAATGTAAACACATTTCAAATATTTTAATGGGAAGCTAATGTGAATGTCTTTCCATTTTATTTGAGATTGATGTGAAACATTAGAAATGTCAGACCCGCAGCTGCCATGTGAGTTCTTACCATCAGTACCACATCTCCTCCTATTGTCCATTTTGGGTATTTCATGTGTGGCAGAGGAGAACACTGAGGGACATAATAAATGGTTGCAACATAAAATCCTGTTTTATAGGTCCACACCTAAAAATTACTGTCAGCTTTAAAACCTAATTGAAACCCTTTAAACTGTACAACCTTAAAGTCTTGACTGAATTATATATTTTTGAGCAGCTCAGCTTTATTGCTCCTTTTACATCTTGTAAGACAAACATGTTTTCAATAGCCTTTGGTTGTTCAGAGTGGTTTTAATATTTTAGAATTTTATAATCTTGTTATGTTTGTGATTGTTCTTCATGGCTTTATTCTGTTTTATATTTGTGCACATGTTATATTGCTTTGTATTTGTGTGTCATTCCTTTCATTCGTACAGTCAACTGCAGTTGTTTATAAATGTGCGGTATAAATAAACAAATTGATTTGATATCTTTTCCTCACTTCCACACAATAATTATAATTATGAGTTAGTCATTCTAGTTACAAATGTGAAATGTACCCTTGAAGATTTATTTATAGATATATTTTGTTGTTGTTTCTGTAATTGACAATGTATAAATATGAAAATAAGTATATATGGGTATGTGGGTGTACACACATGTATATATTGGTAGAATTATAATTCACATGTTCACACATTTAAATATAAAAAGATAGCAGGACGAGTTGATGCAGATATATATGTAATATTAATATATTTTTTGTAAGGCAAAGACAAATGGTATATATATCATACATTTTGACTGGTTTATACTTGTAAATCATGGATAATTTGTAATTTATATCATAAACTAAGATAGGTTTTTGTGAGATAGATATTTGGTAATTACTATTATACATATATACATGGGATATTTTTCTGTGACAAAGTTAAATGGCAATAACAATAATATATTTAGAAAAGTCTTAGGTATAGGTTTATTTATATAAGGAAGCTGTTTCTGTTTCTCTCTTTGATCTATAGCCTTTGTATATGTATTTTATTTCCTATGGCACAAAACTTGTGTTCAGGGTTGATAAAATGGTGCATTGCTTTATTTTATAAATCACTGCTATTGTAAATAAACATCTATAAATCTAAGTAGTCTACAAATAAAGTAAGTTGGATGTCTGTTACAAATTATCTTTGTGATTTTTCCTGTACACCACGCGTTTTCTGAATGTTTAAAGTGTCCTTTTAACCAATAGTGGGAAAAGTAACTAAATACATTTGCCCAAGTACTGCAGCCTACTTATGTATGATTTGATGTACTTCACTTGACTATTTCAATTTTCTGCTACCTTATACCGCAACTCCACCACAGTTCAGAGGCAAATATTGTATTTTTTACTCCTCTACATTTATTTAATAACTTTAGTCACTTGTTACTTCACTTCACTAGATTTGGGTTAATGATCGAGAATAAAATGATACATAAAATATGATGTATTATTAGGCTATAGATAAGGATAAGGGGGATATTCAGAAGTGAGCAGTTAAAGTAAAAAGTAAAAGCAGAGTATCACTAACTTTATCAGCTGCAATATTAGCATTAATGCATCAAAAAATATAATACAATAACATCATTCTGAAATCAGACATTCTGTACAATGAGTATTTTTATTCTTTTTTTTTAGTATATTTATTGAACAAAGTTCAAAGCAAGTAATTGACAGTGGAGGTATTGTTACTAAAGAGAAGTCTGACGTTTTTCTGCAGTGTTATATTTTTCAACCCATACAAAAACATAGAAACAAACAACACATTATGAACCAATCACCCTGAAATCACCCTCCCAGCCACCCATCTTCCAAAATGCCCTAGTGGGTACAAATCACACTTTTCTTGAGTAGGAGAGATAAAGAGGACAATAAATGAATAAATAAAATAAAAATGTGTGAATAAAAATGTAAAAATAAAGGGGGTAAAAGGAGTTACTGAGCAAATTAACTGTCTTAAAGTTACAGAGTTAGGAGAGAAAGGGGTCCAAGTTTTGTGGAAACGTTTCACAGATTCTCTGTGTACTTTTTCTAGGTGGAGAAAAGTATTTTTTTTTTCCTTAATATGAAAGCTAATACTTTTTAACTTTTAAGTGCAGGATATTTACTCGTCACAGAGTATTTTTACACTGTAATATTGCTATTTTTATTAAAGGAAAAGCTATAAGCAATAAGCATTTCTTCCACTGCTGCAGAAATACAGAAATACTTCACCAGAGACTCTTTGAAACAAGAGAGGCACAAGAGCTCCGGCGTGTATCGCAATGAATCATGGGAGCACACATTGTTCAGCCTCAATCATGGATCTACCACTAGTGACTCATCTCTCTCCGTGTGGATAATCTCTGGTCATGTGAACGGATCGCCGTACCGCTGACACAGCGCGCAAACTCTCGCGAAATTAGCAACAGATTTGACCAAAATGCTAATGCATAGCTATTTCCGGGTCAGGAGGAGGCTGTGGAGGACAGGACGAAAGGCGGAGTGATTACTGGAGAGATTTCGGAGTAAACTGACCGGCCCATCGACAGTTGGATCGCTTTGCTAACCGCGGCGGTGCATGGCTGCGGTAGCTAACCGCGCCTAGCTAACGTTCGCTGACAGCTGACTGACAGCCCACTCGCCTGGTCACATGAAGTGAATTTAACCGGAGGGAGGATGGCGGAGCGGGATATGTCACCGGGAGACCACCCTCTGCAATCGTCTTCGGAGGTTTCAGAAAGTTCTGGGAGACAGAATTCCTCAGATGAAAACGGACACGTTGATAGTCCAGATGACACTCTGTCTCCGACTTCGGTGATTTACTTCAAGGAGGCTTTACACTCCTCAAACTTGAGATTTGGGAAGGCTGGGTCGCTGTCACCCACTCCGCTTCGACAGTATGACTTCAGGATTGAAAGGATCGATTCAAAGCGCAAAAGTAAGTGCTTACGAACTTTTACAAGTTTAGGAATTTACCCAGCTAGCTAACATTATCCTCTTATATCACCTACTCACTAAGTGTACCTGCAGTTAGCTTTGCTAGCTTGTTAGCTAACTTTTGACTTTACCTATAAGCAAACTACTTCCTATCTCTTTATGAGTCAAGATAACTTCTGTAGCTGACTGAGCTAACATTAAGATGCTAATACATCATGTAAACTCTCTTGTCAGTTGATTTTCACACTCAAAATATTTGCAAAAGTGGCAACTGAACACATACACAGTTAATAAATTTGTAAACATAGCTGACTTCCTCCAGCTGTCCTGTGACTCTTTCTCTGTGTTGGTGTCATGCGCTGTTTTGTGAATTGCTTTGCAACGCCACTGGCTGCCATGGTATAAATTTAACGGTGGATTGGTGACACATTAGCAGGCTGTCTGTGTCCGTGATAAATGTTGTTTGTCACCCATATCTCACATTGAGTAACCAAACATTTACAGTCATGGCAGGGACACAGTATGAGCACTATAGCACTGTTACTAGCTCTTACACCCAGGTTCCTCTGTGATTAACTTTGCTTTGTTATACTTTCATTACACTATAATTAGAGCATTGTCCATATCTTTGCCATATATCATAGGTAAAAGGGAAGTAACCACACACTAATGTGTAAGGATATAAATAATAATGAGTGAACAGTGTTGCCCCAAAGGCTACAAAATATTGTCTAGGATTTGAGTCCAAAACTAGAGCTATCTCTTCTTAGTCGATTGGCTGACTAGATTTACTCTTTTTTACCATTTAGGCTATTTTTTTTGACAAGATGTAAGTTTGGTGAAATGAACAAATGCGAAACATTTACTGGTGCTGGCTCCTCAGATTTGCTGCTTTTCACTGGTATATATAAATGTAAATTGAATATCCTTGAAGTCTGGAGCTGCTCTGGCAAAACATGCAATTTGATTATGTCATCTTGGTTTCTGGGAAATTGTGGTCAGCACTTTATACAGTGCCTGACCAGTACTGGATTTTAGAGGCCAATATTACATCGATATCAGGGAGTATAAAAAGTATAGTAACAATATTTGGAATGACAGTCATTTTTAAAAACATATATAAACAACAATGTTGACACTGATCCCTTAGATTTGTTTTTAAACCTTTCACAATTATATATATAATTGTAAGTTGAATATCTTTGAAGTTTGGGGCTGCTGCACTGGCAAAACATGCAATTTGATTCTGTCATCTTGGTTTCTGGGAAACTGTGGTCAGCACTTTTCACACTGTCTGACCAGTACTGGATTTTGGAGGCCACTATTACATCGATATCAAGGAGTCTAAAACATCTGATAATGCTATTTGGGCCAATATAGGTTTGTTTTTAATATATATAAACAACAATGTCGACACCGATCCCTTTGATTTGTTTTTAAGCCTTTTACAGACATATTACAGTTTTGCAGTACAAGTTGTCATCACTGTCTGATGCACATACTATGTTTGAATTGCTAATTTTACTTATTGGAACAACACACATGAATCGACATTTCTGTAAATGTGCCAGTGTTAGCCAGCTGGCTCATTTTCAACAGTAGTCCTTTGGCAAGATGTTTTGAAACCAATAAAAGGATAACATTCACAGGACAAAGACAGCATAAACTACAGCAATTAGAAATCGTCAAGATAGAACGGGAGCCATGCAAAGCAACAAGCAACAGTGCAGTACAATAACACAATAACTACAAACAGCATGTTAGCACAAGCAGACATGCAAGAAACACGAAGCACCAACACACAGATGAGATTACATTCAGACATGCAGAGCAGCATGTGATGTTGACACTGTTTTTAAATTACTTCAAACTTATGTTGCAATTTTGTGTTAATCATTGGCCGACATATACAGCTATACCAAATATATATCAGATGATTCATTGGTCTAGCCCTTGAAAATAATCGTCAAATTATCAGTAATGAGAATAAATGTTGGTTAATAACAATACTAGGAACACTTATCCCCTCCAAACTTGTATTACCCATGACCTGTCTCAGTTACAGAGTCATTGCGTGCTTGCACTGTTTCTGTGGAAATATTTTATATTGTAAAATTTTAGCTGTACAACTGGATAAATGGGGCTTGGATTATACTGCAGGAGTTGTTGTAGAAGGATGTTTTGATGTAGTTTTGGTGTCATCAAATCCGTCCCCCATGACTTAAATTAATCAAGATATTTCTCAGTTTTTGGATTCTTCATTCATTGTGGTGGCATGCGTCACAACTTTTTTCCCAAAATCAGAGTAACATGGGATGAGTAATTGTTCTTATAGGGGATGAAGTGTTCCTTTAATAAGCATTAGATCTCAAGGAATCCTTTATCATTCATCTGTGATGTAAGAATAATTCAGATGAAATGATTTAACCTACAGTAATTCTTTAATTAAATCTGCTAATTGATTAGTTGAAGAGATCCTTTGATTGTCTCTTTAGGTACGGTGAGTTTTATTGTACCACACTCTCAAACATTTTTAAGTGGTTTGTAAGCAGCTGGACACATGTAACGTGACTGCGCTTAAACATTAACTTTCCCTGGTTCTTGAAGCTGCTCAGCACTCAAAGGCACTTAAATTTCTCAGTTAATGTGACTGTGGTAGCAGAGAAAAATGAACAATGAGTGCTCTGCTGGCTTTGTCATTTTGACCACAATTACAAATGTAATGTGGGTATATTGTTTAGTTTCCTCAAATCTGTTTTGTGTGTATTTTTTCTCATCCTCTGCTCTGATAGCACAGAAAGTCATCACCTAAATATCCTTTCATCAATATCAAGTGTAGCTTTTTTTATTTTGTCCTGTACAAAAATAAGGGTGTTTGTCTTTTGTCTTTGACTCTATACGATGTGCATCATCTAGTTTTCCCAAGTGGGAATTAAGATAACACAATAAGCGTTTGCATCCAGGACCTTTGGCTTTATTACTCTTGTTGCTCGCTGCTGTTTTGCTGCAGCCAGCTCAATAATTGCATTGTCAAATAACAGGCCTCTGTTTCAGGTCAGGGGACACTGTTGATGCTTGAGAGACAGATGAGTCCTCTGCTGCATCATTAGCATTGACTGGGTACTCTGGGGACCCCCCCAACCCCCACCCCCCTTTTTTTTACGCATGCACCATCTGCTCACGTGACAATGTGTTGCTGTACCCAGCACTACTGTCAGCCATCTTGGTCGACACCCACCCAGTGCATTCACTGCGGTGCACAGGCAGTCCAATCAGAGTGAACCGGTGCTAAGCTGACCGGAGGAGGGCTGTGATTTTCAGCACGGTGCTCCCTTGCATTTTAAATCCCCAGTCTGCACAAAAGGGATAACAAGAGGTTTGAAGAGGAGGAGGAGGTGGAGGAGGAGAAGGCAGGGCAGCCTTTCTCAAGACAGCAGCGTATTTTACTCAGTTGTTACAAGGAAAGGAGGAGGATGCAGGCATAAAGAGGAGGAAAAGCAGCACCCTTTCAAACACCTGCTGAGAGCTGCTGTGGGGCCTTCCTCGTCTTTGGCCTTTTATCCTCTTTGTTTTGATGCTCTTTCCATCCTCTATCATTTCCTCTTCTCTCTAAACTGTTATTTTTTTGGTGCCTTCACTGGTGTCTGGAACAAAAGCTACTTCGCCTTTTTTTCCCCTCGGTGGTGTTGGTTTTGCATTGCATCAGCTGAGTCATCATGTCTGATCTGACGCCTCAGAGCGAAACCCCCACTCCCACCACCGACAAGATCACCCAGGCCGCCCGGGAGACCATTTATCTCTGCAACTTTCGCGTGTCTGTCGATGGCGAGTGGCTTTGCCTCCGCGAGCTCAACGACATCTCCCTCACGCCAGACCCAGAGCCGGCCCATGAAGGTAATGTGACAGATTAGCTCATCGTTTGAGGAGCTCTGTGGGCACAGTGTGTGATCTCTCTATTTGGGCGTGGTGATTCACAAGGTTCCCAGACGCAACACATTTCATCTGGTGAACTGTGGTAATGTGTCCTGTTTTGAGCTGTGTCACGATGGATTTCAGGGGAGATGGGTTGATGTCAACAGCAGGATGACGCTGCTTGTAAATAAGCCAGGGCTGGGCGACAAAACAACCAGGAAGTGCCACTTGTTTTGTCTTGACAATTTATTATCTTGCGGTGAATCAAATCAGTATCAATGATAGATCATATTCTGTGTCTGTTTCTTTAATCCTAAAAGAAATTAACACACAGCAGAAATAGATTTTCACATTTTTTACTCTCACTGAAACAAAACCAGACAAGATGCCACTGAATCCAGATATTCAAACATGACAATGAACTGGTAACCTATTTTGAGCAGATTCATGCTGCACTGCAGTAATATGGTTTTAAATTTGATGGAAAACAAATGATTTACTCCACAGCACTGCTTTACTCTTCCTTATCTCTTGCCACGCCTTCTCTCAGCACAGAGCTAGCAGATTAGCAGGTTGATGGTTTTCCTGAGAAAGACTTTTCTTTCCAGTTGGCAAATTCAACGCTGCAGCTCCTTAACCTAAAGCTACACTGCAATGACACTACAGAGGAGCTGTAAACAACAGAAACATTTATTTTGTCATGCTACTGTAAGATAAATCCCTCCCATGTGATGAGATAGATGACTGTTTCATATCATGGATGCTAATATTTAATATTTCACTTATATCTGATAATCTAGGAGTAACTGATGTTGATATTTTCCACCACTGGACTTTACCTGTTTAACTTAAACCGTGAGGCTTGCTGGAAGTATTTTTAAGATAAGACTTTATTGATCCTCAGAGGGGAAATTCAGGTTTTTGTGCAGGAGCACAAAGACAGAAATAAGTTCAGATTAATAGGGAAGTAAAAATAAGAATAAATAAAATAAGACGTGTATAGTATAAAAGTTGAAGCAAAGAAAAAGACCTGAACACAATCAATGAAAGCCACAGTTGGTAACTTTTATGAAAACAACTTTTTTTTTTCACGTTTGCTTAAACTGTTATCACATGCACTCAGTTGTACATGCGACAGCTAATATGAAAAAATCATGCGTGTCCTCCTCTTCCTACTGCTTCTTAGGACATTGGCTAGAATTTACTGCAGCCGATCATTAATGCTCTTGTCAAACTAAGCAGCGCTCATCAAAAATGAATTTTGTTACTGCATTGCCTACGTCTCGCTTCAGATGTTTTCAGAAAATATGTTAGTGTACTGTTCAGAGGTAAAATAAGAATGGCTGCTCCAGCCAGTGGGTGGGTTTGTTTCCGCTGCTTTGTTTCCAACATGGCGGCTGGGTCACAAACTTTCTCATTTTACAGCTAAACAGTACACTAAAATATGTTACTGAGAACATCTGAGAAGAGAAATAGGCAGTGCGGTAACAGAATCTTAAGTCATATTTGATCAGTGCTGCCTAATCTGACAGTTTGACCACGGTTCATGAGCAGTGACATGAATGACAGCTGCGTTAAGGCTATCAGAAGAACTACGAGGCAATAGAGTAGGCAGTAGAGATGTACCGATACCACTTTTTCCTTCCTGATACCGATTCCGATCCCTGAACTTTAGGTATCTGCCGATACCGAGTACCGATCCGATACCAGTGCGTATGGGATATGAACTGTTGTATGTCTCAACTCCTAAAACTCTATGTAAAATATTAAGACATACATACATAATAGTAGAATGAATGCCATAAAACTTTTAATTATTATTACTATTATTATCCAGTTTTGCCACAGATCAAGACACAGATTAAAGTGCAGCCACACAAACTCCGCTCCGTTTCCTTTTCGTTTGCCTGTAGCGTGTGTATGCATAATGACGTGAGGCATGACGTGGTATCAGATAGGTCATAGGCTGTACTCGCCGATACCCGATACCGCATTTTAGGCAGTATTGGAGGCATTTCCGATACTGGTATCGGTACAACTCTAGTAGGCAGAGGAGTATGAGTTTTTTGCAGACCACGTGTCTGGTGCATCTGTGTAGATGTAGTGACAGTTTTCAGCAAACATGACAAAATAGTCTTAATAAAGTCTTTAAAGACAAAGTTATGAGTGAAAAGTTAACAGGTACAGACTGACACGGTATGATTGATCGCAGCGGATCTAGTATCTATATACACACAACTATTGTACTCAGAATAATACATGTTGTGGTTAAGTGATAATACTTAGTGTTGTCTGTGTAATTATTGCAGCATATATTGCAACTCCAATTAAGTAACATAACATTTATTTTAGTTCCCTTTTCATACCTTTTAGTTGCAGTCATTTTGTGCTGGAAAGTCAAGATTATTCTTTACCAGAGGTTGATGCACACTGCAGACCAAATGCATGAGTGTATTAATAATGTAAACAAATGTTCAAGGATAACATAACCCTGTAGAAGTCGTCTACGAAAGTCTCTCAGTGTCTGTTATCCACTTACATGAATAATGGATTATGTTCACATATAGATGGATCATATCAACAATCAAGTGCTGGCTTCTAGAGTTTTACTAGTTCAACAATTTCTCTTTCAAAGCTACTCATTTTCAGTTTATGTGAAATATGTATTAAAGGTTTTGCTGTGTTAGGTTGTTGAGTTAGTTTTAGGTTTCACACATTTACAGATGAAACATAACATGTCTTCTTTTCCAACTTTGCAGCTCAAGCTCATCGTTTTGTGTTTCCATATTAAAACTACTTTACTTGTACTTCCTGGAAAACACTGTATCTTGTCCCCCAACAGCTCATTCCCACTGTTCAACCATTATAGTGTCATTACTACAAGGACTCTAAGAACCTTCTCCTGTGTTTTCTTCTCTTGTAGATCCCAAGGACCCCATTGCAATCGAAAGGCTTAACTTGATGAACATGGCCAAACTGAGCATCAAGGGCCTGATCGAGTCCGCCCTCAACCTTGGACGCACACTGGACTCTGACTATGCACCTCTCCAGCAGTTCTTTGTCGTGATGGAGCACTGTCTGAAACATGGGTTGAAAAGTAAGTACAGCGCAGTTCATGCTGTCGTCTGCTAAAAACCGCATGGTGGCTCTTAAGGCACAGGCACACCAGACTGTCATCAAAGGAGTAGTGGCGACAAAGGCTGACTTGCATCGCGTCACTTCACTGGTTTCACTTGAACAGCCAACGACCAACTAGCACATAGGTTATGCACCTGCGTGAGAGGAAATAACTCTCCATACCAGCAGGTGGCAGTTCAGAAAGGAAAACCAGAAGACCAACAGGACAGATTCAAGATGCTAGTTGGCCAGTTAGCACTTAACAACACAACTCGATGTTGAAAGAACAAGTTATATTTACAGTGCGCTAGGGAACACTAACACAAACGATTTTTTTAATCTCATGTCCTCTTGAATTTGTCTCTACTCGGTCACTGACCTGAACTGCCAGTCAGAGCGATGTCATACACCGATGCGCTCCACTGTCTCCGACGCTGATTTAACATGCTGAATCAGCTGGGGGGAAAAAAGAGACAAGGCCAACTAATTCCAACAGTGCCAGACACACCACAAAAACTAGCATGCCAGATGCTCACCGACAACCTGACATTGTGTGTCAGGACCCCTACAAGTCCAGTGTTTCCCCTTGGTTGACAGCTTTGGCCTGGCGAATGTGTGGAGGGGAGGGAGGTGCTACTTTTCCAAATATCAGTTACTCTGTGAAATTCACATGAACAACTCTTCACATTGGCAAATTTGATTCACCTCACAGCAGAAAATACTTCACTTTTGAGCTAGTTGGTGTGTTTGCCCCATAATTGTCTTCTTCCAGAGCAGTGGTGAAGAACACCAGGGGCAAAACAGCATCACTGATCTGTTTGTTATTCTCTAGTCTGGCTCATCTAAAAACACAAAAACTACTTACTACTTACTTACTATTACTGAAGCTATTTGTAACTGGTAGCCTACAGACACTGGACTGTCCTCCTGTTATTACAGACGTGAACTGGCCACAGACCCTTGCGTCATTCATGGACTCATGGCTGTGCACAGCTACAGTTCACGTGTGCGTTACTCCGCTGCTGAATGAACATAGTGTAGCCCAGCGGTTCCTAACTGGTTCAACCACAGGGTCCAGATTTCTCCTTAGGCATTAGTACAAGATCCACACTGTACATTCAGCGTCATACTTTAGCCATGTTGTCAAGCTAGTTGGCTGTTTCTGTCAAGTAGCTGTCCGTTAGACACTCACTCTACAGCAGGAAACGACACCTCAAAATTAAAGCTCTGTGTCAGAAATTCACTATACTTCAAAATAAAGTGACCCAAAGTGACAGCGACCCACTTTTTGGACTGCGACCTATGAGTTAGGAAACAATGGTGTAGTATCTAGTATAGGGGAAACAATGAAATGGATATTTGGTGTTATTTGTAGCATTAATAAAAAATTTTTTGGCCCAGTTGGGGTTCCTGTTGCCTGGCCTATGCAGCTAAAGGAGAAACACTGAAGTCTGTGAAATTTGAAAATGCAAATTTAAGATCTTGACCGCTTTGGTTTCTGTACAAAAATGTTTTGCACAGTTCAGTCCCAGAATTCTAAAAATAAACCCAGTCACTAACACCATCCATCAGCAACAAATCAAAGACATGTAAAAGGGTTTAAAATGACAAATTTGCTGATTAAATGTTCTTAATGGTCGCTTGTGTACACTTCTCTCAAAAAGTTATTCCTGGTTTGTTTCAGTCACTCATTATCATACCCAGTGTGATGACTCAGTGACCAAAATTTCTCAAAATTACATAGCTCAACAAGCAATGTGTCCCAATTATCAGCCAAGAAGACCTTCCTGGGGCAGAACAAGTCATTCTGGGGGGCGTTGGAGCTGGTCGAGAAGTTGACGCCTGAGGCAGGAGAGATCACTGCCAGCGTAAAAGACCTGCCTGGCCTCAAGTGAGTCTGTTCTATCCATTCCCTGAAGATTTCACTTAGTCACAACTAGATATGTTGATGATATTATCAATGTGATTTTCAAGATTTGTGCACAAAGCAAAGCAGTGAATAGATTTAACAGCATAGGAATTAACTCCTTTTGGTGAAAGTTAACTCTGCCATTGATTAGTAAAGATTGTCAGAAGTTGTTTTTCAGTGTATTTATATCAAACTCTCCTGTGTTTGGTGACAGAACTCCTCTAGGAAGAGGGCGTGCCTGGTTACGACTGGCCTTGATGCAGAAGAAACTCTCTGACTACATGAAGACGATCATCAACAGAAAGGACCTGCTCAGGTGTGTTTGTGTCACAGTGTGTTGAGGCCTGCCGGCATCCAGAATAATGGTATAGAAGCAAGGATACGATGTAATGTTAGCCATAAAATATATTTTATTTCAATCACCTCATAAAATCAGTGTGCATGTAGTCTTCCTCCCAGCTTGACCAAAACGATAAAATGGCACCTCAGCCTGAGCTTAGACCATGTGCAGTATCCCTAACACATATTCCACTCAGAGATTTGGGGAAAATAAAAGGAAAAGTCACAATAAAATAAAGATGCATTGTCATACTGGGACAATTTTATGGTCAAAAACCAAAGAAGCAGAGGCTGAGATCCTGATTTTTAGTCCCTGTTATAGCTCAAGCTTCCAAAATACTGTATCCTACATTACGGTAGTTCAATAGACCCTCGTCAAAATTATGTCTTGATTATGTTTCTTTTGTTTTCACACATGATGCACGTTTAAAAATGCTAATGCAAAAGTAGTTTTCTGGTCAGTGACGGTATTCTATCTCTTGTTTCCTCTCTGTAGTGAATTCTATGAGCCGAATGCGTTGATGATGGAGGAGGAGGGAGCTGTCATCGCCGGCCTGCTCGTCGGACTAAATGTCATTGACGCCAATCTGTGCATGAAGGGAGAGGACTTGGACTCTCAGGTAATTCTGCTTTCACTCTCGCTTCTTCCACAACTCAGAGCAGGAACACAAGAACATTGTTGGAGTAGTGGAAGGACGGGAAAAAAAACAGTGCTTGTGTTTATGTGGGTAAAACAAGAGTGAGATCAGATTTGTCCCTCAAATAACTGAAAACACAGCAGGATGTTTAGTAACTTGACTATCAGTGAAACTAAAAACAATATGTAGGAGGGTTATAAGAACATACATCACACCCGTGAAACAAATTTGTTCTTAATAGTCATGACCAATGCTATAAGTGCAACACATACCTTGTGTCTCTGCCTATGGGAGTGTGCTGAGATCAAAATGTTTTGGAGGCCGGTGCTGCAGTCTGTGTCTCGGATGACCTCATCCCCATTACTTTTAAGTCCTAGGCTGTGCTTGTTAGGCGTGTTTCCTGACCATTATAATTCTGCCAAGGAAAGAGAAAACGGTGGTTGAAATATGAGGGATTTAACAGCGAGTTTGGCTCTTGAAAACCTATATAGTGAGAAATAGGGCTCCCAAGTTAAAATTTTGTAAAATATGGTGACATTGAAGATGTCTTGAAAATGTAACGCTTGGATAAAGGACGCAAAGTACTTTGAAGATAGTGTGCTGTACCCAGTCTTAAATGTGTGCTTTAACTATATATATTTTTGTTTTACTGCATTATTATTATTGATAATTTATTTATTGATTTATTCTTTTTTTTTTTTTTTTTACATATGTAGGGTTTTTTTTTAGATTTTATGATAATGATTATTATTTTATCAACTATTATTTATTTTTTATATATAATGCCATATGTTATATCAATAAAAAATGTTTACAAAATAATTATGTACTGGGTTTAGATCCTCTGGCAGCTGTCTCTTGGTTGTTCCAGAGGTCCGATCTTGGGCCTGAGGGTGGCAGAGAGTGTGTGTATATCTTTAAAAGAAAACTTAAAACACACCTTTTTAGCCCGCCTTTCATCTAGTGTGTTTTAACCCGTCCTTCACTTTTACTGTTACCTCATAATTTTGACTTTTATTGTTAGTTTTATTACACTATACTCTATTTTATTTTGACATAACTCTTATGTTCAGCACTTGGAGCTGCATTTTATATATGACTTGCGCTATATAGATAAAGTTTGATTTGCTGTAAGCATTGAATTTACAATTTGGGGTATGTACAGTTAAGTGCTTGTAGAGGTAAAAGTATCACACCTGTGAGCCATCAATCCATTTTTGTGCACATAAAAGTTCTCTACAATGCAGATCTAACTGTGGTTTTTACCCTCATCTTTGTTCCTGTAGTAATTCCACAGACGGCCTTTTCATGACTTCTCAGGAATCTCTGCTTTACCCTCTATTAGTTTTCAATTTGGGAACACAGCCAGAGTAATTGGGAGGACTGGCAGGCTGCCAGTTTGTCACCAGCGTAATAAACAAGAATTAATCTAGGTGAAGCCTCTCCAGTTACAAACCTCTTATTAAATGGAGGTTGTACTGACTGCTGAATTTTGGAGAGATAACCTGAATGTATCTGAACCACGACAAAACCTTTTGGTTTTAAAGTACAAGTTGTGCAGATGTTAGTAAGGGTCGTCCAGGAGCAGCATGTGGTCATGTTACATTCTTTGACAGAAGAGCTTCAGCGTGGTTTCAGCTCTGATTGATTTTCTGTTTCTTTCTGAATTACTCCTGCAGGTTGGGGTGATTGATTTTTCAATGTACCTCAAAGATGGTGGACACAGTAGTAAGAGTGCAGAGGGGTGAGTGCTGCTCTCTAATCTTTACCCACGGTGATTTTTATTATAGTTCATTTCAGTCTCTCAAACCACTTAACAGTAGCCACAGAAAAGTCAACAGCCTGGGCCTGGAGTAGGGACGGACATGAACGTATTTGTTTGTTTGTTTTTGTCATTTTATTTTTAATTGTAATACATTATGTTAACCCCTAAATACGGTATGATTGTAGTGGGTGACATCTGATCTCCTTTTCTAGACTGGCTATCAATGTCAATGATTAGGCCACTTATTATTTTAATGTTAAGTAGCAGACACAGTTTGTTCGTTTTGTTGAAGTTTGTGAGGGAGAAATGAGTGAAGTAAAGAAATTGAAATACAAATATTAATAAAGAAAAACAGTAGTTACATTAGGGTAGTTGGTACAGGACTTACTGATTAATCCACTAATTATTTTCCCAATATATCGTTTGGTATACAAAACATAAGAGAACTGTAAAAAAAGGCAGGTGACAGTTTTCATGATGATGTCATCAAAGGTCTTATTTTGTCCAGAAAACAAAGACATTCCATTTAAGAAAACATTAAGACAAGAAAAGACGATTTTTTTGCTGGAAAACTGAACGATGAAGTGATTAATAATGTAGTTGCAGGTTGATTTCCTGTCACCGCGTGTCCCTACTAGTATAAGACAGGCTGTTATTGGTGATTTAAAATGTTTAAAAAGGGAAAAGAATCTCAAACTCTTGTTGAATATCTGCAACATCTGCTGCATCCTTTTTTTTAAACATGGACTGCTGATACATGTTTCATTACCTCCATGTCACTAAGTTTGGAAAAAGCCTCCAGGCTCGATAAGATGCTAAAAAAAGAATAATATTTGGGAATGTATTTGTATTCAGATGTTTCACACAGAAAATATTAGACATTCTTTATTGGGCTGATGTCAATAATAAACAACTGAAATGATGTCTTAATTGAAACCAAGTCAGCTAACAGCTAACCATGTTTGTTTTCTGTCCTCTCCTCCTTCTCCTTCAGTGACGGTCAGATCACAGCGATTCTCGATCAGAAGAATTACGTGGAGGAGCTGAACAGACATTTAAGGTTTGTGCGGTTCATCGTCACTCTTCACTTCTTCGGCTGCTTATTGAGCTGCCAACTAATGTGACACTTCTGTCTGTTTACAGTGCATCTGTAAATAACCTTCAGGCCAAGGTGGACGCTCTGGAGAAGTCCAACACGAAGCTAACAGAAGAGGTAAGAGTGGTTCACAGCTGGACTTTCAACACAGCTGCTGGTTTACTTTGTTTACCAAAGTGTTTGCTGACCTTTGTCTCTGCAGCTCGCGGTCGCAAATAACAGGATCATCACTTTACAAGAAGACGTGGAGAGAGTAAAGGAGGAGAGCTCGTATCAGCTGGAGTCCAGGAAGGTGAGCACATCATCATTTTACCTGTTAAGTTCTCCTGATAAAAGAGAAAAATCACTTGCAGTGTGATAATGTTTTTGTCACCAATAGCTTCGTCATATAAAGTTCAGCTTTCAGAGGAAAGAGTTGCAGCCCCTTTTCATGCTTCACATGCAGACAAAAAGCTCAAATATTTTAAATATAGTAGAATAAGACAAGAAAATAGACAACAAGATGAAACAAAGTAGATAAAAATTGCACTAAAGCAGGCCGATCAGTTCTGTTGACAAATTTTTTAAACCTTAAGAAGAAAGAAAACATGCAAATAATGGACATTTTTCTTTTAAGAAATCTCCCATTTACACCAGTTATCACCATTTAGCCTCGAAAGCATCATGTGTGACAAACTCTCCTGTCAGGAAATGTAACCGAACCTAAGCTTAAACTAGACATTTCATCAAAATCATTGTATTCTACCTGTCTTAATTAAAATTTCGCTACAAACAAACTGTTTGCCCTAACCAGATCCTGTAAAAAACATTAAATTCTGTGCCCCTTGATGCAACTGGGAAGCATAAAAGACTCTGTTGAGATATACATATACAGTAAGCAGGCTCAGTGGATGGTCAGAGATCCATAAGAGGTTCCCATGTTCTCAGAAGACTTCCCCCTTATTTTTTAATTTGTAAGATGTTGTTCCAGTTGTAGTGTATTGTTCAATATTTGTTTTGACAAATTAAATGTTGGGACTTGAGCATTTCTTTGCTGTATCTGATATATCTGATTTTGTGCCGATCCTCTTTGCAGACATGGGGTCTAGCATCCATGCACCTCTTTCCAAAAATGTTTTTAGTTTTCTGCATTCCCAGAAATCATGAATGACTGACCCTGTGCATGTTGTACATCTGTGACATGTAGAGGATGAGCTAGGATATATCTTGCTCAAACGTAGTGGGGGCGGAGTCCCCTGCTTTGTCAGATCGGCATATAGAAAACGAATGGAAGGAAACCTGGTTGAATGGCGCTGCCGAGGATTCAGCCAAGTGTCAGTGAATCAAAGGATGTTACAGTTCATTTAGAGTTAGATATTTGTACAATATACATTTGCAATGAAAATAAACACCTTGTTTTTTCTGTCCTGTAATGTGCGTTCCTGTTTTTCAGGCATCAAGAAGCGACTCAGCACCAGACGGACAAGCGCTGGGGGAAACACGCAAGCAGCTCAAAGAGGAAACTCTGCTTCGATTGGTGCGTTTCAGCTTCTTAAAGATGCTCCTCTACTCTTATGTTTAGATTTTTATATTGTTACGGAATTATGGGAGTATTTGTAGATGTTATCGTAATTCACATGTGGTTGACTCCGTATTGGGACAGCGTCAGATTGGTTGCCAGGCTGTGTCTATAATCAATGTCAGTGGTATTCTGGTCGTGAGGTGTGTATCTGAAGTTAAAGTCGATCTCTGTGCAGGATGTGGAGAAGGAGCTGGAGGTGCAGATCGGGATGAAGCAGGAGATGGAGCTGTCCATGAAGATGCTGGAGAAAGACATCTGTGAGAAGCAGGACGCTCTGGTGGAGCTCAGACAGCAGCTGGAAGACCTTCGTGCCATCAACCAACAGCTTAGTCACAAGTCACAGGTGAGGCTGCATTTCTGATCCCTTAATTTCACTCCAGGTCTGTGCAGGAAGCATTTTGAAAGGGCTGGTCTGCTACTTTTTTGTTTAGAGTGTCAAATCTGTGAAATCTGAACTGGTCAGTGGCGAAAAAAAGCACTTTTAATGCGCAAACTTAAACGGGATGCATTTGCCCCCGTTACTGTTTTAGCTTGTTTCGCGGCTCCCGGTTGCATCCGCCTCCCTCAATACTGAACCAATTTTAGAACAAGGTGTACCCATGAATCATATGCACACATACACATGCGGAAATGGGGCCCAGGTTGAAAAATACAGAAGTTGTCCTTTAATGATGTCTTTGTCCATAAGTAAACAGTGACAGGTATTGATGACTGATGGTTGGTTTCTGGAAAACAGTAGATGAATAAAGGATGAAAGCAAAGGCGTTCACCCTAAATATAGCATTATTGGCACAGATTAGTGATATTAGCATTAAACAGTGGTCCCAATACATTGTTGAAAAGGCTGGAAACAAGGTGCTAACAGTGCATTAATTGGCGACTTCTGCCGCGATTAACATTTATAAATATTAATTCATTGAACAAAGGGAATCAGTTTCTAACAACTGCTGATGTTCTCTACATTTAGCAACACGAACAGTACAGTTCATAACACAAAGTGAGTGCCCTGCATCACAAACTAATGAATGAAATAGGGAACGAGGCAATCACTCATTGGCCAGTCAATATATTATGAATGGACGAGACAGAAGGATACGAGTCGCGGCTCTCTGATGCTTCCTCTTCATATCCAGCTGTATTCAGTGCGCCTGTGCATCCAGGCAATTTATATAGAGCGCACAATGAACGGGAGCGTGCTGTGATACAGCTGTGGTCAGCAGAGATGGAGGGAATTCTTCACACTTGTAATTATGAATATTCCACTAAAATTTCTGTTTACTTGCAGCCATGCATACCCTGAATAACCTACCTTAACATGTTGTTTATCAAATTATGGAAAATCTCAACAGCGGTAATCCCTCGTGCCATTTTGCTTCTGTGCATCAAAATATAATTTTTTCAGAGTTTCCTAACGGAGGCGGGTTTGTTGGACCACACAGACACACATCCCTCTTTTATTCCTTGGTTGGCATTACAATATCTGTGCATAAACATAAGCCTGTTGTTGTCCAAGTCTTTCTTCTGACTAGAAATTTGGACTCTCTACTTGAGTCTTGCAAACTGTTGGTTTTTGTACAACATCCATGACAATGCACAGAGCTGACCGTGAACTGACAAGAGGTTGTGTGTTGCAAACTGTGGCAATAAGCCCAATTGAGATGCATATTCAGAATGTGCTGTACATACATGTCCACAGAATGCTGTTAAAACCAGAATAATATCGGCATTTACCGCGTCTTAATCAGAATTGCTAAATTGGGAAAAAGGCCTAATTCGGAATAGTCAAACAGAATATGCTGTTCACATGACTTGAATCAAACTCAGAGTATCGTCATGTTTGGAATAACAGTGGAATATTAATGGTTCAAATCTTCTCTCGAAAGCCAAAAGTCACTTGTGCGAGGTGACCTCCGACTGAGGGCAAAACGCACGCAGTTAACCAATAAAAAGAGACTTCCTGTAACTGAGTGTAACATTTTGAGGCTGCAACTGTCCCAGTTACACACTTGTGAAGTGTGAGGCACCGCTGGTTCTGCAAGTAATTTTTCTCATTCCGTATTCCCACTTCATGAATACTACAATACCCACGAGCCTCAGCCGTAATTGCTGTGGAGGAGAAGTCAGTCAGAGGCGCCACAGTGACTGAACTCATCCAATATTGACCCAGAAACCAGAAGGGTGTTGATTCAATCTCAATCTTTAGCTTCACCTCTGTTAACAGTTCATGTACCTTTAACTTTTGAATTAAAGAATCCGATACTTCCGAGCACAGTTTTTAAAAATTTGCACTGACAATTTAACCAAAAGAGTTTTATGACGGTCTAAGCCGTAGAAGTGCTCATCTGTCAGTCATCTAACATTGTCTATGGGAAAAAAGAAAAGGACTTTTACATCTGTAGCCACCTTCACAACTCTGTTACAGTTAAAGCCTGAAACTATTCTGACCTAGAGGGGCTTTCACGTCAGGTACTTTGGCTCTTATCTGAGTACACTTGACCCCAAAGTCCAGTTTGTTTGATTGGTGTGAACACCGTGTACCGTACCTGGGCACAATACGCCAAACTAGAAGTGGACTGCTATTTAACCTGACTAAAAGAAGCTGTTAACCGGTTATAAAGCATTCTCAGCTTAATACTGATCCCTCTATATCAGACGGCCACAGACAGATACCACCATAAGCTCTGTCAGCACTGCTACTGTGTTAAGACCTTTGCACATTGAGTCTGTTTTTTTAGGATGCATTTTTTTAATCTGTCATCAAAAAAAAACGGCAGAAACCTTGCACACTGATTCCGATGCATTTTATTGTTCTGTTCATTGTAAAAATTCGCAGTATTTAAGTATAAAATAATGAGAAGACACATTTCCTCCTTTGCCTCTCTTGCTGGAGTTACCTATCTGGCTGTCACCACTCCCTCCCTGTCTTTCATTTGGCACCACAGCTGCATGAATGGATGGAGCTGTCCTCTACATTCTGTTCGCGTTCCACATCCTCCTCCTCTTCATCATCATACTTCTGAATATTACTGTCGGACCTGTTGAAAGTGAGCTATCTGAGTTATGAAATGATTTTGTGCGCCCAGTTCCTCTGTCTTGTGTCCTGCTGCCACATTCTCCTCACTGAGTCTTGGTCAAACATCTTAAAAGGCTTCAGACAGATGTGAAAAATACAGAAAATCTAACCTGTTTTGAAATTTTTATTAACGGATGAAAGTTTCAGACTCAGTGTGGAAATGACATTGACACAACATGAAGTTATTTATTTTTAGACGTTCGACAGTTTTGGACAAAAACTGACTCAATCTGCGAAGGCCTTTAGCACCGTTAGTTTATAGATGCCGGCTCAGCCAGCTCCGCCGATCCTGGCTCAGACTCTGAACCACACATATGCTCTAAATGTTGCATACAGCTTCTTTAATACTAAATAAAAGTGAACACTAATGCAGATTAATTCTTGTATTGAAAAAGCACCAAACTCTTTCCAGTTTGGTACTTTAGGGAGACATGCAACATGTACTGAGTTATTGTTTCCAGTTGACTAACGTGGCTCATCCTCCACAGAGCGCAGATGCCAGCTCTAAACAGAAGAGTGAAGCCATCGCTCGCCTGGAGGAGAAAATAAACCAGATGACAGGGACTGTAAAACAGATGGAGACCAGGTGAGAACAGTTCCCCACAGCCATGATTAGCACAGTGAATGATTACGACAGTAGACAGTTTTTTGTCACAGAATCACTTAACTACAAAAACATCTTATTGTCTTGTTTTGTCATTTTTCTCCCTCCACTTTCATTATTTTTTCATTATCATGATTTGTTTTAATCATTTAACCAGTGAGAAGCATTTGGTGAAGCAGGCCAGAAACCTGAACTCAGCAGCAGGGAAGCTGCTGCAGCTGCAGCAGTAGCTCCCCGCTTTCATAACTCTGAATACAAACATACAACCCTGCCTAATATAGAAACAACCAAACTAGGATGTTATCTTTTCTGTACGATGCTCCTTTTGTTGTTGAAAATAAAACCATTTTCCCACAACCTCCTGCAGTGGCTCTCCAGCATCAGCTTCGAGTAGTGTGGACTGAGTCGATCCTTTTAGCAGCCCTAAATCCTTGTGTTCTCTGACAGATCAGATTTATACTTTTATTTGGTAGGCATTTCTACGGGAGCCAAGAACGGCCATGCTTGCAATAATTTTTTTGATGCTGTTAACTTGAGATCACGAGGTAATTATTTCGTTATCTCGAGAGAACAGAGCTTGTTTACTGATGATAATTTACTTTGATGCTCAAGAAATACAACAGCCTCTTCTCTGGAAATAATGAGATAATTTATCACGAGAAAACAGTTTTTCTGTTTTTGAGGTCATGGGATGATTATGGAGAACTTGAAAATGAGTTTGAAGTTCATTTTATCACACCTGATTTCTGCCTACAAGATCACTGTCAGGACTGATTCATAACTGCCTGTGCCAGACCTACAGTCTGATGCACTGATCAGTAATGGTAGCTACTCTTTCCTCTGACGTCTTCAGCTTTAATCAGTCACTACATCTAAGCACACGGGCATGACTCTAATAATCTCTGATAAACATTATAAGTACTAAGAGGAAACAAACTTTTGCTTTCTCATGATAATGGTTTGATTATCTTGTGTTCTTGAGATAATGAATTAATAAACTTGTGCTGTCAAGATAAATTTATTTAAAAAAATGAATTGCAAGCATGGTCTTCCTCAGCCTCTGTGCATTTCTTAAAAATACCGCATTAATGCTTTATAGGCAAAGGTAAGACGAGTAGACGGCATGGTGTCCAAAATTCCACTGTGAACAGTTTTCAGATTTGATGGACTGATGATTAATGTGCTAACGAACACGTCCTGGATATTTAGGAGGTAGTGAACTTGCTGTAATGTTATTCCAAAGAATAAAACCACTACCAGAGACTGTGCTTGAATATTTTCAACCAACAGAGACTGACAGGATAAAAAAAAGAGAATCTGAACTGATGTTTAGGGAGCTGGTATCAAATGTTCGGTGATCCACATTCAAGTGTCAAAGGCCAGGACAGGAGTAGGATAAAGTAAGGAGTCAAAGGGCAAAATTAATTTATTAATTTTGAACTGTATGTAAACATAACATTGGTGTAAACTGTAGTAATCATTAGGCTAATAAAACGATAAACAAACACAGCCTGCTTCATCTTCTTTGGCTAAAGTTTCCCTGTTGTCCTCGTTGAGTTTCTGTCCCCAGGTCTGTCATTTTTATGTGTTTTTTTATTTAGTTATCTTTCCAACCATGTGTCTTTTCGTCAAGTTTTCATTTTGCCATAAGTTTGTGTAACACCCCCCCCCCCCTCCCCAAACCAGATGCAAACAGGCTGACAGAGAGAGGGATCTGGCTTTAGAGGCCAACCGGCTCTTCAAACAGGAGTTTGGAGACAAAATCGAGAGTCTGCAGGTGGAGGTGGAGCAGCTGAGGAGGCACAGGTAAAGTGTATATGATGTATATTCTTCTAAAGGATAAGACGGGTGATATTTGTTGTTACATACAAAGGTCATTATAGAGGGCGCTAACTTTATAATAATAATAATAATAACAATAGTACTGTTTGTTTATGGTAATTAAAAACCCTCTGATTTATTTTTTAAAATGTTGCATGTAGTATAAATTGTAGTTTTACTGAATTTATTTTTGTCTTTAGGATATTTATCTTAAGAAGAGATCAAGTCATCTTAGTCCTCTCCTTTATATGAGTATAAACTTGTGTGTAAACTTGTGTTCACTGCACTGTTTCTCCTGTTTCAGGTCCTATCTGGAGCTGGAGCTGAGGAAGGAGCGAGAGCGCAGGAGTGAGCATCATCTCGACGCTGCATCAAGACAGTCCAGCACTCCTCGGAGGGAGAGGAGACACCCAGAGAGCATACCAAAAGTAAACCTGTGGTCATAGTAGTGCAGAATTAAAGATGAAGTAAAGGTGTTGTCTGCGTTGTGCTTATATGTGTGTATTTTATCAACAGCGTCCTCCAGAATCCCCATCAGTCAAAAGGGAGAATGAGCAGTTAAACGCGGCGGCAGAGGACAAAACAAGTCTGAGCTCCAGCTTGTAAGTTTTAGGCACGACAGCGTTTAGAAGAAAAAAGAAAATAAGAATCTGAGGAAATATTTGTATTTAATTCATTTATTTATCCCCTTCTCCTCCCTTTAAGGTCCTCAAGGTCACACCATGAGGATGAACAGGTGAGGTCTAAGATGCACTCAATAAACGTTAAATTATTTTACCGTTGTTCTGCTTATGATTGGATGATTTTATTGCAGTAAAAAAAATGAGAAAAATACTGCAAGAAAGAAAAAGACTTTCAATCCACGTATTTACTAAAAATAAAAATTTAAAAAATCACTATCATTAATGTTTCAGTTGTAAAGGTGCATACAGGAAAAGTAACACTTGTATCAGCCAACTAATGTAGCATTAGTATCAATGAGATAATTCGTCTCATGAATCCCATAATGGCTGTAATCAATACCATATTATTGATTGATTTTCTGTAGGAGTCCTTTGTGGAGATCAGTCAGCCCTCCATGTGTACGCTGTGTGAACATGACGACTCCCTGCTGAAGACAAAGGTACGAGGATGGAAAATTATTCCAATCTTCTCACCTCTTATTAAAAGTTTACAACATTAAATGTCTCTATAAATCAGAAAAGGCTGTTTTCAAAAGCTTATAGTGATGTAACATGCAGCGATGTTTTTAAAAGGAAAACAAGGGGGAAAAAAACCTGATAACCGATAAATTAAATGTTTTAACAAATAAAATTTTTGATAACCCATTCTTGAGAACTGAAACAAATCATGTCAAAAAGTTTTTAAAATCATAATTTATCAACATACTAATTTAGTATTGGTGGTGAAATATTGTTTTCAAATAATTTATATATATAAAACTAGAAAAGCACTCAGAGAGTGCAGACCTCCGCCATGTAGGTGATATTCCCTCCCCCTCTGCATCAGATTTTGCAGCCTGCATCACAATTAGGTTATTTGCATCACTATCATTATTAGGTTATATATGCCTTCACCATGGAGACACTGTGGTGTATTTATTTCGTTTTTATTTTGTACCAACACAGAATATAATTCTGTTTTTTTGCATTTTTCACTTTCTTTTTTCCCAACACAGAACATTAATTTCAACTTTAGAATTACAACAATATTTAGCAGGTAGAACAAGACATGCTTTCCGGCCACCAGATGGCGCTGTTTTCACAGTCTCATTAGAAATTGGAATTGCTGCTGAAGCTGTCAGACGATAGCCTTTTTTATTATTTTATCCACTTTGCTTCAACCGATCACCACCATAATTTTATCATCTGTTCCTTGTCCCATTATCCACCTATCCTGAAAATTTCATCAAAATCCGTTCAGAACTTTTTGAGTTATTTTGCAGACAATCAGACCAACGCCGGCAAAAACATAACCTCTTTGGCGGAGGTAATAAGTATGATTTACAAAATATTTTGATCTGCCTTCATTTTTTTAACTTCTAAACTTGCCCTGTGCCAAAAAACCGCCTCCTCCCAGACAACAATTCACAACTTTAGACAATTTAAAATTGTGTTAATAGCCTCCAAAATCTAAAACTAACAGTACGTTCCGATAACATTGGTGTAAAAATGTTCTGCTATAATCATATTTGTTTTAAAATATATTTTTTGTTAAAATGTTGGCTCTTTAAAGATGTGTCCTGAGTTTCAGATTTCTACAAAACATAATTTAATCAGGCAATCAAAGGGATTGGCTATATCATAAGGACTCTTGTCTCACTTCCTGGTTTCTAAATAGGCAGGAATGCTTCTTGAGTAGTGGTAAGCTTTTTTATTTTTTGATAAATTCTTTAAATAATGTTGCTACTGGGTGTGTCTCAACCATAACATGTAGCCCTTCAAAATCAAAAAGTGTCATTAGCATTGAGAGAACTCTGAGCAACTTTGAAAACTAAAATGGCTACTCTCTATGACTGCTGTTGAATATGTAACTTTATGTCAACTCCATAAGATTTTAACTCTGTCAGATATTCCCTCTGACACCCATCATGTATGCTATCTCAAAAAATATCATTGGGACAGTGACAATAAACAGTCAAGACTTTGATCTTTTAAAATATATTTTTTCCAGCCTAATTGAGTAAAAATCTAAACCTCAAAAAGTATGGTTTCATCCCAATTCTGAAGAACGAGTGTCACGTTTTAAGTGAGGTTCGGTTACCATGTTCAGTAGCACTCAGTAAATTAATTTCCTGTCACAGCGTGTTATATATCACCTAATCCTGTTTTTGTGTCTCTAGAAACAGTGCAAGAACTGCAGCGGGGTTTTCTGTGAGAGCTGTGTGTCCAACGAGCTGCCGTTACCTTCTTCCATTCTCCCAGAGACTGTGTGTACCGCCTGCTTCTCTCTGTTACTCCAACAATACGCTTCAACGCCAACATGAAACAGCATTTTACTACAAGACACGATGATCAGACACACGGAAACCAGAGGCATTTATTTTGTACAACTGGCACTGCAAAAATGCACTTTTTGACTTCATGATGTTACGAAAGATCCAATGGAGTCCTGCGAGTCCTGGACTTGCGATATTTTAGTTACTCTAATTTAGGAATGTCCAAACGTGAGCGCTGTTCGGGTGCAGGTTTTCATTTTTCAAATACTGGTGTCGCTGTAATTCTCCAGCTCTGGCTGAAAGTGTGTGTTAAGCTGCTGTGGTATTTGTTTAGTGAAAACCTGCACTCAACAAAGCTGTAAAATGGCACCTGAGTGGAGATTGCTGATATAAAAACCAACTTGAATCATCTCATGCATTAAAAAAATGACTTTCCACAAGGTCCACTAAGTGGATTATTGATTAAAAGGTCAACTGACATTATATATTTTTTATATAATTTAGTTTTAAAAGATAAAAAAGTAAAAACTGGACTTGTTTAAGCCACAGCTGTGCTCCAATATAACGCACCTGTTAATCATACACAGATCAGTGTGTGATGTAAACAGTGATGAATTAAAGTTTTCATCATTTCACTCAAATGAAGCATGAATTTTTACACTTGTATGTTCAAAGTGGCATCTAATTCAGGGCGATACTGACACAAAATATCCCAAACACTTCAAACCAAATACTATACTATCATATTAAGCATGTGTTAGTATTTTAGGAAAGCCTGTATGTGCTGTCAGAAGATTTTTATACACTTGAAAATTGTTAAAAACAATCATATATACAGAAACATGAATGATACATGAAGTATAATGAGTTAAGAAAATAAAGCAGTAATGCAGAATTTAAGACCAGAAAAAGACGAATCAAACTGTGGCGATAACCAAAATCCTTTATCTAGTCTCTTATCTTGATATCGATGTTTCATGAACATATCAACGAGCCCTGGTGTTCAGACTGGAGGGGAGAGTTAATAATGCTGTTCGACATTTTGGGTGCTGCGCTTATTCTCTTTCTCAAGTAGAATTAGGTGAGAAGATTGATACCTGTCTCATGTCTGTCTGTCTGATATGAAGCTGCAGCCAGCTAGCTTAGCTTAGCGCAAAAACTGGAAACAAGAGGAAACGGCTAGCTCGGCTTAGAGGTGCTGATGGCAGATTTTATTCCCTCTGGACTGAGCCAGGCACTCTATATGTACATTTAAAGCCCCCCTCCACTCAGTTTTACTTCCTGTTTGATGGTTAACACTCTCTCTAACCGTAGCAACCAGACTGCAGCTATGGTAGTTTGTAAAATAGCAATATGGCACTTACCTTGTTGGGTTTACTCATATCAGAGCGCAGATGAGACGACACTTAACACATCACACTGAGTTTCTCTTTGACTCACTCTCGACTCTACCGCCTCCTCCTGCTGCAGCTATTGGTTGTGTAGTAACGAGGCGCCGTTTGGCTGCCAGTCACAGTCCATAACAGGAAGGTGCCGAGGTTCAATGTTTGAAATGGAGCTATGGGATGTTGAGGAGGGGTGCCGTCCACCTGCATCAGCCCCTCCCGCCATAGGTCAGCACTGTCACTGCTTTCTAGCCGATGCTGGTGGACGGTGCAACCTTTCAACACGTTCTGATACTGCATATTTAGATGGTGGACCTAGGTAACATCTCTGTCCATCCTGCAGTGTGCTGAGGCCAGGAGACGGTAAAGAAGAGACAGAGTGAGAGACAGTCGGTGTGTTGGTGGGATTTGGTGTAATTCACTGTGTTGATTGCAGCCTCACTGCGCACAGGCTACAGATGCCATTATGAAATTTAACGACACACTAAGGTGCAGGGAAACTACTCAGATACTATGATGTCTGTGGTGTTTATGACAGTGCACCTGCACAAGCTTGGATGACGTATGACTTGCAGATTCTTTTACAGCCATGTCATCTTCCAGTTTTAGCAACAACCTTCTATTTTTAGCTTCGAGCACATAATTATTCGTCAAAAAATATTTGGCGAACAGTGAGTGTGGTTAAAAAACATTGTCAGGATGTGACTAAGAAAAATATGAAATATAAAAATGCCAGCTGTAGCTTCATATTTACAGTGCAGACAGAAGAGTGGACACAGTTAGAGACCGCCATTTTAAGTAACCTCCATTTTCGAGTAGTACATAGGTTAGGCGCAGACTCCGAGCCAATTTCCTCCCGGTCAATTCTCCATCTGCACGGTCAGCATGGGCTAACACAGCAGCAGCTAACATCCAACACCGAGCTGCTAAACAGTCCCAAAAACCTCACACCACAATAGCTCGAGTCATTCATTAAACTCCTTAATAACGGTTAGGTAGTGTTAGCCGTGTGATGCTAACAGTCAGCCCTGTTACTGTGTGTGTGCGGGCAGGCGGGCCAACTCTCACTAACTGTTCCCTGGTGCGGAGCTCACACTCGCAGCGCATATCCCAAAATGTCAGACTATTCCTTTAAGTTTACATATCTTAATATTCTGGGTAAAATCTTTCTTCACTGTTGCTGTTTTGTTCTGTATTAGTTAGAAGTTTACAAAAACGCTCAAACATTAAAATCATCTCCGGGTTGTAAATATTTGGTCACATCAGAGTTTATCTCAAACAGTGCTGCAGTTAAATCCTAAAATCTAACATTCGGATGTTTAGATTCTCGTCTTGTCTCTGGGTAATCTCTTCTTCTGGGCGTCTGAACATATGACGGCACTTTTAAATGCATGGCTCTCTGCCTGACCGGTTTGAAGTGGGCGAATCAGTGCATCTTTATAACAGCTGTTCTTGTGTTTTGGTGATTTATATGAAGAATAGAAATAATAGAAGCTCTATAAAACAGCGTAGTCGTTCTTGTTGAAGCTAATTAACACGTGAAATGGAAATGCTTCTTAGAGCAACAATAAACTTTTATTAAATTTTACAGTGTATGACTACATTATTTCAACTGGGTTTTTTCTTCTCATTGTGGAAACACTGGGGACACAGCACTGGGGTTTTTTGTATATTGTTGGGACTTAAATGTTTTGTTTGTCAATAAAAAAAAAGTATCATCAACAGGAATATTAGATAAAACCCACACAGTCAGAGAGGAGATTTGATTTTGAGTCACAGTAACTAAACAAATGACAAAGGACAAATGTTCTGTTTATTTATTGAAGCATTTTTTCCTATAACATGTCAGAAGAACAAACAAAAGATATCTAAATTAACATGAGACATTATTATAATTCTTATTAATGACCCTTATGCACCTGTCATCTTCACATTACCTGCTGATTTCTGTCTTTGCTAGTTAAGAAGAAACATGACAAAGCTGTCTCGTGCCATAGTTTGACGATTATAACCTTCACTGAAGTAACTCAATAAAATACACCTTTCATTAGAAGTTGTCTCGCCTTTGTTCGGAAGAGAAAATGAAGGCAGTTTTTCTTTTAACAGCAGGAATTTTTATTGTTTGATGTCCAAGTCAGGCTGAAAAATAAATACAATATTCCTGTATGTGTGTGTTTGGCATCTGTGTTTCGGCATTCACCTGCAGGGGAAAATACAACATGTTAGATTACGTCTGGAGCTGAAACGTAACCTCAGAGAAGGTAAAACCAGTAAAAAAAAAAAATGCATTTGAATATATTAAAAAGTCTTTAAGAAAAGGACAGCAGCCCCGAGACTGCAGTGTTTTTTTGTTTGTTCCATAAAAAGCTGGTGAGTTTTAATTACGACTCGTGTTACAGCTGATAGAAACCAAAACGACAAACTGTTTTTAAGAGATGCAGAATTTCTCCTTTGTAATTTCCTTAAAAATGTGAGTTAGAAATATAAAAGTATTATAAGAGTATTTTTCTGTCAATTCTGTAATTCGGTGTTTCTCACCTCCTTTCATCAAAGTCCGGTGTAGAGTTCAGGAATAATTCGATGTATCTTCCTCCTAAAAATAAGAGAAGGTTCAAATGCTCAGTGAAACTCTTGTTGTTTTTATATAGTAACACATATAGAGTCATAAGAGACCAGAACTGGGAATAATTCCCAGACTGGAAATTACGGAAAATGAAGACTGATATTAAATTTGAGGCCTTACAGATGCTTTAAAAATAAATACATGAACATATGTTTGTTTCATCTGTCTGGTTTTATTCATAATGACACCAATGATAACATAAAGCTGGGGTAGGCAGTTTCATTTTGGCATCATTGGGTAAAAGTCCTGTACTGAACTACTGCGGCTTCCAAATAAGTTCAAAAATAGCCGCCCACAGACACCAGAACGGGAGATATGATGAACTCACTGTCTTTGGTTTAGTTCTACTCTGGTTGGTTTTAGAGTTGACTGATTTGCAGGATGTGAGGAGAGTTGCAAGATGACGCTATGAACTGATTGTCTTGACAAAAATCCCAAAACATTCCCCAAATAAACAGGCTTTTACAAAAACAAAGTTCAAATCAATGAGGTATTAAACGACTTCATCAAACAATAAAAACTAAGATTAACCAAAAACACAGCGGTTAAAGACTCTAACACCCCGTGGCATCCTCCACGCTCCACACTCGCTTCAGCACACCTGCCTTAAATTAAAGGTTCCCGAGATGCCAGGTCAGGTGGTGCATTAGAGTGACTCAAAAAATAATAGGAAACTAGGACTTGGTAGAAATGGCTCTAACATAAACTACGATCATATTGCAATTCAAGTGGATTAAGAGAAAACTAGACGTCTGCACCTCCTCTTGGCTCCGTTTTCAGGCTCTGGAAAATTAAGCCCATGACGGGAGCCTCTGATAATCACAGGTCATTTCAGCGAGTGGGCGTTTCGTCGGCTGTTCTCTAAATGCAGGTGTGCGTGCACATCACTATGGTGAAAGCTCGATTCAGTGGTGGAGAATCCTGCAACTGCCTACACTGCAAAGCAACCGCAAAAAGGAAGACGGAGTCTGACCATAAAACACAATGTGTCAGTATCGTTGAAGCGTGTCGGAGATGGAGAAAAAATGTTGCTAATAGTTTCGCTTTCTGCTAACCAGAGCCAAGTTCATGTTTATGTAGCTAACATTAGCTAGAGCCTTGAATCACAGCTTCTCCTCTGCCTCACTACCCGTCACTACAGACCACCTAACCGGGAGGAGAAGGGGCAGCAGCTCTGGAGACTGACCCCAAGTCAGCGTCTGCAGCAAACTGGATCCAGGCAGTTTCGAACTGGTGCTGCCACTGGCCACCAGTCCAATATGACAACCGGCAACAGGGGGTTTGTACTGGGCGACAGCCGTGGGCCGAGGCTTGATTTCTGGGGGTGCTGCTGACGAAGCAATCTGGGGGACTATGGGGGGCTAGCTAGCTAATTTTTAACTTATTTATGGTGTGATTAACAGGAAGGAGGCTCTACAATGAAGTAAGATTAAATAAATGGGAAACACCTGGTGCCCATATAAAGAGCATCAATATGCCCAGTGTCTGGTGGGAGGGGCTTAGAACAGAGAGGCTGGAGCTGCAGTTTTCCAGATTTCTGCCTACCCCAGCTTTATGTGCGAAGAAATAGCTGGTCACAGCTCTGACAGTCTCACCTAGGTGCATTTTGTCTCTGGACATGGCGGTCAAGGCGTCCTCGTGGCAGCTGAAGTAAATGTCAGCCTCGCCGCTCGGTTTCCCTTCAGGACCGCATTCGATCAAAATCTTAGACACGACCAGAGGAGAGAAGAACTGCAAGAGAAAAACACATGAAGTATAAAATCATGTGCAAGTGCGACGTCTAACAGCACAACTTCAACTTATCAGCATTATCTTAATTTATTATTTACCTGAACAATATCTTCCCCAGACACCTGGAAAGGGAGTCCTCTCATGTGGATGTAATGACCACCCAGGGCTGAGGGAGGAGGAGAACCTTGCAGATAAATAAAATTTGTACCAAGTAACATATAAGGAGTAATACAGTTGTTAAAATTTCCAAGTATTGGTTTTATGTTGTTAATCATCCGTCCACTTAACTGGACATCATGCAGCACTGGAAGTATTTAAACTACAATTAATACCATTACTGCAGCCTGGTACTTCATCTCCTGTGACATTTGTATTTTTGCAGAAAATGTTAATGCATGCTGTCCACCCGAAAGGACATGTAAAAAAAGAGGAATATATAAACACTCTCGACCACAGCAGTCATAATTCACTCCTGATCACGCTTCTTTGAACACTGTTATTTTAGGGGAAGAAGGAAACCAAAAAGTCAATGAAATGAGCCCTAAAATCTCCTCACCATATTTGGTCTGTGTGGCAGGGACAGCCCTCCTGCTCACTGACTGAGGGCCGCCCGTTAGAGGAGAAGTTAACCTCCTCTGCCTCCAACTAAAACGAATCTCGTCAAGCCTGCTGGGAAACACCTCGATGTATCTGCAAACACAAACAGATCAGGACGAGCAACAAGTGAGCTAAGGAGATGCCCGTGAAGAAACAAATCAGTGACTTATGTTCCTTTAAACTACTTTCTGTCGGTCAGAAATAAGAGAAACATTTGATTGTAAAGTCGGTACAGGCCTTCATGTGAGCGTGTGCAGCATCCTACCTGGTTCCAATGACCTGTCTGTCTCTCTTCAGAGCTTCATCAGCTGCTGCTTTTGAGGAGAACTGCACAAAGGCCTCTCCGGAGTTTCTTCCTTTGTGATCTAACACGATGGTGATTCCATTATGCTCTATTTCCAAACCTGAAAGACATGGAGTTTCACTTGTATCATTAAACAAACACAACCTTTTTTTCAACCTTTATCCTGTGTGGTATCCTTCAAAAAACATTTTTTAATATTTCTATCAAAATCCCTCTATTTGCCCCTTTAGTGAAGTATTTTTTACAAACTCATCCTCCACTTGTCATGTAAAACCTACATCTGACTTTGATTTGTGTGTGTGTGTGTGTGTGTGTGTTGTAAAAGCAATACCCTGGGCTGGAGGTGTGTTTATTAGTTGATCAAACTCTCCAACAAATTTCATTTTACAAATACGTTACATTATGAAAGCATGAAGGGCCAGTGTGTAGGATTTATGGGGACAGAAACTGAATAAAATATTAATAACTATATTTTCAGTGGGAAGTGGAATCTGCAGAGCAGCAAAGGGTCACATGGGATAACATCCTGTGGGCAGACTATTTCCGAGTCCGATTTCTGATCCAGGATGTGTACGATGGCCTACCAAACCCAGATAATCTCCACATCTGGGGCAAGAGGGAAACACCATCTTGTGCTCTGTGCTGTGGGAGAGGATCCCTCAATCACATCTTAAGTAGCTGCCCAAAGGCACTTGCAGATGGCTGCTACCACTGGTGCCATTACCACCAGCGAACACCATCGCCCAAAGATGGTCATCACCTTTGTTAAGGCTGGAAAGAAAACATCCCACGACTAACTTCAGCAACTGTCTTCCTCGCCTCAGCAACCCTCCGTCAGACATGGTCATCTTTTCACACCAAACAAGTGATCATGGTAGAACTCAATGTACCCTGGGAGGAGTGCACAGATGACGCCCAAGAGCAGGAATGTGCCAGTACCAAGAGCTGATGGAGCAGTGTAGGAGGCAGGGCTGGAACGCCCACTGTGAGCCTGTCGAGGTGGGATGTCTGGGCTTTGCAGGTCGGCCACTCTGCAGGGTCCTCACAGAGCTAGGGATAGTGGGGCTGGCTAAGAAGAGGGCCATCAAGAACATCATCAGTGCTGCAGAGAGAGCAACTCGTGGCTCTGGCTGAGGAGGGAAGCTCTGTGGTTAACCCAGCTGGTTCGCCTTGGGTGAGGGTGTCTTTTCTTTGAAAAGACCCAAAACACCTGATGACCCCAGGATACATCACTGACCATGCATCCCAGCGCATCCACAGGATGCATTCTATAAGCATTAGTGTGTAACCAGCACTGCCGTGTTGCTCAAAGCCATTCCCATTTTCACGTCAGCCACAGCAGTTCTCCTACACATTGCTTGCAATCTGCAACCAGTCATAATTACCCAGACATCAAAGTGACACCTTCACAATGTGTGTTTTGTCCAACCAACAGTCCAAACCTCAACATTATTAAGAATGGTTTTAAATTATGAAGCACCAAAAAGCACGGGCGGGAAATCTTCACATTTTCGCATGTGCTTTTTGGTGCTTCATAATTTAAAACCATTTAAAACCAACTAGTCATCAAAGTAGTTGTCAATTCATCTTCTGTCAATCGATTAATCACTCGGCTGTTCTTTTACATCTTCATGGTGCAAAAATCTGAATGTTTAAAGTTACTGAAGCTATCAGATAATTGTAGTGGCCTAAAAAGTACAAAATTACCCTCTGAAAAGTAGTGAAGAAGACGTACAAAATAGTATGAGAGTACATTACTCATGTAAAGTACAAGTGCCTCACATTTGTCTTTAATTATTCAAGTAAATGTGCTTAGTTACATTCCACCACTGGTGACAGCACAGATCCAGAGTTTCCAGTAAATGTGGAGGTAAGAGGAGTGTACCTGAAAAGAACTGGGCGATGTCGTCCTTGTTGCAGGAGAAGGGGAGACCTCTGAGCCGCACCACCCCGACATCAGGTCCAGCCTGAATGGCTTTCTTCAGGATGGCTTCAGCATCGCTGTTTGTCACTTCATACACTGCACAAACACCAAGCAGGTTGTGAGATTTTTTTTTAAACAATTACAATGGCTTGATAAACCCTCATTTATGGTCATTTATTTCGTCAACAATTGCTCTGTCCTGCTCAAGTGTCTGAGTAAGCCGTGACAGTGAGTCAGCACGAACAATAGCACGACCCTGAAACTGAAGCAGCTACGTGGAACCATTTATTTTTGTGATTCTCCTGCTGTTGCATCATGTCATAACGTCCAATCAGCATCTGTTTTTCATCCAGCTGGGAATACAGCGAGACAAACCTTCCACGTAGCGCGGGCCGAGGTACTGTCGGTGTTTCTCCAGGGCTTTGCAGACGTCCTCCTCGTGCTCCATCTCAATGAAGGCTTGTCCGTTTGGCCTCCCCATCTTGTCCACAGTGAGATGGATCCCTTTCACCCCGTCACGTATCCTACACTCTGAAACACAGTTAACAATACAGTAGCCAATATTTAGTTTTTTCCACACAATATTAAAACTTAATTTAGTTTAGTAACAATCAAGACAGCAAACGCAGTAGAGTTATAGCTCAGTGCACATTCATTGTGGCCTTACAGATTTTCAGAGAAGCTTTCACTGTCGCAGACAAATTACCAGTGTCGTAATAAAAGTATGAGTTTAACCTCAGTTGTGGTGCGCTCCTCTGATGTAGATTGTCTGGTGTAAGGTGGTTATAAAACTCAAGTCAGTCTTTTTCTTCTCAAGATGATGCCATTAAATGAAACATCTTGTCTCATGTAAATAGTGAAGTTCAATGACATGAACACTGTCAACAACCAGTAGCTGTGCTCTCTCCTGCGCCAAACAGGAGGCAGTAAACCGGTTAGACAGTAAACATGGAGGGGACTCCAGGGAAGAGCAAGAACATGAACAAGTCTCGGTTCTCGTGGACGGTGGAAAAGGAGGAGAAACTGCTGGAGTTGTGGAGTGAACAAGAGTTGATCCACCAACCACTTATTTAGTGGTCTCCTACCACTTACATATCGCAGCTAACCAACAGAGGCTGGTGGCGAGTTGAGCCGACGAAATCCAATATGTGAAGTTTGTATACAAATGCAGTTCAATTCGATTTCAATTAAATTGCATTTACACGGATCAGCCAAAACATTAAAACCTCTGGTGGGTTAAGTGAATAACTGGAGGGTATCCCTTGGTGTCTGGCATCAGGGCGTTACTTTCAGATCTTGTGAGTCCTGTGGGTTGTGAGGTGGGGTACCGGCATGTCCCACAGATGTTTGATCAGATCAGGATCCGAGGAATTTGGAGGCCAGGTCGATGCCTTGAGCTCTTATTCACGTTCCTCGGAACATTCCTGAGCAGTTTTTGTGGTGTGGCATGGCGCAACAAACTTCACTTACATATAAATCTTTGTATTTAAACAAATAAAACACTGTAAAAAATATAGGGCCTATAACATTCTTACATACTGTATTTTTATTTGAATCACCAGCACACACCCAAATACTGAGGTATGGTGCTCACTTTCAGATTTTCCCCCAAATCCAAACTCTCACCTGAGAAGAACTGCAGGAGGTCCTCAGCTGAGCACGACCATGGGAGACCTCTCACCTGCATGATGTACACCTCCTTCTTCTCCGATTCTGCATCAGACTGATAGGCTGGCAGCGGAGGGTACTCATCGTCACAAGGTGTTCCTGCCTGGAAGACATGATGTAAAATAACACGATTCAGCCACAAACTTCGAAACATTCGACAAACTGACATGGTGCTGTACAGATCCAGAGTAACTGATCAAGTCACCCACAGAAAGACAAGTGGCAATAGCCTTCAGTTAACATGTTAGTCACCTGGTAATATATCATATATAACATAATAAGTATGTTTTTATGAATTGTATAATGACCTGAAAATAAGATTTAGTGTGTTTTTGTTACCTTAGAATGAGACGTTTATATCTACATAGGGAGCGGGTCTTCGTCTAAAATTGCCCTGTTGCACCGCCATGTTTCTACAGTAGCCCAGAATGGACAAACCAAACTCTGGCTCTATGTAGGGCCATTCTCGTTTCACGTTGTGCACCGTAGTTCACAGCCTCTCCACGACCAGCAGCTTCAGAAAAACAATGTGTTCACCAGTTTAAATCACAGAGTCCGTTTGTTTTGGAGAGGAGGATATGTTTTCGTTATCTGGTTTGACTAACCCTAACATTGGCCATCTACATTGGCACTACAAAGCTGGTTATCAACTAGTTAAGTCGACTCTCAGGTTTCCGATCCAGCCACGAGCGTGTTCGTGTGAAAAAGCTGGGGTGTTAGTAATGAGCGACATCCTCAGAACCATGAATTAGGCTGCTTCATATGGTATGAGATGAAAGGAGACTGAAAGAATCTGCGACTGGGAGACAGATAAATGTCAGTGGCATGGGATGTAAATGATACTCTGTACACCGTCAGCTGAGACTTAAATTACGTGCAGGTATCACGGGGCTATGTGACATTAGTATGGAGTATTTTTTGCTGTTTAGTTGGATGATGACAAAACTACTCTGAATGTCACATAAAACACTTTAAAGTGACACCAGACTGTTTCTGCTGCTGAAGTTAAGGGTGGAAAAGTAGCCTGGTTAATGACTGAAGAGGTCTATGTGACCGGCATTTATAATAGCGGGAGCAAACTAACAGTGTGTGAATTATTTTACTAACAAAATATTATCTGTTGTATCCTGGTTCTCATCACACAGGTGTCACGTGTTATTCTGAGCTGCAGTGATGGAATCAGAGTGTAAACGTAGCAGCAAGAACATCCTGAACCTCCTAGATGCCACTAAACCCCCCTAAACCACACACACGGTTCCTTAAAGGGGCAAGATGGTAAGTGCTGTTGGTCACCGTCTGAGCTGCCCATCCTCTGTGGTCTCCATCGTCCCAGTTAGTACAGTAACGGTCCCTGCATTACACATCCAGAAACCAACCAGTGCTTCTAATGCAGGAACAAGTAGCTCCACATTTACCAACTGTAATGCATCGCTAATTATTAAGGGTGGGGGGAAAAATCAATACAGCATAGCATTGCAATAGTTTTGTGTCATCACACACGATTCAGGTTGCCTACTAGAATAACAAATCAACTGCTTTTTCAGTCTTCTGGATACATTTTGCTGCTGAACAAGTGGCTGAGGTGAGATAAACAGACTAAAAACTTTATCTTATTAGATAAAACAGATGTTGACAGTTTTCCTTGAGGACATAATTTACAGTTAAAATAAAGGTAATAAATTGCAATATATCGCATTATATTTTATCACAATACCCAGCATATTGCAACAGTAATTTGGATTATACAGGTACATATACATTAATATGACATGGGCCATTGTGCATTATGATTACTTTTTTTATTGTACTTTCAGTGTACTTGGGAGCTGATACTTTTGTACTTCTACAAGTAGCAGAGCATATCTACACTGTGGTATTGCTACTTTTACTTAAGTACAATATCAGAGTACTTCTTCCCCCTCTGGATGATAAGTAAAGTAGACATATTCAGGAGTATGACATGAAGTACCCCAGTTACCAGTCACCAACCCCCCTCGGTGTATGGGACTAACCTTGGTACAGAAGCGGTACTGGCTGGTCCTCACTGCGGACTGAAGCTGACAGACTGCCCGGGGTGTCGATGTCCAAGTCCGCTGCTGAATGAACCCGCACCTGCCTGACGACAGGCTGCTGCTGCTGCTGCATCTTGTTCGGACACCTGTCGGTAGCGTTACCTGTCTAACTGCGACACACCGCTGCAATAAAAACAACAGAGACTTACTGTGACGGGACATATTAGCCGAGCACGGTCGGCTGCCAGGTCAGGTTCTGGGCTTAAATAGGTTAATTAATGGACGTCTAAGTCAGTTTCTCTCTTAATTTAGCTTGTTCGTTTAGCGAGCAGCTTAACATGAGGTTGTAGGAAGCTGAACTGACTCACGTGGGTCAGTCAAGGGCAGAAGATTACCGGAGCTAACAAGCTAGCAGCTAAACGCTTCTTACTTCCGGTTAAGCTTTCACAATAAAAGCCGAAACATGATAATCAGAAATCGGGTTTATATTTTAGACACCTCACAGAGCTCATGATGTCCATAAATGATTTATTATTATTATTGTTGTTAATATTAATATTAAGAATAATATTAGTAAATTTAATAAAAGTAATTAGTAATTATATTATTTTTTATATATAATCATAATAAGTAGTAGTAGTATTTAAAAAAACAAAAACAGAAAAAGCAGGGGTGTAAATACACACAGTGCAGGCAGTGAGATTGCACTGGGCCCCTGGGGTGTAGAGCGGGCTCTTGCAAGTACCACCTTGAAAATATACCTGTGTAAAAACATAAATGATAAAAAGAGGAATACATAGGATTATATAGCCATCTGCTATATATGTCCTCCAAAAGGCAAACCCATCTGCATCATGGTTTTATTTTTTATTTTAAATAGTCAGTTCAATGAAATTATGTGCTTTTTCTATATATTAGCTATAAAATCTATGAATATACTATAAAAACTATTCAATTAAATGATTAATGTGTTACTTTCTTTAATATTTTTGTCAGATATGCAGTAATGACTGCTGGGTAATATGTATCTGGATGTTGATGCTGTCCAATGTCAAGTTTCTATTTGTGTCAAGACAATACATGCATGATAGCATACGACTAGGGCCCATCATAATAGTGTGCACTGTGAACTGTCTTAACTTCCTTACACCACTGAGAAAAGAAGAAAACAAACAAAAACTTTTTTTAAAATAAATTACTTAATTTAAAAAAACTAAATTCAAAAAAATGAATGTTAGTACTATTAAGGAAATTACATGAAAATTAAAATTAAAATATTATCCATTATTTTTAGCTTTTCCTGGGCTTTGAAATCAAATCAAGTCAAACAAAATGTAGTCCTATATAGAAATCATAAAATATGCTTACGAACTTTTAAAACAATATTTTAGAATATAATGAAATACATACATTTACGTTGCAAGTGTGCTATTTTCAGTTAACATAGGCTCCAACTAGTTTACATTAAAAAACATTAAACTCTAAGAATTCACTGTATGCATTTTGTTTTCTTTCATGTTTCACATGTTTTGCCAGGACTTTGGATCGACTGAAGTCTTGGCATATTGAAAATGAGTTAAACTGAGTTAATCTGTCCACAACAGAAAACACTGGCATAAATTGCTATAAACAAAAAAAAATGTTAAAAGACAAGATCTGTCTGCCTGATATTCTTACATTTCCAGAATGTTTCTCAATGACAGCTGAATCTAAATTCAAATTATATCTGTGTAACAGTCCAATAAGGTGTAACATAACCCTGAGCATTTTAAACTTCCTTAATTATCACTTCATTTTAATTAATAATCTCAATGGGAAGAGGTGTTTCCACTAACTCTTGTGAACTTGACAACAGTCTTCTGCCTCAAGTACTTCCTCTCTGTCTCTGCTCTTGTCATTATATCATGTACACTGTCACCTAGAGGCTAGGATGCCACAACACCCTCATGTATTTTATTGTGCCTTCCGTGTTTATAATGTATTGTGCTTTTATGATGTCCAAAATTGTGCATTTTAAATAACATTATAGGGTTTTATATAAAAATAAAAAGCCCGACTACGGACAACAGATGGAAATTAGCATAGCTAGCAAAATAGCAATGGCTAACTCCCTGTGCAACACATCAGTCTCACACTCCGCACTGGTATCATCCCTATTAAACAAACAAAGAAACAAACAAACAAATACATATATATATATATATATATATATATATATATATATATATATATATATATATATATATATATATATATATATATAATTAATTAAATAAAGTACAACCATACAACCCTTGCTGAAAGCGGAACGAGAGGCTAACCCACTTCCGCTGCCGGAACTTAACAGTGTGACATCCAGCGGAAGTAAACAATAAAGGAGCTGGTAGCATTAGCTTAAATGGACGTTTTGAATTAGCTTGAGAGATTGTTGTCCTATATAGAAGAACGGGTAAGATCAAATTAAATTAGATAATCTCTATTTCATAACTGAGCAACAATGTCTTCAGTTGAGTATTTGAGAGAGTTTATAAACGAGAGACTGACGACTGCTGCTCAAGAAATATTTGGAGCTTTTCATAAAACCATCGTCGAGTACGAGGAAGAGATCGACCGTCAGCGCAGACTGTTGAATGTCGTTTGGAAACCTGATATAAAGCTAAACAGCACAGGTGTGTACAAGTTTATTATTTTAGAGTATTCACAGAGGAGTATGGCATGTAGGCTGTTAATGGTTTAAACATATTACGTTGTTACTTGAATGCTAAGTGTTGGGAACGTTACCTATGAAATTTGGGGTTACAAAATGATGTTAAAATGTAAGTCAGTGCTAGAATAAGGCTCTCCTGCACAGTGAAGAGATGCAAAGCAACATCATGAATGTTTTATTCTACATATATATGAGTTACCACCACAGTAATGTTAGTATCCTGTTCCTGTGTCCCTCCAGAGCTCCCACAGCAACATGTCTGGAAGGAGGAGGAGGTTCTCGCTGAGCAGCAGCTCTGTATTCAGGAGAGGAACTCCAGTGTGGACCAAGAGGACCCAGAGCCTCCACAGGTTAAAGAGGAGCAGGAGGAACTCTGCGCCAGTCGGGAGGAGGAGCTGCTTGTACTGAAGCAGGAGACTGACGCCTTTATGTTGACTCCTATTTATGAGGAAAGTGACCACGGTGACGATCACGAAAGCATCAGCCACACTAACAATGTGTCTAACCCTGCTACGACAATGATTTACTGTGACACTCACACAGAGAAAGAGTCTGTCAAATGTGACATGTGTGAGAAGGCTTTTAAGTGCAAGTCAGATCTGAAGAGACACCTGAAAATCCACACAGGTGAGAAGCTGTATTCTTGCAACACCTGTGGGAAAACATTCAGTCAGATGTCAATACTGAAGGCTCACATAACAATCCACACAGGGGAGAAGCCTTATTTATGCAACACCTGTGGGAAAAGATTCTGTCGGGCATCAGATTTGAAAGCTCATGTTCGAATCCATTCGGGTGAGAAGCCGTATTCTTGCAACACCTGTGGGAAACATTTCAGATCAAGCAGTCAATTGACAGGCCACATGAAAACCCACACGGGTGAGAAGCCGTATTCTTGCAGCACCTGTGGGAAAAGATTCCCTCAACCATCATTACTGAAGGCTCATATAAGAATCCACACAGGTGAGCGGCCGTATTTGTGCAAAACATGTGGGAAAGATTTCAGAGTCAGCAGTGCCTTAAAATTCCACATGAGAACTCACACAGGAGAGAAGCCGTGTACATGCAAAATATGTGGGAGAGCCTTCAGAGTCAGCGCTCACCTGATAGGCCACATGAAAATCCACACAGGTGAGAAGCCATATTCTTGCAACACCTGTGGGAAAGATTTCAGGCGGAGCAATGAATTGACACTTCACATAAAAAGAAACCATTAACCTAATTTTTTTCTTATATTACTGCAGTGCTCATATTCCTACGATCAGTATTTCTTTGAAACAAGAGTAATCTCCCAAATCTTTGAAAAGACTTTGTATATAATACTTAATTCAACCTGAAATCTGACGCTGTGAGCAAATTCTGTTCATCAAGCTGCAGAAGGGTGTGACTGTCTGACGTCAGTTGCCACGTTGGATATTCAGTACACATTCACTTCGGATCCAGCGCTGTCAGTTACACAACATGTTGGCAGCAGGAGGACGGTTAGCACATCTCCAAGTGCTTAACAGGTGGGGTGTGACTGAGGGACCATAAATATGTTACTGTTAAAAACTGTTTTTGTCAATGCCTTCATGCTGACTTCCCTATATTAGTGAAAACTGATTAAAAACATTTGCACACTTGTTTGGGTTTTAAATGTGTAATTCATTTATTTTTCATAAATGTTTATATAGAAAATAGTGGCAGCATACATGTAATGTATCAGTACCCGTTCAGTATCTGTTCAGTTTTTTGGAAGGTAATACACTTTAACCACAAAGTTCCTTTCATCAATATGTGTGTTACTTTTGAAATGAAATGGTGTCTTTAAGCCCAAGTAAATTAAGGTGTCCAGTAAACTCATATTCGTTGGACACTCTTTAACGCAACAAACTATAAAGTGTATTTATTGAGATCTGTTTTTGAGGGATAATATAAACTATTTTTTTTTATTTTTTGGTGTATTCTCAAAATTGCTATTGAAGTTACCATTTACAGTGTAGTTTGTAAAACCACTGAATAACAATTACTTTATTGGATATGATTAAGTTAATTTTGTTGTTTAAATGCTATCACCATTATTTCAATAAATTTAAAATGTATAAATTATGAGAAAATACTTATTTAGCCCACTACTGTTTCCAAGTTATTCTCCTCATCTCTTCAGGTGCTTGAAAATTAGCTTTTGATACTGCTTTTTATTTCGGTGAGAATAGTTTTAGTGTAGTGTTAGCTCTGGAGGCTGCCCCCGCTCACCACTCGGGGCGAGCTTAGGATCAGGATAAGGTGCCTTTTTATTTATTTATTTTTTATTTATTGTAATTCAGTAAATGCAATGCACTTCTACATATATAATTGTTAACAGTATGTTGACATGTAGAAAAAAGGCACGTTAAATCTAAATGTATGGGGAAACTCGATTTTAATATTAAACCTAAATGCAAAATCTAATCATTAAAAAAATGTTAATGTAAATACTGAAAGTCTGAACACTAAAAAATCTGAAAGTTGAAATAAAATTTCAATGTTATTTCTAATCTAAATATTAAATTTTAATACTAAATCTAAATGTTCATTCTCTTTTCATAGAGCTTATTAGGGGCTGGGCAGGCAGTCCTGCCAGGACCCTCTTGTTTTCCTGCTCATTCTTTCTTCTTCTTCTGAGGAAATCATACTTCCCATGCGCGCAAAATCACCAAACTTTGCACAAAGGTCCAGACTCATGCCAGATATCCTCAGCTGTAAACTCAAGCCAATAGTCCTGATGGTGGCGCTACAGCAAGCGTCTAAAGTTCAAAACTTTGAAAATTCACAACAAATTGACCGTATGTGCTACAGCTTCACAACTTTCACCAAAATGTAGCCCCAATACTGAAGAAACGTTTGTACATTTAAACCTATTGCAAATTATGAAGTCCATCACTCTGTTGTTGTTTTCTTTTAAAAACTGTAAAAAAAAATTCCTAAACCTATCTCCTATCGGACGGATTTGTGATTTATCAAAAATTGAGCCAACAGTGCATCAAGATGTTTGACTGTAAAAAGTACTGTAAACATATACTTGCAAATTCTTGCTAAATAAGTTTTCAATGTTCATGAAAAAAATATTAACAAAATTTTGCAGTCATGGTAGATGATGTTTGGCAAATATCAGAATTTTATATCAAAAACTGAATTTTTGACAGCATTTTGAATTCTGTCCTCATGTGAACCATTGCTGTCAACGGGAATAGAGCATCTGTACACATCAGTTTTTCACTTATGGAGTAAATCAATCATTGTTCAGAACAAATTAACAACATCTCCATGCTGTCTAGATGCAAGATGTGTATTTTCAGATTTCTGTCTTGATAACTGAATTTATGACAGCAGCATGAAATCTGCCTCGACAGCTGCTGTCATCCTGGTGGCTGCCTTAGTCAATTTGTGAAGCCATGGAAGCGTTGTCACTTGCTAATTAGCTCAGAGAGAAGATGCTCCTTGGTGTCAGAGGATGTGAGTTCAAACCTCAACTAATGCAAACTGTACATTGTAATGGCAGCTTTCTTGTTGTCTTCCTATTCTGCCTCTTGTTGCTCAGAATTGCCTAAAATTGCGCGGCCCGACCACCTATAATTTTTTAATTAGTTTTCATCAACAACAATACAGTGTAAACATTTCTTTTTTTCAGCTGTATATAACATTTGTACACATTTTATTCAAGAATTACATAAACATAAGAAGAAAACAGCACAGACTTCCACTCCAACGTGTAAATAGTCAATGCATGGGAACAATATAAATGAAAGAGTACCAAATTATGTTGTGGAATTAACCAATGTAGTTTAACACCTTGATGTTAAAGCATTAAACACAGGTTTTGAATAGATAGAAAGCCACCAGCTGAAAGCGGAAAGAAAAAAAAATCGCTTCCACTGTCGGAACTTAAAAGTGTGACACATAGCGGAAGTAAACAACACACCCGCTGTCAGCGCTAGCTTTATGGATGCGTTAGCTTGAAGATGATCCTGTAGTCGTGCCGCAGATGATTATTTACATTCTTATTAAATAACAATGTCTTCAGTCGAGTATTTGAGAGAGTTTATAAACGAGAGACTGACTGCAGCTGCTGAAGAAATATTCGGAGTTTTCCAAAAAACTATCGTCGAGTATGAAGAAGAGATCGACCGTCAGAGGAGACTGTTGGATATCGTCTGGAAACCTGAAATAAAGTTACACAGCATTGGTGGGTAGAACTTGTTCTTTACTATACTAACATATGAGCATGACATATAGGGTCATTACAGTCTTAATGCACACTTGTTTTGTTGATATGCTCAGATGTCTGTGTAGCTACCATCATAGTCACGTTAGCATCCTGTTCCTTTTTGTCCTCTGTCCCTCCAGAGCTCCCACAGCAACATGTGTGTAAGGAGGAGGAGGTTCTCTCTGAGCAGCAGCTCTGTATTCAAGAGAGGAACTCCAGTGTGGACCAAGAGGAGCCAGAGCCTCCACAGGTTAAAGAGGAGCAGGAGGAACTGTGCACCAGTCAGGAGGGAGAGCAGCTTGTGCTGAAGCAGGAGACTGACGCCTTTATGCTGACGCCTACTTATGAGGAAAGTGACCACGGTGACGATCATGCTCTGAACTTTATCATTGATGAAACTCAGAATGTGGTGGAGGACAGGCCTCTTAACTACATTTCAGTTACCAGCTCTGTGGTACCAGAACCAAACAGTGACCACCAGCTCCTCTCTCACAACTCTCAGAGCCAAGATCAGGACGCAGGCGACTATGGAGACTCAGGATCAACTAGAAATGCTGAGACAGTGCTACACACTCAACATCACAATAGCAACAGTCACACTACTAATGTAACTAGCCCTACTGTGTCTACACCTCAGTGTAGTACTTGCGCAGTTAAAAAGTCTTTCAAATGTGACACATGTGAGAAAGCCTTTACGTGTAAATCAGATTTGCGTAGACACCTCTTAATTCACACAGGTGAGAAGCCGTATTCGTGCAACACCTGTGGGAAAAGATTCAATCAGAAATCAATTCTGAAGGCTCACGCTAGGCTCCACACAGGCGAGAAGCCACATTCATGCAACACGTGCGGGAGGAGATTCTGTCGGGCATCAGATTTGAAAGCACACACAAGGATCCACTCAGGTGAGAAGCCGTATTCTTGCAAAGTATGTGGAAAACATTTCAGATCTGGCTACAACTTCAAAGTCCACTTGAGAACCCACACAGGTGAGAAGCCGTATTCTTGCAGCACCTGTGGGAAAAGATTCTGTCGCCCGACGGTATTGAAGGCTCACATGAGAACACACACAGGGGAGAAGCCGTATTCTTGCAACACCTGTGGGAAAAAATTCTGTCGGACATCCGATTTGAAAATTCATACGAGAACACACACAGGGGAGAAGCCGTATTCTTGCAACACCTGCGGGAAGAAATTTAATCAGATGTCAATATTGAAGGCTCATATAAGAATCCACACAGGTGAGAAGCCGTATTCCTGCAAAACTTGTGGGAAAGATTTCAGATCTAGCAGTCAGTTGATTGGCCACATGAGAAGAAACCACTAACCTGACATTTTTCTATGTATTACTGTATTTATCACAAATAATGTACTGTACAGTAACTAATAACGCAGCCTTTAAAACCAAGAAAAGACAACAGTTACCATATCCAGTCTCATATCACAGATTGACTGCCATGAGCAATTTGTGTTCATCAGGGCTGCAGATGGGTGGGACTGACATCGAGGGTGTTTTCACATATAGTCCTGTTTTTTCAGGCGCCCCAGTGCAGCAGCATGTGATCTAGAGGGCTAAGTACAGTGGCAAATTGAACCTGGAGCACTTTGTGTTCACAATGCACAAGTTAAGTGAACCACACTGCAGACTTGAAGTGAACTGTACTCAGGTGGTCTGAGTATGGTTCGCTTTAAAGGGGTCTGAGTTCTCATGGGGTGTTCACATATGCGCAAATGAGTCTCTGATCTGAGTCGGTTTAGAGAGCTAAAAAGGTCCAAGCGTCCAAACATTTCTCTCAGAGTTATAACACGCAGGTGTTTTAATGTTGCAGCTCACCAGCTGGAGGTTAAGTTAAAGTATGATGCGATACTGTTTCATAGTTTGATCCGTGGAGACGCCTCATATTGAGTGGTGGAGTGTAACCATATGTACTAGAATTCTATACTTATGTGGAACATTGACTGTGGTGAGGTTAACTTTAAGTTGGATATTGATCACATTCACTTGGGGTCCAGCGATGTCAGATTTTCAACGTGATGGCAGCAGGAGGACAGTTAGCTCAACTCATGATGCTCAACCTGTGGGGGTTGATTACACGATTTTCACCCTGATTTTGTGCCGCGGAGACTATCGTAATTTTTTGAGTGTTTGTACCTGGCGACGTGTGTTTCTGTCATCGGGAGTCTCACCAACTGCGTTATGACCTGTGTGTGCACACCACAAGATTGACAGAGCCCCAGATAAGGCAATGACAACACCGAACTTGGAGACGACACATCGTAAAGGCATGAATATTCTTCCCGGTGTTGAATCAGATCTGCCTCCAGGGCCTGGGTCCAAACACAACGCGCAAGCAACCAGGGCTATGGAAACAAGCCCAAAAGAAGCGACGTTTAGAGAACAAGCCCAAATAATCAACTCTACTTTAGAAACAAGCCCAAAAAAACGCAACCCGACTACCGATATTTGTAAGCGTATCCCGCCTCTCATTGACTGATGCTCTTTGTCAGTCGTGTCAGACTTCTCCAGTTTTCTAGCATGCCAGATATCCAGTCCCAGTCTCAGACGAGTGGCAACTTGCTCGTAGGCTTGTTCACACAAGGACTCGTTGTGGCAGACTATCTGCAGACTCACCTCTGACCCAAGGTGGCTCTCAAGATCCTCTGTGACGTCAAAATCGTGGTGAAAATCGTGTAATGTGAACTAGGCTTAAGGGACCATAAATATGTAGTATTCTCATGCTGACTTGCCCATATTAATGAAAACTATGAATAAAAATATACACTACCTTGGTCTAATGTAGCTCACTTATTTTGATTGTTAATGTGTAATTAATTTATTTTACAGGAACATTTCTATATAGAATAATGGCTGCTAACATGTCATGTGATCCAGTGCCTCTTAATCAATAACAATGTATCAGGACACTGGAAAAGAGGTACAGTTGATTGTAGGATATGAAGACATAAATGAGCTTCGCAATATGACTGATGGGAATATGATGAACAACAAAAGCCAGTTCAGTTTTCTTTTGGAATGAAATACAGTTTAATCACATTTTCTGTGAGAGTGGGTGCGCAATTAAATGAGAGTACTTGGTCATGAAAAGAGTCATTAGTTTGAGCACTGCATGTCAAATGAAAGCAACTGAAGAATTAGCAGTAAGTCATTTTCTTACAGTGTTCTTCAAGATGTTAAACCACCTGGGCCAAAGTCTACTATATGATTGTGAATGTTACTGTAAATGCAGTCTGAAAGTATTGTTGTCATTGATGATAACCAGTTTCTTTACTTGCAGTTCACTGGGAGCACAGTCTGTCTTTGCTGTCCTGTAACACATAATTAAAGCTTCTGTTTCAACCCACCTGTTGATAGTTTTAATAACAGCTCCAAGAGCTTAAGCCTCCCACACCGTCATCATTTACTCTGCAGCCAGTCTACCTGTAGATGGTGCTACAGGTTTTGGCTGGACGAGCCAGCTAGCAAAAAGCACCACTTAGCCTTGAACTCTTAATCAGAATCAGAATCAGCTTTATTCGCCAAGTACATGTGTACATACAAGGAAGTTGACTCTGGTCGACTTGCTCTCAATGTACCAGAATTGACATAAGTACTCAAATTTAGGCAAGAAATGGAATATATAGAATAAACAATATACATCAAATGAAATATATATATATATATATATATATATATATATATACATATATATATATATATATATATATATATATATATATATATATATATATATATATAAAATACAATGTACAAGGATGCAGTGTTGTTTGACCTGCCACTCTGTGACCGTTTAGGAGTTCATCAGAGCGACAGCCTGGGGGAAGAAACTGTCTTTGCGACAGGTAGTTTTGGCCAACAGTGCTCAGACTGGATTATGGCTGTGTAGAACATGATCAGCAGTTCCTGAGGCAGGTTGAGCTTCCTGAGCTGTCGCAGGAAGTACAGCCTCTGCTGGGCCTTTTTCCAGACAGTTTCTATATGGGAGGTCCACATCAGGTCCCAGTGGAGACTGTGGTACCCTGAAACCTGAAGGTGTCCACAGGAGACACTGTGCTGTTGAGGATGGTGAGGCAGTGCTGATGGACCTACCTGAACTCATCCTGACTACCACTTCCTTGTAACCTCATTTTAAAATCTTAAACATTTTTGTCTAATCCAGCTATATATTTTTTACGCCTCAACTAAATGTGTCCAATAAAATCTGGTGGGAGAAAATTAAGGGAGGATGCGGAAAGGACAGTGAGCAAAGACAGCTTTATATTGCTTTATATGAATTGTGTGTGTGGACGGAAAAGACGTTTAACAGAAATGCACAATGAAATAAAAATGTGCATCAGAGATTATATCAAGGTATGAAATAAATGATGAAATAAATGTGCTTATACAAGCCTAAATCAGTGATAAAATGTCCTGTCCCACCCCCCAAAAAAAAGAAGTAGTTTGGGGTCAGTTTACTGAAAAGGGTATGCAGCACCTCCTTGACATATTATACAACTGTCTTTCCTAATCAAATAGGCAACTTCCGTATAACAGAAATGTCTAATTTATTGGGCTACATTTTTTTTTTAATTAATGGCAAGAAAGCGTGCAGAGGGAGAAAATTCAAAAACACAACCCCCCCTTAATTCACCCTTTCACTAACTACAGTGACAAATGCGTGTCGGTCAAGATCATCATATTTCTTAAAGGTATAAACTGATATTCACCCTTATTAATGTTAAACACACGAGTTTTTAATAAAATGCCGAAAGCGGAAAGGAAAATAATTCCACTTCCGCTGTCGGAATTAGACAGTGGGACCCCCACCGGAAGTAAACAACACAGTCGCTGCTACAGTTAGCTGTGTGGACGATTTGAGTTAGCTTGAAGACGGTGATGAATTCCAGACCCGGACAATTATTTATTTCCTAATTAAACAACAATGTCTTCAGTTGAGTATTTAAGAGAGTTTGTTAACGAGAGACTAACTGCTGCTGCCGAAGAAATATTCGGAGTTTTTAAAAGGACCATCGTCGAGTACGAAGAGGAGATCGACCGTCAGCGCAGACTGTTGGACATCGTTTGGAAACCTGATATAAAGTTACACAGAATAGGTGAGTAAAACTATATTTATATAACAAAACAAACCCGTTATTTCACTTCGAATTGCTTAAATGTAGACTGTTAAAAAATTATCTCACATTTACATTTTGTTCTCCACCATCACGCTAGCATCCTGTTCCTTTTTGTCCTCTGTCCCTCCAGAGCTCCCACAGCAACATGTCTGTAAGGAGGAGGAGGTTCTCTCTGAGCAGCAGCTCTGTATTCAAGAGAGGAACTCCAGTGTGGACCAAGAGGAGCCAGAGCCTCCACAGATTAAAGAGGAGCAGGAGGAACTGTGCACCAGTCAGGAGGGAGAGCGACTTGTGCTGAAGCAGGAGACTGACGCCTTTATGTTGACTTCTACTGATGAGGAAAGTGACTACGGTGAAGATTATGCTCTGAGCTTTAGTGTGGATGAAACTCAGAGTGTGGTGAAAGAAAAGCACTTAAACTACATTTCAGTTAACAGCTCTGTGGTGCAAGAACCAAACAGTGACCATCTGCTCCTCTTTCACAACTCTCAGAGCCAAGATCAGGATCACGAGCATAGAGACCCCGGACCGACTAGCAATGCAGAGACAGTGCTACACACTCAACATCACAATAGCAACAGTCACACTAACAGTACAACTAATCCTACCATGGTTACATTTCACTGCGATATTCAAACAGGTAAAAAGTCTGTAAAATGTGGCACGTGCGGGAAAACTTTTAGGTGCAAGTCATATTTGCAGAGACACCTTTTAACCCACACAGGTGAGAAGCCGTATTCTTGCAACACCTGTGGGAAAAGATTCAGTCAGACATCAATACTGAAGGCTCATACAAGAGTCCACACAGGTGAGAAGCCACATTCTTGCATCACCTGTGGGAAAAGATTTCTTCGGATATCAGATCTGAAAAATCATGTAAGAGTTCATACAGGTGAGAGGCCATATTCTTGCAAAATGTGTGGAAAAGCATTTGCTCGCCACAGTTGCTTGCTGGTCCACATGAGAATCCATGCAGACATGAAGCCACATACTTGCAGCACCTGTGGGAAGAATTTCAGAACGAGCGGTCAGATGACACGCCACATGAGAACCCACACAGGTGAGAAGCCGTATTCTTGTAGTGCCTGTGGGAAGAGATTCGGTTGGCCATCATTATTGACGGCTCATACAAGAATCCATACGGGAGAGAGGCCGTATTCATGCAAAACATGTGGGAAAGTTTTCAGACTTAAGAGTGCCTTGAAGCTCCACATGAGTACTCACACAGGTGAGAAGCCGTATACATGTGTAACGTGTGGGAGAGCTTTCAGTTTCAGTACTAACTTGATCAGCCACACGAAAATCCACACAGGCGAGAAGCCATTTTCCTGCAACATCTGTGGGAAAGACTTCAGACGTAACTATGAGTTGAGAGTCCACACGAGAAGAAATCATTAACCTCATATATTTTATGATTACTGCAGTACTCATATTTCTGTTAACAGTATTTCTTTGAAACAAAGAAAATCTCCCAAATTTTCGAAAAGACTTTGTACATAAAACTAATTTCATCCTGAAGTTTAAACTATGAGCAAATTCTGTTCATCAAGGCTGTAGATGGCGTGACTGACATCAAAAATAAGTGATGAACACTTCTTTTCAGGGAGACGAGTTAAAACATGCAGGTGTTTTAGAGGTTAGACCCATTTTTGGTCCCCCCTCTGTTGGGGTACCTAGCACACAGATCTGGCACTAAAAGGTGGAGCTGTGAACCCTGCAGTCTGATTGGTCAGTAGAGGACGGTCACTCTGCTCAGGGCTGAGTTGTGTCTGGTTTTGAGGCTCATGTAACCACTGTGGAGAGTTTTATTTGTGAACTGTGAACAAAGTATTGATGCTGTCTTCTTATTTGATCAGTGGAGCTGTGTAGTTACTGTACTTTCATCATTGTGTCAATAAATTGGGAGAGAGTTGCTGCCTCAAGCAAAGGAGGTCAACTATTTTGTGGTCTTGTTCATGATTAAGGGTAGAATGGAGTGTGAGATGGATTCACAGTTTGGTGCAGCGTCTGCAGTGATGCCAGTGCTGCGCTGGACCGTCAAGGTGAAGAGGGAGCTGAGTCGGAAGGCGAAGCATTTGATTTACTGGTCCATCCACGTCCCAACCCTCACCTATGGTCATGAGCTCTGGGTAGTGGCCACACACACTGGAGGGATTACATATCTCATCTGGCCTGGGAACACCTTGGGGTCCCCCAGGAGGAGCTGAAAGCCTCACTAGGGAGAGGCACATCTGGGGTGCTCTGCTTGGCCTGCTACCCCAGCCTCGGATAAGCGGATGAAAATGGATCGATGGATGAAATCTGCTTTATCTCCCACCTTCTCTTTTCTCAGGGTACTAAACCCACTTTCTAAAACAGGGTCCAGGTGTGAAGTTAATATAACCAATGTTCATACAAGTATTTACATGTTTATGTTTACAGTTAATTATTGACGTGTAAATACTTTCAACAGTGACGTTAAAACTGTTACAATAATCTGCTGAATCTGCAGCTGTTGTTTTCTTTACATTTACCTCAGATAAAGTCTTCCCAGCTTCTCATTGGTTTGCCCAGTAGCACGTTCACAAGGTGTTGTGAAGCTGACAAATGTGTAGAAGAGTAAAATGATGCTGAAGAAAGTTAACTGTCTCAATGCTGCTGTTTCTACTAAGTAAGAGTCATCCAGCCACCACGTATCTAACTCAAACATTACTCTATTAGTTACTTCTAATCCTCTGTAACTCTGATCAGCTCCTATTAGTGTAGTATAAGTTTTTAACAGGGTTACTATCAAATACGTAGCCTGTTATATTTCAAAAAATAACCTTCCCAGCCATGGTTGAGGGCACTGATTGACTGGGTGTTGGCTGACACGGAAAACCATGCAGACCACCTGGGAGGAGCCGGAAGTTGACACCTGGAGAGGGCCTCCTGCTGCCGTGGGAAAAACTGAGCTCAACAACTGCCACATGTAAATGGTACACATCAAGGGAGATAAACATGATGCTGCTCTGCAGGGTGCACAATTTGTGTGCAGCTGCCACAAGGTACAAAACAAACACACCAACAAAACATGTTGCAAAAAAAGCACTTATCTAGTAGTGTTACACATTATGGCATCAGTAAATAAATGGTGACCGTTCTGCCTAATTATTAATGCCTCTTTCTTTAATCATTTTTGCTTGTAACACTTCACACACCATGAATTACACAGGGGTATTTTTACTTGAATAATCTGAGTATTTCCTCCACCAATGCTTTTTTGTAGCTGTTGTTCTCGTTGTTTTTCTTGGTGCTAAACCATTATCTGCAAAGTGACAAAAACACTCAAGAAGGTGACACCTGCGGCTGTAAACTGAGCTGAGCTCCAGTTGGTCCAGCTGCTTAACACATATATACTTTGCAAATAATGCTCATGTACTTTTACTGGAGTAACATTTTGAGTACATCATGAATTACACAGTGGTATTTCTACTTTAATAATAATAGTAATAACAATACAACCTTTTGACAATAAAAAATAATCTAATAAGACATAAAAAAACCTGCTAAAATAAATAAAAGGCTTGTTTGAACAGGTAAGTTTAAAGAAGCGATTCAGAAGATGCCATTGATTCAGCATAACAATAATAATAATAATAATCTTTCTTTATATAGCATCTTTCAAAACACAGTTACAACGTGCTGAATAATAAAACTAAACACAAGAAGAATAAAACAGATAGCATGTCATCCAGAAAAGTTAAAATAAGGAAGGCCAAAGCTAAAATCAAGATAATAAATGGGCATTAAAATCAACAAGAGCAATAAAATAGGCAGACAGCTCAGTTACAGTCAGGATGCTCTCCGTTTTAGAGACTTAAACAATTACAACATTCATTTTCACAAAATTATTGTCCACAAAGTGACAGTTATTCTAGTTAAAAGTATAAGTTACACCAAAGTAATTTGTATATTCTTAGCCTTGGTTTTTAGCGCACAAGGTTTTAATAAAATACCTCGCGTTGAAAGCGGAAAGGAAAATAACTCACTCCCACTGTCGGAGCGTAACAGTGTGACACCCACCGGAAGTAAACAGCATTCCAACTGCTGCTAGCTTTAGCCGTTTGCGGTTTGCCAACTGGAAGAGCTGTAGGGCGATTTTGTAGTCTCGGGGCGCCGATAATTCCTTATTTCTAATTAAACAACAATGTCTTCAGTCGAGTATTTGAGAGAGTTTGTCATCGAGAGACTAACTGCTGCTGCTGACGAAATATTCGGAGTTTTTAAAAGGACCATCGTCGAGTACGAAGAGGAGATCGACCGTCAGCGCAGGCTGTTGGATATCGTCTGGAAGCCTGAAATTAAGTTACACAGCATTGGTGTGTGAAACCTGTTCGTCAAAATACAATCAGAGGAGTGTTATTGATGTGATCCTAATTGTCTATATACATGCTTGTTGTATTTATTTGCTCAGACGCTTCTGTGCCATAGCAGTGACGTTAGCATCCTGTTCCCTTTTGTTCTGTGTCCCCCAGAGCTCCCACAGCACCATGCCTATAGGGAGGAAATGGCTCTCCCTAGCCAGCAGCTCTGTATTCAGGAGAGCAACTCCAGTGTGGACCAAGAGGAGCAAGAGGAGCAGGAGCCTCCACAGGTGAAAGAGGAGCAGGAGGAACCCCGCAGCGCTCAGGAGGAGAAGCAGCTTGTGCTGAAGCAGGAGACTGACGCCTTTATGCTGACGCCTACTTATGATGAAAGTGACCACAGTGACGATCATGCTCTGAACTTTATCATTGATGAAACTCAGAATGTGGTGGAGGACAGGCCTCTTAACTACATTTCAGTTACCAGCTCTGTGGTACCAGAACCAACCAGTGAGAGGAGCTGGTTCTTCTCTCACAACTCTCAGAGCCAAGATCAAGACAGAGGCGAGCACGGAGACTTAGGATCAACTAGAATTGCAGGGTCAAAACAACAGAATCAACATTACAAAAGCAACAGTTACTACATTAATATAACTGACCCCACAATCGCAACCATTCACTATAATACCCACACAGGTAAAAAGTCTTTCAAGTGTAACTTGTGTGAGAAAGTTTTTAGGTGCAAGTCAGATCTGAAGAGACACCTGAAAATCCACACAGGTGAGAAGCCGTATTCGTGCAACACTTGCGGGAAAAGATTCAACCAGCCGTCAATACTGAAGGCTCACATAAGACTCCACACAGGCGAGAAGCCGTACCTTTGCAACACCTGTGGGGAACGATTCTGTCGATCATCTGATCTGAAGGCTCATATCAGAGTCCACACGGGCGAGAAGCCGCATTTGTGCAAAACATGCGGGAAAGATTTCCGATCAGGCAGTCACTTAAAAGTCCACATGAGAACTCACACAGGTGAGAAGCCGTACACATGCCAAACATGTGGGAGAGCTTTCAGACTTATTGGTCACCTGATTGGCCACATCAGAACCCACACTGGTGAGAAGCCATATTCTTGCAAAACCTGTGGGAAAAATTTCAGACTCAGTGGTACCTTGAAAGACCACATGAGAAGAATGCACTAACCCAGTTCTGTGTCTTCGTATTACTGCGTTACTCATATTCCTGCGATCAGTATTTCTTTAAAACAATCATAATCTCCCAAATTTTTTGAAAAGACTTTGTATATAATGCTGAAATTCACCCTGATGTCTCAATATGAGCTAATTCTGTTCATCAAGCTGCAGGTGGGTGTGACTGACATCAAAAGTAAAAGTTACAGTGAAGAACATTTCTCTCAGAGTGTTAAGTTATAACATGCAGGTGTTTTAATGTTGCAGCTCATCGGCTGGAGGTTAAGTTAAAGTATGATTTGATACTGAATGGTGGTTTGATGCCTCATATTGAGCGGTGGAATGTACCTACATGTACTCAAATACTGTACTTATGTATAACATTGAGTGTGGTGAGGTTAATTTTAAGTTGGATATTCTTAACACATTGTCTTAGGATCCAGCGGCGTCAGACTCACAACGTGTTGGCCGTAGGAGGACGGTTAGCTCACCTTATCATGCTTACCCAGTGGGGTTGACGATGGGACCATAAATATGTTACTGTTTAAAACTGTTTTGGTTTTTTTGGTTTTGTTTTGTTTTTCCAGTATTCTCATGCCGATTTGCCCATACTACATAAAACTATGTTTAAAAAATTATGCTAAATTGGTCTAATGTAGCACACTTATTTCATTTACTTTACATAAATATTATTTATCGAAAATAATGGCACCATACATGTAATGTGATCCACAGTTGATATCAGGATACAAAGACATACATTATCTATGTAATAACACATCCTGCCTTGACTCTAACGGGAATATTATTAAAAAAAAAAAAAAAGAAAGAAACGCCAGGTCAGATCTTTTTGGAACAAAATACAGTTTAACAAATCTTTTTCTTTTATTGATATTTGTGTTACATTTAAAATACAATCTCGTCTCTCTCTTAGCCCAGCTGAAGTTCAGTGGACACTCCTTGAAGGCAACTAACGATTAAGTGTATTTATTGAGCTCTGGCTTTAAGGCATAATATAAACTCATTCTGACTTCTTTTGTCTTGAAATGGACAGTGAAGATGCTGTTTACAGTGTAGTGTGGTGTGAAAACAATGAATAACAGTTACTCTGCTGGATATGATTGTGTTCATTTGTATTGTATATACTTAATGCACTATCGCCGTTATTTCAATAAACTCAGATCTCTTTTACTTATCTTTGTTGTGGCTATTATTAAATGATTTACTTCTGCATTCCTGTTATTCTGAGTGTGGTGCTGATGACGTGCCTGGAAGCTAATGTTCAATATTGATGTATCACGGTACTTTAGTAATGTCAGTATTGCAGGAGCAGTTTCAGGGGTACTGACTCTGTACAATAAAGTAATAAAGTCAAATCTATGTATTACTCAGTGCTGATAATCTTGCAGCTAAGATAAAAACTTGCTACATATTTACCACGACCACAAATTGTCAAAGGACCATATGTTTCACACTTCCTTTTTATTAAAATGTTTTCATTTATTTTATTTTTATTTCAAGTTTTGTGTGCAATGTCAGATTTTAATGAAAGACTTAATTTCCTCCTATGACAAAAAAGATGTCATCCCACCCAAAAATTATGATTTTTCGATCAATTCCTCCAGGGCTTTTTGTCTCATTCTTTTCATTAATTTGTTTTTAATTAATTTAATCATTATGTAATCGAATATTAACCCTTTCCATGCCAGTTTGTATCATATACCACTAATTTACATTTGTTAAAACAACTCAGATGACCAAAAAGGGCACAAGGGTTAAAGCAGTGATGGGAGGAGGACACTGGAGAGCAGATATTGGATTAGGTGAGGCGTTACGCTATTCAGGAAATGTATTCATCTTCTATTTTTTTGAGATACACTGTTGTTCAAACAACGACTCCACTGGTCCAGAGCACAGTTGGCGAAGATCAGCAGTCATATTGAAGCTTCGTGCGATAGGTGTCTTCAGCCACTTGATGTTCTGGCCATTTGTGAAATTATTTCATTCAGGGATTAAATGTTAAAAACTTTTTCAACAATATTTGGATGGCTGGTTGTCACATCTATGAAAATCGGTTGTTTTGTTATATTATCACCTGCACGCTTCTATGCTACCTGGTAACCACTTTTAACTTTTGTGGCAAATATTCAGGCTGAAAAACTGTAATAAAACATGCTATACTCCCCTATTACAAGCTATTACAAGCTAATTAATTTGTCGTCATGTTTCCCTTCTATTTATTTATTTTTGTCTTCTCTATCAGATTTTGACTCATCTGGCTTTCTCTGTTTGTTCCTTTGTTGATGGGCAGGTGTGTGGGGTGGTCTTTTTGTCCTCACTGGTTCTGGGTCTGTTTATTAATACTCTGTATATCCTTATTGAATTACTAATAAAAAAATACCTCAAAGAAAGAAGAAGTATAAGAGAGTGCCACATTCCCTTGTGGAATTTACTGAGGTAGATGTACATCTTACTATTGCTTATGAACACACAAGTTTTGAATAAAATGCCATCAGTCTAAAGCAGAAAGAAAAAACAACTGCACAGTCTGGAGTTCTGCAGCTGTCAGTAACAATCTGGCTGCCAGAGACCCCAGAGACAATATTTTGAGTAAGCCGGAGGGGTAGTGACGGGTAGGAGGCATGAAAAACAATGAAAAGGTGGCGAGGACAGCTGCTCAAAAGATGCATTTAAGTAAAATCATACAATAAAACATCATCCTCTGTTTTTTATCAACATTTTGGGGTCGACGTAGACAGCTTTTCAGCTAACTTAGCTAGCGTGCTGGCTGCGCTAGCTAATGCTGGCAGCCATAAACAAACAACTATGATTCATTGTTTGTAAATTGTGCTATAATTTAAACAAAGAACACATTTCCTCGCAGTGGCCTCTCTAAAATGAGCAGTGGTTTAAGTTACCATATTCCAGTATAATCAGGGAGTTGATACGCAGACGCTAGCAAGCGCTAGCATAGCTACTGTAGCTAGTTGAAATGTTGACGACTCCTACTACTGTAAGGTGACTGGCTGAATTTAAAAACGTATAAGTTTTTGACTGTCAGGTGATTGTGAGCCTCTCATATGTCAAGTTGGCCAGAATAAGGGCCTGTTAGCACAGTTCCGTATATTTCTGAAAAGGATATTTATCTTTGCCATCATTTACACGTAACCAGCGTTTTTCTAAACGAAAACAGAGATTTTCAAAAATGGCTTCCAAAGTGTACGTTTTTAAAAAATATCCGTTTCTGTGGAGATGTGTAAACAGGATAGACAGAGATTTTGGAAAGCGATGACACTGCAACCCAGTTCACGCATGCCTATAAGGCGCCTGGTAACTACAACAACAATGGCGGACATATGCCGGGTTGTTTACGTTTTGTTAGCACTTTTGGGACTAATTTACTTACAAGCTTACCAATGAACTTAGCACTGCTGCATCAACATCACTGCTACATCGGTACACACAGCTGTCTGCTGTGCCCAGTGTCAGTAAGTGCATAGCAGCTAACTATGCTACATAAGGTTAAAATGTAGTTTATCATTGTTTTTAACACTAGCACCAAGAGGAAATGAAATCACTGTGCATGAGCAGAACATTGTTCTATGGTGTTTGACACATGACTATGGCCTGGCTGCTAATTGCAGCAAAAAGCTGCCGGTTTTGCATTTTCGTGTAAACAAGGATATTGTTTTCACAACTGATCGTGTAAACCTGGATTTTTTTCTTATATGGGATAAATAAAAATCTGTTTTTATTTGTATCAGTATCCGTGTAAACAAGGCCTAAGAAAAGGACAATTTAATTTGAAGAACAGGACAACCATTAAATTCCAGTTAAAAGCCTAGTCCCGTGTAAATACTGAACAACATACTGGAGCAAGATGATGCAGTAATGGGCTACATCCGGAAGGTTCCGCTGCCGGAACTTAACAGTGTGACACACAGCGGAAGTAAACAACACAGACTAACAGCTGTTAGCCGCAAGATGGTATTGCAGTCGTAGCGCAGATAATTTCCTTAATATATAACCGAGCAACAATGTCTTCAGTTGAGTATTTGGGAGAGTTTGTCAACGAGCGACTAACGACTGCTGCTAAAGAAATATTCGGGGTTTTTAAGAGAATCATCGTGGAGTACGAGGAGGAAATCAACCGCCAGCGGAGACTGTTGGATATCATTTGGAAACCTGAAATAAAATTACACAGGATAGGTGCGTAAAACTTTAACGTTAATTTAATGACACAAATCAGAGAAATTCAGTCACATATAATCCCTATTGTTTAAATATAGACTTGCAATAATATGCTATTTGGAATCTCGAAATTAAGTTACATAGGATAGGCGTGTAGCACCTTTTCTTTTAAGTACTAACACAGGGCGTGTGAGATATTAATGGTTCAAATACATACTGGTTGTATTTATTTGCTAATACGTGTTTCTCAACCATCACGTTAGTATCCTGATTGTGTGTATCCTTGTTGTGTGTCCCTCCAGACCTCACACAGCATCATGTCTGTAAGGAGGAGGAGGTTCTCGCTGACCAGCAGCTCTGTATTCAGGAGATCAACACCAGTCTGGATCAAGAGGACCCAGAGCCTCCACAGGTTAAAGAGGAGCAGGAGGAACTTTGCACTAGTCAGGAGGGAGAGCAGCTTGTACTGAAGCAGGAGACTGACGCCTTTATGTTGACTCCTACTGACGAGGAAAGTGACCACGGTGATGATCAGACTCTGTATTTTAATCCTGAAAAATGTCTGAGTGCAGAACAGACAGGGCTTTCTGCTAATGTGTGTGGCTGTGAAGAATCCGGACCAAACGGAGACCACAGAATCCTCTTGCACAACTCTCATGTAGCTGAGCGCCAAGATCAGAAAGGAGACAAGCATAGAGAGTCGCCTACAAATATAGGGCAAAAACTACAGAATCAACATCCCAAAAGCACCAGTCATTATGGTAATACTCACACAGATAAAAGGCCTTTTAAATGTGGCATGTGTGGTAGAGCTTTTAAGTGCAAGTCAGATCTGAAGAGACACCTGATAATACACACAGATGAGAAGCCATACTCTTGCAACACCTGTGGAAAAGAATTCAGTCGTAATAGTGGCTTGGTGGACCACATGAGAATCCACGCAGATGAGAAGCCATATACTTGCAACACATGTGGGAAAGGTTTCAGATCTAGCAGTCAGCTGATTCGACACATGAAAACCCACACAGATGAGAAACCGTATTCTTGTAAAACATGTTGGAAAGATTTCAGAACTAGCACTCACCTGATACGCCACATGCGAATCCACACAGGAGAGAGGCCGTATACCTGCAAAACGTGTGGGAAAGACTTTGGTTCCAGCACGCACTTGGTTCGCCACACGAGAACACACACAGGTGAGAAGCCATATTCTTGCACCACCTGTGGGAAAGATTTTGGACGTAACAGTGACTTGATAGTCCACGTCAGAAGAATCCACACTGGTGAGAAACCATACCTCTGTAAGATCTGCGGGAAAAGATGCTGTGATTCATCTGATTTGGCAAAGCATAAAAGATCACATAAAGGGAAGGGAGGCAGCCTTGTATTTGCCAGATATGTGGGAGATGATTGAGTTCTCGTGGTTCATGGTCAAAACACACAATAATTTACAGAACTGAGGAGCCACATGGTTGCAGCACTTAAAGAAAAAGTTGAACTTAAATCATGTTCTTGGTGGGAAACACCTGAGAGTCAGTGCACACAGGAGAAACCACTGAGTTGATCGATTCTTTGGACAACAATATGATAATGCTGCCACATTACCATTTCATTTTGATTTAATACAAGGGCCTGTGATCAGTATTAGACAATATTAAATCTTTATTTTCTTTTTCTTGGCTGCTTACCATTGTCTGCCTGCTGCTAAGCTGCTAGGACTGTTAGTTTGTCAAGGAAGGATGTGTGCTTATTGTCAAATAGACTTGCCATGGGATTTTCACCAGGACTTGCTGCTCCAAAAATGGTATCTACACATCATGGCCTCAGTAACACACAGGGGCCAATGTGTATGAGCACTGTCATGTTTCATACTTAAAAAATACATTTCTCTGAGAGTGATGTCATGTGTTTACTAACATTTTAAATGCATGGGTACTACTGTGTTGTGTGTTTTAATTTATTATTTTTTAAAATGTGTTGAATTTCTGCTGCTGTTTTTTTATGTAGTCAAGTCAAGGTGTATTTTGTTGTGCACCATTAAAACAAGTTCTCCTGTGCAATGAAATTCTTCCTTTGATCTCCACCCTAAATCCCTTTATAACAATTCCAAACAAGGTATAACAGTGGAAAAATATGAATATAAGAAGACGAGACAAAAGATAAAAGGTGTTTAAGTTACATAGGATAGGTGTGTAAAACTTGAATGTACTTCAGAAAACTAATAGAGGACTGTGTCTTTAAATGCATGCTTGTGTTTATTTGCACAGATGTCTTTTCTGTACTCAGGGTGTCTACAGGTCCTTAATAAGTCTTAAAATGTCTTGAATTAAGTTTTCCTAACACAAGGCCATAAAAAAAGTCTTAAATCCAGATTCGATATTTTCGTCACATTACCGTGAATATTTCTCGAGCCTGACAGACCCAAAGGCTGTTTACAGTCATTGGAGAGGCCGAACATTTGCAATAGTAAATAGCATTGATGACAGCGATGAGATTTAATGTGTGTTTTTACATCAGACACATTTCATGTATTAATCCATTCAATTATGAGGAAATATTCTTGCAACACCTGTGGGAAAAGCCTCCATCAGAGACCAGTATTGCGAGCTCATATGAAAACCCACTCAGGTGAGAAGTCATATTCTTGCAAAACGTGTTGGAAGGATTTCAGGATTAGCGCTCACTTGGTTCGCAACATGGGAACCCACACAGGAGAGAAGCCATATCATTGCGTAATATTGCAAAAATTAGACCTATCCTGACCCGAAAAGATGCAGAAAAATTGGTCCACGCTTTTGTTACCTCAAGGTTGGATTACTGTAACTCTCTATTATCAGGTAGCTCTAGTAAGTCCTTAAAAACTCTTCAGCTAATTCAGAATGCAGCAGCACGTGTACTAACAGGAACTAAGAAACAAGATCATATTTCTCCTGTTTTAGCTTCTCTGCACTGGCTCCCTGTAAAATCCAGAATTGAATTTAAAATCCTACTGTTAACTTATAAAGCTCTAAATGGTCAAGCTCCATCATATCTTAGAGAGCTCATAGTGCCATATTATCCCACCAGAACTCTGCGCTCTGAGAACGCAGGGTTACTCGTGGTCCCTAAAGTCTCCAAAAGTAGATCAGGAGCCAGAGCCTTCAGCTATCAGGCTCCTCTCCTGTGGAATCATCTTCCTGCTACGGTCCGGGAGGCAGACACCGTCTCCACATTTAAGGCTAGACTTAAGACTTTCCTCTTTGATAAAGCTTATAGTTAGGGCTGGCTCAGGCTTGCCTTGTATCAGCCCCTAGTTAGGCTGACTTAGGCCTAGTCTGCCGGAGGACCACCTATAATACACCGGGCACCTTCTCTCTCTCCTTCTCTCGTATCCTATTACTGTATCTTGTTTACTCGGCCATTCTGGATGTCACTAAATCAGCTTCTTCTCCGGAGCCTTTGTGCTCCACTGTCTCTCAGGTTAACTCGTATTGCAGCGGTGCCTGGATAGTGTGACGTGTGTGGTTGTGCTGCTGCCGTGGTCCTGCCAGATGCCTGCTGCTGCTGCTGCTGCATCATTAGTCATTAGTCATACTTCTACTGTTATTATACACATATGACTATTATCATACATGTAGACTGCCTGATACTAATATATACTTTCAACATATTGTACCACAGTAGCCAGAACTATAACGACAGTATTATTACTTTCATGAATGTTGTTGTAAGCTACTGTCATTACCGAGGATGTCATACAGATTACTGTATTGTGTCATACAGATTACTGTTAATTTATTATGCTGATCTGTTCTGTACGACATCTACTGCACGTCTGTCCGTCCTGGAAGAGGGATCCCTCCTCAGTTGCTCTTCCTGAGGTTTCTACCATTTTTTTCCCCGGTAAAGGGTTTTTTTTGGGGGGAGTTTTTCCTTATCCGCTGTGAGGGTCTAAAGGACAGAGGGATGTCGTATGCTGTAAAGCCCTGTGAGGCAAATTGTATTTGTGATATTGGGCTTTATAAATAAAATTGATTGATTGATTGATTGCAACACCTGTGGAAGAGATTTCTGATGTAACAGTGACTTGATAGTCCACATTAGAAGAATCCACACTGGTGAGAAACCATACCTCTGCAAGATCTGCGGGAAAAGATGCTGTGGTCGTGGAGATGTTTTCACCAAGAGGGTTTTAAATCACACGTTTTATTGTGATACAAATTCATATCAATTCTTCGGAAAAAGCAATAAGACATTTGCTGACATCACAGTGTAATGGCAACGAGGGAAAGAATCCCACACCAGTCCCTATTCACCATAAAGCAGTGTGCTATAGTAATCTATGCAGTACCAAAAGTTTTAACTGTATGTGTTCAGTAAAGTGAAGTACATATTGATGCATCGATAATAATGTATGCTTTGCTTGTCATAATATAACACACACACTGAGATTCTTTGCAGGAGGCCTACAGGTTCTTGATTTAACAAACCAGTCTCAGTCAATCTTCCCGTACTTTTACCTAAGGAAAGGCTCTGAATACGTCTTCCACCACTACTCTTGATATACATCTACATAATTTCACTTTAAGCGTGTTTATGTCCATGTGCTTTTTCACTTGTATATTTCAAGTTAGTAAGTGGCTCTTTTAAATGTCCTGTCTCTCTTGTCCTCTGCTCGGAGGATAAGGAGCTCCCAGACCTCATCGTCTCTCTAGTTTTTAACATTTTCAGCCGCTCTTCTTTTCCTTTAATTTAGCTGCTAACTGCTACTCACCGCTTTTTAATTCTCCCAGCACTGGGTTGCACACAAAATGTTGTCAAAACATTACACCTGTCCTGTCCTGCTGGTTGTCCTGGTACACAGACACTGATCTGCTGCCGACTTCAAGGCGAGACATCTCTGTCTCTGTCTCTTGTGTCATTTTGATGGAGCTGTGTTGATTTTCAGACTGGTTTGTGCCTCACTGTGTGTGTCCTTAAGATTTTGAAAACTGTGATTCCTGTCAGTGCAGGTGAAGAGTGTATATATTTAGACCAACTGAATGAAATGAACACAGTTAATTTCTTGTTGGCTGAAAAATAATAAATGTTGTAAAACTGGTTTAGTGTCACTCAGCCTGTTGAAATGTTCATTCCTCTGTAGACTAAAACACTACAGTCCTCTGCTGGTTTGTGGCATTTTGTGAAAATCTCTGTTCTTTATTTAGTGAAACAAAACATGCAAAGTCATAATTTTTTACACATGTTGCAGTGTACCCGTACAAGGAAACTATCCTGTATCAGGAAGAAAATATTCAGCCCTGAAACACATCATCACACCTCCATCTGCTGGTGACTAATGTACACAGCAGCATTTCCCTGTGACAGACACAAGTGAAAATGAAAGTAGATTTTGACACTGTTGAACAGAGCTGAGACGCCATTACAGGGTGTGAGATCTCTGCTGGAAAACACACGTTTGGAGTGTTTAAAGAGGGCAGACAAAGAGACAGTAACTCGGTGAGTCTTGATTTTGAAAGATTATTGTGATACCAAGACAAATGGCGGAGAAAATTGCTCTTGTTGAAAGTTACCTGAGCTGCCATGTGTGTTCAGAGACTTTCAGAGATCCTGTGTCTCTGAGCTGCAGCCACAGCTTCTGTTCAAGCTGCCTGCAGAAATTCTGGGAACAAGCTAAAAACAAAAACTGTCCCATTTGTAAAAGAAAATCCTCAAAAGATGATCCAGCAGTGAACTTTACACTGAAGGAACTGGCTGACTCCTTTGCTGGGAGACAGAAAGCTGGATCATCTGAGACAGAAAAAGGAGAGAAGAAGGAGGAGGTGGTGTGTAGTAAACATCAAGAAGATCCTAAATTGTTCTGTAAGGATGAAGATAGAGCTGTGTGTCCTGTCTGTGATTTCCCTCACCATGTTGGTCACAAGGTGGTTCCTATAGAACAAGCAGTCAGTGAGCTGAAGGAGCAGCTGAAATGCGACTTAAAGTCTCTGCAGGACAAGAGGGACAAATACAAACAAGTGGAGAAAACATACAATGAAGTGATTCAACACTCCAAGAAGCAGCTGTTGTCCACAGAGAGGCAGATCAGAGCAGAGTTCAACAAGCTCCAGCAGTTCCTGAAAGAGGAAGAGGAGTCCAGACTGGCAGCTCTGAGGGAGGAAGAGGAGCAGAAGGGGAAGATTATCAGCAGAGAGATGAAGATGATTGAGGAGCAGATCTCCTCTCTGTCACACAGTATCTGTGCTGTTGAAGAAGAGCTGCAGAAACACAAGGTGCCATTCCTCAGCAGTTATAAAGCCACTCAGAGCAGAGCCAGAGTCCAGTGCTCACTGTCAGATCCACAGCTGGTCTCAGGAGCGCTGATAGATGTGGCCAAACACCTGGGCAACCTGTCCTTCAGAGTCTGGGAGAAGATGAAGGACAAGGTCCACTTCAGTCCTGTCATTCTGGACCCAAACACTGCAGCCTGCAGTCTCTATCTGTCTGATGATCTGACCAGTGTGAGACGTGGAGACACAAAGCAGCAGCTTCCTGACAATCCAGAGAGAAACACTAAGTATGCCAATGTCCTGGGCTCTGAGGGCTTCAGCTCAGGGAAACACAGCTGGGAGGTGGAGGTGGGAGACCATCCTGTCTGGGATGTTGGTTTGGCCAAAGAGTCAGTCGACAGGAAGGGAGAGATATATGCTACACCAAAATCTGGAATATGGTGTTTATTTAATCGCAGTGGAAAATACAGTACTGGTGTTTGTGACATTACCACAGTGAAGAAGAGTCTCCAGAGGATCAGAGTCCAGCTGGACTATGACAGGGGGGAGGTGTCCTTCTACGACCCTGAAGACATGACTCACATCTACACTTACAGAGACACTTTCACTGAGAAACTCTTCCCATATTTCAGCATTAGTTCGGCTGGTGATGCTAAAACTGCTGATATCAAAATGTGTCAAAGTGAGATTTCTCTGTGATGTTCAGACATGTTGGTGTTAGTGAAGACTTTACTCTGACTTCACTGTCTGTCCACATCTCACTGAAATAATCAAGACAATCAACAGTTAAACCAGAAAAAGATTCATGTGCTCAATACTCAAACTGCATTACATCATCAGGTTATAAACTCTCATACAGGTACAGATCAATTTATTAACCTGGTTATCATCATCTTGTGTTTAATCAGATCATAATATAACAAACACTGTTTCCACTTCACCAAATACTTTGTTTACAGCTTTGTGATTCTTCACTTTTATTGTAATCAGTTTTTAAAAGTTGTTGTTTGTTCACACACAGATGTAAAGTCATTTGCTTTTCACCAAAGATTTGTTTCTTTAAACACGTTGAGTCAGTCAGCAGGACTGTATAATGCTGACACAGTGTATGAAGGGTGCAGAGATGGAGAAGAGACAACATGCTCACATGTGCATGATGTCATCAACATTATTGAATGTACCAAACTCCTTATTGGTAAATCACCACCTGTATGGAGGGAGTGGGTGATTAAGGGGGTGCATACTCTGGATGACCTTTATAAACATGGTGTCCTTAAATCATTTGACAATATGGTTGAACAATTCAAACGAGCCAACAATCAATTTTGGAGGTATTTACAGCTGAGACACCTCCTTGTTACTGCTTTTGGCTCTATACACACACCACCCCAGGGCATGGACCTCATGAAAGAGATCTTGCGGATGGCAGGGGTTGGATATGGGGCTTCCCAATATGCTTATGAACCATTCTGCTTATGTGACCAACGCAGCTCTGAAAACTTTATGGGAGAGGGATCTGAACATAAAATTTGAAGAAAACAATTGGGATACTGTTGTTGGGATCACTAAACACGTCTCTAGGGATCTCAAAATAAGACTAATTCAATTCAAAATCCTTCATTGATTCTATTGGTACCCAAGTAGATTATTCAGGCTAGGTATAAAGGAAACACTGGATTGTTGGAGGTGTGTAGGGGAGCTAGGTACCCTAACACATGCTCTATGGTCACGTCCAAAGATTCAGATATTATGGAAAGGGGTCCATGAGACTATTACAGAGCTCATAAGAGTGGATTTTGATTTTTGGGTTAGGGTTAGTCTTTACATATTAGGCAATCCTAAACCCAGGGCCCATATTGTAAAACCCCTAACCAACTGGATTCAGACAAGTATAATGATTGGCAAACAGATGATAATGAGAAAGTGGGAAGATACAGAAGGCCCGGTATTTCTTACAGAGCTAGGTAAAGTAGCAGCTTTTGAAAGAATATCTTATAGTATAATAAATGAGATTGAAAAATATAATGAGAAATGGGGCATGTTCTTAAGATTATATTCTTTACAGGGTAACTAAAATGTGTGTGTACACTATGATCAATGCAGTCTGCTCTTGAGGGACTGTCACAAAGATGAGGATGGAGGTGGATTGGGTGCAATACAAGGATCTTTTTGCTGGAAGACTATCTGTGGAAATTGAACCTCACATGAGACAGTGAATGGACACTCAGCAGTGTTGTGGTAGTCTCATAGAAAGAATGTTAAACATGTCGTGCTTGTACAAATTTTACTTGTTATGGACTGTTTATTTTATTTTATTACTGTTACTAGATATTTAATTAGTAACCCATAAGATTAGTTATCTTGATTTTGCATTATTCTTTAGTGGGTGTCATGTTTCTGAGATGTATGTGTTTTAATTTTGGTTTGTTAAATAATGAAAACTCAATAAAGTATGAGTCGCAAAAACCATCATTGAATGTACAGTATGTATACAGGATGTGATTGCATGGACACATTTTACTTCCTGTAAACGTCACAAGATGGAGACAAAGTCCACATGTTGTTCACAGCCTGCTCATTTTGAACACTGAACATTTGATTTCTGTCACTTATTTACATGAACAGTTTGATCAACAGCAGCTCCTCTTGGCAGATTTGTCTTTTGTCTTTTACAAAAACCTCATTGTGTCTGTCAGACATACTGTATGTGCAGAGTATCTGAGAAATCCATCACTGCTGTGGCTCCTGATGTTGCTGCTTCATCAGGCACCAGTTTAATCAAATCACCTCAAAAACAATAGCAAAATTTTTTGTTTAATCTGAGAGATCAGGCTGGAAATTAAGAGTCTAGTTTGTTAAAACTTTCAGGGAGCTTAAGAACTGTGAACGTATTACAGTCAGGCTCATCTTTGGACTATTTGACTGTGAAGGAAACAGGCAGCAGATGAAGGCAGCAGATGATGTTGAGTGCATTTATTGAGACGTTTCTGCAGTTGATGACTAAAATTGTTCCTCTGCTGTTTGTATTCTGTCACCATTAAAACTGCCAAGAGTTCACAGTTAAAAATAATAATGACTGATTTCATTAATAAATGTTAACACTGTTATGATCTGTAAAAAAGCATACTAGCTTCCTGATTGTTTGTGAGTCATGTTTCAGACAGATATGAGATGCCTTACACATTCATTTCACACTTTATATTCATATATAGTACAGTACATGTTTACATAAACATACATGATTATAAGTATTTGTGTGAGGACATAATTTCCCTTCTTTATTTCTGCAATGGGGCAACAGAGTCTGCACTTTCCCTGCAGGCTGCTGTCCAGTATGTTCAACAGAAATCTGTGTATTTCCACTTGGTTTCTGTTTTTTAACTTGATGGGAAGAAAATCAACATCAATGTAATTAGTGGCTTCTTCAAGTATCATTATTACCGAAACATCTCTGAGAAGAAATGATAAAATTGGGGTGTATATTATTATGATCTGATACAACCCTTTTAAGTCTTACATGACTTTAGAAAGTGTTTTTATTTGCAGTAGTTTTAAGGTGTTTTTAATGAATATAAAGAAAATGAAAAGGGTACATAAAAACATTCATATTCTTGTCTGTGTTTAGGACAGTTAGCCTGCTGTAATAGATTTGTGTGAGCCTTTACAGAATGGTAAACAAAGTCTGTGGAAAGACAAGAAACCTGAGATCACAAGGAAGTACATGCCCCAATGAAACTTTGTTCAACAGGCTGTTTTTATTGGAGGAGTTTTAAAGTCAAAGTCCAAAGATAGTGAGATCTGTAATCAGCAATAAACAGGAGCACAGCACCACTAAATATTCCTGAATATCTCTTTGCATGTCTCTGCACACAGATACACTGTCGTAAAGTTTAAATGAACAAATACACAGAGACGCATCCACTTCCCTTATTACACTGTCATGAATAAGTTTCATCTTAAAAGAATTTTACATCCTTGGTCTTTTTTTCATCAGTGTTTGTTTGTCTTCACTGTGTCACGGTATATTCTCAATATGATATGTGAAAAATAAGACAACATTTTGGATAAAAGTCTTCACATTCCTGTCACTGGGAAAGAACACGTTTCACAGACTGATCATCACACAGATGGAGAGAGAGGAGTTCAGAAATGTATTTGGAAGTCTTCCAGATTCTGAAGGTGAGGTCTCAAAGTATCTTGTTCCATCTGCTGGTCATAAAAACCAATAGCTGCGTTTACAAGCGTCAATGATTAAATAATAAAAAGAGGTTGGTTGAATTGAAAGCATATTCTGACATTGTTCAGCAGAGCCACGTCGCCATCACACTGCAGGAGATCTCGATCCAACAATGAACATTTGGGGAATTATAAGAAGCAAACCTAAGGGGATGTAAAATTTGGTGAGTCTTTAAATTCAAAACAATTTGGAAAACAGAGAAAATGGCTGAGAATACTGCTCTCTTCGAAAGTTTCCTGAGCTGCCATGTGTGTTCAGAGACTTTCAGAGATCCTGTGTCTCTGAGCTGCAACCACAGCTTCTGTTCAAGCTGCCTGCAGAAATTCTGGGAACAAGCTAAAAACAAAAACTGTCCTGTTTGTAAAAGAAAATCCTCAAAAGAAGATCCAGGAGTGAACTTTGCACTGAAGGAACTGGCTGACTCCTTTGCTGGGAGACAGAAAGCTGGATCATCTGAGACAGAAAAAGGAGAGAAGAAGGAGGAGGTGGTGTGTAGTAAACATCAAGAGGAGCCTAGATTATTCTGTCAGGATGAAGATAGAGCTGTGTGTCATGTCTGTGATTTCCCTCACCATGTTGGTCACAAGGTGGTTCCTATAGAACAAGCAGTCAGTGAGCTGAAGGAGCAGCTGAAATGTGACTTAAAGTCTCTGCAGGACAAGAGGGACAAATACAAACAAGTGGAGGAAACATACAATGAAGTGATTCAACACTCCAAGAAGCAGCTGTTGTCCACAGAGAGGCAGATCAGAGCAGAGTTCAACAAGCTCCAGCAGTTCCTGAAAGAGGAAGAGGAGTCCAGACTGGCAGCTCTGAGGGAGGAAGAGGAGCAGAAGGGGAAGATTATCAGCAGAGAGATGAAGATGATTGAGGAGCAGATCTCCTCTCTGTCACACAGTATCTGTGCTGTTGAAGAAGAGCTGCAGAAACACAAGGTGCCATTCCTCAGCAGTTATAAAGCCACTCAGAGCAGAGCCAGAGTCCAGTGCTCACTGTCAGATCCACAGCTGGTCTCAGGAGCGCTGATAGATGTGGCCAAACACCTGGGCAACCTGTCCTTCAGAGTCTGGGAGAAGATGAAGGACAAGGTCCACTTCAGTCCTGTCATTCTGGACCCAAACACTGCAAACCGTTGGCTCTATCTGTCTGATGATCTGACCAGTGTGAGAGATGGAGACACAAAGCAGCAGCTTCCTGACAATCCAGAGAGAAACACTAAGTACCCCACTGTTCTGGGCTCTGAGGGCTTCAGCTCAGGGAAACACAGCTGGGAGGTGGAGGTGGGAGACCATCCTGACTGGAATATTGGTTTGGCCAAAGAGTCAGTTGACAGGAAGGGAGAGAGATATGCTTCACCTAAATATGGAATCTGGTGTTTATGGCATAGTGATGGAAAATACACTAATGGAGCTGGTAAGACTGTCACAGTGAAGAAGAGTCTCCAGAGGATCAGAGTCCAGCTGGACTATGACAGGGGGGAGGTGTCCTTCTACGACCCTGAAGACATGACTCACATCTACACTCACAGAGACACTTTCACTGAGAAACTCTTCCCATATTTCAGTATTAGTTCGGCTGGTGATGCTAAAACTGCTGATATCAAAATGTGTCAAAGTGAGATTTCTCTGTGATGTTCAGACATGTTGGTGTTAGTGAAGACTTTACTCTGACTTCACTGTCTGTCCACATCTCACTGAAATAATCAAGACAATCAACAGTTAAACCAGAAAAAGATTCATGTGCTCAATACTCAAACTGCATTACATCATCAGGTTATAAACTCTCATACAGGTCAATCAATTTATTAACCTGGTTATCATCATCTTGTGTTTAATCAGATCATAATATAACAAACACTGTATCCACTTCACCAAATACTTTGTTTACAGCTTTGTGATTCTTCACTTTTATTGTAATCAGTTTTTAAAAGTTGTTTTTCTCAACTGTCTGAAATGAATTGTTGATTGTTTTCATGCAACCATGTCATAATGAATTTAGTTATATTGTCTTTAGCCAAAATGTATAAAGATGATGAGTCCTGCTTTTGATATTCTGCTTAATTTTTCAAGGATTTTTAATAAATATTTGGCTCATGTTGTTTTGTAAATACTCTGATTGTACGATGCAGCTTTCTTGTCTTTTAAGAAACAGTTGAAAACATGTGAGGAATAAAGCATGGCATATTGAAGAAGAGTTGTGCAGTTTGTTTCATGATGAAGGAGTTGTATTGATTCTCACACTGGTCTGTGCCTCAGTGTGTGTGTGTGTGTGTGTGTGTGTGTGTGTGTGTGTGTGTGTGTGTGTGTGTGTGTGTGTGTGTGTGTGTGTGTTCCTAAAATTAGAAACAGTCAGTGTTATGGCTGTATGTGTTCCTGTGCTGTTGTTCTTGTCTCCTCTCCTGTAGCTCCGCCCAGGTGTGCTGTATTACCTAAGGAGGTGCAGCTGGCCTGAGAAGGAGGAGCTGAGGAGCTCCTGTGGCAGCAGCAGAGGAGGAGTGGATTCATGTTTATAGATCCGTTTGGTTTGATTGTTTTAACAGTGTCTTATGTGGTTGATTTGGGTCAGTGGTAAAGTGTTGTACACCCCATGAGTGGAGCATAACACTCAGATATCACATTTAAAAGACGGTCAAACTTTACCCTCCTACAACTTTACTGCATCATTATAAAGTCTGAAAAGTTCAGTTTGGAGTTCAGCAAAAAAGTCAAAGATAATAATTTACCATAATCTCAAGAAATATTTATTGATTCACTTTCCTAATAAATCAAACCAGCAGAATCATCACAGCTATAACCTACTTCATGCAGTTTTCAGGGACAACATGCTGAAAGGTGTGATTGCATGGACACATTTTACTTCCTGTATACGTCACAAGATGGAGACAAAGTCCACATTTAGTTCACAGCCTCCTCATTTTGGACACTGAACATTTGATATCTGTCACTTATTTACATGCATATTATTGTTTGCAGCACAGTTTGATCAACAGCAGCTCCTCTTGGCAGTTTCTGATAGATTTTCCTTTTAAGTCACATCCTTTGTCAATACACTTCCATCACTGCTGTGGCTCCTGATGTTGTTGCTGCTTCATCAGGCACCAATTTAGTCAAATAATCTCAAAGACATTATTCAGACTGAATTATATTTATAAGATATCTTTAAGAAAATGAGAACCTAAAATTAACCTAACCTCACCAAACTGAAACCCAGAGTTCCCTGAGGCTGATCCCTGAGGTACCTGATGGTGTACTGTAAGACATACAGGTGGAAGCCATGCTTTTCATATGGTGACTCTAAATTGTCCGTAGGTGTAAATGTGAGTGTGAATGGTTGTCTGTCTCTATGTGTCAGCCCTGTGATAGTGTGGTGACCTGTCCAGGGTGAACCCTGCCTCTCGCCCAATGTCAGATGGGATAGGCCCCAGGCCCCCCACGACCCTCAAGAGGATAAGCAGTTATAAAAATGGATGGGTGGATAATAATAATAATGCACTTTTATTTATAGGTGCCTTTCAAAGCACTGAAGGACACCTTACAAGACACTGTTAAAAGAAACAAGCAGCAATTTATCTATACTAGATCAAACAATTCTGTTATATTCAACAAAAGTTATTAAAATACCTACAACAAAATCCTTATCCGTTAAAAAATATCATTATAAAACAAAACAAGAGACAATAACTAAACACAGTACCTCATACAACACAGGGACAAACAGTCATACAACAGAAATGTCACATTGGCATAACAATATTCCAAACTAGCTCAACTACATCAAGTACACGTTGACAAAATTGAAAGAAAAAAAAAGAAAAATATAAGAAAATACAAGGCATTGTTGAAGAGATCAGAGCAGAGACCCATCACTCTTCATCACCCCTCCTCAGCTTCAGTAAACCTTCCCTAGCTATCTAAGTGACCTTGGTTATATGTATAATATCCTTCCAAAACAAAGTGGTGTTAAAGGAAGCCCTTAAATCTTTCCCTTATTTGTCTGGCAGAAGTTACCAACAAAACTAGACCAAAATAGTACAGCAGCAGCAGGAGTACTAGTAACACCTTTTAGACATAATAAACATATGGTACGGTTACATTATATTATGTTCTATTATATTATATCGTATTATATCATGTTCTATTATACATTATACTATATTATATTATATTATTTTACTATCAATCATCAATCAGTCAAACAATCAATCAGTTTTACAGTTTTTCAATAGATAAGTAAATGAATAAATAACGAAATAGAATAATATGCCAGCTAAAAAGGAAGATTAATAAGAATTAAGACACAATAATCATTAAAATAAATAAATAAATAAATAAATAAAATTTATTTTTAATTAATAACAATAATGATAATAATGATAAATAGTAACTGATTAATTAATAGCGGGGAAAAAAGAAAATAATTAAGGTAGGTCTTGAATTTGCTTTTAAAAACATCAACACTCCCAAATCTGATAAATGGGTAGGACTAATCAAGAGCTATATAAACCAGTGAAAGGATCTCAAAGCCAATGCAGAGACTAGCACACGTGCAGCTGAGTTTTGCAATAACTGTAATTTAGCAGTGTTTTTCTTAGGAAGACCAGAAAGTGGAGCAATACCGTGATCAATTCTGCAGGTGATAGAATATTATAAAGTATTATACTATTAGTCAGGTTGAGTTTTGTGCCACTGGGTGGAAGCAGTGCCTGAAGGCAACACTTGTCATCCACCAAAAAAGAGGGGAAAGTAAAAAAAAGAAAAAGAAAACACCGGATCACATGACCGCCTCCGTTATTTCCTGCAGCATCAAGCCCTGCGCTCGCTACTCGCTCCTGCCTGCGACAGCACAGCAGCGGTGTGGTCGCTCGCTCCCGACACATTAACGGAAAGAAGAAAAACACTCCACACCAGCTGAAGGCCTCTGCTGCACTCACAGCGACGACGGACACAACGAGCACTCACACGTTAGTTTTCTAACCTTAGTCGCTGCTTTTTTTATGTTTTATTTGACAGCCTTGTAACAGAAGAAGAAGAAAAAAAAAGACAGTGCTCATAATGGCGACAGCTGCGGTGTCTGCCCCTGCTGGCTGCGGCCCCAGCCCCGGGTCGGGAACGGAGCTGGTCCGCGGGCAGGCCTTCGACGTCGGGCCTCGGTACAGCAACCTCTCCTACATCGGGGAGGGAGCCTACGGGATGGTGTGGTGAGTGTACCCGAAGACTCTCTTAAACTTACATACACACTTTACACCTTTTCTTTTTTGTTCTACCCCGACTACACGTTAGCTAACGTAACTTACCGTTGCATCTTTTCCGTTATAAACAACCAACTTAACTAGCTAAATGTCATGTTTTAAGCTAGCAAACAACAGTGTTACACCGATGTTAGTTCAACAACGACAGACAAGATTAAATCGCGGCTGAATTGGCTCGACTTTGGGTTTTAATAACGACAAATCACTTCAGTTTATTTAGATATACAGCTAATAATGATTATGAGTGAGTGTCATTTGCATCGCCTTTAACTGAGGTTGTATTGCATCCTCTACACTTAAACGTAGCATGCGTCTTATAATAATGAGCAAACCTGATGTTTTGTCAATAATATTTCTCTAACAGGCACCCAACAGGGTGTGTGCAATCCTTCACTATGGATTTACAGTGATTTAAGGACACTGGATGGTTGTTTCTGTCTCCCAACGTAGCCCTTTAGTGTTGCATATACAGGTTTTCAATTGTAACCAATATAAATTATACAAATGTCATACTATTGCATCTTATGTTTATCTTTATATCTATTACCATGTTTTGTCACCTGTAGTAGCTGTGCACGGTTTAAATTTACTGCAAATTTAATTTACTTTGTGGTGGTTTCAGTCTCGCAAACAGTCACTTAAGTGTCAATAGTTTTCCATTGTATACACAGGATTTCAGTTATAATCAATCTAGAACTCAAACTAATGTCATGCCATTGCATCTTATTTTATTTGCAACATATCAATTTTCATGTGTCACCCATTGTAGCTGCGCACTGTTTAAATTTACAGTAATTTTAATTGACTTTGTGGTTGTTTCTAACTCCCATAATATCCCTTTCAATACTACCCCATGCTATTTTCCTTTACTATATTATCATACTATTCCCATGTGTTTTTCTACAGTAGCTGTACACTATGGTTACATAAATAGCAATTTTCATTGACTTTGTGATGGTTTCTGTCTCCCAAACTATCGCTTTAGTGTTCATACTCTGCCATTGTTTATACAGGTTTTCAATTATAATCAATATAGAACTTAAACTAATTAACTCCATACTAATAGTACCCCTTTCAGTGCTTCACTATATAATCAGTACAGAATTTATATTAATCTCATTCTACCTCATGCAGTTTTCCTCCACTATATTATCAGGAAATTTCCATGTGTTCTCCTACAGTAGCTGTATACTATGTTGACAGTAGTGGTGATTTTAATTGACTTTGTGGTGGTTTCTGTCTCCCAAACTATAGCGTTAGTGTTAATGCTCTACCATTGCATACACAGTTTTTAGTTATAATCAGTATAGAATTTATACTAATCTCATGCTTTTGCATTTTATTCTATCTTTACCATATCAGTTTCCATGTGTCACCCATTGTAGGTGTGCACTGTTCAAAGTTACAGTCATTTTACTTGACTTTGTGGTCGATTTTAACTCCCATGCTAGTATAATACCCCTTTCAATACCTCACTATATAATAAATACAGAATTTATATTAATGTGATATTACCATGTGCAATTTTCCTCTACTATATATTATATATATATAATATAAAATTCCCATGTGTTCTTCAGTAGCTGTACTCTATGGTTACATAAATAGCGATTTTTGAATTACTTTTTGGTCATTTCTAACTCCCAAACTATTACTTTGGTGTTCATACTCTACCATTGTTTATACAGGTTTTCAGTTATAATCAGTATAGAACTTAAACTAATCTAATGCTACTGCATCTTATTTTTATCTTTAATATATTAATTTTCATATGTCACCACTTGTAGCTGACTGTGCACAATGCACAGTTTCCAGTAATTTTAATTGACTTTGTGGTCATTTCTAACTCCCGTACTAGTATAATACCCCTTTTAATACATCACAATATAATCAATACAGAATTTATATTAATCTGATACTACCACATGCTATTTTCCTCTACTATATTATCACAAAATTCCCATGTGTTCTTCTGCAGTGGCTGTAATCTATGGTTACATAAATAGCGATTTTCATTGACTTTGTGATTGTTTCTGTTTTCCAAACTATCGCTTTAGTGTTCATCATCTATCATTGCATGTACAGGTTTTCAGTTATAAACACTATAGTACTTAAACTAATTTCATGCTATTGCATTTCTTTCTATCTTTAGCATATCAATTCCCATGTGTCACCCATTGTAGCTGTGCACTGTTTAAATTTACAGTAATTTTAATTAACTTTGTGGTCGATTTTAACTCCCATACTATTATAATACCCCTTTCAATACTTCACTATATAATCAGTATAGAATTTATATTAATCTGATTTTACAACATGCTATTTTCCTCCACTATGTTATCGTGAAATTCCCATGTGTTCTTCTACAGTAGCTGTACACTATGTTTACATTAGTAGTGATTTTAATTGACTTTGTGGTGGTTTTTATCTCCCAAACTAGCGTAATTCCTGCTTTAACAGTTTACTACCAAGATATGTTATATCAATACAGAATTCATACTAATCTCCTGCTAGTACATGTTATTTTTCCTTCACTATGTCTTCATAAATGCCCATGTGTTCTCAGTTATGGTAGCTGTACAGCTATGTCTGTATGTAGGTTTATTTGGTGCCTAAAATGTTCTTTCAGAAGTGTCTTAAGGTTTGTTCTCGTACATTTGTCACCATGGCTGATGCTGAAGGCTTGTTACACGCTGCATGTAAAGGAATTTATAGGTGGGACCCATTCTGGGAGCAGTATTTTTTACCTGAATGATATGCGATCAGGGGTGAGGTGGAAGATAAATTCATCAAAATTCAATTTATGCACAGTTTTATTTGTGGATTATATAGATTTCACCCCATTCCACTGCATGATTGTTATTATAATTGTGTTAATCTGTAGGATTCACTCCGATAATTAACCCCAAAGATGACTAATTTAATTTTAACCGTGAAATCGTGCTCTCCTCTTTCAAAAACACGAAATCTTGTTGTTTCTTTAGCCCGTGGCACTGTAGTTGACCTTATGTGCACACTGTAGTGTATTACATAATATATTGTCCTTGTGTCAAACAACAGCAGTGTAGTTCTTTTTTTCCTCTGTGGTGAGAGGAGCTGGGTTTTCTGAGAACACTGATTTGACACATGGCCTGCCTACAGTGCAGAGGCACAGCAGGTTGTTCAGCATCTCTCTGTCTGCAAAATGGAAAAACCCACCAAAAGCACACAGTCTCGGTTGATACTCGTACGATCCCCTATCAACAAATCACCAGTACATATCCACTACAAGCATACTAAAATACAGTTACCATCAAAGCCTCAATGCTGGAGGGATGTTCAGTTGTAAAGCGTTTGTATGTGAGCTTGCTCTAGCATTAAAAGAGACAATAGCACTTCAGAATAAGTGTTGAAATCTGATAGTTGGTGTGAAGCTGGGCTTAACTGCAAGTCAAATCAAAACAATTTCAGAAATTCACTTAAAAAAATTATATGAGTATTTGCTGCTTTGTTTCTGCTTTATATCACTGGTAACTTCAAAGCTTTTGAGGGTTTTGACTATTAGTCTGACAGAATAAATCATTTCAGGACATCACTTTGCTCTCTGGTTATGTGTAATGGGCATTTGGCATTAGTATTTGCAATATATACGGCTTCATGAATAAAATATTAATTGATATGGATAGTAGCAGCTGACTGTCTTAATGTGTGCTGAACTATGTTTTAATTACACTAACAAATAATACTAAATATTAATGCATTTTGATTGACTATATCTTTCACATATGGAGCTGAGGAGTTTTTTTAAGTTGGGACATTTACACTGGTGCAAATAACTGAATTTAAAAAGTATTGTTGAACTGATAGACTGGACTGTTTTTGATCAGAAAACGCAAATTTTTCTCCTGAAATTTCGCAACATTTTGGTCTTAATAAGGGAAGTTTGGTCACAATTATTTGCTCCAAACTCCAAACTGGCCCTTCTGAAAGCTTGATTTTTTCATGGCACAACTTTAAAGTGAACACAGCTGTTAAATTTTGCACTACACATGCTAACATGAGCAAAATTAGGTCAAGAATATTTTCACAGTCTGCAATGCCCTACCTCAAACTCAGCTCACACAAAGACAACAAAGAGCTGTTTTTGTTATAAGTAAAACTGGGCATTTCATCCTCTTAGCCAACAATTAATGACATGTAACAAGTGGCAACTTGTAGCTTTGGTTTTTTCTGCACGTCATCTCTCAGGAACCATCTGTCAGTCAAACTTTTGGGGCAGCAGTGTGACGTCTTATTCCTTGAACTTTCTTTTAACGAAGTTTCAGTATCTGTAAGTGGAGCTCTTTTCGTTATCAGTTCGCCCATGCTAGTCACCAGTGCTTTCTTCTTCATGTTAGTGCAAGTCATTCCAGTAATGTGTGATGCACAAGAAGACCTTTAGCCCCTCACATAAACTTTTGACGTTTCATTTGATAGTTTGCTTTAAGATCAGGCATCTTTTTGTTAGTGTTCTCACATCTGACTTTTGACCCAAATCATGAGAAGGTAGTGCTGTCTATGGAATAAAAAGCATGATCATTCATAATTTGACAAGTTGAAATTTACAAGTCTATTTGTTTGGTTGAATATTTTCAAGGAAATGAATACAGTATATCGCCCATCTACAAGAAACGACCCAAAAATACAATGATTTGAGTATGAGGATGACACGCATATTGAGATCTGTCGTATTCCATGACATCAGCTATCATAAATTAGAGCAACAGGCACAGATAGCTCCATCATGCTTGACTAAAGTTACAATAACTGTATTTGTTTTGACTTACAGTGATGCCAGTATCTCTAAGATGGCAAAATGACGAGTTACAAGAACTTTGTGTTCATCAAATGTGACCATTTTGTCTTGTTGTACAATCGCTTCTCACTTGTAAATGGGTCCTGTGAGACTAAATATGCAACACCACAAACTGTCTATATATTATCACAGGATATCTTGAGTCATTTACTTTGAGGTTTTCAGGGAGAAATTCAGATTATTTTAGGTGATTTTTGAGAGCACTTTTCTTTATGAACTCAAAGACTGTTTCATCTTGCAGCCCTTAAATTACTGTACCATATGCCATCAGCAAAAGCTATAGAGACAGTTCAGTATTCTTCGCTCATGTCCATGTAAAAGCCCAGTTCTTTACTTTGGTGTTGTTTATGTATCTTTGGCGTTGGAGTGGGCGATGTGTCAGCCTCAGCCTCCTTGCACTTGCTGTCTTGCTGCGTTCTTCTTTGAGACCTGTAGTTTTGAGTCAGTTGGTCATGTTGCTTTGATGTGCAGCAGCCAGAGAAAGTGGTGCAGCGTGTACTTCATAGACAGCCCATGGTTTGCATCTGAAGTATTTTTGTATCAGGAAGTTGCTCTTTATCAGGCTCTTTGTGGTGGCAGTGCACCACTGAATACTGGTGTTACCACTTTTCAAATGGCTTCCCTTAGGCTGCATTCAACAAGTGCCATGAGTCAAAATGAAGCTGAACTAATGCTCATATTCTATCATATACATTTTACCCATAACCACGTTTCACACTCTGAGGTTTTTAAGAAAATTGGAACATTTTTGATGAAAAATTAACATGTATAATTTTCACCAAATTACAACTTTGTGAAACTTAACTCTTAAAGCTGGAATTATTTTTCTGCAGAGATGTGATGAAATATCTCTACAGATCTACAAAGAGGTCATGTTATAACTTCAATTTTTGTGACTGTAGGTTGCAGATGCTTTCAGAGGAGCATCCATGCAAACCTCCAAAATATTATGTTGTGCAACCATGTCAGTCAAACAAGCTAATCGGTCAATCCATCTTCCTGTTGGGAGACTGCTGTGAAACAAAGAAAATATGTTCATGTTCGCGCGAAGTACGAAAGAAACAGCCATGTAAACATCTCCAACTGAAGTGCACCCAAGATTTACACCTAGACATGCTGAAAGCACTTTATAAAACCAGCAGATTCATACTGAAGCCTTACACTAAGATGCTGTTCACACTTGCCATGACAACAGCTTTCTCTGCTGTCTCCGTGTCCTGCTGTCTCCTGCTTTTGTTTGTCAATGTGCAGTCCTTAAGCATTTTAGCACACAAAAGATCCTGCAGAGACAGCAAGTGTGACGTTGTGTCAAAGATGCAAACTTAGTGGCAGAGGATTTATAGCCGATCATGGGTTTTATTAAAGAAATATGTGGCTCATGTGGGAATGTATGCCTTGTATAGAGAGCTTGGATGGACCACCCTTCATTTCTCAAACTGTTTTCCCCTCTTTCATATGATACTCACTTTTTAGTAAGGTATCACAGCTGCAGCTTTCCTTTTGCAGACTTCTACAGTAATTTGTTTTGTCACCAACAGTTGATCTGAAGTCTGCTGTTCAACAAGCTTTTGGTTACCCATGCAATTTCTCATTAAGTGTTCCTTTTTATCTGGGTTGCGGAGAAGACGAAGCATCCAGACTCCAAGCAAAAGCAGTTATTGACTAATGCAGTAGAAAGTGGAATTTGAGCATTTCACCAAGATGAAACTATTATTTTGCCGTAAGCCGTAGGTACCCTATTAAAATTTAATCAAAGTTGTAGTTGTTAATACGTCTTACTGATTTTTTTTTCCAGTGATTGTGTGAACCTTAATAGACCAAGATGGCATAGAGGATTAAAATCAGTCTGGGAGTTTTTTACAAGTTGTACAAAGAAAGACGTGGTAATCAGTATGTTATTGTGCAGGATTTTGAGTTTGTGCCAGGATACACTGTATTATGAAACGTGGTTGTGTTTAACTGTATGGTAAGAGGGCGGTCGACTGTGAGGCATGTCTGTGTCATTTTCAGAGTAGGCCTATTTTTGTTTTCAATAGCCTCTCCTTGACTGTAAGGCTTGTTGCATGTCAGGGCTTTCCAGTGGCTGAGGGCTGCGCAGATTGACAGTGCACTGAGCCTCTTAACACAAGCCTCAGTTCGTGCACATCGTCAGGCTTACACAAGATACTGTATCTCCCTCTGTGATGATATTCAGAAGCCTAGGCATACTCTGCCTTTTCAACACGCCCACATGAGCAGTTAGATCATGGGGGGATGCTGCTGAAGTGGCTCCTGTTAATAAAAAAGTTTTTTATCTAAGTGGTGGTGGTTGGTCATGTTCATGGCAAATTGCAAGAAACAAAACAATGGGACGGCATCTCATTGCTTCCACTTAGAGACACTTCTTGTTGTTTGTTCATTGTTGTCTTTGATTGATTTTATTAACTGCTTCGCAGGGCTGCCCCGTGAAAGTCGAAGATTTGAACCATCAGTTTGAGAACTCTCAGTTGACTGAGATTTTTCAAGTCATCGGGTTTGTCAGTCTGTGCGCAGTGTACCCCAGAGCACACTTTGCTTTCACGCTGCTGTCCAGAGTAAAATCATTACACTATGTCATATCATCTTGTCTATGACAGATACAGACAGCTTTGGACCCAGACCTGGAGACAGTCTGAGTGAGACGGAGGCAGCTATCTGAAGGAAGAGAGGCTTTTCCCTGTCAGGCTCCGAGATAACGTTGTCTTTTGCCGTCTGCTTGGAAGTGGTTAATTTCCAGCAATAGGATATAGTCTTGCACATTTCTGATCTGCCGGTGACATAGTTAGCATACATTATCTCGGAGAGCTAACTTGGCCTGTTTACTATATTCCTTGAAAGTTTGACTCCATATTTGGTGCTTATTTTAACACGTTTAATTGAGTTGTAATGGCAATTGAAAGACATTGAATGACGTAAAAAGAATACTTGATGTGAGCAGTGTTTGGTAGTCCACTCATTGTTGTAGTGAATCTGGCATGACTTACACATTATTAGAACTAGTGTTAAACTTTATTTGATATAAAACCATTTTGATAAAGTTGTAAACACTGTTAGAAGCTGAATTAAACCCGACTGAAGCCTGGAGCTTGCCTACTAGCAAATAATAACTGCCTCTAATCTTTTTCTTTTTCTTTGCAACCAACAATTAGTTTGAATTTTCAGTTTATTACTTTCTGAGTAGTCTAAAAAGAATATTGTAAAATGCCTGTCACAGTTTCCCAGAGCTCCGTGTCTTCAGAAAACTCATTTTGCCCGACCAACAGCCCAAAACTGAAATGTTACACTTAAAATGATAAAAACAGAGTAAACTAGAAAACCTTTACTTTTGAGAAGTGGCAAACAATGAAAGTTTGGAATTAATCGGAATTAATAATAAATTAATTTTCAGCCCTCATTTTTGTTTTTACTTGGAAAAAAAAAGCATTATTGAAATCCCGTTGTTACATAAGTCTGTGCTATAATATATGCAATAAATCTGGATATGTAGTTTTGTAGTAAGCATGTGAAGAGGTCAGACAAAGCTTTTTATTTGGATTTAATTCGGTAGCTTTTAGATCTAACTAGTTGTGGATAAATATGGTGTATCTCTTTGCTCCAAAGTTCATTTATCAGAGATATTGGCCACCACTGATGCACATTTTATATATAGTCAACACATCTCGCATAAACATTTAGATTGAAATTAAATGTCTTTTCCTTCTCCTGGTGACATCCTCGAATTTTGATCTCAACTCCTTGACCCGCCTCATTCTTAGCCGTTGCTGATGCTCTGCTTCATTCTGCCATGAGCCGCCGTCCTCTTGAAATGCCACCGTGGCGCCCGTCTCCATGGCAACCCCTCTGCCTCTGACATCAGTACCACCACTCCACAGCCAATGGGAGAGGGAGGGAGAGAATGAGAGCCTTGACACTCACCGAAATCCTGTTGTGCAATTCTGAAGGAGATGTAATTTGTGTAATTTGTGTGATTACGACTGCCAAGACGAGCACGATGACTTCTGGTTCAACAAACGTAAAACATTCGTGCACACTTCGGCTTGTTGCACTGAAGGTGGTATTGATTTTCATCATCAGTGCACGACAGATGCATTTTATTACTGCACTGCTGTTGCATCCACATATTTCTCAAGAAATCACTAATTCAATTATGCACAAAGATATGACTGTGTTGTGTCCTGTGAGGGTGAGACAACATTGCTGGTTCTATGCAAACTGAAATTTGCACAAGTGGTCAGACAGCACTGATGGTATCTCTTGGCCTCATTTGTATTTGGAGTATGCCGTCAGCAGTTGAGGTTGCATTGAAACCAGCACACATGAGACATAAGTAGAGGTTTTGACTCATCTTTTAAGTGCAGTCATGCTACTATAGACACAGAGCAAGAATGTTAAATTTACATCACTGACAACCTTAGGTGCACATTGACTCCTGTGCAACATTAAAGCACAGACAAGACTAGCCATATATTTGCATGTAAAAGAGTTTTGCATTTGGTACCACCCATTTAGCTAATACTGCAGATTACGAGTTACAAATCACCAGTGTGGTTTAATAAACAGGTTAAGAGTCAGCAAAGAGATGTGGTCGATTTTCCTGCAGTGTTGTTGAAAACGTGCACAGCAATAAACAGTTGTGGCAGTTTTCTCTGGATCTTTTATGGTATTAAAGGTCCAGTTTGTAGGATTTAGGGGCATCAATTGGCAGAAATTGAATATATTATTTTGTATCATCACCTGAACATAATTTTTTTTGTTTTGTTTTTGATAGATCTGTAGATGAGATTTTAATGTTTTATTTTGTCTGCCCCAAGAATCCCATGGACTCCAAATTCCAACTCCAGCTCATATAGGGCTGCAACAAATTATTAATTAAACTTTAAATTATTTTGTCTTTTAATCGACTGGTCTATAAGATGTTATGAGACAGTGATGAACACCTTTTTACAATTTACTAAAACCTTAGTGACATCTTCAGGTGTTGGCTTTTGTCCAGTCAGCAGTGTAAAACTAAAATATATGAAGTCTGTTAAATAAGATGAAGAAAAGCAAAAACAAATCCTCACAGTTAAAAAGCTGGAGCCTGCCTTTGTGTGTCTTAAATTGATTAACAAAATAGCTGATTTATTTTCTGTTGATCGAATAATTGTTTAATGGTTTGTTTTATGTTATATAAAAAAACATGACTTTATTTTTATGATCAAATGCAGGTGAAGGTGATGAGATGACAGTTTGACTCTAATCCAGGGACAAATTTCTTGCTTTGTTCAGATTAAATCCTGATTTATGGATGCCACTGAAAAAAATGCTGTCCTATTGGCTCTTGTGTTAATTGGTTTTCGTCATTCAGGGTTAGAAGAGGGTGCTTCATTTAATTGGCATAATTTTGATTTATGCAAAATAACACCATCTGAGTCTGGTTGAATGTAGAGACTGGACTGCTGGTAGAATCTACGACCTTGCAGATAACAAGCTCAAACAGAGATACCAAGGTCCGCGTGTTTGGTCGGCACCTGAGAGCTGGAAGTTATACAGCAGTTATATATTGTATGAGGGAGTGACGGTGTGCTGATAAAGAGAGAGGAGAAATTTGAAAAAAGAAAAGTGCGTTTTGTAGGAGGGCTGCTCTACTTCAGTTTAGATCGCACAGCATTTACAGTGTTTGTTATGTAATTCAGCTGTGTGTGGAAGTTCACTTTAGGTTTTGAGGTAAATGATCTACATACATTTGTACTAGTTACTTTGATAATGTACTCAAATTGAAAACACGTGAACAAATGCATTTGGTAATGGTAGTCATCTGTATCTAGCCTGATTGTGTTTTAATTGGGTCTCTGTTAAACCTGGTGTGTGATATAGTTGTTTTTTTAAGAAATAACAGTATTAAAATGACTCCATCTTCTGTCATACCGCAAATGACAGTCAACAATTTTAATTTCACTAAGGTTGTTAATAAATGTTTTGTAGTTACCTTGACTACTTGGCTGCAAGTGGTTGAAATACAGCTTACATCAGACAACTGCAGCAATACTGAAATTTTGTATTCTTTGTTCAGGTAGTTGTGTTACTTACATAAATATTTCAGCTTTTCTCCAGGAAATTGTTTAGTCAAGGCGGTAGGCAGCCTGAATCCTGATGCATCTTGTGTCATGATCAAGTTTTTGTTCGTATATTATACGGAGGTGTTACATACTGATTTCTGAATATGAATTTGAAATGATTTCAGTATTCAGTTTTTACAGTAGCGATACACCAGTGCCAGCTGCGCTTTCTCACTCTCTTATTGTTTATGATTTCTCTGCTACAAACCAAGAAAGAAAAATCGTTGTTGTCATGTTATGGCCCGGTCATATTTATATTTTATTAAAAAATTATTGAAGTTAGAAATTCCATTATCGTATCCGCTATTATATTGTATATCCAGGGTTCCTACAGATTTTTAAATCTGCTGAATTAATTAATCTAAAATACGGCCTTAATTTGTATTAAAATGTATTTTACCAATCACTCAAAACATCTAAGAATGCAAAGGAAGAAGGATTATTATTTTATTTTTTTTTGGATTAAATTTTTTTTTTTTTTTTTTTCTGATGTTGCTTCATAACATTTGATTTTTTATTTTTTTTTAAATTTAGGATACACGGTCTGCTAGCTAACTGTCAGTGTACCTTGGAAGACAATGCCCAAAATGATTTAACCAAGATTTTGCAGCATGGCTGAGAGCTGTACAAGGCAATGCATATGCAGCTCTGTGTATTTTATGCAATAAGTTTTTCATCTTTGGCACAATAGGAATTGAGGCAGTGGAATTTTACATGCAGAGTGGGAAAAATAAAATTGCTAAAACTTGCAAGTTCTACCCTCGCTCCACCATGAGGCAAAAAAGTCATGTTTTAGGTTACAGTTGGGCACAATTGTCCCTAACCAGAAGTAACTGATATCTGTTCTTGTGGTTTTTTTTCCCCTCCTCAATTTTGGTTATTTTGAAATTGGTCCTAAATTTAATTCTGAAGGCATTAAAAAGTCTCAAAGTCTGAAATCTACCTTGAGTTAAGATGTAGGAACCCTGCTATTAAAGGTGCCTTATGGGGTTTCCATGTAGGCAAACTTTGTTAACCTTAAATGCATGGAGTGCTGCCTTGAGGTCTAACAAATTGGATGTATGTCCTTCCTCATAACTTTTTAAAAGTTTTCTTTTCTTTGCCTTTATTAGAGCTTTGCAGCATATCTTGGCACGCTATCGCCTTCTCTAGATCAGTGGAACAGTGTGAAACTATTGGCAGTAAAATGCATGAAAACAAAACATGTCTCTAAACTCTTCAGGTAAATATATGGCATTTGCTATGGGAAATAGCACCTCAGCTCTTTGTCTTGTATGGTTAATGTTTAATTCCATGAAAGTGTATTGTTGTTTTTATGGTGTTAGCAGAGGTGGTGTTTGTTTTTAGGCGAGGTGGCCCACCTCAACTATAAATATAAGATACCCTGATGTAAAGCCTGTGACAAAGAGCTACATACCACAATTGAGGATCTTTGTAGATTGACATCAGGGCTTAAGAGGTACTGTGTGCAGAGTGCAAGGAGGGAAAAATAGCTTCGTCAAAGTCACTTCCTCAAAGTTTTCTCACAGTCTGAGAGTGGTTGGTGGCACGTGTTGAATATTTTGCATGTAATATGTACAGGTGATCACTTATAACAATGAAGTTTCCTGTAGTTCAACAAAACTTGACAGTGTTTCGTGTAGTAGAAAAGTAATGCTCAGCGTATTCCAAGATTTGTTGTTGTTTTTGGGGGGGTGATATTTGCCTGTATAGATAGGACAGCTAAGATAGACAGGAAAGGTCAGAGAAGGAGAGGGGGTGATGTGAGGCAAAGGGCCACAGGTTGGAATCGAACAGAAGGCAGGAAAACATAGCAGGTTTCCAGTCCATTACAGATTTAATTTAGTTCATCATACAGAGCTCACTCTATCTTGCAGCCATGTAAGTTTGGCCAAAAAGCTCTGGGAAACACAAACACGTCACTGTTATCTTCTTAAACAGTTTTTGTGGTTGGCACACACAGAAACAGGAAGTGCATTTTGATGAGCCAAAAAAAAGATGCAGCTAAATCTGTAATAGTTCTGTAAAAGTTAATGGATAAATCCTTGAGTGACAAAATATATAAATTGGAATGGATTATCAAATTGTGATTTTATTTGTCTAAAGATCCCAATGACGGATATCTTTTTTTTCTACACTCAGATAAGAAGGCCATAATGTGTGAACTCTCGTAGGCGATAGTGAAGCCTGAGGCTTTACTACTGAAACCTCTCAGAGACAGCAAATGATGCACATCAGCTCTAAGAAAAAGACTGAACTTAATTGATCTCTGTGCAGAAACAAAACGTAGCATGGATTCCAACGCATTTAAAAAAAATTATAAGTGTAAGGAAAAAGCAAATAAGTATATTATTAGTTGGGAAATATGGGACAGAAAGATGGGAATGTAAGAGGAAAATTTACCTAATCTAGATTTTTAGGGCTGCAACTACTTTCAGTCTGCTGCTGATTTTTTTCCGTTAATAATTCATTCATTTGATATGTAAAATATGTATTAAAAAGCCCCATCAAAGCTTAACAAAGGCTAAAGTGATGTCTTTTAAATGCTCAAATCCTCACATCAGAGAAGCTGACTCCAGACAAAATTGAAAATGGTTTCCGAGATACTGTCTGACAATCGAGTTATCAACTTATAATTTTAGCGTTACAGGAATTGTAAAAACGTGAACAGAAAGTAATGAGACATAATTCTTTCAAATAATATTCAGTGATTTTTCTTTTTTACAATAATGTCATCTGTGAATTTTGTATTTGCGTTTTATCAGTACTTTATATCTCAGAAATTAGTATTGGTATCATCAGTATTAGTATATCATGACATCAGAAGTGGAAGTAAAGATCTGAAAGGATGATAGGTTAATGAACACTTGTCATCATTGTAACTAAGGATGGCAGTTGAGAACCAGATCCTATTTGTCCGATCCATCGTATGCATTCAAGCTTATGCATGAAACTTGCGTCTATGCTGTCGGAAACTTACACAAAAAAAAAAAAAAGGAGTCATGGTCAAAGTTACGTAGCGTTCACATTGAATGGCTCCCTGTGCTCAACGGTCCCTTTTTTCGTTACTTTCGCTGCAGTAACAAAATTTTTTAAACAAGCTGCAGATGTGACGTAGAAGACCAAAATGCAGTTCTGCTCCACTGCTCTTTGTTATCACACATAGAGCTAATCTTGTGTCACCATCTCTCTGCTTGTGTGTACCTGCTTGTCTAGCAGAAATACTGGTCTACTACTTAAATAATATAAAAAAAGAAAATAGACTAGACACCAAAACTGTTGCAGAAGATCGGTGCCACAGTCATGGCTTCGGCTCAGGAAGCCGACAGAGCTGCCGCGAAGCTTTGTGGTTGGCTTCCTGGCTTCAGAGTGCTTCTGCCTCCTGTCTGAAGTTGAACCTGGCACCACCGCTGAGCTCTGTTGCTGGCCTTGGAGCTCTGTGGCTTTTTTTTTTTTTTTTTTTTTCTCTCAGGCTTCTTGGTGCTTCACGGCACTTCCACCTCTTTTCTAAACCCAGCTCTCACCCAGATGCGCTCTGAGGTGCCAACATTTGGCACTGATGGATTTAATGTGAACTGGTACTTGGCAGTAATGGTCGGTACCTTTTTTAAAAGTACCATGTTCGGTACCCAACCCTGGACATGGTGGAGAGGAGGAAATGTTCCAAAGCATGGCCTCATTGTACAAAGAAAGATTTTTTTTCTTTTTTTTTTTTTTGCACATAACATCGATCAGGAATTCATAAGGAAATCAATCAAGAATTTGACCGATAAGCAGCATCAGTAATGGCTTATTAATTTCCATCCCTAATAACAACACATCATTGACATCATGACTTGATGGCAGATGTCTAGATTAGTAAACGTGGAGATTACTGTAAACAGCATGATGCAAAGACCCTCTATTCCCACAGTACCAATGCTTTAGCACTGTCAGCCTTTGAGCGTTTGAAGCTCGTCCCTACAACCTGCCGCTTCATTTTGTGCTGCCTTTTAAAGCCGTCTGTTTAGTGTGTGCACGGACGTTCGAATCTGCACTTTCTCGGTATGCGTCGCCCTTAAGCATTGTGAGCTTTTCCCCTTCTTCCTTCAACCCAACCCCTTGAACATCGTCATGGTAACAGCTCTATTGCATAACACAGTGGCTGCAGTGTAAAGCCTTGTATTCCCATCTCCTTGGAAACAGAGCCCCCCTCCTCTCTCTTCACCCCCTCCCTTCTTCTCTCTGCGCTCCTTCCTGGGCACTGAGCATGCTCAGAAAACAATACAGAAGCAGAGGAAACAGGAAAGGCAACTCAGAGCAGATTCTCATACAAGAGCCTGCAGCTCTTATTGTCACCAGAGCATCTTTACTAAGATAAGCGAAGGCATTGTATCTACATTTAATGACAGACCACATATTGATAAAGATGTGAGTAAAAGTTAATTTAATGAAAGTTTACTGGGGGATCAGAAATACTTTATGCCTGTATTGTTAAAGTTTTGCTTTTGATTTATCAGGCAATTTCAGCATTTTGAAAAAAAATTCTAGCCTTCAACTTGGGCTGCAAGTAATACATTACCATTAATCTGTAGTTCTTTTCAAATCATCTGGGGATCTCATTTATAGACATTGTGCATCAAACATTTTGGAGACAGGAAACTGAGAAACGTATGGTGAGGTAGACGCCTGATTGTAGAAATTGTTGAATATTTTTTGGCTCATGCAATTTTTGACTTCGTCCGTACATATATTTTTAGTATAGATCCTACATGTTGTTTTAATAATGAAACCCCTGGTCAATAAAATGACAGCAAATGGTTATAAGTTTAAATTCTCTAAAGCTCAAGTGGACATATAGAACACCGCAGGAATGAGTCCTTAAACTGGAAAATGAGTTAGCATGTTTGCACTTATGGTTCCCCCGTCTTGGAGGTCCACAGGATTTTTTCAGAGGTTTTGGTTGGATGCCTGATTAACACAAGCTTTAGAGATTTTCACGCTTTTAATACGACATTAATTGCGTGAGTAAATACCCAACTTCTGAATTTTGAAGCTTTTATGTGTCTTAACAAAAGCAGTTGCTAACAAATGGCTACATACAGAACATCGTCACAGTGAATGCGGCACAGCCCTTGCTGTGGTGGTCACGGTGAAGTCATGCATCTGTGGTGTAGTTTGTTTATAGTCTTAAGTCAGCTTTTTACCTCTTGTGATTGCAATCACGCTTCAAAAATCATTAAAGTGGTGTTTGTTTGTGAAGATTATCTTGCTGAACAAAACGTGTAAGTATCAAACTTTTTGCCACCGAGCTTATTGTTTGCAGTGCTCAAATCCCTGGAAAAATCCCATTGGCTTTTTGTCGAGGGAACCAGAGCGAAGTTACTACAAATAAATGTCACCCTTGCACCACTCTATACTTATTTCTCATCCAGAACCCGAATGTAATTCATTTTCTGTCATGGAAAACCAGAAAGTATGGACCCACTGAATTTTGGGTGAAGTTTTGATTTAAAATGGCTTCAAAGATTAATGATTGTGGCTGATTAACTTTCTCTTAGTTCTCTCTACAGCAACAGTTTTCACGCTGCATCCTACTGGATCAGGCTGCCAACATAAGTAGAGCTTTGCTTGTATTTTCACAGTGAGGAGTTACAGTCAGCTGTGTTAGACAGGTGCAGCCAGTTATGAGCATTAACACAGGTTTGGTTCAACTTCTCACCAGGCATAGCAAATTCACGTCAGTAAAAATCAAAACCATATATGAAGTTGGAGTTCAAAAGTCCTGTGTGCCTGAAAGCGCTATTCAGTCAGGCCTTCAGTGATAAGGCTGAGCAGGTCAAGACTCTCACTGTACACTGAGGTGAGCACTTTAATCCTACACATTCAGCTCAGTGTACTTTGTACTTCCTCAATAAGTTCCTTCTGTTACACACCTGGACAAACTAACAAGAAACTGATGGGCTTGGCCTCAGTAAACATATTGAAATGCAGTGTGAACTAAGATTGTCCTCACCAATCGCTGCACAAAACACAGCCACTGATTTCCTTGTGTAACATGCAAGCACTTCATCTTAAGTGTTACGATTTTGCAGCACATCAGAAAGTGGCATTATATATTGGCATTGTATATAGTGTTATTTATGTTGCACCTTGATCCCAGAGAAAAGCTCTCTCATTCAGCCTTACACTGAGGTGTGTGGTAAAACGACAGTAGACTTGATTTAATGTGCATTACCATAAGACAGATACCATAATACACATTTAGAGTATTTTAAAGTGTTTATAAAAAGGGCCTCAGCAAGGGATTTAATCATTATCCATTAACCTGACAATTATTTTTTCATTATTTGTAAACTATAGAATGAAAAAAAAGTGTCAGTTTCCCCAAGCACATGTTTGCGTCCAGCCAACAGTCATAAAACCCAAGGATATTTCTTGTTATTGGCAGCAAACCCACGCATTGGAAGAGCTTGAACCAGAGAATATTTGTCATTGTTGTTTGATAAATGACTAGCGTAGGGCTGCAACTAATAACTGTTATTTATTGTCAGTTAATCTGTGCATTTATTTGCTCTCTAACACAAAGAAAGTAAGAAAAGAACAAAAAATGTCGATTTAACTTTTCCCTAAGCCCAAGACATCATCCCGCCTTAGTTTTCTAAACACAGGTCTAACCTAGGGGTGGGCGATATATCAATTACACTCAATGTATTGCGGCTTGTTCAACTTGGGATAAAATAACTATATCACAAACATCAAGTACAAATAGTCGGGTCAACTTTTTAAGCCATTGGCAAAAAAACTCGCTTTGGTGTTTCAGTTCTCGTGCTCTCTCCCTGTCAAAGACACAAAATAAAAGATAAGTCTCACAAACATGGTGTGTCACCGATCCGTCGCCCATCCAGACCACTCTCTCCTGGGTGATAGTGTGTGAAGCGAGGCATGTGTTCTTTTATCTGCAGGGCTCCAGACCCCGAGCATTTAGTGGCATTCTGTGACCACGGAGCACCAGTGTGACTTGCAAATATTAATAATATATGAACTGGAGAGCTTTTAGTTTGTTTCCCGCTCTCAGAGAATAAATCACGTTTAGCCACTGTAATGGTTTAACTTATCGCTAACTGCTAAACTAGAAGCTTTCAAGTTCACAGCAAAAACATCACGCCTCTGGCCCAAGTAGAGCCGGCTGCTTCAGAATAAAAGCACCAGTGGTTTAGCTTTAATTTATTTCATTATCATAGGACTTTATTCAACTTTATTATAACAGCATTTTAGCATAATTGTAACAGTATGTTATTTCGTTGTTTGGTATTTAAGTAGTCTACAGTAGTTTAGAGGAGTTTTCAAAGTATTGATATACATTTATCCTGTATTGCGATGTCCTGGTCCAATCCCAAAAAGTCAAAATCAGCCAATCTTCACGTGATTGAACAGTCAATCGATTATAAATTTTGTTGATTGATAACTGATCGTTTCAGCACAAAACATGCCAAAAAATACCAACACTTTTGCAACTGGCGCACAGTAGCGCTGCAGTGATTAGTAGACTTATCGATGACTAATCGACTATTAAAATAATCGATGACTATTTTAGTAGTCAACTAATCGGTTTGAGTCATTTTTCATAGAAAAGTACTATAAAAGTACCCTGAAATACTCTTATTGCAGCTTCTTAGGTTCAAATATTGGCAGCTTTACACACTCTCCCATGACGGTGAACTAAACCCCTTTGGCGTGAGTACGAAACAAGACATTAGATAACATAATTCTGAGGTTTGGGAGAGACAGACCGACATTTTTCAATATTTTAACACATTTTTCGATAAAATGATTAGTCGACTAATCGAAAAAATAATCGACAGATTAGTTGACAGTGAAAATAATCGTTAGTTGCAGCCCTAATGCACAGTGCTGTGTACAAGCCACAATAGGCACACATTTTATCTTAATTTTTTTAATTTATGCAAAAATAAATGTACCTAAATTGCATTCTTCTTTTCATATATGTGGAATTAGTATAGTGTTGCGGAGACGTTCTGCCTGTGAGTTTACATCATGCATGAGAAAATATTGTGCTGTGTCAAAAATTGGTGGAGGCTACCGTGTACCATTGACTGTTCTAAAAACAATCTGAGGATATGTCTGTGCAAAACTGGCTCTGCTGCCCTGGATCAGATTTTAGCTTTGATGAATAAGTCTTGTAGCTCCCTGCTTCTCTTACACGAGGGTATCTGCTGGTGTAGAACAGTAACATGGAGAGCTATTTCCTCCCACACACACACACACACTCACACAAGTGGAAAGGAAGGTCACTCATATTTCCCTCACAGAAGGCTGGCACACTTGTGTTTACATTTCAGTCCCTACACCCCCATCACTATAGCAACTCATTTTCTTATTTTGTCATACTATGTGGGCGTTTTTCAGTCATCTCTGTTGTTTGTAATGTGCAGAAATAAAATCACTCTTGGCTGTAGATGTAAATGATGAAGTTAGAGAACTTATGGTCTTCTCAATTTGTTATCCTGAAGCTACGGCTTTATTGGGCAGTTTTGGTTTTGTGATGGTACTGAGTGGCAGTTAACTTGCAACAGTGAGAGAGCAGCTGACTTAGAAATCCAGAAAATCTTGGAACCTGGAAGGTGTAATTTGCATTTCTTGGCAGAACGTGGTGTGTTTGGACTTGGTTTTGATGTGTCAGTTCCTGTGCTCTGAAGATGTCTGGCCAGTTTGCCTACCCAACAACAGACTACAATATAATTTGTCATTCTTTGTGACAGACTTCCAAATAGGTGGACTGAATTCGTGTCATTGCAGAAAAACCTCAGTGTTCTTTAATGATCAAGAACCCAATATTTTCATGAAACTGTAAAAATAACTACACACAGCACTTGAATGCAACACCCAGGCATCTTTTTATTCCCATTTTATTGGATTTAAAAACAATACCAAGATGATGGCTTTTGGGAGTTAAAGTTGGCAGGCAGGATGCAGGTTTAGGCGACCCTAGTGTGGGAATTTAAAATATCTCAGGCTCAGTGAGTGTGGGGAAGTTGAGACGGCCATTAAGCCAGTGAAAAGAGCCAGAAATTCAACAGTGGACATGTCTGTACCTGGGATGGTGTGGAGGAGGTGTCTCACCACAGGCAGGGCCAAGATTTCAGAGTGGAATTGAACAATTAGTCTGCTGGGTGTAGACACACTCAGACAGTGACTCCTTTTGTTAGCTTTTATTGCAGTTTGCTTGGAATCATTAATTTGAGCAACATGGTTTTGTACAACAGTACCGTAAACATCATTCCCAAGCTCCCATCATGCACCTGAACCTGCCAGCTGCTAAAAAAGAAAATGCAGTCTCAGCACGGTGGCTCAACGGAAAACAATTAAAAGCAAGCAGAGTAAACAAAAATCTAATGCTCTCAAAAGACCTTAGGGATCATGGAACATGTTTAAACTTGTTGATGCAAATTAGTAAATGGTGAGCATCGTTCGTTTCTTCCTGTATTGCTCTGATCATACACAGGAGTTTTGTCTGTGTCAAAATGCCATAGTACCCCTTATCTTGATATTCTTTTTAAATCACATTTCAAGGGATGCTAATGTGAGGACATTTTTCCATCTGTGTTACCTTATCACACTGGATGGGCATTTTACAAGGAAAAATGTTTGTCGATGACACTCAGTGTCAGTAGAGCGCTGTACAAAGTTATGCTAATGCAACCCCAACGTTTCATACTGCTGCAACTTCACAGTAAAAGCATTTAACTGGCATAATAAAACATGCACAATATTTTATTTTTACTATGTAGTACTAAAATGCAGTGTGTTTGTCACTAATATTAGCACTACTGCTATCGTTTATCAAAAAATGCATCTGCAGAATAAGACAGCGGCCATTGTTAGCATTTTTATTTGGACAGTGGATCAGTTTGAAACATGCAGCAAGTAAAGGAACAAGAAGCAGCCACATTGAACTGTTAGATGAAACCTCCAATTTCTTGCAATTTAACCAGTTCCTTTTCCCTTGTTAACCTTGTCAGGTTCCCTATTAGTATTGGTGTTTAAATCTGAAATATTTATAAAACGCCATTGCCTTTTAGGTCAGCTTTCCTTATGCCATAAACATACCAAGCAGCAGCTCACCTCAACAATTACATTTTTATGTGGACGGAGGAATTGGAAATGGGTATTTTCTGGCAGAAATTTGCAGCTGAAAATGAACTATCTCAACTTCTAGTTTGGCCGCGTCTCGCTGCAGAATCAAAAGGCCGCAGCTTGGAGCTCCAGCTGCAGCTTTCCATAGCTTGGTGTGTTGTTGGCGTTGTTCTGGTCACATGACAAGCAAAATCTGACTCGTGCTATCTGTGCTGGGACTCTGCTGCTGCTGTACGAAGCAGATAGTTTCATCTAAGTATTGATTTAAAACAAAAAAAGGCAAAATGATGGTGGGCTCAGTGGGCAAGTAGAAAAGATTAGCAAATATGTGTTTTTCCAGTCTGGATGTTGACTAAAACAAATAACTTTTTTAGTTTTTATAATAAGCTAAACATTTTCTTTACTCTTTTAGTAGTGCATATATAACACCACTCTCAGCTTTTGAAAAGGGTGGTTTGACTGTAAATCACCACTGTTGTGCAGTGTGCGTGATGTGGAAGGCACATACCACCTCAGCTCTGTGCATTAACTTATTGCCCCTTCTGCCGGTCTGGCTTTAGTGTGAGATCCACCCGACTCAGGCATCCCATGCATGCAAACATACTTTATATCCTGTATATGATTACAGATGCCAATATCTCAAATTGGAGATGAGCTGCCTGCTAACATTTATACTCAATCAACCAGATGAATTGTCACTGGCATTACTGAGAGCGATACTGATAAAGAATATCTGCAATTTATATAGTTTTACCAGACTTATCTGTCTTTTTGTTTGGGCATACATTTAAAATAGTCACATTTATAAACACATTATTTTCAAATGTTACCTCTTAAGCTCCAAACAAAGTATGATCCATTGTCACTACTACAGTTTTACGTTGCGTCATACTTTGCACATGGACTCATAAAAGATGTGGGAAACCAGAGTGAGGTGAGCTTATCTTGATCAAGCTCCTTTGTCTCTTTCCCTCTGGCACAGTGCAGCACACTTTAGGTGCACTATGGTGTGTTGAGCAGTGGCACAGCTTGATCCAAAGTTATTTCACTGCATCCTCTCTGCTGATCTGCAATATTGTGGACATGCTTGGTAGCTGGATCAATCAGGGATGATCTCTAAACTTAACTGAGCTGTGTGTCATGAATTTGTGTGCTAAATTTTCAGGTATCAGTACCGAGTTTTGTTTGACTGCTACATTCCTACTTTTATTTCTCTTCTAACAGATAGTGCGGTAGCCTTATTCTTTTCTGCTCCACACTGTATCAGAGGTTTATTTGTAGTGTTAAGATACTGCTAATGCAACCCGAACATTTCCTGCTGTTGCTACTTCACATTAAAAGCTTTCCACTGGCAAACCACAGGAAGCCGCCCGACTGCTGCTGCTCAGTAAAACTTTGTCTGCACAGGAAGATATTATTTATTTTTTCTGGTCTTTTCAATTCAGTGGATCATTTAAAAATATTACAAAGGGTCATAGTGAAAGAAGAAAAAGCCATGAGTAGTTATTGCAGTTCGTATAAATCAGAGAAGCTCCAAAATGTCATGAAACTTAGCAACTTTTGGTGCACTTTTTTTGTTTTACAGATTTGACTTAAAGCAGTTAGCACATTTGCTCACGATGCAGCTCGGAGTAGTACCCGTCCCGAAGCACATGGAAACTGTCATTATTGGCACCTATTGAAGAGATATCTGGAGCAAGGATTATGGGTATTAGTGAGACAGGCTTCAGCTGTGCAGACAAGTAAAAATACATAAAACAGGAATTTTAAAACTAGTTTTGATAATGCTGTACTGACGGTGTTTTCATGGTTTTTAAGTATTTTGCTCCTTCGACATTCATGTCTGATTGATTGCTTTTATCTTTTCTTTTTGATCATCCAGCTCTGCCTATGACCGGGACAACAAGATCCGTGTGGCCATTAAGAAGATCAGCCCTTTTGAGCACCAGACGTACTGCCAACGCACCCTGAGAGAGATCAAAATCCTTCTGCGCTTCAAACATGAGAACATCATCAGCATCAACGACATCATCCGCACGCCAACGATTGACCAGATGAAGGACGTGTATCCTTTTATGTACACTTCCCATGATTTAGATGTGTTCCAATGTATTCTGTATGAAAGCCTCAAGATACCACGTGCATATGTAAGGTAGTCCATGCAAAATATAAAAGATATGCACCTAGTTCTCAAGTCTACATGCATCGGTGCATGTAACTCAGTACAGAAAATATGTTCAGGGCTGCCAGCCCTCATAGTCTCAGATGAGAGCACTCAGGCACCCCTAGGTTTCTCATGCACACAGTAGAATAACAAATAAAACAGCACCCAGTCAAGCCAGCCACTGTTTTAATTTTGAGGCATGTCTATTTGTGCCGTTATGATGCCGATAGTTAGAGTGGCCAAAAACACATCATATATTAACGTCAGCAAAGAAGTCCTCATGTGATAAACGTGTTTCCATGTAAGGCTTGCTGAGAAGCTGTACAAAATGCTTCTATGAATGTATAAGTTTTGAAGTATTTTTACTGCACATTACTGTACAGAGAATTAAGCTCAAATGATATTGTATGTCCTCATTTTTAAAGTCTCTTAAATTAAATGAATAACGTTTTCTTTCAGAGGTTTGCTGAGAATTTTAATGTAATCTGACCTCAACTGAACGTATGAAATTCAAAGTAACTGTACTGTTCAGTTCTTGAGAAAATTAAAGGGCAAGTCAGCTCAAATTATATTATAACACATATTTAAACTGTCATAAAACAGATAAGGCTGCAGTGGTTGATGTCCGATTACTTCCGCAGCGGAAGGGCCGACAAAAAAGTGTGAATACACCAAATGGTGCAGTGAAAAATTATATCCATCCATTCATCCATCTTCATCCATGTATCTGGGGCCATGTCGTTTGCTCAGCCTGCTGCCCCAAGTACTCCAGACATCCCTCTCCCCACAGTAATGCTTTACAGCTCCTCCAGGAGGATTTCAAGGCATTTCCAGGACAGATAAAATACATAATCCCTCCAGCATGTTCTGGGTCTGCCCAGGGGCCTCCTACCAGTTGGACGTGCCTGCGCCTGAACCACCTCAACTGGCTCTACTCTGAGCTCCCTCTGGATGTCTGAGCTGCTCACTCTTTCTCTCAGGCTGAGCCCAGCCGCCCTGTGGAAGAAACTAATTTCGTCTGCTTGGATCTGCGATTTCATTCCTTCATTTGTTCGCTACCCAAAGCACATGACCATAGGTGAGGGTTGGAGCATAGATTGACTGATAAATCTAAAGCTTTGCCTTCCGACTCAGCTCCCTCTTCATCACGACAGTCTGGCGCACTAAAGAATGTATTTCCTTGTGTCTGCAGTTTAATTTTTCATCTTCAGGTCAGTCCATAATGGCATTAATACTCTTTTCTTGCCATTTTGAGGTTGTTTATAGCATGTTCGCAAGTATTTGTATTTCCACAGATATTTGTGCATTGATTCTAATATACTTCCAACATTTAAAATTATGTTTTTGTGTTACCAGTGAAGTTGGTCTTACACTCCAGCATTTGTAGTTGAGTAGAGGTTTTCGTTGTGTTTCATTACATAATAACCACCTGTCACCATATATTTGGCAGAGACGCTCTTCACTGTAGCTCAGCAGCAACAGTAGCAAACTGGTAGAGTGGATAGCTACTGTCAGTTTCATAATGCAGTGTGTGTAGTTTTACACTCTGCCGCAGCTAAAAGAAATGGCTGTTGCCGAAGCCTGCAGCTACTCAGCTCACTGCTTCCTGCTTGCCAGATCAGATGAGCATTCACTTAAACAAAACAATAAACCCTTCAAGATAAAATATCTCTCCTACACAGCGATGAGCTTACTGTCACCTAGTTATTTAGGGAAGGCCAAACATGGTCTCACTACATTGTAGCTACAAGAGCACCAGCTCATTTAAATTTTGAAATGGCATTTATCTGGAAAAGGCTAAAAAAACAAACCAAAAAAAACCCTAATAACTCAGAATTTGAAAATAGACTCTCCTCTGTCCTAAGTCTGCCCCATCAATGAGCATGCAGAAACCTGTACGAGTGCTATTCATTCATTTCAGTCATCCCAGTTGTGATCGTGATCATGATGACGTTATATAGCAACGATTTCATAAGAATTATCATCCTGTTTTCTTTGCAAACTTGTGGGCCTGCAAAGCCCTTTTTAGATGACAAACTATGATTTGTGGCTCTATCTAACGCTGGCTACATGAACGTGAAGCTGCTGCAGTTAGCAAAAGGCTAAACTATGAGCAACATTATCTCTCCATCTCTCAAATGCTTTGCCGATATTGACACATTTTATTGCGTTTTTGTCTTCTTTTTTTTTTTTTTTATAAGTCCATCATCTGTTTTTGGTTGCTTTGCAGTTTAAGCAGTTGTTGCCAATGCTGGAATAGCAACCTTCTTTGCAGGATTTTTGTCATTACTTGAGGCTTTAACAGAAAGTATGGCACGCCTATCTGCATTTGTGGAACAGCCAGTAGGAACGCCTTCTCTCTGCAGTGACCTGTGATTAGCCAGTGTGTCCTGTCATGGAGCCAAGAAAAGGTGCAGCAGTCTAGTTTCCCCACAGAATAATTTAATTAAAATATACTGAAATGATAATGATTTTTTTTTCCAAATGGTGCCCCAAAATAACCCTTGCCTACCAAAGCTTTAACCACCGTAACACCTCAGGTACTGAGATTTGACTGAATTCAGATGTTGCCCAAAACACTAACAAAGTTTGGCTGTCTTTTCATGGCACTGCCAGCCTGCAGGAACAAAAAGATGAGGATAATTGTCCGAGCTAAATGATGCAAGGTTTATTTTATTTTGTTTGCAATGCTAACAAAGTCCAGTTTGAGTGTTGCAGTAAAACCTAAATGTACTGTGGTTTGGATCCAAGAGCTGGGCAGTAAAAATAAACAAATCATGGACTGGGACGTTGTTGAATGGCAGCCAGTATGAAGGAATGAATTTATCAAACATACTGATATGACTAAAATTAGGCTGGTTTGTCGCCCAGCCCTGTTGGAGACCTAGAGTTCTTATTTTGTGGGACATACCTATGTGGCCTCAGATGGGGAAAAATTGTGAATCTTATGAACAGGATAAAGTGATGTAATTTTAAAATCGCTTTTACAAGGAGTGTGTTTTCCACTATGTTAAAGCAGATGTTCTTTAACCTGGCGCTGTGCAGATATATTGTCCAGGATCTCATGGAGACAGACCTGTACAAGCTCCTGAAGACTCAACACCTGAGCAACGACCACATCTGCTACTTTCTCTACCAGATCCTACGAGGGCTGAAGTACATCCACTCTGCCAATGTCTTGCACCGCGACCTGAAGCCCTCCAACCTTCTGCTCAACACCACCTGTGATCTCAAGGTAGTGTCTCAAAGAGGAATTACATTTGGCTAGTTTAAAGGCTTATTTTCAGTCACTGATGATCCATATTTTGTTTCATATTTGAGATTGGTTGATGATGTTCATGCCAAACCTTGCAGCATTCGGCCTCTTAAGCCTAAACTTAATTGTTTATAGGTTAAAATGTAGTCTTCCATGATCGTCTAAATGTTGGCAGAGAAACACTGAAAATTTAAACCACAATAAAGATCAGTAGTAGCCAAATATATTCCCCTGACAAGTGCAAAACAACCATGCAAACCATTCCTATAAAGGCTCTGAATGGCATTTCCAACCTGTAAAGGGCTTTAAGTTGTCAATGAAATGAACTCCATCATATTAAGGTCTCGTGTCCTCTCATGTTACAGTCATTAATTGTATTGTCACTCATCTCTCTGCAGATCTGTGATTTTGGTTTGGCTCGTGTGGCTGACCCTGACCACGATCACACTGGTTTCCTAACAGAGTATGTAGCCACTCGTTGGTACCGAGCACCTGAGATCATGCTCAACTCCAAGGTAATATCCTCGCCTGCTGTAGAAATGCTGACATGTTTTTGTTGTTGTTGTTTCTTTGTTTTGCCACGTTAAAGCTGGAATACATGCGACATGGAGGTGATGTGTCACATGAGCATGGCAGAGAGGTGTTTTTTTTTTACCTGCTAGACTGACTGCTTGTCTTTGTAGCATGAGCAGAGTTTTGCCAAGTGATAATGTAGTTGGTTATGCAGGGAGTTTGGAAGTGTAGGCTACATGGTCTGGTACTGAATTAATTAACTGGATTGTTTTAACAACAGGATGCATTGATCTGATTTTAATGTGAAATGTAAAAACACAATATTGCTCTGCTGCGTCACATTGCCTCTGAAACAATGAGGTACTAATCTCATACATATTTTAAACAGATTTTACTTGTTTTTTCACTCTGTTTTTGTAGTTTTACCTGTTGGAGGGCCACGTAGCTGCGCACAGAGGATATAAAAAAGAAAATATATGTGCAAATAGCGTTCGGAAGCATGGCGTAGGTGGTCAGTGTAGCCGTCTCAGTTGATTATAATGGACACGCTCTGCTGTGGACATGCTGTGGCAGGTGTGTTTCCCCACGCCCATGCCCCGTGTATTTCAGCTGCTGGTTTTTTAACATATGGCCAGGATACTTTTGGTTAAAACCTTTGTTTGATATCATAGTCCTGCATTTTTTTATAGATTAAATATGATGAGAAATCATTTTGACTATGCTGATGCAGTATGTTTTTTTTTTTTACCCTACAGTAGTTGTGTTTTTAATTTGATTTTAGGTTGCAGTAGAGCTCTCATAGTTTTTTGTGTTCTACCCTAAATCTTAAATTTTGCTTTTTGACTCCGGTAGATAATCTAATAAATTAGAAAAAGAAGAATGAGGCACTAACACTGCCATAATGAAGGTCCTGTGTTCTTGCTGGGCCCAACTAGACTTGACTTACTTCTGTTTGCATTCATGCTGTGTTAATACCATGTGTGACATAGTCAACCAGTTGTAATTGTTATCATACTGACTGTAAATGTACTGTAATCATGACTGTGTGTCTTTGTGCCCCTCACTTTCAGGGCTATACCAAGTCCATAGACATTTGGTCAGTTGGTTGCATCCTGGCTGAGATGTTGTCCAACAGGCCCATTTTTCCCGGGAAGCACTACTTGGATCAGCTTAACCACATTTTGGGTAATATTTCTTTTGATGTGCAGTGTTTTTGGGACTGATTTGGTGCTTTAGTATTGTCTTTTAAACACTGAGAGACTGCTCAGAGACTTAAACTTAAATGATCACACTATAAAACTGAAATCAACTATGTAAACTTTTTTTTTTATTAAGGTACAGGTTTTGTCCACAAGAAGATGGTTTCAAAATGTTTAACAGAAGAGTTTAGAGCGGGGCTCGGCAACCTTTTTGATACGAAGCACTATTTTAAAATTTTCACGTTAATCACTACAACATCAATCCCTTTGTCCTCAAAATGCTCCATACAAACTGCTATGTCTTCACCTTTTGTTGTTTGAGGCATTGCTGTTCAGCAGCAGAGCTCCTCCCTCACAGTCAAATCACAGTGTCTTGCCATGACTGCTAAAAGTAGTGTTTCATTCACATCCATGCTTTCATCAAGCGCAATGCTAAATACCGTGGTGTCTTTAAAACATACCTGGACAAAGCACATTTAAAAGGTCGTTCTTAAAGTTTTCTCGTGGATGGTCTTTAAATGTTGTTTGACGCACATGATGTTTGGCAAAGGACATTTTTAAGACATAAAGTACACACATTGTCCTTCTGACACACAAAAGCCTGCTCCTCTGTCCACAAGGGCTGAAATGCCCAAACTTTTACTTAAGCTTTCTTAGCTAGCAGGCTTGCCGTTGTCTACCGAGCACACTCCGGCAGCGTTATTGTTTTTCCCCAGAGGACAACGAGTCAATCAGAGGCAGAGTATTGCGGGTTTTTGCAGAATGCATGTGGCTATAATAACAATGGCTGTGAAAGAGGCAAACAGATGAGATGGCACTTCAACATTTCCAAAAAACTCTCTTTAAAAATGTCCATGTTTTAACACTATACTCAATAATACCTGTGTTCCAAATTACTATTATTAGTTGAGTATAAACCATGTTTACTGGAGTGGAAGCTGTTAAGATGATTTCCTCCTGGAATAATTGTGTTTGCATAGTTGACAGAAAAAAATCAGCTAATTTTAAAATGGAAAAAAGTATATCATGCATATTGTGCCCATCTTTTCCTCTTGATTACGTAGATTTACATTAAGTATATCACAATGTCAGTAACTTCATGTTTCCCTTTGAGTTGAAGCAAATGTGAATCTGTTGCAAAATGCTGCATTAGTTTGATCTGCATAAAAAGGTTTGACAATTTTAGACTTGAACTTAACTTTCACACTCCGTCAGTGGCAACAGCTTCCTGGTGCCTGTCCATAGATACTGTAGCTGTTAATATTCATTTATAAAAGTTGTGCTTTTTGTGTCTTGGTGCTAGACCACATATTGCTTTCCCCATCTGTCATTTTGTTGTGGCTTCAGACTGTTACTTACTAAAAAATTAAGAGCAGGGACTGACTAAATCAGTAGACGGTGTGTTTCATTTAGAGTTCCAAACTGTCTTTAACAGCATCAGAAAATAATTCTTCTCTTTAATCTTCTCTTAAGGGATCCTGGGTTCTCCCTCTCAGGAGGATCTCAACTGCATCATTAACATTAAGGCCAGGAACTATCTTTTGTCGTTGCCTCTGCGCTGCAAAGTGCCATGGAACCGCCTGTTCCCCAACGCTGATCCCAAAGGTCAGAGCCTGGACAAACTCTTCGACAAACACATTTCCCACTGATCATAGCAATTCTACAATATTATGAATCTCTGAGAGGTTGTGCTGCAGACAAGGGAGAGTTTCCTCTGCTAAACAATTGGGACGCTGGATGAGTAGATTGGGTGTTTGATTGTGATTTCAGGGTACAAATCTTTTTTTTTACCTTGCAGCAACTCAACAAATTCAAATTCCAGAGTCCGCAATGCATTGTTGCAGCATGTAGGGTATGATGGTGCCCTCTAGTGGGTATGCACGCTCATTGTTGTTTCAGAATCATGTTCAATGTTCTCCTCTTTTTGCTGCAGCTTTGGACCTGTTGGACAAGATGTTGACATTTAACCCTCACAAGAGGATCGAGGTGGAGGAGGCCCTGGCACACCCTTACCTGGAGCAGTATTATGACCCCACAGATGAGGTGAGACCGTTGTCTTGGGCTGTTAGATGTCAGCTTGTGTTTTATGAGTCTGTTTAGGATGATGCTATGTAGTCTTTTGTTCATCAAAACATCATGTTCAGAGTTTTTTGGCATCTGTTTTGTTCCTCTATTCTTAAAATCTTAAACTAGCACATTATGTCTAAATAACTGAATGACGGTGAACGCTTTTAAACCTGCTGGTGTACTAGATTCAGCTGCTCTGTTGTTAAATACTGAGTGGGATCATCAGCAAAGGTCTTGGTTGTACATTAACGCCAGCATCGTCTCTGCTTCCCTGTGCAGCCTGTCGCTGAGGCCCCATTCAAGTTTGACATGGAGCTGGATGACCTACCCAAAGAGACACTGAAGGAGCTCATCTTTGAAGAAACTGCACGTTTCCAGCCTGGTTTTAGGTCCTAACATCTCACACAGGTACGTCCACATCACATGCAGTCCAGGCTAGATAAACTTTAGAGAGGGACAGTGTTTAAAGCCGCGGGTGCAGAACAATTTAACAGTTAGCTGCACTGAAGTCTTGAAACAACCAACTTTTCAAGGATGATCCTCGTCCCCGCCTCTGCTCTGAAACTGCAGCAGAGCTGAGAGTCCATCATGAAAACTACTTTAAACACTAAAACTGCGAGTGAGTGGTGTTACAGCTTAAAAAAATGACTGATTCATTTGGGTTAAATTTAACAACTCGCCACTCAAGAGCTGAAGCAAAGACCTCTCATATAATACTATAATATAGATTTAAATTTTGCTTTTGTAGAGTTTGAAGTAGAGGTTCTGCAGGAGGATAAAACCACTTTTAAAAGTGGAACGGGTACTTTTAAAGGTACACCACCAAGGATAATTTAACTTTTATTGCCCCATGCTTCCTTTTGACATCTTTAAGAGACTATAATCAATAGAAATTTGATCTGAAAACAGATGAAAATATTAAGTTTTATGGCACTTAAATGTTAAACACATGAGCGTTCTTGATATGGAAAATTGCGCAAAAATATATTCTATATCAGCGTGGATTCATTCGGTCGATTGAACCTTAGTACTTTTTTTTATGGTACCAACCAAAATGCGTCCGTAGCACAAGATGTTAAAAACAAAGTGCTTAAAGCTGGCACCCAATATTCTGATTAGATTCATGATGTTGGGTACTTATCCTTTAATCAGACAGTACCCAGAGACTTCTGCCAGCTTTAGACTGCATTTTAGACAAAGTTCTTGTGTGGCGTTTATCTTAACACTTTCTGCTATAATCCTCAAAGTAAGGTCTTGGAAACAAAATATAGTTTTCGTGTTGCTACTAGAACTCTTGTATCTTATCTGCACTATTACCAACTGGGAGTTGGTTAATGGAGACAGGCAGTAGGTGGCGCTGTTTCTCCTGTCAGGTGCCACTGCAGAATAGCAGGGCACAACGAGATGATAATTAAGAGCGCCAGTCAAACCTCGAAGGAAAACAATGGATGTATAATAACAGAGAGCACATTGGACTGTGAAAGTATAGAGTTTTGAACAACTCATAGTTATGTGCTCTTGGAAGAGTTCGGCTAACAGCCCTTTGTGCGCACATTAGCATGTCAAAAGCCATCCAGCTACAGCGGTCAATGCAATGACGGTACATCATCATTTATTTGCTGAATCTGTTGCCATTGCACTTAGTCCCATTTACATTTTATTAATACACCAACATTTCCACCTCTCTGGAAAGTAAAAACTTTTTTGATATCTTCAGATCTTTACAAATTTTTGGTGTTGGCCACTCAGGTTTTGTTTTTTTTAATGCACAAATTGGAACTGTGCGTGAATAGAGGTGAATGGAAACACATTGCATAAGTGCAGCCCTGCTAGTCTGTTTAAGGAGCTGCCACTTCATATGCAAATACAGATTCTACATGACATGCTTTAGTCTCAAAGTCAAGAGCTTTGTGTCTCATGTTAGTCTTAGCATTGGTTTTTAACCCTGACTATGACGTAATAATGGGGAGAAAAAAATGTTTGCATGACAAACATAATTTTTGTTGATGTTAAACACAAGATATCACCATACTGGTGCCTTTCAATGTTTGAAACACTGTAGGTACAGGCGTTAAACAATCAATACTGGAAGGAAATTATATTATCCCAAAAGCTCAAATAGGAGATGTTATCATTCCCCACTCAACGACACTGCTCAGATGCTGTCTCTTGCCTCCTGATCTCCATTCACCACCAGCTGCTCCCTGTCAGGCCTCTTGTTGTGATAATAACTATCAGTGCAACGTTTTATAGCCCATTATCCGTTTTGTGTCAGCACGTGTAATTACTGTGTTTCCTCTCTGCAGTTTTTCGATGCATAACATGAGTCCACTGAAAGGGGACAGGAGTGTGACATCCCCTAAATTAGAGCAGCAGCGAGCACAAAGCTGCTCTCTGCAGTTCGTTTGAGCAGCTTTGAAATGTATTCTCACATCTCAATTCCTCATTTCAGATTCTTTAACTTCTGTTAATGTTTCTTTAACTTTATCATTAACTGCTGGCAGCAGTAGTAACATTGTCTCTGATCTCACCTAAGTCCTGACGTAACACATTTCTAATTATCACATAAATGCTCTACTTGTGATGCTTTATAAAATCAATGGGAAGTTCTTGCATAGACATTTGTAACTGAATGTTTTAAGTGTCAGTTACTCATTTGAAAATTTGTTGTGGTGCCTCTGCGCTGCTCTCATCTCTCAGTGGTGGTCACCTGTCACTGTAGTTTACAGTAGTAGTGGTGACATTAAAGGGATATTTTGGGTCTTCAGAAATGGGGTTGCGTGAGGCACTTATCCATAGTCTGTGTATAACTTACAGAAGATGTCAATTGGTACACCCCTAGTTTGGAGAAGCACGCTGGAGTATTGCCATGGAAGCTATGCAATGTACTGATATGGACAGGGGTAGGCAGAAATTTTAACTACCAAAAAAAAAAAAGATCAGTATCGGTTTAAGTGTGAGCTGTATTTAGAATATTTTACTGCTTCATCTTGCCGTCAGACTGCCCTTTCCATGGGGAACTGAGCTGAAGCTGTTATACCGCTCTCTTCAAAGCTACCAAACACCAAACTTTTATTTCACAGAACACGCGAACTTCTGGTCTACTGCTGCCCGGTCAGTTAGTTATTTTGTGTTACTGTGTGATGTTGGTGTTTCTCAGATTTACCAAGGTCACACAATGACACATAAGTTGAAACATGCTTGCAATGCACCGTTCTGCAATGTTCTAAAAACCTGCTGGTTCACACCAATGCACCTAGATGAGACGCTGCAACAACACTCTGTACCTCCGCTCTGTTTGCAGCTTTTGAGGCATATTTTGTGGCTGAATATAATTTGTAGCTTGTTAAAATATGAACGAGGATCGTGATGGTGAGATACTGGCTATGGATGCATTTGGAGTTGTGCTCGGCAGGGACGGAGCACCTGCCACAGCAAGCGAACACGCCGTCTGCGGTCACTTTGACTTAACCAACGGACTTCACTACAAGCCGATCAGCTGTAGAAACCGGTGACGTGCTTTACGTTCTTAAACCAGCCGCCGGCGATTTGATCAGCTAAGCTGCAGGTGACACTATCAGCCGGCTTGAGTCGAGCTCAGAGCGACCAGTTCACACTGCTGCAACTTTCTATAATGGTTTCATCTCGTTGCGAATCTTTGGTCTGAACCAGGCTTAACTAACCAATCGAAGCACTGCTTGTGTTCCATGCGTTAAAATGACTGTTTCTGTCAATGGAGTCTGGTGGCTTTGAAGAGAGCACAGATAACGGCTTCAGTTACCCGTCAGAGTCTGATGGCAAGCTAAAGCAGTAAGAATATTCTAAACACAACATACACCTCAAGTATTTCATACTCTGTAGTCTTAAACCATTTAATGGAAAGAAAATGTAATTTGTCCAGTAAATCTCATCATAGTTTTTGAATCTGTTAGACCTTAACTCTATTTTCTGTAAGTGAACGTGTGAAAATTACCTAAAGGTCCAGTGTGTAGGATTTAAGGGGATATATTGGCAGAAATGAAGTTTAATATAATAAGTATGTTTTCTTTAGTGTATAGTCACCTGGAAAAAAAAAAAAAGTCTTTTGTTTTTGTTACCTTAGAATGAGTCGTTTATATTTCCATATGGAGACCGCCATGTTGCACCAAACTCTGGCTCCAGATTGGGCCATTTGCCTTTTCGCATTGGCCACTGTAGTTAGAAGTCCTGCCACAACGAGCAGTGTCAATAAACTGATTTGTTTTTGAAAGGAATAGACTTCTGTGGATAATTTGGCTCCCAGTATAAACCTCCAGAACAGTGAGCACAAGGAATGGTTGGAATCTGCAATCCACTATGTCCCTCCTCATTTTTACACACTGTTCCTTTAACTGGATATTAATTGTAAAATAAAGAGGAAGAACAAAAACATGAGAGCTCATCAAACGGTCACTGTTTCTTCTCCCTCCAGATGATTCTGTGGACCGGCTTCTGCATTGCCACTGCTCCTCCTCGCCTCCACACTGTTGCTGTGATAGATATATTTTTGGGTTTTTTTAATTTTCCTCTCCTGTTGTCCACATCACCTGGATTCCTTGGGTCTCACTCGTCAAGTCCACTTTGCTCAGGAATGGCGTCAGGAATCAATCAATCAATCATTCTCTTGTCTCTCTTTCTTTAATCTCGTCTCCCTCTCTCGGAGGTGAGAGGTGAGGGGGGGGGGTTCAGCATCACAGCTTACAGTCTGGGGGGGAGGGGTTGATTTTGTGTTTTAAGCCAAGATAAACAATTTTTTTGTGTGTCTCAAAGGCGTTTGGCTCTGGCTATTCCTATTCAAGACCTTTTATGTTCAGTTGAATGACAGTGATAGACTAGCTGTTGTAGTCTTTTTTTGGGGGGGGGGGGGGCGGGGGGCAACTGTCGTGGTTACAACTCTGCCTACATTGCACAAACAAACAACAGTAGATTACTTATAAGAATCATCCATCATGAAAAAAGGGGTCTTTTGAATTTTCTAACCTTTGTCGCACTGTTACAAGGAATACCTTGATCTCTATCTTTATCTTTTTCTCTCTTTAAAGAAAGAAAAACCTGAATTAAATCAACTGATTTATGCAATGAAATCACATAATCAGCCACAGACTTTGCGGGCCAAAAGCCATCACTTGGTGTTGAGGATCTATATTTTAACAAAGACCTATTTTAATCCTTAACACACACAGACAGACACACACACACACACACACACACACACACACACACACACACACACACACACACAGAAGGCCCAAATGCAAATATATACATATAAATAAATATATATATAGCCCAAAGAGTCTTAAAATATGTTAATGGCTAGAGTGATGATAGAAGGTGAATCTAATGAATTTATAACCTTTTTTCTTTTTGTTAAACACACACAAATCCCCGTTTTCATTTCCCATCGGCTTCAGTAAAATGTCAGGTTTTGTGTAAATGCACCAACTTACAAGTGCGTTGAAACATTTCACCATCGATTTCTGCCTTAGCCATGAGAAACCTAAAGGAAAAGTCTGTTTATTTCACACAAGTCTGTACGTACAGTATAATATCTTTCATGTGGGAGGAAATTTACTGCGTCAGGACAAGAATTCACACAGAACCTGTTTTCCGTCTATTGTCGTGCCTCCTTTTTCTTCCTGTTTCGTGTTTTTCTTTCTACTTCTTCAGTCTCTGTTAATCTCTCTCTCGCCTTGTTAGAATAATACTGTGCCCTTTGCATGACTGTTATAAGCTCTGTATACAAAGACGACGATGTTAAGTGCCACACAAGCCGGGCAGATCCGCCGGGAGAGCGCCCAGGCTCTTTCTGTTCTACCTTTTTGTGGTATATCACACTTCCCAATCACATGGTGCTTTTTGTCCTGTTTCTTTTGCTTCCGCGTTTTCCCCGTCTGTTTTCATTTTATTTCCATTTACAGATTTCAGTCTCCTTAGCCAAACTCCATCTTGCATGCTAAGACGTCTTGTTGTGGTTGCAAATAGGAGAATAACCATATATCTGTATTTATACCAGTCACGCAGACACCACAAAACATGTTGTTTCCTCAGCCTGAGAAATGGGATCCAGACATGATACAGTTGAAACAATACTCAAACCTAACAGATCAGGTTTTACATTTTGTCCGTTGTAAAAAAGCTTTAAATTGCACATTTTCACGCTGATAACAGTTGGCAGTGTACGTACCAGCTGACAACTGCAGTACAACTTAAAACAAAAAAAAAAAGAAAAAGCAGCAGAAGTCAAGACCATATTTTTACTTCTTGTCAGTAACTGCTGATTAAAGACTGTTGAATTTGAAGATTTTATTTCGAGCGAAAGGAATTAAGACTTTAAAGATTATATATATATATGTAAACTTCGGGGGGGAAACAAACAAGCCAGAAGCTTCAGATGCTTCATCAACCAACCGTGTCATTTCATTCGAGTAGCACTGCAGCGTCTAATGGCTGTCATTTCAGTTTGTTTACAAGTGGGCCTCAAATATATTCTGTTTCATGGCAACGCCTAGCCTTTGGTTAGGTTACAGTACCGCAGCTTCTAAAGTAAAGCTCATCTGGTGATGTGTGAGTGACCTAATGAATGAAACAAAGTATTATTTACGACACTAAAGCGTCTCGAAGTACATTCAAGTCAAAATCTACCTGAAAGGATTCTCCAAGAATCTTTCTCTGCTGGCACTTAAAGTAAGAAATTAGAGATTTGAATATAAAATAAGACAACTTAAGAGCTATCGAGCTGCGTCGGCTGATTTTTAATTCTTTCCAGTGACGATTACAATGTATATGGTCTGTGACAAAAGTATTGAGCGAGCTGTAAACTCATGATTTAATGTTTCTAACAGAAGATGAGTGAACTTTTCTTACTCTACATTTGCATACATGTCAAAAAGTAAGTTTGAGTTGTGTGAACATTTCTCTCGAGGGCAGAGCTGCTCCGGTCGAAGTAAATCACAGTGGACTGAGCCAAAGAACCACAGTTTAAATGTGCGTTTTTTTCTTCGAGCTGGATAAATTATGCTAGCCTGACGCTGAAGAGGCGCTCAGAGAGGAAGCTGATGCTCTGCTGAAACAAGCCATAATTGGTCAGTCAGACGACACCCACCAGTGATGTCATGGTGTGCTGACAAACCCAGGAGTGCACTCCTTCAACACTGCAGCTCGGAGGTCAGCGAAAACAGGATTCACAGACACTGTTGAGAAGTTAAACTTTGGATAAATCTGTAATATACAGGTAAAATAGCTGGCCTATTCTTTATTTTACAGGTCTGTAAATTGGTAATTTTCTTGAAAGTTTTCTGGAAAGAATTGTCATTTGGTACTAATTGAACAGCATTCACTTTAGCTGCAACAATGTATTTTCATCATTAAGTGTGTGTTATTTTCATGTCATTAATTGTTTGGTCTAAACAAAAGTCAGAAAATAGTGAAAATGCCCATCACAATTTCCCAGATGACCTTTTTCATCCCACCAACAGTCCCAAACCCAAAGATATCACGTTATCGATCATATGAAATTGAAAAAAATAATAATACCAACATATTCTCCCATTTTTGAGAAGCTGTAGCCAGCAAATGTTAGTAGTAGTCATATTTTAATCAGTCTGTAAAAATAAGGGACGTAGCTATTGAGATGTCTACAATTGGTTTGTGGACTTGTGTTCTGAAGCCTTGACTTGAGCATTTCCACTGTCGCCATCTTGTTTTTTTGGAGCCAGAAGTGACTGTATCTGGGCGAGAGGCTGACACTGTGGAGGAGCGAGGGGTGGATCTGATTTTAAAAGCCAAGGATCAGCGCACGGTCCGTCACTCCAAGCAGCCCACCTTTAATTATGCGTAACTTTAAGACTTTAGAAAATTTAAACGGGTGAGTGATAAAAAAATTCTCCCCCTGTACAGTGGTCATGAATGAGCAAATTAGCTACAGAGACCAAAACTGTTTTTACACCAGATTGTAAACATTGGCATTTAAACATGGTGGTATATCATGATAGACTCGCTTCTGGAGCCAGCCCCAAGTGGCCATTAAAGGAACTGCAGTTTTCGGCACTTCCACGTCAGCTTCATTTTTCAGCCCTGGAGTGTTGCCGCTTAATTTTACCTTAATAAATGACTAAACAATGAGTCATTTTTAAGATTTTTTTGACAATTAATTTTTCCAATTAATTGCTAAGATAGCGTAACGTAGAGCAGTGGTTGCCAACTGGTCCAGCCAATTAATTAATTCCAGTTAATAGCTTAGATACCATGAACTCGTGAGCGTTTTAGGCAGCCGTACATGAGTTTCCAGTAATAAATTAATAATTAACTCAAGTGAAATAACTGTCTCAAACTTTGTCTCTATTTTCGTGTCTTAAGTGTGATGTCACACAGTTCTCTCCAGGAAACTTTCATCATGATAAAGGGATTTAAAAGACCTGTAAAAAATAAAGTGATACCAGAAAATATCAAACAGATTTTATGTGTGAAAAACTTTGGTTCAGAGTTCCCTCGTAGCAAAACCTGGAAAAAAAACTGGTTTTGTAGGTTCTGTCGACGGAGATTTAACTCATCTGATGATACTTTTAAAAAAAATGACCAAAACCCCACTGCAGAAATTACCATTTTTGCACTCTCAAAATTTCACCCGAGCAGACGTTGAGCGTGAGGTAAAGACTCGTCTGTCCCAGTGCTCCTCACACTCGCTGTATACACCAGTCTGTCACACGATTATTAAATGCACTTGCTTCTACAGTAGTTGGGATGGGACTTGTAATCCAAGGTGCCTGCCGGGACTTGACTTGCCTGTAGATAGTCTTTTTGGGGGTGGGGGGTGGGGGTTTAGTTAGAACATCAAGGGCACTGGAAACCTTAATGGGATTAGTTGTATAAAAAAGCTTCTGCTGAGTTCTTTGTGCAACCTGTCTGTTTGTGCCTTTTTTGATAGTCTTGATATCCAAGATTTGATGTGCAGCTTTTGTTCAGTCGGGAATCCGTTTGTAATCGCAGTATACGCTCTTAAAAATGAACACAATCAAGTCTGAGGGTGGGAGGGGTCGCGGGGGGGTATCCTTATCTTTCAGTTATGTAAATTTTAAAGAGGTTTGTTGCCACAGCTGTGTGATTTGTGACTGTATTGAAAAGATGAAAAGCAAACATTTATATTTTTTGCGTTACCCTTTTTTTTCTTTCTGGGGGATGTTTTTGTGCAGATATTTTTATTGTAAAATGAATGTTATGTTTCTATCAGACACTAATCTTGTTTGAGTTGTCTCCAGTGGAACTACTTCACTCTGTATGTTTTGATCAGTATAAACCTTTAATTGTGTAGTTAACATTTCTGAAAGAGAAAAAAAAATAAGATCCTTGGTTGTATTTTAAAGGTTCCTGTTTGACCTGCCATAGACATCGTTTGAATTGATCGGTCAGTTTTACTTTGCTGTCGTGTGAAGGATTTGACTTGAACGAAGCATTTCTTTGCTATTATTAAAGACTGACTGCCACTTTGAAAAAAAACTGTTTTTTAATGTTTGGTTTATTGTTTTTGTTTTTTGCAACTCTGCCATGACATTTAAATAGACGTTCATTAAAAACACTGTACCTTCATTAACTCCTCTGTGAAGTCTCTTTGTAAGATTTCAGCAGACAGCAGACAACTTGTTGAGCTGCAGCCAGCATCTTTCATTATACACTATTACAAAATAAATGTTTATTGGCGCGTCAGAGCACACGGTTTAATTGTGTTCAATGACAAGAGTGAAAATTCTTAATAAAAATGGTGCATTACTCCAGAAATATGAAGTGTGGCTGTTATTGTCTGCCACTTATTATTCTGCATTCGCACTCTAAACTTCGAGGATCAAAAAAGTTTTATATTGATCTATAACGTTCAGTGCTCGACACTAACTTCTGAAAGTGGTGGTGAGGAAACCAGCTATCAGCTTTTTGTAGCCAAAACTGAATATATGCCTGCCACTTTTAGTCACCTTAACTTACAAGTAATTAAGATACAGCTTGAGAATAAATATGTGACATGAGAGAATATTTAAAAGCTTTGTTACAGTCATTATTAATATTAAAGGGTTAATGGCAAGCAGATGACCAATTACCCAATACAGAATAAGGTGTAGATGTATGTATGATGAGGGGAGGAAAGGCAACACTGGTGCCAGTGGTGATCGGAGCACCCAGACTTGGAGAGTGGCTCCAGCAGATTCCAGGTGCAACATCTGAGTCCTCTGTCCAGAGGAGTGCAGTCCTAGGAACAGCCGATATACTGTGAAGAACCAGCTGCTTGTTGCTGCAAATAGCTAATCAGCCAATCACATGGCAGCAACTCAGTGACGTTCAAACCGAAAGGTGATTTAAGTGACTTTGAACGTGGCGTGATCTGAGTACCGGGATTTTCATCATCTCTAGAGTTTACAGAGGATGGTCCCAAAAAGAGAAAATATCCAGTGAGCCAAAATGCCTTGTTGATGCCAGAGGTCAGAGGTCAGAGGAGAATGGCCAGACTGGTTCAAGATGATAGAAAGGCAACAGGAAGTCAAATAACCATCTCTGAAGCAACAACACCTTGTCCAACCTTGAAGCAGATGGGCTACAGCAGCAGAAGACCACACCAGGTGCCACTCCTGTCAGCTAACAACAGGAAACTGAGGCTACAGTTCACACAGGTTTTCTCACCAAAACTGGACAATAGAAGATTGGAAAAACATTGCCTGGTCTGATGAGTCTGGATTTCTGCTGCCACATTCAGGTGGTAGGGTCAGAATTTGGCATCACGGATCCTTCCTGCCTTGTATCAACGGTTCAGGCTGCTGCTGCTGGTGTAATGGTGTGGTGCCTACCTGAGTATTGTTGCTTTACTTCTATACTGAAGTCTAATTTTAACACAAATACATAATACATTGAAAAATGCTCAAGTCCTCATGTTCAACAGACCGAGTTATCTCACTCACTCTGTGCTGTAGACGCTTTATGCCACAGTGACCTTCAGGGGGCGCTGTTGTATTGGCTAATAACGTCCACTGCAGTCTGTCCTTGCTCCTGTCATCAGTGTGATTCATAAATTAATTTCATTCACTCTTTGTAGCCTACAAGCCATAAAAAGATCCAAATTAAATGCATTTTTATTTATTTATTTAAAAAGCTGCAGCAGCTGTTCAATCATTAATTAACCTGTTAAATCTACGAACATTAACACTTTATTGTCTGTATTTGTGTGAAATATATTTTGTTATTCATACAGTATTTGAATAAATACAGTTAAAGTAGATAAATAAAATGAGGTCTAAGTTAATTTAAAAAAAATAAATAAAACTTGTACAATTATTCTATAAAATATAAGATTTTAAAAACAATATTTTAACCCTGTGATAAATACATGTGATTTAACCACAGTTAACATGTGATCATAGATGTGATTTAAACATCAATCAACTGTATTGATTTCCGGGGGGTTTGTTTACTTGCTCTTCTTAACCACGTGCTTGCAATGCGGTCACGCATGCGCGCTGTGGGGTTTGGGGATTTTGGCACACGTCTGTGTCGGTGGCGCGCACAGCCGAAAACAACCCCCAGCCACGCGTGCACGCTTGTCCAGAGTGTGGCCTCGGGTTGATTGGCTGTAGAGCTTTAGCCCCGCCCTCCCTCGAAGCGGATTGGCCGGACGGAGATTGTTCTTCTCGCTGATTGGACGCTATTTGTAGAACCGGCTGTGTAGCTAGGCTACTGCTGCCTTCACGTACCTGACAGAGGATCAAATTTAAGAGACTTTGAGGATGAAGACGTGGTTTTAGTTGTTTTGTGTGGGAGCTGCGGCTAAAACACATTAAGTAAATTAGGTTTTAATTTTTTTGGAGACTGTAAAAGCGAAATAGTCAATAACTGAATAAAAAGCTGCAATATTTTAAACTTAATACACAATCTTGGCAGCTGTTGACATGGTATCCATGATTTCTGCTTTCACCATCCAGAAATAAAATTAAAAACTATAATTGATAAATATATTCAAGTAAATCGCATCGTGACAAAGTATGTTTAAAGTTTCCAAACTCATTTTAAAGCCTAAAATACACGTAAGCTGTGTAACACTGTAAATTGGCCAAACTAAAAATAAGTAACTTCTGCTGTTGTTCAGTGTGTGTGTGTGTGTGTGTGTGTGTGTGTGTGTGTACCATGTTAAATGTTTCCTCAAACATGGCATAAAGATTTAAACGTGACAACTAAACCTTCTCGATGACAACTGAGCAACTTCATCCACTGAAGAAGGAAACCAGATGTGGAGGAAAGCTGCAGAAACAAGTAAGTGTTTCTACTTTTCATTTGGGTAAAACATTTTCAGAGTTCAAATGTCTGTGTTTAGAAGTGTATCCTGAGTTGTTATGACAGTACATTGTTGCTGCTTCGTCGTGGTATCCCTGTGATTTATGGGTTAAATGTCTGGCTGCAAATCAAATTTCCTATGTTGAAGTTGTTCAGACATGTTCCACGTTGTTGTTATTGTGCGCTCGATTCTCAGTGCTCTTATTTCCTGCAGCGCTTAAAGGCAACACCGGTTATTGTAATAAAACAGCGCTTTTTCTGCACTTTATATATTTTTTACGACCCAAACCATCTCTCATAATCAGTCCCAGTGAGAACACAAACACTTTAAAGTCTTCTCCGACATTTCCGGGGTGGTGAATTTTGTTGTGCATTATTCAAAGCGCGCTGCGCATCACGGAGCTAATTAGGATTTCAGTATAAATAAGGCCGCAGACGGGACAGCTCGGCCTGTCCTGCCGCTGGTGTCGGAGAGCTGAAGGTATAGAGGTTAAAACCCTTCAACGAGCTGCGAGCTGCTCCAACATGCACACACTCTGACCCGCCTCACGGATGGGACTCTACTCAAACCGGACCTGCGGAGATATCCAGCACATTTCACGGTCTAACGCAGAAAGTCTCTGGCTCATGAGCGCAGTGAAGATCCACCGAGGAGATTGATGTTTTTGGAGACTTTTTTAATGGCACTCGGCCCGACCTAGACAGGCTGCTGCTACCTTTATGGGACGGTGAAGGCGTCTTTGTTTTTTTATGTTTTCTACTGACATCCAGACTCCTGCAGCTCCAGTGGAGAGACGGATTTCCTCAGCGGGTTGTTTTGGTTTCCGAGGGGGGGAAGGCGAAGTGTTTTTGGGGTGAGTGCAGCGCCAGTGACCTGCTGGAGGACACGCGTGTGTTTGTCAAAATAACCACTGATAGACTTGCTGTTATAACCTCACAGAGACTAATAAGTGTGGGCATGTGTAGTGAGTTTATAGCTGTTATTATATGGTAGCCTATGTTTGTTTCCTGTTGCACCAATGCATTTATAGTTTTCATATATTCATATTGTATAGCTGAAATGCATGGCAGCACTCGGCTTCTTGTGTTCTGGGATGCAAGCAGAGCCACTAAACTATGTAATGCACGGAAAAACATTCAGATATTCTGATGACATGCTTACAACATTTGCATGACACTAAAACTTAAAGAGCGGCGTTAATGTCGCGATGTGTGATATTCCTAAATCCCCCGCTCCTCCAGGATGACAGCACTGTAGGATTTACAGGCTTATAATCACATGTTTAAATTAATAATTAGGATACAATGTCTCCTTTCTTTAATGAGACACGTTTTGCAATTTGATCCTCGAGTTAGATTCAAGAGCCAAAGACGTGCGGCTCCTTCCAGCGGACACGATGTGCGCTATCTCCGTGTATGATCGCCTTCATCGTCCTCATCTGTGCGCCTCTTTGGCTGCAGATCTCGGTCAGTGTTTTTGGGGGGCTTATGGTGCCACGTGAACAGGCGACGAAAACACCGTGAAAGGATGGATTTCATAACGCTCACGCGCGCACAGTCTGCACCTCTCGAGTGCATCTCTGCAGTGTGCAGTGTTGTGTTTACATGCGTCCATATGGCGGGTATTGTACAGTGACAGTGGCTCGCGCTGCGTTGTGAATATTTATTTCTTCAATGAAAAGGCAGTTTTAAAAAAAAAAACAGTCCATGAGTTGTTGTTGTTGTTGTTGTTGTTGTTGTCTTTAAGCCCACGCGCGTACTCGACGTCAGGACAGCAAGGGTAGGACGAGGGCAGGCTTTTGTTTGGGAGGTAGGAACCAGATTAATGTTTATTTTTAGCCATTTTTTCATAAACTAATGTCATCATTCATGGCATTATGTTTCAGATGTGGCTCTGCTCAGTGTCAGGATGATGCAGTACTGACACATAAACAGTGCAGCAGGAGGAGGAGGTGGAGGAGGTGGTGGTGGTGGTGTTGTGGGCGATCAGGCTGCTGTTTTGTGTCTTTTAATCTTTAAATAAAATAAGAATTTCAGCTCTGGCTCACATGTCAAAGCCTAAAGCAACACTCGAGGAATCTATTGATCTGTTTCTAAAATTAGCTAATAGGGCCAGGCTTGTTTTGGCTCAGAGAGCTGTGTGGTTGTTTTTCAGGAATAAGCATCCTATAATATTCCCACAGTGTTTCCATGGTGCTCAGTTATGACTGAAGTTGGCCTTTCCATGTTTTCTGGTGTTTGTAATATCTGATTGCATCATCCACTGTGTTTGACATCCTCATAAAACATGCCAGGGTGCTTTCTCTTAAATTATTTAAACTCATATTGTCACTTAATCTGTCCACAGACTGATAAATATTAATATTTATCATGCAAATTGTAATTTGAGTGAAAAATGCACCAAAAACGTGCAGAAACCAAACGTGACTTTTCCTCTGGTTGCTACAGAGAGCTGCATGTTGAAAACTGTGGATGACAATCAAAACTAATGATGTTTCATATCAGAGAAAGGAGAGGATTCAGATTCATATTCTCATCTTGTATTTATTTACACATCCGGGTATCTGCGCGCTCCCTCCTCCTCTCAGTGGCGCCTTCATGTCGCATGGGAAATAAGCACTTCAGCAATAACAAAACAACTTTCAGAGCTTTGTTATCCTGAAACCAAAATATATCATTTAATTTGTTGCTTGTTATGCTCAAACACATTAAATGTGATGCATCGGAGTTCATGTTTTACAAAAAATAAAATGTATTTTGGACTTGGCTAGCAACAAGTTTCAGTTGTTGAAGTCAACAACCTGAAACCTGAAGTGAAACCCATGTGGGGAACAAGTTTAAAGGACCTTTTATTTTTTAAAGAAGCTCTGTTGCTGTGTTTCATAAGGCTCAACAAAAACACAAATATAAACCTAAACTGAACAACCAAAAATATCCTAAAGTTGAAGTAAATGTAGCTATTTACATGAGGAATAACTTAAATTTAAGATATGGTGAAGTATAGTCCTTTGTATGGAAACTAAACTGTTGCAGCAGTGAAGAACAGATGCATAGTGAAGCTAAGTAAATTGAAAAACTACTTTATGGTGTGTTTGTGTCACGAGCGTCTTCTAAATACAATAAAAAATCGTCAAAAATAAATTGTAGTGAATAGCTATGATATACATTACACATAAATGGTAACTTCAAAGTGTATTAACACTCAAATAGATTAAAGGTTGAAGGTTAATTTGTCAGTTTACAACACAGTGTGGAACACAACTTGTAGACACATTGTCTAACTCGCAAAGATAATGATTTTAACGCAGCAACATTTCGGTGACTAGACCGTCAGCAGGCAAACCATATAGAGGTGTAGTCACCAAAATGTTTCAGCATTAAAATCATTATTTTTGCAAGTGTGTGTTGTTTTATTTTTCTAAAAGCAAACTTGCTTTTTCCCAATATACACACAGAGAACATATATAGAAATATTTAGGAGATCTCCACTGCTTATTATTAATTATTGCTGTTTCTTGTATTTTTGTATTTTTTGCATGCCTTGTTTTTAACATTTTTAATCCGACTGTTTCTCTTCTTGACTGCTGCAACACTGGAATTTCTCAACTGTGAGATTTATAAAGGTGTATCTTATCTTATCTTAGAGTAAAATCAAATAAAACAATATTTACAGTCACCTACTGTATATAGCCTACATATATTTATATACATGTGTGCAAGTGAAGATGAGGAAGTTGCAACAAATAATTAAATAGCAATCAAACAAGTATAAAATGATTAAAAACGTAAAAAAATAAATGAATTACAAATAAAAAAAAGTATAAAGAAATAAAAACATTTCATTTTCACCTCAAATGCCACTTAAAACCTGGTTTCCATCTTTCCCACGGGAGCCTGAAGGCAGCGCAGGCACCCATTGGTCAGCCCTGGCTGTCAATCACAGCTCCATCTCCCTCCCACGTGGTGACGTTTCCGTACCAAAGTAACCAGGCCAGTCCATTACGCACACAAAAGACACAACAAAAGCCCGTGTTGGGAAAAATGAGATCCGTCAGCACCCAAAGGACACAACAATAAGTTCCCATCTGGCAGCGTCACACATGGACCAGAGCCTGGGACGACGACAATCATTTATTTAACTTAAAAAAGACAACAAACTGAAAAACATCCTTCTCTCTTCAGCAGGCAGTTTTCCACCAAGCTGCGTTTTGCTCAGATCTGATCCAGGTGGTGAGTACAGCAGCAGCAGCAGCAGCAGCAGCAGCAGCAATGTTTACCTCACAAAACCTGGTTCTGGTGTCGTGCTGGATTCACAGACTGCATCAGGCTCGGAAAAACAAACAATCGGGGGGGGGGAGCAGCCAGATACTGGTAGCGACACTGTTGCGCTTGAGCTGGCGTCGTTGCTCTTTGTTGGGGATAAACACATTTTAGAAGAGGAGGAGGGGGGTTGCAAATCATGTCATGTCAAGATTAAGTCATTTAGAGTATTAAAATAATGTCTAAAACCGCATGTTGCGTTCAATGTGCTGTTCTGCGGGTTAGATTCAGCGGTGAGTGGAGCGAGTCTTTTGTCTGGACACTTCTTCCTGTTAGTGGTTACCAGAGACGCACAGTGTGCTGCCTCTTTGTTTTCACTTTGCTCAGTTTGAATATCAGCTGTTCCTGCGGGGTTACCTGTCGACTCAACTCATAGCACCTTTATTTTTTCATTTTCCTCTGTTTAGCCTTTAAAACAGCGTCGTTGAAATCAAAATTTGACTCATGGCCATGTGATGAGGAAGGCTGAAACAAAGAAAGCACAAATTCTAGTGCCTGGAGATGATTTTGTAGTATTCAAGACGCCTTTTTAAGTATTTTTTATTTGTTATAGTTGAAGAAATAAACAGAAAATGCTCAAATAAGAGCATAAAAAGTGAACGCAAATAAGACCATGTGCTGTCAGACGCTCTGAAGTGAGGAACTTGGCTTCACAGGGGATCAAAACAAACAAAGAAAAAGCTCCACAGACGCTTACTTGTCCTTATTTGGCATTCATGAAAAATAAGTCTAGTGTGTGTGTGTTGTGTCATGCTGTCTTAATGCAAATAACAGCATGCTTTTGTCTGTGTGTATGTATGTGTGTGTGTGTGTGTGTGTGTGTGTGATGCACTGCACAAAGCTGATATAATCACTAATGGTGATGATGCTCAAGTGTGACACACTCAAATCTCTTGTTTGTGTGTGTTTACCTTTCCTCGTGCACGTGCAGCCAGGGTTAAACTGGGCTAATTCAGAAAGGGGATTTTGTCCTTTTCATGCAGGGATTATTCCTCAGGCACCTGTGCAGATTATACAGTATATGTATGTGAATATGGCTGGCCTGGGGGGTGGGGGGTCACCGGGTTGCAGGCCGCCAGTTTTCACCTCTCTGCACCTTCCTAGTTGTGTAAATGTGTGTGTTTGCAGAGCAGCCATGCTTCACATCAGGTCACGGCTGCTTCCTGTTGAGTTGCGGAAGCTCCTTTGTTTTCTCGTCTGGCTGATGGCTTCTGTCTCGGCGCTGCTGCTCTTCCTGTTGCAGCACATTGAGCTCGACTGGAAACTTCTGGGGCTCGTTGTCATTGTGTTTTCACTCTCAGGGATGCAGCAGAGTTATTGTCGCAGTTTTTTTTAACAAGGTGGAACCTTTGTTGCGCTTTTGTTGGTGGTTAGAGTGAGTGTCGAGCCTGTGGGCCGAGAGAGACAATGTATTTATGAGACAAAGAGTTTTTTTTCCTAAACTCAACACACAGGTCATCTATGACAATGTCTGTCCTTTTGTTATAAATTACAAATACTTTTTCAAATCATCAGGTATCAGGTTGCAAACAGTTACAATTTGAGGTCTTTGTACTTTACTCGAGTATCCCCATTTTATGCCACTTTACACAGCGACTCTATGACATTTTAATTAGAATAATAAGCTTTATTTATACAGTGTCATTAAAAACAAAGCACTTTATATGTTAAAACTGGAACAAAAACATTTCAGAACTGCAGTGACATTAAAGGAGCAGTGTGTAGGATTTAGTGGCATCTAGCAGTGAGGATTACAGATTGCGACCAGCTGAAACTTCACCTAACTCCCGGTCAGGATTCCTTCAGTGTTCATTGTTCAAGAGGTTTTTACAGTGAGCTGAATTATCCGCAGAGGTCTCTTCTTCTGCAAAACAAACAAACCAGGTGATTGAAACTGGTAGAAACACTGAATAAAGCAATTTCAAGTTATAAATCAGCGTTTCTGCAATGCTGTTCGGCTCATCGTTAGCACCTGCTAATGTGTGCTCACCTTTAACTTAAGATCCTGACGTTCATGAGATTTTTACCAGGATCTGAATTATCCGCAGAGGTCTCTCCTTCTACAAAACAAATAGATCAGGTGATTAAAACTGGTAAAAACACAAAATAAAGCAATTTCATGTCAAAAATGAGTGTTTTTCTGATGCTGTTCAGCTCATTGCGAGGGGGTGCTACCTATGCTGGCAGTCTCTCCGGATGAGGTCCTGCTCCCTATGTAGATATTAATGGCTCTCAAGTAACGAAAAAACAATGAGTCTTATTTTCAGGTTATTATACACTAAAGTAAACATACTTATTGTATTATATTGCATTTCTGCCCCCTGAATCCAACACACTGGACCTTTAAATCACACAACAATACTAATTAAAATGAAAATGAAATTCCCAAAACTAATATAAACATTGAAAGCAATAGCTATAACAAGATAAGATATGATTAATGCAGGTGCATTTTGACAAGTAATTCTAAACATGTCACTGACTCTGAAAGCCTCAGATCCCCAGGCAGGGAGTTCCAGATCTGACGGCCCTGACTCTAAAAACCTGGTCACCTTTAGTTTTGAGCTGTGAGAAACAGGCAGCAGAGCTCTGCCTGAGGATCTGAGGCCATGACTCATGCTCAGCAATGTAGCTGGGAGCTGGACCATGAAGTGCTTTAAAGGTAATCAGTAAAATCTTGAAATCAATTCCAAAACTGACTGGTAACCAGTGAAGACAGGCTGAAACAGGAGTGATGGGATCTCGTCTCTATGGTGTTTGTTAAAAGACGAGCGGCTGCGTTCTGTACCTGCTGAAGGCGTGAGATGGTCCTTGGATTTAACCCTGAGTACAGTGAAGTGCAACAATATAACTGAGATGGAATAAAAGCATGAATGACCTTCTCAAAATCAGGCTGACAGAGATTTCGAGGCATTTATTGTACTATTCAGTCCACTACATTTATTTGACAGCTTTAGTTAGTTTGTACATTTAAATAATGAATATAAAAATAATCAAACAATATATTCTTATGTATCTTTGCAGGTTAAGCTACCCGACAGTATACAAAGTCGCTTAATTTATCCCCACCTTCGCCACTTAAGTGATGTACACATCACTTATTATAATTCGGTAATATTATATGCATTATTGTCAATGGATCTTTTACTGAACGGGCTCAGGCCCATGGGCCCAAAGTGTCAGGGGCTCGCCGTCACCTGCAAGATGTCACTCAGATTAACACACTCATAGGCACTAGAAAAGACCTTAAAGAGATGCAAAGGAACTAAAAAGAGACACAAATTTACCAAAGAAAGAAAAAAAAGTACTTGAAAGAGACAAAATTACCAAAAAAGACACTAAATATTCTTCAAAGAGACACAAAATAACCTAAAAGACATGCTTAACAACCACAAAGAGATGCAAAGGAACTACATAGTCACAAAACAACCAAAAAAAGACACAATATATCTAAAAGGGACACGCAAATTACCATAAAAGAGATGCAAAATAACCACAAAGAGATGCAAAGGAACTATAAAGACTCACAAAACAACCAAAAAACATGTCAAAGAGACAAAAAAGATTACCTCAGAGAGATGCAAAGGAACTAAAAAGAGACACAAAATTACCAAAAAATGACAAAATGTATGTGACAGAGACAAAATGACCAAAACAAGACACTAAATATAAGAAGAGAAAAAAAGAGATGCAAAATAACCACAAAAAAAGATCAAAGAGACAAAATGACCAAAGGAGACACTAAATATGTCAAAAATTACTTCAAAGACATGCAAAAGAAATAAAAAGAGACACAAATTGACCAACAAAAGGACACATTATACGCCAAAGAGATAAAATGGCCAAAAAAGACACTAAATATACATCGGCGACACAAAGTGACCTCAAAGAGATGCAAAAGAAATGAAAAGAGAGACAAAATGACCAAAGACACAAAATTTACCTCAAAAAGACACAAAGTCACCTCAGAGAGAGACAAAATAACCTTAAAGACATGCAAAGGAACTACAAATACACACTAAACAACCAAAAAAAGACACAATATACGTCAAAGAGACAAAATGACCAAATAAGACAATAAATATATGTCAAAGAGACACAAAATGACCTAAACGGACACAAAACAACCAAAAAAAGACACTAATTATACTGTCTGGTTGGTCTGTGCCTGGGGGAAATAAAAGATCATGAGGTGCACAGAAAATATATTTTGTAATATATTTCTGTAGTAAATATAAGAAGTGAAAGCCTCTGTGGTTGAGCAGATAAATGGCACCACCCAGGCCCAGTCTAATTTTAATCACACCAAAACACAACATTGTCCTGCAGTAGTCCGGCTATTTCCTGCTCATTCTAAAATGTCTGAATACTCTAAACATTAAAACACAGCTTGCTCCATGTGTTAAGACACTAAATACACAAAACAACACCTACATTTACAAAAGATGTATTTTTTGCCCCTCTGAAGCAAAGTAACTGTAATTTAACGCCTTGTCCCTTTTACTAGCTAAGTGTAGCTACACATTTTCACAATTACACATCAGTCTCAATTAGACGTCTGGTGTGGTTTATTTATTTTTTAATAAAGGTTTAATTTAATAAAAAAATGTAAAGTTAGTTCGTAAGGGTCCTCGGAAAAAAAGAGGTTTTTATAACAATTAATCCAAGTTGTGAGTACCATTTTTAACAGGATAAAGTGGCGTTGTGTCGGAGCTACATCAAATGAGCGATTCATAATTGATATATTATCTGAAGCCTGATTTTTAAATAAATATTATTCATACTAGTTTAAATAAACAATTTGACTGTATTTCCTGATTTTTGCTGACAGTTTTGTGTGAAAGTAATTAAAGGCCTGTCCCAAATAGGCCTGTTGATTTCAGTGATTTAAGCAAATAATAGCCCGGGCTATTAATTAACTTTAACATTATGCTATTTTGTGATGCTACCTTTGACAGCGCTAGGGGTTTCTTCTATATGCATAAAAGTCTTGAGCAATGCGCGCTAGCTACTGGCGTCTGACGCTCAAAAAAGTTGAAAATATTTTAACATTTCAGCGTCTACGCGCGTCTAAAAACGTTTGAACGCCAGTGAGACGCGCCGTATTATAGGAAAACAATGGTTTTACTGGCGTCACATTTCTAGCGTTTCATCTCGGTGTAATTGCTTCCTTAGTGATGGAGTGATGTTAATGGATTTATAAAAAGCCAGTGCAATATAATCCTGCATTCAAAAGTTAGCTAAAGTAGACTTAGCAAAATATAGCGTACTTTATGTATCAAGAGAAGTCATTATGCAGCATACCCCCCCCCCCCCTCTCACCTGTCTATATTAAGCTGTACTATCAATTAAAGGGGAAATGCCCAAAAAAGTGACAAAGTCAGCAAACTGTTTTGTTTTTTTAGCGGTGAATTAAACTTTGTGCTGCAAGCAGACAGATAAATTAAGTAAGTTAACAACCAGCTGGTGAGCATTGAGCAGCTAGAGAGTCAGATTATTTTTCACAGGATCTGTGGAAACTGTATAAGATCATAATCGAGCGGCAACATCTGGGGCTGAAAAATGAAGCCAACATGGAAGCGTAAAATACTGCAGCTCCTCAAATGGCCACTTGAGGCTGGCTCCAAATCAGAGTCAATCCCCACTGATCCACATATTAAAATTCCAAACTTTGTAGCAGAAAAAAAAACATTTTTACAGCCTGTTACAAAAACTGTTGGTCTCTATGGCTAATTTCCCTCTTCATGACAACTGTACAGAGGGCGAATTTTTATGTAACTCACTTGTGTACATTTTATTCAGTCTTAAAGTTACACATAATTAAGGGCAGGCATCTTTGAGTGACAGGCTGTCTGCACATAGTGTCCTCGGCTTCTCAGTTACATCCACTCCTCGCTCCTCCATAGTGACAGCCTCTCGCCCAAATATGGTCACTTCTGTTTCCAAAAAACCCAAGATGGCAACGGCTGAAATGCTAAAAACAGAAGTCCATAAACCAGTGGGTGACGTCACGGAAGCTACATCTATTATTTTTACAGTCTGTGGTCATAATTTGTCTGATTTTGTGTTAATAGCTTGTTCTGCTGTCCATGAGTGGCCAAAAAAAAACTATTAATGCAGCGTTACCAGTAGTTAAACTTTATTTTGTACAGGTCAGTGCAATCTAAAGAATTACGATAGTACAACAGTAAAACAATTAAAGATTAATGCACACAGGAAATAAAAATGTTATAAAAAAATAAAATAGATAAGAGGAAGTAAAACACTTTAAAACAGGTTCAGTAAAATTCAATCAAATTCAGCTTTATTTCCACGATGCCTTCTGAGCAACACAAAGTGCTTCCCACAGAAATTAATAAAAAAGATCAATAAACAAGATGCAACACAACAGTAACAAACAATAGGAAAATAAAAAAGTAACAGGCTTACTCTATGAACAGACCTCAAACCTCAGTGTCCACTTAAAGACACCAAACAGCCATCATCTCAGTGTTTACAGGAACAGCCTTTTAGTTCCCACTCACTGCGAACCACGGACACAAACAAAACGATTAATAATGATAATTTAATAGACAAGATAAATAAAAAGGGTCATAAAAGGCAGCATGGAGGCAGCAGCGTTTAAGATTTATTTGTCATTTTTTAATAATGATGCATGTCTTGACATTTATTTTTGAGAAAATGGATTGATTCTTCAGCTTTAAAAGATTAAATATGCACATTTCTAGTATGGGTGTAAGCATGAATCATATTTGATCAGCTGGAATCAAATTTCTTGCCACACCAAAGTCCAGACAGCAGCAGGAGGTGGAGCAGGTCTACGTTCTGGTGCATATTTGGCGTAGTTGTACACCTGCAGAGAGGTTTTTGTCAACCGGAGTCCCTCATTCATTGTGTCTTGGCTGCATTGTCTCATCGTCTATTCTAGTCTGTCCTGCAGATGAACTGAACCGGTATGCATTTGTTTCTGTGGCGCTGAATCTCCTGCAGGCAGTAAAACAGGATAAAGCTTCTGTTCAGAGATATTTTCTGTGTTTTTATAATAGACTTCACCTTTTTTTGTTTGCGTGTTTGTAACTTTTAAAATACAACTCCAGTTTATTACAACTGGAGTTGTATTCTCATAGTTTTGTCTATAGTTTTATATTAATGAGAATATAATAAAACATTTGATTTAAAAGGCATCTTTCAAAACACCTAAGGTCAACTCACAGAGCATACAGCCCATATTGTTGCTGTGATAAAATCAGTTAGATATTGGATATGATAACATTGTACTCACTAGTGCTCAGATCCAGTGGTGGAATTTAACGTAGGGCATTTACTCGAGTACAATTTTGAGGTACTTAAAAGGTGTATTTCCATTCTATGCTACTTTATACTTATACTTTTCTCTATTTATTAGGCAAGTATTTGTTTTACGGTGTTCGAAACTTTACAGATTTAGATTATGAGTACAAAATTTAAATCCTCTTATAAATTATGATGTATTTTTACAGGTTGAGCTACTTAGCAGTATATAAATCCATTAAAATGAGCTCCACCTTTACCAACTGCAACAGTTAGGTGATTAACACATTAATGCATATGTGTAGAGGCCAAAAAAATAAGGTAAAAGGGGAAAAAATACATATACATACATAAAATATAAACACACAAAAACATATACAATATTAGGAAATAAGCAACAATAAGCAATGATAATAAATTAAAAAAGCAAATTAAAAAAGAAAAAAGAACTCGTACTTTTGGTATTTTAAGTATATTTTGATGCTAAAACATTTGTACTTTTACTTTGTAAGATTTTGAATACATGACTTTTAGGTCTAACAGAGTTTTTACTTATGGACAAGATCTTAGTACTTCTTTCATCACTGCAAAGATGTGGGAACGAGGTCACTAAAAAGAAGTCCAGCGGGGCAAAAAACAAACACGAGCAGTCAGATGATCCGGCAGATTGTAAACAAACCCTGAGGTTAGCCAAACTTATTTGTAAAGGAAAATGAAGGCAAACAGTGAAACTATTACTCAGACTGTTTGTTGTAAACATGAGTTACAGTTTACAGACTGACTTCCTGGTTCAGCTTTGACGTGCTCAATTAACTGTGAGGTTCTTTCTAATGTTTCAGCTCACATACTCGTTTACAACCTGTCTGATTGTCTAAACAATCATGTTCCTTCTCCGCATCTGACTTGCTGTAGAGAACAATCTCTTAATTATAATCAATAAAAATAACAGCCAAAATTACACAAATAACATTAGCATAAATAGATAAATGTATTGATACATGCCAATGAATATGTTACTCTTACCGAAATTAATAAAAAATATATGTAACTACTGAAAAAATAATTTTTATGTTGTATTCTCCATTTTCCTCTTTTTTGACTGTTATGAGTTAGTCTGTAAAATCTCACCATTACCTACAGTTCAAGGTTGTACTTTCTCGATATATGTATGTGATGCAACAATAAATGTGAATGAACACAGTTAAATAAACTCCAAAATTTGACTTTTGTTGGATACAGTGATGTATAGATGCCAACAGTTAAAAGCATTAAGGCTGGACATTTATGAAACTGTTGTTGCAAAACTAAACACAAAGTCTTATCGCAGTGAAAACAAAGTCTGTAAGACAAATTTATAGATACACAAATCTGCCCTTTGAGGGATTCTGTAAATAATAAATGATTTTGTTGGCATACAAACAAATAAAAACACCGAACGTTTATCTCGGAGGATAACAAAAATCTCATCCTGCATGCATCGGTCCAGTGAGACAGAACAGACAAGGACATAAACTATGAATGCTGAAATAGTTTGTCACCAAGTGAAACATGTTGTGTGGCTTTTACATAAACAAGGGTTTGTTTGGCGTGTCATGACATTAAGTTACATCACCGCACAGCCATGTTGGGAGTCAACAACATGCGATTGTAATCACATATTAGATAATTGTAATCAAATGATTGCTCCAGCAAACGAGCTGTGTTTATATTGGAAATGCAATCAAGATCATGAGCTCTAAAAATAGGAAGTATGGGACGTGTCTCTCACCACATCTCCTCTCTTTCCGTTTGGCCCTGCAGGTTTGATTTTCTCCTGTGGTGTCTGTGTGGAGCGTGCCACACACCCACTCCACAACAACGACGGCTTTTGCTTGCATCTTCCAGTGTTTCTTCTGTCAGCAAGTCCAGCAGAGCTGCAACTCTTCCAGTGCCAGCCCTGACACCAGCGAGGAGCCCTGCCCCACTGACATGGTGAAGATGACCAAGTCAAAGACCTTCCAGGCTTACCTGCCGAGCTGCCATCGCACCTACAGCTGCATCCACTGCCGGGCACACCTGGCCAACCACGATGAGCTCATCTCAAAGGTACAGCAGCTCCACTCCTCCCTGTCCCTGTCCCTGTCCCTGTCCCTGTCACCTTGCAGCATTTCACATGACATTCAGTTGGTCTGTTTATATTCATATACATGAAAAGGCTTTAGGGGGGTTTACAGTCATGCCACAAATCTCCCAGCAGCCATATCTGGTGCCTTCATGAAGGTCATCTGGAGAAAAGTAACACATACATGTAAAAGATATAAAGACAATGTTGGTACTGTACATTTCTGCAAACCACCAATATGTTACATTTCAATGCTTCAAAAATGACGTGGTATATGAGCTGACTTTGTCAACTGGAGGCGGAAGAGTTGGTGGATGGCGTGACACCGAGGTGAGACGCCTGACAGTTGCAGACCACTGTTGCAGGCAAAAAAATCCAACAAAGCTGGGCGTGATGTAGCGAGTCATCGCTGTGTTTCCATCTGCTTTTTAAGCATGAGAAGTGTCTTTTTAATTAAGACATTGCTGCTTTTGGCCCCTCAGACTGGGTATTTTAAAGCAAAACATGATCTTTTCCTAACTATAACCATGTGGTTTTTGTGCCTAAACCCGCATGTTGACCACATTGTTGTTGAAATGTTAAGTTTCAACGTATCTGCTACATAATAATGTACAAATGTAATGTAGCTGTGGTTTGCAGAAGCATACAATGCCATCATTTTTGTTGCTATTGGGTTGTAGAAAGACTGATAAACTGAGTGTAGACATATTAATTATGTTGTCGCAGCAAAGTAACTCATTTCAATGGCTGAAATTCGACTAAATTTGCCCCATTGACCACCAACAAACTGGCAAGAGTAAACTGTGTGACGCCGCTTTCTGTGTGTTTGTTTCGAGTGGTGACTCCTTTTCTCCTGTTTAAGCAGCTTCAAAATTAGTGGTACTCATTTAGGAGCTGGTTACTACAAAGTTCAGCTGTTGCTTTAAAAGTTTTATGGCAATTTTATCCAGTTTTTCATTATTCAAATCAAACGCTGATAAATCTCCAGACTCGTATGGATATTGCTTATCTCGGTCTCATTAATCATCTTTTGCACGACATTATGAATCATGATGATAAAAATTTGACGGCGTCCTTGTAATATTTTGGAAATGAATAAATCTCTGCTCGGCTAAACTGTGAATTCTTGGCAGTGATTGAGTGTTGTCCTCTGGTATTAGTTGTGGCAAATGTCTCTTTGGATTTGACAGCAATATAATTTTATTTGATGCTCACCTGCCTTATTGCATCTCCGAAGCTCATGTACCTGTCTGCTCTTGCATCTGTATTTTATTTCTACTGATAAATTCTCAGAGGCTTCGATGACAGCCGCTGCTGGTGTTATTACTGAAGTCGGTTTCTGTGGTCAGTCTTTTAAATTGGGACTGTCTCGGCTATTTTTGTTTCTGTTGCTGTTTTTGAGTAAAATTTTAAAAAAAGGAAAGTGCTGCTGCTGAGTCTCACTTAGACCTCAGAGGTTTACTTTCAAAATATGAGATAAAAAGTCAAGACAATCAGGCTTCAGATTTGCCTCACTGCCCACATTTCCTATGAACTCAGGGAAATGGACTGCATGGTTGTTGTTTTGTTTTTATTTGGTTGTGTTGTGTCCTCCCAGCCATAGGGATACTCAATACTGCTGGACACAGAGCTCAAAGGTGTCCTCAGGGCGACAACCAATGACTTATGGGCTATTTTTTTATTAACTTATTTTTATAAGTCTGTTATTATCAGAAAATAACCATAAGTGCTTAAAGCAGGTTCTCAGTGCCCAAAGTGCTTAATGTAAGATAAGATAAGAAGATAAGACCTTTATTTATCCTGAGGGAAACTGTAGTGTAGCGGTTGCAATACAAAGTAGGAAAGAGTGCAAATCCAAAATATATTAAATATATGCAATGCCAAAAAAAAACAGGTCAGCAGTATGGATAATTAAAGCTGGGGTAGGCTGTTTAATTTTGGAGTCACTGGGCAAAAATCCCATCATAGACTTTGAGCATGCTGTAATTGAAGTGGACTGTGAGAGCAGTGGACTTCTGCACCTCCTTTTGGCTCTGCTTTCATGATTTAGGAAATTTAGCCCTAGACGGGAGACTTTGTTCAATCGCAGGTCATTTCAGAGAGAGGGCGTTCCTATTAGCTGTTGTACAAATGTGCATGTCAGTTGTTTCCGTCTCCTCTGTGGTTGTCTTGTCCGTGAGTCCATCAACATCTCCACAGCTTGTGCAACTGTAAACTTATTCCATTGGCGGCGGCAGTTTCGTGCACTTTCATCATCATCTTGCGGTTTCCAGCAGATCTTCCTTTTGGTTTGTTTTTGAACACCGAGTCTGACAATTAATAAAGTAAAATACGTGTCAGTATTGGTGTTGCTGGACAACCCCAGCTCCCCGCGGGTTTAGCGAACTTTCAGTTGCTGCCACTACACAGGTTGGACCTGGCATTACTGACATCCGCAGCAGTGGGGAACGAGGTGGAGGGACAGTGGGGTGGCTAGCTAGCTGATACTTGAGTGGAACAAAGAGGGGCTGAGTGAATGTACTGAGGACAACTCTACAATAAAATAAGATTAAATAAATCATTGTATTGGAAACACTTGGTTTCTGTATGAATATGCCTGTGGTCGCCTGGTGAAAGGGGCTTAGGTCAGAGAGGGGAGAGCTGAAAGAGGAGGGTGTATTTAAAAATTCAGTCCAGATTTATGTCTAACACGGCTTTAAAATAAGTAGGTTTGTCTGAACCAAAGTTAGAAAATCCAAAGGGAATTAGTTTACAATGATATAAGGATATAAGGAAATAAACTGCATATACACATACTGAAACTTCAAAATGTTTGGTATTTTATTTGGTAAATCATTAAATATGAGTAAAATGCTTGATTGTTTTTTTTTATCAATTGACTTAACATTTCAGTAATAGATGTTGTAGAAGGTTTTTTACACAGAGGTGGTAATTTTTTGGCTTTAAGAAACTGTAAAAAGAGCGAAACATTTTAAACAATGGAGTTCTTGCTCCTCTGGTTTCTCAGAAATAAGACATGTCGGTTGTTTAATGCGGTGTTTCTGTCAGACTGTTGTCAGAGAATCTCATCTCTGTGAGACTGTGACCTGAAGTGAATCCAAATGACATTTTTATTAAGTGTCAGAAAGTGTCTGGCTGTGCTGGTCTGAATTTTAAATGAGTTCTCCTCAAAGTAATATTCAGGGGTAAATGCCTTAAAGATGCACCAGAAAAGATTTTCAGTATTGCTGGGAACAAATCTTGACATTGAGCTCTGAGTTAAAAGGTCTTCTGGAGCATAATGCTCTGCGGCCTATCATACAGGAAGTCTCAAGTGCAAAATGATTGTGTGTAGACTTGTTTCAGCCTTTAAGTGCATATTCGCCTACTTGTTTTTACACAGATTTTACATTTGCAGATAGATTTTGTGGAAAAGTTGGCATATCAAAAAAGAGGTGATGCTATAAAAGTTGATGGAAACTGTACTGAGACCTTAACGTCACAGTACTTCATCTTCTCTTTCTTCTGCTGCAGACAAAACATTTACATCTTGCTGCCACTCATAATTATAAGCCTTTACTCCATCAGAAAGCCCCGAACATGATAAAAGTGGTGGATGTCGGGGGAGTGCTGCTGCTGGATTAGCTGTGAAACCCTGTCAAGAGCTCTTGAATATCTTCACACAAAGTCAGTTGATGGAAATGAGCATTAATTCCCTCTTTATGTTGCAGATATTTCAGAAATTGGCTTAAAAATGTAAAGGAAACATAAAATATAAGATATGATATCACTGAGTTGTTGTTTTTTTTAAAGATTATTTTTATTGGCTTTTTGCCTTTATTGACAGGACAGAAGGTGAAATGGGGAGACAGGGAGAGAGTGGGGACTGACATGCAGCAAAGAGCCGCGAGCCAGATTTGAACCCGTGGCCACTGCAGCGAGTCACCGGCACTATCCACCACGCTACAGACGCCCCGAGTTAAAGGGTCTTTTTGATCCAGTTTAGACTTACCACCAAGATCAGATGATTTGAATTGAGTTTTTGGGGTGTCTGGTGGCTTACGGTGCTTTCACACCTGCCCTGTTTGGTTCTGTTCAATCAAACTCAAGTTCGCGTGCCCCTTAAGTGCGGTTCGTCTGGGCAGGTGTGAACACAGCAATCACACTCAGGTGTGCACCAAAACCCATTAGTGGGAGGAGCTGGTGTCCCAAGTGCGGGGACAGTGTCCTTGCTGCAGCAGCTCTGCGGTGTCGTCTCCCCTCTCTCCCCCTTTCACACTTGGACTGTCCTATCTTGAAAACATCCCTCTGACATTAGACACAAAATATGTGAGGGATCTGTTATCATCACACACTTGCCGTTGAGCGCTTATCAAAAGTCGACACCACCAGTTTGGTCCTTTAAAAAAACAACAACTAATTTTTATCTCCCAGTCAAATTCTCCCCATCATAAACTACTATTGATAGGTTTGTGCCCACCTACACATAAATCCTCCCACATCCTGTCCTCAATAATTATCAGTCCTAGCAGAGACATAAACAAACACAGAAAAACTAATTTTACAGTCAGATCACACGGTAGGATGCTGACGATTCAGCCCATTTCCCCAAAGTGAAATTGTCCTGCCGGGTCTGGTCATTTATCCACCCACGGAGAGTGACGAATCTGAACCTGAGTGAAATACAAACAGGAATTACATCATCTGGTTTCTTTTGCTGTGAGGCATAACAGTGTCAATTTGTTGCAGGGTTTCTGGGTATTGAAGTCCACAATGTCCAAACAGTTGCTGACATTTGGAGCCACAAACATGCACAGCTGCCACAGTGCTGCTTTTAATGCCGACTGTAAAACGACAGCTGGTGAGCTCTAAGTAAGCAAAGTTTATAAACTATCAGATGAACCGGAGTTGTAGCGACTGAAGCAATGACCTTTATGTGTTATAATAAGACAGTGACAGTGTGCTCCCCTTGTGTTGCACTCTCACTATGCTATAAGCTGATTATTCAAATGGCAAAGATGATCAATCTACGCGCTCGCCATCTCCATGTCGAAATCCATTTGCCTCCTGCGGCTCGGAGATTTGGAGGCTCGCAGCTTGTTAGTGCAAGCAGGAAGACGAGCTCGGTAAACAGCTCTACCACCAGACTGTGTTGTTCCTTTCAGCAGGATCAGAGGCCTCAAGATGGTAATTTTGGAGTTGTGAAGTCTGCACAACAAGGATTTCACAGGGTTTTAATTGTTAAAGGCCGTCGTTAATCACGCCGATGAGCCATTGGCCAAAGAGAGGGGTTATTCTCATTTATCTGCGCCTCACTTAACCTGTCCAGAGCCGTGTCAGATATGCGGATTAATTGTCTCACAGCAGAAACTGTGTGACAAGGCAGTGTGAGGTGTTTTATGATGAAACACAGGGAGGTTTTATTGGCCTGTACAGCAAGTTAAATTGTTGCTGCAGCAAATTTTAACTGGATGCAGAAAACAAAAATGAATAAGAGGTTAGAAACCGTGCGTCATGCAAATATCTTTGAGTTCAAACATAAGAATAATGCAGAGGAAATATGCAAGATACAAGAGGAATCAGGACATTTATTTTAAAGCCTTGAACTGCCAGACAACGGTTTCTCTCCTGTCTGATTCACATCCTCTTGTTTGCAATCAGGAAGTTCATGGGTTTTGAGAGGTGACATAAAAGAAGGAAGAAAACACCACTAATGATAATAATGAAACTAAATATATGTGATAGAGTTCATACAGAGAATGTGACTCAAAGTGTTTTGCAGAAAGGAGAATTGGTAACCTAAAGAGCACGCTCACAGCAAAACGAAGACCAGTGTGGACCTCTATGTAAATTAAAAGTTGAAAAAAGAGTTGTTTTCAATTTATCGTATTTATAATAAGAAGAAAGAAGAAAATTGTTGAGGAAAAGTAACAAAAAAAATATGCGTAAATAGAATATATACATAGAAATAAAATGCATTTTTTAATTACAGCACTGTTGTGATAAAGCCAAAGATTATTGTTTTGATTCATTATTTGTTTATAAAATGTCAGAAAATACTGGAAAATGCACGTTACAGCTTCTTAAAACAAGTATTTTCTGACCAGCGGTTTTCTATCACGTTAAGTCCTGGTAAAGTAAAATTAGAGATTTCTTTCTGAACACATTGCACATGTTCACCATTTCTGTGTCGCCGGCCCAACATCATGGCTCGATGATCTACCACAAATTACACATTTAAACAGCTCCCAAATACAAAAAAAATGTCTCCTGGGACAGAAGTCTGGGGCTGTTCATAAAACATTCAGGACGCCACAGTTTATTCCACACTGCTGAAGCTGCTCCTCTTTTTGGAACCACCGCAGGGTCGGTAATAATTTTGCTTTCAGCCATGTTTGTTGTTGCCATAGGTAACAGTATGACGTTAACATGTCAACAAGTCAAAATATTGTGAGCATTGTTATTTTCATGTGATACTAAAAATTACGCCGGTATTATCGTGAACAAGATGATATGGCTCACCCCTAGTGTTAATTGTTTAGAAATGCTCATTACCTCTTTGCTAATGTTAGAACAAAGTTTAGCAGCAATCCAAGGAAAAATTTGACGATGATCACACAACTTTTTGTGAATAATGTGTGATGGTGTTCTCTCACTGACAGAAGGGAAAGACACTTCCTGCTTTTTGTTTCTAAGACATTGCTAGGCAAGTTACCCTTCTCAAATCCATCTCTCATCACACACACTCACAGGAATTTTTATCCCTCGAAACTCGTCAGATCAGTTCTGAGCTCCATAAATTAGCTTTTAGTTTTTTTCACACCAAATAAATGGAGTTACAAGAGGTATCGAAATTAGACAAATACGTGTCCTTGGATCATTTTAAGTGGGTGTTAGATGATGTGGTTTTATACAGAGTTCCTGCTTTGGTCAATTCACAGACATGATCATTATTTATTGTTTTTATTTTCTACATTTTACTGTTTTTTATTGCTGTTGTTGTTATATATTCTTCATTCGTGGCAGATTTGTTTATGTATTTGTTTTTTATGTTAAATCTTTTGCCATTTGATAGTCTTTATCACTGTTTATCATTCTTGACAGATGTTGCTGCCAGTTATTTATTTTCATGGATATTTTTCATCATTTTATCGCGGTTGTTATCATATATTATGTATCCGTCTAGCCTGTATGAATATAAATTCAGGGCACTGATGTGAAAGAGTTTAATGCTCAGTCGATTTTCCCTGAATAAACAATGCTTGATGATGAATTTATTTATCAATGGCTGCTAGTTTATTGAAGCTACAACATACTTTCAGTACCAGTCTTCATAGAAACAGACTATTAAATGTCTGAATGACTGAACAGTGAATTGTTGGGCTGTATCACTGCAGGTTAGCACGTGTTTGAAGTTCAACACTTTCTTGTGGTTCCATGTGGCGTGGAATGAATAGAGGAGCATGTAGTGGAGATGAATAGAGGCAAATGCTTTTACAGATTATTGGCTGTGATGCAGCGCAGTGATACGCCTGTGCCAAAACACCAACTACAGGTCAGCTGTTAAAAGTGTCTGCTTGTACATGAGGTTTTTCTGGATGGTTTCAGAGTCAGCTGGGGGCTCAATGCTGGGGAATGATTGCTGTAGTGATGACCCGTGTGGTCTTAGATGCTTCAGATAACTGGTTCAAGGGCAGAAAAATCACATGGGGGGGGTTTGCGTAGATGTAACAGGGTCAATTATACAGCAGTAATATGTGTAACAAACGTACATTTGTAATATTAAATATATATAATATAAAGGGGTGTCTACCGCCTTATCTTTCTCCTTTTACCATTGTACACTATGGGAGAGGTTAGCATCATTGCTCTCGTAGTAATTTCTGTGTTTTACATGTCACCTAATTTGTGTAGGGGCTCAAGTTTATGTGTCGTAATTGACCGGAGATTTTGTTTTTACCTCTTGCCGTCAGGTATTTTTTCTGTGTTTTATTGTACTGAATTGAATGTAACATGGCCGCCCTTTTGCTGCTGCACTCCATGGGAGAGGGGCTCCAGTTCATATGGTCGTAACTGACGGAGGATTTTGTTTTTACCTCTTGCTGGCAGGAATTAACGGAGATGGAAGAAGCTGTAAGTTTGGGGGCATTCAACTGTTGTTCAGTTTACCCAAATAAGTCCAAAACCCAGCTTTTCTTCCCCACTTAATAATAAAAATAATACATTTTATTTGTAACGCACTTTATATTTAACGAAAAATCTCAAAGTGCTGCAACAGCAAGAACAGCACTTAACTTTCTTTTGTAATTATTCTTCAGCTGCACATTTGACTTCCTCGGTGTGACTTATTATGAGCTCTGACTGTTGCTTTCTAAGTGACAGATTATAAGATCAGAGTGAGATATTTATGATGTGAGGCGTCGGTGCTTCTGAGGTCACTATGGGAGAGGCTGAAGATGTTTAAAGGGTGTTTATGTTTGTCTCTGTCAGTGTCACGCCACATTTTCCTTGGAGCTGACACTGGAGCAGGAATGCTGGAGAACCAGTAGCACCAGTGAGCTTTATGCACTGGGAAATGCACTTAAATTAGATTTATAGCTGCACAGAAGTTGCATCTATAAGGGAGTTCCCCACAGTTCTGACATTGTCAGCTGCATTAGAAGCTAATTTGTGGTTTCTATTTATATAAGTTTAAACTCCTCTTGTGTTGTGGTTCACTTTTAAGACACTGCTATTTAAATATTTTCTTTGTCCTCTGCTGTATGTCTAGACACTAAAAGTGCAGTATGATTTAAAGCCATAGTTTCCAATATATGGTCATGTTTATTAGCATGAAGCTAAGCTTGGGTGTTACAGTTAGGGAGGTGGAGGATGTGATATTTGCATTCGGGCAACACGTCAAGATGTCAGTCAACAGTTCAGCAATCTCTATAATCCTGTTAGAAGATAATTAACTTTAAAGTAGTTTTAAAAACCCAACATGAACACATCCTTTGCTACAACCTTTTATGTCAGATAAACTCTTGCAACAAGTGATCGGGTTAAAAGTAATGTTGTAATCACTTGGTGTTTGTCTTTAAGAGGAGAAAAAAAAGAAACTTATAAACCTTCGGGAGGAGGGTGTTATATCACACACCAAAGGCCATGTGTTTGATGAGGAAACAGTTGCATCATCTAGCCACTAAATTGATCATGAGATGCATCATCAAGACGTGTCAGGGGACAAACTTCTCCATGCTGTGCTAGCAGTGTAGCATCCAAATCCAGCCTTCACTGTGCTCCACTATTATGTAACTCCACAGCCAGTCTGTAAACCGCTGCTGTAGTGAAACCATCTCTGCATGTTTGTACCTCAGATTTCCCTGTTTGTAATCTGCTCTGTTGGCAAATGTCTCACCTTGGTGCAATGTTGGCTTTCCGGCTTGTGTGTCATTGTGCTTTGGCTGTGCAGACTTTTGCAGAAAGCTTGAGTCCACCAGACAAACACACTAGGAGAATTTGTTTCTCACATATTTTAAAGGAACCGGTACTGCACAGGTTTGGAAATATGCTCTTAAAGCTATGTAATCAGTTGGACATGTTAATTAAACCCACTTGTGCAGCATGAGGTCACTACTAAGGACAAACTTTTCCCTGAAATCGTTGGATTGTAAGCAAGAAGATTGGTAATTACATTAAATGCAAACCCTATCTGTATGCTTGGGTTACAGTTCATCAGCAGTCCATTCACCAGAGGAAAATGTTGGCATTGTACGTTCCTGCAAGCCATGATATTACATTTGCTCATGTCATTTCAGCGTTTCTAAAGTGACAGTATTTGAGCTGACTTTGCCATCAGGAAGTGGAGTGCACGGTAGATGGTGTGTCTCCTGGGCAAGATGCCTGCCAAGCTGCAGACCACTGTTCAGGACCAACAAAAAAAAAAAAAACCAATCATGCGAGTCATTGCTGTGTTTCCAGCCGCTTTTTAGCCACCAAACACGGGTGGGGGTTTTTAGCGGCCTGTTGCTGTGTTTCCAGCAGGGGCAATGGCACAGAAAGCAGGTGTCTTTTCAGAGACATTGCCGCCTTTCCAGCAGGGATTGTGTCCTCAAAGCTGGGTATTTTAAGCCAAAATATAATCTTTTTCTAACCATAACCAAGCGGTTTTTATGCCTAAACATAACCTCACATTAACCACAGCATTGTTGAAATGTTAAGTTTAAACATCAGTGGTTTCCAAACTTTTTGTGTCCAAGGCACACCAAAGGGCAAGTTGAAATCTCAAGGCACACCTGTATTTATATCTGTGCACAATAGCTTCTATTTGACATCACTCTTATCACGACATAAGACAATAAAAACTGACACGGTGGAAGGTCATCTTCGCCTGTGTTTGGTGTCATTTCCTCCGTACAATAAAGCGATCCATTGTACTTCTCATAGCTCTCTCTTTTAAAATGCTATTATCCTTCACACTGGCTGTCAATCAGGGCTCTGGATGTGTCACACATTTATATTTCCCACACGCAAACAGCGACATAATATTTTTTAGGTAGAGTTTGCGCACAACATACTGACATACAACACTGCACTACATGATAATGTACAAATGTTACGTTTCTGCAGTTATATAATATATATAATGCTAACTTTTTTTTTTGGCGGCTGGGTTGGTCTCAATAGTGTTAGCCTATGGGCAAAAGTGGAAGAAAATATGTCTTTATTCATATTAATTGAGTATTCTTAAGAAAAGTCTTGGCAGAAATACCAATTCAAATGAGTTGCAATGAAGTTACTGTCAAAACTTTCTACGTTATATTACATTAAATTACATAGAATCAAAAGCAGGAACAAGAACTAAAGCTGAAGTGATTAGGAAGTTAATTAATTTGTCGATGGACGGAAAATTATTTTGTTTGTTTTTTATAGACCAGATATTAACGGATTTAATTGAGGAATTAATCATTAGATTCACTGATAATGAAAATAATTGGTCAGTGACATAAAAGCTGCTCACCATTAAAAACTCAGAGACCACTGCAGTGAAGTGTCGACTACATTGTGTTTCCTAGTTCATTGGGCCAGTGCCATTCAGTGACTCTTGACAAATGACCTAATTAGTCGAAACAATCCACTTAAATAATAAGTGGATTTAATTAAGGGATCTTCCTTGGACAGTCTGTCTTCTCTGCCGGAGGTTTCACAGGGTAAACATGTTGCTTTAACTGCTCAGTTGAAGTTCCCAATGTGAAAATACATAGAAACATATAACACTAACGACACTAAAGATGATACAGGAAGCAATCAGGAAATCCAAATAAAGTCAGCACAGGTTAGAAGCAGTAAAAATGGAATGAATTATGTCCAAACATCAGGCAAACCTGTTTTGCAGTGCAGAACTTACAACCTTTAAATACACACTGTAAGTAAACTCCATTTACAACATAAAGCTTATGAGAGTCCACATTCAAACCCACAGACCGAATCAATATTATTTAAATTGTAAATATGTTGTGATATAATATTGTGATAAAATATATTCCCTTTTTTTTCAAGGGAAACTTGGTCAACATCTGTTTCATCAAGTTTTCAGTCTGTTCATCTCACTTCCGTAATTTTTTGGCTGCAGCAAAATGTATCTTGTGGACTGAAAAAGCAATTTATTATATTATTCTAGTAGGAAGTTTAATTTGTATTTGTAAAAGAAATAATACTATGTCAGCCCTGTGATCGTCTGGCGACCTGTCCAGGGTTTAACACGCCTCTCGCCCAGTGTCGGCTGGGATAGGCTCCAGCCCCCCGCTGCTATTATTCATGTGTTTAAAGTTTAATTTGATGTAAAATGTATAATAGTGGAACACAATCAACTGCATTCAACGTCAATTTGATCAGGACTGCTACTAATGATTATCGTCACTATTGATATTTTTTTTGATTATTCAAGTAAATCTTCAGTCTTAAAAATAGCAAAACAAGCTCCCATGAATTAATATGACATCTTCAAAATTAAGGTTTTCTCCATGTGACAGTATAGAACCCAGAGATACTAAATTAATTATAATATAAAATAGAGAAAAGCAGCAAATACTTACATTTAAAGGCACACTATTCAGGTTTTTCCTTAAAAAGAAATGTATAGACTCATACAAAAGTAATCTCTGTCATCACTGTAGGAGTGTGGGGGTGTATTCATCTGCAGAGACTCTGCCCTTTGTCCGTATTTTCTTATTTTCATCATATTTAACAGTGTTTTGGACATACTTAGGCACAGTGCTCAGGTTAGGTCAAGGTAGTAACCAGGAAGCTACGAAAATGGCGGACACAGTGCTGAAAAAAAAAGCAAATATAGCGAGGAGAAATGCTGAGTGGACAAAGCTGGGGTTGGCTTTCACTTTCATTGGTGATAAACAGTAACTGTTCCTGCGTAGTGTACCCTCAAGAAGCTGTGACTGAAGAATAAAATTGCTAATACAGTCTCTGAGCAATTGTTTGAGCTTATTTTAAACATTTTTTCCACATCAAAGTATAGATTAATATCTGAAAATTGTTCTTATTATAATCTTGATATTGATTTAGAGCACACTGCCCACAGATCTATTAATAAGGTCTCTATTCTCTGCCACACCTCGTTAGCATTTGTGTGTTCAGTAGTCCAAGGCAGCATCACCAGTCCTCAGCATCAACCCTTCTAAGCCGATTATGTTACTTAGTAGAAGATGACACCGTAGTCTGGTGTTTTCCACTACATGCTGCCAAGGGCCACACACCCTGTCCGTGTTTGATTTTCATCTCATGTGAAATTTGCAAAGTGAAGCTCCAGCTCAACGTTTATTATTAACTTTTTTTTACTCTGCTCAGAGTAAGAAAAAGAAAAAACGAGTTACTGAGCCGTGCAACAAAGGGAGGTGTTGGAGGAGCTCTGCAGGTTCTGGCAGATTTCTCCCCACAGTTGCAGTTTGAGTGCTGGAAATCTCCTGAGCCAGGTATAAAAAACTGTTTCCCCTCCCCGAGCTTATGCGCCGAGTCTTCGAGGCATGCCAGCCGGCGAGGAAAGATGCAGATGGAGCAGCCCGAAAGAGAGGATTAACCTGAGCATACGGGCCAGAAGGAAGTATGGCAGGCACAGTGTCCCTCCACCCTCCTCCCCTCCTGCCCTCAACCACTAAATATGGGAAGCTCCTGACTAAGGACAGTTTACTGATGGAGATCTAACTGGGTAAAGTTTTGTTTTTGCATTAAAACTCCCTGAAAAGCATTCAGTTAATAATAGATGTTACTGAAGCTGCTGCAACGTTTATTATGGATTAACCTGACCATTAGTTCCCTTATTAATCAATTAGCTGGTACGTCTACAAAATGTCAAGTGTTTTTATTCATCGAACTAACAGTTAAAAGCACAAAGTATCCATTTATACTGACATAAAACAGAAAATATCAGCAAATGCTCACACTAGAGACGCTGAAACAAGCAACTGTTTTGGCATTTTTGCATGAAAAATAACCAGTAATTAATCATAATTTACCGTTGAACGACTATTCGATTAACGCATCCTTCCAGCTGCACACAACCTTGACGTCGTCTGAATGCGGCTACATTCACACTGCAGCTAAAAAGTCTTAACGTTCTGTTCTTTTTCCCTATTTATAATCAGCAAAAAGCAGCATAAAGCGAAAAAACGAGGGCACATTTGCAACATTTATAGTAATGATAACAGTGGCGGATTTACCACTCAAAATTCATGGGAATTTTTGCAACAATGGGTCCTCAATTTCATGCTTAAATAAACAAAATCAGGCTTCATGTATCTAGCCAAAAAATATAAATGTACAGAATTTTTTCCAGCTGAAATGAGCAGATGTTATCATCTGTAGCTACCTGGCGTTGCATCTCCAGTTTAGAATTGAGAATCCCATAAGAGAGAAAAGGACGAACCGGTCGTCTCAGGCAAAGAGTTGCTAACAAGTGTAAAGTTCCCCAATCCAAATAAAGAACAGGACAGAGCCGCTAATGGTATCTCTGCTCCACACATATTATCAGGGTTCCCACAGCTCAGGGGCGTTAGTGAGGTTGTACTGGGGCCCATGGGGTGGAGGGGCCAATAAAGACAGTGGGCCCTCAAACAGTGCGTTTGGTGGAGAATGGGCCCTTATGAGTGATTCATAATAATAGCATGCACCAGGGCCCATCGCAACTTACGCCACTGCTACAGCTCAAGGCAAGGTAGATTTAAGACTTAACAAGACTTTTTTGACGTCACTTGAAATTAAATCAAGACCGATTTTACAAAATCCAAAATTTAAAATAAAAGAACCAACATTAATTATTGAGGGTTAGGGAAAATTTTGCACAAATGTTTATTGTAACATAAAATATAGCTTTTTTTGTCTTGTGGCAGAGACATGAGCGTAGCAAAACTAAGGAAACACTTGGCTTTTGTTGATGGGTTTTTTATTTCTCACTCTGCATGTGGGACTGCACTGCCTTGATTCCCATCGTGCTGAGTCTGAAAATCTTTTTATACCCCGAGCCTTATGAGCATTGCCTTGCACTGGTTTCAGCCATGTTGCGAAATCTTGGTTGAATTGCCGATTTTTTGTTGGATTCACACTTCCCCATGTCTTCCAGGGTACAGTGATAGCAAGCAGACGGTTTATTCTCTGCTGAGAATCCCAGCTGGAAATTGAATATGAGTGTCTAGGTTCAGCTATCATGGCCTGCATGACCTTCATGCAAGAGGCATTTATTAAGTTGTTAAAAAAATAGATGTTACCAATTACTTTGAGAATTTATGATGTCATGTCAGAGAAAAGACTCATAAAATCACACTTCTTAGCATTTTTAAGACTTTTGAACAATATATTTAGGACATTTTAATACCAATTAAGGCCTTATTCTTATATTAATGAATTCAGTGCCTTTTAAGACTTTTTAAGAATCCGTGGCAATAATACTAGATCTCTACTGTAAGCTAGTTAGCCTGGCATGCTAGCTTTAGAGCAGTCGAACCCATGGAAAATAATTGATTCCTTGAGTATCAGTCTTGTTACAGCTCCTCTCACACTGTCCCATTACAGTTCCTGATTGTACAATAACTAGTGAATGGTCAACTGGACGCGGCTCCGTTAGCATGAGGGGCATCACGTAAAACACCATCCCCAGCTTGACTTCATTTCAGTCAACATCTTCTCCCAAAACATGCTGAAAACAAGAAGTGCAGCTACAAAATCAGATCCGACATCTGTTGTCATTGTCATCCTGAGCACGCCGCATCTCTTCACCATCGCCGTCAGTTCATATTTTTATCAGATAACATGGGTTACATCCTACAGCAGATAGGAGCACCATCCTGAAATCAGATAGCAGTGTGAGCGGCACTTGGAGAGCAGAGGCCTGCAGTGTGAACGTGGTCCTGGAGCGGGACGATGCAGCCTGAATACTGAGGAGGAAGAGGAGGAGGAGGCTGAGTGTTTTATTCAGCACCTTGGCTTCGTCCCACCCATCAGGCTGATGGAAGCCCCTCTAATGGATTGATCACACTTTTCTTTTCTCGCCATTAACAGACGCACTTCCTTTTGGGGGTTTTTCTCCTTCTTCTTCTTCTTCTTCCAGCTGGAAGTTTGCCAAGACTCTGATGGTTTACATGTGACTGACGTAACCGTGGCAGCCAATTTGTTACTACCCCCCCGCCACTCTCTCTTTTAATATCATAATTAAACCAAGCGTATTCAAGGTCAGCAAGGTTTTATTAAACTGTATGGTAGCTACACTAGCAGAGGGCCTCCAGTTGGTCCATGACTTTAGTCCAGAGTGAAATGTCTCAGTAAGTAGCCGATATGAGGCATTGAAATGTGCTCAGGTTATTTCTGATCCAGACGTTCAGGAGGTTTTTACCATGAGCAGAATTATCAGTAAAGGTCTGCTCGTCTCGTGATTTAAACCATAAAAGCACTAAATAAAGAAGGTTCACGGTACAAAAAAGTGTCTTTATGACACTATTTGGCGTGTAGGAGATGGCCTGCTAGTCTAGCACCTGCTAATCTTGGCTCCCCTCTTTTCTCTGCTAACTTAAAATCTAGATGTTTTTACCAAGAGCCAAATTATCTGCAGAGGTCTCTTCCTCTTTAAAACAAATAGAAACGGTGATTTAAACTAGTATAGATGCTAAATAAAGCGGTGTCACATTAAAAAAAATCTCTTTTTCTTACACTTGTAAGGGGACAGCTAACTACGGTGGCTGACAGGAAAACTCAAATGGCCCTATCTAGAGCCAGTATTTAGATTGTTTGCTCCACGCTCCTGTAGAAACATGGTGCTGCAACATGGCGGACTCCATGGACAATGAATCTGCTCCGTAACGAAAACACAGTGATTCATATTTTCAGGAAATTATATCCTAAAGGAAACACTTGCTTTATTCCATTTCTGCCGATATATCCCCCTAAATCCTACACAGTGGACCTTTAAATGTCCAAACTTATGCAGAACACAGTGTAGGATTGTAAATATCAGACGTTTAATCCTTTAAAAATATTCCCCTTAAATTGAATTTAAATATAGCTTTTTGGTTTTGGGCATTTAAGTTGGAGTTGAACCCTCACCTATCACAGGCAGGCATCTGTTGAGACAGATGGTAAAAGTCAGACCTCAGCAGGTTTGTTAATAGCTTCAAGTTAATCTTTATTTCACAAGGGCCAAAATGCCCCCACCCGTCCTCTGCTTTTTTTGTGAAATTTGGTGAAATCTGATGCAGTTTGTCTGCGAGACAGTCACAGAACTCGCTGCTGAAGCATGTTTGCCTCTCGGGGTTGGATTTGTGTTTTGTGTGTTTGGCTGAAGGAGCGGATTTCTCTGTGCGAGGTATTGTTCCCTTCAGTCCCGTGTGGTCAAGAGGATTCAGGGATTTTGAGATTTGCTTTGTAGAATTCATTTCTTGGGAACAAGCATTTTAAAACAAATGCAATTGCAGCAGCTTAAGGAAAACGAGCTCAGTAACCACACTCCCCGTTTGCTCATGTTTTATTAAGCAGCAAAAGAAAGGAAAAAAAAAACCTGTGGGAGTACTTCCAGCCTGCGTCTGACTCTCTCTGCTCTTACATTTTGGAAACAATCCTTGCAGGATCCTGTTGGGCCGTCTAATAGGATTGTTGGGAGTCTGGAGGGGGTTAGTGCAGCCCCCAAATGCTGTCTGGCTGCTGTCTGCATTCAAAAAACATGATCCCGTTTTTTTTTTACTGATCTTGAAGGATTTTGCTGTTAGATTCTTAACGGACTATGTGTCAAGCATCCTCATGCCTCCTTATGTGTTTTTATAGCCCAGTGATCTACAGTACAGTGAAGCTTGCTGCAGCAGCTCGGGTAGGGAGACAAAAACGCTGCCAAAGTAAAAATAGACTGTGGGAAACAGATAAGGGCAGCGAGAGACGGAGCCGTCCCTTTTTGCCAGTGGTTAAGTTGATGGCTGAGCCACAGTGAGGCTCAGATATGACACCCAGCGCTTGTCACATGGAGTAACCCCCTCCTTCTCCTCCCTGGACTATAAACACTGTGGAGAGGACTTGTTGTTGACTCCACGGGGACCGACCTAGTTCCCTCTCGCAGCTAAAGGTCACATGTCTTTTGGCTCTGGACTGTCCGTGTGTGCAGACTTCACTTCAAACACAAACAATGAGCTGAGAGGATGTAACAGTGAGACATCAACACCTACAGTGACCAGACGAGGGGAGCAGAGAAAATAATAACAATCCTCTTTTTTTTTTTACTTGTTCTTGAATGAGTTCCAAGCCAAACCTATTATCTCAAATAAAACTTTTACAGTTTTGACAAATGCTTCCAACAAATCGTCCCCTGAGCCTCAGTGGTGGTGGTAGTAGTGGTGGTGGCTGTGGTCAGCGAAGGGGAAGGAGGCAGCTGGTGCTCCTATTAGGCGGTATTAGCTCAGCGCCCTCAACCGCAGCCACAAACTTATCTGCCGCACTCATTTGCAATGGAAAAAGCAAAGCCGATTGGGGCCTGTCTGCAGGCCGAGGATGACGGGGCCGGAGGAGAGAAGCCTGGCAGGCTCTGTCGTCACCCACTGTGACGGCTTTACTGCTCTGTTTACGTTAATATACAGTAACGTCATGTGTGGACTCAGCAGCAGGCGCGCAGCAGGATATTTATAGAGACAGATTTTAGTTAACCTCCTGCATTCATCACGACAATGTGATTGATTTTGTGTTTTGTATCAACTTATTAATCTGTTATTTATAGTTTCACCTGTCTGATTGTACTTTTATCTTATATTTAAAGTACTTTTGTCAACATTTGGTTCATGATAAATTGACCGTTAATTCTTCAGGTTTCGACTAGCAAAGGCTGAGTCCATGATCTTTCTTTTTTCACTAGAATGAAATGTGGTACTTTCATAGAGTGCTCCATTTTCATAGAAATCCAGGGATTTTCATAGTATTTCAACAAGTTGTTTTTAGAGACATTTTTTCAAGTCCAAACCGAGGAAATCTTTCAAATTTTAAATGAGCCACACAGTCCTGTTTGTCTTTGTTAACAGCAGAATATTTACATTATGTTTTGTGTTGGCAGCTTACTGGGGAGAGGGGAGAGGGGTGGTGGAGCGGTTACCTCTGCCGATTATGTCAGGTGTGGGCCTTCAGGACTAGAGCCAGATGTAACAGGCAGCACTGCATTTTTTCTTGGCAAACAAAAACAATAGTTTTCTTAATTTTAATTTATGTTTTAAGGTTGCCATGTCGCTTGAAGGGAGTTCAGGGCACAATTTCACACATTCACTCTACAAGCATTCAGTGAAGAAGAATATCAGAGTCAGAGCCAATTAGAGGCAGACTTATGGAGCTACATTTGGGTCAAAAGTTTTGTACTTGAAAAAATTTAATTTGAAACTGAAAATTCATGTGTTGATCTTGAATTTTGAAAAATACAACAATGTATTCAAAATAAAAATAAGTGTAGGAACTACGCTACTACGCTGCGTTCACAGTGCTATGTGGAAATCAGACATATCAACAGTTAAAATGTGGCTGTTGAACAGCAAAATCTGGCATAATTTATCGCTCTTATACCGCAATTGGTGTTGAGTGCTGTCTAAAACAGATTTCTAAATGGAAGTTTGTCACTGGCATCAATTTTTACACTGCCAGTCACATGAATATGCTGTATATAAGTGTTGAGTCAGAATTTTTTTAGTTCCTACGTTCCCTGAAGGCACTGTCACTCATGATTCCACACCCCTCTCAGTTGATGCAACGCCCCCCCACGCTACATCAGGGTCAAAAGTCTGAAACTCAAAAAACAGATTTGAAACTGAAAAAAAAAAAGATCTGAAAGTGAAAAAAAGATTTGAAAGTGAAAAACTAAGATTTGAAACTGTAAAAAATAAGATCTGAATCTGAAAAGATAAAACATGCAACTGAAAAAAATAAGATCTCAAATGTTAAAATAAAAGTGAAAATAAATTATTAATTCAAAAGAATTACCAAAGTGAATCAAAATTATATTTAACCTGAAAAAACGTTTCATACACTTATTTTTGTTTTGAATACATTGTTGTATTTTTCAAAATTCAAGATCAACACATGAATTTTCAGTTTCAAATTTTATTTTTTCAAGTACAAAACTTTTGACCCTAAAGTAGCTCCATACAGACTAGGACGGGTCTGGGAAGAAAACATACATACAGAGACACACCTGCTAAGTCAGGTGCACTGTTGCAACCAATAAAAATATTTACTCATACATGACAGATTTTCGCTTGCATGTGCAACCAAAAATAGTTGCACTTGGCCCTGAGAGAAGACAATAAGCAAACAAGGATGTACACAAGTCAGGTTTATACATATATATATATTTATTTTATATATTTTATTTAAAAATAAATTAATACATTTTGATGTTTTTTTTTATTTATTAAAAGATAAATAATACATGATTTTATTATTATTATTATTTTTATTTTTATTTATTTTATTTATTTATTTTTTTTTTAACCTAACCATTAGCTCCCTTAGTGGGAACATTTTTCTTCTCATTATTAATACTAATTTTTCATCATTTTCTTTTCTTTTTTTCACCTTTTTACATTTAGAGGTGGAGCTCAGTGTCTGCAGGTGGTGACACACACCATATACAACACAACCAATACACACAACGCAGGAACAAACATTGGATTCGTACAATAGAAATTTAATTTTGGCATAACAATATTCCAAACTAGCTCAACCGCAACAAGTACAAGTTTTCCCCTGCACGCAGGAAAAGTGTAATTTTTGAGTTTGCCTGGCTGGAGTTGACGAGATTTTGGTGTGCAGGATGACTTTTCTGCAAAATGCGATTACCCATAACACCTTTCTCTGTGTAGATCTGCAGAGACATGCATTTTAATTCCAGCCTCATTTGGAAGGAAATGCATTAAACGTGTTTGGTAGGCCTCAAGGACACACACACACACACACACACACACACACACACACACACACACACACACACACACACACACACACACACACACACACACACACACACACACACACACACACACACACACACACACACACACACAGCATTTTGGTGAGAAACACTGAATGTAAACAGAACAATATTTGTCTAGAAGAAAACGCCACAGGGGACCTTTAACATAACTTGTTCCTCCCTCCATGCGTTTGAGCTAACAGGTTTTTCAACATGTACTTTAGGTTTTGCAGAATCATTAAAACATCAGTACTGTACTCAGTGTATGTGTGTGTGTGTGTGTGTGTGTGTGTGTGTGTGTGTGTGTGTGTGTGTGTGTGTGTGTGTGTGTGTGCTTACAGTTTTTATTGACATTTCATTCAGAAAGCTCAGACTCTCGTCATTGTTCAGGCATTAAAGTCTCCTCTCCTATCAGCTGTTAGACGCTGCTTTGTCGTTGTGCAAATACACTGAATATCTGTAATGCTGCTTGTCAACAATGAAGCTTGACGTCTTTAGTTTGTAGCAGGGAAACATGTGATTTTCTAGATTTTGTCTAATCTCATTGATTTTGGCAAGTATAGTTTCAAAACCAAAATTCCCACCTGCATTTTGAGGGTTTCTTAACATGTCAGCAGCTTTTTAAATGATTTTCGAGTAAATATTTTGCAGAAAGTCAAGCACTGGTGAGAAATCTTGAAGTTTGAGTTTATTTCTTCTGTATGATGTAACAATGAGCAACAAGGAAATGAGAGTCCAACTTGAGTTCTCAGGAAACAACATCTCTTTCATCATCATTAAAGTTAATGTGTTGATGATAGGCTTGCTCAGACATCTCCGCCTCTCTGAGCCTCATTTTATTTCTTACCTCCAGCCAAACTTGTGGGAACCTCAACAAGGTGGAAGAACAAGTATGCACAGCAGTTGCTGGGAGAAAAGCACCCCAGGGCGTCAGTTGCTGACATTCTTGTACTCAGTGGTGTGGTGCAGCTCTGTATCGTCTACTTACATGCTGTTCTCTCTCTGTCTCTCTTTCTCGTTTCAGTCATTTCAAGGCAGTCAAGGAAGAGCCTACCTGTTTAATTCAGTGTAAGTATGAGACCCACACCTAGAGGTTATTTCTCCAGGATGGAAAACTCTGCTTTGTTGCTCTTTCTGTGCATTTATTCAGGTTCAGCCATTGTTATTTACAAGTGATCTGGGGCTTGTAAATAAAAGTTACGTGGACTCACAAGCAGCTAATTTGTTGGACGGAGTCATAAACCGTGTTCACACTGGGTGTGCTTGTTTGAGTTTAAACCAGAGATCAGAAGTCCCCCCCTTTACCTTCACCTACTGCTTTGCTTTCACCCTTGTTCGCTGTTGTTCTCTGTGCAGCTGTTTACTGTTGCTGACACAGTGACTGCACACGCATGTCAAAATTCTGTTTTGATGCACATGCACAAAATTTTAACAATGTACAGGCGGGTGGAGCCGCAGGTATCTTTACTAGCCACACAAAAATGAAAACAAGAGATACACTTGTAAAATTCACATCTACCACTACAGATTTTAATCCCAGTAATCATGTTTAATTATCTGTTTCAAGAAATTACACTACATTGGATTAACGCTGCAGATTCTTTGTCCAAAATCCCCATATATACACCCAAATGGGGAGTAGTTTGAGGTTTGGTGTCTTGCTCAAAGATACTTCATTAATAGGTTACTCCAAATTTGGAGAAAAAGGATTAATATGAGTAAAAAAGTAAATGAAATAGAATATAAAGTAAATACACCACCCCTCCTCTAATTAGAGTTGTTCCGATATAAACACCAGTGTGGGCAATGCCTTTGACACTGCCTAAAATACTGGATTAGATATCAGGGAGTAGCCAAGTCTATGCACCAATCAGATGCCATGTAATTTACTGATAAATTCTAAACCCTCTAAGGTCGTCGATGTCGTACACAAAATACCCTATTAACCAATTTTAGAGTATCTCTGAAAGGCTGTAGTCCTCTTTAAATGGCCTCCGCCTTATCACTGTTGTAGCTTAGTGCTCCGGTGTGATCAGATGCCTTTCAGACATTTTGTAATCTAGCATGAATCACCTGCGTTTCAAAAAAACAAAACAAATAAATGCCACAATGAATTTCTTTTATGACTATTTATCTATATATACATGTTAAAAGGAGTTGTTTTCCGTAGCCATTAAGGCTAATTTAAACTCCCTTTACATAAGAAAATAGATATGTCCGTTTCAAACATTGGAAACATGGCTGCCCTCGTACTGACGTGTGTCCTTTACATTAGCATAGATACAGCCAATAGATGGCACTAGAGGGCAGAGTCAACAGTTACACACAACACACAAGGCAACGGTGGAGGACGTTGTAATATTGTACCTTTAAATGGAGGCGGCATTGAAAACAGTGGTGGTCTGTGCAGCCAGTATATATATCTTGACACGTGGAACAAAAATTCTGTGCACTATTTTCACTATATTTTCTTGTAGCCTATATTAACAATTTGTCATTATTTAAATTTCTTCGTTGTTTCCTACGGTCACATCTCACTTGAACTATGCTCACTGCCTCCACAATCTTCAGTGGCACTGCCCCATTTCGCTCTCAGAGAACGTGCACAAATACAGACAAAATAGCGCAGAGTACGAACTTAAGTCCCTGTACATCTCCATCTCTAGCATTTAGAACAAATAAGCCCTTAGCGGAAGCCTGTTGACAAATCAGAGGCTGTGTTGCTGTGTGCGAAACAGCACCGATCCCAGAGGTTATGCACGGTGGAATAATTTGCCATTCACCCATCAGCAAACGAAATAATGAGTGGAATACCATGAGCGTAATAAATAATGTATAGATTATTCTTTGCAGGCTTGGATAGTATTATTAGACATGCACCCAGGGTGTACTGAGCAATCCATGGATGTAATATATAATATATTTGACTTCATGATATGGCAATGGATTTGTAGTCTACAATATCTCGACTTCTTATACTCTCGGAAAAAATATTGCATCCAACTGAGCTGCCTCTTTGTCCAAACACCCATGAGACATTGTGTTAGTGCACCGCTGCAGCCACAATATGCATAGTTTCAAAATTGGACCACCTCTTTTAAGTGGAGTTGGGTAGGATATCTTGGTTACCTTGAAACACTTTTAATTAAGTACTTAATTGCCAGTGTGAAAGCAGAGGGGGCAGCAAAGATTTGTAGCAACACAAGGAATCAAAACCAGTTTGATTCCAGTCTCTGCCAACTGTGCCCAGTAAGCACCGATGTGGTGATTTGCAGGTCAAAAGAGGCCGAGACATTTATGTTAAAACTGGGCTGAATCTGTGTTAAATATAAATGTTTCAACAGCATGAAAATGACTATATTTTAAAGTGACTCAGATCCTTGAAATGCTGTTGAAATGATGGTTACATGGAACCTAGACATCCAAAAAAACATTTATGTCAGTCGATGCTACAGCAGCTGCTGGTTAACATCCATCTCTTTAAACCCATGAGCCACTTTTAGTGGTTTATTTCTCGCTTGGTCGGTTCTCGGGCATTGGCTCTCACTCTTCATGAACCACACAGAAGTTTCTCACCCCCCTCGGAGGTCTGAAACGTTTTCAGGTGTCACGCTGCAACTGCTTTGTGCCACCCGACTCTGAATTACATTGTTCCTACCTGCCAGAATGAACTGAGTGAAAGAAGCACTCTACAGGCGCTGGAGTCCAAATAAATCATTCCAATCATGCCCGATGTGAAATCCACTGAACAATGTTTTTGGTGCTTTCCTGGTAAAAAGACACGTAGCCTAAGAACAGATACATTTGGTGGAAGAGTTTTGCAGATGTCTTCATGTAGCTCAGTTACATATAATGATTTATTTGTCAGTGGCATTTCCTTTAATTCTGCTTTAATCAGCAGCACAGTGTTTACTAGGAGGGAATGGTGTATTGTTCAGTAAGAAAGTACAAATATACAACAAAATCCAGAAAAAAACATTTAATTTCCTTCACCAAATAAGTGTTTATTTATTTAGTTCTGTATTTAAGTACAGTTTTAAAGTATTGGCAATGTCGTATTTCCATTTTGTGAGACTTTCGTACTTTCCTCCTTTACAATTATGTGAAGACATAAAAGATAAGATAAGCTCTGAAAATGTCACTGTTGTCAGATAAAACATTATCTCAAAAATGTCATCTTTTAGGAGGTCTAAGCAATTTTTTTAAGCTTTATGGCAATGTATTTTTGACACCTGGAATTTCTTTAACAGTTTAAAGTGTAAAAAAAAAAATACCCCAAATTGATAAAAAGTCATATATGAAAAACCTAATATCTCATATATGGAGAATAATTGAGATAAAATTGGAAATGTGAATATTTTCATTTATTGTATTTTCAATTTTGTGAGATTTATTTCATTTTTTTTCCCCCAATTTTTGATAATTAACATAAACAAAGTACACTTCGACAGGGACTGTGCCTCACAATGTGTATTTGTACTTTGAATACTTGTGTACTGCTTCTACCTTAAACCACGTTGCACTGCTATGTTTTTACAGTAACCCAGAATAGAAAAACCAAGACAGATAGGGCCATTAGCGTTTTTTCGGTTTCGTGTCAGCCACCATAGAAGCCCCTCCGTGATGAGCAGCATCAGAAAAACACTGGGTCTGTTTATTCTGGAGAGGAAGAGACCCCTGTGGATAATTCAGCTGTCAGTAATAACCTCCCCAATATCTGGATATTAAGTTGTGAAAGAGAAAACTAGCTGGTGCTAGGCTAACAGCCCTTGTCCGACATTATAAACAGCAACAGAGAAACACTCATTTGTAACAAGAAACTGCTTTAATCAGAATTTTTACCGGCTTTAATCACCAGGTCCGTTTGTTTTGGAGTCGAGGAAACCTCTGCGGATAATTTGGCTCCCGCTAAAAACCTCCTGAACAATGAACACTGAAGGAATTCTAACGAGTCCACATAACTTTTATTTCAGCTGGTTGCAATCTGCAGTCCTCGCCACTAGATTCCACTAAATCTCCCTAAATCTTACACACTGACTGGACCTTTAAATGAAAATTTTTTAGCTCCTCTTCTTCTGCTCTGCCTGACCTCCGTGACCTTTTCTCCACTTCCTGTCTTCCCTGCAGGGTGAATGTCGGCTGCGGGCCAGCTGAGGAGCGGGTACTCCTCACAGGTTTACATGCTGTGGCTGATATCTACTGTGAAAACTGTAAAACCACCCTGGGCTGGAAATATGTAAGTCCCCTTAAACTTTCACCCAAGGCCTTTTACTCTCCCCCCTTAATGCTTCTTGATGCACCACTTAACGCCAGCTGCTCTGTTGTTGCACCACGATGTGGTTTCTTGGCTTTGCAAGGGGACAAATGATGCTATTACAGGTCAAAGGAACAAGGTTGCTCTCATTAAAGCATTGCTTCTTAAAGCCATGGTGACAGTTTTTTTTTGCTCAGGGTTGTATTTAGGCTCAGAGATTGAGCACTCTGTGGTCTCCTAGAGCGCGAGATAATTACAGTGCCGAAAGGTTGGCTGCAGACAGCCAGACTGGTACCTCTGAGAGTCTACAGTGATTAAATGTCAGGCCATTTTGAAGAGGCTTGTCCCAGTAATTGTCTGAAAAGACTATAGAAGGGTGTAAAATAACTGAACAAAGTATGAGACAGGGACTCACTTAAAGGCGCTCCTTCAGTGACAAAAACAATTAGAGAGTCTCTGAAAGGCCCCTGCAAGCAAAGCAGAGCAGAGCTGGTTTACAAGGCAAAGCAGAGCGGAGCAAATAATCAAAGACACAGGCCCACGACAACATCCTGATTCTCCTGAAGCCCAGCAGGACCGGGACATATGTCGGAAATCATACAGCACTTCGGGAGATGTGTTGTCAGACAGGAAGTTGAGATATTTGAAAGGAGGTGATTTGGTCACTGGAGGAAAGCTTCATTTGCAGTTCTTAAAAAGCGCTTTTTGTTTCCCTCTGCATCTCTAAACTTCCTGTTTCTCTCAAATAATGAGACCGGATGAATAAATGTATATTTGTCTTTCTGCCTATTTGACTCGAAATCAAATTCACTGCTGGGTTATTGCATACTTTATTACATGATGTGTGCCTCCTCTGCAGTGTTAAAATAAATGCATTTTTGAGTTTTCTCCATAATTTACATAAAAGCATCTAAAACACTGTTTCAAGACCACAGACACATTTCACAACGTTTCTCTATGTGGGAGAAATGACACAGAAATCAGTGAAATTAATAGTTACTCTCGAAACAGCAGTTTGACAAAAATAATCTAAACTTAGGATTCTATTACAGGAGCTTTCAACCACATCTCATTTGCTCAGTTGTCATGGAGATCATTCATTACAAGACTGAAATACACAACAAAATGCTGTATATGGGGCCGAGGGAGATTTCTCTTAGTAGCCCTTTTTACACAGAGATTGCGCTTAAGGGCCGCGATGAAGTCTCCTTTTCCTCTTTAACAGTCATTCAAAGTCCCCGTTATATAGCAGCTGATCTCGTCCTCTGCTCGGAGGGTAAGGAGCTCCTGAATCTCATTGTTTTTTCCAATCTGCAGACATTTTCGGCTGCTTTTTTTCTTTCTTGAGTTAGCTGCTAACTGCTATTTGCTGCCTTTTAAATCTCCCGCGGTGGGTTGCATGCACAGCACGTCGTTGAAACGTCACACTCATCCTGCCCATGGCTGTCCTGTTTATACAGACGCTGTGTCTTCCTCCTGTGGCAGATAATCAGCGAGACCACTCTTTCCCCCCATTTCGCAATCGTACCTTATTTACAAAACAGCCAGACGGCATAATGGCGCGATATTTCCGCCTTTAACAGTGTAAAAGGGGATATTAACAACTGAGGGGTTGAAAGTGCCAGAAAAAGGTTAAGTTAAGGACCTTGAGTTAAGATTTGTGTTGTTTTTCATCAAATTCATCTGAAAATGCTACAATGGGCATAACCCTGTTTGACACATTAAATCGCCTTTGTATAGAATTTTAAGTGATTATAGCCGCTCTCAAATTATTAGATTGTATTTACTGGTATACATGGCTAAACGACTGTATTTTGTAGTCTTAAATTTTTCCCTGAAATCAAAATTGCCAACTGCAAAAAAGAGTCGGATACACTAGTTGGAGATTAAATCCAAAATGTGGCCATGATGATAAAATTGTACTGCCTGCTTATGGAGGTAATAAAATAACAACTCTGCAGGTAGTACGTGTAAATAAACTGTGGTGAACTTCCCTACTTTGAACCAGTGCATTAATGTACTTCCCCATTTTCGTTTTGCCCCGATCCACGCCGCCACCGTGAGCACAAAGAGATTGTGGCTCAAGAGATGGACCCGCCTCTCTCTGTCTCTCAGACCAAACTCAGATCAAAAGTTAGGCAGTAGTGATCAAATATAAACCAAGATTATGTGACTATATTACCTATTTCTGGCCTAAAATATTTTCAGAAATATATTTTAGTGCACTGTTTAGCTGTAATAGCAAGAGTTTATGAACAGGAAGTGAACTGTTTCCTACATAGAGAAAATGGTGGTTGAAAAAAATGGAGCTCAAACTGCAGTTCTGATCAAATATGAACCAAAATTTTGTCACTGATAGACATCATAGACAGCCCAGTTTTATTAAAGGACAATCTTTCCAGTGGTGAAATACTTCTTCAAGTAAATGTACAGTCCACCACTGCTTGTCACTAAAGTTTTTCTCTTTTTTCTGTTTTTATTTTTACCAGGAACACGCGTTTGAGAGCAGTCAAAAGTACAAAGAGGGAAAGTTCATCATCGAGCTGGCTCACATGATCAAGGACAACGGATGGGAGTGATGCTCCTCTTTTCTTTCTCTGACCTTGGAATGCTCTTTATTGAACTGCGTGGAGCGACGACCATCGACCACCCTGCCCCCCCCTCCCGAACCCCCTTTACAAAAAAACAACCTCCACCCCCTCGCCTCCTCCACGTGCACACACACCCACCTGCTCATCGTGAAACTGAACAGAACAAATGACATTTAAAAAAAAAAAAAAAAGACGACGAGGAAGTGGAGCAACTGTTGAAAAATCACGTCACAGGAGTCATTACTTTAAAGATTGTGTGTTCTCCTTCGCAGCGCCGGACCTTTTTGGGTTTGACCCTCCCACCCGCTCACTCTCACCCCCTTCCCCCCCACCGAACCACGCTTACAAGTGATTGTGGTGATAATGGCGACCACTATGCGAACAGAGATAGACTTCACTGAGGGGACATCTTTGTTTTCTTTATTTCGCCCGCCCAGCGAGACGGATGATAATTATTTTAATGTTATTTGCTCTAGTTTTAACTTCTGGGTTTGGTAAGGTTTTGGTTTGATGGCAGATGGATGTTACTGGTTAGCATTTTATTTCCCTGTCAAGTCTGTCATGTTTTGTTTTAGTTGTTTTTTTATTTTTTGGCTCGTTGTATCTCTGCCTTTAGCTGAGCATGCTTTTCTTTGCTAATGTCCAAATGAGCAATCAGGGACAGTTGAGGAGCGGAGGGGAAAGGGAGTTTATTGTAGTTACAAATATGTAGCAGCATCTTGCTTTTTTTTAAAAAAAAATGGCAAAGGATGGGATTGCAGTAGTGTGGGATTTTATTCCTGATATTTTTTTCTGATTTAATCTTTTTTTTTTCTTACGAATTTTCTTAATTTCCCCCCTTTTCTGGTACTTTTCAGCACCCAAAAAACATTGGAAGCAGCACCTATTTGTTGGATATAAATGGATATATATATACATATATATATATAAATATATAAATATATAGATATATAAATATTTGTAGTGTTTGGCTAAGTGCGATTGTGGCTGGTCCCATTTTGCAGCAGTACCACAAGTGAAAAAGACATGAGAAGAAGCAGAAATACTTTCTAGACTGGGGAACCTGACATCAGTGGCCACATGTCATAAAGCATTAGGGCAGACTGTATTATTCCATTGTCTAGTAATGAAACAATAAGAGACACAACTGCATATGAATATATATACACACATACTATGATGACATATCCATAAATACTATGAAAATGTTCGTAGTACGTAGATATTGGAACATGGATTCTGAATATATATTTGCTGTCATGCACATATGTATATATGCATATGACGTGTGTGTATATGCATTGTGTGTGTGTGGTCACGCATTACACAGTGACATACTTGAACGATGCTACTTCGTTTGCACTTTGCAGAGGCCTTTGGTTCATCTCAGTTTAGAGGCAAAAACTTTGTTCGCTCTCGTCTGTTTTTTTTTCTTTTCATTTAATGGCCTTCTCACAGACAGATTGTTGGAGACGGAAAGAAAGTTTGACCTGGGCAGTTTGAGGGGTTTACGCTGTCTCCGTTAAGACTGTAAAGACGCTTCTAGATCATTTGATTTGAATTACATCGACAAATTCTGCTTTTCCTCTCCGCTTGAGAAAAGTGTAGTTTCCGATGATTCTTTGCTGCTATCGTAGAAATCCCGTCGTTTCCTTCCCGCTCTTGTAGGTCTTTTGCACTTTAAATGCTTATCCGTCTCTCCTTCTTAGAGTGTGTGATTCGTCTCTTTGTGATTTGCCTCTAAGCCGTATGAATCTTGTGCCTCTTCAAAACATAATCAGCCTCCCCTCTTATTTTTCTGTTGTGCAGTGCATAACTCCGAAAACCTTTGTGTGAACCGATGTGTCTTCCCCCCCCTTCTGGTTCAAAGTGGCCCTCAAAAAAACGACAACACCAAAATCCTCATAGAGCTCTTCCCTGTTTTGTTTTGTTTTTGGACAACAGAGACTTGGTATACATACACACTTATATTTTCTACGTTAAGATTTAGAGGTGCAAAAACAGATATTAAGTATATTATTTCTCAGAGTGAAGCATAGAGGAGGAGGATCGGAGTATGCAGGATGCCCAGGGCTTGTTGTTTGACTTTTTATTGGAAGGATAAAACAAGATGGCAGCAGGTTGAGGTGGAGGTTGGGCAGGGCGGGATGGGATGGGAGAGATTTAAAAGAAAAAAAAATCAGCAGTGATTGATTACTTTGCCGGCAAGGTCAGTCAGATCACACGACCTTTTATCCTAAAAACGTTGACAATGCAAACCCTTAATAGTTAGCAGTGATACCTACTTGAAAATATAAAGACATAAACAGCTGAGATATTGGCCCGTGTTACAGTTTTTGTACATAAAGTAACATATTTAAGGTTTTATACGTATTTCTACTGGGTTAGTTCTTTTACTTCCCCAACTTGAAGCACTTTTGTTCACTGTACCTCTGGCTGTGTGCGTCTGTATGTGTATGTGTGTGTGTGTGTTTGGGTGTGTGTGTGTGTGTGTGTGTGTGTGTGTGTGTGTGTGTGTGTGTGTGTGCATGCATGTGTATTAGCCCACATGCACGCCTGCACACAAAAGTGAATGTTTAGTTTCTTTTCCTCAGACAGTTTATTTCTCTTTTTGTTTCTCCTCTTTTTTTGGTTTGGAAGTGTTTTTATTTGTCCTGTTGGTTTTTTTTTTCTTTCTTTCGCAGCTGTTTGGTTTCTCTCCCGGTGATCTGTGAGGTCGAGAGCCAGGTTAGTTTGTTTGGAAGTGATTTATCCCTGTTTTTTTTTCTGTTAGCTTGTTTATTTAGCTTGTGTGGTGAGAGCCCGTTAGAGGGCCATGTTTAGGTCTCTGCTGAGCCATGTAGACGTTGAGGGCGAGCTGGAATCTCCCACCATGTCGCAGGGAGAGCCTTTACCAAGACCCTTTCGCCACCACAGTCAGTGTCTCCTGTGTAGAGGGATTTCAGGTGATGAAACAAACCCTCTGGCGGCCATATTGGAGGTCCTTAGCTTTTTTTGCAACACTGGTTGTGAATATCTGATTGTATTTCCTGAGAACTTTTGAACTTCTGTGCTGGTTTTGACCGAAAATCAACTGTTACTTCCCTGAATCTATGTGATTGATTGTTTTGATAATGTTAGCTTCCTGGGCTAAGTCGCTGCATCCCTTGACGTTTGCATTTCTACACTCTTTACAGGTCAAACACGGTCTGTTCTGTTTTAAACACTCCTTCAAATGCAGCAAGTTCAACTGCACATTCATTGTTAAAGAACAGCTCAGCAGCTGAAAGTCTTGTTGTTCACTAACCTGGCTGCAGTGATGTAGAAGTGAACTCCAGGGTGTGTTAGTACCCCATGACATCACTGGTGGGTGTGGTTACAGGTGCAACTGAGCACATTATGGACTACAACCATCAGTGATGCTGGAGAGGAGAAGACAAAACTTCTCAGCCTGGTGTTTCGTTACTCTTTAATGATGCATTCAAGTGATCTTTGTCAGTTCGTAAAGTTGGGAAGTACAACATGAACTCATTGTTATTTGTGTTCCCGTGGTCATCAGTGCTGGTTAACTGGCTACATTTCATGACCTGAGTTTACAACTTGGTATTCACCACTTTGTCAGCCGTTTCCTGGTGATAAACTTGAAAACTACTGAGACTGAAAGTTCATTCTTGCAATTGTTGGAATAATCTAACCACAAGGTCCATGGGGTAGCTGTTATGGAGCATTTGACATGTGTAGATGTTCAAATATAGTTTGTCTGAGCACTTGTCTGGCTTGGTCCCCGATCAGACAGAGCACATTTTAGCAACCTGGGGTGAGTCTTTGTAATTGTTTGCGATAATAGTGAAACGCTTAGCCTGCTGCTTTTGCGTTGCTGAGCGCCTCATAATTTTCTGCTCCAGGCGCTTTGCCTTTTTGGGGACTCACTTTGAATGCCTAGGGTTGAATAACTCAGAGACGGGCCTTCTGTGGTGAAGATGGCAACAAGCGGTAGCGTATGGTTAAGCTAACATTAGCTAACTGTCGTCCTTGCCCTAGGCGAGCTGTGAAAAATACCTGAACAACTCGTAGCCTCAGCTACTTTCTAACATTTTATCAACTGTAATTAGGCCCGACAATTCATTCTAAAACATAGACTCATTCTTAAACCTTGAGTCATCCAGGCAAAGCTCAGAAACCAGCTGGTGGTACTCCCTGTGATTTCTCCCTTGTCTGAGGGTCTCATGTACCAACAGTGTCCAGTCCCTGAGCGCCCTCTGCCTGTCCATTTTTTGTGCGGATTTTAAGATACAGATCTGCGAGTTTACGTCACCGTAGCAGTTAAGCTAAGGACAGATGATTCAGTAGCAGCAATATTAAAAAAAGAGGCAACACACTGCAAAAAGTGTCCTGTCTGATTAGGGCAGTCCAGTGTGCTTCATGTTTTACAGGTTGCACGATGCACACTGTCTGATCAGGGCCACAGAAGTCTGTAAAGTGCTCAGAGGAATGAAAGTTTGAACGTCTGTAACTCCTTTAGGCAGCTGTATCTGCTGAAGAAGATTGTGTGATGCAATGAAAGCTCCACAACAGCTGCGGAATGGACCTTGTGTTGTGATTATTTTGTCAATTTTCAATTGACTTGAGGAGTAGACGAGGAGCGCCTGAATGCATCATTGGTTTTATGTCCCTGAGGCTACACTGGCCTTCAGTTCCTCTGAAGGACACACTTTCAAGGGCTGCATCCTTCACAAAGGTTGCAGCCTCTGAATTGGGATGCAGTTTTTATCTGGTCAGCCAGCCTTCACTGTCTGATATGATGAACATATCTGACTGAAAATGTTGAAACACAGCCGTTTTGGTAAAGTTTACCAAGTTAAAACTAAAAAGACTTATGGAGCAAAGAAAAAGGCACTGGTAGCTAAATTTGGAAACAAAACAATGTGGTACCAGGCCATTCACATCAGCTTCAATCGTTACTGAATGGACCGACAGTAGTCAGACCTGTTACTGGTTACATGCACACAGCCAGTTCCTCCAAAGGACCTCCACGTTGGCGTCAGCAGTGGTCGCTTGCAGAGCCTCTATACTCTCCCTTCGATCAGTCAGTCTAAATCAACAAAAAGCAGTTGCCAGTGTCACCGCCGGTGTTGTACCAAATAAGAACCAGGTTCTATCGAATGCATCAGTGTCATGTGTCAGTGGGCAGGAAGAAAGCCAGGGGTCGAGTGTCTCCTGGAGATTTTAACTGCTATACCAAAATTAAAGTGGAGAAATCCTGTCGCGTATGACATTGTGTTTCTGTAGAATGTTTTGATTCTCTGAACTTAACAGCGTCAAAGCAGCCTGGAAGAAAAAAATGTAGATATTTGCTGCTGAAAAGAAAAAACTGTTTACTTTTTATTGTTATTTTTGTTTTTAATTGTGACACTGGCTACCTACTTTTTGAGCTCTGTTACTTTCTGAAAACCTGAAAGGATGTTGATCAAAGGCAGGATGGGTATACAGGGGAAAAGACTGTACAAGTTCTTTTCTTAGGACTGTTAAACTACAGTTTAAGGTCTAAAGCATGTTGTATTTATAATGGCTATATGTCGTGCCTGTTTTATTATTATTTTTTTCCTAAATTTAAAAACAAATATTATATGCTTTTTATTTGACTACATTGCTTTGCATTCTGTCTTAGTAAAGCCATGTCACATGTCTGTTTTCACTCTAATGTAAACTATCAGATATCACAATAAATTTTCAATGGCATTAAGTCGTGGATTGCATGAAGTCATCATTCATTTTTGAGAAAAGACTAATACAAGGAAAGAAATGTTTAATCTTTAGACATTATGTATGTTATGTTTCATGTTCAGATGAATCTTGCTTTGAAATATATACACAAAAAAAGGTAAAAAAAATCTGTAAAATCTCAAATATGAAAAATCTAATATATATGGAGAAAGATTTTAGATAAAATTGGAAATGTGAATATTTTCACTTCTTTGTACCTTCAATTTTGTTTTGTTTTTCTTCACAAGTTTTAGTCTCCAATTTTTAAATAATTAAATTAAGAATTAAATTCTTTTTTTAAGGTATTTTTAAGGGCTTTTTTTTTTTGTTTTGTTTTTTGCCTTTTATTGATAGGAGAGAGGGAGAGACATGCAGCAAAAGGCCACAGGCTGTCGAACCCGACCTGCTGCGGCAACAGCCTTGTACATGGGGCACTTGCTTTACCACTAAGCCACCGATGCCCCGTACTGAGTACACTTTAACAGTATTTTTCTTTTGAATACTACTTCTACCAGTGTGTGGGATTTAGGGGGATTAATCAACAGAAATGGAATATAATATAGTAAGAATGTTTCCTTCATTTATAATCACCTGAACATATGAATCGGCATGTTTTTGTTACCTTAGGGAGCAGATCCTCGTCCACAGAGATCACTATGTTGTACCGCCATTTTTCTACAGTAGCCCAGAATGAACAAATATGTCTAGAATGGCTCTAGGCAGGGCCATTTGCATTTTCATGTTGGTAGCATCTCCGCAATGAGCAGCATCAGAAAAACACTGACTCGTAACGCAAAACTGCTTTACTCTGTTTTAGTGTTTTAAATCACGGGGTCTGTTTGTTTTGGAAAGGAAGAGACCTCTGCGGATAATTGGTATTGGCCTTCTGGTAAAAACCTCCTGAACAATAAATACTTAAGGAAATCTTACCGGATGAAGTTTCAGCTGGTGTCAACATTCAAGCCTCTCCACTAGATGCCATTAAATCCCCCTCAGTTTTACACATTCCACCTTTCAGAAACAAAAACAAACTGTCCAGATATTGGTCACAAGTTTTATTAGTTTTGCATTATGAGAGCATTAAAATGTGGAAAACCACAAGAGCATCACACATAATGAAAACAAAACATCAGCAGTTGTTGCAGGAACACAGAGCTGAAAAGAGGAAGTGGTCTGCGTCGGTTGTGATATGTATGAAAGAGAGATGCAATTAACTTTGTCAGTTTACCACAGAGGCCAAACGTCTGATTAAATAGTACAGGCCTAGCAGAAAATATGTCAGAAAATGCCCTTTATATGTAAAACAATCAGTGGAGCATGAAATTCACTGGTCGCCCTACTGATGTGTGAGTCTCAGACTGAGAGTGGAGAGTGTCAGGCTGGCAGACTGTCAGGTAATTAGTTTAAAACAGAGAGACCTGCAGAGTTTCCACTGATGGCGCTTCTTTTTCTCATTTTTACTGACCTAGAAGTCAGCTGCAGCCAGACGTCCTCCTCCTCACCCAAAAATAGATTCAGTAAACATCTGCATTTACCCTGAACAAAACTAATCAGCTTTCATCTTGAGTTGTTTCAGCTTTTTTGCATTCCTCTGATGTATTTCTATTTATTTTTCCAAAAACAAATGAGAAACCATTCGAAACAACCTCCTCTAAGACTTATTGCAGCCCAGAAGAAAATGTTGGCATTGTACGTTTCTGCAAACCATTGATATGTTACATTTGCATGTTTCATACATATCACATTTAAAGTGACGTGGCATATGAGTTGATTTTGTCATGAGGAGATGGAGGGTATGGTGGATGACAAGACGCCTGCCAAGCTGCAGACCACTGTTAGAGACCAACAAACAGGTTGTGATTTAGTGAGTCATTGCTGTGTTCACAGCAGCTTTTTAGGCACCAAACGTGGGTGTTTTGTAGCGACCTGTTTCTGTTTCCAGCTGAGACAGTCCCATGAAAAGTTGAGTTTTTTTCTACCAAAACGTGGCAATGTTTCCTGCGAGATAGTGGAATGAAAAGCGGTTGTTTTTTGCAGAGATATTGCTGCTTTTCCTGCAGGGACTGTGCCCCAAAACCGGGTATTTTTAGCCAGAGCATGATCTTTTCCTGACCACAACCAAGTGGTTTTTGAGCCTAAATCTAACCACGTCAGCCACAGTGTTGTTGAAGTGACAATGCTAACCACTGCACCACCGTGCCATGTTTTTTAAAACAAGTAAAGACACTGTCAGATGCAGTGTAATAAAAATGATATATTGGGTGTATAAAGAAACAAATTCACTGGCATTACAACATCTATCACACAGATAAACCAGGACTGGAATATGAGAACAAACACAAGATGGATAAAATGTTTTTGTCTTACCTCATAAAATTGCTCAGCTTCATATTTTTTATCTCAGTTGAAGAGTGCGAAGGCTCGAGGTGATGACTGAATCTCACCTCTGATTTCCTGGGAGCTTCTCAGTCTGTTCTCACTCTGTTTAACCTGCAGTTGCTGTAAGTTAAGTGAAAGGTTGAATATTAATATTGTGTATCATGAGAAGAACTCTTCACTGTTTGTGTGTGTGAGCAGTGTGTGCGGAATAAAGAAGCTGGGCACCCTTTGGGGGGGTTCGCAAGTTCACACATTATATGAGGAAAAAAACTAAAAACAGAAATAGAAATGCATAAAAACTATAAATATTCCATTAGCTTTTGGAGGATGGAGTTTAAAAAGACTTTGTGCCAAAAACAAAACATAAGCCTCACAAGCTGACTACATATTTACTTCATAGCACTGTCAGGCTAGCTCCTAAAAAATTATGTTCACCTGTTGGGTTCCTTGTTTCCTTAAAGGGACAAATCAAAAATACACATTTGTCCTCTTACCTGTCGTGCAGTTTATCAGTCTAGATTGTTTTGGTGTGAGTTGCAGAGAATTAGAGATATTGGCCGTAGAGATGTCTGTCTTCTTTCCAGTATATGGAACTAGCTGGTGCTCAGCTTGTGGTGCCAAAATATACATTTTAAAAACTCAACAGCAATGTCTCTTTCCAGAAATCATGACCCAGTCACTCAAAATAATCCACAGACCTTGTTGTGAGCAGTTTCATGCAGGAACTATTTTCTTTCCACCAAACTACACCTGCCGACCGTATCACTGCGCATAGGGCTGCTAGCTCACCTTACACCACTGAGCTAACATTACATCTCAGCTGAGGAGGATGCCATTAATGTTTACATCAAGCTCTGTCATGTCAACTACTTTTTTGAGTCCAGTTCAGACCAAAGATTCGCAACAAGACTAGTTGAAACATGCAACTACTTCCAATGCAACGTTCTAAAACCCTGCTGGCTCACACCAATGCAACTAGATGAGACGGTGTGTCATCTCTATGCAACAACTCTCTGTACCTCTGTTCTCATTTACAGCTTTTCAGGCTTATTTTGTGGCTGAATATAATTTGTAGCTATGAATGAGGATAGTGACAGTGAGATACTGGCTACAGCTGCATCTGTAGTGCTGATGAAAACAGAAACAAAACGAGCATCAGATGGACTGTATTCATAATAAATAAATAATAATAATATTAAAGGGCAGTGCAGATTGATCAGTCAGTGAGAATGTGCATGTGGGGGACATAAGCATCCAGCAAGCAGCAGCGACCCACCGTCCGACACCGGCACACTGTGCGGACGGACACAGAGGGCTCAGCAGGGACAGAGCAAGCGAACACACCGTCTGCAGTCATTTTGACTTGACCAGCAGACGTCACTACAAGCTGATTGCCGACGTGCCTTATGTTCTAAAACCAGCCGCTGACGATTTGACCAGCTGAGCTGCAGGTGACACCATCAGCCGACTTGAGTCGAGTTCACACCGGCAACTTCACACCGCCGTAACTTTTCTCTGTAACGTTCTGAAACGATTTTGTCTTGTTGCGAATCTTTGGTCTGAGCTGAGCTTTAGAGCCGAGAAGGAGAGCTGACTTTCAGTAGTGTAATGTTACCCGTTAGCAAAATGTCAACTGAAAAATAAAAGAAAGTCCTGTGGCACTTATTCTCTGTATGGCATGTTCATGTTTTACAAAAAGGGTTTAACCCAAGCCCTGCATTACAACAATGCTTGGCATCAGCCGATACACAAGTTCAGGTTCAGGTTGTGAGGGGGAAATGGTATCGGGACATCTCTAGTTCCTACTGTACATGAAAGTGCTCACAACAACGTCTGTGGATTATCTTGAGTAACTGGGTCATGATTTCTGGAAAGACACATTGCTGTTGAGTTTTTCAAAAGTATTTTTTTGGCGCTTTAAGCACCACAAGCTGAGTTCCATCTGGTTCTATTATGTTAGAGAGAAGACGGCTGATATCTCCAACACTCTGCAACTCACACCAAAACAATCTAGATTGATAAAAAGCACTACAGGTAAAAGGAAAAACACTGATTTTTTTTGCGGTGAACTGTCCCTTTAAGCTTGTTTATCTCTCCATCCTCTGTCTGCTTTAGTTCTTGCTCACTCTGAAAGGTAACCAGCTTCACACCTGCCCACTCTGCCAGCCTGAGGTCGCTGGAAGAAACAGAAAACATAAATTTGTTGCATGAGCGGATACATCAGTCTGTCACACTGAAACTGAGCATCTGGCAAAAAAGGCTGTCACACAGAAATATTTCTCATTTGATCACAGGAAGCTGTTACACTCTGTGATGTTGGGGAGAACATGTGGCCTCTCATTGATGTTTTTATATGAGAAGTTAAATGATTATGTCATCACATCGAATCCTTAACAATCTGTGCTCAGTTGTCAGTTTATTAGACACACATGCACAGACCATTTTTTATGCCTTTCACCAAAACTAAAACAGTCTATAACAGCCCTGCAATAAATCCTACCTCCAGGATGATTCATTTATTTTGGAGGCTGCGGTTTGCGGTGCTGAGTCGTGTTGTTTCATACTGAGAGGTGTTTCTATTATTTTGACCACTTCATTTATAAGGGTAGAAACACGTTATTATTTATGATAATTAGGATTAGGATTTGTTTATCTGAGAACATTAGGGCAGCACAGTGGTGCAGTGGTTAGTAGCGTCGCCTCACAGGTAGATTAATCCTTAATTCTTGGTGTCACAGATTCAACAAGGTGCTGGAAACATTGCTCAGAGATTTTGGTCCATGTTGACATGATGACATCACACAGTTGCTGCAGATTTGTCGGCTGCACATCCATGATGAGAATCTCCCGTTCCACCACATCCCAAAGGTGCTCTATTGGACTGAGATCTTGTAACCAGTGGTTATGTGACTTCCTGTTGCCTTTCTATCATCTTGAACCAGTCTGGCCATTCTCGTCTGACCTCTGGCATCAACAAGGCATTTTGGCTCACTGGATATTTCCTCTTTTTGGGACCATCCTCTGGTGTCACTGTCACAACAGCTGATCTCATAACTGATTTATGTTCTCATGACTTCATTTGGAGCTCTGTGATCATCAGTAAACTCAGATAATGAGACCAGCAGCAGCAAAGTTAATAAGACATGAATCACTTGATAAAGTTGTTGTATGGACCGGAGTTGCTATGGCAGTAGTACATACTCAGATGATTCCTCTCTGCACAGCACTTTCTATCCGACTCCTCACTTGTGATTCTGATGCCCACACAGCCTCGTGTTTTGATGTCCTTGAGGTGCCTGGCTTGTCTTCAAGCACAAAGCAGCCTGTCAGCCTCTAATTTATCTCACACTCCCTGCCTTGTTCTTAAAGCTGCAACATTTTCACATGACGGTAATAAATCAACTGCATATTTTATTTCTTATCCGTCTGTGTTCTTGAACGTGACCCCCGTGTGTCCATACTGTACATGTAGACCCTGGTTCGACTGGATTACGTCATGTTCAGGCTGTCAAGGTGACACGGGGCAGGAGGTTGGAGTGACAGTGACAATGATACAAAGCAGTAAGAAAGAACGGTAGAGCAGTAAAAGCAGCATTAGTTAGCTAAGCTTCAGGTTATAATTTTTTTTTGGGATTTTACCGTTTTGCACACACACACATTTACTGTACAACGCTTTAATTTACTTCTTTCACAGAATGTGAAAAATGAAAATTTGAATAGATTTAAAGCTGCACATTAAAGTCTTTCATACATGCAGAAGATTATCTTTTTAATTTAATTTAATGTGTACAATTGTTTGTCTTTGCTATAAATTTGTTGCTTTTTTCCAAAGTGTTTTTATTGAGCCAAAGATGAAATTACATATATCATGTCAGCACTCATTTCATTTCACAGAAAAGAGTTTTGAAATGATAAGTTCACAGATGTAGGAAAACCTGAACATGAACATGTAAACAGAGCAAAAAAATAGGTGCATTTAATGCGCATGAAGTAAATAAAAGGGTATAAAATAAAAGGGATAAAAATAAAATTATTTTTTTTATTAAAATAAAAGTATAAATTATACTTTGTACACGGTGTGATATGAGAGGTTGCTTAATTTGTTGCTGTCCTATGTTTTGTTGCTTCACTGTAGCACAAGCAAAAAAAAAAGGACATGAATATAGAGCCCTTATGCATGCACATGGTGGCATGTTTGGTGTTATTTTGCCCTGAACTGCACTGAAGTGCAAGGCTGCTCTAATCTCTAATTCTTATATTAACAATGGCTCAAATTGTTTAACGTGAAAAATGTCGCTAATAAAGATAAATTCACACAGAAGTATCACCTAACTCTCCACGTCCTCTCAGCTTCACAGTATTCATTGTTTATCTGAGGTAAAATATATATCTGTAAATCTGCAGAGCATCTGATGGCTTTAATTCTTTTAATCGACTTACTATAATATATGCATCTATCTATTTTCCGTGTCCACTTATCCTGTTGGGGGTCATGGGGCTGGAGCATATACCAGCTGACACTAGGCAAGGGGCTTTGGACTGTGGGAGGAAGCCGGAGTACCCGGAGAAAACCCATACTAACGCAAGAAGAACATGGAAACAAACCAGGAACCCTTTTGCTGCGAGACGACAATGCTAACTGCTGCACCGTGAAACTCCACCATACTGCCCATAACTATAATATAATATAATGTGAGGTCATGTAATAAAAATAAATAAAATAAAAAATATATAATAACATTGTAAAATATAATATAATATAGTAAAATATAATAAATTAAATCTGAAATTAGGTGCCATGACAAAATATTTCCTTTGAAGAGGTGCCATGAAAAAAGTGTGAGATATTATTGCAGTTTTGAAAATGTAAAATCAGTGAAAAAACACAACTTTATAAGGAACTTAATTGTGTAATAATCAGTATGCAATTAGTTCCAGTGAGAGTAAAGATTATCCTCCAACCTTCTGCAGCAGCTGCTGTACTTGGAATTAAAAGAAGAAATTGCATTCAAGGCTCAGAACAACAGCTCACAGTCGGGAAGTTATTCATTAAAATTAGAAAAGGAGTATGTTGGAAGGTGATACACTGCAGCTACTCACTGCCTGTGAAGACAAGACTCGGGAAATAAAAACCTTACAGCTTAAGGTCCTATCTTGTACATGTACATCTATCTTGAACATGTTTACTTGTTTAATGTTAAAAAACACATTACTTCTCTTGTACTGTCTCTTTAAGCCGCCTTCCTTGTATTTTTGAACCTGCACACTGTATGATCGGGGCCTTATGCTGCTGGAGCACCAAAGTTTACGGCATGTATCTGCATGAATGATGCACTTATATGTGTATGTACTGATCTTGGTCTGATTAAACCTGATGAAGACACGGTGTTGTTGTACTTTAACTTAACAAGCGTCTGTTCAGTGTGCAGGTACCGTTCTGTAGCATTGATATCATCATCTTTAACAAAATACTCCTCGTCCAGGTTAGAGACGACTGAGCAGTGCATGCTTTTATCCCGAGTACCTCGTGGTACTTTTAGTGCATACATATTTCAGAGCAGCAGGCCCCCAGTGTGAATCAAATCTAACCTCTGCTTTGTAAGGACCATATCCTGTATGCAGGGAGAGGCAGAGAGCAGGGGGAGTAGGAGTCGGTTTGTTGTTGGTGTTGTTGTGATGGCTGCAGATAGACAGGATGTAGTGGTGTTGGCTGTTTATGTCGGCGCGTGTTATTCTCATGCTCACAGTCCTCATGTCGCCTGACCTACTTCTCTGGTCACACAGTCCAGGCTCTTCCGCAGGAGGGTCTCTGCGTGTGTGTGTATGTGTGGGGAGGCGGGGGGTTTCACGCTGGGAGAGTGGTGTCATGGTTCAAGCGTCCAGTGGTTGTCTTTCTTCTTTTGTTCACACTCCATCAGCGCAGACAGGTCCTGTGCATGAGACAGGAAGGAGACAGATAAGGATACACAGTAAGTGTTTGGGTGTGAGGGAGACATGGAGAGTGAGAGGGCGGATGGAGCTTTACTCGCCAACTGACCTTCTTTAAAGTAATCTGTACATGAAATCTAGTTTGGCTGTTCTCTATTGCCAGATGATCTAAAACAGGAGCAGTGAAGGAGGAAGTATTTCGATCCTTTAATTCAGTAGGACATCACACTGTAAAAATATTCAGTTACAAGTTAAAGTCCACCCCAAGGTGTTCCCAGGCCTGTATGTTCTGGGTCTGCCCCGCTTCCTCTTCAACACGATGGTCCGGCTCAGCGCCTGAATCAAACCATCAATCTACATAGAGATACTTGAACTCCCTTGCTTGGGGCAGTAACTCACTGTTGGCATTGTACGTTTCTGCAAACGTCTAATACATAACATTTGTACATTTGTACATTTTTTATGTGTCATACGTTTCTAAAGTGACATAGTATATGAGCTGACTTCGTCAATCAGAGGTGGAGGGAAGGATGGATGGCGTGACACTTTGGCGAGGCACCTGCAAACAAAACAAAAATCGTTGTCTTTTAATGACCCATCGCTGTTTTTCCAGAGGCTTTTTAGCCACCAAAAGTGGGTCTTTCCAAGCAAACGGTCACTGTTTTTCCAGCGGGGACAGTGGCATAAAAACCAGGTTGTTTTTAACTGAGACAATGCAGCGTTTCCAGTTGGCATTGTGCCTTAAAACATGATGTATCCAGTGTTTTGTGTCTTAACTTAACCATACATTAACCATAGTATTGTTGAAAAGTAAAGTTTTAACATATCTGCACATCTACATACAAATGTAACGTGTCCGTGGTTTGCAGAAACGTACAATGCTAATCTTTTTATCTAGTGTTGCAACACATTCCCACTCCGACCTCGTCACATATTGACGTTTGGTCATGGACTTTCCACGTCTAGATACGACGTGAAAGGTACCCTGGGTGCCCTAGGTTGGTTGTTGATGATCTGGGAGGCTGTGTCACGTTCTGCCTGTTACATGCAATCTGTTTCAAAATACACTCATGTTTTCACAGGAATTTTACCTCAAAATAAACGCACTATGTCAGTACAACACCGCAAATTAACTTTTTTCCTTTTCTCCCACAGCTAATGCACGTGGTTAGGTTTAGGGGAAAAGAACAGGGTTTGGCTTTAGAGTCTCACAGGATGTGAGCACTGCTCTCCTGGGTGAAAGTCGGTGTTTGTTGGATCCATCCACCACTCCCTCCCGCCCTAGTCGGACCTTCGCCACCTTCACTTTCATTCCTGTCCTGCTGCCACTTTATGCCACAATAAACAATCATGCCAACGTTAAAGGATGACTTTTTTGTCAGTGTCTGTCGCCGCAAGTCACTGCCCAAGTGCCAGATTTCGACGACTTTGGAATGAGACCGGGTTGAGTGAATGGGTTGGCCTTAAACCTGAAGGCTGAACTTTGTGGGTCTTATTATCATCGCTATCAACTTTAACTGACTTTGGAAGAAAGTGCACTTTTGAGAGAAGGAACATTTGATCATGACGTTGGCTAAAAATACTTCTGTACTTTTATGTAAGCAGTCTTTCAAAGGAAGGAATATACTTGTAAAAGTGATTTTATGGTGTATCACTGGTACTTTTACTTAAGAAAAGGATCTGAATGCTTCTTTCAGCACTTCCTGAAAAGCATCTATCATCATGTATATTTTAGGTTTTAACTACACAATAAGGAAACATGAGAGACAAAGAAGATCAACCAGCGAACAAGTATTTAATTTGACAGAAAATAATTGCAGCTCTTGCGTTTTGCACCCCATCTGTGTGTGATATTAGCTCTCAGAGGATGTCGCGCCAATGACCCCCTTTGACTTGTTGCTCCCGCCACTTCATTATCTCCTCTGTCACTTTGTTTTTTTCACCCCTGTCCATCCATCCGTCTCTCCCGCACTCACTCCCCCCCACCCCTTCAGCTGTAAGTGGTTGCCCTGGGTTGCAGGCCTCGCAGCAGGCTCCCATGACTGGAAGCTTTAATGCTGCTGCTATTTCAAGCCCTCTGATGTCATGTGAAGGAGGGGCTGGGCCCTCATCCCCGGAGCGGTGAGTCAGAGCCAGAGAGAGGGAGGGAGGGAGGGAGGGAGGGAGGGAGGAGGAGAGGAGACTCAGTGAGGAAGAGGTATACAGCATCCAAACAACAGTGGAGGAACACTGTTTGTCCCCATGTTGTCACCTGGGAAACAGCAGAAAAGTGTACAAGCTGAGGAAAACAGTAACAAGTGACAACCAGCAACTACATACTGGTGTAACTGGGCTGATACTGGCCTTTCAATCGGTTTTTTTTTTAAGGTTCCTCCTTGATCACAGTTACATGCAACAGTCAGTTAATCCGCATTGAAGTGTTTTTCTTCAATATCTTTCAGGTTTTATTTATTAATCTAAATGTTTGGCAATCGTTCGTCACAATGTTTAAAAGATTAAAAAAATCTAAAACGTGAATTTTTTTGTTGTTGCTGTCTTCTCCAAGAGTCATTTGTAAAAGAGTATTTGATGCTCAGTGGAAATATTCCTAGTAAAATAAAGGTTAAAAAAAATAAACAAAATAAATGTCTAATTTGTTTTATTTAATTTTGTTTTTTTCTGAATTTTTAAAAATAGTTTGGGTATATTTTGTATTTTTTATGTTTTGATTTTTGTACTGTTTAGTATATTTGGGATGCTTTATATTTTCATGTTTTATGTCTACATTAAATAAAACTGTGTATTTGGTATTGGATATGTTTAAAAGAACTTTTCTGATATTTTTGGTATAGTAATTCAACATTTAAATAACATAAGCTTTTTCAACCTATCAATTTATGATTTTTTTTGTTGATGTTTTATTTTTTTTCCTGACATTTTTGAATAATAATTGGCATATTTGTAAATTTTTTGTGTTCTTAATTATTGTTTTTGTCACTTAAAAATATTGTTTGGTATATGTGTCCTTTTTTAAAATTCAATTTATTATTATTTACATTAAAATGTATATTTGTGATTGTATATGTTTAATTTTCTTCTGGTAATTTTCACTCTATAGATCTATAATTTTTTTCTTGATTTAATTAGGGTTTTTTTAACATTTAAAAACAATGTTTGGTATAGTTTGGATTTTCTAAATTTTATATAAAATTTTTGTGACTTTTTTTTTCAAAATCGTTTTTGCTATATTTAGGATTTTTTTTATTCTAGCATTTTTCATATTTCATGGTGTATTATTCTACATTTACACAAAAAGCTTTTCCAGAAATATAACTCTATCATTCTTTCATGACCACACTACACACACAAATAACTAACAGCACTGCCTTTCATAAAGTATCACTGGTTAAATCTTTTTACACACTGCAAGGTAACGACATAAACAGTTTATTTCTGCTTTTGAAAGAATCAGATTTCATTTCCAGGTATTTCTATCCAAAGAAACCAGCGTCTTTGTCTCCAAATAGCATTTGGTGTTATCGTCACGGGCAGAAAAACAGACACAGGAACTGAAGGAGATGTTGTTTTTCTCCTGTCTCCCTGAGTGATGTCATCTCCATTCAGACTCTGCCTACACAAAGTCGTGGCAGTGCTCAGCATCCACTGTCGCCATGGCTACAGCACTGCATCTGCCACACTCCCCCCAGCTGAACCTGTTGGTCAGCGTGTCAGAGTGACGGGCACTTCGTCCAATGGGAGAGCAGGCGAGTGATGTCATTGGAAGGACGGGACTGAGGCAGAGATGTGTATCCAAACAGCAGTGTCAGAGATCTTCTGCTGACGCACCAACTTAACAAGAGAGGCTGTCACATTAGCAGTTATCTCTTTGAGAGAAACAGGTGAGGGCGGACGTCAGATGTTTTACTGCTGTCTGGAGCTGCTGCGAGTCCTTTTAAAGTAACCAATATAACCAATTAACCCTCGTCTCATCACAATGGGGGGCATTTCTTGGTGGGGTCTGGCACAAGGCCGGAAACATATTTAGCCCCCTAAAAAAGCTGTACCTCTCCATCAGACAGCCCTTTCCTCAACCGGAAGGGGTGGAACTCTTGTACAAGCTCATTGGACTCCGTTCCCTCGTTGCACCATTGCAACATAATCTGAATTCTCTGTTTCATCTTGTCTTCACGGTGAACATCATTTCATCATCCTTGTCATAATGACTCATTTTTAATTTTCTTGTATTTGTTGTCTCTTTCATAAACAAGTTAAAGTCTGATCCAAACAGCTGATCTGCATTATAATACAGTGCATGGAATAGTTGCACTTACAGAAGTTCTATGGTTGAAAATATGTAGTGCCAGAGGAACGGGGCTGTCTGACAGCAAGGTAAAGATGTGACAATGTTCTCAATGTAGCGTACATTTAAACTGATATTGATTGTTTTAGATTGCTAAAACATGTTTTGCTGATAACCCCTGTTCACAGCAGTTGAGCTTCAGTGTCAATACTCCAGCCTGCTTCTCCAAACTCGGGGTGTGCCGACCGCCATGTACGCCTACTTGAATTACTACTCTAAGGGCCCTGACACGGTCGGCCATCGGTCAGTTTTTCGGTCTGTGAGCGTCTGTCACTCTAGTTTTTTGCAATGTGTGCCGTTTGCACTCGTCCGCCCTTGTCAGCTGTTTTTTGGCTGTTTCAGCATGTTGAATTTAGCCTGGAAATCCAGACCCAAATCTAGAAAGATTTAGGGTCTGGCCATGAGTAACGCAAATGGCCCAACTCGAGGGGCAGCACCAAGCATGCATTTGAAAATATCACTGCACGCAACTGGGTAACACTACGACCAATCAGAACAATACACGGGGTGACGTATCCAGAGCGCTACCAGCTCTTGCCGTATCTGGTCGACAAAACAGCAAAAACGTCCTTCTTGCAAAGAAATTATTCAAGCGCCATCTTCTGCTCCTCTTTTAGAGAAAAAGCCAGGTCTAACTCGTTCATTGTAGCGGCCAAAGCCGTTTCAAACAACTGGTGTTCATCCGTAGCCATCTTGCAATGTTTACTGACTGATTCTGGACTTCGTCGTCGCAGCGCTGTCGTCATGTGTTTAGCTCGCCTCTGGCCCGCCTATATCAGATACACCGATGTGACTGGTGCAGCTCGGCTCCAAGGGCATGGGTAATGAGAATATTACGTTAACAGCTTATTTCCACTGCTCTTTAAATAAGCTAAATGCAGATTGATACATGTCTTGATTCAGTCAAAGTGGCCAATGATTCCCAATTTGGTTTCACTCCGAAAACACAATTGTTTTGGTCATAATTTGAATAACTTAAACAATAAACATCAGGCATGTTGATGGTGACTATGTTGCGGCAGAGGAAAGGTGCTTTGGGATTTAGGTGAAGGAAAAAAACGTCCATCCACTGCTTTCTTGTTTCTAACCTTTTTTCCTTTTCTATTACTGTTTAGTGCTGCAGCTGCCCAATTTTCCCGCAGTAATCACGATCATTTCGTTTGATCTCCTTGTGTCTGATGTGTGGAAAGGTTTGGTGAATTATGTTGGAAGCATTAAGAGGCCATTTTGATGAATTCCCTGCAGCCCTCTTTCACAAAGAAAAGCCAGTAAAACATCATATTTTGGAACAGCAGCATTGTTGATTTCAAACCCTTTCATGTTGTCCCTTAAAAGGCATCAAATTACCTGGATCGTCCCTTTCACACACAAAGCCAGCAGCTGCCTTCGTTGCTCAGCAACACAGAAGAAGCATCAGCGCAGTTTGTTTGCCATTTCTGTTTTCTAGTAAAAGTAAAGTGGAATTTAAAAGAAAGCGCTCTGGAACAAACAAGAAGCTAAACACAAATTCAGGCTGCAGTTACAGTTCATTTAGGAGTCAAGTCGCCGTGTGAGGCTGCTTATGATTCAGTGCCATCTCTCAAACACCTTGTTCCACCGGTAAAATGTGATGTGAAACGAGGAGACGTGCTTTTTTTTTTTTTTTTTTACTGCAGCTCAAAAGCATAAAAGTGATTCAGAGACACCTTGAAAAGCCTCAATACTGATGTTCAAGTTTACAATGACTTGCACCAGCTCTTTGCAAACACAACATTATGGCACAATATAATGTTGCTGTAAGCAGATATACAGACACTTTTAAATGAATTTCAATGTACAGTATTTGTCTCATATGAAGACATATTCTGTTTCATCATTAATTATCAGATCTATACATCAGCCTCACTGTATGGGAGCCCACAGGTGAAGTTTTAGTTGACAAAATGTTAAAACATCCTTTTAAAATCAGTGTATAGGCTACACATTTTTACAATTGAAGAATAGAATGTAAGATTCACTTTAGGCCTACAACTATAAATGAAAATTAAAATGTATAAAATTACAAAAAATATTATGGTTATTCATTTCCATATAATTTCCTGTCAAAGCCACATGGAGCCACTGGAGAGGGGCCAAAGAGCCTAACCCTGAGGTAACGGAAGTAACGTAGAAAGCTAATGCTAGCTTGCTAATAACACCAGGTAGTTGTAATAATGACAGTGTAATAAAATTTCTCACCCACTCTAAATTGTATGAATAAAACTCTGAAACACACATTTCTCCATGCATGCATGTATCTTACTATATAATGACAAAAACTCTGTGTGTGTGTGTGTGTGTGTTCCACGTTTTTCTCCTCACTGACTTGGTCAATCCATGTGAAATGTGGCACAGTGGTAGAGGGTCATGGGAGGATGCCAATGAAGCAATATTACATCAATTGGCCAAAGGGGGCGCTATAGCAACCGATTGAAATGTCAAACTTTGAATGGGCATATCTCATGCCCCGTATGTGGTAGAGACATGAAACTTTGCACAGAGATGCCTCTCCTCATGAGGAACACATTTGCCTCAAGAACCCATAACTTCCACTTATATAGATTTTCCGCCATTTTGAATTTTTTGAAAAACACTTCAAATGGATCTCTTCCTAGGAAGTTTGAGCGATCTGCATGAAACTGCGTGAGAACATAATCTAGGGACCAATATCTAAAGTTCCCTCTTGGCAAAAGTTGGAAAACTTACTAAAACTGAGCTTCTGTGGTATGGTATGCTGTACATAATCACGGAAACTGGCAGTCAGTCATTTTTCTACTCACTGACGTGGTCAATCTACTGCACTTTTAATAAAGCAATCGTACTATCAAATTCACAAACTCTGTCTGGATACATTGCTCCTCTTAATGGGTTCACTTGACTATTCAATCTGCAATTTCCTATGACCTGTATCCCAAACACACACCATGTGAAACTGTACATGGGCAACTGTGCACTCAGTGGATATGGACTAGTAAATACAGTTTTAGCAAGAATATTGGCAGGTACATTTAATCATCTGGCCTCCTAAAACTGCTATTTTTGGACGTTATGTTACAGCTTGTGATGCTATACTTTAATGTCTTCTCTGAAAAGCACATTTGAACATTTTTATCACTTCATATAAAACTGTATATCAGCAGATTAATTCAGCTGTCACATACTGTCATGTATCACCAAATGATGATCTGTTAAAAGCTCTCAATTTAACTGCTCAAATGACCACGTAGAGATCTGACATGAGCACCTTGAGCACAGAAGTGTCTGTATAGGAGCTTTTCTGACAGTGGAGAGTTTCTGTTGCTCACTTCAACATCTCTCCCTGGACTGTGTAACATCATAAATGTTTTAGATTAAAAAGCTACAGCTGGGATGTAGCTCAAACAAACCCTTTGCCCTCTGCTGTGGTGCAGGGGAAGGGAATGTTGAGAGTCACAGATTACCTCCTTTTCCAGGATGGGTGATTCATTTCCTTGTCTTAAAAAGTAACAAGTGACCTCTATTGCTTTCAAAACAGTTCCAATGAAATGGTTGCTGCATGTAAAATGGAGGGCTGCCCTGCGAAATGAGAGCAGACAGACAGCTCATGGTTATAATTTTGAATGGGAGAGATATAAAAAGGTCTGAACGCTGGTGTTGACAGCTAAGTCCCCCAGGGGCCTGTAAGACTGAAGGTTGGATGTTTGTTTGGGCTCTGGAGGGAAACATCTCTATGAAAGCCAAGCGTTTTCTGGCCAGACACAGCTGAGAGAAATTATATTATTTATTGTTGAAGCCACTGTTTAAAGCTGGCGGGGAAAACCCAAATGAAAATTGTGGAAATTTGTTGTCTAATCAGAGGTGGTTTGAAACTGCTGTCCAATACAGCGCTGCAAGCAAATGCAGCATAGTTAGTCAGCATTAAAAACAACTAAATATTGATATAATTACAATAATGATGAACAGTAGATGCATTTTGCATATTATTTTCATGTCCCAGAGACGGCTTTGAAATAATAAAATCTGTTTGAAAATATTAACTTGGTCCAAAAATTGTTACAAAGGGAAAAATGTTGGATTTTCCCCTTAATGGAAACACATGGCCTCAATGAGACACTATTTAAGCACTTTTCTGTCATAATTGAATATCTGCATGTTTTTGCTGATGTCAAGTGATTGCACCTGCGTGAGGGAAAGAAAAGGCAGGACACTCCCTCTCCACTATCCGCCCTCCCCCTCTTAATGAAAGATTCTACCAAAGTGAATGATGGTTGTTCTTGTGAACTTGTTTTGCAATAGACTAGACCACTTTTCTTATTATTTACATGTTGCAGAGACTGCTTTGAAATAATAAAACTCCCTCATCAAATTTTCTAAAATCTGGGGACCCTTTATTGGACGTATGAAAAGGATGAGGACACAGTATGACCTGGTGTATAATTGTGCTGTTTGTCCTCTAGCTGGCAGCGTGTTAGCATGCTAACAAGCATTAAACATGACAGGTTTTGCAAGAAATTGGTCACAAACCAATTAGACAAATTAAAGTTTTTTATGATGGTGCTTGATGAAAAGTCAACTGATCACCACAATCAGCAGGGTTCAACTTCTGGCAAGCCATTCAGTAGTTAAGATATTCCAGTCTGGATCAACGTGCTGGACTGGCGGATGTTAAATTCAGGTCGTTATTAGTTACAGCCCTTAAACATAGTATATACATAGTCCTACATCAGGGCCAGAGAACTGAGAATGAGTACATAGCAGAAGTTCAAATGACACTGTCATGACTGAGATTTTATAATGTATAACAATCCTGGAATGTCTCCGAATCTGGAGGAGGATGCTGAACTTGATAACAAACTGACTGCTGAGTGAGTAACTCCACACAACATTCACCCACTCTCCGTCTCTCTCTCCCCCTACAGTATTTCTGCTGATGTCTATTCTCAATGGTCGACTTCAAAAGGAAGCCTGGAAATAAAAAGTGAGAATGAGAGGGAAGAGATGATGATGATGTGCACAGACTTGCATTACAATTTTAGGCACGTACACTGAGAGATTCTGGTCAATTTTTATTACAGTACTGAAGAGGTGGGGTGATAACTTTACTTTATAAAGACTGTGTCCTCTACTTGGCCTTTTATATACGAGATAAAACTGGATCCAAACAGAACCAATGATTTTAAAGATCCTGAATAAAAACTGTGTACATGATACCTAGTAAGTGTGTTTATTGTAAACAGCTGTTCCTGCCTGTTAAAGTTAGCTTATCTTAATTGAAACTAGAAGTTGCCTGGAGGGCAAAACAATTTCTTGTCTTCCTGTTACATTAAAAAAAACACAGGACGTCCGTAAACATAGGAGCAGCTTGACATTTAGAGAAATATGTTCTTCTCTTTCTGCTCGAAAGTAAGAAGAGAAGATTGATACCTCTCTGATATCTAACTGTTAAATATAAGGCTACAACCAGCTGGTTAGCTTAGCTTAGCACAAAGACAACAACCACATCGATCTGTGGAAATGCAGTAAAATCTGGGGATTCAAATGGTAAACAACCAAACAGCACTGCTTCCTGTGTTTAAGATGACAATAGAGCCCAGACTTTAAATTGCAGCCATGAATCTGAACAGAACAGGACCGCAAGAACAAAAGGCTGCTTACATGTAGCGCGATAATCACCTTAATTACCAGCCATGACAACGTCAGGACAGCTGGTATTGTTTTCAGCGCGTTAGTCTGTGTGTGTGTGTGTGTGTGTGTGTGTGTGTGTGTGTGTGTGTGTGTGTGTGTGTGTGTGTGTGTGTCTGTGTGTGTGTGTGTGTCATCTTGGCAAATCTGGTCGTGCTGACACCTACAGTACTGTAGTGGGAACTACCATGTAAACCGATTTAAGGACTATTTGTTGATGTGATAATGTAACAGCTGTGCAGGATGTGGACACCAGGCTTTACAGGTGTGTGGTTGAGATTACAATGAAGGCAGAATTTGAAGGTGGGTGTGGGTCTGAGCAAGGGCACTGGAAGTACACGGGTAGGAAGTAAGGAAGGGGCCTCTTTACATTTGATTAAAGGGCCCTGACACACCAAGCCAATGCTCGGCTCTTGGTCGATGCCAGGCTGCTGGTGAGCGTCTGTCGCCTTAGTTTTTGTGGTGTATCCCACACTGTCGACACTGGTCAGCCTTTGTTGGCTTTATTTGGGCCGATTCGGCATGCTGACTCAGCATCTGAGACGGTGGAGCCCTTGGAAAATGAACCCACTGTGATTGGCAGCTCAATTCAGTGCACGAAAAGAGAAACAGAAGTAAGGAAATCAAACTAACTAAAGTCAAGATGCTATCGGGGTTATTTTTTTTAGCTGTTGAGCTCTTTAGCACAAAGGTTTTGTAACTGTGTTATTGTTCGCAAGCGCACAGTAAATATAATTTGTTCCATTTTTGAATGACGACTACAGACTACAGCCACCTGCTGGTACGGAGAGTTATTTCCTCTCACGCTGTACGGCGCAGTACGGACATGCTAGCTGGCCTTGGCTGTAGTCTTCATGGTGTGTTCATGCCAAGTCACAGGCGATGTGAGTCAACAGTCAGCCTTTGTCGCCGCTAGTTCTTTACTGTCTGTTTGGTGCATCTGGGCCTGTTGCTGTCGCGGCTGGAGTGATCCCATCGCAAGATCGGACTGCACAAAATTTTGTTGACATAACCAGTTACGAAACCCGATCTTTACTCGATTAATTAGCAATCATCTGGCATTTGGTTTCATATAAACAAGTCCCACCTAAAACAAAGCATGCAAGCCTTTTTTTCCCCAATTAGAGCCCCTTACGTTTTTCCTATACATCTATATAAAGAAGCATTACAGCATCAATATTAAATTGGTTGAATTAGTATTTTATTTCTCTTAAATTTGGTGCAACTCTCCAACTGACTCTGTGTGTGGTGAGTTGTAAAACTGGAAATATTTACCTTCACTCAAACCCACATTCATTCATTTGCTGAGTACTGTTTAGCATCATTTAGCTGTCACATGCTGCATGCTTGTTCTGTGATAAACTACAATTTAGGCCTGAGCAGCAAATTTGTCCAGAAGCATAAATTAGATGTGACCACCCTTGTTCTCTCAGGATTTTTCCCAGAATATATTAAGAAAGCCTGGGAGCTTGTTAGCTAAAGTATAACTGGATGAAACATGTTATAAAGCTCATAATTTTATAAACTGTATATGGCAAGATACATTTCTGAACACTGCATTTGCTTAGAGCTCAGTAATATGAGGTTTTACCTGTAGAGGACTCACCATGCTGTAGAACTCCTTATCGTGTCAGGTGAGATAAAACGCCGAATGCCGGATCATAACGTCTCTGGCACCAGCTGGACACATTCAGTTGGCTGTGATCAAATTTAAACATCAAGCAGTGATCTAAACACACAATACAAGATCATAATGAAGACACTTAGCAGAAAAATCAGACATGTGCCAGTGTGGCTTCCTGTAGGCGTCCAAACAGAGTGCAAGGTGGCTGAGTCACAAACTCATCTCTGATTGGAGGGGATTAAAGTGGTACACGGACCAGTTGAGCAAATTCCATCCGTGGAGAAAGACTGAGATGCGATAGAAAGCTTCGGAAAAAGCTGTTGGACCTTGAGTTCAGATATGTTTTGTAAAACGGGACATTGTAGAAATAGAAATAGAAATTGATAACATTTCTTAAGTTAAGCCAAACAGCACAATTAAATCATTTTTTTCCTCATTCAAGTTAGTGGAACGCTAAACCAGAAGTTAGCTGCTTGGCCGGTGAAGTCTCCAGTGGAAGATCTGGGAAATTCTATACCCAGGGAATCAAACGTTTTTGGCTTCATGCGCCACTGAACAACTTTCCTAAGAATGTTCCAACAGCCCAAAATTTAAAAGCCACAATTCTCCAAAAATGTCCCATTGTACTGAAATCTTATTTCTCTGAGAACACGTCATCCAAAAACAAACACCCGTTGCTCCCACGTCACATCTCTCCAAAAATACTGCCACCACACCGGGGTGTTTTTCACTGATCTTACCCTGCTTTTCCAGCAACTTCCTCTGCCACCAAATGCAGGTGTTATAAACCATAACATGGTCTTTTCCAGACAATAACCAAGCGTCTTCTGTACCTTAACCGAACCACGCGTTCAACATAGTGCTGTTGACAGATTTAACGTTTCAGTGGTTTATGTAAATGTACAATGCAAACATTTTTACTGGCCATTGTGTTGTCAAACTGCAGGGAGTGTGTATTTTCTGAGAAATAGGATTTCTGAGCAATGGGCGTTTGTTTCTGGGATCACAGGCTGTGGGAGGAAAGGGCTTTCGTTCCAGTGGGACATTTTTCAAAGTAACGAGAATACAGAATTTTGGGCTGTTGGAACAATGGGCAGTTTCACCTCCAATTCTGTATCCAGTTCTCTTCATGTATCTATGAGCTGACTACCACTGCCATCTATTTATAATGCAGTCCAATATAAACTTGCAAACTATCACAAAGAAAACCAACTGTCAATAAAACCTAAACATTAAAAGCACCATAGTATATGTGAAGCTGTTGCATTGGGTTTCATCTGACTCTACAAAACTGTGTATGTGAGTGTTATGTGTGCAACTTACTGTCTAAGGTTACTGACTGCTTGTCACTCCCCAGTCTCAAGTCACCAATCTAATGCTTGCAAGAACCACAGACCTCAATTATTCATTAAATTAGTGACTTTACAGCCCACTGGAATTCATTTCATGCCTCTGCGCTGACTGGACAGTTGGGAGACGGACTGAGAACGACTTCCCCATCACACTGCGGCTCACTTTTAGCACTCCATGTGTGAAAAGGATAATCGTGTAGGTCTGGAACTCCAGTTTTGGAGGGCAACAACTTCATTTCCCACCTCTCGTATTTACAAAGCTTTGACTCGCTCAGGCATAGGGTGAAACATTGAGGACGCTCAAGGGTGTATTCATTCAGGTAAAAGCCCAGAGCTTGGCAACTGCTGCCAAGAGCACAGCTAAATAATGAGGCTCGAGTGGAGCAGCATTAGGGCGATAACCAAGCACGCAATAAATTATGTGTTATGTGACACAAGGGTGCTATCACCAATACCGCCGTTTCAGCCGCGCAACATGGATCCTAAAAGGAATGATCCCACACAGCTTCATGCAATTACACGCCTGTCTCAGACCAAGACAGATTTTACATTTGCTGCTATTTTAGGTGTTTCTGTGCAAACGTTGCTAGTGTATAGAAAGTGAAGTGTTTTAAGGAGGGTTGTTTGAAAATGTACATCATGTCCATGGTGGCCATTTTAGATTTTTTATGATATTCAGGCATCGTAAAACTCATGGTAACACATACACTGCCAATCGATGTGTCAGTTATCCAATGGGGTAAAAAAAAACAAAGTACAGTGATGAAATGAAATAGATATTTGCTGCTGTAATTGCTAGTAAAGCATGAACACCTCCTTTTTTTGGAGAGCTCTCTGCAAGCACACCACCTCCCATTAGGCTTCGACAACGGAGACCAACTCTACATGGCAACTGGGAAAAAAAATGTTTGCCTCGATTGAGAGCTGTCTAATCCCAGATGGACCTGCATCACATCTCCGTCATGCCAGTGGACACATTTCTAATGTAGGTTTGGGTTGTTTCGCAGACATTTTCATGAGTTAACGAACATACTGAAAACATGGCTGCTATGTTGCTGTACTGTATGCAAAGACAAATATATAATTTTCAAGTCCATTGTCAATAAATCTAAATTGATTAATCCGGGGAAGTACCAGAAGTGATTTTCTACTTTTACCTTTATTTCTATGTATGTTACTTTTGAACAACATCGGGCAGAACCTGTGCAGTTCTCAGCTTCTCCAGCAACAGCCGTATTTGCATGGGACTAGTATCAGCTGGGGACCTTTGGTAATTTGGAAAAAACTCGTCAAGTCTGTATTTCATGTGGTGCATTCACATGGGATAGGGGAAGTCTGAATTTTACCCGAAAAGCGAGTGTTTGTTAACAAGATGTTACTGCATTTTAAGCTTAGATTCTGCCACAAAAGGCCAGTGTATTTCAGGCCAGAACATTATCTTTTTTAATCATAACCAAGTGTTTTTTGATTCAAGGTGTCCACTGTGTAATGATGTACAAATATAACATAACTGTGGTTTGCAGAAACGGTCTATCACATATTTCTCGATCGGGAAAGAGGAAGAAAAGAGAAATGGAGAAAAGAAACAAACAAACAAAATGAGATACGACCCAAAATCACAGGGATGCCGATTGGCACGGGACTATTATTATCACACAACCTCTGTGTTTAGGGAAATTTGGTTGGTAATTTGCAGTGTAACAGTGGTGTGTGACAGTCAGATAGATAACTCCAGTGGAGAGAGGCAAAGGAGTAAATGTACCTTTTTATTCTGTCATTTATTGTGAATTTTCACAATGAATAGGACAATAAAACGCACCGGAATCAGTGTGCAAGGTTTCTGTGCGTCATGATGAAGGATTAAAAAAATGCATCTGAAAAAAGTCATATTTTTCTACTGTCTTTCTTTTACTCAGTGAGTGTTCTCTGGATGATGGCTTAGTGTAAATGCCTGCAAGTTAAATGGATCAAAACCTTTTGCTGTCTATGTTGCAAAAACAACGACAGTACAACATTTTGAAATTACCTCCTGGCAAAACAAAAGGGGTTGACAGGAACAAAAACTGCCATCACAGAGGATCACAGTAGATTTTTTAAAAACACACCATGATGCCAATTCAATACAGACAAGACTATAAAGCTAAACAAAAATGCTGTTGCAAAAAGACCAATCCAATGCAACAATTATTCCCATAACTGCATGCCACAGTCAACTAACAACAATGGTGTTATTTCCTTCATTGTTGCTCGTTGAAAATGAAAAATTGAAAGCATTTTCAGCTCACTTTTTGTTAAACTCTGATGTGGAATGACAGTTAAGAACACAAACATTCAACTTTTTTTTTGTCAATTTAGACTTTCAAAAGGATTTTGTGACAGCACAGTGGTTAAAATGAAAATATATATTAGGTGAGAAGAATCAGAGTATGTCCTAAAATAATCAGACCCCCAGTGTGGACATAACATAGCGACCAAGCTCCAGATTCTTTTTTTTTTTTTTTTTTTACGTGTGGGCCACCTGATGCAATAACCATAACTCTTTCTGTGGAGCGCTGTGGTAAATGATTATGGAAACGTGACAAGCAAATCCATTAAAAACACTCGGGAGTTGAGCCAAAGTAGAAACAGCTAACAGCTGAAGCGGCTGCATGTCGTCATTCTTCACCAGAAAATGAACACAGTCTGGTGTTGGGAGTTAATCATGTTCACAAATACTGATTAGACCACCCTGGACCAAACATTGATTAAACAGTCCAGCACAAAAAGATATCGATCACATGGTTTTAGCCCAAATATTGATTGGACTGTCTTGGGTGATGAAGATAAGATTAATTAAGGCACACTCTGAGTTTCCTCTTAATAAGTGCTGATATCTTTACACTGCTGCTTCATCGCATCAAAACCACATCAATACTTTGTCTTTAAATCAATGGTCACACTGTGTCTTTGAAGAAAGATGTATAAAATGAGATTAGGACGGTTTCTTTGTAAAAAAGTAACTTTATTTGTTCCACAACACGCCAACACTACTGAGAGACAATAGACAGCAAGTATGAATGAAATTAATTTTCATCACGCTCAACCCGACCACTCAAAACACAGACTGGTGAATGCCGAGTGTGTCGGTGCTACCAGGAGCTGAAGTCCCCAAAGCTGGTCTTGCCTTTGGACTTCTTGGGCGCCACTCCGCTGGTGGACGGTCCGCTTTCATCGTCAGCAGCCATACGTTTTCTAAAGGAAAGCAAAAATATAATATCACAATCTGCTGTTTTACTCCACAGATGTGTGCGTCTTGTTTCTTGTAGATTATGTGTTCCTCTGATCTGGTCTTCCTTTTGCCTGAGCTCTTTACCTCCTTTTAACTCCTCATGACTCTTTTCTCTTTGTAAATCAGTTGTTTGTGCTTTTGTATACTGTAGCACACAGGCCTTTCAGAATTCTTCCTCAGAGAAAGACGCTTTTCAAAACCAGCTGTGCAACAATGGACAGATTTTCCCTTCAAATCAGACATAAACACATGATTGATCATTGATTCATCTGCTAATTATTAATTAGGTGTGTTGTTACAATCATTTTCCAAATGAGAATAACACTGGAGATACATAAATACAAGCGACACAACATTTCTCATACACATCTATGAGCCTGTTTACACTTGGTATTAAAATGCGCCTTGGTCGTTCTAATCACAAGTGGACAGCTCTAAATACCAGTGTAAACAACCACCAAGATCCGATCACTAAATCCACTTGCCGACGTGGTCTCGGACACATTTGACCACATATCTTTTGTACTAAAAACACTAATGCGTCCTGATGGATCCCTGACAAGGAATACGTCATCAATGCAGGACGTGGTGGTTGTTTTGATGACAGTGGATGGATGAAGTGTTGCGTGACCGTCCATCATTTTGTTGAAATTTGCTGACACTGACACAACAGCTGGCATAACTGGCGAGCAGCTAGCAAGAGTGTGGATGCAATAACTGTGTGCAGGGCCCTTTGACCTTCTCGTGTAACAGCCGAAATACATGAGGCTCTGACGTGACATGTCACATAGGCAGAGCGGGTTTTTTACCTGCTACACAAACTTGTAGCATGTGGTTGCTGCCAGCTCGACTGTGTGTGTATTGAGTTTTGTCACGTGATAATGCAGTTGGTTTTGCGGAGTTTGGAAGCGTAGGCTGGTGGTTCCCAACTGGTGGGGCGCGGTCCCATTCTGAATGGACCGCAGGTGACTTGCAAACGTGTCAAGTTTGTACAAAACACACTTCATTTTCGAGTATGGTGAGCTTTTATTTTGAAGTGCCATTACCTGCTGTAGAGGGAGGGACTGAAGGACAGCTACTTGCAGAAACAGCAAACTAGCTTGACGACAAGTCAAAACGCAAGTATGACGCTGATGTATTAAACTGTGTGGACCTTGAAATCTGGACCCTGTGGCTGGACCAGTTGGGAAGCACTGACATAGGCTACATTAACTGCTACTGAATTAATTATCTAATCACAATTAGGGCTGGGCGGTATTCGCGGTGACGGTACTCCGGCTACGGCGGCAGAACGGGGCCCGACGGCTTGCTTGCCTCATGCACCTCCCTCGCTACGTGATGGAGGTGGCCTGGCCGACCGCACCAAACCCAGGCCTGCAGGAGAAGGGGGCCCGGGAGCTGCCGGCCCTCCCTCTTCCCTCTAATGTTTATACATACTACATAACATTTTATAAACAATAGTAGATGGATTAGTAACCATTTTACTTCTGACGATAAATAGCTTCCATGCTAGACTTGTATGGCTTTTTAAATTGTTTTATTTAAGGTGTAAAAAAAAAAAGAGAGAGAAGACGATACCGCGATATCATACCGTCACCGCATCCACCCAAAATAATACTGTGATATTGATTTTAGGCCGTACCGCCCAGCCCTAATCACAATCCAATGTATTTTGGCCGTAACTGACATAGGCAGTAACAAAGCTGGAGAGGCATGTAGACACAGGTGTGAACAGCGATGTGTCTTGGCTGTCCACTGACACACATGTTAATACCTGATGTAAACATGCTTCAACATCCTTACTGCTAACCTGTTTCTATTTCTGGCATTGTCTATATTTGGTTTTGATTTTATCGATAATCTTTTTATCATTTTATTTTTGCACTCTTCCTGCTCTGTACTGCAACAAATGCACTACAACTTCCCTTGGGATGAATAAACGTTTACCTTACCTTAAATGCACAAATGAACAAGCACTCTCTCTGACAAAACCCTTAAACCAACCATGAGTTACTGCTGAAACACCCAGTGTGCCATTTTTACATTTAATTGTCTGGGGAATGAACTGACTGTTATTCAGGAACATTAATACCAACATGCTCTGTATAAACCGAAATATGTGAACATGATGACAGGAGAATGATCAGGTGGGTAAATTCTGGAGATAAAACACCATCAAAGAGAGAAAACTCATGAGCCTACTTATCTCTTAATGCACACTTCAGCCAAAGTGCAACACTTTCAGTTCAGTTAATGCACCTTCATTTGCATAATGACAGTAATTTTAATATTGCCAGAAATACTACATGGTTATTATGTAAAGTGTTGAGTTGTAACGCCACAGAAAGAAAAACAAAACCAAAATAAAAAAACTTAATAAAGCAAAGAGACGAGAATCTAAAGTTTCTAGGTCTCATATTTCACGTTTGACTGACATTATTTTGAAAAGTAAACTTTAAGCACAAGTGCAAATTGTTCCAAATGTTGTGTCAACACGGCAAAAACAAGTGCTGTTAGACATAAACTTTAAAAAACAAACAAAAAAACCCCAGAAAACTAAAATGAAATATGTTGTAATATCACAGAAAAACAACACAATATACCTGAACTCAGCTAAAATATGGTCTGGACAATAAACCTGAATCATCCCCACGGGGAAAATAGGTAATCTTCGATATAATTGGCAATTCTGCACATTATGTTTCTGCTCGTTCTGTGTCGCTGTGTGATCCTCATGTTTTATCATCCATTCATTACTATCCTGTTTCTCAGGACATTACATCAGCCTGTTAGAAAAAACGTGATGGTTGTGTGGGGGCAGGGTTAACTTTGTAATCCAACTTCTGCCTGGAAGGTGGAATAAATATTCTCCTTCTGTCTCTTCTTATGCATTTTACACACATCACAGTGATGCCCACCACAGCAGAAGCACAGTGTAGTTTGGTGAATAATAAATTAGTGTGTGTGTTTGTGTGTGTGTGTGTGTGTGTGTGTGTGTCCTTACGTTGTGGCAGGGTTGATGTATTTCCCCACACCTGCCTTGAAGGTTTTTGGCGCCTGCTCTTCCTTGGCTTTCTTCTGGGCGATGCTGGTCTGCTGTCTCTCCTCCTCCTCCTTCTGCAGCTCCTTTTCTCGCTCTGCTGCGATCTGAAATCAAAGCAAATCACATAAACCCCAACAACTGCACGCCAGATCAGAGGATACAGAGGCGACGCTCGCACCGCAGGACTTAATGCTCAGTAATTGTTACTTCCATGGTGACACTTGCTCTGTGCAATGAGTGTTTCAAATGCAGGAGAGACAACAAGCTCCAGGAGGATTGTCTACGTAGGGCACTACTCAAAAAACAAAAAAACAAAACAAAAACATTTTACACTGACAGGAGAAATACTATCAATTTTTTGGAAAAACATAAAAGTGATTCCAGAGAGAAGCAGACAGAGGGGTCTACAGTCTGTGTTTGAAGGATATATCCAGGATGTCAAACTGACTCAGCAGCAACAACAGGTTAAAAAGACAAAGACAGTTAGAAGCTAAAGCCGAACTATAGGCTACAGATCACAGTGTAAAAGTGAACCACCACATCACTGCTGATCGCCACACAAGACAATGAATATAAAGGGAAACTTTGCTGATATTGAACCAGCTGTGTGGCATCACAGTGTGTGCAGATGAACAGTGTTTGCTTCAGCCCTGTGCCACTGCCAGCAACTGGACCTCTGCCGCAGGATGGGCAGTGATCTCCAGGTGAAGTCAAAAAACATTAATCTGCTCACACTGTGATGACACACAGCTGGTTGAATATCAGCAAAGTTTCCCTGCTTCCCTTCACTGGTTCCTGTACAGCAGGGTCGGCCTTTTTCACTGTTATAATCATTAAAAAGCAAAAGTAGCATGTGTTCAAATTCAGAAAGCTTAAGTACCTTATGTAGCTAGCTAGGGAGCTAGCTAACCCTACACTTTTCAGGGTTTGATTTTGCTTTTGGAACAAAGAAGAAACATATATCTCCTTCCTTCCACTTGAGATAACGAGTATCATTATTACACATGTCCCAGTTGAGCTCGAAATCTACAAAACCAGCCTGAAAATAAAGAAAATCTTCAACAATTGAATGAGAATCTATGAAGAACAGCCATGATGTTTTCTGACCCTTGTCGGAGCTGGCTGATGCATCGCTAAGAATGGCCAGTCTGTGTTCGAGGTATAAGACAATGTGGCTCTCGACTGTCCTGCTGCGCTGTTAAAAACAGGAGGGACTGTATATAGAAAGAGCCACAGTTCCAACACTGATCTGTATGGTAAGGTGACATGATGATAATTTATTAATCAGCAGAGTTGTGACTATTACATTTCTACCCAGGTAGCCATGTATCGCTATAATATCTCATGCTATATAATGGCATTGTGGGTTTTGTTGGTCAATTCTTGGCTTTTACATTTAATTATTTCTTCACCTGTGGTGAAGCTGGTTTGATTTAACAGTTACTATATTTAAGTTATCTAAGGCAGAAATGTCTTTTCCTTATTATGTTCTTGGATGTTTGACCTTCACTGTGCAGAGTGATGTATGTGCAGCGCTTGACAGAATTTCACACCGTCTCAATTCAGACGTGCCGCCGTGCAGAGCGACAACAATAGAAAGTGTGTCACTGTCCAAATACTCCACGCTCTGCTCTGTAAGTACACACACTCATTCTTTGTAGAAATCAAACAGTCAGCAGGTAGCGCCTTTTTGTGTGGAGGAAATTGTTATATCACACAGTCAGTATTATTCATGTAGACAGATACAAACCTGAGCGTCAGCCTCTTCGTACGGGTCCACGAACACAGTCGCGCTTATGATCTTGATCTCCGACTGTAAAACAGAAAAACAGGAAAAAATAGTACCCAAAAAGTAATGTGCTCTTATTCTGGTTGCCTTTACATGATCTGTAAATAGTAAAAGATCTAAAATGTTAAGTTCTACTATCATATACTATCAAATCCCAACCAGCCTCTGAAATATCTACCATATAAAACATGTGGAAATAGAATATTGGTTTTGCGGTTTTGTTTGACAAACTTATTGAGAACTGCAGGAAAATAAACTTGTAGCTGTATTTGTTATGTTTTTTTAACAGTGTGTTTGTAATTTAGAAAAGTAAAATGACACTTTGCCAAGACTGGATTTAGTTCTCATTGGCATCTCAAACTCATCTCTCACTTGCTGACACACTGCTTCATTTCTTGTCTTACGACCAGACCTTCAGACGATCAGTGTGAGGGTCAAAATGCTGCCATGGCTCCTGCTCTCCTCAGCTGCTTTTAATGTTAGTCATCTACTTAAACTGATTCTACAGTTGCACTCTGTAATCTACTCTAGACAGGGGTATCAGCTACATTTCAAGATTGTAAAATGAGATGTAATTTGACCCAACAAAACCTGTGGAGGGACATTTCTAAAGGGAGTCTACAGGTGTCAGACACTTAAATTTAATACTTTTAAAGACCTTTTCAAGATTATTCTAAACCAAATTTAAGACTGATATTTGGACAAGTCATTTTTTTCTTATTCAGGCATTGCAGGTGAGTAAAAATGTAAGTAATATATATATATATGGCCCTGTGCAGAGGGAAGTGTTATGTAGGAATATGGTTATTAGAGTGAGTTATAATCATTACATTATTAATACATTTTGCCAGCAGGTAAGTGCAGTTATTAAGGAAATCCTCTTAAATCTTACACACTTCACCTTTAAGACTTTTTATGGACCTACAGACACACTGAAATTCGGTTTATGCCAAACTACAACCTTATAACACCACTAATTCTTACCTTTGGTTTGTCTGTTTTGGGATCACTCTCCACGTTCTCCATAGCTGTGAGTGCCTCAAATCCGCCAACAATCCTGCAGAAGAGAAACACACAAAACCTACTTCATGACAAGTCGTTTATACATCTGTGTAAGAGCAGGAGAGACCTGGGCTCCCCGCGCAGGCCCCAGATCACTTTGATCTTCGACAGGGAAGAAAAAACAAAGGCAGAAAAACAAAATATATAATAAAAATGTAACCACTGGAGAGTTTGGAATAAATTCATTGCTAATTCAGCCATTTTTACAATTCGAAATATCGTTTCCTATATAAATACGGATGTTTTCATTAATGACATGAGGGCCTCAGGGTAGTGTCGAAGATAAAGATGACACTGAGTTCAACTCTCTGCAAAACCATCCATCCTGCTGAAGTGCCCTTGAGCCAGACGCCACATCACTCTCGTATAAACGGCAGCTGAACTGCAGTTGTTTGGTGGAAGGGAAAATGGGGATTTAATGTTTAATTCCTTGCACCCATATCTTCTCCCTCTGTGCCTTGTAGCTCCACTGTTGTCTATAAAGCTATTAAAAACACATCGATGAGTCACACTGTTGCACTGGGTGATATGTTTCTTCATTACAGTGAACACACACGCCATAGTGTATCTGGCCTCACCGTCCTGCTGCCCATATTACTCCCCAAATGTGTATTAATCCGCAGCTGAAAATAGTCCACAACAAATACACCATTTACTACCATTTGAGTACGGTTTGCTAAAAGAAACGAGAATTAAAGAAACCTGCGTACTACCATCTCAACCTGTAATGTTTAAGTTTTTATATTATAAGTATATCCTTCAGCGGCTGAAGGGGGGGGTGGGGCAGACCTCATTATATTCCTCAGACACAGTGAACACGAGTTGCTGCGAAAAAGCAAATGTTTATAGGCTTTGTTATCAGCACAGTGGCCTCATGGTGTAAACACAGCAGAGAAAACAACCTCTGAAGATATAGAGTCTGTCAAAAAGCTGAGGGCCAAGAGGCGAATCAGAGAGCACTTTAAAAGAAGTTGCTCTCACTTTGCTCTTTAAACTGCAAAGTCTTTATCCAGCTGCTCCTGTGGGGGCCCCCTGTTACCATGTGTGGAGTGAGGACACACAGTCAGTACACCCAATAGCTACTGTAGCGCAGGGGGGGGGGGCTTCTCAGGCCACATGTGCTATGCTTCCACATGTTTGGATGAACAGAGGAGCTCCCACACGCGATGACTCACTGACCTCGCAATGTCAGACAAATATATTTGGTTATATATTCATACAAGATGATAATGCTGCATTCATGTGGATTAGGAAGGACGGCAGACAGACAACACCTTGTTGATGGCACGGGAAAAACAAACAAATAAACAAACAAATCAAAGTACTCCCCCGAGACGATGCAAAAATGATATAAAAATCCAATATTGCCATAAAGCAGCCTGACGTGTGGCTCTCTATATTCTCTCACAGTAATCATCATATTGCCCACAACCACACAGACAAAGGATAACCCATTATGCTCTTCTTAAATTAAATGTAAAAGCCAGTTGGCAAACATAAAGCATCACATCTCCCCTTTGAAGGTATTCTGAGGGGATTAAAATGTCAGATAAACAAAATAATACATACAAAAATCCTCATCATTGAGACACCCTGTGTGAGAATTAAGATCACTCTGTATACGTGGTGTCTTCATTTTTCGAGTCATCCCTGTGCCCCAGCAGTGCTGTCACTTGAGATGAAAAAAGAACATTTCGGGTCAGTGAAAGGTCAAGTTATGTAGGAAGAGGACGGACATGGAATTTTTCCAGGAGACGTCTGTCTGAACACCAAAAATCAGATATTAGAAACCTGAAATGTTGCAGGTTCCACGTGTGAAAAGGGGCCCAAGAGTATTTCTGGCTGTTTATATAGTCTCTCTTTCTCTCATTTCCTGTCATCGCTCGACTGCCAATTCACTAATACAAGAAATACTAAAACAGTTTCTGTAGACAGGCAGATTACAGTAGGGGCAGTATTGATTATCAAAGGTAGAAATAAACGACAAAAACAAATGATTAAGAGGGTAGTAAATCCACTGTTTAACTGAGCAAATATTTGTTGGTTCCAGTCTTTGAAATTAGAGAATTTGCTGCTTTTCCTTGGTTTATATCATAAATGAATATCAAGGTTTTAGACTGTTTGTTGTATGTAACATTGGCTGAGCTGGCAGCTAACGGTGCTACCTCCATAAACAGCGCTAAACAACATCAACAATGCTGACAAAGCTAACAGTGCTAGCTGTGAGGGAACCAGGGGGTGGGCGCTATACTTCTGCAACAATGCTGTCCCGATATCAGCTGTAACAGCCATATGAGCACAGTGCAAAGCAGCGGCGATGAGCTTGCAAGTGATATACACACATGTGCTAACATGCACACGTGGCCGGACCAGCCTACCACAACAAACCACAGTGATGCTCGGATTACAACACACACTGAGGACTCAGGTCAGGACACCATTACTCCACTATGTCCTTACATAACAAACAGCAGTTTGCTGCTATATGAAAGCTCTGAATGTCACATACAGAAACTTTAAGGGCAAATACTCACAAGATGTGAAATATTCAGAACAAACAGTCCAGCTGCAGTGTTTCCATGAGTAACACAAGGCTAGAATTTGCTACATGTTTCGTTTAAATACACCTTTTGAGCCTTAAAAATGCCAATAGAGGATCCTCACTTATAGGACTGCAGCTGAACTACCTGTCTGTGGCAAAACCTTATCGACCAGACAAAAAAAGACAAAGAGTCCAGTCTGATTTGCATGTCAGAAAAATCTCTGTGACAGAGTTCACATTATGTATAGATCAGGTTAAGTGGACTGACATCACCAGTCCCATTAAATGTGCAAAGACTACTGTCTGGAAAAGATAAAAAGCTGGACGCGGGGTTAAAGCAGAAGCTTTTTAAGTGTGTTGACCATGTTAAGAATCAGTCAGATGAAAGCAGCCTGAATATTTTTAGACAACAGCCTTGGCTTTCTCCAAAAAAAGACAACCATTTAAGATCATGCTCAGCTCAGCACAGAGAGAAAACCTTTCAGTTTAGATTCAGCATCTACTAAATTTTTCACTGCTCTTGGCCAGGAGTCAGACTGGAAGTCACAATACTGTTTGCACTGTCTGGAGCCCCAGAGGAACCAAATATGTATTAAAGAATAATACGAGAGGGTGAGAAATAGAGACAGTGAGTGAGGAGGAGACGAAGAGGACACGGAAGATAAAGAAGAGCTGAAGAGAACACGTGGCACTGACCCAACTGCTTGTGTAAATGGCACTGAGAATTAAGCGAGTGTCTGTCAGGATTGTCACCTTTCAAAGCCATCTGCCACGGCTGCTAAATTACACAAAACACTGTTGCTAAGCCGCAGTGGAGTCAATTTAAAAAATGACTAACACACACACACACACACACACACACACACACACTTTACCTTCCAAACACTGTGTGCTTCCTGTCGAGGTAGGTGCATGACCGGAATGTGATGAAGCTGAAAGAAAACAGAACAAAAACATTGCATCTGTAAAACATTCAAAAATCAAGTAAATCAATCAGTGACAAGTAATGGAAACAAACAAGAAGTCTAAAAGGGAGCTTTGCCTTTATGGTTCAGTTTGTTTACATGACTACTTTAATTTGATCAAGTACACAGAGCAGAACAACCTTCAAAAACAAAAGATAAACAACAATTTTATGGTTTTTTCCTCACTAAAAGTCCATGGAGCAAAAGGCAACACTTTTCTTAAGCTCCCCTCACCTTCTTTATAATTTACAAGCAGTATATGAACATTTAACCACATTGCAATATGATCATCAGCATGAATGAGGATTCTTATTATTTATTACAGTATTTTCAACTAGTTTATCCTATCCTATGACAACTACATCAATTAACAGTTAGAAATGCTAAATAGTGGGGGATAAAATAAGTTGTTACCAAGAACAAAATTAGCTTTAGGTGTACACCACTTCCCATGCCAAAGTTGTGATCTATAAAAACAGCCTTGATGGGAGAAACTGCGCCCCATGCTTATAAACATTTATTATAAACAACACAGACGGAAACTGGCGATGCAGATGGTGAGGTGGAAGCCTGATTGTAGAAACTGTTGTAGATTTTTTTGGCCACCATTTTTGGCTTTTGTCTGTGTGTACATTTTTAGTATGGATCCTACGCGTTGTTTTATAAATGAGACCCCTGAGCGCAGAGAATAAGAAAATACAGGCAGAGGGCAGAGTCACTGCAGATAAATACATCATCACGGAGGATGGATTACTTCTGTATGAGTCTATACATTGTTTTTTAAAGAAAATCTTACATAGTTTATCTTTAAATTTGCCAAAACGACTGTGTATTACTGAATAAAAAATGTTTGTGCATTCAATACATGATATTTTATTCTCGCAGTGTTGAATTTCTGTTGTCTTAGTCACCTGAGGGGCCTCTGCAAAGAAATCAAAGGAAGGAAGAGACAGTAAAAAACAAAACATAATTCTCTGCTGACTGACTTTCTAGCACAGAGGCTTTTTTTTTTTTTAAACCCAAACATTTCTTACAACTGAGATTTGTTGGTGTTTGGACCAGAGTTTGCCATGCTGAGAACCCCGCGGCCAGTATGAGACAGGTTGGGCCGAAACTCATCCTTGAAAGGTTTTCCCCAGAAGGACTCCCCTCCTGGGAAGGAAGGAAGCAGGTGACAGAGGAAGGAAGGACATAAAGAGACAGTGAGAGAGAGAGAGACAGTAAATTGTTTCGCGAGACAATTTCAGCATCATCTTTTCTGGAAAGTGATTATTGCAGTTGAAGATTTGCAGTTTAAGACAAAATGAGTTTCTGTAAAGGAGGCTCGAATATTTGTTCAGTTTAAAAACCTCCTGCACAGAAGACATTTTGACATGTGATATGCAGGCAAAGCACTCATGATGGCTGTGTTCCATTTTCATGTGCAGGTTTACTTGCTTTGTTTATTAGGGCACTTAAATGGAACAGAGCCATCATAATGTTTGAAATAATGTTATGAAAATATCTGCTGTAAATATTGGGGCGTTCGTAGGAGCAAGAAGGACTTTAAACTGGTGGTGTGTTAGGGGATGATCACACAGAAATGAGACGCTAGAACGCGACGCCAGTAAAACCATTGTTTTCCTATGATACGGCACGTCTGTCCCGGCGTTCACGCATCTTTTTAGATGGGCGTTTTTCCAGCGTCTTTTTAAACACGTGTTTTTGTAGACGCTTCTTTTTAGACGTGCATAGACGCTGAAAAGTTAAAATATTTTCAACTTTTTGAGCGTCAGACGCCAGTAGCACCATTCATCATTGTCGTCATTGGCCCAGGCAGCCTATCAAACCCTCCTTCCTGTTTTGTTGTGGCACTTACGGCAGTTTGGTCAGTTACGGCAGTTTACAGCGATTACGAGCGACAGACAACACAATGCAATCCGAAGACGAGAAATTTATCCTGACAATATTTGATTTTTAAGAATTATACAACACACGCACACCTCAGTATTCGAACAAACACAGGAGGGGACACGCATGGAGCTGTGTGAGCAGCGCAACAAATTTGTCTGGTGAGTACAATGTAACTGATGCTAGCTAGCTAGCATATTATCGTCGTAGCAGCTAGTTATCTTTCAGACAGTGGGATATGTGACCTTATTTCGTAGTTCACAGTTTTTGTGTTGCATTTTTATGTATGAAAAGTGCTATATAAACAAAGTTGGATTTGATTTGATAGCTCGTGATAGTTTCATGTAAGCTACTGTCTCTACTGTCTTTGAGGGAAACACAAGATTCAAGGGGAGACATAGGGAGATGACAGGAGGTGTGTGTGTGTGTGTGTTACGCACGCACCCCCGCTCCACAGGCGCTCCTTGCTGGGGTTTTTTGTGCATTCAATAATAAGCACTTCCAGCGTTTCAAGCGTCTTTGAAGCGTCCGCGTTTCTAGTGTCTCATTTCTGTGTGATCGCCCCCTTAGATTGGATAATGAGCTCAAATATCAACAATCTTACTCCAGAACTTCTGACTGTAAATAAAATTCACCAAACCTGTCCACTAACCGCTACTTACATGCACAAATTAGGGAGACAATGAGGTCTGGGAGCTCCTTACTATGTGAGTAGAGACAAGATCAACTGCCATATAACGGGGTCGGGAAATGATTGTTATTGACATGTTTTTGTTTAGAAAGTGCTGCCTGACATAAAGGCTGACACTGCTGTATAACACGTCAAGGCCGTCATGTCTCTTCTGCCTCCAGAGCGCTGGCATACTGAAATCAGACACTGGGACAACATCAAGCCCACTTTATTTGGTTCCGTATAAAAAAAAAGCAAAGCCAGTGAAATGAAGGGTCATAGTTGCAGCCTATTCCGGGATCTCGGTGTATGAATGGCTTATGTCTATCAAATGAAGGTGGAGGTTCCTGCTTTCCCACCGATCACCAGTTAACAGCCAATAAATGCAGCAAAACATCAGCACAACATGGTGGAAAGGAGACTGCTAGCTGACATACAAACGTGACTGTAAACAATGCACCTTTACAAATGTTCAACAAGGAAGGAAACGTATTTAAAATGGCCTAAAGGATGCACACAATGCATTTGGGAGAGAAACGCCGAATGTAAAAATAACCTGAGTTTGTTTACAAGAACCCTCCACAGGGCACCTTTAATGTATGAACAAAAACATCCTTGTGAAGAGGACGGGGAACTTTAAACACAGTTGGACAAACACTTGTCACTTCTTGTCCATAAAAATCAATTCCAGCACCTTCAGAGATTCATGTTGCCGGCAGAGCAGGGCTGTTTTTCTTTTGAGAAAATCATTTCAACGGCATTTTCGGGCAGAAGTTTGCCGACAGTTCACAGTGTTAATCCGTCATTTAATTGCTCCATCTGGGATTTAATGTATGTAAACAAAAATGAGTGCACTTTGGGGGGTAAACGGCTAAGATGGAGTTCATATAGTCTTTAATTTTCAGCTCCAATGCACAACATTACATCTTTATATTGAAAAATAAGAGCGAACCTGTTGAAATGTATACAGTTTGCAGGAGAACGACAAAAAGAGCTGGCTCTACCCGTAGCATCTATTCAAATGACTGCACCATTAGAGAAACAGAAATAAGGCACCATGTATTTTCATGATGCCTGTTTGCCCTTGAACACGGAGCCATGTTGAGAGCCTTCAGCTGTGAATCATTAATTCAGACTGACTTCATCATTAAGAATCATCATGATGAGTATACAGGAATACGCACTGCAGGAGCTTATTGGCTCCCGACAGAGGGAAGAGGATTTGTCGCCCTGAGGTGTGTTTCACTGTCCTGCCAGCTGGTGTACGTGCAGGAAACAGTGTGCGCATGTATAGGTACAGTATGTGTGTGTTTACGCTGTGGTGTGGATGCATGCTACCGACCAATCAACTCTTTCTGCAGCCGTCAACTTCCCCTTGTGACATTTCTGCATAATTTATCAACTCGCTGACATTTTAGACTGTATCATAAATGAATGGGCGAGAGAGGAGGATGAGGAGGGAAATTAATTCTCACCAAAGAGTTAAGCAATAAATCAAACTGCATTCTCTCTGATGTTCATTTGAAAATCCACTTGAATTACACAAACAGTAGAAGCACACACTTTGACCAGGGTTAACTGGAAAGAGAGCACAAGTATTAAAATATCCTCTGCTGTCTGACAGCTGTGAAGCATCTCTGCTAATGAACGCATTATTTGGGCATTTTAAAATATGTGAGCGAGCGCTTCTCGTTTCATATTTTGAACGCGTCTCTGGGATGTCATTTACAAGTCAATGTTTAAAACATTTCTCTCTCCAAAGTGTCTGGTTGTGAAGGGGTTTTAGATAAATGAGGCTCTTCTGAACTCGTGGAAAGTGTTAACGCTACAGTGAGCAGTCTGCTGGATGGATGTGTGTGAGAGGGATTCACTGAAAATGTGTGGGCAATTTTCGTGGGATTTTCTTGACACTTAAATCTCAAAGATTCAAGTGTCAGGAGAGTATTACATCATGGTTCAATATCTTTTTTATTTTTTTTTGATATTTGAATTCCCTGCACAGAAACACACAAATGTTTGATTGTCGCCAAATTAAATGCTATTTTTTTCTCAAATGCTCCTGCAGCTTGTCTTTAATCTTTATCTCTGCATGTGAACAGACATATTACCTCTTCAAAAAGCGGAATATCAAACAAAAGATGAAATGTGTCACCTCAGCTGTTGTCTGCACACGAGATATTTCAAACAGACAGAAGGAAAACAAGAAAATGAGTGACATTAGTCCAAAGCTTCATGGCAGCTGCCTGCTTTGTTCTTAATATTACACAAGATTACATGGAGTAACTAGACAACTACTGCATCTACTATATTCCCCATGACTCCCCTCCAAATAAGTTCACTATTTAAAAGGTACGATTTTTATATTGAAACTCTTCTTTTTTTCTCTGAAAAATTCCCAAGCTTAAAAGGTCCAGTTTGTAGAAATGAGGGGGATTACTAAATCCACCTAAATCTGACACACTTTTTCCCGAATCTTTGCAACCCTGGACATACTTTCATTAACCAAAACATGCCATAGACTAGGGCTGGTATGATACATTACTTTCACTACATGTTTACGGCGGCACGGTGGTATAGTGCTTAGCATTGTTGCCTCACAGCAAGAGGGTTCCTGATTCAAACCCGAGGTGGGGGAACCTTCTGTGTGGAGTCAGCATGTTTCCTGCAGGTGCTCCAGCTTCCTCCCACAGTCCAAAGACATGCAGGTTAATTGATGACTCTAAATTGTCCGTAGGTGTGAAAATTTGGAAAAAAATATTTATAAAGCTATCAGTCAAATTCATCTTTAACTTTGTTTATTGTGTGTTTTGTCTCTTTTTTGGTAAATGAATTAAACTCAAAATATGAGTGTGGGGAGGTGGAGAGGGAGACAAAGCAAGATCAGATAGAAACGGAAATAATTTAAGAAGCGCTGGATTATTACACAATATCATTTTTTAAAATATGACGGTTATCTTGAATACTGCCCCTACCATAGACCGAGTACTTTTATGTATATTTTCCCCTAAAATAAGTTCACTATAAAAAACATTTTCACATTCAAGTTGTGAAAAAAACCCAAATCCCTCAGCTTAACCTTCCTTGGAAAATTCCCTAAAATGCTCCAGAAGTTTACCGAAGCTTTGCAACCCTATACAGGACTGTTAAACACTGAGGAGAAATCCACCTTTAAAATCCAGTTAAAGGTCTGTTCATAAGTTGTGTGCACATGTTTTTCAGTCCAGGTGATGAGGAGAATTTTTACCCACTGGCCAGGAATTCTGCACCTTCATAAATCTGTCATGGTGGACGCATTTTGCGTCGTGTTCAGAGAGACAGACACAAAGCACACTTTGTACTGCGAACCCTCGGAGCAGCACAGACGACATGAAGGCAGGGAATTAACTGTATGAGCAAGCCTCCCTCTCAATTACACTCAGCTGCCTTTTAAACTGGCTTTTAAAGCAGGAAAATTACACCAAATGCTGCTTGATTGGTTGTTCACCACACCCCTATTTTGTACTTTACACTCAGCCTTCTTCCATCTACACCATCTCTCTGTCTTTTTGTGTGTGTGTGCAGAAGTGTCGTCAGTGCTCCCATGTGCCTTCACAAAGTATATTTAGTAACACTCTTGACTTGCATCTTGAGTTGCAAGCGGTATTTACGCAAAGCCTCCAAAAAGGAGCTATTAATAATTCAACAAAGACGTGTTATGTAATTCCAAATGTGGTTTAAGTGCAGTCCTCATCTTACCTGTGCCGGTGCCAGTGGGGTCCCCTCCTTGAATCTGGAAAACAAAAAGAAACTCTGTTAGGTTTGGGTGACGTTAGCTGCTGCACATTAGAAGAGCTGCTCCTGTTACTTATAACAGGAAAATGTCTCATTCCTGTAAAGTGCTCTAATAAGTCTTTAATTTAACCTTACAGTATTTCCGTTTGTCACACATCCAACCTTGTTCTTGTAAGCACTAGGAGTCACTGACAAAGGATACAGGCCTCTATTGTTCATTGTTAAGGCTCAACTTTCCTATTCTTGTTTATATAGTGGAGAACCGCTCTGTGCATTTCTTTGGACGTCTTGTTTAAAGACACACTGGGGCTTTTGACCACTCGTGCTGCTGTCAAGCGACGTTTTGAGGAGTGGGTCCCTGTAGTGTTACTGAGCAACAACACACATGGACACAGTGCGCAAAGGGCTGGCAAAATACTACTTTGTGCGAGGATGATTTTCTGCGTTTTGGTTTGAAAGTGTGTCGCCGGCCTCATACAACAACAACAAATGGAAAAAGCAAAAACACAAAGAACAATCTCTTCATCTGGGACAAGTCTGACACTTATGGCAGCACTTTTTTTTTATTGGAAGTTCTAATTTACTCCCTCCCTTGTGGCACAAACAGCCACAACAGCTTATTTTGAGTATCTACTATAGTCTACTATACCATTTCAAAGCCTGGGTCTTCAACAGGAGGTCCGTGCCCCCTATAGAGTCCTCAGCATTACTGCAGGGGGGCCGCCAAATTACTGTTTCATCATTTGAGTCAAAATTTATTCATTTACAAAAATTTCAATTTATCTGAATATAAACATTTACACAAATTCAACAGCTTATTTTGAGTATCTACTATAGTCTACTATACCATTTCAAAGCCTGGGTCTTCAACAGGAGGTCCGTGCCCCCTATAGAGTCCTCAGCATTACTACAGGGGGGCCGCCAAATTACTGTTTCATCATTTGAGTCAAAATTTATTCATTTACAAAAATTTCAATTTATCTGAATATAAACATTTACACAAATTCAACATATTTTTCATTAAAAAATAATTAATTTACAGTACACAACATTGATGACAGGCTGTTACTCATAAATCCTTGTGCAATCATGTAAGCTAACTAACGCTAAAGCACTTATCCTTAACAACAAGGTGAACTATTCATATCATAGTCTCTTACACAGATGCCCGACGCCAAACAGACCCGACAAATATCCACGTTTCTTCTGTGTAGTCGCCTGAGCCATGACTGACTACAATACAAATCTACATCACAGTACTACGCACCGGTAGCCTGCTCTCTGTGTTTCTGGTACGTCTCTGTTATATGCAACACACGTGCCGTAACTATGGCAACACCGTCATGTGGTCTGGATATCCCCGCCCATTTCTATTACAAAACAAAAGACAAATGTCCCCAGACTCTGAATCCGAAGTAAAGGAGGCTCGTCACGTGAGACTATAGATCACAGTTAGATACTATTAAACGTATTGGCTAATTAGCTGTATTATTATTATTCAAAGTGTGCGGACATTCTTGTGAGCCCCAACGGAGCATTTTGTTACCATCAAGCAAGAGAAATCTGACATACCGTCCACCTAAGAGACGGTCCTGGAGACCCTTTCCTGGTTTTACTTAAGTTTTAATTTGTCTTTAAACTGTCTTATTTCCCTATAAAAAATGTTTTCATTCACTATCTTTACCTTTTCCCATACTGCGTACACTTAATACACCAAATCTTTTCTCGTACTCGTACTCGCAAAGTGCTTGTGAAGCACTTTGTAAAGTGGATTTTGAAAAGTGCTCAGGTAGCAGTTCTAAGTATGTCCCGGGCGATATAGAGAAATAAACAAATATCACAATATTTTTGAGCAGATACCTCGATATTGATACTGCATCCATGGATACTGTGGGGCTCACTACTGGTGCTTTCACAAAATATTTACACAGTGAGATCTTTCATAATTAATGTATGTATGTTAATTACATCACTTTATTGTAACACAGCCTTATAAACTAACATATCCAAAATCAATATCTATATTGATATCTAGTCTCATATCTCAATATCTGTATAATAACAATATACTGCCCAGTTCTAATTCAAATACTTTAAAAAGCTAAAAACAAAACAAAAGGCAGTCTAGTTCTATCACTTCCATGTCAAACTACATCATTTAAAAAAATGTGCTTTAGGTGATATTTTTAGTTTGTTTCAGCAGACGTGAATCAAAGCCGACGAACGCCTTTATGTTTCCTGACTGAACAGAGACAGCAGGTTTAAAGAAACTGCAAGACTGCACTATAATGTGGTACTTGAGCAAACTCAAGTGGATAACCGTTGCATCATATCGGTGTGAACAAACCCTCTCAGTGTTTGAAACATGAGAGGCCCATCAAGACTGCTACCCCTCAGGCTCAAAGTAAAACTGTCAAATTTTTTGCAAGTGTCATCTCAGGATGTTCGGCTCACTCGCAGGGTCCTGATAAACTGCTTTAAAAAGGGAAGTGAGGGCCACGACTCCGTTCCCATTAACACACCACTTTAAAAGTGTTTGTTGCTATGAAATTATTCTCTCTGAGGCCACCCTCCTGTCCCTTTCAGCTGCGGAGGATAAGTCGAAGGCGTAAGTGGCACAGTAATTACGGATAAACAATTCACAGCTTGCCTCAGTGCATGAAAACCATGGGACCGAATAAAAAAAGGTAAGGGTCCCCTCGAGACCAGATGTCCACTCAGAGCCACTTTAATTATGGGAGCTGCAGCTCTGAAATACACAGACGAGCGGCTGATCAGAGACCTGTATTCCAAATTCTCAGTCTTGGTTAAGAAGATTTAGTTGGAGGAAAAGGCTGCTTGCTCATCTCTGAAACAGCAAACACCAAAACACATTATTATTTCAACAAAATATGAGATAATGACACTAAATCACAGCATGGTTGGGTTTTCATTTATATTTCGGATTAAAGCTACTCAGTCAGGAAGTGGCTTACAGTTTAAGACAGGGATGTGGTGAAAAAGAAACCCACCTAAATATAGTTTAGATAGATTTTTCATGACACAAACTTTAATCACTTAGATTCATATAAGATGTCATAGTAAAGGGCAAATATTTCACAAATATTTGGATCAAAACTATCCATACCGGCAGCAATGCAAAATGAGACAGATGCAACACTTGTTCAATAAAAGGTATGGGTCCTGACACACCAGGCCAACTGGCTGTCGGTTAATAGCCCCTTTTACACTGCCAGATTTTCCGCTAATGTTGGACTGTTTTGCCGGCCAGCTGCAAGTGTCTAGACTCACAGAGACGGATTGGCGAGTCGATTGGCGCCCAATTTTAGGGTAGGGTAGTGATATTGGCGGAACCCTTTTAGTTTAAACAGACCAAGGTGACCTTCCGCCACGGGAGGGGCTATTGAAGACTTGTGGGAGGAGCTGTTGATGACGCTGCATGTGCGACCCACTGGCGGTGGACTAACAGGAAACAGCTGATAGCAGGAATTAGCAAGCAGCTAGTAGCAAGAGGGAAACGCAAACCTGACAGACACTGTAAAGATGAGCAACTGAGGAGACAAGGAATTGTGTGCCCTCCTTGCCCTCACAAGCGAAGAGGCCATTAACCGTCAGATGGCGGGGACGGTGAAGGACGGGCAGACTTACAAGAGAATCGCTGAAGGACTGACCAGCCATGGCTTCCCTCCCACGTCACTGTTTACGTCACACGCTGAGCTACACGTTTTGTTACTTTCTCACGCCCCCCATTGCCCCGAAAAAAGGCACATAAACAAAAGTAGGTAGGCGGCATTTTGCTGCACTCCCCGATTTTGTTTTTATACTGCCAATGCTGAAAGAAGACTGATTGGGCTTTCCTGCAAATTTCCACAATTCCTGTTTAAAAAGGGCTAATGTTTGTTGCCTTAGTTTTTGTGGTATGTCCTATAGTATTGGCACTAGTCAGCCTTTGTCCACAGCTTTTTGGACAACTCAGCATGTTGAACTGGCGTCGCACCTGGCGGCTTCCGGTGGAGAATTAAATTCCTCCAACCCTTTTTATACAGAGATCACACTATAGGGACGCTATGAAGTCTCCTCTTTGTATAGCCTTTGCATTTTTACACACAACCAAACTGCAGCGGCACCATTCCCTTCTCGTGTGTGATTTTAGATAGTGTGCCAGCATCAGGGAACCAAAAGAGGTGTGACGGGCATTCCATGTCACCCATCAGCATCGGCCTTTAGTATGGCATAACAATTATTCACTGTCCCTGTTATATGGCAGCTGATCTCGACCTCTGCTTGGAGTTTAAGGAGCTCCCAGACATCATTGTTTTCCTAATTTGTGGACATTTTTGGCCACTGTTCTTCCTCTTTGAGTTAGCCGCTAACTGCTAACAGCTACTTTTTAAATCTCCTGCAATGGGTCGCATAACACGTCATCAAAATGTCACACCCGTGCTGCCCATGATCTCATCCTGCCAACTTGCCTCCGTTCCTGGCTCAGAGGCAAGACAACTCTCCATTCCGTGATCGTACAGAATACCAATGCAATATTCCTGCCTTAAACAGGCAGTGTAAAAGGGGCTTCTAATTGGCTAATCTAATTTGTTTCAAGATTGAAACAAACAATTTTTTTTAGCCATTGAGCTCTTCTGCAGAAATGTTTCGTAATGTTTTTTTGTTATTGTTTGCTAGCGCACGGTAAATATCTTTTGTTCTTTCAACTTGGGGTTGAGGTGTTAATGTGCTAACTGGCTAACCAGTGTCATGAATCCGTCCCTTTCGGCATGTCGGTTTCCCTTTTTTTGAATGATGAACACAAACTACCGGCACCTGCTGGTACAAAGAGTTATTTCCTCTCATGCCAGCACAGAACGTACGTGCTAGTCGGCCGTTGGCTGTAGTCATTCCGGGAGCCATGTAGTATTCAAGGTCTGATTTTTAGCCAACACACAGGCGAAGTGAGGTGACCCAACAGTCAGTCTTTGTCACCACTAGTTCTTTGATGTTGAGTTTGGTGTGTCTGGGCCTTTAAACAGATTGGCACCAGCTCATTTCTCAAAAAATAAAACAACCCCAATGAATTAAACATTATCCAGTGATGATAACCTTATCCTCTTCCTCGCTTGACAAAACAAGAGGAGATTTTTGGTTCATTCCATTTTACAATGTAGAGAAAAAGAGTTTCATCGCCTCATTTGGGAGCTGAAGCTTTACCACAGCCGGCTCCATACATATTTTTGTTGGGACAGTTTGAGGTCCTTCTGGGGATGCTAGCACCTCATCAGAGGAGGCGAAAGACCAACTACCAGGATCCTGTTGATCCAGAGCGGCGTCTGGCAGTCTGGCTGAGGTAAATTGTTGTATAGCCTAAGCCACTGTAAGCTACTTTATTGAGTTTCCTTTCACCAAAATACTCCAGGAGAATTTGAGTTCCCACTGGTTGGTGTTTGCTGGCGGACTGGCGGGGAGCTCTGGGTGCTGCTGCAGTGACACAGAGGAGTTTAAGGAGTATCTGAGCTCAGTTATTCTTTTGCGATGGTGGATGTTAACTTCAGGATAATCACTGACTAGGAGTCCTAGTTCGCACTATGATAACATAGAGGCCCGTTTCCAGATTTTAACCAGTGACATTTTCAGTAAAGGGATAGTCCTTATCGACACAAAAAAAAATTACAACCTAATCACAAAATTGCTGAGATTAGATATTTTTTTATGCGCAAAGAACCTGTTACAACATCCCACTCATTCCTGTTTAACCCAATATAATCTGTCCAAACCAGCAATCAAAGCCAAAGGTGGCATTTTATTTTGGCTCTAAACCTGCCATTGTGGAAATGAGAGTGTGCCAAAGCCATTTAAAAGTACACTGGTGGCTGTGGTGGAGGTAAGCAAACCCGCAGAGGAGCATTTTATCATCTGGTCAAAACCCTTACCATAAAATTCCGGATGGATCTGTGAAAGACGGTCCCATCGTAGTAGCCTTTCTTACACAGACGGATGAAATTCTCTCCAGCTTTGGGAACCTGGAGGAAAGAGATCAGAAGTTTTTTTTTAAACTAAGTAAATAAGATATTTTTTCCTAACTATTCTCAGCTATTTATTCACACAATTCCAGTTTTAACATACTGAATGGGCTCTCCACAGCCGATAATATCAGCTGCTCTATAAGCCTACTGGAATCTGTGCTGAGTTGTAAAATTAGTAAGTAGCATTGTGAACACAGCCAAAACAAAAGCACAGACGCAGATTGTTGTCAGACATCACTGCCCAGTCTTCCGAAAGTGATGTGTTGTTTGCCAAAAATACATCAACAATCACACACTCAACCTTGTTACGTTTAGATAGAGTGGATGGGGAATGTGAATACCTGTCTGATGCCTCTTCACTTTAAAACAGCCTCGCCTGATATCATCTGATGGTATACATAATATACATAGATAAAGTATTTTTTTTTAGCACGGGGCATGTTTACAACACAACCTCGCTCTGTGTTTTCTCAGTTGTTACTGTCCAGTTTATGTTTAGAAAAAAGGGAAAAAGAGCACATTACGATCAAACTGCATGTATGTGTATTTAGATACAGTACTTGCTCATTTATGTGGTTACATGTCAACATGCTCAAATAAAACACATTTGGCTTTATGTCAAAAAACCAAATTGGTCTTTGCTCAGTGGTTATTCAATACAGCAATGTTAGGGCTCTTCTCCTGCCACTGATTAAACGCCTAAAAACGTATCTCTGTTCTTTAAAATTACATCTGCAGACGTTTTTTTCATGCCTTATATATGGCTTAAATGTAACCCCACACCTCTGCATCATTTAGTATGGAGAGTGGTCGCCTACCAATCTGTCCCTGGCCCTTGCAGTTGACAGTATGTGTCCAAATTGCTTGGTGTGCCAAGTGTGAATGCTAAAATAAGCAGGTGGCACCTTGTATGAATGTGTGTGTGTGAATGGGTGAATCGTGCTTGTGCTTTTAATCACTTTAATTGGTCACTTAGATAGAAAAGCACTTTAAATGCGCTCCATTTATCATCGAAGAATAAGCAAATTAGCCCCGCCTCTATATCCACCCACCCCACAGCCGCTCGCTTCATCTATTAAAAACATTAGAAACGTCATGGCAACAGACTTGACTTTATTCCCAAACTGCTAATAAGGGTTCTGTAGATTAAGTAAATTAATGTTAGATAAAAACCAGCTCTGACAAACTGAAATTAAACTTAGCCTGCAAAATATTGATACGTAGCTACACCTGGCATTTCTTATACCCCTCATTTCACCATAGCGTTACGCTAATCAAACAGAAAGCCCCATCCTACAAGTTGACGGGATGGTTTGTGAGGTAACAAACCCTGTCTGTCTGAATCTGAGTTTTTGAGACTGTCATTGGTACACTGCAGTTCCAAGGCAGAAATTCACTCATGATATATCCTGTAGCATATTAAAAAACACCATATGGACATGTTAACAAGGTTGAAAACTTGATTTCTCATCTTTTTAGCCCGACATGTTTGCACAGAATATGGTCAGAACCTACATAACAAGCCATCAGAGTTTATGTGCCTTGATAATTTTAAACATTATTTGTCTCTCTGGCGGCTTTAAATCTACCACAGATAAATAAATGCTGTATAAACAAGGGCACATGATGGCCACAGGTGTTAAAATCATGACATCCCTTCATACCTCATTACAGTTGACAATCTGTGTAAATATATACAGGAAACTACTGCATATAAACACAGAAAATATACAGAAATATATCTATAAACACTGACTAACAACAGTCCAGTGCTGACTGGGAGGTAAACTGTGACTGTAATGTTAAGGGGCTAAACAACAGAGGAGGGATGACACAGCCATTTGACGCCAACGTCTTTGTTCACAGCCTCCTTTAGTGACGGGAGTCTCAGAAGACTCTGGACCGCTACAGAGAGGCAGCTTATATTTCAATTTCCAGGAAGAGCTGACAGCTTTGCATTCACATAAACAAACAGAGTCCCACATTTATACTCTGTCTGACCTGTTAGAAAGTGTGTTTTACGCACAAGTCTGCAACGAAGTAGAGTTCAACTGTTGCCTGAGGCGGCATCACGAATCTATACAGCCAGAAGTCAGGCTCAGCAGTCTGCTACAAAGCTCTGTTTGTTGCTGTAAAAAACAGACATCTGGATTTGCTGAAGGTACATCCGGGGTCATAAAAACTTTCTTGTAAATCATTACTAAAACAAACACTGACAGGAGCTAATTTTGACTGACTGGCACTGTGTGAAATAAGCCTGCATTTGCCCCCAAAGCGGGAGGTGTGGTTTTGCCCATGACGTTGGTCAGGTCTACTGTTATTAACATCAACAGCCTTGAGGAACACTTGTGTGTGTGTTTGCATGAAGAACTAACTTTTTCCCCCTTGGCAACAATGGCTGGTGGTTTCCAAGAATCACCAGATGCTTTCATTGAAAACTATATTTATTCATTGGCCTTTTGCTGTGTGACAGGTTCGTCTAAGCTCTACTAGTCTTATTTCCCCGCTACGTCTCAATCTTCCTGTTGGGGTTCAACGCTCTGCCTCTTTTCCCCTCTATTATAAATCCCAGACTTTCAAAGCAATCTGGTACAAAGAGGCTTATTGTTTTAAACCACTAGACAAAAAAATGGATTGACTTTAACCGTTTAAGCCCTAAAATGGATCTTTAGCATGGAAAAGAACACCTAAAAATAGTTATCTAATCAGATGAATAGTAAATGTGTGAATAAAATGTTTAACAAGCACAAATTTACACAAGGCTTTCCCTTTTAGGGTTTTGCCACTAATTAGAATCTTTCACGTCAGAGATCTCTATCTGCTGCTACCCTGCAATGGTGGTTAATTCAGCGTGTCTCATGCATGCTTTGTGTTTCTGTGTGCAAGTTTGAGCCTGAGAATGTTTAAAATGCAATCCAGTTTAGAAACATGCCTAAAACGGGGCCTAAAATTGTCAGCAATCAGTTATGTCAGCATGGAAACAATGTTTGCTGAAGCAGACAGGAAAAAAAATGTAAAAAATGTCCCTATTCACAAATGCTTGCAGGCTCCTCTATTTCCCCAGGCGCTCAACCTGAAACACAAGACCCTGAGGGACACAAAACCCATTAAAATAATCCCAATAATCTAAAGAATAAAACTGATATTTCTAATTTACTTCAACAATTTTCTACTAGAATTGTGTGCACTACATGCGCCTCCAAATAGCCTATGAGATTTATCCTATTTTTTTGTGTGTAATTTATTTATTTAATTGATTGTATTCGCGCACAGACACAAGACTGCATAAATTCCAGACAACGAAAAATAACAATGTGTCAAGAAAGTTCAAGATGCCACAGGCGTATACAGTGCACCTCTCCTCAACTTAAGGAGAAAAACAAACAAAAATAAAAAAAAATTAAAATAAACAAATGAAAAACTACTCATAATTTAAACAAAAATTGCAACAAAAAATGACAAAAAAGGACACACAAAAAAAGCAAATAAAAAAACAATCAGGAGTCTACAATGAAAATAAACATAGAAAAACCCCAAAGTAATACATGTAAACCAGTACAGAGAAAAGTAAGTTCAATTTCCTTTCACACTGGAGCATCTGCAGAATACTGAAAGATGGAACCTGTTCTATCATAACACACAGTTTGCACTGCACTCCCTGTTCCCTACTCACATGCCCCAAGACACACTTGGAAAAATCTGCTCTTTACTGAGCACACTTTCTTAGTTTTATTCCACTTACATAGTCCTTTTGGACATTCTGCCTCTCCCTACACGTTAAAGCTGGTGTAGGCAGTTATATCTTGGTGTCACTGGGCAAAATCCCATGATCAACTTTGAGGATATTGTAATTCAAGTGGTCTGAGAGAAAACTAGGCTTCCACACGTCCTCTTGGCTTCAGAAAATCTAGGCTGTGTCAGTAATGACAAAGCATTTCAGAGATGGAGAGAAAATGTTGCTAACAGTTTAGCCTTCTGCTTACCGGAGCACACAGCTGTGGCATCATGTTCATGCTTATTGAGCTAACGTTAGCTAGAGCCTCGAATCACGTTGTGTGCTCTGCCTCACTGCCCGCCACTACAGACCACCTCGCCAGGGGGAAAGTGGGCAGCAACTCCGGAGACGGACCCCCAATCAGCAGCTGCAGCCAGCACAAACCTCAGCTCCCGACTCGCCAGAACTAATCAAACAAAATCAATTTTTGAAACTAATCAAAAATGGTAAATTTGGATTTTAAAAATAGTTTTAGACGATTAAAATGTAAATTCAAATACAGTCATCCTGTTCTTTCCCACTCAGGTGAACCCTATCTACTTTATCCACGGTGCTTTTGAATATACTACACCTTCCTAGGTATTATGTGTGACTAAGACCCAGGCCGCGTCAACCAATCTCCAACATCTGCCCCCTCACACTTCACCCGAGGTGGGGACAACGAGGGCAGAGGCGATGGAACATCCAAAGCTGGGCGAGCAAATGGGCACTTTACAGGGAGGTGGGCTCTGGGTCTGTGTGACTGAGAGTGTATGTGACAGTGAAGCGGCACTCATTAATTCATAAACAGCAGGCCACGAATAGAGCTGCAATCTTGTGTGGAAACCACTGGGGAGGAGGATGGGGAGGGCGCAGAGGGCAGGTTGTCTAACCGCTGCAACTTTCCCCTCATTATTCTGATTCGACAGCTCAGAGGCCAATGAAAACCAAGCGCACGAAGCGCCTGGTTACCGGGGCAGAAATGCATTCCTGGAACTCATGCTGTCTCTCTGGAGCCTCTGACACCTGACTTTAAAAACACGGAGGCACACAAGAAACACATTTTTGCCAAGATGTAAACTTGGCAACCTGGGGCACAGACTCTGCAAGAGACTGATTTCAGTGTTTTGGATGTGTCGCCCTAAATACGATTTAACCACCTGCTCAGGCCAAACCTACACTGCGACAACATTATTTCAGAACCTTATACCAGTGAATTAAATCAGCCAAGCATGAATCACAGCCTCAGTGGCAAAAACACCAGGCTTCATTTGTAAAACTTTAGATTAAACTGGTCAGCGTTGCCAACATCAAACATTTACTTATATAGTTACATTAAAAACAGCTCCTAAAGGCATGAAGAAATACTGCTTTTTAGACTTTTTATCTCTTCAACAACCTTCCAAAGTTACCTGCCAAGGGCTGCAAAGACCTGACGTATGATTTCAGATGAACCTCAAAGTCCCTTTTTACTTGTAATTCTGTCCTTGAGTGATCATTTAGAAATTAAAAATAACCCGCAGGCTCAGTCAGTTCAGTAACAAGGACAGTTGGGATATCTATCTTGTCTCAAGTTCAGAAGTAGAAACTAAGACCCTGGAACCATCTTCCCCTGATACTACAACTATTATTTCAGTGATTTCATGGTTGTGTTGTATGTGTGAATATGCATGTCTTTACCTTATCACAGTGCAACTCAAGGTTCAGGTCTCCCTTGTTTGTGTGCAGACGGACGTAGCCTTTCTTCTTCACATACTGGTAACGCACAGTGTCGTCTGCGATGGCATCTATAAAATAAGAACACACATTTAGCTACTTTTATTCGTCTTTATAGATGTCAGCATCTGAGATTACACCAGGCAGGGAGTGTTATTTATATAGAAAAAGCAATCTTAAGAGTTTATTGATTGTTTATGAGTCTCAGCTTGACGTCGCTGCAGGTAAGATCTCTGACCTTTAAAATCCCCTCAGAGCCTCTGCAGTGCAGGTTGTTATTTAGATTCTTGCGAGCGTTATTCTCCTGTAGACAGTCTTTAAATCCAAATAGCTTTTTAAAATTACCGTTTTGCCTCACTGCAAGACAATGTTACTCTTAGAAATGTCTTGCAAAAGGTGTCTGATATAGAAATAAATCTGACAACAATTAAACATGGGTAGGAAAATATAAATCCTTTCATGATTTGCTGTTATTTCAATGTTAATTGTATCTTTATTTTACTATTTTTTAATTTTTTTAATCAATTCTCTCTTTGATTTTTTGTGTCATTATTACAGCTTTCTTTTTTATTCATATATTTTCTTTATTCTTCATCTTTTTGTATTAATTAATTTACATTTTTCTTCTTTAAAAAATAAAAATAATAATAAGGGCTTTACATGGTTGATCCCGGATTTAAAACAATGCAGGATTTAGGCAAATAAAATCAGGGAATTCCAAGAAATACAAAGAAGCAGAAAACTGGACAATAAAGATAAATACCACAAATGAAATAGATGGGCAAAGTTGGCAACCAACTGCCACGAAGAGGTCTACAAAATCAAGTAATTAAAAAACTATAATCACAAAAGAATAAAACACCAAATGACATTATGGATTAAAAAAATATACATTACTAGTATTCTTATTAAGTCTTTTCCACATACAGGAACAATGTGTAAGATTTAGAGGGACTTAGTAACACCTAGTGGTGAGGACTGCAAATTGCAACCTGCTGAAACGTCTCCCGGTTTGAATTCCTTTAATGCTCATTGTTCAGGAAGTTTTTACCGGGAACTAAAAAAAATTAAAATGTATAGAGGTATTGACCTACAAGTATGGATATTTACTTCTCTACAAATGGGCACTGAGACACCAAACTACTGATACATGTATGCCCTGAAATGTTCAACGAAAAACTGAGGAAAAAAATGTGAATCAAACGCATTACAACCCACATTTGAAAATATATTTACACTATAAAGACAACATGTCTCGGTATTCTGTGGTACTTAGACTGAGGCACACATCCATAAATATATATGGCATGCCTTTTTCAGAAAACTGAACTGGGTCACTAAATCCAAACATTGTCCTCCTCTTCTGAAGTGTACTGAACCTACTATACAGTTGCATAACAGCAAATCTCTCCCATGGAGCAGCTCAGAGGCTGACAGGAGGAGAAAACACAGTCGAACTGAGCAGCTCCCAGTTGCAGCCACATTCAGCTGTGTGAGCGAGAAGCTGCACATTGCTGCAAAAAGAGCAGGCGTGACTAGCCGGTCTCCCCTGGATAGATAACGATTAAAGCGACTAAAGAAAGACGAGGTGAATGTCTCTGTCTGCTGGGAATCTGCAGAGGGTTTTTTCGTGTGAGATGTTCACTTGCCTGCGACGTGTGTTGTTGCAGGAGTCATGGCTGTGGATGTGAAGGAGGCGGAAACTCTGCCTGTGGAGTAGTGGGCCTGGGGAAAAAGAGACAAAAATAAAAAATGACATCTTTTATGTCGTGTTTTTTAAACTCAACTTTTTAAAACTCTGCTTCTGTTAATGTATATGTTTATGATGTTGGTGAACTGACAGATGCAGAAGACAGAAGAGAGTTGGCACCAGTACAAGTCAGAGCAACGGATCAACTGATAGAGGAATTTTACTTAATGCTGCTGGACCAAAATAAAAATGAAATAATCCCAATTTAAGGTCCACTGTCTAGCGTTTTCCAGAGCTTTCAACTGCATCTAATCAGTGGTTGTTATGGTAAATGGATTTCATTCATATAGTGCTTTTATCCAAAGCATTTCACAATTCAGTGGATGACAAGCTACCACCTCCTGAGCCACAGCTGTCCCCGTTACCATCACGCAACCTGTGTATTATGGGCCACCACTGAAAACAGGGGCTGTATATAGGTTGAGATACAAACTATTGGATGAGATGTGCCTGAAAAAAAAAAAAAAAAAAAAAAAGCAAGAAAGTGAACCTTGTGTTAATATTTTCTGTCTTTGTTCTGTCTCTGTTATCTGATGCTCTTTTAAATAGATACTTTATCCATTTTCAACCAGCTTTGTATCGTAACAATCTGGGTAGCATGTGTAAATGAACTGTGGTAAACTTCTCTCCACCTTACCAGCGGCCAGATCTTCCTGTTATTTGCCAGCCAAACGCCCCCGTTTTACGTCACCCAGCAGATTTATGCTGGCTCTGGGGCTGTTGTTTAAAACTACAGTTTGCACTTCCACATATTGGTATGCCAACCACCATGGACACTCATAACCCTTTTTCAAATTTGTTCTGGTTCCAGCACCTTAATTTGAACTGTTCAGAGCATTTTGGCCAAAAATAAACTGGTTTCGGTACTCGAAAAGTTGGATCCCAACTGGAACCAAAAAAGATGGTGACGACATCTGTGTAAATGTCAGGTTGGAGAGAGAAGATGGAGAAGGCAACAACAGAGGAGCCAAGTGAGAGGTCTCATCAGTAATTGTTCCCTGCTTGGTTTTTTTTGGATAAAAACAAATACAATATCCATGATTACAGAACAAATGTGGCAGGTAATCAATGCATTCCACCATGTTGCTACTACTGTTTACTTCTGCTGTGCATTGTGCGACGCCCTCAGTTGATGACACATCCTTCGTTTCAATGGTTCTGATCAAAACTGGTGGAAACCCGGACTGGTTTGCTAGCTAGCACCAGGGTTCCAAGAGTCCTGAACGCAACCAGATAAGAAGCTAACTTGGTGGAAAGGGGGTAAAAGGGTATAGAAGTGGATCAAGAGAGAGACTCTCTCGAATCAAACGGTAAAACTATTTAGTGCTTACCAACATTATGTTACTGCGTTGCCTATTTTTTTGTCTCATATATTTTCAGAAAAATATTTTAGCTTACTGTCCAACTGTAATACGAGATTGTTTGTTACCAGTCGGCCCCCATATTGTTTTTAGATGGGCAACTCGCATTCTGGTAGTTGCAGCTTTTTTACCTCTTGAGCAAAGGCAAATGTCACAGCCCCTTTTCTCTCTATGTGGCACCAGTTTCTAAAGTATCTGCCTATTTCTACGGCATGGACAGCCTAGTTTAACGAAAAGACCATGAACCCAGCAATGAAACACTTCTTTAGGTGTAATAATGTGTCTGAAATAGCAGTGAGCTCTTTAAGGCAGTAGTTCCCAACTGGTCCAGCCACGGGGTTCAAGGTCAACATAACTGAGCGTCATACATGCATTTGGCCATGTCGTTGAACTAGTTTGCTGTCTCTGTCAAGCAGCTGTCGTAGTTGTTGTAGTCACTCACTCTACAGCAGAAAACGGCACAACAAAATAAAAGCTCTGTGGTGGAAATTTACTGCACCTACAAACTTGACACGTTTGTGAGTCCCTTATGGTCCATTCAGAATGGGCGCACACTTTTTGGACCGCGGCCCAATAATGGATTAATCAAAGGAAAGAAAATGAATCTGTGATTATCTGTGATTTAATTGTTTAGGTCAAGCAAAAAAAAATCTGATGTGAGGATTTGCTGCTGTTCTTTGATTTATATCACTGTAAAATAATATATTTGGTATTTTTAACTACATTCCTGAACTCTGGTAAAATGTGATTGGTTTGTTTCACTGTTCTCTAACATTTTATAGACTATACCCATAGATACATTTCTAAATAAAAATAATAACTAATAAAAATAAACATTACTTGCAGCCCTCATTTGTATGAAGTGAAATATTCCTCTGGAGATCAGGATCAGCTTAACACACTGAGCACTGAGAGGAACTTCAACAGGGCCGACACATACTTGGCTGGTTCCTCCTTTTGTGCTAAGTGGTGCATCAAGTGCAAACTAGCTTAATGACAGCCTCTGCAGCCTCTGTATGATTAAGAACCTCAGCCTCTGCAGCTTGGATAGATTTCTAACGTCTTATAATTAAGGGGCATTGGAGATGCTTTAAGGTTCTTTGAGCTTAAATCACAGTAGAATGGCTGAGTAGTAATATACAGCATCCAAAAATACCACAAACAATGCAGTGAGACTGGAGGAGTAATTGAAGTCAATAGAATAACAACTGAAGGGAGATGAAAGCAGAGACGTGAAAATGGATTTCAAAAGCTCAAGTCTACTCTCCGGTCCTGGTTTAGCATTCTTCTGCTCTAGTTCTTGTGAAGGCGCATGAAAGCCCAGACTTTACCTTGTGTGCTCCGTCTGACCTATATTCCCTGTTCTCTCAGATGCTGTCAGAGCGTCACCTCGACTGTGAACTCGAGACGGAGAGCAACCAAGGAAAAGCTCTGGCGTTTAAAGAAAAAAAAAAAAAAAGGAGACACGGCGCAGCATCAAAAAGAGAGCTGATAAGAAAAAGAGATGCTCATGCTGTTTAAACTGACTTCATTCTCCCCGGTTATTCAAGGACACAGTTGTGGTGTTAACATGACCACGGCTGACCCTTATTGTTAGACATCTGTGTGTGTTTGTTTCCCCTGCAGTTAATCCGGACTTATAATAACTGAGAGCAGACATGTAGGAAGGTTAAGTATCCAGAAGATATATAAAAATACAGAATACAAACCTGCTGCATAACTACAGACACCTTTGTTTATTCGATTTCTCCCCCAGGCTAATATTTCAGACACTGACATGGTCTTTTTGCGTAAGCCTTTCTTTATATTTACTTAAATTCCTGTAATGTAAAACATTATTTATGTTCCTCACAGCACTGTAATCGTTCTTTGTTCTGTCTCTGGATGCAGTTGTTTATCTTGTTGCCTACATTAATGTCAATGTATTACTGTGTGTTTGGCTCCCTCCTGTGCACACAGTAAAAAATGCATCTCACCAAATGAATGTTATCTTGAAATGCTGCAGCAGCAGGACTTAAGAATTATATTTGCATTAAAAAAAAGAGCCTACATCTACATTTCGGTAGAACTCATCCGGACTTTGTAGAATCAGAAAAGCTATCTGTCATTTTAACTTCGGACTGTTATATCAAATTATTATTTCCGAGATCAAGATGATCGCTGACATTTAATCTTCATTCTACTCAATCCTTTTAATTCCCAAAGACTGTGAAAATAATGGATGTAGCTTCCGTGACATCAGCCATTGCTTTGTTGATTGCCGTTTGAAGCCTCAAGTTTGGCATTTCAGGAGACGCCATCTTGATTTTTTTGGAGCCAGAAGTGACCATATTTAAGCAAGAGGCTGGCGTTGTGAAGAAGGGAGGGGTGGATCTGACTGAGAAGCCAAGAACACTATCGGCAGACAGCCTGTCACTCAAAGTAGATACACACTTAATTCTGTGTAACTTTAAGCCTTAATAAAATGTATGTCACTTTTCTGCCCCAGAGGTTGCCGCTTGGTCTCACAGACTGTTTATAAAGAAGGATGAGTCATGACAGCTCCCCAAAAGTGAAGCCAAAACGAACGCGCGATGGAGGCTGGCTGCAGTACAGATCATTAACCTAGCCCCCTCCATGTTAGCAGATGGGACATGGGCCAAACTAATGGTGTGTTCCAGGCAACCCGTAACCCGTAAATAGACATAAAATAACCCTAATTTTAACGCATTATTGGCAGCCGCTCTAACAGCTGGTTTCTAGTGCAAGAATAAATCAATACAAAATACGTCTCCAAACACACAGATAACGTAAAAAATAGCCTATAATAGCATCTGTGACCCTATCCTCTTCCGTTTCACTCAAATGAGCAAGGAGCAGGTACCTTTGGCGATAGCAATAATGGGGAAGCACAAACAGTTTGCCATGTTCAACGTTAAACAGGAAGTAACTGGCAGTTTGCTGTAACTTTCCTGGATCGCTACAAAGTCGTAACTCGTGATTTACGAGTTCAAAAGCCTGCCTGGAACGCAGCATAAAAACTCTGCAAACTCTGGCTCCAAATGACATCACCAGCGCAAGATGGCAGCAGCCATATCCAGCGTATTTTGGCATCATTTTTGTACAGTGGGGGTAAGTGGAGACTCGTCGTACCTCTTAAATACAATCTATGCTTGGTATGAACGTGCATAAATGGTCAATTGACTGAATCTTAGCAACCACTCGAGGCTTTTTACAACACAAGTCAGCATTTACACATTCACACACACATTCATACACTTGTGGCAAGGTGCCACCTACTCATCAGGAGCGATAAATCACACACGCGGAGGTTCAGTATCTTGCCCAAGGACACCTTGACATATCGACTGCGGAGGCCAGGGATCAAAACACTGACATTCTGATTACTGGAAGACCGTTTTACCTCATGAGCCACAGCTGTGTGTTTGCATATATTCTCTGCTATTATAGGTCAGGTTCATTATGAGTAATGTTACATTTGTTATCATCACTATTTTACATGTATATTCATTATAATGTTTGAACCTTTGTTTCAACATGGACATTTGTGTGTATCTGTGCACTTGTGTATATTCCTTTTTCACACTGTAAATTCAGCATATTTCAATAAAACAAATCTTCAAAGGACTGATCTTTGATGCTAAACTTATGGTCTTAAAAGAGCGATGGATTAAATTGTAACTGCTGCTAAGTTGTCATGTCAACAGACTCATCTCCACGACACCTGAACGGACAACAGACAATGTGACATGGCTGAAGGCTCCAGGAAAAGCCACCTCAAGTTGAGATTATTCTGTCAAAAATAAAGACGATTACAATCTGGTAGAAAATTTCCCTTTCATTGCTGTTATCCATGAGGTCAGAGTTCAGCCTAATTCATCATCGACTTAACTTCGAGTCAAAGAGAGCTGATGTTTTTGGTGTAATCATGGGATTAAAGCTACGAGGAGACAGATTGATAAAGACTTTACTGTAGCATGCCTGGAAGCTCCTGTCTCCTGCCAGACATGGATGAATTACACATTCATTTAAATGCTTTGTATCCAAGTCGATAAACAGCTAAATTTCAGCAGCCGTTGAACGATAAGCTCCCATTACCTTGTTAGCTTTTGTTTATCTAGATATGTCACAACCTCTATTACCAGGAGGATTTTTAAGATACTAAAGCCTAGTTTCTTTATGGTCTTAAGTGGTTTTCAATACATAATTTCACCGCTTAACTTTCTCTTTCCATTTCCTCTTTCCTTGTCTTGTTTTTAACAACTTCAGCAACATAGTGATTTTGCTTACAGCGTTTAATTTGTCTGTCTTCTTGGCCTCGGGTTCCTTCATGGTGGAAGCCAGGAGCTGATCCCCCTTGTAGTCTTTGTACAGCTCAGCTAAAGTCTCCCTGGTCTCCAGATTGGTGGTCTTCAGGTGGTACGCCGGGTCCAGCTTGGCCTTTTCCTCCTCTGGTCCGTGCCAGGGGAAAGAAGAGCAAGACGAAGGAAACAGTTCAACCAAGGTACTCTCATATTCAACTAAAACTCAACACTAAATTAAGTTTAACCTTCTTTAAGATCGACATCTCACCTGGATCCAGCACCTTCATGTTGTTCTTCACATGGAAGAAGTTGGACACATTGAATTTATCCAAGTTTGTGGGGTCCTACAAAACACAACAAAACAAAATACTCATCATCAGATTAAAGGTTACTTTTTTCCCTAGGGTTAAATGCTTTTTAAAACCACAACAAAGCAACCACCCACCTGAAGTGTTATAATGTCCTGTCTGGTGAAGGGTTCGTCGGTCAGCAGATCTTTGAAACTTTTGGTCTTAATGTTGAGTTGCTCAACAGCCTGAGTGGACACAGAAATAATTTAAGAAAACAAAAGCCTCTCTTGGCACACAACAAGATTGCTAAATTAGTTGAAAGGGAAACTCAAGTTTATTTATTTGTTGTTCAAAAGCAATATGACAGGCTGTGTGTCCAGCATGTATGCATGACAGACGAGTTAAATCTCACTCAATTGTCCCTCCTGGCTCCCTTACAGTCAAGATGGCAGAGAAGATAAAAAAAAATGGGGATTTATTAATCTCATAAGGTGCCTAAATTTAGTGGTTGATACTAATTTGGGAATGGAATTCATCTGCAGAGGCACTTGTTCGAAATGAGGCCAAACTTTTCTCTAAATGTTAGCAGGGGTGGAAATGAACTATTTTCGTCTAGCTGCCACTTTGGCTGGTGGATTCCGAAATCGACCAGCCACCCAGTAGATTGTTGTTTTTTTTTGGCTGGTGAGTGAAGCAAATCCTGCAGCCACTCGCATATTTTACCAGCATTTGGCTGCTGGCTGGTGCTAATTTCCAACACTGGATGTTAGAGCCACAGTGAAGGCTAAAATGTGGCGTGCAACAGACAGTAAGGCTTGTTTTTAGCCGGGCTGACTGCCAGAAGTGCCTTTTGCTTGCTACTTGATTTTGTTGATCACTTGTGACCCCTATTAGCCTGTTAAGAGGAGTGAGGAGTGCCTCCTTGAGTTTTCAGTCAAACATGTACACAAAAATATTAGGCCTGCAACAGACAGCAAGGCTTGTTGTTTTCAGCCGAGCAGTTTGCTAGAAACACCTTTTTGCTATGAGATGTTGTCGAGGACCTGCGACCCCCAATGGCCAGTTATGAGGAGTCAGCGGTAAACAATCCAGGTTTTTTAACAACTGTGCCTCACCGCAACCACCAGAGGTGCTTGAGCTTTCAGTCAAACATGCACACAAAAAAATATAATCTAGCAATAGCCGAGCAGACTGTCAGAAACACCTTTTGCTACGAGAATTTGTCAAGGACTTGTGACCCTCAATGGCCAGTTAAGAGGAGTGAGGAGGCAGCAGTGTGTATAACACAGTCAGTAAAACAGGTTTTACAAAAATTGGTTCTTGAGCATACAGTCATATATGTGCACTATAATATTAGGCTGATTGGTCCAGTAGTTTGCGAGATTAGCTGCAGACAAACAGACACACTCACACACATTACCGAACGCGTGATTGCCAGGGGGAGATTAAAAAACGCAGATTCTACTATGTCAAATTCAATCATTCATTTTCTGTAACCACTTATCCCGTTTGGGGTCGCGGAGGGGATGGAGTCCATCCCAGCTGACACTGGGTGAGAGGCAGGGTTCACCCTGGACAGGTCACCAGACTATCACAGTGCTGACACATAGAGACAGACAACCATTCACACTCACATTCACACCTACAGGCAATTTAGAGTCACCAGTTAACCTGCATGTCTTTGGACTGTGGGAGGAAGCTGGAGCACCTGGAGGAAACCCACGCTGACACAGGGAGAACATGCAAGCCCCTCTTGCTGTGAGGCGACAACGCTAACTACTGGCCCACTTTGTCAAATTCATCTTTAAAACCAGAGGAACTGGTCCTGCACAGTATGTTTCAATTTGTTTGGAACATTTATTGTACAGAGCTAATTCGATGTGATGTAAGGCAGCATCTTGTGAGACCATGTGGGCTGAGCATCTGCACTGTATCCCACTGAAATCAAAATCAATAACATCTGTGTGTGCGCGTTTGTGTGTGTGTAATTTTAGACATCGATCTGTGTTACAAAAGTATTTTCATGAGGATCAACACAAAGAAAGTGTGTGAGTTCACCCACCTCATAAGAGAACACGTTGCCGGTGACCTTGTTGGCAACGAAGTGAGAATTATTTGTGAAGACGTTGTACAGAACGGGGCAGTGATACTTTCCTGGAACAAAATAAGAAAAAGAGAATCAGAAGCAAGCAGGGCGGCAGAGTCGCTCTCAATCTGCTGCCACGGCTTGAAAACTCATCTCCTCCAGAAGAAGAAGAAGTACCTCATGTACTGTGCTCCTACTGATTTATATCACCTCTCCCACATCTTCCTCCTCCACTTGCTTTAATTTGCTCTTATCCACCCCCAAAAAATGACCCTTTAACACTCTTTAAGTCTAATTTTCTTTTCCAATATGCACTCAGACACAGCAGGGCAGTAAGATAAGAGCAGCTTTGACCTTTTTATTCCAAATTACTGGCTGATTCTGGTGATTAGAATCAGGGAAATTAAGCTGTAATGACAATATCAGCTTTCTACATGAACCCTTTAAAGTTAAAGTTGAACACACGCATATTTACCATCGTTGTTCTTGGCAAAGTTAAGTTTGATGAGGGACTTGGCTTCCAGTTTCTGTGACAAAGAAGGAAAACTGAAATGTTAGTGTGTCGTCACAAAAATGTTTTTACAAAAACAGAATGGCAAAGACATTGTACAAAACTCAAAGAGATCACCTTCTTTGAATCTTTTAAACTGTGAACCAGAGCTAATGGATTTCAAGCTGACAATAGACATATATAGACAACTACGCAATAAAAGTTCTTCAGCTGAACAATTCATAACAAATACTTGTGGTAAAAAAGTGGTAATACGGTCATTTTATTCTCAGACTACAGATGCTGCTAAAGGCACCAAACATCCCTTCATTTTATAATTATAGTTTACTAATGTTTGTAAAGCATGCCACAGTATGAAGTGGTTATACAACCTTAAAAACCAGCCACAACTCAGCCCTGAGCAAAAGTGACTGTTCTCTATTGACAAATCAACAGACTGCAGTGTTCACAGCTCCGCTTTTTAGTAGCAGATCTGTGTGCTAGGTACTCCAACAGAGGGGTGACAAAAAATGGGGTTGGTAAGGGACGGTTCTATTAGTATTACCCACATTTTCTGACAATGGAAACGGAAAAAAGTGTCCTGAACTGAACTAGACTGCTCGGTGGAAACAGGATGTAAACTCTCCGGTGTGGTTGAGGGGCATGCACCCTGGGAAAGAAATCTTTAAATATCAGCTTTAAAATGTGGATTTCCAGTCAATGTCAGCGTGAGGATGCAGGGAAAAACTCCTCCTAGTATCAATTACAACAAAAGTAATGTAAGGCGGGACATGAGTTCAGGGCACTTTAAGAAATGAACAGTCAAGAGAGTGAAGACGTGGGTCCCAAACTGTGCTACACTGCAGCTATAGTAAAAATGAATGTGGTCTTTTCTCTTTACAGTTATTATAACTGCTGTTTGGTCAATTAAAAGACAGGGCTTATATATGACATTTATAAATTGATTTTACAACCACAACTACTGAAGAAAAAACGTGACGAGGTCACTTCAGTTCAGCATCTGTTGTTTTTAGTCAGCTTGGCATTTGCCCTCTTCTCAGGCAACATCATTAGGCAACTGTCACAAGCTTCCTGTACATCATAAGTAAGTTTGTCTACATTTTTTCCCTTATTTTGAAAAATGTAAAAATGGTTCACAGGCCATATTTCTTACTGTAGAAATTTTGCATATATTTGTCAATAAATAACAAAAATAAATGTAGCCTAATGTAATGTTCGCAGCCTCTACAGAAGCATTCAGTGCTGCATGTGTGTGTGTGTGTGTGTGTGTGGCGAGCAGGGAGAGACAGATGGTGTGACTGGGGACAGGCAGGTGACCTGGACGTGAGGTGAGCAGTGCACCATGAATGTATCGGTGAGTGTTCAGTGCGAGCTACAGTTCGTCAGAGCCGCCAGACCAGTGAAGCTACTTCCGTGGCGCTCAGAGAAATTGGCTTTTGTGTTTTGTGTCATCTGATTGGCTTTTAAAACTAATCAGGACAAATATTAGCTGATATTGATCAGTGGTCTATCAATCAGAGCATATAATCCTTGCTCATCCCTGACTCTGCTGCTAAAAGTAGAAAGAGTGACGTCTGCAAATGTCTTGTTTTGTCTGACCAACAGGCCAAAATCCAACTTTAATCAATTTACGATGATGCAGAGTTGAGACAGCAGCAAAATCGTCACATATGAGAAGCTGGAATCAGTAAATGTTTTACATTTTTTTCTTGATAATTTACTTAATCAATTAACAAACTGTCGATGACTATTTTTCTTTTCAACAGACGATAATTGTTTCAGCACTTCGCCTGGGTAACATTAAGTAGGAGGGGGTATGACTGGGAATCAGCATTTTACCTTGCACAGGGGTGAAATGACGACGGACATTTCTATGTACTGGACGGATCTATGATTGGATATAGTATTTGTTGCATTTTTAACTTGTGTTTCTATCACTTATACTAATAGTACAAGGGTTTGTGTCAATTTGCCCAAGAACTACAGCTAACAGCTAAATCTGGTACAGTATGAGGCATCACGTCTCTCCGTATGAGATTAATGTGTTGTTTTTTTACATGGTCATTAAACTAAAATTATACAATATGTTAGCCACTAAGCAACTGCCTTATCAAGATGGCAGGAGATAAACATGCTGTATGATGTTGTTTGCTTACCTCTCCAGAGATCGGATTTGTGCCGTACTTCTTGATCCATGGGACAATGCTCCTGAAACACAGAGTAGAAACGACGTAATCAACCAGATATCACAATATATACGAGCTATAATACAACAAGCATCATCATCTTCATCCTCATCTAATTCATCTTATCTAACAGTTTGCTTTCCTGTTGTGTGTAATATGACACCAACACTAAAGACACAAGGCTTGAAGTAGGATTATTAAGAACTCCATTCACAGACAATCGCAGAGAAATCTTTAATTGAACTAGTGTTGAGGTGACAGTACAAATAATACAACAGATGGACCATTAAAGTCATCCTTAACATCACTCTACTACCAGACCAAAGCAAGCAATGAGACACGGTTGATAATTAATTGGTTTGAGTGACTTAACTAGATCGTGATATTTATGTGTTTTTCTTTGCATGGTTGTCCAGTCGCCTGTTGTAAAAATGATTTGGTTTTATTATCTACTTACAGCAGGTCAAAGACGACACCCTCCTCAGTACACACAGGATACTCAAACGGCTGAAGGGACAAGCTGAAATGTTTCAGAGAAAACAATGAAGTCAGAACGAGACAGATGGTTTATAATTCACAAATACGCAGCAAAAATCCACAACCAGACAGATTTTCACAGATTTTATTACACAGATTTTTCCCATCTGTGCAATATACTGCTGTCACATATCCTCCATTACTGGTGGAGGAGCATGGCCAGGATTTGTTGCTGGTCTAATAACAAACTTATTGTGAGCAGAATGCAGCCTAGGCGGATCTACTGTACCTCTGCTGGGGATGGTTAACAAGTCTCTTCTTACCTGCAGTGGTCAAACGGGAGCCGTCTGAAGTTTGCCTGTGGGATTTCTGAAAAGTAAAAACATCAGATGGTGTTCATCTCCATACATCTGCTGGATTGTCCAAAGATGTTTTCACAAGCAGTTACACCACACAGTAATTTTAAGACAATGACAGGCGGACTCATAGATTTTAAAGTAGCTTAACTAGCTTTTATTAAATTCAGTGTTGTCGTATTCACCAAGGTGCCACCCACTGGAGCTAAAACTAATACAGTCATATACAGTGGTCACCAACATTGGTGATTATTAACAGTACAGAAAAGCAGAAGAGAAAAAAAAATTTTGGCCACACAAAACCCTGTTGGACTTTTCAGTCTTTCATCTAATCTTGCTCATTAATTTCTAGATAATTTTACCTCTTTGGGTAACTAGAAAAGGGACATAATTCCTCTCTTGAACTGGTCACAAATGGCAAACATATGCAGGCACTGATTTGGAGTCAAAAGAAGATATTACTTTGTTTTAAGGGCTCACAAGCCAAAACATTGGGAGCCCCAAATCAACAATCCTGCAATAAATTCTACCTCGTGTGCAGGTGCTGACTCAATGCTATGGTGATTTTGAAGGCCTGTAATTTGTGGTGCTGTTAAATATTGGTCTTTATTCATATAAAACAATATTAGTTCACACAACAAAATTCAGCAGCACCAAGAGAGTCAAAAATCTGCATCAAAGTTGAATCATGCATCTGTAAAATAGCTTCAACACAAACTAAACGTCACCACCTTCATGACAGTAGGACTTTTTGTAGGGCTGTTGACTGGATTAGCTTCAGCTGGGTGTAGCTACCTAATAAACTGGCAACCAGTTGTGGAAAGTGACAAAATACATTTACTAAAGTACTGTTCTTAAGTGTAAGTTTGAGGTGCTTTACTTGAGATTCTTATTTTCTGCTTCACTTCAATTTGATTAAATACTGTATTTTTCGGATATACAAATATTTAGAATTAGCCCAATGTTTACCAGCTGCAACATTAAAGTGATGAACACATTAATGCATAAGCAATTACAATCCAAAAATATAACATATGATACTCTGAAACGAGCCATCCTGCACAATCACTACTTTTATTTTTGGTATTTTAAGTATATTTCCATGCTAATATTTTGTACTTTTAATTATTCAAAATTTGAATGGGGTTTTACTTGTAACAGAATATTTCTGTACTGTAGTCTTGTTACTTTTACTCAGGTAAAAGACCTGAGCATTTCCTCTAACAAGCATATGGTACAGGACTGCAACTTTAAGGATTATGTCGATAATTTTCTTGATTAATCTACAAAATATTAGAAAACACTGAGCCTGTTACAACACCCTGGAGCCTAAAGTGGCTTCATATAATCCAATCAACATTTCTAAACAACAAATTATTAAATTTTCTATAATGTTAGACCAAGGAAAGCAAGAAAATCTCTTATTTGAAAACATGGAAATGTCACAATTTGGGCATTTGTACTTGAAACATTACTAAAACGATTAACTGATTATCAAAATAGTGGCCGATTTATTTTCTGTCGATCGAATAAACAATTAATTGACTAATCATTTAATCTCTTAAACGGGTTCTTCTTAGCTTCGCACTGTTAACGTTTGTTTTGACCAAGTAAAGAAATGTACAACTTACCTGCTCGCTTCCCTCCATAGAAGTGTGTGTACTCTGTACATGTGATGTACCTGTGACGAGGATAAAACACAAACACATAACGTTAAATAATACCAAAACAATAAAAAAAACATTAATCCAACCTTTATAAAAGTTCAACCTAAAGTAATGCTAGAAATATGCTACAGTGGGTTAGCTTAGCTAGCTCGGGAGCAAGCATGCTAAGCTAAAAACAACACGCAATACGTCGCGATGAGTTGTTCGGGATAAATCTGATACTCACATTTTGTCTTTCTGGTGCTGTCGCTTCCCCATTTTTGAGTTTTGGTGGCGATCTGAAAGATTATTTAGGTAAAAATGACAGAATTTACCGACAACAACTGAAAAAGCTGCTCGCCTTTTGTAGCTTCCTGTTTACGTTCTTCTTCTTCGTCGTCATTAACGGCATAGCACTTATGTCAAAGGCACTCTGCTGCCCCCTGGTGGAAGTACGGTCACGATACAACACAATTTCTCAGTACAGTAAAATGTCTTATTATGAGCAAAACATGGTTCATTATTGTGTGACAGAAGAGATTATATTAAAAATAACTTTTTAAAAAAAAAATATTATTATTATTAGTAGTAGTAGTAGTATCATACTTATTACTATGTTACACATCTTATAGCCGACTATATTGTACCATACATTACTAAATTAGATTTGATGTTCTGTTTTATCAATGTATACTATATTATGTTAAACTACATTATATTATCAGGTGATATTATTTCTACTATTACACTGCACCTCATACTATGTCTGATACCTGATACTATACTATGTTAATATGTCATGCTTTAGCACCACATTATATACCATATGAAATGTCTGTTTTGTGACATATCATGCACTTTTTCGTGGTGTTTAAGCATATGTGTCCCCAGTGTGAGAAAGGACCGTCCACTCTCTTTTTCTCCTGCTATATCTATCTGTGTAAAAGTGTAAAAATATAAGACCCTGTTTTAAAAGACTGGTATGACCAAGGTATTGTCTTTATTTATTTGTATTAAAAAAAAACATTTATCCATTTATTATTTGTATTAATTGTGTTTATTTATTTTGTGTATTGAAGTACTAAATGATATGGGGAACCTACCTATCTGCCTATGAGGAGTTTACCTTCCGGTAAGGATAAGACATTTCTTAATTTCCCACTAAATGAAGCCTTGGTTCGAAGGTTCTCAAGGACCACTGGTTTTTGTAATAATGCTCATATCAGGGGTGTTCTTCCTACCTCTATTCAAAGTCAGTGTCCCAACTCCTTCCAACATTGGAAAGTGATGTTTCCTCACATTAGCAAGAATGTTTGGACCAAATTTAATAGATTTTTGTCCCCAATAAAGTCAAAGAAATTCGTGTTAAAATTTTCCACAAATACTATCCGTGCAATAAACTCCTTCATAACTTTAGACCTGATGTTTCCCTCTTATGTTCCTTCTGCAAAAAGGAAACTTTTCTCAGTTACCGTATGTCTGAACGAAACTAAACTAGGAGTCTTATAAGGTATTGGTCCCTAGTACAGAAAGTGTGGTCTATGTTTTGAATGTCTAACAAGCCATGATTATTTCCCCATGGTTTTCTACATCACTTCATACCAAGCAAGACTTTTCTGGAACTTCTTGTTGTTGTTTTTTTTAACACTGGCATTAATAACTTGAAAAGATTGCCAACGTCACATTCACAAGCCAGACTTCTTCAGTTTCTTCCTCACCAAAACCTGTTGAACTTTAACCGTAGACATTCTGGGATGTCCTCTGTGCAGTATTTCAAAACAAACAAATAAACAAACAATAAACTTTAAAGACATCTCATTGTTTGAGAAACATGGTAAACAACATTGCCAGATGATTTAAGGTGGTTTCAGATATTGCCTCTTCACTTTAAGCTGTATCTTTTTTTTCAACTATCTCTCGATTTCTGCATGTATCTTTTAATATTGTACAGTTTGTTTTTGCTTGTGTTTTCATTATTTTTATTATTTTATTTTATTTTATTTTCCCCAATAATCCCTGTGCTGTTATTTGAGAGTAGGACTTTGGGTGAGCACTGCGACACTGATATGAAACACTAGGTGGCGGTAGTGCAACGCACGTGAATGTCAACCGCCACAAACTCCACAGAAGAGACAGAAGAAGAGCAGGGGGGGGAAAACCTCTCTGGCCGCCATTGGGGACCTTGCGCCTGTTAACATAACAGGACCAAGACCTGACTTCAAACTTGGAAGCTGTAAGTTTTACTATTTTGTTGTTTTGCTTTTTATCTTGCAGGTTTGCCTCATGGAGTTGGCGTTAGCATGCTGCGCGGCTAACGCTGCTAGCTTAGATCGTAGGCCAACAGGCTGAAGAAACCTTGGAGAGAAAGTAATGTAACGCTGGGAGCTGTGGACGATACGCTATATTTAAAGCCAGTTTAATAATGACAGCAGCAGGTTGTTCGTAAGTAACTTCTTTGTGTTGCTTTGTGAAGCTCTGTCCTGCTGTGCTAACTCAGGCTTTGCTGCTACGTGAAGGCCTCTTGCTGTCTGTGAGCCTCACTGGTTTATGAGCACAGCAGCTGTGTGTGTATGTTTACTTGAACTCCTTCTACATGTTGGGGTTCATGTGTCTACCGACGCCCTCCTTAGATCCAGGAGAGTCTGCAGTGACAAGGACCTCAATCAAAGGAAGAAACGTTGAAGAAACACATAGTGATAAAGACTGTAAATAGTCTGTCATGAAGGGGAAAAACAACAGAAGGTCAAACTGTACTTATTTTTAGATTTTTTTGCCTGGTAACGTTGTGCAGCTTTGTTAGCCATTTCCTAATGTGCTGCTACAACTTGGTGGCCAGGTGAACTGTGGAAAGGTGGGTCAAGGCCAATGCTGTGATATACACATGCGTTCAATGGGAGTCCGAGCTCACGACTCCAGGTGCATCCCAAGTCTCTTAAATTGCATCCTCGTTTTCCTCACTTGCTTCTGTTCCTTGCATCCTAGTCCCTCCCATCAGGATACATGCAGGGACGCAAGGAAACCATGCAAGGAGGCTGGAAATGTAGAAACACCTGTGTATCTGATACCCATACTACTATACTATTTAGTATGACAGAAATTATTTGGCATGTTGCATTGCATAGTGTGTCAAATACAGTATGCCAAAAATACCAGGATGCTCTACTACATGCAATTAACAGTATAGAAGTCAACGTGCTTTTCTGGCTACTCTGACCCACAATTCTCTGCAGCTGAAGATGCGTCACATAGACTGAGATGCAGACAGCTTGACATCTCATCGACAGCTCACCGACAGCTGACAGAAGCCGCAATGACAGATGACAGCATTAAAGTGGCTGGGGACCAGTCGATAGCAATCATAGGAATATTAATTAATTGAAGATGATGTGGTTCTGTTGGCTTCATCACACTGTGACCTCCAGCAGGACATGGGGCAGTTTGTAGCCAAGCGTGAGGCCATTGGGATAAGAGTCAGCACCTCCAAATCTGCGGCTATGGTTGTCTGTCAAAAACTGGTGGATTGACCCTTTTAGGTTGGGAGAGAGTTACTGCCTCAAGCGAGGAAGTTCAAGTATCTCTGGGTCTTGTTAATAAGTGAGGGTAGAATGGAGCGTGAGATGGATTAGAGATAGGGTGAGGAGCTCGGCCATCCGGAGGGAGCTCGGAGTAGGGCCACAGTTCCTTCACGTCGAAAAGGGATCAGTTGAGGTGATTTGGGCATCTGCTCAGGATGCTCCTGAACACGTCCTGCTGGAGGTGTTGTGGCCACGTCCCACTGGTAGGAGGCCCCGGAGCAGACCCAGAACACACTGGAGAGATTACATATCTCATCTGGCCTCGAACACCCTGGGGTCCCCCAGGAGGAGCTGGAAAGCGTTGCTGTGGAGAGGGATGTCTGGGGTGATTTGCTCGGCCTGCTGCCCCCGCGAGCCGGCCCTGGATTAGCGGATGAAAATGTATGAATGGATGATAATTGAACAAAATAATCAGAAATATAACCAACAACAAAATGGCAAAAGTATAACATAACAGTACCAGAGAAATGCACATATAATTTCACTGTCATGGATGTACTTTTTAAGGACAGCTACAGTACATACTAAAAGTATAAAGAGAAATTATCCGATTCGGAACGCACCTTATGTTTTTGAAGAAATGAGACGTCATTTCCTTAGAAGCTCACATGAAGCGATCTCCGATTCTAATGATGACAGCAACAGGGTGTCATCGCTGATCAGCTGTCAGTCTGCTTTATTAACAGCTGTAGAGACTTTTGATGGAGTTTGTGTCTGAACAAATGCACACTCATAGTATTGCTCATACTACAAAATGCACAAAATTCTCACTGCCAGAGCAACAGTAGGGTTTTTCTCTCCATTTAACAAACACCTGCGCATGAAAAACCTGTGTCCTGTATTTATAATATGTATTTACTGTGTCCCATTTACAGCTGCAGAATGCCTTTATATTATTTTATTTGTATTTATTATTTAATCATTTATGATGATTTTGTAATGAACTATAAGTTTTACTATGTCATACCGTAATCACTTTGATATTATTACATGACAGTATAATCTAAAACTGAATCTGCCTTGTTTTACAGGTCATTTGAGTCACCTGATTCTCATCCCTGAAGCTGTTCCTGGACTCACCAGACTCCTCACAGTATGAGAGACCATCAGAGGGGAAGCAGCATCAGAAAATTCTCAGTACCGACGAGAAGACACGTCAGAATGACCACCGTGACCTGAGAGCTTAGACAGTTTTTTACGCGCTGCTAAAATGGCGTCACCAGTCTGGCAGTTCTACCAGGTCTCCGAAAAAGACAGTAAATTTGCAATTTGCAAGGTGTGTTCCAAGGAAATCCCTCGTGGAGGATCACAACCCAAAAAATTCAACACCACAAACCTCATCAGACATTTGAAGGTGAGGCACGCCGAGGAATATGACGAGTTTTCAAAGCTAGCCAGCACCAAGGCAGAGAGGGAGCGGTTTCGTTTAGCGGCTCAAGCACCACTCACTCAGCTGCCGGTTACAGAGACGTTGCAACAGCAGCAGCCCTACAGCAAGACCAGCAAGAAACCAAAAGAAATATCAGCCAAAATAATGGAATTCATTTGCCTTGATCACCAGCCGCTGTCTATCGTGGAGGACGAAGGGTTCAAAAGACTCATGTCCTACTTGGATCCACGCTACATTCTGCCGGGACGTAAATATTTCACTGATGTATGCCTGCCGCAGTTATACCAAGAAGTGTACACACATATTGACAATCTCATGAGGGACAACATTAAATCGTTCAGTTTCACAAGTGACATTTGGAGTTCGAATGTATGTCCCATGTCCATGTTGAGTCTCAACGCGCAGTTTGTTGATGAAAACTTTGAACTACACAAAGTTGTTCTTCATTCTCAAGATTTCTCAGGGTCACACACGGTGGAGGCTCTCGCTGCCACGTTCATCGACATGTTCCAGACGTGGGGAATCCCGAAGGAAAAGGTGCACGTTATTCTAAGGGTTAATGCCAAGAACATGGAGAAGGCCATGAGGGATGCGGATTTACCCAGCCTTCCATGCATGGCGCATACACTCCAGCTCGCTGTGTCCGAGGGAGTTTTGTCACAGCGTAGCTTCAGTGATGTAATAGCCTCTGGAAGACGCATCGTCAGTCATTTCAAACACTCCCAGCTTGCCTACTCACGACTACAAAGTATCCAGAAACAACTGGGCCAGCCTATCAAAAGGCTACAGCAAGACGTACCCACCAGGTGGAACAGTACTTTGTACATGCTCCAGAGTCTACTGGAGCAGAGACGGGCCCTGTCTGCTTATGGAGCGGACTATGACTTACCTGCCATGTTCACAGACAGCCAGTGGACATTGGTGGAAAATATGATTTCCCTGCTCGCCCCCTTTGAGGAGCTCACGCAGCAGATCAGCTTATCGACTGCATCGGCTGCAGATGTCATACCATCCATCAGAGCTTTAACTCGTCTCCTTGAGAAGACGGCAGAGACTGACCAGGATGCCAAAACGTCTAAAGCCACGTTGTTGGAAGCGGTCCAGAAGCGATTCCGTGACATTGAATCTGAGCGCTTGTATACCATCGCCACAGTCCTCGATCCGAGGTGAGAAAACATTATGCACACATTCTTAACATTCCTGTGTGTATATGTATATGTATTTTAAAATACAAGTTTGCCGCTAGTTAACCGTAGCTAACTTGCTTGTCGATTGTTTGGTCTGTGATGTAATAGGTCAGCCGGAAAAAGGTCCAATATTAACAAGCTGAAAGGAGGCGTATGACCATCACCTATTGTAGTGGAGTCAGACATACATACATAAGTCCTCCATGCTTGTATACTGGGACAAGGATGGCAATCCAATTAAATGGCCTATTCGAGGTATAACCGTAGCTCAATAACTATATATAAACGCACTGACTGTGAACATGCCTGAATGGTTACATGGCAGCCTGTTAAGCAACTCCTGGACCGATTTTAAAAATTGTCACTTGGCCACTAAAGTATTAAACTTATCCTTTAAATAGAAGTGGGCGAATAAGTATTAAAAACATTTCAACACAGAATCGATGTAAACACACTAGTAGGGGCTATTGCTTAAGAAGTTAAAGTGAATACAGTGGCTTCAAATTTGGCTAAATTTGCTTTAGGAGTAAGCATTTGGAAGTTTTAATAATAAAACCACAGAATAAAAATGCAAATTTGGAGTATGCTATGAGGCAAAGCCTGAGACTTATCAAAACAAGAGTTAAGCATGACCTACGAAATGCATAAAATAAATAAAATGTTTTGTTTTTCTTGTTCATAAAAAGGTATAAAGACAGATATTTTCCCGACGCACTCAAACCCCAGATTCGTGAGCTGCTGTCTGACGTCCTGGCTGCTGGGCCGGAGCAGCAGAATGGTGAGGGTAGTCTGGCAGCGAGCGACTCCGAGCCCCCAGAGAAAGTCCCACGAGCTGGCTCCTTGCATGCTATGTATGCCGAACTGTTGGATGAAGACGGGGAACACGGCGGCGACGACAGCTGCAGCTCAGCATCGTCGCAGATGAACCTCTACCTGTCGGAGCCAGTTATCCCACGAAACGGACAGCCGCTTGTTTTTTGGCAGTACAATAAAAGCCGCTTTCCTGCTCTCGCACAAGCGGCACGGACCTACCTGAGCGCCCCGTGCACAAATGTGGACAGCAAGCAACTTTTCATCACAGGAGGGAATGTTGTAGATGACAAGAGGAACAAGCTGTCTGCCAAAAATGTGGAGATGCTTATTTTTATAAAGAAAAATATGCCATTGATGCTAAAGAAGTGAGCGTCGAGATCTCTATCCCTCGTTCTTACTTGATAGCGCTCTCTCAAACTGCCTCAGCTTCCTAGAACAAAAAAACGACGGTGCAGCTGTGGTTTTGTTATTAGTGTCAGTGTGCTTTACTTGACATCTGCACAAAGCCCAACAACACGATACAACACGTGGCAGAGTGACTTGTTTGGCCTGCACTGAGAAGTGAGTTTAAGTTACAAATATAGATAGATACAGATGTGGAGGTAGACGTTTTTTTGTTGGTTTGTGTTTTTTGTATCTTGTTACTTTCTGGTCACTTTATTGCCTGCAGTCCGCTGTCTTCTAAATGCAGAGAAAAACTAAGGCCTGACTGGACGGATTGAGCCAGTGGCTAAAAATTGAATAGAGCAAGAGATTCCTTTTGTCTTCCTGCCTTTTTTTTAATTCATACTTTCTTAAAAGAAAATTTAAAAACCATGAATAAAAAATGTTAAATTACTTTTCTGTTTTTTTTTTTTTTTCAAAAATGCAAATCTCAAAGTTAGAAATACTATACCAATTTAAAAATTATACAAATATGCTCTAATTAATGTTATTTTTCTTTAAAAAAAAAATTGTATTAAAACTGAGTGCCTCAGATTTTTTTCATCTCTACCACAACCACAACTATGTTCCTGTCTCCCATATATTCAGACCTTATGCAGCTCTGTCACTGTCTTGAATGTGTACTTCCCGGCAAAATGACCATTTGTATATAAATAACTCAGTGTGTGTTACCTTGAATTTGTGAGGAAACTTTGTTTTTCTCACATACCTTTATAATGATGGAGTATTTCTAAAAAGGGGAACATTCTTCATCAATTGAAGTAAATGGGGGACTTGCTCAAGAAGAGCTCATACATTCACTGGCCACTTTATTAGGTACACCTGTTCAACTGCTTGTTATCACAGATAGCAGCCAATCACGTGGCAGCAACTTAATGTATTTAGGTCAGAGGTCAGAGGAGAATGGCCAGACTGGTTCAAGATGATAGAAAGGCAACAGGAAGTCAAATAACCACTGGTTACAACCAAGGTCTGCAGAAGACCAATCTCATAGTCACCAGATCTCAGTCCAACAGAGCACCTTTGGGATGTGGTGGAACGGGAGATTCTCATCATGGATGTGCAGCCGACAAATCTGCAGCAACTGTGTGATGTCATCAGATCAATATGGACAAAAATCTCTGAGAAATGTTTCCAGCACCTTGTTGAATCTGTGACACCATGAGTTAAGGCAGTTCTGAAAGCAACCTGGTACTAGCAAGGTGGGTTTGGGAAGTACTGAGGACACTACTGGATAAATGAGACTTGCATTATACTGTACAAGTTGTGTATTTGTAAACTGAATAATTGCCTTTTTAGATTCTGTCCACTGTGGAGGCGTGAGAGAAAAACAAAGGGGTGAGTCATTGACACTGACTCTACCTGCAGAAAGTGACATATTGACACTGTAAATCATAAAACCAGCCTTGTTTAAATACTCCATATTTCAAAGTATGCACATTAGACTGAGAACAGCTGTGGTATTTATAATTTAACTTTTATGTCTTCTACATTTGGTGCATACATAATAATCCCCTTATATTTTGTTTAAATGCTTATTCTCACTATTTCTCTTTTTTCTCTTGCATGTAAAGATATTTTTCTACTCTGTATCACTTTAAATTTGTAACCAACTGGACAAACATGACAAAATGCAAAATAAATTTATCTACGATGAGTTTATTTTTGACTTGGCATTTAATCCATCGCAGGTATTCTCATACAGTTATTATGGCTAATCATTTACTTCTTCTATCAAGTGAAGGGAGCAAACAAAAATGGTTAGAGGCATGAATCCTAGCCATGTGGTTAGTGATGTGTGATAACGTGGAGCAGGAGGTACATTCAGATCGCCTGTTGCACACACGTCCTCTAAAGCATGGACACATTATACAGGTATCCACCAACTGCTCCTCCCCCCCAAACATAAAGGAAATAAAAAACATGTCAAAGGTGAATCCATCATAAGCAGGAATTAAACAAACCCCTTCATAGATAAAGGATGGTGCAGAGTGATGGTTTTATATAAAAATATAATACAGAGCAGCAGCACTGCCTGCATACCTGAGTTACAACTGGCTTTCATATTTCCCATCACTCGTAGCACTTCAACAGCTTATGAAGGAAACACACCGAGTCAAAGCAAAGATTACAAACTATAGTTTCACACTGGACTTCATGTTGCACAATGAACAACTCAACAGAGAGTGAATGTTCTCGTCCTTGGCACTTAATCTGTCAGGCAGAACCAAACTTTGATGGCAATTACGGAACAAAGGTTGGGTTACCAGACACTCACAAACATACATGTTTTATTAATAACAAAAAAAACAAAAGTCGAACAGGAAGGAAGTGGAGCACATACCGACAAAAACAGAGGGGTTGAAGAGCTGGAGGTTTGCCAGTCTGTTTTGTGGATAGTTGTATGCTTGGAAAGTGCAATAATATGTGGATTTTTCTTTCTTACAGAGCAAAAAAAAAAGGTTCACAATGTTGTTCCCTTTGAGAACAATTGTCCTTATAAATGGTAAACTCGTCATCGGCATTTGCTCAGTACCGTCCTGAAAGTAAAATGAGTGTTGTCTCCAGTAAAATGTCTGCAGTTTGATGAAACAGACAGACAGTCTATGAGTGTTCTGGTGAAAAAAGAAAAGAAAGAAAAAATCACCGCAAATCCATCATGGACACAGTGTCATCGGTGATGTTGATATGTCCCGCGTGCTGAAAAGAAGAAACAGATTTGAGTTAGAGTTTAATCACAGAAACAGAAAACATACGCATGTATTATTAGGGATTCATGATACAAAATTTTTGCAGATATGTTATATGCCAATACTTTCCAACTCATTTTGGCCAGTTGCCGCTACTGATACATGACTTGATTGATTGATTGATTTATTATCATTTGCATCATGCACACTTGCATGTGCCTGTTAGAATGACCATTTAGCAGCTGGATACAACAGGTAACGGAGATGACAGGCGGCAGCAGGTTATTTATTTAAACAACAGCGCCAAACAGACGTGGTCTGAGATCTGACCAACCCTTCCATTAACAGGCATTCACTCCTCTGTATTTAAGATATAGAATCTAAGTATTAACTATAATTATTTATTATAGTTGTATCAAGGACATCGTTCACTGTTATGCGTTCCCACTTGTACGTTATTTCAATAACAGACAACAATGAAGGTGGAGGCGTACTCACTGTAAATAGAGGTGGATCTCTGCTGTGAGGGTGAAAGCCTTTCTGTTTACATGTGGAGATCTCATCTGTTCCTCGATCTGTCAACCTGAAGTAGCCGATTCTGGAACAAACACAGTCACACTTTAACACAGAGAAGATTCAGTGGCAGTGCTCTGACAAACGCTCGCAACACTGCAGAAGGAGGCCGAGCCATAAGACAAAAATCTTCCTCCCACACGTCTGATGTTGATAACGATGAAACACCTGCAGTTTTCTGACTCACTCATTAAACTTAGGCGAGCAGACGATGGCGATGGCCTCCGGCAGCATCATTTGGTAGGAGCAGTGTGTGTGGAGGTCGACGCTGGACAGGAAGGCCGTCTGTGTGGGGTGAGTCTGGGAAACACAGAGTGCATGGACTTCAGTTTGCATCAATAGGTTTTCAGTACAATGGAGTATCATCTCTGCACTCTGCAAATATTCTTTATACTTTATAAATATAATATTGTATTTTATATTTTTTCTTTTTTATTTATGTTTCTTGACTTTAACAGTACTTGACTTTATCTTTTTTTTCCCCTTACTATTGTGCACGAAAACACCAGGACAAGTATTTGTAAACCTGTTTTTAAATGCACCAGACACAAAGCATGGTATTCACTGCATCACATGTTCTCTTCCTGTTTTTCCAGAGTGCATTTTTCCTTTCAGATACAGCAGAAATGTGTCTATTAGCGCGTGCTCCCAAGAGCAGCAGTGCACTTGCTGATTTTGTGGTTTACACACTGTGAGACAGTGGCCAGAATTTGCCTATCGGTACTCACATGTATCCAGCCCAGGGTGATGAGATCATACTGGTCCTGTATGAGGAAGAGCTCCTCCTCATTTTCTGTGTCACAATAGTCCGGTCCACCACACTGCTTTGGTACGATGACGTGGGTCACAGTAAACGCATTTCTGGTCTGGAACAAACACAAAACGACGTCACGCTATTGCAGTCCTTTAAATTATGCATAGAGACTGTCTGCCAAAAAGCTACCCAAGGACTCTGTCTGAGCAAAATTAACAGAGCGCTGACTGGTTTGCTGCTGGCAAAAAACACTTAGTCATGCTGATTAAAAAAAAAAAGTGCAAGGAGCTTTAGGTTAAACTGACCAGGGGATGAAATAAATCAAACAAAAGCCACAGCAGATCTGGGACAGTGAGAGACGTGTCAGACGATGTCCTGCCCTTATGGGACAAAAAGTCAGCTGATGTCACGGTTTCAAAATCCACATTCCATAAATATTTATAGCCTTATAAAACATCCTGAAACATTAATTCCAACACTGGAACAAGGAACGTCTTAGTTAAACCATCTCACGTTATGGAATTCACTGATGATTAAAACTACTTACACATGATGAAAGACATTGCATGAGCACCTACATGTTTGTGCTTCCTGTTAACAGATTTATTCAGGAGGGGGATTCAGCACTAGTGGTGTAACACAGTCGCTCTGTTCCAGAGTCTTACCAGTTTGCCACACAGGATGCCACAAGTTTCTACAGCTCGGCTTGTGTTGGCCTCGGCCAGCCTCAGAAAGCTCCGGCACAGCTCAGCGGGAACAGCCAACTGCCGAAGGGCATCCACCATTGTATCTGTAACAACCATGTAAATGAATAAAGAAAAGCTGAATGGGAAAGTTAGATTCCTGTGTTGTCCTGAAACACAGCATGGTGTAAACAGGAAATGAAATAGGTCATGGGGAAAGAAATCAGCTCAGAAGTGTAAATACTTTACAGCAGGAGAAGGGCAGTACTTAAATCCTCTGTAGGCCGGCCCCTGATGTGAGAAAAAGATTAACTCACTGTTGTTCCCTGGGCTGACCAGAGACCCGGGCTTGAGTGAGCGGTCGAAAGTGGGTGGGGCAGTGGCAGGTGTGCCAATGGTTGCAGGAGGACGATTGTATTGGTGGTTGGTGCTGCCGGACAGGTCCCCTGGGCTCTGCGGGGCGGTGGGGGAGACCTGCGGGGGGCCCTGGATACCTGGAAGGAGGGGTGTGTCAGGGGAAGGCGTGGAAGGGGTGGCGAATTCCAAGAGCACGCGCTGGCGTTCCTTCTCCAGCTCCTGGCGGCGGATCATCTCCTCGAAGGCACTGAACTGCTCCTGCTCCCGCTGTCGCCGCTGCATCTCGGCCACACGCTCCCGCTCTGCGTCCAGTGCTCGCTGCTTGGACTGCTCCCGCGCCAAGGCCTCCTGCTCGGCTTTCTGGGCATATAGAAAACACATCGCGAGTTTGAGTTTCAGCAGGTGGTCTGACTTTTGTGTTTAGTTCTTCTACAGCAGAGTAATTCATGTGAGGTTCAGGCTGATTTATAATTGATATCTCTGTAAATCACTGAAACACAAAATGTGACTAATAAAGGTCGTTGTCATTGTTGTACCTCCATTTACACTGTTAATGAACAAATGCTTCCTTTATTACAATCATGGTATGCAGGTGCTGATTAATGTTTTACCTCATTTAGGGTTTACACAACACACTGTGACAATGCTTGTTGTGCTGTACGTGTGTATTAGATAATTTTGTTCATTTCATTATATGTAGTAACCTTCATAACATATGTTTAAGTGTCAGAATACTTAATTAAAATTGCAATTAATATACGAGACTGTTAACACACTCCGTCCAGTGTGTCGGGAGTTGACAGACAGTTTACCTTTTTGACAAGATACTGTGCATAGTCCTGCTCAAATTTCCGCAAAAGAGCTTTCTTTAGAATCTCTGCTTGAGGGAACGCAACATCCTTCAGTTTCTGGAGAAGAAAGAAAAATGTTTTGCTTCAGTATTTCCTTAAAAACATTTAAAATAGGTTATATAGGAGAGTATGAACACTGTCTGTGTACCTTTAGTGTGTCCTTCTTCTCTGGAATGTTGGCAGTCTTGTACTCCCGATGCTTGGGAAGTTTTTCTATAAAGAGCCTTGGTGAGAAGAAAAAAAAATCTTGTCATGCCTATACCAGGAATGCTTGCTCAAAACCATGACCTAAAAAAACTGTAATTCAGAGAAATGACAGATGAAGTAGACTCTGGTTGGTTTTCTGACAACAAAAACTACTTATTGTTCATTGGACGAATCACAAAATGTAAAGGAGGACATGTTAAAGTCACTTTGTTTTGAATCATTTAGTTGTTACTTAGTGAGCCAAATCCTGAGGAAGATCTTTGTTTGAACTGTCCTGCATGTTTCGTCTCAACTTAATATTTTAACCCACAACATGTGTAATGTATTTATTTGTGTAATGAAGGACAAATTACTTAATACTTAAATTAAGGTATGTAATACAATCAAGCACAAAAAGCTGATGAACACTTACGTGATATATTTATTGTAAAGGAGGAAGGCGTGCTCAATGTTGCCCTCCTCTGCGTAAATGTTGGCCATGCGGATCATCTCCATGCCGGAGCGGAAGTAGCGGCGTGGTGGCACATCGTCATTAACTTCCACTGAGCTTCCCTTCTTGGTCAGAGCGCGGACTCGCTCCTCTGGCTGCAGACTGATGTCAGTGTGGTCCGTCATCGTGACAGCTCAACCTGGAACACTGGGAAGACAAACTCAAGTTTGAATACTATATTCAAGGGATTCTGCAACTTACCACTGTGGTGATACACCTGAAGTCAACAATGTACTGCCAGTCAGGACATTTTTCAACCCTCTGTTGTTGTTATTTATGGCTCAATCCACACTTAAGATACAATTCTGTGAAAAAATGCCCGAAACTAGATTCTGATAGCTTCATAATTTTGAGTGTCTGTGCATCCATTTTATGTTCTGCATCGTTTCCCTACAGCCATGCAGACTGTTTTTGAGTAATCCATCTCTGAAACTTCTGCCACCAACTCAAAGTGATGGAGATGGAATTTATTTTAAATGAGTTGCTCAAAGCACTCAAAAGAAATGACATTTTAAAACTTCAAAGACATTTATTTCCAAAATTAATATCCAGGTTTCCCTCGGTAATCCACAGACAATTTTCACTGAAACATTTCATTCGAAAGTGATTCAATCTTAGCATGATATTTCCTCCCCCTCGAGAAAAACTATCTACTATGGCTAGAAACCAAAAGGAGAAATGTGATTTTTTCTTTTTGTGGTTAGTGTAAAATGACCCTTTTAGCACCTGCAGTAGTGTTGTCATGACGCTGGACAAAAAACGTTGAAAAATATTGATAATCAATACCATTTCAATACCACAATTGACATTGAGAATATAAAATGTCCAATTTGTGTTAAAAGATAAATATAACAAGGCAACAAGGACTCTTCTTTGCTTGGTTAGTGGCAGAGAACAGCAGAATGACTGTAGTAAACATTCACAATAACACAGAGCGAGAAAGCGCAGCTGGCACCAGTGTATTGATACAGCGGAAAATAAGTATTGAAGCCATTTCAAATATTCAGTGACATACTGTATATTTGTGTTACAGCTGATGTCAAGCATGGTGTGTGTTGTGCATTTTTTTTTCTTGCAGTTTTTGTGTAAGTCAATTGTGCATTTTCTCAGTGCATTTTCTCATTTGTGAACTAACATTTTCCTTCCCTCAATACTGCTGAGCATCTTCCACCCAAGACCAAAATATTAATATGTAAGGACATATGATTGAGCAAGCACTCCAGTCCTAAGGGGACTTTAACTTTAATGCTTCATTAGAGGGCTGGCTAAAATCCAAATTCTTAAAAAAAACCTAACCATATCTGTGGGTTTCTAGTTGAATTTGAGATATTTTCAAAAATCAAAATGCTTTTTTTTTTTTTTTTTAGTAAAATCACAATGGTCTTCCTGGAAATCTGATAAATTCTATAGACGTATTAGTATTTAAAACATATTTCAAATGATGTGTTAATCTGAGGGCTTCATCATTAATTTCTTATATATGTTTTTAGTAAATTCAGTAAGTATGCAAGCCCACACAATATCCTGTATAAACTAGCACAACGAGTCACTTCACACCCTGTATTGAGGCCACAACTCAGTCTGAATATATTTAGAATAAAGCATTGACTCTGCTGGGAGGGTCCACTTGGTATGACTGACGTTTTCGACTCTTAATTGATCAAATGAAGGCAAATGTGAGAACGCTTCATCAGCATGCTGACTAATAGTCAGATGGCTTGTATTGATTCTGCCATGAGGGCTTCCTAGCTAGCAGGTGAAGCCCACAGAAACACAGTCTGAGTCAAGAGAGGTCAGTTGTCAACAGTTTGGCTCAAGAGGTGTGGCTCTGATAAAAGGAGAAAGGTGAAGGTACTTGAAAGCAGTTCAGTGTTTCACGCTGTCTTTGTATAGAGGTCTTAACTGTTGTTCCACCAGATTTACCAATAAAATGGTCAGAAATTTGGCATTTATAGCGACATGTAGAACAACTCCTTTTAAAAACAAGGGCAATGTAACATTATGTTTCTAAAAAGTAATAAACTCAGGAAGCTAAAACTAATTGAATGACGTAGGAACAGCTGGTGACTAAAAAGTAAATATGAGTCAGTACAACTCTGATGTATTTTACTTGAATTTCACATCTTTATACCCTTCTTTCAGAGGAAACTCAATTTCAGAGGGAAATATCTTCTGCTTCAGTGTATTTATCTGACAGCTGCTTGAACATTTAAAGATCAAGATTTTGAACACATCTGCTGCAGTAAAATACAACTCACACATTAATGCAGCAGTAACATTACTCCAAATCATCATGAATAATAGTAAAACACTGACGGGAACATTTAAGTTGTACTTTTCATACTTTCAGTACTTTGCTGAGTCATACTTTAAATGAAGTAATGTTTTGAATGTGGTGTTTTTACTTGAAGTGGACTACTAACAGTGTGGTATTTGTTGTTTTACTTTGGTGTAAGATCTTAATACTTCTTCCACCACTAAACAACGGCTTATCGCCAAACTTACTTTAAATATCTTCTTTATAATCCGATATTTAACAACATTTCGGGTCTGAATATCTTGCAAACAAGTCAGTAGAGGTCCAGTAGCAGATTAGACTAAATGCTAAACTATGGGCCCTTTCATCTTAGCTAATGAGTGACACAACATTACATTTACATCATTTAGAAACCCTCAGGTCTACTGACATGCTCTGGGTGTCATAAAGATATATTTTCCCCTCCGCTGGTCTTGATATCTCGCTTGCCCTGTCACTACAGTAATGAATGTCTCGCAACGACGTCGCGTTAGCCGCGCTAACTTAGCTAACTTAGCAAAGCTCAGCTCGAGTTGAATCGATCGATCATCGAGCAACTAGTGAGCAACTTTATCTCCGTTCTTACCTGATCGAGCTGTTTACTGAAGCTCCCGGAGACCTACATAAAGCTGAATCAAAATACGGTCAAATTACAATTGTCAGATTGCTTCACTGGGCTGCGCCTACAGCATCTGTAGCTACACTTCCGCAATCAAAAACAACTTCCGCCTGACGCGTCATACGTCATCGGAAGATAGGAGGATCTCGATATAATAACTAATATCAATAACTAATCAATAATAGCATAAATAAATGTCCACTATGAGAACTTGTGGGGAGTAAATGTGATTTTAAATTTTTTATAAAATTTTGTAGGGTGACGCATGGTTTTTATTTTAAGATTTATTTATTATTTTTGTATTATTTATTTATTTTCTATACCCCCCCCCCCCTTTCATTTGTGTGTGTTAGTGCGTGTATAAAATTAAAAATATGTTTTTGTTCTTGTTTTGTTGTTTGTTTTACAACTGTATTTCGTTGTGTATTTTCCTGTGTTGTACAATGATAACACATTGCCCTTGAACCTGGTATGCCTTGTAATAAAAAAAATGATTAATGTTGAATTTATTACTTTGAAAGAAACAAAACCATTATTTAAAAATAACAAACTGAAAAAATATGCTTGTTTATGTTAGATAATAATTTTAAATATTTTATTGCTAATGAAAAAATAGGTAGATAGGCCTACATCTGTACAGATCAAGATTTTTTAATTTAATGTTTTGTTTTGACGAGGTAGAAACTTAGATTATTTATTTATGCAGCAGTTTATTACATTTGTTTTCTGTATTTCATATAAACTATTCTAAAATGCGCATTTATAGCATTTAATTGCACAGTTTACCTCCTTTTTTTCAGCACACAAATGCTTGCTTAGTTAACTTGTGTCATAATGCCATTCTGTATACACCAATAGCTGTAATAAGTATAAACAATGTGCATAACGGTGCAGGGTCAGGGGTTCAAATCCGGACTAGCCCATTATTTCAGTGATAATTCAATGTCATTGAAATTATTATCATTATTATTAACTTGTATCCTCTCCAATTTGTCATTTATATTCCCTTGGTCTCATGGGTTCATTTTTACATATGTACTGGGAGTGTCCTGCATTTGCCACGTTTTGAAAAGAGGTCTGTCATCTACTTTATCAGATTTACTGGATGAGCAGATACCTTGTTGTCCCAGGCTGCTGGTTTTGAATGATAAATCATCACTGGCTCTATTTCTGTCCAAATACTGTGATTTGTTTTCATGCCTCAGATGTTAAGGCTTAGATGGAAACCCCCCCACACACACACTTACTCCTGTACAATGGTTGACATTCTTTCACATTTCACACATTTACATCATACTACTGGAACAATCTATAGCCAGAATACATTTCTTCTTCTTCTTCTTCTTCTTCTTCTTCTTCTTTTTTCTTCTACCAAGGAAATCATACTTCCCATGGGTGAAAACTCACCAAACTTTGCACAAAGGTCCAGACTCATGCCAGACATCCTCAGCTGTAAACTCAAGCCAATAGTCCTGATGGTGGCGCTACAGCAACTCTAAAGTTCAAAACTTTGAAAATTCATAACATATCAACCATACGTGCTACAACTTCACAACTTTCACCAAACTGTAGCCCCAATACTGAAGAAACTTTTAAACCTATTCAAAATTATGAAGTTCATCACTCTGTTTTTTTTTTCAAAATCTGTAAAACTACTTAAAACTATCTCCTCCCACAATTTTTGCTCAATTGACACCAAACTTGCTACAGAGCATCTTCAGACTGTTCTACAAAAACTACGTTTCTCAGATTTTTGATTATCAAAAATTGAGCCTACAGTGCATCAAAATGTTTGACGGATCCAAAGACCTCTCGGTACAAATATGTGGGCAAACAAGTCCAAAAGTGGTCCGAACAACTCCAACTCATCATGTTATATTAGCCGGTGTCTGTATTAATATAGCTGGAAGCTCAACATGTGCAGTGACATTAAGTCACAGTATCAGGAATATGTACAATTATATTCTAAAGCAGGTCTAACATTTTTTGTGAGCAACCACCCGTGCATTCTGTCCACCTTTCTGTTATATCGTCAGTGCACGTGTAAAAACCTGTTGTTTTCATAGTCTAGTTTTGGCAGACCCCGGCCGAAATGTGACTGCACCCTATAACTCAGAAATACAAGGCGTGACATTCACAGCATTTTCTGGATTCATACTAGAAGTCACCAGATGCAGCCACAGTTAATTTGGTCAACGTCATCCCTTGTATTCCTGAGTGACAGGGTGCAGTCACATTTTGGCAGGGGTCCGCCGAAATGTGCAGCATCTTCAAGTCTTTTTTCTGCTAGAAAATCTGCCTTCTCATGCTTGAAAATAAACCAAACTTTGCACAAAGATCCAGTGTCAGTACTTCAGTGTGAGATCATCTGAGGCTTCTCACTTTGCTTCTCTCCATGCTGTCTAGATGCAATATGTGTATTTTCAGATTTGTTTCGATAACTGAATTGTTTACAGTGGTTTGGACGGCTGCTAAACCTGCACGTCTGGCTTTGTTGATTTGTGAAGCTACACATGAACTGATTACTGTCCAAATCAGTACTACTCACAGACTGTTATATAATAAGGTATTACTGTGAAAACACTGTATATATGTAGCAGGAAAACAATTACAAACAAATCCACAGAAAGCAAATAACTCTGCTGAAAATAAAGGAGAAACAATGATGTAATATCATCAGATAAAGAGCAGTTCATGTTTGGGCCTGTGTCCACATGCCAGTGGTCTTATGAGCAGCACGGGCTGCGGCCACAAGAGGGAGACACCGCCATTTTGAAAACCCAGAGAGCGAACCGTCGACGTCACCACTGAGAGTGACCCCACCACATCCTCCACGCGCTGCTGCTGTGTGTTTGAATGGGAGGACGAGGAAAAACCGTAACGTTACTCCCGTCCGCCTGTGAACTTACCGGAGACACCCTGCTGACATTTCATCTGCCCGTGAGAGTGTGTGAGAGTGACACACCCGGTGTGTCGGAGCCAGAAGGACGCTGCCCTTAAAGAGGAGTTGACGTCAAGACTGATTTTCTGCCCCCAACAGCATCACCGGGTAAGCTAATTGTCACGGCTAATCAAAAGCCGGCTAATATCACCTGGCTGTACCGTAGCTAGCCAACCGAGACCGGCTCATAATCAACCGTGAAGGTGTTTACTTGCTCATTACACGTCTCTCGTTCCCGGTTATCTCACGAACACTGACGCGTGGTTGAGTCAAGACTTGCTGTAGAAGCTAACATCATGTAGCTACATCAAGTTAGGAGTAAATGCTTTGTGGCTCATTGTGTGATCTCCATCAGTCGGTGCTTTCGTTTCGTATTTGTGAGAATAATGATCCTAACTAGCGGTGGTAAGAGTGTGCAGACATGTGGGTGTGTAGGAGACACATAGGAAACCTGCCAGTGGGTAACCCTCATCTCATCGTATCACTAGACAAAGGCTGCTTCTCCCTCAAAATCATCTGTTTTTTAGTTAAAGTAAAAGTCCTGTATTCAAAAGCTTAAGTTAAAGTGGGCTATGTATCAGCAAAACTACCTAACCTACTTCAGTAGTAAAAGTACTCATTGTGCAGTCAGATGTTGCCACCATGGTGTGTTTGGAGTACAATTACTGCTGTATTAATGTGTGTATTGCATTTTACAGCTGTAGTTATTCAAGATTGTGCTCATTTAAACTCCTTTATGCACTGTTGGGTAGTTTAATCTACAGCAATGCATCATATTCTATAAGGTCATTGTGTGTTTGTTGCATGGCTGTCCTGTGAGAGCTACAAATCTCTAAAAAGTCAGCTTTTCATGGTGACAGAAACAGCTTTGTGGTGATGCTTTTTCCAGCTGATGCAAGAGGGTTTTAAAAAAGTTTATCAAGCTGACCTAATATGATACAGTAAGTTTTTCTTTTTTTGTAATTGCTTTATTATTAATATTATTATTTTACCACCTGTGCACATCAAACATATTTACAGGACAAAAAAAGAGAGACATTATGACACAAGTAACACGAAACAAACTTAAGCTGTCATATTGGTATTGGGAGGATGAAGTGAGCGACGGAAAGAGTATGAGGAGGAATCAGCTCTGAATGAACTGCAGAAATGGAGACTAAGTGTTATGGAATGGGGTCACGTTGTCTTGTAGGGTTGCTGTGAGCTTTCCTAAGATTGCGTAGTTCGATAGATGATTTCTTTTTATCCTCTAGTTGAGTAATGTGGGCTTTTTTTGGGCCAAAGTTATTGCTATTAAAGTGAAAGTCGTGTGATGTTGTGGGATTGTGAATTTGTGAGTTTGTTTTCTCACGTATATGATGGCATGACGCTAAGAATTGTGTTTTCGTCACCTTAGAATGAGCTGCTTATATCGGCAAATGAAGCGGGTCCTCTTCCAGAGAGCTCGCCATGTTGTTCTACAGTAGCCCAGAGCAGACGAACCAAACACTGGCTCTAGATAAACAGTCTATGGTTTTTGCGTTTTGCGTCAGCCACTGTAGTCCTCCTACACACCTGGCACACAGGGGAATTTTTAGTTGGTTTCAGTCTGCAACCTCAGCTGGTGGATGCCACCAAATCCTACACATTAGACCTTTACGACCTTGTGCAAATGTACTCATACATTCCACCGCCATCTGATTCTGCAGAAGCCAGCGTAATTATCATGAAAAAATCACTTCAAATTCATCTGATAGCCCTCTGGTGATCCCGACAGTGATAAAAGCTTAAAATCCTGAAGAAAAACTGGCAGTCATAGTGTGGTCATTAGAAATGTGCATTAGTTATCCTTTTTTTTCACATTTGGTTTTTGAAAAATATGGAAAACAGTTTGATTTAATATTCATTTCAAACCATTCATCTATGTATGTTTTATCATCATGCAGTGTAAGAGTGGACATAACAGTCATCACACTTAACTGTCATTAACTTTTGTAATAATACAAGGAATATTTTATACTTTGGAATGATCGTGGTTGATTTTCATACAGCACATTTCTCTTATTTTTTATGTATGTGCAGAATTTGCCATCATTTATGTCATGGAATTGGTTTAAAGCCAAGGAAATGAACTTTTTTGTCAACCTGCCACTGTGGCTGTTGGACTCCAGAATTAGCCAGCCACTCAAGAGATAGCCTAATCATTGTTGTTTTGGCTGGTGAGTGAAGCAGATCTCACAGCCACTTGCATATTTTACCAACATTTGGCTGGTGGCTGGTGCTAATTTCCAACACTGTTCAAAGCCAACAAAGTTCATTGAAAATGTGTGTGAACCCTGAGCCGTACTGTAAAGGAAAAGAAACTACAACTGCAGCTGTCAGATAACTGGAGCTAGTGAAATAAAATGAACATTTCCTTTTGAAATATAGTGAGGAGAAAGTGTTAAAAAACCCCCCCAAAAAAGTAAGACCAGCACTTCAGAGTTGTGCTCAGCGGCAGGACTTAAATACATGTGCTCTGTGGCTTTCTGCTTCCTGATCTCTGACCTCTAAGCTGGCCTCTGGGTAAAAGTAGGGGGTTGAGCCAGGCCAAGTCATGTCCAAACCCTTTAATTGTATGGTGAATGGTGCTTTGTTGTATACTCTCAGGATGAGTGGAGCACATGGACAATGAGTTCAGTGAACCAGCAGGGTGCCCACAGCCATCTTTCTCTCATCTAATGACAGTCTTGCTTGATGATATCAGCCTGAGGGCTGCGCAAAACAATAATTATGGGCCATGGGTAAAGTTTGATGAGTCGATGCACAGCTTAACCTGCCCTTCGCCCCAGTGGTATATAAAGTGACATGTGAGTCTGCAGATGTGAGAGGACAAGCCAGGATCTGCTTTGAGGAACAGAACGCTCTGATTTTGGAAGAAACTAAGCAAGATTGGAGGTTGTTTTTGTGAGTCTCCATTCATAAAAGGTACAGTATGCTTTATGCTGGTGTTTATTAAACTGGGGTACGTGCACCCATAGGGGTACTTTGGAGTACTGCAGGATGTGTGAGAGATTGTTTTAATCGTTAAAGAATATCTGTCATGCATAATTCCTAAAATGGTAATATCACGAAATCGTAGGTGCAAGTCATCACAAAGACACAGTTCAATGCAGCTGCAATGCCATCTTAGTGTAATTGCATAATGACAAAAAATGGTTTGACATGACAAGGTTGTTGTTGAGTAAATCACACTGATTGTGCAGCGCTGTAATGTACCTTTTTATATAAGCTTCTTTGTCTACCAAAAATGTTTTGTGCCAGTCAGGGGGTACTTGGCTGAAGTACTTTTTTTTTTTTAAAAATGTCTGAGAACAGGGTATGCAGGAGTTGTGGGGTAAACTAAATATGTTTGAGTTTTTTGGAAAACTAGACCTGTCACTATGGACTCTTTGAGCTAATGAGAGGCATTTTTCACTGTTCTCTATTTTAAAAACTGAATGATTGCTCAGTAAATCGAGAAAACAACCCATTTCATGATATTGAAAAACAATTAAGTTGCTGTTTTATCATAATCCAGAAGCCAGAGTTCCATATTGCTGGCGTTCTCAGTGGTTTTCATTGCTGAGTATTTTTATAAATGAAATTGTGTTGTGGTATTTGATTGCAAATTTTGTCCACAAAGGAAAAACTTGTATTTATCCGATAAGATTAAGTCTGAACTTTGATTTCTCCCGCGCCAGTCTTTGTTTTTATCGCAGCAAAATGGGATTGACAGAATCACTGGACTGCATTGAATTACGTGTATTTGAATACCAGCAGAGCTGTTTGAGATGCACAGCTTTGGTAGAGGCTACATGGTGTTGATTACAGTGCTTAAGGTATCTGAACAAGGTTTAGTGTGCATTTAAAGTCTTGGATTACAGAAGAATATTGATACAGTGTGTGGCGTGACAGTACAGCAGTGTCTAGTGTAGAGGACACGTGGAGATTTTGACTTGTGTTTCTGTTCCTTTTCTGGAGATCCACAGTACTCACGAGGCTGGGAAAAAGCTGAACGAGGTTTATTGAGACTGGGGGGGGGGGGAGCAAACAAGTGGCAGGCCAAATCCTCCCAAACTTACAGCTAGTGCAGTCCACTGCCGTCTCAATGTCCTGTTTCTATATATTCTCATGTAGTACACGTCATTATACTTCAACACTGCATAACATCGTCAAAAACTTATTACGATCCAAACCAATACAAGCTTTACGTCGTCCTTTATGCACGAAGTTGTCCACAATCTCCTTTAGTGCATAAATAAGGTTAATATAAACATAACCTCAGTATAGTTCACTACCATACACTATTCAAAATATACAGAAATTGTTGTGCAAACGTAAATACCTTCATAACAAATATGATGTATCGTATCAACACAGATATTACCAAGTCTAGTTTTTCATCCAGTTGTTGTTGCCTCTCATTTTATTCTACTTTATTACATGACAGGGCAGTTAAATCAAGATCTCAACCAAAAGCAAGTTGAATTTCAGATGTATAGCTGCCTGTAAAAGCACTGTTTCCCCTTCACCTACCACCAAACAAGTGCACAGGAGTTTGATAGATTACATTTATAAGACTGAGAACCCCTTTACTTATTGTTGTTGCTGCAGGATAGAAAATAAATGAGGATGGCTTCTCTTGGAAATATTTTAAGACAGATAAAAGCTGAGTCATGATCCAGCCGACAACTGCAGTGTCAGAAGAGTTTCCATCAGCACTTTTATCAGTCATAACTTTGCCTACATTGAGTTTGTTGTTCCTTTTGCAGAACTACGTGCAGCTGATTAACAGCGCTAATAAAAACTCTTTTCCAAGGTGCTTTAGAGAGTGTTGTTCAGCTCACCAACACCTTAATTACTCGCTAATTTATTTAAAAGGTGTGTGGGTTTGGAGTGGTGATGGGCTGTGGTTACATAAATTCTAGCAAAATGGGTAAGTGGTCCCTCGTGTGTCATTCTGTGTTCGGAAGTCGCTCATAGGCTGGTTGGTGGAAAAGAGTTTGAGCTTGCAGCGTCTCCTGCAGGAGCTCCTGTTAGACCCGTGACCCATCAGAGATTTGATTTCTGCTCAGTCAGGTGGTGAAATTGATGATGACAATGGAAATTTCTCACTGAGGTGTGTTTATGTGAGTCTGAAGTACTGTGTGTGCGTGTGAGATGTGATATAAGTGCTGATAACACTGTTTGGTTTTGCTTGATTAAGCCTAATCACAACATGTGGATTTACTCACTCCCTGTTGCCCAGATTTTCCGGTGACATTGTTGAAACAATGAAAGTAATTTGTGTGTGTTTTCTTGATTTAGTACGTTTGCTCGTGGCTTGACTGGAAGTTACCTCTCTGTGCTGATTTGTTTGTGGTTTCTAATCTGACAGAAACATCATTAGATGGGAGATAAACAAGAAGCAGGGTAAACAGGTGACTTTCTAAGAACAGAGAACAATTGGAAATACTGGGCAGACTGGAATCAGCTGCATGCCCTTGGGATTGGAGTCCAGCAGACTGTGACTAAACATTTTCCCATCCTGCTCTTCCTCCTTGTCTCCTCTGCACTTGGCTCCCTTTTGAAACTCATATTTAACATCATGGCAGAGGCCTTCACCGGCGTGGTGAAGAACTAACATCCCTGCTGCAGACTGCCTGTCTCTTACCACTACCCTTTATCTCCACAGCCTTGGACTCTGAATGCATGTGCGTCTGAGTGTTTGGTGACATTGGTATGACCTGACATGCTGACATTTAAAAGCAGTACCTACATTGTTTTAATTGGAACGTAGCCACATTGAGACCGAGGCAAAGGTCTGCCAGTGAAGATGGATTCTGCTACTTCACTGTTTATTGTAGCTTTGCTGTTAAGACGTGTGCACTCTCCAGAGCAAAATGAGGTCTTATTTAGGAGCATGAGTGCATGTGTGTATTTAAGGTTCATACCAAGTCCTGGGGAGCAAGCAGGGTGACAGGCAGCACTTCAACAGCTAATCCACACTGGTTATCTTGCTATATGACAGATAGAGCACAGCCGATGCTGTATGTTTGAGGATGATAGTATTGTAATACAATTGTATTGTATTCAGAGGTCTTGATTTTCTTGCAGATGACACCATGGCCCCTGCCTGTGTCAGAGATTATGGAGAAACAGACTTGGAAAATCCCAAGTTTTTCCCTGAAGTCAGCAGTGAGGCAACATCTTTGCCGTTCTTCTAACATGAGTTCCGGTATGGAGTAACGGGGTGTCACGATTTTGAATCTGAATTGACAATTGGTCAAAATGAGCTTTTGATTTCAATCATCAACAGCAGATGACACCATGGCCACTGCCTGGGTCAGAGATTATGCAGAAACTTGGAAAATCCAAAGTTCTTCCCTGAAGTCAGCAGTGTGGCAATATGTTGACTTTCCTGTGCTGGAGTTACGTAATCGAGTGACGTGTTGTTGACAGGAAAACTGCTAAAATGACGTCAGAGTGGCTTTTTGCAGGTGATGAAACTCAGGCTGTTGTTGTGAAGTGCTCTGTTTCCATCTAGTGGCTCTTCTCCTCGTTTCTTATTGACTGGTGAAATAAGTTGCTGTTGTCTATTACATTTTGAATAAATGATCTAAATGTGATGGTATTAGTGTGGCACATAGAATTGTGACACCCCTATTTCTAGTAGTAAATTTTAATCAAAATAAAATAAATGTTGACATAAACAACATTTTTTACAACTAAATGATGATATGAAATGATTATATATATATATGAATAAGACAGAAATTAATTTAAAAAAAAAAGAGTAAGAGTAAGAAAATAGTTGTGTTGATATGCATGGAGGTGTGAAGAGGGCAGTGAATGACCATGACAGTACGAAAGCTGAGTTGTACTATATAATGACACCAGGAATAGTACCACTAACAGCAGCAATCATTACCTCGATCACCATCTCTCTACCATCTCCTGGCTGAATCAAGAAAGGATACTACAACATATTTAACTAATGGAGCAACACATAATTGGTCTATTTACTTAGTAATGGATTAGTAAACCCAAACAGTGACACATCAGTGGCAGATTACTTGTGGTACATTGATGTAATAGTGGATTCTCTGTGTTCCCACTGGTATCCTAAGTACTTTTGTTTCCCAAACTGAAGACCTCATTTCCCATAAAGCCTGTTATTTCCCAATGCAAATTGTTTCCACTCCTATATCGCTTTTACCTTGCTTGTTAACAGCCATTGTTTAAATGTCATGAAAATAATATAGTGCATATTTTCCCACATGTATTCTACCTTTAACCCGTGTGTGCATCCGCATGTTAGATTGTAACACAATAGTACACCATGTAAACAAATTAAGAAGGCACGTGTGTATCCAAGCTGCTGCGTTTAGTCACTCCGAAACATTTGTCCACACACCTTGCCTCTCCTCTCTCTCCTAATGAAAAATAAATGTGGAAGAGGAGGGTGATATCACTTTACCTGTGGCTGCAGGCTGTTAAAAGCAGAGGAGCAGAGCTTATTGTTGGACGTTTATCCACCTATGAAACTCTTGACCAGTGAAGGTTACCTGCCTTTAGATAATACAGCTTTATCTTCTCTTTTTGTTTAGGCTTTATTTAACCAGGTGTGTCCCATTGATGTGAGGGCTTCTGGCCAAGGTAGTAGCATAAAATTAGTAGTATACCATATCATTACCACTGTAGAACTTGTCTTTATTATGGCCAGGGTTATCAACTCCCTCAGTTTAATTCAGCTATGCCTTTAATATCTCTGGTTGTGTCAAACATTTGCTGTGAATGTTGCAGATCATTGGGATGAACTGGATTCAAGTTATATTGCATTTTCAGAACTTTTGCATTAATATGATGAGGTTAAATTGAATTTTTGGGTATTGAAGTTCATAAATTAGCCAAAAACAGACTTTCTCATCTGGTATTTTCTGAAAAAGTGGCATTGATGTTTTTGCCACGCAAAAATACGGTGACACTATTTTGTATTGATTCCTCACCCCCCACCCACTTAAAGGAACCTTGTACTGATACAGCTATAATGGAGGATTTTATCTGTATTGTGCACAAGGGCTGCTGTTACAATAGGTTTGAGTGCAGATTCATTCAAGTATAATTAATCTAGAATGCGGAGGCTGATGCACACCTTCAGTAACTTGTCGACAGGTGCGTAGGAGGAAACTGTCCATAGATAAGAGAAGAGAATTCCTGCACATTGTCTTATTATGTGCAGTTAAATACACAGTGTTTCCATCCTCCTTAGTTCTTAGGCCTGATGAAGGTCTACGGGTCAAAATGTTGTGTATTATTAAAATGAAGTTAATCGTTGTTAACTGGTCCTTTGCATCGAAAGGGGTCAGTTGAGGTTGTTTGACATCTGATCAGGATCCTCCTGGGCGCCTCTATCTGGAGGTGTTTCTGGTAGGAGGCCCCAGGGCAGACCCAGAACATGCTGGAGGGATTACATATCTCATCTGGCCTGGGAACGCCTTGGGGTCCCCCAGGAGAAGCTGGAAAGTGTTGCTGTTAATCTGGGGTGCTTTGCCTGGCCTGGTGCCCCTGCAACCAGACCCCGGATAAGTGGCTGAAAATGGATGGATGGATGTGAGTAATAAGACAGTGTGCAGGAATTCTCTTCTCTTACCTTAGTAAACTGAATCTGTAATGAATGATAATTATTTGATTAATCATTCAGTCTGTAAAAAGACAACAAATAGTTGTAATTGCTTCTGTCAATCAGCCAACTGTTACAGCGCCATTATCCACTCCTGGCTTCAACCTGTTATTCACTAACAATAGCAGCCAGCAGTAAGGAGGGCAAGGTTCAGAGCTCTTGCAACTTTTACAAGGATTGTGTAAGAGGGAGGGGAGAGAAATGAAAATTTGGAGCTAAAGAGACTTTAAACAGGATTTTTTTTTCTTATTTTCTGTACCCTGTTTTCCCCCGTGCTTCAGAATAAGGCCTCATTAGAGCAAGCACAGGGGGAAGATTTGGGAGAGAGGATACAATTCATTGGGGAGAGGGTGACTTATTGAAGAGGAGACTCTTTTCTTTGCCTCCTCAGCTCTGAGAGGAAAAAGTTGGTGAGTGAACGCAGATTAGAAGAAAGGGAAAGCTGACAGACTGACCTTTTGAAAGTTGTATTTTATCTTGGGGGAAGTCAACTCTTTCATAAATGTTCTGCTTTACATTCATAATGTGTCACATTTCCACACAGCTGTCCAGCAGACACAGATGTGTATTGTTGGCCACTGATCAGTTGGGGTGTGTAGCACTTTGCTCAAGGGGATGTCTGCAGTATATATAAAGACAGGGGAGTTTCATTTATTTCGACTCTCCTGCCTTTCATAAGCAAGTTTTCTGGAGTTTCCAAGCCCTCGGTGACAGAAACTTGATTGGCTGGCAGTGTGCAGCTGAACTAGATGTTTGCAGCTGCAGTAATTCCCCGTCAGATTCCTCTGGTAGCAAACTAAACGGCCTTCTCTTTATGTACAGCATCCTGAATATGAATGAAATGCTCAATGCAGAAAAGGAATGATGTGGGTTTGGCACGGTGCTGAACTTCGTGGCCTGAGATCTAGATTGGAATTTGAAGAAGGCAAGTCGATGGGTAGAGCGAGCACAGAACATTTAAGCTGGCAGCTGCCATTTCAGGTTTCTTTTCTTCTCCACTGCCTCTTTTCTTTTCCTCCATCCTTTCCTATTTCTTTCTTCCTCACCGGTGAGTCGTAACCTTTGTTTTATCTGTCTCTCTCCTCTCTACAGTCCACTGCACTTCTGAGGAGCTCACTGCTCTGTTCGGGCATTTCTTCCTCACCGCTTGCTATTCCCCCGACTCCATCTCTACTCCCAGGTAACCTGTGGGCATTATTCAGCACGCCTGGAGCCTCGGGGCAGACAGAAGCGCTTTACGCACCAGCTATCATTAGAGGCTCTGTAGGAAGAGGTGAGCGTTTCTTCGCACAGAAATGAATGGGTGTGTTTATTCAGCCCAGGTTTGCATGTGGACCTGCAGGGCGCGTTGAAATGAATTAGTGCTCTGTGTGTCGAGCTCACGGGACGGGAACATTACAGTTTGCCCTGTGTGTGTCGTGTGTGTATGTGAAAGTTTGTATCAGGGATGGAAAAAGTGGATGCACTATGAACAGGGTTCTTTCATATTGAGGCAAGACTTGTAAAGACTTTTTTAATGCTACTCGGAATTAAAGTGTTCATTATAACATAAAACGTGACTTTTTTGGGAAATACTTGATTGTTGACGAGTTTTCTTGACAATTTTGTGTTTCTCACTCTGCATGTGAGAGTCCACTGCCATTAAGTGTTTGAAAAACTTTTTGCATTCAATACAATATGCCTTGAATACAATGCCTTGTACTGATTTTAGCCATGCGGTGAAATTCTTGGTTATATAGCCAATTTTTGTTGAATTTACACCTTCCTGACGTCATCCAGGGTACAGTGCCAGCTAGCTAACAGGCAGTGGATCCTCTGCTTTGAGCATCACAGCTGAAAACAAAGTATGTGTTTTATTGGTTCCACTTTTCTGATCTGAGTAACGTTAATTTCAGAGGCATTCAGTAAATTATTTTTAAAAGCAGTTATTTTGGGATTTTTCTTAAAGTAGCATCAGAAAAAAAATCAGAAAATCCTATTTCCCATGTCTTTGCATTCAAAGACTTTTGAAAGATTGATTTATGACATTTTAATACCAATTATTTTATTTATTTAGCCTATATTTAACCAGGAAGTTCCCTTGAGATTGAAAATCTCTTTTACAAGAGAGACCTGGCTGAGGTAGCAGCTGATTAAAACACATTTAGAATGCAATGAATACAACATACAATACAAAAATCCACAATAAAACAACAACTACTCAAACATAGTGGCCTCTCAAGAAAAACAAACATGTCTCTGTCACCACATTCTTTATGATGCCCATTAATTCATCCATAGATATAAGTGTGTGTCTAATTTTAGACCTTTTTAAAGATTGTTTCATATGTCCAATGTGCAGAGTAGGAGAATGCAGTTTTCCCAAGATCTCTTAAAACCCAGGTACATAAAGCCTAAAGTTTGCCCAATATTGCTTTATAGATGAAAATATACCAGTGCTGTTGTCTGCGAGTGGTCAATGACGTCCAACCCACTAAATCATAAAGAATGCATTGATGAGTAAGTGACTTTGCATCTGGAATAAAACGTAGAGGTACATGGTATACTGAATCAAGGCTACGTAAAATGCAGGAGGTTGCCTTAAGGCCTTATTTCTAGATTAAACAGTTCAATGAGGATCTGCAGGAACCCTGTTCATAGACAAAATGCTTGCGTACTATTTTCCCTCACATAGCTAATTCAAAATAGGATTTTTTTGTAATTCTTGTGTGTGTAAAACTGGGTACAATCTAAGTGATGAGGGAAAAACTGTCTCTAAATCTCAATGGGACAACTGGCTAAGAATCCATACTATCCATACAGATATTATGACTAAACCTGCATGTCTGGTTTTAGTTGAAGAGAGTGTTACTGTATTGCATTGCTGGTTGTTACATATGTTGTCTGGTGAATGTGAGCTATAATTGTCTGTAATTGTGTGTAATTGGCAGCTGTGTTTGTCCCACTGGTTTCCTCCTCCCTCATTGTGCTTTGTGCTGGTGAACAGTGGGCCTTTGGGTAGAGTTTGGGTGTTAATTTGCAGTCAGGATTGTCCCCTTACCTCCTGAACAACTGGATATTCACATATCTAAAGCTGCACTGTTCAAAATAAATTCAGTCCCCTCTTGGGTCAGGTATCAGTGCTCTTTTGAGTACTGACCCACAGTTATTGTGTTTAGTATTCAAAACTGTTGAGTGCCAAAAATGTTTACAGAATTATTATTCAAATTCTGTTTTGTGTCTTATTGATCAGATATTGCTTGATTTGAAAGGTATACTATGCAGGAGTTGTCAGCTACTGGTTGTAACAGTATTGCCAGCAAAAGTGAAAACCACGCCCGGATTCCACCATCAAAACAAGCTTTGTCTGCTTGGCATTTGGCCTCGCTACATTTGCATTTTTTCAGCATGGTGTCCGATTTTTGTAGCCTCCTCTTGGATCTGTGCTGCAAATGGTCTGGCACCTGGTCACAACCTGTTTATGAAGTCCTAGCCACACCTGTGCCCTGTGCCCAGGAACATCCTAAACATAGCAAAATGAGAACAAAATAAGGTCTAAACATTGTGTTTTAGGAAAATTCTGCAGAGCATGTGTTTTAAAGGTCTACTGTGTAGAGTTTAGTAGCATCTAGTGGTGAGGTTGCACCATTTCTCCCATGCGTCAAGCATGTAGAAGAGCTACGATGGCTGATGTGAAAATGCGAATGGCCCGATCAACAGCCAGTGTTTGGTTTGTCTGTTCTGGGCTACTGTAGATACAGCATGGTGCACTCTGTAGAAGAGGACCTCTGGTGTGTAGAAATAAACGGCTTATGCCAGGTAACGAAAACACACTGATTCTTATTTTGAGGTGATTATACACTAATGAAACCATATTAAGGAATTGTATTCCTTTTCTGCCAATATATCCTTCTAAATCCCACACACTGGACCTTTAATTCATGATTTTAATGTTTTATTTATGCTATGATATTATGTGATATTATGTTGAAATGTTTGGCTTTTTTGTTAAGGCTATCTATGGAGTTTTTTCTTTGTAAAATAGTGTTTACATTCAGTGCTTCTATCTAAGTTTGTAGGTTAGGGAGCATTGTTATTTTTGTTGTAGTTTTAAAAGAATGCCTCATATTCTCTTCTTGCCCTCCCCCCCACAGATTAACGCCCGCCAGCCAGTGAAGAAGCCATGCTTATTTGGCGCCCTCATGGCCGTGCCGCTATGACCATCACCCTCCTCCAGTCCCAGCTGATGTTTGTCCTGGCCCTGGCTGTGCTCGTCTGCCCCTTGGGTCGTGTGACATGTCAGGGAGAAGGTCAGACACAGTCCCCTGCCCAGGTGCTTCAGGACTTGCTGTCCCGCTATGGAGACAACAGCACCATCACAGTGCCACAGCTGCGCTCACTGCTGGCCCTCCTCAGCCAGGGTCAGGGTGAAGGTGACAGTGACAGCAGCAGTACGACTGAGACACCTACAGCGACCTCACCTCCCAAATCCAACAGCTCCAAGGTGAGAAGAAAAGGTTTTCTTTGTTATCTTGTGCTCGCACTTTGAGTTGACAGGATGCCCCTCTGTGGCCTGGATAATGAGTGCAAACTGAATCTCTGCATCACAAGCAACCACATTTTAATATATTTTTTTTATAATGTTATGTTTTTGCCTCCAGGTGTTAATTAGGAAACATTATATAAAAATAAAACAACTTACTGTAGACCTTATTCAGCATTGGCATAGATGCACTGTGACTTTCTTCAAGCGTTGCTTTCGCCAGCTGTTCCTGTACTGTGTTGTATATAAAAGATACCGTACAGAGTTACTAGTACAGATTTTTAGAAACTCTATAAGGATTTTGACAGTACTAAAAATGCATGTTACAGTTTCCCAGAGTCCAAGTTGATGTCTGACCAGGGGTTAAAACCCCAAAATATTTAATATACAGTGAAATAAAAGAGAGAAAAGCACCACATGCTGAAATTTGAGAAGCTGGAAGGAACAATGAGTTGTCTTTTTTTTGATTATCTATTGACTATCGATATATCCACTAATTATTTCAGCACTGCCACATAGTTTAATATATAGTGTGCAGAATCATGCTGCTGATAAGTAGCTTCATAAGTTAAACCAGATTTACAGTTTATAGCTTCATTTTATTTGATTTTTTTATGATTACTGCTGTAATTAATCTGCTACTGAAATGGTCCCATCATGAGTTAGAGGTCTTCATTACTAGAAACTGTAAGGTGGTCGGCCCAGTCTTAATTATATTCAGTCTCACCAGATCTGGGCAGGATTCTGCACCTGGTTGCACCCGTTATGTGAAAGCTCTCTTTTAATTTAGGCTGTAAATTCAACACTAGAGGCTCAGGAACTGCTAGTTAGTTTGTAATGAAATAAAGTAATAAAATAGTACAAAGGCAAGACAAGGCAGCTTTATATGTATGGCACATGTCATACGCAAGGGCAATTCAAAGTGCTTTACAGAGCAATAAAATATAAAACATCATAAACGACAAAGAAATGAGTAAAGAGAAAAAAGATAAAGGGTTACAATTTTAGAAAAAAATTGCAGAAGTGTAGACAAGTAGTGCAAAGATTAAAAGATTTTTTTTCAAAACAATGCAAAACTGAGTTTAAAAATACGCTTTCACTCATTACAGGGTGGAGTAGGCAGTGTGAAAAAGTATTTGTGAGTGTTTTTAGCTTTAACTTAAAAATGTTCAGTCAGGATCTATCTGACATCATCAGGGAGGTTATTGCAGGTTTGTGCTGCGTGATAACAAAACGCTGCTTCACCATGTTTTGTTCTGACTCTTGGGACGGTCAATAGGTCGGCCCCAGATGTCCTCAGAATCTTAGAAGGTTCATATGTCGCATGTCAGAGATATAAAAATGCTTTGGTGGACACACAAGCTCTATGAAAATAACACCAGTGATTGTACGACCAATGAGAATTCGGTTCGACAAGATCATATCGACCAACCGACCAGCCCTTGTTTTAACTAGGTTTGGCAAAGTTTGAATGTACACAGAGCTGGTGCAACAGGTTGCTGTTCTGTTTGTCTTGGATCACGGTTCTGTATGTCAATATGTCTTATACTTTAGTGGATCAAGATGGACTCGTATTCAGTCGTAATCATTTCCTGAGTACAGTTAGCCTTTCCGACCATAGCTGCATGCTAATTGACGGTGCTTCATACTGCTGCCAGTGTATTTTCAGTCCTTTGCCTTCGGGAATAGATCCAATTATCCTGGGCTCTTATGTACACCTTGTTCGGGCTTGGTGTTGAATTTGTCCATTTTAGATTGGTGCAAAATGTTGGACCCTTTAAGACCTGTAGTGTAGGTAACTTAAGCTGGATCTGTACTTCTCTGTAGAGCTGTTTGAGCTTGAGATATCTCAAGTGTGTTAACCTTCTATCATTGTGTTGGTGTAGCATGTAATGAAGAGTGCTAATGGGAAGGTTCTTCACAAGGAAAAGGGTGTTGCCAGTGTTACAACTTCAGGCCTTAACAAACAAGGGAGGTTCATACAGTAACCGTTACTGTGTGTTTTATTTAATTGTCAGTAAGTTATGATGAAACAATGATCAAACAATTCATGTCCTGTGTGTGTGTGTGATTAGTCGTCAGCGAGCTGTTGAGTGTTGGAAGTATGAAAACTGTATGTGCTAACAAGTGATGATGTGTAAACAATGGATGATAACCAAACCAATGAAAGCAAGCAGGAGCACAAAGTGACTCTTTCACGCCTTTCCTGCTCCACGTTGAGCAAGGGCAGGAGGGTGTGGTTGAGCAATTAGGCAAGACCTGACAGCCAGAAACAGAGGGAGACACATAAAACACCCTAAAGCCCCTCTGCTAAATCATTAAATCTCAAATTAATTCTTAACATTTCAAAGACTACTGATCCTTTTTTGGTGTAATATGTGTTGTCTTCATAATGAACAGTATCCACGAGCTACAGAATCATGTAGGCATGGTTTACATGTGGTATCTCCTGTATAGAGTGCTCCAGAAATTAGTCTTAAAACCCAGAAATGAGTTAGTATTTTAGCACTCCTGGGTCCCTCGTCTCTAAGTCAAGTTTTTTTTTTGGTTTTGCTTTTGGTTAGATGCCTGTAAAAAGGCCTGTGGTCCAAGTCCGAGAGACTTTCACGTTTTGTTCTATGACTTAAAATATGCCAGTTAAAACCCCACTTGTGAATTGTTAAGCTTTTATGTATCATTTATAGCCTAACATTAGCTTTTAAATTCTGACGATTGTATTTAGGCTTCAAAAATCAAAAAAGTGGTGTTTATTTGTGAATATCATCTTGCTAAACAAAATGTGTCAAAGTCATAAACCATTGTGTGCCACAGAGTTTATTTCTGCTATAATACAAAATCCAGTGGCGCAATCCCTGAATCTATTTGATGAGGGAACCAGGGCGATGCTAACTTCCACGTCGGCACTCTAAAGTCATGACGTGTATTCACATTTTTTTGAGGAGGTACATGTTAGCTGTGTCAGTACCTCCAGTGGAGCCTCAGCGTCCCCTCAAACACTCTGAAGCAGAAGAGTAAATCCAGCTTTAGTCCTGCCTGGAAGAAGCAGGAGCCACCGGTGCCAGATAGCTTACATATTTAACATATTTCCCATGCTTAGTGTCGTGGATGATTGACTCACTTGCTGATCTGCTTTTGAATAGATTTAGTAATGGTGGCAAAGCTACAAACTCTTCAAAGAAATTAAATAGGTCACATGTAGTTCAGATTTTGGAGGAGATCCACACTATTGGGTGGTTGCAATGGGAAAAAAAGACGCTACTTGGCTCTAATGGCTGACCCAACAGGTGCTGTTTGGTGTGGCTGGTAAAAGAACTTCTCAAATTAATGCAGACAACCCAGTGCCTTGATTTTTTTTTTTCACAGTCATCTGCATTAATTTGAGACTCCCTGGATCTTGATTTTTTGTACGTACCAATGTGTGTCGCTTTCTTTACCCGCATAAATAGATAAAGACACAAACAGGTAGTACCTGTACAGGTGTGTGACTCAGAAAACAAAAGTAAAACTGCAACCGTTGGCCAATATTCAGTCTTGTGTCACTGGCAAGTTGTTAATCACTTGTTCAGGAGCAGCCATTCTTTACTGAACACGTTACATTCCAATATTAATGGCTGCCATGATGAATGTTTCATTGTGTATGCTGAGAATAGTTTATATAATAATTTAATAGAATATTTAATACATTTTCTGCAGCTGTGGAAAGCTCCACTCGTGTTTGATTCAGCTTCACTTTTTGTCCTCAGGAGATGAAAGTCTAGCTGGCTCATGTGTCCCAATATAGCAATGAAATATTTACTGTGGATTCAGTTTCCCTTGACTTTTCAATGTGACTTTTGAGGTTTGATACCCCAGAGCGAGAGAGAGATTTCAGAAGCTGACGTTGCTGTATATGTCCTATCTTCCTTTCAGTGGCTGTTGGGCATCCCCTCCATCTGTATTTGTCCAGTTCTACATTGTTAGTAAACATTTTTAATGCACTATGATTTGCAGTTTTATTTAAATTTCAATTCTTAGGGCAAACACTGTACATTTAGAAATAATATTAAAGAAAAAGGAAGAGTTTGTTAATTTACATTTTTATTCAAAAATATGTAGAAATAATGGAAGCAGAGTAGACTTTAATCCATGGTTCCCACGATCATGGAAAACCTGGAAAAGTCATGGAATTTCACAATCATGTTTTCCAAGCCTGGAAAAGTCAAGAAACTAATAACAATCATTGAAAGTTTTTGAAAAGTCAGCAAATACTGTTGTATGTAATGAAATTGTTTGAATAATCTTCAGTAGATAACCTTCAATGTTATGTAACATAAGTGCAAATTTATTTTAACGTAACGCAGCTCTAATATGTGTCAATCTGTGACGTTTTGTCAGAGATATTTTTCATTTTCTCTCCACATCCCATCTCTCTTTTCATGCATGCCAGCTAGCTGACAACAGATCATGTTTGAATAGAATCTGTTCGGTAAATGCCGGGAAAGTGGGGCAAGAACATTTTTGAATTTATTTATAGGTCCTTGAAAAGAAAAGAAGAAATTTTGTCCATGAAAATGTGTGGGAACCCTGTTAATTACTGTATTTAGGCACTTGAAGCACACAACATACTTTATATTTATCTCTTAGTTGGTTTAGGGCGTAACCAATGATTCTTGTCATTATTAAGTGATTTGTTGTTGTTTTTTATCAGTTGATAAATGAAATGAAAATTGGGTGGCACGGTGGAGCAGTGGTTAGCATTGTTGCTTCACAGCAAGAGGATTTCTGGTTCAAACCTGGAGTGGGGGAGCCCTTCTGTGTGGAGTTTGTATGTTCTTCCCGTGTTAGCGTGGGTTTTCTCCAGGTACTCCAACTCCCACAGTCCAAAGACATGCAGGTTAATTGGTGACTCTAAATTGTCTTGAGGTGTGAATGTGAATGTGAATGGTTGTCTGTCTCTATGTGTCAGCCCTGTGATAGTCTGGCGACCTGTCCAGGGTGAACCCTGCCTCTCGCCCAGTGTCAGCTGGGATAGGCTCCAGCATCCCTGTGACCTTCAACAGGATAAGCCGTTATGGAAAATGAATGTATGAATGAAATGTCAGAAAAAAGTAAATAAGTAAAACTTTTACTTATATATCACTTTTTAAAATTCGGAGTTAGAAAGTGCTTCACGCTCACACAGATGAAAAATAGAAATGAATGAATAAATTAAGTAAAAATGAATTAAAATATAGGAAATGGCACAATGAGAGACAGACAAAACTGAAACCATCAAAACACACGAAGAAGCTCTTTAGAAAAGTTAAGTTCTAAAGGTGGGTTTTTTGTAAATGCTAAAAACAGTCCAAATATTCAGCCAATCTGATGAATTGGTGAATTGATTGCTCCGGAGGGTTGGGACTAAAACAGCAAATGTAGGATCGCCTTTTGTTTTGCAGTTGGAGCGGGGATGAATAAAAGGCGGAGATTTGAGAATCGGAGTAGTAGAGAAGTGGAATTAGGAACAAGGAGATCATAAATGTAACTAGTCAATTTATAGTTAGTTTATTAAAGCCCAAGCTGACATGTTCATGTGTCTTGTTTTGTCTAACCAACAGTCAAAAACCAAAAGATATTCAACTTACAGCGAGAGGCAGTGAATTCTCACATTTGAGAAACTGGGACCAGGCAATTTTTAGGTGCTTTTGCTTGAGAAATTATTTGCATGATTAATCAATTCTCTAAATATTTTTGGATTAAAACTTCTAAATCCAAGCCTGCCTACCTAGAGGCTGGTTAAAATGCACCCTGATCTACCATTGAATGCATCCTGGCTAACTCATTTTTCCCTACTATAACAGTAACTCCTCTCTGGCTAACTGACTGACTGTTATGTTTTCATTTCCAGTGTTTGCCTGCAGACACGTTGGCCATTTACAGCATCAGCGAGCAGTCCCGGCTGGATGGGCAGGGCCTACGGGAGCTGTGCCCCACCATGCTGCAGCAGTTGGATGCTGGCACCTGCAAGGCGCAAAAAGAGGAGGAGTTGAGCAGTGACCCCTCCGCCAGGCCCTCAGACGCTGAAGGTGAAAATACCTGTAGTTCTATTTATTTAAAGGATAGGTCTGGTGGTTTTCAAAATTTTACCTAACATCAGCAAATCCAATGAAACACCCAAACCAAAAATGAATCGATCCTGGTAACAAGTGTAATTGTACATGTAGCTAAATCTGATAAAGATTAATTCTGTGCCACAGAGCCCCAGCAACTGTAAAGAACAGTCCAAAAACTATTAAAACACATCTGTGAGCCACACTGCTGCACTGGGTGACATGTTTGGTCATTACAATGAACTTGGCCACTGAAGTTTATTTTGACTCAGTCCCACAGATACTGTCCTGCTAGTGTAACTTCTCAATAGTGCACCAAATGCTGAATTTAGGCCCCATGAAATTTGGGATTCACTCTTATTTGAGTAATGTTTGCTAAAGCTGCTGAAGCCTTTTTTGTAAATGAAAGAATATTTTTATGACCCATTCAAAACAGATTTATGCCTTAAGTAGAAACTGAGAAACATAGACGGACTAAACCAACCAATACATTTTTGGATTTGGTCTTTCTATGGAATTTCTTGATAGTAATAAAAACTGTAGAGCATCAGCAGCCTTATCCTTTAAAGAAACAGTGTGTGTTGGGGGATAAAGTAACATCTAGTGGTGAGGATTGCAAATTGCAACCAGCTGAAATTCTTTCAGTGTTCATTGTTCAGGTTTTTACTGGGAGCAGAATTGTCCACAGAGGTCTTCTCCTCTCCAAAACACATGGACGCGGTAATTAAAACCTGTTAAAACACTGATTAAAGCAGTGTCACGTTACAAAGCAGTGTTTCTCTGACGCACATGCTAACATGTGCTCACCTTTTTTCTCTGATAATTTAAGATTGAGACTTTCAGGAGGTTTTTATCGGGAGACAAATTATCTGTAAAGTTCTCCTCCTCTCCAAAAGAAACGCACTCTGTGATTTAATCCAGTAAAAACACGGAATAAAGCACATTTACGTTAATAGACCTGTGATTTCTAGATGCTCTGGTTGCAGGGGGGGGCTTCGAACTACGGTGACCAAAGTGAGAACATGAATGGCCCTATTTAGAGCAAGTGTTTGTCCACTCACGGCTACTGTAGAAACATGGTGGTGCAACATAGCAATCTTTGTAGACAAGGACCTGCTCTCTATGTAGAAATGGCTGATTCTAAGGAAACAAAAACAGATGAATAGATGATTATACACTTGTACTTTTGTACTTGTGTACTTTTTGATATACTGATACCATTTGTGTTGCCTGGTCGGACTTTGCTTTTTGCTGTTCTTATTTTTACAGCTTTTTATGTGTCCATTTGTATATTTGAACTCTTTTGCTCCTTCTAGATGGCGTACATCATCATTTCTGTCAATGACTAACTCTATTACAAGTTCTCCCCTTTGCTCTGTCATTCTTTACAACTGTATTTTCAGCCCATTGCAACAAGACCTTGAAAGCACATTTCTTCACCAGATCAGAGCTCCGAATGTGTGTGTTCTGTTGCCTGGAGACAGTGATATCATGATGTCCCCAAAGGAGATGAAAGCCAAAATAAGCAAGCACAGTTAGCCAAGGCTCAGATTGCATTTCTCAGTTTGGCTCAAAAACCAACACATCCTTTTATTCTCCACAATCCTGCCTCAGTCAGCACATCCAGTATGCAGCAGAGATCCCATCCAGGTAAAGACAGTGAGACAGGAAACCATCCCAGCAACAAACTGCTCTTCTTTCCTCAGCTGCTGACTCACTGTAACTCCATACGGGCTATTGGCTGTACACCCCCATAAGGACGTCCTTGAGAGCCCTAGAATGCCATTTGGCACCACCATCCAATTTAACAAGCCTTTGAGTTCTTGTTAAGTGGACGCTAAATTGAGATTGTAATACGTGGCTTGCTAATGACAGGCTTTGAGATTTTGGTCAGCTTGTGTGATGTTTTGCCCTCTATGCTGCAGCAGAATTGACGTCTGAAAGCAGCAATGCTTCAGAAATCTTCACCGTACTTCATTAGTCTCCACTAAAAAGAAAAATAGCAGCTTTTATTATCAATGTAATGACTGCGAGTGGGCTTTATATGCTCTTTTGAACTAATCACATAGTGATGTGTAAGTGTTGCTAAGTTAGCTTGCAAATTTCAGTCACTTTCTACCCTTTTTATCTCATCTTTTGACAGGTAGAGGAGAAATGGTTTAATGGCCCAGAGCTCTGGCTCTATCTTTCCCTCTCCACTGACAAATTTGTTTTCTCTTATCATCCACTCATGTGCCCTCAGCTCGCCTCACACTTGCCCTTGCAGACAGCTTATTTTGGCTTGAGAGCTGTTTTTCTTTGCCTAGGCTGTGGAGATCTGCCAGCAGCAGGGAGGCGGATGCCATGGAAATTCATCTCTACTGAAAATCTCACCGACTTGTTTCCACTCATTATCTATATAAGAAGTGTTTTTCAGAGATCAAGATAACAGATTTACTATCAACACAAATCACTGGTCACGTTGCAGTCATAGCCACCCCTCCCCCAGCCAGCACCTTTTATCTGTTTTAATGTCATTGATGCTGATTTAGTTGTGACTTCTCTTAAGTTTACTACTCGTGCTCTTGACAATATGCTTAGCAGCTGTCTTAAGATGGTCTTTGGCTGCTTGGACTAGTGCACAAAATCAACCTTTTTCTACAGACTGGCTGTTCTCCAGTGGACTTCAAAACTGCATTGGCTTTATCTGTTTGGAAAAAAAGGTACTCTAGATGCCAGTAACATTAATAACTTTAGGCAATTTTACAACTTAACAATGGCTTTGCTTCTCCTTTGGGGAGTTCCATTCAGAAAGATTTGATAATTTATGTGGTGTGCCCCAAGGTTCAGTTCTGGGCCCCATTTTTTGTCTGTCCTTAAATCCTCCCAAGAGGTTCTTTCATTTGAAATTCCATAATCTGTTTTCAGCGGTATGCAAATGATACACAGCTCTACATCTCTGCCTGTTTTAATGATCTAACCCCAGTCAACAACCCTGTCAATTTCAGAAACTGGTGATTGACTCAATAAGGATTTTCCTCAATTGAGTAACAACAGAGATTTTGGTTATTGATGCACTGGCCAAAAACACACATGATTAAATGTCTGTTTTCCTTTGCTTTACCCTATAAGGACGTCTGCTTCTGCCATCAACACCAGCCATCCTAATCTAGTTTTTGTTTACTTTTCAGCACAGATGCGTTATTCACACCACAGACCAGACCTTGAAGCTTTCTAAGTTTAACTTTTCCTTCTCAAAAAACTCATAGTTGCTGCAGCCTCGCACAAGAAATGGCACAAAAACCTTTTTAACCTTATTTTTTTCTACAGGTATCAGTTAAGGCAGTTTTTCTCAACCTTTTTGGCTTGCAACCTTAATAAGCAAAGCAATGTCTATTTGTCACAAGGTGCATTTGTCTAAGTTTTGAGTAGTTCAACCAAAGAGGGATGTTTCCTTCCTAGATTGTTTAATTTGAATAATTTTTAGTGGCCTGAAAAGGTAAAACTATCAAGTATTTCACAGTTTAAAAAATTGAGAACACAAAATTAGGTCAGAAATATAGATAGATAGTTTTTTTTTTTTTTTTTTAAATTTCCTTATGCCACTTAGTTACCTCTGTATCTTCACCACCTTTAGATAGAAATGTTTTTTAACAGCATCCAAAATCACATGGTATCCTATTTGATTTTAACTTGAATTTAGGTGACATAAATTAGCATTGCATTTATTTCATCACATAGTTCTATTAAAAGAAAAAATGTTTGGTTGATTATGCAGTGCTCAAGCTGCATTCACAGCTACATTACCACACACTGTACATGGAAGTTTGTTTTAATGTTGCACCTTCCTCTTCCATCCAACCTTCCTGTCACTTGAACATCTAGTGTGGGGCTTTTCTTTCCTGAGTGTGACAGTGATCAATGCCTTCGCTCTCACTGGAGTCTTCATCATGCCCCTGATGAAGACACGCTATATGAAATACGTGCTCATCTTTTTCATCGCTCTTGCCATTGGCACGCTGTACTCCAATGCCATCCTGCAGCTCCTGCCAGAGGTTTGCCATCCATTCATATTCCTACCTACATCTTTTATTTACACATCTTTTCACATACCATAAAACTTTTTTTTTTAATCTTATCAAAACATTAAAACACAGAAGGTGAAAATCTCTTTAGTTCACTGTGGTGCCACATGGCTGTTTACAAAACTAATTCACCTTTGGCCAAGCGCTCCTTTGTCTTTCCTGTGCTTATATCAGTTTCCTCTCCTTCCTGTGTTTGTGCTCTCTGTGGTTTTCTTGGGCTCTAATAGGCACTGTGAAGGCTTTTTGGTTTCGCTCTACCCTCACTGCATCACCAATCATCTGGCAGTATTTGTGTGCACTGTTTGTTTGTATCTGTGTCTGCACCTTCTCTGGCATTGAGATCTAGGCCAAATATGAGGTTTTTATGCAGAGATGGTTCAGCTCCACTACTGCAGCGTGAGGAACAACTAACAGATGTGATAAAAAAAAGTTTCACTTAGTCTGTTTTTATGGCTCCACAGCGGCGATAGCCTTAAGTGGGATTTATACTCGTGCAGCAGATCCTACCCTGTAGCCTACGCACGTCGTGTACGCCGTTGTTAGCATTTATACTAGTGCGGTGGTGTGTCTTTGTCACTCTGCAGTTACACCTCCAATACACCAGTCAGCGTTTGAGGTTTCTGTGAAGTGCTGTAAAGTTTAGTTGATTCAAAACACACCCAAGACACACATTAAACACACGTTTAACATGGCTTCATAGAGACAATTTCAAACACAAGTACACAAATCAGCTTCACTGTAACTCGCAGCATTCACAGACAAACACTTGTCTTTATCTGGACACATTCTCCCCACAAATACAACATGCTAATGTTTTTAGCACAACCCTATGGCATATTACATTGTATAAATTAGCCTAGCAGCTAGCAAACTTTTCAGCAACATTTAAAAAGGTAACGTTATAAAATTCGGCTCCATTACAACTCACAAGGTTCACCGACAAAACAACTGTCTTATACTAAACACGTCTTCCAAACAAATACAACATGCTAACATTGTTAGCACAGATAACAAACAATTTATTGTTTGTTATCTGTGAAATTAAAGTAAATAAAAGCTTGGTGTTTCCACTGAGGGAAATGGTTTCAGCTTACAGAAATAGACAGAAGGTCTGTGTCGCTGCGACTTGTAGTTACATTTCTGGGGAGGTGCACATCAGGCTATGGTGCAGGTTACGGCTTATGCTCGTAAATTCCACCCTAGCTGGGGACATTATGTTTTCGTATTGTCCCGTCTATCCCATTCTTGTGAACACAATATCTCAAGAATGCCTTGAGGAAATTTCTTCGAATTTGTCACAAACATCCATTTGAACTCAGTGATGAACATGATGGTCATAGGCTGAGGGTCAAGGTTACTATGACCTTGCCTGTCCCATCATTATGAACGGGATATCTCATGAACACCTTGAGGGAATTTCTTCAAATTTGGCTCAAACATTCACTTGAACTTAACAATGAACTGAGAATTTGGTGGTCAAAGTCAGTGTGACCACCATCCGTCTCATTCTTGTAAACACAATATCTCAAGAACGCTATGAGGGAATTTCTTAAACTTTGGCACAAACGTTCTCTTGGACTAAAGAATAAGCTCGTTAGAATTTGGCAGTCGCACATCAAGGTCTGTGTGACCTCACAAAACATGTTTTTGGCATTAACTCCCGAATCCTTGAGCAAATTAAGACAAAACTTCACACAAATGTCCAATAGGATAAAATGATGAAGTGATGACAAAGGGTCAAAGGTCAGCTTGACTGTGACATCATAGTATTTTGCATAAAATACGTTTCTGGCCATGACTCAACGTCATATCTCAGGAACAGAAGGGGAGACATTTAGTCAGATACTGAATTGGTGACACTAATCTCGGGTGCTCTGCTGGTTGTGAAGCATCCATGTTTTCACAGACATGGATGTAATTAGTGTGAAACACTTGACTGGTGCACAGAGGCATATAACCACGGGGCGGTATTTCTAGTTTGGCTTAAGGATTCACACTTTTCAGTTTGTGTAAGATGATCCTGGAGAAATGGGACACAGCACCCTTAAAGTGTCCTTCAAATTGAAATGTAACCCCTCATTAGCAGTGCTCCTTCTGCCACTGTAGGGCTATTTAAAGTTCATTTGCCCCCCTTTTGTGTTTGCAGTGATAGCTGGTGTGTACCCTGAGGCTAGGAAAGTGGTACAGATGCACCTGAGCGGACTAAGACAAAAGTATGTGTGTGTGTGTGTGTGTGTGTGTCTGTGCACAAGTAAACTGTGATTTTACCTTACTCACCTCTGCCCTCCATCAAAATGAAAAAGGCAGGGGGACTGCTTTAAAGGGTGGTTATCTTCTAATGCAAATGAAAGGTGGTGTCACTTCTGATGATCTGTTTTCAGTCGACAAATTCAACTGTGAAAGAAAGGCATCGTTGATATCTTTTTTTCTCAGGTTGATTGACACTCAATTTTTTCTTTCTTTTCAGGGGTTTACTCAGTGGTGTTCTTGATTTTGTTTTTCCTTATATGGGTGATTAATCGGATAAGATCAGTTCCCAACTAACTACATCTCTGTCTTTTTTTCTTGTCACTTTCCTCCCTTTCTTTCCTCTGCCTTGTCTCTTGTTGATCAGTGTGGGGTTATGGGATCCTGTGTGTGACACTGATCTCTCTGTGTTCGCTGGTCGGGGCAAGTGTGGTGCCCTTCATGAAGAAAACCTTTTACAAGCGACTGCTGCTCTACTTCATAGCCCTGGCCATTGGCACGCTGTACTCCAACGCCCTGTTTCAGCTCATCCCAGAGGTAGTGTCGATGCTGCCGTGACTCACTTAGCTGCAGCTCCTCACAGTGCCTCAGTGCAGAGGTTGCTATGCAGTATCAAGAAAGATGATGAGTAGGATGAGTTTATTGTTGTGTATAATATCAAGATATAGAGTGTGGTGCTCCAGTTGGTATCCATCACGACATCATCATCGTAAACTAAATAGAGCAAAATGAGAAAAATGTCAGACACAATTTTAAAAAAGAGAGGTTTAATTGTCAGTGGAAATTAGGGTTATATTTGGGAAAGATTAAAAAGCATACATCAGCCACTCTATGTACGGCATGTCAAATAAGATATGTTCAAAAAGCAGCATTTACAAAGCAAATTCATGGGAAATCAGAAACAAATGATGTTTAATTTCGTAAAATGCGTGTGCCTAGGGCTACTTTTCACAAACGCAACTCTTGGCCGATGGGCAGCAGTGGTGGATAGAAAGTCATTATATATTATTTAAAGGAGCTATATATGACATTCAGAGTCTGGGACAGAATTTACCTGCAACCGTTATCAACGTGGAGGTGGCTAGGCTAACAGCCTAATGCTAATGCTATAAACAGCGCTAACAATGGCAACAGTGCTGACAGAGTTAACACTGTTAACTGGGTGGAACCAGAGGGTGGGCGCTGTGCTTCTGCGACGATGGCGTCCTGTTATCAGCGGTAACCACTGTAAGAGCACAGTGCAGATTAGCAGCTATTAGCTAGCCAGTGGGATATTCAAAAAGGACTAAAGCCTAGTTCACACTACACAATTTTCACCCTGATTTTGCATCGTGGAGACTATCGTAACCTTTTTTCTTTTTCGACTATCATGCGTTCAAGTAATTAGACGGATAGATATAGAGAAAGGTGGTGTTTAGAGAGCAAGCCCAAATAAGGAACTCCATTTAAGAAACAAGCCCAAAGACACGGCTAATAAGCGGACCTGGCAACCCTGCGACTTGTCCTCCTCACATTTCTTCCGTGCTCCTGTGTGCTGACGTGGGACGTATCCCACCTCTCATTGGCTGATGCTCTTTGTCAGTCGTGTCAGACTTCAACAGTTTTCTAGTATGCCAGATATCCAGTCCCAGTCTCAGACGAGGGGGCGACTTGCTCGTAGGCTTGTTCACACACGAGGACTTGTCGTGGCGGACTATCTGCCGACTCACCTCCGACCCAAGGTGGCTCTCAAGATCCTCTGCGACGTCAAAAAATCGTGGTGAAAATCGTGTAATGTGAACTAGTGTCTAATAATTATTTTAATTGTTGATTAATCTGTGGATTATTTTCTCAATTTATGGATGAGTTGTTTGGACAAATGTCGATCAGTGTTTCCCAGAGCTCAAGATGACCTCCTTAAATGTTTTGTTATGTCCACAGCTCAAAGATATTCAGTTGATCGCGCTAGATGAGTAAAGAAACAGAAAGATATCCAAATTGAAGGAGCTGGAATCAGAGAGTTTTTACTTCTGTTTCTGAAAAACTACTCAAACACTTTAACCGATTATTAAAGTAGTTAGGGATTAAATTAATAGGTGATATCGTTGCAGCTCTACATTACGACACACACACAGAGAAACCATGACTTCATTCTCTGCTTGGGACGCCATTACGCCACTATATCTTTACATAGCAAACAGTGATCTGCTGCTATATTAATGCTCTCAATGTCGTATACAACTCCTTTACATTGTAATAGCAATATACACTGAGTTGCCAGTTTATTAGGTACACCTAGCTCAAACTAATGCAGTCCTGCAATAAGTCCTAACTTTGTGAAGGTCATCATGTTTACTTGTCATTGACAAAGTAATACAAACGCCTGTCTGTATAATGCAGTACAATTCAAAAACTGCAGCCTCCAAAATGATCATGCAGCTGAATCAACATCTCAAACCATTTCAAAAACAGAACATTATATCCTGACATATTTGAAGTGTACTAAAACATGATGGTGCTGCAGACTAGTACTACTTTGTGTGTCTGAAGTCTTTGAATGGCCTTAGTTAGAAACCTGATTTAAAGTAAACACGGCTACAGTCCAATGTCTACAGAGCACATTCAGCTACCATATGAAATGTACAAATAATAATAGTTCTAATCTAATATTTACCCTAATGAATCAATTAAGGTTTCTCATTTAGATGAAGTTTAATAAGTTGTGTGAAGGAGGCTCAGGTGCACGTCAACAAACTGACATGAAGTTCAAAGGCAGGGCATACTGTCATAATGACAGAACCCACGACTGAAATTTGTTTGGGTTATTAGAAGGCGTCTAGACGATGTGCACATCCATCATGGCCAGGTTTACAGCCGTTGTGTAATTCATTGCATCAGTTCACCTGGGATGAACACCAAGAAAAAAAACATTTGTATACTTCAGAGCTGTGAGTGGTTTGATTTATGGAAGGTTTGTGTCGACTAGACGGGAGACAATTACATGTATAATTCAACCTGTCTCTCAGATTAGAGGCTGCTGTGAAATATCTCTGCAATATCTCAAAAGGATGTAAGCTCCAGTTGATGTAATTGTTAATTAGCGAATATAAACATGGGAATTTGAAACTTTTAAAACTTTACACAGCTAATAATGCAGCGTAGACCCACTAAGAGTTCACAATAAGCAATTATGCCAACCACTAATAGTTCAGTCTCAAAACCGGTAATTGCATTTGATAGTTGTTTCAAAATATACACATTAAGTGATGATGTAATAACAGCTACTATAGGTAGTCATCAGAAGTTAACACCATCTTCCTTTCCTCCAATGGTAGGCCTTTGGTTTTGACCCCATGGTGGATTTCTACGTGTCAAAATCTGCGGTGGTGTTCGGAGGCTTTTACCTTTTCTTCTTCACTGAAAAGGTCCTCAGAGTGCTTCTCAAACAGAAACAGGGGGTGAGTACATACACAGCAAGAACGATGTGACATATATATATTATGTATATTGGTTTACTGTTTGATTAAACATGGAAAAATAATGTGTAATTCCATTCTTTACTCAGCAGAAAGAGTGTGGCGTTATGTTTAAGTGTTTTTATGTAACATAATCAGAGTCGTTTTTAAATCATCAAACTAAATAACAAAATTTATACATATATACTTAAATCATATATAATAATTAAACAGAAGTCCCTCTGCACAGCCAGTCTCGAGCAGGTGCTGGGCCGCTGCAGGAGCATCTCGGATAAAATCATAAACATTAAACCACCGTACACTGAACTGAATTTCGCCTGCTCGCTCTTCTTCAGCGTTCAGAGACAAAGTCCCTGACAAAGCCACGGGCGAAACACATTGGTTGCTCTTAATAAAATCACAGTTATTCAGTTCAGTGTACGGTGGTTTATGTTTATGATTTTGTCATATATGATAATATCTACATGAATTAAGCCTTGGCCTACTTTTAATATTTGGAGATCATTTCTAGTGTTTTTACATCCACTGATTCTGTTGAAAGATTAAAGGCTATGGTTTATATTTCACTCCGATTAATATGACTTTCTGCTGTCCCCAAAACAGAACATTCCTGCCTTCCCAGTAGCACATTAAGTACTTCATTCGTGGTTGTGATGATGTCGTTCGTAATTAACAACCCCGCCTCTTTCACACTTTTTCACGCGCTCAAAGCTGGAGAGGAAAACCGAGAGTTGCCTGAGCCAGTTGACACATCATGGAACAGTTGAGCACTACAAGACTGTTTTAATTGGATCTTGCAAACACTGTCTAGGGCAGAACAACTCAGTTAAAGAAGGACATTCATCCAATACCAGTCTATGTCATGAATATGGCGATGTGCACAGGTAAAATAAACAAATTGGTGTGTATTGCAATGAACAGTTTTCCCCTGTTTTAATTACAGACTAAACAAAGTCTCTAATATTCAATTTTGCATGCTTTTAATTACTATTTTCCAGTTTACAGTTTGAAGGCAATATGATACTGCTCAGGACCTAAAATTTCTAATCTCCATAATGAATTTCGACCTTCTAAAACATGGAAGACATTTCATCAAGAAATTTTTTAACGTTAATTAGATAATTAATATTATAGAGCGTATTGGTTGGTTCACAAAAATTTTAAGCACCCTTTGGCGGCCAAGACACACACAGATAGACAGACATACACACACCTCATTATGCCACATCCCCTTTCATGCCTGGTCGTTGTAGGGAAGCATCACTAGACTAGTGACAAGTGTGTAAGGTTGTGTGTGTGAATGCATAATCTAGTGGAAGCATGTGTGTACGTAGTCACAACTATTGCGAATTCTTGCTTATTTTATTTATTCATTCGTCCTCTAATACTTCAAGTTAACAAAACATGAAGGTTGTTTTCAGACAGCTAAGCACAGTCTCAAATCCTAATTTGCTTTGAGAGCCATCGTGACATGCACATGAAATTGTTGCCACTTGTACGTTCTGTTTATCAGCGGCAGGTTTAGCCTGTTGGACGGGACGTTAGGGCAAAGGTATTGGTGATTCAAGTTCACAGTACTACCCTCAGGAGTTTACTGTAGGGGAGTGTATCTAAACTGTGAATACGTTTGTTTCTTACTGTAGATATTGTTGTAGACATGAGTGCAATTCACCTTTAGGGTTTGTGTTGAAGAAAGCATTTGACAGAGGTCAGCTGTCTGAGGTGTTTTCAGCACTGTAGATATTTGGTTTTTAGATTGAGTAGGGTTTTTTACACTTCACCCACAGCTTGTGTCATCACTAATGGACTAATATAGAGTTTTACTCTACTGTGTCGCACCTGACGAGGATGCCCTCTTTTCCCTTCTGTTTATATTTAAGTAAAGAAACAAGCGTTGAACATATGTTAGTGCTCAAACAATTGAGTCAGCATTGACTGTGACAAGCTTTGGTTGGACAAATAAGGTCATTTTTCACAATTTTTTATTAATACATTTTAAACAATTAAAGGAGCTATATGTAAGAAATCTAAAGCAAATAGTCGTAAAATCATCCTAATATGTCACAGAGACTAAGGAATAATGTTCATATAACATACTGATCTCACTGACAACAACAGTACAGCCAGAATATTCGCGTTTAAAAAACATTTTTATGGTTCGCAAATCATGTTTATGTTTTGAATTTGTGTTTTGGCCTATGGTTTTGGCCTGTTGTGTCACCCACCGCCGTCTACCAGTCACACAGTCAGTAGAGTCTCAGCATCAGTTACAGTTACAACTGAGCTACAGCAGCACGGCAAGCAGCATTAGCAGTGTCCCGATACATAGCATTAGCAGCCGGCTCCTCCTCAGCTGTATCCTGGCAGCAGCGTTAGCAGCAGAGAAGCCGGACTTGCTCGAACAGTCAGCTGGAAAACCGAAGATCAAGGACGTGGCGACGCAGCCCTGCCACGGCAGCTGCCCGTGGGCAAACAAATCAGTCTTCAGCATGCCGCTGTCCAGCAACCTCGAATCTGTAGGGGAGGGGGGGGCGGACACGACTCGCGGCAGTATTTTAAATTTGAGTGCAGTAACCGTTTTGGCCACATCCTTACATACAGCACCTTTGACTTGATATTGCAAAAATTATAGTTTTTTTTGGCCGCATCAATTGTTTTCCTTTTTATTTTTAATATCTACTATTGAATCCATGCACATATGAATCTTTTTCATTTTAGCTGAAGGCTTTGTCCTACTGCTGTGTTTTCATTTCACCCTTAGAGTGTTGTTTTCATTCTGACTGTGATGAGATCTAATTAATTGTTTGTTTTAAAGATGCCTTTTAAAAATAGACTCTGCTCTGTTCCAGTGTGTCTTGATATTGGCTCTCGGCCACTTGGCAACTGTGCCTTCCTTCCCTGACTATTTTTCCTAAGTGCAGTAGTAGTGTATGAGGCAGTTATTTCAACAGCTGAAATGATCTAGAAGACACTTTGGTACAAGTAGAACACTGTTTCACCGTCTAGATTTTCCCCTAAATTAAATTATACACTCATCTTTCCTGAAATTATAACCTGCAGACGTTCATACATTTTTCCAGTGATGCTGATTTCATTCACAAAAAGCAGCAGTGAATGATGAGTAAGCGGGTGACTGTGAGACACTTGCTCCACCTTGTGGTTACTGTGCTGTAAGCCATATGGTCCAGCCAACCTAATTAACACATCGACCTGCTGATCCAATTACAGAAGCTCTTTGACACAGATTTGCTCCCACAGTGCTGCTGTCAGCTTTTGTGCTTCACCACCAAAAAAAAGTCACTGAGCTACTCCAAATCTCTCCGTGTCAACCTTAAAATGTTGGGAGACAAGTGTAATTTTGCAGCGTTAAAGGTTTTTTTGGGGGGATTTTTCCTTATTCATTGTGAGGGTCCAAGGACAGAGGGATGTTGTTGCTGAAATTAGTGTTTGTACAGCCCTTTGAGGCATGCTTTGTGATTTTGCTACCATGAACTTTGACTCGACTAATCTGTAAAGCACTTTGGATTGCCTTTAGTTATGAAATGTGCTTTATAAATAAACTTACTTGGCCTCAGTACTGAGAGGAGAATCTGTTCATTGAAATGTCAGTTTATCTGCTGTGTCCTTGAAACATTGAGTTTGTTCTGATTCATGGAGTGATGTACTCCAGCTGACCCTTTACCTGGGACTTTGTTGTAGGTGTGTGGCAAGCTTACAATCAATGGGCCTCATTCACAAACAGTACGTATGCACAAGTCTATGAAAGTTTATGAAAATGCTCATAAAATAAAACAATTTCTAGTGCCATGAAATTGTTGAAAGTAGCCAGTGTTAATACTTAGCCAACCGATTAATATAAAAGATTCAGATTTTTGTCCAAGCAGGTGTTAAGATATCTAGCCTTGCTGGAAGATATTGCAGCCCCTGCTAGCTTGTCAGGTGTTTTGACTGCCAAGGTCACTCAGTACCTTCTCCGGTTCAAGTCCTGCTCACCATTGGTTACCTGGCCACAGGGACATTTCGGGTGGAAATAACAGATCAGGCTTGGACTTATTTATGTATATAGAGTAATGGGGTCGTGGCAGTATGCTGATTGCAACTAGCGGGCACATGCCTGTCAGGTAGTAAAAACAAAATTGGCTGGTACACACGTCATGCGGTAAATTTGTGTGTGCACTCATCTTGTGCACAAACTAAGAACATTTCCACACACTTATAGTAGTGAATGAGGTCTGTTGTACTTTCAAACTTTATTAAAATGTCACACAGAATCTCAGAAGTATCGTTTAATGAGAAAGTGCTGCGATGCGAGTTTAAATGCAGAAGTATTATGGGAGTTTGTCAACATCACAAGCTATCATGGATAATACGGGCCTTGGTTATATTTGCATTAAATCATATCTGTATAGCTTTTTTAGCAAAGCTATAAAACAACTATGAGTGACTGGCACGTTCCCAGGAGGAAACAGCAGCACAGGATGGTCACATGGGATAAAAGCAGCACAGGAAATCTTGAGGAAGGTTCTAGAAAACACTGTTTGTGCTTTATTTTAAATCGGCTTGAGTGTAATTGCCTTTTTGTTCTTCTTTTATTGATTTAGCAAAGCTCAAGGTTATTTTGTTTGGCAGGAAGGAACATTTCTAGCAGCAAAGCATCCGTCAGAATCTATTATTTATATTATTTATGAATAATATATTATATATTGATCATGATGCCTGGTCTCTTTCTGTCCCTCAGAGCCACGGTCACAGTCATTACCCCGGCTCAGATCGTTACTCGACGCCCGATGGGGATGTGGAGGAAGGCGAGAAGGAGAAGCTGCAGCAGAACGGGGAAGCCAGCAGTCTGGCTCTGGGCAAGGTGGACGCAGGGGAGGGCGAGCTCATGCTCAGTCCTGCACAAACACCACAGGTGAGATGGAGACAGTGCAAGAAGAAGAATAAGACCTCGATTCATTCAGTCGTCAATGTTTTTGTGATTGTTTTTTTTTTTTTTTTTTATAATGCGACTGGAATATCTACATTTATATTTCCTCTGTGACTGGATTTTCATCTCTGAGAATGAGATCATAAAACCTGTATCACAGGGACACAAGAGGAGACATTACATACCTGTCTTTAGAAAATAATAAAAACAATGAAATTGTAACATAGATGACGTTTAAAAAGTTGCTGCATTAATATTAAGGAAAATAATCAACTTATTTTAAGATAGGAAAAGAAAAATAATGTTTTGAGTGGATTTTTGGGGGGTTGTTTTTGCTTCTAGCTTTGTCTCTTATCTTTATTTTTTCGTAAATTCTTAATAGTTTTACATTTTAAGGCTTTTAACACTTAGGACACAAACCGGGAGGCTAAGTGGACAAAATCTCTTTAGATTAACTGCTCACATTTCACAGAGGCACCTACTAGTATGTGCTCACCTTTTTTATCTGATAACTTAAGATCCAGACATTCAGGAGGTTTTTACAGAGAGCCCAATTATCCCTAGAGGCCTCTCCCTCTCCAAACAAATGGATGTGTTTATGTAAACTGGTAAAAACACAAAACTTTTGAAGACTATCTATCTAAAGAAAACATTATATCATCATCTATTCCTGCCACATTCTACACACTGGACCTTTAAATGCATCTGGTAATTCTTCCAAAAGTCTTCAAAAATAATACCTAAAACTGTGTTTGTAGCCTGGTTATCAGATGAATCAACAAACACGTCCTTATTCACGATTTTACTTTGACCTCTAATAGAGCTGCAACAATTTATCGCTTAATTGATAAGTTGACAAATATCAATTTAATCGCCAAATAATTTAGTAATTGATTAATCAGTTAGAGATATTTCTGATGAAGAAAAAAAGTAAAAATTCTCTAGTTTCTAAATGTGAGTACTTTCTGGTTTCTTTACTCCTCTGTGAAATTGAACTGAATTTCTTTAGGTTGTGGGCAAAACAAGGCACTTGAGGACGTCATCTTGGGAAAAACTGATCGATATTTTTCACCATTTTCTGACATTTTATAGACCAAACAATTAATTGAATAATTTGGAAAACTGTCGGCAGATTAATCAACAATGAAAACAATTGTTAATTTCAGTCCTAACCTCTAACGGGTGTCTCTCGCTCTGTTGATCCCAGGACTCCCAGAGCCCAGACAGCGGGGGGCGGTCCGGCAGCAGCGGCGGTGGCTGCTACTGGCTGAAGGGGACGACCTACTCTGACATCGGCACACTGGCCTGGATGATCACATTGAGCGATGGCCTCCACAACTTCATCGACGGCTTGGCCATTGGCGCTTCCTTCACCGCCTCCGTCTTCCAGGGCATCAGCACCTCCGTAGCCATCCTTTGTGAGGAGTTCCCCCACGAGCTAGGTGAGTGGACTGCTGCTAATGGCTGCTGCCTTGAGCCTCGACCAGGCTACAAGTCTCGTCTGATACATTTACTTGTCTTAATGCCGTTCTCTTTGTGTCACCAGGAGACTTTGTGATCCTGCTGAACGCTGGCATGAGCATACAGCAGGCTCTGTTCTTTAACTTCCTGTCAGCTTGTTGCTGTTACCTGGGCATGGGCTTTGGCATCCTGGCCGGCAACAGCTTCTCCCCCAACTGGATCTTTGCCCTGGCGGGGGGAATGTTCCTCTACATCGCTCTGGCGGACATGGTCAGTGTTTGAGGGAAAAGGGATGAGGTCAACACACATGTATTGTATCGTGTATGTTCTTGTAGGGGCTCTCATGAGAAGATATTTATTTTCAATTCCACGGACTGGAAGAGGCCATTTGTAGTTAAGGACAGTATGTGACATCATGTTACATATGGGTGATTAAATCTAGAAGAAAAATCAGTCACCAAACAACAACATTAATTCAGAAATGCTGTGTTTATCACTGGCAGTAAACATTCCTTTTTAAATAGTTCCTTATTTATTCAGTGAGTATAACAATGGTACAGTTAAGGTTGTCTGTCTCTATGTGTCAGTCCTGAAATGGTCTGGCAACCCGTCCAGGGTTCAAAAAAAGGAGTGAATGACATTAAAATCAGTGGACTGCCTCGTCAGTGTGAAGCATGCTGAAAAAGGTGCACACCTACTCATTGTACTTTCCCTGGTTATAAAAGTAAAACAAGTTTTTCCTCTCTGTTTTTTTTGCTTCTCAGTTTCCAGAGATGAATGAGGTGAGTCGTGAGGAAGAGGACGCAGGCGGCAGCAGCTTCCTCCTCACCTTTGCCATCCAGAACGCCGGCCTGCTGACGGGCTTCTCCATCATGCTCCTCCTCACCACCTACTCTGGGCAGATACAGCTGGGCTAGCACCGGGCTCCTCTGGACCAACACCAGCTGTGACCAGCGTGAAATAAACCTGAGATGTCGGCTGGTTTGTGCTGGTGTAAACTGACCCCAAGAGGAGGGGACTTTTTCTCTCCCTTTTGTTTTCCTCCCATCCTCAGCTTTCTTGGAGTTTGGGGAGTTTGGCTGCTGTGCGGCAGGTACGCACACCTCCTCTATCAAAAATGTTCGAGTAGCAGTTCATGCAGAGTTCCCACATGCAGTAGATCCCAGGCAGAGGGGGTGGCAGCCTCTCTGTCATGTTTTATCAACCTTTACTGACAGCTGTTCCCTCCAACAGTCTAGAAATATCAACTGAAGCAGCGTTCAGCCTGCAGAGACGAGTTAAAGACTTCCGCGCTGAACATGAACTGACGTGCAATACTCACCCAGGCAAACTTTTCTCTATTCCCCAGACTACTGATGAGCCATTTTGGCTCCTGCTCTTGTTTTTTCCCTCTCGTCCTTCCCTCTGTGGATGTCATTGAGCCTCAACTGTTGAGATTCAGTAGATACAGAGTATTTATATCACTAATCCTTTGTGCCCGCATCACTTCTCAGGAGGTGGGAAAAGCACAATCAGGTAGCAGCAGCTGACATCTTTGAATTTTATCCTTATGTTCCAGACTTGAACACCCTCGCCTTTCCCCTTTTTTCTTTCATTACATACCAAAAACAAATCGTCACGGACCTGAACTGGAATTTTAATCAAGTGTCAACATCAAACTGACTTCCAGCTGGACTTTGATGTTTGTGTGTTGATGTTCTATTTTTTTATACATGATAAACATGAAATCGGACTTTTGAAGACCAAATATGGGCAGACCATTGAGAATGGTGAAGGGCTACACAGTGACGTTTGGAAGGGCACACTTTATTTCTCCTCAGTAAGGACTTGTCTTCATCCTCGGCATGCAGTTAGAAATCCCTAATGAAGCCTGAGTCAGATGCGTAAAATGACATAAAGTCCAGAGTTTGAAATCAGTGGCTTCATCCAGATTAGACGAAACAGCACTTGGCGTCCACGGCAGCATTTCTCCACAGAGTTAACCATCTGTGCCCTTCATTAATATAGCATTGAGTAGTTTTTGTATTCCTCGTGTTCTTGAAATCGAAGTGCAAATCTTTGGTCTTCGCACATCCCGCTGACTATTTTTCCCAGAATTATCTATTCTTTTACAGAACAGTAATAGTTTGAATAGAATACTGTAAGCTGAATCATATATACATGCACAGCTCGCCTACTTTTCTGTGACCTTATCCATATATGTCACACATAACCATGACAAAAAAATTACTTATATACTGTATCTAGTTAGGTTGTTATGACAAACCCTCTGATTTTTTGTGAGTTATACTATATGGCCAAAGGTATGTGGACATGATGCCTAAATGCACTTTTGGTCAGGGGTTGTTTTTCATGGTTTCTGATAGCCAGGGTTTGTTCCTCATAAGTGCACCACAGAGCTACTGTAAGCATCTGTTTTACTGTAGAATAATTGGAGATCTTTGAAAGAGACAGGAAATCATTTAATAACACTTACTTTGGTTCTGAAAGTACTTACTGGATTCTCAAAGACTTTTACAACAGACTGCATCAAAAGATACTCAGATAAGCACTTAGAGAAAGATTTAGCACCTACTACTTTGGTCATCATGTAAAGGTGCAGTCAGTGATTCTAATTCAACACACACTATTTGTCACCGAATATCTCCTCGCAGTCTGCTAGCCGTCCATTCTGTGTGTGCTCGAGGGAAAAAAGTCCAGTGATCAAACCCAACCTTGGAGTTACACGACACTATATCAGTCAATCAGCAACAGGGGGCGTTCATGCTCATGCGCAGGACACGAGGAGGTTAAAAAGAGAAGCTACTGTGTCATATAGTCATATCACTGGGGTACGACACATGCGCAGTGAAATCTGGTCTGCACCTGCCAAAAGGCTCGATGGCTGGTGCACAATCATAGAACACAGGGGTGATTGATTTGTTTCGCTGTCTCAACCGCAGTCGGCCTTGAGGTGTTTTACATTTTATATGAAAAATAAAGACATGGGCGAGGATAACAATTGTGCAGTTTTTGAAAAGGTCCTTAATAAAAAGTGAGGAGGCTAAAAAGAGCGCAAACAAAGAGCACCTAAGCGCACAGCGTCCATTTACTTCTAGTGCCCTCTGCTGTATTCCCCTCACATTGCAGCTCCAGTTACATTGCGCATGTGTCATGCTCCATAGCTCCAAAGAGCACGTCTCAGCTGTCATTGAATAAACTTGACAGCACAGGTGAAGGGAATATCAGCAGTCTTTCTCCAGAATCGCAGACTCTACCTTTAAATGTGTAATACTGTAATTTTTATTTATCGCAAAAATGCCAAAAACTGATTGAATACAGCCTCGTAAGTGTTGCTGGATTTTTTTCTGCTGGTTGTCTGCTATGATAGTTGATTTAATGTCTATGGGTTTTTCACATGTTGGTCGAACAAAACTGGCAATTTGAATATGAGCTTTGAAAAATTTGTGATGGAATTTTTTGTGATGCATCAGACGGTTTATGAAGAAAATGATCGACTAATTAATCCAGACTGAAACTGATTGTTAGCTGCACCTGGAAAACATACAATGATATGTTAGACTATGAATTTTTTACAGAACGTCACGTCCTGTTTCGACATGATGATATCCCTGTGCACAAAGCCAGGTCCATGAGGGAACGATTTTCCCAGTTTCACACAGAGGTACTTGTGGCCATATCAGTGTTGAACCTCATTAACACACTTGTGGCTGAGTGGAAACAAACCCCCGCAGCCAGGCTCCAACATCTGATGGAAATAAGACAAAAACAGAAGGGTGATTAATGCTCATGGTTCAACTCTGACATGAGTTTGGGTGTCCACATACTTTTGGCCATTGAAAAACGGTTTATGATCTGCAATGCTGATGTTCAGGGGACCAGTTGTTGGTGTTTTTGTCATACTGTAAGCTACAACAACAAGCTGTAATGGTAGTATTGTTAAGGATGAAACAGCCATTGACACCATAGCAACAGCATCCTCGATGCTACTGTTAACACTGCAGATCTGTTGATCCATATTTATTAATATCGCACAGCTGCGTTCAGAGTCAAGGAGTGCACAGATTTTTCCTCCATTCAACACAGGATAAGTGATCCATTACCAAAAGCATACATGCTTTTCTGTAGATTCAATATGAGCATAGAGTAGAGCTGTAGATGATTATTTATTAGAAATAGAAACTGGAAGCGATTGGTCGTAATATTGTTTAGATTAAGTTCTTTGTCGTTCCTGAACTGAAAAGTTCAGCTATTAAAACGGGTACCATGAGGTACAGTATTACTGCTGCTTGATACGAATGATGAATGGGAGATAATGCGTTGTTGTTTGAGCCATACATTATTTATGTAATGCTTTACGCCCAAGATAAAGTATTTAGTTTCAGTTTACACCACAAGCCATGAAAGCAGACAAAAATGCAGTCGTTTTGATGTTGTCGTTAATCTTTGTTTTTGTATTTTATTTAGAAGAAATGGGACATTTTTCGCATTGCACATTTTAACTGTGTATTAAGAACTGTAGTCAGAGCATACGCACATAGAGACAGAATATCTGGTGAGTAATGATGATTTTAAACCTCATAATGTTATGGTCAGACACAAAACCAGTAAATCAGATAATAAATTCAGGAGCACACAGACAATGAAACTACTTTATCAGTGTCTCTTTTTTCAGTGTCAGACGACCTGTGTTTGACGTTCTGGAGAGTTTGATAATGTATCAGACTGCTGATGCATTGTTTTAAAGAATATTGTATCTAATGTAATTTATGGGAATCCTCATCAGCCTTCTCTGTGTGTCATGGAAATCTTTTTTTATAAACATCCTTTTCCAAGAAATTTATGTGTCAAGTATCATTATTGTCCTGTTTTATCTCAACAGTGATTCAACCAATTAAATAAAGATTTGATTTGATATTTACTTGGATACATTTCAGACATATTTGTATATATTCAGACAATTTATTAATATTTTTTTCTGACATTTTATGACAATTTTATAGATTTTTTTTTCTTCATTTCATTACTGTATTTTCTGATAATTACTAATGTTTATCACACATTTTATCCAATGTTTTTGGACATTTTATTAATTTCATTAATGATAAAAATAATTAATCATTAATGTTACCCTATGTAGTTTTTGGACGATTTATTCATATTTTTCAGACATTTTCCCAGACATTTTTAAAAATATTTTTCTGACATTTTATCAACATTTTTCAGACATTTTTTTATTTTATTTTTGACAACTAATATTTTTCTGACATTTTATCAAAAATTGTTTTGTTTTCATTTCATTACTGTATTTTCTGATATTTACTAATGTTTTTCCAGACATTTTATCCACATTTATTTTGACATTTTATTAATTTCATTAATGATAAAAATAATTGATTTCATTAATGTTACCCTCTGTAGATTTCGGACAATTTATTAATAGTTCTTGGACATTTTATTGTATTTTTTGGACAGTTATTAAACTTTTTTCTGACATTTTATCAACATTTTTCAGACATTTTTAAAATATTCTTCTGACATTATAATAATATAGTTCTGACATTTTGTCAACATTTCGTCAGACCTTTTAATAAGATTTTCTGTACATTTTATCAGCATTTCTTTGGACAGTTTAAATTTTTTTTTTTTTTCTGACGTTTTACTGTCATTTTTTAAGACATTTTTTCTTTGGACACAATTTAATATATTCAGTGTCATACTTGCATTTGAACATGTCATTGAGCTAGTTTGCCGTCTCTGTGTAGTAGCTGTCCATTAGAAGCTCACTCTACAGCAGGAAACGGCACTTACAAATAAAAGCTGCGTGCCGGAAATTCACTGCACTTCAAAATCCATCCATCCATCCATCCATCCATCCATCCATTTTCATCCATTTTCATCTGCTTATCCGGGGCTGGGTCACAGGGGCAGCAAGCCAAGTAAAGCACCCCATCCATCCCTCTCCACAGCAACACTTTCCAGCTCTTCGTTGGGGACCCCAAGGTGTTCCCAGGCCAGATGAGATGTGTAATCCCTCCAGTGTGTTCTGGGTCTGCCCCGGGGCCTCCTACCAGTTGGACGTGCCTGGAACACCTCTAACAGGAGGCGCCCAGGAGGATCCTGATCAGATGTCAAACCACCTCAACTGACCCCTTTCAACGCTCTACTCCGAGCTCCCTCTGTATGTCTGAGCTCCTCACCCTATCTCTAAGGCTGAGCCGAGGCACCCAATGGAGGAAACTCATTTCGGCCGCTTGTATCTGCGACCTCATTCGTTCTGTCACTACCCAGAGCTCATGACCATAGGTGAGGGTTGGGACGTAGATGTACTTCAGTAAAACGCTTCATTTTAAAGTTTTTGTACTTCAAAATAAATTGTGTTGTTTTACAAACTTGACACTTGTGGTCCATTTAGAAAGGATCCGTGACCCACTTTTGGACTGCGGCCCACCAGTTGGGAACCACTGTGTAATGTAATGTAGTGTAAATGGACCGCTCTGCCTGTCGCCCCTCCTAAAAGCAAAGTTTCAGTTAATATGCAGTTGTACTATTCTAAATTCTTGTTTTGACCCACTGAAGTTAGCAGATTAGTCAACTGAGAGCCCCTTCAGCTTCAACTGTGCTTAAACCTTTAAACAGTAGATGTGCTTCTCTCCTGGGATACATACTACTGAATTACTTACCAACAATACAAAACACTATCTGGACGAGTTGCAAGAAATGGATGAATTCAATAAGATACTTTTTTATGATTTACCAGCTCATATATGGTCAATAAGCGAGTTATCTAGAGTCATGTTGACCCTGATCCGTAGTGGCGCTGCGCTCTGGCGCCACCAGGGGGCGGTAAAGACAGCCCAGAGCAACAACAACAAAGCTACGTCACGTCCGGTGCCATCACATATGATAAAACGTTTGGAAACTGAAACTGTTGAAAGCTGTGACGAATGTGATGAGATGGCTTGAACGAGTAACAAACAGCCACATAAACAGGTGGGCAGATGTATTAACTTATTTCCTTCACAGTTATTTTATACGAAGTGACGGGAGGACGGTTATATAGTGACCGGCTGGTTAGCCACGTTACATTAGCGTTAGCTTCTCTCCATTCATTGACGTGCTGTCACTTCGGCTCAACTTGGTAGTAGAATAACGTTAGCAGGTAGCTAGCAAGTTACTTAACCGGACTTTGTTGCTTTTCAGTCAGAAGTCAGCTAATTAAATACATCGCCACTGTATACGCAGATAGCCCCGGTGCTGTGTGACGGTAGCTAGTGGTTAACAGGTGGCTACAGTACTTTTCAATAGCTAGCAGTGGTGACTAACGTTTATTTAACCAGCTAGGTAACGTTGACTTGGCTAAATAACAACAGTGGCTGTTTGTGGCGTATAAACTGCTGCTGTTAGCTAGCTAGCTAACAAGGGCTCCTTTTGCTTCAGCTGTTTAGATACAGCTAAGGAGGATTTATTTATTTAAAGGATGAGCATTGTCTCTACAGATGCTGAGTTGCAGTTTATGTGACTGTAGAGGTTACTGCTGTTAAATATTTCCAATATTTGGATGGACAGTCCCATAAATAGATTTTCTTACAGTGTTCAACGTGTACATTTACACAAGTAGTGTACTTAAGTACAAATTCAAGATACTTAAGTAAGTACTTGAGTATTTACATAGTATGCTACTTTATACTTCCAGTCTACTACACCTCAGAGGTAAATTGTACTTTCCACTGCGTCTATCTCCAGTTGTGTTGATTGTGAATGTTTGTGATAAACTGAAGGATTGAGGGTTCCCCTTATGTGTTAAGAAAGTTCTCCTTTTTATGAAGCTGAATAGGTCATGGTCAAGGTCAAATTTATTTATATAGCACATTTAAAAACAACCAGAGTTGACCAAATTGCTTCACAAGCATAAAAGAAACTAACAAAATACAGAAACACAGGGCAAACAAACAAAAACAGTATGTGGACTTAATATGTCAAATATCAGCTCATATTATAAGCCAAAGAAAAAAGGTACGTCTTTAGTAAAATCTTGAAAGATTCAGCGGTCTGAGCAGTTCTAATCTGCATGGGTAAACTATTCCAAAGATTAGGAGCAGCCACAGAAAGAGCATTGTATTTTTTAGTCTCGATCTAGGGACATCCAGCAACATCTGACTGGATGACCTCAAAGCTCTGACAGGTGTGTGGATGCGTAAGAGCTCACATGAAGGTGAATTAACTCTGTAAAAACCCTCTCGGATCAGTTGGAAAATGCATAAATGTAAAGACAGTTTATCTCAGGCCACATGGTTCAAGGGCTGGGCAATATGTCCAGAACTTTATGTCACAATATTTTTAAGCTATATCTCGATACAAGATATGTATCTCTGTATTTTTTAATCTCCTCAAAATCACTTGAATTAATGTGAGGACTGATAGACAAAATTGAACATAACAGTATTTCTGAGCAAATACTCTCACTGGTGCAAAAACGGGCAGGACATCAGCAGACCCAAGAGTGCAGGAGGGAGTGTGCCGGTGGAGGCAGGTTGTGGAGGGCTACAGTATATAGGTGATTATGTGGAGTTTGAAGTGGATACGCTGGGGGACAGGGAGCCAGTGGAGCTTATGAAGGATGGGGTAATGTGGTCACGGGTGCAGGAGTGAGTGAGAAGACGAGCAGCTGAATTCTGGATATGTTGTACAAAATAAATTCAGTTTGTGTTGGTGTGATTTGGTAGAGAAATCTAGAGAGGGAGAAGTCATGGCCTGTGCCCGAGTCCCACTGGATGAGCAGCAGGTGACCGAGCCGGGCCCGCTTGGAAAAGAGCACACACTGCCTGCACTGGTGAGTCATTTCACCTCATTTCAAACAGCAGTCTGTGGTGCTCCAGGAATAACCTGGAGTTTTATCAGAGTCAAACCCTGTGCTTTCTGTTCCACACTAGCACCCAGCTAGGAAAGAGGAGCGCTGTTTTGTGCCTTACAAATCCCCACCAGAAGACAGCTCTCCTGCTGAGGTGGAGGAGTTTTTGGAACATGCCAAATTCATCACAGAGGACCTGGAGTGGCTGCTCGCGCTGCCCCATGACAAGTTCTGGTGTCAGGTGAGGGACCGTAAACATGTTAACATGTCTCTGAGCCACAAAGGTATAGCAGCTAGAACAAGACTGTAGACTCAGTGTCGTAACGTAGAGTATTTTCTCTTTCCCACTTGTAAAATCACTCTCCCTTCCTCCCTCCTCTGCTTTGGTCGGTCTCCTCCACCAGGTGGTGTTTGATGAGTCTCTGCAGAGATGCCTAGATTCATACCTGCATCAGGCTCCTCGCGGCCTTGACCTTGCCACCCTGCCCTCCTCCCCGGCAGTAGCCGACATGCAGCGTTCTGTCCACAAGGCGGTCTTCTTGACCTTCCTCAGGATGGCCACACATAAAGAGTCCAAGGTAGTAGCAGCTCCCAAATATGAACTCCACTGAGGGAGATGATGTTCTGCTAATCCCTAGTAATACCTGTTATAGTTTTGGTCAACTGTTATGACAGCACATCAAACATAGTCATGTCACTGCCACTCCCAGTACAAACCCTTGACTGTGTAACCTGTATCCTTGTGTGTCTCTTCCACAGGAGAACTTCCTCACCCCGGCTGTGTTTGGAGAAATTATCTATGAGAACTTCCTGTTTGACATTCCCAAAATCCTGGATTTGTGTGTGCTCTTTGGAAAGGGCAACAGCCAGCTGCTGCACAAGATGATAGGTGAGCTAAATCATAAGAATCCTTTTTAATCATTATTGCATGTTAAGAAATATTTTGATTAAGCTATGTAGTGCAGACTGGTAGTTTTTATCCATTTTGCCATGTGTTTCTCTTGGTTGACTTCCATGTTGGTGTACTTTCTCAGAGAACATCTTCACCCAGCAGCCGTCTTACTACGGCGACCTGGACGAGACGGTGCCCACTGTGCTACAGGTGAGCTCTGATTTTAAACGTGCAACTGTATATTTATGTGGAAAGTTTGAGACTGGGTTTATTTAGTGTTGGAGCCATAATGTAGTTTTTGTTCATTTATTTTATTCTCATCTAAACACAAGGTAGTTATAAATATACACATGCAGTTATAAAAGTGAACACAGGGGGAGCAGTCATCGGTGTGGAAGACTGAATTTGCTGAATGGAATAATGATTACATACGGACAGTGCTGTCAACCCTTCTGTGTTACGGTGAGAATGGGTATATTATTTTGAGAATAATTTGATTGCCATTTGGTGTGACATTGGTTTATTCTTAGCCCAGAACGCGTGCCTGGAACAAGTTCGCCCCTCAGTGGCTTCTTTAGACATTTTGTTTTCCAAAAAGCTTAAGACATGGAACACAAAAATAATATACCATTTAGCTGTGAGGTTGTAGGTTACTTTCCTCCTGTCATTCATTTATTCTCTGTCACCCTCAGGTGTTCGACACCATCCTGGATAAGTGTGGCCTCCACTGTGAGGGAGCCACCGCCATGGAGCCCATGAAGCTAAACGCACACAAACAGCCCACTGCCATGACCATGAGCCAGCAGGTCAGACAAACACACACATCTCCATTCGTCACTGCATGTCATGAACTAATGTACAATAATAATGATATCTTGTGTGTTAGTGTTGGCACAAGCCTGTGCTCAAATGTAAACATCAGACATTATTTAGCAGGCTGTTCTGGACTGGAAACATCTTCTCTGCAAAAGTGATTGTTTACATTAAACGTGATTGAGGACTCTTTCTTTTGTTTGTTTGTTCGTTTTTTATGAAATGTGCAGGGTAACTTTCTGCTTTAAGCCTCAATCAATAAATCAGGCTTTCCCGAGGAACTAAGCTGATGGGGAGCACTGTGGGATACTCAACTATCCCTACTCATTTTACCACCAAATTTAAAAAAAAATGTACCACCCAGTGTTACAAAATAGATATGCACTTCCCTAACACAACTTTTCCTCATCTATATGTCTGCCAAAAATTGAAATGCAACAGGCCTTTTCCTCTGTTGTTTTTTCTGGTCACATGGCTCCAATTAAAGTATTTGTGTCTTTCTACTGCATAGGTGGCTCGGTTTTAAGAAAATACCATCTTTCCAGCAGTGAATTACTTTTTTAACAGTTACACAGAAATTTCTTTAAGTGTTAATGAAAAAATAAATCAGTATTACTGCAGTATATTTAGTGTTGACTGTAACAGATTGAGTGTAGAGTGTAGAGCAATTAGTTTAATGATTAATCCGCAACTATTAAGTCATTTTCTTCAAGCAAAAATGTAAAACATTTGGTTTCAGTTTCTGAAATGTCTAATTTTATGCTTTTGATATTTGGTTTACTAAAAGTGCCAGGAAGAGCTGGTAACAAGCAGCCAGTGTTTCATGTCAAAAAATTTTGACTGGAATAAGACTTTAAATTGTGGCTGATTGGATACACACTGACTGCCTCATGTCACTGATAGTATCTGTGTTTTGATTTCTTTTCTTAGGATCTTTCAGATCTTATTCTGTACCTGTGTGACTCGACCACCACCATCCATGCCTTCCTGGACATCTTCCCTGCCGCCTGCTCCAGCTTCCACTCCCATGGCTTCCTCAGCAGGTACACAGATGAAGTACAGCCGGCAGTATTGCCGCAAAAACCTTTGCTGAAGCTTCTCGTGATCATTTTGTTTTCTCTCCTGGCAGACTGACCTCGTTTTATGAGACCGCTGTGCCTGACCTTGAGAAGGCGGTGAGGAAGAGAAACTTTGATGATAAAGGGTGAGTCTGTGCTGCATTTAATATTTCAAAAATGCAAGTGCTAAGAGACAATATTGAGAAAGCAACGATAGTAAACAGTCTCCGTAATTCTCTGTTAGTCTTCAGGAGGACTTGTGGAAGAGGTTGTCCCACTCTTGTCGTAAGATAGTGGAGATGGTTCACCTGCTGCTGCATCACACCTGCCTACAGCCGATCCTGGAGGGGTGAGACGTCCAAACGCTCAACGTGCATCTCGGCAGAATTAGCATTAAACATACACTTATTAATTCTGCTGGATTTTGTTGCCTTGCAGGGGAGAAAACATACAAACGTTTGCAGAGGAGCTCCTACAACATTTCACATCTATTTTACCTGAGAAAAGGTAAAATTACTGGTTAAGATCAGCTCTGAGGCTCCTATAAGTGGTGTGTTTCACTTTTTTTAATTGTCAATGACAAAGTGTATGAAGGGGTTTGTCATTTTGTTTCCTTGTCCTTTCAGGTTCTTGTCAGACTATGATGAGCAGTTCCCCATCGCAGACGACATCAGCCTCCTACAGCAGGCCCTCCCTGTCATGTATCCTTATCAGCTTTGTTTTTTTTTTTATGGCTATACACATTCTACATACAGTGCCAGCTAGAAATATCTGGTGTTTGTTTTAACCAAGCTCAGCAAATAAGTCAAATTCAAGACAAAGATGAAAATTTGAAAGTATATTTCCAAATGTAAATATGTATATTTAAGTATTCTTCTAGACCTTTATCTTTGACGATAATTAACTTAAAGGTCTATACAACTTAATTTTAAGACTTAAAGTTACAAGTAAATATCTTAAAAGTGTAATTGTGCTAGTACAGTACAATATATTTAGTGTGATGATAACAAATTGAGTCTAGAACGGCAACAAGTTGAATAATTTAATATTTGTCAAGCAAAAATACAAAACGTGATGTTTCCAGCTTATGAAATGTAAGAATTTGACACTTATCTCTGTCTTATGTTGACTAAAATTGAATATCTTTAGGTTTGGACTGTTAGATGGACAAATAAGAAAAATTCATAACCTCATTTTGGGCTGTAGAATATTGCATACTACTTTTCCTGATGTTTTATAAACCAGATGATTTAAAGATTCATCCAGGAAATAATCAGCAGATTAATAAATGGTATCAATCATTAGTTGCAGCTCGGATCAAGTCAGCAGCCAGCTGTAGTGGAGAGGCATCCGAGATGAAACAGTCCCAAAACCAGACTTCACTATTAGCAGTAGCAGATAGTATTAGTTGTTGTCATTTCCTTCACCACTTGTTCCCCTCAGTGATGAGACCAGGACGTCCTACCTGCTGCAGGGGGTGGAGAGTGCCTGGGACTTTGTTGGGCGACGGAAACCACACAGCCAGATTCAACATGAGGGAGCAGCGGGCGGTGCTGCTGCTGGCGCCTCCTCAGCTGGATTTACTTATCAGGAGGCTCGAGAGCAAGAAGAAGGGGGAGGAGAGAGCCTGAGGGGAGCAGAGGCCATGTTGGATGTTCCCCGGAAAGGAAACAATGTGAGTTCTGTAATTGTTACAGCAAATCTAATATGCTCCTATGACAGCTAAGTGTCCTGTAGACATCATATTCATTTTCAAAGACAATGTTATATGCTTGTTTGCTTAACAAGGTACGTTAAGGTAAAATCTAGGGCTGCAACTAATGACGATTTTCTCATCTTTTGTCCTTATTTTCTTATTAGTTTTGTCTATAAAGTGTCAGAAAATAGTGAAAAATGCCCTTTATAATCTCCCACAGCCCAAAGTTAACATTTTTAAATTGCATGTTATTGACAACCATCAGCCCAAAACCCAAAAATATTTATTTTGCTATCATATAAAAGAAGAGAGAGAAGCTGTAACTGGAAAGTGTTTGGATTTTTTTCATTAAAAATAGCTAAAACTTTTTTTTAAATTATCAAAATAGTTGCAGATAAGTGTTCTGTCAATCTTAATATAGCTCAGGGGTTCAGAGAGTTTCAATGAGTTTGTGACAACTTAGGGGAGCAAGCATGTAAATGATGCACACCCAGGAAAAGTGCATGCATTAAAAACAAAACATATTTTCCGTGTCACTTAACCATTGCTGAATTGTCCATAGAAATCACTAACTAGCAAACAGCACTGGCAAAAATGGCGGAACATAATTCACCCTGCACTCGACTCGACGACCCAGCCTGACTCTAACAGTGCACTCTGTTGTCTGTTTGTCCTCAGGGTGCAGTGTGTCCCGTGAGCGAGGCAGAGCTGGAATCTCTGCTGTCGTGTATCAGGGACTTGCTGCCTGATCTGGGCGAAGGCTTCCTGCTGGCCTGCCTGCAGGAGTACGGCTACAACTCTGAGCTGGTCATCAACAACATCCTGGAGGACCGCCTGGCCCCCAACCTGGACAAACTGGACCGAGCCATGCCAAGGTGACACCACACACTGGGTTTAATGCTGATATCGTACTGTAAAAATTCACATGACATCACACTGTAATGTAAGGCACAGTATATCAGTACCTAAGTTTAGGTTGAATATGAAATATGATCATCACAACATTCATAATCCGCAGTATCTCCCAAAGGGCTGCGACCAATGACCGTTTCCTTTATCGATTTTAAACTACTGATGGATTATTGTTAAGTCCAAGAAAAAGTAAATGAAATGTTAAAAAATAGATCCCAGAGTCTGATGAGATGTTCAGTAGCTTGTTTTGTACGATCAAGAATCCGAAACTCAAAGGTAGTCATTTTAATATTCATATAAAGTAGAAAAAATGAGCATATCTCTAAAATTAGAGCCTAACATCGATGAATCTTTGGCATATTTGCTTGATAAATTATTTATTTGGTTACTCGAAACGCAGAAGTGTTTTTTCTATTTTTTTTAGACAAGTTTGTTGTGCAGATCATTTGGGGTGGATGGAGTGGATGTATTGACCCCTGCTCTTCTTCTTCTGTCCCTTTAGGCCAGTGAAGGAGAAGCTTCCAGATGTTCTGCACACCAGATCCAACGTGTTTGACGATGATGAGTTTGACATCTTCCGCAGGGACCAGGTGGACATGTCCCGCATCTGGAAGGGCAGGAGGTAAGAGCATTCAGGAGGATTAAAAAGTCCTGCGGCCAGATTCATAAAACTAAAACTGTGTACGGTATACGCATTCTTGTCTTCAGATTTATAAAGACATGTCACCTGATTCTGTTACATAAATCTTGATCATTGTTGGGCATACATGCCAGAAGCCTCATTTCCACACCCACAGTTCACCATAAATGGATGTAGAAAAAGCCTTAAACATACGTTGGCATATCCACTCATTAGAGCGGTCAATGAGAAATATGGTAAAGAAAGTGTGCTTTCACTGACTGTGTCTCATCGCAGAGGTTCCCCAGCGGTGCCAGAGCAGATGAGGATAACTGTAGTGTCCGTACCTCTAATTCACCCTCATCGCAGTAAAATCTCAATCATTATTATTATTATTATTATTATTATTAAACATCAGAAGGATGATCAATGATTCCATCTTGCGCTCATGTTGAAACTGACTTTATGAAGTGCTTCTCAGGATAAAATTATGATCATTAACATGGAGATTAATGTAAATTAGAAGAGTGATGAAATTAATCACTCCAATAATTTTAAATCAACATTATAAATGTGCCTTTGATCAACATCGTAAAGAATGCAGTGTAGCAGAAATAATACATAATGGATGAAATTGGCAAACAACCTCAAAACAATGTAATACATCTCTCAACGTATATTCAGTCTCGCCATCATATCATCTGCAGCTGCCTCAGCAAGAAGAAATCAAGTCTTTTATATACTGGCATTTTTACTTGTGCGCCCATGAAATCCTGCTCAAACTGTAATAAAAGCCAAGTAGGACGTTCAGATGTTACTATTTAAAAACCATTTACTTACTGAACATATATTTGTATTGAAAGAAGAGAAGAACAGGTGAGACTGCCCGACGTTGGGTACAATATTGTTGTGTTTTCCTACTCCCGCAGGAAAGGTGAGAGCACTCGAGAGATGCTGAACGACAAGCAGCACATAGCGGAGCAGAAAGCTCGTTATCAGGCCTACGAGACGGTGGTGGACGAGGTCGTCATTGAACCTGGTGAGAGTGCAGAAGCCTACGGCCTGGACGACTACGACGATGAGTACGATGACACCTACGACATGAGCCAAGTGGGAGCGAATGACCTGGATGGAGACAGTTTACTGAACAGAAGGTAAATGACAGAGTTTGATAACGATGAGGTCAACATAAGGACATTTTAACTTTGACAGAACGTTTTCTAAATCTGGAATATGTTCGTTTTGTGGATGCGAAGTATTCAGAGTATTTTTTTTTTATTTTTTTGCATTTTCACTTTGTGTTTCTGTTTCCTGCAGACCTTTCACAGTCCCACAGGTACTGAGAAAAGGAAACAAACCAGAATTGGAGGAGGAGGATGAAGATGAGGAGGAAGACACACTTCAGGTACTGAAATCATTCCAAAACAGCAGATCCAACTTTACAGAGAAGAAATCTTTTTGACCCATTTTAAAACTCAGTTAAGACGTTTGCAATGAAACGCTTAAGCTGCAATTGTGTGGTCACTGTACCTGCATGTTTATGTTGTTTGCTTTCTTTTTCGTGTGTTTTAACACGTGAATCCATTTTATTTCAGAACAATGTGAACAGGGACCAGTTTGTGCAGGACCCGGCTCTGCTGAGAGAGAGGGCTGAGGCCAGGAGAGCTGCCATGCAACAAAGGAAAGGGTAAGAAGTTGGTATTCACTTTGGACACTCTTATTGTGTCCAGATGGTTTTCCATCCATTAAGTTTCTTCATGAAAATAATGTAGACTTCCTTCCTCCTTTTCTTCCCTCTCAGTAAAGATTATTCTCCCTTATCTGAACAGAGGTTTTATGCATAACAGGTGTAAGACATTCAGAGTGTAAACCCTTCGAGACAAATTTATGTACATAACATTGACTATCAAAATGATAAGCTAAATTGAAAAATAGTAAAAGCTTTACTCCTTGACCTTGGATGGAAACACATTTAATTCCTCTGTCTCAAACATAAGTTCTGGTATAACTTCAGCTGATGGCTCCATCCACACCTCTTTTCTTTTCCCTTCATCCCTCTCTTCCAGTTTCCGACCAGAGCGTTCCAGCAACGTGGTGGGCCAACCCAAAGGCCAAGGACAAACCCTGGAGACGTACCTGGACCGACGCAAGAAGGAGGCCAACAAGAGCCGAGGGGCAAACCACAACCGCCGCACCATGGCTGATCGCAAGAGGAACAAAGGCATGATCCCCTCCTGACCGGCGTGACGGCCTGCTACTCGAACCAAAACAGACTGATGGTAGGAGGGAGGGACGGAAGGTGGAGGTGTGCGTCAGTGGAGGGAGAGAAAAACTGGGGCTTGTGACAGGTGTCGTTCTGGGTCAGACTTTGTGCCCAGATTTGTCCCTACGATCACACCTCAGCCCCGAAGTCGCCGTCTTTGCGCGAAGGAAAAGCTACGGAAGGTTTTCAGTTGGTTAAAAGTTGCATTAGTTTAACGACTTATCAGAAGTTGCCAAGCAGCTTGTTGACATGTTCGAAACTGAACATCCACTTTTAGTGTTTGAGCCTAAAGGACGTTCAGCCCTTTGGCCCAAATAGTTTTCTTTTATAGCTCATTATAAAACCAAAGTCCTGAGTGTGAGCCAGAGACCGAGGACAAAGAATAAGACATTTATTTTTGCCAAGTAACAAATCAGTTTATTAATAAGATTCAGAGTGATTGAATGAAGTTTCTTTGACATCATCATCATCATCAAATAGACAACATAGGAATAAAAGGAAGCAACATCCAGGGTTTTGGAGAAACTGTGGTTTCTTCTGTAGCTGGAAGAACAATTACTGACCTGGTGATCAAGTCTGGACATCAGTGGCACACTGTGTTGCTCCTTGTACTCATCGTCTACGAGAAGCTTGTGTTAAAGCTTGTTGCATGTAGCGTTCAAGTGCATGCATGCAATGTCATCCACCCAGTTCACACCACTTTTGTCCAGCCTTCGTAAAAACAAAAGAAGTTTCTAGAAAAAGAACTCAACTCATAATGATGCTGTTGTGTTTGGAAGCACGTGCTGTACAGAGGCGCCTCACCTCTCTCACACTAACTGTGGGGAAACCGACATGTTGCCATGCACAGACTATTTTCTATGAAGAGAACAGATCTATCAGAGCATTTTGTAACAAAAAAAGCACATTTAATTGCTTTTTGAAGTTGACATTACAAAAAAGAAACATAAAATAAATACTATAATTCTATGCTTTTGACATCTTTTTTGAGTTTGAGTCATCACTGACTAACTGCTTTTCCTTTCACAGTAGAGGGTGTTTGAGACTTCACTGGAGATGCCTCAGAGTACGGCTGCACAGTTAGGGCTGACAGTATGATCAGTTATTTGGTAAGTGAACTGTTTTACTCTGCTAGAACAGTTTTTGGCCTCCAATTTCAAACTAATTTAGAATTTTAATATTTTAAATTGTATCCAAAGGAATGGTGCGACATTTAGAGAAACATGCGATCTTTCTTTCTTGATTAAAGTAAAGTGAGAAGATTGATTCCTCTGATGTCTGTACATAAAGTATGAAGCTGCAACCAGTTAAGGAATACTTCAACCCTCAAATTTGTGCCGCAAATCAGTTACCCACTCTGTCTGCTGTTGAATTTGTAAAGAAAACATTTTTTCTTGGGTGTCTTCATGATGAACGAAGAATCCAAAAATGGAAAAGTCTTTTAGTTAAGCTGTGCTTGTCGGCTGCTGACTGTAGCTTTATATTTACTGAACAGGCATCAAACTCTGAACAAGAAAGTGAATAAGCGCATTTCTCAAAATGCTGAACTATTCCGTAAAATGAAAATAAGCACTGAAATTAGGCAGGTGCTTTTCTTTACACAATTATCACTGCCATAGAGCCAAGTGGTTTAATACAAAATTATAATGACCTACGTTATTACCTGTGCAGCCATACGTCAGTGAGAGGACTTGTTTTTTTTTACATGATGTATGAGATGACCTTCTGTTGGACCAGTTCTTTGTTTCTGACTTCTTCACACAGACCTTCTTAAAAGAGAAAAGATAAATAATATGATCAAAGAAGAGTGAAAATCCAACTGAACAGTGGCCACGAACTCTACAATATGTTTACCTACCTACCTGTTTAACATCTCTATCACTAATAGTTTATAACGGTGTAACTAAATCAGCTACTGTAACGTACACAACGTAAATAGAATTTAAGAGGTGTGTTTGTGGTTTCTTTCACTCTGTAGTTAAGTCATAAGGCATGTTAAGGACAAGTGCAAACACTTTCCACGTCTGCTACCACCTGGTTACTTCTGGACTACAACTACAAAACCTCAACAACTAACATTTAATACCAAAGTATGAGTTTGGACACTACGTTTAAACTCTCACTTGATAAGTTGGTTATTGACATCATTTGGCCCTAAGGTTAACTTTGACACCGGCCAGTCTATCAGTTTCTTCCTGCGTAAATCCATAAAGCATTGAATGTCCATGCAGGAACAATGGACCCACAAGTACTCGCTGAGATTATCAGTGTTTACTCATTGAAAGCCAAATGTCTTGTTGCTCAGCTGTTTGCTGAAACGGAGCAGAAGGTGTTTGTGTTGAGAGTCACATTGAGCACAAACACCCTCATGAGTCACATCTTCACTGCTGCAGATTACACATACAAATATTTCCACAATTGTACAGTAACATGATCCCAGGAAGAAGTACTGTTTACACACAACAGTACCAGTACAGTACTTCATAGTATTGTGTTTACATTACCACTGTATCTCTGTGAGACTTGTTGCACCCACCCGAAGGTCAGATGTCAAAATCTGACTGCTCCACAGTCCAGACGGCCGGCCAGCTGCTGTGATGAGTTTATATTTGCTCCCACAATCCATTGCTGGAAGGAGGAAGCGGCGAGGTCAGTAAAAAAAACGGCTACTGGAGTGTCACCAAGGAAGAGACAAGACTTCATTCCCAGAGCTGCTGCTGTGTCTGTGGAGGCGAGGTGACCGTTAACTGTCTTTGCAGACGCTGCCTGGAGAGGGTTGAAGAAGAAAGGCATTTTGATATAGAGCTGAAACAACTCAAATCACAACATGTGTGTTAGAGAAACAAAGAGAGTTAACGATTTATCTTTAAGTTTTAGTGTGTCATATAAAAGTGTAATAACTCATAGTACATTATGCAATAAAATAATGTCAGTATGCATTTCAAAAAGGGAATAAAACGTCATGGTGAAGTATCATTGTCATACTACACTATGTCGTCAACAATCAGGAAAAAACATCATAGTATAGCATGTCATCCAAAATCATGAAAAAAAGTCACAGTATAGTATGTCGTCCAAAATTATGAAAAAAAGTCATAGTATAGCAAGTCATCCAAAATCATGAAAAAAAAGTCATAGTATAGCAAGTCGTCCAAAATCATGAAAAAAAAGTCATAGTATAGCATGTCGTCCACAATCATGAAAAAAAGTCATAGTATAGCATGTCATCCAAAATCATGAAAAAAAAGTCATAGTATAGCATGTCGTCCAAAATCATGAAAAAAAGTCATAGTATAGCATGTCATCCAAAATCATGAAAAAAAAGTCATAGTATAGCATGTCGTCCAAAATCATGAAAAAAAGTCATAGTATAGCATGTCGTCCAAAATTATGAAAAAAAAGTCATAGTATAGCATGTCGTCCAAAATCATGAAAAAAAGTCATAGTATAGCATGTCGTCCAAAATCATGAAAAAAAGTCACAGTATAGTATGTCGTCCAAAATTATGAAAAAACATCACAGTATAGTATGTCGTCCAAAATCATGAAAAAAAGTCATAGTATAGCAAGTCGTCCAAAATCATGAAAAAAAGTCACAGTATAGTATGTCGTCCAAAATCATGAAAAAAAAGTAATTGTATAGTATGTCGTCCAAAATCATGAAAAAAAGTCATAGTATAGCATGTCGTCCAAAATCATGAAAAAAAAGTCATAGTATAGTATGTCGTCCAAAATCATGAAAAAAAGTCATAGTATAGCATGTCGTCCAAAATCATGAAAAAAAGTCATAGTATGTCGTCCAAAATCATGAAAAAAAGTCATAGTATAGCATGTCGTCCAAAATCATGAAAAAAAGTCATAGTATAGCATGTCGTCCAAAATCATGAAAAAAAAGTCATAGTATAGTATGTCGTCCAAAATCATGAAAAAAAGTCATAGTATAGCATGTCGTCCAAAATCATGAAAAAAAAGTCATAGTATAGTATGTCGTCCAAAATCATGAAAAAAAGTCATAGAATAGCATGTCGTCCAAAATCATGAAAAAAAGTCATAGTATAGCATGTCGTCCAAAATCATGAAAAAAAAGTCATTGTATAGTATGTCGTCCAAAATCATGAAAAAAAGTCATAGTATAGTATGTCGTCCAAAATCATGAAAAAAAAGTCATTGTATAGTATGTCGTCCAAAATCATGAAAAAAAGTCATAGTATAGCATGTCGTCCAAAATCATGAAAAAAAGTCATAGTATAGTATGTCGTCAAAAATCATGAAAAAAAGTCATAGTATAGTATGTCGTCCAAAATTATGAAAAGTCATAGTATGTCGTCAGAAACCATGCGTTATCACCCAGGTCAATATTTTTGGTGTGGTAGTCCTTGTATTGATCTGCAGTGATCTTGTTCTCTGTCCTCATCTCAGAATGTATGCATGTGTTGCAGTGTGATTGGGTGTTGCAAGGCAGGTGGTGAGTGCTGATTGAGCTGGTACAAGAAGATTGCTGACACCGGACTGGCCCACTGTGAAACAGGGGGTTTTAAACGTTTAGCTGCCAGAAGCCCTTCCCTCCTTTCACCTTTCCACCACCAACGAAGCCAGTACTTGGATTGTATTTGTGTTTATGCTTGCAAGTACCTGCAGGCAAAAGCTTTTGATTCCGGCAAATTAGTGTGTGTATTTGGATAGCTTGGTTCAGCAGAAAAGATACTTGATTGGAGTGGGTGAGTAGAGTTCTGTTTAGCAGCTTTATGTTCAGGATTGTTAGTAGATTTTTCTTGTGTTATTTTGTAGAGCACTGTATATAGGAGCACTAAAAAAAGTATTTGTAGGAGTGAGAAGCCCCTTTATTTGGCATCGCCATATTTTTTTTCTCCTGTTGTTGAAAAGTAGAAATTTAGGTTGGAAATGTGTCTTTTGTTTCATTTTCCTTTATTGCTAGGTAAGTTTAGGGACCATGAGTATTTTTTTTGTTTGTTGTTTTGGGCACTGCGCACATACAAATACAAAATAAACTGCTTCTTTGTTGTTTAAAAACTGTGTGTAACTGGCCTTTCTTGGGAGTGGGAATAGTGGGGAGTCACACATCATGCTATGTCTGGGGTCCCCTAGACCGGGGGCATTACACATGAAAGAAAGTCATAGTGTAGTATGTCATCCTAAATCATGAAAAAAAGTCATAGTATAGCTTGTCGTCCAAAATCATGAAAAAAGTCATAGTATAGCATGTCGTCCAAATCATGAAAAAAAGTCATAGTATAGCATGTCGTCCAAATCATGAAAAAAAGTCATAGTATAGCATGTCGTCCAAATCATGAAAAAAAGTCATAGTATAGCATGTCGTCCAAATCATGGAAAAAAAAGTCATAGTATAGTATGTCGTCCAAAATCATGGAGAAAAAAAGTCATAGTATAGCATGTCGTCCAAATCATGAAAAAAAGTCATAGTATAGCATGTCGTCCAAATCATGGAAAAAAAAGTCATAGTATAGCATGTCGTCCAAAATCATGGAGAAAAAAAGTCATAGTATAGCATGTCGTCCAAAATCATGGAGAAAAAAAGTCATAGTATAGCATGTCGTCCAAAATCATGGAGAAAAAAAGTCATAGTATAGCATGTCGTCCAAATCATGGAAAAAAAAGTCATAGTATAGCATGTCGTCCAAAATCATGGAAAAAAAGTCCGAGTATAGCTTGTCGTCAAAAATCATGGAAAAAAAAGTCATAGTATAGCATGTCGTCCAAATCATGGAAAAAAAAGTCATAGTATAGCATGTCGTCCAAATCATGGAAAAAAAAGTCATAGTATAGCATGTCGTCCAAAATCATGGAAAAAAAAGTCATAGTATAGCATGTCGTCCAAATCATGGAAAAAAAAGTCATAGTATAGCATGTCGTCCAAAATCATGGAAAAAAAGTCATAGTATAGTATGTCGTCCAAATCATGGAAAAAAAAGTCATAGTATAGCATGTCGTCCAAATCATGAAAAAAAGTCATAGTATAGCATGTCGTCCAAATCATGGAAAAAAAAGTCATAGTATAGCATGTCGTCCAAAATCATGGAAAAAAAAGTCATAGTATAGCATGTCGTCCAAATCATGGAAAAAAAAGTCATAGTATAGCATGTCGTCCAAATCATGGAAAAAAAAGTCATAGTATAGCATGTCGTCCAAAATCATGGAAAAAAAGTCATAGTATAGTATGTCGTCCAAATCATGGAAAAAAAAGTCATAGTATAGCATGTCGTCCAAATCATGGAAAAAAAAGTCATAGTATAGCATGTCGTCCAAAATCATGGAAAAAAAAGTCATAGTATAGCATGTCGTCCAAATCATGAAAAAAAGTCATAGTATAGCATGTCGTCCACAATTATGAAAAAAAATCATAGTATAGCATGTCGTCCACAATTATGAAAAAAAATCATAGTATAGCATGTCGTCCACAATCATGGAAAAAAAAGTCATAGTATAGCATGTCGTCCACAATTATGAAAAAAAATCATAGTATAGCATGTCGTCCACAATCATGGAAAAAAAAGTCATAGTATAGCATGTCGTCCACAATTATGAAAAAAAATCATAGTATAGCATGTCGTCCACAATCATGGAAAAAAAAGTCATAGTATAGCATGTCGTCCAAATCATGAAAAAAAGTCATAGTATAGCATGTCGTCCACAATTATGAAAAAAAATCAAAGTATAGCATGTCGTCCACAATCATGGAAAAAAAAGTCATAGTATAGTATGTCGTCCAAATCATGAAAAAAAGTCATAGTATAGCATGTCGTCCAAAATCATGGAAAAAAAAGTCATAGTATAGCATGTCGTCCACAATTATGAAAAAAAGTCATAGTATAGCATGTCGTCCACAATTATGAAAAAAAATCATAGTATAGCATGTCGTCCACAATCATGGAAAAAAAAGTCATAGTATAGCATGTCGTCCAAAATCATGGGAAAAAAAGTCATAGTATAGCATGTCGTCCAAATCATGAAAAAAAGTCATAGTATAGTATGTCGTCCACAATCATGGAAAAAAAAGTCATAGTATAGCATGTCGTCCAAAATCATGGGAAAAAAAGTCATAGTATAGTATGTCGTCCAAAATCATGGGAAAAAAAGTCATAGTATAGTATGTCGTCCAAATCATGGAAAAAAAGTCATAGTATAGCATGTCGTCCAAAATCATGGGAAAAAAAGTCATAGTATAGTATGTCGTCCAAAATCATGGAAAAAAAGTCATAGTATAGCATGTCGTCCAAAATCATGGGAAAAAAAGTCATAGTATAGCATGTCGTCCAAAATCATGGGAAAAAAAGTCATAGTATAGCATGTCGTCCAAAATCATGGGAAAAAAAGTCATAGTATAGCATGTCGTCCAAAATCATGGAAAAAAAAGTCATAGTATAGCATGTCGTCCAAATCATGGAAAAAAAAGTCATAGTATAGCATGTCGTCCAAAATCATGGAAAAAAAGTCATAGTATAGTATGTCGTCCAAATCATGGAAAAAAAAGTCATAGTATAGCATGTCGTCCAAATCATGAAAAAAAGTCATAGTATAGCATGTCGTCCAAATCATGGAAAAAAAAGTCATAGTATAGCATGTCGTCCAAAATCATGGAAAAAAAAGTCATAGTATAGCATGTCGTCCAAATCATGGAAAAAAAAGTCATAGTATAGCATGTCGTCCAAATCATGGAAAAAAAAGTCATAGTATAGCATGTCGTCCAAAATCATGGAAAAAAAGTCATAGTATAGTATGTCGTCCAAATCATGGAAAAAAAAGTCATAGTATAGCATGTCGTCCAAAATCATGGAAAAAAAAGTCATAGTATAGCATGTCGTCCAAATCATGGAAAAAAAAGTCATAGTATAGCATGTCGTCCAAATCATGGAAAAAAAAGTCATAGTATAGCATGTCGTCCAAAATCATGGAAAAAAAAGTCATAGTATAGCATGTCGTCCAAATCATGAAAAAAAGTCATAGTATAGCATGTCGTCCACAATTATGAAAAAAAATCATAGTATAGCATGTCGTCCACAATTATGAAAAAAAATCATAGTATAGCATGTCGTCCACAATCATGGAAAAAAAAGTCATAGTATAGCATGTCGTCCACAATTATGAAAAAAAATCATAGTATAGCATGTCGTCCACAATCATGGAAAAAAAAGTCATAGTATAGCATGTCGTCCACAATTATGAAAAAAAATCATAGTATAGCATGTCGTCCACAATCATGGAAAAAAAAGTCATAGTATAGCATGTCGTCCAAATCATGAAAAAAAGTCATAGTATAGCATGTCGTCCACAATTATGAAAAAAAATCATAGTATAGCATGTCGTCCACAATCATGGAAAAAAAAGTCATAGTATAGTATGTCGTCCACAATTATGAAAAAAAGTCATAGTATAGCATGTCGTCCACAATTATGAAAAAAAATCATAGTATAGCATGTCGTCCACAATCATGGAAAAAAAAGTCATAGTATAGCATGTCGTCCAAAATCATGGGAAAAAAAGTCATAGTATAGCATGTCGTCCAAATCATGAAAAAAAGTCATAGTATAGCATGTCGTCCAAAATCATGGAAAAAAAAGTCATAGTATAGTATGTCGTCCACAATTATGAAAAAAAGTCATAGTATAGCATGTCGTCCACAATCATGGAAAAAAAAGTCATAGTATAGTATGTCGTCCACAATTATGAAAAAAAAGTCATAGTATAGCATGTCGTCCACAATCATGGAAAAAAAAGTCATAGTATAGCATGTCGTCCACAATCATGGGAAAAAAAGTCATAGTATAGCATGTCGTCCACAATTATGAAAAAAAATCATAGTATAGCATGTCGTCCACAATCATGGAAAAAAAAGTCATAGTATAGCATGTCGTCCACAATTATGAAAAAAAATCATAGTATAGCATGTCGTCCACAATCATGGAAAAAAAAGTCATAGTATAGCATGTCGTCCAAATCATGAAAAAAAGTCATAGTATAGCATGTCGTCCACAATTATGAAAAAAAATCATAGTATAGCATGTCGTCCACAATCATGGAAAAAAAAGTCATAGTATAGTATGTCGTCCACAATTATGAAAAAAAGTCATAGTATAGCATGTCGTCCACAATTATGAAAAAAAATCATAGTATAGCATGTCGTCCACAATCATGGAAAAAAAAGTCATAGTATAGCATGTCGTCCAAAATCATGGGAAAAAAAGTCATAGTATAGCATGTCGTCCAAATCATGAAAAAAAGTCATAGTATAGTATGTCGTCCACAATCATGGAAAAAAAAGTCATAGTATAGCATGTCGTCCAAAATCATGGGAAAAAAAGTCATAGTATAGTATGTCGTCCAAAATCATGGGAAAAAAAGTCATAGTATAGTATGTCGTCCAAAATCATGGAAAAAAAGTCATAGTATAGCATGTCGTCCAAAATCATGGGAAAAAAAGTCATAGTATAGTATGTCGTCCAAAATCATGGAAAAAAAGTCATAGTATAGCATGTCGTCCAAAATCATGGGAAAAAAAGTCATAGTATAGCATGTCGTCCAAAATCATGGGAAAAAAAGTCATAGTATAGTATGTCGTCCAAAATCATGGAAAAAAAGTCATAGTATAGCATGTCGTCCAAAATCATGGGAAAAAAAGTCATAGTATAGCATGTCGTCCAAAATCATGGGAAAAAAAGTCATAGTATAGCATGTCGTCCAAAATCATGGAAAAAAAGTCATAGTATAGCATGTCGTCCAAAATCATGGGAAAAAAAGTCATAGTATAGTATGTCGTCCAAAATCATGGAAAAAAAGTCATAGTATAGCATGTCGTCCAAAATCATGGGAAAAAAAGTCATAGTATAGTATGTCGTCCAAAATCATGGGAAAAAAAGTCATAGTATAGCATGTCGTCCAAAATCATGGGAAAAAAAGTCATAGTATAGCATGTCGTCCAAAATCATGAAAAAAAGTCATAGTATAGCATGTCGTCCAAATCATGAAAAAAAGTCATAGTATAGTATGTCGTCCACAATCATGGAAAAAAAAGTCATAGTATAGCATGTCGTCCACAATTATGAAAAAAAGTCATAGTATAGCATGTCGTCCACAATCATGGAAAAAAAAGTCATAGTATAGCATGTCGTCCACAATCATGAAAAAAAGTCATAGTATAGTATGTCGTCCAAATCATGAAAAAAAGTCATAGTATAGTATGTCGTCCACAATCATGGAAAAAAAAGTCATAGTATAGCATGTCGTCCACAATTATGAAAAAAAGTCATAGTATAGCATGTCGTCCAATATCATGAAAAAAAGTCATAGTATAGCATGTCGTCCACAATTATGAAAAAAAGTCATAGTATAGCATGTCGTCCACAATTATGAAAAAAAGTCACAGTATAGCATGTCGTCCAAATCATGAAAAAAAGTCATAGTATAGTATGTCGTCCAATATCATGAAAAAAAGTCATAGTATAGCATGTCGTCCAAAATTATGAAAAAAAGTCATAGTATAGCATGTCGTCCAAAATCATGAAAAAAAAGTCATAGTATAGTATGTCGTCCAAATCATGAAAAAAAGTCATAGTATAGTATGTCGTCCACAATTATGAAAAAAAGTCATAGTATAGCATGTCGTCCAAATCATGAAAAAAAAGTCATAGTATAGTATGTCGTCCAAATCATGAAAAAAAGTCATAGTATAGCATGTCGTCCACAATTATGAAAAAAAGTCATAGTATAGTATGTCTTCCACAATTATGAAAAAAAGTCATAGTATAGCATGTCGTCCAAAATCATGGGAAAAAAAGTCATAGTATAGCATGTCGTCCACAATTATGAAAAAAAGTCATAGTATAGCATGTCGTCCAAAATCATGGGAAAAAAAGTCATAGTATAGCATGTCGTCCACAATTATGAAAAAAAGTCATAGTATAGCATGTCGTCCAAATCATGAAAAAAAGACATAGTATAGCATGTCGTCCAAAATCATGGAAAAAAAAGTCATAGTATAGTATGTCGTCCACAATTATGAAAAAAAGTCATAGTATAGTATGTCGTCCACAATTATGAAAAAAAGTCATAGTATAGTATGTCGTCCAAAATCATGGAAAAAAGTCATAGTATAGCATGTCGTCCAAAATCATGGAAAAAAAAGTCATAGTATAGCATGTCGTCCAAATCATGAAAAAAAGTCATAGTATAGCATGTCGTCCACAATTATGAAAAAAGTCATAGTATAGCATGTCGTCCACAATTATGAAAAAAGTCATAGTATAGCATGTCGTCCACAATTATGAAAAAAAGTCATAGTATAGCATGTCGTCCAAATCATGAAAAAAAAGTCATAGTATAGTATGTCTTCCACAATTATGAAAAAAAGTCATAGTATAGTATGTCTTCCACAATTATGAAAAAAAGTCATAGTATAGTATGTCGTCCAAAATCATGGGAAAAAAAGTCATAGTATAGTATGTCGTCCAAAATCATGGGAAAAAAAGTCATAGTATAGCATGTCGTCCAAAATCATGGAAAAAAAGTCATAGTATAGCATGTCGTCCAAAATCATGGGAAAAAAAGTCATAGTATAGTATGTCGTCCAAAATCATGGGAAAAAAAGTCATAGTATAGCATGTCGTCCAAAATCATGGGAAAAAAAGTCATAGTATAGCATGTCGTCCAAAATCATGAAAAAAAGTCATAGTATAGCATGTCGTCCAAATCATGAAAAAAAGTCATAGTATAGCATGTCGTCCAAATCATGAAAAAAAGTCATAGTATAGCATGTCGTCCACAATTATGAAAAAAGTCATAGTATAGCATGTCGTCCACAATTATGAAAAAAGTCATAGTATAGCATGTCGTCCACAATTATGAAAAAAAGTCATAGTATAGCATGTCGTCCAAATCATGAAAAAAAAGTCATAGTATAGTATGTCTTCCACAATTATGAAAAAAAGTCATAGTATAGTATGTCTTCCACAATTATGAAAAAAAGTCATAGTATAGTATGTCGTCCAAAATCATGGAAAAAAAGTCATAGTATAGCATGTCGTCCAAAATCATGGGAAAAAAAGTCATAGTATAGTATGTCGTCCAAAATCATGGGAAAAAAAGTCATAGTATAGCATGTCGTCCAAAATCATGGGAAAAAAAGTCATAGTATAGCATGTCGTCCAAAATCATGAAAAAAAGTCATAGTATAGCATGTCGTCCAAATCATGAAAAAAAGTCATAGTATAGTATGTCGTCCACAATCATGGAAAAAAAAGTCATAGTATAGCATGTCGTCCACAATTATGAAAAAAAGTCATAGTATAGCATGTCGTCCACAATCATGGAAAAAAAAGTCATAGTATAGCATGTCGTCCACAATCATGAAAAAAAGTCATAGTATAGTATGTCGTCCAAATCATGAAAAAAAGTCATAGTATAGTATGTCGTCCACAATCATGGAAAAAAAAGTCATAGTATAGCATGTCGTCCACAATTATGAAAAAAAGTCATAGTATAGCATGTCGTCCAATATCATGAAAAAAAGTCATAGTATAGCATGTCGTCCACAATTATGAAAAAAAGTCATAGTATAGCATGTCGTCCACAATTATGAAAAAAAGTCACAGTATAGCATGTCGTCCAAATCATGAAAAAAAGTCATAGTATAGTATGTCGTCCAATATCATGAAAAAAAGTCATAGTATAGCATGTCGTCCAAAATTATGAAAAAAAGTCATAGTATAGCATGTCGTCCAAAATCATGAAAAAAAGTCATAGTATAGTATGTCGTCCAAAATCATGAAAAAAAAGTCATAGTATAGTATGTCGTCCAAATCATGAAAAAAAGTCATAGTATAGTATGTCGTCCACAATTATGAAAAAAAGTCATAGTATAGCATGTCGTCCAAATCATGAAAAAAAAGTCATAGTATAGTATGTCGTCCAAATCATGAAAAAAAGTCATAGTATAGCATGTCGTCCACAATTATGAAAAAAAGTCATAGTATAGTATGTCTTCCACAATTATGAAAAAAAGTCATAGTATAGCATGTCGTCCAAAATCATGGGAAAAAAAGTCATAGTATAGCATGTCGTCCACAATTATGAAAAAAAGTCATAGTATAGCATGTCGTCCAAAATCATGGGAAAAAAAGTCATAGTATAGCATGTCGTCCAAATCATGAAAAAAAGACATAGTATAGCATGTCGTCCAAAATCATGAAAAAAAGTCATAGTATAGCATGTCGTCCACAATTATGAAAAAAAGTCATAGTATAGCATGTCGTCCACAATTATGAAAAAAAGTCATAGTATAGCATGTCGTCCACAATTATGAAAAAAAGTCATAGTATAGCATGTCGTCCACAATTATGAAAAAAAGTCATAGTATAGCATGTCGTCCAAATCATGAAAAAAAGTCATAGTATAGCATGTCGTCCAAATCATGAAAAAAAGACATAGTATAGCATGTCGTCCACAATTATGAAAAAAAGTCATAGTATAGCATGTCGTCCAAATCATGAAAAAAAGTCATAGTATAGCATGTCGTCCAAATCATGAAAAAAAGACATAGTATAGCATGTCGTCCAAAATCATGGAAAAAAAAGTCATAGTATAGCATGTCGTCCAAAATCATGGGAAAAAAAGTCATAGTATAGCATGTCGTCCAAATCATGAAAAAAAGACATAGTATAGCATGTCGTCCAAATCATGAAAAAAAGACATAGTATAGCATGTCGTCCAAAATCATGGGAAAAAAAGTCATAGTATAGCATGTCGTCCACAATTATGAAAAAAAGTCATAGTATAGCATGTCGTCCAAATCATGAAAAAAAGTCATAGTATAGCATGTCGTCCAAATCATGAAAAAAAGACATAGTATAGCATGTCGTCCAAAATCATGGAAAAAAAAGTCATAGTATAGTATGTCGTCCACAATTATGAAAAAAAGTCATAGTATAGTATGTCGTCCACAATTATGAAAAAAAGTCATAGTATAGTATGTCGTCCAAAATCATGGAAAAAAGTCATAGTATAGCATGTCGTCCAAAATCATGGAAAAAAAAGTCATAGTATAGCATGTCGTCCAAATCATGAAAAAAAGTCATAGTATAGCATGTCGTCCACAATTATGAAAAAAGTCATAGTATAGCATGTCGTCCACAATTATGAAAAAAGTCATAGTATAGCATGTCGTCCACAATTATGAAAAAAAGTCATAGTATAGCATGTCGTCCAAATCATGAAAAAAAAGTCATAGTATAGTATGTCTTCCACAATTATGAAAAAAAGTCATAGTATAGTATGTCTTCCACAATTATGAAAAAAAGTCATAGTATAGCATGTCGTCCAAAATCATGGGACAAAAAGTCATAGTATAGCATGTCGTCCACAATTATGAAAAAAAGTCATAGTATAGCATGTCGTCCAAATCATGAAAAAAAGACATAGTATAGCATGTCGTCCAAAATCATGGAAAAAAAAGTCATAGTATAGTATGTCGTCCACAATTATGAAAAAAAGTCATAGTATAGTATGTCGTCCACAATTATGAAAAAAAGTCATAGTATAGTATGTCGTCCAAAATCATGGAAAAAAGTCATAGTATAGCATGTCGTCCAAAATCATGGAAAAAAAAGTCATAGTATAGCATGTCGTCCAAATCATGAAAAAAAGTCATAGTATAGCATGTCGTCCACAATTATGAAAAAAGTCATAGTATAGTATGTCGTCCACAATTATGAAAAAAAGTCATAGTATAGCATGTCGTCCACAATTATGAAAAAAGTCATAGTATAGTATGTCGTCCAAAATCATGGAAAAAAAAGTCATAGTATAGCATGTCGTCCAAAATCATGGAAAAAAAAGTCATAGTATAGCATGTCGTCCAAATCATGAAAAAAAGTCATAGTATAGCATGTCGTCCACAATTATGAAAAAAGTCATAGTATAGTATGTCGTCCACAATTATGAAAAAAAGTCATAGTATAGTATGTCGTCCACAATTATGAAAAAAGTCATAGTATAGTATGTCGTCCACAATTATGAAAAAAAGTCATAGTATAGCATGTCGTCCAAAATCATGGAAAAAAAAGTCATAGTATAGCATGTCGTCCAAATCATGGAAAAAAAAGTCATAGTATAGCATGTCGTCCAAAATCATGGAAAAAAAGTCATAGTATAGTATGTCGTCCAAATCATGGAAAAAAAAGTCATAGTATAGCATGTCGTCCAAATCATGAAAAAAAGTCATAGTATAGCATGTCGTCCAAATCATGGAAAAAAAAGTCATAGTATAGCATGTCGTCCAAAATCATGGAAAAAAAAGTCATAGTATAGCATGTCGTCCAAATCATGGAAAAAAAAGTCATAGTATAGCATGTCGTCCAAATCATGGAAAAAAAAGTCATAGTATAGCATGTCGTCCAAAATCATGGAAAAAAAGTCATAGTATAGTATGTCGTCCAAATCATGGAAAAAAAAGTCATAGTATAGCATGTCGTCCAAATCATGGAAAAAAAAGTCATAGTATAGCATGTCGTCCAAAATCATGGAAAAAAAAGTCATAGTATAGCATGTCGTCCAAATCATGAAAAAAAGTCATAGTATAGCATGTCGTCCACAATTATGAAAAAAAATCATAGTATAGCATGTCGTCCACAATTATGAAAAAAAATCATAGTATAGCATGTCGTCCACAATCATGGAAAAAAAAGTCATAGTATAGCATGTCGTCCACAATTATGAAAAAAAATCATAGTATAGCATGTCGTCCACAATCATGGAAAAAAAAGTCATAGTATAGCATGTCGTCCACAATTATGAAAAAAAATCATAGTATAGCATGTCGTCCACAATCATGGAAAAAAAAGTCATAGTATAGCATGTCGTCCAAATCATGAAAAAAAGTCATAGTATAGCATGTCGTCCACAATTATGAAAAAAAATCAAAGTATAGCATGTCGTCCACAATCATGGAAAAAAAAGTCATAGTATAGTATGTCGTCCAAATCATGAAAAAAAGTCATAGTATAGCATGTCGTCCAAAATCATGGAAAAAAAAGTCATAGTATAGCATGTCGTCCACAATTATGAAAAAAAGTCATAGTATAGCATGTCGTCCACAATTATGAAAAAAAATCATAGTATAGCATGTCGTCCACAATCATGGAAAAAAAAGTCATAGTATAGCATGTCGTCCAAAATCATGGGAAAAAAAGTCATAGTATAGCATGTCGTCCAAATCATGAAAAAAAGTCATAGTATAGTATGTCGTCCACAATCATGGAAAAAAAAGTCATAGTATAGCATGTCGTCCAAAATCATGGGAAAAAAAGTCATAGTATAGTATGTCGTCCAAAATCATGGGAAAAAAAGTCATAGTATAGTATGTCGTCCAAATCATGGAAAAAAAGTCATAGTATAGCATGTCGTCCAAAATCATGGGAAAAAAAGTCATAGTATAGTATGTCGTCCAAAATCATGGAAAAAAAGTCATAGTATAGCATGTCGTCCAAAATCATGGGAAAAAAAGTCATAGTATAGCATGTCGTCCAAAATCATGGGAAAAAAAGTCATAGTATAGCATGTCGTCCAAAATCATGGGAAAAAAAGTCATAGTATAGCATGTCGTCCAAAATCATGGAAAAAAAAGTCATAGTATAGCATGTCGTCCAAATCATGGAAAAAAAAGTCATAGTATAGCATGTCGTCCAAAATCATGGAAAAAAAGTCATAGTATAGTATGTCGTCCAAATCATGGAAAAAAAAGTCATAGTATAGCATGTCGTCCAAATCATGAAAAAAAGTCATAGTATAGCATGTCGTCCAAATCATGGAAAAAAAAGTCATAGTATAGCATGTCGTCCAAAATCATGGAAAAAAAAGTCATAGTATAGCATGTCGTCCAAATCATGGAAAAAAAAGTCATAGTATAGCATGTCGTCCAAATCATGGAAAAAAAAGTCATAGTATAGCATGTCGTCCAAAATCATGGAAAAAAAGTCATAGTATAGTATGTCGTCCAAATCATGGAAAAAAAAGTCATAGTATAGCATGTCGTCCAAAATCATGGAAAAAAAAGTCATAGTATAGCATGTCGTCCAAATCATGGAAAAAAAAGTCATAGTATAGCATGTCGTCCAAATCATGGAAAAAAAAGTCATAGTATAGCATGTCGTCCAAAATCATGGAAAAAAAAGTCATAGTATAGCATGTCGTCCAAATCATGAAAAAAAGTCATAGTATAGCATGTCGTCCACAATTATGAAAAAAAATCATAGTATAGCATGTCGTCCACAATTATGAAAAAAAATCATAGTATAGCATGTCGTCCACAATCATGGAAAAAAAAGTCATAGTATAGCATGTCGTCCACAATTATGAAAAAAAATCATAGTATAGCATGTCGTCCACAATCATGGAAAAAAAAGTCATAGTATAGCATGTCGTCCACAATTATGAAAAAAAATCATAGTATAGCATGTCGTCCACAATCATGGAAAAAAAAGTCATAGTATAGCATGTCGTCCAAATCATGAAAAAAAGTCATAGTATAGCATGTCGTCCACAATTATGAAAAAAAATCATAGTATAGCATGTCGTCCACAATCATGGAAAAAAAAGTCATAGTATAGTATGTCGTCCACAATTATGAAAAAAAGTCATAGTATAGCATGTCGTCCACAATTATGAAAAAAAATCATAGTATAGCATGTCGTCCACAATCATGGAAAAAAAAGTCATAGTATAGCATGTCGTCCAAAATCATGGGAAAAAAAGTCATAGTATAGCATGTCGTCCAAATCATGAAAAAAAGTCATAGTATAGCATGTCGTCCAAAATCATGGAAAAAAAAGTCATAGTATAGTATGTCGTCCACAATTATGAAAAAAAGTCATAGTATAGCATGTCGTCCACAATCATGGAAAAAAAAGTCATAGTATAGTATGTCGTCCACAATTATGAAAAAAAAGTCATAGTATAGCATGTCGTCCACAATCATGGAAAAAAAAGTCATAGTATAGCATGTCGTCCACAATCATGGGAAAAAAAGTCATAGTATAGCATGTCGTCCACAATTATGAAAAAAAATCATAGTATAGCATGTCGTCCACAATCATGGAAAAAAAAGTCATAGTATAGCATGTCGTCCACAATTATGAAAAAAAATCATAGTATAGCATGTCGTCCACAATCATGGAAAAAAAAGTCATAGTATAGCATGTCGTCCAAATCATGAAAAAAAGTCATAGTATAGCATGTCGTCCACAATTATGAAAAAAAATCATAGTATAGCATGTCGTCCACAATCATGGAAAAAAAAGTCATAGTATAGTATGTCGTCCACAATTATGAAAAAAAGTCATAGTATAGCATGTCGTCCACAATTATGAAAAAAAATCATAGTATAGCATGTCGTCCACAATCATGGAAAAAAAAGTCATAGTATAGCATGTCGTCCAAAATCATGGGAAAAAAAGTCATAGTATAGCATGTCGTCCAAATCATGAAAAAAAGTCATAGTATAGTATGTCGTCCACAATCATGGAAAAAAAAGTCATAGTATAGCATGTCGTCCAAAATCATGGGAAAAAAAGTCATAGTATAGTATGTCGTCCAAAATCATGGGAAAAAAAGTCATAGTATAGTATGTCGTCCAAAATCATGGAAAAAAAGTCATAGTATAGCATGTCGTCCAAAATCATGGGAAAAAAAGTCATAGTATAGTATGTCGTCCAAAATCATGGAAAAAAAGTCATAGTATAGCATGTCGTCCAAAATCATGGGAAAAAAAGTCATAGTATAGCATGTCGTCCAAAATCATGGGAAAAAAAGTCATAGTATAGTATGTCGTCCAAAATCATGGAAAAAAAGTCATAGTATAGCATGTCGTCCAAAATCATGGGAAAAAAAGTCATAGTATAGCATGTCGTCCAAAATCATGGGAAAAAAAGTCATAGTATAGCATGTCGTCCAAAATCATGGAAAAAAAGTCATAGTATAGCATGTCGTCCAAAATCATGGGAAAAAAAGTCATAGTATAGTATGTCGTCCAAAATCATGGAAAAAAAGTCATAGTATAGCATGTCGTCCAAAATCATGGGAAAAAAAGTCATAGTATAGTATGTCGTCCAAAATCATGGGAAAAAAAGTCATAGTATAGCATGTCGTCCAAAATCATGGGAAAAAAAGTCATAGTATAGCATGTCGTCCAAAATCATGAAAAAAAGTCATAGTATAGCATGTCGTCCAAATCATGAAAAAAAGTCATAGTATAGTATGTCGTCCACAATCATGGAAAAAAAAGTCATAGTATAGCATGTCGTCCACAATTATGAAAAAAAGTCATAGTATAGCATGTCGTCCACAATCATGGAAAAAAAAGTCATAGTATAGCATGTCGTCCACAATCATGAAAAAAAGTCATAGTATAGTATGTCGTCCAAATCATGAAAAAAAGTCATAGTATAGTATGTCGTCCACAATCATGGAAAAAAAAGTCATAGTATAGCATGTCGTCCACAATTATGAAAAAAAGTCATAGTATAGCATGTCGTCCAATATCATGAAAAAAAGTCATAGTATAGCATGTCGTCCACAATTATGAAAAAAAGTCATAGTATAGCATGTCGTCCACAATTATGAAAAAAAGTCACAGTATAGCATGTCGTCCAAATCATGAAAAAAAGTCATAGTATAGTATGTCGTCCAATATCATGAAAAAAAGTCATAGTATAGCATGTCGTCCAAAATTATGAAAAAAAGTCATAGTATAGCATGTCGTCCAAAATCATGAAAAAAAAGTCATAGTATAGTATGTCGTCCAAATCATGAAAAAAAGTCATAGTATAGTATGTCGTCCACAATTATGAAAAAAAGTCATAGTATAGCATGTCGTCCAAATCATGAAAAAAAAGTCATAGTATAGTATGTCGTCCAAATCATGAAAAAAAGTCATAGTATAGCATGTCGTCCACAATTATGAAAAAAAGTCATAGTATAGTATGTCTTCCACAATTATGAAAAAAAGTCATAGTATAGCATGTCGTCCAAAATCATGGGAAAAAAAGTCATAGTATAGCATGTCGTCCACAATTATGAAAAAAAGTCATAGTATAGCATGTCGTCCAAAATCATGGGAAAAAAAGTCATAGTATAGCATGTCGTCCACAATTATGAAAAAAAGTCATAGTATAGCATGTCGTCCAAATCATGAAAAAAAGACATAGTATAGCATGTCGTCCAAAATCATGGAAAAAAAAGTCATAGTATAGTATGTCGTCCACAATTATGAAAAAAAGTCATAGTATAGTATGTCGTCCACAATTATGAAAAAAAGTCATAGTATAGTATGTCGTCCAAAATCATGGAAAAAAGTCATAGTATAGCATGTCGTCCAAAATCATGGAAAAAAAAGTCATAGTATAGCATGTCGTCCAAATCATGAAAAAAAGTCATAGTATAGCATGTCGTCCACAATTATGAAAAAAGTCATAGTATAGCATGTCGTCCACAATTATGAAAAAAGTCATAGTATAGCATGTCGTCCACAATTATGAAAAAAAGTCATAGTATAGCATGTCGTCCAAATCATGAAAAAAAAGTCATAGTATAGTATGTCTTCCACAATTATGAAAAAAAGTCATAGTATAGTATGTCTTCCACAATTATGAAAAAAAGTCATAGTATAGTATGTCGTCCAAAATCATGGGAAAAAAAGTCATAGTATAGTATGTCGTCCAAAATCATGGGAAAAAAAGTCATAGTATAGCATGTCGTCCAAAATCATGGAAAAAAAGTCATAGTATAGCATGTCGTCCAAAATCATGGGAAAAAAAGTCATAGTATAGTATGTCGTCCAAAATCATGGGAAAAAAAGTCATAGTATAGCATGTCGTCCAAAATCATGGGAAAAAAAGTCATAGTATAGCATGTCGTCCAAAATCATGAAAAAAAGTCATAGTATAGCATGTCGTCCAAATCATGAAAAAAAGTCATAGTATAGCATGTCGTCCAAATCATGAAAAAAAGTCATAGTATAGCATGTCGTCCACAATTATGAAAAAAGTCATAGTATAGCATGTCGTCCACAATTATGAAAAAAGTCATAGTATAGCATGTCGTCCACAATTATGAAAAAAAGTCATAGTATAGCATGTCGTCCAAATCATGAAAAAAAAGTCATAGTATAGTATGTCTTCCACAATTATGAAAAAAAGTCATAGTATAGTATGTCTTCCACAATTATGAAAAAAAGTCATAGTATAGTATGTCGTCCAAAATCATGGAAAAAAAGTCATAGTATAGCATGTCGTCCAAAATCATGGGAAAAAAAGTCATAGTATAGTATGTCGTCCAAAATCATGGGAAAAAAAGTCATAGTATAGCATGTCGTCCAAAATCATGGGAAAAAAAGTCATAGTATAGCATGTCGTCCAAAATCATGAAAAAAAGTCATAGTATAGCATGTCGTCCAAATCATGAAAAAAAGTCATAGTATAGTATGTCGTCCACAATCATGGAAAAAAAAGTCATAGTATAGCATGTCGTCCACAATTATGAAAAAAAGTCATAGTATAGCATGTCGTCCACAATCATGGAAAAAAAAGTCATAGTATAGCATGTCGTCCACAATCATGAAAAAAAGTCATAGTATAGTATGTCGTCCAAATCATGAAAAAAAGTCATAGTATAGTATGTCGTCCACAATCATGGAAAAAAAAGTCATAGTATAGCATGTCGTCCACAATTATGAAAAAAAGTCATAGTATAGCATGTCGTCCAATATCATGAAAAAAAGTCATAGTATAGCATGTCGTCCACAATTATGAAAAAAAGTCATAGTATAGCATGTCGTCCACAATTATGAAAAAAAGTCACAGTATAGCATGTCGTCCAAATCATGAAAAAAAGTCATAGTATAGTATGTCGTCCAATATCATGAAAAAAAGTCATAGTATAGCATGTCGTCCAAAATTATGAAAAAAAGTCATAGTATAGCATGTCGTCCAAAATCATGAAAAAAAGTCATAGTATAGTATGTCGTCCAAAATCATGAAAAAAAAGTCATAGTATAGTATGTCGTCCAAATCATGAAAAAAAGTCATAGTATAGTATGTCGTCCACAATTATGAAAAAAAGTCATAGTATAGCATGTCGTCCAAATCATGAAAAAAAAGTCATAGTATAGTATGTCGTCCAAATCATGAAAAAAAGTCATAGTATAGCATGTCGTCCAAAATTATGAAAAAAAGTCATAGTATAGTATGTCTTCCACAATTATGAAAAAAAGTCATAGTATAGCATGTCGTCCAAAATCATGGGAAAAAAAGTCATAGTATAGCATGTCGTCCACAATTATGAAAAAAAGTCATAGTATAGCATGTCGTCCAAAATCATGGGAAAAAAAGTCATAGTATAGCATGTCGTCCAAATCATGAAAAAAAGACATAGTATAGCATGTCGTCCAAAATCATGAAAAAAAGTCATAGTATAGCATGTCGTCCACAATTATGAAAAAAAGTCATAGTATAGCATGTCGTCCACAATTATGAAAAAAAGTCATAGTATAGCATGTCGTCCACAATTATGAAAAAAAGTCATAGTATAGCATGTCGTCCACAATTATGAAAAAAAGTCATAGTATAGCATGTCGTCCAAATCATGAAAAAAAGTCATAGTATAGCATGTCGTCCAAATCATGAAAAAAAGACATAGTATAGCATGTCGTCCACAATTATGAAAAAAAGTCATAGTATAGCATGTCGTCCAAATCATGAAAAAAAGTCATAGTATAGCATGTCGTCCAAATCATGAAAAAAAGACATAGTATAGCATGTCGTCCAAAATCATGGAAAAAAAAGTCATAGTATAGCATGTCGTCCAAAATCATGGGAAAAAAAGTCATAGTATAGCATGTCGTCCAAATCATGAAAAAAAGACATAGTATAGCATGTCGTCCAAATCATGAAAAAAAGACATAGTATAGCATGTCGTCCAAAATCATGGGAAAAAAAGTCATAGTATAGCATGTCGTCCACAATTATGAAAAAAAGTCATAGTATAGCATGTCGTCCAAATCATGAAAAAAAGTCATAGTATAGCATGTCGTCCAAATCATGAAAAAAAGACATAGTATAGCATGTCGTCCAAAATCATGGAAAAAAAAGTCATAGTATAGTATGTCGTCCACAATTATGAAAAAAAGTCATAGTATAGTATGTCGTCCACAATTATGAAAAAAAGTCATAGTATAGTATGTCGTCCAAAATCATGGAAAAAAGTCATAGTATAGCATGTCGTCCAAAATCATGGAAAAAAAAGTCATAGTATAGCATGTCGTCCAAATCATGAAAAAAAGTCATAGTATAGCATGTCGTCCACAATTATGAAAAAAGTCATAGTATAGCATGTCGTCCACAATTATGAAAAAAGTCATAGTATAGCATGTCGTCCACAATTATGAAAAAAAGTCATAGTATAGCATGTCGTCCAAATCATGAAAAAAAAGTCATAGTATAGTATGTCTTCCACAATTATGAAAAAAAGTCATAGTATAGTATGTCTTCCACAATTATGAAAAAAAGTCATAGTATAGCATGTCGTCCAAAATCATGGGACAAAAAGTCATAGTATAGCATGTCGTCCACAATTATGAAAAAAAGTCATAGTATAGCATGTCGTCCAAATCATGAAAAAAAGACATAGTATAGCATGTCGTCCAAAATCATGGAAAAAAAAGTCATAGTATAGTATGTCGTCCACAATTATGAAAAAAAGTCATAGTATAGTATGTCGTCCACAATTATGAAAAAAAGTCATAGTATAGTATGTCGTCCAAAATCATGGAAAAAAGTCATAGTATAGCATGTCGTCCAAAATCATGGAAAAAAAAGTCATAGTATAGCATGTCGTCCAAATCATGAAAAAAAGTCATAGTATAGCATGTCGTCCACAATTATGAAAAAAGTCATAGTATAGTATGTCGTCCACAATTATGAAAAAAAGTCATAGTATAGCATGTCGTCCACAATTATGAAAAAAGTCATAGTATAGTATGTCGTCCAAAATCATGGAAAAAAAAGTCATAGTATAGCATGTCGTCCAAAATCATGGAAAAAAAAGTCATAGTATAGCATGTCGTCCAAATCATGAAAAAAAGTCATAGTATAGCATGTCGTCCACAATTATGAAAAAAGTCATAGTATAGTATGTCGTCCACAATTATGAAAAAAAGTCATAGTATAGCATGTCGTCCACAATTATGAAAAAAGTCATAGTATAGTATGTCGTCCACAATTATGAAAAAAAGTCATAGTATAGCATGTCGTCCAAAATCATGGAAAAAAAAGTCATAGTATAGCATGTCGTCCAAATCATGAAAAAAAAGTCATAGTATAGCATGTCGTCCACAATTATGAAAAAAGTCATAGTATAGTATGTCGTCCACAATTATGGAAAAAAGTCATAGTATAGCATGTCGTCCAAAATCATGGAAAAAAAAGTCATAGTATAGCATGTCGTCCAAATCATGAAAAAAAAGTCATAGTATAGCATGTTTCATGTTTTGCCTTGTTGCAGTGATGTACAGATGTACTTGTGGACACTGTGACATCACCAGTGGGTATGGTTACAGGTGGAAAAGAGTATATTTCTGTTGAAAGTGATTGTCTGTCAGTTGGTGTTCATTTACTCTTTAAAAACCTGCATCAGACAAACATCTACAGATGGTGTTGTGTAACTGAACTCACCGAGGATGCTGCGTTTGCACAGCGGACAGGTGTGATGCAGCAGCAGCCAGGGGTCCACACAATCTCTGTGGTACTCATGGAGACACGGCAGAACCCGCAAACACTGAGACCACAACACATGACACACCAACAGTTTATATCATCTCACTGCAGAATCACATGTCCTGCACATAGCCTGTATGGCTCAACATTTTCATAACCCTAAAAGCCAAACCAGTGGCAGAATACAAAGGTGTATGTAGAATATTTTTCACATTATATTCCCACTTCTCCACTTGCCTGGATGAATTCAGCCACAGAGGCAACGCACCTAAGTCTATATCAGTGTATGTGCGTAGGAGTGCTGGCTGACCTGGTTGTTGTTGAATGGCTCCAGACAGACGGCACAGTTGTCTGTTTCCCCCGACTGGGACGGGTCACACCACGGTTTGGGCTGACGATATGTTTTGGTCTTCAACGACGACATTCTCTTCAGGACATCCTGTTTAGGAAAGAGCTGAAGAAGACAACACAGCAGGACATCACACCACATGTTACCTAAACAAGGACAAAACACATCCTTTGTACAGGAATTAATATTCAGCTTTAGCCAAATTAAACTGAGCATTCGCCTTTACTTCCAAACAAAGATTGTGTCCACATTCTACAACTTAACTGCTTGTTTGAACACTGAAACAACAGTATATCACAAAGCATGAACATTTTTAAGTACATATGGAAACCTTGACTTTTGGTGTCAAATAAACATTTATGTCTGTGTCTGAGCTTCTTTAATCACTCTTTAGATCACAACAAACTCATGATATGCATAGTTCAAATATGTTAATCTATGAGAAGACAAGTGTGCTCACAGAAAATATCTGCAAGCTAATGCTTCAGGTAACTGTATATGTAGCACTGTTGCGCTGTGCATCGAGTAAATAAAATTCTGCATTAAGGAAAATAGTGCATTTATAGTGTATTTTTATTTCATATTTTTGTGTATAGTGTATTAGGGTTTTTTTTTACAGTGTATTTATATAATGTATAATAATTTGTGTGCATTTCAAATAATTTATATACTGCAGGGTGGCTTTTAAATTTCCCCCAAGGAACACAGACTTATCTTAACATACACTAATACTATACATTACAATATGGTAGTTTGTGTTTTTATTTTTTACCCAATCTGCATCTGCAAGGTTACTCAAAATACAAAATTTACCCCAAAACTGTTGCAGGAAACTTAAACACTCAAGTCAAAGTTATATATATTTTTATTAAATTCAGGTTTATTAAATATATATTAATTTCATGGAGTATGTGTGTTCCAGATTTCCATGATAAAAGTTGTAGAAAATGTTTCACAACATATAAATAATGTTAAAATAAAATAAAATGTGCAACAAATATGGCGATTTTTAAACTTGTTGTGATATGCTGAGTATTGCGATAAAATATATTACAATATATTGCAATTTAATACCTCTTTTCTACTGCAAATAATGTCCCCAAAGGAAAACGTTATCTGTTTTATCTAATACGACAAAAGTTTTCGGTCTATTGATCTCAATTCAGCCTTTTTTTTTGTGTTTTACTTTTTTTTTCTTTTCTGTGCAGCAAAATATTTCTACTGGACGGAAAAAGCAACTAATTATATTATTTAAGTAGGCAACCTAAAATTAAATTTGTGTTTGTTATATTAATAATTTATATAATTGAATTTTTTTTAAACAAAAAAAAAAGTAATATACCAGTCTTTTGTTAGTGGTAAGTGTGATATTTTAATCAAAATGTTTTTAAAGGTCTGTACATCAAACCAAAAAGAAGTGGTCAAAACTGTACTGATTTTCAGTGCTCGAGTAAATGTACTTTGTTACTTTCCTCGTCCTATGTATTGGCTAATAGGACAAAAAACTGAAGCACAGAATATCTTAAGATAAGTTTGTCAAGTGTAAAACTGCTTGGAAAACCACAATGTGACCTGTGATATTATCAGCAGTACGGACGGAGTTTACCTCCAAGTCGTCGTTCAGCTGGTGGTCCTGGTACTGCCAGCGAGCCTGAACGATGACGCCGGTGCTGAGGATCAGAGCCACCAGGAGAACAGTGTCCCACAGCTGCTGCAGGTACTTCTGCAGATACACAGAGAAGAGCAACATTAAGTTATCATCTGGCTCCTTTAAAGTTCATTTAAATAACACTCTGTTTATCAGTGGCACAACATGACTCTGAATATGTTTCTGAGAAATAGAGAGGGCGAGAAAATGCAAATGAGCTGCTGATTATGAACCAGAAACTACATCTGCACTGGACACTGTATTTTTATAATGTGATTTATATCTTGGATTTTGTAATATGATTCTCAAAGCTTATTTTATTACTACATTAATTAAAATAAACACTGCAAGTAGAATTAGAATAATAATAGTTAACGTTTTGAAAGGTTATAGCTAAAGGATTATTTTGAGAAAAGTCCAGACAGACCAAACCAATGCTGACTCTTGGTGGAGTTCATTAGATTTCACACAGGTCTCTCTGGAGCCTCAAAAGACTCTACATAACTTTTAGACCTATGAACAAACGTTTATAAATGTCCTTAAAGGTTGAATGAAGAGGGAGCTGAGCTGGAAGTTGAAGCTTTCGATTTACTGGTCCATCTACATCCCAACCCTCACCTAAGTTTGTGAGATCAGGGTCATGACCTAGAGAAAGTGATCGCGGATACAAGTAGCCGAAGTGAGTCAGAAGGGTGGCTGGGGCTTAGAGATCGAATAAGGAGCTCAGACATCTGGAGGGAGCTCGGAGTAGAGCTGCTGCTCCTTCACATTGAAAGGGGTCAGTTGAGGTGGTTTGGGCATCTGATCAGGATGACTCCTGGGTGCCTTTGGTTAGAGGTGTTCAAGGCACGTCCCACTGGTAGGAGGCCCCGGGCAGACCCAGAACATACTGGAGGGATTACATATCTCATCTGGCCTGGGAACACCTTGGGGTTCTCCAGGAGGAGCAGGAAGGAGTTGCTGGGGAGAGGGACATCTGGAATACTTTGCTTAACCTGATGCCCCCGTGACACGGCCCCAGATAAGTGGTTGAAAATGGATAGATGATTATACACTAAAGAAAACATACTTATTTTATATATATATTCCATTTCTGCCAATATATCCCCCTAAGTCCTACACACTGGACCTTTACGTTCTACAAAAAATGTGTTAATAAGGCTGATAGTGGAGTATGATGGTAACGAGGATGGCTTCCTTGTCCCAAAAGCTCTTCCTCAACACCTGTGACTTTACCTTTAATATACTTTACTTCCTGTTGTGTACACCACTGCCTGTATATATAATTATGTATATGCATTTTCATATTTATTCCTTATTTTAACGTGCACTATTTTATGTTTCTCATTTTTTCTTTTTTTACACATTCAATTTTCATTACTGGAGAATGTCTGAGAATTAAATAAATAAACAACTTGAAGTGGTGTTGGTTGAGCTCCCCCACCTGGACCTGAGAGTTGGTCTCTCCCGTGCAGATGACCCCCTGCCACTCTCCATAGCGACCTCCTCTCGATCGACCGCAGCTGGACCACAGCGTGAGCGTGGCTCCCTGCCCGAACACACAGCAGCATGCGCTCACTGTCAGCTCTGCCTGTCACCTGTTCACTCACCACTGGAGGGTGCTAACAACTGAGAAACACACTGTCAGCTGATAGACTGAGGAGCTCACCAGGTTGTCCTGCAGGATCGTCTTGTATGTGATTTTTGCCGTCGCCTGAAGACCCCTGAAGAGAGAGGACTGTCATTTAGTGCAAAGAAAGATCCACAGTCTTTACATTTACACACACACACTAACATGACCACTGTGAATAAACAGATTACGGTAGCACTGACATGAGTTTGCATGTTTTCTATAATATGGATTTGTCTATGCACTATGTTTTATGTTGTATTTTTATGGTTGCAGTATGGGTGTAGAGCTAAAGACAGATTGCCCACTCTGTGGGACAATAAAGTTAATCTTGATCTTGATCTTGGATGAAAGCTAGTGTTCGACGACAGGAAACATCTTATTACAATCACCCAAAGCTCAGTATCAGCAAAACCAATGAGCTCATGGTGGAGTATCAGAGGAACAGGACAGAACAAAAAGTTGTGGCCATGAAAGTAGAGAATTCTTTAAATATGGATGTTGCTGCAAAGACGTTACAAAAAACGTGGATGCTTCACACACATCGAAAACCCGACAGCACAGAAGATCTGTATCAGAGGTCGACAACTTTTACAATTAAAAGAGCATTATTGGCCAAAAAAAGCTGCAAAACATATATGAATAAAAGTGACAGCCTATTAAGTCTAAATCAGCAGTCTTAATAAGCATTCATTTATGTGCTTTACTACAAGAAGGCTCCTCTGCAGTGGGCTGTTTATAATTATTTAGTAATTTAACTTTGCAGTGTTGGTGGTGAAAGCAAATGAATCTATCCGCACACTATTAAATCCTCTATTCTCCTCTGAGACTTTGTCTTTTTTGGATTTGGAATCTATAGCTAGCCTCGCTAAAGAGACTCCAGCCTCTGCTACTAAAGTTCTGCAAAATTTAGAGGAAAAGCACCAGGTCGTAGACGTATGATGCACATTTTAGCTAATGAAATGTTTTTTAAATCAATGTACAGGCTGCACATTTTCACAGTTGTAGAATGCAATAATCCCTTTAGGCCTCCAACATTACTGTTATTATTTTCAGATAACCAGAGCCGCAGGATGCCTCCCCCTGATGTGTGTAATCAGCAGATGGACACCCAAGATTAGTGTCACCAGTTCGGTATCTGACCAAATGTCTCTCATTATTTTCCTGAGATATGACGCTGAATAATGGCCAGAAAAGGGGTTTATGCGGAACACTGTGATGTCACAGTAAAGCTGACCTTTGACCTTTTGGAGATAAAAATGTCATCACTTGATCATTTTATCCTGTTAGACATTTGTGTGAAGTTTTGTCATAGTTAGCTTATGACTTCTCAAGCTGTGGCTAAAAACATGTGTTGTGGGGTCACTGTGACCTTTGACCACCAAAATCCAATCAGTTCATTGTTGAGTTCACGTTGACCTTTGTGCCAAATTTGAAGAGATTCCCTCAAAGTGTTCCTGAGATATAAACATCAGACTAAGTTGTGTACTGGAAACAGTTATTAGATTAATGACTGACACTGACTGAAGTTAGGATTACTCTGATTTTGGCTTAGAATTACTGCTGTTTATCATTTGACATAATGTTCAATACTGGTGACAACACAACATCTTTGTTTTGGAAACACCACCACTATATACACTGTTTATACAGTACACATATAAATGCAGCTTCTAGCCTGCAAAAGACAGACTGACATGTGTATGTTTCCAAACACACATTACATGTGCAATAAAAGAAATAGTTCCCAGGAAAAACACATGCTCAGTGAACAGTTGGAGCATTAATGTTGCCTTAAACTGACTGTAGCTGAATTACTAGTCTGCATGTCAAAGCACTGTGTGATCTCTGCCCACAGCTTCACACTGAGGAAACACGTGACACATGACACTGCCTTATCTGATTCATTAAACCAGAAACTGTGTGTTGTTGCTTTTTATCAGTGACATGAGGAAAAGGTGCATTTGAAAATATCAGTTTCCATGTCGGCAGTGATAAATAATAACGTGTTCTGTACCTGAGCAGAGCGCCGATCAGCTTGGTGACATTTTCAGACGTCTGGATCACTATGATGGGCTTGGACAGCACCTGAGACAGATCCATCTGCAACAGGAAGAGGCAGGATTGTAGGTTAATAAAATCACCCGGACAAATTGTCTTTTAAGCTTCATTTTTACAGCCAGGTTTCTGGCGTTTTCCCAAATAATGTTTCCAGCCAAAATCAATATAATGCACACTTTACCTCACTGACAGTGTTTTGGTTGAGAGCCAGAATGATCAGCGCAGACGCTCCAAGGACCAGTGCTCGCTTCATCTTAAACAAAGAGGATACATGTTAAATATGTCAGTGTGAAAAAAATTCACCACAGATTCAGAGCAAACTGAACCTCTTACTTTATTGACCATCGCATCAGCGAAGGACTCCTGGTTTCCAGTGGAGGCTTTGCTGTCGTCCATCTCCACAGGCACCACCCCGATCCATCCTCCGCTCAGCTGTGTCTCCTCGCTCTGGACCTGGGGACAGAAAACAGGCAGAACATTTGTGCTGAAAGCTGCCTTACTCAGAGGCAAGAGGCATGCTTATTTAAAGCTTCTCATCCACATGTGGCCTTCATTTCATTTTTTAAAAGTTGTTTTGTTTATTTATTTATTCATTTCCCCCCTTTATTCAATTGGTGCATTTACAGACAGGCATCACCACTCCAAAACCAAGACAAGGTGTAAGCAGACTAACAAAAAACGTAAAATACATCCAAAACAAAACAAAAAAAAAAAGAACAGATTTAGTCGCCCAAGCCCCCCACCCCGCACCTGCTTATGTATCGTGTTACTCAGCAACATGACCATCAAACAGTACGGAATACGGGCGAGAAAAAATGGATGAGACAGACAAGACGGACGAGACAAACGAGATTGGACAAGACAGACCAAACAACAGACACGAACAGACAGACAGGCTCCACAGATTTTATAATTTTACAGGTTTGGCTGTACAACAGAAATATATCATTTGATAATTGGCCGATATTATGAATTTGCAGGGTTCTTGGTATCAGTGATTTTTTCCACCAATATGCCGATATACAGTTTTGTTTTCCTTAGCTGCACTGTTTTGCACCTGGCGTGCTTCTCACTTCCTGCACGTACCACTCTAGGCTCTTAAAAGCAAACTCAAGACCTGCCTATTTAGCCTGGATTTTAAATGAGCTCTCCTTTATTTTATTTTATGATTATTTTTTTAATTGTTTTTCATTTCATTTTTTTAAAAATTTTTTTATTTATGATTATTGTGTATTTATTTATTTCATAAATCTGTTTATATTTAGGTGGCATATTCTTCAACTTGGTTACTAATTTATTTATTTTTAACTTGTTTATTTTCCTATTTATTGAAAGATCTAAAATTTCATTCTTTATTCTGAGTTTTTATTCTGCCTCTGGAGTTTCTTTACTCATGATAGCGTTTCCTCAGTTACCGTTTTTGCTGTTATAATAGCCTGCTACTGTGTAGTCCTTACCATTACAGTCTCTGAATTTATGTTTGTGTGTAAGTGTGTGTGTGTGTGTGTGTGTGTGTGTGTGTGTGTGTGTGTGTGTGTGCGCGCGTGTGTGACTATGACTTTTTCAGCAGACATATTCTGTTGTAAATATCGGCTATCGGTATCTCTGTTTCATAATAATCGGTATCGGCATCGGCTCTGAAAAAAACATATCGGTCGATCCCTGACATGTAAACAGAAACAAAGCATTCAACAAAAATGAGTGAAAATAAAAATAATTTCTGAAGAGAAGAAAAAAGAAAAGAAAAGAGACTTAAGAGCGCGAGGAGGTTTCACGTTAACTGAAATTCATTTCATTTTAAACAAAACCACATCAATTCACTCCATTAAATCAAAAACTATTTCAAACTTGAAAATGCCAGTATGCCTGCTGCTTACAATGATGGCAGTTGGTAAATATACTTTGAAATTATAAAATATTCCACTGAAAAATCACCCTATATTATAATAATTATATTATATCTCATATACCTGTTTACTTTCTTTATGTGTGTCATGACTTTCCCATGCAGAGACGTACATATACTGAGACATTTGTACAGTTTTCCTCTGAAATGTTTGATATGAATGTGTATATTTTAATTTCATGGGGTTATATCACGTTGTTGAATATTTTTAACTATTAAAATTGGATATATTATCATATTAGATATAAAAAATAAAGGCTATTACAGTGGGCTCTGGTTTCATATTTTTCTGTCATTTTGCCTTTTATAGACTACATGATTCATCTATTGTTTAAAAACAAACAAACATAATAGTCACATCTCCCAGTGTTGACCCAAATTTGCCCTTTTATTAAAGGTCCACAACCAGATGCAGGGACCGACCGACTCACCAGGACCAGCTCTCCCTCCAGCTCCTCTCGCTCCTCCTCCAGGTGCTCCGAGCTCCCGCTTCCCTTGCCGGACTCCACCACCTCCCCCTGGAGCAGAGCGCTGACACCGGGCCGCTGCTCGAGGAAAACCTCCACCAGAGCGACCTGCTCCGCCGCGACCAGCAGCCCCGGCCACCGCAGCAGGACGAGCGGCACCGTTACCCAGAGCCAGCAGTGGCAGCGAGCGGAGGCCATGGCCCGGACAGCGACACACAGACAACACAGATAATAAATGTTATAATTACATTAAGCCGATCAGCTGTTACCCGTCATTTTGGAAAGGCTGCTAGCGTTTTTGTTCGCCTGTTAGCTGGACCAGACCCTTCAAAGAATGTAAACAACGAAAGGCAGCTTCCGGCTCCGACCGGAAGAAGCGAGAGGATTATTATCTTGGCAGATGCGCACAGAAATTAAGTCTAATAATTTAATAAATGACAAATAATATAGTTATTGAATCTAAATATATAACAAACAACAACTTTAGCGTGAAATAAGTGGTTATTTCGGTAATTTAGATTTAAATTGTTGATCGTTGGCTTTATAAAACCAAAGACGAATGTAACAATAAGAGAGTACCATCCTGAACTTCCTTTTTCGCTTTAAAGCCACGTTTCAGACCAGTATCGCTAAAGCGTTGTTTAAAAGCTTAAGAGCGGCGTTTCACGTCTCTTAACACAAGAAGTGCTTAATTTTTACTGCCATTGTCCGATGTTATGTGTTAATGAGCTCTGAAAAAAACTAAACAACCTTTATTTGTTCCTTTGAGCCCTTGCATAGTTTAGTAATTTAGGAAGTTTTTCTGACGTGGGAAAAAAATATTAGTTTTAAAAAGTATGGTAGTAAGTGATGGGAACAATTCGATTACTGAATAAAATAAATATAATTTAAAAAAACAACTTTTAAAATTCCTTCCTGCACATGCGCATGTGCGAGATTTTTGGATTCACACCAAAGATTGTCTATTGTCTTTACTTCGCGATGAATCACTCACTAGTTTGTCCACAATTTCGTCAACTGTGCTATAAACCCAGTGCTTGATTTTGCAGCATGTTTTAAATTAATTTCACCAAATGCCATAATTGAATTAAACAGTTTTCCTCTCTTAATTAATTAAATGATGAGTGACTGAGTGACAGTCTCTAAACATAATGACTACATATGTGTTCAATCAAGCATTTGATGACAGTGAAGCTAAGGGGATTATTATTTATTAATTAAAATAGACTATATGGTTATGAGCATCATGACTGATTGCCAGAGTGACTCGCTGAGCAAATTCAGATTGTGCTCTAGCGAGAATTCTGGATTTCCAGGGTATTACTTTACTATTTAATGAAAACTGTCTGTGTGTGTGTGTGTGTGTGTTCCACGTCTTTCTCCTCACTGACGTGGTCAATCTATGTGAAACTGCACATAGGCATTGAGGACTGGCATAGGTAGAAGGTGACAAAGCTATGGGTATGGACTAGTTCATATTTTTGTAGTTTGCTATGGCAACAAAATCATTAGCACATTTTAGCAACAGTAACAAGCTAAGACACTGTTAATAAGGAAGTACTCGTTCGAGGACATTAGGACTTTATTATTGTTGATTATTTTTAGTTTTTTTTTATACTTATCAGGTCCTACTGATCCCAAACAGTAGGAGAAATTAAAGATGCAAACAGTTTGTAGTTTGTAGAGGGGGCGGGGCTTCTCCTCTCTTTGGTTCCTCCTTTTCGACACAAGTGATCCTCCTGTCATGTCTCCTCCTATCTTTGGCCGAGTCAGCTGGTTGGACTGGAGCTCTGATGGGCGTTTTGTGTCGTGTTTACATTTTTTCCATCATCCTCTCACCATTTACCCACCTGCAGGCAGCGGACAGCGGGGACAGCACATCACTGCAGCCGGGAAGCGAATGAGCATCACCGGGGAGGCGTTAACGACAGAATCCGCCTGTCCCGGTTCACGGTGACGGTGCTGTTTCTCTCTCGGTGCGTCAGTCCGTTTATTTGACTTTGAAGCAGCTCCGTCTGGATCCGTGAGGCATCTGCTGGTCGAGACATGAGCGGAAGACTCGGGGACCTCAGTCCTAAACAGGCTGAGGCGCTGGAGCAGGTGAGTGCTGCTATAATAACGTTATTAATATTTGTGCTGTGTATTGAAGAGGCCTGTCACTCTATCATAATTCTCCTTCATGGTGTCTCTGCACGTGTTACATAAAAATCAGTATGTTTGTTGCCCAGTAGGTTCTCACTTATAAGGGATTTGCCGCATACAATTAACATATTAAGGGGAAATAAAGTTAAGTTAAAGAGCTGCAAATGTCAAGAACATTAAGTAGAAAAATTACAATAAACTATGAAAAATATTTTTTTTTAAATGCAATTGAATTTGCACAATAAAGCTTTTAGAAAGAGAGCTGAAAGGTTTTGTGCAGGATGTGCAACAATATTTATTATATAAGCTCTGGTACCTCTTTCTAATAAACCACCCTTTATAAAGAGTTTATTATAATTATATACTTATAAATAGTTAATTAATCGTCTAATAATACTTTAAAGATCAATTATAAGCTTTTACTGAGAACAACTTTTGGTTTCTAATAACTTGTTTGTCTTGGATTCCATTATTTTATTGATTAAGCGATGAATCATTGTGTAAAATCTCTGAAAATAGTGACTAATGGCCCTTAAAATTGCCCATAGCCCAAGGAAATGTATTTCGATAGTTTGTTTGTTTGCCATTTTTACTTAAAAAAAAAACTAAAACTACTAAATAAGTTATCAAAATAATTGCACATTAATGTTTAGTTGATAGAGTAATCGACTACGTGATTAAATGCTGCAACTTTAAACTGTCACCTCCTCTTTGTAATGGCCTAAAACTGATGTATAAAGCCTTGGTCCTTTTTTTGGACAATTAATAAAGAAATCAGTTACAAATACTAGTCGTTTGTCAAGAATACCTTCTCAAAGCAAGGGCGTACAGTAGGTTTTACTTTTGATACTGCCACACAAATATTGTGATACTATGCTGTATTGATTTTTCCCCCACTCCCATTTTATATTATGTGTCAGCCGTCACAGTGAAGTCATCGGCTGCAAACTCTTTGTAAAGGCTGTCCTGTGTCTGTAGGCCTACTCTATAGTGCCTGTGTTTACTGGTCACTTCCACACCACTGCTTTCACATGATTCAAAAGTTATAAATAGTCAGGTTCACTGTGATTCATCATAAAACTAAAGTTAGCTTAATTTAAGAGGAAGTCTGTAAGCTGTACGTTCACATGAGGTAAGTTACACTACATGGCCAAAGCTGTGTGGACGCACCTGCTCATAGTATTGTAACCATAATTAGTGCACACATTATATTTTTGGGTTAATTATTACTTAAGTTACTGTGCCATTTATTAATGGGTACAATATTTATATTTAAGTAGTAATAGATTCAGCATTATTGAGTTACTGGTAAATTATTATGTCATTGTCATTATAGTACTTCGTATATTGTGTCATATGTATTTTCATGTGCAATGTTTAAGTGGAGTCATTGTGCTCCCTTGGTTATGAACTAATTGGTTCCTACTTGCCCTTGTTTTATGGGGACAGGTATGAGTGATACACAAGAGAGAGAGTGCCTCATGCTAAACAGTGAAGAGAAGTTGCTGCACTCCAAATTGGGATGTCTTAATACTGATAATAATGATACATGTAATTTAGACAACAGTGCGCTGCCAACTTTGTGGCAACAGTTTTCCTGTTTCAACATGACAGTGCACCAATGCACTTCACTGTACCTGACATGTCTGCACAGAGTCCTGACCTCAGCCCCATCCAACACCTCTGGGATGAATTTAAATGTTGATTGAGACTCAGACTTTGTTGCACAACATCTTATTAATGTTCTTGTGTCTGACTGGGAGCAGCCAGGTTCCTAAATGTTGAGAAAACACTAAAACCAGAAGAGCAAAAGCAGATTAGTGCTCGTGGTTTCAGAGTTCTTTGAGTCTTTTCCTCAGCAACCATAACAAGAATATATTGGTTGCAGCTCGTCAAGTTTGAATTTTTGCTGGTTTTCTGCATCTCTTGTCATTGTAAACTGAATATTTTTGCAGCTCTAATGCTCAAGTGTCCTCACACAGGTGTCCACATACTTTAGGCCATGTAGTGAAACCTAAGTTGTTTTGTTTTCTACCCATGCAACACATCTTCACAGACATCCATTGTTCAACATTACATTAATTAGTCACAAGTTTGAGCAGCGTTAGGAAATAAAACCTGCTAATCTGAGATCCGTGAGAAGCTTTAAACAAAGGAAAGTGCTGCATTTGTTTAACCTACAGGTTCAAAACTGTGACTAAGGGCTAAAATTTCTCTCAGAGTCTCTTCTTTTATCAAATCCTCTTCTGATTCATCTACAAAACGTGTCAATCACATGTCTCTTCTTCTGTCCTTCCTCTGTCAACAGTTTCGAGAGAGAATACAAGACATTCTTCCTCAACTTCCTGCACAGCATGACCACTTCCTGCTACGCTGGCTCAGGGGTGAGTTGAAAAATCGTGAGGCACCTGCTGCCTTGACCCTGACCACAGCTTGAACTCGCACAAACAGCAAAACCTCTCCCATGATGATCCCTCTCCTTTAGCGTAAAATGTGTGATGACCTGACGTTAAATATTTGCATGCATTTGCAGGGAAAATCTGTTGGTGGTGTTTTAATTGTGGAAAAAGCAGAAGCTGCAGTGGTTTATTACACGAGAGGACGTGGTGCAACATATGTAAACGCTCTTGTTTGCAGGGCTTGAGAAATGGACTCACATGGTTTTCACGTCTGAACACGATGCTCAAACCACAAGTGAAACAACGTGCCTGGTCTGTGACTGGTTACTCAGAAGCAGATAAACTAAATCAGGAGGACACGGGGGTTTCTTTTTAACTTCCCAAATAAGATGTGACTGATTCCCCAGTCTCCTCGGGTGAGCTGAGGAGAGGTTATCATAGGTCATAAACAGCACTGAACAAAGTTTACGTCTTAATTCAGAAAGTACTTCCTCTATTTGAGCGTGGTTTGTCAGCAGCTATTTACCCAAAAACTAAGAGTGGTATTGTAGTGAGACATCAGACCATCTGCAAACACTATCACTACTACTTGGTACAGTAGCTGGGAAGCTGATGGTGTCATCAATTATTTAATCCATCTCTAATTTTTCCACTAATCATCTGGGTCCATGTTGTAATAATTTGATTAATCATATCAAAGGAAATTTATTGGTATAAACTGCTGATAAGTTCTGAAAAAAATGTGATATGGTGAGAAATACTCCTTGGCCTCATCGCCCCTACTCGTAGGTAGTATGAGCAGTAGAAAAGCTATTGAATAGTTTTCTATGTGGGATGAAAAAGGTCCTAAAGTCTTAAATTTAACCTGGTGAATGCTGCAGAAGCCCTGATGAGTTTATGAATTCAGACTCTGGAGGAAATGTGAAGCAAGTGATTAAAGGAGGCCTTGTTGTGATTAGTTCTGCAGCAGAGGTCTAGCACTCTGTGTCTCAGGCTAATCCACGGCTAATCGCATTAAAGGTGCACTACGATGGAAGACAGCCGTCTGCCAGGAGACACTCAGCTGTCGTGTTCCTGTTGCTCTTCTGGGTTCAAGCCCCCTGAACGTTTCCTCCGAAATTGTTTCGTAAGAAGATTTCAGGGGCAGTACAGGCGCATTGTTCTCTCTAATGAAGCCGAACTAAATGATCATGGCAGCGGTGAAGTTCAGCGTCACAGCTCCAAACACAGACAATGAGGTGTTTGTTTGGCCAATGTACGCTCTGAATGGTTCAAGTTATTTTCCTTTCAACGTGAATGTAAAGATGATTTCCATTCAAGCTGTTTGAGGACAGCTCAGTACAGTCCACTGATCTGAAACAAAGGCTAGTGAACAAATGACAGTGAGCACTAAGGAGCTTGACCTTGACCTTGTAATTAAGACTCGAGGAAATGATGGTTTATTGGAACGACCTCTAGCTCACCTAGTAGAGTGTGCGCCCCATTTAAGCTGAGGTCGATTTCGACCTGCGGCCCTCTGCTGCATGTCATGCCCCCTCTCTCTCCCACCTTTGCCATCTCTGTTAAGCTGTACGATCAGTTACATCATCACAAGCTTGTGTGTGTCTGCTACTACATTTTTGTAGTAGTACACATTTTGCCACCCTGTTATATCTCCATGTGCAACACAAACACATAAAGGCATCTCACTAAGGCTGCTTTCAGACCTAGAGTCGTCTCCTTTGGTCTGAATCAGGGACTAATTTTGTCACAAAGTTGTATAATTGCCTAGAGTTGGTTCGTGTTCTCACGGCAGCATTTACAAGCGGACCAGATCAAATGCCTTGTGTGAGAAAGCTGCTCTTGATTGGTCAGAATTTCCATGTGGGAAAAATCCAGGAAGTAAAGCAAACGTTGAAGAAGAGCACACTTGCAAGATAAATGTGACACTTTCTAATGTCACAATGGAGGGACAACTACGCAGGTTGATTTTAGCGCTGCTCATCGTGGACTATATTGCTGTCATTGTTCATTTTAGTCAAACCATACAGTTTGAAAACGAGGCGCGGCTCCAACTAGAAAACAATGTTTTGATGCATTTGATGTGCTGAATGTGCATATTAAGGCAGTACAGGAGGAGGTGCACATTAATAATCCTCCAGGACTGTAACATGCTCATGTTTAACCCAAACAATGTGTCATGTGACTGCAGTTGCTTCACATCCAGGTCGGAACACCTTCTCACCACAAATGAACCGCACCAGAGTTCGTTTGTAACCGGACTGAGACCACCTCTTCAAGAAGGTCTCGTTCAGGTTGTTTTAGTGCACACCTGCGTACGATTGTTGTCTTCACACCTGCACAAATGAACCGCACTTATGGGGCAAACCAACTTGAGTTTCGATTCAATTGAACTGCTCAACTTTGATTTGTAGCAGGTCACGCTCTGACAATAGCAGCAAGTGTCCAGTGTCAGTTTGTAGCTTTATGTCACCAGCTCTCATTGAGAATGACTTGTAGCCTGTTGCTTTATCGCTCGTAGTGTGAACAGCATTAACACTAGCTGCTACAGTAGCTTGGTTATAATCTATGGCTGTATGCCATGGATGTTTAAAGAGACCTGATACAGCTTTAGAGGCAGGCCTCTGTTCATGCTTATGAAAGTTGCTCAGCGGCACATGAAGCCAAAATAGTTCAACTTCCGCGTATAAATCACCCAGATGATCCGCGCTGCCTCTGCAACATTGGGCCCATTAAGCAAGCGCACTACAAACCAAGCAGCTACTTCTGGTTTAGTGCTACGCTAACTTAAATGGGGATAAAATGATTTCAATGACTTTCCAAATGTTGTTGGACCAAATTCTGACAGTGAAACAAGTCATTTCAAGGAGGTTGTTATGCTCATCTGGCATCATGTTACAGAGTTTGGCCACAAGTAAAATTGGCTTTAAAGCCTGACACACTTCATTGGGACCTGATGTTACAGTCTGTGGTAAACTGTGATAATTTTTCGCTAGCAAAAAAGGATTAAAACTCTTCAAACAAAATGCACATTCCACTCTTTTACCAAACCAAACCAAACTTCTGGTAGAACTTTTCATGCGACCACAACAATACCTTTGCTGTGTTAGTTGCCTAACCAACATTGTCGTGAACAGCGGTATTTGTTCAAGGGTCCATTTGAGGAACTGCATTTTTTTTTTCAAACTAATGAACTGGCTTTTTCCAGCTCTGGAGGTTGCTGCTTGGCCAAATTCAAAACTAAATTAGTCTTGGTTCAAGATCAAATTAAAATTCACCAGTTTATGTGCAGTAAAGCAAAGCTACTTGATGGATCTGAGCCCGGCTGCACTTGAGGCCTCTTGAGTTGTTTGTCCATCACTTCTTGTGTACTAGATGCTTTTTATCCATGACAGAACTGCTTCCTAGACAGCAAAACTAAAAGGTTTCAAGATCTGATTTTGAGGTGAAGTAGCAGCTTGCCGTAGAGAAAAGCACATCCAAAATGAAGTTTTAAAACTATCTCGGGTCATGATCTAAGGTAAACTGGGCGTAGCTCTATTCATTCTATGTAAAGGTTTCATGTTGCTCATGATATTGTGAGTGAAGTGATTTATGTCACAAAGCCTAACTGTGTGATGGATGCAGTTTGACCCTGTGTCTGTCATATGATAGAGATGAGTCTTGTACTCGAGGCCAATGATCCTCCTCATTTCGTTAGTGGAACCAATTAAATGAATGCTCTCTAAGTCTACCCTCAGATGAGTTTCCCTCCATACAGTATTTATCTCTGAGGAGCTTCACCATAGGATAAAGGGCCTTAAGAGATAAAAGTCAGGTAAATGACACCAATTCAGGCTGTGACTGATTTTAAACTGGCGTATCAGTTTCACTGGATTATGTCAGGACACTCTGGTTAACATTTTGTCCTGGGAAACTGATTTTGCAAGCAGCAGCTTTTTATGAAAACCACCGAAGTCTGGTTTCAGTCACAAGACTGACTGTTGTTTTGAAACATCATGGTCACATGTATACATTCAGACATTTTGATTACTACAAATATGGTGACTCTTTCCTTCTTCCTTTGACTTTAGCTTGTGTTCTCTTCACATGTAGCTGTTGTAGCATCTTTAGCTTGCATGAAAGATATGTATATTTTTGCTGTCAAACTGCCAAAGAATGATGCCTTCACCATATCAGTCACGTAACATGACATAATATCTCGCCTATGTGTTATCTAAATCTTTCTAAAAGGTTGAAACCGAGGGCCATGAGTGTGATGATTCAAAAGACCACAGCATGGTCACAAAGTGCACTGTTGCTGCATATTTTATTAAACCTGCGCCAGTGGTGTGGGAGATAAAGATGGTATCATTACAGTAAATCTTATCAGATAATATCCTGACTGAGTTCATCCTCATATCGGCTACATTATGCAACTCTATCACAGTTTAAAGGGATGGATCAGATCTTTTGAAGTGGGGTTTGATGAGGTATTTATCCATAGTTAATGTAATACCTATGGCAGATGTTAGACGCCACGCTCCCAGTTTGAAGACGCAAAAAAACCCACCACCAGGGGCAGCCGCAATATCAGTTTAAGTGTACACTATATCTAGAATATTTAAACAGCTGCAATCAGACAGTGGTTAAGTTGCTATAAAGTGCTCAACCAGACTCCATTGAGAAAAACAGTAATTTAACACAACAGAACATGGGAGCTGCAGGTCTGCCGCTGCCTCGATCAGTTAGTTTATTGCATTATTGTGTGACTCTGACACTCAAAAGGGTTAGTTTGGATTCACCAAAGTCACACAATAACTCAAACAAAGTAACTGATGGAGGCAGTGGTAACCCAACCACCCCCGTGCTCAGTGAGCTAAAATTACTGTTTTTCTCAATGGAGTCTGGTGGCTTTGACGAGAGCACACATGGGAAACCGAAGCCGTCGGACAGGGCTGTCTGTGGTAAGGTGAAGCAGTGACAACATTCAAAATATAGCATAGGGCTGGGCGATACGGAGAAAATCAAATATCACAATATTTTGGACCAAATATCTCCGACATTACATTTCTCTTGATAAATAATCAACAGTTATGTGGATATAATGTAGGTTCAAAAATTAAATCACTGTATTGCAGTCTCTAAAACCAGAAAAAGACACCACTTAGAGTATAACGATATCCAAAATCTAAGTCCATATCTAGTTTCATATCACGATATGGATATAATATCAATATATTGCCCAGCGCTAATATAGCGTACACTTAAATTGTTAGGTTTTTTTCTGTTGGACTTTTTTGGTGGTTAAAATTTGTTTTGTCCACAGCAGTACATTGTTTGGCTGCCCTGGCATTACTCCAGCCTGCTTCTCCAAACTGGGGGCGTGCTGACTGACATCTACTGTATCTAATACACTGACTGTGGATAAGTACCTCAAGCAGCCCCATTTAAGAGATCCAAACTATCCCTTTAAGATAGTGTCATGTCAGACCCTCAAATATCTGCATCTGCACAGTTATTTAAGGAGCAACCCTGGGTTTAATATAACCTTAAAAACAAAGAAATGTCCACTCCTGAGAAAAATTACACATAACGGTCATTATACAATTGAATACACTTCTGTTATGAGCAGGAGACCCATCCATCCATCCATCCATCCATCCAGTGTGTATATCATTAGTTTTTAGACCTTATAAATCACTGTTATTATCCACCATTAAGATGATCTAATCAGAGCATAACAGTTATTATGAACTTAAAATAACACACAGCCTGGTCATCTGCCAGAGTCCGCTCTGTGCTTTTGTAATATTAAGTCACTATGCCCTAGTTAAGGTGCCAGACTGCAGCATTAGGTGCAGAATAATCCACTGCAGGAGTAAGTTGTAAGTCTCCCTTCAATACCACTGTTGTGCCTTTCCACCAGACTGTCAGCCACAGAGCTAATCACCTTAGATGGAGTATTAAGACAGTGAACAGTGTGTCTGCTGTGTTCTGGATCACTCATACTGACACAGTGGTTTTCATACATTAGAGAGGAAGACGTCTTTTGGATGTTATACAAGTTTATTCCCAGAGGGTAGCGATGACGATTATACAATTTAAGAGATTCTTTTGTTTTGATTCTTGGAAGGATTTTTAGCATTTCCTAAAAATTTGTTCCACTGTGTCATTTGTGGACGGCGAAGGCACCATAGAGGAATAAAAGAGACACTTTTACACAAGTCTTGTATAACTGTTGGCATGTTGTTCACAACATGCACTATCCACTAAGCAACCGACGCCCAGATTCTGTTCATTTTAAAGCTGATATAAGCTGATACAGATGACGTGCCGATAACATCGTGCATCCGTACTTTAATATAATGTTTTGACGCTATTTTAGTCCGACAACTCACATTTAAATGTTCAATTCAACAGCAGAAAATAGTTAGAGTTTGGCGTCTCAGCCTCATCACTCCCCACAGATATGTTTACATGAGATATTGGGAAGTGATGATTAAATATTTTATTAAAATATCCTATTTTAATAAATTGGGAGGGTGTGTTTTGTAGATGACATATGCAAAGATGCCCCAACTAATGCTAACAGGCAAAACAATGAGACAGGAATATTAGTTGCTGCACTTTATTAAATGCTGCAGTTGTAGCTGTAACTGTGTGCTCCAGACCTTGCCCCTCCAAATCTTGCTTATATTTGTTGTTTCAAAAGTTTAATCTTTAAAGAAGATTAACGCTTTCACAACTTCACAGACTGAATGATTGGCACATTTTAGCCCTTTTAAGAAGTTCAAATATGATCACCAGGGCCGCTCATTTTGGGTTTACCTGACCTCGTACGTCATTATGCTTAACTTGGACCTCTCGTCCTCGTTCGTAGACACTTTTTTGTGCCATCTAGTGGCAGTAAGAGCACAATACACTAATCCATGTAAAAACAAGATGGCAGCAATCTCTGCCATGTCAGTCTGCAGCCAATCCTGACACAAAAGTGGTCAAGGTCCAAAACCTGATCACATCTAATGGTTGAAACTTGTTTATTTATGGTTAATAATGTTTGTAGTTTGATATGGCAACAAATTTGACTAATTTTAGCAACGGTAACAAGACAAGATGCTGTTAGTTAGAAAGTACTTGTTGGTAGACATTGGGAATTTTTCATCAGCTGGGACTTTAATATCGTCTCATTTGAGGATACTGGGACTTAATTTGTTACCACTGATATACTTATCAGGTCCTACTAATCTCAAATAGCTAGGAAAAATTGAAAACGCACATGAAACAAATGTTCAGGTCTCAGGAGGATAATCATGCTCATTCTAAACATCAGCAACGATGACCAATTTTTTTTTTTTAAACCATCTAAACCACCATAACCACCTTCATAATGAAAACCCCCTCTCTTGAAATTAATGAGTCCATTTTTGTAAGCTACACAACTGTTGCAAGAAAATGAAAAAACAAAACAAAAACCAACACACTGGAACTTTTCAAGGGCTCAGCCATTTCTGTGTGTGGGCCTGGTTATCATATACATTGTCACTTCTTTACAGGATGTGTTTACAGGATGTGATTAACGGTATGATTTGGTTCAGTTGGTACACTTTGTCCTTTCTTGTATATCTTCTTCCTCGCCTTTTATCTCCCCTCCCTTTTCCTCCCTCTGTAAAGCACTTACAATATGTCGGGTGGAATTTCACTCTAATTGTCCCTCTCTGCATTGTGGTTCAAGAAAATTTATGGATAATGGATGTCGGTTTTATTTTCACTTTCCTTTCTCTTTCAGCCAGAAACTTCAATGTGCAGAAGTCAGAGGCCATGCTGCGAAAGGTAACATGTTCAGCTTCTCTGTTCAAGTCATGTATTGAATTGAAAGCCGAGCTATATCCTCCATGCCCTCTCTTTCGGTGACTAATTTGTGTTGTGCGTGAAAGTGCAGTTAGCACCAGCACAGACTGTTTATCAGCTCAGGGGCAGCTGCAGATTAGAGAGGAGCAGTGTGGTAACGGCTCGCTGTGGGGAAACTGAGTCATCACAGCCGCCCGAGGAGATAAGATATGGATAAAAAGGATTATATGAGTACTTAAAGTGATGGAGTAAGATTTACAGCCACCTAACTTAAAACTGCATTAACAGATTTGTGTCCACTAGGGGGCAAAAGAAGTCCACAACAAACTGGCTGACACACAGCTCTGACATACTGTCGTCTCATAAAGATCGTTAGCTGCCTACCTCCACAAATCAGCACACACAGAGCATCAGAAAGATTTTTGGTTAAATAAATGGCTATTAAGTGTCTATCGCTGGGTGAGGTAACACAGTGGAGATGGAGTCTGCAGCCCAGTGATGAAAGCCCTTGCATTAGCAGAGTTAGAAACTGGGTGTCTGTGGTAACATTCCCAGGAAAAATCACAAGCAGCACACAGTAAGTGACGCGTCTTTCATCACCCAGCAGCAGCTGGTTTGGCGTTGACAGAGCTAACGCTAACAAAGTCACTTTTTAAGTCACTTGCATGTGAAGTGGTGTATTGTTTTGTTTTTTTTGTGCTGGCTTGGCTTGACTTGGTATGACTCAGTTTGACTCTGCGCATCAGCCCAGCACAGCACGAATTTGCGTCTCTATACAACAAGACTACCTGCTTGAAGGTGTGTCTTAAACTTAAGTTGTGTTGAGTCGATGACATTTAAAAGCAGCATCCTGTTCAGCGCTGTTTACCATTGCACAGTGCAATGCTTGTTGGTAGCCGGCTAAATATTGCCACAGAATTTCAGGCTGTTGTTACACCATTACTTGCCACATACTGCTTATTGCTTGAAAAAATAATAGCTGGGTTGGACTCTGAATGTCGGTGAATTGTCCCTGAAAGTTGACAAAGTCCATCTGATGTCTCTGAAACCTGCTCTGAGGCAGTTTGGCACACTTTGACCCCAAATCCTGAGATGGTTGATCTCAGGAGCCACTCAGCAAGTGCAAAAAAATGCAGATCAGAGCAGCATGTTTGGAGTCATGTGGCCAAAAGTGCCAGTGGCAAAGCCCTGTATTGCCAAGCAAAGAGATGCCAAATAGACAGTGTTTGGATCTTTGGGAAATGAAATCCAAAAACACATCTACAAATACCACTTATGGCGGCGAGTGTCGCCAAAGAGAACAAAACACAGACCTTCAAAATTCTGGTGAAGGTCTGCAGTCATCCAGGTCACGGTAATCCTAAGTGCTAAGTTCTCAGCACTGAAAAAGCCTCTTGGATGATCGGTGAAACATCCTCAAGAAACTCAAGTTGCCTATGATATAGCCTTAGAATCTTCTAGGCTGTAACCTTAAAGTCATGTTTCTGTCCACCTGATGAAACTAAGCTCAGTTTTCACTCTCCTTTTAGCTCTTGTTCGTTCTCCACCAACTCCTTAGAACAACATTTGGGTCTTAATTCAATGTTAACATGCAATAAATTGATTACTGGCTCTTAAAAGGGGCTTTCAGGTGACAATAACTGTACTGGAGGTTCTCAGGTTTAGTCAGGTTTAATCACCCTTAACATCGATTCCTTTACATTTGTTTCTTGATTAAAAACAACATGTCATGTATTGAAAGGGCTTGTATCTGTGTTTACATTCAGATATTGGCATATACTGCATGTAAGACAAACTGAACAGTCACACTGTCGAGGAAATGCCTCGCACAATCGAGATTAAAAAATAAGATGGTTACTGTGTAACTGTAGCTTTAATCTTTGAACAAACCTTATCAAACTCACACTCCCATCTGACCTTCACCCACGCTACAGCCACCTTGTTCTGGTTTCTTCATGATATCTGACACCAGTGGTTTAAATTATGTGTTAGTGTATAAATGTATCCACCAGGCAGAAAACGAACAACAATCAAAATGAGCCAATTTGCCAATTTAAAACATCTCCTTTGCCTTTGTTGTGTGTTTGAGTTTTGTAGCTATGTGTTGGCATACATGTGTTAACTGTAGTGTGAACACAGCACGGTACATAACTGATCCCCTTCCTGCTGATGGGGCAGGTTTTACATCACCTACTGTCTGAAACCACTAAGCCACTTAAATCACCACATTGTGCCAGGGCGGATCTGCCACCGTACAAACTACCAGGGAAGTAAACTAGAATTATCACTTCACGGTTGTTTGCCTCCGCGACCACCCAAGTTGCACTTAGTTTACATCCACGTCTGTGAAAACATGGATGCTTCTGAAACATCTTTCCCCCAGAAGATCTGTACAGGCAGCACAGTTGGTCAGAGTTCAGATGTTAAGAAATGTCAGAACGTTATGATATTACAGTGATGTTGACCTTTGACCTCTTGGATATAAAATGTCATCACTTTATCATTTATGGCTAAATGATAAGTTATGGCTGAAAAGATGTTTTGTGAGGTCACAATGACCTTTGACCACCAAATTCTAATCATTTCATCCTTGAGTCCAAGTGAACCCAAAAAACCACCATCCATCCGTTTCATCCACTTATCCGGACGGTCGCAGGACAACAGGCCAAGCAAAGCACTGACATCCCTCTCCGCAACATCACCTTCCACCTCTTCCCGAGGCTGGATTAGATATGTAATCCCTCCAGTGTTTTCTGGGTCTCCTTCTAGTGGGACGTGCCCGGAGCACCTCTAACAGGAGGCGCCCAGGAAGTTCTTGATCAGATGCCCGAACTACATCAACTGACCCCTTTTGACGCAAAGGAGCAGCGGCTCTACTCAGACCTCCCTTTGGATGTCTGTGCTCCTCGTCCTACCTCTAAGGCTGAGCCCAGACACCCCCTTGAACTATTCTTGCGATATCGCACTTGCAACAATGAGACAGACGAGATCAGAGTGACCTTGACCTTCCACCTATGACCACAAAAATCAAATCAGTTCACCATTGAGTCCGTGTGGACGTTTGTGCCAAATTTGAAGAAATTCCCTCATATTGCGTTCGCGGACGGAAGGACGGACAACCCAAAAACATAATGCCCCCAGCCACAGCTAAAAAAGGCATAAAGGCATAAAAAACCATAACCAACAAGTTTAAATATACTTGCTGTATATTTACTGTTCTGAATACCACCAATAGCTTTGCAGATCTTAACATGCACCTCTCTTTTCTTTCAGCATTTGGAGTTCAGGAAACAGATGAAAGTAGACTCAATACTTAGCGACTGGCGTCCACCAGAGGTAAAACTCCCCCGAACATTATAAACCACAGGAAATATTTTTCTCAAATAAATACGTCAAATATTCCAGTACATGACTGATGAAACAGTTTAATTTGACCGTTGTTTGCAGGTGATAGAGAAGTATCTGTCAGGAGGGATGTGTGGTCACGACCGCGAGGGCAGTCCCATCTGGTATGACGTCATCGGACCTGTAGATCCTAAAGGCCTCTTCCTGTCTGCCTCCAAACAAGACTTCATCAAGTCCAAGATCAGAGACTGTGAGATGCTGCAGAAAGACTGTGACCTCCAGTCGCAGAGGGTAAGAGACCACAGAGCACAGAGCAGAGATCCAGTGCGCCTGTTCACACGTTCAGAGCTCAAAGCTCTGAAAGCAACAATCAACAAAAAATGTCTCATAACATTAGCAAGAGATTTTTACATTCATTTGGCAGAAACTTTTATCCAGTGTGACTTATATTTGGGCTTAAGGGTCTTTCTCGAGTTCACTTTGTGGACAGGAGGAGCCAAGAGCTCTGCATGTAACGGGCACACTGTTCTTTACCACCGGAACTACAGTCGCTTTTATTTTTATATTGTTCAGGTCATTTTACAATGAACTTCATAAAATTTCTGTCTTTTTTGTCACCAGCTTGGGAGGAACATAGAGTCAATCACCATGATCTACGACGTAGAAGGTTTGGGCCTGAAGCACTTATGGAAGCCTGCGATAGAAACATATGGAGAGGTACAGAGACACTAATACATGAGGCAGAATGCTACGTTAGTCAAACATCTCCAAATACAGTATATGTTCCTCTGTGTCACCAGATCCTCCAGATGTTTGAAGACAACTACCCAGAAGGCCTAAAAAGGCTGTTTGTCATTAAAGGTAAATCTGTCCTTTCATGAATGAGTCGGAGTACTTTAAACTGTGCTTCTGCGTTTCTATTCTCTATCATCATATCTGGCTTTTGAAGAGCTTGAGTTTCAGTTTTGGTGGGTAACATTTGGTTTACACTTTTGACTTTTGTCTCCTGCAGCACCCAAACTCTTTCCTGTGGCCTACAACCTCGTCAAGCACTTCCTGAGCGAGAACACAAGACAAAAGATCCACGTCCTCGGGGGTGAGACACCACACATCCTACTGCATCCTATTTTAGAGACTTATTTCACCAAACTCAGAAACACTTTGACCTCCGTCCTCTCTGATGAAATGACTGTTGTTACCTCTGCAGCTAACTGGCAGGAGGTGTTACTGAAGTACATTGATGCAGAGGAGCTGCCAGCGATATACGGGGGGAAACTGACAGATCCCGATGGAGATCCTCGCTGTCGGACCAAGGTGAGTCAGCGAGGCAAACTGCACACCCATGGGTGCTGGTTGTTTTGGCATTAAGGTGGGCTGATGATGAGTTGGAAGAGACAAGTATCTGATGCAGATGCTGCTTAATTATTCTGAGATCCTCTGATCCTCTCAGACACTTTCATAAGGATATATTCTCTTACGGTGTTTTCACATAAAGTTCTTAAACTAACCAATGTCAGTCCTCTTAAAGTGGATCAAAGGACAAGGGAGTTCAAGAGGACTATGCTTTGGTCCTCGTAACACCTGCTAACATTAGGCTTTTTAATGTAGACTCAAGTCTGCAGTAGTCACGTGTATTTATCAGCTCTGGCTCTGATCGGCATTGTTGGAAACACAACACCTGGTTGAACGCGCTAATTTTATCCCCTTTACCGGCGAGATGCAGTGACGCGCCACCACAAAATACCATCTGTCTCCACCTGAGCAACACTCAAACATCAATTCAAATGAGTCTGCATCAAGATTGAACAAGTGATTGAATGAGTATGAGATGTATAAGAAGAAGTAACCACTGTAAAGTTTTCCACAGGCCTCCATGCATCTACTATTTACTAACCAAAAATACAAAAACAACGCACACACAGAAAGGGATACTTGCCTGCTGCAAAGCTGTGTACACAGCTCTAATCTACTGGCAATGGGAAAAAAGTCTACAGCCAATTTTTAGCATATTTAAAAATAATAATAATAAATTGCGTACACACTAATTTTGGTGGAAAAGGGGCATCAGGGTGTTTTCACACTTGGTCCCTTCAGCCCTCCGTTCTAGTGTGAAAACACCCTGATGCCCCTTTCACACAGAGATTGTGTGGAAGAGCTGCTACCAAGTCCCTCCTTTATGCCGCCTTTGCATTTTTACACAGAACCAAACAACGGCAGCATAACGCAGCTCCAGTGTGTGAGTTTATACAGGATACTGGCATCCAAGAAACCTTTCCTTTCCTTCCTTGCCGGCACCCCAGAAGCAAACAAGGCGTGACATGTAACACAACTAGGGCTGCAACGATTAGTCGACTAATCGACTATTAAAATAATCAATGACTATTTTAGTTGTCAACTAATCGGTTTGAGTCATTTTTCATAGATTCAATTCAAAAAGAAATAATCGACAGATTAGTCGGCAATGAAAATAATCGTTAGTTGCAGCCCTAAACACAACAGCGTTGGCCTCTAGTTTGACATAACATTTATAGTGCACTGTTATATGTCACACAATCACAATACAATAAGACTATAACATGGCAGTAACAATCATTTACAATTCCTGTTATGTGTCAGCTGATCTTGTCCTCTGCTCGGAGGGCAAGGAGCACCCAGACTTCATTGTCAAACCAATTTGTGGACATTTTTGGCAGCTGTTTTTCCTTCATGAGTTAGCTGCTAACTGCTGCAAGCGGCTTTTTAAATCTACCACAGTAGGTCACACACATAACACATCATCAAAACATCACACCCTTTTACACAGACGTGCGCCGCTGTTCTACCTACGCCGCTGGCTTAAGAGTGAGACAACTCAGTGTGCAGCATTTCATTTTTGAACAGGCAGTGTAAACGGGGCTTAAGATTTATTGTAAGTGAAGGACTTGAAAAAATGTCCTTTTAGACAAAAGGACGTTTTTTTCAAGTAGGATATTAACACAGGCCTGTTAAATAAACAGTAATCTGCCTCAGTATTATATTACGTAATGTTTGAACTCTGTCAGTTTTGCAAAGCCTGTTATCAGTGGTTTTTAAATCTCCAGTTGTTATCAACCCCTTGAATAACTTTTCAGTATGTGAGAATGATGTCAGCGACGGAAGTAAATATTTAAAGTCCTGAAATTCCTTTGCATAGACACTGAAATTCTGTTTTTGTTTAATGTGACTGAAAAGAAGCACAGGCCGTCTGCTCTCAATAGTTTCTCCCTAAAAGTTTTTTTTTATCCTAAAATTACTTCAAGTAAAAGCAAAAACGAGCACCAAAGTAATAATGTAGGTATAAACAAAGGAATGTTTAGAGGCGCCCAGTAGCTCAGTGGTTAAAGTGGGCGTCCCATGTCCCATGCCGCAGCGGCCACAGGGTTAATTCCAGCCTGCAGCCCTTTGCTCCATGTCATCCCCTCTGTCTCGCCCACTTTCACACGTAAATATATACAAATGAAGGAAAAAAGCCAAAAAATAATCTTGCAAAAAAAGAGAAAGAAAGAAACTGTTCATTTCTTTAAGTGTATATTATATAATATTTATCATGATATTAAGCAAATAAAATGATTTAAAAAATGTGCTGTTTTGAAAAATATGAGGCACCTTTTCAGACAGAAGCACCAACAGTCCTGCAACAGATACAAGTCTCATTCCAACAACAGCCTCCTCAGCCCTCCTGTAAATGAACCAGGCAGCTTTGGAGTAGTTAGGAGTCGTGCCCTGTGGTTTTTCTTTCTCTGGTTTGCATCTTGTGCTCAGGTAGTTTGGCAGCTTACAGCTTTGCTTTGGCGAGAGACCGTCTGGCTAATATGCACGAGGTGTTGATGCCTTGTGGCTTTACATTTGACTTGCAAACTATGTTTTATGCGAGTCCACACCCCCACCAGTTTTACCAGTTTGTCAAATAGAAATAGAAAATAGAAATAGAATAGAAATAGAAAATATCTAAATGCATCTGAGGCACTCTGACTGTAGTCAAACATCCTTAATACATTAATACATGGATAAACAACTGTTTCGACTAGAGTCTTTGTCAGGGTGTCACCCTGCTGCATTTTTGGACTGCCTGGCTGTACCATGGACTTTTACACTGAGTGAGCTGGCCAGTCATTGCTTTTTATCTACGTGACTTTTTGCCCCATCCTCAAAGGGCACATAATCTTTTACAACTAACTACACATTGCTAACACCCAGTGCAGCACTCCCTTATTTTCCTCATACAAACAGATAATTTGCCTGAACAGGAATAATGCAACGTCACGTTTTAGGCTACAAACTGAACACAGTGGATGAGATGTTACAGCTGCCAACAGCACTGGCTGTGGCGAGGATCCTGTTACACATGAGTGAGCCATGTAATTACAGCAGGTCAGTGACAATACGAGGACTATTCTGGACCGGCAGAGTGAATCAATACAGCTGCACACATGCTGAATACAGTTTCTCTCTGCCAGTATGAAAAGGAAGTGATGTAAAAAGGATGCAATTTGTCAGTCGTCTGGTTTCACTGAGCAGATGCTTTGCTGTGTGAATGACAGACATTTTTCCGCAGACAATCCACAGGAAATTGCAGATGAGAAGTTAATTACATAAAGGAATCAAGAAAAAACTCCCACTTCACCCCCGCTGCATCCCTGCCTCGCTGCGTAGAAACAGCAAACAGCCTCCGCGCAAGAGATGTAGTCAAACCTGGCGGTGTAGTAGCGAGCAGCAGCTTGAGTAGCCGCACTTTTAGATAAAACTCCAGATGAGAAAACTGACTGTGTATTTGTTTCTGTAGATAAATAATTGGGCCCAGGAGACATGAGGAACAGGAGAAGAGAAATTCATTACGGCTACAGTCAAGATTCAAGGAAATTGAGACGCTCAGCCTCGAAGTGGTTTCTTTTTTCTACAGTTTTATAGTTTAGCTACCTGTGTGTCCTTGACATTGTACTGTATTACTTTGGTTAGATCGTAGGAACTGAGTTACGTCATTAAAGGGATAGGCCGACATTTTGGGAAATATTCACATTCTTGCCGAGAAGTAGACGAGAAGCTCGATGCCTCTCTCTTGTTTGCACAGTAAATATGACGCTACAGTCAGGAGACGACAAGATTAATTTAGCACAAAGGCTGGAAGTGGGGGAAACAGCTAGCCATGCAGTTACTCCAGGAGGTCACTGTGTCCAACCAAGAAATAATCCAAAACATGATTCCCACAATTAAACATTTTAACACCTTGATTTGTTGGATTTTGTTTCTGTGGGACAGAGCTAGGCTAACTGTTTACCCTTGTTTCCAGTCTTAATGCAAACAATGTTGAATTATTCTTTTATGTGCTAGGCATCATTGATGGACTTGAGGAAATGCACTTATACCCAACAGTTTGTTTGGAAATTGTACGTAAAGATAATGTTTTAGCTGAGTTCAAAGAACCATTGATCCACTCTTTGTCAGTGCTTTTTTAGGCCTCATTATACTGCAAACATTTTCTGAGCGGATAATGTCGTAGGAGGATCCTGTCTGTTTCACACTGACGTGATCTGTGCAGCAGGAAAGAGGACTATCGACATAAAATCGTTGTGATCTCGTTGCTTTAAAAACTCTTGAGCCTTATGCATCTTGTATGTGAGGTTGTTCTTGTTCTTCCTCCTTCAGCTTCGTCAAATCTGCACAATTTATGTAAAGAAACAAAAATGAGGAGATGCCTGATGAGTCTTTGCTCTCTAACGGACGATATGACAATGTGTGTTTTTGTTCTTTCAGTAATGATGTTCTTTCTGCATCTTTTCTTTTTGTCGGTGACACTTTCCCAACAATGGTTCTGTTACAGTTCACATTTTTGCAAGACTTTTAGAGAAGTGGTTTCACATTTTGACTTCCCTTAAAGCAGTTGCTCACATGCAAGGCAGGTCTGAAACAGTTCTCTGAGCTGTGTGTGTCATCTGTAACGAATAAAGTTAATGATCACCTGCTGGATTTAACTGACACTCTGGATTAAACTCATCCCACTCAGAAAACCACTGCCCTCTGTTGGTGGGTTTGCTGTACTGCATCATACAGTACTGACAAACCACAGAAGTGAATTGTTTGATATTTATTTTATTTATGTGAATAAACTGAAAATTGGAAAGGGGGGAACATTGCTCTCTTTTTTTATGTGCAAAAGATGTAAAATAACAAGCACTCAGACAGTGTCACAAATCACAGTAAGTGATGGCTTTCTCTTTTTCCTCATTTCTCCTTCACCCAGACTTTCAACATTACATATATTAACTTTTAAGTGCCCGTATCTTAACTGACTTTATGCATGATCTCTGCTGCAGATAAACCACGTCGGCCCTGTTCCCCCCTCCTACTACGTGCGGGACCATGTGAAGGTGGACTACGAGCAGTGTATGACCGTCAGCAGAGGTTCCTCCCAACAGCTGGACTATGAGATCCTGTTTCCAGGCTGCGTTCTCAGGTCAGCTGGTGCTACATGTTTTCTCACTGTGGCAGCAATGGAGTCAAATGTTATTTCAGTCATTTTAGAGAGAAATTGTATTGGTTTGCTACTTTTCCGTTTTAAATAATTGTTAATTACCAGTAAATATCTTTGAGTTTTGGAAAAGCTGTTTGAAGATGTGACGTCAAGGCCTGGAAAACTGTGGTGGGCAGCTAGGGGTGTGTGCGGGTGGTGGGAAAAAAAAAATCTGTACAGCAGCAATATTTGTGTGTGGCAATGTCATATCACGAAGACTGGAAACAGCATGCACATCCAAAAATGATAAATACTGGGTGCTGGACAGAGGAATACCAGCCCTTCATCAGACATGAACAAGATAAGGACACGTACCTACATATACAACCGATGGTGGTCGTCCAACAGATCATGTAGATGTACAGAAACGGAGTTCAACACACTGCAAAACCAGGAAAAAAATTGAAAGTATACCACAGGAAAGCAATACTTTTACAAAAAATATATTAAAATATAAAAAAAGAATACTGAAACAAACACATAAACAAAGAGGCCAGCAGTGCCAAGAGTATCATCTCAAATATCACATGCCTGAAACATCAGGTAAAAAAACATCATAATGACGTGCAACTTCAAAGGGAAATTGTAGAGTAAGATACTTTTATAATTCATATATTTTTGGAATTTCTTTGGGCATTTATTTATTTAAGTATATTTAGTATCTCTATATTTTGTAGTATTACAGGTGCCTTGATTAAAAAAACATCCAAAATTGAGAAAAAAAAAAAAAAAAGAATTATTAAAAAATATCTTCCTCTACAATTTCACCTTGAAGTTGCATGTCATTATGATGTTTATTTTACGTTTCAGTCATGTGATATTACATACTTTTGGCACTGCTGGCCTTTTTGTAAATATCATGTCGTCACACAGTGCCAAGTATCCATTGTTATTATATAAATTAGTTTAGTTTAGTAATCTTTATTTCGAACATGTAAACAAGCAGAAGAAAAAAGCAAAAAGTGCAGGAGGTAAATTATTAATATTACACATACAAATTTAATTTTAGGTAGCCACTATAATAATATAATCAGTTGCTTGTTCAGTCCACTAGATACATTTTACTGTTGTAAAAAAAGGGCTAATAAGTAACAACTGTATATAAATGTAGAAGTAAACCAACAAACAGTGCCACAGGTACAACTTCTTGATTTGCTGCTTTTGTGAAAATCTGGCATGTGCATACAGTCTTTTAAAAACACAGCACTGAGTCTGATAGCTGTAATTTTCATAATCTTTCGATTATTGCTTGCAAAAACAATAAAAAAATAATGGGCAAAAGGTGCAAAAGGTAAATGCAGTACATTGTAATGCAACATTTACATCTGTTAATGATCAAATTTAGTTGTTTTACCTCTTAAAGTTACCTTTTCTATGTCCTTTCTAACTTAAATCTACGTATTAAAAAAATGTAGGGTGTTTTTCAAAAGATAATCTGAATGAAATTAAGCTTAATAGACGTGTCACTTTGAGTAATATAACATTCATGTGGTAACGCCACACCTGGCACAATGAATAATTACTGCTTTTTAAGTGCTTCCAAATGTGGTGCGTGACACACAATGTGTGCACAGAGTTTAACTTTCTGTAACAAATAGAATCCACAAAAAAGCAGCGTTAAATTGATTTGAAAACTGTTTTCCTTCTCTCTGCAGGTGGCAGTTTGCTACTGAGAGTGCAGACATTGGTTTCGGGGTGTTTCTGAAGGCTAAAAAGGGCGAGTGGAAGAAGGCGGCTCAGATGACAGAAGTCGTACCCAGCCAGCGCTACAACGCCCACTTAGTTCCTGAGGACGGGTCACTGACCTGTGAACGCCCAGGAGTCTGTGAGTAACCTGACACTGAGCATACAGAGGACTATATGATGTGTAATCATGAGATCCAGCAGTGAATAATCTGTTCTGTTTGTCTTCCACAGACGTTCTGAGATTTGACAACACTTACAGCATCTTCCAGGCCAAAAGAGTCAGCTTCAGCGTGGAGGTCCTGCTCCCGGACCGCTTACAGTCCCCGCAGACCAACGGAGAGTCCAAGAACCATGTACAAGCTGAGGGCGACAGCCAATCATAACCAGGAGGATGACACGATGTGCCACTTCCATGTTGTCAGATCAGTAAATGTTTAGCTGCTATGAGTAAGCACAGCCTGAGAGACTTGAGTTAAACAGGAACATTCTGCCAGCACACAACAAGTATTTACCCCATGTTCGACCCTTTAATCATCCGTAATGACGATCTGATGCACCTGCGGTCTATTTGGAAACATTTATGGAACAAGGAGGGGCACACGTAATGTGGCCAGAAGTATTTGGACACACCACAACACATCACTTGAAGCTGCGTTTCTCTCCTACTCCTGTAGCAGAGCGTACTGTGGGAACAGACGGAGCAGCAGAGCATCAAGCGCAGTGAAAGTTAAACCCAACTGTTAACACTTAATTCATATAGTTTGTGTTTTTCATTTTTCCAAACTACTTCAGATGAAACTGGCTGCGTTCCCAAAGAAACCACACAGCTCACAGTCCAGCAGTGGCTCTCACTAGCAAAAGAAAGTTTGCTTTGACTCACCTCTGCAGCAGCTGCTCCTCTTATCTATCATTCTGACCCAACAACTCAAACCCCCTCTTGCCGTCAGCTGCCACCACACGTAGAATCTATTCCTGGAAAGTTAAAACTTATAAAAGGAGAAACACATAATATGGCCAAAAGTATGTGGACACTCCTTGACACATAATTCTGTGCATTTTTGGTCTGGTTTGTCACTGTTTGGGCTGCACCACTCATTTATTCATTCATTCATTTGGGGCCTGTCCCAGCTGACACTGGGAGCCAGGTTCCCTAATCTTGAGGAAATCCAGAGACCAGAAGAGAAGAGGCCGTTATAGCTGCAGAGAGAGTTCAAAGATACGTCACATAATGTTTCAAACAGCCACCAAGTGAATCAGGTCAGTGCGACCACAGCCTGCTTATATGTTAAACTAATTAAGCAGCTACAAAAGTACTCGAAGAGTGAAACAGGATTTAGTTTTCTATGCACAAAAACAAAGAAAAAACATTTTCTGTGGATGTTTTTTCCAAGTATATGGCAAAGCATTTCAGTTATACTTTATATAAGAGTATTCAAAAGTTGCCATTTTGAGACTTATGGAAAAAACAATTCTTAAAACGTACAAATCTTTTTTCCACACTGAACATTCCTTTAAGTCACAATTGCACATCAAAGCTCGTGGAATAATTTGAGTTTCCTAATTCAGTTTTATTCTTGTTTTTAAAGCTGTTTACATACATAATTTATTGGAGGGGCCTGTAATGATTCCCCCCTTCATATGTATTAGCAAGGAACTTCTACATGTGCAGACAACAATGCAGATACTCATTTCCAGAAAACATATTTATTTTACAATAGCAAAACATTAATCTCTGTGTATCATATTTATCAGACAAACAACACACAGTATTATATAATATTCATGTCGACTCGTTTATAGTGAATGTAAATGAACTTATGTTGCTCTCACCAGACGATTACTGAATGTAGACTGTGGCAGGATGATTATTATATTGCATATTATTTTCATATGTATATTGTGACAGTGCTGAGAGACTTCTGCAACAACCTGTCAAGTCTCAGGTGGGAGAGAACATCAGCACACTGTCATGGCCGTACTGTTCCAACTGTGTCGATGAAGATCTTTTCACACATGATGAAGATGATATAAACATTATGAGAGGAGTGAATAAATCTGTTGACAACACCCTGACTGTGTTTGCTTTAAATGTCTGTGTTTGCAAAGGGAAATATTTTAAATTAAAGACTTTATTTACTCACAAAACATTAATTAACACAGAGTGCCTGAGGAGCATCAGATTAGGGATGCATGATAACATCGGCACGCCATCGGTATCGACTGATACTGGCTTTAAAATGAAATATCACGTCACAAGAAGGGGATGCATTCATGATATAATGTTAATTCCACTGCAGAAGAGACTTGATCAGTAAAATTAGGTGAGGAAAAAAGGTAGACAGATCAATATCAGTTATCGGTTGAATTAGTGCTACATATCGGCATATTGGATATCGGCAAAAGATCCAATATCATGCATCCCTACGTTTCTTTTTACACCCTGCAGTCTGTGATGTGAACACAAGAGGGAGCTCTCTGCTTATTCAACAAAGTCTGTATTCTACATTTTACTGCAAGACCCTGCACAGGTGTTTCCAGTTACTGCTAATTAATTCAAGTTACTAACAATGATGAGGTAAAGATTTTTCCAAACAAATAAACTAAAAGTACCGACAATAAATAAAAGACACCACAGCAGTGCAAGAATCGACATTAGGATGCATAAATTCAACAGCTTGACACTTCTAATACAAACAACAGGAGAATAAACCATGATGCAGACAACACAGAGATGTAGCCTGCAATAGAAAGAAGCTGACACACATAAGCAAAGAACGCCCGCAGTGTTACATTCATTTATACAGTAGTTTGGTGTTTCTTCTCACTTGTCTGCAGACTTTCTGTGAGTCCTGAGAGTCCTCCACTGTCTGCTCCACGTTTAACTTCTTTATCTGAAGTCACAACACAACCAGTCCACTCAGCCTGTGTTTGCTGTGCTCCTCAGTGAAGGTAAAAGTATCTCAGTAAATACACAGGTCCCAATCCACCATGACTTTGCAGGCCTTCAGCATGTTAGCCACGCCCAGTGCTACCTGTTGGTGACGTAACATCATGGGTGTGTTTGATTTGAACGACTTCACTTCCTGCTGTGGTGATTGATTAAATTGTAAGGTGTGTGTAGGGTTTAGAGGGATGTACAGGCAGAAATGGAATATTAATTAATTAATTAATATTATTGTTTTCATTAGTGTATTATCACCTGAAACTAACATTTGTTGTGTTTTCGTTACCTCAGAATGAGCTGTTAAGGGACGGGTACGAAGAGGCGGGAATCCATTATTTTCAGTCTTATGTTATACTAGTCCATACCCATTGAGTACAGCATACCATGACTTAGTCATACCAAAAAATAGAAAACAACAACAACATTGGTCCACAGGGGGAGCCACAGCGATCGGTCGCATTTTAGCCATTTTTAAGCATTTTTTTGTTGTTATAGCGCCACCCAGTTGCCAATTAGAGTTAAATTTCTCCAGTCACCTTGAGGCGTCCTGTTCTACATATCTACCAAGTTTAGTAAAAAAACGGTTAGGCCTAGATAAGAAATGAGCTCTCTAGCGCCCCCATTTTGTTTGATGGGGTCAATAATGGAGGGGTCCCCTCAGATTATGTGTGGTCATATGCCTACAAAGTTGCGTGTGATGAGCCACGCCCTCCGCAATATTCATTGCACTTGAACTTTAGATATTGGTCCCTAGATTATGTTCATCCAGTTTCATGCAGATCGCTCAAACTTCCTAGGAAGAGATCCATTTGAAGTGTTTTTCAAAAAATTCAAAATGGTGGAAAATCTATATAAGCGCAAGTTATGGGTTCTTGAGGCAAATGTGTTCCTCATGAGGAGAGGCATCTCTGTGCAAAGTTTCATGTCTCTACCACATACGGGGCATGAGATATGCCCATTCAAAGTTTGACATTTCAATTGGTTGCTATAGCGCCCCCCTTTGGCCAGCTAATATTGCTTCATTGGCATCCTCCCATGACCCTCTACCACTGTGCCACATTTCACATGGATTGACCAAGTCAGTGAAGAGAAAAACGTGGAACACACACACACAGACAGAGTTTTCGTCATCATATAGTAAGATACACACTGCAGCTGAAATGTGGTGAGCTGCAACATGTGGGGGGTTAACTATGCCCACGACACTGATTTTGGACCCACAGTACAAGAGCAGGTTAATTCCTCTCTGATGATAGTCTACATGCTGCTTTAGAGGCTTTTATTCCCTTAAACCAGTAAACTTCCATGTAAGCAGAAAAGAAACATTAATGTTATTAGTAACACCTGTAATTTTCCATCTAGGACAAATTAAAATTTCTGCTGAGAAAAATGTCTATTAGGAGTTCGTTCAGGTCAGAGCTGATCTGAGGTCTGTAAGAACACACTTATGAAAGACTGATTTACTGCTGATTACAGTGAATAAAAAAATGTGTTGGAGCACAGATGACAGGACGCACTGCCTTGATTCATAAATATTTTATGTACAAAATATTGTTACAAGTATTTTCAACATATGTCACATTGGAATAATGGTAACTACTTTACATACATTTGATCAATCTCCATATTTCACAGTACATACATGAAAAAGATCACAATTCTAGTTGACTCTGTATACAATAAATACATGCTCTGGTCGTAGGCTTTTATTATTATTTTTTTTTTAACTTTTTACAAACTTACAGTTTGAGTGCAAGAGTTCAGTTGTCACTGCAGCTGTGGCCACTGTAAGAAAACTCAAACCCTACTGCAGACAAGTCTTTGTTCAGTTTAACACAGCCGGACCAACGTCAGAACTCTAAACTAGTTTCCAGAATACCTCGTTGAAATTCTACTATAAGTTTGGAGTCACGGTGCAGCGAGTTTTGGCAAACGTGCAGTAAGATTTGGGACATCTACAGCGGCCACATCTGTCCGCAAACAACCCAAAATATGCAAAGACAGCTAGTTGAACATGGCTCGCTGAACACTTGCGTTTCTTGGCACGTAGTAAACATACAATAGTGTGGATCAAACCCAGTTAGACTTTAGTTAGTTCAACAACCTGCTTGTTTTTATTTTCCATCCTGGTCCGAGTTTGTAATGCGCCTAATGCAGAAACACCAATCAGGTATTCATAGACATATGATTGGTGCAGTATGTGACTGCGCATGCACGACAAGGCTGAAAGACTTTTGTTTTTTTTTCATCCAATTTTGAGCTTTAAAAACAGATAAAATAAAATCCTTGGAGGTCTGTTTCTGATCCTCCATCAAAGCTGTTCACACGACTTCACGCCTGAAAACACGTCGTCAGCTTTTGGCTCTTTCCAGTCAGAGCACGTCGACGGGTAAACAGTGTCCACAGTCACAGTTTGACACTTGGCAGAAACAGAATTTAAAAACCTTTGCTCTACAGCCACAGTCCAGTGGTCGGTCAGATACTTAAAACTATACCCATAATCCTTTGCTTCAGAAAATAAAATCAACACCTTTTACTTTGTAGAACCCATTCATTTAGGTCTGAATCCCACTGAGTACGGTGAGCTAGCGACATTTTCTTAAGGCTACGTAACTGAGAACTGACTGATTTAAACTGAAAATCATTTCCTAAGGTGTCGTCTTTTCTTTCATTCAAGAGTCTATCTGGAAAAATACTACCAGAAGTCCATCACTAAAGGGCAACACATTAGCTGCATCTTGAATGTAGACTGTATAACATGAGGGATGTAGCCACCATGATTACGCCAATTTTAAAGCCTTGAGTTCGGCATTTTGGTCGTTGCCAGCTTGGCTTTTTGAGCCAGAAGTGACCATATTTGGAGTAGAGGATGGAGCTGAACAAAATTCACCCTTGAACAATTGTCATGAACATTGAAATTATGTAAAGAGATCAAAATTGTTTTTCGTACCAGGCTGTAAACGTGTATTTCTGCTGTGAAGTTGGGGGTCTGTGGGGACTGAATGGCTTTTTGAGCCAGCCCCAAGTGGCCATAACAGGAACTGCACTTTTGGCACATTTGCGTTGGCTTCTTTTTCCGTGCCCGAAGGTTGCCGCTTGATCTTGACACGCTTGTTTTGGTTTGACTCAATCATACTTCGTCACCTCTTGTACAACGTTTCCCAGCCTAAACATGCTTCAATTTCATGGCGTGCCCTGGCTACTGTATCCTGACTATAGTGCTTCTTTCTGTAAGATGCATCTGCGCTTGTCGACAGGTGTGAATCAAAGGATGTGACACGTGATACAAACGATGTGTGTTGCACTTAATTCTATTGTCATGTTATATGAAAAATGAGCAACCATTTATCTGGTTGTTGACCAATAAATTGTTGTGTATGTGTCCGTGTGGCAGTACTAAAAAGTTAAACTGGAGTTCTGTCCAAGCCTTAACTTCTTCGTCAGGATCCAGCACCCAGTCTTTCAAGTCTAATGTGAGTCAAGCATGTTGTGTCTTATTTTTATGAACTGGCTGATCAATTCTGAGATGCTTAAATGTTTCTTACAAACTGAAGCTCATGCTAAGTATGTCACATTTTAATCTCAACGTGTTATTGTGACATCAATTAGCTGGTTAATGACGTGTATCCAGTGTCATTTTTTTGGGAAACAGTGTTGGGAGGGACACTAAAATCAACAGTGGTACCGATGTCACAGGATATCTGTGAGCCTCAAAGGCTCAAACAGTACAAGACTCTTGGATTACCTCCTCCAACTCACTTCATCTCATGTCATAATTACTTATGATCATTAAACAGTCACTTAATAGCAGTCAGAATTTACTGCTCATGTTCAGACGGTGTTAAGACAACTGCGTTGGTAACATCTTTTTATACCGTCAGGTAGACAGAGACACAAGTCCATTCATCCCACTGAATGGATGTTTGGTAAAAAGGTGTGTACTGGCAGCTCTGCTGGCTGACAGACGACAGATTTAGTTTGTTACACACGACATCAGAATCAGAAGAGTTTCTCTACAGTGAACTGAAACAATTTCTGACCTCTGAGTTGGTGATTTAAACCCAAAGTCGCTCATGTTCTTCATCAACATTTTGAGAAAACACCTCCTTCCACAATTTGTCTATTGAATTGAATGAATTTCTTTGTTATCACATCTGTTAAAATGGTCATTTTAGTTGTGTCTGCTGCGTCTTTTGAAGGACCTCGTCCACATCAGAGGCTTTAATTGTCTGTGTTTACTGAGGATGAGGATGACAGTGCTCTTATAAAACAGACAGCCACGTAGCCCTGCCTCTAAACCCTGACTGTGATCATGTCAGTTTCACATTTTCACCATTTCTACCCATCTCTCTCAACTCTGCTCATCTGCCCTCCTCCACAGGACGAGTTTCAGATTTCAGCTTGACAAACTCTTTGGCCACCTCGTCAGCAGGCCGCTGGGACAGGATACGCATCACAGTCAAGCCCGTCTCGTCAGTCTGAATGCGCGGCCCGATCGGACACCAGCACACGCAGCTCTTGCGATCAGCGACATCGCGCAGCTGAACCACGGCCATGCCGACCACCCGGTCCGCACGGCCGAAGCAGTAATCCTTCACCGTCACCTGGAGCTCATAGCAGTCTGGGGACTCTTTACCCAGGATGCTACAGAGCAGGAGAAGAAACCAAACATCAGACTCTGATTTCAACATTTCAGCTGTGAGTGTGTGAGCTCATTAAGAGTAAAGATTTCAAACTCACAACTGGAAAGACTCGTTGAACTTTGCCGACCAGCTGTTGTTCTTGGATTTTGTGGTGAACTTGCGCTTCTTGTCGGCCAGGAAGGGACCAACCATGGAGACGTCGACGAAAGGCCGGAACATCCCTGATGTCTGCCACTTCATGTCGTTCACAGCGATGACTGGATGGAGAGAGAAGCAGAGATTCAGTGTCTGTTTTCAAGTTTAAAAGTGCGTCACAGTGATAAAGTGGAATTATGTCGACCCTTGTTTACTTTTTTAAGAGGATCATATTAGTATTATTGCATGTTTTAGAGTGTAAAACTATAAAGTGTTAATCACTGGGTATTACTGCTGACCATTCAGTCTGTTTCAGTTCATTTTAGTAAGGTATAAAATTAATTTGAAAAGAGACTTGCTGACTTACTTTATAAAGACTTTGTGATTGAGGGATCTTTTTAAAAGTTGCTCTTAATGTTTGTTGGGCTTCGAAGCTCATTGTTCATCTTGGAAAATGTACCAAGAGGTGAGGTTGTTTTGTGTATTTTGTTTTGTCGTTCCTAGTGTCAGGTATAAATCTCAAGCTTCAGTTGTGAAGCTCTCGATCGCACCAACGATATAGAGATTTTTCTGCACACAGTTGCCTTCCCATGTGTGTATTGGTAAATGGTTACTTTGCAGTAACATAATGTATAGACAACTAATAGTTGTACAGACAACTAATAGTTAAAAGGAAAGTTATTTATTGTTTTGGATTGTTTTGATGTGAGTTGCTGAGATGTCTGACTTTCCTCTAATATAATGGAACTGGATGGAACTTGAATTGCGGTGCTCAAAGTGCCCCCAAAAAATAAATAAACACATAAATAAAAGCAAAAGAACTGAGACATCTCTATGGCCGATATCTCCAACACGCAGTTACTCACTCCAAAGATTAATAAACAGCACTACAGGTAAGAGGAAAAATATGATTTGGGGTGAACTGTCCCTTTAATCATAACTGTTTGTGTATATTGAAGTCAGGAGTCTCACCTCTGACAGTGACTTTGCGTTCCTTCCCGAGCATCATGTCGATCTGCAGGATGGCCTCTCCAATGGGCTTCTCTATCCCCGCGCCTGCAGAACACACCCACCACGTCACACATTAACATGATTAACAACATCTTTTTATTCTCATCCTGATCTTATTACCGCTGCAGTGACCCACTTTCTTATCTTACGTTACAGCTCTGAGCAAAGCTGCTAAAATCCCTTTCGTTACTGTAAAGAGTGATGGTGATAATGTGAGAAGTGGTTTGTGTTACAGACACACTGCCGTATCTTATACTGTTATAGTCAGCTTTTGATGAAGTGATAATTTCTTTAATTTACAGCATGAATTAAAAGCCCAACACACAGCATGGGGCATTTGCTCTGCAGCGGGAAATGCTCAAGAAATATCTCTACAATTACATCACCACTCTTCTTTAATTAACAAGGAAACATGTTAAATACACTGCAACACTGTGTCTTGTTAGTTCATAGAGTTCAGCACATTTTGAAAATTAGCTGATGCTAATGTCCAAAAAGTACTTAGAAAGACGTTCAGTTTAACTTCTTGAACCTCTAATGTTTGGCTGTTTCATTAAGGTGTATTTTACAACAGGGAACCCAACAAATAACCTCACTTGTTTCCTGTAGAACCACAAATATCTGTATTTAAGAGTGTAGTGGACTCACCCCTGTCAGGTCGAATCTTCTCATTGCCCGTGATTCTGATGCCCATCCCATCATGCACTAGGAGGACAGGAAAGAGCAGAAGGGTTAAAGAAAAGCCTACATACTGTTCATGCTGTGAGTGTGTGTGTCTGTGATCACCTTGGGAGTGCTGTGTAGTGACGAAGGTCTTGATGAGAGCATCTGTGCTCTGCGAGTAGAGGGAGAGGGCGTAACGCAGTGACGCCAGTTCAGGACTTTTCTCCACAAACGCCTTCTTCAGCCCGTTTCCTCCTGCGTGGAAGTATTGCTGGAAGAAAAAGAGAGCAAGCAGTGTGAAAATGAGAAAATAATTCTTTTAGGTGGAAGGATAGCTACAAGTATTTTATTATCACCAGAAGGCATTGATACTGTTACAGTAGACAGATCACACATAAGAATCACAAAAACAACATAAGGACAACCAAAGTTGAAGATAAGAAACTGTAACAATAACATAAAAAAAACTCCATCTCAACTATAAACTGATTTAACACTACAAAATAAGGACCATATCCTGAACAAAGACCATGATTGTGTCCGGGAGTGTTCCAAATATGGTTGTTCAAGCGACATACGTTACGATCAGATCAGATCAGATACGTTACAATACGATGATAAGATAAGATATGTTACGATACGATACGATACGATGATAAGATAAGATACGATCAGATCAGATCAGATAAGATATGTTACGATACGATGATAAGATAAGATAAGACACAATACGATACGATACGATATGATCAGATCAGATCAGATAAGATAAGATACGTTACGATATGATGAGAAGATAAGATAAGATACAATAAACCTCTGTTAATCCCCAGAGGGAAATTCAGGTGTCACAGCAGTAAGTCTCATATATACTGTATATTGTCTTGTATTTAAATGGTAAGATGCCTTTAAGGATAACTTCTGTATTTTTCAACCTGGGCCCTATTTCCCCATGTGTATGTGTGCGTATGATTCATAGGTACAACTCGTTTTAAAATTGGTTCAGTATTGAGGGAGGCGGATACAACCGGGAGCCGTAAAACGAGCTAAAATGGTAACGGGGGCAAATGCGTGTGTATGAAGTGTCTTTTACGTGCTACCCCCTGGAGTGTTACCAGAGTTTTTGGAGTGCTCAAATAAACGGGCCTTTTTCCCGAACGCAAGAACAGGATGTCGCGCAACACCCCGTGAAGCATCTCGCCGTCCGACAAAGGCAGCCTATGAAAGCTGTACCGGGTGTTGCGCTACATCCTGTTCTTGCGTTCGGGAAAAAGGCCTGTTTATTTGAGCTCTGGTAACACTCCAGGGGGTAGCACATAAAAGACTCCATCCTTTGACTCTTCTAGTGTATCACACACACTTCATACACACATACTCACATACAGTACCCAGCGGGGCAGCCCTCCCCCTCTCTGCTCCAACACTCACTGACAGCTGACTCCACTCATGAACCTCTGAACCGGTCAGTAGCGGGAAAAAACACTTTGAATGCGCAAACTTATACAGGACGCATTTGCCCCCGTTACAGTTTTAGCTTGTTTTGCGGCTCCGGCTGCATCCGCCTCCCTCAGTACTGAACCAATTTTAGAACGTGTTGTACCTATGAATCATACGCACACATACATATGGGGAAATAGGGCCCAGGTTGAAAAATACCAAAGTTGTCCTTTAAGGGAACAGTGTGTAGGATTTTGTGGCATCTAGGTTAGGACTGCAGATTGCAAGCAGCTGAAACTTCTCCCATGTTCCAAGTGTGGACTAAAACTTAATTTTTTTGCACAGGCTCAGTTGAATATTGCAATAATAATGTGTGGTTATCACAAAATCCCACGGCACACCTGGACTGGCATCACGGCACACCACTGTGCCACACCACTGCACTAAAGAAAACATACTTATTCTATCACATTTCATGTCTGCCAATACATATCCCCCTAAGTCCTACACACTGAACCTTTAACTGGAATGACATGAAAATAACTGCAGAGAGTTTAAATATACACAAGTATGTACAAGTATGTAATATACAGCAGGAAATTAAGTAACAGAATGAAATGTTAGCCTTTTTCGAGTTAAAACATTTATATAAGAGCACCTCTGAGTACATTTCCTGGTTTATTCTGCTGGATGACTAAATACATGAGTGTCACTTTTCCTAATAAAGCAACATGTCAAATCTGGTGGCAACATCTCACAGCTAAAAAGTGAAAGTATTGAGCATGCTGGAAATGTTTTTATATTTTGATAAAACAGCTGTTAGAAGTCTCAGTTTGTCCTGGTCATGAACAGTAAAGAAAAAAACATTACTTTTTACCTTCATCTTGCATTTTTTATAAAGCCAAAAAATCATACCAATGTCTCAAAATTGACACACATGGTACACACAATTTTCCACACATTTTCCGTGTTTTTCCTTGCCTGACATGTGACTGTGCAGGTCTCCACCTACCTTGATGGTCTCCAGCCCTGCGTCGATAATCACACACTGTTTGGGCGTCAAGGTTTTGGCTTCTCCACCTCCCTGCAGCAACAAGAGTTCACAGACTGATGTCAGATTAAATTTCCTCATAAGACCAACACTCAAAATAAATAAAAATGAATCAGAAACTGGAAAAAACATGATTAAAGGTGTTTGTAATTTAGCATAGTTTTGATATTTAGTGTAGCCTGTTTGTGCTCACTTAAATACAGTGACATAACAGCATGAATCTGTTTAACAGAGCAATGATCCTTCATCAGTACATCGACACTGACTGTTTTGGGTGACAGATTTCTTAGACTTGGACTGTGTGAGCAGCTCCAGAACAGCAGTTTGTGCTTACTTTCTACATCCAGATTTTACAAAGTCTAACTAGTCTTCAGCTTTGTTTAACCTCCTGCATGCAGCGTTAAAGGATACTTCACCCTTTGATTCCAAACTTAACCTTTAACACACCAAACTCACACAATAACACAAACTAACTAACTGTGAGGCATTTGTAGACCTGTAGCTTCTGTGTTTAGTGAGGTAAAATCAATGTTTTTGTTTGGCTTTACAGAGAGCGTAGATAAATTTCACTTTCAGTTCAGTTCCACATCGGACAGGGCTGTCTGTTTGAGATGTACCGAGCAAACAACTGGATAAATGACACTTGGTTTACACTGCATGAGTTGTGTGAGAGTTTATAAATGAATGTGTTAACACATAGATGGAAAATGTGCACGGTTGTCATTCTCCATTACTAATGCTCTTTTGGATTTTATTTCTTGATGTGATCATAATTTCTTGGACTTCTATGTATCTAAAACTAAGGAGCTGATTACTGATTTTAGACGTAAGGGTTACCTCTTACAAATATTTAGACCTTTTTCTTTGAGCATCTTAAATTTGCAGAACACTGCAGATACTGTGACGCGACGGCAACAGAGAATTCACCTTCTCCATAAAATAGATTCCTTCTCTGTCAGTCCCGTCATCCTCTGCTATTTTTATTAGTCTTTTATTGAGAGCCTCCTTATCTGCTGGTTTCACAGCCTCACACTGACAGACAGAAACAGTCTAAACAGCATTGTTAAAATCTCCTCTAAGATCACCATAGTGACAAAACGGGACTTGACCTTTTTGTGCAATCAGCAAATCCTCCAGAAACCAGCCACAATTATTTTAGCTTCTTCTGGACTTGTTCTTGCAGGGAAATTTTCTCTGTTGCCGTCAGGGTGTTGTTACGCTTTATCTGCTCGTAAAACTAACTGGTCTTCAAAATATTTTATTCCCTCTGCTCTTTGTCTATTAAATCATCTGTAAATTTTTGTTTTTATTGTTTTTTTAAATCTCTTTTATGATAATATGTCTATTAACTTTTATTATTTATAGATTCCTTTATTCCATTAAGCGCATATTCTTTATTTATGTTTGTTATTTTATTACTCATTTATTTATGTGTTGACATGGTACTGTATGTTATGTGTGCAAGGCAAGTTGTTCAAACAAACTGTAAAGTTGTCTAAATATGAATCTGAATTAGACCGGCCAAGCCTTCTGCTAGTTAGACATTACATGTATATGTGATGTAGTGTAGTGTGCTGGTGTTTGTTATAGGAGGCAAGACTGCGTGTGTGTGTGGAAAAAGTACCCAAAGCCGGCAAGTGCCGCAGACACAGTGAAGTGCATGCTTTTCAGAAATGTTCATTTTGTCCACGAAAATGTGTTTGTGGGAACCCTGTGAACCACTTCAACAGCTTTCTTCTGCAAGAACTTGTGGTCTTTGTGGCAAGTTTTAATTCTTCTTCTAAATGTTTTGGTGGCAGTTTTGAAATAATTTCTTCTATCAATAAGCCATTACGCGGTAAAAACGTGTGTGAAGTAATTGCTTCTCTTGAGGCTCCGACTCTCTCCTCTGGCTTCAATGACAAACAACATGGTGAGGAGCAACAACACCAAAATCCAGGCTTTCAAATGTCCCTTCAGAAAAATAAAACTCCTTTTTCAACTCTGTGTGTGTGTTACCTTGAGATTAGACAGTCCTTTAGCTGCTGTGAGGAGCTGAGCACCCTGCAGAGGAGGAGGAGGAGGAGGAGGAGGAGAGAGAAAGAAGTGGATGAGGAGGGATTATATTGAGACTTAATATGACATTTTCATGCTTCATTGTACATCACAATTCTCTGTACAAAAGACAAAATGCAGTAATTTGACACGATTTACATATTTAAGGAAGAAATCAAAACTGGAACAAATCATGTTAAGATCATTTCAACATTTTGCAAAAGAGAATCACACCTGCAGACATCCACCACTAGGCGGAGGTAGAGCACAGCAGCTGACACTACTAGAATCCAATATGCTGTAGATATACTACAGTGCCTTCCATTCATTCCCTTCTTCTGTTATAATCAACTTGCACAGACTTTGTTGACATATTTCATTCATTGAAAGTACGTTTAAAAAATTCATGAGCTTTGCTGTTTGAAGACACAACAACACACAAACATGGATGTTGAATGTGAATGTGACTGTATGTAAATTCTCTTTGTGAGTTCTAAACTGTTGCTGTTCATGCGTCGATTTTCAGATGTTACGAAAAAGGAGAGTTTTCAGAGACAGTCTGCGCCTGCTGCTCAATCACCACGGGACAAAAACATCATTTTGAAAAAGACATTACGTGGAAATCAATGAAGAAAATAAACAAGATTGACTGTAGTGAATGGGCAGACACATGCACCAATATTGTCCTTTAATAACTGTGTGTTTTAATCTCCTTCACTGTGCCCTGAATTCTCTCATCAGTATGTAAAGCTGACTGTAAAGACATCTGACAGAAGAAGAGAAATACGGAATATGGATTACTCATTATGCAACTGCTTTTTCATTATCTTCTGTCTGTGCTTTGGTTCTTTGATCTTTGCGAGGGCCAGTTTGAGACCTTATGATTGACATGACATGCAGTAGAGGACTGTTTTTGACAAAGAAGAAAAATGTGTAGAATAAAACAGATGATATCTCTGGTTCTGCTTTGTCGATTCTGTTCCATTAAAAAAGAAGAAAAAATCCAGAGTGAGTCTGACAATGATATGAGAATGCAGTGCTAAATTGGTGAAGAAGCCCACACTGTAACTAGCTGCACTCCCTGCAGAAATATTTTCATGTTTTTTGGAAATCATGATTCCAGAGAGAAGCAGACAGAGGGGTCTACAGTCTGTGTTTGAAGGATATATCCAGGATGTCAAACTGACTCAGCAGCAACAACAGGTTAAAAAGACAAAGATAGTTAGAAGCTAAAGCCGAACTATAGGCTACAGATCACAGTGTAAAAGTGAACCACCACATCACTGCTGATCGCCACACAAGACAATGAATATAAAGGGAAACTTTGCTGATATTGAACCAGCTGTGTGGCATCGCAGTGTGTGCAGGTGAACGGTGTTTGGCTTCGCCCCCGTGCCGCTGCCAGCAGGGATCTCCGGGGATCCCTACATTTTTTAGGGTTTGATTTTGGTTTTGGAACAGGGAAGAAACGTATATCTTTCTCCAACCTCTCCAGGTAACGAGTATCATTAATACACGACGTGCCCCAGGCACAACATTTAGCTCCAAATTCACAAAACCAGCCTGAAAATGAAGGAAATCTAAAACGACTGCATTCGAGTCAATGGAGCACAGCTGTGTTGTTGTCAGACCCTGGTCTGAGCCGGCCTGATGCTACATTATGATTGGCCAGTCTGCGTCCGGGGATGGGACTTAGCAAAGGGTCAACTGGGTTTAGTTTAGAGATGTGGTTGGGGTAAGGCACGTAGTAGTGATGGTCAGGGTTCAGACTGTACGTACCAGGCTGTCGTTGCTCTGAGGCAGGACGATGGTCTTCTCCAGGCTACTCAGGACGATCTTCCACAGATCCTTCAGGATCCTCTTCAGCACCGTCTTCTCACAGATGTCAGCAAAGATACTGAGACTGCATCACACACAAACACCAAACATATGAGCTAAAACTTGTCTCGTCAAACGGTCTTGTACAGTGGTCATTGAAGGTATTAGTGCCCTAAATGCTGCACAAAATATTAAAATATAATGACACAATATAATGTTATAAGTTCAAATGGATTGTTTTGACCTGGGGTTGGTATTATTTTTTATATGAATGCACCTGACCTGTGTCTACAAAAAATAACTACCCACATGAGCCAACATTATATTTTTGAAAGGTTACAATCTGGCTTTTAGTACAAACACAGCACTGAGACTGCATAACTTTGGGCAGTGGTTCCCAACAGGTCCAGCCACGGAGTCCAGATTTCCCCTTAGTCATTAGTTCAAGGTCCACACAGTTGAATATTTTCAATGTCATACTCGCATTAGGCCATATCATTGAGCTAGTTTACTGTCTCTGTCAAGTAGTTGTCCATAATTCACTGAACCACACTTCAAAATAAAAGCTCTGTGATGGAAATTTACTGTACTTAAAAATAAAGTGTCTTTTCTTACAAACTTGACACGTTTGCGAGTCACTTATGGTCCATTCAGAATGGACCCACAATCCACCAGTTGATAACCACTGACTTAAGGTAACCAAGGATCTCCTCCTTGCTGCAGACGCTGGTTTAGGGTGTGCCTTGATCCTACTTGTCTTAAGTTCTGCTTTTAATAAAGCTGATTATAGCACCTTAATCGGCCACTGAGAGACACTGTAGGAGTTGCAGACACTGCTCTCAAATGGTTCTTCTCCAATCTATCAGACAGACAGTTTATGGTTACTCTTAGTCATCTACTGCCATTATGCACTATGGAGTACCTCAAGGTTCTGTTCTGGGTCCTCTTTTACTCTGTACTTAACATGCATCCTCTGGGCAGATTAATAATGAATCATAAAATCTCTTTCCATTGTTATGCAGATGACACTTGACTATATGTGTCTATAAAACTAGGACCACGTTTTTTACACTTCATCACTGGCTGTGAAAATCGCTCACATCACTGTCAACTGTATGCTGCTGCTAAATGGCCATCCCCCAAGGTTAAAACAGAACTAAGCAAAAAAGCTTTTAAACACGCTGCCCCTTCTTCCTGGAATAATGTCAGAAGGACCAGAAATTGTCAGAGCTGATTACTAGTAGTAGTCAGTATTTTTTTTGTACTTTAAGCACTTTTTTGTGCAGAGATGTCTTAAATAAATAGATTTCTTTTGCACTGATCTCAGCCTTTGGACCTCTTTGTGGCTTTCTAGGCCAGTTACATTGGGGTGCGTGTATGTCCTCTGCCGTCCTTTCTAGTTTTTCTATTGTACCTACACACTTACGACAAACTTTTTTTGTTGCCCCAAGTAGGCGCAGTTTCAAGGCACCCCCAAGATACAATACATGTGTAAAGATCTAAATCAATATGAACTGAATCAAAAACAGCAAAAAAAAAAGCTTTTAAACATGCTGCCCCTTCTTTCTGAAATAATGTAATGAAGAACCAGACATTGTCAGAGCTGATTACTAGGGGGAATGTAAGTCAATAAAGGATCGAAAAATAAAAAAAACTGCACTCTTGGTTAGCGTTAATGTTCCTAAATTTTCCAATAAATTCATTTTACCTGTTTATGTATCATCAGTTTTTTTAATTGCATTTTAACTGGATGTTCTTCTGTAACCCCTTATTGGTGACATATTGTCCAAAATTAACCAAAATTTACTTGATGATTTTTACAGAAGTACAGCTCAGTTCATTCATTAAATTAGTGGTTTCATGAGTAACAATAATTTACAATAAAAGCCAGGGATGCAGTCATCTGCCAGCAGTTTACTGGACAGGAGTCACTGTGAGTGTGTCATGCTTTCACTTACTTCCCATCCAAGAACTCCATGAGGGGCCTCAGCATGGCGTCAGCGTCTGCCTCTGCAGTGTTGTGGTTGGGGGGGCCTTTGATCTGATACAGGATCTCAGCCATCTGACGCATGCAGCCATTAATACGAGTCTGGAAACTGGAGAGAGAGGAGACAGAGACAGAGACAAAGTTAGACGAGAAAACTTCTGCAGGACTGACAGAGACTTGTTTTTCAGACATCCATGGAGTATGGTGTGTGTGTGAGTGTGAGTGTGCACCTTTTGGCAAACACAGTGCTGAAGTTGTCCAAGAAGGTGTTGAGCTTCACCTGCAGCTCATTGAGGATGTCAGCCGCCTCTGTATCCAGCTACAAAACACACAGAAATGAACAGGAGGAGATAACAGGTTATTCAAAGCCTTTACCATCAGTTTTATTCAGCTACGACTGCTGAAAATCTGAAAGGTCAACTTGACGCAATGGTTACAATGTCTGCCGCAACCTGACTACTACAATGTACTGTGAAGTAAATCACTGGCACAGAACGACCATAAATTAAGGACACAAGCCACCTCACTCGTGCTTTGTTCTCACTCCTTCCATCAAAACAATGGTACAGGAGCATCAAATCACACAACAGCTGTCTCAGTAACAGCTTCTTTCCTCAGGCAGTCAGGTTGCAGAACAGTTGACGCATCCATACACACTGCACCGTGCTGTAATGTATCACTGTGTTGTATGTTCTCTAAATTAAAATTGTATGTGATGTTTACTGTTTGTTGTTGTCTACGATGTGCGCCCTTTGTGTAAGGCAGGGAGTACCACAGAGCACAAGAACTGTCACTGTATACACGACAGTAAAGTTGAACTTGAGCATCCAGCTCCTCTTGAGCAAGGTTCACTTATTTATATTTTTTCTTGGCGTTTTCTTTTGGTGTTCTAACCCTCTTTATCTGTCTGTCTATCTGGGCCAGAAAGACCTGAAACACCTAAATATAACTCAGTCACACACACTGATTCGATTTTAATGTGAGAGCCATGTAAAGCAAAATAAGAATTTTTTTTTAAAACTATAATAGATCTATCAACTACACAGTATTTGTACACTGCTGCGAAGAAACTGCCTTTGATACAAACAAGACAACTAAAGTTTGCCTGTATGTGTATTAAAAACTGTGGTTCTCTATCTCAGCTGTGATTAACAACTAAAAACTAATATTAAATATTAGCATAATAATAGGGCCCTTAATACACAAGCATATGTGTATAAGATACAGCAGAGCAGGAGCCTCAATAACCAACTGTGTTTAAGTACAAAATTGTGCATATGCTCATTTCCACAATCCTATGAATCTGTTCAAGATGTTCAACTGTGTGGTAAAAAGAAAATAACTATTACATCTGGGTAAAGTTGTATTTAATCGAGACAACTGCAAAAAAAACCCAAAACATTTTTTAGAGTGCAACTTCTGAACATTTTGATTTAGCTGACTGTCATTTAGTTCTACGTCAACCTTACTGTCATGATGACTGTGTTCTTTATCTTTCTCCGTTTCTCACGACGAGTAGTTCTGCATTTAAGGGACAGCTCTACTCTAAATCAAAAATGCATATTCTTCCCACTTACCTGTGGTGCTGTTTATCAGTCTAGACTGTTTTGGTGTGAGTTGCCGAATGTTGTCGGCTGTAGAGATGTCTGCCTTCTCTCCAGTATAATGGAACTAGATGGCACTCAGCTTGTGGTGCTCAAAGTACCAAAAAATGCATTTGAAAACTCAACATGAATGTCTCTTTTCAGAAATCATGACCCAGTTTCTCAAGATAATTCACGGATCTTGTTGCGAGCAGTTTCATACAGGATCTATTTTCTCTCTATTGAACTACAACTGACAGCTGTATCACCGGGTAAAAGAAGGCATACATCTAATGCTAGCTCACCTAGAGGGATGCCATTAATATCTACATTTCATGCTGTCATGAGCACGAGCCTCTCACCCATGAGTAGATGCACGCTTCCTTCCACGCAGTGATGCGACTGGGAGGTGTAGTTCGGTAGAGAGAAAATAGTTCCTACACTAAAAGTGCTCACAACAATGGATTATCTTGAGTAACTGGGTCACGATTCTTGAAAGAGACATTGTTTTACAAAAGCTGAGTACTATCTCGTTCCATTATATCAGACAGAAGACAGACATCTCTACAGCCCATGTCTCCAACACTCAGCAACTCACACCAAAACAATCTAAACTGATAAGAAGAAAAATATGCGCTTATGATTTGAGGTAGAACTGTGCCTTAATGTAGAACTAGTCAGCTAAAACAAAATGTTCACAAGTAGCTCTTTATCAATAAATAATAAACAGTCTTGACTGATAAATAGCACTACAGGTAGGAAAGAAAATACATACTTTTGATTTTGGGGTGAACTGTTCGAGGCTATATTCACCATATATGACATTTTGGGGGCATATTTTTGTAAACAAGCCTGTTCATGCACAGGTAGATGGGTGTAGAATACCAGTGGGTGGGATTTAACCTCGTTTATTGCATGCTTGTGTGTATGCATGTTTAATAAACACAGACTTTTTTGTGCATCGAGACATGCTTTGATTAATAAGGCCCAAGGCCCTGCAGATAGAATAAGACACAGCTGCGTCCACTGGATATTAAGAGGTTACAGTCCAGTGTCTCTGTTGTAGGACAAGTGATGCAACTACAGCACACTCTGGAGTAATTGCACTTACATAAGCATAAATAACCAAAAGGTGGTTGTCTTGGTTGTGAGCTCTATTTCTGTGCTGCGAGTTGAAACTTTTCCAACAAACTCATGTTGAAGTTCCACGAATCAATATCAGCATCTCCTCGGTGCATTTTTGGATGTTTGAGCAGAGCTGTGCACACAGTTTGCAGCAAAATAAATATGTATGAAGCAGTTCCGAACTGTGGTTGAAAAGGCAAACGTTACACAGTACATGTATTAGTGCAGGAATACATTTCGGGTGTGTAGATGAGTAAGAGTGTGTAACACCAGATTCATTTCTCTGTGTCAATGGATGAGACATTGTGACTACAGTGAGTCAGAGACACACACTGTGACTTACAGTATGAGTGATGTATACAGACCAGCAAACAGGAAAGAAGTGCTGACTGAAATGCAAATTGCAGAGATGGTGACTAAACAAGATTTTCAGCTGAGAAGAGTTTGTGGATTGAACAGGAGGCGAGCTCATTCATGCCTCTTCAAACCCATTCAACAGTGTGTGAAAAGAGCGCTTCAGGTTATAAAGAGCACACCATTTCCCGAAGCTCAAAATATACCACGAGAGGCTGAATATGAAGTAAAAATAATTTTTTACATTGAGTGGAACTCATTTGACGGCAGGAGGCTGACACTCTTTCTTCTGTTAACAGGCTCTTTGAGAGTAGAAAGCTGAAATTGGTGAATAATAACGTACAATAAACCTGGTGGGGAGCACAGTGAGGCTGATGTTCAGGGCAGAAATAAGGAGGAAGCTGCTGAAGAATTGATCTAAAATTAGCTCTGACACTTACACACTAAGAATGTGGAGACTGTTTTCTGTGTATGCATTTTCAGCACCCAATAATTCATATTTGATGTCCCATATACACAAAGGCTATGTCTTTGTCACAGTGGCCGCAGGTTCAATTTCAACCTGTGGCCCTTTGCTACATGTCAACCCCTCTTTTTCTCTCCCCCTTTCATGCTAAAAAACTGTCCTATCAAATAAAGGCAACAGCCAAGAAAAGAGACTCTATGCAAAATTCAGAGTGTTTAAGTTGTGTGGACACAGTTCTCAACATAGCAGTGGCTGAGCTGAAAGCTAGCAGCTAACGTTGCTAACTCCATAAACAGTGGGGGAGCCGTAGGGTGGCCGCTGCTCTTTCGTGACAATGATGTCCTGATATCAGTAACCACCATATGTGCGCAGTGAAAAGTGGTTGCAAAGAGCTGACCGGTTGGATACACACATATACACATGCACGTGCAGCCGGACCTCTTACCACAACAACCCACGAGAAGCTGGAATCGCAACACATGTAAAAAGGTCACATTGCTTCATTCTCTGCTCAGGACACCATTATTTCACTGTATCTTTACATCAGTGGTTTGCTGCTATATTAATGCCCTAAATGTCGCATACAGAACCCTTAAATAAGGCGTGTGCATTGCCAGACAACAAGGACACCACAAACTAGTGAACCTTCTCTGCAAATCTGACCGGCGACAATGTCAAAGAACCGCTGTAATAATTACAGTTAATTGTAAGCTAAGAGTTCAGGCTCAGCTGCAAGCGCTACTAGACCTGTGAGGCATCTGATGTCCTCCAACCTTGGTTTACTTCAGCCCTGACTACACTGGCTGCAGGGAGGCCCCGGGGCCAAAATACACTGCAGCCAGTCCACCTGCCTTGTGGAAAGATTTTAATAATTCAATTCAATTCAAACCTTTATTTATTCTCTTTATTGTTTTGTTTTGTTTTGTCAGCCCTGCGTGTTGCTAGAACTGGGACCCCTGTTTGGCTGACCGTAAGTTCAGGCATGGAGATCAAGTTTGAAAAAGTGGATTATTGTTAAACATTCAGTTGTCCTTAATGCTAATCTTTCCTATTATTTAATTGTACTTCAATAAAGTATGTCCTTTTTTTAAAAACACATTTCCTACTACTATAGTGTGTGTCAGAAGTGACAGAAGTCTTCGAAGTCGGATGCATTGTTACTATAAACGACAAAGAAACAGGCATGCCATGGACACAAAAACTTTACTAAAAGGACTTTGGGTTTAACGGTTTTGATTCACTGAAGTTGTTGGAAGTTGAAGGCACAATCCAACTTTTGAGTGCAGATCTGTCAGACTCTTATAACTCAGTTTCAGCCAATACTAGTGTGTGATCAGTGTGTCTTCATGGTTTTGAATGGTTTGCATTTAGACTATAATAAATAAGGGTAAAATACAAAGAAGTGACAGTGACACGATGGGGCCAATGGAGCAAACTGCTGCTAAACCAGAATCTGCCTACTTTTGTCTTAAAATGATCACAGATTTTCAAAGCATGCTGTAACTGCACCGGTCCAAGGAAACAATGGCTGTGCATCACACAGATGTCTTTTTAGGTTTTCTTTCCTTCTGTCACTCCTCCGCAGACACCACGAAAACTACAAAAAAGAAAAATCCGCAAAACAAGGAAATTCAAATCTCCCAATTACTTCTAGAGTCTCCCAGTAAATGTCAATACAGGCCACTTAAATGAATATCACAATCAGACACAAAACCAAATAAAGGTGCACTATTACCGTGTGCACCTCTTGGACCGTGCAGAATATTATTAATTTGGGGCTGTATGTACTGCCTTTGCAACCACGTCGGCTCCCTGCTCTGTAGCCACGTTCCCGCTCTCTGCCACCATACTGCCTCACCCCATAATGCAACATGTACGACCCCTGAACTCTAGACATGTGACCTATTACTCTAGATCAAAATAAACTTACATAAAGTACATTACATTTTTCTTTCATTGAATAATATTTAAAAGGTGGTATGTTTTAAATCATTTTAAAATAAAGTTACATGTGAGCCGCCTATTTCCTACATTTTAATCAGTTTTTAATGACAATGAATTCAACTGACAGAAAACATGAAAATCATTTCAGTTGAACTTCAGTACAAAATGTCTTTCAGATAGTTACACATGCCATGAATCTATCAAACATATCAAATACAGTTTTGGTGGATATCTGCATGCCAATATGATAATTAGGCTGCGTTTGTGTAATGACAGCAAGAAAACCTCATGTTTTTTTAGCCGAGTTGTTTTGTGATTAGTGTTATTATTGGATTTCAGATGTAACAGCCAGCGATGGCGCCTTTGCAGCCATTTTGCCACCAGTTTGTTGACACCCCTGCAGTTGTTTTCACCAAGAAGAAAGAAATTCACAATATCTCCAACAAGACAGGCTGCCATGAATATTTTTTCTCAGTCTGTAGCTCGTAATTAAATTCTAAAGGGCATGAACAAAACGTTAAAGAATCCATATTCTTACTGTCAAAGTGCATCTTTCAGTGGTCATGCAGCATGCGGAACGAAATGGCCTTGAAGAGCCTGGTAATGGGCCTTCCATAAACCAGTAAGATACAGCCTGAGGCTCATTAGTATGCTGGACCTCAGGGATGCACCACATGTTACAAAAGCCAAGTGGCTAGACGATCAAACGATAAGACATCCCAAAGTGTCTTTGAGGAAAGTGTGCCATTGATAACTGTGTAACCGTGTTATTAGATAGAGGACATTGGGCAAAGTGCCATAACATATAATTGGACTAAAAGAGGGCCGTGACTTTGAAGTGACAGTGTTTTAGTATCTTGCAATTTAATTGAGAAATGTTGAGTGAAGTAAAAAGTTTGGACTGTCCACTCCGCCTCCTTCTTGGTCTGAGTCCAAAAACGAAATGTACAGCTGTGTTTATGTGAACTGCAAGTGTCGAGCGTGGCCAAACATCTTTATGGGCTTTTGGAGGTGAGTGTGCACAAGAGTGAGTGAGGTGTCCTTGAGAGATTAAAGAAAATACCGGGCAAAATCCTCTCCGATATAAGACAGGAGGATGAATCAAGAGCTGTAGGATTGTAGATAAAACTGGTGCTTACAGTTTTGTACTTGGGATTCAAACCAGGCACTTTATGATCACATGCTCACTGTCATCCAGAAGAGCAACTAACTCTCTTTTCTTTTTCAGGTGAGTTATAGAAGAAGACCAGTATCAATTTAAACTCACTACAGAGAATGATCCAGAATGTTAAAAGCAGGGGAAACAACTAACCTCTGTGAAAAAGAGAAAAAAATAAACCCTCCAACAGCTTCAAAATGACCGACGGTAAACAGGTAAATACTTTGGCAGTTGATTTCACAAAGCTTCACTCTGAGTGAGAGGGTTAACACTGCAAGTGTGACAAAAATCAGCTATAAGACGAATAAAAAGACAACCAAACAAAGAGTGAACATTGTAAGTATTATGGGGCAGATATGACTTCATCTTGGTTTGTAGCAGTGAAGCGAACTGGTAAAGAGACAAAGTAAGATTATTTTCTTTGTGACATCAACATGCCAACATGCCGAAGAGCTGCTGGGTGACTGACTGAACCACTAACAACACTAGACAAATTCAAGTCTCCAGTTTTATATCATACCAGTAAAGGAATTGCGATTTAGAGCATGGCTGGCGGCCATCAAGAGGGCTCAGGTAAACTCTGACTATAGAGTCAAGCAAAACAGACCCTGTTCGCCCACATCAAATTGACGCCCCAAGCCTATGTGTTGTCTTGCATTTTGATGGTCATTATAGGCCAGTTGGCTAATGTTAAGTACTTAGCTCATACTCTACTCATTTTGTAAGGTAGCACAAAGGTAGTGATGTCATGTAAAACGAGACAACCTAAGACATGATTCAAGGCCGATCAGGGTGACTTTTCTTTCATATCTTGCCTTAGAATCACTAGAGAGGGCTTCAAAACAGTCAAACGTCATGTCGCCTCAATACATGTAAATAAAAATGTAACTCAAGGTTGTGAAATTCACCAGAAAGGATGAAAAAATGAAGCTGACTGCGAAGCTGCGTACAGAACACACAACAAAGATGGCGGTGATGTTGTGATGTCACGTTGACGTCGGTAATAGAAGCACTAAGTAACTAGCAGTAACATCACTTCTGGGGACCCTGAAAGGAAGTGAGGCATCTCATTTCAAGGTGACTTCCCATTGGCTCGCAGGCCTGGGGTTGCCAGATGTGAGCCCTGAAGTTGGACCCTTACAAAATGTGCTTATTTAAATGGTGCAAAATTGGCAATGTAATGATGAGCCTAGGTGCTGCTTCCATAATTGTTCAAGAAGTAACGTCAGTGTGTAAGACAACTGCTTGTTTAACCACAATTTCAAGTTCTATCCATGTTAAACACACAACATACAATAATATGGGTGAGTGATTTGTTATCCATTAGATAATGTAGTAATGAGTTGCAGGACCGTTTTCACCCCCAATTTTTTGGCCTCTAATATTACAAATTTGTAATCAAAATTTTGTTTTTGACTGTTGAAGGAGCAATCATCTTCATGCAGAGTGCTATGAATTTTAGTTTTACCTTCTTAGACATAATAGTGTTTGCTCCGTTAACACAGTAAGCTTTTATGTAAATACTATCTCCTACAAGACTTCCAGGCTTAGGTGTGGATCATTTTAAAACATGCTTTTCAGAGGTATTACAAACTCTCAATTCACAAGGTGCAATTTTTCAAGACTTTGGGAGGTCAAAGGAAAATGAATGCCTAAAAAGGAGAACTGCTTTTAATAACACAGGCACCCATACATACACACACACACATACGCACTCTCTCTTCACTAGAATCACAGCCTGAAATTAGAAGTGTCCTTTACAGGTAATACGTTTTGTCGGACTCTCTTATCTCTCTCTTCCACACAACTGTACCTTCTTTGTGGCAGCGGTGGCTTCAGTCTTCAAGGAAAGACAGAGAGGAAAAAATAACAAAAAAGAAAAGTAAAAAGAAACATAATGAACAAAAACTGCAATGTCACAGACACAGGATTGTATATTATGGTATGTAGCGGGTAAATATAGTCTGAGGGTTTATTTTGGGTGGGTTTTAGTGATATTGTCTGGTGGATTGGGTGAAGGTGAGTGGGTGATTTTAATAAAAGCTTTATGTTTATTGCCTGTGGTTTACTGGGATGCTACAAGACAACGGGGAAAACTGACATCTCCTGTAGAAGTCTCATGTTTTACTGCTTGTGTTCGCTACGGTGCTCCTGCACACTGACTTCATCCCAAGGAATTATTGGGAGGAGAGTTAACTTACACAAAGAATGATCAGATACTTAGCTAATTGAGACAGATATTTCCTTTTATGTGTACTATACAGATGACTAAAGCTTATTTATGGCCCTGAAAGGCCTCTGATAAACTACCTTTTAGGGATGAACACACTCAACATAAGCAGCTGCAACAAGAGGATTGTTTTTCATATTCTTTGCTGGGTACTTTGTGTAACTGGAGGAATAAACAGAATGTGGACTAGACGCCAGCTGATGAATAGTCCCTTGCTGACTTTGGATGCAGCCAGCAGCAATATGCACATGCAAATGTGTAGTTAAATGCAAGTATATTAGCAGAATTTAATAATCTTTCACTAATCCATAGTTTTTAGTTAATGGCAATAAATTACACTCAAAAGATATCTGTTGAAACTTAAACAATATTGTAAGAAAGTACATAAAATATATAAAATATTAGAGATATTAAAAATGCAATTCTCAGTTTGTTTTATAGCTTCTTATCAGGCATTGTATTCAAATACACCCCACAGGGCTCTAAAAAGTAGTTTTCTTATGTCTCAAGCTGGCTCAGGTTTGCAATATTGATTTTATCCAAATACTACCTGCAATATTAATGTGCATCAGTTTGACTGTGAGTCAGGGATGTCTGTTGTGTCCACAGGCTAATAGTCTAAATTCAGGAGGTGCATTTAAACGGGAGATCAGAGGGAACAGCTCTACAAAGGAAAAATGGGGATGACTGTGACAAACAAACCTTGTTTACTTCCTCCTTTGACTAGTGAGAAAAAATAAAACAAAATGAAACATTAGACAACTGTCCTCTACGGTCATGTTTTCACCTCTTTCAACATGTGGCCTGCATGAATAAAATGGATGCTGAGGGGAATGATAAGCAAACAATTTATATGTAACAAACACAGAAATAAAAAGTCGAAGATCAAAGAAAAAAAAGCTTCAACCTGGAAATTGAATAAAGCTGTGCTGCCTTTGCCAATGGCCAAATCAAGTGTTTGGGTAAATGGGAGTGATTCTTTGAAATGGATTCTGGGAAAAGTCTGAGTCAACAGGGGCCGCGGACACAGAGTGGAGCTACTGACACATGAACAGCTTTATTTGCCTCATACTCATCCTGAGACTCATAAACACACACAAGCACGTACACAAATGGTCAAACATGGAACATAAATTTGCAGGTCATTTTCTGAGGTGCAGCTACAGTTTCACACTTACTTTCTCATGTACAAACAGTTAATACATTTGCTCTGTTAAAAATAACCTTATTACTGTTTATAACTGTGCTATAGTGTTTAGTAGTGTGGAGTTTTCATGCTGACTTATCTCCACAGCGCTGTGCCAGCACTAGAGACAGGTCTGGAATCACAGATTATCGTTCTCCTATAGGGGAAAAATCACTCTGGCTTGTTTGTGTTTCTGTAAACCAATCACAATTATCTTGGGCGGCACTAAGGTTGGGATGCGGCGATGGTGCTCTTGCAAAATAGTGTCAGAGAGACAAACTTTGGTTGAACATTTGCATGTGAGGAGGCAAGCACTGTCTTTAAAATGGGTCACCAAAAAACATTAACAGACATATGTCATATGTCATGATTCAGCATTTAGTGATAGAGAAGACAAATATAATCTGATAATCGGTGCCCTAGAGGTGAAGCCTAACTACACTGTAGCTCTGGAGGAACTTACTGGACCTCCTGCTGCTGCCAGAGTTAAAAGATGTTGCAAATCAAATTGGACTGGCTGTGTCAGAAAACAGATCAACATTGGGCACAAGAGTGCTGCGAGACGGTGTCTGGACTTTTCTGAAGAGCGATCACAAGTTGTTTTATTCATTATAGATCAGGGGTGTCACACATATGACCTTAATTCCAATTTTTTAATCAAATGATCTGCTATTCCTACTTGTCAAAATGAACCAGTCCCTATTTCTGCACAGAGGTAAAGGGACGCCAATGAGCTTGGTGTGCTCACAGCACCTTTCAGTGCTCAAGGAATATTACATTCAGCACCACTATCAAACTCATCACAGCGAAAATAAAACAATTTGCAAAAAACAACTAAGGACAGAGAGGATAAATTAATTGTTGGCAGGTTTGAGGAAACATAAGTCTGGTTTGAATTATAGCCGAGAGATCAGCACTGCAGCTGTGCAAGCTAGCTAAATTATTGCTAAAGAAATAGCATCGGCACCAAAGCCACACCCTGAGGGTGAGTTTGCTGAAAACAGACATTCAACGAATTCGACGAAATTGCACTTATTTTTGTTTCAGCCTTCATCTCAGGCTGTTCATCACTATATTTGTAAATGGATTGTTCATTAATCTTTGTCAGAATGAGAGCTAAGTGTAAAATGAGTTTGACACCCCTGGTTTAGATCTACAACAACTGACAGAAAGAATAGAGCAGGCATGCCTTATTGCACGATCCAAATCTTCACGAATACTTGCCATTATCAGTGTGTAAGTTATTAGCTTGGAGGTTGTTGTTGTTTTTTCCAATAGCTGAGGGGATTTGGAAATGGTGACAGTCAATATTACCTTTTTGCTGTCTTTTGTTTGGACTCTGTCAAAGTCTGTTTACACTGACAAGCTTTCATTTTTCAGGTGCTCCGCTCTCCATTCGATAGAAAAGCTTCTGCTGGGACCTCAGAATTTGTTTTGTTGCAAACTATTAATTGAACTTACAGTACAATAATCTTTTCTTGCTGCTTCTGAATGTTCATTTTTTGTTCTGATGCCTTTACTGGCTTCCTTTTCTATGTGTGACAGTCTCTATAATTATTAGTCAGTACATGCAAAGTGATCATTAGGCCTTCAGTCAAAGTGGGCAGGACATCAAACAGCAATACAAATCATGAATGTGGGACAAACTTGAGAAAGTTGCGTACTGCAGGACCCTTTATTAGAGCTGTCATTGAAGCTTTAAATCCCTACTTGTACTTGTCTGCACTTGTTGATCACAAGATATCTAAAATAAGGGTGATTATCTGCTTCTGGAGCACCCACCTGTTTGCTCTTAGTGTCCTCCTTGGGGGAAAGGCAAGAAAGGAAATGTATGAAAAGAAAGCCAACACTTCTGATCTCTTTTTCTCACACACACAAACCTTTTCTATTGATCTAGATTTAAAAAACTGAATTGCAGTGATAGAGGCTAAATGAGTGCGTTCAAAATGGCTAAAAACACCAGACGTTCAGGGAATATTACAGGAGAATGGGAGAAAATCTGAATAGATTTAGAGGAAGGGAATACTGGAAATACTCTGGCAGAAAGGGGAGGTGAAGGACACAAACAAACCAACCTGCTTCTCTTTGTCTTTCTTTTCAGCCTGCAGGGACACACAGTTGTGAGTGAGCTACGCTGACATGCTAGAAGCACCACTACACATGTTCACACACACATTCATGAACACTCTGACATCGCAACAGTAACACTCTTTGTGCCACTTTTATTAGGTTCACCTTCACTGTTAGCCCTAACTCCCTCCAGACAGTGACTCATATAATAATAAAGCTTATTGTTCCTTCCAGGTGAGACCCTCCTCGGTCCAGTTTTGCTGATTCTCAGACTTTATATCCAGCTTGGAGGCTCATATCTCCCTCTGAGGTGTGATAAAAACTTGGCTAAAAACTATTCTTAATATTTTGAGGGTACGAGCGTGATGCAGAGAGCATTCGCAGGGTTTAGACCTTCAGAAAGTGTCCGGATAAACATTATCAGACCACTTTGAACACGGATCATTAGGATCATTAACACCAGGCATGCTGGCAGCCGACCCCCCGGGCTTTTGACACACTTCTGCAGTCTGCAGTCCTTCCAATAACCAAATCACTTCACTAATGACCTGCTCCTTTCTGTGCTCAAAGGTGTGGTAATGAGAAAATAGTTGAAACGAAAACCTGCAGACTCCTCTTTCTCCGTGGCAAATAATTGGCACTACTTTGGACCAAAACAACCTCCACTACAGCCACACAGACAATGTTCAGCAGGGCTGACCCAAATTCTTCAATGCTTCGATCGTTGCCATGGTAATTGATGCACAAATCAGTATTCAAATGTTTCGTTTTTTTCTCTCTACATAGCCCATAAATTAAGAAACAGTAATCCAACATAACTCATCATACATCAACAGTCACTATTAGTTAGTCACAGACGACGACAGCTAAACTTAGTGAAAGGCCTAGTTGTGAACATGGCAGACCTGTGATTGACTAGATCTGCTGGCATGATGTCGAAAAAGTTAAGCTTCTGGAATCCTGACAAAATTTACCAAAATGACCCCCACACCCCCGAAGCTTTGATTGATCAGGGATATTTCTTACTGAAGCTTTGATGCCCAAGAAGTGGTATTCAAGACAGCCCTAATGTACAGCGAGCAGGTCAAATGAACCTCAATTCACTTCCCAATAACGAGGGCTGGGCAATAAATCGATACTATATCGTTATTGTTGTCTCTTCCTGGTTTCAAAGGCGGCTTTACAGTAAAATGGTGCAATTTTCTGAACTTGCTAGACGGTTTTACTTCACTTAAGCCCTATTCAGACAGGATTCGTTTGACATGGAGACGTGGGGTAAAGTAATTATTACCAGGGATTTTAGTCCCGTCCAAACATGCCATGTCTGTAATCATGACAGATAATATCAGTAAAAATAATGGCGACTTTTACCTTCTGTAAATCAGTCCGGAGAAAATACCTTGGGTAATATTAATCCCATGTGAACGCAATCCTCTGTAAAAATGTATGTAAATATTTCGTCACGTCCTGTTCACAACTATTTTTCCACGTTTTTTCGATGATGAAGGCCTGTGAAGAAGCATTGGGTGTTGTCAGCAGTCATGACAGTGGACATTCTTCTAATGATCGCATAGCCCTACGTAGGAGACCGACAAAAAAGGTCGAGACAAAAGCACTTTTCAGAGCCATGAGACTTCTGGCTGTGTTAGGTAGGCCTAATATAAATCCATATTGCTAATTGTTGTGGACACATACAGGAAGCAACGTAGCATGCACATGCCGACAGGGAGGTGACGCCAGGGTGCAAACCGAGCTACCACTCCCATCTCTGGTAGAATTACGGAGATTTCTTGTCCTGTGTGGATCGGACATTTATATTACAGACGTCCTGTGGTAAACTGACATTAGTCCACATCCCGATGTAAAACTAATCCCATCCGAACAGTACTTTAGTCATTATATCCACATTACTGACAATTATTTAGTAAACATTGCATTATATAAATATTTTGTGGGAGCACTATAGTCAAATTTACAATATCGTCGCAATATTGATATCAAGATATCTGATAAAAAATATTGTGATATTTGATTTTCTCTATATCGCTAAGCCCTAACTTAAAAGTGATTTTATTTCTTTCACTAAGCCTTACCTTATCTAAGCACTGGAATTGGGTATGACAGCCTGAGCAAAGTGCTGGCCCTGTTTTTAAAAACACTACAAATTTACAATTTTCTATTTTCTTCAAATTAACAAAACAACATCCAAAGGTTTGTCTTAATTTTATCTGGTCAAAATGAGGGTAAAGTGTTTGCTTAACCCTGCATGCAGCAACATTATCATTCATTTGGAGTTGTGTTTGTGTCCAGATGAATTCCAAGTCCAAAATTCACTCTCTTTTAGCTCTGTTTTTGGTCCCTACCAACTTCTGAGGGAAATGTCGGTCTCTTTAGCTGCTAAATGCTCCACTGTGTTCACCATTTAGTCTTTAACACTGTCTATCAGCTGTTAGGTGCTGAGAAGATGCTGGAAACGGCTGCCTTGTTGTTCAATCGACGCTATGAAAGTGGCTAAATGAACCGAAAAAATAAAGTTGCAGGTCAGACTGTTAAACAATGAAATGATGACCAACCAATATGAAGCTCGGTAAAGATGAGGGGATCTGCAGATTCAGCTCATAATTCTCTATGTTCATCATAACTGACTGAATCCTTTCATATTGTGATTTAATAACTTGTCATTATAAAAACGTATTGTAGTGCACATAGTATGCATTTAATGTATATAGAGCAATATAAATCTTGTTTTTTAAATCAGAAATAACACATTTTCCCTCACTGACTCACAATCAGGCTTGACACACAGACACACACATCTCTAAATGCTTAAAAATATAGTTTGCACCATAGATTGTAGAGTCAATGGTTTGCAAACACACCTTTTCCTTCGTGGACTCAGACTAGGAAAAAAAACGGGACAAAAAGAGATAATATGATGTTAATAAAATAAAAAGAAACAAACACTCATCATTAACTGTCAAAGGGAACATGAGGGTCTTTGTCTGGTGGCTCACCTTTTCCTTATCAAGCTTTGGGACAAAGAAAACAATAAAACAAAGACGTTAAAGACAGAAAACAACAAACAAAAGGCATGTGGACGTTAATGGTGCTGTATGATGACAAGGAAGAAAACTGGAAACATGGCCACATACAGTATACACACGCAGACAGTCACACACAGACAGTCGTAGACGCTGTCTCACATGAGAACAGCAAGGAGAATGGAGGATCTAGTCAACCACATGTTAGGATATCAGTCAGTTCTGAGATGACAGGCGGCAGAGGAGGAGGAGAGGTTAGTCATGGAAAATGTTGGAGGAACCTATCTTAAAGAAAGCAAACCTTCTCCTGCTCCTCCTCACTGTCATCATAGTCTGAGGACTCGTCCTACAGGAGGACAGATGGCAAACAACTTACTGTAGACACACACTAAAACATCCAGTAAAATTCATCAAAGTAAAACGCTTATATAACCAACAAAGCTCTACTTTCTCAGGACTAATTAAGTTTTAGGAGAAAATATCTGCTCCGTGATGAATATTAAAGCTTAATTGTATATCAGTGTTACATTATGTTTTCCAAGTGCCTTTGTTGTCTCCTCGTTTTGAATAGACACACGCTGTCGTGTTCACAACAGCTGTCAGAGCTGCGCATTTTCTTTTAGTACCCAAAGTTTAAAATATCTCAACTTTTTGTTCCCAACTTCAACCAGAGTAACAGCAGGCACCATGAAGCACCCAGCTCTTCCCTGGAGCATCTCTTTAGTGCTGCTGGCTGTAAAAAGAGATGTCTGGTGGAAACAGGCATTTAATGCTACAGCAAGATGCTAATCTGCAGTGTCATCAGGTGACTTTTAGAGACCAGTGACAGAACCCAGGGACCTGCTTGTGCTGAAGTCAGAGCAAAAGCAGCATGCACAGTTTCACCTGTGATGTTGTCGTAATGAATCAACTAATTATTCTCTAATATTCTGTACGTAATCAGTATTTAAAGCTTCAGCCGGTGGCATTTTTATACAATAACATGGCTTATCGCTGCAAAACATGAAATCAAACAAGAATGTGTCACTTAACAAACACCTAACGCCTTGTCCACATCTACAGATATTTTTTAAAGTCTTTCATCCACATGCTGCATTTTAGGTCACTGATAACTGACTTTTTGTAAAACTTTTCAGAGTTGACATATGTGACGTCAAACTGTGCACCGTTATCTCCTTTGTGAAGCATTACAACGAGGCGACATTTCGTGCAATGGCGAATGTGACCAAAATATGGGAAACATTATTTTACAAATTGCAAGTACATTTACATGATTACACATAAATGCACAGTTACTCTTCCACTATACTGACGGACAGAGGGGTCACAATGTGTGGCTGCTCCAGGTAGCCTGCAGGTAACAGCTTTTTCCAGATTACTGATTGGCCAACTTCATCTTCTTCTTTGTGTGTTTAGACCAGTTCAGACCAAAGATTTGCGATGAGAAGAGTTGAAACAAGCAACTACTTCCAATGCACCGTTCTGCAACATTGTAAAAACCTGACGGTTCACACCAATGCAACTAGATGAGATGGTGTATCATCACTATGCAACAACTCTTTGCAGCTTTTCAGGCTGATTTTGTGGCTGAATATAATTTGTAGCTTCTTAAAATATGAATGATGATAGTGATAGTGAGATACTGGCTACAGCTGCATTTGTAGTAGCGAGGAAACAGTGAAAAAAGCAGCACCAATTTATCAGTCAATGAGAATGTGTAAGAGGGCATAAGCACATACAACAGGCAGCAGCAGTGACCCGCTGTCCGACACCGGCACACTGTGAGGACTGAAACAGAGGGTGCGGCGGGGATTATTAGCTGCTGTAAATTGTTTCTTTTCATCGTGAGTCTTTGGTCTTATCTGGGCTTTTGAGTTATATTGCCGCCTGTTGGTTTAGCATGCTCTTGACAGTGCTCCAACTGTGCTTGTGTACACAGCTTTGCTTTAAATTGTGGAAAATCCTGCTTTTTAAAAAATACCAGTGTACATGTCAACTAGGCCTTAGATCCAGCCTTGTTTTCCCAAATGAGAATTATGTTCTTTTATTTTTGTTTTTCTAATTGTTTGATTTAATTTGCCTCAGTGCAATCTTCAGGACAGTTTGTTGACAACATCGTTTATCTGTTTCATTGTTGGTATTTATCTTTATTGTTGGGGTTCTTTCGTCTTTTTCTATTAAAATACAATTATATATATAAAAGTGTTCGACCATGTAAAGCACTTTGTAACTTAATTTCTCCTGACCCTTGGCTGCTCCTGGTCTCTTGGACGCCTAGCAGGTTCATAATTGTGTGGTTGTGGTCCGTCACATGTATATGAAAATACATTATTGACCTCCTCTGTCTCAAAACTAGCATTTTCATTCATATTTGCCATTGTTTAATTTGGCTGCTCTCCTCTTGTTTCACATCCGGCTGGGCTTTTCTTGATGCAGAAGTAAAAATTACTTATAACAGCGACTCTAGGTGTCAATGTAGTGTATATTTATGTATATTTCTTTTAAAATCTAATATCTATATCATTTTCCAACAAACTGATTCACTGGGAGCTCTAACATGCAAGTTGGTCTTTAAAAATAGACTTGCTTACTATCATTATTATTATTTTTATTACATTAATATAAGTTGAATAATGTCACTGGTGGGATAAATTCTCTGTCTAAGCTTCAAAAGGTTTGATTCTAATATTATTCGGTTTCAAAGATTGGCTGGGTTTGCTGGAATTTAAGTTTATTAACAGACAGCCTTTCAAGGTCACATCAGTTCGCTTTGTGCAGCTTTTAATATGATGAGACTTCCAACAATGTCTCCTCTTCTACTCAATACTAAGTGTGTAGATGAAGCTTTCAGTTTAATATTTGGATAAAATTTGACTTTGTTTTGGTAAAAAATGAACATAAACAACACACAGAGGTGAGTCTAGTTCACAGACACAACACACAAAACACAAAGTTCCTGTTGCACAAAGGCCTGATTTGAAGCTTACTAACAAAGATTACATCACTGGGCCTGACAAACCAACCTTGTTCTCCTTTTCTTTGTTGTCAGCCTACAGTGAGGGCAGACAGGACAAGTCAGGACAGGGCAGATGGGAAAGGAAAGGACAGGACAAGCAGTACGGAATTAGCAATTGCCTTTTTGCAAAAAATAATATCATGTTGTTTCCTAACAACACAGCCCCTAAAATCCAACATATTTCTGAATTTCCTCACTGGCAAGAGGTCTGCTTTAAATTCAAATACACAGAAGTGTGTCATGCTCAAAAAACAGCCATCAGCAGCTGTATGATCGAAGCGTGTTTGAGAACGCACAAGAGCAAGAAACAGAAAACACTCTGCAGCAAACTTAATTTTAGAACAGACCTACCGAGTGAAGCTGTGCTGCTCAACAGTTTGCACACACACACTCTGCTTTTGTTATTTGTGAGGACTCCGTATTTACTTCAAATATCCATTAACCATAGCAACCAAGACTTAAAATAAATGATCTGCCTTGTGGGGGCTTTTTGTCCTCACAGCATGATCAATAAAATGTACACCCTATCCATAATTCTTGTGCTTGCATTTCCTTGTTTCTAATCCTAACCATCATGACATCTAATCCCAACCTTTAACCTAAACCTAACTCTGACCTTAACCCTAAAACCAAGTCTTAACTCTTCACAGGAATCATACAAAGTGTTTTCACTCCAAGTGCAGAATTGTATCTACCAAAGCCAGAAAAACAGTACGAGAGCATACGTAGATCTTCCAGTCTTTAACTGCGGAGATAATGGCACGCCGTCTTAAAGGTTCACAGATTTTTCAAATCTTTCTGAAACAGCAGTCAGGAGCCGTTATGACCATTAAAAACAGGGTTGTCTTGTTGTGAGCTTTCCTCTTGTTCACACAGACCATTAAGAGATCTCTTTATAAAATGATTTCAATGTAGGTGACAGAGGACAAAATCCACCGTCCTGGTTTTGTGCAGAAATATATCCAAAGTTTATCTGAAGTGATGTCACTTCCTGTCCAGGATAGTTAAGTTTACCTTTTTGTTCTCCTCATGTTTCAGTGTCTTGTACTTCCTGTTTTATGCCGATGATCAACTGTTGTCTTGTTTCATGTCCCTCATTTTTCTGCCCTTGTGTGTTTCCCTCCAGTGTGATTACCTGCCCCGTCCTTATGTGTTGCACCTGTGTCTCATAGTCTCCCTTTCCTTGGGGTGCTTTCAGACCTAGAGTTCGCTTGCTTTGATTCGAATTTTGTTACAAATTTGCATAACTGCCGAGAGTTGGTTCGTGTTCTCACGGCAGCATTTACAAGCGGACCAGATCAAATGCCTTGTGTGAGAAAGCTGCTCTTGACACCTTCTCACCACAAACGAACCGCACCAGAGTTCATTTGTAACCAGACTGAGACCTTCTTGAAGAGGTGGTCTCAGTCCGGTTGTGAGTGATTGCTGTGTTCACACCTGCCCAAATGAACTGCACTGAGGGGGCGAACAAACTTGAGTTCGATTGAACCGAATCAAACAGGGCAGGTGTGAAAGTACTGAAAGTTAGTTTTTTGACCAGTTTCTACCTTTTCTGACCCTGCTGATTTTGTACCTCTGCCTCACTGACTGATCTCCTGTGTACCTAGTTCTCATTAAAAGGACCAATTGTTTGAACTTTCTTGTTGGAATTTCTTGTTTTTGTTTTGACTTTTAACTGCAGAGCTAATTTCATAGTAGAAAGAGCATAAGATTGGAATTTATCCACTAGTGAAGTCTCACACTGGCTTCAAATAAACTGAAATATATTATTGCAAGGACTGTGGATTTTGTCTCCCATCACTTAACATAAGAGGGCACTGAAAAGGGATCTTTTAATGGCCATTAATGGACAGGAGGAAGGCTAAATGACAGCAAAATCTGTTTTAATGTTCATATGAACACTTATTATTTTAAGACCGCCTTAAGGCTCCCAGGCCCACACTGCCACACTGTAAATTCACCCTTACTTTCACACATTTAAATTAAACTATAAAGCAGCACAGAAGACCAACATTAAAAAACACTGAAACTCAGGGAGCATCCGAGACTCCCCTTCTACAAACAGCTCCTTTATGAAGGAAGTCTTGAAAAGAATATTACCATTCCTTTTAAATGTTTCTACCAGCACATGAGGACAGCATCAATTAAGGAGCATGACTGGTTTTGAATAAATTCAGTCAGGTCCAATTAAATTGGCCAAAATACATTTATGAAACGAAGATTATTTTGTAAAAAAACAAAAACAAACTCCTTACAGAACATTCCACTGCTGTGAGACCACTTTTTATAACCAGTTACAATCATATATACATATACCGTCATACAAAAAAAATCCTCTCCTGCAACAATACCAAAGAAGAAGCATGTGTATGTCCTCACTACAACATCATCATTTAACATCTGCTAAGATAACAGCAGCTTTAGCCATTAACCAGCACAGCTGAGACTCTGCCACACTTTACCTCTCCTCACCCTCTGCTCCGAGACACGCCACAGACCCCCCGCAGTCACCTGACAAACTCAGCCATTTCAAGAAGCCATTAATGGCAGCTAAATACAACATTTCTACACACTATCAAATTCAATTATCTGGCAGCCCACTGTCTAGTCTATTAAGCACTCAGTAGAGGAGGGAGGCTGTGTTAGCGCCCAGCTGTAAATGTGTTAAGAGCTTTGCTAGCATGTGGTGCTCGAGCCTTTATGGACATTTTAGCATCAGGGATATGGAGAGATTTATCAGCTGTGCTCAGAGACAAGCAGCTGGGGGGTTCAAAGGGGTAATTGACACTTTATCACACCATTTTAAAATGTGTTAAAAATGTTTTTCTGTGATCTTGGACACTTTATGTTTGTGATCTTACACTTACGCATACTCACACTGTGCAGTTATGCTTTATATCTATCATTATATCATTATACTACGTCATATATTTATATCACTCTGGCAGGCCCAGTTTTAAGAGGGTAAAGTTGGCATTGTGCATTTCTGCAAACCACAGATACGTTACATTTGAACACTTCACACATATCATATCTGCCTGAGACCCTGTGTCCTCATATGAGGACATCATATTTTGGGTTTACGTGTCCTTATACTTCATTCTACTTTCACTCAGACCTATTGTCCTCATTCATGGACACGTTTATGTGCCATCTGGTGGTAGTAAGCACACAAAACACTAATCCATGTAAAAACATGATGGCAGCCATCTCTGCCAAGTCAGTCTGGCAACAGATTTGACCAATTTTATCAACAGTGAGACACTGTTAATTAGGAAGTAGTAATTAGTGATATTTTAAGCCAAACAGTTTTTGTTTCCGAACCATAACCTTGTGCCTAAACTTAACCACACCTTAACCACAGCGTTGTAACTTGTGACTACCTGTGCTCCAAGTCATGACCTGAGATCCTCAAGCCTACCCTCACCAGTCGTAAAAAACTAAAGTTGACCGGGCCTTTGCCATCAAGGCCCAGCGGCTCTGGAATTCTCTGCCTGAGGAGATTAGGCAGGCTAGCACATTACCCGTTTTGTTCTGTTTTTGCCTCTGTACACACTATTTTTCGTAGCTCTTTCACATCTATGATAGCGCCCACAATCCCATTTGCATATCTATTTTTAAATGCAGGTAAAATTGCAACCAAATAAGCATATAAAGTTACACTAACATATCATGCATTCATCGTGTCCCAGAGCGCTGTTTCCTTGTGCTAATGGGTTTGCAGAAATCCCAGGCAGGTGTGCTGCTTTCCTCTTAAGCATTTAAAACTCACAAAATGAGACACTAATCAAAACAAATACCTAAAAACAAAAACCCCACTGGTAAGGTGACGTACTGGGCAGCTTTTAGGTCTAAATGTGTTTTACTCTACTCATTAACCAGCAATAAAAACAAGTCAAATTCAGACTTTGATGAGACAAATTAGATGTTTAAAAGTTGTGAAACTTCCAGTTTCTAGCTTCCTCACAAATATTGAGATTATTATAATATAAAAAACGTTTCCCCTTGTCTGTTAGTTTTTTCTTTCCTTTACTCTCTCTTACCTCAGATCCCTCTGAGTCTGAGCAGGCAGACTGGAGTTGAAATGGACAAAACAGTAAGAAAAGAAGGTGAGATGACAGAAAAAGAATTAAAAAAATAAATAAATGACATTTAAGTAAATTATATGACACTGATTTTGATGGGTTTTTTTCAGCAGCTACCCACCATGTCATCCTCTCCTTCATTGTCAGTGATGGCCTGGTGAAGATGGTGTGGGAATAAAATAAATTATATAAAATGTAGGATAAAGAAAATGTGATGACATAAAGAAAGAAAGAACGGAAAAACAGAAGAGACAGTGTGACAAATGTTACTCTGTTGAGATTTTTTAAGGACATGGCTCGTGTGAAGCTGGCTAACTATGACAGGCACTGTAGATGAATTTGGTTATAAACATTTTCTTACAGTGAAAGTGGGTGGAAGAACCACAGATGCTACAAATACACTATAAACCCAAAAGTATGCAGACATCCCTGTTTGTAAATTTTTCTTTTTGCGTCTGTTTTTATGCTTTCTGGCTCTCTTAGCACAGTGCAACAAAGGTAAACTCTTAATGTGTCAGCACAGCCTGTTCTCATTACCAGGGCATCAAATACCGACGCTTTGTCATGCCCCTGTCAAAGGCAGCTTCTGGAGTCTTCATGAGACACACTGGGCTGTCAACTGACTTTAATACAGGGTGGCCTGTGTGTCACTATGAGAAGCCAAGGGGTGTGACAAAGCGTCTGTATTTGACAACCTCAGAATGACAAAGTTTTGAACTGCATCATATTAAGATCTTATTTCAGAATCGTGTGCTTCGTCTATGTCTCTTTGCTGTTTCCCCATGCACAAGGCCAGTTAAAGAAATGGCTGTCCTTTGGTCTGCACAAAGCCCCGACCTCCACTCTACTCTACACCTTTGGGATGAGGCGAAACATCGACTGTGAGCCAGACCTGATCACCCAACATCAGTGTTGGACCTCACTGATGCTCTTCCGGCTGACTGGGAGCAAACACCTGCAGCCAGGTTCATAAATCTGGTGGAAATGTGATGTAATGTCTGGGTGTCTACATACTTTTGGCCATTTAATATATCTGATATTTAAAAAGAAAAGTTATTGATCATAAAGATAAAAAAAGAAAAATGAAATAGTCTTCTGGTATTTCCTTAGTTTTCAGTCAATCCAGTTTAAAACCACTAAAAGTCATTTTTTCCAAACTGTGACGTCTGAGGTTGTGACGGAGACACAGGTTGACCCACCTCCTCATCTAACTCCTCAGGTTCCTCCTCGTTCTCAAGCTTTTGGAGAGAAGCAGCACCACAGTGAAAAACACAGTATTTATTTTCACATACGTTTTATCAGGTGGAGAGAAGGAAACCAACGCTTATTTCTGGGAGTGAAAACTAGGAGTCTATGAAGGAGGAGGGGAAGGAGGGGGAGAAGAGTTCAAGTTGATCTCTTGTTTATGAGTAAATTGGTATCAAACTAAAAATAGAAACATATGCTGCTGGGTAACAAGAGGTTTGACGGGAGGTTCACGGCGGGTTTTTGCTTTAATGAACTTGTTTATTTCAGATGTTTGTGTTCCAGGAGCAACAGGGGAAAGGGGAGCGAGGGCAAAAAAGAAACCTAGACATACCCTCTCCTCCTCAGCAGTTATCTGTAGAGGGAAACACACACTTATTCTCACCTTACTTAAATTAACTTGCAGCACACATTATTCTTAACACCTGCTGAACCTTCATATAAACAAATGACTTTAACAAGCTATGCTTAGTTACAGATGCTTCTACACTCTCATTATTACAAAAATATATCAGCAGGGTTACTTTATATTCAAGCAGGAGTGAAAAGTCAAGTGAATATCAAAGGAGAAATACAAGAGGGGGAACTCAAACTACAGCTTTACTCCTGCACAAAATACAACTCTATTTTTCAAGGTTTCCACATTGCACATGAAAGGTTACAACTACACTTCTTCTTCTTCCAAGTTTCATTCTTTTTTATTGCTCTTTGATTGCACAGAGATCTGACTTTAGTTATAGTCTGAGATCACAAGATGGGCTCTTGTTGTCTGTTCCAAGAGCACGGACTGAGCTGGGAAAGGCGGCTTTTATGTGCTCTGCTCCCTTCACTTGGAATAGTCTTCAAAAAGACTGAAACCGAGAGAACTGTCTGCGCCTGAGGCTCTTATTAGAACAATAGTGACTCAAACTGTTGGTGCCTGTCACTGTATACGTAGGTAGGTATTTTGACAGGTTAATGTATATCTTCTATGTGTTCTTGTGGTTATGGTTGTTTGTCGGTAACATTTTATCGCCCAGGTGAAATCTAGGATCTCAGTGGGATTTAACCTGGCTAAATGTGAGTTAAATAATAAAAAAATAACAAATAAAATTAAATAATAATAATAATAAATAAAAAAGCTTTGAAATATGAAACAGCTGCAGGTTCAGCACAAACACAGAAAAAAAAAATCCAACTCTGCTGCTTCTCCTGGTAGCAACCGACGAACCCAAATTCATATGAAATGGCTCCATTAATTAGGTCACACCTGGAGGACGGTGAGTTGACCCATATAGGTTTGTCTATGTAGTGGAACGTACCAAGACCAACAGCATTGTAGCCTCTCCAGCACCATTTGAAAAACCAATGGTGTGCATGTCTGTAACCTCACATATAAATCACACAGCAGACACATATTTGAAAATCCAGACACAGTTATTGGATTAGCTGTGATTTTGAAAACCTCGTGATTGTTGAAAATGTTTTTCGCCTGTTTACGACATTTTTCAGATTTAACAACATCGTTTACTTCCAACTGCTCGCAAATTTTTCTAACAGCCTCTGAGATCCTTTCATTTTGCTGGTGACAAAAAAAATCCACAGTGACAACAACAATGTACAAAAACACTTCAGTGTCTCAAATAGCCATCATGATATCAGAGCGTTTCAGTCCAATTGACTTGTTGTTAAAGAGTAAGTCAGGTACTTTTCAACCCTGTTTTCACACGTTTTGTCTTAGTGACTAATGTAACCATGTTGCAGCCTGTTTGTTCCTGACACTGACAGGCTTTGACATGTGTGACAACTTATGGAAAGAATCCCTGCCGAAAAAGACGTTTCAGTTAGAGAGTAAGATCCTTTGTTAACACTTTATTTGAAGGTATCTACATAAGGGTGCCATGACACTGTCATGAACTTGTCATAAACATTATGTACATGTCATAAACGTTTATGACTGCTGTCATTAAGTGTCATTCAGTTTTTGTAATGACAAGTTGACATTGTTTGGGTTGTCCTGATTATGACAACTTGACATTAATTAAAGTGACATTACCAGAAGATGTCTTTGTATCAATCATTATGTCAACTTGTCATAAACACAAAAAGAGGTGCATTTCTTGTTAATGTCAACTTGTCATGACAAAGACAACTTCTGGTTATGTCACTGAAAGATGAACCAAGATGGCTCCTGTGAGTCTTATTTTGTCTCTGTTGGCTTTGAATAAAGTGTGTTTCACGATGATAAAATAAACAGTTTAGGTGGGGTTGACAATAGAGATTTGGGGTTGTTTCTGTTTAAACAAAAAGGATCTTATTCTCTATCAAAAAAAGTCTATCTCTATAGGATTCTTTCAATAATGTTGTCAGGCATTTAGAGCAGTGGTTCTCAAATGGTGTGCCATGACACAAACCACTGATTTAGAAAAACAATCTGTCAGCCTGTCAGTGGCAAAAACAAGCACTTAGTAGATGTAAACTGACAGTGCACAATTGCCCATTAACATTACATTTCAGCCTGTGTCTTGGTCAATAGCGGCCCATTTTCAAAAATTGTTGTCTCCATTAGTCACTAAGACACAAAAACATGGCAGAACAGGTTGGGAATCTTTGTAACAGGAGGTTTAAAATGCATGTTCTCACTTTAAATTAATCCTGGCTGCTCCAAATGAGACCCTGATTAGTTTTCTCCTCTCTGGTGCAAATGCAACAACACTGCGTTGCCACCGTTTGTGAGAACAGAACTGAGAACAATCTTTGCCATACGTGATGAGCTTGCAAGCTTAGTTGATGATTTTGTTGCCATTTAAGCTTGAAAAGCATTTGGACAGTTTCTTATTTTCAAACCATGCTCTGGTCTGAAAAATAACCCTGTCACATGAGTTACATTATCCTGCTGTGTGTACTACCAGGGTTTGTCTTTCACATGATAAAGAATGCCACAGTGAAGGGTGGCAGATTTCAGTCCTGTTCTCTTAAGACCCAAGACACTGCTCGTTTTCATTTCAACATTTTGACCTCAAACCGGAGAGAAAGACCTCATCAGTGGCTACAGGATGAAATGAGAAACTCTCAGGTCTCCATGTCAGATGATTAAAAACCACTGGTGCAGGACAAGTGATGTGTGTGTGCTCATCTGTTATTGCTCACCTGTTTTGCTCCCATCGACTCAAACATCTTCTCCAACAGGACCCTCATCTGCTGGATGTTGTTCATCAGCACGCAGGGCTGGAGGATGATAGAGGGGGACAATAGGGGCAAGTGGTCGAGAAAAAAACAAAAGGAGGGAGACAGAGAGTTGAAATAAAAGAGCAAATGAATGAAATATAAGGAAACAGGAAAATGAAATAAGAAAAGCAAGAAAAAACAACAGAGATAGATGTAAAAGAGCCACAGAAGTGGGCAGCAGTAACTAAATATTAATCCACTCCACAGAGAGTGCACTAGCTTTCAAAGTGTTTGGTCTCTCTCCAAATCGGAGAAGAGCACAGAGTGGCAGCAGAGTGGCGACGCAGCAGTACTTACTATCTTCTCCTTCTCACAGTAGGAGGGAAAGCTCCTGGCTAGCAGGGCACAGTACTGCAGCAGCACTTTGGTGATCGTCTGTGGAAACAAGATAACACACACGTAGGACATGTTTACTCTTGGAACTTCTGGGGTGGTGGATCTGAACACTGGTATTTACTCCTCTAGTTTGACTTGTTTGATCAGGCGAGAACGCTGCTGTTTGAACTCAAATATTCACACTGTCACGGCTGAAAATGTCTCTGTCTTTTGCTAAAAGAGCTGCAGGCGGAGACATGATCACATCGGTCCACTTCTAGTCTCTTCACACTGGCTCCCAGTGTGTGTTAGAAAAGATTTGGAGATTTTACTGACTGCTTTTAAGGTCCTTCATGGTCTCTCTCGCAGCTATATCGCTGACCTCTTAGTATTGCACACACCAAGACGTACTCTGAGGTCCTCGGGCAGGAGAGGTCTTTTGTCTGTTCCAGATGTCCGGACAGAGTGTTTGCTGTCAGGGCTCCGAGGCTCTGGAACAATCTCCCCGAGGAAATCAGGTCGGCCAAGTCAGTGATCTCTTTTAAGTCTCTTCTTATCTCAGAGCCTTTCCTGATTTTATTTGAGTTTTAAGTTAATTCAAAGTGTCTTTAATTTCCTCAGTTTTTATACACTTAAGTGTTTTTTATCAGTTCCTAAGTTGTTGTTTTTCATGTCTTGTCTGTTTAAATTACTGACATGTAAAGCATTTTGGAACTCTGTTTTGAAAAGCACTTTATGAATAAAGATTATTATTATTATTATTAGTTAGTAGTGACGAGTAGGGGTGGTTGATATGCCCTAAAATATTATCACAATATCTCAGGGTATTTTTGTGATAACGATATTCTGGACAATATGACAAATTAGTAATAACTTCACTTGATACTTTATTTTTTTTTTGCTTTCAAGACTTCAATAAGTTAAAGGGATAGTGCACCCAAAAATGAAAATTCAGCCATTATCTACTCACCCATATGCCGATGGAGGCCCTTAGAGGAGTTTAAGAGTGCTTGCATCCCTTGCAGAGATCGGCGGGGGGAGCGGCTAGCACACGTAATGGCATACAGCGCCCCAGACTAATGTCCAAGAACACAAAATTGAAGCCACAAAGTATCTCCATACTGCTCATCCGTAGTGATCCAAGTGTGCTACAGCCTATATGACGTTTTTCAAAACAACTTTTTAATGTCACGGCTGCAGCACACTTGGATCACTACGGATGAGCAGTACGGAGATACTTTGTGGATTCAATTTTGTGTTCTTGGACATTAGTCTGGGGTGTTGTATGCCAATAGGTGAGCTAGCCGCTCCCTCCGCCGATCTCCGCAAGGGATGTGAGGACTCTAAAACTTCACCAGGGCCTCCATCTGCATATGGGTAAGTAGATAATGGCTGAATTTTCATTTTTGGGTGCACTATCCTTTTAAGTCTTAGGGGAGTCAAGTCTCAAGCAAGTCTCACATCTCAAGTCCTCATTTTTGTCCATGTCCAAGTCCCCTGTGTACAGCTCTGCATGCATATCTGAAGGACCTCTGTATATGTGGAGATGGGTATTAATATCTGATGACAATTCCTCATGGTTGGAAACTAGCAGAACAAAACAAATGAGTCCTTTAGTAGGCAGCCAGTATGTTTGTTCAGAGTTCCAACGGACAAAACTGGATTTGTTGGGAGTGACAGAGTGACTCGTTGGTACCACTGTCATCCTGCCTGATTACAGAAAGTATTTTGTGTTTGTGGATTTGGCAACGTATCTTAAGTGTTATGTGCTAATTTTTGTTTTTGCAACAACCCTCCTGCCAATCAAAGACTGTAGGCGTAACTCAAGGGACATCTTTTTCCTTTTGGATCTCTGTTGATGATCAGTTTCTCCAGGCACCATCTTCTTTGCGTGTCCAGCCATGGTGGCTCTTAGCTGTCACATGCAACATGCCAGTTCTATTTCTATTTTTAATGAAAACACTCTCCTCGTTATCCGAGGAAAACTCTTCATATTTCTTTCCTTTGACTAATCTATCATTTACTGTTCACTCTATGGATCAAATTGGACACTGAGTTGCCAGTTTAGTTGGCTAACCTTCACACAAAGTGTACTGTGCTTTAAAAGGAGTCATACATCATGTGTCTGAGGTGTGGCACGGTATAAATCAGGCAGACTAGCAAGAGCTTTGTGACTTTGGGTACTTTACTATCTCCGAGACAGCTATTATCTTGGGCTTTTCACACATGACATTACCCAGAATACACCAACAGTTTGAGATCCTGCAGACAGGGACAGGTAGTGGATCAGAAATGTCAATCACACTGAAAAGTTTCCTCCTCCGTGTTCAGAATTTTAAAGGTACTCTGTGGAGTTTCTGACCACTGGTTGCACTGTAGAGCAGTGCTTGTTCAGCAGTTATCTCATCATTTACATGAGGACACACTGAATGTAGTAGTGGAAAGTATTAATCCATCCTTTATCCATAACCGCTTATCCCAGCCTGGAGAAAAAGGCTGGGTGGGAACTGGAAAGTAACTACATGACTCTGAAATACTTTGAGATACTTGTACTTCACTTGAGTATTTCAGTTTCCTGCTGCATTATATATCTATTCCACTTCATTTCAGAGGCAAATATTGTACTCTTTACTCTACTACATGTAATTTTAGTGCTTTAATTAATTTGCAATTTAAGATGGCTAATACAAACACATCTGTCCTATCACATACAGGCCTAAATTTTAAGTCGCTGGCCAAATGACACATCTTGTTTGCAAAAGATCCAACATTTATTAAAAAAAAAAAGAAACAGGCAACAAAAGCAAATATTTCCATCAAAAAACATCGTCTGGTCAAATCACACTTTTTCCTAATCATATAAGTGCATTCCCTGAAACTGTAGCTCAATTTCTCTGAACTCTAAACGCAAAACTGAAACGAGTTAACTATTTTGTCAAAACTCCACAGATCTCAAACAAAATGAAACACTGCACTTAAAACCCATGTCCTCTCTTCTCAAAACAGTTTCTTTCCACCAAAATGACACACAGCTGGCATATTTTCATATAGGCCTTCTTCTCTGTTTCCTATGCTGCTTCATTTTCCCCCAAACACAGCAGAGTTCACCTGAGGCATCTTTAACGCTCTGACACATGATTGGAGTGTTTTGCCAATTGTGTCTGAACAGCTGCGACGTCAGTGAGACCAATTTGCAATTAGGGTGTAACATTTTGAAGGCCAGTGTTTTTTCAGGTTTAAAAAAGTGTGCTAAAAGGTGAAATTTGTATTTATGGTTTTGCAAAAATGTGATTTAGAATTCGTATTTGAGTGAAAACAATGAAATGATGCTTAGATTTATAGTGTAGGTGACTTGGCGTAAACTCTTATTGTGTGAATATATGGTGTACGTGACCTGACATAGACTCACTATCCTGACGTGACTTCAGCTAAATGATCTGGCATGATTCTGCTGAATTGCTCTCACAGCTGGTTGTCTGAATAACAGGAAAACAGTAGCTTAAGTGACAGGAAACACTTTTTCATGCGTACTGGAAAGCTGTAGGTGTGTCAACTGATAGAGCTTGTTTGTCAGACACTATAAATTGGCATAATGTATTGATTCTTTGGCTTTCTCGTGAGTAAGCCCTCAAATGTCCAATCCTGTGTTTTGAGTCTCTTTATTCTACAAAAGACTTCTGTAGTTCGGAGGTTTGTTGTTGATACATGATCTTCAGGTTTCAGAACTGTGTGCACAGTTTCATTTTTTGTATGTATAATAAATATATTTCAATCAATCATTCCATAATAGACGACAAAATACAAAATACAGCTATCAATGAGTTCAACCTTGACTTGTGCTGTACACCTGAACCATGTTGATACTTCACACTGCCATGTGCCACAAAAGACAACAAAGCATATATCAGCATAAACTGTATGCTTTCCTCCACAGATGATCTGATGAGAGAAAACAAACCCTGCTGCACTCTGCAATTTAGAGACGCCCTGTTGAAATACCGATAAAATACTTATAATTTTTACGTTCCTTTGGCCTCTTTGATCCATGCTTACAGCAGCACAGCGGTGGCATCTTTTATAGATGGTTAAGAACTGCTAGCTGATTGGATAGTTGTGCCAAAGATTTTCACACAGGTGCATTAGAGATTCATAATTATTCATGCATTTCTATCAGCTATGAATGCATTTTTTCCTTTTGTTCAACACAGTTTATTCAACACAGTTTGTGGTCCTTCAATGGGATCTGTGCGAACTGTTTTGAAAAAGAATGTGACAATGTGTGAAATCTGAAACAAAGTGTGAAGACATTTGCAAAAGAAGACTTCCGTTGTGCTAAGAAGGTGATGATGAAGATCAGGTGGAACCCAGTTTCAAAAAGCATGTGTCAGCAATCGAGAAAAACTGTAATGAATCAGTAAGTACACTGATCAGCCACAGCATTAAAACCACTCTGTCATCACATTACAATGAAATATCCTGCTGGGAAACCTTGGGTTCTGGCATTCACGTGGATGCCACTTGACACATGCCACCAATGCAAACACCATTAGAGACCAAGTACACCCCCTCACATGTCACATTGCAGATACTACTAAGTGTTGACCTGGCCTCACGATCCAAATCCATCGGAGCATTTGTGGGAGGTGCTTGTACCATAAAGGTCCTGTGTACATGCCTCAACAGATGAGAGGCCACCGTGGATCAGACTCAGCACATGATTTCACAGCAGCATTTACAAGCAGACCAGATCGTGCTCATCGTCGTGGACTTCATCGCTGTCATTGTTCATTTTAGTCAAACCATACAGTTTGAAAACGAGGCGCGGCTCCAACTAGAAAACAATGTTTTGATGCATTGGATGTGCTGAATGTGCATATTAAGGCAGTACAGGAGGAGGTGCACATTAATAATCCTCCAGGACTGTAACATGCTCATGTTTAACCCAAACAATGTGTCATGTGACTGCAGTTGCTTCACATCCAGGTCGGAACACATTCTCACCACAAACCAACCGCACCAGAGTTTGTTTGTAACCGGACTGAGACCACCTCCTCAAGAAGGTCTCGGCCTGGTTGTTTTGGTGCACACCTGAGTGTGATTGCTGTGCCCAAACGAACCGCACTTAGGGGGCAAATTAATTTGAGTTTGGCTGAAACAGGGCAGGTCTGAAAGCACCTTGATATAATTTACTTCACCTGTCAGTGGTTTTGATGTTTTGGCTGATCTGTGTAAAACCCAATAAGACAACATACATTATTCTTACTTTGAGTATGTTTTGATGTTAATATTTTTCTACTTTAACTTAAGTAAAAGTTGGAATGCAGAACTTCAACTTCTAACAGAGTGTTTCTACACTGTATTGCTACTTTTACTGAAGTGAAAGATCGGCATACTTCTTCCACTAATGCCTGAAATGTCACAGGAATGAATGTTGTATACACTATTTACCATCAGTTGCTACCCAGACCTGCAAATCAGATGACGTGTTTACCTCAAAATTGCTCGTATTTATCACATAAAAGAGAGAGGAATGATATGATATCCCTTACTCAGCATGTTGAGGCACTGCACTAATAAAAAAGGCAAAATAATGCAGGTTTTAAAATATTCCAAGTATCTGCGAGAGTTCACTAAGATTATGAAATCCATCTGACATTTTTATTCAGGCCTTAAGGATACACAACGCTGAATGTCATGCTTGTCCACACTACAAACTCCACGGGGTACTTTTAAATAAATCAGCAAGTCAATTTATCGGTTGTGGTGTTAACTCGGGGACAGGAAATGACAGAAACCAGCCCTGTGACCTCACAGCGTCTCAGGTTCGTTGTGAGAGATTTCTGTACATTCTGCTGAGTCGGCCAGATGGCTCTCTTACGTTCATGCATTAAACATGTGGGTGGACGGCTGCCTGCATTACTTAGTATGGCTTCCTCTCATTGTACGACTCTGTCTCTCCCTTTATTCCTTTACTGCAGCTGTCTGTCTTTTTACTGTAATCTCATACTTTTCCAAAATGAGATATAGCCGTCCTGGCCTGAAGGAAGAGGAACAAGAGAGGATAAGAAAAAGGAAAGAATAAGGACTTGGAAAGTGACAAAGAGAGGAACTGGGCAAGATATGGAAAGAAGATTAAAGGCAGATATGGAGAGGAAAATATCTGAAGGCAAAGAAAAGACAAGACGGAGAGTCCATAAAAGAATGAGACTGCAAGATATTACAAGAGTAGATGAAAAACAAACTTAAGACTAAGACAGGGAGGAGATGAAAAGGTAGGGAGAGACATTAACATGAGTGGAGTGGCAGAAAATGAAAAGGGAGTCAAGGGTTGGGGACAGAGAGATGGACAGCTCAGAGTGATGGCTTACATTAGCCATTCTTTATTTAATGAGTCCCATATTGATCGAGCCATCACACCACACACACACTCACAGAAATATATGCACACACAACTCTTCTGTGAAAGGTTTGTTAGATTTAATGGCTATGCCTAAAAGCAACTGCCTCAAATTAAATTAGAAGAAAGAAATATTACATCAAAGGTTCAATAACAAAACACTGCACTGTACACATTTTGCACACATATACCTGAAACTCATCAGCAAATATTTCAAAGGCACGAAAAACTCTAGAGACAAAAAAAGTCAACTAAAGAAGAGCTTTGTAAGTTAAGTTCTTTATGATTTAAAGCATTTTGATGTAACTCGTCTATAAAGCCGGGCTAGGCGGTTTTATTTCAGTGTCATTGCGGCAAAATCCCATTATAAACTTTGATCATATTGTAATTCTCGTGGTTTGAGAGAACACCAGACTTGTGCACCTCCTCTTGGCTCTGTTTTCAGGTTTTAGAAAATACAATCCAAAATACAATCTTGGAACCAACTGGCTGAGCCTGGTCTCACTCCAAAGTTGTTAAAATGCAGTGCTTGGGCAGCGACATGGGGCATCAGAAACCAATGAAAAAACAGGCATCCTCTAATGTCGGCATGATAAGCAGCTGGTTGCCGTTATAGTGGGAAATGCGACGTGACAAGAAAGAAAGTCAAGGTGGTGAAGTGAGTTGTTCTTTTTCCTAAACCTAACCATGAGCTTTTGTTGCCTAAACCTAACCAGGTGTTTTTGTTGTTTAAACCCAACCACATGTGTTTGTTGTTGAAGGAAAAAACCTGTCAATTCGCTGTGTTGTACCTTGCTAGTGCGTTTATTTTGAAAGAAATTGTATGTAAACCTTTGCGGTTTCCTGTGAAAACTGAAGTGTATCTTGAAAGAAGACAATGCATGTAACAGGCAGAACTTGACACGGTGTCCCAAAACATCAAAAACCATTGCACCCAGGGTACCTTGCATGTCGTATGTGGACGTGGAAAGTCCATGACCAAGCGCGTCAATATGTGACAAGGTTGGAGAGAGAATGTGTTGACCGTCTATCGTGTGACAATAATTTAGCTTTTTGTTAGCTTTTTCTCGTTGATGTTTATTCACATTCATATGCAAATATTGATTATAGCCAAAATGACGAGACATGAAAGTAGAAGTCTAAGCCCAGATATCCGCCAGCTATGTAGAATCTCCTGAAATATTGGTCTATTGAAATTTATGGTCATCAGGTGATAGCAGATGGATTCCAAGATTTTTTTTTTGTTTGTTTTTTAGATTATTTTTTGGGCTTTTTGCCTTTAATGAACAGGACAGAGTGAAATGGGGTGAGAGAGAGAGAGTGGGGGTTGACATGCAGCAAAGGGTCGCAAGCCGGAGTCGAACCTGCGACCGCTGCAGCGAGGCATCACCTCTACACACCTCTATGTGCCGGCACTACGCTACCGACGCCCCAAGATTTATAAAAAACTAAAAAGCTAATGAAGTAAACAAAGCCTTGTCCACAAAGATCCCAGAGAGATATAAGATGTGTGGCTGATCAGTGGTACAAAGAACAGACTGATGTAAACAAGGATTTTATGTTACATATCTTACCTTGGCGAAGCGTCGATTATATTGTGCCACCACAGCGGGGTCGGGGCAGTCCAGCTTCTTGATGATCTCAAAGCTCTGGTTCAGCTGAGTGAAAATGTCCACCACCGAGCTGGAGAACAGAGCATGCTCAGACGTCTGCTGGAACTGCAGGTGGACAGAGAGGACAAATTGCAAAATTTTAGCCCGCTGATATAAATCTTTTAAACAGCAAGTTTCCATTTCCAGTCTGCTCTATTCATGAAGCACTGTTCCTTACAACCTCCTTCCTGACTCATACGTTGTCTCCTTCTCTACTTTCTTGTAATCAAATAATAACTCAAACTCATTCTTATTTCTGTGCCGAGCTACCATAGCTGTGCTCTTGTGTAATTACTTTAATTTCAGGGCACTCTGACCATTACAATTATTATCGTTCATCTGAAAGGATTGCTGGTCGGGGACTAAGGGACTTATTGAACTGTTGCACTAATCATATGTTCCTGCAGATAAATTCACCAGCTAAATGTCCCTTTTGAGTTCAAACGGAAATGTAAATGGTGCCCAGAGGGTTGGTGTGGTAGTTAGGAGAACCAGGCCACATATTTCCCAAGTGACCGAGTCCTGCCGTTGTATCCTGTGATCTGTCTCTCTTACTCTGAGAAACTCGCAGTCTATGGATCCATAACGGATTCTTTAAGAGCCAGAGGGGGCCAATAGGCACTTAACGCCTCCTCAATAAAATCTGTCTCTAATGGACTCCTTGTAAACTCCCATAAGTTAAAAGAGTTGTGCCATCAGGCTACTTAAGAGAGTAAAGAGATAGAGAATATGTGTGCTGAGTAAAATAACATTTGCTCAAAGTAGTCTCTGAAACATCCTGTCCTGCTTTGTTTTATGACATTTAAAAAAATCTGTGAGCTTTTTGAGAGTCTGCTGCTACACTCACACAGCATGTTCCTCTCACTGAAACATTTATCCAGCACACCCTTTAAGTGTTTAGCACCTCTGCATCCACCTGTAGGCTCTGAGTCTATCCTCCCTCCCTACTTGTACCTACGTAACAAGGTGGGCACTGCCCATCATTCAGACGGCCCATTTCTTTGAAACCCTGATAGACTGAAAAATGTCCTACTTTGCCAAATATCCACTCTGCCAAACGAAGGCACATCGCCAATTATCATGCAGAATGACATCATGAGATGGTGACAGTCTGTATTCATCAATCAAAGAGGGAAAGCAGGAAACTGTCTTGACAAACCATAAGGAAACTTTTCTGCTAAAGATCTCAATGGCTATGACTCCCTCTTGACTTTAGCTGTTTGTTTACTTTCCTCACTTCTGTTTCTCTCTCAGTATTGTTGGATTTCAGTGATGTTTTGACACTGTGGACCATGCAATTCCACTGCAAAGACTAGAAGACTCTCAGGACCTGTCCTCAAGTGGTTCAAGTCACATCTTCATGACAGAAAGAACTTTGTTTCCAGCTAAACAGAGACAAGACCAAAATAACTGTCTCTGAGAGCACAGAATGAAAGTTGGACTAACCACTCTCACCTTAATTTCCTAGAAATCTTGGCTTTATTGTAGGCTCTGGTTTAAATTCAACGGATGAGATCGCATTATGTCACCCACCAGCAGACGTGCTCTGGTTCTGCGCAGTGCATTGTGGTTATTGTAGTTTTCCACCTCTTGAGCAAAAGCAAATGCCACAGTCCTTTTTTCTCGTGTATGCGCTTTCTGGCATAGATGGTTTAGTGTGAAGACCCTCTTAATGCAGGTGAAACACTTCTTTAAACTGTGCAAACTTATCCCTAAAACGTTGTACCTCTTGTATCATTTGTACTATTTAAATTCCAGATCTTTAACCTTTGCCACATCTTTATTACCCTGTAAAGCACATTGGATTGTCCTGGTGTATGAAATGTGCTACACAAATAAAACTGCCTTGCCTTGCCTTTAAACAGTCAAAGTGTTCAGTGACCAAAAGCCTTTTCTGTCCTAAAAACACTTTCTGAGCACAAAGAGTTCCCAGAAGATGAATTAAAGCTTTGGGACCAACAGGAGGTCGAGAGACAACACTTGTCCATCATTCTGTTAATCTGGGACCAGCTGGCCAAAAGCAGAACTCTGCTACACGTGGATCAATCGAAGCATCCTTGAACAAAAGGTCATGAGACTGGTGCTGTCTTTCATTCTGTTGTAGGTGTCAGCATTGTACAAAGCTAGCAGTTTTTCCACTGGTGTTGGACCTCCTTTCGCTCAACAACGTAGAAAAACAGAGTTTCACAACAACAAATCTTCAGGAAGCTGCTGGTATATGAAACTAGATTTGCTTCTGCTGTATACCTGGGTAGGTTTAACATTAAAATAAACCGGATGTATCAGTTTTTATTCACAAGCAGAAATTGCAAAGGATAACTTTTACATTTTAACATCCAGCAGTGTTAATCAGTGGCAGTGAAATCGCTTTGATTGCTTATTAGGATTTTTCAAACATCCTTGTGTTCTGATATTTTTACTATGTGAGTCACTTCCCATTATTTCTCATATCCCCCCTCTAATTCCCCTCTTGTTGTGAGCACTGTGACCTGAGTCTCATTTCATGATTGTTAGCAGGGAAAAAAGGACTACGGATTTATTACAGTAATGCAAGATATGTGTTGTAATACACCAGTCATAATAGCTTAGATCACAAACATGATGTCTCATCTCCGCTAACTGAATAGCCTGCAAATTGTTCCTTTTATTGCCTTAATTAAATTCTGGTGTCTGGTGAGGCAATTTCTTTGTCCACAGGAAACAAGAAATTGAAACTTCAGACTGATATGCTAAATTTTCTTCCAACGGGGAGACTGTCGATGCTTCAGTAAAAAGATGTCATTTGTAAAATTGGCAAACAAAAGCTTCATACATACTTATATGTCCTTCCTGTTAAAGTGTATGGCACTCAGACGGTGCCATTTCAAATTATTATCATCCCTGTGCCTTTTTTAATACACACGGACATATGCATATGGCTTTATGTCTATGGAGGTTCATTACATTGCCCTATGTTCCTCCAGAGGTAGTGACACGAAGCAAAAAATTGTGTAAGGTGAAAGGAACGGATGCATGCTAATGTTACTGTAGTCTGACCCTCCCCCCCTTTTTACTTTTCTGTGATTTCATTATCTGTGATGTCTCTTACAAAGACCTATTAATCCACTTTGAAACTAAAGGAAAATAGATGCTCCAAATAACTCCAGAACTTGCCTCATAGTCATCACATTTTTAGCTAATTCAGCATACCTTTAATGGCGGCAATTTGCCAAAATATTGGCATTTTTCTTCTTGTTTACATCCCTTAAATTTTGGGAATTGTAGCAAACATGCAGTATGTTTGCTTTTGATTTCCTAACCGCAGCCACTAATGAAGCTCTGGTGAAAGTTCAGTCAGGAGGACAGTACTTCTCACGCTCAGGCTGTAAGTGTCTGTCTCACTCTGCCATTCACTCCCTGCACGTATGTTCACTCATTGTCTCTAGGTGACACTGTCTGGGCAGGTCAAGTGAGTCATCAGCTGATTGACAATCATAGCACAGCGGCACACCTTCTCTCTCTCATCTTACTGCTCCTCATTTTAAATATTATTCTTTCTCTGCTATAGTTCTGTCTTGCTGCAGTCGTGTGCGCCCTCCACCTCCCCATCACCATCTAGTCTTTACGGATTCATTGGCCTCATTGGTCTCTGCAGTCAGCCGCCACCACCACCACCAGTGTCTGGGCTCCATGGGGGGGATTTATCTTCCCTCGATCACCAAAGACTTCTGTTAAATCTCAATCAGCACAAATCAGCTGTTAATTTGTACACTCATATTTTGTATCAAATATTATCTGTACTTCATTTCTCTCCTGATTGCAATAATAGTGTTGTGTATTTTGCTAGCACAGAAATAAACACAAATAATTGAAAACTGTGGTGTAATCAGCGACAGCGCTGCAGGATGAAAACAGTTTATCTCACAGACACCCATTAAGTTGTTCGACTACAGTCTGTGCAACTGTTAGCATTTTCTAAAACCTAATTTTCATTTGGATTTTTGTGTTATTGATTTGTTATCCTTTTTGAAAATAGTGCAAACGAGAGCACAAAAAATCTCTAAAATATATTTTTTAAAGTCAACAAAAAAATATCTGAGCCCTAACTAATGGATAAGGAAGGGTAGACGTATGCAGAGCTGAAAACCCTCAGAATAATTTTCGGACCATATTTTGATCTCTTTTTTACTCACCCCTTCCCTCTTGTCTCTCTCCAGCGCCCCGTGCATGAACTCCATCGACACCTCCTCGTTTTCAGCCAGCCAGGCCAGGACAAACTGAAGGAACCACCTGTAACAATAAAAAAAAATATCTGTCATTATCTGTCTTTGATGAAGTTGACACACAAAACATGAGAAAAACCTATTTGCTCTGATTCTGTTTAGTCAAATGAAAGCAGTGTCACTTTGAAGAGTACAAACTAAATGTTTTGTTGTTTAGTTCTAAAGCTTTCAGATTCAGAAACATCTTCAAAATCCCCTTTTACAAAACATATCTTAGAAAAAATGTTTCTCATGTCTTATTTGTTTCATTTAATTTGTTTGTTTTATTTTATCTTACTGATCTGTTCTCTTAATATTTTTCCTGTCTCATTGTTACCATTGAATATGTTTTATTAATGTAAATCACATCATAATTTTGTTTTGAAAGCTGCTGTATCAATAAAGTTGTCATCATAATCATTACTCTGTTGTCCACATTTATATCGTCAGAATCCATGGAGGAGAGCATTGAGTGTGTGAATGTGTGTGTCAATTATTGTGCATAAAACCTCAATAGAAAGGCAGAAATGATGAATCAAGATGAGCTGCATTTTGTTTGGAGGAGCCCGGGGAAGAGTGAGATAATGAGTGAGAAAAACTGTGTGTGTTTGTGTGTGTATGAATCTCTTACGCAGGGTACTCAGGCACAGTGTCAGTGAAGGCGGGCAGGTCCTTAACATACTCGTTGTAAAGCCACTTGACCTTGAAGTGCAGGTTCATGTAGTCAGCAGTCTTACAGAGTTTATGCTTCTCGTGTTCTGCAGAAACGACATCAACACACACACACACACACACACACACACACACACACACACACACACACACACACACACACACACACACACACACACACACACACACACACACAAACACAGAGACATAAACACCAGATTTATCTCTCGAGGTGTGCTGCAGCAGTAGCAGTCAGTTTACAGTCTCTTGGTGGAGATTTTTAACACTGTGAAAGTTTGTGTGTGTGTTTGTGTGTTCTCATGGGTTTTTCACATTTTTTGTGAAAGGTAGTGAGATGATGAGATGATTAGAATCAGTAATTATATTAGTAATTATATTATATATCCGTGGCTTCATCACGCCACAGGTCTGAGATACATTATTCCTCAAAGTTTTAATTATTTTCTTGGTAGCATTACAAAATATATCAAGGGTAACAGATGGATGAACAAAGAAACATTGAACAAAGAGAGCTCCATCCATAGTCCGTCCCCTTGAATTCATCACAGGGAACAACAACATAAAAAATAACTTGTCAGTCGGACAAATAATCCTGCAGTAAAGTCACACGGTGATTTGGGCCAGTTGTAATTTCAGAAATGCTTCGACACAGTGGTGAAATTCTTCACTGCAGCTTTCATCAAAATCCAATCAGTGTTGTTTGTGTCACATGAACCAACAAACAAACAAATGAATGGAGGAATGAGAGCGAGGTGACCAATCCTGGAGTGATTTCATTTCGGGCTCCAGTTATGGAACAGCTCCAACATTACAAACAAACAGTAGTATGAAGTGGAGGAGTCGGTGCCATAGTGCATTGAGGTACTACAGTACTTTCATCAAAATATCTTTGTAGATCTAGAGTGATCCTTTGTCAGGGAATGGCAGTAAGAGAGAATAGATGTCAACAAATGTGTAACCTATACAATAAGGAGGCTAATGTCTATTTCTACATGTCTAAGATGTCTAAAAACAAATAATTATAAACAATGTAAAATACTGCAAAGGTGGCATTTCCTTTCCTACAGATCAAAGGTTCCCAACCCTTTCATTTGCTTATGGACTGTGAGGAAACATATGCAAGCAAAAGGGAAATACAAATCTTTAATAATAATGTCCCTTAGAGCTGGGTAGGCATTTTTATCTCGGCTTCATTGGGTAAAAATGATAAACTTTGAACGTACTGTAGTTCTAGTGCTATGAGAGAAGACTAGACCTCTGTACCTCCTCTTGGCTGTTTTCAGGCTTTAGAAAATCCAGTCTGTGACGGAAGGTTTTGGCCAATCACAGGTCATTTCAGATAGCGGGAAATCCTATTGGTTGTTCTACAAATACAGACTGTGCTGGTCTAATTTCAGCCGCAGCAGCTGCTGACCAGAGGTCCATATCTGTAGCTGTTGCCCACTCTCTCCTACTGACGCTGTCCACAAAGGAAGGGAGCGAGGCGGAAAGGCCATGGGGTGACTAGCTAGTTAATTCTTGTCTCATTTGTGGTCTGATAAACAGAGAGAGTAAGGCAGAGGAATGGCTGAATGTGCTGCACACAACTCTTCAATGGTATAGGATTAAATAAGTCAATGTATGGGGAATAATTGGCTACCTTTTTTGCCTTCTCCAGATTTCGGCCTACCGCAGCTTTAGGGGACACTTTTTAGGCAGCTTTTTAGGGGACACTAATTACCTTGGATTTGGTGCATCTGTCTGTACCGCATTTTTTTATCATTCCTGCTGGTCACGTCATAAACATCACCATACTGATTCTTAAGTAAAGTGGGTCATCAGAAAACAAGGTAACCAATCCGCTATCGGCACCTTTCAGCACTGAGCAGTACATAAAACCTGCTTTTTGTGCTTTTTAAAATATATTCTGTAAGCAGCTACAATTAAATAAAGACAGTATTTTTAGTTTAGTTTCCTTACTTGCACATTTTTGCACACTCATGTCTCTCCAGGGATGATGTTTTTCTGTAGACTAACACGGAAGTTCCCTCATCAATAAGCCAACAGGATTTTTCAGTTGGATTTTGGATAATGGCAAAAATAAGCAGTGGGGCAAACAAATGTTTATGATACTTGTTTTGCTCAGTAAGATAATCTTCACAAATGAATCACTTTTATGATTTTTGAAGTCTACAGTAAATGCAAGTGCCAGAGGTAAAAAGGTAACGTTAGACTATAAAGGAACTACACCACGGTCGCATGACTTAACGTGGCCGCCACAGCGTGGCTGTAAAGCGGTGCTCGGCATGATGATGATCTGTATTCTCATTTGGCTCTGTTAGCAACAACCTTTTAAGACACAAAAAAGCTTCAAAATTCATGAGTGGGATATTTACTGACGTGTTTTATGTCATGAGCAAAACATGAAGGTCTCTAAAGCTTGTGTTAACCACAGACCTTATTTCAGGTAACTAACCAAATTCCTATTCAAAAACCCACAGACTTTGAGACAAGGGAAACATGAGTGCTAAAATGCTGACTCATTTCCATGTTTTAGGACTCATCCCTGGGGCACGCTATAGAGCTGAGATAAGTAAAGAAACAGAACATGCCAAAACCAAAAGTTACATGATTTGTGAACAGGTATTTAACCCCCCAAAAAGGACTCAAGGAAGACCTTGTGTTATAACTCTATTTTTCAGTTTGCTGGCCACTGCTGTGGAGAAAAATTATGTTTGGGAGTCACACTGACTCTCGTTGCTGATATAAAAAATGGTCCAAGGTGCAAAACAGGTTGGGAATCTCTGCTAAAGATGACTAATAACAAATACACATACACACATACACACGCATCTTACCAGCTTCGAAATCAACTTTGCGGATGCGAAATGTAGAGGGAGCTGAGATGGCAACAGAATTACAAAACAAACCAATGAGAGTTTAAGGAAAAGAGAGGAGCAAGTTTTATAAAGAAATGACGGAGATGAGAGTGGAAAAACATTATATTAAAACACAGTAATAGTGGAGTTGGAGGGTAGTCTAGACACAGGGGGAAAAAAAGTCTAAAAAAGGGTCTCCTGAAGGACTTGTCAGCGATCAAATCAGTCAGAAAACATCTTGAAAAAAAAACTTGTTGACAGAGTGCTGACTCAGCTACAAAACTCAGTCTCACAGGCCTCAGAGTGTCAAACAATGTTTCAGGATAGTTTCTACAACTTCTACAAGTCTAATATGAGACACAGTCAGAAGTCAGAATATTGACTGGCTAAGCAGGTTTCAAATGGCTCACTAAGTTGAAACAGCTGTCTGTGCAGTTATCTCGAAAGTATATCTTACAGTATAATGTGGAGAGCTCGAGGGGGAATCAATCTTGTTATAGACACAACACTATCTGTTTCTCGCACTGCTAGAAACTGTTGAATCTGCTTCCATTATGACTCACAGGACCTGGAATCACAGCGACTGCAAGTGAGAACATTTGTATTCTTTTTCTAAATATTTTTAATAGCATTTTAAACATCAATTTAGGTTTTTGATGACATACAGTGTACGAGATTCTGCTTTCCACTGACACCTGCTGCAAAATTATGACCATTGTCCAGGTTGGCTCTCAGACAATGTTAGACAGTTGCTGCCTTTAAATGGGATCATGTTTTCCATGTTTGTGACAAAAGTCCATGAATGCCTCCCTGTTGTAGTATTGATGAGCACGGAGGAAGGGGTGAGCCAGAAACTTGGGTGAAACGAGGAAGTGGTACAGATAATGTACCTTTTTGGTGAGCGCGAGTATCATACGAGTAACATGCTAACATTGCAAAGGTCCTTAGGTAACTGATTGTTGACGTGGGAGGGAAGCCGCGGCTGGTCAGTCCTTCGGCGATTCTCTCATAAGTCAGCCCGTCCTTCACCGTCCCTGTCATCTGACGGTTAATGGTCTCTTCGTTTGCGAGGGTAAGGAGGGCGCACAATTCCTTGTCTCCCCAGTTGCTCATCTTTACAGTGTCTGTCAGGTTTTGTCAGGAAAATTGGGCACCTCGGATCAACTCGCCAATCCGGCTCTGTGTGTCTAAACGCTCGCAGCTTGCCGTCAAAACAGCCCAACATTCGCTGAAAACCTGGCAGTGTAAAAGGGGCTATAGTTTCACAGTGCCCGGCAGCGTCAGGAGGACATACAGCAGAACAGGAACAAAAGTTAAGGCAGTGAAAGTCCGAGTGGAGTGGGCGGGAGGGTTGGATGGGTCTAACAACCACCAACTTTTACCTGAGAGAGGGATGTTCGTGTTCCATAAAATTATGAAGCCAAACCCTGTTCTTTTTTTCTAAACCCAACCATGTGTTTTGTTGGATAAACTTAACCATGTGCGTCTGTCTGTGAAAAAAAAAGTCAATTTGCAGTGTTGTACTGACGTAGTGCATTTATTTTGAAAGAGACTGTTTGCAAACTGTAAATTTCCTGGGAAAACGAAAGTGTATTTTTTAGAATGTACAGGGTATCTTTCATGTTGAATCTGGATGGAGGAAGTCCTTGACCAAATGTTGTTACGTGACGAGGTCGGAGTGAAAATGTGCTTAAGGCTGTCTGCAGTGCGTTTTTTGGCTGAAGAGACTTGCTTTTTTCCCTGAAACTGTCTTTTGTCTTTTCACTGACGCATGGAAAGGTAAGCGTTGATGTAAACTTCTCCCATGTGCTATGTGCTATGCGCCTCGGTGGCCTCGGCCAACAGATGTCCACAATGCCGTGTTGTTCTGTTGATATAACAACTTGAATGCCAAACATAACGTGTACACAACTTCCCATGACCTCAAGTGAATGAGTTCCATTTAAAGGCAGCAAATAGCTTTGACTTCTGACTGTGTCTTTCGTCAGCTACATCATGTTTGTCTATAACCTCACCGTTGTTCCAGCGGTAGTGATTGACTTTATGCAGAACTGGAAGAGACGACGGCAAAGAGAAGTTGATGGAGTGAGAGAAAGAAAAGTTTGAATGTAGAGGGGAAGAAATGACGGCAAGTTGTTACCTCTTCTCTTACACACACACACACACATGAACACACACACGCTGTATAAGGACACACACAGTCTTACCCTCCAGAGCATATTTCATGTCTTGAGCAAAAAGCCTCCAAATGACCTCCGCACTGACTTTACCCACATCGAGTTCCTGAGGAAACCTGAAATGGAAAAAGAGGTCAGACAAACTATCAGTTAGTCTGCTGGTGAGAGCATCCTTAAGCAAGCTGGATATATATATACAAGCATGCAATCAATCAGAAGACACACAAACACACACAGTAGCTTGGGGTTGTCTCAGACCTTTACAGCTTCAAACTAATAGACTCAAACTGAGATTGATATTTTGTGAGCTAATATTTTATCAGCTTACTTTACTTGCACTTACTCATTAAAAAGAAACAGCTTGCAGAAACAAATTTAAATAAAGTGCTGCTGGCAAATTTATTTTCTGTCACAAAAATCCAAATAACATGTTTAAAAGTTTTAAAAACAGCAACAATTTCAAAGATCTTTAGATTTAAGTTTGAATTTAAATCATCCAAATAAACTGCAGAAACCACTGCCCACATCAGGGCTGCCGCCTAATAGTCGACCAAACGTTAGTCGACCAGAAAGTTCGATAGTCAGCATTATTTCATCGGTCGCTTAGTCGCTTATGACTGGACCTATATTAATGAAGGTTCATTAGTACGGTTTGTATTTCTCTGTAATGTAGCACAGTGTTAACAATGTTACTGATACTATTCTTGGTCGGGGCCTGCCCTAGCCCACATACTTTTATTTTGTAGATGCAAATGATTATTTTAAACAGTTCAACCTGTGATTACTGATTTATCGCAGTATACATTAAATAATCCAACTTGTACTTCTTGTATGTGGCAACAGGAGACTGCTGTGAACAATTTCTCTCAACAAGCTGCTGTAATTTACAGCAAATTCAGCACGTTGTGAGCAATAACTCGAGACAATGCAATAGCTGCACATCATTCCATTAATTTCCCCACTTATAAACTATGACATAATGGAAATAAACGCAAATTTTGACTGTCAACTCTGCTCATCTCAGAGCCACAATATGCCAAATAACAGGCAATAAAAGGGAGCACTGACTGGTTAATGATGGGTGTGTAGGAGTTCTTGTCCTCCTCAATGATGGAGACGATGAGCGTGATGAGTTTAGGCCAGAAGTCCAGATTCTGGATGCTCGGGCCCTGCTCCTCCTGCTGGCTCTCCTCCTTCTTCTCCTCTTCCTCTTCTTCTTCCTCTTCCTCCTCCTCCTCATCATCCTCCTCCCCTTCCTCTCCTTCTGCTTTTTCTTTTTTCTTCTTCTTCTTCTTCTCTGGCTGAGGCTGGAAGACAGAAAAAGACAGGAGATGTGTTTGTGATGCGTTTATGTTCTTCACACCTATGTGAAGTTGACCGTCCAGTATTTGCAAAATGAATGCATGCTGTTGTGAAACAAGTGGCAGGCAGAACTAAAACAAGTTTATTGCTCAGAAGCTGTATTTTCAATAAATCATCTGCAGTGAATAATTTATGACAAAAATTACAATATTATTTCTTCATTACACTGATTTGTTTTCAAAGATTCTGGCTCCATGTTTGTGTGACAAAGTTCTGCACATGAAGCTAAAACAAAAGGAGCCTTTTCTTGATTGCCATGCAAAGTATTGTTAATTTATACTAAACACAGGCTGGTTAAATGAGTTCAGACACATTAAGTGAGATATGAATCTTTCCGAGCACGGTGAAAAATCTTCACTGTTCTGGAGAAAATTCTTCGGCTGATGGAGCCTCAGTTAATAAGTGCATCAATTAAGGCAAAGCCAGCATATGCTGTATGGACTGAGATTAAAGGAATACTTCATCCCGCAAACGACCATTTGTAAATAATTTACTTGCCCCGTGGTTTATCGAATCCATGAAGAAAACTCTGTTTTTCTCACAGACCTCCTGGGTTAATGAAGAAGCGGAAAACAGAAAAAACGTTTGATGAATTGAAGTCATAGGTGTCCGCGTTTAACAACAGCAAAATTATATCAAAACATCCGTTCACAAACTCTCACATAACTCGTGCAGTATGACCCAAGTGTCATTTATCCAGTCGTATGCACAGTACTCCCCAAACAGGCAGCCCTCTCTGACAGGGGACTGTACTCAAAGTAAAGCTTATCTATGCAAATCCAGACTCTGACAAAAACAGTAATTTTACCTTGCTCAACACAAGAGCTGCTGATTTACCACTTCCTTGATCCATAGTTGTTGGTGTTATTGTGTGATTTTGGTGGATCCGAACTAACACTTTAAAACACCAAAGTCACACAGCAACACCAACAAACTAACTGATCAAGGCAGACCAGCAACTCCTGTGTTCAGCGAGGTAGAATTACTGTTTTTGTCAATGGAGTCTGGCTTTGAAGAGAGTATAGATAAGTTTTACTTTAAGGTCAGTTCCTCGTTGGAAAGGGCTGTCTGTTTGGGAATCACTGAGCATACGACTGGACAAATGAGACCTGTATTATACTGCATGCATCGCGTAAAAGTTTGTGAATAAGTTTGTGAATGAATGTTCTGACATAGTTTAGCTGCTGTTAAACGAGGTCGCCTACAACTTATGTCTAGTTCAGACCAATGATTCCCAACGAGAAAAAACTGTTTTAGAATCATACAGAGAAAAGTTACAGCAATGTGAACTGGCGGATCTGAGATTGACTCAAGACGGGTGATGGTGTCACCTGCAACTTTGCTGGTCAAACTGCCGTGGCTGGTTTTATAATGCAAAGCTCATCCCGTTTCTACAGGCAATGGGCTTGAAGTGAAATGACAGCAAATGACGCGTTCGCTTGCTGGTTATTATTCATATAATTATGGCGTACTGATTATGAATCCAGTCCATCTGATGCTCATTTTGCTTCTGCTTTGCGCTGTTTCATCACCACTACAACTGCAGCTGTAGCCAGTATCTAACTATCACTATACTCATATTTTAAGAAGCTACAAATTATATTCAGCCACAAAATAAGTCTGAAAAGCTGCAAATCAGAATGGAAATACAGAGAGTTGTTGCACAGAGATAATACACCGTCTCATCTAGTTGCATTGGTGTGTACCAGCAGGTTTTTAGAACGTTGCAGAACGGTGCATTGGAAGTAGCTGCATGTTTCAAATTGTTGTGAATGTTTGGTCTGAACTGGGCTTTAAATTCAATAAGAATTTTCTCTATTTTTGTTCACGGGACACATGCGAGAAAAACAGTGTTTTCTTCACAAATTCAGTGAACATGGGGTGAGATACAGATCCTGTTGTTACTGGATTTATGTACTCTAAAATGAAGCTTACAGTTTGCAAACCTGTAGAAAAGCAGAGTAGAATATCCAGCTGTGGAAAAGGCGTGACAGAGTACACTACAGTACAGAGTATAGTGTATGAAAATGTTGGCACTGGATTTAAAAACTCACACACGTTACTGAAGTTGACGACAGCCTCATTGCAGTATTTACAATACTACTGTTGAGGCAGAATCAAGCCACGGCTCTCAGTGCAAGACGTTATGGAGAGACTGTTAGTATTCCTGTCAGGCTTTTCTGTAGCAGTCTCCAACCTCTGACCAGCATAAAGGTAAACTGTCCAATGGGAATCAGCTACTATTACATCATTAAATTCCCATGCATCAGATTTGGGATGGCCCATTTCCTCAGAGCATCTACTGTAGAGGCTCAAAACATGTCTATGCCCAGCAACTCACTGGTGGTACAGCAGGCTGGAACTGGCGGTTGAAGAGTTCGAGACAGTTGTTGAAGATGTACTCGTAGGTGGAGTTCAGGCAGGCCTTGACGCAGTCCCGCACCACGTTGGCGGCTCTGGGAGGATTCTGCAGCTCCAGGACCTGCACATGAGTGGACAAGGTAGATATAAGTTGCACAGAAACACAGATATTCACGCACTCCCAAGCTGTAGGCTGGGTAAATATAAACACTATCGTAGGTTTTTGTTAAAGTCATGTAGAATATAAACTGTTTTGACAATAAGCAAGAAGCTGTGATCAGCATATCAGCATATTTTTTCATATTTGTTTTTAGCCTGAAGGTCATAAAATGTGTCCCAACGATCAGAGAACCAAAAAAGTCAAAATGTAAAAAACACAACAAAAGAAATTATATAGTTTTCACGATATCAGCAATTTAGAAATAAACAGGAATAACTGGACAAATTTGGCCCATAAAGTGAGATTCAAAACAGTGGAAGAGAAAACAAACATGAATATCAGCACACACACACACGCACACACACACACACACACACACACACACACACACACACACACACACACACACACACACACACACACACACACACAGGTCCACGACATTTCCTCTGTCTTGCACTGTGAAATCAATCTTCCCCTAACAGACCTGATGTCGACAGCACAGGCTCACTCTGAGAGACATTAGTCAGAGGCTGCGATCAATCCTGCAACCCTGCAGCTCCACTGTGTGTGTGTGTGTGTGTGTGTGTGTGTGTGTGTGTGTGTGTGTGTTTGCTCTTGTATTTCTACTCCAGTAAAAGTCTTCACAAGGACCAAAATCTGCAAAAAATACTGCCAATTTTGGGCGTTTTGTAGTGGCAGTCGAGTGGAAACTCCAGGTTATATAATACAAGAGTGTGAGCTGAGAGTGTGATTTTCTTATTTTTAGATATTCTTTAAATAAATGTGCCTGTGTTCTGGAACAAATATATAAGTTTTAAAACAAAAAAAAAAAACAGATTTTAAAAAATAAATAGTTAATAAAAGTTTTCTGTGGTGACAGGTTTTTCGGAGTAATTTATTTATTTTTCTGTTTTTTGGTGTAATTTCTTTCTGTTTATCGTGTTTTTTTTTTTTCCTGAACGAGGAGACGAGATACTTCAAAATCTCGCGAGAAGCTCCCACCTGGCACCTGCAAGTGACCTGCATCCATTTTCATGGTTTGCCTTCTTACCATCAGTGTTCACATCAAAATAGACAGTGCCCTGATACAGGCAGCCCTTTCTGATGGGGAACTGTACTCAAAGTAAAGCTTATCTATGTTCTCCTAAAAGCCAGACTCCACTGACAGAAACAGTAATTTTACCTTGCTGAACACGGTAGCTGCTGATCTACCACTTCCTCGATCTATAATTTGTTTGTGATACTGTGTGACTTTAGTTAATCCAAACTAACACCTAAAAACACCAAAGTCACACAATCACACTAACTAACTGATCAAGGCAGCAGTAGACCAGCAGCTCCTGTTTTCAGTGAGTTAAAATCACAGTTTTTGTCAATGGAGTCTGGCTTTGAAGAGAGTATAGATGAGTTTTACTTTTAGTCCAATTCCCCGTTGGAAAGGGCTGTCTGTCTGAGAAGTACTGAGCAGACGACTGGACAAATGAGACTTGTATTGTACTGCGTGAGTTGTGTGAGAGTTTGCGAATCGATGTTTTGATATAGTTTAGCTGTTGTTAAATGCGGTCGCCTACGCACTGCTTCCACCATCTCCCTGACCACACAAGGAGCAGGAAAACATCATTGGTCTTTGACACATTAATGTGGGGGACGGACTGGTCACACAGGGTTTTCCCTGGGTTTTTTTGAGACCAAGGTGGCAAAGGCCAGTGGCGGGGGGCATCTTGACAGCTGTACTTTTAGATATGCCCCCCCCCCCCCTCTATTAAATATGAAAGGAGGCCCCCACATGCTTGAGCTTCACACTGCCGACTTGTATAATCAGAACAGACATGTCCTGCGATTTTCAGCCTTCTATGATTATATTTACCCTTTACAGCAGACACATCCTGACAGCTGAGAATATTACTGTCAGGTATTGTTCCCCCTTCATTAAATATGAAAGGAGGCTGAAAATCGCAGGGCATGTCTGTTGTGATGATACAAGGCAGCGGTCCAGAAATGTGTGTTTCTCTTCTATAATACAAGAGTTACAATCTACATCTTGGAGGCGACGTCTTTCCACATACGGGCTTTCTTCGCCTTTCAAACGGGGCAGAGCTCCATGGAAAACAAGTGTGTCGCACCGAATGCGTGCAGCTATGGCGTCACTTTGGGTTGTGAGCGTGCATGACGCGTGTCTACATGGAAAGTAATGGGTTTGTGTGTGCAAAAGGCGCTACATGTGAACGCCCCCCATGCACACACACACACGCTTTAACAAGGGGATGGCCAAAATCACCCAGGCGGCCCGCCTTTGTCTTAGATAGGCAGGGAAAACACAGGTCACACCAATTCACAAATTCATCCAGTACTGGGCCATGATCATGTTCTGACCCATGAAGAAGACTTACAATAACAGAGTCATCCGCGTAATATAGGAGAAATCTAGATGCGTGATTACTCTGACATTCACCTATGTATAAATAGAATATAAGAGGAGAAAGAGCACATCCCTGAGGGGATCCAGTGGAAGAAAAACGCGTACTGGACAGTGTCCTGTTAACTCAGACCCTCTGAGACCTATTTGTTAAAAAGTCAACAAGCCAACACACAATGCTAAAATCCAAACTGACGTTAGGTAAGTAGTAGTGATGATTATTGAGCTGATGTTTTGTTTCTACCTTCATCCTGAAGAAGGTGATGCTGGTGAGAAGATCCACTGTTGACTTGAGGTCGTGGAGGCGAGGCTTGCTGCTGGCTGGGAAGTTGTTCTGCAGACACACATAAACTCTTGTTAAACAGCTCAATTAACCAGTTGATCTTCTTTTTTGGTCGGTAAGGGTCTTTTTATTCTAAACCTGATTTCTGTTTTTTAATCATAGAGGCTGTATGCCTGGTGATGTTCTTCTTACGGAGCTCCTAATTTACTCAGCTGACAAAACTCTATAAAAACCTGCTGTGACCCCAGAACAAACTTTAGACATAGGAAAAAAACAACATTTGAGTAGCTGAGCGGAGAATATTTTTTACAACAGCATACTGGAGGAAATGAAGAAGCCAAATGACGGCAGGAGGTGGAAAGATATTTGCTGAAGACAGTGTGAGACAGATCATAATTTAATAGTCTATGTTGACTCGCTGCATTCAGACTTATACTTACCCACCATGTCATTTTTGTGTCAATGAATGGGGACAGAGAGATCTGTGTGTGTGTGTGTGTGTGTGTATGTGTGTGTGTGTGTGTGTGAAAAAAAGAATAAAAGCAGTTGAGAGCAGACACTCACTCTGTACATGGAGAGGTCGATACGCAGGGAGTTGTGCAGTTGATCCAGAAGCTTCACAAAACGATCCCTCTGTTGGAAAGACAAAAGAAAGAGCAAAGAGGTTTTACTTGGATTCTTACACTTGTTCAGACAGTGAGGAAGACACAGGCACAAGCTATTTGCAGCCTCTGTGTGTGTTTGAATGCGTCTGAGTGTCTCTGTGTGAACGTGTGTGTAATCTAGCACCATGGCGAAGAACAGAGGGACTGAAATGATGCAGAGACAGAGGAGAGTTTTGTCACAGAGAGATATGAAAGAGGAGAAACAATTCCACTGCACATTTCCAAAATATGAGACCATTAGAGCTGCCTGGGCTTATTTCAGTTTGGAAAATCAGTTTCTGACTTTACGACCCTTGGTGATGATTAAAAGCTTTTTGTGTTGAAAGAAGAGAGAAAACCTGCAGGACTGGTAGTTTGGTTTGGTACATGCTGCTACAAAGCATAACAGGCAGATGACAAATAATCTGTTAGTTATTATGTGTGATAGATCTTTTGACGCAACTGTATTTGTACAATCTGAATGGATAAACAAGATACCACTAGATCCACGGTTCTCAAACTTTTATACCACGTACGACCTCAGAGATTATTAGACTTTCCAAGTACCAACATTGCAACTAAAATTAAAAAACAAGCAGCTCAGGTTTATGCTATTCAGCTAGATTCATAGCAAGAAAATTATTTACTGTTGAATGCTGATGTGACTGAGGGGGTGATATATAGTGCAGATGACCTGATGTGACTTTTGCCAGATGACCTGACATGATTAAACAAATCTGGGTAGGCGTAAAGAAGCAATTGTTCCCAGAACTGGTTATCGGAATAACAGTAAACAGCAGCTGAAGTGACGGGAAACACCTTTTAATGTGTAAGGGAAAGCTTATAGGTGTGTCAACTGATACTGCTTGTTTGTCAGACACTATAAATTCTCCTGATATATCAATGCTTTGGCATTCTTGCAATCTACTACGTCTTTACCAACCTCCTGGAACAAATGACATCACAATGGGGTCTCATCTCCCAGAATGAGTCTCTTCTGATTGAATTAGGTCTAAAGAAGTGAATTACAGATAAAAGTGTGCTCAGGCCATAAACCCTGTGAAAGCACATTTATAAATGTGTGTTTTTAAGAGGGATCTTAAAGAGGATGAGGAACTCGCCAGTCTGATGTCCACAGAGAGGTCGCTCCAGAGACCAGAAAAGGCCTGGTCCCTAAAATTGGCCACTAAAATTTACTGGAAGCCAATGTAGGAGTTACATGACTCAAACGTGTAGAGGGAGATACAGTGCTCAGAAGGTGAGGAAATAAAAGCATGTATGACAATGTCTTGACATCTACTGAATAAAATTAAACTGATCTTGGATTACGTAGTCACCAGCACTTGAACTCGGTTGATTGTTGCCCACTTCGGTTTCAACAGGGCTACTCAAAATATTCTCCTCCTCATCCGCATGATTACAATGTTTTTAAACAATTTACTTTACACCTGCTCAGTGTGCCAGCAAGAGGTTCATCCCAAGCCAGGATTTGTTCTTATGCGCCATTTTGAAGGCTGTCCCAAAGCTCTTCCTTCTGCTCTGAGGAGCGATGAGCAAGTATACACAAGAGCAGCCTTCATGGCAGTCTTTTATCGCCCAACACGCCCCCATATTGTATTAAATAGATGCTGTTCGTGATGGACTGATCTGATGCAACTCATCACACCTGAGTTTCATACCACAGTGAAGACAGTTAAGAAATTAAACTCCCAAGTTTCATATTGTATTTGTTTTCTACTCACCATCTGGTTAGACAACAGCTGTTTAAATTGTAGGCTTGAACAACAAAGGGAGCACGAACAACTGTCATTTATTAGAATGATTTTTCTTTTCAAGATCTGATATTTCCCACGTTACCTTTTATTACAGAGACAATTAAAGTCAGAGAGAGGCTGTCTATCAGTAAGAAACACTTTATACATCATTTATATCTTTCCATTCAGTCATACGTGAAACTGATCACTCCTGAGCATCGGTTTGACGAGTTACAGAATTTCAATTTTCCCTCAAGCATTTAGTCTAATAAATAATCTCTAGTATTCAGAAGACATCGTAATCACATCCCGGGTTATTAAAGAATGAATTCACAATCTGAATATCAATAAATACAGATGCACATAATGAATAAAAAACATAAATGCATTCTGTGCCCCTGACTGGAGCGCAGTAGAGTATAAATACAGAATGCAGGTTATTATTTATGTGCAGGTGTTTGTTAAACAGAGAAAATACTGCTGCTCTGCCGCTGATAACTGTGTGCCTTTATTAGTGTGAGCACAAACACAAACAGCTGTTAAAGCTGACTGACAGCTGATCCAGCTGTGTCACTTAACGTGACGCTTCTGAGGAAACAAAGGTCCATTTCTCCAAAAACACATTTCCTCATTTCCTCTCTCCTCGCAAGGTTTCCTTGTGTCTCTCCATGCATCCCTAGTGGGAGGGACTATGACACGAGGAAAAGTCGCGAGTGAGGGAAACATGGATGCAATTTTAGAGACTTTGGATGCACTCTATACCACTGCTTTCAGAGGAACTAACTTATTTTTTTGGTTCTTAACGGGGGGCAGGTTGTTTGCTAAGAAGCAGTCATAGGTGCAAGCACGTAGGCCAACTTGCAAGTTGCAAGTTTATGATATTGCGCCATCACGCTTCAATGGTGTCGGAAGAAATAGCACGCATGCCCTCTGAACATGACCCATGATGATGAAGAAACAGGACAAAAGAAATGCACGGCAAAAAATATCATACTAGAACATGTTTTCAGGAGAGCTTGTGTCTTTTTAAGAGATTTGACTGAGACTGTGATTTGAACTGAGCAGTCTCACCTGTGCTTCTCTGTGCAAATGTTAACTTGTTTGCAGGCACGAGACAGGCTCAGTGGCTTCGGGCTCTGGGCAGTAGGCTTAAGCCCTTTTTAGATAGGAGTTGTGCAAATTTGCAGGAAAGCCCAATCAGTCTTCGTTCAGCATTGGCAGTATAAAAACAAAATCGGGGAGTGCAGCAAAATCCCGCCTGCCTACTTTTGTTTATACAGAATGCGCCTTTTTCAGGGAAATGGGGGGCGTGAGCAAGTAATGAAACATGTAGCTCAGCGTGTGACGTAAACAGTGACGTGGGAGGGAAGCCGCGGCTGGTCAGTCCTGCGATTCTCTCGTAAGTCGGCCTGTTCTTCACCGCCCCCGTCATCTGACTTTGAATGTTTAGACACACTGGAATTTTTTGGTCATGACATTGGCTTTATGTTGGATCTCTTACCCATAGCAATCTCAGAGGTTTGTAACAACGATACGATGCAAGATATATTGACAGCTTTAATCCAAGATTTTCATTATACCAAACCCTATTTTTGATACTGTTAATAGCTGATGCAAACTTTTACGATAGTCTTTCAACAGCTATTTCTACCTTTAAGTCTTTAATCTTTAAAGCTTCTTCCTTGTTCTGCCTGAGGCTGCCTGAAGAACGTCTTCTCTGGTGTTTTGTCTGTTTTAACCACTACAAGCACTATGGAGCAATGCTTTTAAAAAAGTTCACACATGCAAAACGTGAGCAATGCGATTTACTTGCTGCACCGGCAACCACCAAGGCTGAGAAATTAAACCAGTGTGTAAAGTGTTGCAGTTCTACAAATGTCCACTTGAGGCTTGCTCCAAAAGTGAGTCAATCCCCATAGACCCCCGTGGTAAAATGCCCAACTTAACAGCAGAAATAAACATGTTTACAGCCTGGTACAAAAAACTTATTCATAACGTAATTTCAACATTCATGACTGTTTCCATTTTATTAGGGCCCAATGTTTTGCATATTTAAGGGTGGGGCCACTTAAGTGACCACAGTCTATGAGTCAGTCTATGAGTCAAATCCGCCCCTCGCTCCTCCACAGCCCACCCACTTGTCCAGTTATGGTCACTTCTGGATCCCAAAAAAAACAAGATACCAAACTTAAGGCTTCAAAATGGCAGTCCACAAGTCACAGTAGCTACGCCCATTATTTTTACACTATGTTCCTGCCCTCAGTTCCTCATTAATCCATTTATTGACAGTTGGTGGTGCCAGTGTTTCTTTAACAAACACAGCAAGAGTTTGAGCAAAGGCAGTGAGGAGGAAGACTGCTAGCAAGCAAACATGATTAAAAATATCTAAAAATGATGATCTGCAAGTGTTTCATTAGTGAGGAAATGCACTCAACATGTCTGTTAGACACCAAGGACACACACAAGCACCTTGTTAAGAAAGTGCCAACCTTTTATAGTTCTTTATATCATAATCATATAAAAGATGCTTCTGTTTAGTGGCTTGCACACTCACATACAGAGCCTTTGCATTGGGAGCAGTTTTTGTTCAATGTCTTGCTTAAAACCACGGAAACACATGGTGAGGAGGAGCTGGGGATCAAAACACACTATGATGAACGGCCAACCAGCTCTACCACCTGAGCTACAGCCAGGAGCGGTATCCCCATTGCTTATTTTGTAATTTATTCACTACTTTCTTTCATATGTGTTGGCAACACAAATGTATTTCCATGTCATGCCAAGAAAGTAAACAGAAATTGAGAGAGAGAGAGGGAGAGTACTCTGGCGTAGGGGGAGTCACGACATGGCTGACAAACTACGGAGATAAAATGAGTTTGTCTGACAGAAAGAGCGAGGGGGAGGAAGAAAGAGAAGCAGGGTTTCCAGCCTTACTGGAAACTGGCAAAAGTCACTTACTAGTTTGCAAAACAATTGTATTTGCACACATTTACCTAATAGGTAACAACAGCAGTGAATCCTACATCTGTGCACTCTGATTATATAACAGCTAAAAAGTTTGTGTCATAACTGAATCCTTCACTTTCTTGTAAAAGTACAGAGTCGTGGCTGCACAGCAATTAGTTTGTGCATTGTTAGTAAACTGGAAAGGGTTTCCCTTTGTTTTTATCTCTGGATGAAAGTATGAACAATAGCCAGCATTACCTGGCATGAAAGACCATTAAAAAAACTGCCAAATCCTAATCAACCTCTGAAAGACTCTTTTTCAACTCTTGTTTCATTTGTCTATCTGTGCTTCCCATGGTGGCAGGAACAATGCAAACAGAGTGCTATAGCTTTGTGAGTCATGAGAATTAAAAAACCAAGAAGACGAGGATGGTTTTGGATGACAGAAAATGAAGCAGAAGGAGGGAGAAATCCCCGAAGACTAACTTTCGCAACTACACCACAAAGCTCAAACCTTAAAGGAATACTTCACCCATAAAATGAGCATTTATATATCAGTTACTCACCTTGTATTAGTGTTGAATTCATGAAGAAAGCGTTCTCACATGCCTCCATGTTAAACAGAGAAATCAAATATCTTGATGATTTAAAGTCATGGGGGTGCGGCGTTTACCAACAGCAAAACTATATCATGTGTTTGAACTCCAGTCACACTTTCCTTTCAGAAGAGCTCAAAAGAGCTTCCCCAGGCGCGCTACTCGTCTATACTTGAGACTGTTTCTGCAGAAATGTTATAAATAGTAAGGTTTTAGTGAAAATGCAAGTGTTAGGGAAGTACTGAGCACATGTCTGGATAAATGAGACTTGGATAATGCTGCATGAGTTGTGTAAGAGAGATGTTTTGATACAGTTTTGCTGTTGTTCAACGTGGTCCCCAGTGACTTCAAGCAATCTATAATTTTCTCTCTCTCTTTGTTTTTGGATTCCCTGTTCACAGTGGCGGTATGCAAGAAAAGCAAAGCTTTCTTCACAAATTCAGTGTAACAGGAGATGAGTAATTTAAGGTCTCTCTCTACCTGATTTTAAAGCTCTCTAGAGTACAATATAAATATGTGTTATATTAAAAAAAAATAGATATATATTGGGGGACACATCCATCCAAATATTCAAATTTGCTTAAGACGTCCTATACTAAACATGCTATGCTACAATAGGCAACTGTGCACCAATAGGATCTGTCAGTGTTCCCATCAGCTGTGTTTCCTTCACGTCCGTCAGTAGCACTACAACTGGCACTTAAGCTCTTTCACACAACTCTCATACACCTCACGTTTTCCCAGGGCTGCTGAAAATATTCTCCTCCTGATCAGCTCCTCTTTTTCGCAACGGTTCGTGTTTGGAGACACGATTGCAGTGTTTTTACGTCCGTTTGGCATCCCCAGATAAACGCAACTAATGAACAGGTTGATTTCAAACCAAAAACATTACAGGAAAGGCAAAACTAAATGAGATTCCAGGGATTTCAAAGTTAAAGTATTTTTTAAAACATACTATATACATTTAAATCAATTTACAATTTAAAAAAAAATATATTTCAGAGATTCGTCCGCGTAACAGTGGGGAGAGCTCAGGTACCACAAGTCGTACATGTACCATAATTTGAGAACCAGTGCTTTAACGTACAAGGATAGTAATATTCTGTTTTCATTGACAACAACACCTCTGGCTTCTGAAGAGAATGGAGGTTCGAGGACAGGTCTTCCGACAAGCCATCAAGTCACTATCAGAGGCTGCTGAGCAAAGCAGCAATTGGCTTTGGAGGAAGAGAAGGACCCCAACTAGTCTGCGAGATGTCCAACATGAGGGGTAAAAACGGAGGGGGCACACCTGGGATGCCAGGTGTCACCGCTGAGCCCTCTGGAGGTGTCGTGGGCCTAACAATGAGACACCAATGAAGGAGGGTGCCCACCTGATGACCCCAAGGAAGGGATTATCCCTCTCCCACTCAAGACACAAGATGCCAGGCGAGCGCTGATCACTCTTAGGGATTGTAACAACAAGTACCATAAGCTCAACTACTAGCAAGTTTTACAGCTTCGTACAAACACACTCATAAGGTCAGCAACTAAGTATCAGTCCTGAAACCAATCCACTGGCTCAGATAGGTAAATTCTCATTTTTAAACGTCTTCAGTAGGAACTAACTGGTTTGGGGCTGATTGCCACAGACAGGGCCGTGAAGGACAGTGAGGCTTTGGTCTTTTTACACCATTGCTGACATTAGAAAAACATATATCACCAGCTTTATCCTTAATCCAAACCTTTGAACCTTTACCTAAACTCTAAAGTCTTAACCTTTAAACAGGCTTTTGAAGAAACGAGGAGCAGACAAAATGTCCTGACTTTCAAAATCTGTCTTCACTCTTTGAACACACACCTGACCTAAAAACGCCTGACAAGGGGATAAGAAATCAGTTTTGACCTTTAAGAAATAACACATTGTCCTTCCCTAAAGCAAGGCCTTCCTTGTCCTTCAACACTCACACACACACTCACGAACAGTAGCGGTAATAATTGTAATTGGCTCCATTCTCCTTGTTTCCTGCTCCCCTCACACTGAGGGGCAGGTTACTCCCTTCAGGTGTACTGCAGTGATTCCCTGAACATCCCTGTCCTCTGCTGCTGTGACACAATTTATGCGATCATAAAATATCTGGCAATTTATCAGACGTGTGATGAATTTAATTGGGATTAATTAATATTATAAGCCTGAAGGATTCACCTCAGAATTAAAGCCTGAAGGAGAAAATAGAAATGATCATTCGAGCTGAAATTCATCGTTTTTGCATTTAAGTCCGCAATCAGGTAGATTATTCTTAGAAACTCAGTTTTCATCACCATTTAACGAACCTTCAATACCCTTTTTTGTGTGTATTTCGAGGGTTTTCAGTCCGACAAACTACTTTATCTATTGTTGAGTTGAAAAAAGTCCTGTATTACATTGTTTTTGTATTATAGTATTGCTTTTCATGTCCTTTCAGACAGGCCCAGACAAAGTGCTCACTCTAACTTCTACCTACAATCATCCAAATCTCAAGACATTACTCACTGAATCAGTTGTGTTCAGAGACAGCCAAACACTACCTCCGCTTGATGGTACATTTGTGAACTTTGTGACACTGCAGCACAGTAAACAAGGCAGGACAGAGAGTCCAGCCTAATCATGTCTTTTCCCTCCATTTGCTGGTTTCGGCACCAAAGCATCTCAGTGGTCCATGTGGAGCAGGTGGAGAACTGCCACAAGCTAAATAAGGGTACCTTAAATAAGTTGGAAACCGCAGACAACATTAAATTATCTTAGGAGGAAACAGCATCTGTTGCTCTGGTCCTGCAGGAACTGTTGCCCAAAGCAGGAATTAACACTTCAATAGCAAAAGTCCAAGTGCCAAATAGAAGTGAAGTGACAAACTATTGGATTAATTTGACTATCGTGGCACGATTGTGCCAGCAAATATGTTTAAATGCACGCTAATATTCTGCTAAGCATTTTCTGGGCAGCACAGTGGTGCAGTGGTTAGCATTGTCGTTTGCAGTTTTTATGTTCTCCTCATGTCAGCGTGAGTTTTCTACGGGGACTCTGGCTTAACTGGTGACTCTAAATTGTCCAGGTGTGAATGTTCGGTGTGAATGGTTGTCTGTCTCTTTATAGTCTCGCCACCAGACAATCAGAGAACTCAGCCTTCTGATAGTCTGGGGACACTCCTTTCTAAAGTGTTTAACACACCGGAGAAAACGGCCGGCAACAAAGCAACGGCTCTTTTCTCGTACACAAGGAAACAAACACACAGAGAGCTTGAAAATGGATGCCGAGAGATTTAACTCCGTTTTTTCAAACATGTGCTCAGTCCACAAGATTGTGGAAATGAAGGACTTAGAGCGACTTTGTTTAAAATTTTAACGCAGTCGGACTTTGTTTACGAGCACAAGAGTTCAGCGAGCCACCGAAAGGACCGCCCTGTGGATTTACTATTGGTTCTGCAACGTAGGGAGTTTTTTCAAACTCTGAAATTGTATCCGCCCATCTAAACACAAAATCAGGGAGAAAGACATCAGTCTTTAGTTAAGCAAAGCGTCTAAAGACTTTTCAGACTTTTTTTAATAGGACAGACAAGTGTGAAGAGGGGAGAGGGAGAGAGAGAGGGAGTGACACGCAGCAAAGGGCCACAGGCTGGAGTCAAACCCGGGCCGCCATGGCAACAGCCTTGTACATGGGGCGCCTGCTCTACCACTAAACCAGCGACGCCCCGACTGGTTAAGAAATTGTGAAAAAGTCTTGGACATGCGACAGCCGTTCCACTTTTCCACATTTTGACGTGATAAACGACGTTAGGGAACGTTAATCGGAGTATGTAATGAGCATGCTAACAGGAACATTTATGAAATATTCACTTTCATCAGCCATGTAAAAGGCTTAGTGGAAATTTTGTCTTTTATAAGGATAAAAATTGTTTGGTTACATTGTAACCTTGGTTCTGTGAGTGAGAAGATTATTATCATACTATGGGGATAATTCGCATAGTTATGATATAACTACTGGGTGAGGTTGATCATCTCGATACGATGGAGAACAGAACAGTTTGTGCATGTAAACAGAGTCAGTGTCCATTCTAGTCACTTAATTTAAGATGAAAATCACTGACAACACTGTAAAGAACTATTTGTGCTGGTTTAATTCGAAGTAAGCAAAAGTTCTGAGACAGTTCTTTCAGTTAAGTTAGTTGTGTTGAGTCTGTAAGTAGTTGTTAATTTCCAGAGGAAGTTTCTTCAGAGAGCCACTCTAAGTTTAATGACATATATCCATTTAAACCCAAGTAAATATCAATGTATTATTGTGTTGTATGTTGCTTCCCTGTGGACATATCTGGACTATCTAGGTTACACTAGCAGTTAACTGGATTAATTAAAGTGTACCAGTCGAACCATGTTTCTATTTTGCCTGTAACAAATAGTGATGCACAATCTTTTTCAGGGAGAAATCACTTCCTTTCTAGGGAAATAATGACATTGTGGGACCTGTAAAACAAAATGTTACCCAGTTGCATTCTATATTTTTCATCAGAGTGTTACTGTGGATCAGATTGTGCAACATATAAGCCACAAAAAAGACAGTTTTGAAGTTAAAGCACATTGCCTGCACAAATCAGCACCCCCCATTTAATGGCAAATGTATCTGACTGCAGGCAGCACAAGTGCAAATCTGAACTCCCTAAACTCTGTATAGCAAAATTGCGCTGAGCTGCGTAGTCATATTTGACACCTAACGCTCGCCTCCCACGCAGGTGTAATCATATTGAAGGCAAGTCACAGAAATACAAAATGGGCACAGACAAGAAAGAAAAGCGGTCACCCTGATGAAAGAGTCACTTCAAAAGAGCAAATCTAGGTTTTGGTATTAACACAGGCATTCATGTATAAAACATTTTACACTCCACATGAACCTAAACGCATCAAAGAGATTTTAACAAGCAGGCATCGCTCATTTAAGCACTTAAGGAACTGTAAGAACACTTCTGTTGCTGCTCAGATTTGTTTCAGATGCTGCTGAAACTTAACTTGATATCCACAGCAGCTTCACCAGCACTGCCTGTAGCTGACAACTAGAGAGCTCTCAGGTGTGAAGGTGTGTAACGGCTAAAGGGCTGCTGAGAGGGAGCACACTGTACACGTTCAAGAGCTATTCCCATGGAAAGTAATTTATGGTAAAAACAACCAAAAAGAACCCAGTGAGTGATGTTTGTTCCCGGCGGCAGAATTTACTGTAGCATCAACAGCTTCCTCCCAAAGAATAAGGGGAGGTTTGAGATTCTAACATGTCTGTAGTCTCCTTGCTTTTTGCACACAGACACACAGTCTGCAGGCAGACAAACACACCCACACACCTGTACAACATAACAGACAGTGTCACTAAAACTGTCAGCAGATGACGTGATTTCAGCGATGAATTATGGAGAGCAAGAGGAGAGGAAGAAGAGATCGATTTGACGGCATCTTTTACAGACGGACTCAGGGATGAGGCAGAGGAGAGGGGAGTGAGGAGACAGACGCAGACGCGGGTGGGTAGGAAAATGCTGAAAGGAAGTTTTACAAACTAGTTATCACCTTATTGCCATGGCAACAAGTACATTCAAACTGGCTTGGCTCAACATTTAAGCAAAAAACAAAAAATGCAATGAAAGACCAGAAAAATAAAAGAGAATATAATGTGTGATTTTGGAGGTCTGAACAGCAGCACCAGAGAGAGAGGACAAAGAAGGAGAGATAGTAAAACAGGCTCCGGCAAATGAAAGACACAGACAGACAGACAGAGAGACTGTGGCCGAGCAGATGGTAAAAAATCAAACAACATCACCGGCTGCTGCCTGTGTGTTGTTCAGTCTGAGACCAAAGGTAAGACATCAATCATGAAAAAATTAGATTTTTGAAATTGTTGCAAAATGCCCTTTGACCAAGACATCAACTGTAATTTGAGTAGGAAAAAATCCCTTTTAGATTCATGACTAAAAGGCAAACTAAGCCTAATAATGGAGTTAAAGCTGAGGTAGGAAGTTTCCTGGAAAAGGTGAACAAAAAAAGTACACACTCCTCCTGCAGCTCTGCCCTCTCTGTCCTAAGTCCCTCCCATTAGACAAGCTTGGCACATATGCACGCACTTCATACGATAACCTGTACAAGTGATTAATGATACTCGTTACCTGGAGAGGTTGGAAAAAGATATATGTTTCTTCCCTGTTCCAAAACCAGAATCAAACCTTGAAAAGTGTAGGGTTAGCTAGCTAGCTAGTGAAGATATAGCCTACTGAATGTATACACATGCTGCTTTTGCTTTGTAGTGATTATAGCAGTGAAACCAAGACCGACCCTGCTGTACAGGAACCAGTGAAGGGAAGCAGGGAAACTTTGCTCATATTCAACCAGCTGTGTGTCATCGCAGTGTGTGCAGATGAACGTTATTTGACTTCCCCTGGAGATCCCTGCCCGTCCTGCGATGGAGGTCCGGGTGCTGGCAGCAGCACAGGGGTGAAGCCAAACACTGTTCATCTGCACACACTGCGATGCCACACAGCTGGTTCAATATCAGTGAAGTTTCCCTTTATATTCATTGTCTTGTGTGGCGATCAGCAGTGATGTGGTGGTTCACTTTTACACTGTGATCTGTAGCCTATAGTTCGGCTTTAGCTTCTAACTATCTTTGTCTTTTTAACCTGTTGTTGCTGCTGAGTCAGTTTGACATCCTGGATATATCCTTCAAACACAGACTGTAGACCCCTCTGTCTGCTTCTCTCTGGAATCACTCTTTCATTTTCCCACAAATATGATAATATTTCTTCAAGCAGTGCAGTTAGTTACAGTGTGGCCTCCATGATTACTCCAACAGCTTGTAGGACCATCAAACAGGGGCGGGGCTTAGCAAAGGGTCAATTCCTGTTTTGCAAACTTGTGGTCCTGTGAAGCCCTTTGAGATGACACACTGTCTTCCGAGGCTGCAGCTGACATTAGCTATATAAACACGAACTTAAAGCCACGGGTTTGAGCCTTTGGCTCGGGTTGGCAGAAGGCTAAACTATTGCCAGCATGTTCTTTCCATCTCTGAAACACTTTGTAGATTCTGATGTGTTTTATTGCGTTTACAGTCAGACAAACGCCCTCTCTCTGAGCAGATCTGTGATTGGCTATTGTCTCCCATCACAGGCTAGATTTTCTAAAGCCTGAAAACAGAGCCAAGAGCAGGTGGACAGTTCTAGATTTCTCTTAGAGCACTTGAATTACAATATGCTCAAAGATTTTTTATGGGATTTTTTGCCTAATGATGACAAAAAAAAATTATGTCTATCCCAGCTCTGAAGGAATAAAAATCAATCATCCCTATAACAGGTATTGATTACAGCAAAGACATACAGATGGATGGATTTGAGGTTATTGCCACAGATTAAAAAGTGACCCCTTTATAGGGATAGTTCAGATTTTTTAAAGTGGGGCTGTATGGTGTATCACATACAGTAGATGCTGGTAGACCAGCAGCTATCGTGTTTAGTGAACTAAAATATATTTTGTTGTCAGTGGATTCTGGTGACTTTGACAAGAGTACAGATGGGGAACTAAAGCTGTTAACGGCTTCCCTGCTGGAACAGGCTGCCTGACAGAAAGTATATGTGTACATATTATTTTATGACATCTTCCCTTTTATTTGACATACGTCAGAAAACATGGTAAGAGAGCAATAATAGTATGCACCATAGGCAATTGGTATCAATACTTTCACTTGTCGTTTACTTGAATTTTATTGAATTAGCTTTGAGTAACTAAATTGAGAATATATCTCCTTAATTTCTGTTTTAAGAGCTGTCCCCAAATTATGTCTACTGTAACACCAGTGATAGTGGAGGCTGTGATGCACAAAGTACCTTAGAAAACATTCTTTCTGAAATGCTGCTTGCTAGCTTGTGTCTATCTTTTCAGGTTTAACCAACTAAAATCAGTATTTTCATCATTATTACCTTCGATTAGGACAGGGGTCGGCAACCTTTCATATCAAAAGAACCGAGGCGTATATATATGCCTCTAACTGCAAAACATTTTGAGACTGATAATGAAGGAAACGCAGCCATTTAAGTCTAAATTTGCCCATCAACCTAACTAAGTGGTCTAAATAAACAACAACAAAATGGCTCTACACTGGGCTATTTATGATTATTTGTTACTCTGACTTTGTACAAGGTCGATGAAAGCAAACAAATCTGTGCACGCAACAGTAATACTCTATTTTTCATTGCCTAGATTTTAATTAAAACTGTAGTTGGCATGGATCAGTGGTTGAGTATCAATGTTATATCTCTTTATATTTTCTTATATATTATATTTGCCTTCATACTTTTTATGGTTTACTGTATGTAAAGCATTTTGAATTGACTTATTGCTTCACAAATAAACTTTCCCCGCCCTCCCTGTTATTAAATAATACCTCAATAAAAAGTTTAGAGCTCGTTTAGAGACGTTTATCAGCGTATTAAAACAAGGTCAGTTCAGGATAATTTGTTTTTATGTGGGAAATCAAAACATTACCTAATAGTCACTTAGTCATTAATTAGAGTGGGGTCTCCTGTGCTGGAGTGTATGATGTGCCATGCATTAATTCATACATTAGTTCAAGCTGAGTCATGCATTAATTACTGTCAAGTCATTAAACTGTTACTGATGCTGTCTGTGATCAAACACGGAGAGAGCAGCTTAATGAAACGAATGAATTACCCAGATACCCACATAGAAAACGACTCAATCCAGCAAAATGTAATGAGACAAATAAACTTATCAACCTATCCAGCAGGGCTTGTTACCAAGCTGCCAACCCAGAAATAGACCCACACAGTGGTAGCCCCATGGGGAGAGCTAGTCTGCCTGCATCCCCTGACCCATTAAAGCAAGAGCACGCTGCCTGCAGTCGCTCGTATATCACTGGAGTCTGAGTGCAACCGGTAGGAGAACTGATGTCGGCACTATTGGCAAAGATCCCAGGAGTCATTAAGCTCGGCCTCTAACTGTCATTGTCCCCCCCGTCTGTGGCTCCTGCAGGGGCCCGTGGGCCGAATACGGGCCACCGCAAAGTTCAGAGCTGTTCCTAAGGTCCCACAGTGATAAGACATTACCTTTTAATGAGGGAGATTATTAGCCACATAAATGAACACCTACTGGCTCTGCTCAGGTCACTGTCATGGATGTCTATGTAAAATAGGTCTCTACAAGGCTTAAAGTATTACAGACAAACCAGGTCACCTTCTGTGGGAAGACTCTGGCTCAATCTCAATGCAGCCCTTGCCCCTACCACTTAGCCCTTACCTCCCCACTCTGACTCAATCTCAGCAGACTCTGATGGAGTCTGAGTTGATTAGACACATCTTTTAACTATGGCCGTGGCATGCACCATTGACAGTAACTTCACAAATGTACCGATTGGTTCCACTTCACGAGTTCTGTGAAATCATGGTACAGTGCTACAACATGGTGGTGTTTAGCATTGTTGCCTCAAAGTAGGGGGGCTTCTCAATTCTAACCTGGCGTGGGGGGTTCAAACCCTGGGTGGGGGAGCCCTTATGTGTGGAGTTTACATGTTCTCCCCTTATCAGCCTGGGTTTTGTCCGTATACTCCGGCTTCCGCAGCTGTGGATCAGGGGTAGAGCGGGTCGTCCACCAATCGGAAGATCGTCGGTTCGATCCCCAGCTCCTCCTGCATGTCACAGTATCCTGGTGCAAGATACTGAACCCCAAATCGCTCCTGATGATGCTTCCATCGGTGTGTGTGTGAGTAGCAGGTGGCACCTTGTATGGTAGTCTCGGCCACCAGTGTATGAATGTGTGTGAATGGGTGAATGTGACTCGTAGTGTAAAAAGTGCTTTCAGTGGTCGAATGACGACAAAGGCGCTATACAAATGCAGGTCCATCCATTTACCATTCCTCCCACGGTCCAAAGACATGCAGGTTAATTGGTGACTCCGTAGGTGTGAATGTGAGTGTGAATGGTTGTCTGTCTCTATGTGTCAGCCCTGTGACAGCCTGGCGTACCCCGCCATCTCGCCCAATGTTGGCTGGGATAGGCTCCCGGTTTGGCTACGTGAGACGAGAGTACAGGTTGCTAACGTTAGCGTACAGAGCACCAATGGTGGCCTGGTAAATAAGCAGTCCCCTTTTAATTTGATGAATTGTTTGATTGATTGCGGGTGTAAAACTTTGTTGTGAACAAATCACGAGCGTTTGTGCTTGTTTATCTCCATCAAATCCACCACTACTGATGACGTCACGGATGTTGAAGGCTTATCCCATTTCACTGAAAACGATTTCAACCACTACCTCTTCTAACTCTGTTCCAAGGGGGCAAAGGGGCACTCGAAAACAAGAGGTAGGGGTAAGCAGGCTTTAACAAATGGAATTGGGCCTTTGTGACGCCTACTTTAGGTCAAACTGTAGCTTTAAGACTAATTCAAACATTTCTTGGCTGTAAAAGATGAAATATCAGTCATGCTTCCCTCCATAAATGTCTGCTCTTTTGTTGCTTTTGTGTCTTCCTGTGTATTTCTCCTCTTCATGGTGGGTGTGGGCTGTGGTTTAAGCCTGAAATCCAATTGTCCTGTAAGCTCTTCACGGGGGCTTGCAGAGAATGCTATCTCCATTTTTTTAAAATCAGTGTCGTTACAGTGACTAAAAGCTATTTGTGTAATCTGAAATAATCATATCAAGAGGGAAAGAGCATTTTGTTTGGGTAAAAGCAGCTGGAAGGTAAACGTTGAATTCATTAGAAAGAGATGCTTTGAGTGCCAGCTGAATCTGAACATGTCCTTGATTTTTTTAACATTGTTATATATCTAAAATGCTCTGTAAAGACCAACAAATGTCATCCACCAAGAATAATGCAGCTCCTCCCAAGGCAATCATATGTCATGTCAGGGTCATTTTGTGAGGATAATCATTTCCGAGGCTTTTTCAGAATCAGATCAGCAGTGTTGAGAAATCAGTTGTGACTCACAGATGATGCAGTACATAAAGAAATGGAGAGAGAACGAGCCAGCGCATAACCTTTTAGAGAAATACTGGAATATGCCTGAGACTTCTTCTTTTGGTGAGCTAATATTTGGCACTTTGGTGTATGTTGCAGGGTTTTTAATCACCCCAGGCCCACACCACAGCCGATATTGATATCCCTGCAGTAAAATCATATCATATATCATCGGCTACTTCTCTACAACATAAGTATTAAAAGGATGTGGGAGCTGCAGGGCTAAGAAAACAAGAGATATGTTGCAGCTGTCTTCAGTAGGCAGACCATCCATCGATCCTTTGGATTAAAATGTATAGTTTGATCACAAGGGTTGCTGTGGAACAGAGGAATGTCTTGTTCGGCCATCAATCCATATCTTTTTATAATAGGGTGGCCCTAAAATTATTCTTGACAATATGACAACTGACAAAAATATATAATTTATTTAAGAAAATTGTTTTTTTTCCACCATGCTCTGCCATTTCTCCTCATCTGCCATTTCTCCTCTAACCATCACGCTGTAACCTGTGGCAGGCTGTTATGATACCTAACTATCACACATTAACATATATGGAGTTTATCGTCGAGCTGTGAGCATCACGTAGGTTTACAAAGGTTTTTGACAAAACCACTTGACGACACCGACTCCTGTGTGCGCGCGGCGAGAGAGGAGAGGGAGAGAAGCTGTGCTGCTGCAAGAGGAGCCGCTGAATAAGTTCCCTCTGAGCAGTACGTCACTAAAAGAGTCTGCACAAGCCAAAAAATCACGAGTATCAAGATGTGAATTTTTCCTTTGATATTAAAAATTACACCCTTAGTATCATGAACGTGATGAAATGGCACACCTCTATTTAATTGTAGCTTAATCAAACTGATGTTACCATTTCTACACTTTTACTCGCTCATGTTGATAAAATATTTTTCTCTTTGGCAACATGCAACAATGAGCCACTGATGACTACAAGGTGTTTATGTTGGATTAGTGATTTGAAATCAGCCTGAGTTTGCTGATTACAAATTACAATGTTGCATGAAATGATCCAAAAATGAGCCACAAGCACAGAGAAACACCCAAACTGCAATATTAGATTATCACTGAAGTATTAAACATCCAACTACAGTCCCGCAGTATCAGACTGATTTAATTTGACATGGCTAAGTTTGGGTATAATTTATCTTTATATAACTTCATTTCTGTCCCATCAGAATTAGATTTGTTGAAGTTCTCTGTGAGAGATGATAAATTTTATGCTAATGATCTGGCAGGGACTTAAAACTACTTGTCTAAAACTTTGCTTCTCACTGAAACTCTATGATTATCAAATCAACTGTCTCCTGTCCAGTGCAATACAAAATAGGGAAACATTTATATTAAGGTACACATATCGCACAGAAAGTGTTTTACAGTAGCAGCTGGAGGGGGGGGGGGGGGGCGGGGGTTGTGATTGTTTTAATGAGAAGAAGAATCTTTTTGCTCACTGTTTTTGTGTTGCTTTGCACCTGTTTCTGCACTCCTGGAGTTGAAAAAATTTCAACCCAAAGTGAAAAAGCGCTCCATGTCATCTCTTATTTAGTCATCTTTATTTTCCCATTGTCCAATCAGATGATTTGAGAGGTGGGCCTTCTGTGGTGGTCACAACAACATGTTTACAGTTGGTGAACAATGGAGGAAAAACTGGCGGTAGTGGAGAGGTACAGTCATCCTGAAATATGCCTGGAAACCTGAGAGCTGCATCTCACCTGAGAGCTGCATCTGCACTGAATCTGTGTATCAACAGGCTTTAAAAACATACAGCCAAATGGTCTTTACTCATCAGATTGGGTTGCAGAGATCAGTGTTCATCTGTGTTTATTTTATTACGTCTGGTGGTCACTTACCCCGAAGTTGGAGGCTGCAAATCTAGCCGGAGCAGAGACGTTGGTGGAGGCGGTTGGGTGGGCGTAGAAGGCATTGATGTTGGCCAGCAGGGTGCTCATCACTGCCGGCACCCCTGACAGCATGTACTTAGAGGACAGGCAAGAGAAATGGCTGAGGAGGAAAGGAGAGGAGATAGACAGGAGCGGGAGAAAGAGAGACAGAGAGAGAAAAGGTAAGCAAGAAAGATCGAAGATTTAAAAAGCAGTAAGAGGTTAAGAAGAAAGGCAGGACAGATGTGCAGAGAATGGGAAGGAGGTTGGGAGGATGAGACAGGTGGAGACAGATGGAAGATGGGGTTGAGAGGAAGACGTGAAGAGGCCAGAGAGAGAGATCGGAAGGAGGATGGATGAAATAGATTGTGGAGAAGGAGGATGAAGGATTGGACAGATGGAGGAAAGGGTTGGGCGAAATTGGAGACGAGAGAGGGAAACAAAAATGGATTAAGTGGAGATGACGTCAAAACAGTTGATCACCATTTTTAATATTACTGACAGTATATATCTTTAACATGCATCAACTAATTTACTGTTGCAGCGATGTAATAAAGACAACTCAACACACAGACGGACCGTTAGGAAGTGCAATACTTCACTGGTATAGTATACTTTTAAAACTACTTTCATGACATTTGTCTTTGTCTGCTTGACACTATTTGTTTTGTTCAGCTGGGATGCCACATCAGACATTGTTTCAGCAGTAATGGCCAGCTCTGGCTGCGATCAGTTGGGTGCGCACACACCACTGCAAAAATGAGCAGGGACGGTTGTGTGGCCATGAACAATATGTCTATTCCCCTGGAGGTTCTGCCAGTTAAATGTATTGATATCTTTAAAGCTGTGGTTGTGAACTTTTATAAAAAGAACTTTTTGTCATAGTAGCTGAAACTTTCACTTTATTCACACAGCGCTAAATGAGACAGATGAGACAGAAAATGATATTCTCCTCTGCCTATTCCGCTGCCTTGTAGCATTTCCAATGGCCTTACAGCATGTGAACGAAATCAACCAATCAACCAACTGCTCATGAACTGTGGTCAAACTGCAGAATAGGCAGCGCTGATCAAATATGAATCAAGATTCGGTGATGGCATCGCCTATTTCTCTGCTCAGAAACATATTTTAGTGTACTGTTTAGCTGTAAATTGAGAAAGTTGGTCCGGCTGTTGGGTCACAAACCATCTCATTTTACAGCTAAACAGTACACTAAAACAGTGGTGCCCAACTGGTGGGTCGCGGGTCCATCTGAATGGACTACAAGAGACTGGTGAACTTGTCAAGTTTGCACAAAACACAATCTATTTTGAAGTATAGTACATATCCTGCACAGAGCTTTTATTTTGAAGTGCTGTTTCCTGCTGTAGAGTGACTGACTAATAGACAGCTACTCGAAAGAGACAGCAAACTAGCTCAACGACACGACCAAAAGCTATTATGACACCGAATAGATTAAACTGCCTGGAGCTTGAACTGACCACTAACGAGAAATCTGGCCCCAGAGGCTGGACCAGTTGGGAACCACCACTTCTGGGGATGGTTGCGGCTCCCAGATTTAGCGGAAAAGGGAGCACTCTTCACTTTCACGTTGTTCTCCAGTACAGTCAGGGTGAGTCTGAGTGAGACACAGGCAGCTGCCCGCAGGAGGAAAGGCTTACCGCTACTCCAAATGATACAGTCCCTGGCTTTTGTTCGATATATAGTGTCTGGTATCTAATGATACCTGTTATTAGCATAGTTAGCACACATTAGTTCGGAGCTAATTTGGCTTGTTTGCTTTATTACATGAATGTCGTTTCACCAAGCCCGTTTAAACTCTCAAATTCTGCATGGAAAAAAAAAGACATTAATAGTTGACTTGACTGACAACATTTGGCTGCAACCCTAACAAAAACAAACAAACAAACAAATGCATGAACAGTTTGTTCCAGTGAGGAAACCAAAATAAAGCTGTTCAGCAGGCTTTCAATGATATGTGAAGCTGTTATAATGGCTACATTGCGTTTCAATTGCCATTTTCATTTGGCGGTGTTATTGATCGGCTAATATCCTCATTTCCATCGGGACGTAGTCTGAGCCATTTCTGCTTCCAACTTCAATTTACTCAATGCTTCCCAGTATGATTATGTTTATGTGTGTGTGCTCCTTTATCACACACAGAACCTCTCGGTCCCTTTAAGGTCAAATTACAACATTATTAATGTAATTAATTAAAATTTTGTGTGAAAGTGCGTGTGTGTGCGTGTGTGTGTGTGTGTGTGTGTGTGTGTGTGTGTGTGTGTGTGTGTGTGTGTGTGTGTGTGTGTGTGTGCTCCTTGAGTCTCTTTCCAGCTGCCTATAACGATCCAATCAAACAGCTGGGAAATCTCAGAGGTGACAGGTCATCTTTTCTCATTAGATGTGATAAACTAATTTGCATGCTGTTTATAGTTCATGACAACCCCGCCCACCTCTCATCACATCAACACACAGGCATGCACATGCACACACACTAATGTCAAGTACTTCCTGATTTGATTTACCCATACATGCACACAACTGGCTGACATCATGGAGAACGGATGCCCTGGCAAACTTTCATATTCACACACACACACACACACACACACACACACACACACACACACACACACACACACACACACACACACACACACACACATTTAACACCAAGCTTACGTCATGGCCTGGTATATGGACTCGATGCCGTAGCGCATGGCGAACTCATCCACGATCTCCTGCTGCACCTCATCAAAGTAAACCTTCCAGGCATCATCTCCTTGAGCCACGGGGATCTTCACCATGCCGCCTCCTTCCACATCCGTCGAGAAGTGGAACATATTCTACAAAGAAAAGAAAGTTTAAGAGAACAGGAAAATATCTGCACTGTTCGAGGAGCTAAAAAACAGCCAGGAGTTGTCGTCGTCGCAGTTTTTCTACTGGGGACAGTGGCACAAAAACAGTTGCTTTTTACCAAGACATTGCTGCGTTGCCAGTGGGGATTGTGCCCTAAAACATGTGTATTTTAAGCAAAATAAACATGATCTTTTCAGTAAACTCCACAGTCTGTGCTCATTTCATCACAGGTAAATCATGCAATATTTTGCATAGCTCTTATTCTATGAGTTAAAAGTTTCATATATATATATCTATATATATATATATATATATATATATATATATATATATACAGTATATATATATATATATATATATATATATAGTTCATTCATCTTGTGTTGGTGGTTCTGCTTTGTCCCACCTCTTTGTGATGGCGTTTTTACAAGCTGCTAACAAGATTTTTAGTGTATAACTATCTTCTCTCAACACAGTTCCTCCTGTCATACTGCCAAAGTACAACACCACGCATGATCTAGGTATATCAACGCCTAGAATTTTGATAACAACCATATGAACAAATACCCAAAACTTTACAATGCAGCGTCAAAGCCAAAATACACGGATATGATCACATTTCTTGCCCCACATTGTCTCCAACATGGTCCTGCTGCAGACAAGTATGTGCTCTTTATTTGGGGAGTGGAAGTGGTGGACTTTATTTGTGATACCAAATTTGCACCTTATCAAAGGGAACATTGTAACATTGAGCATCAAGGTCATACAACTAATTTTGCTGGTGTGTATTTCAGTTCCAGTGGACTAAAATTCTGCATTTCATATGCTGTTTTCATGCAGTGGTGGCGGGACAGTAAGTCTAAGTGGATGTCGATGTCCACTAGCAACCAAAAGATGCTCTGAAAACGTCTGTGGGCTAAACAGTTAGGAAAATGTTAGGTGCCACTGACTGTGCATGTGTGTGTTTATATATGTGTGTTTGTGACAGAAAAACACAGAGCAAGACTCCAGTTTCTCCTACATTTCCCCCCTTAACTTATTCCTCAAAATCTGTCAGCTTCCCCATTTTAAGTTGTGTGTGTGTTTGCGCGCGCATATGTGTGTGTTACCTCATGAAGGCACGTGTATTGTACGTGGTACGGTGCCACCTTCTCCTCTCCCTCGATCTCCACACTGATCTGAAGACGAATGGCACCAGATACCGCTGACTTGTCTGTTCTCTTCTCTGCAAGGGGAGACACACACACACACACACACACACACACACACACAATTACTCTGCAGTCATACATCGCTCAGAGTTGAACTTAAGTTGAACTTCGGATCTATGACGACAACTAAAGCAGTGAGTGCTCCAACTGCTGTGCTAATGAGCAAAGCAACGCTCCGAAACACAAACACACACATAAAACCAATTACACACTCCCATCTACTCTACAAACACAGACACAGACACACACACACACTAAGTTTTCTGTATCCCCGTGACTACATACCCAGATTGTACCAGACGTCCATCTCTCCGCTCAGAGTTCGGACCTCGATGATGCTCTGACCCAAGAAGTCGTCTGACTCCCTCTTCAGACGCTGCTTCACTCGAGACTTGATGTCATCGTCTTCATCCCAAACTCGCAGTTTGATACGATCTGATGAGTTGTGACACTCGCTGCGGAGACAGAGGACAGGTGGGCGGCGTGTTGTTTTAAGAAATGTGTGAGTGTTGGAGCAGATGGCTAAGGTGGAGGGTTTGCAAGCCTGGAGCAAATCAACATATGTTCAAAAATACTTTAAATCTGTGTCTCTCATTATCACTCTGTGGTGACTACTCAGTGAGCACTGATTTGTTGATTTCCAAAGGAAAAAAGTGTTTGTATGTCCTGGCTAAAACCTGCTAAATTGGTTGAGAAATTAAAGCTTTTTTTAGGTGTCTACGTTACATCACAAAATTATTTATACAGCATTAGTTCAATAACTTCACTTCAATGTGAGTCTCACTTTGAAATTTGTTTACACCATTCTAGTCTTCTGAACAGCTCAAAGTGCTTTTACACTACATGTTACATTCACCCATTAATACACACATTCACACACTGGTGCCGAGGCTACCATACAGGGTGTCACCTGCTACTCTTGAGTGTGCACATCCACTGGTGGCAATGTGGGGCTCAGTATTTTTGCCCTTCAACGCGCGGACTAGAGGAGTTGCAGATGCTTAATGGACAACCAGCTTTACCACCCCGAGCTCTACCTCCTTCCCTCTGAAATGCTTTTTAAATGCTGTTGAAATAATTTTCTACAAATGTTTTTGGAAGAATTCATTTGGCAAATGCAAATGATCAAATCAGTGCTAACTGTGTAGGACCTTAAGTACTGATCGAAACGTATTCAGATATAGATACTGTATCTACTATACTATATACCTGTGCCACTTCCTTACATGTGAATGCATCACACATTATTTGTTGATATCTTTATGATAGGGCTGGACAATATATTGATATTATATTAATAATAAGACTAAGGCCCGATCCCAATACCCCCCTTGTCCACTACCCCTTAGCCCTTGTCCACTACCCCTTAGCCCTTGTCCACTACCCCTTAGCCCTTGTCCACTACCCCTTGGCCCTTGTCCACTACCCCTTGGCCCTCGAAATGAAGCAACGAGGGATAGAAATCTTTCCCTAGGAACCAATGACTATATAATATAAAGTAGTTGAACTAGTTGAATACAACCATTAAAAATGTGCTGGGTTTCATCATGATACAATATTGTATCGATTCTTTGAACAATGAACATCACAAGATCTGCCACGGTATGATTTTGATTTGACTTCATCCAGGGGCCTGCAATCAATTTGACACGACACCAGAAAATATCCTTCTTGACTTTTTCTTGGTTGCTTGCCCTTGTCTGTCTGGAGCAAGGCCGCTAGCACTGTGTGAATGTTTTTGAAGGACGTGTGCTTGGATGGAAATGGTGACACAGATGTGCCATGGGAGTTTCAAAATAAAGGCGTATCTTGAAGGTGACAATATGTATCGATGTTTTTACTTTGCATCCATGATATTGGAACATTGGTGATTGAATCGATGCATCAATCCTGACTGATGTATTGTTAAACCTCTACTAATGTTGTGGTTTTATAATGTATGCATTGAAAAACAACAGAGAGCATGCTGTTTCAATCTGACAGTAATGAAACACAAATATAATATTTACATGTATGACAATATAACACAATTTGTGCTTTTACTTTTGATACTTTACATTTAGCTGATACTACTGATGCAAACTTCTATTTGTCAGGTAGGGTGGGGCGGCAGTAGCTCACTCCTTAGGGACTTGGGTTGGAAATCGGGGGGTCCCTGGCTCAAGTCCCTGTCCTGACCAAGTATGTAGTGTGGACTGGTAGCTGGAGAGGTGCCAGTTCGACTCCTGGAAACTGTCGAAGTGCCCCTGAGGGAGGCATCAAACCTCCAACTACTCAATGTGCCTGTCCATGGGCAGCCCCCTCACTCTAGCATCTTTCCATTTAATGTATAGGTCCTGTTTGTGCATTTGTGTGTATTTCAGGCCATTTATGATTAATCCTCTCACGGATTAATAAAGTATATCTTTGTTTTCTTTGCTTTTAAACATTGTGGTATTTCTGCTTTTACTAAAAGGTGTCTCATAGGACTACATGTACTCAGAATAATTTACAGAAGGATGTGAAATTGTTGAGATGATGACTATGAGGAAAACAGTACTCTTGGTCTATGTGATTTTCACTGAAATTGCTTTAGGAAATTGTACCTGTTCATGCATCATAACTGCATTTAAACTGGACACTATGTTCCCTCATCTGCACTGTGTGACAGCTCTATTTATCTGTTTGTATTTGTTGTAACAACATATTCCAAATGCAGCTATTCACATGAAATTTAGACCAGGCACTGGTATTTTCTCAATTAAACTACACAGATAAAGAAATCGTAACATTTAAATCCTTAGGAGTTATGTGCTATAAAGTGGAATTGAAGTATTGAAGAAGCTAAGTGAAATTTATTAAAGACTTGGGGAAGCTTTTGTTTACAATCCGCACTTCAAGATGCTTCCTGTATGAGGAAACTAATCTCTCAAAGTGTCCAGATGGGATTTTGGCCCTTTCTTCCACACAGACAGTCTTTAAGTCTTGAAGATTTTGGAGCGCTCCCTTGACAATCTTGAGAAAGAAATTTCACTTTTGAAACTTGAGCAATTAGTGTCCTCAGTTCCCAAACGCTTACTGAGAGTAGGTGAAAGAAAAGGTGATGTAACACAGGGGTAAACATACGCTGTCACAGGCTTTTTGTGACGAAAGGAAATCATTTTGGAATCGGGGTTGTAATAAGTAGATGATGTCAGCCTGCACACACACACACACACACAGTCCTGAGAACAGCTCTAATTAACCAGATTAAGTGTGTGTGTGGGTTTACCATGGCTGTGCAGGACCTTGCGGTGAAGCATCTAAAACCTTCCTCCGCCACTGCACGGTGTGACAGTGACACTGTTGTCCTGAACTTTGCCGGACCTCTGAGAGCTCCAGCTGAGCTTTACAACCAGGAGGAAAATAACAAGCAGAACTTACAAGCTAAACTTTTCCTCCCAGACTGGGTTCAGGTTGCCGTAGATGGTCTTTGTCCTCTTCTTCGTCTTCCCGACTTGGATGGTGACATAGGGGTCGCTGGAGCCCGTTCTGTCCTTGGCCTGGAGACCCTGCGCGCTGACGACTGATAACACACACACACACACAGACACACACAGTCAGAGAGAATGACTATGAAAATTGCATAAGAACAACAAACACCTACTCGTTACCACCATCTTTCTGTCTCATTCACACACACACACACACACACACACACACACACACACACACACACACACACACACACACACACACACACACACACACACACACACACACCAAAACACAAGATATCACCCACACAGTTCTGCAGAGCCTCGTAACACAACACTCGTGACTCACAGGCAGATGTTGGGTAACAAAATTTCTCACCAAATTAGTTAAACAACCGTTGTCGCCTAGTGTTTCATTGTTCTGTGCAACAGGTAGTCAAAGAGGACTTCTAAAGGACAACTTAAAGTTTTGACATGACCCGGCTATAAAGGGCGAAACATCTGTCACCACAGGGAGTGTGCTCAGATTATACAAGCCGACATGAATATTTACTGAATTTCACATTCAATTCTTGCCCTTTCTATTCTGCATATTGTTTCTGTACATCTCTGTCAAGATAACAAAGCAGCAAATGAAAGACGAAGCAGCTTGTGTGACACTCTGGCACAAAGGCATGTGTTGCCTTGAAGGACGTCTGTCTGACTTCCACTGCATCCAAGCTACAGTAAACAGCTTTGATCGATGGAAACTAAAGGCTTATGAAATGAGTCTGGAGACATTTCTTTGAGGCAGAAGGTCAACAACAGGTTGTTCATCTGAAGAAAAGTTGCTGAGTGTCAAGATGTATTAGGGCTCGCTACCAGAGTGTCTTGTGCTTAAGAGGGTTAACATAAGGTTACAGATTTAAACCAGGAAGAGGAGGAGGCCGATTCTACATCCAATATTGTATCTATTCTCCACACTGTAGTGCTTAAAGGAATAGTCTGACATTTTGGAGAAATGTGCTTACATACCTTCTGGTGGAGCGTTATATGAGAAGACTGATACAGCTCTTATTTCCATCTGTTAAATATAAACCTACAGCCAGAAGCTCGTTAGCTTATCTGAGCACAAAGGAAACGGGGAAAGCCCAGCTCTTTTTAACGATAACAATATTCACCTCCCAGCACCACGAAAACTTGTTAAATAATATCTCATTTGCTTAATAAAAACGACAACTGATGATACCAGTTCCTCATCCAATACCAGTTTCTTTCTTCTAAATTTTAAATCTCTGTATGACACTGTGTGGAACTAATCAGGATGAGCGTTATGTAAGGTAAGAGGAGATCAGGGACTGCTGACTGAGTCAGCACATAAAACCTGAAACTGTATTTCATGTGGATTCATTTGTTGCAGCTACTATCTGATGTGGTCAGTTTTGTGGTCTAAGTAGAAAATCAAATTGCTCATATTTACACACATACTTATGTACGTGCCTTTTTGCGCTAATACATACAGATGAAAGCCATATTCTGAGATGCAAAAACTACATCTGTTTGTACTTTGTAAACAAGTCCTGACGTGTGAAACAAGAAGCAGTGTGTAAGATTTAAGGAGATTTAGTGGCGTCTTGCAGTGAGGATTGCAGATCTTTCATTTAGAATTCCTTCAGCATTCATCGCTGAGAAGGTTTTTAGCGGGAGCTGAGTTATCCGCAGGGTTCTGTTCCCCTCCAAAACAAACAGACAATATGAAAATGCAAATGACTCTATCAAGAGCCAGTGTTTGGTTTGTCTTTCTGGGCTACTGTAGAAACATGGCAGTGAAACATGGTGGACTCCATGGAAGAGGAACAAAAACACAACAGTTCTTATTGTCAGCTGGTTATACACTAAAGAAAAAGACCTTTAAGACTCTAAGTATCTGTCTCAAGCCACATCAGTCCCTGTAATATCTTGCCAGCGGTTCATTCAGCGTCAATGACTGTTGCATTTTATCTGTGCTAAAGGGGGTTTTGAATATTAACTGGTTCAGATGTTCCCTAATGAAATCAATGGGTTCTTCAAAGAGCTCTGTGTGGTGCGTCTCCTGTCAGTCCACCATCAAGTTCAGTCACAACTTGGCTTAAATACAAAACTGAGTTTGAGTTGAAAGTGTGTCTGAAAGTATTTCAGATGGGAGACATGATTGATTTATGCAAAAATGAAAAATACTTTGATGAAAAAGCAATAATGTGAGAATTTCAAACAACTTGAATGATTTCTAGACGTCTTGAAAAGAATGTTTGTGAAGTCTTACTACTATGTAACACATACACAAACAATGTCAGGGTTTTATCTTCATTTCTTATTATACAGAAAAAAAGTTTTTTGAGAGAGAACTTCAGAAAGGTTCCTTAAAAAAACCTTTATTATAACAACGTCTGAATCTGGCCTGACACATTTTTGAGAATCTTGTGACTGCATATCAAAAATTCATTCAGTAGAATCTGTAGGTATGTGATCTGACCTTGATCAGCAGAACAGAGATGTGCCACTATCAAATTCAATAACCAAAGACTGTCTGAGAGATGACAACTTCTATTACTTGCATCAGAAGTAGGTCACTGGAGGAGAGTATATATTTCAGGCGAAAATATGTATTGAAAACAGGTGACAGACAGGAGTTCAGTGGCTACAGACCTATCGGTTGTCTCAAAGGTTACAGTTAACAGCTAACAGAACACCTGAAAAAAGAGTATCTGCTTCATCCTATGAAAATTGGATTTAGGGTGAACCACACTTCTATGGATTTGGTACTTTATTGGCTCTTTTTCATTTCTAAGTAATTGCATTTTAGAAATATACAATTTACAAAGTGCAGTGTAGCGTAGTAAGTGTAGTTGCCATCAATTTTTGAGTTATTTTCACTTTGTTTCCACAGCGGCTGCTCGGCTGTTCACTGATTACCGTGGCGTGTAGGTGTGTGTGTGTGTGTGTGTGTGTATGTGGAGGACGTCAGCCCCGGCACAGCGCACAGATAAAAGGCTGCAGGATGATAATGAATTAAACCAAAATGTGTAAAAGTACTGAAAAACAAAATTGTCAGAGCTTATCAATACTACGGTACAGTCTTTGATAATTTAGCCCCGGGGCTAATTTAGTACCGGGTTTCAGCACCATCCCTATTCTACGGTGCAGATTTTTCAGAACTGGTTACTTCGTAAGTGTGTGGATCGTAAAACTGAGCATCTGGAAACAACCACAACAGTATCTCACAATATAAGATAACAAATACAAAATAACTCACAATACTGCACCTCCACCACTACAAGGTTTGTACAACTTTGCTCATCAAGTGAGCTTCAAGATCGACCATTAGTTGGGAGTGTAGAGTCCCTAAAAGAAGCTCTGCCTTTTCTTTTAATGCCATCAAAGAACGAAACAAACTCCCTTACAATTTAAAAACATACAGGCCATTCAGATTCCCATATTCCAGATTTTCCTTGCTGCACAGCTCTGGTTCTTATGGAGTACGCTGACACCCGTGGCCCCTTCCTGTGATGAAATGGACGGGCACCGTGCACTGCAACTTGGGCAGTACTTGTTTGTAACATGGCTAAACTGACTCATGACTGACCCATATACATAACCCATATTTTTTCCTGGGATGTCAAAATAATGGATTTTATGAAACCACTCTTGTCTACACTAATTTGGCACAAACACATTGTGTGCATACAATGTGTGTGTATTTTATGAGACTCCTTAATGTGGGTGAGTAGAGGGTGCTAAGTGGGATTATTTAATAATATTGCACAGCCTTAGGTGTAAAGATAGATGCTGGAGTGTATATTCAGCTCTATGATTGATTTTAGTATTTGTTGTATTTTGAATTTGCATTTGCATCGACTACATTAGCTTTAATAGTGATTGCGTCCACCTGCCCAGGTACTAAAGCTGGAAATGAGCGAGTAGCTAAATCAGATAGGATGCAACTCTTCTCCCTCTGTGAGATAACTGCTGTTGAATATGGTTCCTGAATGAATAAAAATAAATTATAAATAAATGTAATAATCTCAACAAAACGACGAGGAGGTGACCGTGAAAGACTTTGAAACAAAGCGCCAGCTGAACGCCTGTCCCTATATCTCCTCTTTAATGGAGCTCAGCGCCGGTGATCGGGGAGACAAGGTGTGATGGCTGCCATGGCAACACTGCTGCCACTATATGGTGTGATGTGACTGGTTGCTTTGGTTACAGCGGCAGTCATGTTTGGCAAAGGGAGGAGAAGGGAGGTGGGGATGCATGTCTGTTAAAATTAGTGAAGCTTGCAGATAAACAATAAAGTTAAAGTTTCTCCACAGGTCAGACCGTCAGGTGAAATAATAAACTTTGATGAATGTGGGATATTTTCTTGTTTCTGGTGTTTATGTAAGAAAAACTGACGCACTCTGGTTCAGTGACACTCACAGCTGCAGGTTTTCACAGCTGCCGACATCAACAGTGCTGTATTCCTTAGGTTTCTTGAAGGAACCCAGGCTTAAACTTTTGATGGGTTTTCCGATCCAGCTTTTCCTACGCCTTCCTGGGATTTAAATGTGCAGCAAAACAGCTTCTCTAACTCTCTACATCTGTAATAGAATTTTAAAAATGGGCCTGAAAATGTGTTTTGAGGCCAGCTTATCTGATGCGTCACCATCTCACTTCTGATTAAATATCAGTTTTATTTTGGAAAACTGTTCCAAAGCATTTAACTTTTTTTCTATGAATCTATGCCTGTGTTTTCAGCATAAACCAAGAATATGACTAGCTTTACTTCTTGAGCATACTAAAAAACAAAAAAAACATGTGTCAGCAGGCTCTGCAAAGTGGCTGCAGCTAACAGTGAGAATAACAGGCTATGTCACTCTGATTTCGCTCTGCAGATTGACTTCACACAGAGATATGAGTGTTATGCACATTACACGAGTGTGGACACACTTAGACACAGTATCCTGTTGCTACAAGCCTCACAGACACTGTCGGGATTGAGCAGATGCAGTAGGAATAATGGAGAAAGACAAAGCATAAGACAAGACAGGTTGGATAAGGTTTTCCTGTCTCTCACTGACCATCCTGTTTCCAGTCAGTGTTCAGAAATGTGGTGTTTTTACACTAATCATCACACTTCTGGATTATTTTTCTCAGTCTTCGGGTTTTTTTTTTTGGAAGACCATGTCTGCACTACTGTTTCAATTATCAGAAGTGAAAGTGATGTGACAGAGGGAGACAGGAGAGATTAAAATGAAAGTGTAAAGACGACTGCAGGGCATTTTTTCCAAAGCTTTCTGTCATTTAAAATATATTTACTCTGGTTAAAAACTAACTGAACAGAAAGAAATTTTCAAATCTAATGATGTGTTCCAATGCCCATACGACCACACTGTTTAGTTTGCCAGTAAAGGATTTAGTATGTCCCTGTACATAGTGTGTCAAATGCAATATGCAAACTAGAATTACTGCCTCGCAGTCGTACGCCTCCGGAAACCAGTCAGGTTGAACTTTAGAAGTTTATATCTATGTCTGAACAATCATGGAAGCTTCATAAAAATCTTCACCACAGCAGCACTGAAGATCTCTACAGTCAGCACAGTTTAAGGTGGACATCCAAGATTGGAGTCACAGAGTCAGTATCTGACCAAATGTCTGGTCTTCTGTTCCTGAGGTATGATGTTGAGACATGGCCGGAAAAGTGTTTAATGCAAAATATTATCATGTCACAGTGAAGCTGACCTTTGGATATAAAATGTCATTGCTTCATCGTCATCATCTTATATCCCGTTAGACATCTGTACAAAATTTGTCAAGGTCAAAGAGACCTTGACCTTTAATCTTTGACCACCAAATTCCAATCAGTTAATTTCCAAGTCCAAGTGGATGTGTGTGCCAAATTCACAGAAACTCTCACAAGGCTTTATTGAGAAATCATGTTAACAAGAATGAGACGGATGCACGGTTACAGTGACCTCGACCTATGACCACCGAAATCTAATCAGTTCAACACTACGCCTCGTTTCCACTCACGTATGTGACTGGTGTCCAGGGATGATGCCTCTAGTGTCCAACACAAGGAAGTGCATTTCTTTACAGATGGATTGAAACCTGATAGAATCTACCTGTAGCCATGGGGGAAGAGGTCTTTTTCGCCATCCAGTAGTTTGGAATATTTGCTTGGAACATTACCGGGACAAATACCGGATCAATACTGCATGGCAACAAATAAATGAGTATGTTGGCCTGCCTGGTATGCAGCATGTTTTGTGAAATATTTAATTAAAAAGACGTATGAACGGCTGAATGTATAACAATATTTTAGCAGAATAACATTACTCAGATTCACAATGTTTACAAACCAGTTATACCAGTTCTTTTTAATCACGCAAACAGCCTGTTAGCTAAGCTAGCACGCCGCCATACAGTCTCTCCAAAATCCATAGCAAAAGATCAAATATTTTAACGTACTCGAGGCAAATTCCAGACTAAAATATCACAGAAGGGTACAGGCAGGCACATCGGATATCCCCGAGTTTCCCATAGGAATTTATAGACTTCCAAATGCCTTGTATTCGTACACATACGCAAGTGGCAATAAGGCGTGAGTCCTAAGGGATGTTTGTGCCAAATCTGAGGAAATTCTCTCAAGGTTGTCCAGATATAATTATGTTTCTGAGAATGGGACAGACAGACAGACAATTCAAAAACATACTATCTCTAGCCACGGCCATCGCCGGCACAGGGGCATAAAATTGCATAAACGTCCTACTGCATCCAGTCGTGTTTCGCACTGTGCATTGCAGCATACTTTTCAACTGAGCCACAGACAGAAGACAGTGCATGCTATGGACTGCAACAGATATATGAGCAAAGACAGTCAAAGGTCAAGGCAAAATGCTATGACGAAGGAGTATCTCCCAAGTGTATGCATTTTCCATGCGTGTAAGGGCAGCTGCAGAACATACTGACAGCAAAAATATTCCTCACAGAGTATTTCATTAACTATTCACATGTTTTCCAGTTTCAAAGTTAAGAATTCACTGGACGTACTGTTGATGGTGATCTTGGCCGACCACTTGGAGGTGCCGTCCAGGACGCTCTGCTTGATGCTCTTCATATGCTGGACGTGGATCATCTTGGTGACGTTGAACACTCTCCGGATCTCCTCAAAGATCTCTGGCTTGTTCCTCTCGCGGATCTTCATCCTGTCCTTCATAGCCATGATAATGTGCTGGGTCCGGTCCTCCGCCCCGGTCTTGGAGCTCTTCTCAGCTGCTCCTGAAGGATGAAGGTGGGAAGAAACAAGAAGGGTGGATGATGAGTTCCAGAGGTTAAAAGTGAGAAAACTACATGATGAACCTTGCTTTTCCTTTTAGGTTTATCAGTATGGTGTTTTGGTCTGGTTCTCTGACATTACCCTTCATCCCCCCTCACACTTATCCCACAGCATTTCTGCAGTTCAACAAAACCACATCACAGAGCAACGTCTGCTTTGCCGAATGTATCCCCTTGTAAAATTTTCGCTCAGGCATTTTTCTTTGCAAAGCTCAACTTAACTGTTGGAGCTCTGACATCAGACAGTTGAAAGGCGGCTGCAAAAAAGTATTACGCTCAAAGGCAAACTCCTGATCAGGGATGCAAGTTTTACAATCTCTAAAATGGCACTGACACTTTTAGCAGACTTTTCAGTCAGTTCACTTGTTCACAGGAAGCAATAATAAAGTACAAAAATATTTCTGGGGTTGGGATAGATCTGTATATGGTGCAGAATATGGAATGTTTCTTATGTGATTCAGTTTTTTGCGAGTTTAATAACTTTACTCACTCTGCAGGCAGTCAGCGTTCAGCAGCTCTTGGCATTTCTCATGCACTTTGACCCCGCACTCTGCGCAGCGCATACCCTGCCGGGCGATGCCCCACAGCAGACCCTCGCACTCGTAGCAGTAGGTCGGTGTAGTGGCCGTCCAGACCTCAAAATTGTGTGGGGTGGTGCAGGAGATGGGGTAGATCAGAGACTGCAGGGTCTTCTTGTACACATGGTTTTTCTGTTGGATTAAAAAAACAGAGAGGTGGATGGAGGAGTTGTCGGACAGAGGTAGAGGGTGTAAGAAACGAAGCAGGATTAGAGAAGAGAGCCGTGTGAGTTTTTTTTAAAAGAAGTTATCCAAGAGAAAGAAGAGACAACAGAGGAGAGAGTGTTGAAGGAAAGTGTGGGATGAAGTGTGAAAAAGGTGAGTAGGGACAGTTGTTAACAAGAACACAACAAGACAAGACAAAGGACAGCAACGAACAATAAAAAGAGAATGAATTAATAACTCTCTGTGTAGCAATGATTTAAATGAAGATTAGGCACAAATTGGTATTCTTGTGATTTGGCACCCCTACGGTCTCAGAATGGTTCACTACTGTGGCTGTAAATACAAACTGTGCAAACTCCTGCCATGTCTGTCTCACAGCTAATAGGAAAACAACGACAGTCTGACAGCAGAGTGTGCATCCCCGCCTGTTATTTATGAAAGATTGCACTATAGGCTGTAGCCTTATTGGTGTGATCTTCCATTTTCATTAGAAATTTACTGTTTACATACAGTCTCTTTCAAAATGAATGTACTTTGATACAACATCGCGAATTGACGTTTTTTTCCCTTCAACAACAAACACAGGTGGTCTGGTTTACGCAGATGTGAGAATGACAGAGGCACAATTCTTCCTGTTACAAGTCAGTGTACCATCTAAATGATTTTGAAACTATAGTTTCTATTTGCCAAAACTATCACTATATTCTGAATGAAGTACGTGAGACAGATGACAACGATCATGTCTCTCCTCTTCTTCCATCTAGAATCTGCCACAGCGCACCAAAAACAACCAATCAGAGTCGAGGAGTTCCTAACACAGCTGTTAATTTATGCAAATCACTGCTCGTGAAAACTCAAACTGTTACACTAGGCAGTGCTGAGCAAATATGAATCAAGATTCTGCTACTGCATTGTCTATTTCTCACCTCAGATGTTTTCAGAAACATATTTGAGCTCTAAAACGAGAAAGTTTGAGACCCAGCTGCCATTTTGGATACAGCTGACCGAAGTACCAAGCCCAATCCACCAACACAACCAACTTTCTCATTTTACAGCTAAACAGTACACTAAAATACGTTTTCTAAAATCATTTGAGACAATGCAGCAATAGAATCCTGATTCACATTTGATCAGTGTTGCCTAGTTTGACTGTTTGATCAAAGTTCATGAGCAGTGATTGACATGATTGACAGCTGTGTTAGAGACTCCTCAGCTCTGATTGGTGGTTTTCGTTCACATGTTGTAAGGCTATTAGAAGCGCTACAAGGCAATGGAGTAGGGAAAGGAATATGTGTTGGTAAAATTAACAAAAGGGTAATTTCAGGGCGGCTTCTGTAAAAAATAACATAAAAATGTGGTTATGTACGACAGTGCCAATTTGAGTTTTAATAATGCTTGGCTTCTTTATTGATAAAGTAAACTCTGCTGTTGCCCAGTGTAGGAGGAGTGTGGGAGGAGGTGAACACATCTCCACAGAATGAGAGGACACCTTGACTAGAAGCCCAGCTTGATTTGGTAAAAAAAAGAACTTGTATAGGGGTGTGTGAGTCATTATTATCAGGATTATTAGTATTTTCTTCATCATAGTAATAATTGCAAATCTGTGGTAATGAACATAGGGGAGATTTGCATGAGAAAACTTTCCTTCTGTTGTGGGTTTCACTGCTGTCATCTCTGCCTCTGTGTTCACTCAATCTTGTTCTAACTGCTTTGAGTTTTATTGATCCGACCTATGCTGTTACGATTCTTGTACTTTTTGACTTTTTGGTTCTGTGCTTTTACCTGATTATATTTCCTCTCATTTACTTCCTTGTCCCTGTAAAGCATCCTGTTGCACCCTTTATAGATCACGCCACTATGGCTACGTACAATCCTGTTGCTATTGCCAGTGTTATGACTAAAAACATATAGATGATGAGTGGATGGCTAAGTTTGGCATCATATTTGGCATCATTTTTCCATGATTTTCACAGGTTGTCAACTTGAGTATATCTGCTCAGTGTCTGTATTCATGAGCCAGGAAAAAAAAGTCACACATTTCTCTACATATGCTTCTTCCATCTGTCAGTAGAATCTAATTATAGAACAGCTAACATTGAGCATACAGTAAATACACTTAAAGTTTTCCTGTACTCTGTATGTGCAACAACATTCTGTACATCTGTTTAGGTCAGTAACTTACAAGGCACATACACTCACTAGCCACTTTATTAGGTACACCTGCTCAACTGCTCATTAACGCATATAGCTAATCAGCCAATCATGTTGCAGCAACTCAATGCATTTAGGCATGTAGACGTGGTCAAGACGACCTGCTGAAGTTCAAACTGAGCATCAGAATGGGAAAGAAAGGGGATTTAAGTGACTTTGAACTTGATATGGTTGTTTTCGGGCTAGAAACTGCTGATCTACTGGGATTTTCACCACAACCATCTCTAGGGTTTACAGAGGATGGTCCCAAAAAGAGAAAATCAGGTCAGAGGAGAATGGCCAGACTGGTTCAAGATGATAGAAAGGCAACAGGAAGTCAAATAACCACTGGTTCCAACCAAGGTCTGCAGAAGACCATCTCTGAAGCAACAACACCTTGTCCAACCTTGAAGCAGATGGGCTACAGCAGCAGAAGACCACACCAGGTGCCACTCCTGTCAGCCAACAACAGGAAACTGAGGCTACACTTCACACAGGCTCACCAAAACTGGACAATAGAAGATTGGAAAAAAGTTGCCTGGTCTGATGAGTCTGGATTTCTGCTGCCACATTCAGATGGTAGGGTCAGAATTTGGTGTAAACAACATGAAAGCATGGGTCCACCCTGCCTTGTATCAACGGTTCAGGCTGCTGCTGGTGGTGTAATGGTGTGGGGGAGATTTTCTTAGTACCAACTGAGCATGGTTTAAACACCACAGCCTACCTGAGTATTGTTGCTGAGCGTGTCCATCCCTTTATGACCACAGTAGCTTAATTTACATGCCCTGAAATACACTCCTATACACTGTAATTCAATAACAATGATAATTATGCAATTTATTCTATTGGCGCCTTTCAAAGCACTTAATGACACCTTTCAAGACACAGTTAAAAACAAACAAGCAGAAATGTATCCACAGATCATAAATTCAAGCAAAACATCATTATACACTAATAAGTAAATAAAATAACTAACTACAAAAACTAGGAATATATTCTGCATTATGAAGTCATCATCGGTGCTAAATTTGTTGTGTGTCACCATCTGAGTCAACATCAGACAGAATATGCCAGTGAGAGCAAATACAGAGATCTTAAAATAAATACCAGAACCACATTAACCTTTTCCAATGTAAACATGCAAACTATCAACACAAATATTAAAAGGACACAGAACCCCCTCTGCAAGACAGTGCATCAAGATTAGTTACAAATGCAGGAGTTGCTTTAATACCATTTAAGTTTTATTAATCAATCAAATCATAATGAATCTGGGGCCTTCAGGGGCCTCTGAGGGTTTTTAGGCCCCAGGACAGTTTCCCACCTTAAAGGGCAGGTCCATTCATTTTGAGGGGTATTTGTTAAGGTTTAAATCATTCCACAGATTCTCAGTCGTGTTTTTTATGTATTCAAATCCAAAAGTTCAAATTTAGTTTGAAATATGTATGTTTTTGTATCAAAATGCTGTTTTCCTAAGTAGGTTTCTACATGATGACACTGCTATGTATAAACCCCATCATCCTCATAATGTGCCTCTTTGTGACTGAGCCAAGCCTTCTTTGGGTTTTGTATGTTACCAATCTTTTATATTCAGGCTGTTCTCATGCACTGTTCGTATGTTTCCCTTTGACAAGTTATGTGCCAAAATTTGTACGTATCCCACGTAATCATGCAACAGCAATTTGTGTTTAACCCACGCACTCAGGAAGGCTGTGATTGTGTAACCAATGCGCTGACAGGAGTAAAGAAGGACATGCTCAGGTAGGAGGCATTAGGGGGTGGTGGATGTTTCACAAAACACAGGACTTTCCCCAGGAGACTGGGGTTTGTGACACAGTCATTTTAAGGTACGTCCTTTACCGTGTTTCTTTTCCTAAAGCTAGCCTCTGTTACTTTATATTTATTACTTAACTTTACGTTAAGGATGTAACGTCATTCATGCAGCACTAATTTGTAGCATATCATACAAACCATTGTCTGAGGATATGCTGCTAAATTAGCTATAACTAGCATGAAAGCTAAGCATTGTAGTGCTGTGAACGTCACATTCACACAATAACGCAAACAAATCTAACCAGTCGATGCAGCAACAGACCCACAACTCCTGTGTTCTGTGAGGTAAAATTATTGTGTTTGTCAGTGGAGTCTGGAGTCTTGAAGAGAGCGATGTAACGGCTTCCCCGTGAGAAAGTGCTGTCTGACGACAAGGTAAGGTGATGAAAATATTACACCTTGTACAACCCCACTTCAAAAAATCTGAACTAACCTTTTCAGGGTTTTTTTTGTTATTACCGGTGCTCACTGTTCTAACAATCACTGCTTATTTTTTACTTTTATACTTATGCTTATCTGTCTGTAAATAAGGTGAACCAAATATGAGGAACCTTCAGTAGTATGTAGCTCACTCCACAAACTACAGCCGACACAGTCAAAGCAAAAACTACAAAAGCTGTAAACTGAGAGAAAACCTAGAATTCTAAGTATTTATTATTTAAGCTGTGCAGGTACATTTTTGTTTTTCAGGTCATCAACTCGACCTGTGCATGTGATAATATGCAAAGCTAGAAATGCTCAAAATTCCCTCTGAAAATCCCCCGCAGAGCCACTGTTGTGCATTTGAATTAAAGTACATTTAATCTATTAACTAAAAACAACAGACTTTGGTGAGCTGTACATTTAAAATAAGTTGTTTTTTATATTTTATTATTCTCAGCATTCCCTTTTAGTGTAATTAAACTGTACAAATTACAGTCTTTTAAATCTGGTAGTTGCTTTGTTCTCCGCTGGTGCTGCATTCAGTGACCTACTTTACCACCTGAATAATTCATGTTTCACCTGATATAATGTAATCATCACCATGACTTGACACAGTACGGTACAGTAGGAAAGGCACAAAACAAACAATAATAAACAAACATGAAACCTCATCCAGTCAGGCAGGCCTCGCTGCTCCTAGCTCCATTATAAACCTGAACCTGCCTCAAGTTGACTCAGCAAAATTCAGAGCCTACAGTATATTGGATCGCCAACAAACAAATTAACAATACCGCTACAGCATAATGACGGCAGGAAAACAGCTGGCGAGAAAAGTATGAGGAAGTTTGTCGGTAAATATAAGTTAAGGTTTGTGTGGATCCCCATTAGCAGGCATCACGATGACAGCAATCTCCCCTGTAGATAACTATACAATCATAGCTTCAGCATATATATGTACTGTATAAATATGTGTGTATGTGTGTGTGTGAGTGAGAGAGAGAAATGTGAATTTGGCCACTCACAAGCTCCTCGTCTTTCAGGGAGGTCCGTGTGGCCAATGTGTGGGCGAGTCCAGCTTTCCTGGACTGTATCATAGACTGGAAACAAGAGAAAAGAGATGAGGTGTCAGTGATAAACAGCCGCGGAGAAAAAACAAAAACAAAAACAAAAAAGACAAATAAAACTTTCAGTTTCTCTGTGTGATGTCGGGCTCTTTCAACTTAGAAGGTCGTGGAATCTTGCAAAAACACTGCACATACTTGTTCCTCTGTCTCTGAACACACATTTTCAGAAACATGTCACACATCTCTCGTTTACACCCACTCATGTTTGTATGGTATTACTATATTTGTGTATCTGTCTTCACTGAATGTGTTTTACTCAAGTTTCAGTCAAGCTTTTTTGGGCAATGCCACAGATCTGGATATTTCAACTGACTTAATAGTATCCTAAATACTTCATATATTGAATTAACAGAAAAGCTCACTTGAGAGATGTTTTGTTAACAGAATAGTTTGTCATTTTGGAAAACACATTATTATTTATTTATTTATTATTGTTAATATGAAGCTGCAGCTAACAGCTCAGCACAAAGACTGAAAACGGGGAAACAGCGAGTCTGGTTTGTATTTAAAGATAACAAAACCTGCCTTACAGCACCTCTAAAGATCACAAATCCATACAGACTTTAAAACCTCTAATTAGCTATTTTACAAGCATTTATATGTAGGGTTGGGTACCACTCACACTCAAACTGATACCTGGGATTGGGTAGTGGTAACCAACGGTATCAATTTTTTTGACTTTACACCTCTGTAATAACAGAGAATAATTTATGAACAAGCTTCAGGGGTGATAGAAGACAAAAGAAAAGAAAAATAGACCAGACACCAAAAACTATCATTTGGAGTAGCCACAGAGCTCCATGGCTGGCTTCTTGACCTCAGGGCACTTCCACCTCCTGTCTGAAGTTGATCCCAGCAGCTCAGCAGAGTTCCACTGCCGGCCTCTGAGCTCTGTGGCTGGTTTCATGTCTTGGGGCACTTCATGGCACTTCTGCCTCTTGCCTAAAACCAGCAGTCTAACCCAGATGTGCTCTCAGGTATAGAGATTTGGCAAAGATGGATTCAACAGTAATCAGTGCTCAGTAGTACTGACCATAGACTGTACAAATAATGGATGTAGCTAACATGACGTCACTCTTTGGTTTTGGAGACAGAAGTGACTGTGTTTGGATGAGAGGGTGGAGCTGAGTCTGACTAAGAACAAAGCAGCCTGCAGCAGTCCATAGGGACTTGGGTTGGGAACTGAAGGGTCGCCTGTTCAAGTCCCCGTCCGGACCAAAATATGGAGCATGGACTGGTAGCTGGAGAGGTGCCAGTTCACCTTCTGGACACTGCCGAGGTGCCCTTGAGTAAGGCACCGAACCCCCCAACTGCTCGGAGCACCTGTCATGGGCAGCCCCACTCTAACATCTCTACACTTAGTGCATGTATAGGTCCTGTTTGTGCATGTGTGTGTTCAGACCTGTGTGTAATTGACAAAGAGTAAAAAATTGAATTTGAATATATTAAATTAAAATTCCAGGTAAACTTTAGAGAGAAGTATTTAAGTAATCTCAGTGACGTTAGCTAATTGTATACATGTCCACAACGTTATTGTGGCGTATTTCACGTAACTTATTGTCTGTAAGTTAATGTTAAAGTCATAATGAGGACTGACTCATTTCTGGAGCCAGCCTCAAGTGGCCATTTAAAGAACTATTTTTCGCACTTCCCTGTTGGCTTCAGTTTCCAGCCTGCTTTGTACTGTCGCAATTTAGTCAGTACCCTTAAAAATACCCAGTCACTGATATGTGATGGACTGTTTCTTGGCAGGTACCAGTAATTTCTTGGAGCCATACTTCTTGCCTGCTAAGTGGCCTTAAATGTAATGGACAAAGTGGAATGAGTCCACTCATCTAGCTCTCCGATAGAAAGCACGTTTACCTAAATGTCAAACTATTCTTTTAAGAAAAAACAGAAAAGCCTTTATTACAGTTTTCCTTCAACAAACTCCTAAAATATCTTGTGCCCCTCAGTGTTTTGCATAATATGTGTGGATCTGTGGATGTGGAGTGGGATGCCAGTGTGCTGTAGCGGGATGTTTTGGACAGGATCTGGACAGCCTTTCATCATCTCCAGTATAAACAAAATACTGAAGTTGGATGCATTTTTCATCCTACAGCAGCACTTTAAAGCTGCGATACACCTTAGAAATGTCCTTGAAATAGAAGCGCGGCTCTTTTTTTAACCCGAAGAGGCGCCGCTCACAGCATCTCACCAACGCATGCTGTCAGTTATCATTAAGTTAAACTGATTACTGCCATTTATTTGCCACAGCACTCTGTGATTCATCAGCTCCTTATATATCTATGCACTTTCAGAAACTGTATTTAAGTGTCATGCAGGGAGTTGATGGTGGGTGTATTTGATTTGGTTTAATTTATTTTACATTACAAGGAGAACATCAAGCCACACATAACTTTGAAAATATCAAGGATAACAGAATGAGGTGTTGTTGATGTGGAGATAGCAAATATGCAGCAGTTCAGGTGAGTGCTGTGGTGTGCAGCGTGTTAACAGCACCACACAGATTATCAAACATACCACAGATCTTATTGCTTAGTGATGTGCTTCATCTTTCCGGCTATGGATCAGCAGGAATGTCTTTTTAAATATTATCTTAACAATGCTGAGGCTTTTAGAGCTCCAGATACTTAATACCTCGACAGTGAGCTTTCCCCATCCATTCTGACAGCTACTGTACAAGACCACAGAAGAAGACGTGCCATCACCTTGCAAGAGAAAAAGTCAAGGTGCAGCAGCAGAACAGCAGGGGTCTGAAAATGTGCTGCTTTTCTGAAGCACTGTCCAGCTTTGATGTTGGACAACAAAACAGTGGTGTATGTGGTCATGCGGCATGGACTGAGTGCCGTGTTAGAACAGCTTAAATCATTTGAGGTGAAAGGAAAGTCTAAAACTCACATTTGCAGGAGCAGGAGGAAATGTAATCACTGTTCTAAATTCACATGCTGGCCGCAAAAGTGCTGACCACCCTGGTACGTGTGATTGTAACAACATGTTGGAAAAGGTAGCACACTCAGGGAACATAAAAACTGCTGACTTTACTCAAGATAATATATGTTTAGTCCAAACAACCTCTGAAAAATTAAGCAGAAGTGCCAAAAAGTGCAGTTCCTTGAATGGCCACTTGAGGCTGGCTCCAAAATCATATTTTCCATGTAGGCGCATGGAAGGGCAGGGAGGTTTGGTCTAGTTGCCTCAGGCTTTCCTAGTTTACATGTGGAAGGGCAGAGAGGTGTGTTCTCTCTGCCCAAAGGCTTTCCACATAGGCGCGTGGAAGAGGCTCTCCACGAAGGCTCATGAAAAGGCAGAGAGGCCCCATACCGCCAAATATAATACTGCAAATGGACATAAAGTTTTCTTTGACAACAGTGTTCATGACTGAAATGTCATTTTTTCTCTGTGGCAATGAACATAGTATCATGTATCAATAATTTTCAAGGTATTGTATCTAAGATCCAAATTCCAAAATCATGACAACACTAGTCAAGGCTCCATAAAACAAGATGGCAACAACCAAATGCCGAACTCAAGGCTTCAAATTGGGAGTCCATATACTTGTGGGTGATGTCACCGTGGCATTATTTTTATATATTCTATGGTTAAGTGATGCCTTACACTCCTCTGCACATTTTTATGTGAGGACTTTGGATATTTTTTGGGGTTGTTAATTAGTTTTATCGCTAAATGTTCTTAGTCTCATCTTTATAATTTTGTGCTGATTCCTCTCCTGTCTGTTTTTCTTTCTCTTCATGGTTTGTTTAAGCTGAAATACTGAACTTAAAAAAGTTGAACTAGACTGTCCCTGACACTTTATATCTTTTCAAACCTCACGGGTGCTTTTCTGCTCAGACTTCTGCTGTTGAGAGAGTGACCTTCACTCTGGCGGACCCACTTCAAATCAAAGGAGACAAGTTTCTTTAATCAGATGAGTCAAGTTTTCTTAGATCTCAGTGACTAAATATTCACAGCTCTCAGATGACAGACCGCGGCCAGTGGATGTGCGTCTCAGCTTCCCTTAAGTACTTCAAAGTAAAGGAGAAAGACACAAATTACTGTAACATTCATCAACATTTGCGTGTTTACAGAGGCAGGTGTCTTATTTTAAAAGGAGGAGCTGCTGACTTGCTGAATCACAGCAAGACGAACCTACTAATTAAGACTTGTAGCTAAAAACACCAATCAGTGAAAAAGCCTCTCTGGGCATCAATCGACTGAGGGAGAGCTGAACAAGAAGGAATTGATTTTCTTGTGTTTGTCAGAGGGTTTTGAAATGAACAATGTGTCCTATTTGTATGAGGGTGCATACAGTATGTGTGCACCCTCATACAAACACACATAAGGAGTCTTCACACAGAGCAGTGCAAGTGCTTTGCAAGAATCAGGACCATTAGAGAGTTTGCAACAAGGCCCATCAAACAAATAGTAAAACTCAGCAGCTGAAATCTGGCTTTTCTCGTACTCACCATAGCCTGAGGGCCGATGAATGGAGGGGGGCAACATGTGCAAGGAAAGAGAACAAGAAGAAAGAAAAGGTTAGAGACAAACAAACATGTCCCCCTCTGAGAGGATCAGCAGCATTCACCTTGAATCCAGCTATTCAGTGCTTGCAAACAAATTATTACACAGCAGGTGCCGCTGCTGAATCTCTCCTTTGTACATTTATCCTGCGTGTAGCCTGCAAGTAATCACTCCTGAAAGATCAAATTAGCTAATTGTAACATGTCAAACTCTCGTGTTACTCAGCCACCCTGCTAACATGACTTTTCTCAGCTACTTTCAATGCTGAAGCAAATGTTAACAGGCAATTAAAGCTGAAATCAATAACCAAAGATGACTGAGTGTGTGGTGCATGGTGCTTTCAAAGGGAAACAAAAACTAACAGGGTACAAATAGACAATCCAGTGGCACAGAAAGCAAACATTTTGTAGTTGGTGCATGAAATAAAATAAAAAATGAAATCCAGGACAGACAGATGAAAGATTAAACACACCAGGGGCCCATTAGTTTTAATCTATCATTCAGGAGCCACGTTTTAGGTTCAAGTTTTGTGAGTAAAGTTGCTCCTATTTGTGAATTTGTTTCACTTTGTTGTTGCTTTACCAGGTAACCTGACTGTAAATATATTATATACTGAGCTGGTGTGATGTTAGACAGCGTTGGCATGGGGGACCTGACAGGTGCAGCATGACAAACCTGTTATTTCTCAGCAGCAGCAGAGTATGAAGAGCATCTCCACCCACAGCTAGTTAGTCATGTTTACCAACTGACAAAATGTCAATATAAAACACCAAATGAATGAAATTATCTAACGTGGTTCTCTGATTTTCAGGGTTAGTTACAACATACACAGGACTGTGTTAAATGCAAGTTTTCAAACTGTATGGTTTGACTAAAATGAACAATGACAGCAATATAGTCCACGATGAGCAGCGCTAAAATCAACATGCGTAGTTGTCCCTCCATTGTGACATTAGAAAGTGTCACATTTATCTTGCAAGTGTACTCTTCTTCAACGTTTGCTTTACTTCCTGGATTTTTCCCACATGGAAATTCTGACCAATCAAGAGCAGCTTTCTCACACAAGGCATTTGATCCACTCGTAAATGCTGCATTCTCGGTCTGAAAGCACCCTGAGACAGACCTTGCTGTGAGCAGTTTCATGTAGGAACTATTTTCTTTCTACCAAACTACACCCGCTGCTGTATCACAGTGCAGAAGGAAGCGTGCATCTACTCATCGGCAAGGGTTTCGTGCTTGTAACAGTCAGAGATGAAAACATTAACGGCGTCCTCCTCTTCTGAGCTATAACGTTAGTTAACGTTAGTCAGTGGTGCTAGAGGAGCTAGGAGTAGATGCACGCTTCCTTCTGCGTGGTGATGCGGTTGGCGGGAGTAGTCTGGTAAAAAGAAAGTAGTTCCTACATTAAACCGAAACTAAAAGGTCTGTGGATTACCTTGAGTAACTGGGTCATGATTTCTGGAAAGAGACATTGCTGTTGAGTTTTTCAAATGTATTTTTTTTGTCGCTTTGAGTACCACAAGCTGAGTGCCATCTAGTTCCATTACACTGGAGAGAAGGCAGACATCTGTACAGACAGTATCTCCAACACTCGGCAACTCACACCAAAACAATCTAGATGGATAAATGGCACTATAAGCTAAGAGGGAAAATACGTAGTTTTGATTTTGGGATGAATTGTTTCTTTAAAGCGTAAAAAAAAGTCAAGGCTCTGTGAAGGTCAAAATTCATGTCAGGAGTCAAATATTGAGTGATGTGCACTCACCAGTTCACTAACAAGGGGAATTGGTCTCCTCTTGCGGAGGTCTGGCATGCTGTCAATGCCAAACGGTGTGTTTCCCCTGTACACACACAAACACACACAAACAAACAAACACAAAAATGCACTGATCAGTGTTTAAATAAAGAAAACAAAGGTGCAAACACTGCATCAGTTAGTCATATTCTCTCATTCTCTCTATCTCTCACACACACACCAAAAAGCATGTACTGACCCTGGCTTGGCCCATGGGTGCTTGCTGGGGTCACCATCTTGATCTCGACTCTGAAACAGAATGTCAAAGGTCACAGATTTAGCCATTTGAAGGCTTACAGCGTTTATTGGTTTCATGATTTCATGACTACAGAGCATGCACAAGCACAAGAGAAGGAACAAGAAGAGGAAGAAGAAAGTCGGAAGAAAAAAAAAACAGGAGAGAAGGAATGAAGGGAATGAACTGGGTTGGTTGAGTTTCAGTATTGCATGCCAAAGAGGACATTTCAATCCATCACACTGCCCCCATACGTATATGAGCATCATAAATCTTCATCTTGTAAACACGTACCAAACCCCACATGCTCTGAGTGAACGCACACCAAATATTGACTTTTGTTTTCTAACAGCGTGTTGTTTTGTCTGACAGCTAGTAAAGAAAATACCACAGTGACAGTAACAAACAAAACATGGCAGCCTGACAGACTCAATATCAATACTTCTCATCAATACTGTGTCCTAATAAATACTGACCTATTCGTGTTTGGCGTTTTTTATATTTATATCGGGAACAACAAATATTCTTAATAGGGCACAGATGCATTGAGGTTGACATCTCATAAAACCAAAAGCTATTTCATTAGCTTTGAAATGAAACTGTATTTTCAGGATTAAGTGAGTGTTTTCCAGAAACTGACAGAAAGCAATACAAACACAATAAAAAGGAAAATTAAAAAAAGATGCACTGACATGAGAAAATGTCCAAAGCATATCAAGAAAATTGTACAGACAGATAAACTTCTTTTAGGATGTTAATGAAGCTAAAGAAGTAACCTGTTCTGCGTCTTCACTTCCATCTGTAAAACAGCATAAGAACAGAAAAGAAAAACAGTCATGGAATAGCTTGCCTCGTGAAATAACAAGACACACCCTTTTTTATTCATTTTGTTACAAATGCTTGGATTATGTTAAAAGTAGCTGCACCACTGGGTTTTCAGATATAACGGGGTCTGAGGTCATAAATGTTTCATTAACATGTATAATTTATTATAAAAATGACTCTTAATATTTCCCTTCTCCTTCATCCTTAATGTCAGAGTCGCTTTCCAAGGAGATAATTGATGTTTTCTAATTCAGCAAATGGCCACTGCCGGAGCCTCAGAGAGGAGTACGGGACTCGTGAGTGGCAGGCGATACATTACTCTCAAGGGGGCGGAAAATTATACTATCAGCAGAGACCGTTTGGTGCAGTAAATACCGAGGGGACCTTTCAGTACAGGAGCTTATTCATAACCACTGGGTGAACATACACAAAGAGGATAGTGGCAGTTACCCTTTCATCAATGTAGACACAGACCAAAGAGTGACGGATCAAAGAGTTTTGGTGAGGCTTTGATATGAAGAGGTGAGGTGGAAAAGGAATGTCTCTGAGCAAACAAGCCAATTCTTTAATGAGTTAAGTAAAATCTATAAATATCAAAACAAAAACATGAAAACGAATGAGTGACTCACATAAATTAAAATACCAATGCTCTGCTTAAAGCATTAAGAGTGGAAATACTTCCCAAAAAAGAGAAAGAAAGATCTACTGTAAGTCTACCTATCGTTATATTTTCTTTTTCTTCTATCTGACTTCTGAGGCACATGATTGTGTGAATTGATACTGTGTGTTTTGTCTTGCGAGTCATTACTGTATTACACTTTCCCACCGAATTAGCGCATGTGTGCGGGTTTTTGTAAGGTGGGAAAACCAGTTAAAAATAGGAGACAGACTGCTTTCCCATTGCAAGAAGACCACATGGGTGTACATGGCTCTGTAGCAGACTACTATGCCTTTTTTGTGTTTTTGTTAGTTAGTTAACGGTTGCAAAAAGCAGCATGAAAAATACTGCTTGGATAGTATTTTGTGACGACCTGTCATTGTATCGCACCGGCAAAAGGGCTAAAATTTGCGTGCCAATCTGGATGTTGTATTTCCATCACTATCAACTTTGTTCAGTAAAATAATCCTCACAACTGAACACCGCTTTTATTATTTTTGAGGCATAAATGCATTTGTCAAGAGTAAAAAATTACCCTTAGGTTCTCGCCGAACTACACTATGGTTGCATGACTTAACATCACCACCACCACAAGGCTGTAAAGCTGTGTTTGTTGTGATGACATTCTCATTAACAGGCTCATTTAGCCACTAAGTAGCAACCGCCTTTTTTAGAACACCTAAAAGCTTCAAAATGTATGACTGGGGTATTTACTGATGTGTTTTATGTCTACGTGAAAGTCTCTTGAGCTTGTGTTTACCACAGAGCTTATTTCAAGCATCTAACTAAAAGCCCATTCAAAAAAAAACTTTGACTTTGAGACAAGGTCACCAGGAGTGCTAACATGCTGACTCATTTCCAGGCTTTTAGGACTCATTCCTGCACCCTCCATACAAAAGCGGGTGCAAAGCGGGTGTTAGTAGGTTTTTTGTGAAGTGAGAAAGGGAGGCTTATGTTCATGTGTTTTAAATGTTTGCGTGTGAAACACTAAATTGCTATCTTAGCCAGGGCTTCCTTAAAAACAAATCTCCTAATCCCAGTGGGACTCACCTAGTTAAATAAAGGTTTAATTACACATATGCGAGTTGAAACTTATAGATGACTGAAATAAAAATAAAAGACAAATACAGGTGATGAAACAAAGGGTGATCCCAACTTCAAATCCAGTGATGACTACCTGGTTCGAAGTCATCCTGAGAGCATGTGGACATAGTCATACTGGCGAGGTTGCGCCTGGTCTCTCTCTTCTCTCGCAGAATCTGTTGAAAGGTCCTCAGGCACTTTAGCCTGCGTTCATCCAGCTGGCTTATCTCCAAGGATGGCTCTGCTGCAACTTCCTCTGCTTTGCCTTCTGGGGCCACAGTGTCTGCGGTGGGTTGCTGTGGCAACTCAGTTTCTCCCTGCAGTGCTAGAGGTTCATCAGCCGAAAGGGAGACTGAGAGAGATTCTGCAGTGGTGCATTGAGAAAGCTGAGCTTTAAGTTTTACATCTGCAGGACCATCTGCAGGACCTTCTGCAGGTCGTTCTGTAAGGCCATAAGGTGGAGGCAGTATTGAAGTGCTACTGGAAATTGGGTCAGGGCAAACCAAAAGTTCTTCTGGGCATGAGGGGATCTTTTCCGAACAAGGAAGGTGTTGGCAAGTGTCTGTAGACTCCAATGTAAGGCTTTTGTTGGCTTCTTCAAGCATAGGCTCCACAGAGAAAACATCTGATTTGTCTAAAGTACTGTTTTTGCTCAACTCCCCAACAGCACTACTTCTATCAACCACATCACCTTTCAGGGTTTCGTCACATGTTTGTTCTGATTGTGCCTCATAGGATAGAGGTTTTGAAGGCAACTCAGCTGTAGGCAAGTCAGAAGGCATTGATATTTCAAAGTCTGCTTCCTGGGGTCCAGGTACTTCAATTTTGCGTAATGCTCCCCGCAAAGCTGAGCTAAAATCAAGTACAGCTCGGCCTATGCGCTTGACATTGAAACCACCAGCTTGGACATCTGCACTGACAGAGCGAGGGAGTCTGTTTTCTAAGCTTTGGTTGGTGGCTCCAGTCTGTTGGATGTACGGCCTGTCGACATCAGCTACAGTGGTACATAAGGAAGCCTCAGTCCATGTCACTGCTGAAGACTCTTCATAGGCTAAATAATTTTCCTGATAACTATCGACATGACACTCTGTCGTGTAGCTCAGGTCATTTGATTGCCCATAGTCAAATTCCTCTGCTTCTCCATCATGCGCATCAACTGAATGGTAACCAGAGCTTTGAGGGTATGAGAAGTCAGCAGCACACTCGTATCCTGCAGCGGGCTTCTCAAGGTCAGTATCTGTTGGAACATTAATCCCAGACTGAGTTTGAGGCCTTCTCCTCCGTGACTGCCACTCCTCCCTGCTAGAAGTGCTGGCAGGTGAGTTGTAATGTTTCCCAGAACGAATAGAGAGATGTTCAGAGCTTCCTGTGGAGCACTGCCCTGATGTACCATATCCCCCTGCCCCTCTGTAGTGATCCCAGCTACCAGCTCCTTCACAGCAAAGAGGGGTCTCACCGTCATGCTCCTCCAGACTCCTGTCCCTGTGGTAAGCAGTTTCCTGATGCCACGCAGATTCTGCAGAGGCACTGTGTGGTGGTCCCGTGTTTGTCCAATGTTCCTCCCCATCAACAGCTCTTTGCTGCTTCCTTCCATGACTAGATGATGGTCTCTCTAGATCTGACTCACTATGACCAGAAGACAAGGAGCTGGTGCTTGGACAGTCTTGGCCATCCTGCCTTTCAAAGTAGCCAAAGCTGAGCTTTCTTGCTATCGCACCTACTGGGATATCCGAGCTATGGTCAGAGTTATCCTCTCCTTCCTCTAGTTCCTGATTATCCACTGATTCAGCAATTGGGGAGACAGTAGACTCCCCTGCCCTCGCTAGCAGTAATTCTCCATGGATGCTATGGCGCTCATTGCAGACTTGGGGGAAAAGATTTGATTCAGACTTTGGTATTGCGCTCCCTAAACTGCCATAAGCACTGGCAGGTCTTCTGCGAGAGGATGGTCCATCTTTGGACCCTGCCCCCGACCAGGTACCTGCGTGCTCCCCTGAACCAGCTTTGTTGCTCGAGCGAATGCCCTCAATCTCCAACAATACGGCATCGACACAGGATGATACTTCCTCAACTGACCCTCGAACGGAGGTCAGGTAATCCCTGAGGTCGGAGATTTCCTCCTGGATCTTGTTGATCCCCCTCAGCTCTTTAAGAATGTGCTCAATTATGGCACTTGACTCCTCCTCTTTATCCTCATCCTCTTCCAACAGCGTACCTGGCAGAGCTCTGTTAAAGTTGTAGTCCACACAGTCACCAGCGGAAAAAGGTCTCTTTGGCCGAATACGGGGTGAAGGAAATTCCCTTCCAGTTGCTCCTGCAAATTTGGTACCATTCATGTCTGGGCCTATTGGAGTATAGTGTGGGGGCGGTTGCATCTGCTCAGGTGTTGGCCGAATATCACCCACAAAGGAGATTCGTTTCATATTTGCTGGGGATCTGCAGCTTTTATGCTGCAAAGTGCAGGGTATTCTTATACATCCCTCTCTGTTCAACTCTACCTCTCCTACACATGGCGGCGCTGGTGCTACTCCATGACCTTTACCGTTTGACACTTTTGGAGGGTAAGCCTCAGGCCTGGGGCCGACCTTTGAATATCTGCTTCTGTGCTCCTTTCTGCCCTCCTGTGTTTCCCCCTCCTCCTCCTCCTCAATGCCTGCATAATAGAGGTGGGAATCTGGGACATGGTGGTCTGCAGAGCCTTGCAAGAGACGATGTATTTTGCCCCGAATGACCAGCGCTACCCTGGGGTTTGGAGCCCTCTTTTTGGGTGAGTGGACTTTTGCCTTTGTGCCTCCTTTAGGGGCAACACCTGCTCCGTGTTGTCCATTGAAGCGATTCCTGGAGAACATATTCTCAAGAGAGCAGCCTGTCCTCATCTAGTTTCCCACATTGTCGGTGGGAGTTACAATCAAAGTGCTCACGGTATCATAGTTCATTAAATTAGCCTGTTGGAAGCTTTTTCAGCCTGACCACTCAGTGTCAGTGGTCCATGACTAAAATGGGAAGACAAAGATAAAAGACATGTAAACACCACAACATCCTCGTCAATTCAGTACCTTGGAAGAGAAGACATTTGAGGAATTATATTCCCTAACTAATGAAGATAAATTTCTCCACCATCACTGAGGAAACAGTATCTTGCTCAGCCAACTTCAAAAGGATAAAATTAAATGAAATATTGTGTAAGTTTGAGAACACTGGGACAAAGAATGCAAAAGTAATTAAGTAAGAGCTGTTCCCGAACACATTTCCTCTCCTTGTCCAGAGATCGGAAGTGACATTATTTATGTATAATATGATCATATGAACATATGATGACACATGATGTTATCCATACGAATCTGGCGAGCTTGCAGTTTGTGTTAGTCAATATAAAATCAACATTTTGAATGCCACTACTCTGGCGGCTACATTCATCATCATGTCCTCACAATAAACTGGACATATAATATTCAAGTTAAATCAGCTTTTCAGAAGACACCACCCATGTCAGAACAAGCCCCTCTGCTGAGCAACATTTTTTTGCTATGTAACTTCTATTTCCTGAATGTATATTACTTCAACTCATTCACTGAACTCTAGATGGTTCTATTATCTGTTATATCAATGCTGAATGAAAGAAATATCCGCATAGTGAGCATGGCAAGCATCTTGAGGTTAAACAGGAAATGGAGAGCGCGTCACAGTGACGCATGATTCAGTTCATCGGAAGGCAATTTAGCTCTCAGGACTTTCATCATATGTAAGAATGAAATTATTCTTTTGCCATTCATCTAAAATTTGCAAAGATTCTTGGACACAGATGGCCCATGTTGTTACAGCAAAAGATGAGGTAAGTGCCCTTTCCTAATGTCTTTCAATCACTGCAACCGGACATCATCCAATTTTTAAAGATTACAACAGATTGTCAACACACAGGCTTTCAAATATTACCTCTGAATTTTCTATCTTTTATCACACACACACACACACAGACACACACACATGATGCAGACGGACCAAATCCATCAACATTTGGTCGGGTCAGAACTCACAGAGGAAGCATTTGACACCAAAATGCTTAATTGCAATCTGCGATGGACTTACTGATCAGTCTGACACTCTCTTAAACCAGGTGTTTTTCACTTTCATTAATTTTCTTTAACCACTTATTATGTTAGGGTTCACAGAGTAGCTTGAGTCTATCCCAGCTGACGTGGGCAAGAGGCAGCGTACACCCTGGACAGGCTGCCAGACTATCCCTGGGCTGACATGTAGAGACACACATACTGCCAGTTTGGAGTCACGTGACTTGAAGTGCACGTCTTTGGACTATGGGAGGACGCTCAAGTACCTGCAGAAAACTGACGCTGACACGCGGAGAACATGCAAACCACACAGAGGGGCTCCTTCTTCTTCTCCTCCGTTCTTTGGCAAGATGTTTTGAAACCAATGAAATTTTCAATCTTACTTGACTCATTTTTATGGGAGTAAATATACTCTTACTTGAGTATAGATTTTCAGTACTCTACCCACCACTGATTCTTGATCAATCAAATAACTGTTTCTTTCAAAAAATAGAGTTATATGCCCATCACAAATTATAACAGCCCAAGGTAACATGCCTTTCGTAGGTACAATAGTCTGAAACCTAAAGATATTCAAACAACTATCATATAAGAGAAAGACAAGAAAGACATTTTTAGATGAATTGAAACACTTAATCATCGAAATAGTAAGCAATTATATTTATGTTAATTTACTAATCAAGTAATCATTCAAGAGGAGTAATGAGAGGAATACAGTTCACTGCAAAACCCCAACATTAGCTACACTTACAAATAGATTTTAGACACCTGGGAATTTGGTAAAATAAGGTAAGTCCAGGATGAGACATGCCTCACATCACCCACTCCACTCCAAATTAAATTTCATGTCCTTGCTTGTAAAAATGTTATCTTCTTCTTTTCTCGGCTCACACTGTGTTTGAATTCATTTTCGAGGCTCTTCTGTTTTATGTGATCTTTCTATGGTCACAGAGGAGCTGTAACTCTGACCCCTGTGGTTTTCAGTATTGACTGCTTGTAAAGTTGATAACCAAGACACTGACACCTACTTTTATACATATCTTGGATTCTTGGGTCTAAACTACATGCCATAAATTTACATGTGATTTTTATTATCAGATGCATGAATTTTAAATGAACAGAAATGTGTTCTGGTGTGTTACAAGACAAGGCTGGTAATACCTATTTTACCAGTCCAATCACCAGAATAAATATTGGCATTGTACATGTCTAGTGGCTATAAAGCCGCTGAAAAAACAATCATGACTCACTAAACAACTGCTCTCGAACAGTGATCTGAAGCTTGGCAAGTGTTTCGTCTAGGTATCATATCCACCATCATCTTCTCCTCCCGATAACAAAGTCAGCCGATACGCTACATCACCTTAGAGAAATTCAATGATGACTCACTAAACAACTGGTCTCAAACAGTGGTCTGCAGCTTGGCAAGTTCTTTGCCTAGGTATCACGCCATCCACCATCCTCTTCTCCTCCCAGTAACAAAGTCAGCTCATACGTTACGCCCCTTTAGAGACGTTGATATGAAACATAGGAAACAGTCAAATGTAACATATCAGTGCTTTGTGGTAATGTTCGATGCTAACATTTTCATCTGGCAACTGGGCTGATTTTTAATGCCAAGGACTAAGTGGATATATGTTTGACCACAGCCAACATTTTGGAAGGACTTCCTCACTTATTATCTAATATTTAAAGCTAGATCGTTTGGACTAGACCTCTAAAATTATATATTATTGGCTGTAAAAGATTTACTGGAGCCAAGCTTGAATAAACCCAAAAGAGAGTAAAGTCTCTCCGACCAGAGCAGGAATTCTTAGTCATTCTTTATCCCCTTGTGCCAACGACATTTATTAAAGGAAATAATGAAAAAGATTATTCTAAATTTTATTTAAGGATATTAAAGGATACTTTGGAAGCTGTACTTTAGATATTAAGCTGGTGAAGGAGGGATGGTGAATTGTGAAGTATGATAAAATATGTAATGCAGTCAAACTTAAATCAATCCCAGCCTGAGGGTAGACCAGCCACCACATTAAGGCAGATATGCTCCAACTCCGCTTACATAAGTTACTGCACTGTAGAAACTTTTACACTAAAGCACTGGAGCTGCAGACAAGCACACACAAGGCTGTCACTTATGATTCTGAATGTATGAATAAATTAAAGGCCCTGAAAACTTGTTTTCCTAATCTGCTTACAAAGTTTCATGAGCACACTATATATGCCGGATAGAAGCAACTAGTTTTTTCTGTCACTTGATGCCTTCACACTGTTCTGATGTGAGCGGGTTGGTTGGAAAAAGATGTCAGATATTTTACTGCACCAAACAGATAAGATTGAGTATCTGACAACTGAGTTGAGAAGCTGGAGGAGTTCTCTCGGGTGCTTTTGGTTCAGGGTGTGTAAGTCTAGCTAATTTACAACATAGAAAGTTTCAGGCGACAGAAAGTTGGCACACTTTCAAGACTTGGATTGGCATGAAACTGAAACTCTTGGTTGAAACATCAGTACAAACAGCCCAGTCTCCAAAAGAAAATGTTGGCATTGTACATTTCTGAAAACCCTTAATATGTTACATTTGCATGTTTCATACTCATCATATCAATGTTTCTAAAAAGACATTACGTAGTATCCGAGCTGACGTTATCATCTGGAGGTGGAGATGACGATGGATGGCAAGTAACCTAGGCGAGTGCCTGCTAATTTGCAGATCGCTGTTCAAGACCAACAAGCAACCAACTGGTTGTTGTTTAGTGAGTCATTGGTGTGTTTCCAGAGCTTTTTAGGCACTAAATGTGGGTGTTTTGTAGCGACTGGTTACAGTTTTTACAGCAGTAATAGTGCCACAAAAAACGGTTGTTTTTACCAAGCGGGAATTGTGCCCAATGGCGGTTTTAGGGGGGGGCCAGCAGGGGCCAGTGCTCCCGTAACTCTGAGTCCGCCCCCCCCTGTGGCCCCCCTGCCGAAGAGTTGGATGGGCAACACGGAATGTGGAACTAAATCGTCTCAACAGGTTGCCGGTCGCACCGCTTGAAGCGGTGCACCCACCGAAAACATCAATAAAGAATTGTGTGGCTGTATTTAAGACAACTCTGAGCCTGCACGGCAACACACAGCACCACTGAAGTAAGCCTGGAAAACTTTCTCTTTCTCATTTGGCTCATGGTAGTTACATGTCACATCATGTTGATGTAGCCATGTGAAATACGATCCGAGGTTTTCATGGGTGTTTTATTTTGAAAATCGATCAGATACTCTCGTCTTTTTTGCGCCTGACTTCCTGCAAATTGATGTGCTGTTGCGCGGCGTCCATCAGAAATAGACCCCGCATGTGTTTTTAGCAGAGTGGAGCACCAAGCTGCTTCTAGGCCGCGGCTGGTGGACCTTACAGCTTACATGGACTTGAATGGCCACTATTAGCTCCGGCACCCACGCCTTGGCTGGATCGCGCACGCCACAGATCCATTGGATTGCCATAAATGGGCCTGTCTGAGAGGCATTCAAGTACCAGAGGGCTTTTGAAATCTTCTTTTTGAAGCCGCATAAAATTAAATGCTCTGATTCAGGGTGCTGTACTTGCAAATCGTGAGGGAGGGAAGGAGGAAAGCAGTAATTTGTGTCTGTTTGTGTGTAATTAATTAATTAATTAATTAAGTGTAATTAAAAGAGTCTTACCTTTTGTTTCCTTTTCGTATTGTGTATTTTGTATTGTTTTGTGTATCTGTAACTGTGTTTGTGAGAGAGATTTTAATGAATATTTTGTCTGCACATGATTTGAAATAATGAAATAGCCCTCCAGAGGCAGATCAGTACATCAGTCGTTTTTCTTTTGATTACTGAAATGTTAAACCACTAATCCTTAGCCGTATTTTAAGTGTAACCCTTCACCATAACATACCACTAGTGTTTTTATCAGTAAAAATGGAACATTTTTCGCACATAAAAAGCACAAAGATGTTGAAATCGCGTGTGCAGGATTTTGAGGGATATATGGCAAAAATGTAACATCTAGATCACTATGTTGCACCGCCATGTTCCTACAGGGGCCCAGAATAGACAATACAAAACCTGGATCTAGAAGGGGCCATACCCGTTTCTGTGTCAGCTATTGTGGTTAGCAACCCCTCCACAGAGAGCAGTGTTGGAAAAACACTGATGTTTTAAACCTGAACCTGCTTTATTGAGTGTTTTACTGGTTGAAATCACCAGGTCAGTTTGCTTTTGAGAGGAAAGAGACCTCCGCAGATAATTCTGCTCCCTGAAAAAACCTACTTAACGTCTGGTTCTTAAGTTATCAGAGAAAAAGGGTGAGCACACATTAGCTTGTGCTGGGCTAGCGGCATGTCATCAACAAGCCAAACCATCAGAAAAACACTGATTTCTACTGTGAACCTGCTTTATTCAGTGTTTACACCGGTTTAAATCACCTGGTCTGTTAGTTTTTGGAGAAGAGATGACCTATTTGGATAATTCAACTCCTGGTAAAAACCCTCCTGAACGTCTGGATCAGAAAAGACAGCTATCAGAGAAAAAATGGCGAACACACATGAGCAGGTTCTGGGTTAGTGAACCGTCTGTGCCAAGCCAAACAGCTTCAAGGGAACAATTGTTTTTTTAACCTGCTTTATTCAGTGTTTTTACCATTTTTAATTACTGGGTCTGTTTGTTTTGGAGAGGAAGAGACCTCTGTGGATAATTCAGCTCCAAGTAAAAAGCTCCAAAACATGAATGCTGACAGAATCCTGAGCTGGAGTTCATGTTTAGCACATGGGAGAAGTTTCAGCTGGTTGCAATCTGCATTCCTCACTGCTAGATGCCACTAAATCCTACACAGTTACGTTCAAACATTAAATTTCAACATACCTGTGACATAATAACGTGCAAATATCTAAAACATAAAGAACTCAACTACGACTCTCAAGGAGATTTTCTGTAAGTATTATTTACTGAGCTCAATATTGCGTAAAGTGCACCTCTAATTGCAGAAGATAAAAATGCCACGCTCATTTATCAGTGCACTTTGAGATCCAGGGTCAACTTTGGATGAATTTGGCAGCTATATGCTGTTTCCAACTGCAATGACAAAGCATTCAGAATGTGCTATAACTGGCTTCTTGTGCCTATCTAGTTTCTTCTGCATGGCAACAGCAGCTGAGGCTCATGGGTACTGTAGTAGTTAGAGCCATCCATCATACAAACCAGACAGAACAAATCAAATCTGACCAATGAACGCCCACACAGTCCTGATGGTAGCGGACATTTGAGTGTGAAACTTTAAAGCAGAGGTTTGTTGATGCATTTTCCCTAAATTTAAATAATGCGTATTTTGTTATATTGAAATACTTGAGATTTGAAACACCTGCCAAACTGTCAGCATGGATCTCTCTAAGGGTGACGTTTCTTCAACTTTTTCTTGTGGCAAAACAATATGGTGATGCCTTTGCTTCCTGGCAGCATTACGACCACTGCTTCACACTGGTTGTGTTTTTTTTTCTTTCTTCCTGGGAGTCTGTCAGAGAGCAGCTGGCTGATGGCAGGTTAGGAAGCCCCATCATCCCCATCCAGCCCTACTGATTAGTGAGCTGCAGGGAGGATGGGAGGAAGCTCTGGGGCAGGTGCAAGGGTCTCTTAACCATGTCAAGACTCCAAGACCTCTATAAATATGATGCTTGTTCTGTTTCTTTGTGCAACCCATTCATGCTCAAAGCTCTTATTATCAAAACCTACAATTTTCATGACATTACAAAAGACACTGCAGCTCCTTCGGATCATTTTGTTCATGCCTCTCTGCACCTCCTGCTCCTTCTTCTCCTTTACATTATTCGTATTATTTATGTCTGCTTGTTGGCAATGCTCCCTTGCTTTCTTTCTCAGTCATTTCACATTGGACACGACCCAAAGGAGAAACTCATACTCGAGCCAAAAGGGGAGATTTTCTGAGTGTCTGCTTCAGTGCCAGCGAATGACAAGGATTACTTTGGAGATTTACCTCGTCCTCTCTGGTGAATAATGCTGCAGCATGCATTCACATCACAGCGGGAAAAATGGAAGAATGGGATGTCAACTTGTTTCTACAACTTAGAAATTGTATTTTTTAACTTGTTGGAAAGGCCAGATCCAATATAACAGTGGTTAAGGTCAATTACTCACATTTCTCATGAGGGAATATAGAATAAAGAATGTTGTTGTGCTTTCCTGAAAGATCCAGAGGGGGGAGAGGCATCAAATTTGGTTGAATCACTGCTTTGTGTCCACAAGTTTACAAAAACGCACCTTGACAAGGTGGTATTTTTCTCTATCAGCACCTCATATTTAACACAAAATCCAATATGACATGAAAGTGGTGTGAATCAGCCCTTTGTCAGACTTGAATATAACAGATGTGTCTCCTCTCAAGAAGTGCTGTTACCTTTCTGTGACTTCCAAGTGCATTCATAGTTTATGATTTCAAGCATGTGGCAGTAAATTTGGGGCAATATTAAAAATTAAATGAGGAGCAAAATTTGGAACAAGCCGAAGGTTTGGCTTCCAAGAGCGCTGGCCCTCTTCCTCCCTGTCTGTTAGACTCAGCCCAGGACATGTGTAGAATAGAATAGAAAGTTGCCCGGCTGTGAGCCAATATCCCATTTGAGGATTGAGCTGCATTGGTACACACCTACCATTTAATTTCTTTGGTCTAGAATAAATGTCGACCATTTTGATTAGCTGCAATTTTGTATTTGGTTTGCCCTTTATCTTCAAAGCCTCGGTCTTACAAGCAGTCTGGGGCTGATAAACCAGAGGCGCATTGTTTATTGAACAAAGGTTCAGTATCCTCTCCTAACTGCGAGGTTAACAATTTTGTTACATGGGCAGCAGAGGGGAGCAAACCAAATGTGACACCAATTCCAATGGCTTTAGTGAAGCATAATGGACTCGGCTTCATTCTTTTATCAAGTCTGGGCCTCCAGAAGTAAGAACACATAGCTGAATTTTAGTACAGTTTGTTGGTTCATTTTGCAACAAGCTGGCACACAGAAGGGACTACACAGGCCATTTGTGTGCAGAACAAAGCACATGGCTCTTCCAAAATTTTTCATGAGTATTTTATGAACAGCAAAGTGTATGGTTAAACATACAATGTTTAACATGTGGCCAGAATTTGTCTAAAGTGTTCAAAAAAAGAACTAACAGTATGAATAGACTGTGAAGTAACAGTTCTGATGTTATGTCAGAGACATCTACTGTGGTGCCAGCTAGCCCCACCTGACTGTCTTGTAAAATCACTTGTACCTCAAGAGGCGATAGTGAGGGGACAGTGCAATATGAGAGGATAAGGAATAGAGCTATAGCCCCCAGTTAGTGCAACCTGGTCTCACTCTCAAGTCGTTGAATACTGGCACTTGGTCAGTGACTTCCGGCATCAGACACCCATGAAAAAAGTTGCCCTTTCATGTTGGCATGATACATGGCCAGTTGCTCTTATTGTTTAACAGTGCCCGGCAGGATCAGGGGGAAACACGGCGGGACAACAATGAAAGTTAAGGGGGCGGAAGTCCGGGTAGGGCGGGCGGAGTGCCGTTGAAGGAAGAAAACATCAACAGTAGTACATTTATTTTGAAAGAGACTGTATGCAAACTGTAAATTTCCTGTGAAAACCAAAGTGCATTTTTAAAACAGAAAATACATGTAACAGGCTGAAGTTGACACAGCGTCCTAGAATGCCAACAACCAACACACCCAGGGTACCTTGCACGTCGCAGGTGGTCGTGGAAAGTCCATGACCAAATGTTAATATGCAACACATTCTCACTCCAACCTTGTCAACTATTGTCGTTTGATCATGGACTTTCCACGACCACATGCGACGTGCAAGGTACCCTGGGTGCGTTGGTTGTTGATGTTCTGGGACATCGTGTCAACTTCAGCCTGTTACATGCATAGTCTTCTTTCAAAATGCCGTTTCGTTTTTACAGAAAAATTTAACGTTTACATGCAGTCTTTTTCAAAAATAAAAGCACTACGTTGGTACAACACTTTGAATTGATGGGGTTTTTTTTCCTTCAACAACTAACGCACGTGGTTAGGTTCAGGAAAAAAGAACAGGGTTTTGCTTTAGAATCTTAATGGACGAAAACGCTGCTCTCTCGGGTGAAAGTCGATGTCTGCCGCCTTAACTTTCATCCTTGTCTCACAGCATTTCCCTTGATGTTAAACTACAACATCAACTGGCTGTGTATCATGCAGATGTTAAAGGACACCTTTTTTCGTTGGTTTCTGGTGCCCCAAGTCATCGCCCAAGCTCCAGATTTCGGCGACTTCAGAATGAGACCAGGATCCATGAAGATTTAACCACTGTCAGCTGTGTGACCATGACTTGTTTGTAGCATGATCATCTAATCATCAACAGCTGTGTGACAAAGGTTTGGCCTAACAGATCAGTGTACCTGTGTCTCAATATGCTTGTTGATCTTGAAGAAGACCCAAAGGCTGACACAGACATGCATATAGAGCCAGAGAGTGCGACACTTGTTTTCTGCAATCACTGATCGACCTCCTAACAAACCAAGTCACAATTATATTAAAAATGAACCTCTCAGAACGTGCACAATGACTCAAACCTTGAATTGACCTTGGTTTGCTTCATTTAGTAAGCAACAGCTGTTTTATTGTGTGAAGGTGAAATAATGTTTTCTTCCATGTTATTCTGCCCCAATATGCCTACTGACTCTATGGTTACCTTGACAATGTCAAGTGCACTGCTGCGTTTGTTTTTCTCACCTGCATTGACACATTGCAGTCTACTTGGCTTATGAGCCAGACAAGTGTTGAATGGTGAATTTATATTCTGAATGATGAGCAGAGCAATTGTTCTGCCAGGAATCTGACCGAGCTCATCAGTTGAGTCAAAGCATTCTTGCTAAATGGCTTTCTTCTTGACTGGTCCAAGGGCCTTGTAAAAGCTCCTCAGCATGTTTCCTTTTCAAAGGCTGTAAACTTATTGACCAGGGTCTTAAATGCTCTCCTGTAACCAGCAAACATCGATTCAGACTATCAATCAAAGAGCAGCATTACCAGCCAACATCCAGTATGGTTCCATGATACATTTCATCAAGTCACAAGTTACAGGAATAACCAAATAACCAGTTTGTGTATGAAGCCTGTGAACTTCAATACATTCCTGCACAAAACTCTACAGCTCTTTATCTTAAAAACAGATGTATTTAATACATTTTTAAAATAGTTTTTCATATGTTACTGTGAATTTTCACATTTCTTGACTGTTGCAGTATTTTTCTCTTATTATATTTGTCGTTACGCAGCAAAACAACGAGGAAAATTCCCAGTCTGTGTAAACCTATTTGGCAATAAACCAGATTCTGGCTCAGTTAAAGGGATTGCTTTGGTTTCTTAGAAATTACAGTTTTTCCTGTAACATAAAAACAGCTGTATGCAATGTTAATGAAGGATGGATGCAGAGAGGAGGTTTCACAGTGACAGCCACATAACATCAATAAATAATGCTCCATAAGAGAAGCCCATCTCTGTATGTTATTAAACATTACAAGCACCATATCCATAGACAAATAGCCATAAAAGGTACAAGCTCATTATAAAAACAACATATTCCTTCACACACAAGATTTAGAGCCCTAATTAAACAATCTATAGCTCATGGTTTAAAGTGCATGGAACACAGTGTCCAGCTCCACCTTTGCTGGTTAGATGATTCATAATCTGGGTGCAAAGTGAGGCGTATTGAGTCCCTTTTTTTGCATAACATAAATTCAACCAATCAGAGTGTCATCTACCATTCCCTTTACAAGCCAGGTGTTCCTGCGTCTGGTACATTGGCAGATTTGGCAAATTGGAGAAGTGTGTCTGCTGGGAGTCACGCAGTCAGAGCAGTAAAGTCTCTGTAGCCTATCCTAGCTGACACTGGGTGTCAGGGACCGCCAGTGTTACTTGAATAAGTAAACACTGAGCAACGGGACCAGACTGGCCGACCCTTATGCTCTCACTCAGTGGATGGATGATGTCACAGGAAGCCAATCTTACAAAGGAGGACCACACTTGTTTGTTTTGCTATGGAAGCTAACGTTAGCTAATGTGCTAAAAAGTTAGCGTTCCAGAGAAATCCACTATTCCTCTTAATCCCTCCCCAGTTTCTGATGAGGTGGACATGATAACCCTTAATACACATAACGTTATTCATCCCTACAACAGGAAATACTTTTTCCCTAAGCTGATATGAAGTGTGCGCTGCACATGTGAGCATTTTTGATGATGGCCTCCGTCCAGTCCTTTGGTCTTATCACATTTAACCATCTTTGCTTTTGTTGACGGGCAGTGGCGGCTGGTTTTGAGCCATAACTCCTTCTATTCTGGCTCCCAATAACACAAAAAGACCACAATGTAACCCCCAATTTCCATCAGATGCATGTTGGTTGCGTCTGCGCTCCGGCACAGCAGCGGAGCCGATAGGATACAATTCTAGTCAATGTGTGTTTCCATTGGCTGCGGCTGTGCTGCGTTCCGGCTCCGTCTCAGCTGTGGCGCTCCGGAGGCCTCCGCAACAGATACGCAGGACTTCTATTTTGCCGGACACCAGAGCACAACGCAGCAATTCAGCACAGAGCAGATCGTGCGGGGCAGGAAGTTGTGCACAGAAACAAAATAAAACATCCAGTTAATTTTCAAAATAAAATACACAGTGTTAATACGTTAACGTTACGATAATACTTCCCTGCCCTACACATTGACAACTACATAATGGGCGGAGGCAGTCCTGAAGTCAACAGGTCAGAGGTTTTCAGACGTAGTTTCACCGCGTTGACACCATGGACAAGAAGACATTAATCATGGCAGTGCACCGAGATGTCTTCCAGCAGAGCTGCACCGCTCTGCAAAGCAAACGCAGATGGTGGGTATTGACGGACGGCGGAGCACGTAGCGGATAACCAGCGCTACCGTTCCGCGACAGACATGCATCCAGTGGAAATCTGGCGTGAAAGACACCTGTGTAGCCTACAGCCCTGTGGGGGAGAGGCAGGTTTTGCCTCCAGCTAATAAAATAACATCATTGTGACGTCACCCATAAAAGGGTCTATAACATTTATTTAATATCTAAATTATCTAATAATTTTCATACTTAATTTTTAATTTCAAAAATGAGCTAGAACAGAATTATTTTTTGTTTCCTGTTAAAAATATATTTATTATTGTGCTTTCGCTTGTTTTCATTTTAATGTTTTAAGAGCAACATGACAAGTAACAAATTACCACTCCACGTCTACAAGATTGTTGACAATGAGTGCTGGATATCAATACAAGCTCTTAAGACTGATATCTGAGAAAGATGAACACCTCCTCCTCATTGCTCTGGAAATGCCTCAATAAAATATAACATGAATCAAGCCACTTATCCACAAGTATAAGAAAACGACACAATAGAAGCAGAAAAGTAGATAACCGCAACTGAATGTAGGAACTGTGTGTGTCTCTACGTAAACGCACATGCTCACAAGCATCTTGAAAGTGTGAACGTGTGTAATGAGCATGCTATTCTGTAAGGGACAAAGAGTGCCTGACAGAAAATAAATACCACTATTAGGAGGGGGCTTGAATCGTGAAAGAAAGAATGACAGCTGGAAGAATAGTCGGCAGCTGGCTGAGAAAGAGAGACAGTTAGAAGGAGAAAGAGCCGAGGAGAGAAGTGTAATAACAGCTGTTTGAAAGAGTGATAAAACAGACAGCAATGAATTTTATAAAGTGAGGAGATGGACTGAGTACTAGAGCACAATAAGACAATATGTTTTGCGAGTGGAATCGCTCATGATTTGATGTAGCATTGCTTCTCCTCGCTTCCTGAGCGACTTAAAATAAAGGCAAAAACAGGAAAAGCTTCCACTCAGAGATCACAAAGTCTTAATGACTGTGTTTACCAATTGGCCTTAAATAAGGGTCAACATTTCTCCATAGTCATTAAGTCACATCCACACTATAGCCAACTTCACTCCAATTAAACTTCATTCAACAAAACAGAAACAAAACTAAGTGCAAGCGGGGCTTAAAATCCAATTAAATAAACCGTATTGCAACCAGAGAGTGTCATCAGGGCTAAAAACCCATTACATTAAAGCTAATGCAACAGCGATTCAAGCTAATTAAGGCTTTTTTGTGGCATAATATGCCAAATAATATGAGAGGGGAAACACAACTAAAAGACAAGCATGAGAACATGTAAAAAAAATCAAGTGAAGTTAGGCCAGTGGTGCTTTTATTTGTATTTTGTCTTGTTGTCTTGTCTTGTCTTGTCGATGTAAGCTAGCGTCACCACGTCTGCATCTACAGCATATAAGGAGACATTTAAGCAATGGCTACAATGTGCACAGCCATGGTCATGGGAATACAGACTACTCTAGTTCTGCAGAGAAGGCTGCCAAATTTTGGACACTTGTTCTGTTATGGTTCTACAGCGCGTCCTAGCACTTTTTGTCATTCTGCAGTGGGGGACAATGTCGGTGAAGATTCTCAGCTATCTAGGTCATGGTAATCGTAAATGCTGTATAGTACTGATCAGAACTGAAGAAGCGTCTTGAATGAGAGGCAAAATGTGTTAAAGAAATGCAAGCAAGTCCAGTTGCCTATGATATAGCACTTATGAATGGGGGACAATACAGAGATACACAATACACAATACACTTTGTCCTGAGACCTCAGCATCAGTTTCATATGCATTTTTAATAATGTCTCCTTACTATTTGGGCTCAGTAGAACCTGACAAGTATAAAAAACTAAATATTAGCTATGTTTCCATCCAAAAGTAATTTGAATCATTGGGAAATGCACAATAACAGAAATACGAATTCTGTGTGTTTCCATTAAATGTACGGACTTTGGTGAAAACTACTAACTCGCGCCAGTTTTCCACAGAACCGGAAACAAAACAATTCTCACATTCTTCTTCTTCTACGTTTTCTGGCAGTTGACAAACAGCTTGTAAATGCATTACTGCCTTCCCGACCCGGAGTGTGGATACCACCATGGAGAGAGGTGCGCTACGTCAGACTTAATTCCAACATAACTGTTTCCATCCCCCGTTTTGCGAATCAACATTTTTTCAAATCAACCAAAACCCAGCTAAAGTGAGTGTATTTCAGTTTGTGCGAATCAGGGGATTTTAATTCGAATTTTGCCGTTTCCATCATAATTTTCCGATGCGATACTTCTAGATGCGCATCTAAACAGGCTGATGGAAACATGGCTACGATGATGATGATGATAGGTTTATCTCAGTAGTTACAAGTGTGTATTAAAGTAGAGAACTGTTCACCTGAATACAGTTGTGCAAAACTAAACTACAAATAAAGCAACAAATCTAAAAGTCTCGTGATTTTTTCATTTAGAAACTCAGCATGAATTGTCCTTGTCTGTCACACCTAACTGGTCCCAACATCCTCAAACAAGATCATAATAATGTCCCAATGTCCTCAAACGACACGATTATAAAAGTTTGTTATTGTTGCTAAAATTGGTCAAAATTGTTGTCATATCAAACTACAAACATTATTAATCACAAATAAAAAAGTTTCAACCATAAAATGTACCTTGTCCACTTTTGTGTTGGTATCGGCTGCACACTAACTTGGCAGAGATAGCCGCCATCTTGTTTTTACATGGATTAGTGTATTGTGCTTAAGCTGCCACTAGATGGTACAAATATCCACGAACAAGAATAACAGGTGTAAGCTAAGAAGAATGAAGTGTAAACTTCAACAAAGTTAAAATGTGATGTCCTCGTACGAGAAGCTTACTATGTGCTAACAACCCATTCAGAATAGACCCAGGCTTCAAGTTTGGTTAGGATTAGGCACAAACACTATTGCAGTCTGGGTAAAGCGTAAACTAGGAGTGTCAGCTACTGCTTGTTAACACTTGCCAATGAACGTGAAAGTGAAAGCCAACCCCAGATTCACTTTAGATGAAACCAGCTACCTTCCCATGAGATTCTGCTAACTCTGTAGGCCAGTTCTGGGTCTGCTCTGACCGAGCTGATTGACTTCTCAATTCTCCACCCCACAACTTAAACACAACAAACTGCTGCTTAGGAAAAAAAACTCACAAAGAGTTACTCCAGTACAACAGAGGACCTGCAAAATCGTCTAAATTCAGAGAGGGGACACAGAATGATCACAATGGAACATACGTAAACACACAAAAGATTGCTAATCCATCATCAGATACAGCCACACATAGATTGCGCAGAAGGAAGTGTGCATCTCTTCATGGACAGTGTTATGGCGTCCTCCTCGGCTGAGCTGCAACATTAGCTAGCTCAGTGGTGCTAGGTGAGCTAGCAGTAGTGTGGTGTGGTGATACTATTGGCAAATGTAGTTCAGTCGATAGCAAATAGTTCCTACATGAAACTGCTCACAACAAGGGTCATGATTTCTAGGAGGAGACATTGATGTTGAGTTTTTCACATGTATGTCCTTGGCACTTTGAGCACCACAAGCTGAGTGCCATCTAGTTCCATTATACTGAAGAGAAGGCAGACATCTCTGTTCCTGATATCTTCAAAACTCTGCAATTTACATCCTAAAAATCTAGACTGGTAAATAGCACTACAAGAAAGAGGAAAAATATGTATTTGTGATTTTGAGCTTACTGTCCCTTTAAGTGGCCAATGCTGTCACTCATCTCATGGAGGTTACAGACCATCTCACTGAAATCAAAGGACATTGTGGTGTTTTGACCATTCTCTGAAACAAAACACCCAGACAACGGGCAAATGCACCATTACTCCCACTGAGTACAATCCACTAACAACACCCATGTGTGCAGTCGAACACACCCACCCAGAGGACTGAGTCATTGAGTGGGACACTGGCCCTGCTGTCACCTTCATTAGCCTAAATCTCCTGCACACTCTAATTGATTTATCATCGCCACTCCACCTCCGTCCAATTCCATCAGTCATTTTTCAGACACACACTGCAGCCTTTACACATGCTCACACACATACATTGAATATGTGCAGACCCTCCTTTCCATTAATCTCCCATGCACAAACACGGGCCGCCACCCTGCTAGTGGCAGTAACAGGAAATTCAGTTTGCAGCATAAACAGATTGCTATACAAGGTAAAGTGATTGCACTTGAAGGCTCTGATGGGCGCTCAAGCAAAGCTGTAAAAGCAGCCAGGAGGAACGCCCTGGAAAGGTGTGTCACCGTCAAACAGCAGCTAACATGCAGACAGCGAGGGGAGGGTTGTTGGGAAGCGGAAGGTGTAATCACTTTTCTGAGCAAATTGAATAAGCTGGGCCTGCTCCCTCTCCCTCTGCTCAATCCTTTCCTCCCTGTTTCCTTGACTGAGTCTGTTCCATGAACCATAGCTGGCTGCCTGCCACCTGTAACCCGATGCGAATGACAATGCCTCCTGAGGCTAATTGATTTAGCTTTCTCTCAGCCATTTCAGAGATGCCAAACAATGATGCTGCTTGTTGTCCCTGCCAATCCAAGAGAAAACCTCTGTTCCGAACAGAAAGCTTTTCTCTTTCAGCCGGCTGTGATAAATTGATGGTTGTGGAGAATGCTTCCTGTAGCTTCGGTGGCTGCTAAATCAATGTTTAAAACCTGTTTCATACAGTTTGTCTTCTGACCTGTGGTGTTCTTTGCTCTAAGCCAACCAGACTAAAATTAGCACTACCTCGTTAGAAAAACAACAACAGTGGTCATTTGTTCTAAGGGTTCAGTATGCTTGAAGTGTTCGTTGGATCGGCAAGACACACTTGAAAGACCCGTTCCTCACACCTTTCTAACATCAGAATTCAGATGCATTTAAGCTGCATCCAACAAACCTGGTAACTTTCCAAAACTGACAAACACAGATGCTTCACACAGTGATTGGCCCGGTGTGCAGAGGTGAGAAATTAGACAAGATTGGAGCTCCTCTCTCAAGGTCTCTGTTTTTATTCCTCACAGTTACTTCCGTCCCTTTCTGTGTGCACAGTTGAGTGCAACACGATGAATGTCTGTGAGAAGAGACTGTCTGAAAGTGTGGACTCTAATCCCCATTGGTACGATTCATAACGTCGAGGCAGAGTGTTGTTGGAGAAAGAGTAGGAAGCCAGGACGAGGCTATCAAAGCAGGCTTTTGCCCTGTCTTTGAATGTGGCTAAACAGACTGCAGCCATGTCTTTTGAACTTTGTGTCAAGCACATTGAACCCTTTAAAAGGAGACTTCATTATTTTTAACCTGAATCCTGTTTTCAAATGGAGACATCAGATTTTTCAGTTGGTCCATTATTGAAAGAGACAGAGAGAAAGCAGCGACAAAAAAGGCTATGATGTAATCCCCAAGGGCAACTGTGCACCATCAATTTCTGTCTACTGAAAGTGCTTGTTTTTGCCACTAATAGACTCAGATTGCAACACGCTCTCACTCCGACCGTGCCACATATCTACGTTTGATTATGGACTTTCCATATCGGCATATGATGTGCAAGGTACCCTGGGTGCGTTAGTTGTTGACGTTCTGGGACGCTGTGTCAACTTCTGCCTGTTACATGCATTGCCTCTTTTCAAAATACACTTCCGTTTTCACAGGAAATGTATAGTTTGCATACAGTCTTTCTTCAAAATAAACACACTACATCAGTACAATACTGCAAATTGATGTTGTTGTTTTTTTCCCTCAACAGCTAACGCACATGATTGGGTTTAGGCAACAAAAGCACATGGTATGGTTTAGGAAAAAGGAACAGGGTTTGGCTCTCAGGGTGAAAGTCCATTTGTTGAACTATAACAGCGACCGGCTGTGTATCATGCCGACGTTAAAAGACAGCTTTTTTTGCCGGTGTCTGATGCCAGAAGTCACTGCGCAAGTGGCAGATTTCGACGACTTTAGAATAAGCCAGGTTGGTTCTCATCTAATGTTCGTACACTTTCCCATGAAAAGCAGTGCAACATAATTCGTACATATGTCACATAACCATGAGCAGTAATTCATGCATAACCCACGTACCTTGGAAGGATGCAATCACATGAGTAATGCGCTAAGAGGAGTTCAGAAGGAAGCGGTCCTGAGAGGAACAGTAAGGAGGCAGGTTGGGGGTGTGAATGGGTCACAAAACACAGGACTTTTCCCAGGACACAAGTGTTCTCTTTCTCTTTCAAAATAAACGCACTATGTCGGTACAACACCGAATTTACATTCTTTGCCTTCAACATCAAATGCACATGGTTGAGTTTAGCCAACACACACATGCAATTGGTTTGAACAATAGAAATGGTTTGGCTTTACAATCTTGCAGAAAGAGTGAAAGTCAGTGGTTGTTGGACCCACCATTCACCTCTACTCTGCCTCCTAAACTTATGTTGGCGTCCAGCTGCATTTCCCCCGACCCCGCTGGGCGCCGTTACACAATACAGTGACCAGCCGTATATCATGCCGACATGAAAGGACAGCTTTTTTCGTCAGTGTCTGACGCCGTTAGTCACTACCCAAGCGCCGATATTTGACGACTTCAGAGTGAGACCAGATTGCAGATTTTTACCTTTTGCTGATCTGGTCTGTTTGTTATTGTCTACAATCAAGTTTCCCTCAAGGAGATTTCTCATTGTGAAATCTCGCAGACATTTCCACTTTGTAAAAATCAGCTATTTGTTCAGCTATGACACTGAAAATCTTTTAGTTAATACAAAGCTACGTTTTCTGTCTTTGTGGGGTTCCTTTCTATAATGTTGTCAGACACTTAAAATAACAATCTGAGCCCGTCAGTGGTAAAAACAAGCACTTCTAAAATAAATTGATGGTGCACAATTGCCCGTCAGGATGACACCTGCCTGTTGTGGCTGCAGTGCCGTCTCTCAATACTGAACCAATTTCAAAAACTGTTGTCTCATTTTTCACTTAGACACAAAAACATGGGAAAACAGGTGAAAAAAATAATGAAGTTTCCCTAAAATGCCACGTTTAGCTCTTGCTTAAAAGCATCATGCAGATAAATCATGCCTGTCCTTTCACAGTAGCAGAGCAGGAGGTAGCTTGTTGCAGCATTTCATCAAATTTCAATCGCCTGACTTCCACAACCACCTGTATACTTGCTCCCAATCACCTATTCAGCTCCCCTGCATAAACAGTACACCTCATTTTCCCACCAGATTGACTACTGAGCTTGCTGTCTTAGCATCAAGCCTTTGTCTGTCCTGAATGACCAGCTGTCATCAAACCCTGTTTTCAATCACTGACACAATGTACCTGCACATCTCTGAGTCCTTCACCTGCCTCACTGAGCTTTTACAGGCAGCAGACTTAAAAAGAAATTGAACTGAGAGCTGTCAAATGCAACAATCCAAGTTTAGTCATTGCATGAAAGTCAGGGTGAGAACAAGTCAAGAAATACATGGATTTACATAAAGACTCGCATAAATCTGTCAAAAGAAAGCAAGATTTATCCACTAGCACACACTGCAGTGATCAAATCCAAATGTAGCACTTGTTTGTGGTGGAAACCCAGTGGCAAAACCACCTTATCTGATTTCATTTGGAGGATATTGCCAATTTAAACCTTATTCTAATGTCACATCTGAGCAAAAGTCAAAATGTAAAACCTTAATCTATCATCTGAATTCTCATTTTAACCTTCCAGTCATTCAAAACTCAAAATCACAACCCTGAAGAATTCTACAAAGCTGTCTTCACTAGCAAATGCCTAAACTGTTTCTCACAAGTTTAGAGGTACATGAACCACACTGGCAGGCATAAACTTTAATGCTGAATTTAATTAGTGTCTACTCCTTTGCACTCATAAATGTCAATGTGTCCACTCTATGAATGCCAGTGCAGGGTGAGGCTAGCCACCTCCCTAACCCTCAGCCCGCCGCTCAGTTCACACACATGCTGCCTGATTGACAGAATCCAAATCATTGTGGTCTTTCACCACGTCGGCATCTCCTCATGCATGGCCACAAACAATTAGTGAGGTCAGTGTTAGGGTGCGAGCTGGAGATAATTTTTATCATCTGTCAGTCAGAGGAGTAAATGTAAAAAGGTCAAGACCCAGAGGGTTTTTGCGTCGTGACAAAAATGTTTATTTGTAGACAATGTAATCTGCTCTCTCTTGCCGGAAAACGTCACGGTATTAAAATAATAAACCCTGACATCTTCATATACGTTAATTTGGCTGCCATCACTGATTGATACAGCACATTAGCAATTTAACATTTGTTCACTCCCTGAAAATGTCTCATGCGCCCATCCCAGAATAAACACCTGGCATGTAAGAAAAGATGTAACATGTCTCAACAGATAAGAGAGAGCTTAGTGTCATCAGCGTAAAAGAAAAAGACACCACAGGTCAGACTGTGTCATTGACAGGAGAAGTTTGGGAAGTGCAGTACAGAAATGGTACAGCTGAAAGTGCTCAGCAGCAAAGATGTCACGAAAAAACACTACAAAAAACAAAAAGACAACCATAATTACTGCTTGCGGTTGTATGACTTCATGCCCTAGTCAAATTTTAGTTACAGTTTACATCCATGTCTGTGAAAACGTGGATGCTTTGATGACGATTGATTGATGATTTGCACCAAATTCGAGGGAATTCCCTCCCTTAAGATATTGTGTTCATGAGAATGAGACAAACAAGATCACAGTGACCTCCACCTTTGACCTATGACCACCAATTTGAAACACTTCATCCTTGAGTCAGAGTGGACATTTGTGCCAACTCTGGATAAATTCCCTAATGATGTTTTCTGAGATATTGCATTCCTGAGAATGAGACGGACGTAAGCTCACAGTGACACTGACCTTTGACATTCAGCCACTAAAATAGAATCCCTTCATCCTTAGTCTCCATATACAGACTCTACATTCACTGAATGTAGAGTCTGTAGACAAACCCCGGAGATCTTGCCCCAGGAAGAAGAGCGGAAGAGCCCTGGTTTCCGGAGCCTCAAGGTGAGACATTGTGGTAACGACACTGTGACAGACAAGGTCCCAGTGACCTTGACTCATGTCAAGTCCAGCTGAATCTTTATGCCAAATTTTTTAAAATTCCCTCAAGCATTCTTGAGATATTGCGTTGACGAGAATGAGACGGAAGATCACAGTGAGCTTAAAGTTTATCCTTGAGATGAGACCGACAAAGGTCACAGATGCCTTGACCTTTGACCGCCAAAATATAATCAGTCCACTCTTGAATCCAAGTGGACATTTGTGCTAAATTTGGAGAAATTCCCTGAAAATATTCTTGAGATATCGCGTTCACGAGAATGAGATGGACACAAGGTCAAAGTCGCCTTGACCTCTGACCACCAAAATATATCTATTTATTAGTGCGTTTCTATATAAAGTTTATCCTTGAGTCCAAGTGGATGTTTGTGCCAAATTTGAAATAATTCCCTCAAGGCATTTATAAAGTTTGCATATTTCCCCCATGTTAGTGTAGGTTTTCTCCAGCTTTCTCCCAGAGACCAAAGACATGGAGCTGCAACATGTACTCATTCCAAGTCATCACATATGGCCATTTTCATGCCTACATTTTACCCACTAGGTATCCTCCTGCGTCTGTTGTTGAGGACCAGGATGTAAACAAAAGCATGTGGTTAGGTTAAGAAAAAAGAATCATTGTTCAGCTGTAGGGGAAGCAAACACTGGGCTCCTGGGTGAAAGTCTGGGGTTGTTGGACCCATTCACCATCCCTCCCACCCACCCTGCAGGGACTTTCCAGTGCCTCATATTATGTCCTTACCAGCAGTGTTTCTGACTGATGCCATCCTTTGCCATGTAGCTCCGCTGTGACAGGTGCTGTCCAGCCAACTGGCGGCACATCATAATACCGCAAAAGGTTCTGTCCAGCTACGTTACAAACAGACGCCACGCGGCAGTGCATCATACCACAGTGAAAGGTGGTTTTTGGCATTGGTGTCTGAAGCCACACTCACTGACAAAGCAGCTGTATTTGACGACTTCAGAATGAGAATGGGCTGGCAGGTTTGGTTTAATAGCCTGCACGTGTCAGCCACTTATTGACCACTTATTTGTTCACCACATGTCAAAGTCATGGAAGGTTCCGAACATTAGAGTTAAGACAGACGGATGTAGATTATATATCTAGCTAGACTCTTCGACAGTTGTATTCCATTACTTTACATTAATCCTACTGAGTTGATGAAACAGTGGAAAACTCGTCTGAGTGTTGGGATCTGTCACCTACAGTGGGCAGCAGACCTGCATGTTTCCCCCTCCTTCTGTCTTCTCCTGATAGGCTACTCCTTCCCTCCAACAAACCTTTCAACCCACATCAATGCCTGGTCACATCTCTGTGCCGCATCTGGCAGTGCAGATTTAGACTCAACCCTTCAGTCACAAGCTCACTTATGTGACTATTAAAACTACCGCCTCAGTTGCCAACCGTTTAATCAATTACTGAAAGCCCAGTGGCTCCTGACAAAAGAAAGTCTCATTGCGTCCCCCGAGCTTTTGATGCAAACATAAAGATGATAAACTCTGCTGCCAAGTCGTTATTCCAACATTATCATACTTTTACTTACTTTTAATTAGTGACAGATGCCCTGCTGGCTGTGCAGCATCTCACATGAAAAATGCATTCACCATAAAGATGGGAAATTCTGGTTAAACACTTCTAAATTAAGAAATATAATTATTCATATGACATAAATCACTCCTCCAGTGTCCTGACCCGCAAGATGAGAAGTAATGTAAGAAAGCATTGGTGCTAATTGATCAATTATTACTGTTTGGGAGCTTCTGGTGACGCCTAGAACCTCGGCACACTCACACCCTCACACACACAGCATGAGTGGGGATCACGACTAGTGTACCCACACAGTGAGCTGTTCTGGAGAGGCTGCACAGAGCTGGAGGATGAAACACTTTTTTTTTTTTTTGCTTGAATATTGTCTGCAAGCTCAATGCCAAGCCGGATTGGCAGGTGTAGGGAACGAGAGGCGGAGATGCTGTATAGTATGCACAGAAACACTCCGCACAAGACAAAGAGTGATAGCCTGAGTGGAAAAGTGCAGTGATTTTGTTTCAGTAGCCTTGGGTAAAAATAGAATTCCTGACATGACAGTGCAATGTGAGAAAGGAGAGGAAATGTGTTTCTTTTTCAGCACTTACTCCAACACTTACGCTCACACACATCACATTCAGATCTTACACCATAACTATAAAAGGTTCATCAGGGGGTCCTCAACGATCTCCAGAGGCCAATAAGCACATTAGAGCTCTTTGCACAAAGGAAATTCTCTGATTCATTACATTACGATTGATATCTCTATCAACTCCAACCCCTGGAGATTCCTCAAATGTCTTCATCTTTTCACAGCTTACTTAACAACAACATTCTCTGTGATTTCAGAAATATTTCTGCCATGCACTTTCTGAATTTTCCCCAAGTGAAAACAGAAAACCTACCTCACGGAGACAGAAGCTGAGCCAAGGTGTAAAAACAAGAATGGGAGCCAAGTTTTGACAGCACAATCCAAGCATCCGTCAACAATCCCCCAGAGAACATTCACGGACTGATTGCACCTCTTTACGTCATTTTTAAAGATATGCGAGAAAAAAAGCTTTGAAGTAACGAGTTGGGAAAACTAATTAACCCCCCTCTAGAGCGATTCATTCAGCTCCACGATAAATCAGAAGATGTTAGTGGATCAAACGTGAATCAAAAAAGGAGGAAGATTGGCCAGGTTATCCTTTGCTTTTATCATGATGGGCGTGTCAATCAAAGCACTCCCTGTCACTTTCCCTGTATTTCCTCTGCTCCTCTGTCTTGATCACAGCGCTCACTGAGTCGCTTCCCAATGGTCTGTTTCACTTCCCCTCTCAGTCCGTGCACACTGCACAGTCTCCTCCTCCTCCTCCTCCTCCTCTCTCTTTCATTCCATCTCTCTTTCTTCTCTACCTCTCTCTATTTCACATCCTCACATCTCCTGATTGATCTTAATTCCTTCCAGGCTTTTCCTCCTGCCCTCCTCCTCCCATTAGCTCCACTGATCGCAGCTTGTTGCACAGCCGGCAGACGCACCACGTCTTGTGCGCTCGCTATCCTCTCTCTCACCAGCTCTCTCCCTCTCTCTTCCTCACCCACCTCTGCCACTCTGCTCCTCACATATTTCCACTTTTCACACACTCCGGCACACAGCCAAACATATGCTACTTAGCTACAGTACAGTATGCACATGCCCTCAGTACAGAAGATATTTTAAGGACTGGAACAATTTGCTGTGCACTTTTTACTGCTTTGACTTTGCTTAATATTTATAATGGCCATTTTCAAATGCAGTTTGTGCATCTAATTATTACAGCGTTTTTATTTCCAATTTATCAGGTTATCCAAGGTAAGAATTGAGGTTAAAAAAAGCACTTCACAATTTCTATGAGCTCAAAGTGGCCTTTTTAAATTGCTTGTTATAGGCCCTGATCTCACAGAAAGCATTTTAGCAGCTGGAGGCGGCTTTTTGTAATTGTTTTTGCTCACGATTTTTGCATCACGATGCGCTTCACATTTCTGCGTTCCAGGTGCCTGGCGTTTTTTCATCATCTTTTGTTTTGTCCAATCGGTTGATTTGAGAGGCGGGCCTTCTGTGGTGGTCAGTACAACAAGTTAACAGTTGGTAAACAATGGAGGAGAAACTGGTGGTAGTGGTTGATGGATACCCAGAGCTATACAGCCAGATGATAGACAGCAGGTTGTCAAACTGCCCCCGAGTCATCCTAAAATATGCTGGGAAACGTCTATCATGGAGGAGAAGCTCCTGGACCAACTGGTGGTGCTCCCCATGACCCACCCTCTTTTTTAGGATCTCATGTACCCACACAGATCTCTGTTTCCCTCTGCCTCAACATTTTAGAAACTAGATACTGACTACTGTCACATAACTAAAATGAATAAATACACAAACAGTAGACTGATTACACAGGAACGTTAGAGTAAGGAGGTGATGGTGTGGTTGCCTGGAAACAATAAAAACACGCAGCAAGCTTTTTTTTTTCCACTAGCAGCATTCAATTAAAAAAAGGCAGTGTGGCGCAACCTGCAAAACGCGTTCTGTGTGATCAGGGTCTTAACCAGCTAACAGTTCAAAGATTATGATTCAACATTAAAAAATAAATCCTGTGATCCTCACTATCTTGGTAGTGAGGCATACTCTTCAGGATTTTCCTAAAACAAAAATCTACAGCCTCATACAAAAGTAATTCCTCTTCATCGTCACTTATGACCCACCAGAAGTGTGTGGCGGTGACAAAATGATGTTATATGGCAATCAAGAAATTGATATGCAAGTGTAAATTAAGACAGATAATGTGTTGTTCACAGAATCAGCAGGAAACCTCAAATAAATCACATTCAATTAAAGCTGGCGTGTATCTAAAGACGCACCTAAAGAAGCACTTTAAATACGTTGGATATTGGGAGCAAACAAACACACTGTTTTTAAAGTCACATGCATTATAATTCAGGGACTTGGTTGAATTTAAAACAGAAATAATTGACTTCCAGGCAATATTCAAAAAATTGTGACAGAGAGGGGGATTTAATTTAAGAGGGAAATTAAATCTAAAACAACATTGTGTTCGTACAACTTTGAAAAGTCTGTGTATTTCAGTGTGTGGGGTGGAGTTATGGGTTAGATGAGGAGTTAAGGGGAAGTACGACTATAGAGCACTATATATCTGGGCTTGGTTGAGATGGGGTTTGTATATGTATATATCTATGACCGTTGTTTATTTATCTTTATTAATGGTTGTAAATAAGTTTGGGATAGTTGTTAACAATTTCCTTTTCAAATGAGAAATTAATACTGAAAAGGGGGTAGGATTATATAAGTGTGCACCTCTTCCTCCTCCTTTTTGAGCAAGTCTGTTGATGTTTTTGTTTTGTTCTTATTTTTTATTTTGCTCAAAGTAAAGTCATCCGTTCATTCATTTATCTGCAGAGTCCCTGCCCTCTGCCTGTGTCTTCTTACGATCCTGGGCACAGCATGTGAGGTTGGGACTTTATAAAAAGTACCAGATGCCAGACTGCAAGAGTAAGCTCCAAAAATCGTGGACAGCACTGAAAAAACACGATGTCGCAAATTGAAACGCCAAGCGAACAAAGCCTCTTTCCAAAGCAAGAGTGAATCTGGGATTGGCTTTCACTTTCACTTTCACTTTCAATTTCAGTGGCATGTGTGTTTACAAACAGAAGCTAAGGCTTCCTGCATAGTATACCTTTAATAAATGACTGAAAGGAGAACACCACCTAAATCCAGAACTCCAGTATGTTATTTCCATGGCCTTGAAAAGTTCGATCAATATTTGTGAACTCAAGCTACTCTCTCTAAAAACCAGAAACCAGTTAAGTTAGTGTCAAACTTGTGGTGTCATAGCATATAAAAGGCTGGAGCTGCTCCACAGACAATGAATGAGAGATGTCTGTTTTCTTTTATATACCCAAATGTATTTATTTTACTGTAGTGCTCTTAGTTCTGAAACAGAAAGTGTACCCTTATACTCAGAACATTCCCCTGGCTGCTCTCAGTGTCATCTATAAAACCTTTCGCCATTCACTGTCTGTGGAGCAGCTCCAGACTTTATACAACATGACATCACAAATTTGAGTTTTATCACTCTAATTTTTGGATTTGGGAGAAAGTTGTTCATATTAACTCATATTTTTGGAGGGTCTTAGACCAAAGGAATGATATGTATGAATTTTAAAAATGGGCGTAGTTCTCCTTTAAATGACTCATCCCCTAATAAAAATGCTGAGTCATTCAAATGGCCGACTAATGGATCCATTACTAGTATCAGTATTTGTCACACAGTTCCAGGCAGCCATTGCTTATTATTAATTCCTTCAGGATGTGAAAATCATGAAGCAAATTTTTGATACTTTCTTGTTTGTTTTTTTTAACAAATACTTGTGTATACTGCGTCAGCATTGTGTATACATGATGCCAAGCAGTGGTTGCCAAATGGTCCAGCCACAGGGTCCAGATTTTTCTTACTCATTGGCACAAGGTCCACACAGTTTAATATCTTTAGCGTCATATTTGCGTTTGGCCATGCCCTTGAGCCAGTTGGCTGTCTCCGTCAAGAGGCTTTCTGTTAGTCACTCTACAGCAGGAAACAGCACTTCAAAATAAAAGCTCTGTTATAAATTCACTGATTTCAAAATAAAGATTGTTTATTTACAGACTTGACACATTTGTGAGTCACTTGCAGTCCATTCAGAATGGACCCTGAACTAGAGCCCTGCACGGGACTGTTCTTTTCATCCCGCTCCCGCTGAATTTTTGACCATTACCGCCCGCTCCAGCAATGTGTATGTCCACTCCTGCCCGCTCCCTGCCCACACAATAATAGAGATGCATTGATTTTGTGTCTTCTCCCGTCCCGCAGGAGAAAACACGTCATTTTATAGGCTACTAATAAAGAGATTCATGGGGTTGTTCGTTTCGTTTCCTTGGCCTGCATGTCTTTTGAGGCACTGGTCAGGAATAGCGCTGTTTTCATTTAGTTTTTAATGAAATAAAGGCTGTTTCATTTTCTATTCTCCTCCTCTGTATTTTATTTATTGTTCTACCTTTATATAATCACGCAGTGATTGAGCTTAAGGTCTCTTTTCTAAGAGAGACCTGAATAAGAAACATTAATGACCCTGGACTAGAGCCCTGCACGGTAAAGCCTATGCTCAATAACACCGGCATCATCACGCCTCTTTATGTAATTAACAAATAGCAACGAGAGTAGGCTGTGAGTGGCTCAAATAACACTAATAAATAATATAAAATAAACAAAGTTAACAAATTAAACGAATTAATTTAACAAATGAATCACTTGGCCATAATATTGCTGTGGAGGAGGAGAATGTTGCTGACCGACTGCGGTCTCAATCCCGTGCGTCTCTCTTCCAAGATGCGCCCACAGACACTAAAGGCCGCTCTGAAGGCGCGCTGGATGCGGGGATACTGAAGATGAAACGCGCCAGCTTTGAGAGCGCTGGGAAGTAAAGGGCTCAGTGCGCCTTCAGACCTTGTTTGAGCTTCTTTTCCACATCATTTGTTAACTCCATCCTGTCGCTATAGGCTACATCCCGATCCCACAGTGGTTTTTTTAGCCGCCCATTCCCGCCCGCAGCAAAGTTCAAACCACCCGCTCCCGCAAGATTTGGGTATTTGAGTATTGGCTGTAAATAGACTAAAGCTTCTCATTTCCAGGTTTTCAAATGCCAATGCTTTGTCTTGCCCCTCAGCTTCTGATAGACGCCAAAGGCACCCTTTAGCATCTTTATGAGACGCAGAAGGCTTTCAGCTAACTCCAATGTAAACCCATCCATGCCAATACTTGACGCTGAAAGAAACTGGCATCGTATAAGGAACGAGAAGGTCAGCGTATGGGTGGGTGAGAGGTGAGGGGCATGGGTCAAGCAAAGCAAGACTTTCACCCAGGACACCGCAGTTTGTGTCCTGTGTGAAACCAAAAATCAATGTAGTCTCAACATACGTTTTTTGCAGGCTGATGTCAGTCATGTGACATACTATGCCAAGTTAGGTAATGTTACAAACTTACCTATTTCAAGCCAAAACATGATAGTTTTTTGCTTAAACCCAACTGCCACTGTTTATAACCAGATGTCCAAGGATGTGACAAAGCATCGGTGTGTGATGGCCTTGGAATAAGAACACGTTGGCTAAACCAACTACTTCATTTGGGTCTTGCTTATCAGGGTGTGTACTTATATAAACAAATTAAATGTAAGACTTTTTAAGACCTTAAAATCTGACTTTAAGTGGAATTCAAGACTAAATTTGTGATGGAAATACAAAAAACATACTCTTTCACATGGATGTCTGTTCAAGATAAACTATAACGTAAAAGGACACTAAAGATACTCTGTAAATAAACTAAGAAACAGGCTAGCTAGCAAGGCCTTAGTTTAATGATAAAGACTCATTGTGTGATCTAAATGCATAGAGAAGGTGAAAATAGGGACATTGCTTTCATACAGGTGTTGTGTCGAAGTGTTTCCTTCCTGTTAAAGTGATATTTCCTGTACTGGCAACATCAGAATTTCTCGGGGTGACGTGACTAAAAGACATTTAAGACATATCAAATCAGAATTTAAGTCTGTTCAATACTTTTTCAGTCATTTTATCAGTAAATGTGTATGAAGACATTGTAGGGGACTTTTTAGGGGCCCGCACCACCCTGCTTATAAGCTTTAAATGAATATCAGTGTAACGGAAATGGCACATAAATATACTGTATATTAGCCCAATCACAGTTGCACCTCTTACATTTAATGCCTGTGAGTGCTCATCTGTAAAATCACCTGACCAACAATGCAATTCATGTCAGAATTAATTGCTAATTTATTCTTCTTTCTGTATCTGCTTTGTTTTGGCTGAGGCACAGAATGCTTTGGAGCGACTGGATGGGGATGTGACTTATGGCTCATTAAAAAGCTATTAGCACAAAAGAGCATCAAAGCTAAGGCCAGTGGCTACGCAGCCTTTGGCCCATGACAAGGCAATCAGCCTTGAAGACGAAGCTCATTGTACTAATGACCAATATGATGTTGCCGTTATGAGACACGGGAAAGCATGATTAAAGACAATATCCGACATATTAAAGTGCAACCAAAGGCATAACTAAGTCATGTTAACATTTATTATTGTATTACACGCTATTCCACTCATCACAGACAGAAAGCTGTCATGGTAGACATGACTGAAAAAGATGACAAAATACACACTTAAAATGTTATAGAATTAGCATGTCTTCCTATGTGACAAAGAAAAACTTTGAGTGAGTGTTCAAATCGTGCTGGAGCAGGGTGAGAAAAGATAAATGAGGAAGAGGCGATAAGATTACAGCCTTTATTCTGGTTGTCATTCATACATCCATCATAGAGGCGAGGCTCTAATAACTCCTACAAACAGCTCTATACTGTATATTCTCTGCCAGGCCTTTATTCTGAGTGCTGGAATGTGTGTGGCAAAATAGTTTTTGTATAGTCCTTTCTAGAGAGGGATCAAATGTGTGCTCCAGGCAGCCTGAGCCCACAAGAGCCTTAAAGCACACAATGTGCACTTGAAGAGATTGCAGTTGTTGCCAGCACACATTATAGTTCTAGCTGGTAAGTAAGTGGTATAGTAGGTTATGTATATCAAGTGTTTCGCTCAGGGTTCCTTTTAATCCTTGCACAACCTAATCACTTGAAACAATCAGGTTTTGGCTTAAATGTCCAGTGTGAGAGGAACAATCGCAGCAGGAAAAGCAGCAATGTCTCTGTATAAAACAACTACTTTTAATTGCTCTGTCCCCGTTGGGTAGCTATGAAACATCCATATTTGGTGCCTAAAAAACGGACAGAAAAACACTAACTGGCTGCTACAAAACACCCATGTTTGGTGCCTTAAAAAACCCCCGGAAAAACTCTTATGGGTTGCTACAAAACACCCACTTTGGTGCCTAAAAAGCCTATGGAAAAACAATGACTGGTTGCTACAACACACCCATGATTAAAGACTAAAAGCAAATGAACAAACACCATCAGGTTGCTACAAAACACCCACCCATGACTGGTTGCTACAAAACACCCACCCATGACGGGTTGCTACAAATCACCCAGGTTTGGAGTCTAAAAAGCCAACTGAAAAACACCAAAAGGTCACTACAAAAACCCGAAGTTTAGAGTGAAAAAAACGATAAAATGAGTGATGGATGCTACAAAACACCAACATATGGAGCCTAAAAAGCTGATGGAACAACCCTGACTGCAGTGTGGCAACACAACAATGACTTGCTAAAACACAAGCAGAGGTCTGCAGTGGTCAGTAGCTTGGTAGGTGTCACACCATCCACCACCCCTTCACCTCCTGATGACAAATTCAGCTCATATACAACATCACTTTAAAAAAAATTGATATGATACGTATGAAACTTGCAAATGAAACATTTTTTATTTGTACAGTGTCAACATTTTATTCTAGTGACTGAGCTGCCTTGCAAAGAACTTCAGTTCTTAACAGACAAACCCAAAACAGACAAACAATACCTGACTCTCCCTTCTACAAAACATCAGGAAGCCTGTTAAAGAAAAGTCATCTTTTGTGGACAAGTTCTTGTTCCTGTAGTTTTAAAAAAACATCAATGACTGTTTCCATCCACATGAAACCAGGCTACAGTGAACACATCTGTATGCAGATTGTTTACTGTACATTCGGTTCCTCGGTTATCAGATTTCTCTCCCACTGCCACCACATTTCATAAACAATACTGGCATAATTCAAGTATTTTAAAAGATTTTTTAGCATAAAAACTGCTGCAGCTTCAGGAGGTTTTTGTTTTGGTTGAAGTATTTAGACTGACAGTGCAGTTGGAGGAGAGGCTCTGTAGTAAAACAGGACATAGTCTCTGCAGCCTAAGAAACTTACTTAATTAGGCTTAATTATTATAGTTTCCATTTTTCCCCCCATCAGATTACTAGCTGTCCCTTAATTCCAAGACTCAAATAAGCAAATTGTGTTTCAGATTTGCAGAACACGTAAGAAAAAACGTTCTTGTGGATAGCAAAAACTAACCAGGTTACTGAAGTGCACAGTTATACACCAGGAGCTATGGAGTATGACACGTGCATGGTGTAACTGGAGCTGCAATGCTTTTCTCTCCAGCATATGTGTAAAACTCACGTAACTGGGAGGGCTGTGATTATGTGACAACTGTGCTGACGAGAAAAAAAGAAGAAAGTAGGATAAAGAGCAAATCTTTACCGACATGTGTTAATGGTCTTTAAGTAAAGATGTATTCAATAACTGCAGCATTATAATTCCAACCCATAAAGTAGACTATTATTGACACCCTCCCTCTGTTCGTCACAATAATGCAACCCAAGGCCGACTGCAGACAACTTAGTGAAACAAATCAATCATTCCAATGCTCTATGATTTTGTGCAACAGAGTGGTGCAGGAATGGGTCCTAGAACCTGGAAATGAGTTAGAAATAAATTTTAGACCTGCTGGTTCCCTCATCTCAAAGTCAGTGGGATTTTTAATGGGTTTTTGGTTAGATGCCTGAAATAAGGTCTGTGGTTAACACAAGATTAAGACACTTTCATGTTTTGTTCTATGATATGAAATACGACAGTAAAAGTTCTGCTCTTGAATTTTGAAGCTTTTACGTGTCTTAAAAATACAGTTGCCAACAAGTGGCTAAACGACACTGAACATGGCTCTACGGTCTTGTTGTGGTGGTGATGTTGAAGTCATGGGACCAGGGTGTAATTCATTTACAGCCTAACTTTAGCTTTTTCTTTCTGGCCATGCATTCATGCTTTAAAAAATGGTTTTTATTGTGAAATTTTATTTGCAACAGATCTGCAGTCATACAAAACCCAATGGAAAACACCCATTGGGTTTATGTTGAGGGAACCATAATGATGGTTAGTTCTGTGTTGGCCTACCAAAAATGTCATCCCTGCACTACTCTATCGAGCTTTTTTAGAAAGTGCAAAGCACATTTTGCATGTGCTGTACCCCAATGATATAATGCGATATGATGCTGTGACTTCTCTTCTCAACTTCCTTGACTGATTGTGGAGGAGACAGGGACACCACTGTAATGAGGACACATAATAGGAACAGTTTTGAACAAGGAAACCCTGTTGTCTAAACTGCTGATTTGACGGGTAAACACTGATATGATACTACTTCGGATATGAAAAAAAGAGGTGGGGGAGGAGACTTTGGTTTCATCCTCCTGAAAGAAAACATCAACTTGACAACAACGACTTTTTAAGGAAAGTGAGCTCAAGTGTCACTGGGAAACAATATTTTGAGAGCAAGGAATACCTAGACAACATCACTTTCAAATATCTCAAAGCAGTTGCGTACAACATTTGGAAAGAATCAGCATAACAATGCTAACAAGGTCATTTCTGTCGAGACAAACAGCAGATCATGTCTTTCATGAACATCTTACCGAGAGACATCATCAAGATTAGAAGTCATAACGACAGCTTCTGTGTTGAATCTCTGTGAGTACAGTCATCTCACCCACAAAACTGGTTGTTAGTGGGAGAGAAACCTTTTCATCCACCAGCTGCACTGTCTGTGAACTGCAAAATTTAACAACCACTTTCATATAGTGAATAGACAAATGACATTTCTGAATTGGAAAGAAGCTGATGGTTATCTGCTACAGTGGATGGCAGAGGAGACAAATAAATCAGACATCCTGCTGTTGACTGGAATTAATTTCATCCCCTGGAGCCTTTAAAATGTGATATATGTAATACGACTGCCAGATAAGGGAATTGTACTTCTCAATTTTGGTTCTGAGATAAACGTATTCCTCCTCAGTTTCACATTTATGTTTTTGTCATTCTTTCCCCCTCTGCTGGTTGTTTCCTGTGTTTTTATAAATACTGAGATGAGAGGAGAAACTGGATAACAGGCTGAATAATATATGTATGTAAAATGTATGTGTGAGCGTGCGGGGATGTGTGTATATTTGAAACCAGGTTGGGTCACTGTAGGGTGACAGTTGGCTCAGGGGAAGTGAATGGACAAACATCTGATTTAACACCGGCGTCCTGGAGGGCATAAATGAGGACCCTGCAATCCCTGTAAGACACACACACACACACACACACACACACACACACACACACACACACCGCCCACATGCCTGATTTCCATGGTGACTTTCAGCCAATGTCACGCAGCATGTTAGGTCTCGGATCCCTCTGAGGGGCGGTGTCGTTAGTATGCTAAACGGAGTCATCATCACTAAAAGATACACACTAATCCTCCCCTCTGTCTGCTTTTCTATCCATTTATCCTTTCTTATCTTAATTCCATTTCTGCTTTTCCTTTTTTTTCGTGTCTCTTTCTGCTCTCATTCCCTCACTCCAGCTCCGCTCTGTACTGAATAAAAATAATCAAAGCAGGGAACCTGAAGCATGAACATGAAGTCGGACCAAATTAGTTTCGGGCTACTCTCGTATTTTTCTGTTTATTAAATGTTGAGTTCATTTCTTGACCCTGTACAAAACGTCGGAAAATGCAATTGTGATTCCATCTCCACAGTAATTAATGAATATATTATGATAATTGTTTATCTGTCTAATAAAAGCTGGTGAGCACCGGTGTTTATAGGATTAAAGCGATCTCCTCTGAGGAGACTCAGAAGTCTGATTCCGTTTGCAAACTGTGTGCCGTGCAGCCAAACACTGTTCAAACTCACAGAAAATCATTTTAAATTCAAGAGGGGATCCCAGAGTTTCCAAATACACTGAATATGTCAGGCTGAATTTGGGGAAGTCTGTAGAAAAGTGTTGTACAAAACATCTTGTACAGTCACATTCGATAAGATGGGGCATGGATAATAAACATGACATCTCGGGTTGGAAAAAGGGTGTCAGAATATACCAGTATTCACAATAACTGTGATATTTAAAAATTAAATACTGATATCATGCTAATAAAAGACATATAATAAAAGCATGTAAATAATCCAGCGCCTTGTTAATAATTAGTTTCTTTCCTTTATCGCAGTGTCTCAGAGCCCCAATACCATTTGGTTGCCTTTTCACTTTCCATTAAAGCTACAGTTGGTAACTTACAAGAAAATTACTTTTTGTCATGTTTGCTAAAACTGTCACTTCAATGGTAATGGCATTTCCCAAAATCTACCCTGGCTCACAGAGAACAACCAATCAGAGCCGAGGAGTCTCTAACGCAGCTGTCCATCACTGCTCATGACCTGCTGTCAAACTGTCACACTAGGCAGCGCTGATCATATAAGAATCAAGGTTCTTTTACTGCATTGCCTTATTCTTGGCTCACATGATTCCACAAACAGATTTAGGTGTACTGTTTAGCTGTAGGCGGCACGGTGGTGTGGTGGTTAGCACTGTCACCTCACAGCAAGAGGGTTCCCGGCTCCCACCTGGGTGGGGGCGCTCCTCTATGCGGAGTTTGCATGTTCTCCCCGTGTCAGCATGGGCCCTCTCCAGGCACTCCGGCTTTCTCCCACAGTCCAAAGACATGCAGATTGGGGATTAGGTTAATTGATAACTCTAAATTGTCCATAAATGTGAGCGTGAATGGTTGTCTGTCTCGATGGATAGACTTCTTAAATATGTTCAGACTTGTTCTTGGGATCCTAAATCGCTGCATATTACGCACATCTGTCCCACTGCTGGGGAGGCAGAAGCAAACTGCCAATCATTTTACCTGCAACCCTACCTCTTTCGTTTTCCATCCCACTCTTGTGTGCACTTTATCTCTCTTTCCCTCTTTCTCTCTCTTGATTAAGTCCATTAAAACTCCCGCCATCTACGCACGAGAGCTGCCAGTTTCATAAAATAATAATAATTACAACAATGCACTGGTAAACTGGCGAGAACCCAACTTGATTCAAGCCCAGGAGAATGATGAGAAATTGCAGCCTGGCCCGGCCGAACCCAGCGGGTCGGGCTGGGCCCAATTGGGCTCGAGCAGTGACTCAGAGCTCTAGCACCAAGCACCGCCCACCAGATGGATATTTGATTAGCCCAGCCTAGTTCACAAGCAGTGATGGACATGACTGATAGCTGTGTTAGAGAGTCCTTAGCTTGGATTGGTTATTTTCGCTCACGTGTGGTAAGGCCATTTGAAGCAGTTCGAGAGGGCAGAGCATCATCTGTCTCATGTACGTCTGTGACGGCTTCAGCAAATATGACCAAAAGTTATTTTTTATAAAAGTTACCAACTACAGCTTAAAGTATAACTGCTCTTTTTGTACCCTTTTGGACATTTATGGTTACAGATTCTTTCTCCCCCTCCCTATTTTGAGTGTATTTCATCTGCCCAAAAAAAGAAAGCATACAATTAATTAAGTTCGAGATTAATTTGACTGATAGCATTTTTTTTTTTTTTTTCCCACAGATATACGATAATACTGTTTTTGTGAACTCTTCCAACCCCAATTATTGTGTAGAGAAAATCTGATATTGTGCCAGCCCTAGCTTGAATATTTCACTCAGTGTAAAAAAATCCCAGCCTCAATGAAGAGTTGGTACTGAATATACGATATATTTGAGTGTGTTCCTCTCATTCATTGTGCATTGGAACATGCAAATGAGTTACTATTAAGGCCTTAAAGTAGATCAAGGTGAGAACCTTGAGTGCTGCAACACTCGGCTCCATATTCCACCTGACACAAGTGACACAAGGCTGCAGGTGCATAAAGTAACACATAGCTGCATAGCAACTGACCTTGTGTTTTCAGAGCGATAGAGAAGATTGGAGAGACGGAGAGCGTACTTTGTGAGTAATTACCCTCTGAAGAGGTAAGACTCTGCTGACTGAATCCACTTCGGTAACTCATTCCATCACCGAGGGACCACAAAGGAGAAGAGTTTGGATAGAGATGGAGTATATGACTATGTCAGACAATGTGGAATAGGATGTTTCTATCAAGTTACAGGGAAACGAAATGGGGAAGCTGTTAAGGGTTAAAACTCTGCCAAAAAATACAATGAAAGACAAAATACAGAAAAACAATCTTCTAGATTACCACAGTATTTCTGTAGGAGGAGGAAATAAAAGATGAGAGGCAAAGGAGGAAGATCTTTATAAGCACAGATGTCATAATTAGAATTAGAATAAGGAAGCCGCTTGATTTAATCCAGTTTAAACGGCTTACTCATTAATTTTCTTTTCAGTGCGCCGACACCAAAAATATCTCCTCCCACCTTAATGTTAATGTTTTGCAATTCAACCCTTCACATCTGAGTGACTGAGATAACACTTTCTCCACCAATGGCGGTCCCACTAGATCAGAACGCAGTGGGGCTGCAAGACTTGCTTGGGTGTGCTGTGTTTACGAATCACTGCAATCACAATCACAGAATATTCATGAACTGCTTAATAAACCATCTGTATAATGTGGCACGAACCCCACCTTCAACTCCAATTGTAACATATTTGATATGTGGAAAACAAAGTTAATGAGTATTTATTCTCATTTTCTCTGTTTCCTGGTTTCTTTCCTGAGTCTTGTCTTATTTTTCACCACTTGTCTTTCTTATGCAACTTTATCTGAACCCCTGGACAGGCGGCAGGGTGGCGGTCTGCTCCCTCCATATCCAATTATCTCTGCATGTCCCCTCCGTAGATAATGAGTTATCACTGTGCTTCACCTCGTTCCATCAACCCTCCTATTTTTCATATTTGTTTGTGATGCTTCCTCCGTGTCTCCCTTGATCTCACCCGATTTCACATCTCTCTTTGTTCTTTTTTTCTCTGCTGCATGTGAGATGCGTAAACAAAGTCTCTTATGTAATGTATAGCTGACTGAAACTCAGAGCTGTTGTTCTTTGAACATTGCCGCTGAACAGGTGAACAGAGATGATTTAATTATAAAAAAAACAGGGATACAGAGGAAAAGAGAGGTGTGTGTGTGTGTGTGTGTGTCTGTCTGTCTGTCACCAGACAAAGCCTTTCATGTCAGTCTGAGGTTATGTTTGTGTGCTTAGGCAAGTCATGGAAATCTACATGATGCACAGGTAACTGCAAAGAAAAATATTGACATTGCACGTTTCTGCAAACCGCAAATATGTTACATTTGCACGTTGGTATGTAACAGATACGTTGAAATTTACAGTTCAACACTGTGTTAATGTGTGGTAGGATTTAGGCACAAACAACAGTTGGTTTTGGTTAGAAAAAGATCATGTGTTGGCTTAAAATACCAAGTTTGGGGGCACCATCCCAGCAGGGAAAGCAGCTATGTCTCTGCAAAAAACAGCTGCTTTTTGGATCAACTTGGTAGCCAAGTTACATCCCTGGTTCGATTCCATCCTTGGGATCTTTGCTGCATGTCATACACCTCTCTCTTCCCATGTTTACCTTGAATCTATTAAAAGGGTGAAAATGCCAAATGACCTTAAAAAAACCCAAAACTTTTCGTGTATGGGCCGCTCAAAACACAGCGACGACTCGCTAAATCACAACTGATTTTGTTGTTTGTTGGTATTGAACAGTGGCCTGCAGCTTGGCAGGTACCTTGCCTCGGTTACACACCATCCATCAATCCCTCCACCTCCCCAAAGTCAGTTCATATATTATACGACTTAGAAACCTTAACTTTGTTGTGTGAGGAGAAGCAATTGTTCTCGAAGCTGGTTGTCTGATTAACAGGAAAACAGCAGCTTAAGTGACAGGAAACACCTTATTGGAAAGCTGTAGGTGTGTCAACTGATACTGATAGTGTTTGTCAGACACTAAAAATTGTCATGATGTACTAATTCTTTGGCTTTCTCATGAGTAAACCCTCAAATGTGCAACTCCATGTCCAAGCCTCTCTTATTTTAAGTCACGTTTGTGCTACAACAATGCTCGGTATGAAAATGTAACATATTCATGGTCTGCAGAAAAGTACAATGACAACATTTTCTTTCGTTGACTATACCAGGTACTACAAAAAAGGTTTAAAAATAGATGAAAATATTGCTGTAGCCAGGCTTTAGATATACTGAGGTCAAAATTCTCCAGGAACAACCCTCTTAGACAATTTTGACTCCAAACTGTAAAAAAAAAAAAAAAAAAAAGAATATTACAAAATGTTAAATTTAGTCAATGCCCTGTGGTTATACTTAGTGTGACTATTATCTCCTGCACACTATGATCTTTCTAACCATTCTGCTGCACACACGTTACAACATCTGCACTGATTGGATCTCTTTAGATTGAACTGATTCAGTTTCTTGCTTAGAGACAGTAAAGGTCTAAAAATATCAGCATGAACCTTGAAAAACCCAACATGTTTACTCTGTGTGTAATCACAGAGTGTGAACTGCTCTGCTAAACTGGGAGAAAGCAAAAATAGTCTGCTGATTAGGGTGAACGTCTGTCTTTGTACATTAAAAAAAAAAGCGATCTCATTACCAAGGCGTCAAAAACAGCAGGTAACAACACACAGGGCATCCTACAGCATCTGTATCAGACGCACTGGCTTCAATGTTATAACGTCCATGCCAATTATGTAGTAGTATGAGCAAGAAAGTCTGAGTAGGGTGGGAGGGAGGGAGGGTTTGGAGGATGGGTCAAACACTTGTGAAACAAAAAGTCAGCTCAAGTTTTTACAACAATATAGTGTAGCTACAAGTGTACATTCACATCTGGATTACTGTAATTCCCTGTTTTCAGGGCCCAGCCAAAAGGCCATGTACCATCTCCAGCTTGTTCAAAACTCAGCTCCAAGAGACAAGAAATATAACTCCCACTCTTGCAACGCTACACTGGGTACCTGTTAAGAATCTTACTATATAATGATGAAAACTCTGTCTGTGTGTGTGTGTCTGTTCCATGTTTTTCTCCTCACTGACTTGGTCAATCCATGTGAAATGTGGCACAGTGGTAGAGGGTCATGGGAGGATGCCAATGAAGCAATATTACATCAATTGGCCAAAGGGGGGCGCTATAGCAACCGATTGAAATGTCAAACTTTGAATGGGCATATCTCATGCCCCGTATGTGGTAGAGACATGAAACTTTGCACAGAGATGCCTCTCCTCATGAGGAACACATTTGCCTCAAGAACCCATAACTTCCGCTTATACAGATTTTCCGCCATTTTGAATTTTTTGAAAAACACTTCAAATGGATCTCTTCCTATGAAGTTTGAGCGATCTGCATGAAACTGGGTGAACATAATCTAGGGACCAATATCTAAAGTTCCCTCTTGGCAAAAGTTGGAAAACTGCGGAGGGCGTGGCTCATCACATAAAGGTGTATAACATCTCAAGGGTTTCACCCATCACCACGCAACTTTGTAGGCATATGACCACACATAATCTGAGGGGACCCCTCCATTATTGACCCCATCAAACAAAATGGGGGCGCTAGAGAGCTCATTTCTTATCTAGGCCTAACCGCCATATGGATTTTTACTAAACTTGGTAGATATGTAGAACAGGACGCCTCAAGGTGACTGGAGAAATTTAACTCTAATTGGCAACTGGGTGGCGCTATAACAACAGAAAAATGCTTCAAAATGGCTGAAATGCGACCGATCGCTGTGGCTCCAATCGTATCAAATTCACAAAAACTCTGTCTGAATACATTGCTCTTCTTAATGGGTTCAGTTGAGTATTTAATCTGCAGTTTCCTATGACCTGTATCCCAAACACACACCATGTGAAACTGTACATGAGCAACTGTGCACTCAATGGCTATGGACTAGTAGAATTGATTTTAAACATTTACTAATTACTTTTAAATCCCTCCATGTCCTTGCTCCAACATGCATTGTAGATTTACTTACGCCCTATGAACTTTGCCGCTGCCTGCACTCCTCAGGCTCCTCCCATCGTTACAAAAGTAAAGAGCCTCACAGCTGTGCATCTCCTTACCTGAGGATCTTAGGTTAGCAAACTCAGTGTCTAACTTTAAAACACTCCTCGAAACATACTTTTACAGGAAGGCTTTTTTTACAGTAAATCTGTTGAGTGTCTAGTTTTCAATCCTTCTTTTAAGAATGTTGGTATTAATTTATTTTTATTACACGTCTAAACCTAAAGTAATTTTAATGCCAAAACCTGTTTCCTATGAAGACAGAGGTTCAATTTGAAAGACAATGTAGCATGTAATGAGTGGACATTGGATGCATCTCAAGCTGGGGGGATAACCTGGAGTTTGTATTACTGTTTGTCATAAAAATAGTTTTATTTGCTGTGGTGGTTGATGTGACAGGTCGTCTGACAGATACAGTGTCAGAATTAGTGTGTGTGTGTGTGTGTGTGTGTGTGTGTGTGTGTGTGTGTGTGTGTGTGTGTGTGTGCTGCTGGTGAGGTGAAACTTCAGCTGTACAGGTTGTGAGTCTACTTTTGAAACTGTGTCTGTATAATGATTTAACAACCCCTGGAGGAGTTGTGGACTTTTGTGAGTCACAGCGTCTCCTCCTGCTTTTCATGTCCCCCCTCTGCTCTCCTTTCTACTCCTCGTCGTCTCATCTTCCTCCCCACAACCCTCTCTGACCGCCCTCCTGTCCTCTGATGCTTGTTTTGATGTCTGCCTGGTCAATGCAGCAATCTTATCTCTTGCAGCCTTTCTTCGGTTGCGTGTGTAAGACACTGTGAAGTATTTCCAATGACAAGGGACGAGTTACATTCAGTGTAGGGATGCACGATGATATCTGCCCATCATCTGTATCAACAAATAAAGGCTTTACACATACGCTGCTGTGTAATTACTTCTCCTGTTAAATTTCATGCCATTTAGTGCAATGCAAAATTTAAAATGTGTTCACAGAAAAAAACCCTGCTGTGGACTGAGAGGGACAGTTTATCTCTAACTGTAGTTGTGGAAAGTTACACTCATGAATAGTTTATCCCACATTGTTTTTCTGCCTGCACATTCTGCTTTGTAAAATACGTCTGGCTCCCATAAAATTTATTTTTCAGAGGGGTAAAAATCTTTGTTTTGGGTCTGAAGTTTATACGACTGACACGGCTTTCATTAGATGAAAAATGACCCCAATTTATGGAGGAACTTGTAATCCTTTCAGTGAAGCTGACGCATTAAAACCATCCACATATGTCAGTTTAGTAGTTAAACTAAATAGAGGTTATTTAAAAGGTCAGTCGCAAACTGGGTCACATTTAAAATCATGAATCCAGTATCGACCGATTTTTACAGGGAATCATGGCGACTTTGCTCTCCTTGAAAAGGGTGCTCCGTGTACAATTCATGACCTTATCTTCACAAAACAAACATGTTTTCTCCTGGAACCCTGAAGGCACCAACGTGCCAGTGTTTGAACAAAGATAATATTCATTCATTTTTCTTTATTACAATACAGTCATCAGAATTTCTTCTCTTAAAAATTAAAGTTTTCCTTCTTCTCTGGGCTGACATGTGAACACACAAATACACACACAGACTAACACACACATTCACAGGGTTGCAGCCTCCCACTGTTGCACACTGAGAGTCAGGCGAACATTTTCTCAAGGTTTCTATCAAGGGGACCTAATGGACAGATAAATGCTTTGAAGTGCTCTTTGAAAGGTTGAGAGACGACACTGTTATCAACAGAAGACAGGAATTAACACGACGGAGTGAGTGATGTTTTCAGACAGCCTCATCTTTCTGCACACACTGATGGAGCTGCTCACTGTTCTCATTTCTATATCAAGTAGTTAAGTTAACACGTTTATAATTCAGATAAACTGTTTGGTACGTTGAGCCCCTCTGGAGGCTTTCTGGCTGCTACCAGCTGCTTTACAGATCACTCTGTTGTCGGCTGGTCCCCAAAAATTTCCCCATCCTTACCCACCCACTGTTTCTGCCCTCAGAGGATAAAACTCAGCATGGAGGACAAGTGCATGTGTGTGAAAGTGTGTGTTTGTATTCATGTCAATTGGCTTAAAGGGAAAGTGCCAGTGCCATGTGTATATGTGGTCGCAGCTATTGCAACTTTGCGTTTCTTTAAAGGGGACATACTGTGCTCATTCTCAGGTTGATTGTTTTGTACTTAGGGCTTCTACAAGAACATGTTTCCTTACTTTAATGGTTAAACAACACTTTATTTTCCACATACTGTCTGTGCTGGAGCACCTGTATTCACATTGTCTGAAAAGCTCTATTTTAGGGCCTGTTTTTATTAACACTCCCTCTTATAGGTCAACGTTTTCAGATCTTCTGAATCTCGACGTCTCTGTGGTGCTGTTGCAGCCGAGGTGCCATTTTCTACCATGAAAACTCACCGACAAATCTTCTAAACCCACCCGGATGTTCCAGCAGGAATATGATCCGAAAACGAGGAGAAATTAACAAAAATCAGCAACCAAGAGTAAATGTTTCCCTGATTAGCATGTTAGCATGTAGCTACATGTGCATTAGCAGTGGACTTACAGACGGGGGAATGACTATAACAGAGAATAACAGCACTTTTGTATCACTTTTCAAAGTCTCAAACACAGCCAGCAAGATATTTTTTGGGCCATTTTTAGCCTTTATATGATAGGACAGACAAGTGTGAAGGGGGGAGAGAGAGAGGGAGTGACATGCAGCAAAGGGCCACAGGCTGGAGTCGAACCCAGGCAACAGCCTTGTACATGGGGCGCCTGCTCTACCACTAAGCCACCGACGCCCCACATGCCACGACTTTAACCACCTGGAAAATGCAAAGTTGGAAACTGGGCACGACTCTTACAGTGAGTGCAGCGGCAGGTTGCATCTCATGTTGCTAAGCAGCCTTAACAAGCACCATATTCTTGCCTTTTTAAATGAGATCCTGTGTACAGAGCTGATCTTCTTCCAGGCAATGTTTATAACAGACGAAAAGCTCTGGTAGCCCTGCATTAAAATGATCAACTTCTTATCCGTATTTATCACAGACTGATACTTGCGCCGCAACATCACTCTGGCATTTGCTCGTACCTGCTGCATGTCCACATTGGAAACAATGAATTTGAGGGCAGAAAAAATGTGTACAGCTCTTGATGTGACACCCAAAATTAGTTGAGTTTCAAAAACTTTTGTTTCTCATGTAGTCCTGAGTGTTGACAAGTTTTCGCAGCAGCAAAAAGAGTGACACATCCACGGAAACATCCCAAACCACTGTGGCATTATCCACCTCCCCTGTGTCTATCTTTGTGCTCAACCTTTTTCAAACAATCACCACGTCTTCAACCTTCGGCTCAAGCTGGTACACTGCTGCTGTATTGCAGAATAGTAGGGGATTGTTTGACAAGCTTCTTTGGGCGTCTTTAAGTAACTGTCTTTAACTGTTAGTTCCAACAATTTAAGTTCTGTGAACATGACTTCCAACCACAAGAACAAACTTCTACAGGTTAATCAAAGAATAAATTCTAAGTGGAGAATAACTTTAAAGAACCATAAAACAAAACTATGCAGTTGCAGCAGAATAGATGAAAAGATGACAAAGAAGAGTCCTGCTTTGTCGTTCTTTACATCAAACTTTTTAAAAGCACAGAGACAACCTGCATTGTGTCAACATTTGTTGATTCAATAGCAGCAAACCCACACATCAAGACGTGATAATAGTCTGTCTTGGATTTTGATGCCTCCCTTCATCTCTCCTCCACCCCTCTCCCTCCCTTTCTCTCCCTGCTCCGTCTGCAGTGATAATATTCATGTTAATGACTCTGTCTTCAGAGAGGTTTTTGTTGCCGTGAGGAGAAGATGAGACAATGCCCTGCTTTTCAGGTCATGTGTAATATCCCTTAGTTGCCTCCTCTATCTCAGCTCATGCTTACATCGCTCCAGTTCTGTCACGCATGTCCAAAACTGGGACCTTTGTTCAGATAAATGTGCTGTTTTTTGTAAGGGAATGAAACTGCAGGGTAAATCAAACAGACAAGTTCTCGTTTATGATTCCATTTCTCTGGTCATTCAGTTCTCTGGAGTCTCATTTTAATGAGACGCTCAGTCTATGTGTTCTGAACTTATATTGCACGTTATGTCTTACTGCAAACTTACATCACAATGTTGAACTACTATCAAAGAGGTTCAAGTTGTGGGAACATTATAACTTTGTTATTAGATTTATTGGAGAAAGAGTGGACAGGCACGTCATATCTTTACATAATGGTTTCTTTTAGACCTGCACTGTTTGTTGTCGCAGAAGACTTGGTATGGTTCGCCTGGGCAAATCTGAACACAGGAATGCTACTCAGGTACAGACCAAGGCTACTTAGAGTAAATAATTTCAGTCCCATCACGAAAGAATTCGACTGGGAACAGAATCCGACCTATGACCCAACTTCAAGCTGTACTCTGCCACTTTGAGCTAAAAGGCAAAATTGACAGTTGCTGGCAGCAAGACGGAGAATAAAATCAAGGTCTGATCTGAGCATGAGTTTTTCTTGTTAGATAAGACCTTCTGTCTTTGTTTAGTGTCTTGCTCTTGCCCCAAACAAATCTAACCGATAAGTGGAAGGAACATTCTCACATGGTTTTTAGTGAAGCATGTTGGTGTGCTTAAACTTTTTCTGTGAGAAGAAAATGAACCAAGGAGAAAACACATTTGGAAGTTTAAGTACTCATCCAATGATTCAGATCAAAGCAAACAAACTATTGGTTTAAAATGCTCTTATACATAAGAGTATACTGCAGTAGATAAAGGCTCCAATGCACTAAAAAGTTTGAGATTGAGTTTCAAAATCAAGAGAGATTTCGTAGATTATCTGCCCTGGCATTTTGAGCATCATTGCCAGAAAAAAAATTGGCACTGTATGTTTCTGCAAAACATGGATACGTTACATTTGCATCTAGCAGAAACGATGAAACTTAACATTTCACCAATGCATGTGGTTAGGTTTAGGCACAAGTACCACTTGGTCATGGTTAGGAAGTGATCATGTTTTGGGCTTAAACCACTCGGTTTTGGGGGCACAATCCTGGCTGGAAACACAGCACTGTCTTGGCAAAAAACAATCACTTTTCATACCACTATCCTCGCTGAAAAAATAGTAACAGGTCACAAAGACTCCAACACATCAAGCCAGCCATTGGTCAGTGTAAGGCCATCAGTACATGAACGTCTGTCACCCAGGTTTTTGCGGTGTGTCTCATTGGAACGAGTTAGCCTCTGTCAGCTTTTATCTTTGGTTGATTGAGTATGTTTAATCAGAGTCAGAGACGGTAGAGCCTGTTGGTGAATGAAATCATTCTGATTGGCAGTTAAGCTCAGTGCACCAGAAGAGAAACGGAAGTGAGGAAAGCAAACAAATGATGAGGGAGTGAGATCTAAACGAAAGTGTTATATATGGTAAAATTATTGTTTTTAGCAACTGAGCTCTTGTCGCCGCTAGTTCTTTGACGTCGGTTTGGCCTTAAAAATGTCTGGGCCTTAAAAAACACCCACATTTGGGGGCTAAAAGCCGCTGGAAACACAGCAATGACTTGCTAAGATTTTGTTGTTTGTGGTCGCAAACAGTAGTCTGCACCATCCCCTCCGCCTCTGATGACAAGGTCAGCTAATATATTACATCAATTTAGAAACGTCAATTTAGAAATGTACAAACATTTTCTTCTGGTGATTGTTGCAAGAAAACACTGCTGACCATCTAAGTGGGGGATGTAGAGTAAAGCAGGAGCCGTAAATCTCGCACTGCCGTGTGCAGTGAGTTCATTGTTTCTTTAGTGAGACCTGGAGATGAGAATCTGAATACATTTAAAAGTGTTGATGCTTAATACAAATGTACAAAGTATTGTGAGACCTTTATGTAGCTCAAACCCATGCGTGCTTTATCTCATGTTGTTACTCAGTGCTTAAGATAACACCAATCTCAAGACTGGGTAAGAACATTTTTTGTTCAGTTTTTATTTATCAGTGTGTTTCATTCAACTACAATTATCCTGCAACATCATAAAAACGGTACACTTAATGCAGTTTCTAATTAGAGCCTTTGGCAGAGAGGTCTGTTGTTGCCACTCCAACCAAAGTTCCTACTCAATTTTTAAGCAGCTGTCAGATAAAATTGGAACATTTCAACTGAATCCCTCTTTTTTCCTATTGTTTTGGGAGCATAATTGTTTTGTTCTTATCTTTTATTTTTGTTGTTTTTGTGTTTCAGCGTGTCTCAACTTCAGAAAGTGGATTGAAACATCAGGTCACCCAAATTACAAGTTTGTTGTTTTTGTTTACCACTTAATGAGGACAAGTTGTACTATCAACAGTAGCTGTTTAGGGCAGAGAGATCATCATTTCCTCAGCCTCCCTGAATATTACTGAGGTTCCCTTTAACAAGGCATTCGCATAAAGTCCCTCAGAGCTGAAATGTGTTTGCAGGAGTGCAGAATCTGTCAACTATGACAAGACAAAAAAATAAAAAAGATCAGATAAAAAAAAAATGTAATTTTTTTTTTCAAGTTGAGTCTCGTGGAACCACTGATGCAATGTGCTATGTTACAAAAATATTTACGGCCCAATTAAGTGACAACACAGGCAACTTCTCCAACATGCACAGCTGCAATGTAAAAGTTAAAGATCCGTCTTCCAAGAGGTTGTTCTTCTGACAAAAAAAACATTTGAATCTCAACATTTGTGTCGTAGACTACACAAAAGAATTGGACATAGCAACCGTGACATCACCCGTTAATTTGTAACCTTTTGTAATCACTTTGAAGCACCGAGTTTGACATATCGGTCATCACCATTTTGGTTTATAGGAGCCAGAAGTGGATCTTACTGAGAACCTGAGGACACTGCTGTGGTAGTGACTTGTTAATCATAAGATATCCATGCCCTAATGCGGGATTTGTTCTTCTGCGTCAAATCAATGCTGTACCTGCGGCATAGGCTCTGCGTCAACGTAAAGCCTACACCGTAGCCTGACATGCACCTCCTCTTGAATGTAACTACACTTTAGAGTGACGCAGACCTCCTGTCTATTTCTGTAAGCTGAAACCATTTACCTCAGTGGAAACAAAGCTTTTATTTACTTTAATTTCACAGATAAGAAACAATAATATGAGCAGAGGAAATCTCCGCTTGTCGCTAGGCTAATTTCTACAATGTAAAATGCCATAGGCTGTCGCTAATAACTTTAGCATGTTGTATTTGTTTGGAAAATATATTTAGTATAAGACAGTTGTTTTGTCAGTGAACCTTGTGAGTTGTAATGGAGCCGAGTTTTGTAATGTTATCTTTGTTCAATGTTGCTGTTGTCCCTGGTTTCACATGAGTAGAGGAAAAGTCCGCTAGCTGCTAGGCTAATTTATACAATGTAAAATGCCATATGCTTGTGCTAAAAACATTAGCATGTTGTATTTGTGGGGAAAATGTGTCCAGATAAAGACAACTGCTTTATCTGTGAATGCTGTGAGTTATAGTGAAGCAGATGTGTGTACTTGTGTTTGAAATTGTGTCTATTAAGCCATGTTTACTGTGTGTTTAATGTGTGTTTCGAATCAACTAAACTTTACATCACTTCACAGAAACCCAACTGCTGACTAGTGGTTTGGAGGTGTAACTGCAGAGTGACACAGACACACCACCACACAAGTATAAATGCTCACAACGGCATAGGCCACATGCGTAGGCTCTGCACAGAACTGAATCCTGCTTAAAGCATACCCTGCTTTATTGTCTATTATATTCTGAATGGGACCATTATTTACAAAATGAATATGATGCTGTATCAAAGAAGACTTGACACAAGTGATGGAGCCCATAAATGAAAAAAACATGTTTACTGAGATGATAAATCAAGTGAGACGTAGGTTCATTTTCTCATAGACTTCTTTACAATCAGACTTCTTTTTACAATCAGTGGAGTCGCCCCCTGCTGGCCATTAGCAAGAATGCAAGTTAAAGACTTAGCCCCATGATTTGTACCTTCCTTTCAGCACTGTATGCTGCATGATGAGTGTTGAAAATACAGCAATCCACTAATGGCCAGGTCATTCCCTGTCCTATTATTAGACAGTTTGTACTCCTGTGAGGTTCGTAAAGTCGATATGGAGCTAACAAAAGCTTGAGCTTTTTATGTGACAGGGACCGCAGCCTGTACTATTTCAGTGCAAGCACACAAACCTGCCACCAGCTGCAGCAGTGACACCCTAATCATAAACAAATGTAAGGCTGTGTTCCCAAACTGGCTACAGAAACAAAAAGACTATTTTTGTCCTTATGGAAAAAACACACAAACCAGTGGCAAACCTTTATCCATCCTCCACCTTGCAAACTTCAGTAACACTGGAACTTGTATTCATTTTTTTCTACACTGCCACTATGTAAAAATACATTTGATTCTTGAGAAGGAGGAAAGTTGCAGACACTGAGACTCCTGTTATCAAAGCGATAACACAACAGCCTTTACAGCTAAGGAGTCATCCAATTACCTTGGCTGTGTGCTGTTAGCCTTATGTCAGCAGTGGGGTGGGCTGAGAAGGTGCTCACCAAGGTTAATCAAAGAACATGCTTCTTAGCCAGAAAGTCAAAACTTTGGACATGAAAGCAATGGTGACCCTGGCAGGAGCTCTTGTCCAGCCTTATTTTGACTGTGCCTGCTGTTCATGGCACCAGAGGGCTGACTTCATACTTTAAAACTGACTTCAGATTTCTCAGAAGGGTAGTTAAGGATTACTGTTTATTTCCTAATTAAAAATCACCTTGGTATGTCTCATTCCGAGAGCCTTGGGTGGTAGAAAGCACAGGACAGAGTCTCTCAGAAAAAGCTGTGCATGGTCGGATGCAAAGATTTCTAACGTTGCATTGTTTCCTCCTCCAACTTTTTTGTAATTGTACATTTTCTATCATTTAGCAATTTTGTATCACTGCTCAGTCTTGAAACTTTGATCAGGTATGCAATCTTTGTTTTCATCTTTTTCTTTATAGAGATATATATATTTATTGTTGATTAACCCTTTCAAACATGGATAGACATCAGGTTTCTTGTGCAAAAAAAGGCAATGATCAACTTGGCCAGAAATGCCCCATAAATTGCAAGAAAATCACAGAATGTGACCCCCCAAAAACAAAATAGAAAAAGAGGGAGGTGGGGATTAATTACTTAGAAAATTATCAAAAACAACTAGGGAAAAATGCCTGAAAAATGTTTTCATAATTATTATATTTTTAAAATTATATTACAATTATTTCTAAATATATACATATATTGAGCACTTTTTCTAGGTCATTTCCTTGTTTGTTTTTTTACTAATTTTTGTACTTTGTTTCAAGAAATTTTCCTGTAACTTTCACTAATTTTTTGTTAGGTCATTTCTTAAAGCTTAAACTTCGTAAAGTTGCTCACTGCCTTTCTCTTGTGTTCTTCCATCTTTACCTTCTTGCCTCTCCTGCACAATGCTCAACCTTTTTAAATTCTTCTTGTCTTTTATACACATATATGTGCACATAGATAAACTGACTAACTAAGAATGTGCACTGCTCTGTTCATAAGCAGCTTTGGAGGTGTGAAGCTGGTGCTAAAGAATTGGCTCTGACAATATTCTCTGTAGGATACTATGTCTGATAATACAGTGTCCCCTTATTTTATTTTTCTGGTGCTATATTTATGGATAATGAATTATAGGGAATGACTTGATGAATTGGCATTGTGGGCAAAGGTCACAACTGTCTTGCATTATTGTTGTTATGGTTAATGCCTCTGTATCGTGTACCCCTCACTTGCACACCCCTAATCCCCAAAGAGACCAAAATGGAAATGAAGCCTGAGAGCGTTATTGTCCTAACTTTTTTTTTCATGCAAGCACCCATGCCCTTTGCTGGGTTGGTGTTTTGATTTTTACAAAGATGAAATTGTCTAATAAAATCAATCAATCAACATTCAGCTCAATGAATGCACCTACAATACCCTTTATGTTAACTGACCTCTGAAGCAAAGACTGAAGGTAAAACACTGAGTGTTCAGAGATTCCTGCAGTTGGAAGTAACTCCGTCTCCTTTGTCTTTTAGACTTAAGATCTGATTTGGTGATTTGAAGACCAAAAGACATCATTCAACAGCATACCCATGACCATATTTAAAAATATAAGGATGTGCTTCACAATGAAATACAGTTATTTAAATGCTTTTGAGGCAACAGTTAAATCCTTTCTTTCTCCAGTTACATCTTCTCTCCAATAACTGATCATTGCTGCTCTACCATATCGAACAAAACCTTTGACCTAAAACTGCTTTGATAAGCTACACTTGATCACCAAACTTAAAAAAGCGAGTGTGTGCTAACAACAAAGACACACACGCACACGAAACCCCCCAAACTGCCCTCCTGAGAGCACAACCTAATGAGCGTAGAACAGAAGAACGCTTGTGTAATTGGTCATGAAAGGTGCTGTGCCCTCCTTCCTGGATCGTGAAGATCAAAGATGGCATTTAAAGAAATGATCTATTGCTGATAAGAGGCTCAAGACTGCGTGAGCTAATTATTCTCTCAGATCTGTGCTCAAGTGGCCGGCATCAGCAGCAGAGGATGCATCCTCACCTGTAGGGAGGTGGTGGTCTTCTTATAAAGTCTCTTTGTTCTGCGCGTACAGACTGGCCCCACTAGGCAGCAGTAATCAGAATTTCTGAAAACCTACTTTAAAATCAACCTTCTCGTGATGTTACTGCCCTTTTTCATATACCCTTGCACAAGCAGCTCGTTCCTGACACAGTTTGTTTAAATACTGCTTCTCAGAGTGCGTGAGCAGTAAGAGAGCTTCAACACATACTTGACTCATCAGACCTGTTGTCAGATCTGCAAATCAAAACTGAACAACAATGCTATTTCAGTTTGGATCATATGTAACTGAAACAGTTGAACATAAACATCTACACTGCATTAACCATAGAACACTGTGGGGTTTAATTACTGAGCCTACTGTTTTTCATTTAATACTGACACATTAAAATGTGTGCTTATTTAACTTAACTGCAGTTAAGCCGATGTGAACAAATTCCTGCTAAATAAGACCTGATGCTGGGCTATTTAGGGGATGTCTTGTTTGTGTCTAGGAAGTAATGGAGCGTAACAGAAAGGGCTGGCTGCTGCTGAGCTTGAAAAGCTGAAATTGAAGAGAAAACAATATATTGGAGCGCTCTTCCCTCAAGAATAAAGGATATACATGTGAGTTACTCCATCATTTTCAGACACACTGACCCTGAAACACAATTTACTTTTCTACACTGTTGGAAAGAGGAGCTTCATAGCTAATGATATCAGGATTGTTTCTCTAATCATTAAGAAAAATATGCTGCATTACATAATGACTGTCACCAAGCCATGTTTTAAAGAAAAGGGTCTTAAAAACTTGCTGCACCATGGCTGCAAAGATACATGACAGAGCCCACTGGCCTTCCAAACTGGGATTGATGCAGCACTCCATGGGCCTGTCCCCTGAGTGAAAGGTACACAGAAAAGCTGGGGGACACTTGTATTTTGTTGCCAGCAAGGTAACAAAAACAAGCAAATCTAACAATACTGTGCAGGAAGATAAGAAAATATTATTTATGTCAGAACTCTTTGTTTGACGAATAAAGTTAGCATACAGTTAGAAAGTGACTTCACACGACAACATTCACAACTTGGATCCATGTTATCCATGTAGGACCCTTACCTACTAAAGTAATTTAAATAATTGATGATGATGTGGTTCTGTTGGCTCCTTCACACTGTGACCTCCAGCTGCAGCTGGGTGTGAACCAGTTGGGATGAGAGTCAGCACCTTCAAGTCTGAGGCCATGGTTCTCTATCAGAAACCAGTGGATTGCCCTCGCTGGGTTGGGGGAGAGTTACTGCCTCAAGCAACGGAGTTCAAGTATCTTGGGGTCTTGTTCACGAGTGAGGGTAGAATGGAGCGTGAGATGAATCGGCGGGTCGATGCGGCTTCTGCAGTGATGCGGGCGCTGCGCCGGTCCATCGTGGTGAAGAGGGAGCTGAGCCGGAAGGCAAAGCTTTAATTTACTGGTCCATCTACGTCCCAACCCTCACCTATGGTCATTAGCTCTGGGTAGTGACCGAAAGAATGAGATTGCGGATTGAAGCGGTGGAAATGAGTTTCCTCCGCTCAGCCTCAGAGATAGGGTGAGGAGCTCGGACATCCAGAGGGAGCTTAGAGTAGAGCCGTTGCTCCTTCGCGTTGAAAGGGGTCAGTTGAGGTGGTTTGGGCATCTGATCAGGATCCTCCTGGGCGCCTCCCGCTGTAGGTGTCCCGGGCATGTCCCACTGGTAGGAGGCCCCAGGGCAGACCCAGAACACGCTGGAGGGATTACATATCTTGTCTGGCCTGGGAACGTCTTGGGGTCCTCCAGGAGGAGCTGGAAAGAGTTGCCGGGGAGAGGGATGTCTGGGGTGCTTTGCTCGGCCTGCTGCCCCCTGTGACCCGGCCCCGGATAAGCGGATAAAATGGATGGAAGGATGGAAGTACAATATGGGGACTTTCTGACCCCTTCAAAGGTAGGGAGTCAGTACTTTTTTCCATCTCTGTAATTTACCATGCCGGTAAATCTGAATTGATTATTCTTTGGTGCTCAGGGTTTACGTAAATTGAACTGAATGATGATGATGTGAAGAATCTAACCAAGCTATCAACGTGTAGCATATCCATATTGACAAAAGTTTCAACATTATATTTTGATGTGCAATGCTAAGCCTCTTAGATTAATCAACATTTATCTAGAAATGAGCCACCGCAAAATCTGACTGGTTTTTATTGCAAACAGTACATATATGAGGAAGTTCAAGTCGCTTCAACAAAAAGATAAGTGATAGAATTTATGGCAGTACTTGAGCAATTCCAAATTGGAAAATACAGAGACAAGAGACAGACATAAATAATAAGTAAAACTTGATGCGGCAGTGACGGAGATACCCTGTCAATCCTACACATCCAATATTACAACTCAATAAATCTGTCCTTGCACCACCTCTGCCTGGTAACTAAATGCTGCTGTCATTTCTGTGTTCTTGACCCATCACCTTGAAGAAGTATGATTCTGTCTCATAAAAGTGCAGCTACTTGTCTGAAATGCGTTGATATTTGCCTCTTGAGAGGGACTGTTTAAAAAGAGGAATGGGATTCATGACGGACAGACCACCAGGTTTATTGTTTAAGCAATCGGAGAGTCTTTCTTGGGGGAAGAGTCATAAATTATTTAACAGTTTATTGGTCCCAGTAGAAAAATTCTCATTTCTCTCAGCACTCTGTCAGGTAGGTCAGATTACAGGAGGAGCCACCGGACAACAGGGATTCTGTGTCTTGCTCAAGGACACTTCATTAACATGGATGCTTGCTAACACAGGGCCCTGAACCCACTTGTCCCCTTGTTCTTGGTAGCTCAGCTGAATTAAGTTTGTGTTATTTGTCAGTCTACGTTTTCAAGCCAGCAATCTCTCAAGATTTAATTCCTCTCAGAGCTTTATTTGTTTCCCTCTATTCAATAAGAAACAAATGAGATTTCTAAGAGTCCATGTCAACAGATTGTAATTTTAAATAAAAATGGACATGAGAGTGGTTTTCAAGTGTGGAAAAATTGGTCTGGGGGTGCAAGGAAAACAAATAGATACGGGTTTCAGCTCAAAGGTAATCAGAGATGAATAGATTGGACCAATCACACCAGGAGGAGCCAACAGGAGGGGCAGCAGGGGTAACAGTTCATGTCCGGACAGCATGTAATCAAAGCCTGGCTTGCAGTGGTGTGTGTGAGTGTGTGTGTGTGTGTGTGTGTGTGTGTGTGTGTGTGTGTGTGTGTGTGTGTGTGTGTGTGTGTGTGTGTGTGCACTAATTACATTGTCTTTCAGGGTTTACGTTAGGATTACAACTGGATGAGAATTAAGGAAAGGGTGTCAGTTATGCATGTAGCAATTGTAGTTGAGTTTAAATAGACCTCCAAAGAATAAATCTATGTCAGCGCAATATTTTCACAAGTCCTGAAAAAATGATTTTGTGAGTGTGTCCAGCTGTGTGTAGGCAAGGTTTTATCTCCTGGTTTCCCTGAATGTCCATGTAAAATTTTTTTTGTTTGTTTCAGTCAGAAGTTTTCTGGTCAAAGGACCAACATTCATACTTTCGTGCTGTAGATGGATGCACAGATTTGTACATTTGTGAAACAAAACAACCACTCCACACGCACATGGCACAACACAGGCAAGCTGGCTCCTCAGGTCAAGACTCAGCTGTCCATTTAAGTCTAAAGGAGAAGGGACATCTTTGAGGCAACACTTCATCACTCCGACCTCGTCACATATTGACATCTATGTCCAGATACAACTTGCAAGGTACCCTGGGTGCCTTGGTTGTTGACGTTCCCCGACAGTGTGTCAAGTTCTGCCTGTTACATGCAATGTCTTCTTTAAAGATTCACTTCTGTTCCCACATGAAATTTAACATTTTAACATACAGTCACTTTCAAAATAAACACACCACGTAAATACAACACCGCGATTTGTTGTTTTTTTTTCTTCAACAACAAACACATGGTTGGGTTTAGAAAAAAAGAACAGGGTCTGGCTTTAGAATCTTACAGGATGCAAACACTGGTCTCTCGGGTGAAAGTCGGTGTTTGTTGGACCCATCCACCACCTCTGCCGTCCGCCCAAGTTGGACTTTCCCGCCATGTTTCCCCCCAACACCACTGGGCGCCATTAAACTATAACAGCACCTGGCCGCGAAATGAGTAAGTATTTGATTTGTGCTTTGCAAAAATAAATCAATGGATGTCACAAAATGGCACAAAATTTTCTTACTTTTTTTTTTTTTTTTTGCTTTTGCTTATTCAGTGAGTGGTTCAAGGACACAGCAAGAGATGAGACTAAAGATTACAATCCCTGTTTTGTCCTGCACCCCCAAAACAAGGCACTCTGCACCCTCTCTATCTTTTAAAGTATTTTGGTGCTTTTTATGCCTGTCGTACAGACTTGTCAAAGGAGAGATGACAGGAAATTAGGGAATGGGGACCAACAAGCAACAAAAGCCCTGGCTACCTTCCTTTTAAATTTGATTATCAAGATCTCTACTGCAGAACAATTAGATTGCAAATAAATCTATATCTTTCAAGAGACGTGAGATGTGTCTGATGAGACCTTCACTCCACAGAAACAGAGAACGAATGAGATGCCAAGTTAACATACCACATGCGCGCACACATAATGTTATTTTCCCTGACTGACTATTATTTGGTCTTTCTGTTCAGTGTTTGTTACAACGTCCAAGTATTTTTCAAATTGGTATCTCTAATTTTTTTTTGTTTTTCCTGCACGGCCTTCAAGAAATTTTGAAAAGCTCCATCCAGTGTTTTTATTAGTTGTGCACACAACCTTAACGGGAAAACACAATCAGACCTCAAGGGTCTGTTTGATAGCAACGGCCTGAGGCAAGGTGAGTGAAGGCAGCAGAGTTTGCCATATTACGGGGTTTTATGAGGATACATACACAAGGTTTTAGTAATTAGTTCATAGAATGACTTACACAAAATGACATTGAAAAGAAAAATCCACAACTGATAGCTGTGACATTTGCAGTACTTACACAGACCCCAACACCATGGTCAACTGTAATCCACCCCCAGGAGCTTGCTACTATAATCTGAGGGGTCGTTTTAAGTCACAGTTCCATGCCTTGGAACTAAAAACTTTCTGTAACAGCAGAGTGATAGCTGGATCTGAAGAAACCCACGCTCAAAAGAGGTTTACCAGATCAAAGTGGAAATCCTTAAGGAGCACAAAATTGGTGTAAATTGCTGTGGCATGACTGAAAACTCAACCAACCCATAGGGGAAAGAGGTAGAGATAGTACCATTGCACGAGAGAGGAGAGAAAAAGCAATGTTCATGTGCCTGTATATCTGAATCTGTATGTTTATGCAAATCTGTATGTGTGTGTGTGTGCGTGTGTTTGACTGTGTATGAAAGAGAAAAAGACAAAGGGAGAGTAGTTGGGGTGTGCAAAGAAAGCCAGCCTTCCTACCTCAAGGAGCTGCACTCTCACTTTGTTGTATGCTTTCAGCCAGCGAACTTTAGAAGGAGAGCACGGTGGAGGGCCATCCTCAAAGAAACTGAGAGAGATGAAGCAAAAAAGATCAACAGCTTCAAAGGGAGAAGTTTCAAAAAGATGGCACACTTGAATTTCACAGTAAAAAGATTTTTCAAGTCAGTCTAAAAATAATACTATTCTGCCGTAACAAAGATCGAAACTGTGTTTACTTGCTGTAATCATCAGAGATAACATAAAATGCCTCCAATGGAAGTTATGGGTGACAAAATCTGTCGTCCTGTGCAAAACTGTATTCAACAAGCACCTGACTATTGCTTCAAGGCTGAGTTTTTAAAAATGTGAACCCATCCTATAGTACATCACAAGATGGTCAGTTAGCTCCATTGTTTTGTCTTCCAAAATTGGAGATGCCAGTTGCCCTGATGGTCCTTGTCAGTGCCACTTAACTACAAGATTGGTGGTTCGATCCCAGGCTCCTTCAGTCTGCATCTCACTTGGGCAAGATACTCGACCCCAAATTGCTACTGATGCCTGTTCCATCAGTGTGTGACTGTGTGTGAATGTGACCAATAAGCCCCTTTTCCATCTAACAATTTCGGTATGGTACCTTTGAAACCAAAAATAACCCTTTAGACATGGTACCTTAACCCTAGCGTTTCCACCGCAAACAGTTTCATGTGGGCAGGGTTGTGTTCACTAGCTACTCCGTCTAGTGCTCACTGTATTTCCTTCTTTATCAGTCTGCACCTCGTTTATCATCCACAGAACGGGGTTGCATGCTGACATTTTCAGAACAAAATAGAACTGGCTGATGGGATATTTAAAAATAGTGGGTTTGTGCATTTAGTCCTTCTAAGGCAAGCTCAGGGGCGTAGTGTTGCCATAGCCCACAAGGCAATAAAAACTAATGGATTGTCAAAGTTGTCACATTGAAATTTAAGGTGTGCTGATGGATTCACGTCGTCAACTCGTGCACTGAGGAAAATTACAAGTAAACGCTCCACGTCCACCTTCATGCACATAATCCCTCACTGTCTTCCCACCAACTAACTCTTAAAGTCCCAGTGAAAAGGAAGTTAGACCATCTTTAGGTTCTGTACTGTGACGTATTTCCCAGTGTAATAGAATATTTGAACATGTGCATTCGATTGGACTACTGAGGAGGGGGACTGGCTTCACACATGCCTCCTTCACTGTTATATAAGAAGGAGGACAAAGGAGAGAGAAAGAAAAAAGACAGGAATTTCAATGTTAAGTATTGTGACATTGATTTGATTTTTTTTTAAATGCTGATGGAAACTCTCTAGTTAAAACTTGTTGGTTTATCCTTGAATCAATAAAGATTTTTATATACTGTAGGAATGCCTTGGATGCATTTTTGGACTGCATGCTTGTACTATGGATTTTTTCCATACCTGATTTTAGTCTGAGTCTTGTTATCACAGTTGTCCAAGATCGGCTTGGGCAGGATGACAGACGAGTCCTTCAAATCTTTGTTGGAACCAGGCTCTGGTAGTGGATGTAGCTCTTTCTCAACCTCTTCCTCCTCCTCCTCTTCCTCCTCATCCCAAGTAGACTTCTGGTTACTTAGAGGAGGACGTAGGGCGCTTGGGTGGCGGGTCTCTGGATCTCTGCGCTCCTCAGGCTCAGAACTGAGCTGGGAGCTGGCTGGGCTAAGGTTGCCTGATGAATCAAAGCGACTGCTGTCTGGTGGGCTGTAGGAAAAAGAGAGAGAGTTAGAATATGGTGGGGATTTGGGAAAGCAACATAGCATTATACTGTAATTACAGAATCAAAAAGTTTAATTCCAAAATTTAGGAAATTTAGGAAATCACCACTTAAGATTCATGTGTTTTTCAAAAAAAATAGATAATCAGAAAATTATTGTAGCAGAAAATGTCTTTTTCTGTACTTCGATTCATAAAACATGTTTCCACTTTTAATGTGGAACAGTGATTTTGGAAGGAAACAATTTGATTTATTTATTAAAACAAAAACTGGGGGTAAAAGAAGCTCATCGTCATCACATCCAGGGTAGACAGTGACACATAACAGGGAAGACTAACAGGGTTCTGTAGGGTACGCTAAGGGTGCTTTCAGACCTAGAGTTGTCTTACTTTGGTCTGAATCAGGGACTAATTTTGTTGCAAAGTTGTATAATTGCCTAGAGTTGGTTCATGTTCTCATGGCAGCATTAACAAGCGGACCAGTTTAAATGCTTGCGCAAGAAAGCTGCTCTTGATCCAGGAAGTAAAGCAAACGTTGAAGAAGAGTACACTTGCAAGATAAATGTGACACTTTCTAATGTCACAATGGAGGGACAACTACGCAGGTTGATTTTAGCGCTGCTCATCGTGGACTATATTGCTGTCATTGTTCATTTTAGTCAAACCATACAGTTTGAAAACGAGGCGCGGCTCCAACTAGAAAACAATGTTTTGATGCACTGGATGTGCTGAATGTGCATATTAAGGCAGTACAGGAGGAGGTGCACATTAATAATCCTCCAGGACTGTAACATGCTCATGTTTAACCCAAACAGTGTGTCATGTGACTACAGTTGGTTCGGATCCAGGTCGGAACACGTTCTCACCACAAACAAACCGCACCAGAGTTCATTTGTAACCAGACCAAGACCACCCTTTCAGGAGGGTCCTGGTCCAGTTTTGGTGAGCAACATAGCGAGATTGCTGTGTTCACACCTGCCCAAATGAACCGCACTTTAGGGGCAAAAGAACTTGAGTTGAGAACCATTGAGCTATATAATAAAAGCTGAGTGCAGATTTCTTTAACAATCATGTCAAGATAGGGCTGAGACGTCCTCAGCCCTCTCTAAGAAGAGTGGTCTTACTGCATGTTTGAAGCGTTGTGTTGATAATGAAACCAGCTATTACACTTTCTTCACAGCTCTAAAGGCGCTGCCTAAAAGCCTGTGTGTGAGTGCAGGACACAGAAATAACCTTTTTGATTCACCTACGTCTACTACAGTACATTTACAGGATCTATTAATGTATGTACCATACAATGGTAAATGCACATTATTCACAATTCTTTAACCTTTTTAATAAGATTGAAACATAAAGGCTAAGAACTCTGTTAAAGCAGTAGGGATACACTTAACCTGCTTGATGAAACTGATAAGTAGCTGAGTGAATAAGAGTACTCTATGGCTGGATGATTAAGACTGCTAACAATGAAACGGGCTCTGTGCTTTAACTGGCATGATTTACTTTGTCTTGGCTGTAGGCCAAATTACTTCTCACCGGTCCTTTTATTCCAGTGTCCCGGCTGCCTTCATGGTGTGCACTGCCACCCCATCATAAATCTATCAGAGTTTTAATTCATATAAACAAATTGGCTGAGGCTTGGAGAATAATTCAGAGCACTGCAGGCGACAGAGGAAGGAGGGGCTTTATACACGCCTCACAAGTGAAACGTAAATAAAGACCATCAGTTTCCTCTTTCATTGCACTTCCATCACTGTCAGGAAAGCTATTACTGAGGTGCAGTAAGTACAAAATAGCTCCAGTACATTAACACATAATACTGAGCACCACTCATGCACATGTGATAATTTCCTTCCCTACTGCTTTGACGATGAAACTCTCAATCGGATGTTTACTAAATCGTTTTATTTACAATGTGGCTGTGAGGTGGGTATGCATTATATTCTAAACCAGATATTGGTTGGGATGAAGCAAATCTAAAAATGTTTAAATCTAACATGTCTAGGATTTTAAAGTCAAGGTAAAGGTAAGATAAAGAAGGTGAATACAGATCTACTGATATCAAATGCAGTAAAAAGGAAAGCTCTGAATGAGAGGGAAGAGTAAGGGGCTAGACATTTGTCTACATCACCATGATAAATGGACAACACCATTTATCATACAAATTGTACTAGCCTTTTCGTGACTTCCTTTGTCAACAGGTCCTTTGGTTGCTCTGTGCCCAGATCTGCATGCATGGTGTCAGGTGTTTCAACTTCCTTCTTATCTGCCTCACATGATGTGATCTTTACCTGGGGTTTATCCAAACCTTCTGCTAAGGAAACTGGGTCAGAGGGGAGGCCAGACTGTGGTGATTGTGCTAAGGTATCACAGCTTCCTGTTTTTGAAGTTTCTGTTGGTCCCTCTGTGTCACTGGCTTCTTCAGTTTCTCCAGAACCTGGGGAAAGTTTATCAGACTCTGGCTCGCAAACTTCGTCCGCAGGTTTTGGACTCTGGGGCTCAGCTTGGGCTGTGACCACCGGAGGGGGAGATTCAGCTTTGGGAGGGTCAGAGTTCCCAAACATTGAGCCAAGTTTCATGCCAAACACAGATGGGCCAGATGATGGTTCTTCCTTTCCAGTTGGCTTTTCATCCTGGAAGATACCAGCTGAAATGCTTTTAAAACCAGAAAAGAGGCCACCGTCTGTCTGTTGTGGCTGTGGTGTCTTCGTACCAGTGGCTGGAGGTGGAGTGGAGGAGAAAAGGGATCCAATAGAAGATGTGCCCTCAGCAGCCACAGACATAAAGCCAAATTTAGAGGCAGTCAAACCTGGTATTTCAAACATGCCCTTGGTTTCAGCAGCTGGGGATGGTGGGACTTTGTCTGACACTGCAGAACCTGTTTCCTCTAAGTGCTCATGCTCATCATTCCTGGCTTCTTTCTCAGGTAAAGCCGTTGTCATGGTGGATTCAGTAACAGAATTTTCTTCTTCCTCTGTTTTGTCTTTTCGTTCTGCCTCTTCCAGTAATCCTTTTTCAGGTACCTCAGAGTCCTCAGAGCTTTTAACATGTTCATCTCCCGATAGGAGTGTCTTCTCTGCATCTGTCTTTTCAGTGCCCCCCGAGACTGGTACTGTTGCACTAGGATCCCCCTGTCCTGACTCTGTACCAGACTGTTGATGTTCCTCAGATTTTGTAGTTTCAGGACCTTTGAATATACCAAATAGGTCGCTAGTAAGGGATTCTGTTGCAATGCTACTTGGAAGTCCAAAAAATGAGCTTTTCTGTTGTTGTTGTTGCTGTTGTGGTTGTTGTGGCTGACGAGGAGCAGGTGATGACCCAAAAAATGAACCAGGCGAACTTGAAAAAAATCCACCAACAGTTGGTGGTTTACTTGGGGTATTTGGGGTAGAAAACATGGACATAAAGCCAGAAAATGGAGCTGCTTCAGGGGGTTTCTGTGGTCCTGGCTGTCTTGGTCCAGCCATTCTTGGTCCAGCCATTCTTGGTCCTGCCATTCTTGGTCCAGCCATTCTTGGTCCAGCCATTCTTGGTCCTGCCATTCTTGGGCCACCCATCTGAGGCCCTCCCATCCTTGGTGTTCCCATCCTTTGTCCTTGTGGCCCAGGTGGCCTAGCCATGCCTGGCCTGGGCTGCTGCTGCTGCTGCTGTTGTTGCTGTGGTGGAGGACTAGCAGGTCCCAACGATGGACCTTTCAAAGGCCCCTCAGCTTGAGATGTCATGATTTCTGGTAAGTTGCTAGCAACAGTTTTTCCCTCATCTGATGAGGAGATCACTGCAACAGAATTACTACTTTCAACAGGTTTCTCTAATCCATGCGCAGGTTCTTTACTAGCTTCTGCAAGCTCTACTTTAGCCTCAATTGTTTCCTTCACAGTTTCGTCAGGTGTGGATTTCAAGTCTTCTTCGATAGGTTTTACTGGTTCTGAAACTGCTGTCTCTGTTATAACTCCACCCACAATGGGTTCTGCAGTAGGTTTCTCTGTAATTGCTATCACTGAATCAGCTACAGTTGTCTCTTCAGTAGATTTTTCCACATCTGCAATAGCTGTCTGTTCATCACCAACAACTTTTAAAGGTACCTCAATTGATTTTCCCACATCTGCAGCAGCTGCTTGTTCGTCACCAACAACTTTTAAAGGTTCTTCATTTAATTTTTCCACATCTGCAACTACTGTTTTTCCGTCACTAGCAACGTTCAAAGGTTCGTCATTTAATTTTTCCACATCTTCAGCTGATTTTTCAGCATCTGCAACTGCCATTTGCTCTTCACCAGCCACTCCCAGTGGCTCCTCAGTTTGCTTTTCTATCACTGGAATTGTTATTTCTCCTTCAGCAACGGCTTTCTCTTGTTCCACTCCCACATTATCTGATGTTGTGTTTTTGTCAGTACAATCAACAACACTTGTCATTGTCTGCATGTCCTCAGTTTTTTCTAATGGGCTTTTGATGGCAGCTGTGTCAGTTTCATCACCAGTGCCCTTAATTTCAACTTCTTTTCCAGTCTCTGCGCTGTCTTTCATTTCTTTATATTCACTTTGAATGTCTGACTGTTCCTCACTTACTTGTTTTACAGTTTGTGGTGTCTCTTCCTCTGGTAGATTACTGATCACAGTTGGCATGTCTGTGACAGAAGCTTCAACCACAACTGAGGCATTTCCTTCATGAGAAAGGTGCTGTTGCACTGTGGCATTTTTGTCCACTTCCAGATGTGGCTCTGTAAGGGGAACAGGACTTTCATTGTTGTCTTTGTTGATGTCCAAAGTTGAATATTGACCATCTTGGCATGCCTGCTCTTCTTGGAGTTCCACCTTAACTGATGATGTCGATTGAGGCTCAGAGGGTACATTTTCTTCTGTTGTGTCTGGGGGTTTCACTTCTTCTGAGGAAATCTCCTCCTTCACAGGAACAATTGTTTCTGGCTCTGTCTTGGTTTCCTCCATGAAAGACATTCCAAATAGGCCAAAACCTGTTTTAGATTTGTTACCATCAGAATTCCCACCAAGTGAAAACACAGAGGAAACTTTGAAACCACCCTCTGATTCAGCTGGTTTAGAAGCTGCAGGATGTGGTTCTGATGCTTGTTGGCTTTGTCCACCAAACATTGAGAATAGTCCTTTTCCTGAGGGCTCTGAACCTCTGGGTCCTGGTGGTGTAACTGTTGGTCCGGGTGGGGGCATTCTAGGTCCAGTTTGGGACTGCGCACGACCTGGTCCTGGTGGAGGCATTCTAGGTCCAGTTTGGGACTGGGCACGACCTGTTCCTGGTGGGGGCATTCTAGGTCCAGTTTGGGACTGGGCAAGGCCTCCAAACTTGGAAAACAAACCTGCACCAGGAGTTTCTTTGTTCGTAGTAGAACCTGGGAGGATTCCACCGAATATAGAAGATGCAGTGGAAGGTCCTCTTGGTGTGGCATCCCCAGGATGACCTCTAGGAGGTGGTTGCTGAGGTGCAGATGTACCAAACATGGAAAATAGGCCTTTGCCTGGAGATTCTTTGGGTGGAGGACCTCTGGGTCGCTCACTTCCACTAGTTGGACCTCTTGGGCTGGGTGGTGGCTGACTACTGGATCCACCAAACATAGAAAATAAACCTTTTCCCTGGGTCTCTTGTGGGGTTGACACTGGTGGTTGTTGGTCATTAGATGCAGGTGAAGATGGGGCATTTGACCCACCCAACATTGAAAGTAACCCTGAGCCAGGAGTGTCTTTGGTAGATGGGCCAGAAAGAATGCCACCAAGTATGGATAATCCAGTTTGGGAGGGTGGCTGCTGTGGAGTTGCAGTCGAGCCACTAAACATAGAAAATATGCCTTTTCCTGGTTGCTCATTAGGCTGTTCAGCCTCGGGCTGATCAACTTTGACATCTGAACTATCCTCCTTGGATGTAGTGATTTCTTCTGTGGGAGGTTTGTCAGGACTGGGCTCAGGGGCTGGTGCAGTGGAATCCCTTTCAGTTTTGTCATGAAGCTGTTGAACTTCTTCAGCTGATTTTACATCTGGGGCAGAGGGTACTTCTCTTGATGACAATTTATCAAGAGACTGAACTTCTTCAGGTAATACAACATCTGAAATTGTGTTTTCAACCTGGCAGGCCAGATCACTGAGAGGTTGAAGTACTTCAAGTGGTGCTGTGTCTGGAGCTGTTGATTTTTCATCCTTGGCAGACAACTCCAATGGCCCCTCACAAATCTCAGTGGTCTCTGCTTTAATTTCAGCTTCTGATAGAGTAGCTTCTATGGTTGAGTTTTTCGTGGCCAGGTTGTGCTGTGAGTAATGCTCATTAGCATGGGTGAAATCAGCTGTAGTCAATGCAGGTGGCATCTCTGCTGAATCAGTCATGACCTGCTCTGATTCAATGAATGCCTCTGCTTTACAGATTTCTGTAGCCCTCACACCCTCAGGTATATCAGACTTTGCAACAATATCAGCAGGTGAAGAATCCTTATGGTCTGGTAGTGGTACTGCAGTGAGAGTGGTATCTTCAGGAGCACTGGCTTCTGGCAGTTCAGGCTTGCTACACTGACTAAACTCGTGTTCAACTGCCTCTTCTTCTGGTGAACTTGCTGCTGACACAAAAATATGGGGTAGTCTTATATAAGGTTTTGGTTCACCTGGTTCAATTTCCGTATCAACAGGAGGTACGTTTGAGTCATTAATGCCAATGTAGATTGATCTTGGATGGCTGATTTTCTCCTGTGATATGTCAGACACAGTAGAGACCTCACCTAATCCAGTGCTGACAGACTCCCTTAATACAGTTTGTTTGGTCTCTTCTGAAGTTTGCTGCTGTGACATGCCTGATTTAGATAAAGACATGTTATCTGTGATGGCCTCTTCGGTAATTGGTCTAGATGCATCCCTTGACAATGTTTCTACTGAGCTGCCTCCACTTAATATTCCTTTGGGTGTCATGGTTTCTGGTGGTGAAGATTCAGGATGGGCCAATTCTTTTCTTGGTGTCTCTCTTGCTGGACTTGCATTTAATGTTGCCTGTGGTTGCTGACAGTCCTGAGAAACAGACCTGAAACCATGCACTGTTGACTCATTAAAGGGAGTTGATGTCACTGGTGATGTCTGAGGGCCCAAACCTTTTTTAACCAACTCTGTCTGCATGGCTGCAGATTGATTGTTGGATGATTCAGACAGTGAGGAAGCAGGTAATTTAACAGCAGAGCCATCTTGGTCACTAACAAGTGCTGGTGTGCTCGCCAGAGAACTTGACACAACAGGCAATTGTGGTCTTAAGTCATCTGTCTGTGGTATTTTAACAGCAGGAGTTTCTGGGGAAATTGTCTTTTTAACATCACAGTGCACGGGAGATGTGCTCAATGCAGAAGTTGTTTCCTTATCAGAAGTAACTGCAACATGGCTAACAGCAGGGATCTGTGTTGGAGTAACTTGCATTCTGTGGTCTGAAGGCATAGACACAGTCTGAGCGATGTGGGGTGTAACAGCAACTGGTTTTGTACTGACAGAAGGTTGTGAACCAAAACCACTATATAATGAAATCAATCCCTTAACAGAGGTGGGTCCTGCTGGTGTTTGAGATACATCTCGTCCTTGGATTTCAGCTCCAAAGCGCTGGTTCAGATCACTACTCCTCACTTGTTTTACAGGCATTGGACCATGTTTTGTGGTGGGTTGTGATGTAATTGCACCAACCTCTGATACATGTTGAATTGGAGCCACAGTACTTGTGGGCACAGTTGGTATTTGATATTGCTGAACAGTGACGGGGCATTGGCTTGGATCAGGTTGTTTTGAAATTTGAACAGGTTCTTTTGCATAACGATCTGTAGTTGCATTGCTGTGCACTGGCTGCATGTCAAAAGACTGTTGAGAAGGATCAGTTCTGTTTCTATCATGTGTCTGCTGAATAACTGAAGCAGGCAAAGACTGTGGGGTAGGAACAGTTTGGAATCCTCCACATGGTTGCTGGGTAGCAAAAGGAGCCAATGCCTGTTCATTACTTGTAATTGCTCCACTATATGATGAGCTTTCATCCATGCTCCCACAGCTCTCCACAGTTGGCTGCTTGATAAGAATTTTGGGCCCATAGCTCCTGCCATGCTGGACAGCTGTATCTTGCCTTTGCAACTTTGGTTGAGGTCTACCACTGGATGAAGTCCAACCAATTTCCACACCAGGTTGCTGGTATTGCTGTTGTGGGACTGAATGCTGTGTTTGGGGTTGCCGTATGTTTGGGGGCAACTGATGAGGCTTGGATTCAACCTGTTGATATGCACTGTTTAGTGAGATTGTAGCAGATGCACTGTCCTGTTTAGGCTGTGAAGCCAAATTCAGAGGAGGCTGTATCTTCCATTGAATAGGCACTGGAGAAGGAACTGCAGTATTCATTGGGGCAGAGTACAATCCTGTTCCTGACTGCCTCCTGTAATGTGTTCCAGGTTGGGTTGTGACCTGTTTATCAGTGGAATAATCCATATGTTGTGGCGACATCTGAGTTTGAGAAATGGCTGCATCTTCTCTGACCTCCCTAACAGTGGTTTGAGGCATATATTCTTGCTGATCATAAAGACTACTTTGAGACAGAGAAGATGCACAAGGAAAGGAAAGATCCTTTGCATCTTGAAGATCAGGAACTGTGGTTTTGTTTTGAGGATCCATAGTTAGATCAATAATACCCAGTATTGTTTTCTTTTCCAATGGCCTCCCTGTCTGCCTTCTTTCAAGTTTTTCTTTCTTTGCTTTGATATTAGTGAAATTCATGGGTTGTCCATCCTCTGGTTGAGTGTAATTACTTGAAATTTTAGTTGTAGCTAGGTTATCTTTTGCAGAGAAGTCTACTGGTTTATTTTGTTGGTGGGTGTCCTTGAGGGTGGTCCTTGAACCAGGGAAGACCTCATTGTTGTGGTAGGTAGATATCTGCCTATGCAGTGTCTCAGTTGTTGTGACTCCACTCAAGGCATGTATTCCTTGTTGGTGTGAAGACTGCTCCACTATGAGTGGCACACCAACAGAACCATCCCTCCTTACAGTTGCCATGTTTCTGACTAATGACACAGCTCCATTTGACATGGTATCATGGCCTGTTTCAAAATGTTTCTGCTGTGGTTGTGGAGACATGTCTATGAAGCTTTTGATGGAGTTGGCAGGAGCTGAAGCTCTTTGATCTATTTCTTGAGATCCACTGTGCACAAATCCTTGTTGCATCTCTCTTTGTGATCCTACTTGTGTTTGTTGTCTTTTAGGTTGCTCCTGGGAGGGCTGTGTATCCACAATTAGTGGAACACCAACATAATCTCTTTGAGTGTATGCAAAGCTCGATGGCCTTGTTCTTATAAGTGATACGGGATCGGAATAATTCAGCACAGTGTTTGATATACATGGCTTTGTTGACATATCTAATGTGCCTTTAACAGAGTTTGCTGGAGCAGTAGAAAGAGAATATGGTTGGATAATGGACTCTGACACACCACTGGTGTCACTTATACTCGAGCACTGCACTTTCATACCACTGGGAGGTGGCTGATGCAGAACAGGGACAATGTTTCTGTCCAGGGTTTGCTGCTTTTGCACAGTGATCAAGGTTTGAGGTTGCCTCAGGCATGCTGATTCCAGTGGTGTTGGTTCAACTACCAGGGGAACACCAACAGAATCTTTTCTTGCAATTGCTCTTGCATTTGGCTTATTAACAAGCGAAACTGCTTCGGTTTGAGTAGACTCATATTCTGGCACTGTCTTGCTCAGTGTTGCTTGGGATGGCTTGGGTGACATATCCAGGGCTGCAGCTGTGACAGGTTTTGTCGACGTGGATATCTGAGGTGTTTGAACAGTGGTTGCTGACTGTAAAGTTGAATGATTTGACTGTTCAAAGACACCAGATTTGCTCTGCAGATATTGTTGATGTAGAACAGAATCTGAGTGGCATTGAGTCTTCTTCTCAAACTCCAGCTGTGCATTTGCAGGGGAGCTGGTTTGCATAACACCAAGAGGTTCGTGAGAGGGGATATCTACAACGAGTGGTACACCAACAGAGTCTTTTCTTGCAAGTTCACGGGCACTTGGCTTGCCTCTCATCAGTGGCATGGCTTCAGTATCAGTGTTAGTTGTTCTTACTTCTGTAACCACCTCCTTCGGTTTAGCCGAAGTTTTATAAGTCATGTCAAGTGTGGCCTTAACTGTATTGGCTGGTGCTGTGGCTTGCTGGGGTGGTTTAGACATTTCAAGGGATTCCAACGACTGACTTAAAATAGACTGCTGTCTTGGTAACAATGCCCTCCTACTACCAGGTGGAATCTCCGTTTTACGAACAGAGCACTTTGCCTCATTATCTGTAATAGTGTGAGAATTATATTCCTCAGCAGGTACTGAATGAATATCCTCTGTTGTTTGTCCCTGAGGCTCAATTGATACCACTTTATATGACAAGTCAATAGATTCATGAGACCTGAAACGTATTTCTGCCTCCTCAGAAGTTGATGATTTTCTCTTTGTCAATGGCAGCGCCTCAGTGACAGGGTCATTTGGTGGCACAACAGTTTGCGGAGTCTCCTGGGTTGTTGTCTTGGCAGACAGATCAATTGTAGCTTTAATTGAGTTGGCTGGTGCAGTGGTTTCCTGATATTGCTGAGCCTTTCCACTGGACAGATAGGAATGAGGTGTAGAAACTGTTCTCCTACTGTCAACAGGGACCTGCTGACCTAAACCAGTTGTAACTACTGGTGGGCTTTGCTGCATCTTAAGATGAACATTGACTGAAGAATTAAGTTGCTGTCCCTGAGGGTCCACTTGTTTTTTCATAACAGGGCGTATCGATGGTGTGGTACATGCAGGTTGCAGTGATCCAGTTTTTGCAGGTTCTTTGTGACCTCCATCAAGGCTCACTACTTTACTGGAAATGTGAGTAATTGTAGAGCTTCTTGTTGCTGATAACACTACATTACTATCAGAACTCTTTGGTAATTCGTTGGACGATGTAGGAGATGGTTTGGCTGAAATGTTTATTGCACCTTTGCCAGAGGCTGTTACATCAGTTTGGTTAGTCTGGACTTTAGAGGTACTGTGGGAGGCCTGTGGTCTTTGGATATGCATTGTAGAAGAGGTATGGCCAACTCTAACCTCTGGATGGGGCAATTTTCCCACTGGTTTGTATTGTTGATTATCTGGCCTATAGTCTGTCTGAGAAACTGTTCTCAATATTGAAATTGTTGGCGTTTGTTGTAATGTGGGATATACTACGTCATGCTTTTTATCTTCTTTTTCCTCAGCCTGTTTAGTAAGATTTACAGCAACCGTGGTCTTGTCAGTCAAGTCCTCATTTGCCTCAGTATCTGTCTGCTTTTTCTCTTTGTATCTTTTCAGATTGTACTTTGTAAAGTCAACAACTTCATCTTTTTGTTTGGATTCTACATTAGCATCTGTTACATCTCTTTCTTTACTATTTTTGTCTTTATTAATCGTGGCAGAAAAATCTAGGACTTTAATGCCCATTTGAGGGTCATTAGGAATGCCAAAGTTAGGATTTCTTTTGTAAAGGTGGGCGTCATTATATGTAACTGAGCTGTCATTCAGTATATGTAACTGAGGTGTAATTTCCTTAGATGAATGCTGTGACTCCTTTGGAGGCATGGAGGGTGTTTGGTCCACTGCTGAAGTACTGCTGACTTTGCTAATGTCACTCATCCCTGTGACTGTAGTCTTATTTGCTTGTGACAATACTCTAGGTTTGTCTGCCTGAGATGGCTGCCTTGCAAGCTGGGGTCTTTGTGGGGAAACAGAAGGCGCAGCTACAGTTGAAGCAGATGTAGTGGGTAAACTCCTAACAGAAGTCGTCTGTGCTGAAAGAGCAGAAGTAGCTTTATTAAGAGTTGGTGGTGTAGGCAGTTTCCTTCCCGATGATACCAATCCTGGTATTTTTGAAGCTGGTGGGGTCTCAGGAAGATTTCTGGAAATTTTTGAGGTCTCTGAAACCTTGCTAGACACTGATGGAGACGTAGCAGGTGTTGTGGATGACTGCCTATCAGCTTTACTTGCATCAGTGATAGGAGTTGTTCCAGTGATTCCTCTAACAGTTGAAAACATGGAGCTTGATTTTTGTTTTGGTTGGTCTGCAGATGTATCACCTACATGTGCAATCCTAATTTCAGGAATTGGGTAATGCCTGTTTGGAGAGATCTGTGTTGAACAATGCCTCGGAGAAGGTGCAGGTGAGGGTGTAAACACATCCTTTATCCCCTGATTCTTCCAGTATGGCCCTCCACGTCCCCCTTTCAGTGACTTTAAAGTAAGATCAGCTGCCTCCATTGGCTCCTCTTTATAGCTGTAACTATTTGGAACTGAGTCCATCTTAATCTTTTTAAGCTTGTACACAGAGAAGTCTACAGGCTGATCTACTTGAGAAGATATGGATTCCTGAAACATTTGAGAGAAGCTTTCCAAATTCATGTTCATTATTTTTTCACCTTTTCTAAGGGCGGCAGTTAGGTCCATGGGTGCATCTGAAAGCGCTAACCTGTTATGTTGCTGGCCTGGAATCCAGAAACTTTTATCTTCAGTACAGAGGGGAATTTTAAAACCACAAAGGGTCACTTTGTCCTTTTCTTGTTTCAGAAAATTAGCGATATTTTCAGTGATATTCCCCAGAACTTGTACATCCTCTGGTGCAGCACAGGCATAAAGATGTCGACCAGCTCTGTCAGTTAAAAGGGAATAAATGTACTCCTCATCCGTATAAACATAATATCCACAGTCCCCAGCCTCAGCTGGCCACCACAACCCTTGCTCCAATAGTGAAAGCCATTGTTGATACCACTCAGAATCCTCAAAAAACATTTCATCCTCCGCATCACCTGTAGCACCTGCAGACCTACTTAAATCCATAGCGCCACGAGTTAAATCCATTGGACCCTTTTTTGTGGCAAGTCGTTTTAAAAACTCAGTTGCTGATTTCAAATCAAAGTCTTCATCTTTTACATCACTACAAACACCACTTTTTTCCACTGCTTTGCTGAATTCCTGTACACTGCATTCTGCAAGTGAATGACATCTACTAAACCGTGTCTTTGGTTTTTCCATGGACAGATTTAGAGCACTACTTTCAACAATCCAGGGTTTTCTGTTCCTATCAAGATCATTCAAATGGTCACAGCTGCTCCAGGGTTTCTTGTCTCTGCAACTCATGTCAAACAAAACAAGATCTTCATCTGGCTCAAGAAAGCGATTTCTGCTCTCAAAAAGCTGGGCAGCAGCATCCCTCCAAGGATGTGAGGGTACATTGAAGTTACTGATGTCCATTTCTATGGGATTTAACCACATGTGATTCTCCAGTTGAGGTGCTATAACAGTTGACTGTATATTCCCTTGGCATGCTTGGGAGCGTTCCTGAACTTGAGTGGCAAGGGCCTCAGCAAGGGCATAATCATTGAGTTGCTGCCACAGAAGAGCTTCTATGAGACACTGATGCTCATAGAGTTCTGGTGGAATAACACCATGCTCGGTAAAGTTGAATAAAAGATCCTTGTAACCATACTCACTTGCTGTCCCATACAAGAGACGCTGAATTTCCTCAAGATAAGATTGGGTTGGGGAAATTGTAGGATCTTGCCAAACCTGAGATTGCATGGGTTCTCTAAGTTTATCAACACTTGGAGTAGCTGTCACAACAACACTTGGTACAGATGTACTTGAGAGGGTATCCTCCTTACTCTTTGGTAGTATACGATCAAGGAAGCCTTTTTCAGTTTCTTTGCCAGGAGCAGCAGTGCTACTATCACTGGGGCCTGTTTTGAAAATGCTGGATAACAAACCAGGAGACGTACTGCTTGTGCTGGTTTTTGGTTCCTCCTTCCCAAGCTGAGGGGTGGATGGCTGCTGTGTCTTTGATGATGGCTCCTCTGTGGCACTAAAAAGACCTGAGAGGAAACCTTTTTGAGCTGGACCTTTTGAATCCTTGTCGGTGACCCCATCTTGTGAGGAATGCATCTCTACTGGTTTGGTTCTCTGAATCTGTGGTCGCCCCTGTCCTGTACGTGGCTGATGTTGTTGCTGTGTTGTTTGAAGGTTTACCTGATCAGGGGGTGACGATGAATTTTCCACAGTACCTGAAATTTTGTTCATCAGGCCAGAGAATAATCCCCCTGATTCAGACTGGGCTGGATTTTGTGCGGATTTAACAGTTGGTTGCCCTGCCTGAGCAGGCTGAGTTGACTGTTGTTCCTGAGGTACATTTTCACCAGATGCAAGCTTCAAAATACCTGAAAGCAAGCCTCCACTTTGACCGGGCTGTTGAGTTGCTGTATGTTGAGGACTTGCTGTTTTGGCAGGCTGTTGCTGCTGTTGAGGTTGTGCCTGACCAAACAGACCAGACAAGAATCCTCCTTGCTGACTGGATTGAGATGACTGTTGACCTGCAGATTGACTAGGTCCAGCAATGTTTGATTTATTTCCCTGTTGAGACCCAGTCTGTGGGGTGGGTTGTTGTGGTAAGTTATCTGTAGGAGCTAATTTATTAAAAAGACCAGACAATAGCCCACCCTGCTGTGGCTCTGGTGCAGAGGCAGCGGGTTGTGGAGGTATCTGGTTTTGTCTCCGCAAAGGCTGTCTGTTACCTTGTTGGGGTTGCTGCTGATTCGGATGACTAACCGGTGGCTGCTGCTGTGCTGGAGGGGTAGGACCTGCTGAAAATAGTCCAGAAAAAAAGCCTCCTTGTTGATTAGGAGGTTGCTGGGTCGTCCTAGGCCCTGCTCTTTGTGCCTGTTGCCCTGGTTGACTCCCTGCTGTAGACTGTGGGTTGCCTGTATCTGCAATTTTGTTAAATAATCCAGTGAGCATCCCTCCTGGACTACTGGGGGGCTGTTGTGGAGGGACTTTGTTTTGCTGTTGTAGGTTTTGTCTGTTGCCCACTTGCTGATTAGGTTGGTGCCCAGGTGGGCCGCTCTGCTGTTGGTTTTGGGAAGGCTGGCCTGAGTTTGCAGGAGCAGAGTCTTGGCCCCCAATTCCAAAAAGACCAGAGAGGAATCCTCCTTGTTGAGGAGATGCTTGCTGCACTGGTTTTTTGTTAGTCTCTTGAGCACCAGGCTCTGATTGAAGCTGTGATGGAGTAGGATTAGATTCCACAATCTTGTTAAAAAGTCCTGATAACATGTTACCTGATTGCTGTGTCTGTTGTGTAGATTGTGTAGCCTGAGGTCCTTTTTGTGGCTGGGAAGCAGGTTCTGTGAGTTTCAACAAACCCCCTAGCAATCCACTAGGTTGAGGCATTGATGTTGTTGCGTTTGGATGCAATTTTTCTGTTGTTTTGCCAGGCTCTTGCTGTTGGTTTGGTTGTTGATCTGAGACTACAGGCTGTCTTAGTTGCTGGTCAGGCTGACCGCTGTCAGAGTGAGGTGCTTCTGTTGAATCTAATTTATTCAGTCTTGACGAATTCTTTGCGGAATGAGTAGGAGGAGTGGACCCTTGACTCAATATTTGTTCAGGTCCTTCTGCTTTCACTGTATGGTCAGTTGCATCTGGTTGTGACTCTTGACTGGACTGACTTGGTTGAGATCCCGTCACTGTGTCTGTAGCTTTTTTCAGGAGCCCAGACAGGAGTCCTCCAGTAGGTGGCGGTGCAACAGCAGGTTGTCCTTGCCTTTGAGTTGGAATTTGACCAGACTGGCCTCCTGGCAATGTTGACACTGCTTGATTTGTAGGAGCAGAAACATTATCGGAGGCAAATTTCAAAAAGCCAGACAATAGTCCTCCTGACTGTGGTGTGGCAGAATTCTGTTGTGTTTGAGGAGAAGATGATGAAAATAGGCCTGAAAATAGCCCACCTTGTTGAGGCTGACTATCGCCTCCCTGGGCTTTCTTGTCAGATGACACATCTTCTGATGATCCTAGTTTCAGCAATCCAGAAATAATTCCTTGAGTCTGTGAGGCTTGTGGTTGAGATGTGGCTTGTTCCACAGGCTTGGACAGACCTTGATCTTTAGATGTTACACCTGTGTCAGGCTGGACATTTGACTCGCACTGGGGATCTTTTTCAGACAATGATTGCTCTTGAGATAATTGTTCTGTTGTGCAGACAGTGCTCTCTGTGCTTTCAGGGACCATTTGTTCTGGATGTGGCTCAGTTTGACCACTAGGTTTGGTTAGAGTCACAGTGGGAGTCATCTGTGGTTTTGTAGGCTCCTTAGCTGGTTCATTTGGTGATACCTTAAACAGGTTTGAAAACCAGCCAGTTTCAGTGTTTCCTTTTGGTACACTTTCAAGCAGTGCAGCACGACTTGGAGAGGGAGTTCTTGCAGGGCTGGGAGATGAACTTTTAGGTTGGGAATTGGCATCGTCACCAGATGCAAACTTCAGAATTCCTGAGAGCATGCCTCCTTCTGGTTTTGGTGGGGTTGGTGTGGAAACATTTTCAGTGGAGAAGAATGGAATTTTTAGTTTGCTGCCCAAAAATGATTCCTCTGCAGGCTTGGTGTCAGTCTGTGAGGAGTTTTCAGGAGGAGCTGTTGACATTAGGGTAGAGAGAGATTTCTTAAAAGGACTGAAGAATCCAGTTTCCTCTGAACTGCTTTCAGGTTTTGGTTCAGATACTGCAGATGTTCCTCTTTGCTGAACATCTGGTAGCTCACCAGATGACTCTGTCTCTGGAAAAAGCTCCACTGATCCACTTCCTGTTTCTTGCAAAAGCTCAATTGATCCACTTCCTGTATCTGGCAAAAGCTCAACTGATCCACTTCCTGAACCTGGTCTCGTCTCACCTGATGACTGTCTCTCTGTTTCGGAGCCCTCTCTATGAGGACTTGGGGATCTGTTTACAGACCCTTGTTGGGATTCATTGCTTGTAGCAGAAGCGCTTCTTTGCTCAGACGGCTGAGGTGATGGCTCTCTCGATGGTGGTGCACTTGAAAAAAGTCTCAAAGGACTGAACCTTCCTAACATTGATTCAAACCCAGATGTGGATTGATTAGAAGTGGTTGCACTTTCTTGTGCATCTGTTCCAGCAGGTGTCGGCTCCTGACTAGTGTCAGCTTGCCGACTGGGTTCAGAGGATTGAAATGGCAAAAGAGACTGCAGGGAAAACTTTTTTTCTGTTGAGGGCTCCTGAGAGGCAGGAGGAACTATGGCCACTGGTGGTGAAGTACCACCACTTTTAGGAATAAATGAAAGCAGCTTTGCAATGCCAGATTCAGGCTGGGGTGATGGTTGGGAGGTAGGTGGATCAGTTGCAGTGGCACCAGAGGTCTCTGTGGGTTCAGTACTAGCTTTAGGGATCAAAGAAAGCAGTTTTGAAATACCAGAGTCAGCCTGTGATGGCTGAGGGGATGGGGTTGTGCCAGAGGCTTCTACCTCAGTGGTAGACTTTGATCCTGTGATTGTACTGAATAATGAACTCATGGCATTCTTTACTCCAGCTATGCCCTGTTCAACAGCACTGTCCTCCTTAACTTCAGGAACCTCAGGAACCTCTGGAACTTCAGGAACTTCAGGTTTGGCCTCATTGCTATTATTGTCGTCAGGTTGCACAACTTCAGCATCGGTTGGAAGTGCTGGTAATTTTCTTCTAATTGGTTTAGGCATTGATTCATAGCTGTTGATTTCCTCTTCTTTTACTGCCAGGTATTCAGACACTGAGTGCACTAAGTTTTGAAGTTCATCCATGGCATCTACATATTCATCACTTGGCTCCTCTACGGGAGACAACATAGGATCTTGTCCATGACTTGTTTTCCCTTTGCTTGAATAGCCCTGCCCTCCAAAAGGTGACACATACTTGCTTGGGTAGTAGTAACTTTCATATTCATAGCTAGCATCCCCCTCAGTGAATGTCAGGTCCTCTAGTTCCTCCTCTGAACCAAAGGAATACTGCATCTCATCTGAACCAACTGAGCCATATTCACCCCTCCACCTGATCCTTGCAGCCTCTTCCCGAGCAGCCTCCTCCTCTCGAAAAGCTGCATAGCTTTCAAGTGTGTCCTCTAAGGCAGTTTTGGCCCACAGTCTGGTCTTGTAAAGAAGACCTTCTCTGTCTGACTGCTGTCGTAGCTCTTTGACAGAGGGAATTATATCAATCTCAGGAGGGGATGTTTCATCTTCAAAGCTGCCAGCTTCCTTATAAACTAACCGTACTTCACTACCAAATCCATGCCTCTGTCTTCGTGGCTTGTCCTCCGTTTCCTCAGGGGAGAGTGCATCACATTCCACTGTCTGATAGAACCTGCTACCTTTGGACTCACAAGGGTTGTCACTGATCCGGTAGATTATGCTTTTATCTTCGTCCTCCCACAATTTCTGCTCAGCGTCCAGATAATCATCCAAGACGCCTGAGTCAGGCACTTTATATTTATTCTCCCAATCCTCCACACCCATACCTGAGTCAACAGGAATTATTCTTACTCCACCCTTACTGTTTGATCGTCTGGGTTCAAGAAAAACAAAGTGCCATGCAGGAAGCAGTTGAACATGATGTAAATCAAAAGAAGAAAGAAAGGAAAAGAAAGGAAGAGAAAATAAGCATTAGACACACAACAGACATGCAAAGAAAGTGTTCATGCAAGTAAAGAAATAGAACAGCAAATGAAAAAGCAAAGTACACAAGTGGAAGCAAAGGTGTATTTTTTGAAAATGTGCAAACGTGTATAATTTTTATTTCTTTGTCAGAAAGTTGCTTATGCACATGAAAAATTTAGGCATATGCAGTTGTTATGTAAAGTAATTTACAGCCCTTTGCCGTCAATATGTCCATATTTTGGAAAGCTAGCTGTTCTTATGCAGCTTTTTCTCAGGTTTTGTTAGAGATTATTTATTTTTCCATAGCAATACTTAAAATTTCATTGTTTACATCATGAAAAGATCTATATTTGATCATCTGTAAACTGGCTCAAGCAACAGATTAAGTGTTAATTACTTAAACACAACTATCTAAGGCTTTGCCAGTTCTTTGCAAATGGTGCCTCTTTGATGACAGAAGTGGTATTTGTCAAAAGTATTTCAAAACCTCTATGAGTGGATTCTGCTACCTTTAGTAACATGATTCCTCAAAGCAAAGAGCGCACATGCATGAGGTCTGTGTGTTTACCTGGCCCCCCTCATTTCTCTATAGTCTAGCTCATAGCTTTGTATAGAGTCAGACTCCCTGGACAGGGTCTGATGTTGGACCCTGCGTCCTATGGGGTACTGGTGCACTGATGAATTCGTCTGCGAGGTGTTGTGGAACCGTGGAGGCCTGTTGCCAGTTTCACTGCGGTAGTCACTGTCGCGGTCATCCACTGCACTGTCATGGTCATCAAAAGCTGGGAAGAGACAACAAAAACAGTTTAGTATAACAATATCATTTCCAAAATGAATTTTCCAAAAAATAAATAAATCTTCAAGTGATCCAGTAGATTTTCATATAATACTTTGCTTTGGTTCATTTATTTGTTTAATTTGACAGTAAAACCCTCAACATAAGTTTTAGACAGTCTGCTAACTGCTCACAATTACTAATGACATGCCATTGTAAGAACTCAGAAGAGCAAAACTGTAAAGAGTAACTCTGAAAATAATGGGCAAGACACAAAATGGATGATTCATGTAAAAGTCACATCTGCACCGCTGTCATACAGTCATTTATTGTACAGGCAGGCTGCAGGACACTGCCAGGATGTAAAGAAGAGGAGCCGAACAATGAATAAAACGCTCCCTCTTGTGGTAGCAGGCATGTAATACAAAAAGCTTGAACACCAAGCTGAAAATGACATCAACAAGACGACAATGGAATAACAGAAAATCCAAATGCCACATAAAATATTTCAAAAAACTGACCCCCACATGTTACCTTGTATTTTGATTGGGAGAATACATGAAATTTCAAATACAATGACCAAAACAAAGGATACAAACCAAACATGCAGTGGTTCTTATTAAAAAGGAAAGGCCTATACCATGCAGGGGTGGAGTGAATGACAAGTCACAAGGAAAAAAAGCAACCACTATACGTACTCTGCTGATCACTCCATCCGAAATAACTCCAACTGCCTGGAGGCATGGAGGTAAGTGTTCAAAGAAGTCAGGAAGAAAAGCGAACTTATTACTAAAGAACAGAGCCAGTAACTGTAAGTGGTGATGGCCAAATGAGTATGTAACATGTAATGGGACTGAACGTCACAAATCTGTGAAGCTTGATGGACGTGATGGATGGTTAAGTGAAGGAATGTGATGAAGTCGCCCAAACTTAAATGATTGTGTGATTGATTAATCTTATAACAATAAAAGAAAATTAATAATAAACTTTATTTATAAAGTACCTTTTATATGGCTGCAACTATTTTCACTGTCAAATAATCTGTTGATTATGGTCTCAATGAATCAATCAGTTATTTGGTCTATACTATGTCAGAAAATAGAGGAAAATGTCCAAATGACCAAGATGATGTCCTCAAACACCTTTTGTCCACAACCCAAAGAAATTCCGTTTGCAGATGCAGAGGAGTAAAGAAACCAGAAATGTTCTCAGTTAAGAAGCTAACCTTTTGCCTTTTTTTTCCTTAAAAAATAAACCGATAAATTATTAGCCAATTGGTTGGCAATTAAAAATGGACAATTAATTGTTTAGTTGTTGCACTACAAACCTAAAAAAAAAGTATTTTCTCAAATCATCATCATCAGTGTTTAACAGTCAGGAAACACAGCTCTGTAGTGTGCAAAGAGCAGTCTCATATATATTTTTTTATAATATGTGACACTGAAGTAAGTCTGAACGTCTAGCCATCTAGTCAAAATGCATCTGTGCGTGATCAATGGCTGATGTGATTTTATTTTTTTTCTGGTCATGAAACACATGAACAAATGAGGAGAAAAATATGTTTTGTCTACCTCACATCAGCGTGGACAGACATTTGTGAACAAAGGAGTCACAAAACACACAAACACACGCACATGTGAAAGTGCTGAGGCATGAATGTTACACTTATACTTACAACACTGAGAGGGCACAGACGCCATTCGTCTTCTCTGGACTTCTTCCTGCAGTGGATACTGCCACCAGAGAAAAATGGAACAAAAAAGGAGAGCAGAGAGACACAGTGTGAAGGGGTCATTGAGGGGCCAGTCAGTCCAGTAGCTAGGAATTATCTATGATGCAATAACTAGCATTTTCCTTTAGATGGCACCAAAGTGCCAACCCAAACTGCAGCATCACTCAGCAGAGTGCACAATGTGACATAATATTTGGTAAAAATAATTAAATAAGGAGATTTTTTTTCAGAAGCAGACAGAATAGCAATCTCATAAACAGCACAGTTGTACAAGACAAACATTTCTTGCTCCCATGAGACCTGCAAACATTTCTTGTGTAAATCAGTTTTACACTACAGAAAAATTATTTTTTCGACTGCATGATCTTCTGCTGCACCTCAGCTCCAGAGGGGGAAACGGACTGAAAATCTTTGAATATTTCTTTTTTTTTTACCACAAGTGGCAGAAAGTGATCTGGTACAGTAACCTGTCCGTGCAAATCAACGTCTACTTCTGTTTCTACTGTCACATGGCTTTCTGCAGTACGGATGGATGCAAGAAACAGTGAATAATGACAGAGGAAAGATCCTTTTCAAAAGTTTTACACACAAAACTAAATGCTACTGTCCTATACTGCTTGTAAAATTTAGTTTCAAGTGACACCAAGGGTTCATATTACCATTTTAAGACTTATTCCACAACTACCTACTTTCAAGGTAAAGGAAGAGGAGGACTGTCCTTGTTGGAATTCCCCACAGCTTTCCCAACATTAGATCCCCTCTAAGACCTGAATGAACTGCGATTCAACACCTCTAATATCTTAGCAATTCATAACTTATTAACAGGAAATAGACTTTTATGTAAACTAACCTCGTCATGTATCCGCATGGTGTTAATCCGCTCCAGTTTACTGGTCCAGTACTGAGCCTCGTCTTCTGGAATATCTGGGCAGATAGATTAAAAGTGAGAAAAATTAAAAGATGGACAAGAAAATTTTTGGAAGAGACTGCAAGAGATGGGGAAGTTAGGGGAAGAACAGACAAATGGAATGGAGGGGTAGTTTAAGGGATGGATGGTAGGATTGAGGAAGGGGTGATGAAGAAAGAAAAGTAAATAATGGAGGAAGACAGAGAGTGCAAAGCCCAGAACGAGAGGTAAAGTGCAAAAAGAAAGGAAAGACCACAGGCACTGTAGCTCCACCCTTCCCTCGGCCGGCTCTCCTCCATGCTCCCTATCCCACCCTGTCTGATCCCATCCATGTTGCTTGATGTGCTCCCATCTTATATTCATGCGTGTTTAATAGCTGATGAGGAGGTTTCCTTTTGGGGGCCCAGAAATAGAATTCACAAACACCCAGGGGGCCTCACAGGTCCTCCCCAAAGCCACAGGATAAAAGAAGGTGGGGCAGGAAAAGAGAAAAAAGGACGAGACTAGGGAAAATGTAAAAGCCTGGTTATGGCTTTACTTTGTTAAAAACAATTAGTCATGAATGTGTTTGAGGTGCAGCGCATACACATTTGACATATCTTGTATATTTGTTTTTTATTTGGAATACTTACTAGTTATACATTAATAAAATTACAACTCAATGTACAAAACACTCTTTTGATGCATAAAGTTGACTTCAGACTGTGTAGTGTTGGTATAACTACCCAAAAACTGAGCATAGTGTTAGCTCAGGCAGGCCACGGTGTCAAGCTCAGCTCACATCCCAGTTACATCAGCAGATCTCAAACAGCCTGATCAGCTGATTGATAGAGGGGAGTCAGCTGATGGAACACGATTCCTTTCAACGCAACCAACTGGCAAATGTCATTCACGGCGCCCTATTTAAACTGCTTTGTTTCCTCTGCAAGCTGCTTTGCAACCTGCCTTCACCCCAGCTCCTTCTTTTTTGTCTGACTTATCATTGTCATTTCTGACTGTCACTGATGCTGCTCTGCTCTGTTCCCGGGGGTCTTTGCTGCTGTCCTTGCCTTAAGCTTCCATGTAGGCACATGGGAAGGCAGGGAGGTTTGCTCTCTTGGCCTCAGGCTTTATTCGTATGCCTGTGGAAGGGCAGAGAGGTGTGCTCCCTCTGCCTCAGGCTTTACTCGTATGCATGTGGAAGGGCAGATAGATGTGCTCTCTCTGCCTTAAGCTTTCCACATTGGTGTGGGGAGGGTGAAGAGGGTTGCTCTCACCACCCCAGCTATTGAATAAAGTGGTCCTGACTGAAATGCATTAAATGTATTATTATGCTCAAGCACAGGAGACCTTGTAATACCCTATAAGAATATAGATGATGTGATGTAATAACTAAGCAAAGACAGGGATTCTAAAATGTTATTGTTGCCCATAAAGCTTAAAGAACTGACTTATATTCTTCACACAAACCGAGACACTGCCAGAAACCATTGATGTATACATAACAGACTTTAAAAAATACAGCCAAAGACAGGTATCTGGACGGCTGTATGACTCCTTGGCATATGAAAGAATAGTACGTGGCATCACTAATTGACCACGTGAGAAACAGACTGTTTAGAAAAGCAAATCTGACGTCTGAAAAAGTGATCGATATCTGCCGTCCAAGTGAGATTACATCCAGTCAAGTCAAAGCACTGACAGAAGAAGTGTGAGGGGAACAGAATGAGAGCAGCAAAGCCAAAAGACAACAAAATTAAAGCAAACCCAGTCAATCTTTCACAAAACGGGACGAGTAGCAGAAGACCATAACTTGTCCTGCAGTTGGCCTGACTTGTGCATCAATTGAAATCACTTTGCAAAGATGTGTACATCACAGGGTCAGCATCAGTATGGAAAGAAAGTGCGTGCAATTGACCAGAGAGAGGGAGTAAAAAAGGCATGTTCATTGTGACAGTCTACACTGGGTCATAAAAAATACATCAGGGTGAAGGAGTCTGCAGACGTAGAAGAAATGGGTGCATGGAAGGGTATGAGAATAAATAAGAAAATGGTGTCTTTTAAACTTGACACAGCTGTGCACCTTTTCCATTTGGGATTTTATCAGCACCGAACATGTTAAAAAAAAAGGGCCATCTTACAAGCAGGAACTGCTGACATTTAGCCTCTGGTTTGACATTTTGGCTGTTGCCACTGCCACAGAGTCTGTGGTGACGCCCTGCCGACTGCGTGTCACTCAATGCAGCCCCACCCTTAAATATGCATACCTTTAAGCCTTAATAAAGCTTAAACCAAACAAGACCAAAACCATTTTGTACCAGGCTGTAAACATGTTAATTTCTGCTGTAAGGTTGGGCATTTTAACAAGAGGCCATCAATGGACAGTATCTCAGTGTACCATCGTGACAAGAACAGCCATCCTTGAGTCTTCAATATCACTACCAGTACTATGAAGGCCATGTGAAGAACAGATCTTTTTCACAAAGCATCTGAGGTAAGCGTGACTACTTTTAAAAGTTGCGTCAGTTGAGGGTCACCACCAGTTGCGTCGTCATTATTGCAAGAAAAGCGATGAAATCAGTGTTTGCAGGGCATGACACTAATGTTGTAAACGCAGATAATGGTCATTGTATAGACCACTTAAAACAACTGCTTAAAAAGGTCAGACAGCAATATTCACAACTGTTAGAGTATCACAATATACCACTGGACATCCACTGAAAGGAAAACTGCCTCCAACCTCACTGCTTACTCCAGAGGGAATAGTCCAGGTATGCAGCACAGCTGAGAGAAAAGCAAGAGAAACAAACACTTCACTACAAGACAACTATCTGATCAGCAAACTGAAAAAAATGTGAGGAAGCACGGAGGACAGATTTGGAAGCCAGCTGTGGTCCTGCAACAACATGAGCACCCGCAATCTTTTGGGGTTTGCACACCAGATGGGAGACTGAACAGGAGACACAGATGAGAAAACATCCATCTACAAACGTGCAGGACATCGAAATGAACGTTGACTCAGGGATGAAAGAGTGCAAGAAAAGTGACAACTAACACAAGTCACTTGAACACACAGTTGTCACCCACCAAAAGGACACACTCATCAAACCAGGTCTGCACAACAGTGGGCGTCAGACAACAAAGACAACTGAGCCTCAGTAATGTAAATATTGATACTGCAACATAAAAAAATGATTAATGTCTTTTGTTCTATTATTTGTCTTTGTCTTGTCTTTGTTTTGTAGATAAAATGCTGTAAGTACGGTTTAGAGCTACAGTTCCAATAGTGCTTTGGGGGATGTAAACAGGAAGTATAATGGTGTCAGCTCGCTGTGGGCTACAGATAAGCTCCGTATTTTTCAACCTATATTGTATTTGCTCACACAGAGGAGGAGAATAGAATATGAAACAGCCTTCATTTCATTAAAAACTAAATGAAAACAACAAAATAGGAGTACTATTCCTGACCAGTGCCTCAAAAGACATGCAGGCCAAGGAAACGAAACAAACAACCTCATGAATCTCTTTATTAATAACCTATAAAATGACGCGTTTTCTCCTGCGGGACGGAAGAAGACACAAAACCAATGCATCTCTATTATTGTGCGGGCATAAATTCTCAGAGTTTTGCGGGAGCAGGCGGGAGTGGACATACACATTGCGGGAGCAGGCGCGAGTCGGCAAGATTTCATTAGTCGCTCAGTATAAACAGCTCCTGGAAGAAGATCAGCTCTGCACTCAGGATTTCAGGTAAACAGGCTGATGCTCAGACGCAACCAGCCGCCACGCTCTTGAAAGGTGGCGCGAAAAAGGCACAAGAGTAGCGCCCAGCACCCGACCTAGCGTTTTCCAGGCGGTTAAAGATGCAACATGTGTACGGTCCTTAATTTCCAGGGCTGGTACCTGCTCAAACCATTGTGTTGCCCCGCCCAAAATATTTAATTAAAATAACATCGTGAACATGCAGGTGATTAATCGACTAATCGACCTAAATGACGACTATTACCAGTCAAGGAAAATTCTTGGCTGGGGGCAACCCTAGCAGCATGTTATGTGTACTCAGATTTGAAAGAATTATTACTGTGAGAAGTACACATTTTCATGCCAACTGTGCAATCAAGTGCTAAGAGCTTGAATGTGCCTTAATTTACTCCATGAGCTGTGCATCACGACCACTGCTGCAGCTCCAACTGTTGACCATGCGGATAAGTGGGCCAAATCAGTGGGACAAACTACAAGAACTAACTTCTGGTTCTTTTTAAAACATCAGCATGCACCTGCCTCTTTCGCCCCGCACAGTATATTTGCCCTCAGGTCTCACCCTCTACTCTCCCTCACAGTGTAAAACCCTGGATTATACCATAAACAGGTATTTGTGAATGTGTGTTTCAGTGTGACTCATTGTGCCAACTAATGACCAAAAAGATGCATCTCACTATTGATTTGTTTCTATGTTCTAAACTGGATGTCAATTACTTTAAAGTTTTTTAAAAGGATTTGTCAAAGTTTGCTAAAACAGGCAAACCACTATCTTATCTCGATCTTCAGGCCCTGGCTTTTGTGTCAAGACGAGCAAACAGCAGCATGAACCAGAGCCATCTTGACGTCAGGTGAGTGTTGATAAACAGAGCGCCAGGCAGTACAAGGGGAAACGGCAGAGGCAGCTCAGGAGCAGACACTACAGACAGCTCCCTGACATTAACAGTCTGCTGTGGAAACAAAACAGTCTCGAGATATGTTGCTATTTTGGTGGGTGCTTTCCAGAAATAGAGAGTTGAGGAATATTCAGGGTAGTATTCGGGGCAACCAAAATGTTACCAAAAACAAACTCTTAATAACCCTGCCTCCATTTAAGAGTGCTCTCTGTGGTGGAAACGCTAAACCAATCCAGGGTTCAGGTACATGTCCGTAGGGGTTACTTCTAGCTCTAAAGGTACTATGCTGAATGACTTTGGTGAAGCAGGGCTACAGATGGCAGTAAGACTCTCATCAACATGCTATACTATCAGGTTTTTTCAGCTGCATCAGCTCCTGGATCTTTAGCTTTGTGTTTGAGTGTGTGTTTGTGAACACATGCGTACCAAAGGGCAGCTCAAAGCGGGTGTCCAGCAGCACTTGGTGTGGAGTCGGGTTGGTGGTACCACAGATCTCATCCTCCCTCATCAGCACCTCAGAGTCAAGAGACGTCCACTGTCCTGGTCCCTCCTGAAAAAAGAGACAGAGACAAGAGAGGAACAGAGAGAAAGGAAGACAGAAACATTTAGAGATTGAGGATTAAGGCGTCAACATGGTAATTGAGGGCACAGTTGGGCTCAGGAGGAATGCTATTCACTGAATTGGAGCGCAGATGAAAAGATGAAGAAGCGAGGAACAGGGTTTACTGTGCGTCAGACTGAGGGGAGAAGTCAAACATTGGCGGCTGCATTATTAATGACTACACAAACGCCGCTCCCTCACTTTAAAACCCCCCAGAAAAAGTAATGAGGTCTACAGACGAGACGAGCCTGCCCGCAGTGCGCTGAAATGAGTTGGCAACCTGTGAGAGTGCTTTTTAAGACTGACAGGTAAAGACAGTGCTTTAAGAAATAGAGTGTGTGTCTATTTTGAGGAGTTGCTGTGAGTTTAAACAGCCTGAGCAGCACATGTTGTATATATACAGTATATTTATAGTGGGATCATGCTGGAAGATTCATATCATTTTGTATCATTTTGCAGCCGAGTGTGAAACCTGAGGTCATGATTCGCTGCCAGAAAATGCTGGATTGACCCCTCTGGGTTAGGAGAGAGTTACTGCCTCAAACAGAGGAGCTCAACAATCTCGGGGTCTTGTTTATGAGTGAAGGTAAAATGGAGCGGGAGATGAATCAGCGGTTTGGTGCAGCGTCTGCAGTGATATGAGGGCTGCACTGGACCGTCGTGTTGAGGAGGGAGCTGAGCTGGAACGTCCCACATCCCAACCCTCAACTATGGTCATGAGCTTTGGGTAGTAACCAAAAGAATGAGATTGCAGATACAGCGGCCGAAATGAGTTTCCTCCGTGAGGTGTCTGGGCTCAGCCTTAGAGATAGGGTAAGGAGCTCAGAGTAGAGCTGCTACTCCTTCATGTCAAAAGGGGTCAGTTGAGGTGGTTTGGGTATCTGATCAGGATCCTCCTGGGCACCTCCTGTTGAAAGTGTTACGGGCATGTCCAACTGGTAGGAGGCGCTGGGGCAGACCCAGAACACGCTGGAGGGATTACATATCTCATCTGGTCTGGGAACGCCTTGGGGTCCTCCAGGAGGAGCTGGAAAGCATTGCTGGGGACAGAGTGCTTTGCTTGGCCTGCTGCAAATGGATGAAAATGGATGGATGGATGGATTTTGTAAATGTCTTCAAGTTAGCAAGCTGTAGAAAATCCATTTTTAAATGGCTGTTATTTTTACCTGTTATTTCAAACAAGCACACAGTCATTGTGCTTTTTCACAAGTATTTTTGATTTTTTTAGAAATCGTTTATTGTGTCTGTGACTCAGCAGGAACAGCTGCTAGGCTTGATAGGCTTGGAGCAGGGACTGCATGTAACTGTAGAAGAAAACACTGCATGTACAATAAAACCATTTCCAGAGTGACTTTTGTCTGCACTTTTCCCCCCAATATATACTGATCGCGTTTTGCTGTATGAAACTTTTTGTGATGACCGTCCACTTGATTTAACTTCCTCAAACTGACTGTTGAAGCCTTTTACACTTCACATAAACCTTCCCAATTTCTTCCACTGGAAATGCCATCAGAAGGTATATTTCAACAACCGGCAAAACCTGCCACAGTGTTAACTGGGCCTGTGCGTATTGTTCTAAATCAGATTTTAAAACAGTGGTATGATGGTTTGCTGACAAAGACTGTGCGATGTGGTTGAAAGTTCTGAATGAACTGAGAGGAGATCTTGTTTTGTAACAATTTGATATGTGAGTAAGGATGACAGGACGGGGGTGTGTTAGTACTGAAAGTGTGTTACCTCGTCAGACTGTCGAATGCTGTCCAAAGGTATCAGCGCTGTGCCGATCATAGTGTCCCAGATCAAACCTTTATTCCACAGCTCAACCACCAGACCCGACTCCAGATGATTGATCTCACTGTAGACAAAAACAAACACACATTACATTACATGCAGAGTAAAAGTTCAAACATGGCATTAAAACTACAGGGCCGGAGAATATTTTCCATTAATAAAGTTAGTGTTTCTGTAGGTGGTGCTCTTGTCTTTGACTCCTTATGCTAACCACCCACTTCTTCTTCTCCCTGGGAAACACATGCCCGCTGCAACTCCCAGTTATTGTCATTGCACTGTAACTTTTATTTTTCAGAGTTCCTGCACATTTTCCCGGACAAAATTTCAAAACTTTTCCATGACTTTCCAAGAACCCATCATACCTTTATTTCTTGCCCCACATATCAGATTCATACTCTTTTTAAACATAATTACAGCTAGCTGGGATACATGAAAGAAGAGACAGAATGTGGGGAGCAATTGGAGAAACGTACATCATGGTAAAGGAAACATCACACATTGAGACACATTGGAGCTACATAACTTCGACAGCAACTGAAAAAAAAATTGCCAATATGTTACATTATATGGAGGGCTATCCACAGAAGATTACTGCCAAAGGTCATTACACACAACAATCTTCCATGTCTCAAAACTACTAACGACTTCCATTAGTTTTCCAGGCTCTGAAAATGTTATTGTGAATTTCCATGACTTCGCCAGGTTTTCCATTATCGTGGAAACCCTGATTCTGAGTCTAAGTGTCATTTCAGCCCTAGAGTCGTCTCCTTTGGTCCGAATAGGGTATAATTGCCTAGAGTTGGTTCGTGCTCTCACGGCAGCATTTACAAGCGGACCAGATCAAACGCCTTGTGTGAGAAAGCTGCTCTTGATTGGTCAGAATTTCCATGTGGGAAAAATCCAGGAAGTAAAGCAGACGTTGAAGAAGAGTACACTTGCAAGATAAATGTGACACTTTCTAATGTCACAATGGAGGGACAACTACGCAGGTTGATTTTAGCGCTGCTCATCGTGGACTATATTGCTGTCATTGTTCATTTTAGTCAAACCATAGAGTTTGAAAACGAGGCGCGGCTCCAACTAGAAAACAATGTTTTGATGCATTTTATGTGCTGAATGTGCATATTAAGGCAGTACAGGAGGAGGTGCACATTAATAATCCTCCAGGACTGTAACATGCTCATGTTTAACCCAAACAATGTGTCATGTGACTGCAGTTGGATCGAAGTCGGAACACGTTCTCACCACAAACAAACTGCACCAGAATTTGTTTGTAACCAGACTGAGACCACCTCTCCAAGAAGGTCTCACTCCGGTTGTTTTGTTCAACACCTGAGTGTGACTGCTGTGTTCACACCTGCCCAAACGAACTGCACTTAGGGGGCAAACAAACTTGAGTTTGATTAAACCGAACCAAACAGGGCAGGTGTGAAAGCACCCTTATTCTATTTAGCTTATTCTATTATCTACTCTCTTGTTCTTTAATGCCTGTTTTCAATTGTATTTAAATGTCCTTTTATAATGTGTTTCTTTTGCATTTGCTGAAATGTGCTGTATAAGTAAACTTGCCTTCTGTATATTCTAAACAAACCTAATCTGCAAAGCACACCCCATCCCTGTCAACTGAGGGAATTTTCCCAGGAAACACTGACTTGACACTTAATCAGCAGAGGAGAATACTGACTAAAAATACACTTATCAAAATGTGAATGTTGACAGCACACCAAAAATGCTCAATGTCCAAGCGGGTTACTCATACAGTATGCTGTATTTTACTGGTGCCAACAGCTGTACAATATAATCTTCTCTAAATTAATTTGTTCCAAGTAACCACTGGTAACCAATTTCCAATCATTAAATGACAGACCTCTTCAGGCAGCAGGTACAAGAACAGTGGCAGAAACACAGAGATAGTGATGAAAAACGTATTATATGGTGCTGGAAGTAGAGCAAAGGCAGCATCTCTTTAACATCGGTCATGGGTAATAACGACAATGAGCTGCACTTTTTTCTTGGAGTTTGTGCTGTTGTGCCACTCTGTTGGGGATGATGCGAGAATACTTTTAATTACTTCAATGTGGAAACAGAGCAGGAGGTGCTGTCTGTCTCGCTCTGAATTTCTGAAGCTGTCATATAAAGAAAAGCTGTCATACAAAGGAAAGTGTTTCAAAGGCTTTTTGATTATGTGGTCTTTGTTGATGTTTCATTTCAGTATAAATGTGAGTGCCAGGAAATTTGAAAGAAGTAGTTGGAAAGTAGTTACTGGATTTTGTGTGTTGGGGTGAGGTTTAGATTGGGGCTGAACGATGTCAGGAAAACGTGATATGCGATGTGACTCACTTTTAAAAGACAAATATTGAAGTAGATAGTTTTTATGTCTTTCTGCTGTAGGTTCGCACTGCTGAACATAGACCCCAGACTGCTGAAAATCCCACAATATACTGTTACATAAACCAACAACTTCACAAATTAAGCTGATGAAAACATGGATTGTGACTAAACGGTAAACCCACATTCGCAAAAAACCCCATGAGATATGTTTCCAGTGAAACGAAAACCAAATGCTTTTTTGCCTAAACCTAACCAGACCTTAACCACAGTGTTGTCACACCAGGAAAGAGTTTTGCAAATCTAAGTTAACATGTAGCTACAACCAAAAACATTGCTTCTCTTGTATTTCCTCCTTTGACCTTTCCTGAACATATAATAGAAACATCTCAGTGGCTACACCTGAATGTTAAAGATCTGTGAATGAATAAACTTGTGTCTGCGTTGCAGCTTCATCCCAACGTCTTCTACCTCCTCCATCATCCCATCCAGCAATCAGCTGTGGATTAAGAGAAAAGAGGGGCCCTGAAATACCACCAACAACAGCAGGGTACGAAAGAATAAAAGCAGAGGGGGGCGCACCTGGGATGCAAGGTGTTGCCGATGAGCCCTCTGGAGGTATCGTGGGCCTATCATCGAAACAAGGGTACCCACCTGATGACCCCAATGAAGCGTTTGCCCTCCTTTATCCCCCAGCATGGCTCCAACTCTCATGACTCCCTCTCACAATCGACCAGTTAAACCCCACCTCGATTAAAGTTAGGTAAGCTGTTCTCCTGTTAGTCTCTTCTCTGTTTCCTCACCAAAATGAGGGAGTAGGGGGAGGTAGAGCGTACGGCCTGGTCCAGCGGGGGAGAATTCAGTCTGCACAGATGTCTCTCCTTGGCTCTGCCTTCCCTATGCTCCTTCTTACTTTTCTATCTACCTCAACTCTTTCTTTCTATCCATCTGACCGTTTCGCTCCCACTCTGACCCCCAGACGGCACTATTACTCCCACTCATAGTCTGAAGTATGTGCATCAGGGAACAGGGATAGGGAACATCTACGCCTAAACTGAACTGACCCTATCATTTGCCAACTTGTGAATGAAAGACACAACAGAAACATCACTTCATCGTCACCGTCAAGGCCTATAAATGATCTCAACAATTAATCATTATGTTGCAGCTGATATGACAGTACTTAACAAATATAAAAACTACATTTAGTCCATATTTTACCTGTGTTTAAATACACACACTGCATTGTTTCAGTCTGACGTAATACAGTACCTCTCTCTTCCATGAGGTCAATAAGTGGGGCAGTCTCATCCTTAAGTAGTGAGGGTGAGAGATGACAGCCGTCATTTTCTGACAGATCTGTCTTAAAGAGAAGACAGCAGCCAAACTGTCTCTCCTCCTCATCTGCATATTTATATTCACACTGCCATTCATATTCATAGTGCTTCAGTTTGGCTGTCAGTCATCTCTGATGACACTTCACAGCTGGGATGATGGAGAGAAGAGGGTAGGTGGGAGAATCTGGGCGCTGTGTGTGTGTGTGTGTGTGTGTGTGTGATCATGTAGCTACATGTCACACACTGAGGAAGTGTGCCAGCTGGGGGACGAGTCGAGTCAAAATTCTGATGCTCCAACATGTTAGCATGATTACCATCGACCGTCTCCATTCATGTGTTTATTTGTTTACATGCTCGTGTGACTGTGGAGACATTTTACAGATTTGGTAATAATAGTTAACTCTGTAAAAGAGATGATATTGATTTCTTGAATGGAGAAAAGCTGATTTAAAGCAGAGGGACACGTCCAGGTAGCTGGAGCATTCTGGCTGTAATCAGTACTTCACCTGGCAACAGTATGGCTGAGGCACCAACGTGTGCAGTCACCTGCAGCCAGAATTCTCTGTGTTTTGGACCCAAACAGTCAGAACAAATCAGAAATTAGCTCCATTCCATATTTGCTTTTACACACTGGATGTGTTTAATAATTAATGATGACTCCAAACATGTTAACACAGTGGCTTATTCGTTCCAATGAGGGCTGCTCACCCAGCCTGAATGCCAGAAACACAAACTACGATGAATGACATGAGAATTAGAAACTAAGAAATATCTGATATGATGGTACGTGACTTTTTAACCACAAGTTAGATGTCATGATTTCAATGAAAAGAGTTCAGAGAGTTACACTTGAGAAAGTCTCCCACAGCCAGACCTATCTCACACTGTGCCAGCGCTGGAGAAAGGTCAATCTTAATTCAGCACAAAGGGAGAAAAAATAACGCTCTGGGTTGTTTGTGTGTCTTTGAACCAACAACTACCGCCTCGGCCGACACTGACCCCAGGATGCAGTGATGGTGCTCCTGCGAAATGGTGGATGGAAGTTGGTTTGGTGGAGAGGTGAGCAGTGCTATTAAAATGGCTTGCTAGTAGGGTTGGGCGATATAACGACTACGTCCAATATATCAATATATTTTCAAGCAAGACAGATTTAATACTGTTTATATCGATATAGGATCAAGTTCACACAGAGCTGCTCCTCTGTTTAATGTGTCTGTTAATAAGTCTGCAGAGTGACATCGGTCATGCTATGCTAAATCAGTCTGAGATGATGAAATGACAGTAGTACACATGAACTCCAGCACTGCACTGCATGTGTGGGGGCAGAGCTGCTGGATTGTGTCAGGTGAGCGTTTGTTTGCTAGATTGGGTGTGAGGTGGATCACAGCACGTCGCCGATCTTCTTGGTAATTGTCTACTGTGTGACACTGAGACAGTGCCTGGATGCAGGCGACAGATCTGCTTAAAAAATGCAGCGACAGCACAGACGTTTCATACTCAAGACATATATAATGAGGGCAAAGTGTTTCTCGCTCCTTCAGTCCTCTGCCTCTCTGTTGATGCTCTGTGCATAAATGAGAGCCTAAATAAGCCTAAATAAATAAAATGATTCAAACCATTTCCAGCACTAGTTTCAATTGAAAGGCCAACAGATGGACAACGACTGTTTAACTCCCCTCACAAAGATTTTTAATTGATCCAAATCTCAAGGTGGGCGCCAAAAAATTTCCCTTATTTTCAAATCCAAAACTTGACAGGTATGTATCCACACTGTCTTCCTTATTCATGTGCTAAAGGTGCATGTTTAAATTCCCTGCCTTTCTAGTTGTTATTAATGCTTTTTGTCTTTCACGTTGCCCTTCTCAGACCTCTGATTGTTAGAGTGGTGTTGTGGAGGGGTAGCATATTTTGATAGTTCAATAACATCCTATCAAATAATGCTCCCACTACTCAATGCATTCATGTAAGACTACTAATCAGGTATGGTTTTGTCCATATCACCCAGCCCTAGTTGCTAGCATGGAAGTTGTTTTACGCACAGCACTTAAAGTGCAAAGATAGGTCCGGCTACCCAAAACTAGTCACACGTAGTGAAGGGGTTTGAAGCAAGTTGCCGTCTGAGAGAGGCGGCCAATGACAGGCTACATGCCTACAGTCTTAATCCTGTGAGCCAGACTTTATTTACACAGCACATTTAAAAACAAGAGTTGACCCTAAGTGCTTTCCAGATGAAGCAGGAAGGTTAGGATAAGCCTCAATACAGGCATAAATAAAAGGATCATAAAAGACAATAATACAAATAATGCAATACAATAAAACAATAGTGGAAAAAGACTAAAATCAACATAAAAACAAAGTCAAATTAATAAAAAAAAATGCAGTTATGAAATAAAGAACAAACCAACCATTAATTAAAAAGTAATAAAACAATGTTAAAAATAAGTTAAGAGGGGATTCGACAAAGGCCAAGCAAGCATAAAAGGTGGGTCTTTAAACGTCATTTAAAATTGTCAGTGATGAAACAGGACTTCATGTGGTGCAGGAGGCTACTCCAGAGCAGCAGAGAGACACTTCAGTGTGCGTGTTTTGCTCAGGAAATAGTCTTCACAGGTTTACAGCCATTTCTCCTGTAATGAATGTGTTTGGCGAAAACACACTCTGGGTCCCAGAGTATTTTGTGACCTGCGTTAACACCAAAATCACCACATAGCACTGCATTGTTCGTGGGAGCAGTTCCTTCAAACCCATTCCAAGGTGCAGCAAAAAGTATGACTCACCAGTTGGATGCTGTTTACCTTTAATCTGACCGCAACTGATCACGCAACATATTGGAGAGCATTTAGAGAAAACATATTAACAACAGAAAATTAGAATGCATCAAACACACAAATATCTGGGGGTTTTTTTAAGTAGGGGGGTAATTTATGACACTCAAGCTGAAAATAAACACCCCCTCCCTACAGACCTGTGTCCACATACCATTTTCTGTGGGCGCTGGTTACTTTTCTCAATTGTTCCAAATGAGAAGTGAGCGTCAGTGGCCGCACGCAGCCACGTAGAGAAAAAGTGTAGCTTCCGGCATCTTTTTTTAGAGCACTCTGTCTTTTTTGTGCAGCTCATGGGTGTGTGTCTAGTCATTGTTTGGGGGGAGGGGGGGTTGCAAACACTGACTCGATTATTTTAGGGGGTCGCGACTCAAAAAGATTGAGAATCGCTTTTTTAGAAAACCTGTGTACCTTCTTGTCACACTGAAGCATTTAAAGAGCATGAGTCCCTAAAGGCCACAGTGAACTCAACCCATTGCGTAACACGGCACTCAGATCTGAATCAGCTGCTTTAAAGATAAATAAATAATAAACAAAAGGAGCGTTTAATGATCTACAGCCTGATGTAATCCATGAGATTATTTAATTGAAACCATGAAACATAAAAACCTAAATAGGATTAGAAATAGGTCTGACGTTGTCCACGCTGCAGCCTGTCTCCAACCTGTCTCTGACTCACAGGCCAGTGTGTGTGTGTGTGTGTGTGTGTGTGTGTGTGTGTGTGTGTGTGATTGAGGCAGCTTTACATCCGACTCTGGCATATGCCCTCCATCAAAGCCCATCCATTATTGAGGGAATGGTTTGTGTTGTTACAGGGAATGAAATGGTGTATTTTTATCACTCAGAAACCACACACAGACAAACACACACACACACACACGCACAACTACACACAGCCATCTTGTGTTTAAGAGACGAGAGAGAAAAGAGCAAGGAGGAATAAGACGAGGGGGAAGTAAAGCGTGTGTGGTCATGCTGAGCACGAGGCTTGATGGGGAATTATGGACTGAGATGGAGGATTGGAGGCACTTTGGGGAACAACAGGTGAAGTCACTGGTGAAATTCAGCTTTTTACACGTTACTGTGAGGAAGCTTTACACAGGCAGGAACACTGCTCCTCCAGCTCATCAACCAGTGCATAAAATTACCACATGTTCACTCAGATTCTGTCATTACTAACATGTTTTATTAGTTCTTCCTGCTTCTTCTTTGATGTGTTGAAACACTTTTAAACACTCAGTATTGTCACACAATGTATTTTTGTCACGCAGCATTAATCATTAAGTTGATGCTATTAAAATATTGTCACACACTGTCATGAATCATGCTAGGCTGGTTCCTATTTTTCACTAGAATCTACCCAGATGTTTTAAAGGTAGAGAATCAGATCAAACTGCTTTCACGTGACTTTATGTCCCTACAGAATCAAACCTTTTATATGTTTCCTGATGGGGGAAGATAACACTGATCACTGCAGCTTATGGTAAATCAGTTCTTTTTTTAAAAAGCTTCTATAAATCCGGGTTTTTTATGTAGCAGATACATTGAAACTTTCTTTAATGCTGTGGTTGAAGTATGGTCAGGTTTAGGGCTCAAAAACCACTTAGGAAAGATGTTTGGGCTTAAAATACCTGGTTTTGGTGGCACAATCCTCACTGTAAACATAGGGATGAGTCACTAAAAAACACCTACGTTTGGAGATTAAAAAGGTGCTAGAAACGCAGCTACAAAACGCAGTGGTCTGCACCTTGGCAGGCATCTCGGCTAGGTAACACCTACTGTACATCACAAGCCAGTGTTCTACAAATATTAAGCAAAGCATTAGTTCAGGCAGGACACAATGTCAAGCTCAGCTCACATCCAACATGACAACATGATTCCTTTCTATGCAACCAATTAGCGAATCTCATTCAGGGCGCCCTATTTAAACTGCTCTGGCCTGCCTACTGTTGCTGCTTCCTCTGCAAGCTGCTCCACAACCCGCCTCCACCCCAGCTCCTCCTTTTCCAGAACAGGCCATACTGCAAAGTATAATACTGCAAAAGACTTTATGTGTGGCAGTAGCTGACAGATTTATGGATTAGAGGAGCAGCTGCCGCAGAGCCAAGCAACAGCAAACTATCTTTTGCTGGCTAGAACTAGAAATGATCTGCAGGGTGCACAGTTTGCATTGGAACACAGCCAGTTTCTTGCAAGGTAGACTGGAAAACAACACTGACAACACTGAAACTACATAATCAAAAAGAAGGTTAAGTTTCACTGTCACTGCCCTTGGTGCTCTACTGCTTTGTCTGTGCCCAGAGGAGGGTTCGCTGTACCACAAGAGAGACAGAGAAACGCAGCTCCAAAATAATCTAAACGAGGCGGACAATACTGATGCTGTGGCTGTGCCCTACAAACAAACGAATGTGTGGGAAACCCTGTACCTCATCTGCACCACCTACTAGGAGCTGTCAACAAATATTCTAAATTCGAATTTAAATTTGAATTTGAAAAAAATTTGGACCTTCAAATGTGAAAATTGATATTCGATTGTGGAGAAAAAAAACAGACCAGAAAATAGACCAGACGCCAAAATGATCGCTGCAGGGTGCGAGCCGGCCACGGAGCTGCACGGTGCGGCACAGCCGGCGTGGATGACACAATCGGTTAACATGGGCGCCAAAAGGAAACTGGCTTTGCTTCGAGACACTTCGAGGCTATTCGCAGCGCTTCCGCGGGTGGTGTGATCTGATGGGTCAGAGAGGGGGGGACGAGCGAGAGGTCCGCGGTCGTTTATAACGTAATGTTATAGATAATTGTTTTATGTGTTTTAATGTGTAGGTATGTAAATGGTTTTTTTTTTAAAGACATTTAAGTTGAAATAAAAATACCTACAAGTAGTTATGTTTCCTTGTATTAATACATATATATATATATATAAATATATATACATATATATATATATATATATATATTATTCCTTGTATTAGTTTGCCCTCTTGTGGACATAATGCGAAAAAAAAAATTATTGGAATGGTTCGAACCTATGAGTTATTTTTAGAAGGAATATTCACATGTCATTTTTGAGCAATTTTGACAGCCCTACCACCTACCAATAACAGAGTTAGCTCGTATACTATGTCACTTTACAAACGTTAATATGATAGGCTATGTATGAAACGATTTGCACAAACATATAATGCAAACATTTTCTTCTGGCAACTGGGACAATACTTGAGCCATAGTCTGTTGTTCAGTGTAATCAAAGCCAAGCTTAACGGATATGGAGTTATACTGTATTCTAATCCTCAAACAAACAACTCTGTAATCACATGACTTGAACGCAGCATTACCTGCCCTCCAAGGTGTCAATAAAAGAATATTTGCTACATTGGTAAGGTGCTCTTGTAACTTAACTTGATATAAAGATCCAACTTTAGCTTTATTTAAAGTCACACTCTTTGTGATAAACAGCAACACTGAAAATGGTGCTGCTAGCATAAATAAGAGCAAGGAGAAAAGGCTGTAATCACACAGCAGTAAATCATTCCTGTTATTATAACTTGATTAAGTCAACGGGAAGGAAAAAGGTCACCATTTTTTGAAACTTATACACAATTTAATTGACAGAAGACTGGAAGGAAAAAACAGACCTGAATCACCAGAGAGGCAGTCAGACAGAAAGACCACACCCAGACAAAGATGGAGGAGAAGTCTCCAGAGGAAGCTTTCCCTACATCTGGATTAAAATCAAGCTTGAAAAGAAACATTAAATTATAGTCTTGAGAGTTATTCCCTGATGAGATTTTAAAGCAATTCTTAAATTTAACACAACTTAAAGTGAAAGAAAAACATATTTAGGTGTCTAATTACTTAGGTTAATTTTTCTATTTACTTGAATTTTCCAAACTCCCTCGAAAGATAAGAAACGCAGAGAAATCTATGGATCAGATATCAGCATTACAATAATAATAAGCAATCTTACCCTACATAGGAGATATCTGAACTCATGGCATGTAAAGATTAGGAGTGGATGGTGCGGTGAGAAAGAAAGCCCACGACCTCTGACACGATTGTGTAAATCAGGTCAAAAGATTAAGACCTTCAGTAGCATGTGAGGACAGTACCGAGAGTGACATATAAACAGACAAAGAGAAAGAGTGAGAAATACAGACAAACAACTTGGCAAGATAAAGCATGTTACAAATGGAAAGGAGAGACAACAAGACAGACAGCAAAAAAAGGAGAGGAGAAATGACTGAGACAGACAGAGACTGAATCCAAGGATGCACGAGCAGAGACACACACGTGAGGCCTAGTGACCCTGAGTGTAGAGGGATCAACATTCAACTGCTTATCCCCTTATCCCACCAGCCGACCTACCCACCACACAGCCGTCACACACACACACACACACACACACACACACACGCTCAGAGGCAGCTATCAATTCTGTGTGTATCAAACTGTCAGATTTACATAATACAGACGAGACAGGATGAGTGGACAAATAGAGAGACAGAAATGTGGCATCAGTTGATTTACAAGAACAAGTCTGTTTACACGAGGATCAAATGGTTCACAACAGGAAATGATTTAAACACTGAAAATAAGTAAAAGGCCTTGCTGGTGAATATTAGGCGATAAGTAGATGCTTTCAGCAAGAGACAGCAAATAATAAAACTAATGGAAACGTTTCAGTAACCTCCTGAAGTCTGTCTCTAGAAGTTGTACGTCTGCCAGTGGACACTTTTAGCCTCTTGGTTTTTATGTATAGTGGCAGTAATGTTGCATTCATGCACAACGTGGAAGTTCTGGACATAGCTACCATGATGTCATCCATTGGCAATTTACATGCATCTTTATAAGTAGTACCAACTCTGGCGTTATTGAGTCAATCCAATTATTCTTTTATAATCTGATAATTCATTAAGTACAACTAACATGATTTGCTTTGACCTCAGAAAGCCTAATTGTGTTGAATCAACTTAACATTCATCCAAAAGTTGTGGTGATATTTAGTAGTGAAAATATTTTATTTAAGATAGTCTAACTTATTTGTTTTAATTCCATCCTATTAAAAAAAAAAACATCTTTATTTTAAGTGTTATCCAAAAACCCCATGAATCGTTTTTTTAGAGTGTGTTTTAAAGCCTCAAGTTTAACATAACATTTTGAAGTGAGAAGTGACCAAATTTGAATGAGAGGATGGAGCTGTGGAAGGGGTGGATCTGACTCACAGACTTTGGTGACGCCATGCAGTAAGCCTGTCACTCAGTGTGGCCATGCCCTATATTACACATAACTTTAAGCCTTAATAAATGTTAACAGGTAAAATTTAATTGAAGCACTTTGGGACTTTGGGCTGCATGTTTGTATGAAAGGTGCTATATAAATAAAGTTGAGTCGAGTTGAGTACAGTTGTCATGAATGTTAAATTTAGCTAAAGAGTACAAAACCGTTTATTTCTGCTGTACCATTGGGCGTTTTGACGTTGGTGTCTATGGGGACTGACTGCAGTTTTTGGCACTTTCTTTGGCTCCAATTTTCAGCCCTGCAGGTTGCTGATTGATAGCGACAAAGATGCAAACAACATGAAAATAAAGATGCAAATAGTATTTGGGCCCGCATAGGAAAACATGGTTGCTGCAGGTGTTTCAGCAGGTGCATTGACACAAACGCATTCAAGTCAGTGAGTGAGATGCAAAAACAGCACAGATGAGATAAACAACAACAGTCAGAGCGATAAGCGAAAAGTAGTTTCACATGGCCTGCTTTAGAAAACAAGAATGGGCAGACTTACATGTTCATTCTTCCTGCAGGAAGTTCAAAACCAGTATGTCTCGTATCAGTTGGCAGTATGGGGGGGTGCCACTCTCTGAGTTGCCTAAACCTAAAGTGTTAAAGCAGCTGGAGGTGGCATTTTGTAAGAATTTTTAATGAGAATGAAACATTTTGCTCACAGTTTTTGTGCTGTGACATGCCTCATGTTTCTGCGCTCTAGGCGCCTGGTGTTTTGCCAGAGCACTCTGAACTCCTCCAGCTGAAATACTTCAACGAAAAGCAGAAAAACGTCCCACATCACCTCTTTTTTCGTCATCTTTTGTCCCATTGTCCAATCAGATGATTTGAGAGGCGGGCCTTCTTTGGTGGTCACGACAACAAGTTTACAGTTGGTAAACAATGGAGGAGAAACTGGTGGTAGTGGCTGCTGGATACTATACGGAGCTATACGGCCCGACGATAGACAGCAGGTTGTCAAACCGCCCCCGAGTCATCCTAAAATATGCCTGGAAACGTCCATCATGGAGGAGAAGCTCCTGGACCAACTGGTGGTACTCCCCATGAGCCACCCTCTTTTTTAGGGTCTCATGTACCCACACAGATCTCTGGTTATCTGTGACCAACAAACTCATCCTCAACCAGAGCTACAGCAAGTAATCAATGGCGCTTTCTGTGGTGCTGATAAAGCAGATAGATATGTAATTAGAGTCCTGACCTTTGTCAGCTTTGTCTTGGGTCTATAATATTGTCTAAAATATATAGCCAGTAAAGTTCTTCCTAATTTTTAATGGTAATCTACCAATTGGAATTTTTTCCCGTACAAGTGGAAATCTTTGACTGGTACTAATGGAGGAAAGGTCAAAGCTCACAGGTCACCAAAAGCATTTGAATGCATCGTTCATTACTCTGAAGCATGAATATGTAATGTAATGTCTTGCCATTAGATTTTAATACCTTGCCATGGACCAAAGTGTCGGTCAAAGGGAAATATTTAATGGACAGTGGCACAAGACAAATCAAAGAATCACCCAAAATATGAGGGAATTATCTCATTGTGATCACTTATAACTGCACCAAATTTCCAGGCGATTTTACAGCACCGATTGTTGACTTAACAACTGCAAAATCTCACAAAATGTTGATTGGCTGATGGACACTGAGTGAGTGATTGGTGCAATTTAGTTTCTGCTTGTAACTGGTGCAATCTGCAGTATAATTACGCTGCAGAGTAAATAACTATGATTGGAAACTGGGTTTAAAAGGACTGGAAAATTCAGACATATGAAACTTTTCCACTGTGGAGGACAAAATGTCTGGTCGCTTACAGGTGTTTCAGCTTTTAGAAAATAAGCATTAGTTTGAGACTCTTCAGTGTTCGTCATTTCATTGTCACGGAAAATGTGGTAAAAGGTTGTTTTCTGCCATTCTCTAAATTATATAAAAACATTTTCTCAAACAAAAAGCATTTTCATTATAAAGGGGAAATGTATTCACCTTGGAGGGCTTCAATCAAAAACTGTGAAACTTTTTCGTGCATGCAGCGACTCTGTGTGTGTGTGCGTGTGTGTGTGTGTCTTGTTCGCTTACTAAATGAGGATAATGAATTGGATTCTTGCAGTGTAATATTGGGGCTGGTTTTTGAGGCAGGTGCTTGGCAGGTGAGCCACGGTTACAGGAAATCAAGAGAGGCAGATGTGTGTGTGCCCACATGATCCTCGAGAACTACTGAGGAATTAAGAGAATATTTAATGTGCAAAAAAGAAGCAAAAATGAACAAGGTGAAGAGTTTTATCTGAGCCTCAGTGGTATTAATGCCTCTGTCACATCATGTGGAACACAACTTATTGATAGGAAAGACTCCCACAGTCAGATGGCAATATTGTTCGCCATCAGACACTACGTGGTGGTTATTATCGTTACGAACAATGAGTGTAATTTACACACTTAATGAGTCGCTACCTAGTGTTGAGCTATGCTTGTATTGTACCCAGGGTTGGTAATTAAAGAAGAAGTAATAGTGTGCACTTGGTAAATTAGCATTAAATTATGTGTTTATCATATAAACTTTAGATGACACGAGGTATACTAACTTCTTTGCTTCCATGTTTTCTAACACCAAGTCAGATATATTGCAGCTTGCACGAAATATGAGATTCTCAACAGTTATTAGAAGTGTTGATCTGAACTGTCTTTACAAAGTGGAAACTGGTAAACAGAGGGAATTTCACACTTGGCATTGGGGTCAGCTATGGTTTGGCAAAATTTAAAGGAAAAGGTGATATGCCGTATGACGCACATTTAGTTAAAATGGATGAAATGTAAAAACATATTCTTAATCTATATAGGCTACACATTTTTACAGTTGAAAAAGTAAGAATCACTTAAGGCCTACAACAATAAAAAATGAAAATCAAAATGTTAAAAAAATAGCTGCATTAATTTATATATAATTTTTGCCAAAGCTACAGGGAGATACCAGAGAGAGGCAAAAGAGCTGCATGCCACTCCAGGCCACTCTCTATCCCTGGCCGAGGGTTTTAAGGTGCTGACCAAGAACCATTATTCCCACAACCCCCTTTTTCTTTCCATAATTTTATTTAAAAACGGGTAACATGCCTGCTCGACTGCAGCGCTAGCATGTTGCTAGGTACCCTGTCATGAACTCACATGTTGGACAAATGATCTGTTGATCTCGCTAGATTTGCCAAGTCGTGAGGATTCATCCTCTGGAGACCATGAATACAGGCTGCTGCCATAACCACAGTATTGCTGTACCACCGTACTCACAAGCCAACCGCAGGGGATGGCAAGCACTAACCACTACCACTATGTTGTTGTTGTTGTTGTTTTCATGGAAGGGCCGTGTATTAACCAAGCAGCAACCTCTGGGCCAAAAAATTAAGCCAACATGGAACTACCAAAAACTATAGTTCCTTGGATGGATACTTGAGGCTGGTCTCTACATATTGCTCATTTACACATTTATGACATTTGTATGGGGTTGAATATTATAAATCGTCACTTACATTTTATTAAGACTCAGTGTTATGCACAATTAACTGTGTGGCTGCTTTGAGTGGCAGGCTGTCTGCTGTAAGTGTCGTAGTGACATAGCTACGTCCAGTTAAAAAATACTCAACTTTGGTTGCTCATCACAGTCACTTTTTACCCTGCCATCAAATCACGGTGAAGGAGGGGCGGGAGAAATACCACAAAGACCAACATTCACATCGCTGAACAACAACAATGGAGAAGAAATGAATACTGAACCCACATAGACTGTCGTGTCCGTTCTGGCTCCCCATGTGCCACAGCCTTTAAACAAATAGGTTCTCTACCTTGGGCTGACATTGTATTTCTGTTGATATTCTGATTTCATAGCAGGTAGACACAACCAAAACTTCTCAGCTGAAAAATGCTGCACCCCCTTATTGGTCTGCATTTAACAATAAACAAGTTCTTAACTCATCTGTCATTTAAAACGCAACAATAAACCTAATATTAGCCAATAATAAAGCTTATTTACAAAGCATTAAAATCAGGACAAAATGAGACATTTCCAAAACAAAAAATGGCAGTAATAGAGCATATCGTGCTCTTGATCCATCCTCAATGACCACAGGGTAAGTTCCTTTACCACAACATCGCTACCATGAATTTCCTCTGCACACCAGATTGCATTGCAATCCATCCAAGATTTGTCAAGATATATAATTTTGGACTGAAGTGTTGGACTGATCAACAGATACACCATGCCTCGAGCCAAGATGCTTATATGACTAAGAAACACTTTACAGAAATAAGCCTTGAGGGTTAGTTTCAGTGTATGTTTCATATCCTAAAATAGCCAGATAAATGTCAGTGGGGAGAGTGAGTGAGACACTTTCCTTCGCCCTGACAAACACTGTCAGTTTGCTTTTAGGAAAAATCACATGAATCTTTCAGTGAGCTGGTCAGTGGCCAAGAAACTGTTGGGGCCTGAGTGTAGGTATGTGTAAATGTCATCAGTCTGAGGCAAGAAAACTTTTCCTGGCTGCAAAGAAATTTTCTAAACGAACCCAGTATATATGTAAACATAAATCGCCTCATTAAGCATCAACTTCTCTTTCATTTGCCTAAAAATGTGCTTCATGTGGAGAGGAGACACTTTGAGGCAGTGTGTGTTAAACCCTCCAGCATTAATGGAAGGCTTGCAGCTGGAACAATCAGGATTTCAGAAAGGTTAACAGCCAGCTGCATACAGTCAGAAAGACAGAGCGGAGAGGTATCAGCAGGGGAGAGATTGAGAAGAGATCGGAGTGCAGCAGGGAATACTATTACTGCTCTCTTTTTTATTTACTTGTGGGCAGTGAGAGGGGTTGGCAGGATGGGTGAGCACAAGCCAGGCTCAGTCCAAACTCTTCTTTGAGTCAAACTGAAAATGAAAACCACATTTCACTCTTCATCCAGCTCTGTCTGTCACCCGCTGCCTCCTTAATTAATCTGCAGTATATTCGCCCAGGCCAGAGTGACAGCATGCCGCAGTACGGCCGCTAATCCCACAACCAGGAAGCCTCTACCTGACTGACTGACACATATATAGAGTGTGACGTAGGCGAGCTGCAGATGCCTTCACATGCGCACATGCACTCAGTGCAGATAATCTAGTTGCACTTAAACTCAGAACACTGACATACTCGGCTGGTTCATGAACACACCATGAGTCACTATAAAAGAGAGGGAATTTAACCAGTTAAAAAATTTATAAATATAAATAAATAAAAAATACTTTAATGGTTGAGTTCTACTCTAAATGCAATCATAAATCATTAGCAAAATGTTTTTGATTAGGATACTTAACAATGTGGGTTTCTTTCCATCCATTCCAATTGACGAACAGTCTTAACGCAGAAATAGGGATAGGAAAAATGACAATAACAAATATTACTAATAAATATTGTATGTACATAATCAATAAAATGCATTATAACCTGATTTTATACTTAGGAAATCCAATTAAAACAGTGTTTCCACTTCTTGTTTTCCGGTGACACTGAGATTTTTGAAATCCTGAGTAAAAGCTTTAAATGTTTCATATGATTTCTTGATGTATAAGTAAAATAACGTCTCATGTTTACTTTGAACACAGTTTAAACACAAGCTATGAACTTAAACAATATCATTTATAGACTGAAACATGCCTTTCATTTCCTCCTTGCCTCACTGTTGGCCGCGCTTGCTAAAAAAGGGGGCATTGCTCTAATGCAGTCTACTTTAGCTGATGTGGAACACTGTGACTGGCATATAGACATCACATCAAATAAGTCTGTGCATTTGGCTGGAGTCAGATCTAGACATGCTATTAAAGTTGTGTCCATTTGAATGGATGAGGGATCTGAGCTGGTTCGATAGGATGGACTACAACCTTAAGCGACCTGCTCTTTTACAGATGTGACGGCTTTAGCTGATTCCCACAGGTGACTCAGGTTAAGTGTCAGACTGCACATCTGGCAGGGCCTCAGTGCCTCTCATCCCCCAGCTGTAAGAAGGTCGCCTCCCTACAGTTTCTGAGCAATGCAGCTCTGACTGGAGCCCCGTTTGCATCAAGCACTTTGATGTGATACCTTCAGGGTGATGAGAGGGTGTGAGCACACTACCTGTGTTGCTGAAAGTCTATTTATTCATCTAATCAAACAAAGATAAATTCCAGTTTCAGTCTGTCTTCATTTATTTATTTATACTATCTACTGTGCTGTTGGCATCCTGGTTCATTAACTCATCTTTCAGTGTTTGTGTGATACTGGTGTGAAGAGGGCAATTCACACTCTGTATTTGGGTTGTGATTTCCAGCAAACCATTGTTAACTGCCTGTTTAGCATAAGTTTGTAAGGTAACAATTGTCCTTTTTTTTCCATTCATCCTTCATTCATTCATTTTCTGTAACCCCTTGTCCTGTTAGGGGTCGCGGGGGAGCTGGAACCTATCCCAACTGATATTGGGAGAGATGTGGCGTACACCCCACACAGGCTGACACATAGAGAAAGACAACCATTCACACTAATGTTTACACCTATGGCCAATTTAGAGTCACCAGTTAACCGGCATGTCTTTGGACTGTGGGAGGAAGACGGAGTACCCGGAGAAAACCCATGCTTGCCGTGAGGCGACAATGCTAACCACTGCAGCACCATGTCGCCCTTTTTTTAAAAGATTATTTTCTTGGCTTTTTGGCTTTATTGGACAGGAAAGTTTTGAGCATGAAAAGGGGAGAGAGAAAAGATGACATGCAGCAAAAGGCCGCAGGCTAGAATCAAATCTGTGGCTGCTGCGGCAAGGACACTGCCTTTACTGCCTTTGACGCCGCTCTACCCACTGAAAAACTGGGTACCCCACAATTGTCCATTTTTGTAATAGTGGTTTAAAAAAAGGCCTCCTAACGCACTTATTTGAACCTTCTATGGCCTGGTGTCTTGGATGTTTTACTCGGAAAAATCCTACGGTGCAGAGGATGTGGAGTTCCGCATTTTCACAGTGGTAACAACAGTTTGTGAAAGGGTAAACAGCGTGAGCTGTGACCACTGTGGCTGGAAATACAGAGAAAAGATAGACCACCTAGAGAGACTCAAACTTCATCAAGAAAGGGCACAGCAAAATTACCACTGCAATGGGCACTTAGCGCCAAAGGTTATCAAATGCCCCTTTAACTGTGAAAGAATACGTTTCTGAACCTGCTAGTGCCACAGCTTTAAAACAACACAGTTACCTATATAAGATAGACAGCTACACTGTGTTACCCTATATAAAAGATCTCCCAACCATTACAATATGTAATACCTCATAATGCAAATCTGATACTTGTAAAAACATTAAGACAGCACAAATAATTGTTTTATTTTTTTCCCCACCACTTCATACTGCTCGACTTTTTCACTGTCTTTTACGCTGATTCTAAAAATAATTTAAAAAACACTTTTGAGCACACACTTGAGCTGTTTCAAACATGTCTGACTCACTGCTATCGTTGAGACCTTTCATTCTGGAAATCAAATTCATACTCAAACCTCTGACAGCGCTTCGACGCAGCACGCTGCTGCTGCCCCCCCATCAAGCCTGGCTGCTGCTAATGAGACTTTGGATCTAATTAGTGATTTAGCATAGGAGACCCTGGGGTTTCCTTTGTATTTAATCATCAACATCTTTTCAATCATTATGGCCATATTTAAGGGCATTTAACTGGAGCTGAACCCGCGTAGATTACCTTCGCACTGTAAAGGATCATACACCTGTCTTTCTTCAGCAGTGTACAGACAGGAAAGAACAGACCAGTATGTACTCTGTGTCTGTAAGCACTTATTATCAAAAAGACAGAGACGTGATGAAAGTGGAAATAAGAGTCTGAGTAGATCTGACAGAGGATGGGGTAATAGCAGAGATTATGAGGGGTATGGAGAGGAGGGGAGAGGGGAGGAGAGTCTTATGTAATCATGTAGATCCACAGTCAATCTATCCAATCCCTCTAATCAAGTCTGGGGGGATCAGTCTGCAGGAAGGATCTGTGTCTGCTGTACAGTACAATACATAACGCATGTTTGTCTTCGCAACACAGAGAGAGACAGACAGTGAGGGAGAAAGATAACTGTGTATATGCCTAACATTTGTGTTTAAAAGGCTATTTAAATACAGTTTTGTTAAAGGAAAAAAGAGGCCCTTTAGACAGATACGCTTCGAGTAGGAATGCACCAATATATCGGTCGAACATCAGCTTCGGTTGATATTGGCCTATTAGTTGACTGCCATTAGCCTATCAACAAATAAGGTGACATTAACCAACAACAGTTGCCAATGTGTTTCTGTGTCACATCAGTTTTGCGCAGGCTGAAAAGCATGGCTCAAGACTGACAACGTCCTGTCGTCACGTGGACAACAGAAAATGTGTGTGGGATGGACAGAAATCTTCACCAGGACACAGTAAACTCACTATCAACGCATCAGGGGACGCACCCCATTAAAGACCTAATTTGAAACTTAAATCAAACCACAAAACAATAACTTGGTAGCCCCACTGCAGCCACTCTGAGGAACCTCTTGGGGTCATGGATCCCAGTTGAAGACCCAGGCTCTACCCAGGTTGCTAAGCCAGGGATGCAGCAATGGTGCCCTCGCAAAACGGTAGCTCGCAGATAACATAACAGGAAGCGAATACCAGCTGAAATAGCCGACCAATGGCAGGCTTACACTTACAGTCTACATCCGGTGAGTCAGAGTAGTACTTACTTAGTACTTGCTGACACCACTGACCAATCACAATCACTGAGTTGGAATGAAATACAAAGAAAGGTCAAAGTATGAAGTGAATAGTAAGGGCATGCTTCAAGTCAAATATTGTCAGTTGAATGCAGACGGTCGGTCATTGGTCATTGATGGGCCTTCAGTGAGCATCTGTTGCCCTTATTGGTGCAGTGTTTTCTGCATCGTTGCCACTTATTGACCTCTTTCAGCCTCTTTTTGGCCAATTCAGCATGTTGTATTGGCGTCAGTGGAGCCCAGCAATGACAAAAAAAACTCTGATTGGCAGTTCAGCTCAGCGCACGAGAAGAGAAACAGAAGTGAGGAAAGTAAACAAACAGTAACATTCAAGAGGGAGTGAGACCAAAACAAACTTTTTTTTTTCTTTCACCACTGTGCTCTTTAGCAGAAACGCTTCATAATGGATGGTGTTATTATTCCCTGGCACACAGTATGCTTTGTTCAGATTGTGTTATTAATTTGCGAACTGGCTATCTAGCTTCAAGAAAGTTTTCTGGACTGGGGCGTTGGTGGCTTAGTGGATGGAGCAGGCGCCCCATATACAAGACTGTTGCCGTAACGGCCCGGGTTTGACTCCAGCCTGTGGCCCTTTGTTGCATGTCACTCCCTCTCTCTCTCCCCCTTCACACTTGACTGTCCTATTGATTAAAGGCAAAATGCCCCCAAAAATATCTTAAAAAAAAAAAGAAAGTTTTCTGGCCTACTGCCTTCTGCTGGTGTGGAGAGTTATTTCCTCTCACACAGGTGCAGATCATACATGCTAGTTGACCACTGACTGCAGTCTTTGTCGTGTATTTATGTGCAACTTTTTTTGGCTGAGACACGCTAACGCAGCAAGGGGCCGCCGCCCCCACTCGTTCTCTGAAGTCAGTTTGGTGTGTCAGGGCTTTCAAATACAAACAAAACCTCAAGACACCACTATGAAAAATGTAACCGTCAATTTAGTTGAGAAGAGAGCAAAGCCAAAGCCATCATTGTCATTATTTTGTTTTGGAGGACAGAACAAAAACAAGGGAGCAGTTCAAAAAACATTTTTGCAATTGCCCTTCTAAGCAAAGCCCCCTAACATCAGGCCTGTTAGGCTGTCATAGTGCTTTCTCGTATTCCGCTGGGTACACGTCTCTTCACCAACAGGTGACCACACAGTCCCTAGAAACATTCCCCCAAAATAATACTTCGTGGATGCGGACACAAGAAGCAGCACCACTTCTGCCAGCATAAAAAATGAAGTGCGATTTCTACATCTGCACTTTTTCTCCCCCGTGGAATCAGACTGGACTGGACAATTCATTAGATTTATCACTGACTCATCCACTTATCTGAGCTGGGCATGTAATTTCACTTTCCATCCATCCTACCTGCTCCAACCACAAATTCCCATTTAGTAGCCTGTGTCAGCCGGCCAGACTGGAGTCCCACAGGCGGCTGACGCTCCCTTTCAATTTCAGTAAGGCCTATTAAAGCCAGCTAGCAAGTCAGCTAGCAGTGGATATCTGGCCCGTATTCATCTAAGGGCTGACACACACTCCGAAGCCTCAATTTCTCTCTGCATTTGTCTTAATACATCCCAAGAGGCTGGTGCAGAAAAAGCTGTTGCTGCTAATATAGAAGTGACACTGGGCCAAAAAGTAGAAAGGAACTGGAAAAAAACTGGAAACCAAGATGAGAGTCATTTCAGCTAAACTTGGTGCAAAGAGATAATGATTTTTTTTTAAATATACTGGATTAATAAAAACCCTGCGACATTTAAATTTGAAAGAACACAAGCTGAAGAATTTTTTGAACACACAAAGGAACACGATCATTTAGGTATGGTAACACAGATTTTTCTTCTGCATGAGAATTATGTGTGAAGAGTGCATATATACAGCACTGTGTTGATCATTTTAATGCTTGACTACTAGCTTAATCCCAAAGACAAATTTTGTTCCTCAAAATATTCTTTTCTTTGTCTAATCATATCATAATCATCTGTTTCTCCTAAACCCCCCTCAGGAGAAATAAAGATTAGCAAAAGAGTAATTCAGAAATAGTTCTTTTGTTGTGCTCAGAGGCATCTCAGAGGTATCTCAACTCTGAGAACAAATCAAATACACAAAGTTGAGACTTGAATTTGATCTCTGAGACCAACTGATGAAATTATTTTTAAGCCAGTCAAGTTTTCTTTTGGATCTTACCATTATCTAAAGAGCTGACAAATATTCAGACAAATAAAGATTACTGCAGTGAGAGAGGAGCAAGGGCATTTTAAGACCTTGAATTACGATCAGGCTGAGACGAGAGGACGGCTATTTGTCACAAACTGAATTTAAGAAGTATGAGAAAATGGACAGAATCTCATATTGATGTTATATTGAGCTCACTTGTGTCTAGGAGAAATAGGTTGGACAAAGAAGCGATCTTACTTTGAATTTTTGCTACCCAAAAAAGACTGCTGATTGGAGACTGGCTTCTGCTTTTAAAAAAATCAGAAGGCTAAACCTACAGTGGAAGATGTAATCTTTCGGTGTTTTGCAAAATTAAAGCTGCCCCCTGAAAGTCAAGAATCAAATCATCAGTCAGCAGGGGTGGGCATGATTATTTGATCTGAACATCAGTATACGTTCAATTTATAGAGTTATTGCTGTAGCTCTCTCACTGTTTATCATAAGACTGTTGCTTTGAGATTGTGAGCTCTGCACCAGGGAACAATTGCTGAGTGTCTGGCCTTCGACACAATATAATGACAGGGCTAACTGTTAGTGTTTCACAGCTGAGGTTACCTAACAGTCATTACCAGTTATACCGACTGAGTCGAGCAGTGGCGGTTTGAGTTTTTTGTCACCATTTAACAGCGCAGTGTCGGATGTTAGTCATGCCAACCAGGCAGACGTTGAACCGACCTCGCCACCTGAGACCCTGGGTCCTCATGTGAGGACATCACATTTTGGGTTTACTTGACCTTATACTTTATTCTACTAAACTCAGACCTGTTGTCCTCGTTCATGGGCATTTTTTTGTGTAATCTGATGGTAGTAAAAGCACAATACACTAGACCATGTAAAAACAAGATGGCAGCCATCTCTGACAAGTCAGTCTGCAGCCGATCCTGACACAAAAGTGGACAAGGTCCAAAACCTGATCACATGTTATGGTTGAAACGTGTTTATTTATGATTAATAATGCTTGTAGTTTGATATGGCAACAAATTTGACCAATTTTGAAGACATTAGGACTCTTGTTTGAGGCAGTCAATGTGCAGTTTACTTCTGAGGGCATTTTGGTCCCCAATTAGCCTAGTTAGCACTCCTTAGCTTGGAGGGCTAACTTGACTTGTTTACTATATTATGTGAACAATGCTGTCACCCGAAACATCCTGTTAAACCCCCTAAAAAATCTGGCAGTTCATCAAAGTGTTGCTTGACAGTCTATATCAGGCATGTCCAAAGTCTGGCCCGGGAGCCAATTTTAATCGGCCCTCGGCTTGACTCTCAAAATATACCATATGTGGCCCTTTGACAATATAATGGTTAATCGAGCAAGATCACTTCACATTTTTACCCTTCACCTCACAATGATAGGACTATTATACATTTTGCAGACAGGCATCACGTAGTAATAGTTCATTAAAAGATAAAAATGGTTGCAAAAATCAAACAATTGATGCAAGAATCAGTTGCCCCCCAGGTATTTTCACGTTGTTTTATCTGGCCCCCATTCAAAAAAGTTAGGACACCCCTGGTCTATATGAAAGAAAACCGATGAATAGTCAAATTATGATTCCATTGACAAAATTCTGAGTCGGATACAGCCCTTTGCAAAACATAAACATCACTACATGTATGATGTTTCTAAATGCCACATACATTTACAGTAAGTTTATCCTGTATGCGGCTATTGTCAGAAGTTACTTAGAAATAATTTTGAATTATTTCGTGAAACTCACAACATGAAGTCTTGTTCCCAACATGGCTGGTCCCCTCGGACTGTGATGGTGGTGCTCTTCACATTTTGCACCTTTAAAGTGACGTAGGCGTTGAACTTGTCTGGAAAAGATGAGAACAAAAAAATAAAAATCTGTAGTTTGGATTTTGCATTTTGATTTAATAGCTGTTTGGGTTAAAGTCTTATAAAGAATAATGTGCGGAGGTGGTTTAGTTCATTATAGGAACAAAATGGTGTCATTTTTGTTATGTATACTTTTACAACAAACAAATATTATTCTTCCTTTGTTCTGTCCTGTTTGCACTCCTGTGACCCATCTCACCTACTGGAAATATAAAATCTCTATTTGCATAACAATACAGTAAACAGCCATTATTTCTGGAGCAGTATAGCATCTCCGGAGCTCATAAAAAGATGAAGGGGGGATAAACTATGGCTAAAAAATGGACTATGAGGGATTTTTCAGACAGGGGAGAAATAATTAAAACTACTCACATAGGACAGAACTAACTAAAGAACACAAGCACACACTATATCAGGAACACAGACACAGCCAGTTAGACAGGAGATTTCATGCAGAATTGAACATTATACAGGAGATAAAGACATTATTGTGTGCACAGCTGCAGGATATATCAATAAAACACAGAGCTTGTGCAGATTTTGGCCAGTGCAGTACATTAAGCTTTTCTCTTTAAATCACCAAAGAGTGCAACGACTGTAAACCACTGTGGACAGCACATTGGTGCAGAACTGTCAGAAAGCATTGATGAAGCGCAAGTGAGATTAAAGGCAATCAACACCCCAGTCATAACTCATCAAACAGAGTCCTACAAACTAACAATAATGCCTTTGCAGATATAAAAAAGGATCAATAAACAGGTAAATCTGTCTTTAGAAGCAACACTAAATGTGACGGCTTAAATGTCTTGTCCACACACTGCTAAACCCCCCAAAAATTAATTCAAATAATTCCAATAAAACACCATTGCCGTCATTATTATAAGCATTAAGTGATGCAAAATGTAAAGACGCAGCAACGACATGAAGGTAGAAAAAAATCATCTTATGAATCCTCCATATTCAGTCATCCAGGACAAAAGCAAGAGGACAAAGACAGAAATGAACAATTGCACCTTAAATAACTGAGCCGTGTGCCTTTTAATAATGCTCATTTGCAAGATGGTGTCACTATTAACTGTAGGAGCGCTGAACTGGGGAACATTTTGTATCACCAGAAAGCCACTTCAGACACTGAACCAGAGTCTCATTACGTTTTCTCATCACACACTGATGGCTGCGCCGAGAACTATATGACCCTTTCCCTTCTTTTCTGTGATGCTGGTCCATTTTCGGCATTGATCCCGGCTTAATATATTCATATTCAGTCATGTTGAGCGACATTTGGTTATTTTACAAAGGTCAGCTGGTGCAAAGATAATAACCCTCTTTTTCCTGGAAGTTCCTCCTTGTTCTCACTGAGGGTCTGAGATTATTATTTCATAATGTGGGCATTGTGGAGCACTTTGACGGTAATGGATACATCGCTTTAACTTTGTCCTCTTTCACTCTAACAACTGTATACTTACATTCATTCTTTATTTATTTATTTTTATTCACACTTGAAAAGATGTAGCCTGGTTGCAGACTTCTGAATTGCTCCTCATATCTCGTGTTTTTTTTTATTCAGTGGAATAAGTGAAAAGCAGGGGCGAATAATAGCGGCGTGTTTTGATAACATAATCAAACAGCACACGGTGACGGATGGAGTAAAATGTCGGCAGTGTGGCAATATTTTACTCCGTCCGTCACCGCACTCGCATTTGCAACTAAAAATAGTTTTGTGCGGGCAAAATAAATCATTCAACACCCTGTGTGAGTACAGATTTCAACCAGCAGCAGAAACAAAACGGCAAATCGGGTTGTGGGTTGAACGAGGGTCACAGACACGGACAGGAATATGTATTCCTGTCAAATACAGCGGCGCATGATAACGCCTACCGGCGACGGAGAAGTCCGGCTCCAGGTGAATAACTTGCTGTCATGACTGCCCAAAAGTACCTGAACAGCCGAGCCGTGGCGGCACACAGTATATGGCGTATCAGAGGAGAAACAAGCCATTCACATTTCTCTCTCTGTGGCAGGTAACGGTCCACAAACCTCACTGCACTTTAGGGACTGTTCTTTACTTGTCAGGGGAGGAGGGTGGCTGGTTGATTTTTATTTCATTTATTTATTTTATTTTGATCCCCCTATGTTAATCACTTATTATTGCTGTTTTTGAGGTATGAATAAGTCAGTAAGTAGTTTATTCCATTGAAACATCAGTGATGTATTATAGAGAAGTGATTTATCTTTTTATAAATGACAAAAGGCACATCTGCCTCATTTTTGCTGTGGTATCCTGATACTTCTCAGAACCGTGATACTTTCACTGGTATCGTATCGTGGGTCCCAATTTTGGTACCATGACAACACTAATCTGGAGGGTGTTCATCTGCAAAAACTAACGAAAAACTAAAAAACGGCATTCGGTATTCGGTACTCAGTATTCGGCTAAGCATTTAATATCATTCGGCTTCGGGGGGTGGCTTCGAGAGGAAACACTGTTAAGTTATGTAAGTCACAACTTAAAATAACTCAACATTGGGGTTTATGTCCTGTGTAAAACCAAAAGTCAATCTCCTCGGTCAAAGTCCTGTGTTTGTTTGTCCCATCGACCACTCTAACCTATACACAGACTTTGTCACTCTATATACTACACCTGAGTTCCTCATTTGCTCCTGACAACAACGTGAAGAAGAAAAACATCATTACATCAACGTTTTACGGTTATATACCAGTGACAAGGACCTCTAATGGCCCTAGAAAGTAGAGTGACATTGTTGTATGGCTAAATGAAATATTGATTGAAAGTATATTCAGGGTCAACGTTGGTTGCACCATGACCACCATCATTCACCAATACCAACAAAGTAGTTATTATTTTTGACCATAACAACAATAACCGAGACCTTCTTGAAGAGGTGGTCTCGGTGCGGTTACAAACGAACTCTGGTGCAGTTTGTTTGTGGTGAGAACGTGTTCCGACCTGGATGTGAACCAACTGCAGTCACATGACACATTGTTTGGGTTAAACATGAGCATGTCACAGTCCTGGAGGATTATTAATGTGCATGTTGCAAGTGTACTCTTCTTCAACGTTTGCTTTACTTCCTGGATTTTTCTCACATGGAAATTCTGACCAGTCAAGAGCAGCTTTCTCACACAAGGCATTTGATCTAGTCCGCTTGTAAATGCTGCCGTGAGAACATGAACCAACTCTCTGCAAGACAACTCTAGGTCTGAAAGCACCCTAAATCAACCTGAAGTATACCCATAGTAGTGCTGCCAAACTTTCAGTTTCATAACAGTGATTTTCATCAGTTTTGGAAGACAATGACAAACCATCCCATCCTGCCAACAGGGGTCAGATCAGACAATACTTATAGTGGTGTTATTCTAGACAGCAGATAAAAGCTATGTGTTTTGGCAGCACATTTGTCCTTAAAGGAGGAACTCAACCCAATGTCCTCCTAAGAGGCAAATACAAGTGTGTGTGTGTGTGTGTGTGTGTGTGTGTGTGTGTGTGTGTTTGTCCTTCTGTCCAACTCAGTGATCAGCATAATCAGCATAAACCGAGGAGGTTTGAGCCACCGACCACCTAATCCCTGCTTGATTACCTGCATCGAGTAGCCTGCTCTTCACATGGACACAGATCCCAATGTACACAACACTGAGTGCGTATGCGGTGTGTGTATGTGTGTATTCATGTGTCCTGGTACATCATTGTGTTCTCAATCTTACAACCACTTTCTTTTGATGAGGGCCAGTGGAGCTGAGGGCAGCGTCAGTGTATTTGAGGTGAAGATGAGGTGAGGGACATGATCATTCAGCTGCATTAATGAATACATTATGGCCAGGGTTTGGCTCCAGTACCACTTTCCAATTTGGTTGTGGTTCCAAGTCAGTAAAATACCTGGATTCATAAAGCTCTGAGACTTGATGACGTCCTAATGATTCCCATAATAGATTATCTTCTCCTCTTCATCAGCAAAAAACACAGTAATGAGTGAAACTTAATTTAAATTCTTAAAATATTAATGTTTGAGTTCAGGCTCTTAAATAAATATTGATAATTAAAATTGCTGACAGCTACAACTAAATGGATTTTATAAGGGTTTGATTCACGCTTTGAAAGCACTTTGGGTTTGCATTTTTGATGTATGAAAGGCGCTATATAAATAAAGTTTGATTGATTGATTGATTGATTCACAGTTGCTCTCTAAGTCAAACTAAAAATATGGACATCCACATGACTTTTCTCCTTAAATTCAAGACATGTTTTGTTATGGGTATTGGCCGCAAATTCACGGCTGTAGCTTACAGCAGTGGATTTTAAACTTGCATAGAAGATATTTGGAGGATGATGGTTTTAATTAGAACTTTTTAACAAGATGCAATAACTACGATTTTGACATAAAGCATGTCTTCACTAAAGTAAGAAGGTGAGAAGAGATGACAAAAATGTGTTTTATGCTGAAACATTGCAAACAGTCTGAAAGAATATGTAGCAGACATAAATCACAGGAAACCCCGTTTATGCTAATACATACATTATAAATTACCCCATATATTAGGAGCAAATATGACAGTGATTGTGCTGGCGTGTGTTTAAGCAAAACTGAACAGATATTAGAGAATCCTTAGTCTTCAGTGGTGCTGTACGCAGTTATCAGTGTTACAGCATTGGCTAACTGATGTCAAACCATCTGGTTTAAGTTGGCTTTCTAATGTTCAGCCTTTCCCATTGAAAAGGCTCACACATGTTCTCCAAGGAGGCATGAATGGGTTTTTCTCTGTCTGGAGCCCTGGTATAGATTTTTTTGTAGAGGACTATGCTGAAATTATGTTAAAAAGGTTTTGCAACTTCGGGATCAAAGTGATCCGCAAAGGGTAAAGTCCACATGATCATTAACATTTCATTGTTTTTGTGGTTATAACGTGGAGGATGATGATCTATGTTTGTGTCATTTCCTTGTCTGCTTTTCCATCAGTTAGTTGGTTTCAATGGTTGGCTGCTGTCTGGGTTTAGTATTAAGTGTGTAATTTTACAAACTAAAAATAAAATGATTTGAAGACAGAAACATTAGTTGCTGAACCTCAAAATTCTCTCACAATATCCATGTGTGCCAGATCTCATCAGCTTAAGCTTCAAATTGCACCAATATTCATTCATCTTGAACTGAGGCACACTCACTCATAGAAACGTTTGTGCGTTTGTGGGCTTTACAGCATACGACATCCCTCTGTCCTTTGGACCCTCACAGGGTCAATATTCACTCAATTAAAAGACTGATGTTGGACAGAATTATCTAAAAAAAGGTCAATCTTAAATATTAGTTCAATTTGTTCTTCTAATGAGGGAAAAACATGAAATCATGTTACTAATGTTGCTGTCGATCCCTTAGGGCTGCCCCCTAATTGTCGACCAAACATTGGTCAACCAGAAAGGTCATTAGTCGGCAAGATTTCATTGGTCGCTTAGTTGCAAAAAAACCCCCAAAAAAACAAACGAATGTGAAACTCTATTAGGAGCTGCGCCTTGTCAAAATAAATCAAATCTTATATGGCTGGACCATGTGGGAATTTAATTTGAAAGGACAGACGCAGGAAGTGTCCACGCTCAGCAGTCAGACAGGAGTCAGGTTAATTTCCAGGGCTGGTACCTGCGGTTATTCCACAGGCTAGTTAATAACATGTTGCGCAGGAAATCCAAAGTGTGGGATCATTTTGAGAAGGTGAAGGACGAACCCAAGGTGATATGTAAACTCATCTTCATTGGTTGACTACAAACATGACGTATCGTCTGAAACATGGAAGTAGCTACATGCCCATTAGCCCACAGCGTCATTAACAGGCGGCTCGCTCAGTGTGTGACGTGCACTTGTAGATAAAATATAGGCCTATATTAATGAAGGTTCATTAGTACGGTTTTGTATTTCTCTGTAATGTAGCACAGTGTTAACAATGTTACTGATACTATTCTTTCTCACACCTTCAACTCAAACTCAATATGTCATTTAATAATTAGATAAATATCATAAACATGCGGGTGACTTGTTGACGAATGGAGCTAAACGATGTCTATTGGTCGATTAGGACAATTCTTAGTCGGGAGCAGCCCTACTTAATTTTTATTATTATTCAGTACAAAGTTTCCAGTAAAGAGCTTTTATTTTGAAGTACAATTTTCTGCTGTAGAGTGAGTGACTGACTGTCAACTATTTGCCAGAGACTAGCTCAATGACATGGCCTGACGCAAATATGACACTGAAATTATTAAACTGTGGGACCTCGAACTAATGGCTAAGGACAAATCTGGACCCAGTGGCTGGACCAGTTAGGAGCCACTGCCTTAAACGGCACCTGGATGTATTTTTGTAGAGTACTGGCTCAATGTAAAGCTAGACTCAGGCTTCACATTATCAGCCTGAACAGTATATCTTTGGTCCCTCCTTTGCATATCATGAAGGCTATGAAAGCCGACAAAGTGCCTGTTTTGACATTGTGAGCACCTGAAATAACGTCACTATCCTGTGGTCTGAACCCTGTATTCGAAACACTGAGTCTTAGTCATAGTAGTAGTATCCCTTTTACTATTAGTTCACTAGTTAAATCGGTCCATCAGAGAAACGCATTGTTGTATACCGATGATATCCAATTTCTGTTTCAAAATCCCCCTGGAGCTCTTTGTGGATTACATCATCCTGTTTTGGCAAAGACAGCAGGGCGGCACGGAGCTAATGAAACATCACTAGGGAGAGGAAACACTCCAACTGACAGAGGATGACCTCTGCATTTCTTAATCCTTATTTATGCAGGGAGGGTTGACTAAGCACTTGACCTGCTGTATATTCATAAACCCACGTACATTAGCACACCTGGGAGCTTCCTGGTACAGTCCTGTTCCTGCTGTGCGGCCTACTTAAACAGCTCCCCTGGATGGATCAATCAACTGAAGAGCATGTCCAGGCTTTCGGGAGAATCCTGTTTGATTCAGTAAGCTTAAAATTTATTTTGACCTTAGCTTAGGTCATGAACATACACAACAATCTCCCAGTCTGCCCCTGTTGTCGTTATGTCACTTTTACTCCACTGATACTTCATGCATCTTGGAAAAAACAACTTCAAGTGCAACCATGGTTGCCAACTAACTGATCAAAGCACACTGGGAGGTGGTTTGACGTGTTTTCTAGCAAGATGTTTGAAAAGGGAAAATGCACCTGTCACTATCTTACATAATATTTTCTAATGCATAGTCATTGTCGCCACACAGCAAGAGTGTTCCTGGTTCAAACCCGGGGTGGGGGAACCCCTCTGTGTAGAGTCTGCATGTTCTCCCTGTGTCAGCGTGGGTTTCCTCCAGGTGCTCCAGCTTCCTCCCACAGTCCAAAGACATGCAGGTTAATTGGTGACTCCCGCCCCCCCGAGACCTCCAACAGGATAAGCAGCAATGAATGATTGAATAAACATAGTAATTATTACTCCATACATTGAAGGAATAGTTCCACATTTTAGGAAACATGCTAATTTGTTAATTTATGCATAAAGTTAGGCGAGAAAATTGGTACCACTTTTGTTGCTGTACAGTAAATATGAAGCTATCACCAGCAGCTGGTTAGCTTAGCTTAGTACAAAGACAATAAATAAAGCTCCATACCATCGGAACCAAAAGTAGCCCTTCAGACATGGTACTTAGACCCTGGGTCTGCTTAGTGTTTCCACCGCAAACAGTCCTCTTAAATCACTCACTGTATTTCCTCATTATCTGTGACACACGCCGACATTTTCAGAACAAAATGAAACAGACTACAGTGAGTGTCTCTCTCCATCCATGGGATATTTAAAAATAGTGGGTTTGTGCATTTAGTCCTTCTCAGGCAAGCTCAGGGGTTTAGTGTTACTGTGGCCCACAGGAACAATGCTCTACAGCGCTTTCTTTTTCCCTCTGAGTGAGGATCAGAACATATTTTGACACATAACCCGGCCGAAATTAATACACATAATTGCTTGAGGATCAACTCATTACTAAAAGTGCCTGTCATATAAAAACTGAAGTAATGGTCAAAGTTGTCACAGTGAAATTTAAGGTGTGTTGATTGATTCACGTCTTCAACTCATGCACTGAGTAATGTCACAAGTTAACGTTCCACCTTAAAAATCCCAGCATTCGGCACAGTGAATTATGTTATTTTTTTCTCAGACTCCAGCTGCTGTGAGAGGCAGCAAAACATCCTTTATTTTTATTACCACAGTCTTCTTATAAACAGGGCTTAAAGGAATACACCGACAATTTGGGAGTTATGCCCTTTCTCTATCATTTTCATATTGAGACAACATGATCAATATCTTTTTTGTCTGTACGTCCAGTGGCTGGGTCTCAGCGGTTAGCATTGCAGCTTAGCTTAGCGAATACAATTGAAGTCTATAGGGGGTCAGTAGCCTACTCGTAAACGTTACAGAAACCCTGAAGCTGGTATTTCTGCACGTGCATTTAAAATAACATGTTTAAACATTATATCAAAGCAAGGCACTCTTGCGCTTCAGCCAAAAGTAAAACTGAATCGGTGCTCACAGCACAGGACAAAATAGTAGACAGTACATCAGTACTTAATGTACTGTCTAATGTTTAAACATTAATTCAAAAAACAAGAGTCCTTTTTAGTCATTTTGGAAGAAGTTTGATACACGGAACTATGGTGTGTTTACACCCTGCGCTGTGATCCGCGGAGGGCTACACCGGTGAGCAGGCACAGGCACAGCCGTAATCTGTAAACAAAACTTGGTTGTTTATTTAGCCTAACGATATCTCCGGACTATAGTAGCTGCAATGGACGTCTCTGAACGCGATTTTGAAGAGTTTCTTGTAGCGGACACAGATCCAGAGCCATACCTGTTTGAGCCGCAGCATAAAGATGAAGAACTCCAGGTGTTGGATGCGAGAAAAGAGGCTGAATCCTCCGAGGCAGCGGAACAGCAAGGGGCCGAGGGGAGACTGAGGCCAGGAGAGGATTGGTGGTGTAGCTGCGGGGCTTGCCAACCTATGCCTACAGAGGTGGAATCAATCTGCTACACAATGGGATTAGGTGCTACCATCGTTGGGGAGGCTAGCGATATATCATCATCATCATCAGGAGGAAAACCGCTGCAGAGAGTCCATCACAAGGAGTGAAAACTTTGCAGCAATCACTAATCCTGGCGTGATTGAAACATTTTTTCATGTTCCCAAGATAAACTGGAAAAAAGGAGCTGATGGGCAGCTTTCAGTCGAGTGAGTAATATCGCTTTACGATCGTCCGTGTCGTCTCTTTGTTTGTTTTTACCGCGTGACCTAGCGTACCTGTCCCAGAGCCAGCTGCAGCTGTTGCTCACCGGTGTATCCCTCCGGGCAGGGCGTAAACACACTATTGTTCCTTGTATCAAACTTCTTCTAAAATGACTAAAGACTCTCATTTTTCGAATTAATGTTTAAACATGTTTATTTTAAATGCACGTGTAGAAATACCAGCTTCAGGGTTTCTGTAAAATTTATTTATTCACTTTTACGAGTAGGCTACTGACCTCTTGTAGACTTCAACTATATTTGCTAAGCTAAGCCGCAATGCTAACCGCTGAGACCCAGTCACTGGACGTACAGACACAAAAAAGATATTGATCATGTTATCTCAATATATAAATGATAGAGAGAGGACATAACTCCCAAATCGTTGGCGTATTCCTTTAAGAGTAAATAGTTAGCAAGTCTCTGTCAAATGTAACAAAACCTGCCTAAAGCTTTCTAATCGTCTTGACACAACTATGTTTTTAGATTATTGTCCAGACATATTGCGTCAGAGCTTTCTCTTCTTCCACATTTTTTCTTCAGCCATGGGTCAGGACAAGATTATATCCCACGAGGCAAATCTAAGATGGATGCAGTTGAATTTCTTAATACTGTATCTACATTGTATCCTGATGTGAGACACATGAAATGTCAAGCATGTGGCCTATCTGTCACCTCGCCCAGCAGAGCTCAGCAGTAATGACGGAGGCAAAAGACAGGGGGGTGAAATGGTTAACAAAGAATAATCCATCATTCACTTAAGGGGGTTGCCAGGTCTGTGATTAAGGGGACGAGGGGACTGGCAGGGTGCAGACAGCCCCATTTACTGCCTGAGCTAACAGTGGTAAGGACAAATTAGAAAAACACAACTAGACAACCAACGAAAGAAAGCAAACAAGAAAAAGCAAGGAGAAAAACATATATCTAAAACCTGAGCTGTCGTCTATATTTGGCATGTACAGTATTTCCTTTGACACCGCCAGGGCTGTCATAAAGGATGACACTCAGCAGACCTCCATAAATGTTCGGATGCACAAACACACACACAGACACACACATAAACAAACCCACCTTCCTCCACTCCGCAGTAACTAACTGTGGTGGGGAGGACATATCCCAGCATGCAGCGGGACCCTCTTGGGGAGCAGCCGGCGTCATTTATAATTAAGTGGTGATGACTTATGAAAATAAATAAGTTATATTCAGTTACACATGGACGTGCACAGCGCGGCCAGCCGAGATGACATTTACTAGGCTGTCTACAGTAATGAATACTCTATTATGGGAGGGGATGGAGGAGGCTGGAGAGTGAGGCGGAGGGAGCCGGCGGAGGAGAGCTTTGGGTGAATGAAGGAAGCTCAAGAGGATATTAAACCAAGACTAAATGCTCTTGGTCTTACAAGTACAAACAAACATATTTCATCTGCAAATAAACACTACCTTTCCAACCTTTGCATTCATATTTTTGGATCACTGGTCGACTTCTTCAAATCTACAATAATCAAGTTAATCAATATCTCAATATCTCTGCACTGACTGTGAATGAATGACTACAGGTAATGATAAAGGGGTCCCTTGCAGTGACAAACCCACCTGAAATAGTCACAAACTCTGCAGCTCTATGGGCTTGGTCATAAGGCACTAATTTATAGTCAATGTATTACCAACAGTAGATTGCGGTCGGCACAGCCTCAGTTTGGAGAAGCGGGCTGGAGTGCGACACAGACGCTAAGCAATAAAAACAAATTTTAGCCACCTAAAGAAATCTATAACAGATTAAGCCTATGTCATATTGAGAGTATTTTCAGTTGCCTGTTCATTTCCACTGATATGCTCTCGTCAAAGCCACAAGACAGCAATGGCAAAAACAGTAATTTTGGCTAACTGAACACAGAAGCTGCCAGTCAACCCCTGACTCCATAATTTAGTTAGTTTGTGTTATTGTGTGACTTTGGTGAATCCGTACAAACCACTTTAAACACCGAAGACACACAATAGCACTGCAAATAACTGATTGAGGCAGCGACAGACCAGCAGCTCCTGTATTCAGCAAAGTTAAACTACAGTTTTGCTCAAATGTGTGTGGCTTTGACGAAAACACTAAAACGGCATTAATGCTGTCTGACAGAAAGGTAAAGCATAGCTTCTGCCACCGGTCCTCCAGCAATGCCTGACTGTCTGAGAGGCGTGTAGTGCTACTCTGGAGGCCACAGTTCACCACCAACCTGTTCATGTTTCTAACCATTTTGCCCCAATCAGTGACACAACCACTGAGCAGAAAACTGGGGCCAGAGATGGCGACAATAAATCAAATTTAAAACCGCTGGCTAAGGATTTATGTAGATTCATTAGGATTGTTATTCACGTCAGCAGCAATGACACACTGTTACACTAATCGGAGGTCGCTAAAATGAATGTTGAGTCGGTGTGTGCATATGCAAATACCATGTCAGGCTCCGTAGTTTTCCCTGGACCCCTCCAAAATCTGACCAGTGACGAGATGTTTAACTGCATGTCATCATTCACTCGCTGGTTGTCAAGGTGGTGTCCAGCAAATGATGTGGGCTTCATAGATAATTGCAGAACTTTCTGGGGAAAACATGGTCTGATTAGGAGAGACGGCATCCATCCCACTTTGGATGGAGCCGGTCTCATCTCTAGGAACCTGGCCAAGTTTATTAGTGATTCAAAACCCTGATGAAGGTTTTTTTTGCAGAAGCTGTGAGGGTCCAAGGACAGAGGGATGGTGTATGCTGTAAAGCCTTTGAGGCAAATTGTTATTTGTGATATTGGACTTCATAAATAAAATTGAATTGAATTAAAGCGATGAAAATACTCTAAATATAGTGTACACTTAAACTTTTATTTACTGTTTAAAGGGGGACTTTTTTAGGTGGCTAAAATGTGTTTTATTGCTGACTGCATCCACAGCCCAACATTGCTTTGCTTCCATGTCGGACTCCAGCATGCTTCTCCAAACTAGGTGCGTGACAACCGCCATCTACTGTTGGTAAAACATTGACTAAGGTTAAGTACTTCATCAAACTCCACTTCAAAAAGTCCAAACTATCCGTTTAACCTCATTGTTTTTTGTTTAACATGGCTGTTATTGTAGTCTCACTGCTCTATCAGCTCTGTTTTGAGCAGCAGCAGACAGATGTTTTCAGCAAACAAGCTCTGTTAAACTGAAGACGATCTGGCCATCACTAAACAGCAGACAAAGTTAGCAGCTTCATTTAGCAGGTCCACAAAAACATGACGAATTCGTTTCCACTTCATAAGCAGGTTAAGTTTTGCTAACATGCTGCGGCGGGTCTCTCAGCTATAACACATTATAGACAATAAAACTGTCTTCCACAATGGCTACTTAGTTTTTCGAATAAAATAAGGTGACTCAGGAGGAACTGTTTCGGTTTGCAATAAGTCACAGACAGAAAATAAGTCAGACAGCAGAGCAGTTCAGGCCATGCTGAGACAGGACCGCCTCATTACACCAACACCATCACCTCATTATTGTCAGGGATTCCTCTGCATTCATTAGGCTGTAGTGGACCATCACAGCATGATAACCACTACCACTGATAAGCAACACACCAGGTATGGAAAATTAAATGATTTCGTACAATTCCCTATTCAAACACACCTAAAGTCAGGCCTGTTGCTCAAGGTTAATGATTTATTCTAAAAAATACAGTCCAAAAGTTTCACTTTCTGCACACGAACCGAAGAGGAAACAAAAACAGGTATGACAATGACGACCCTTTGTGTTTCTAATTCACACTTCCTGTCAGGACTGTTATCCCAAAGTAGTCTGAGATTCAAACTGGCTTCCCTCTGATTAAAACCCTACTTCATGACCCTCTAATCCAGAGATTTGCAAGTAAATGGTGTCATGATCCAAAGCTGGTATCAGCTGATATCACTGAGCTGCATCTTTTAAACCAGAGAAACAGGAAGTATTCAATTAAATGAGCTGTGTTGCTGTATAATGCATCAGCTTCCATATGAACATCCTAAGTGGCCTCTGACTCCATAAGTGAAGGTGAATTACATTACGTATGCTGGCACAGATCTCCTCTCTGGGCTGTAAATGACACACACCAGTACGACTGCTCTCCAGTGTGGTGTGACTGAAATATGAGCGACATTTGGCAGAAAAATAGGCTGTAAAACTATAAAATTAAAAAAATCCACACTTGAGACTGAGATCCCTTGGTTTTGCATTCACATTGCAATTCTATGAGCGGACTAAAGAACTTTACATGACATAGTTACGTTCATCTACGTGGCCTTACATTTGACATTGATTGGTTTATAAATGGGTGGGGGTCTGACGTCAGTGTGTTGTGAAGTAGGCGGGTAGAAATCTCCTCAATGTTTACAAACATTACCTAACGAAAATGGACGAACCGATTCTAATAATCGCCACGCTACTTATACTATTATGGCATTGCTATCAGCTGCAGCACCAACGTAGAGCACAATACTCTCGGCTCTATCTACACCTTGTGTGAAGATGTCATCGTCGCTCACATGAAGGAGGAGGAGGAGACAGCTAGCAATGTTAGCAATGCTGTGAGCCCTGCCAACCCGGGAGCGACCAGTGTTGAGGTGAGTGACCATAGACGGCTCATTTTTGATGGTGGACTTGACATCTCTCCTGGCGTAAATGAACAACCGGCACACCAGAATTTTCCTGTCAATGGTCCGAAAGTCCATACCATCCAGAAAAAATGGTTTGGCCGTTTGGTCCGGACTGTGGTCCGGGGGTAGTTTTCACACCTGCAGACCAAACTGGAAAGTCCAAAAGTCCGGACCAAACAACCTAGGTGTGAAAAGGCCCTAAGAAATGATTGTGTAATGTTGAGTAACAACCCTTTGGTCATTTTGGGATCTTACTTGTTGTCTACTCAAAGGGTTGATTGATCCAAACCAAAAACAACAAACACAAACATATAGAAACACATATTGTATGACTTACATCTAATCATTTAAAGCTATGCTTATAGCCCAAAACTAATGCTGAGCTTTAGGTTGGGTCGGGCTTGGACAGAAACTACGCAGGTTCATGTAGGGTCACGTCAGGCCTGATGTGCACCGTGGGGGCCTATCCCATTTCACTCAGAAATTCATCATGATCCTGAAGCTAGATACTCTCAATATGCAGTTTCCTCTTGACTTTAAGGGGTCTGACCTGCTTGTGGCGTTTGGAAAAAAAAAATGTAGGGCTCAACAAAGTCATTAGTATACATCCTCTGGTGACCACCGATGTCTGTACCGATTATCACAGCAATGCATCCAATAAATGTAGTCTGGCTGTCAACTTTGGATCAATATACCAACAGACTACCTGACATCGCCTCTAGAGCCACTGCTATAGCATGGCTACAAACAGGATAATGTGCTTTCAATCTTTGAGGACAAGTAGGGTCATGTGGGGTCAGGTCTGATGCTTTGGGGCTGATCATAGCTCTACCTGTTGGTGTGCACTGTCTGGGCCTCACTGTTATGACGCCCACTTTTCAACGATCATATAAAATTCCTCCTAACATTATATCCCACACACCTATCCTATTTCCCTCGGAAATGAATCATGGTACTAAAGCTAGATATTTCCTCTGGACTTTAAGGGGTTTGACCTGCTTGCGGCACAAGGTGCAAAATTCAGGGCTCAACAAAGTCATATATTCTCTGTCTGTACCAAATATCACGGCAATCCATCCAGTACTTGTACTCATGCTGACAACTTTGGATCAATATGCCAACAGACTACCTGACATCGCCATCTCTAGATCCACAGCTGTGGCATGGCTAAAAAAAGTATAATGTGCTTTAAATCTCTGAAACTAATAAAGTGACACATATACCAACCAACATCTCTCAAGGGTCGTCCACCAGTGGGGTTTCAGGAGGGCTTTGGGACTGCAGCCAGCTCCCCCGGGCAAAGAATCTATTGCTTTTTACTATTAAGATAAATCAGATCATGTTTCCCAAACTGGGGCATTAGAGTGGGACAAACTAGTTGTGTCTGACCTGAGACTAATAATCATGTCACATGACAGAACTGCATTTAGGGTATATTCTGCCTGGGTGTTACAGTCCTGAGGAAAAGAAGGTGTGTCGTTTTAGGTCAGATTTCTGGGCACTGATTTCCATTCCTTCCTGTGTGTGTAAATTACTTAAACTGTGTAATGTATAAATGGAGAATTGCTGGCAGAAGTAATTCAGGAGAGCTGAGAAATAAATTAATTAAAGGACATTTCTACAGTAGCTCTGACTGTACGGTAGCAACACCATCACTCATGTCCTCCTTTATAAACCCTGGGGAGGCCAATCAAATCTCCTCTTCCGCTCTGAGAATCTGCTCAGCGATCAGAGGCCAGAGGCAGCCAATGACAAATCATCTCCTGTATCTGGAGTTTGTCTCTGTCTCCTAAAAGACACTGAGGGATTTGTCTCCATCTTCTCCTTTATGCCGGGGCGACACGTTGTCATTTCAGGCTAGCAGGTGGCCCTTTGTCTGTGATGATCTATTGATTTTCTTCTCTCCTCCTCTGGCTTGACTTTTCATTCTCCCACTCGTTGCTGTTGTTCTCCCCTCATCATCGCCTGGAGAGAAGACGCGACCAACAGCTGCAGCCAGCAACAAGGTTTAAAGGAAAGAAAGGTGGACGGGAAGACAGAGTGCCACTTTTGACATCAATAACTTGCTCAAAGCAAGGGCGTATAATTCATCTCACAGTTGGGGGTGGACATAAAACATAAAAAAATCTCAAGAGCAGTTCCTAACGGGGGACATCAATGGTGCTGCCAGAAGTACTTTTATTATTACCACACTATTATTAGAGTCCTCTTGATGCAGACTCAATCACGCACAAAATCGGGTGTTGTATATAATTTTTCAAGTGCCCCACTGAATCCGAGTAACAGAAGTATCATCCTGTCAGGCAGACCTCTGCTGTTGCTCACAGGGGAGGGTAGGAACTCATGACAGGCGACGTACATTAGTAAAAAAAAAAGTCGTTTTTTAAGGAGTGAGTACTTTTTATGTTCCCTTTCTCGGTAGAAAAGATTCCTGCACACTTACAGTTATGCATAATTCTCTCTCTATCCCATTCCCACAGCTTCCTCCTATCAGCTGACTGTGGCTGTTCCCTCTCCTGGTTAGCCAATCAAATTTTGCCACAATCTCTTTCAGTCATTCGTGTTGCTGCTGCCAAACTTTAAATCCGTTCTCCTCTCCGCTCCTGTCAGCTGTCGTTTTAGGTGGAATCGTCGTGCCCTCCTCCACCCAATTCACCTCCAGGTACCTTATCCAGAGCCCTGGTCAAGCTCATCAAAAGCCCACTCCTCTTCCCATCTGGATCCTCAGCCCCCTCTTCATCTCATCTCATCACCACCACCAGCGTCTAGACTTCATACGGGGGTGGTTCTCTAATCTACTATGTCTTCACCACCCTCCTGGAATAGATGACATCACCTATTCGACAACGACTTCTCACATTTTTCATACTTATGTGCACATCCGTCCGTCCATCCATTTTCATCCGCGTATCCGGGGCCAGGTCGTGGGGGCAGCAGGCCAAGCAATGTACCCCAGACGTCCCTCTCCCCAGCAACACTTTCCAGCTCCTCCTGGGGGACCCCGAGGCGTTCCCAGGCCAGATGAAATATGTAATCCTTCAATCATGTCCTGAGTCTGCCCCGGGGCCTCCTACCACTGGGACATGCCAAGGAGGATCTTGATGAGATGCCTCAACCACCTCAACTGGCCCCTTTCGAAGTGAAGGAGCAGCGGCTCTACTCCGGCTCCCTCCGGATGTCCGATCTCCTTACTCTATCTCTAAGGCTGAGCCCAGACGCTCCACAGAGGAAACTCATTTCGGCCGCTTGTATCTGCGATCCCATTTTTTCGGTCACGAAAGACATGTAAATAAATATTCTTTACTCTAAGAACTATTGAACTATTATTGAGGTATTAGACAAACCTGTCCCATGAGTTTGCTGTACTGTTTGTCTTAAAAGACAGATTTTGATTCAGCCATCTCTAAGAGAAAAAACATCTTTAGGGGATGCTGAAAACCTTTAACGTATTTCCTGACTAAAGAAACTTCCACAAATTGGACAGTCACCAATCTCGGACTCTTAGGGGGCGATCACACCTACAAGGAGCGCTAGAAACGAGATGCCAGTAAAACAACTGATTCCCTATGACACGGCACGTCTGACTGGTTTTCAAGCATTTTTTATGACGAGCGTCTTTCTGGCGTCTTTTTAGACACACGTTTGTAGACGCTGAAAGTTGAAATAATCTCAACTTTTTGGCGTCAGGCACCAGTAGCACCATAGAACTCCATCTTGGGTCCATTTTCAATGTTTTTGATCGCCCGGTTGTGCATGCATCCCTGCTCTACAGGCGCCCCTCGTAAGGAGCGCACATTGAAAGGGCGTTTCAGGCATTTCAAGCGTCTTTGAAGCGTCCGCGTTTCTAGCACCACCTATAGGTGTGATCGACCCCTTACTGCCACTACCTCCTCTAGATTCACTGTAACATCCCACCTCTAGCAACATACGACTCAGATGAAGACTATTAATGAAAAATAAACACAGCCGTCCCTCTTAGTATGATTCCAACCCCTCTCAATGTTTAAACATCAGCAGTTATTTAGTATAATACATCCACTCTTACCTGGAGGCCCGTGGAGTTTGGCTTTCTTCACTGGAAGAGAAAACAAGAAAACACAGATTAGTCACAAGATATTTGTTTTATTTCTCGCTTCTCTTTCTAAATGTTGTTGTACAAGTCTGTTCCTTGATTAAATGTTAATGTCATTAATGTTGTTCTTGTTTTTGGGGATAAGATGGTTTTATTATGAACCTCCTAGGGGTGACGTACTAAACTTAACAGAGGTTACTTAGGTACAAGAAAAAAGAATATCGAAAATACTTTATATTAGATAAAAGCAATGATTTAACTTTGTGGTAAAATAGCATAATATGAGACTGACATTTCACAGCCAGAACTTAAAAACAGCTGAGCAACCCTGCAGTACTGTATTTGATAAAGATGGAGAATGATATGTACAGATTATTAGTGTTTGTAATTAGGGCTGGGCAATATGGAGAAGATTAAATATCCCGCTATCTTTGAGCAAATACCTTGATGTTGATATTGCAATGATATTGCAGGGTTGCTGTCACAAAACATTTGCACAATGAGATTTTTGATAAATAATAATCAGTAATGTAGATATAATGACTAAGTGGGTAAAAGCAAATAATAGAACAGCTGGAAAAGTCTGATAAGTTAAGAAAATTACAGCCTTAAAAACCAGGAGAAGACAACATTTATGACATTATCCAAAATCTAAGATGATATCTAGTTTAATATCATGATATCAATATGTTGTCCAGCCCTGTTTTTAGTTTACATCAGCACTGGAGACATTTAATGATTGTGCACATTGTAAAACAAAACAAATGAATAATACAATTTACTTTCTTAAAATAACACCTTGGCTGACTGCATAAGCGAAAACTGTCAAAAGCTGCAAATTTAAGAGACCAGTAAGCAATAATTCTTAATGAAAAACAATCAATTTAGAGTTGCTGTAAACAGTCACAGCACTTAGTTTGTTAGGCATGTTTGACTGCAGAAAAAAATCTATTATAATGGATTTTAACTAAGACACTGAGGCTTTTATATTTAATATGCATTATTATTTTTGGGTCTGTTGTGCCTCTTGGTAAGACCATTATTAAAGCACAAAACCATGTGTCTGTATTGGCACTGGGAAGGGTAGGTAGTCAAAATGTATTCAGTGTGAGTCAACAAGCAACAAGGAAACGAGTTGTGAAAAGACAATGGACACTGCTACACACATAAATATTAACTCTAATGTTTAATGTTTTATGCTGTGGGTGGACGGATGCAGTGCTGTTGATACACACTTCTTGTGACAGAAAGGGAACCTGAATTATTCCAGTAACAGGGACATTTTTTAGTGTAGTAACTATTGAGCTAATGCTAATTGCCTCAGCATTAGCTTAGTAGCATTAGCTTAGTGCTTGTAGTAACTACTGAGCTAATGCTAACGCTACATAGCTTTAGCACATTTCTGGCACTTATTTTGTTTCTCCACTTGTGCTGTACCTGTACAAAAACTGTATGGTTGAATATTTAAATAATACTTAAAGCATAAATTTCTAGCAAACAAAATTCAGACAAGCCGACCTTATGCTAACATTACCTAGCACCAAATACAGTAGCAGGCGGAGTTAGCGGTTAAGCTAGGTGGTGAAGAAAGCAGAACAAAGCAGCTAAAAAGTCAGACATTTCTGTCAGCAGTAGGTGGAAACAAAACCAGAGTTGAAAAATTAGAGTAAATTTTGAGCTTACATTAATCAGGTGGAGACGCAGGACTCTAAATGAATGATAACGTCGCACCAATGTCTGTTAAGTAGATACTTTTTTGCTAACACGTTAGCCACAGCAACTTCACCTCCAGCTCTACGTTACACTAAGTTTGTTTCTCTGTGCCAAAGCTAACAACCACAGCAAACATCGTCAGTCACAGGTGTAACCGGTTAATTGCAGTTGCTGGGACAGTGACATCGTTAATGGCAACACCTCCACCTGTGCTTTTCCTACAGTCTGCTGTAGATGGTCTGTTAATCTGATTTATTTGGGACAGATGAAGATACAAAAGTGTTTTCAGGTTAGCGAGAGTTTTTCAGAAATCCAAATGACATGACCTGGATTTAGTTAATTTTCTTATTAGGCTGTATTTATAGCTCGTATGTGTTTCCAACACCTACAGACTGTTTTTGTTATATTGAATTGTGAATTTATCCTCTGGATATTAATAAATATATAAAAGGGGAACTACAGCCATTTTCAAAATCCATAAAGTTATTCCTGTGGTCTAAGAACATCTAAAAAATATGAGCAAAAATAATAAACTCTCTCCCTTTCTTTCTTCTCTGGTGTCTGGCTTTGGGAGAGAGTATCTCATGTTCACAAATACTAATTGAGTTTTCCAAGGCCATGGAAACAATATATTGGAATTCTTTGTTTAAGTGGCGTTCCCCTTAAAATTGAAAAAGACTTGTGTCTTTTGTGTACAAAACTCTGAAAACTTGCCTTTTGCATTTAAAAATGAAGATACAGAAACTAATGTGAAACATTTGTGTTCCTCCAATATGCGATCAATTTACATGAGTCACAATATAATTATAAATGTGTTGCAATATGCTGGGTATTGGAATAAAATATATTGCGATTTATTACCTTTTTTCAGTGGCAAATTATGTCCCCAAAGGAAAACTTTGTCAACATCAACAGTTTTAGCAAATATGTCTGTTCATCTCACTTCAGTAATTTTTATTACAGCAAAATGTATCTAGTAGACTGAGAAGGCAATTGATTTTATCATTCTAATAGGCTACCAAATGTTTAGTTCATATTTGTAATATTAATAAATTATATTGCAAAAAAGTAATACCCCAAGTTGACAAAAAAAATCCACATTTTGGCGGGAAAAAAAGTAAAAATTGAGGATATCTAAGGAAAACTTCAAACAACAGTTGTGTTTCACACACAAAGCAGCACAAAATGTCTTGAAATGCCAGAGTGCCTTGAAATGCCACTGCATGCTGCGCTTTGGGCTAATAAGTGAGTGACTGATGCAATTAACAATTCAAACAAGCCCTCAGGAGATGTGTTATAGTCATTTTACTTCACAGCAGTATAAATGTTTATTGCCCTTTGGAGCTAATGTAGTTACTTAAATTAGGTTCAAATGCATATTCTCACTGAGGGAGATCAATATGTTTGTTCAATTACAGCACAAAAGTGTGACATGTGATAACAGACAGACAGACAGACTGACAGACAGACAGATAGTTAACAGGTCATTTGTCTTAGGCTGTCAACACAGCTTGCCTTGTGTGTCACTCGTGCCAGCTTGGCAGAGGCTCACAGGAAGCCCAGTGGCCTCGTTGGTAGAGTGCCAGTTGGGCTTTGACTTTACCTGTGTGAATGGCCTGACACTGTGAAAGAGGCTCACAGTGATGCTACACAGAGAGACGTTCAAGAGAATACCAGGTTTTAAATGTGTAGGATTAAAAATACACATAAACGCGGCAGTAAAGCTTTATATTGTGGGCATCACTGCGGGCTGGCCGCTGTCTTCTGTAACTCAGTGCAATCTCATATTGAGCGTGTCTTTCATCAGTCTTTCAAAAAGATGTCTCTAGGGTTGGCTTTTCATATTCCCAGACAGATAAGCATCTACTGCAACACTTTGAAGTTATAGAACCTGCCCCGGTGCCCTCGAAGTCATGGTGAAAAATTTATATAAGTTTCAAACATAAACATTTTAGAGCTGACAAAGTTGGTAAATTAAAAGCTGGATTAGGAAACATTAGGATCTTCTGAAGGAGAGATCTGAGGCTTCTTGTTGAAACACAGACTAAAAGGCAGTAACTGTAGGATGGTGCTAGGTAGAGGTGGGCGATATATTCAGCCATGCTTGTTGTTGCCGTGGGTAAAAGTACGATGTCAATCTGTCAACAAATCAAAATATCGCAAGTATAACAATATGAATTTTTCATTGGATACCTAAAATTACACCAGTATTATCATTACTTGCATGAAGCACACCCCTAATCTACACTATACTGGAAGCAGTTAGCAGCTAACTCAAAGAAGAAGAACAGCGGCCATAACTGTCACATTGTTATTATCTATAAAGCCGTGCCAATGCTATGTCGTGTGTCACACTAGAGGCCGACGCTGTGTTACACGTTACGCCTATCACGCCTCTTTAGATTCTGCAGTGCCAGCATGCTGTCTGTCATCACACTCTGGAGCAGCGCTGTTTGGTTCTGCGCAAAGATGCAAAGGAGGCAAAAAGAAGGGACTTCGTAGCAGCTTTACAGCACGATCTCTGTGTAAAAAGGGCTTGAGTGAAGCCAGACAAGCACAACACCAGAGAGACGTACTAATATCTGGGGTCCATTGATTTAAAATGCCATGATTAGTTGGGGTGATCTGGGCAAATAACAGGTTTGAGTTGTGAAAGATACTGTATATTGTTGTATAGCTGTCTTTGTCCAGTGTTTACAAGCTGTTAATGGTGCAAAAAGTGTCATAAGTATGTGAGGAAAAAATTCTAAAGACTGGGCAGAGCACTCACCAAAAATAGACAAAGTGGATACACATGCTACATTAATACCTGATGGTTCCCCAGAGAGGAGCTGAGTAAAGACACTGATCTCTCTGAGGCTACTCGATGTTTGTTAGGGCAAACTGGCAGCATAATTTAGTGTCACTTTATTGATCCCAGGATGGCAATTAATTGTTTTTGGTTAAGTAGAGAGTAAGGTCAGACTTTGGTGAGGCTGTGCTGTCGAGCTTTCATTTGTGTTGAGATGTTTTACAAGCCCCGTGAGAGGATGTTTTTTAAATCTCAGCAGCACAAACTTTTAAATTTACGACATCCTCTCTGTTCTGCTGCTCTGCAAATAACTAAATAAAAGGGTCAGTCGTGTCCCTGTTGAGGCAGAGTACAGACAAACAAATGTAATTTAATTCTCTGCAAATAAAGAATAGAGGAGAACGGGTCTTAGAATAAGTCACATCAATCATAATCTTTGAAGCCAAATGTTGAACTTGAAGCACTGCTCTGCTGCTCTGAGCTCCGAACCACAGCAGACAAATGTTAATCGCTCCACTGAAGCTATGATCATCACCTTTCAAGATCACAGCTACTGAAGATGAATGCTTTATCACTGAACCGGCACTGAAATACACACTTTCTGTTCTTTCTAATTAGTGTGAGGATCTGTGAGAGTGGTATTCCTGCTGCTGTCATGTCTCACACTCTCCCTCTGATATAATGCATCACACAACATATTCTGAGCATCAAGTTGGTCATACTGGTCACAGATTATCAAGCAGAGCATCAAAATGAAAAGCACAAGACAATCACTATTGTGCACTGGAACTTCCGTAACTTAGCCCGTAAATACAACACGTTTTGTGACTGATTATCAAATGTAAATTATAAATCCACAACAACTATATGAAATAATACAAAAACTTCATATCACAATTAGAGTGACCAAAATTATGGTGTTTTTTGTATAAAGGTGCTAAAAAAAAACTTATGTAAACACATAAAAACCATGTCAAATGTGCATCGACATTAAAGATGGCCTGTCTCTGAAATGCAAAACCCATGTTGCGAGCTGCACATGTGCCCCTGCTTCTGACAGACTGTTGCAAATTTTGTTTGATATTTTCCGTAACCACTTATCCTGTTGGGGGTCACGGGGGGTGGAGCCTATCCCAGCTGACTTTGGCAGGTCAGCAGACTATCACAGGGCTGACACACAGAGACAGACAACCATTCACGCTCACATTCACACCTACAGACAATTTAGAGTCACCAATTAACCTGCATGTCTTTGGACTGTGGGAGGAAGCTGGAGCACCTGGAGGAAACCCACGCTGACATGGATAGAGCATGAGGGCTCCGCTCACCGCTGTACTGCCTTGCCACCACAGGTTTTTCATGATTATTCAAATTTCAAACGATAAAACCATTGGGAATTTTATTAGCGCATGTATGCACCAGAAAACTCACTTTAAACGGCTGTAGATTGCTTTCCTTTTGACAGTGGACTACAGCCATGTACACTCCTTTTTTTTTATTAGTGTGTCAAGTTTAATGTCACAGACAGGCTGGGAAACAGATTAGTGAACAGTAGAAAGCAGCATGAAGGCCTATGAAAATGTCACGATGGTTACCTCTCTTCATATATCTATTACTTTTTTATTCTCTCTTTCAAACTTGGTGCAGACTACGATGTTTGAGCACTGCTTGGGCAGAGACAGACTGTATTTTGTCATTTCACATCATTGCATCCTGCAGGGCAAATCAGCCTGTTAAGCCGGGTACTGTATTTACATCACTGCTGATCAGAGCCAAAGACGATAAATACCCTTAACTACTGCAGAGTCATTTAACCAGGGTGTGAATGTCAACTGTAACCTTTCACGTTACATACAAGAGCAAGATGTTGGCGGGTGTTTGTGGGTTTTACTAACAGGTTTTACCAACCATTACCTGTTATTTTTGCTTTTTTACTGTTGCATTTTTGTGTTAAAGATGTTATATATTACTTGTGAGTTTACTTGTAATAAAAAGTAAAGTAAACTGGATTGCTTTAATTGCTAAAAAAAACAACTATAAAATTAATTCTATTTTATATTATGTGTTGTTTCTAAGAATGGATCTTGTGCATTAATCACCAGACAAAAACATTAAAAAACTTAAATACACCCAAGTTATTTCTTGTGTCCAGTGTGATGTCAAAACAAACCCTGAAAAAATCTAATATTAAATCAATTGCCAGTGTATCTGTACAATGGAGCATAGCGACAGGTTGCAGTCATTCTATTACAGAAAATAATACAAAGGTCGGTGTCACATTTCAGTGCTAGCAGAGGTCAGCATCCTTCAGGGCCTCATCAGAGGTAGTAAAGCAGGCCACATATCAGACACGTGTCCACCGGAGTGATTGTATGAGAGGATGCGTGCTGCTGGTGAGCGAGCGTTTGGCTGGTGGGATAATCTCTCCGAGCTAATGCCTTAAGCAGGGCTGAAATCTACCAGACCCTGCTGTATTGTGCTGTGGATAGAGGAGAATGGGCCATGTGGGAAAAGCAGAAACACTTTTTCACCAGCAAGAATTAAGAGCAGCTGACTTCTGACCTTATGGAGTATCCAAAGCTTTTTTGATTTACTTTATAAAGGGAAGATATGAAGGAAAGCTTCGGTGGCAGTTTGGGTAAAACAATAGTCTGATATTCACGTGATGAGTCATGGATTGGATTAAACCTGCTGCTGAAGAGCTGGACTGCATGACAATTATTATGTCATACACAGATCTTCGTGTCTGTGTGTGCTACAGATGGCTCACCATTAATATTTTCTATAAAAGAATTGTGTTTTAAACATGCTGAAGTTAAGGTCGTTTCTATTTACAATACACCGGGCTGTGAGATTGCACAACGTGACTTTTTCACTTGATGATTTGAGGTTTTATTAGAGCTGCCCCTAGAGAGCCAGAGACCTCTCAATCGATTGAGATTGCCTCAAGTCGAGAAGTCTTTTTTTTTGCTAACCTGTGTGCTGTGCAGTGTTCTTCTGGGAATGTTTTGGTCCCCAGATTTTGCTGCAGGGTGAGCGCTGTTGACTTTAAGGCTGCTTGCAGACCTCGAGTCGTCTTGCTTTGGTCTGAATCAGGGACTTTTATCAAAGTTGTATAATTGCCTAGAGGTGGTTCGTGTTCTCACGGCAGCATTTACAAGCGGACCAGATCAAATACCTTGTGTGAGAAAGCTGCTCTTGATTGGTCAGAATTTCCATGTGGGAAAAATCCAGGAAGTAAAGCAAATGTTGAAGAAGAGTACGCTTGCAAGATAAATGTGACACTTTCTAATGTCACAATGGAGGGACAACTACGCAGGTTGATTTTAGCGCTGCTCATCGTGGACTATATTGCTGTCATTGCTCATTGTAGTCAAACCATACAGTTTGAAAACGAGGCGCGGCTCCAACTAGAAAACAATGTTTTGATGCATTGGATGTGCTGAATGTGCATATTAAGGCAGTACAGGAGGAGGTGCACATTAATAATCCTCCAGGACTGTAACATGCTCATGTTTAACCCAAACAATGTGTCATGTGACTGCAGTTGGTTCACATCCAAGTCGAAACACATTCTCACCACAAATGAACCGCACCAGAGTTCGTTTGGAACCGGACTGAGACCACCTCTGAGTCCGGTTGTTTTGTTGCACACCTGAGTGTGATTGCTGTGCTCACACCTGCCCAAACAAAACGCACTTAGGGGGCAAACAAACTTGAGTTTGATTGAGACAGCTGCGGATGTGATGCAGCGGCACAGAGGAGAAACTTTGCACCGTAAGGTTTCAAGATATCATTATCTTCTAAACCTTCTCTGCAAAAAAGTGGTGAATTCTACACAGTTTGACACAGTTGTCATTTTCATGGCCAGTGCTCAGGCTGTGCCCATACAATTATACAGTATGCACTTATGTGTGTAGGTCTTAAAATGAGGTGTAGTCAGTTGGCAGATTGCTATTTTTTTGTGATTGTGCCACTGACCAACAAAAACCTGGTCTACAGTAAAAATGGTGCAATATTTCCCTGCTATTTAAAGGGCAGGTTATTGAGATACTAAGATGCATCTGCATCTTCAGCAGCTTCACAGTGTGTGTACACTCTCATACACACACATGGACATGTGGATGGGTTGCAGGTGGGTGAAATAATACATTATGAATGAGGGAAATATTAATTACATTCTCCAAAACGTGAACGTAGCAGAGAGCAGAGCTTCAGAGCTGCTGTCCGACTCCCCATTACACACGAGGAGCAGGCTTCCCTCAGAAGCTAAAAGTTTAGTTCTGTTTCCTGTGTCACAATTATAACTATACTTTTTTAGTTCTGCTGCTTAAATGTCCCACAATATTTGCTGTTGTGACATTACTGCTCTGACTGCATTAGCTGAAAGCCACTGGCATCTGCCCATGTCCAAGTTCCACACAAAGCTAACAGCCATCAGTACACACTGTAATTTTAGCCTGACTTTGAAGAAATAATCACCACTGACTAACATTACAAAGCCATAATAATTACATGTCATTTTCACTGTACACTGATGACATTCTTCTCTTCATTAGATTGAAGCTCCTACTGCGACCACTTAATGGCTGCTCTGGTGGCTCTGGTTTGATCCCTTTGAAGTGACGTGTTAAAGTGCTGCTTTGAAGCTCAGGGGTGGAAATAACCTCTCAGAGGTGAATTAAAGACGCTTCTGAGCTTCTGAAGCCTCACGTCCACGCGGAGAAATGACACACCAGCTTGTTTAGCGGGAGACAACCTGGCTGACACCAGGCAACATACAGTGAGAGCTCAGGGAGGGGTCTCAGAAATTTAGTGTGGCTTTGTCTGAACATTTCAGGGATTCAACCAGCTTTCTTTCCTCTCTGAATGGTTTGGATTAATGATCAAATAATTGTGTAATGGCTATTGAATAAGTCCACTACATGTCTCCTCCACCTCAGTCATTCAGTTGAAACAGGACTGACTAATGTAATAAGTACTGAGCAGGTATAATGTTAAATCATATTGAACCTTAAACCCAAAGTGCAGCGGAGGCTGGTGAGAATGTCATTATAAAGACTTTGAAGATGTCTTTATTACAGTGATGAACTGTTGGGTTTTTGATGAGTCACTGAATCCCTTCCAGCTGTTCTGATGTCGACCCTTAATCTCTTGATCTCCACGCACTGTATGAGTGCGAGGGAGCGGACAATGTCCCTGCAGGTCCTAATGAAGTAACGCATTACTTAACAAGCAGCACATTAATCTTGTGTTTTTCACTCATTCACTCATTCATCTCTCTCAGGTCCACTAACACCTGAAAGAAAATGAGGGCAGCAGATCTGACACGCTCAGCCGGCAGACAGGCGTAGACTTGAGCAGTGTCATTACAAGAGGCCAGGCGGCGGATCTATTTTTAGCTGCGGTCCTTCGACTCACAGAGGGTTTGAGTGCGTAGAGGTTGGCAACCTGGTGGCCATGTCATTAACACCCTCCCACTTCCATTAGACGACAGCCCCCTGCAGACCTCGCCGAGCCAACCTAATAAATACTACTGTTGTAAATCTGTGTGTGTGTCCGTACATGTATGTGTAAGAAAAGAGTGTGACACTAATGCCACCAATCAGACTGAAGCCGGAGCAACAGGCCTGTGTTGGGATGCAGAAATGTGCCCTGTACTGAACTGAATGGTGAAAGATGGATCAGTAGAATTTAAGTTAATGCAGATATGTAAGCATATATGTTGGTGGAGACATATAAATGATAAAAACAATATCACAATAGTGCCAACGAGGGTTAAAGGGTACAGATGACCCCGGCCTAAAGCCAAGGAGAGCACATCCGGCTTCTTCCCGCAGTCCAAAGACATGCAGGTTAATTGGTGACTCTAAAGGTGCGGACACACCAAACCGACATCAAAGAACCAGCGGCGACGAAAGCCAACTGTTGTGTCGTCTACGTCGCCTCACGTCGCCCTGTGTCAGTTGCATTTGAACACACTACAAGGACTACATCCGACAGCCAAGTAGCACGTACATTCTGCGCCTGCGTGAGAGGAAATAACGCAAAAGGAATGAGAGAGTGGTACATCCTGTCAGCTGATGGGTTTCCTATCTGTGCAGCCGAGCACCGCAGCACCTCCACGGACTATTACATCCAGACGGTCCCGGTGTTTCCTCCGCAGGCTCCACTTCACTCAGCTGCTCGATAAACCCGCTGCTTCTTCCCACTTTAACCTGAATAACAAACCAGGGCTCGGTGCTCCGGTTGGATCCAAACGGTGGCTAGCTGGGAGGCTAGCGGAGGCTAACTGGCTGTGCTTCCCTCCGGTCATGCTGCGGCTATTCAGGATAAAGTGGGAAGAAGCAGCGGGTCTGTGGGGCAGCTGAGTGAAGTGGAGCCTAAGGAGGAAGCACCGGTTAGCCCCGGTTAGCCCCAGTTAGCCCCGGTTTCACTACAGGCAGATTCACTCGCTACTCGTCAATCAGAGTGATCTCTCTCACCAACAAGCTCTGCCGCCGATTCAACATGTTCAAACGGCCGAAAAGCCGCTGACGCCGACGCCGAAGTGCTGACAGTGCGGGACACACCACAAAAACTGGGGCGACAGACGCTCACCGGCGGCCCGACTTTGACCGATTGTGTCTGTCTCCATGTGTCAGCCCTGTGATAGTCTGCTGACCTGTCCAGAGTGTACCCTCAAGAGGATAAGCGGTCACGAAAAAGGATGGGTGTATGTTAAGGACTGTGCGTCCATGTTGGTTCTGTCGCAGTTGTTCTTGAATACAACTCTATAATTTAGAAACTCAAATTCTTGTAAATTAATGAATGGGATTTATTTTTCGTTCATAAAATCATGACCTGTACATTTGCAAACATTAGAAATGTAAGGTTATAAACACTGTTGAAAAAGCCACCGCACTTTCTTTCCCAAAAATTACCCTCCATCTGAGTGTGTCAGGGTGTTTGTGATATACAGCAGCATGTATATCTCACATCACTCTGCATAATCATAAATTAACAGAGGGTTCTCTCCCTGCTGCGTCCCTGCTCCACTGCAATAATGAGCCAATTAGAGACACCTCGAGAGCGATCTGTTGGTGGGGAGGGGGTCCAGGGATGGGGCTTCATTGATGATGATATGTATGTTTACAGGCACGCACGCACACACACACACACACACACACACACACACTCACAGGTATCATCATTCCCTATCACCATGTGTCTACTAACTCTGAAACAACCGTGACATTTACAGTATGTTTTCATTACATTAATCAATTACCTCAATCACCTTGTGTGTAATATGTGTGTATGAGGACATATAATGTCACAGTGAGCTACACTTCACATGCCTTCAGTAAACTGGTTCCAGTCTATCAGTTGTCAATATTTGATTTAGAGAACGACCCATCAGACACATTTAACAGCATTGAATTTTCATTCATTCATTTTCATTTTTATAATAAATAATAAACAAAACGAGCGTATAGATTACGCATTTAGGATGAACAGATACACCAACCATGCAAAGAAACTGCGGACACTAAGCTCTAGTGACATTTTGCAATTGCATATACACGTAGCGATACAGCCTACTAATGTGAAGGCTATTTTCAGCTAGACAATAAGGTCATGCGCATTCGATCAAAGACAAAACTATTGTCGCTAGCTAGTCGCTGTGACGATGACCACCTTAATCAGTGTTCCACAGAACATGACAAAGATTTAACTCTGGAGCAAAGTGATGACGATTGTTTCTGTCCTCCAAATATTAATAAGAATGTGTAATGAGCCGCACACTAAAATAATTCTAATATTTAACTGAACCTCGGTCCTAATCCTCATTTAGCTCCTTTGAAAGATTGACTGCACCGTCTGAAAGTTAAATTGCTTCTCCCAAAGACAAAACACACACACACACACACACTCTCAAACACACACCTGCTTCTGTGGAGCTGCAGAGAATAAGAAACCTCCCTGGAGTGAATGAGTGTAACTGTGGTAATAAAAGCTGCGGTAAAACAGGAAGCACGCTCAGGCACATACAACCAACACACACACTGGAAATACACTGATTTTTTCTGTCAGTCTCCAAGGACGTTGTTGTTGTTGTATATATATGTATATTACATTCACATTGGCTCATCAGAGGTGTATTTGCATATGCTGTCAAAAAAAGTTATACCTGCATTTCTATGCATACTTCTAATCAAGGTTCAATGGTTCAAATATCGGCACCACTCATCAGGCAGTTACCACTGGTAAGTGTTACTGTGGAAACAATGTGCCCACCCCCTGGTTTACCTTCAACTCACCCCTGTGAGTAAGCAGCTCAGTTTTTGGCCGTAAAACCCTTTTAGCTTTGTTAGCTATGGGTGCATTCAGAAATCTGATGCTCCACACTGAAATGAGGGTGCTGTTGTTAGAAGAAATAGAGCGTTATACTTCTACATGAATTAACAAACCATTAAGTTAATCATACAGTAACTCCGCTTGGCACTCGGCTGCTCCAAGAGTAGTGTTGTGAATAACCTGACTTCACAAATGGTCTAGTTTGTGCCAGTGACTCAGAGATTAAGATTTGCAAGATTTATATTAAGATTCTGGTACCCAGATTTTGCTGCGGAGTGAGCACTCTTGACTTTCAGGATGCTTTCAGACCTAGAGTTGTCTTGCTTTGGTCTGAATCAGGGACTCATGTTGTTCCAAAGTTGTATAATTGCCTAGAGTTGGTTCGTGTTCTCACGACAGCATTTACAAGAGGACCAGATAAAATGCCTTGTGTGAGAAAGCTGCTCTTGATTGGTCAGAATTTCCATGTGGGAAAAATCCAGGAAGTAAAGCAAACGTTGAAGAAGAGTACACTTGCAAGATAAATGTGACACTTTCTAATGTCACAATGGAGGGACAACTACGCAGGTTGATTTTAGCGCTGCTCATCGTGGACTATATTGCTGTCATTGTTCATTTTAGTCAAACCATACAGTTTGAAAACGAGGCGCGGCTCCAACTAGAAAACAATGTTTTGATGCATTGGATGTGCTGAATGTGCATATTGAGGCAGTACAGGAGGAGGTGCACATTAATAATCCTCCAGGACTGTAACATGCTCATGTTTAACCCAAAAAACCGGACCAGACTAAGACCAGCTCTTCAAGAAGGTCTCGGCCCGGTTGTTTTGGTGCACACCTGAGTGTGATTGCTGTGTTCACACATGCCCAAGCAAACCACTGTTAGGAGGCAAATGAATTTGAGTGTGATTGAACTGAACCAAACAGGGCAGGTGTGAAAGCATTCTTACCCTTACGAGTCAAAGTCAAAGTAAACCCCTTTGTATTTTTCTTTCTCTGGTTCACAGGTGTCGGCCTTTCAAAACTAAAATGAACCAAAACTGACATCCCTACTCTGAAATATTAATATCAGCCTCATATATCAGGTAACAGGTGCTGATAGAGCTCATCACTGCTCTCAGGATATAACCAGACTTAAAGTCTTCAGCCCTCAGCAGCTCTGTGAGGCTGTTCTCCTGCACAGCAATGCTTTCAGCTAAATGCTCACGTCAGAATGAAACCAGCTCGCAATAACAACGCCAACATGTGACTCTACACAGGTGTAATGTTTACCTTTGTCACCATCTTCGTTTAGTGTGTGAGCATGCTAACGTTTTCTAATAAGCACAAACACAAAGTATATTTTCCTGTATTTATCTGTGATACTCTCTTTATTCATCATGATTTCAGAGTTGCACATGAGAGGATTTCTTTGAAGAAAAAGTCATGAAAGTGGCCAGCGGAAAAGATTAAGTGTAAAGAGAGCCTGTCAGAAGCCGGGCGGGTCTGATACCAGGAAGTGGCATTATCATAAAAAAGAGGGACTGAGAAGAAGGAAGTGCCCCATGTGAGTCACAGCCCAACACACAGACACACGAGCATAAACACACACAGGACAGCAAAAGCAGCAGATGGCCAGGGGATTACTCCCCCTCTATCCCCACCCCCCCTCTCCACAGACGGGCCGCTGAAGCTTTACTTGTGTCCCTGTCATTCCAGCACAGCGTGTCAGTGTGTTTACTGACCTCGTCTCTCCTCACCTACAGTCCTTACCTATGGCATCTGGTGGCCTACAAAATGCTTTCAGTTATTACCTTTATGAGTCCTCAGCAGGCTTTTATCGTGCATTACAAAATAAAAATCACATAAGCTCTGGTTTTTGTGCTGACCTGCGCAAATGAAGGAGAGACTGACCCTCTGCTGTAATCTCAATATTACCATTTGCATGCATTGTTCCCCCATTATAGAAGTATAATTTCCTGTAATGCAATTTCTTCACAGAAGCCTGACTCAACACTGCAAATTATTCAATGGCAATACTGTATGCATTTATTCCACTGCTAATTGCCATCTAGAAATAGCTGAGTGTGGGACTGACTGAGCTGTCAAGAGACTGTATCCTCCCAGCCTGTTCAGTCTGCAGCCATTCACTCTCTTCAGAGGACTGCCAGCCACCATGCAGACGATGAGGGCCCTCCACACAACAAGGAACAAGGAAAATGGCCTCAGAAAAGTGTCACAGCTCTTGAGAAAGAAGCAAGGATGCCACTCTTCTGGTTTGACTGAATTTCCTTCAATGCGATGGAAAGTCTGGGTTCCTTCAATCAGGGAGAGTACATCTGCGACACCAGGGTTAAAAATAGGTCTGCCATTGGTCAGGAGGATGAGGGGATACAAGACTCTCACAAAATTTTCAATCAACCTCACATCAGGTGGGTTAGCAAGACGAAAAAACTGTCAAAGGAAACACCTGCATACAGGTTAGCAGAACTGTCTTCAAAGCAGAGACTGACCTCCCCAGATGAACATCAGCATTAGTCATTTCGGCAAATGCCCAGAAAAGACGAACACGTCAGAGGGACAAAGCCCTCCAGCTGTCGTAGTAATTACGATGGGAGCAAAGGAGAAAGTCAGGTGACATTGTTATGGAGTGACAAAGCCACGCTGAATAGACGGGTCAACAAAATACCAGACTTTGACATTGGACACAGCTGCTCATTTCTCATTTTCAGCCAGCAGTTAACTTGTAATTATTAAAGCATGACCGCGATCGTTCCCTAGCCTCGACCCCATCTTTCTTATGGTAACCATGAAGACGAACATCTTGTAACCTTAGAGAAGCAATTCACTTCTGAAAAGGTCTTTTCACAAAACGGGGCTGTCTACGTAGCAGAAAGACGCAAATACTTTTAAAATTGGGGCAACATGACCACAGAAAACACAGGAAAAGGGCTGTGGCATTCACTGTTGCTCAAAACCTATAACTACCAGAATGCACTGTGCTACATCGGACCGGTAGACCAATTTTGACACAACAGTTACGTGCACAGAAAAACAGGTGGACATCGGAGAGAAACAGTTGACGTACCCCGAATAAAAATGTCATTTTGAGCATTTTCTGATCTGGCATCCCATCATGATTCAGACAAATACATAAGACACTGCCACTGTTACTAGGAAAGACTGCTGTTATGGGAAAGATCACCACCATGGTGAAAAGTAACCAGCTTCCTCGGTTGCTAGGGGACAAGATGTGAGCTGTGATGTCAAAGTCAGATGCTTTGGACGCCCGTGCACTCTGCAGGTACAGTTGGACCAAAGTGGCCCTCAAGACTGACAAAGACTCAGTGCTCTTACACGCACTTACGTAGACGTTGGCTCTCTCCAGTGAGATGTTTCTTTTTGTCTGGGAGTAAAGCACTTGCAGGGCGCTGGGAGCGATTCATTCCAGGTTGACGACGCACACGATAAGCACTCACCATCAACATTCAGTGTCCAGTTAATGTGTTTCTACACATGGATTTTTCTGTCTGTGTTGTGACAGTGACAGACAAACACGGCCAGAGCAAGCTTCTTCTCTGTTTTCTTGGCTACCAGGCTGACGAGTACCACCCCAACTATTATATGATTGTTTGCCTGAGAAGAAGCAACAGTGACAACACCAGCGCCTTTTTAAAAAGCTCAGAATTTTTCAAGCAGAAGCGCTCAGAGCGGCCGCACAAAAAAGGCAAGGGGCTCTGAAAAAGACACTGGGTGCAACGTCTTTTCTCCAGGCGACGGCGTGCAGCCACATAAGCTCTGTCCTCATTGGGAACAACTGACAAAAAAAGACGCCAGAGCCAAGAACAAAAAGGCGTAACTGTCCAGACTGTAATCAGCGTGAGGGATTAGGTAAACCTGATTTCCCAAGACATTCCCGCTCCGACTTTGTCACATATCAACGTTTAGTCATGGGCTTTCCATGTCCAGATACGACGTGCAAGGACCATGGGTGAATGGTTGCTGACTTCCTGGTACAACACCACGAATTGACGTCCTTTTTCCATCAACAACAAACACACGTGGTTACTTTAACCAACACTCGCACACGGTTGAGGTTTAAGCAACAAAAGCACGTAGCTGGGTGAAGGAAAAAAGAACAACCACCACCCCTTCCGTCCACCGCACTCGGACTTCTGCTGCCTTAACTTTCGTTCTTCTCCTGCCACATTTTCCCCTAATGCCAGGTATCATGCTGACGTGAAAGGATTACTTTTTTTGTCAGTGTCTCATGCTGGAAGTCACTGCCCATGTGCCGGACTTTGACGACTTCTCAGACTAGGTTGGCTTTCCCAAGGTAGATTTCTCTTGAGATTTTTTGGTTGGAAAGTAAATTGAAAAAACTATCTACATAACATCACATTTTGTATGCACAAATCTGTTGTTGGGAAGTACAATGTGTCTGCTTTCAAAAATGTTGCGCCGGTTCCTCCACATACCCACACATTGTGAGAGATTTGGGATTCGGTGTCTAGCTCAAGCACGCTTCAGCATGTGGACAGACAGAGCTGCTGATCGAATCACCAAACCTACAATTACTGAGCAGCCCACTCTACCAACTGAGCCACAGCTGCTCGTCCTTTTCCTGTTCCTGGTATGAAGGAAATAAAATGTGGAAAACACAAAATCATGCACCATTTTTTGAAAGGGAACAAGACGGTGTTAAACTAGTAACAGTGTGTTTACAACTTAAACCACATGAAGTCCAGGTACAAAGTCAGTTACATACAAAGTCAATGCAAAGATGTGAATAGACGCGTCTCCTGGTTGATTCAAGCGGGAACGGGGTGCAAGAAATGTAGGAAACAGAGGTCAAAAACTCCTCATGGCACCTTTAAACTACACCTTACCCAAGTCTACCGAAATGAAAACTTCTGACTGGTCTGGGAAAAACATCCGTCTTGGTTGAAAAGATTCTGTCAACATCTCAACAGTTACATGTGTCTTTTAAAAGCAGCCTCGAGGAGCCAGCTTCAAATCCCACACAGTATATTGTTCTAAAGATAAATGTGACAACTTGTATTGCTGTACATGCAGCAAGACTCCAGAACAGTCTGCTGTGAAACACTCCAGAGTGTGTACAAGAGTCACAGAAGGTTTTACTGCCACAGGTGAACACAAGCCACACTCTCCATCAATCTCTGTGCGAGCTGTGAAACAAAATGATGGTCTGTTTCATAATTCCACTTGGCTGAGCCCACTGCGACCCAGCTGTGCCTCGCCCCCTCCGTCCCTCCGTCCCTGCGACCTCACCCCGATCTCATCATTCTGTAATAGACGGCGGTGGTGGCCCGCCAGCCTCAGGCGGCACTCACACCCAAGATGAGAAATGGTCAAAAGCGATCAGTGAGAAACAATACGCCAGGGGCTGAGAGTTAGAGATAGGCAGACAATATTTTGATGGTGTGAAAATCAATCAGCATGTCTGTGAAAGAAGAGCAATTTGTAATCTGGAAAGACGCCAGAATGGTAAATGAACTGGTGGCAGTGTGGGACGCATGTGCTTTTTTCCCCCCTAACCTTTCATTAACTAAACTTTATCTGTCTGAATGCACATGCTCGTTTTCACCAACTTCTTTTTTATTCCTTCAGTCTGACACCTGCTCGGAACAACCTCAGCCTCCTGCTCCAGGCCACCGATCAGCTTCACTCGAATGACTACAGATCAAGTGAGCTGCTTGAGGGCACCTCGGCAGTGCTTTTGGCAGGAAGAAGCAATACCTCATTCAATTTCACCTCACTTCACCTACGACCCAGTATCTACCTCTGACAACAGCTTCTATTGATTTGTATTATTCATAAGTTGATGTTTATATATCAGATGTAAAGAATGAAATACATTTTGGCCAACATTCAGTCCACACTGTAAAAAAAAATCAATCACCTTTGTTTCCCCCCAAAACCTACTCCTATCATAGCGATAAAGACGTTTGAAGAGGATCATGAGACACTAGGACTCAAGGACTACTGAGGACTTTTCTCCATCTTCCAGTTCCTCTCTGACCACTGACTCCAAACTCCATCCATCCCCTCAGGTTAAGAGTCTGGGTGTCACCCTGGACAGCCCATTCTCCTTTGAGGCCCGTATCAGTAAAGCGACTCGGTCTGCATAATTTCAACTACGAAATATTAATCGTCTTCGCCCGTCACTTACACCTCAGAGCGCTGCTATCCTCGTTCATTCTTTGGTTACATCCCGTATTGATCATTACAATTCTGTCCGTCTTTGGTCCAGAATTCAGCCGCGTATATCATTTACCAGAACCTCCTCCATGGATCAAATCACTCCTGTTCTCCAGCAGCTTCACCGGCTTCACATTAGATATTGTGTCGACTCTAAGACTCTGCTTCTCACCTTTAAGGCCCTTCATAATCAAACCCCTTCCTAACTCTCTGAACTCCTTCATATCTACACACCCTCCCGTACTCTGAGATCCTCTTCCTTTTTAATGGCTCACATGAAGTACTCAATGCAACGACAAAAGTTGGCTGGGTGACATGGAGAAAATCAAATATCACTATACTTTTTACTAAATACCTCGATTTCGATATTCAATACTTCATAGTTGACTGTAAGTGCTGTTACTTAACATTTACTAGTAAAGTCCCGATGCAAAATGTTAACGTACGTGGGTTTTTTAAACATGGTTAAACCTGCTAAAACAGGCTGTAGACTCCTTTCCCATTACCAGAAAACCAGAGCCGTGCAGCAGACGAGTATGTCTTTCTTTGTATGGGTGGTTTTTTTTTTGGTGTGTCCAGTTCGATGTCATGCACAAGCTGGAAAACAAGGTAGTAGAAAGCAGCATGGAGGCCTGAGAAAACTGGTTTCCTCTTTTTGTATATCTCTTACTTATTTAGTCTCTCTTTCCAACTCGGTGCAGACTAATTTGGAACGATGTTTGAGCGCTGCTTGGGCGGAGACGGACGGTATTTTGTGGTGGCTCGTTTTTGCATGTTGCCAGCAAAGCAGCTACAATTAGCACGTTCACCCAGGTGTTGTGTTTCCACCAATGCTAATCAGAGCCGATAAATACCTGAGACTACTGCAGAGTCATTTGAATGCCGATAGTAATATTTACCACAACATTAAAAAGCCAGGTGTTAGCGGGTGTTAGCACGAGGCTATGGCAAGGACTCTCTCTCTCTCTCAATCCACTTCAATACTCTGGTGTCTGTGTTTGCAGTGGGTACAATCTGAGGTTCGGTCAGCAGCCTGAGAGCCAGCCGAAATATCGTCATCCAACAGATTTTCACTGGCAAATGAGCAGGAAGATCTGAGCACTGATAAGATGGAGGGAAGTTTACCACAGTTCATTTGCACACACTACCCACAGTGTTATGACACAAAGCTGGTTGAAAATTGGCAAAGTATCCCTTTAAGAGTATATTGTCATTCTGTTGCTTCAGATAAAAGGCCGTCAGGTGTTTTGCTTGTTATATTTTTATATTTAAACAATTAAAATCAATAGTTTCAGATTCTGTTTAAAAATCTGATACCAACTTATCGTCTAATATTCACATTGATATGGATCCCTAGAATTTGACTATAGATTCATACTAAGAAGGACATTTTAAAATTGAATAATGAACTTCGAACTTGCTTTTCCGTGAACAACACTGTTTTTTCTCACTGACTTCAAATGTATCTTTGGCATTTCTGTAGTGCAATGTCTGCCAATATATAACAGAATAAAAATGAAACTCAAGTCAAAATTTGGCCCGCGATAGGACAGGGTGCCTGGTAGCCACACAACGTCTTCTAATTCACAATTAAAATAAATTAACACTGGGAAATTTTGCACTTTGACTGTAAATAAGGAGCCAGAGTGCATTTTTAAAAGCATTAAAATAGGGCTCGTTAAAAATAGTGGGAGGATTCCACAAACCACCTGACAGAGATCCGGATTATTTATTTCCATATCAGTTATAATGTTTGTTTAATAACTGGCTCCTCACCTGTCATTTTGCAGAAGTGGCCCCCCGGGCAAAGCAAGTTAATCAAGACTGCTGTACATTATCTTATAAGGATATCAGTTGATATATCAGCGTGGATGGCTGATGGGTCTAGCTCTATTTTCAGGTTGTATACAGTCCTGTTTTGCTCCTGTTTGGGTTGATTTAAAGGGTAGTTTTGGAAGTGGGGTTGTATCGGGTACTTATCCATAGTTAGTTTATTATATACAGTAGATGTCAAGTCTCAGTTTGGAGAAGCAGACTGGAGTCTGGCACAGAGGCTCTGCAATGTAATGTAATGTAATGTGATAATTCCGCCAACTAAAAAAGTCAATATCAGTTTAAATGTACACTAAATTGACAGTATTTCCACTGCTTTATCTTTCCATCAGACAGTCTGTTCCAGTGGGAAAGCCGTTCTCAGCTGCAGTTCTCAAACTATGCTCTCGTCACAGTCACCAGACTCCATTGACAAAAACAGTAATTTTAGCTTGCTCAACACAGAGGCTGCTGGTCCACCGCTACTTCGATCAGTTAGTTAGTTGTTGTTATTGTGTGACTTCGGTGAATCCAAACTAACCATTTGTGACACCAAAGTCACACAATAATGCAAACAAAATAATAAATCGAGGCAGCAGTAGACCAGCAGCTCCTGAGTTCAGCAATGTTAAATCACTGTTTTTCTCAATGGAGTCTGGCTTTGGAGAGAGCAATGTAACAGCTTAATTTTCTAATTGGAAATCACTGTGCATGACATAAAGGTGAAGCAGTTAAAATACCGTCAATGTAAGGTACACTTACAATGATAGAGATTCTTTTAGGAGGCTAAAATATGTTTTGTTGCCGACCCCTTCACAGCAGTTAACTGCTTTGCTTCCGTGTCGGACTCCAGCCTGCTTCCTCAAACTGAGAGGGTGCTGACTGACATCTAAGACACTGTCTATGGATAAGTATCCCATACAGCCCCACAAAAAAATATGAACTATCCCTTTAAGTATTCAAGTCTAACTTTTTTTAAACTCAGTGAAACTCATTCTTGAAAATAACGACATGGCCCAACCGCATCATAAATTCAACAACTAAAAGGCCAATAACTCTTTAATGTTACTGCATTGTTCTTCTAGTTGAAATTAAATAAACACTCCCAATAGTGTCTTCACCCTCTATATGACAGAGCACACACAGGTGTTTGATTAAATCCTGTGATCACCAACTGAACTGTGCATGTTTGTCACTTCTGCTTCACTTCAAACTGTTATGAATCCTGTATAAATCACCTGCCTAAAGCATAGCCAAAGTAAACTGAAAGCTGTTCTCATTCTGTATTTAGTACCAGTATGTGCATGGTGTCATTTAAAAGGGAACACTCTGAAGTTTTGTCCCCAACAGTCAGACTCAATGTATGTGCATCTGTCATTAAGTTATACACATTTTAACACACTCAAATAAAACAGTTTTCTATCTCGCCTGGATTTTTTCTTGAGACAAAATGCTGCCCATGACTGTAACTGGGAGGTATGGAGCTGGTAAACACTATGGAGCCAAAGTATGAGAGCTCATCTAGTCCAAGCCCAAATTTCATAATAGTACCACAAAAAATGAGTAATTCACACATGTTTTTCCAAGAGTATGTCTAGGCGTTTCCAAAAAGAACATTTTGGAGACTCCAAAACGACCCTTGGTAACCGTGGTGACATACCTATGGTAAAAAGGCTGCTACTCTTGAACGCTGCGATGTACAGTTATGATTCTGGGCTCTAATGAAAGCTGACAATCAGAGGTGTCCTCTCAGGTATACAGAATCATTATCAGTGATACTGACGCAGAATTACAGAAGCATAAACACATTATAGTGCATTTTTGTAACTTTGTGCACGACATAAAAAAGTAAAAACAAGTGTTATAGTGGACGAGCAGTTTATATGAAAAGTAACAGCAGTTATTTAGTCTGTTTCCCATCAACCACTTGTTATAATGTCAGTTTAAAATGGACTGAGTTGCAATCATGAGCTCATCCAGGCCACTGAATGTAGCACAGGAAGAGGTGCTGTCAGTGTTCCTGCCCACATGAGGTTTAAATCGCACATGTTGCTGGGTATGTTAAAAAGACAAACTGATGAAAACCCCTTAAGTTTGCTCATTTTATGCACCCTCACTAATTACCTTATCTCTAATATCATCGCCTACATGTTAGTGTTGGAATGAGGCAGATAAGACCCCATTAACATACAATAATCTATCATATTTAAAGTTTTATCTTAATGTTGTTTATCCCTGTGAGGATATTAAAATATTCCCAAAGGGAGCTGGCTATATTTTGCTATAACAAAATTCAAACATGCACAGGATTAATTTTTCAGCAAATCATTAAATATCAGCAGCAACAGTTGATAGTTTTTGTTTCTAGAATTCTATTTCTATATTAATTTGTTATTATTTTTAAAAAGAAATGGGACAAGCTGCAGGTATGAAGTGAGCCTTACCTCTGACACACAGCAGGGACATCGCAGCGGGATTTTGTGCAACAGTTCCTCCAGAGCCGATGAGCCGTCAGTGAGTTTGCAGCCCAGGTGCCTGTTGCTCAGCACTCACTGACACTTCTCCTACAAACCCTTCAGTCTCCGCTCCATCGCACCGTGTCGGTGAAACACATGTAAAGGTGTGAGGACAGGGCGGACAATCCAGGGGGTCCCGAGGGTTTAAAGGATGGCTGTCACTGGCAAACACCGACTAACTACCGGCTGAAATCCGGTAGAGCGGGGCGGCTCTTATGGTGCGTTCAAGAGCTGAAGAGAAAGTGGGGATTTGGAGTACACCGCACAAGAATACAGACGGATACAGAAATGCACTGTGTGGCTACAAAACACTGAAACACCCTTCACACAAATTAGATTTAAAATATTTAACAAAGAAAATACAAACACCACAGACAATTATGACGTGAATGTCAGTTAAATTCACACCTAAAACTACCATTAAAGTAATAAAGGGCTTTTTATGTTCTCCAACTGTTCAGTTTGTAAAAATGGTAAAGACCGTATTAACACAAGTAATGTTTCAAACCGAGGTAAACGCTTTCCACACACCTGAATCTACCATCATGGCATCCAGAGTGTGCAGTGTGAGGCCCAGCATGTCTGCAGGTGTGTGTGCGCCCCCCAAAAAATGCATTTTTAGTGTTGTTTCAACCAGCAGTCTGCAACCTTTACTACCATTTGTTGACCAAAGATCTTTTTAAAAATCTGTGTGGAGCCGCAAGACATATTTGAGCCTTACAATGAAGGTAACACGGCCTGGATCAGCCATTATTATTAGTCAAAACGAGCCTTCGTCAATATTTTACCACAAGGTGGCCACTGTGCAGGGCGCAGATTATTTGGTACTTTAACTGGCAGTGAAAGCATCTGGCATCCATAGCTAACCTTTAGGAAGACTCAAGACAAGCCACTGCCTTCAAGGTTTCGAGGAGAAGGTGCCAGGCAGCAGATGTATTAGGTTTTTTTCAGTTGTTCATTCTTTTATTTTCCGTAACCGCTTAAAGTGTTAGGGGTCACTGGGGCCCGGAGCCTATTCAAGCTGACGCTGGGCGAGGGGGGGGTACACCTGGGACAGGTCACCAAATTATCTGCATGTCTTTGGATTGTTGGAGGAAGCTGGAGCACCTGGAGAAAACCCATGCTTACAAGGGGAGAACATGCAAACTCCACACAGAAGGGCTCTCCCCACCCCAGGTTCCAACCGGCAGCCCTCTTGCCTTCTTGCCACTTACTTACCACTGCACCACCGTGCCTGCTCACTTCAGTTGTTGAACCATTTACTTACTGGGTATAAAGGCTTCACATTTTTGCAGTTAGAGAATGTAAGAATTCCTTTAGGCCAACAACATTTAAAAATGAAAATGTAAAGAGAAAATAACTGCCACATATTTTTTTGTCAAAGCCACAGGAAGCCACTGGAGAGGAGCTAAAGAGCTACATGTTGCCTACCCCTGGTTTAGACCTGAATAATGTGGGTGCAAATGGCAATAATGCACATTCACTCACACAGAAACACTAGAAAATATGGAAAGAAAAATGAACTTCAGGCAGGAACAGATGCATTGTAATTCAGTTAAATAGCCTTTATTCCAAAACATGACTGCTTCCATTAAAACACTAAGGTCTTCGTCAGGGTGCAAAAGGGTGGACAGGAGGCAAGCAAAACATGTTTATAAGCTTGTTAGGGGGAGTTGAACAATCTTGATTAATAAGTGAGCACAGGTGTGTGACAGCAATGGATTACAATTAGAAGCCATTTTGAAAGTGACATTTCTCCACTTTCAGAAAAAAAACCACTAAAAACTTTTAGTAAGGAGTGATGAGTGATTTAGGAAAGAGCAACTGAGCAAGGAATGGACAGAAACTTTACCACAAGGAGATGTGGTTGACCCTGATGCATTTTAACAGATGTGATTGGTTGTCACAGACATGCCCCTTTGTGAGTCTACAAGGTGAGGACACCAGTGGAAATGAAAACTGTCACAATAGGAGACTGAAACTGCTTGTTTCAGTCTCATAGGCTATTTTTGAATAACTAGAAATTTGTATGTTGTCAAGAAAAAAAAAAAAAAAAAGCTCACCAAAGGTCAGTAAAAGCAGCACTGAGTTTTGGGACTGATATGAACAAAACTGCATCAGCTTCAAGCAAGATGTGCTCTTGCTGCAGGTGATGAGGCTATAGCTGGTAGCCATTTTGTTCAGGTCATACACCTCTAAAGAACACCCAAGAAAGTTTCATGAAAGGGTACTGAAGTATCCAACACTTCAGGTGGAGGAGCAGTGTGTAAAACAAGCCAAGTGAAGCCTGTGAGATATCACCAAGGTGCCCTGTAGAAATCTGAGACTTCAGTCTGCATTCACTGACTAAAAGCACTGCATGCACCACTGAGATTAGACATGATGGGTTCATTTCCTTCCCATTTCCAAATCTGATATAATCCTGAACAGCAGTGTATTTACTCAATAATGCCACCTGTTGAGGAAAGAGCATGAACCCATTGGCTGGACGTATCATGTCACCTTTGCACAAGGCAAATACCCACTTGTATTACTGAAGTGAACACCCCCTTTCAACTTCAAGCAAGAGATTTCCACACAAGCATAGTACAAAATGCATTTTATTTCTGTAAAGACTCAAGGCACAAGTGTCAACCCCAAAGCCCATGATCCAAGGTATCTGAAATGACAAGATTAGGCAGCGTTGTTATTGGCTTTACTTTCAAGTGGCACTAAGCAGAGTGACAGGGCAGAACACATACAGGCATACATCACCATTACATTAGCAGGGACTGACAACACAGTACACTTACCACTTGTAGCCAAATCTTTTACTACCGTAGTTTTGGTGGGCCCCAGTCATGCTAAAAGGTGAAGAAAGAGAAATTACTACCAAGTATCAACTCAAGAACATTTGAGTGAAAAAATAATCACACACACACACACACACACACACAACTCACCCTGTTGAACCCCCTGTGCTGGGTGCAGCTTCAGCCTTAGCAGGAACACGCCAGCCAAAATTGCCACTGGACAGGTAGCCGGGCTGCTGGGGCTGAGACGGGTAGCCGGGCTGCTGGGGCTTGGACGGGTAGCCGGGCTGCTGGGGCTGGGACGGGTAGCCGGGCTGCTGGGGCCGGGGCTGGGGCTTGGATGGGTAGCCGGGCTGCTGGGGCCGGGGCTGGGGCTTGGACGGGTAGCCGGGCTGCTGGGGCTGGGACGGGTAGCCGGGCTGCTGGGGCCGGGGCTGGGGCTTGGATGGGTAGCCGGGCTGCTGGGGCCGGGGCTGGGGCTTGGATGGGTAGCCGGGCTGCTGGGGCCGGGGCTGGGGCTTGGATGGGTAGCCGGGCTGCTGGGGCCGGGGCTGGGGCTTGGATGGGTAGCCGGGCTGCTGGGGCCGGGGCTGGGGCTTGGATGGGTAGCCGGGCTGCTGGGGCCGGGGCTGGGGCTTGGATGGGTAGCCGGGCTGCTGGGGCCGGGGCTGGGGCTTGGATGGGTAGCCGGGCTGCTGGGGCCGGGGCTGGGGCTGGGACGGGTAGCCGGGCTGCTGGGGCCGGGGCTGGGACGGGTAGCCGGGCTGCTGGGGCTGGGACGGGTAGCCGGGCTGCTGGGGCTGGGACGGGTAGCCGGGCTGCTGGGGCCGGGGCTGGGGCTTGGATGGGTAGCCAGGCTGCTGGGGCCGGGGCTGGGGCTTGGATGGGTAGCCGGGCTGCTGGGGCCGGGGCTGGGACGGGTAGCCGGGCTGCTGGGGCCGGGGCTGGGACGGGTAGCCGGGCTGCTGGGGCCGGGGCTGGGACGGGTAGCCGGGCTGCTGGGGCCGGGGCTGGGACGGGTAGCCGGGCTGCTGGGGCTGAGACGGGTAGCCGGGCTGCTGGGGCTGGGACGGGTAGCCGGGCTGCTGGGGCCGGGGCTGGGGCTTGGATGGGTAGCCGGGCTGCTGGGGCCGGGGCTGGGACGGGTAGCCGGGCTGCTGGGGCCGGGGCTGGGACGGGTAGCCGGGCTGCTGGGGCCGGGGCTGGGACGGGTAGCCGGGCTGCTGGGGCCGGGGCTTGGACGGGTAGCCGGGCTGCTGGGGCTTGGACGGGTAGCCGGGCTGCTGGGGCTTGGACGGGTAGCCGGGCTGCTGGGGCTTGGACGGGTAGCCGGGCTGCTGGGGCTTGGACGGGTAGCCGGGCTGCTGGGGCTTGGACGGGTAGCCGGGCTGCTGGGGCTTGGACGGGTAGCCGGGCTGCTGGGGCTTGGACGGGTAGCCTGGCTGGTAGCCGGCACCCTGGGGCTGGTAGCTCATGTCCCAAATGCCAGGCGCAGAGCCATGATAGGAAGCTGCTGATAAAGTATCATCCAACAAGGTTACATCATCTATCACCTCTTTAAAGAGAGAAAAGATCAATTTCTGTCTCAAAACCACAAAGTCAGTGAATTTAACATGTTACAGATAACAGGTCTAAATTCATTTCATTTAGTTAAATAAGACATTTAAACTTTGCATCTTGAGTGTAACTGTAACCTGTAGCCTTACATTTAACGCTTGCCTGAAGCTCTCCAATATTCAGCATCCATAGCAGCACCACACTGAAAAACAAAGACATTTTTAAACAGTCATTTTAGAAACTTTAAATGTGCAACATTGAACAGAGACAGAAACACTTGAGTTACCTCAGAAGAAGTCGCATGGCTTCAGCCAGAGAAAAGATCAAATGCAAACTGAAATGCTTCTATCTGACTGCAGCTGACCCAACACAACCAAAAGTCTGTCTTCCTTCCACAGAGGAGCAGTAACAGGTAACCTGAAGTGCACCTACTATAACCTGTTCTGACAGCCAATCACAGCTCTCCGTTCCTAAACGACTGATTGGAAACAGGTGGAAGCAATGAAGCTGGGTTCACTGTCAAACACAGGTGTCCTCCTTTGATCAGCCTCCACCACTGAATCATTAATATCATAAGAAAGCATTTCCCATGCTTTACATACTCAGACCTTTCTTATTCAAGTAAATGAAGTGGTATCATTTTAGTCTAAATAAATCAAATGTGTAGAATCAAAAAGTAGCAATACTCATTGACAAAATGATTAAAAAAAATAGTGAAGGAACGTCATGTGCATCGTTCAGAACTGCCCAGAATTACACTGATTTTGGCAAAATCACAGATTTGTGAAATAAGGGCAACTTCATACAACTTTGCACCAATACATTTTACAGTGTGCCTGAGGTCTTCTTTGATAAACGTGAAAGACATTACTCTGTCTTCTTAGATATTTTCTGTTTTTCCCCTAATGCAGAGTGGATGCATTCTAACTTTGTGTTTGGCCATTTCTATTTGGTTTCCTGTTTGACTTTTATATCTGTCATGTGCTCAAAATCAGGGGCCATATTCACAAACATTCTGAGAGTACTCTAGGAGACCTCCTAATTTAGACTAAAAACTTTTAGTAAGGAGTCCTAGCTTCGGAGTCATCTACTGTAGGAAAGTTCTAAGAGCAACTCTGAGCAAGGAAGGGACAGACACTTTACCTTAACGAGGAGGTGTGATCGACCCCTGATACATTCTTTTAACAGGTGTGATTGGTTGTCACAGACATGCTCCTTTCTGAGTCTATGAGGTGAGGACACCCAGTGGAAATGAAATTAACTACATCACAATAGGAGACTGAAAGTGTTGTCATTGTTGGTGTGAAGTCAAAGTCATCACTGCTGCACTGTTGCATTTTACCAGTTTTCCAAATATCTTAGCATTGTGATCATTTAGTTTTTGGTGTTAGTGTTATTTCATTGGGTGGGAGATGTGTGCCAATTCCTAACAAGATCAGCCACAAACTATTCCTGCAGGATCTAATCTGTAGCATTTAATTTACTCATTTAGTGCTAAATATTTCTCCGACCTCTTTGTTTCCATTTTCTCCTCTGCTTTTAGAAACTCCTGAGCCTCTTAAAAGACCTCTCTACTCCAACAGTTTTTCACCTTAGCTCTTTCCAGGGCTAAAATGGTTTCTGAGTAACATCTTTACAAAAGGATCCAGTCTTTAACTTGAAGGGGAAATTTAGGAAAACAGAATTCTAAGAATCACTATGAAGCCTTGTGAATGACCCCTGAAGCTTAGTTCAACAACGATGCTTTAAGACACAGTAAACTGTGGAAAAATAAAGTCAGGGGTTTGACATTTGACATTTCCAAAGACTATTTTTGGATCTGTGGCCATTTGACCAAACTGCTTGTTGCTTGAAAAGTTTGAGATGTTACAGGTAGCATTGGAGTATTGCAACTGAAGGAAAACTGATAGTGTTGTGTATTCAGGTACTATTCCACAACACTCGTTGCTGTAGACCAATAAATGCTGTGTTTACTGTTGTCTGCTAGTTATGAGCCAAATAGTAAAGTTTTGATTAGTTTATGCTGGAGTCTTGCTGCCTTATTTCCATTGCCAATTCTTCCTCTTGGTGAATTAATGAGCACACAGTCACTTCAAACAAGCTAGGCTACATTTGAATAACTAGTAATTTGTATGATGTCAAAAAAGAAACAAAAAAAACTCAAGTTCAGTAAAAGCAGCACTGAGCTTTTGGGACTAATGAACAAGACTGCATCAGCTTCAAGCAACGATGTGCTCTTGCTGCAGGTGATGAGGCTATAGCTGGTAGCCATTTTGTTCAGGTCATACACCTCTAAAGAACACCCAAGAAAGTTTCATGAAAGGGTACTGAAGTATCCAACACTTCAGGTGGAGGAGCAGTGTGTAAAACAAGCCAAGTGAAGCCTGTGAGATATCACCAAGGTGCCCTGTAGAAATCTGAGACTTCAGTCTGCATTCACTGACTAAAAGCACTGCATGCACCACTGAGATTAGACATGATGGGTTCATTTCCTTCCCATTTCCAAATCTGATATAATCCTGAACAGCAGTGTATTTACTCAATAATGCCACCTGTTGAGGAAAGAGCATGAACCCATTGGCTGGACGTATCATGTCACCCTTGCACAAGGCAAATACCCACTTGTATTACTGAAGTGAACACCCCCTTTCAACTTCAAGCAAGAGATTTCCACACAAGCATAGTACAAAATGCATTTTATTTCTGTAAAGACTCAAGGCACAAGTGTCAACCCCAAAGCCCATGATCCAAGGTATCTGAAATGACAAGATTAGGCAGCGTTGTTATTGGCTTTACTTTCAAGTGGCACTAAGCAGAGTGACAGGGCAGAACACATACAGGCTGATCACCATTACATTAGCAGGGACTGACAACACAGTACACTTACCACTTGTAGCCAAATCTTTTACTACCGTAGTTTTGGTGGGCCCCAGTCATGCTAAAAGGTGAAGAAAGAGAAATTACTACCAAGTATCAACTCAAGAACATTTGAATCATTTAAAAAAAAAAATATATAATTACACACACACACACACACACACACACACACAACTCACCCTGTTGAACCCCCTGTGCTGGGTGCAGCTTCAGCCTTAGCAGGAAGACGCCAGCCAAAATTGCCACTGGACGGGTAGCCGGGCTGCTGGGGCTGAGACGGGTAGCCGGGCTGCTGGGGCCGGGGCTGAGACGGGTAGCCGGGCTGCTGGGGCCGGGGCTGAGACGGGTAGCCGGGCTGCTGGGGCCGGGGCTGAGACGGGTAGCCGGGCTGCTGGGGCCGGGGCTGAGACGGGTAGCCGGGCTGCTGGGGCCGGGGCTGAGACGGATAGCCGGGCTGCTGGGGCTTGGATGGATAGCCGGGCTGCTGGGGCTTGGATGGATAGCCGGGCTGCTGGGGCTTGGATGGATAGCCGGGCTGCTGGGGCTTGGATGGATAGCCGGGCTGCTGGGGCCGGGGCTGGGGCTTGGATGGATAGCCGGGCTGCTGGGGCCGGGGCTGGGGCTTGGATGGATAGCCGGGCTGCTGGGGCCGGGGCTGGGGCTTGGATGGATAGCCGGGCTGCTGGGGCCGGGGCTGGGGCTTGGATGGATAGCCGGGCTGCTGGGGCTTGGATGGATAGCCGGGCTGCTGGGGCTTGGATGGATAGCCGGGCTGCTGGGGCCGGGGCTGGGGCTGCGACGGGTAGCCGGGCTGCTGGGGCTTGGATGGGTAGCCGGGCTGCTGGGGCTGCGCCCGGGGCTGGGGCTTGGATGGATAGCCGGGCTGCTGGGGCTTGGATGGATAGCCGGGCTGCTGGGGCCGGGGCTGGGGCTTGGATGGATAGCCGGGCTGCTGGGGCTTGGATGGATAGCCGGGCTGCTGGGGCCGGGGCTGGGGCTGAGACGGGTAGCCGGGCTGCTGGGGCCGGGGCTGGGGCTGAGACGGGTAGCCGGGCTGCTGGGGCCGGGGCTGGGGCTGAGACGGGTAGCCGGGCTGCTGGGGCCGGGGCTGGGGCTGAGACGGGTAGCCGGGCTGCTGGGGCCGGGGCTGGGGCTGAGACGGGTAGCCGGGCTGCTGGGGCCGGGGCTGGGGCTGAGACGGGTAGCCGGGCTGCTGGGGCCGGGGCTGGGGCTGAGACGGGTAGCCGGGCTGCTGGGGCCGGGGCTGGGGCTGAGACGGGTAGCCGGGCTGCTGGGGCCGGGGCTGGGGCTGAGACGGGTAGCCGGGCTGCTGGGGCCGGGGCTGGGGCTGAGACGGGTAGCCGGGCTGCTGGGGCCGGGGCTGGGGCTGAGACGGGTAGCCGGGCTGCTGGGGCTGCGGCCGGGGCTTGGATGGGTAGCCGGGCTGCTGGGGCTTGGATGGGTAGCCGGGCTGCTGGGGCCGGGGCTGGGGCTTGGACGGGTAGCCGGGCTGCTGGGGCCGGGGCTGGGGCTTGGACGGGTAGCCGGGCTGCTGGGGCCGGGGCTTGGATGGATAGCCGGGCTGCTGGGGCCGGGGCTGGGGCTTGGATGGGTAGCCGGGCTGGGATGGATAGCCGGGCTGCTGGGGCTTGGATGGGTAGCCGGGCTGCTGGGGCCGGGGTTGGGGCTTGGACAGGTAGCCGGGCTGGTAGCCGGCACCCTGGGGCTGGTAGCTCATGTCCCAAATGCCAGGCGCAGAGCCATGATAGGAAGCTGCTGATAAAGTATCATCCAACAAGGTTACATCATCTATCACCTCTTTGAAGAGAGAAAAGATCAATTTCTGTCTCAAAACCACAAAGTCAGTGAATTTAACATGTTACAGATAACAGGTCTAAATTCATTTCACTCAGTTAAATAAGACATTTAAACTTTGCATCTTGAGTGTAACTGTAACCTGTAGCCTTACATTTAACGCTTGCCTGAAGCTCTCCAATATTCAGCATCCATAGCAGCACCACACTGAAAAACAAAGACATTTTTAAACAGTCATTTTAGAAACTTTAAATGTGCAACATTGAACAGAGACAGAAACACTTGAGTTACCTCAGAAGAAGTCGCATGGCTTCAGCCAGAGAAAAGATCAAATGCAAACTGAAATGCTTCTATCTGACTGCAGCTGACCCAACACAACCAAAAGTCTGTCTTCCTTCCACAGAGGAGCAGTAACAGGTAACCTGCAGTGCACCTACTATAACCTGTTCTGACAGCCAATCACAGCTCTCCATTCCTAAATGACTGATTGGAAACAGGTGGAAGCAATGAAGCTGGGTTCACTGTCAAACACAGGTGTCCTCCTTTGATCAGCCTCCACCACTGAATCATTAATATCATAAGAAAGCATTTCCCATGCTTTACATACTCAGACCTTTCTTATTCAAATAATGCATCATACCTAGTTACAGGATCAACCACACCTCTTCACTAAGGTAGAACTTTCTGTCCCTTTTCTTTTCCGATTTCTTTACCTCCGTCATGGATAGCTCGACCAAACACAGTGATATCAGCAACATCTGCCCAGAAACTGCCATGTTGATGTTTAAATGTACCTCAGCTGTCACAGTGGCTTCATACCTGCCACTGACTGAACTATTGTATAGTCGTGTGTAATAAGTGGTCAGACTACGTGGTTCTTTTCTTTATGTGTGAGTCACTAATGCACCTGCTCAGATGTTAATGTAGGCATTCTGCCTGAGCAAGTATAGCAAAGCAATTAACAGTTTCAGCTGGAGGAGCAGCGTGCACAACACAATGTCTTGTAGTCGAGCCAAATGAATCCTGTAAGGTATGATCAGATGAAATCTGCATTCAGAAGATGCCCTGTGGAGCTGTTGTAAGACTTTGGTTTGCACTCAGTGTTACTAACTAAAAATGCATTGTGTCACTGAGGTCGAGAAAATGTGTCGAGTATGTTTTCTTCCATTCAGAGGCGTAGCACCTATGCATAAGCAGTCTCTGTAGGCCCCCGCCCTTCCTCTCTTGATCCATGTCTCTCACGCACTTTTTGAATCATTTTTTACAAAGTTACTTTTAAAAGTTTACCTTTTATTTTTACTTTTATTTATTTATTTAATTTTCTATTAATTCATTTATTATTATTATTATTATTATTATTATTATTGTTTTTATCTTAATTATTATTATCCTATTCATTTACTTTATTTCATTTCATCTTTTTACACAATGCTATGGCAATAAAATAACTTTGCAGGCGTCAGTGGCTTAGTGGAAAGAGCAGGCACCCCATGTAAAAGGCTGTTGCTGCAGCACCCTGGGTTCAACTCTAGCCTGTGGCGCTTTGCTGCATGTCATCCCCCCTCCCCTTTTCACACTTAGCTTTCCTATCGATAAAGACAAAAATGCCCCCCCCCAAAATAATAACTTTGGTCATGCCAATAAAGCTATTTGAATTGAATCGAATTGAACTGATTTAGAGACGTATTCTCATGCAGGGATGGACTAAACCATAGTGCTTTTTTAAGGGGTGAGAAGGGCCTGAAAGAGCTTTCCCCTTGTTAAAATGAAAAGTTCAGTCTTTATACCAAATTATTCATTTAGTTTTAATTTAGTTACGGCACTAATTACTGACCCCCTTCCCATTGCAGCCCTGGATAATCAGTCCCACTTTTCTCCCACTGTGACACCCCTGCTTCCACCTTCAAAGCTGACTGAAATCCTGCATTGTTAGCAGCTGTGTTTACTAGATAGTCGTTTATTTATTTCTTTTTTTTATTGTTATTATTTCCCCTATACCGTCACCTGTCAGTTGGAGAATAAAGTGAGAAACTATTGGCTGGTTAGTGTCTCGCATCACTCTGGCAAACATGCACGAGACAGAAAAAACTGGACCCACTCACAGCTCCATGGAATAACTTAAAAAGAACAAGTTTTGAAAGCCCCAAATCCACCAAGACCTTACCAAGTACAATGAACACCCCTCTCAGCTTGATGCAGATAAATAGATTTCAAAACCAATGGACAGTCATGGTACAGGCTTCAGTTCATCAAGGCCCATCAAACACCTCCAAGATATCTGAAATGACAAGACTAGCCAGGAGTTATTGGCTTTAACCTTAAGTGGCAGTAAGCAGAGTGACAGGGCAGAACATGCACACTTTTCTCTGTTTCATTTACAGAGACTGACTTTACAATACACTTTCCCTGAAGCTGTAGACTTATATTCGTCTACTTGCATATTTGAGATGAGTCCGACTCTAAAAGTGAAATCACATCAACATGAGAACAAAGCATCAACCACAAGGTCAACGATTTCAACATGGAGCAGGTGAGCAGGTCTTAAATACATTAAACTTTGTTAAAACAACTTTTGAACAGCCGTAACAGAACCACACGAAAGAGACATTTTTATTTAACATGTTAAGAGAACAACTTTTATTTAAAATGTCTTGTAATGCACTAAATAAAGATGAGAAGTTGAGCCAGTTGTGCCATATATCTGAAAGCATCGATCATTTGAAAAGTTAATATTAGTTACACGCCAATATAAGCTGCCAGGGACCACTGCACAAGGTGTTCAATCAAAACAGAGTGTAACTACTGTTTATGAAATAATGGGTTCAGTAGACACCAGCTGAAGGACATGTCTGCACATACAATCAACACAGTGCTAAAAGTATATATTTTCATTATGATGTAAATTAAACTGACGTCACTATGAATCACTGCCTTTAACTTTTAGCTGCTCAGCTGTAAGGCAGCCTTGATTTACACGTCAGGTAGTGCCATCTAGTGGCAAAAGGAAAGTATACACAGCAGTCTACAAACAGGTGACAAATTAAAGGTAGAACCTGAATGAATGAGTCAAGAAGCATGCAGTGTTTTTGTTTCTTCACTATCTATGTGTGTTAGATATATTAACACAGTGGGGGACATAAACATTTGATAAAAAAGAGACTGTGTTGGTGGTTTGAAGGCAGTTAGGTTCAGATGTTTTGGGATGACTGCCTCAATAAAAGCCTGAAATACAGGAGGTGGACAAAATCTTTTTTTAGAGCATGTGCTAGTGGGAACAACCCATAGAGAAATTTCACCTGTTCCTACGGTTCCCCTTCGTCTCTATGGAGCTTTCATGGTGTGATTTTCCAGCCTACTTCTTTATTGTCTTTATTCAGTCTCACTGCTCTCATAGAGCTCATGGAGTCTCACTGAAAAGAGTGAAAAACCTTGGTAACTACACATCAACTGAACACGTCCAACGCCAAACAACAGACAGGCAAAGTTAGCAACTGGCTGGTCAACATCATGTAGCATTTAGCAGTTGAGTAGCCACATATTTCTCTGATGACTTCGTGCAGATAAAAACGAGAATTAGGACAGAAGTAATTGGACATATACTCATCAGGTGGCCAGAAACATGATGTTAAGTCATAGGTGTCAAACAGACTGCCCACAGGCCAGAACTGGCCCACTAAAGGGTCCAGTGCAGCCCACTGGATGACTTTGACGCCCCTGTTCCAAATAAATGATTATGTTGATTTGTTTCTGATAGAAAATGAACAAGTGTTAGCTACTCAGTCGGCCATATCAACCTTAAAAGTTGTGTCTCAACCTTGTTAGTGTGGTGCTCACGGTTTATTTCCAGTGCTGGAAAGCAGGTTCAACAATACAATAGGCCCCACTGAGACCAGCAGACTTACGATTGGTTTAACTCCGTCTGAAAGTAGAAGCTGGGGCTGAGATGCTGTGTTGGCATGTCATTGCCAAACACTGCCTCTCTGTACTTGTTGTATATAACAATAAATAATGTAAAACTAGAAACTTGTATTCAGAAAAGTATATTATTTAAAACTGTATTCTGTCTCATTTGGTAATACGTCAGGGGTTGATTGAGGCATGTTTAAAGTAATCCAATTCATTTTTAATGCAGCTCTGTGGTTCACAGAGTTCAACAGCAGCTGCTCACCCTTACAGTTTGTAACAGAGAAACCACATCTGCTGAGTGGGTGGTTCAGATTACATCAGATGCATCTATGTTTGAAGAGTGTATTGTTTCATAATGTACAAGTAAAGCTCACTGCAGTGTCACAGGGGTTTAGTGCCATCTAGTGGCACAGAGCATGTATAGAATATGTTCAGAGGTCATATGTTCAATGTCTGGTGGTGTTTGTGCATGGTGTTTGTTGGTGGTGTTATGTGTAGCCAAGTGTTGTGGCAGATTGTGAAAACAAAGGTTATCTATCTATCTATCTATCTATCTATCTATCTATCTATCTATCTATCTATAAACATTTAGAGTGCGTTCCGAATCACAAACCTTTTCTCTTTACTTTTAGTGCAGCTGCCCTTAAAAAGTACGCACTGTTAAATGCAGTATGCACACAACGAGGCATACTACTTCCTCACAACATTACTCCCGGGGGTGATGGGGTGAAGGTCAAAGGGATGAGGGTTGAAGGGATGAGGGTTGAGGGACGAATGGATGAAGGGTTAAGAATAACAGGATGAGGATCAAGGGATGAAGCGTGAGGAATGAAGGGATGAGGGTCGAGGAATAAGGGGATGAGGGTCGGAGATGAAGGACAAAGGGATAAGGGTCGAGGGATGAAGAGTGCAGGGTGAAAGGATGAAGATGGAGGGATGAGGGGGTGAAAGGTGAGGAATTAATGGGTGAAGGTCGAGGGTGGAATGGATGAGGGATGAAGGGATGAGGGTGGAATGGACGAGGGATGAAGGGATCAGGGATGAAGAGTTGAGGGATGAGGATCGAAGGGATGAGGGTCAAGGGGATGAATGGATAGAGGGTTGGGGTGACAGGATGAGGATCAAGGGATGAAGGGTGAGGTATGAGAGAACAAGGATCAAGGAATAAGGGGATGAGGGTAGGAGATGAAGGATGAAGGGATGAGGGTCCAAGGATTGAGGGATGATGATGATGGTCAGGGATGAATGCATGAGGGTCTAATGGATAAGGGATGAAGGTTGAAGGGTTGAGGGGATAAGGGTCAAAGGGACGAATGGATGAAGGGTTAGGGATGACAGGATGAGGATCAAGAGATGAAGAGTGAGGAATGAAGGGATGAGGGTCGAGGGATGATTGTTGGGTCTCTGGATTGTAGACAAGTATGATGATAGATGTGTTGAAGGCATGGTCTTTGGTCCGAGTTTATAAAACTAAAATTTAAAATTTTTACCCTTGTGTCTAAACTATGACGTGAGAATGAGTTTCTAGAAAATGGAACCTTTAGCTTACAAATAACTTTTCACTCAATGTATCATGGTGTGCATCTAGCACGCTTCTCAGCAGTAACCCTTGACAACTACACGGAGTAACTATTGAGTGTGGGTTGAGCGTAAGCTTTTGGGTGACTGCAGTACTATCAGATGACCAGCAGATGGCGCTCAGCCTTTACAAGGGACAAAAGGGACATTGCTCTACTATGTACGCCTGACCTCACAGAGGTCTGTTACTACAAGATTCAATAAATAGTAACCTGAGATACAAAGTAAATGAGTCAAGGTGTACAAGCATCCCTTAAACTTCTTTGCCCTTAACTCTGTAATAGATTTAATGCTCCACACTGGAGACCAGTTCAGTGTAATTCTGATGATATGTCTCTCGATAGCAGAGATGCCACACTTTCCATAAAGAAACTGCAAGGCTACAAAACAGCAGCCCGTGCACTAATGAGGAGTAAGTGTCCCACTTGAGTGCACTTTAGCTGTTGTTGCATGTACAGCAATTTTTGATCATCACCTACAGGGTTATACATCCCTATTAATCAAATATTGTTGAGTAGAAACCCTGTCGGGTGTCTGATGAAACAGCAGTGTGGCTCATGGTTGTCTTCCTCTGCGTTTTTCCTCAAAAACAGCATCAATATTCTGTTAAACTAGCCACTGTTTAAAAGTTGTTTTAAATATACAGTTTAAAACATCACAAAACCACAATACACTATAAACACAAGGAAGGCACAATAAAATACATATCCCACAATACAACAACTACAAAAGACATACCTATATACACATACCACAAAACATATCGGGTGGACTTCAGATTATTAGAACAGCGTGCACATTTGCAGATCCAGACATATTTCTGTATAGTGCACGCTTTTGCATGTTTGCATCTGGAAATGTAAGTTTTACCTGTAAATCTATCCAAAAAAAAGCTGTTTTTAAAATCTCTTTATTTGTTGTTTTAGGGTCCTCACTGTTCTTGTAACAACTGGTGTTCAATGATCTTTAATAATCTGTCCTACTGTGAACTCTATACCCTTCACTGCTGCAGCAGTAACACCGTCTCCCCGCAGGGAACATAAAGGTTTCATAGAATGAGACACTGTGCTCTGTTAAACTGCTGACTGTCAGCAGGGCTGAGCAGGAGCTGGGGAGGATGTCTGAAACGGGGGTTAAGTGAGAAAAATGGAGCCAAATCAAGATAAAAATGTGATGAGTTGAACATTAAAGATGGTGAGATCACTGTATATAACATGCTGCTCTGGACAAAGGGAAAGTAGGTGTACTCTTAATCAAGAAAAGACATTTTAACCTGTGTGTATTTGTCTACTTCATGACTAAAGTATTTCTTGATTTTATTTATCACCATTCTACATTTTCTATCTGTTCAGTTTGGGATATGTGTCCTTATTTTTTTGCTTTGGCAAGACCGTTTCGAACCATTTATATTTAAATATCACTAAAAGCTGACTTTTATTACAGTCAGCATCATGACATAAAGTATTTCTGTAGCTACACAGCGTATCTGCCTCCTCAAAGATTTAATAGAGCTGTTCAGTCATGGACACCTGCATAATTTACTCCACATAAACAACTTCCAATTTTGCTGCCCTCTGCCATTTTAATCAGGTGATTCCACAGTTGGATCATTTCACATTTGTTGCTTATAGGAGATGTCAACCTTTTGAAAATTGTAAATAAATTTAGCTTCAAAGATTACTCTAGTTACCTGATTTGGGGCCACAAAAGGTGTGAAACCCTAAAGCAAACATCCCCCAGAGAAACATGCAAACATAAGAAGGATGACGAGTTTTGACTGACCCAATATGCAGTATGATTATTCTGCAAAATATATGCACTCTGCATTATACAAACAAGGGAGGAAATATATAGTGTGAGGCCCTCTGAGTCCATAAAACAAGAGCTCACACTCATTGTAAACACGGCAGCGTGATGCTTTCCTTATTTAGCTACTTTTGATTCTACAAATTTCATTGTTTTACATTTTGTAAACACAAAAATGATACCAACTTATTTACTTTGATGAGGCTTTAAAACATGGAAGATGCAATGTCATGATTCAGTGTTAAACTGGTGGAGACTGAACAAAGAAGAGTGACTGACGCAACTTTAAATGAAGGACACCTGTGTTTGACAGTGAACCCAGCTTCATTGCTTCCACCTGTTTCCAATCAGTCATTTAGGAACGGAGAGCTGTGATTGGCTGTCAGAACAGGTTATAGTAGGTGCACTTCAGGTTACCTGTTACTGCTCCTCTGTGGAAGGAAGACAGACTTTTTGTTGTGTTGGGTCAGCTGCAGTCAGATAGAAGCATTTCAGTTTGCATTTGATCTTTTCTCTGGCTGAAGCCATGCGACTTCTTCTGAGGTAACTCAAGTGTTTCTGTCTGTTCAATGTTGCACATTTAAAGTTTCTAAAATGACTGTTTAAAAATGTCTTTGTTTTTCAGTGTGGTGCTGCTATGGATGCTGAATATTGGAGAGCTTCAGGCAAGCGTTAAATGTAAGGCTACAGGTTACAGTTACACTCAAGATGCAAAGTTTAAATGTCTTTAACTGAGTGAAATGAATTTAGACCTGTTATCTGTAACATGTTAAATTCATTTACTTTGTGGTTTTGAGACAGAAATTGATCTTTTCTCTCTTCAAAGAGGTGATAGATGATGTAACCTTGTTGGATGATACTTTATCAGCAGCTTCCTATCATGGCTCTGCGCCTGGCATTTGGGACATGAGCTACCAGCCCCAGGGTGCCGGCTACCAGCCCGGCTACCTGTCCAAGCCCCAGCCCCGGCCCCAGGAGCCCGGCTACCCGTCCAAGCCCCAACCCCAGCAACCCGGCTACCAGCCCGGCTACCCGTCCAAGCCCCAGCAACCCGGCTACCAGCCCGGCTACCCGTCCAAGCCCCAGCAACCCGGCTACCAGCCCGGCTACCCGTCCAAGCCCCAGCCCCGGCCCCAGGAGCCCGGCTACCCGTCCAAGCCCCAACCCCAGCAACCCGGCTACCAGCCCGGCTACCCGTCCAAGCCCCAGCAACCCGGCTACCAGCCCGGCTACCCGTCCAAGCCCCAGCAACCCGGCTACCAGCCCGGCTACCCGTCCAAGCCCCAGCAACCCGGCTACCAGCCCGGCTACCCGTCCAAGCCCCAGCCCCAGCAGCCCGGCTACCCGTCCAAGCCCCAGCCCCAGCAGCCCGGCTACCCGTCCAAGCCCCAGCCCCAGCAGCCCGGCTACCCGTCCAAGCCCCAGCCCCAGCAGCCCGGCTACCCGTCCAAGCCCCAGCCCCAGCAGCCCGGCTACCCGTCCAAGCCCCAGCCCCAGCAGCCCGGCTACCCGTCCAAGCCCCAGCCCCAGCAGCCCGGCTACCCGTCCAAGCCCCAGCCCCAGCAGCCCGGCTACCCGTCCAAGCCCCAGCCCCAGCAGCCCGGCTACCCGTCCAAGCCCCAGCCCCAGCAGCCCGGCTACCCGTCCAAGCCCCAGCCCCAGCAGCCCGGCTACCCGTCCAAGCCCCAGCCCCAGCAGCCCGGCTACCCGTCCAAGCCCCAGCCCCAGCAGCCCGGCTACCCGTCCAAGCCCCAGCCCCAGCAGCCCGGCTACCCGTCCAAGCCCCAGCCCCAGCAACCCGGCTACCCGTCCAAGCCGCAGCCCCGGCCCCAACAGCCCGGCTACCAGCTCAGCTACCTATCCAAGCCGCAGCCTCACAACCAACCGCAGTCTGGCTATCTATCCCAGCTGCTAGGCAATGGGCCCAAGAACCAGGTTAATGCCTTCCAACCAAGGTCTGGCTCCAAACCCAGGCAGCAACCTGGTTACCTGTCCCTGCCCCAGCAGCCCGGCTACCCCTCGCACCAGCCAGGTTACCCGTCCAAGCCCCAGCAGCCCGGCTACCCCTCGCACCAGCCAGGTTACCCGTCCAAGCCCCAGCAGCCCGGCTACCAGCCGCACCAGCCCGGTTACCCGTCCAAGCCCCAGCAGCCCGGCTACCAGCCGCACCAGCCCGGTTACCCCTCCAAGCCCCAGCAGCCCGGCTACCAGCCCGGTTACCCGTCCAAGCCCCAGCAGCCCGGCTACCAGCCGCACCAGCCCGGTTACCCGTCCAAGCCCCAGCAGCCCGGCTACCAGCCGCCGCAGCCCGGCTACCCGTCCAAGCCCCAGCAGCCCGGCTACCCGTCCAAGCCCCAGCCCCGGCCCCAGCAGCCCGGCTACCCGTCCAAGCCCCAGCCCCGGCCCCAGCAGCCCGGCTACCCGTCCAAGCCCCAGCCCCGGCCCCAGCAGCCCGGCTACCCGTCCAAGCCCCAGCCCCGGCCCCAGCAGCCCGGCTACCCGTCCAAGCCCCAGCCCCGGCCCCAGCAGCCCGGCTACCCGTCCAAGCCCCAGCCCCGGCCCCAGCAGCCCGGCTACCCGTCCAAGCCCCAGCCCCAGCAGCCCGGCTACCCGTCCAAGCCCCAGCAGCCCGGCTACCCGTCCAAGCCCCAGCCCCAGCAGCCCGGCTACCCGTCCAAGCCCCAGCCCCAGCAGCCCGGCTACCCGTCCAAGCCCCAGCCCCAGCAGCCCGGCTACCCGTCCAAGCCCCAGCCCCAGCAACCCGGCTACCCGTCCAAGCCGCAGCCCCGGCCCCAACAGCCCGGCTACCAGCTCAGCTACCTATCCAAGCCGCAGCCTCACAACCAACCGCAGTCTGGCTATCTATCCCAGCTGCTAGGCAATGGGCCCAAGAACCAGGTTAATGCCTTCCAACCAAGGTCTGGCTCCAAACCCAGGCAGCAACCTGGTTACCTGTCCCTGCCCCAGCAGCCCGGCTACCCCTCGCACCAGCCAGGTTACCCGTCCAAGCCCCAGCAGCCCGGCTACCCCTCGCACCAGCCAGGTTACCCGTCCAAGCCCCAGCAGCCCGGCTACCAGCCGCACCAGCCCGGTTACCCGTCCAAGCCCCAGCAGCCCGGCTACCAGCCGCACCAGCCCGGTTACCCCTCCAAGCCCCAGCAGCCCGGCTACCAGCCCGGTTACCCGTCCAAGCCCCAGCAGCCCGGCTACCAGCCGCACCAGCCCGGTTACCCGTCCAAGCCCCAGCAGCCCGGCTACCAGCCGCCGCAGCCCGGCTACCCGTCCAAGCCCCAGCAGCCCGGCTACCCGTCCAAGCCCCAGCCCCGGCCCCAGCAGCCCGGCTACCCGTCCAAGCCCCAGCCCCGGCCCCAGCAGCCCGGCTACCCGTCCAAGCCCCAGCCCCGGCCCCAGCAGCCCGGCTACCCGTCCAAGCCCCAGCCCCGGCCCCAGCAGCCCGGCTACCCGTCCAAGCCCCAGCCCCGGCCCCAGCAGCCCGGCTACCCGTCCAAGCCCCAGCCCCGGCCCCAGCAGCCCGGCTACCCGTCCAAGCCCCAGCCCCGGCCCCAGCAGCCCGGCTACCCGTCCAAGCCCCAGCCCCGGCCCCAGCAGCCCGGCTACCCGTCCAAGCCCCAGCCCCGGCCCCAGCAGCCCGGCTACCCGTCCAAGCCCCAGCCCCGGCCCCAGCAGCCCGGCTACCCGTCCAAGCCCCAGCCCCGGCCCCAGCAGCCCGGCTACCAGCCGCCGCAGCCCGGTTATCCGTCCAGTGGCAATTTTGGCAGGCGTCTTCCTGCTAAGACTGAAGCTGCACCCAGCACAGGGGGTTCAACAGGGTGAGTTTTTATACCACTAAATGTTGTTGTTGAGGTGACGCTTAGTACTCATGTGGTTTTTTTTTTTTCCCTTCACCCTTTTTTTGGCATGACTGGGGCCCACATCAACAATAGGAGGAAAGGAAGATTTGGCTACAACTGGTAAGAGTGAAGTTAGGTTCCCTGCCTGTATCTTTCTGCTCAACACCACTTCAGGTTAAAGCCAATAATTTCTGACTTGACATTTCAGATGTCTTGGAGATGTTTCATCTGACGGGCCTTGATGAACAGAAGCTTGTACCTTAAGTAAATAAATGCATTTTGTCCTACGCTGGTGTGAACGTCTGATATTTCAAGATGATTGTTTGTACCATACTTGGTAAGATCTTGAAGGAATCTTACCTTTGGTAATGCTGTGAGTGGGTATCTGTTTGTGAACCACTTTACTGTCAGTGGTTTCACTTTCCTCTACATGTAGTTAGCTTAGTTGCCAGCAGAAAATTGCTGTTCTATAACATAAGGATTAAAAAGCACTTGATGTCAAAAAGCCTTTTCAAAAACATGGCTGCTTACATGCATGGATCAGTTTAGACCCTATGGTCTTCATCAGGGTGGATGGGTGTCAAGCAAACATTTTATAAATTTGGCAATCACTTCTCTAAATTGCAGCATACTGTTTCCAATTAATGCAAATTATTTAACATTGCAATTTTCTTTTTTACCTTAACACATTAGACAATTTCAAACAAACTTCACTATCATGCAGCATTCAGACAAACACTTGTCTTTATCTGGACACATTTTCCACAAATACAACATGCTAATGTTGTTAGCACAAGCCTATGGCATTTTACATTGTATAAATTAGCCTAGCAGCTAGCAGACTTTTCCTCTTCTCATATGAAGCCAGGGACAACAGCAACATTTAACAAAGGTAATGTTACAAAATTAGACTCCATTACAGTTCACTGACAAAACTACTGTCTTATATGAAACATGTTTTCCAAACAAATACAACATGCTAATGTTAGCACAAGTTTATGGCAGTTTACATTGTATAAACTAGCCTAGCAGATTTCCTCTGCTCATGAAGCCAGGATAAATCACACATGACTTAAAATGCTATTATGTGGAGGCTTTATTGTCTTCACAATTTGTTTAATCTTTGAAATTAAAGTTTCCACTGAGGGAAATGGTTTCAGTTTACAAAATAGACAGAAGGTGTCCTGCATGAGCCCCCATTGTCTTCAAATTCTGGAAACGCCCCTGCTCCATTCCTACTATACATATTGGGCCTCTCATATATTTAAAGGGAATCTGTTCAGTATTAAATGACAGTAAATACTGTGACTACCAGCCCCGCTCCCCCTTCAAATAAAACCACCTGATTACTTCATAATTCCAGTTTTCCCTTCACCAAAGCCAACTCTGGCTGAGCTCAGTGGCCTGTGAGGGCCAGCCGTCCCACCCATGGTTAGATAATCCAGTCTGGGACCAAGCTGTGACCTCAGGATGACGTGCTGCTCCGGCCCAGCCCATCCTGCGATGCACCGCCGCTGTCTGCCCTGCAGTCTGTCAGAGACGACAGTATTCCCACACGTCAAGGACTAACACCTCCTGCTCGCTTTATCTGCAGCTTCTCATGCTTTGTATCGACCACAGACCTGCTGCCGACCACCTGCGGCAAGGTGAGTGTCTCATTTTGGTTATTGTGGTGGTGTTTGTTGGGCGGCGGAGGACGACAGGCGGAGGAAAACGGAGAAAGCAGGCTGAAAAAATGATGCCTCGGTCGGTCATAACGGGAAAGACGCAGGCTCTGCTTCGCACCGTTATGTTCCGCTCCTTGACATCCTGTCGTCTCTAAACAGACTGTCGTGTTAAATGAAGATGGAGCCAGCTGGGTCTGTGGCGTTATGTGATTTTTTTTTTTAACGCAGTGGCACAAAGGCAGCGACACAGACGGTGCCGGAGCTGCTTGACACATCAGTGTTTCATCCTTTATGTGCAGGATATAATACAGAAGATAAAACACACACTGTGTCTGCAACAAGTCTTTATTCATCATGATGAAATCAAATGAAATGGTTTAACGGTGCCACAGCAGCGGCCTGCATCACCAGTGTTATCACCATATTGACCCGATGTTACTGGAAACAACAGCGGCAACAACCAGCGTCAAGGTTGACACAATAAAGCAACACTGTTTCCGCTCTGACTACAAAATAAAAGTCGTTTATTTTTGCTACATTCAAGCGGAAGTCGTTGTTAAAACTTAAATTGAGGGTTTAAATTGACTTACTGAACAACAGTAGAAAAATAAATAAAAAATAATATAATTTATCCTCTGGAGACCCTTTGTCTTCATAAGAGGACATCACATTTTGGGTTTACTTGACTTTCTACTTTATTAAACTCAACTTAGACCCGTTGTCCTCGTTCGTGGACACTCTTTGTGCTGTCTAGTGGCAGTAAGAGCACAGTACACTAATCCATGTAAAAACAAAATGGCAGCCATGTCTGCAAAGTCAGTCTGCAGCCGACCCTGACATGACATTTATAATTAATAATGTTCGCTAGGGTTGGACGATATAACCTTAAAATAATCTCACAGTATATCAGGGTATGTTTGCGGTAACGATATTCTTGACGATATGAAAAATTAGTAAAAAACAAAATATGTATGTTTTATTTTTAATTTAAGAAAACAATATTGCAACAAAAATGAGTGATTGTTTTACAGTTGGCTTCAAATATTCATTAAAAACAAAACTTAAATCTCTCATTTAAGTTTCTGAACAACAGTAACTCAGGGTGAGATTACAATATTACAATATTAATAGTACAACTAAATAAAATTGACCTCTAGTTTCACATTTAAACAGCTCCCAAATACAAAAATGTCCCCTATATATATAATGAATAATTTTGAATTATTTAAAAATATCTAACAAAACACAAGTATCAAAAACTATAAACAGTAATAAACAGGAATATCAGGACACAAACTGTAAAAAATAACATTGGCATCATAAAATACCACAGTATTTTATGTAGAAATCATATAAAATGCAACAATTTGTTTTTATGGTAGAAAAAACCAACAATAATTTATTTACAAAGGGGAGATGCTAAGTAAATAAGCTATAAATAAATAGTTTAAATAATGTGAAAACATCAATGTAATCCATAACTGACATAAATTGTCTAAAAATATGAACAAACTCTTTATTAAGGACTCCTGGAAATACAATAAAGCAGCAGCTTTTATTATCTACAGAATTTGTAGCCATACAGTCACTTTGTATAGTAACACTGCATTTGACTATTTTAAAGTGATTGTTTGTTTTTTTTAGTCATTCTTGTATGAAAGCATTGTTTTTCCCCAATGCACACCCACAGGCTTTTATTTTGAAGGCAGACTGGCTCTACTTCCTGGTGTGTTATAGTTTGTGTGTGGATTTTGCTGTGTTGAGGTGCATTACATGCAGTATGGTGGAGATGCAGAATGGTCTGCTGCAATAAACAGCAATAATAATAACGTCATATTTATAGTATTCAAATGTTAGTTTGCTACATACTGTTGATTAAATAATATGAAATGGATCCTTCCTGTAAATAATCAAAGGAATCAATCATGTAATATTCTTATAGGGCCTCATAGAGCTCAGTTGATTTCTTAGAGACGTTACTCACATTACTATAAGATGACTGCAGTAGTTATTTATGACTGCATTGCATTGCATGTAGGTTAATATACAGTAGTAGGTGGTCTACTTACCTAACAACCTGATGGATTATCTCAGCAGGAAAGACTTAAATGCATGAATATCTTCCTCCTGTTGTGTAAACTCTCTGTTTCTACCTTGCTCTCTGGTCTTCAGAAGTTGACTCAGATGTGTTTGCAGACTGAATTAGCTCATCAACCTGCTTACTTCTGCAGTATAATTATCACCCAGGTCTAACTTACCCACGAGTCCCTGCCTGCAGACAGATACATAGAGATCATACTGAAGTTGCTTTGTTATTAGCTTTACTATTAAAGTAGTAACAGTTGCACCAGCAGTAGTACCGGCAGTAGTAGTAGTAGACATTATTTGTAGAAAGCACGGGGCCTGTGAAGTGCAGACAGTTGAGAATAATTTTGAAAATGAGCTCTTTTTCTCTGATTGTTGGTTCAGCTAAGCGGTTGCTTGGAATAAACTACAAATGTAGTGATATGATTCCACTGGAAAACACTATGATGTCCATTTCCTGCAGAGACAAAACTCTGATAAATGCTTGCTGAATGCATAGTAAACGAATATTACAACGGCTGTTTTACGTTGGCAAAAACCTTTGTGCAAAACAGTCCCTACACTTAATCAAGAAGAGATTCACCGAACTAACAGATTAAAGACAGAAGGAGATCAAGGCAGAGATTTGAAGATCAGCGCACTAAGAGTGACGTTTAAAGGCACAATTTAACCATGACTCAATATTTGGTCTGCAACTAACCATTATTTTCATTATCATTTACTTTTTTTCATTAGTTTTTGGATCCATGGGATCAGTTTGCGTAAAACAATGCATTGCACAAAGTTCAAGAGCTCAAGTTGTCATCTTCAAATTTTGTTTTACCCAACTTTCGTACTCACAGCTGATAATATGCAACCAGTGAATGTTTGCATCTTTGCTTTATACATGACTTAAACATCATAGCTGTTAGTTTTTAAAAAGATATCTTTTATTGAGCAGATGGATTCAACATATAGTCCACATCTACATTTAAGGCTCATTCTTCTGAACGTTACAGTTGTGCATGATGCCTTCAGATTAACAGGAGATTAAATGTAACAGGCACAAAGGTAGAACTGAATAAGGTCTGAAAAAATTAAGTGCTACAGCTGTTGTTTGACAGAAAGTAGCTGTGTTTATTCACAGTGAATGTTATTTACAGCAGCGGTATCGTAGCACAGTTTGATGCCTGTTTTATGCTGGATGTGTCTGCGTCACCGGTCAGTGTGAGCAGGGACCTGTGGGTATTGAGCTAATCGTCATGGCGTTAGCTACTAAAGCCTGAACATCGTGGTCGTGCACATGTTTTTAAACAACAAAAGATTCAGTGTGTCAGGCGCCGTGCCTGCGCTCAGCTGCTCTTCCCGATCTTGGAATGTGTCTCTGTGAACGCGTTATGTAACCGAGGGCCTGCGGAGGCCGCATGAGCATAGTTTCTGTGTGTGTGTGTGTGTTTGCATGTGTGCGTGCTGTGATTTAAATTATAGCGTGTGATTATTTGTGATTTGTAAAAGTATGCAGATATTGTGCAGGTCCTTTTGTGTGTTATCTAGTTTCCCTGAATAGACTTTTTCAGCTCTCTGTTATCTGCAGCTGCACTCAGTGAAAAAAATGTCACCTCACTGCTTTGCTTGGCTCGTTTTTTGAAGGTTGTCCAATGTTGAAAGATTACATTTCATTATTGTTGTCAGGACTTTTCAAGGCTTGCCAACTTTCTGAAAGCCTTTTTTGTGTAAACTCTCAATTATTGAGGCACTTCAAACTAAAAAAAACATGCCTCACATTTTGTGCCTGTGTAACTGAGAGTTCGGACCATCCTGTTCCCACTGTTGCTGTTAAAGGGACAGTTCACCCCAAAATGAAAAGTACATATGTGTTCCTCTTACTTGCACTGCTTTCTACCAGTCTAGATTATTTTGATGTTAGTTGTGGAGTGTTAGAGATATTCAGAGAGATGTCTAACTCTTCTTGAAAATAATGGAACAAGATGGCACTCCAAAAAAGTAAATTTGAAAAACTAAACAGCAGTGTTTCTTTCCAGAAATCATGACCCGGTTACTCAAGATAATCCACACACCTTACTGTGAGCAGTTTCATGTAGGAGCTATTTTCTTTCCACCAAACTAGACCCGCCAACCATATCACTGAGCTCGCATCCATGAGTAGATGCACACTTCCTTCTGCACGGTATTACAGTTGGCGGGTGTTGTTTTAGAAAGAAAACAGTGAGATGTGGTTGTGTTATATTGGAGAGAAGGCAGACATCTCTCGACACTCACGCCAAAACAATCTAGATTGATAAATAACACTGGAGAAAAAAGTAGGCCCATGAATTTGGGAGTGAGCTGTCCCTTTAATGCTGTAAATAATGTCTTTCTAAAGTGTATCCACCAGATTAATTTGTAGGTTAAAATGTTAATATAAAGGGGGAAACTGGCAGGATTGGCACATTTATCTATGTTTAAGTTTATGACAATTGCTGTCATAATGTTTGTATAAATTCAGTTATGTTTCAGAATGAATCCAAAGGTTTTCTGGTCCAGTTTTTTTTGTTAATAGCATTGAGTTTCTGCTGAGCAATGCATTTAACCTTCAACAGCTACTGTATTAAACTGAAACACCTCTGCTGCAAATGTCTCTTTACAGAAATCAGCATTGACTGAAAAAACATTCATACAGACTTTTAAATAAAAAAGGGTCTTTTATTTGACAGTGCAGCGGATTTAAAAGAGCCGTTTTAAAACCTGAACGTCAGGCAGTCCTCACAAACTTTTGAACCTCATATCGACTCTCCCAGTCAAATACTGATATCAGTCATACAGCAGTGTGACTTCACAGCCAACTGAGCCCTCGTGCAGCTTCTGTAGGCCTTTGGTGGTTTGGCCTGGAGATGAACCTGCTTGTGAGGCTCATGCAACATTTCTATCACAGGTTTTCTAGGAGTTCCTCAGGGAACCAATCAGGGTCCTTTTCTGTTTCCAATTAGAGAAAAGGCGGTCATTTTGCTTTCTAGGGTGTGGTTAGGGCTGTGGTTTATCAAGTCTTCCTTTAGGGACATAATGTACAGTTGAAAAAAGGTAATAAATCGCAATATATTTGATTGCTATACTCAGCATACTGCAAAATAGTTAAACAGTAATAATACTGTATGGTGACTGAAGTATCGCGATAATACCGTATCATGGATCCTCTGGTGATTTCCACCCCCACTGACACATATTTTTACTCTGATACTATGTAGATAAAAGTATTTAATATTTACTTCTAATGTCAAATTAATGGTTGCGTCAATCAAAATGAAATTGTGTAATTGGGAGAAAACATTCAGCTTGATGAAAAGATTACCATGGTACTACTGCTTTTGGTATTTGCATACATTTTGCTGCTGATACATGTACTTGTAATGCAGTATTTTACTTTGTGGTATCTCCATCTTTACTTACAGAAAAGGCTTGAATGTTTCTTCCTCTGCTGGCTTTGTGATTCTGAATCAAAGTGCAGGGACATGACTGTAATTTGTGTCTGAAAGGAAAATAAATATGTGCATGGTGGACGTGATGTGCAGCTGCCCTTTATGAGACTTTTGAGACACAGACAGACACACACACACAGCTTTTGCCCTCTAGCTGTTCCTTTCATGGCTCTGGGCCTGCAATGCTTCACTGATTTAAAGGCACCCAGTGAGCGCTGTGAGTCTCTGTGTGTGTATTTTTGTACATGTGTATGTTGCAGCAGCGGATGAATGTGGCCGGGGCCTGCTCTGTATTTTCTGCTCATTTGTCTGACTGTGAAAGAGCACTGAGAGCTGCCGGGACACTATCAATATACTGTGGACATTTTCACTGTGCTGTCGGCTGGAGTTGAACAACAGTCTGGTAATTACATGATGACGGGTGGCTCAGCTGCTGAATCAGGGCAGGGATATGAAGGGAGAGGGAGACGCAATAACTTTCTCCAGCAAGCACAACAAATGTACTTTAAGTTCAGAACAAATTTCAATATTTTGATTATATTTGAAAGTCGTAAAAATACAAATCCTTCAGGCCTCAAGCTGAACTGAATGCATCAGTGGTTCCTCATTATTTGGCTCCACGGACTGCGTCTCTGCTGTATGTGCAGTTCCAGAGAAACATTCAGCTTGATTAAGTGATTAATGCTCAGCCTTAGAGGATGAAGCATAGTGATAGACCTTTTCTACAGCAGGCATTAAATCTTAGAGTTGAATAACCGATGTGATTATTGTCGATTGTATATGTTTCATATAATTGGCTGATGATTTGAAGATGTCATCTTGCTTGATGGGCATTTTTGTAGCTTAAATGAGTCATCCCTTGATTGAAAAGTAGTCAACTGATTAATAGTAATGAAACTCACCCCATTAGTTGCAGTCCTAACAGCTTTCCATTTAGCTGTGCTGATTGTGCGTATTGGATAAATGGAGAAGGAGCCACCATTATTGTTACTAGTTAGACCTGTGCTTTTTCTAGCAGACAAGTCACAATGCCAAATTACACAATTAATAATTTAAGTTTTTGTTGATTGTTGTTGTTACACAGTCTGAAATTGGCCTCAGCCAAAGGGTTGGTGGTGACGGGTAAAATCGTAAGGCCATTCGCCACTTTGGTTGACAGGTAGAATAATAGCAACCATAGAGATAGAGTAGAGAGGATATTTAGCTGTTTGCTTTGATGACTTAACTTAATATTTCCACATGTATTTTACCTCCAATGAAAGATAAGAGAAAAGTAAAGTCATAAAAACCTTTTCATGGGCCCACTTGGCCTCGGTCCACGGTCAGCTGTACCCGTTGACCCCCCTCATGGTGGGCCTGGTTGTTGCAATGACAAAACATGCCAGTGGGGCCGTAATGTTTGTCACACTCACTAGTTTGAGAATACTATTTTGGCCTTTTCTTACCCTTACTTTACTTGTTAAACAGAAAAATACAACTGTACACCAATTCAAGCCTCTGACACCAAACTAATGCTGTGTCTCAAATCACATACTTCCCTTAGTACACTTCCATGTAGTATACTGTGTGCACTATGTACTTATTGGCGCAGTGCGCGAATTTCGACAGGGCAGTGTTGTCTCAAACCAAACACGGCCGTTGTGCACTTACCAGAAATGACGACCGCAAATTAGCTAGTTAGCAAACTGGCATTAGCATTCCTTTGAAAAGTGGTCCCTCCCCTTCCGCTACGTAGCCAAGATGGCGACCATTGAGGGCGAGAAGTTTCCATAGTTCCACACTCAACTTCTTGACTGTTTTGAGTGCACCATACAGGTACTCATAGTGCACTGCATTTTTCCATACTTCTCAGTGTGAACGCACTTATGCACTCAAAATATTAAGTCTAAGAACAGAAGTACGCGATTTGAGACACAGCATAAGACTCATGTTACCTTAATTGCCTCGTTAACTCATTGTTAAACACACTTCATTCAAATTTGACGGAAGCAAAGTAAAACTCACCAAAACCATCTTAGTTTGTCTTGTTAGTCATCAGCTCCGGTTGTTGTGCAAAAAGCGCTATGTAAATAAACTTTACTTGCTCTACTTAAAAATGCCACTTGTTACAATTAGTTAATCATGGCTGACACACTGAAGTTAAACAGACATGATGTACATCTAGTTACAGAGTCAAAACAAGCTGGTGTACAATGATGGAGGGATGTTAGTTCATGCAGAACAATCAAAACAGGACTCCTACAGAGTGTCCTATAAAAATATTCACTATGAGACAGGCAGGAAATGACTCATTATTTTACTATAACTTGGAAAGCATCCATAGCATACTCCTGAAATCATTTGTGGGTCAAACCAAGCCTGTGATCAGAAGGTTGCTGGGTCAACACCCTCCTCCAGGTCCTGTGTAAATAGCATTTAGTTACCTATGAGCAAAGCATATAAACCTTAGTGATGTGGTTCTGTGATGCCTTCTGCTGTTGAAGTGCTTAGAAAGATCACAAAGCCCCGGGGAAGTGTCTCTGCAACAAAGTGAACCTGAGGCGGTACAATAATGGCTGATAGGGTCGTTCCTACAAACTGACTCTTAAACAAACTGGGTTGTGAAATCTGCTGCGTCCACCTACACTAAAAGTGCCGTGGGACTGTGAGGCGATCTGGCCGTGACCATCTGCAGTCCATCTTGGTTGGATATTTGTGTGTGCAGCAGCATGCGAGAAGAGAGAGGAGAGAGATGGAAGGAAGGAGGATTAGAGAGGCAGAAGTGGGCTAAGGAAAGACGTATTACACTGCAGTGCTCACAGTAGATGGAAGGAAAGCAGAGAGAGCAGGGGAGCAGGGATTTAGTGAAGCTGATGGAGAGGGGGATGGGGGAGAGATGAGGGGAAAGCATGATGGATCGAAAGAAGGCTGGAGAGAGAGTGAGAGGTGCTTGGAAATGGACCAGAGAAAGAGGAGAAGAGTGAGAAGGACGGAGTCAGCAGAGAGAGGAGAGACGTGATGGCTGGAAGACAAAATCTGCAGCTTAGAAACAAGAGATTTGCCTCATCATGTTCTGTGTTAATGTAGTTTGTGTATTTGTGTAAATGTAGAGATGTGCAGCAGTGTTGAATTATACTCAATTAATCCTGGTGGGAAGATTTGACTTCTACGTTTCACACAGTCTAATGATTTGGGTCAAGATAAAAACAAAATCTAGCTTGTTTATGGAAGAGAACACGGCAGACAAGGTTTGACTCAATAAACTTAAATTTATTTGACTTAATTGCAGCTCACGCTTTTTTAAAATTAACAGCCAGCCTCCACTTTTGAAGAGTTGTCGTGAAACTAGCTAACAAGCGTTCCTCAACCGTCATCATCTGTTGTTTGGAAGTGTTTTGGATTTAGGAGAGAACAAATTATGTGCCGCAAAGCAACACAACTAACTTGTTAAACTCCCTGAACAAACACCACACATTTCAGTATGATTAATGCATGAAGGCCACGAAGAGTAACCTCGCTAACAGTACCTCACTGAATTCCTGTTCTTGTCCAGCGTTTACTCAGACATCCACAAAAGCATTGTACAACCTCCGAGGCTCAGATCTACCCCTCACTCTCTCGTCCAAATAGGGTCACTTCTGTGTCCAAAAAACCAAGATGGCGTCGGCTGAATTGCCGAACTCGAGGCTTCAGAACAGTATTCCACACACCAGCGGATGACGTCACAGTAGCTACGTCTATTATTTATACATTCTGTGTGTACAGCATGTCATGGTACTGTCACCACTGAAAAAAACACAGCAGTGGATATGAGTCCCCACAGCTTTCAAAGACAGGTTGAGTTAGTTCGCCTGTATTTTGGGAACAATATTATTTATATTTTATGTATATGTATATAATAGCAGGGTGTAAGATGCAGGCAGGAACAGCGTACATGGGATGCCATACATAACCAAGTGGCTGGCATAGTGTACAGGAACATCTGCACTCTTGTCAAAGGCCTATCGTAAATGCATAGTTTCTTGCTAAATTTACTCTCTTGTCCTTATGTGCATTTTAAGCAGACAGGCAGTGTCTGCCACGTCCCCCCTGTTGTGGCTGGATGTCAGCCAACACTAATACCTGTTAGCTGTGGCAGCACGGTGGTGCGCTGTTACGCAAGAGTCTCTAAGCTCTTCAAGTTCAACGGGTGAGGAGGGAAACTGTCACTAAGCCTTTGAGGAAGCTGGGATCAAGGTTGTGTGTTCATCTTTAGCCCACTGAGAACACACAGGTAGTTCAGGGGATTGACTCGTGTGTTCACAGTTTGTGACTCTTCAAGTAAAGGAACTTCACCTCAGCTCAGTTTATACGGGTTGAAAATCATCTTGCCTTGTGCCATTAGGTAGCATCATCACTTCCCACCAAACCTTGATTCTCATCATGTAAAATGCACCATAGGGTCAGTGGAGGATAGCGATCGATGGTGTAATTCCACTAATGACTCACCATCAGTGTGGTTTTTTACTGTTGTTGATGTAGCACTTTAAAGAAACCGTTTCAATAAACTGAATCCCTTCCAGCTTCAGCAGTGATGTTTCGTAGCAGACCTGGACTTTTGACCTGTGAAGGAGGCAAAGGGATGAGAGCGTTTCCCTGAAAGGATCAATAAGGCTTCACATTTCGCTGTATCAACGAGAACGTGGACATGAGTTCACACCGACATATTTAGTTCCACCCGTGTTGCCTCAAGGCGTTCAGCTGAGCACAAAATAATCACAGTAAATAAAGCAGTAGTATAGAGAGACATAAACAAGAGTCTTCTGGTGCTGCTAATCTCTCTTTGGGCATGCTAACAGCTAGCTTTAAGTTTGGCAACATTAATCCATCTGTTGGTCAGGCTAGACTTAAATAACTCCAATTCATAGATTGCCATGAAATTTGGTACAGACAGTGATGTTCCTCAGACAATTTACCATCGTGTCTCTACATTAAATTTACGTGTAATTTTCTCGTGCAGATTATTTTATTTGTATGAGTTGTGAACACAAGTCATTCAATCATCCTGATCCTGATGCTGTTATATAGCAGCAATGCTATGACCATCACCATCCTGTTTTCTCTGGTTAGTAGAAGGCTAATCTGTTAGCAACCTTTTCTCTCCATCTCTGAAGTACTCTGCCGATATTGACATTTTATTACTTTAATTGCCCGACTCACTGTTTTGGGGTTGTCCAGCCATCCATCCGTCCATCTTTCCCATTTTTGTGACCTCACAAAACATGTTTTTGGCCATAACTCAAGAATTCTTACACTAATCATGACAACATTTCACACAAATGTCTAATAGGATAAAATGATGAAGTGGTGACATTTTATATCCAAAAGGTCAAAGGTCAACTTCACTGTGACATCATAATATTATGTGTAAAACACTTTCTGGCCATTACTCAGAAGGGGAGACATTTGGTCAGATACTGAATTGGTGACTCTAATCTTGGGTATCCACCTTGAAACTGTGCTGATGGTGTAGATCTTCTGTGCTGTCGGGCTGAAGACGTGTTTGAAGGATCCATGTTTTCACAGACATGGATGTAAACTGTTAGAGAAACTTGACTGGTGCGTGGGGCGTTAATTGTAGTCTTTGGGTTTCTTTGCAGTGTAGGCGTTTGTTGACAATGCTGGAACAGCAACTTTCACCATCTGAAGGAACATGCGTGCACAGAGTCAGTAGAAACATCCTCTCTCTGAAATGACTTGTGATTGGCCAAACTCTCCTGTAATGGGTCAGAACTGATAGAATATAATATGCTTAAAGGCTGTTAAGGGATTTCTGCCTGTGATGCCCAGAAAACCTGCCTACCCAGCTTTAAGATTAAGGCAAACATAACATACTGGTATGGGAATAGTATGCATTCATTCAGCTCAAAGCACAGCTGAGCCTAAGAATAGGCTTGCTGAGGGTGACAGATATACTGATGAAAACTACTCTGAACCCAGGACTGACGATGTTGAGCTGAGTCTGACAAGTCTGAGTTTGTCCTAAAATGGCCACCGTACAGAGGACAAGCCCTCTTGATTTACTCTACAGCTTTGCCTTCTCCCCAGTGCCTTTATCAGTCTAAATATAGCAGAGTTGTTCCTTCATTTATTTATCCATCAAAACTCTAAGTCATCTATTAACATCACACAAACACATTATTTTGTTGTTTTACAGTCCTGTTACAAATAAAGAAAATAATATGTTAAAAATATGACAGAGAAGCATTTAAATTGTGTATTTTTATCCTGCTGTTGTGTCTGTCGTTGGTGGGAAATTTCCACTCTGCATTCATGGCTCAGTGTACCGTGACATTGGGTCATTTCCCGGTCGTTTCCTATTTTTCTTCCCCACTTATCTATCGACATTTTTTGACACGCTGTGTCTTCCTTGTTGGATAAAGACTAACTGCTTAACAAATTGTGATTCATTGAGCTGTAGGCAGAGATGTGAGACAAGCCCAAGGTCCCAAGGAACCTTCAGGGTTGTTTGGTTTCAGCATTCCTCCTTTTTAGCTCTCCCACTCTTTTTGTCAGGCTTCATTTGACGCTGCTGTGAGATGCTGAATGTGTGCAACAAACAAAAGCTCTTTTCATTTAGTTAGCAGCACGCTCACACACACACATATACACACAGAGCACTGAGCCTGTAACTCAACAAGCAGACAGCTACAGATAGCAGCAGTGGTGCAGGAGATGAGAGGGAAACAGAGGATAAATGAAAAATGAGTTTTCAGAGACGGTGCTGTTTGTTTTACTGTAAGTGTCTTAGTATCATCATCACTGAAACAAGGATTGGTAATCTGAACCAGCAGGAAGCCGGTGGTAATAAAATTTAAGACCTATCTCTCCAGTGTTTACAGCATGAAATTGATATGAAGAAAACAAGACTTGCAACAACTCAACCAGGACAGAGAGAAAACCTCCACGATGGCTGCAATATGTCTGAAACTAACTTCTTTTATCTGTTCCTACATTAAAAATTAGCTGCTTTTTTACACGTGTTAAGGTTATAGTAATGGTATCTATTTTTTCTTACCTTACAATTATTTCACCGGGGTATGTGGAATTTGACAGTATGTGTGTTAAAGAAAAATAAAAAATTACAACACTAACGCACATGTCGCGTAGCAGTGAACAAACTAAACAACACAGTGTCTGGAGAAAGGGCTCGCCTTTAGCATCTGGTTTAAAACCAAAATATTCCCAAATAGGCGACGTCACGCTCTTCTTCGACACCAGTGCCATCTTCTCTTCTTGTCTTCTCTCCTTGCCACGGCGACGCGTAATGACCACTACCCCTTTCCGCCAGTCTTTTCTGCCAGAAGCCCCTGTAACATTATCTCCACCACTCGCAGACTTCATCTTTCTCAGCTCAGTGGAATTCCACCGGCACACACTGACCCCTGGTGGTTCGTGCTGTACACTACAATACATCGCATCAATGCAGCATCTCGGTATCAGTTTAACCCTTTGAACGGTGCCAGGGAAACAGTCTGCCAGTGCATATGTTGGTGTGAGAGACCAAGCAGTGAGGCCACAAGGACACAGGAGGTGTTTACAAAATCGTGGCTTTTTATTTACCCAAAAAATGCATGAAAAATTACAAACCAAGAAATGAATAACTAGGCTGATAAAAGAGGTCCAGTGAGCTGGCTCCAGGATTTAAGAGTCCTCAGCCCTCAGCCACGCCTTTTGCTCCACCAGGAAGGAATCTCCCCAAACAACCACAGAAACACAAAGGAACAGATGATTTTTTTTATTTTACTTATTTTCCTCAGGATTATCTGCATCATATGGACATTATAAATTATGTAAAAAATGTGACAGATGGTTGAATTCATGAGGTAATTTATGACCTACTGCCACTGCTCCCCCTATTCCACTGAGTCACAGTGACACAAACAGGTAGCATTTGAGTTGACAGCTCACTCATTGAATCAAGGATGAGTGAATAAACATATGTGTCAAATAGAGGGGTTATACTGTATCATGATGTAGAATATTGGTATAATTTGATTAGATTTTTAAACATTTGTAGCTTGAAATGTTCGTGCTTAAAGTGCCGATTAATGGGGATAAATGTGCAGAGAATTTGAGTCTGAATGTGAGTTATGATGGTGGAAATCTCAGGGCAAACATTTGTGTAATCAACAACTTTCTCCACCATCCTCAGATAAATTACAGCCATTTCCTGCTACGTATGGTGTAATGATAAATTGACTTACTGCCCTTTTGTATTTTGGAATTTATCCGCTATTGTGGCTTCCACAGAAAAAGGTTGTCTCCTTCCCTTTTGTATTACACAAATAGTCAAGAGATTGCATTCAATAAGCACGAGTCTCACTGTGAGTGTGGACTGCATCCATCATCGTAATTGCCATCTCCCTGGCTGTGTCGTCTGTCTCTGCCTGGGTGTGCCTCCACTCGGATGCCCTCCTCCCTCCCAGGCTCAGACTTATTCCTGGAAGTACAGCCCTGATGATATAAGAGGGAGGATGTCCTTTGTTACAGCTTTGCTTTCCTTTTCCCCCCTCAGCGTGTGTGTGTTTCATAAATAGGTCAATTTCCCACCCTACTCTCCCAAATGATGACATACAATAATGTGGGGTTTCCAAAGAACCTATTAAGGACGTGTTTGTGGAGAAAAATCAAAGCTAATTGGCTCTTAGAAGAGCCCTCAATGAATCCCTGGTTATCAGAGTATTGACATGGATAAAACCCTGGTGGCATTTCTCTCTCTTCTCCTTTTCTCCTCTGAGTCGTCTCTGTTTGAAAGGAGAGCAGCAGGCAAACCCAGTCTGAAGCTGAACAGGACCATGAAGGGATGTAGGCTTAAGATATGTACTTGTTCCTGTATTTATGTTTTTACGTTTTGCAATTATGGCCCAAAAGACATCTTACAACTCCAAGCCAAGAAGGCTGGTAAACCTCAAATAAATCAGAAGTAAGTTCATGCGAGGAGGAGAACATGACCTCTATATGGTAGTTAGTGGTCAGGCAAAGCAGCTGCTTGTTTCTTCAAGCTTAAAGGCTTCAAAGTCGATGTTTTCCAACATGTTGCTTTGGTCTGGATCCATAACTTTCCATGTTGAATTACTTGTACTTGTAGTCCCATTTTGTTCAAGAGAACATTAGAGGTGCTCTTAAAGTGGCAGTCGTTGCCTTTTGCCCACTCAATTCAATTGTTTCAATTCAGTTTTATTGATATAGCCTAATATGCCTCAGAGGCCTTACCAACATACAGCACTCTCTGTCCTTCGACTCTCACAGCCAAAATGGAAAAACTCCCCGAAGAAACCCCAGGAAGAGCAACTGAGGAGGGATTCATGTCATCATGTGCGGTGGGTTTATCAGTGTGTTTTTAGCAAATACAGCTGCTTGCTGGTTAGAGTACTGCAAAATTCAACGACTTTCCATATTACATATAGTTATTGAATCTTTTGTTAATATAAAAGTATCATTTAGAGCAGCTTTAAAGGAAAACTTTCCCAGATTTCAAACCAGCTCTGTGTGAGGTGGTGAGGGTGAGGTGAAAAGCGGCATCAATGACACGTCCGTCCACCCAGTGGACTTTTGTTGGCAGATAGGCAGGGAGCTCCGGGCACTGGCAGCACGAGGAGAAGCCAAGTTTCTGGTTGATGCATATCAGCTGATAGTCATGCCTGAGTAAAACTGCTGATTAATATTTTCTCTGAGAACAAACTGATGGAAAAAAAAATCAGAAATCAGCATTAGGTTTATTGCCTTTGTGTTTGCTGCACAACAATAAACACAGTAGAGAAATAAAAGCAGAGGCAAATCTGCATCTGCGAAGAGTATCACATCCAGAGATAGTATCAAAAGTAGCATGATGAGAAAAACAGCGAGCAAGCGTCAAAGACTAACATTAATGCAGTCTGTCGGTGCCTATTTTTCCTGTTGCTGGTGTCACCACACTGGTTGCCATGGAGACATCCATTTGTTTTTGTCGCATTCATCATCTCTCTCTGGACTCCTTCTGTGGTTGTTTTCTCACACAGCATGGCGCCCCCTGATTGGCTCGCTGTAGCTGGGCTCTCTGATGTTGTGTGGGAAATGAGATCTGATTGGCCAGGCTCAGCTCCTTTGTTCTTGTTAACCAGTTATCCGATCTGGTCGGCTGTAATCTGGTAATAACACAGATCTCAGAGCTGTTGTTGGACAAGCTCGACCTACTCTGAGAAACGCTCTTTGTTGACTGGTGTGACATACAGAAGCTCCTGAGGAGCAGAGCAATATAATCTGTTAGCTTTCACTCCTGATTGCTTGATTTTTGCAAAGTACACTAAATGTAGAGGAATGTGTCGTAGATGCAGGGAGATGTAATGACAGGTGCACGCTGTGGTTTTGTCTTTCTTATATTCAGATATTTTTGCTAGTTTCCTTCCAGTGTATTTGAATGTTTAGCATGAAAATGCCCCTTTATTGAGCCGTGTCCCAGGATGATGGATGGTTCCTCCCGCTGTTGAAAACAAGGGAGCATAATGGCTGAGTGAGTTCAATGGGCCCATTCACAAGTTTCTCTGTTGCAGTTTCTGTGTGTGTACTTGAATACTTGAACAGTATGGTGGCCCATATGCATCTGTCCACTGTGCCGTTCGCACCATGCCACACAGCGGCTGTGATTAATGCATGACATCATTTATCAGGATCATGTTTCCTGTAGGAAAGTCAGTGACACATTCCTGAGGTCATCTTTTTGCTCAAATTTGCCATTACTTCACTTTTAGGAATGTTTTACCATAAAATCCAACTCATTGTAACATCATCAAAGTAAAATTCAGAATAAGTGAGTCAGTCAGAGTGAATTAACACTTGTGATAAGATGAACCACACTAAAAAAAGTCATAAAAGCTATTAAATCTTATCAGGTGTGCGTGCCAAAGGGTCATCTTTGTCTCTTTTGATTAAAAGGTCGAGGGTGTAATTTTATTACCACCATTAACACGGTCATCTGTCAGAGGCTTGAACTGCTATCTGAAAATAATATTCCTAAAATAAGTCATTTTTTCTGACCAAAATCTAAGAGCACTTTCACTGACAATGTTTTAAGTAGCCAGCTGAGGTCTTTTGCCAGGTATATATTTTGCCTGTTAGTGATGCTATGAAGAAAACTTTGTCTTCTTATGCATCGAACAACACTGTATAACCATGCAGAAGGAAGGCGTGCATGAACTGCCAGCTCCACCGAGCTAGCTAACGTTACACAAGCCTCTCGTCCATGAGTAGATGAACGTCATCTAGTTCCATTGCATTAGAGAGAATGCACACATCTCTTTGGCTGATATCTCCAACACCTGGCAACTCACACCACAACAGTGTAGATTCTTAAACAGTACTACAGGTTAGGGTTGTCACGACACCAGAATTTCAGTAGTCGATACCAATACCAGTGAATTTTCACAATTCTCAATACTCATTTCATACCTCGATAAAAATCAAAAACAGAACTCATGTATTTTTAAATTCACTAATTTATTAAAACTGTTTCAAACTTTAACTTTAACTCCAAGGCCTCATTTACACCACAAGTGTAGCAGCAGCACTCGTGTATTCACACCAAAACCGACCAGACGCGTCGCCCAGCAGCCGCTGCTGTCCCGTCACAATACAAACCACACCCAAACAGTTGGTGGCGGCTGTGCACCGTGTTTCCAAATCTCCAATAAACCCCAATGAAGAAGTGAGTTTGGACCCAAAGCACCAGGGTGGACAGGTTTCGTGCACCAGTGAATATTCCAATATTCCATTCCACGTGGAGAATTAATATTTAGCACTACAAATGGGTAAGTGCATGAAACATGTGGTTCGTCAGATCTCGTTTAGTTAAGGGGGAGATGTCTACGGTGGCTGAGAGAGGTCACAACTCACGCAAACTCGTGTTTTTTGTTGAATACCGTGACCAATCCCTTGCGACTCGCGCAAAAAATCTGCCTCTCTTCTATTTTCGAGCTTGCTTGTGAAAGCAGTGCGACACGAACAGCGCGTAGAACGGATGCGGTGTGATTCCTCTAACCTGTTAACATGTTCGCCAAAATGAAAACATGAGTGAACAGTGACCATTCGCGAGCGCTATGCAAGCCATTGTTTCTAGCAAAGATAATGGAGAACCGACGTTCTTCTTAAGCGATCGGCACCGACTGACGCGTGTATACTGCCCCCGTCAGTTCCGACAGGAATCGTCATGGCCCACTGAGGGCAAAGTTGTATCCAGTACTTATGGTACCAGAAAAAAAAAGTCGTATTTTTTGCGTGTTGGCATCGACTTGGTACCAAAGTATCGGTTCTCATGACAACCCTACTACAGGTAAGAGGAAGAATGTGTAGTTTGGTTCTGGGCTGGACTGTCCCTTTAAAACGATGGCGGTCATGGTGTCACTGTTGTGGTAAAACTGGAATTTCCTTGCGGCTGTACTTTTGGAGAGTCAGACTGGTTCGAGCTGCCTCTTCACAAAACCTTGGAAGATTAGATGGGACTGTTGCTTTGTGCTGACAGAGAAAGGATGCAGCAGCTTTCTCTGCATGTGTGTGTGTGCTCATGTGGCCCCACACTTGCTGTGTTTCCCTGCGTATTTTGTCTGCAGTCTGGCTTACAGAGCTTTGTACCAGAAAACAGAGAGCAAAGAGTCTGATCCACTGTGGAAAACACACACATACATTCACCTCAAAATCCTTTGTGTCCTAGCTCATGAGTCACTCACTAACATCACAAACATGTCCACAACAACGGTAGATAAAAAGACATAAAGCAAAAGACGGTGAGACAGTAGAAACCACAGACAGTTCTGTTAGCGGCCTACAGTATGTTAATGTCCGCCCAACGCCAGAAGCCTTGTCTGAACTCACATTACACAACGTAGCCTGCCTGACACTGCAGCTAATCTCTTAAACCAATTTTAGTTTCCCTTGTCTGGTGTTAACATGCCTGCACTCTTCATCTGAACCATTAAGCTAATCTCATTAATGCCACTTTCCACTGACAGGAGCCATCAGACTTCAGATAAAAGTTATCTTGGTCGTCTTTTTTTGTACACGATTAAAGGGAACGCAGGTCTGAAAGTATTTCTACTGCTGGCTTTGGATGTTAATTGCAGTTGGGCTGGTGTTATGCAACAAGAAGATCTCTGACTTCCTTAATGATGTCAGGTCACTAAATTAGAAATAGTAAGATATCAGGCTTTTTCATAGATGAACTGGAAAATTGAGAGCCGTGACCAATGCCTGCATCAGTGTTTACCAAACAACCTGTCTATTTTACTCTCACTCGTGAAACTTATTTCACATATCTGACAAAATCATAGATTGAACCATTACTTGCCCCACTACAGTTCCACGTTGGCATTTCTCGCTGCTGCTATAGCAATTGATTGAAACTGCAAACTTTGAATGGGCATATCTCATGCCCCGTATGTCGTAGAGACATGAAACTTTGCACAGAGATGCCTCCACTATGAGGAACACATTTGCCCCAAGAACCCATAACTTCCACTTATATAGATTTTCCGCCGTTTTGAATTTTTTGAAAAACACTTAAAATGGATCTCTTCCTAGGAAGTTTGAGTTCCCTCTTGGCAAAAGTTGGAAAACTTACTAAAACTGAGCTTCTATAAGGCAATGAATATTGCGGAGGGCGTGGCTCATCACATAAAGGTGTATAACATCTCAAGGGTTTCACCCATCACCACGCAACTTTGTAGGCATATGACCACACATAATCTGAGGGGACCCCTCCATTATTGACCCCATCAAACAAAATGTAGTAGTTTTAGTTAACAAAATGAACAGTAGTCTGTGTGTCAGGGAAGGAAAGTTAGGTTTCACATTAATTTGTGATTCAGGTCATAATGTTCTTGACGCATACAGCAGTTGTCATTCCCTTGAAGGTGATTCTGGTCTTAACTCTGATGTGCTTGCTGTGATTTCCATACAAAGTGTAGGAGTGAAAGTGCTTTTGAGCAGCAGGAGATAAGGATTTGGAAAAGCGGGCTTGTGCCTGAATATACAGTCTCAGAGTTTAGACGGGAGCGGGGAAAATCTGCACACTGAAAATGAATTTTAAAAAGCTCTCAGCTATCATGAGGTGCCGCTGAACAAGACAGGTGACTCCCAGCTGCTCTGCTGATGCACGAAGTATACTCATTTATTAAAAGTTTGTTTTGACAGATAAGGTGGAACAAATAATGGTCGCCTTCCCTCAATAATATTTCAAATCAAAATACAAAGTCAGTACCTGTCAAAACTCATATTTATGGCTGCAGCAGGAGGTCACAGGCAACCGGCTCCTTTGTTCGGAGCTGTGAGATAAAAAGGTTGAGCTCTACGTGTGTGTAGGTGAAGCTGAAGCCCCCCTGACAGCAAATACCATTCCAGTCCTGCGTTTAAAAAGGTCATTTGTCAGGAGTGGCATCTCAGTTATTACGGCGCTCCTGAGTGTCCCACCATGCTAACATTTAGACCTGCAGACTGCGGCCTCAGCTGGCCTTTCTCTTCTCTTTACTTAGCTATAAAACTGATGAAGCAGTGCTCACTGTGCGCCGGCTCGGTTATTGTGCTCGTAAAGGTTTCACCAGCATTTGCATATCGTTAGCCATGTCAGTCTGCGTATGTACATGTCTATGATGTCTTTTAGTCCATATACTGAAACAGATTTTCTGTCTTTGTCTGTAACTCACCTACCACGTTTCTCTCTCTCTAGTCTCAACAAAACCTGCAACAAAAAGAAAAAACGAATCTAAATGTCATTTCAAATTAGCTCTCAATCGACCTGCTGCATCTGGGATTATGTTTTACTAAGACGGAATAATAAAGGGATTACTCTAAGTCTTAGTTAGCACTCGTCTGCTCCAGGTCACGAGCCGGTGAGCAGATGATTTAAACCAAACTTTCATGGCTAATCCAGCTCACATGGAACCCTATAATACTTTACTGGAGAAAATTGAAGGATGAATTAACTTATACGAGACAAATTTGATAAACCTAGGCCTGGCAGGGTGGCCAGTAGACACAGAGGCTGCCCAGCAACAGATATTTCCTCATTCAAAAACAAATGCACGGACAAATAAATCCTTTCCCCAGTAAAATAACAGGAAACAAATGTCGAAAAACACTGTCAGGGTCCGTCAGCTGTTACTGCTTTTAATAGTGCGTGTGACACTGTGTGACATCCAACACCATCTTCTGCAAAACAAAGCTCTAAGAGTCCCATGTAATTTCAGATAAGGGTAGGGAGTGAAAGCCTGACAGAAACAAAATGACTTTCAACATGTTTATCTTCTTCACCTAGCCAAATGGGAAAACTGTAGACGGAAGAAATGACATCCTGCGACGGCAGAAAGCATCTCGGAAAAATGGAGTCTCATCAGAAAGAAACACAAGTACGCAATAACAACACCACCGTCATTAGACGGAAGCTGTTATTTTCCTGGTCCGAATTGTTTGCTGCAATTGCAACAAGGATGATGACGCCTAATTTGGGAGTCACATATTGACATCTGAAACCACTACATGTCAAACCTTGGGCTCTGCAGAGTGAGATTTCATTACTGCGGACCTTGTGGGTCGAGAATTGAAGGATAATCCGATGCATCAGCAGCCAGTGTATGATTATCTACAAGTGTCCTGTCAGAGTGTCCATGAGTCAAATCAGCGGGTGCTAACGCTGCTTCATCATTTTAAATTGGCTGAAATAAACTAATGATCAGTTTAATGTGTTATCAGCTGAACAAAGTGAATGTGAAAGCAGAGAGATGTGTTGTAGGGTTTTATTTTCATTTGATAAATGATGGTGCGGGAAACGGTTGCTGTACCCTGTGTATTTGTATCGGTATGTGTGTGTCATTTAGGGTGTAATATGCGGATGGGTATGAGATCATAGCTCTGTTTAAGAGTCAGCTGCTCTGTGTGTGTGTGTGTGTGTGTGTCTCACTGTTTCCACCTCACATGCTGCTGACTCACCCTGCTCAGTGCACAGATGAGACTGGAAGGATGTAGTTCTGTGCTGTGACAGTAGCTATTTTAGATTAGCATATTTTATGGTGGATTGGGTGCACAAATAAGATTTATTCAAGAGAAGGAAAGTAAATAAGACATTTGTATTTAAATCCTGTCATGAATTCAGTTGTCATGGACAGATACTTGGCTGATATCAGACTGAATTATCAACCTGTTACACTTTGTATTCATCTTCGGTGTGACACTGCCTCTGCGGCCACAACTGATTGTAATGGAGGAGGCAAATTTGCAAATTTGGAGAGAGAAGGAAAGACCCGCCCTACTTATCTTGTGATTGGCTAGTACTTGTTGCCTTTGTTGGTTGGGTTTAGGTGAGAGGAGTGAGGCAGAGTAAGGTGGGTCATTCCTTCGCTATCCCAGGATTCACAAATTCACATGGGCGAGGCAGACTCGATTTTTCCTAACCGGTCACTACTGCCTGCAGCTAATGTCCACACTGATGCGTAGCCATCCCAACATGCTTGTTTTAAGAGTGCAGCAGAGCAAAGTAAAAATAAACTTAAATGTTTGAGCGATATTGAGAAGACGTGTCAACTTCCAACAGCCTAAAGATAAGCGTCTTTCTTGTGTATAGGACTCACTCGCCATTGGTATCATTGCTCCTCATTGGCTCCGGCACGCTGCTTCAGACCACAACAGCTCGACAGTCAAGTCCCTCTACAGTGCAAGTCGTTATTTGTTTTTTTGAATGAGCGGTTTAAAAGTTTAGTCAGTTCTCTGCAGCTTTCTAAAGTCTGAGAACATCAGGGTTATCTCAGCTTTAGCTTGACTGCTACCAGTTTGTAACAAACACCTGGGTCTAATTAAAGATACTATTGAGGTGCATAATGCTGGATTAACGAACATTAAAAGTATTGCTGTGCTGATCCTAAATCAGCTGTTGCCAGACACTTTTCAGGTTGTAATCAGTGTGGCATTGACATGATGGTACCTAATCGCCGTGGGTGAAGTTTAAATGAAGATTTGGATATGACCTGTTGTCTTTATCTCATTTTATTGTCTCTCATCACCAACTAACCCCACTTTTCAGTGTTCATTCCATCACTGCGTATGAATACCAGCGTTTGTTTGAGACTGTCTTTTGTAGTGTTTGCTGTTGGACTTGTAATGATGTGACCTGTTGGTAATTGTCTTCATGTGTGCTTAATCAAGCTGCTGACGACTGACCAGGTGCACCTCTGTATGTGCTGAACCCCGATATATACCCACTAAAGCTGTCCCATTGTTCTTTAACCATATCATTCCAGGTTAACAAATATCAGAACAGTTTTTAGTTTCTGCCCAATTTCCTACGTTTGATCTAGAGCTTTATCCGACAGTGTCAGTCGAACCAGATGTGGCCGTTTAATACAAATATTAGACCGTTCTTTTTTGTTTACATATAAAGCTTCATGGGACATTAAATGTGGCAGCAGCATTCATATGATATAGTAAAAAAGCAGACACTGCTAAGGACAGATCAGAACTGTGCATTGCAAATGTGCAACATTTTTTTGCCGACACTAGATACCAAACAAAAGCCAGAGACTGTGTCGTATTAAGTATCTGTGAGCTGCAAATTCCAAGCAGAAGAGGGAAGATAATGTTATCTCAGAGCCTTACGGTGGAAAGTTTATCCTCCTCTTTGCTGCTGCATCACAGCTTCCAGTACCAAAGAGTAGTGTGAAACTCAAGAGCGCTCACACCACTGCAAAATCTGGGGACCAGAACGTCCCCAGAAGTACACTGCACAGCACACTGACTGAAAAAGAAAGAAGACTGCTTGACTTAAAGCAGTATCGTCAACTGAGGGGTCTCCAACTATTCAAATGGACTCTCAAGTGCCAGCCCCAGTTTGATCCCTCCACGTTTTCATTGTAGGAATTTGAGGCTCTTTCCAACATCATAGAATCAACAGGTCACAGATTATTACGCCAGCTGTTACTCCAAATGCAAATCTACTCAGCTGTGGCTCCACAGTTTTGTCATCTTAATGATCACACTCTCACTCTGTTTACTCTCTGTACATGATTTATGACCATGTAGCCTCGAGCCTGCATGTGAGATGTGTGTGCTTTGGTGCCTGTGTTTGCCTGCTCCTAAAATATCTTTCCTCTCTGTGTCTCTTCGTTGTTTTCCAGATGTACCACTCTGACCACGGCGTTGACTTCCCTGACCTCTCCTTCCAAATCCCTGGCAGCCCTGCAGAGCTGGGCCCAGCAAACAGAGAGTGAACGCAACCCTCAATAAACCACACATCTACCTTCCCCCTTCACCCACACAGGGCCTTCCTCTGCTCCAGTCCCACCCTCCCTCCCTCCCTCCCTCCTCCTCCTGGAGCATGGACAGCCCTCCTAAGCTGTCAGGTGAGACCCTGATTGTGCATCACATCCCCCTGGTGCACTGCCAGGTGTCAGGCGGGCGGCAGGGTGGTTGCGGGGTCTCACTGAAGAGGAGCAACCCGTTTAGCCTGCCGGAGAACCTGGGCTTGAGTCGCACCACTTCCCTTCCCGAGAGGGATGTCCTTCAGAGAGAGGCTCTGCTCTACAGCAGCCTGATCCAGACCTCCAGCGGCTCCTGGGCCTCCCACAATGGAGGAAGAGAGAGAAAGGTTGGCGGGAGAGGAGGCAGCACAGCGAGTGATGATTCATCGTTTACCTCGAGTAATTCAGAGGACCAGCTGATTACAGCTCACACATTACCCAGAGCCAAGCCCAGGAACAGGAATCCGTTGCGTCATAATCCATTCCTGTTGAATACCGAAGATGAGGATGAAGAAGAAGAGGAGGAGGATGGTGACAACCTCAGTGGTTACCTTGAAGACTCCTCTTTTCACCTCCACAGTGACACTAACTCTGCCCTAGATGATGGGATGACTCCTTTCCACTTACACAACCTTGGCTTTGCTTCAGAGCCCTTTCTTTTGCACAGGTCAGTGGGTGGAAGCAGTCGGGAGTCCCTCAGGGCAGTAGCCTCAGATCTCTCCGCCCACCTGGAGGACCTGGACATTCTAGGACTGGACAGCCAGCTGCGCCACGGCAGCAGTGGCTCCAACATGTCTATGGATTGTGGAGAGCAAGACTGGGGAGACGACGATGGGGAGGATGAAGATCATCCCATGAGGTGTGGGCGAAGCTCCTCCAGCTCCTCCACACAGCACTGCTCCTGCTGCGCGCTCTCCCAGAACTACCCTCAGCACTTCCCTGAAGCCTTCTCGGAGTGCCAGCAAGGCTACGGCAGCGACTCCTCTTGCAACAGCTCGGATGGCGTGCTGGTGAACTTCAGTGCCATTTACAACAAGATGAACAACAGTATCCCAGAGAAGCCGCCTGTCTCTGGCCACACCAACCTCAACAGCTCCACCGACCACTCCTGCACCTCGTCTGTTTCTGATCCACCAGGAAACCATCAAGACTCAAACGGAGGGGCTTTCTATTTGGACCTTCACACCTCCCCGACTGAACCTCCCCTCTCACAGCAGCAACCCTCCTGCCTCGGCGGCACCTTCCCTCTCATCCGTGAACCACACTTGTCCACCTCCTCCACCTGCTCCTGCGCCGTGGAGCACCAGGGGGCTCTCGACCTCGACGCCAACTGCAACTCCTACCACCCTCCACATTCTGGGTCGTCTGGAGACCTTGCTTCCTGTCTGCAGAGTCAGGCACGCCTGGTTGTCGCCACCCAGAACTATTACAAGCTGGTCACCTGTGACCTTTCGTCCCAGTCGTCCCCGAGTCCAGCCGGGTCCTCAGTCAACAGCTGCTCTGATGAACACAGCAAAGGCAGCCCCACCCCGACACAGCCCAACGAGTACTTCCTGTTCAGGCAGAGAGCTGACGAGGAGGGTGTGCAAGAAGAAGACGAAGATGTAGAGTCATCTAGGGTGAGTGGAGAATCCTAACTTATTAATTTTGACGATTTGTAATCAATCAATCAGGATATTTGATGTCTATAAAATGGCTTTTACTACATGCACAGGTCCACACTTGGTTAATTTACTGTATTTATTTGAATTAAAACTTTGTATTTTAGGCAACAATCCTGATTGGCTGCCTGTAAGGAGACAGCATTTATTAACATTTGATAACGTTGTCTTCTTTTCTAAAAATGAAAATAGGGATTTATAGAAAAACGTGTATATTAAGGGTTTAAATAAAAGTTCTGCTTTGGTCTCAACATCAAAATTCAGGTATCAGAATTGCAAGATAAAACATATCAAACAAAACCAAGCTCTAATAATGACACGTCGATAATGTCATTATTGTATGTTTGCAGTTTTACATATAAAAAACTTGTTCAGTGCTGCATACAATCACTGATAGTTTCTTCTCCTCATTCCTTATTTGTTCTCTTGCTTGTCTGTTTTTTTTGTTTTGTCCCTGACTTTTTAAAGCGTATTTGAGTGCCTTGTAAAGCGCTATATAGGTCTAATGTATTATTATTATTATCATTATTATCATTATTATATTTAGATTCCTAAAATAAATAATAGGAAAAAATAGTTTCTATGCTTCTTTGTTTTCCGAAGCTATGTACTGTCTGTATAAATTGAAATGTATTGATATTATATTTTTGCACGAAGATGCACAAATTCAGTGCCCTCTGACCCCTGAAAAATGTGTCTCCTCTGAAAGCCATGGTGTAATTAAAACACTTCATGTCATCATTATTGGGGTTTAAGAGTCGACTGATTTGCAGGATGTCGCGTTTAAAAAAATTAAAACAAAATCCCCAAACAAACATTCCTTAAATAAACAGGCCTTTACATAAACAAAATTTAAATCAGTGGGGTATTAAACGACTTCACCAAACAATAAAAATTAAGATTAACCAAACACACGGTTCTTTAAGACTGAAAACCTGTGGCATCTTCCACGCTCCACACTCACTTCAGCACACCTGCCTTTAATTAACCTGAGATGCCAGGTCAGGTGGTGCAGTAGAGTGACTCAAAAAATAGGAAACAAGGAAACTAAAATAGGAAACCAGGATTTGCTAGAAATGGCTCTAACACTCATATTACAATACCACTTAAAGCCGATATACAAACTTGTATTATTGGTGTCTCCTAGCTGCAGGGACTCACAGAGGTGACACTCTTGTGGTGCAGTTGTTCACATGAGAAACATAGAGTCCTTGGAAACAGATTTGCTCATTAACTGCAGCATTTGTTTTAAAGTAGAAGTGAAGATTACTCATTTGAAGAATTCAGATGATTACATAATCCAAAAAAACACAAAACATTTTCCCTCAGTCTTTGATTTCTACTCAAGTTATTTTGTATCTTAAAAAACACAGCTTGCCGCGGGCGGTGTGCATAATTAATGAAGTCCAGGCAGTACATTTAGTTAATTTACACAAACAAGTTATCATTAATTTAAATGATAAGAAATGCAGTCTGAGTCTGTAAGACAGGGAAATGGAAGAAATCAAAACAGCAAGCAGAGATAATAGTGATTTGGTCAAGTTAAATCTGACTCAACAAGGTGGGGACTAATGCAGAAACAACAAAAGGCATACTTAGACACTGAGGGACGTGTGACGATGACAATAACCCTGAATCTGAAATAGCCATGACACTGGTGTTAGTCTGGCACTGGCTCACTTTAGAACACAGCCACTGTCTGGGGTTATCTGATATCATGTCTGAGGATTATTTTAGTGATGTAGAGCTGAAGGATATTAATGTCAGTGAGTAACAGTGCCACCGTGTCAAAGCAAACGTGGCTTAAATGCAGTTTAGGACCCATGCTTTTGTTTTTAAGTGACAACTCGGAACAACAGTTTCTAAAATTGGTCAAGAATAGAATAGAATAGAAACCTTTATTGTCATCGTATGCTTGATACAACGAAACTGGAGAAGCAACTCCGTATGGTGCAAAAACAAATGCAACAGTCAATCCTCATCCACTCTCATCACTCATACAACATAAACACAAAAGTGCTACCAAAGACAACATAAGCAGCAATCAATCCTCCAATAAAAAAGTGTGCATGCTGCAGTGTAACCACTGGGGACATGTTCCCATCGCCAATGAATGTACACTAAAATCGCTTGTTGTTGACACTGACGGGCTCAGATTGTTTTTTTAAGTGTCTCACAACATTATGGAAACGATCCCTAGAGAGATGGACCTTTTTGTTTAAGAGTAAGGTCCTTTTTTTAACCAGAAACAGCCCTGAAAGCACTATCTCCAAACCCACCAGACTACATATGAATAAACAATCATTTTATCTTTGTTAAACACAGTTTATTCTAAGTCGACAAAATGTGATTATTTTCTTAATGGCTGGACCAGTTAGGAACATCTGCTTTAAACCATGGTTGGAAATGTGTTTTTCTCTTCTTGTTTCTCCTCATTCAGCGAGATGATGAAGATGATGATGATGATGATAAAGAGGAGGAGCAGGAGGAGGAGAAGAAGAATCAGCCAGCAGCTGCTGGGACTGAAGCTGCTCCTGCCGTGATTGAAGGCCAGGTGTACGTCAACATCTCCCCTCCTGTGGGCGGCCGGGGTGTCATGGGAGCGACCTCAGGGAGCCGTCCCCGCTCTCGCAGCTACGACCGCAACCTGGACAAGTCTCCATCTCCTCGCCTCGGATCTCTCGAGCGCATGTTGAGCTGCCCCGTCCGGCTCAGCGAGGGTGCCGCCCCGACCCAGACCCCGCCTGCTCCTCCGCGGGTTACCTCCTTCGCAGAGATCGCAAGAAGCAAACGGAGAAACGGAAGTTTGGGGGGATCGCCGTCGATGAAGGCGGCTGCAGACCCTTTCTCCTCCACTTACTCCACCCACTCCCACTCCTCTGTGGATTTCTCTCCGATCCTGGAGCAGCGTGTGGAGGCTGACAGTCAGAGCCTGTCACCTGTGCCTTTCACCAGGTGTTACAGTCAAGGCAGCATTGAGCGACACCTGGAGGGGGCGAGGGAGACCAGGGCCAAAGCTGAAGGTACGTCATGTCCTACTAGATATATTTTATTTATTTAGTTAGTGGTTTATTTAACAGGGACAGTGCATGTCACTAAACACTGCTGTATTAATGCACCAGACTTAGCTAAGAGCAAAGCTGGATATCATTTGATTGCTATAGGCAGAGGTGCAACTTTAGCTAGCTCAGATGCTGCTATGTGAGGTAGCAGTAGATGCAGGCTTCCTTCTGCCCGGTGAATTAGCAGGTGTTATAAGGTAGAGAGAAAATAGTTCCTACTGGGAACTGCTCACAACAAGGTCTGTGGTTTAACCTGAGTAGCCGGGTCATGATTTCTGGAAAGAGACATTGCTGTTGAGTTTTTGTTGAGTGCCATTTAGTTCCATTATGTCGGAGAAAAGGCAGACATCTCTACGGCGATATCTTTAATACTCGGCAACTCAAACCAAAACAATCTAGACTGATAAATAGCACTACAGGTAAGAAGAAAAATATGTGTTTTTGATTTGGGTATTAACTGTCTCTAAGAAAAATCTGGATGAGTTGAAATAAATAAATACTAAATAATAATGTGTGTTGGATGGAAGTAGCAAAGATAAGGAACATTGATTTCTTGTGTTCAACCACAGGAATTAAAATGTTCTAGTTAATGTGTTGTTTCTTTTTAAAGTTTAACAAAAAGGTCTGTCGTTACTGCAGTGTTTGTTACCTTTATGGCTGTATCTCTGCTTGTATGATATGTGTGTGTTTTTTAACACTCTGTATGTTTAGACCTGCTTCATGTGTGTGTGTGTGAGAAAGTCTCCTTGTGCCAGGACGTATAGATGTGCTGAGAGCGGAGTGATGCAGAGTGTGTATCCTCAGCTTTAGAGTGAAGGGTTGAAGTGGGCCAAACGTGCTCGGAATAACAATCAGGTGAGGGAGGAGATAAAGGTGCAGAGAAACACCCCGCCGAGCTCTACATCAGCATACTGAGCTGTGTGTGGGTCCGCTGTGTGTTTGCATATGTATGTGTCATTCTGATCCAGCGAGCCTGTAGGCCCGACTCGTTCCCAAAAACAAGGGAAGGTCGGAGAAAGTTACGGAAGGTTCTTTGTGCTGTCGGGAAGAATGGTGTCTCCTCTGTTTGGCGTTGTGTCATTGACAGATGCTTTGACTTCAATCATGTTGACGGTTTATTCAAATGGTGACGAGAAGCGAGTGGCTGATATCCTACGTGACAAGAATCCATTTGTAGCTTCTTATTGTTTCCCAAAATTAAGGAATCTGTGAATTATGACTCAGCTGCTGACAGAGTAAGATGCAGCACAGAGACCAGAAGCAGCTGCCAGTGTTTGTATTTAGTTATTTTATTAATCCAAATGTATTATCTCTGCCAGGCTTAAACCTGGAGGGGACTGTGTGTTTGGTTGTGTGCGTATGTGTGTCTGTCTGTCCGCAGCTAAATCTGGCAAACTACTGGACCAATCAGCCTCATATTTTGCATGCATATGAAAGACTGTACACTCAAGGACCTGTCACTGGTTGCGTAGATTTACAGTTGTTAAAAAACCTGTTTTATGACTGTTTTATACCGTCATTGACTGCTGAATCCTCACTCCTCTTAACTGGTCTGTAGGGGCCGCAAGTTTTCTGGAAATTTTCTCCTCTAAAAATAACAAGCCTCACTGTATGCTGCAGGCCACATTTTGGCCTTCACTGTGGCTCAGATACGTATATCTGTAGAAAAATTTGGTCTAATTTCAAACTGCAGCTTCTGCATATCGATTCCATACCTGATATGTCATAATCCACTAAAGTTAGGGATGATTTGAGATGAATCAGTCTCAGTTTTGTCATCTTATCTGCCATTTTTACTGTATTTAAACAACAACAAAACAATAAATCGTGAAGACAATAAAGCCTCCACATAATAGCATTTTAAGTCTTGTGTGCGATTTATCCTGCCTTCATAGGAGCAGAGGAAATCTCCGCTAGTTGCTAGGCTAATTTATACAATGTAAAATGCCATAGGCTTGTGCTAATAAAGTTAGCATGTTGTCTTTGTTTGGAAAACGTGTTTGGTATAAGACAGTTTTTTTTGTCAGTGAACCTTGTGAGTTGTAACGGGGACAAATTTTGTAACGTTACCTTTGTTAAATGTTGCAGTTTTCCCTGGTTTCATATGTGTAGAGGAAAAGTCCACTAGCAGCTAAGCTAATTTATACAATGTAAAATGCCATAGGCTTGTGCTAAAAAGATTAGCATGTTGTATTTGTGGGGAAAATGTGTCCAGATAAAGACAAGTGTTTGTCTGTGAATGCTGCGAGTTATAGGGAAGCTTGTAGGTGTTACTGCACACCAGCATAGGCTCTACATAGAGCTGATGCACAAGTGTAAATCCCGCTTAAGGAAGCCGGGAAAGACTGTGGTCTGGCTGCAACCTGGTTTTGTTCTGTCCTCCATGAAAACGCTGGGAGCATTTCAGAAGTAGAGCATTTGCTTTTCAGATTCTTTGGACCAACATATTTTGTTTATTTGATGACATTTCCTTGATATTTGTGCATCTACCCTAAATAAGTAAGCAGGTTATGTAGGTAAATGGTTTCTTATTTTGTCTGTCTTAATTGTTTATTATTATTATTTCCTACTGTTGTGCTGTAGCCAACAGACCACGTTAATACCGTTAAAAGCAGAGTTATGAACAGCATGAATCAGAGATTTGTGGTTATTAAAAATCTTAATTATATTGTACCTTCACAGGAAAACTCTATCTGCTTGGTGCAACATGTTGCAAGTCCTTAAAAAGTATTTTTATGAGTTACTGGGATGTTTCTGAAATGCTGCTGTGCTTCTGCTGGAACTACAAGAATCATCTAGAGGGGTTGCGATCAGCCCCGACAGCAGCCTGGCAGAGGTATGCACTCTACTGAGTGCATTTTTCTAGCTGAGGAAGTAATTGATGTTGAAATACTTCACATACCACCTTTGACGTACCCAGAGGGGTCAGATGGTGGCAGCAGAACAGCACTCAGTCATAACAGAGCAAGATGTTATATCCCTGCCACATCAGCCCCTCCTCACTCAAAAACAGCCATAAAAGCAATAACTCATTACAGCACATGTTTGAGTTTATTGTTAGGCCGCCACCCATTGTGGCTGTAGTTATTATGATGGGACCAGAGGAGGAAGTCAGGTGATGCAGTGTAAAGAGTACCAAAGTCTGCACAGGGAGGAGGTCTGGGTGGTTTTACAGGTCAAACAAATACAGGACTTTGACCCAGGAGACTGCTGATTGCGTCTGTTGTGAAACCAAAAGTCAGCGTAACAAACGTTTATTTTAATTCAAATCATGATCTTTGTTTCTAAACTTAACCAGTAAGTTTTTGTGCATAGCTATGACTATTTCACAACGTTAAAAACTGTGACCGTATGGTCACCAAAGACCTATTTTTTGTTTAGGTATGAGGACGTGTTTCACACCCTGTTGTGCTGTTCTGTAGCTACAATCTGACCTTTCTGCAGAGGAAGACGTGAAAAACTTAATTCTTTAATCTGTAAAAGATATGATTTATTAATTTTAGGCCTGACCCGAATGCTTCAAAGCTTTGAAGCTTAAATCATTGATCAGTATCTGAATGCTTCAATTTTTTATTTGTTTTTTTCACAACTAAAATGGTGGAGGAAACCAGACAAGAATGAGGCCAGTGTTTTAAGCGCAGTCATCAACCACAGCTTCAAGCTGTAAATTGGCCGTCTGACGAGGAAAAGGAACAAGCGAGACGAGTTTCGGACAGTAATCTGCGGCTGCCAACTTCAGTAAAGCTCTTGCTTTGCATCCAAAGATGAGGCCAGACCTGTGGTATTCAGATTGATTAATAACTTACTGAAACATTTTTTGCAATAGTCCACCTTCCACCTTCTCTTCTCTTTCTCCATCACTCTGTCTCGCATAAATGTGTGCCAAGTCCTTCTAATGTCATTATGATCAATTACTATTACCCCCCAGGTCCCGTTGCATCCCATCAAAGCTTCAAATATTCGTATGTAATTATCTCTGAAGCTTTAAAGCCCCTAAGTGGTATTCGAGACAGCTCTAATTTATTACAATAATCGTAAAGTAAAACTAACTAAAGACAATGCTGCTTCATTTTTATGCATCCTGCACAATATGTTGGTTATTATGAGCACACATTTTAGTTATTGGCTCAGTATAAATGAGGGGGCTCATTTAAAAACTGAGGCTTGAAAGAGGCGTACTTCAGATCCAGTGAGCTCCTGTTGGAGAAAAAAACACGTTGTTAAAGCGTTTTAGATCTTCAGTGTGTTTGGAATGAAAAGAAGAAGTACTTTGTATAGTTAGGTGTAAAAATAAATGGAAAAAGTACAGAGAAGTTAAATATGTAAATCCTAAAAAGAGGCACTGAGCAATCAGACTCCACATATTTATAAGTAGAAGATATAGTGACTGGGTAAATACGTAAATTAGTACTGGAAGTAGAGTCTCAGAGGATGTCTTGGCCAACCTCACCTGGCAGATGAACGGCACAGGAGGGTCGTTAGCTTGATTAATCTCACCTGGGCCTTCCAGGCTTTAAAAGCTGCCCCATGTGTTAACTCTCCAGTTTGTGACAATATATTCAGTAAATAAACTAATCAACATTTATTTTGGGAACTCAGTGGCCAAGATACAGATTAAAGACATCACCCTGCTGCCACAGTGTCTAGAAACAGTGATCTCTGTGAAGTGCAGTGCTGCAAGACCACTAATTAATTAGTAACAAAGATAACAGCAGCGTTAGAATGAAGCACAGGAACCCTGAGGTGAGATAATGTAGTTCCTGAGAATACAACCATGTGCAAACATGTACAGGCGAGTGCATGAGGCCGTGGGAATATCTGAACAAGCTGTATGTGTGACAGGGCCCAGAGGCAGCGTGTGAGGAGGACTGTGGGTTTGAACAACAGAGCACACAAAGAAGCCGGGTCACAGTGACTAACACAATATCCCTGAAAGTCTAATTCAATTAGATGATAGAACATTTTCAACCCATATGTCTCACTGCGACGCTCATCAAGGTTACAGGCACTGATGAAGTCTGGAGGACCCGGAAGGCCCTCGAACTGTCCGTCATGTAATTTAATTAAACTGTACTTTCTCTCTTTTTTTGAGTGCAGAATCATCTTATCTGACAAGACTTTTCTGCATGAATGTGAGCAGTTTATGGAAGTTGAGGACAGACTCCGCCATCACCGTATGAGGCTCAGTCTCAGCTGCCTGCTGTGTGCCTCTGTTAGATAAACACACAAACAGCGAGTGCTTGGAATTCCATTGGAATAAGACCAGGGACAGTTAAGAGTGAGTGTACCAGGAGAGGAATGTCCCAGGAGGCTCCAGCTGTCCCCTTTGACACGATATAAACAGGCTGCAGCTCCCATTTTAGGAATATTTGAAGAAAGAACACCTCTCATACACATAGTGAGGCAAAGTCCCTCCTCATCCAGTGTCTCCCATGGGACCTTATTTTGGGAAAAATATTTACCTTAGTCTTGTGGTTCCCAATTGGTGGGTCTCCGTCCAAAAGTCGGTTGTTGGTCCATTCTGAATGGCCCGCAAGTGACTCGTGAATGTGTCAGGTTTGAAAAAACAACGACAAAAAAACGCACTTCATTTTGAAGTACAGTGAATATCCTGCACAGAGCTTTTATTTTGAAGTGCCATTTCCTGCTGTAGAGTGAGTGACTAACAGACAGCTACTTGACAGAGACGGCAAATGAGCTCAAATCAGCTTCACCATTTGTCTTTACACCTGTAAAAGGGAACGGCTGCTTCAAACCTCAGACAGAAGTCACGAAGGACTTTTCACATGTGGCTGGACACTTTAATTTAAAACAAAGTTTTAGGAACACGTGAATTTCTGTGAGATAAATACAAAGCTCTATTGAGTAATGATTTCTCCTTTTTAAAATGCAGCACAACACGTTGCACAGAATGAACCATGCTGCCCTCAGGTCACCATTACAGCCTCCACAAGTGTAAACAAACTGTTTTCTGCTTCATTAACAGTGGATTTGTTGTTACTCTCCTCCAAGTTGACATTATGAATATGAAACTCAAGCATCAAATGAGGTGATATGTACACAGCATAGACCTTGTGTAGGTGGGTGTGCAGGAATGTAGGTATGCATTCCCAGGTTGCCTGCACCTAAAACATAATTCACTTATTTACTGTTGATTTCAAAAAGATGAACAGAAATGAAAGATTATGTGTTAAATGTAGGGTGGGACTACTAATGGGGCTAACTGCGTAAACAGTGCTAACAGAGCTAACAGTGTTACCTGCTGGGAAACCAGAGGGTGGGTGCTACACTACCACGACACCATCATCCCAGTATGTGCAGTAACAGCTGTATAAGTGCACTGCAAAGCGGCTGCAATAAGGTAGCCAGTGTGACTCACATGCACTGACATGCGCATGCGGGCGGACCGGCTTACAACAACAAACCACAGAGAAGCTCGGATCACAACACCTTTTCATTCTCTCCTCAGGACGCCATTACTCCACTTTATCTTTACATAGCAAACAGTTGTTTGCTGCTTTATAAATGGTCTAAATTTCACATGCAGAACATTTAAAATGTAATCAGGTGTGATCCTGTGATACTAACTAATGAAAATCGAGTTAGCAAATATTAGATAAATGATTTCACAACATTTTGGCCTTCAATCCCTCTTTTTTTATTATTGTTATTTGTTTATAAATAATTTTTGTCTTCTAGTTTTGTTGAAACACAAGGACACAATGCAAATGAAATTTAGATATATGTATATGAAAATTTAATTGAAAAATAGATATAAAATGTGCAAACATCTGCTTTGATTTTTTACAGAATGGAAATCAAAAACTACAAGTGCCTCAAATTATCAGTGTTTAAATAACAGCTGAGTTATTAATTAGTCAATGGAAATAATAAATGTGCACCAGTTTTTATAACAATTGATCACTTTTTAAGTTAAAAATTGTAAGAAAAATCACAGATTTCTGCTTCTCAAATGTGACTTTATACTGTTTTTCTTAGTGCTCTGGTATAGTGAATTGATTCTGTTCAGGATTTGAAGACATCTCAATAATTGTGATGTATTTTTTTTTTACTATTTTCTAACATTTTATGACAAGACCAAAAGATGAGTCCATTAATTAAATAATGATCTTCAAAATAATTGTCAGTTTACACCAGGGGTCGGCAACTTTTACTTTTAAATGAGTCATTATTGACCAAAAAGCAAAATCTGTTTGGACGTAACAGCCTATTGAGCCTAAATTAGCCCATCAACATCACTTATTTAGTACTTTAACTTTGCAGCGTTGGTGTTGAAAGCAGATGAATCTGTCCACATGAATAAATCACACTATTTATCTCTAAGACTTTTACTTTTTTGGATTAGGAACCCATAGCTAGCCTTGTCAGAGACTCCAGGCAGCCACTGCTACTGCTACTGAAGTTCAGCAAAATCTAGAGGAAAAGGCACCAGATTGTAGACCAGGCGTGTCAAACATATGGCTCATGGGCCAAAGGGTGTAACCCGGCCCTCTAGATGACTTCGCACACATAATGTTGATGTTCTCTGAAATAACAATGAATTCTTACTGTCGTCATATTTAAAGATATTCAACATGGTGCAACATATTGTCAACCAGCAGCTTCAGTACAAAAGAATCAGACTTCTGTCTTAAAACAGTATAAGTGGAACGCTGCTGCTGAGGCAGTGACAACACCTCAGATTGTAAATGGTTTATAAGACGTATCTGCTTCTTCAGTAGCTTCTACTTTAAGGAAAATTCTGGATAAAGTCACATGTGATGACAGTGAGTAGTCGACTGACTGAATGCAGAAAAACTGAGACATGCTGGTATTTGCACAGATTTTTTCTGTCTTCTTTGTTTGACAAATGGATGAGCGTTTTAAGAATGACAGAAAAATCTGAAGGGGCTGATATTTACAGGTTATTATGCAGTGGTCCACTTGAGATCAAATTGGGCCCTGACGCCCCTGTCGTAGACATATGACGCACATTTTAGTTAATGACACGTTAAAACATTTTTTAAATTTCGTGTATAGGCTACACAGAGCCGAGCAGATATGTAACAGTTGCCTACTGCTACGTAATGTACAGGGTTGTATTTCCTCAGCACCAGTTCATTTGGAACAAAAGACTTCCCCACACGCTTGAAGCCGTTTCACTGTGTCTCGTTAGTTGACTGGAGGAAACAATGATATTATGGAAGGCAGGGGAGAGATTGATACAGACATTTGAGGAAATAGGTCATCTTTATGAACAAGGTGTGTGCCTCCTCTTCAGAGTCTAACGCTGTTTTATATAGACTGATGATTTAAGATAATAATGAGCAGCTGTGCAGCATCTCTGCACACATATATTATTCATCAGGCCTCACTCGAGTCAACTGCGTTGTTTCTCCGCAGCGTACAGGCCTCTTTAAAAGCCTGTGGGAAGCAGCTCGCTCGCTAATGATGCTAACATAAAGCGCAGGGCTGCAAAGGAAAGGCAAAGCCTCGGCTGTCTAATGGATTCATCTGTGGAAGAGGAGAGGAGCTGAAGAGGGAGGGAAGGAGCAGATAGAAAAGGAAGAGAGGAGAGGTGGGTGTGGAGCAAGAAGAGGAGAGATGTGGAGGAAGAGAGAGAGGAAGAAATGGCAATTAGAGGGATGACGGAGCAGATACAGGAGACAGGGAGGGAGTGTTTCTCTCCTCCATCACCAGTGGGAGCTCAGGCCTGCTGGGTGTGTGGTGTCCCTCCCTCCTCCCTCCTCCCTCCTCCATCGTGTTTCCACAGCAGCTCGACGTCGCCCTCTGTGGCAGAGAGACGCCACAGCACCCAGCTCAGGTGGCATCTGTGGGCCGGCCTTAGGGTGACAAACAGCTTGCGCAACATTGCCGACGTCACGCGCTTCTGTCTGTGTTCAGAAACACACACACAGTAAAACACACTCAGATACTCAGTGGCAGAGAAGAAGTGCAGAAAAGGGCTTCTCCTCGCTGGTGTCTCTCCTGACGCAGTGCCTTCAGGTTTAGTCTGTGTGTGTGTCTTCGTGTGTGTCTCTCAATGTGTGTGTGTGAACATTGGCCTGTCAGAGCAGTGTTGATCATGTGGTCTGTGATAAGAGCTGTTTGTGACTCATGACCGAGCAGTTTTCTGTTTGTCTGTGTTTTTGCTTTCAAATCTAACCTTCATATTTATACAGTTAAGTGTTGAAAGGACTGAACACTGATCATAATTAACATTATTTCACTCTCTGCAAAGTTCCAGCTGCTGACAATAATTGACAGTTATAATTTGAAGATGACAGCTTGGGTTCTGGGAAATTATGATGAGAATTTTTGGCTATTTCCTGTCATCATATACACTGAATGATTGTTATCAGAAAATTAATCAAAAATTAAAATATTTAGTGAGCCTGTCACGATAATTATGTTATTAACTTATCGAGGTCAGCAAAACAATCAAGGTCGTGCATATATCGTATGACATGTCCTGTTGTGTTTATGTGCATGTTTGCATAAGAATGGCACCAAAGTTTTAGTTTTCTGTGCGTTTAGCAGACAACAGACTCCCTCGTTTTTCATCAGCATCACAGCAACATCAACAGTTAGGTATAAAAAATATACAGCAACAATAAGTAACACGAAGCCCAAACCAAGCTGCTACAATAAACAAAAAAGCCAGATGAGAAAATTAAGTAGTATTCCTTCCTGTTTGAAGGTCTAGCATCTCCCTGTTGCAGCCTTGATGTCTTTATTCCAAATATTTCTTTGTTAAATGTTGCTGTCTGAGCAAAAAGACTTTTTTAAATTAACCAGTGCGTTTCCCTTCCCTCTCTCTCTCTCCATGTGACTTCTCCATCTTTTCTCCCGTGCTGTCCTTGTGCTCATCCAGGTGGCCTCTCAACGTCCTCAGACAGCCGCCCTGCGGTGGTGCGCTACAGTAAGGACCAGCGGCCCACCACCCTCCCCATCCAGCCCTTCACCTTCCACCACCAGTTCGCCTCCAAACCGCCGCAGCCCAAGCCTCTGCTGCCCCTGCTCACAGGCTACGTCTCTGGGATGCAGGCCCGCTCCAGCTCTGGCTCCGGCTCTGGTTCTGGCTCTGGCTCTGGAGGTCCGGTGGGGGAGGACAGCGAGGAAGCGGCTGAAAATGTGCACAGGTACCAGGGGACTCTGGCCACAGCAGCCCCTCCTCCTGGATCAGTTCGCCCATCGCCTCTTGGGAGCTACTCCCCGGTGCGGCTCCAGGGGGCGCCCAGCTCTGGAACCTGCTCCACCTGCACGCCAAGCCCTCAGCCGCCACACAGCCTCTCCTGCCCGCTTTCAGCAGGCCTTGGCCCCCTGCACACCCCACCAACAGGGAAACAGGGAGGAGGCTCAGCGCCATTACCGGCCACCCCTCCACCTCCATCCCTGGGGGCGAAGAGAGGGACGGTGCCGCCGATGCTGCCGGCGGTGCAGGGACACTGTTTCCATCGTGGAAGTCTGCCCAGTTTACCAGCACTCCACAGTGACACACTGAGCCCACTGGGCTGTCTGGACTCTGGGAAACACGTGGAGGGAAGCAAAGGACCTGGAGCCAGGACACATAATGGTAGGTTGTAAAAGAATATGAGCATGTCCTGAACAATGTTGAACAAACACCACGAAATCAAACTGAAGGTGAAAGTGGCCTCAGTGTCTTGTCCACTGTTACGTTCCCTGATTATGACCGGGGATGAGGGGAGTAATGATAAAATGAGACTGAGGAAAAACAGTCAAGACAAACAGAAATATGCATGCACACAAAAGTTTTATTGACAAAAAGAATTTAAGGCTTCAGCAAGGTTAAACCAACAAGCACTTTCTTTAGATTAAAAGAAAGTAACACTAAAACTCATCCAATCAAACAAAAGATTTAAACACAAAATTAACACCACTCCTCCTCTCAGAAAGGTTACAGACTACAGAGTATCATCAAACTATAACACACAGCACTGACGCTGCCAAACTGGCCCTCAGGCATCAGCTGTTTGTCTCTCCAGGCCTCTTAACCAGCTCGCTCATTATCAGCAAAGTGATCACCGGTGTTCCAGCCACTCGCTGCACAGTGAGGAGGGGTAAAGTGGAGCAGCAGAGGAAACAAAACACAACTTCACGTCATGACAAAATTTCACAAAAATGCCTAATAAGATAAAGTTATGACATTTTATATCCAAAAGATCAAAGGTCAACTTCACTGTGACATCATAAAGCTCTGCATAAACACCTCTCTGACATTATTCAGAGCCACATCTCAGGAACGGATCCTGGGTGCCCACCTTGAATCTGTGCTGTTAAACAGATCTTCTGTGCTGTTGGGGAAAGATGTGTGAAGCTTTCATGGATGTAAACTATAATTAATATTAATTCTAGTTCATACTGCATCAACTGCTTTTTCTCTCAACTTCATGACTGTGGCATCCTTCTGGTTTTGCTCTTCTGTATCTCTGTACTTCACATTTGCTTTCTTGCAACTATTGGTCCCTTGGTTATTGAATCAGTCACTGTTTTTACATTAAAAGGAACTAAAATGTTATTTAGTCATTTGCAGCAACCAGTGTTGGATTAGTAACATCTCACAGGAGAAGTATTTGTGCATCGACACTTTGAAATCGGTTGTTGTGGTGCGCATGATGGAAAGTTTCAGTCCACAGAGAGCACTGCAGCAGCAGGTTGACTCCCTGTTTGATTATAAACTGATTCATCCTTTACGTCAGTCAAAATATGAAACACCTCATCTTCACAGTGTCCAGATAAGACAACAGATGGCTGCCTGAGGTTCAGTTATATGGAAGTTGTGTGTATTTCAGTGTTCATGTACTCTTAAAAATAAGCTAAGCTCTTCTACATTCTTACTGTTGTCTTTTTCTCTTTCTCTCTCCCTTCATGCATGACTTCAACCTTCTCCTTCACCTTTTCCACCTGCTTTTCTCCCATGTATTTCATTTCATCCATCTACTTGTTAACCCATCCTCTAACCCGACCACCAACCCCTTGATCATAACCCTAACACCTCCCCTCAGCACACCACCTCTCCCCCCAGGCTCTCAAATGGAGGGAGTACCGTCGCCGAAACCCTCTGGGGTTGGAGAGGGTTTCAGGGGGCCACTCTTCTGCAGGATCGGGCCCCCTCTCTGGTAACCTGGAGCCCAGAAGGGTCGGACCGCGACCTCCTAGACGGAACGTGTTTGATTTCCCTTCAGCCCCCTCTGGCCACGTGCTGGGACGGCTCAACGGTGCTCATGATTTTACTGAGTGTTGGAGGGAATGCCTGATAAGTAGACTAGGACACTTAGTATTCTAGTAGATTTTTGAGGAGTTCACGATGCAAAGAATGAATTATTTGAGGGTACAGTGAAAAAATATGGCTGCAGGGTTCATTGGAAAACAAATAATTGAGAGGTTCAAAAAGATGTTCCTCAAAATCTCCTCTTTAGGATCCCTAACAGCTTGTTGTGCGTTTAAAAGTGAAGTGTGTGTTTATATGTGTGTCTGATCATCTGTGTGTGTGTGTGTGTGTGTGTGTGTGTGTGTGTGTGTGTGTGTGTGTGTCTCAGCAGTGGGCCAATCAGCCAAGCTGCAGCAGATCTACAGCGACTTCCTGCCGGACTACTTCTCCCTGACTGAGAGGCCCCCGGAGGAGTTCTGCCTCTCCCCGGACGCGTCAACCTCCTCCTCCTCATGCTCTTCCTCACAGTCCCACATCTCTGTGGACCTGACGCAGAAGAGAGGTGAGGCTCTGTGTGTGTGTGTGTGTGTGTGTGTGTGTGTGTGTGTGTGTGTGTGTGTGTGTGTGTGTGTGTGTGTGTGTGTGTGTGTGTGTGTGTATGTACATGATCTATAGTGCCAGTGAGAAGTCTCTAAATATTTAATGACAAACGACTAAATGTCTAATGAGCACTTTTCCTTGGAGCTCATTGCATTCATTCCCGCCTGTGCCGTTTCTTGGTTTCTCTCTGACCACATGAACCTTTTTAGGATCTTAAAAACTTAAAACTTCTGATTGTGGTTTCTGCAACGAACGACTATAGCAGAGCATTCCCATGTCCAGGATGGCTTTTACAGTACTGAACTTCACTAACAAGTCAAACACAAGCCTCTAATGATGCAACATTATTTGTCCTGTCTTAATGAAAGTTTTAAAGATGAGAAAAACAGCTCTTAAACTCGTGGTTGTGTCTTGTCGTACCTCAGACCTCCTGTTTTACCTTACTTTAAGAAAATGTGAATTTGAATTTTCAATCAACACTCATCTTGACAGGCCTGTATCATTGTTTAGATGCACATTAAAGCTATAGTTGGTAATGTTGGAGAGCTAGCAAGATTTGAAAGCGGCACCTCCTCTAAGCTCCACCCCCTCCTCCCCCTCCTGTCAGTGCTCTGTCCAAAGCCACGGCCCCACAAACTTGAACACGCATCCTGCAGTAGGTAGGATTAAAATAACAAATCCCCCTGAAGCAAACAAATAATCACCTGTCCAACAGAAAGACAGCAACCTCTGCATCACTTTTCAGGCCCTTCAGCTCCCTCAGTTGTCTCCACCGTTCAAAAGCTGCACCGATGTTGACGTCTGGTTTGTCCTCTTGCTTTATCCAAAGCCTTTTTCGCCGCAGCCTTTTCTGCCTCCGACTTTATTTTATCAGCCTGTTTAGCGGGGCGAGCCGTTACAAGTAACGCTGGAAGTGGTACTTTTGGCTGCATTTTCTCTGCCATTGTTCAGCAAACTCCTGCTAACTGACACGTGATGAGTGCACGCAGGGAGGGAGTATAACAAAAAGTGTTTCTGAACAGGATTACCAACTGTAGCTTTAAATAAGTGGAGTGTTGGCTTTTAATTACTGTAGTTACAGCAGCAGGAGGCTCTGCAGCAGCAAAGTTGTCTGTAAGAACACCGCAAGCATGCAAGTTAGCTGTCATGGGCTGCTCACGCATGCAAGTTAGGATGGTTCTGTAAAAGCGTATCCAAAGAAAAGAAAGGATTTCTTTTGTAAATGCAGCCAGGAGCATGTTTCTGTAACACCAAAAATCCTAAATGTCGTCCTAAAGTGAGGTAAGATATGATTTCAGACTCAGGTAATAAGGCCCCTGGACTAAAGCAGGATAAATAGAGATCTCATCACATCACTTTACTTGTGAGGCATCGTCTCATGGCCTCACTCAGTGGGAGAAGTTGCTTAGTTGTCATGGAGATGATAACAGATGATCGCATGGTAACAGGTGATAAAGTGAGATTATTCCAGCTCAGCTACTATATATAGTAACTTATGATTAAACTTGTTGTCAGCATCTGTTTCCACCTCTGAATGTCTCATTGCAGACCTTTTCTATCCGGGCGTCACACAGTCGTGCAAAAGTAAATTAAACAGGAACCATTGACTTGATGAGCTGCTGTCCCGTCCCCTGCAGAGGTTGCGTCTCAAACAAACAAATCCATCAAAGGGAGTTGTTGAACATGATTTAGAGCCGGACGTCCTGTCTGACTTTGTCCTTGTCTCCATCTCTCTGCATCTCTTTGGAGGTCTTGATTCCATTGTAATACGCAGACACTGTCCTGCATGTGTTACTGTGTTTGTGCCCATAAATATGACTCATGGTTTGTCCTGACACACACAGGCTCAGAGACTTTGTAGAAAACGGCTGCGCTGCTGACAGAATCTCATAAAGATCTTCCAGCGTTGTTGTCAAGCAGAACAGGGAGGGAAATGATGTCATTGATAGGTGCTTAAATCAAGTGCCTCTCACTGCAGAACCGCCACTTGACAATGAGGAGGGTAATTCAAGGCCTCTTGAGGCAGCAGGTTATCGTATAATGAGCAGGCAAATCATCCTTCAGCTGCATCATCCAGGTTCCTGCACAGACCAACATTTACACTGCTCAAGTGTACTTGAGAACGACCCTGAGGAACAGATTTACAGAGCTGTCTTCACCTTTGTTTCACATACATTGTGTTCTAGAGATGTTGTACAAACCAAGAAGCACACTGGCTGTATATTAGTATGATTTATAACTAAAGCTAAAACACAGTTTGCTCAGTAGGAGTTAGATTTTGGTCTCTGTTAGTGTTTATTTTTTTCATGGGGGATTTTGACATCAGGACATTTTGTCTTGTTTTCTGAGCAGACTGGCGGCAGACAAATCCCTAGAAGGCAGTCCCAGCTGATTGTTGCACAACTAGTTGCTGCCTAAAGTGTATGAAACAGTGAATTCATGCAGATTACAGGCGTAAAGACACTGATGGACCCATCATTGTCATCATTATATAGTAAAGATTCAGTTAAACAATACATTTCCTACTTTCTTAGATCAGACGTGCAGTGATGATTGTTGGGTAATATCATATATTGATGTTGTCCAATGTCAAGTCTCTATTTGATCACGTGATGAGATGATACATGTATGATAGTGTGCACTAGGGTCCATCATAACTTCCTTACGCCACAGGTCCCTGCACGTGTAACATGTAACCATGTAAAGACGCTTTTTCTTGCAGCTGAAAAAGGATAATTTACAAACTGTCCCTTTATTCTTTCCTCTCTGTCAGGTTTGGTGAAAGCTGTGAACACAGCAGTGGATCTGATTGTGGCACATTTCGGCACCAGTCGAGACCCTGATGTAAAGGTAGGACTGATGACTGCTTATGACTGACACCATTCTTCTCAGGATAAAAGGAAGGAGAGTTGATTCTTCTGAGTGATTAAAGCTCACACAGCAAGGTTTAGTTCACAGTGTTGTGAAGCACACAAGAACATAAAACCAATCAGTTGGTAAATTACAGTTGAGTCTGAGTTTCACACTCAGATGGCGCCATCTGTTTTCTCACATCATCATTTGTCTCACGATCACAACAGTTAAGTTAGCTCATGAAATCTTAAATCAGTCGTCATTCTTAGAAGTATTTTTGACTTTCCCAGGTGTGTAGTGCTGTCAGGCTGAGTCACATCATGTTTAAGGCTGGTGAAGTTTTTTTTAAGGTGCTTGTCTTCACAGTTATTTTATTAGTTATACAGCACATAAGCGGTGGAACCACCACCACAAACATTGTCACAAAATTAATTGGTCCCTTGTGACTTTTTCCTTTGTCGGTGACTTCAGTCTGGAAACTGAATTCCTGGCACATAATGTGTTTGTTCCCACAGAGCTGATGAGACAGTCAATAAATTAGGCTGCAGATCAGACTGATGCAGAGAACAAAGGGGCAGGAACACACAGTCTATCATCCGTCATTAATTGAAAATATATTTACTTTCCATTTTTATATTAGAACTACAAATAGTGTACTTAAATACAGAGACAGCAATCCCTCTCATTTCCTTTATCCCCTGATGTTTCTCTGCAACCCTGCCAGGCCAAGCTGGGGAACAGCTGGGTGAGTCCCAACGTGGGTCACCTCATCCTGAAGTACCTGTGCCCGGCCCTGCATGAGGTGCTGCAGGACGGTCTGAAGGCCTACGTGCTGGACCTGATCATTGGACAGCGGCGCTGTCAGCCCTGGAGCCTGGTGGAGGCTTCTACACAGCTGGGTGAGAACATCACACTGAGCTGCAGATAAAATGGCTGCAGTTTCATCGCATCAGAACGAAGATCATCGGGAAGCTGGAGTTTCATGTTTTGTTTTGTTTCTGAGACCAAGCGACCAATGAAACCTCGCTGATTAACGACCTTTCTGGTCGACTGTCAGGGGACGGCTATAGTTATTTGTAATGATATTTCCCGTCATTGTTTAATATTTGAAAGAGTTTCTTCAACACAAGTCCTGTCAGGAGAAATGACAAAAATAGGAGATGTATAAAATTGGTGGAAAAGTGTTCAAATTAAATTTTTGCAGGTTGATTTTCAGTAGAATTGCTCTGCAGGTACACTGAAAGCAGCCACATGAGGTGATGAATTAGACGTTTATGGTCAACGTGTAACATTATGTCTCGTCTCTGTCAGGTCCGTCCACGCGTGTTCTCCACAGCCTCTTCTCAAAGGTGAGCCAGTACTCTGAGCTCACGAGCCACAGCATGAGACTCAACGCCTTCATCTTCGGCCTGCTCAAGTGAGTCATCTTTCTTTATCACCTCACACTGATGGTTGTCGTCCTTGGGGTCAGTCAGGGTCTTTGTATCGCTGTAGTCACTGTTTTTATGTGAAAATAATGTGACAGCGTGAAAGGGAGTTACTTGTAGTGGTGAATCTGAAGAGAAATCTGCGGCTCCTCTCGGCTCATTGTTCAGCTGTCCTTCACAACTCAACTGTTGTGGTTAACTCTCACAGCTCTCATTGTAGCGCTGTATTCAGCCACAGCAGGCAGCTGTTGTTAGCTGTTTTAGAGCTCTTTCTCCAAAAACCCTCAGCGGTCAGACACAGTTAGAAACAAACTTGTGAATATCAAGGAGCATTTAGCAGCTTAAGAGTCATATTTCCCTCTGGAGATGATAGAGACCCAAACCAGAGCTAAAAGAGAGTGATTATTGAGGTGACGATATGTCAGTGTTGTGCTCACAACTTGTTTCCACTGCCCCCAAGTGGCCAAAAAAAATATAACTGGGATATATAAAAGTAAAATTAGAAATTATTTTAGGAAAATTTAAGGTGCACTCATGATGCTGCGATTTTAAAATTTGGGTCTCTTTCTGTTTCAGTCTAAAATCTTTGGAGTTCTGGTTCAATCACCTCTACACTCATGAAGGTAAGACTCAGTTTAGCTCTTCAGATACCCAGCTATCAGTTATTTGATGTTCATATGTGCATTAAACGTCCTGTGTCTTCTGAATCTTGTTCTGATATTCTTCCTGTTTTGTTTTACTTCCTCAGATATCATAGCAGCACACTACAACCCGTGGGGTTTCCTTCCCCTGTCGCAGGGCGCTTGTCAGCCGCTCTTTGAGGAGCTCCTCCTCCTTCTGCAGCCACTGTCGCTCCTCCCGTTCGACCTTGACCTGCTGTTTGAGCCACACCTCCTTCAAAAGGGCCAGGAGCACCTCCGTCGCAAGGAGCAGCTGTGCTCCGCGGGCCAGAGTGTCGACCAGTCGACTCGCTCCACCTTCCAGCTCATGAGGGGATGGAGCACCACTGTGAGCGAGATGGTGTCGAGAGACTCAGGCGCAGAGGTGAAGAAAGAGAGGGCGGCGCTGAGACGAGAGGGAACGTGGCCAAGGATGGAAGGGGTCGGGGCGAGGAGAGATGGAGCAGGAGTGAAGCCGAGGCTGAGGAGTGAGGGGGCGACAGCTGAGAGCATGACCGCCACACCTGGTAGCGGAGCGGCGACGATGGAAGTAGGGTTTGCCAATCTCTGGAAGGAGAGAGGGATGAGTGGACAGAGGATGAAAGGCGTGGGACAAGAGAGCCAAGGAGAAGGTGAGGACGGACAGGAGAAGGACAGGAGGAAGGACAAAGAGAAGGATGTGATGGATGAGGGGCGTCAGCGGCAAGACAGACAGGCGGGCTGGTGGTATCAGCTCATGCAGTCCTCCCAGGTTTACATCGACCAATCCGCAGAGGGGTCAAAGTTCGTTAAGACCGACAAGAGGAAGAAGTCGTCAGAGAGACGACAGAACCAGCTGCCGCCCACCAGAGAGGGAGTGGTGGAAGGGGCCGAGTCGAGCCAAGAAGGGGAGGGGTTTAGGAGCAGGAAGAGCAGCAGCAGCTCCAGCGGGGAGTCAGCTGGGTCCAGGGGGAGGCCTTCATGGATGGGCAGCCCGCCTGAGTCTGTTCTCAGCCAGGACAAAGACACAAAGCCTCAGGAGGTGACAGGGACTGGAGCTCAAGCTGCAGCCCAAGAGGAGAGCCCCCAGCAGGGACAGAGTCTGCGGTGGGGCAGGCTCTTTGGATCCAGTGTTGGTTCTCCTTCAAGGGTGGAGGCAGCCGAACAGAAGGCAAAAGCTCAGAAGATCAGGTAGGTTACAAGAATGATAAATCTGATGATATTCAGTATTTTTTAATACTACCTAAAGACCAAAATCAACTCCAATGTTTGGAGTGGTGCCGGAACAAGTCCTAGAATTCAAGAATGCACTTCCAGTTCCCTCGTCTCAAAGTCAGTGATTATCTTGAATGGGTTTGATGCCTGGAATAAAATCTGTGGTTGACACAAGCTTAAGATATTTGCACATTTTATCCTACAACATTATGTCAGCAAATACCCCCCCTCATTATTTTAAAAGCTTTGACAGCTTTTAGATAGGATAAGAAAAGATAAAGGCTCTGTCGACACCATAATGTTGTGTGAGGACACAAGTGGCTTCAGCAAAGTGTCTGTACCAGCTGAGCCTAAACTTAAAGCCACTGAGCGGCTGCATAGACAGACGACCTAGTCCCACTTCTTCTTCTTCTTCTTCTTCTTCTTCTTCTTCTTCTTCTTCTTCTTCTTCTTCCTTAATGCATTGTTTATTTTTAACCACTGTTTGTCTCGCCACCAGACAATAGTATAACTAAGCCAAAGACAAACAATAAACAAGAATAAATAATAATGTAACAGCAAGAAAAGACAAAGCAACTGTTAAATTGCATTGGAACTGGAAAAAAGGTGGTTGCTAACAGATGGCAAGATGAGACTCACAGATTTACAGCCACGTTAGCTTTTTACCTCAAAACCATAAATAACATCTGTCTTTTAACATCTTTTAAAGTTTAAACAATGTCAACCTTTTTACCAAAATCGACTTCAGCTGTCAGAGCAATGAAGCTGACGATGTGCCTCACTGTGTGTTCTCCCTCAGGCCTCCATCAGGTTGGCTCTCTCTGGACAGATCTGTTCTCGACCTTGTAGCTCAGACTATTGGAGCAGGGAGTGGGAAGCGGGCAGAGCCTCCAGCTACGCCCACTCACACCCAAACCCCACCTCCACCAACGTCAACCCAACTGACCGGAGCCAGACAACAGTCTCCATGGTAAGCAAACGCTACATGTGATGATTGCGTAAAATTTGTCTAATGTTACTTTCTGACCTCAAATTGATTACTTTTTGATCAGCTGATGAATCTTTTGGTCTTCAAAATGTCTAAATAGTGAAAAATATCCATCCTAATTTCATAAAGCCCAAGATGACGTCTCCAGAAACCAAAAGATATTCAGATTATTATCATAGAGGCCAAAGAAAAGCAGCAACTCCTCAGAACTGAGAAGCTGCAACAAGGAAATGTTTGATATTTTTGCCTCAAAAACCACTAAAATGATTGTCCATCTGCTAATCAGTCAATTCCCTGATCCAGCTCTCACCTTTTCTCCGTGTCCTCTTTCCTTCCTCAGTGAAGTGCGAGCACTGTGCCACCACATAGCCACCGAGCCGGGCCAGCTGAGCTTCAACAAGGGTGATATCCTGCAGGTCCTGAGCAAGGCTGATCCAGACTGGCTGCTGTGCTCCCTGGGCTCCACCCGGGGCCTGGTTCCCATCATCTATGTCACCCTCAACAGCATGGAGGACAGCCACGACGCCTCTGGACTCGGACAGTGCTGAGCCAAAGCTGTCCCAGGAGGAATTAATGCAAGATGAAGGCAAACCGCTTCGGAGCCAGAGAGTATCCCTGCCACACTCCTGCTGAAAACAAAACCTGTACATTGGGGATGACTCCCGACAAAAAAATAAAACACTGTAGAAAATATGAAGATCATGAAGACGATGTACAGACACATGCAAACGGAAGCATGCAGGCTCGAACACAAACTCACTCCAAGGGAACATCCAGACAAGTATGCATGCATACATCCGAAAACCAAAAGACCAGACAAGAAACCCAAAGACACTCCGACACACGCTTCTCACTTTGCGTGAAACTGCGCTACTAGCTTAACTATGTGACTGTCCAGTCTCTATATCATCCATCCCGACTCGCAACAAAACAAAGAGGGGCTTTCTCGCTCACAGATGGTAAACTTCACACTATGATATACGCCATGCCTCGCTGCACTTTGCTGTACTGTATACGTTCACCTCGCTGTGCCACACTCCGAACACAGTGCTCACTTATCGCCCTCAGTGGAGCGCCGAGGTCTGTTTGATGTCCTGTCGCTTACTTACTTGGTGCCGATTGATCTTTTAAATCCGTGTAGAAACCAGTTGCTTTTTTTGGTAAGATTTAAGGTGGTTGATGTAAATGCAAGAAAAAAAAGAAGTTTTGATCCACATCTTGCAGAGATTCAGCGCATTATATTTAGGAGCCACACAGGAGTTTGTGTAGACGGCTGTTCAACCTGAGAGAAAAGAAGGCAAAAGCACAAGTTTAATTCTGTTTCCATTCTCCATCTGTTTTATTTCTGCTCATCAAAGCCTGTTTGTAAGGAGATGATGCGACTGACAAGCTAATTGCCTTTTTTTTTATCTCCACCTTTCCCTCACAACACCCACCACAGCTGGGATGAATCAACGGCGTTTAAGTGCATGTAACCTTCCAAAACTCTTTCCTCCTACAGTCCTTTTTCACCTGCAGCATCCCGCACCTCTGTTCCCCCTTCAGTCTCTCATCAAAGGACACTTTGAAGAGGAATAATCCAAGCGAGTGGCTGCAGTCTGAGCTGTACATGTGCATTTGATCTAACGGTACATAGTGTAAATGCATATATGACTTACACACGTGGTGAGTTCTATTTATTTATCGACCACTTCAGTTAGCGGAGGGAAGCATCTGCTGTACATGGACGGGTGCAGGAAAACAAGGATGGGAAGGATGTCCAATGAAAGCAAAGCATAGCTGTGGAGACATGTGGAGGCCTTTTTGAATGTGTCGGGGATCCAGCCTGGATTGCTAACATGCATTTAGAGGGGGTTAAATAATCTTATCTATGCCTTAAAGTGCTTGAGGAAAAAAAAAGGGAGAGTCGCCCTGTTGTGCACGTCAAAGGCTACGGTCCTGACATTATATTTTGTATATGCTACGACGTGTCTTAGCGTGACATTGTCCCCAGATTTATGTCTACGGAGATTCTTGACGTCAAAGAAAAGTATAGAGATGATATAGAGGTGATATTTTTGGGATGTATAAAGGGAAAAAACCCAACACATTTTGTGACGGTGGCTCCGTGGGCATCCCCACACGCCACCTGTAGGTGTAAAAATGTGGCCTTTCGTTTAAAATGAGTTGACAAACTAAAAATATACAGAATACCTGGATAGAGTGTATACAGACGCCCACTTCTAATATTTCACATTATAAAATGGTAAAAAAAATCTGTGTACATTTATTAAATAAATGAATGCTTGTGTAGTTTTTGAAAAACTTACATAGGATATAATTTAACTTTTTCTTTTTGTCGCATTATTGTACAGTTTTTTTATGTATTGTTATATGCATTTAAGTTCAGCAAAAAACATTTTAATTGACTTGTAAATATATTTAAATCCCTTCAATTATTAATTTCTTCCATGGAGCTACATGTATGAATGTTATTACTGAGTTAATGGTGCATTTTATGTTAAATACATGAAGCAAGTATAAGCTTTAGTTTCAGTGCTGACAACCATAATGAAAGTTGGCAGAGGAAGTTTTGGTGAGTGGTTTCATTTCGGGTCCTCCAGGCGGTTTGCTGTTCATTGACATCCTGTTCAGAGTTCACATGGGACAGACAGAGACAAACACATAGTAGTGATAAAGCCAGAGAGACGCGGAGGCTCAGGGGCAAGAGGCAAAGACAGATTTACTTTTAATTTGGCGTTTGATTAGCTGAGACGTTGTGCTTCAAAATGCTACACAGAAAGAGAGAGAGAGAGAAAGGAAGGAGCCTCTTGCCTTCTCTCTTTCTCTCTCATGGGTTTTTATCTGCTTTCTCTCTCCCTGGCTGCCTCCTCCTGCCTGTAAATACCTTCAGCATCAGTGACACTGCTCTTCTCTCTGTGTCCAGGCTATATGACGTGTACGTATGACATTATCAAACTACTATGGATGTTAAATAACAAAGTGCTCATGTGATCACAGATTCAAACGGCTCCTGTCTTCTGTCCTTAACATGGTTTTGATGTTGAAGTGGTTCTCAACACTCAGCCTGTGTAGAAATGAAAGGTGGCTGTCAGAGGTTTGTAGAAAATGTTTAAAATGAGGTTTAAGGATTACAGATGCAGCCACCTAGAGTTTCCTCTCCCCAACGAAGGTGTTTCGGCTGCCAGTCGGCTGTGAGTCAACTCCGAGCCAGCACAGTCTCGCCCCTTAGATTAGAGTATCTGTATTAAGGGGGTAGAAAGGGTCCACACAGAGTACAAAGTCTGCGCACCGCCCCATCAGAACTGAAGAAGCCTCTTGGATGAGAAGTGCAACGTCTTCAAGAAACTCAAGCAAGTCCAGTTGCCCATGATAAGCACTTAAGATTAATTCAGTTGCAGGGTGTCACCATGAGATGGCGCCTCCTTCACAAAAAGTGCTCTGTACCCAAACATTTCAAGGATTTAAAATTAATTTCCAACATTTTAGCGGCTAAACACAAACCTTAATTGGTCACATTTGCTGTTTTTAAGGTCACTCCTCATCGGCTGACCTGACAGAACTACCTCCAACTTGTTTGTTGAAGTTTTCAGATGTAATGTCCAGCGGTGGAAGAAGTACTCAGATCATTTACTTAAATCAGACTAGCAATACAACTGTGTGGAAATACTCTGATACACTCACCAGCCACTTTATTAGGTACACCTGTTCAACTGTTGTTAATGCAAATAGCTAATCAGCCAATCACGTGGCAGCAACTCAGTGCATTTAGTCATGGTGAGGACGACCTGCTAAAGTTAAAATTTAAAGGTGATTTAAGTGACTTGGAACGTGGCATGGTTGTTGGTGCCAGACGGGTTGGTCTGAGTATTTACTGGGATTTTCACACACAACCATCTCTAGGGTTTACAGAGGATGGTCCCAAGAAGAGAAAATATCCAGTGAGCCAAAATGCCTTGTTGATGCCAGAGGTCAGAGGAGAATGGCCAGACTGGTTCAAGATGATAGAAAGGCAACAGGAAGTCAAATAACCACTGGTTCCAACCAAGGTCTGCAGAAGACCATCTCTGAAGCAACAACACCTTGTCCAACCTTGAAGCAGATGGGCTACAGCAGCAGAAGACCACACCAGGTGCCACTCCTGTCAGCTAACAACAGGAAACTGAGGCTACACTTCACACAGGCTCACCAAAACTGGACAATAGAAGATTGGAAAAACGTTGCCTGGTCTGATGAGTCTGGATTTCTGCTGCCACATTCAGATGGTAGACACGGTATGTCTATTGGTGATGAGGATGCACCTCAGCCACCAGATGGTGCTGATGTCTAAAAGATAAAATAGATCAGCAGTGAGTTCACTGAATTCTTGCACTGCACCAGCTTACAACAGTGCAGGCACAAAATGTTAACAGTATATTTCCTTCATCCTTTAGATTTGTCTTTTGAGTCAAGCCTGCCTATTAAACTAAAGTCAGTCTGTCAGGTCATCTTCGTGTTCAGAGCTTTACAGAATCATGTTGACTCTACATTTGACTGGACATTGTGGGTCTTGGTAATCATCATTGAAAATGCATATGGTACAGTGTGTCTGAGGCAATGTTTATATCCACAGAACATTATTTTAGTACTAGTAGAGATTTAAAACTTCCCACACATTCAAAGCAGTCGTGCTAAATGATATAAAAGATGTGAAAACATGCAGAATAAGTGACACTGGTGTTATATCCGTCCATCCATCCATCTTCATCTGCTTATCAAGGGCTGGGTCACGGGGGCAGCAGGCCAAGCAAAGCACCCCAGACGTGCACCCCTGGAGGACCCCAAGGTGTTCCCAGACCAGATGACATATGTAATCCCTCCAGCGTGTTCTGGGTCTGCCCCGAGGCCTCCTACCAGTGGGACATGCCCAGAACACCTCCAGCAGGAGGCGCCCAGGAGGATCCTGATCAGATGCCCGAGCCACCTCAACGTTCCCCTTTTGACGCGAAGGAGCAGCGGCTCTACTCGGAGCTCCCTCCGGATGTCCGAGCTCCTCACCCTATCTCTAAGGCTGAGCCCAGACACCCCACAGAGGAAACTGATTTCGGCCACTTGTATCTGCAATCCCACATCACTGCAGAACCCACTGATCCATCTTCCGCTCCATTCTACCCTCACTCATGAACAAGACCCCAAAATACTTGAACTCCCTCGCTTGAGGCAGTAACTCTCCTCCAACCCGGAGAGGGCAAACCCCTGGTTTCCGACAGAGGACCATGGCCTCAGACTTGGAGATGCTGACTCTCATCCCAACTGCTTCACACTCTGCTGCAAAACGCTCCAGTGCATGCTGGAGGTCACAGTGTGATGGAGCCAACAGAACCACATCATCTACAAAAAGCAGGAATGCAATTCTGAGGTCCCCAAACCGGACCCCTTCCTCCCCCCGGCTGCGCCTCGAGATCCTGTCCATGAAGATCACAAACAGGATTGGTGACAAGGTCACTGGTGTTATACTGTGGCTAAAAGCAAATTTTAACATCATTAGCTTGAATATTTTATGAATGTTGAATGTCATATTGCCTCAACCAACAGGAACACCACATACATAAAATCATGTGTAAACGATACCTAATACAGTGTGGAAATTTGTTCTTTTCAACTTCAAAGACACAGTTTTTTAAGAAATCTGGGTTCAAAAGGTAACGTTGGAGGTATCATCTGTCCACTGACAAAAGGCTCTTACATAAGACAAGATCTGTAATATAACACCAGCTTAATCTGTTCAAGTGTTGAACATTTGGCTGTTGTTGTGGCAGCCAGCCAACCATCATTTCCCTTCTTTTAAGGAACTACTATCGAGAAATGCAATTCTTGGATAATCCAGCTGGTTGTTTAAGAATGCTATAGGCCTTAAGATCAGAATCAGAAATACTTTATTAATCCCTGCGGTTAAATCTTACTAAATAATGATGAAAACTCTGTCTGTGTGTCTGTGTGTCTTTGTGTCTGTTCCATGTTTTTCTCCTCACTGACTTGGTCAATCCATGTGAAATTTGGCACAGTGGTAGAGGGCTGTACTGGTGTTTAGGTGGGTGGAGCTTGTCAGGTGGCATCCACATGAATGTCAGAACCCAAGATTTCCCAACAGAACATTTCACTGCAACAAGATGATCAATGTTGATCACACGATAACGCTGATCGGCGTACGGTATGACTGTAATGTTCTTCTGTCCACAAACTTTTGGCCACATAGTGTATTTGAAAATGTTTAGATATGACCACATTTGTTAACTTTGCAAAAACATGCATCATATTGCTGATAATCTCTCTAAGAATCCATGTTGCAGAAACACATCCACACCTGCTCTATCTAACTCAATATTCTGCCGACTGTCTGCGTCACCAGTCATCATCTTTCATGCAGCCAAAACAAGGAACAAGGAACTATATTGGATTCCACGTAACTGTGAAGACATATTTTCCGTGGAAATACATAAGGTGGGTTGCATAATTCAGAGGGGTCTGCCCCAACTGCAAGGGATTGGGCAACATGGGGAAGTTACTGTATTACTATTAAGAATAACGCTGCATATTGACATCACAGAGACAAACAGACATTCCTTTATTCGCATGAACCCCCTCACCTTTCCTCTACTTCTCACTACTCTTCAGTTTCCTCTAATTTCCTGGCACTTCGTTCTTGGGATCTTCTTGTACACTTGAAATTTGAATAAACAAAGATTCTAGACATTAATTTTGGCACTATCACTGCAGCCGACTGGCTCTGCCAAACACTCAAAATGTGAGATGTAATCCTTTCTGCGGTAAGTTTATAGGAGGATTAAGAGGTGAATGGGTGGCACTTTCAAACTCAGATCAAAGATTTCCTGGATGAATACGACTCTTGTGTTGGTGGGGACCTCGAGGTCAGGGAAATCAATCTGCTCATCATACAAAAATCACAGGTTTGAATCCTGGGACAAATCTAGACTGACTCTTCCTTCAGATATCAAGTCAACAGTACACAGCAGCCTGTGAAAGTGCATTCTCAGATTTAATCTCACAAGCCAAGTTTTCTCTTTCTGTACTCTATGATGAACTTTAAGTTTGTAAAGGTTTTATGTTACAATGAATGGAGAGTTGTGCAAGAGATGCCAACTCAGCAACAAAAGCTCAGACAAACTGGATCTGCCAGATCTTCTGTAAGGACTTTTCTGTTCTCTGAGGGGAGCCAAGGTCAGAAACTGTAAATTTAGAAACATACTTTGAAGGATTTTCCAAAAAAAGAACAATTTAAAGGTGCAAATCAGAAAATTAGAATATTGTGAAAAAGTTAAATATTTCTTGTCAGCTGTTTCATTAATTCTGGACTCACACAGTCCTGAGAAGAGCTCGAATCAGTTGTTTAACTCCTGCAAAGGTTTCCTGAGCCTTTTGCTCATGTAGTTGTACTGTGATGATTAAACCCATTCATTGACTTTCTCTTCTTGTCCCCAAATGCTCTCTGACTTTTTCTTCTGTTCCAGTGACCTCATTCCCATATCTAGCTACTCCCTCCAGTCCCAGGCTGCATTTCATTAGTTGTTCAACATGCCCTTGTTGACTTCCCCTCTGCATTTGCCCTCAGGGGAATTCCTGCTACCATCATAGGTATTGTTTCATTTGTCTGAAAAGCTGAAGTGAACTTGGTGAGATCGACCCTGAAAGGGCTGAGAAAGAACAACAAAACAATAATGGTGACTCTACAGGTGTATGTATGTATGTATACAATGCACAAGGCTTTCTGGTTATGCATTTGATGCAAGAAATGACATCCAGGCTTAGATGGCAGTAACGTAAAGTGAAGTCCAGTTGTTTTATACTGAAAAGAAGAAGATGAATCAGAAACTGATGCAGCTAATTACTGATCACAGTTGTCCACAGAACGTGCCTTTGTCTCATTCAAATGGGTCTGTAGGTATCTGTGATGATTTGTAAACACCTGGTGGCAGTTCAGAATAGTTTCGGCTGGAAGTGCACAAGGGCAGGTGTGTTCATTTCATTCCCTCACTCCTCCACCGTCCACTTTCTTTCCACTCTCCAGGTGGCCTCCGTGTGACGTTTGCTGTTTCGTAATACCAAGTGTTGGGAGTGAGTGAATCAGGGCAGGTGGAACTATCAGTGAAACACAGTGCCAATCACCTGGCTTTCTCCGCCCACCTGCTCACCTGTTCCCACTTTCCTCATCAGCCCTGCACATATATAAGCAGCTCTCTCCCACTCACTCCTGGCACATTGTCAAAGCTGACATGTGCTTTGTATTTTTGCTTTCAAGCCACCAGAACGTGAACTTTACCCTGACTCTGGCCCTGCAACCTGAAGCTGTCTGCCTGCAATAAGTCATTGAATGTTACCAGTCTGTAAGCGTCATCTAGATTTAAGTCTTTTCCCTTTTACCTCACACTCCTTTTATGGTGTATGTACACAAATTTGAACCATGTGCATGAAACGTCCCCCCAAAATCTACAGCTGTTATGTTATTCAGCCTTTAAATCATACAGATTAATGGGTGTCATGTAATTTATTTCCATCTCTTTCGGACCATCATGCTTAATTTACAGGGACTAGAATTTTAGGCTGTTCTACAATTCTGGTTGTACATATTCCTGCAAAAAGTGACACTCAAAATTTGTACGTGCCCCACATTTAATGATTAGCCAGTAGTTTGTGTATGACCCACATGTTTTGGAAGGCTGCGATCACACCACCAATGTGTTGATGGGAGTAAAGAAGTAAGTGATCTCATAAGGGTGAGGGTTGGGTTGGTGGATGGGTCACAAAACACAGTACTTTCCACAGAGAGCGGTGTTTGGAACTTTGAGTCATTTTAAAGTACATGGTCACAATGTTTCTTTTCCTAACCCTAACCACAGTAACTTCATTTGCCTAAACCTAACCTCTGTAACTTTACGCTAAGTACGTAACCTAAGTAATTAATGTAATTCGAGGGGCGCCAATTCATAGGATGTCATACTAATCGTTTTATGTGCATTTTTGTAGGATATCATATGGACTGTTGTATGAGGATACATTAGAGTAGGACAGATTAACATGACAGAAGAGCCTGATCTCACCCCGAAGTCGTCAACGTTGGGGCAGTGACTTGCTGTGTCAGACACCAAGAAATAAAGGTGTCCTTTAACAGCGCCCTGCGGCGTCCCGGTGAAACACAGCGGGACAAGGATGAAAATTAAGGTGGCAAAAGTCCGAGTGTGGCGGGCGGAAGGGGTGGTTGATGGGTCCAACAAACCATGACTTTCACCTTAGAGGACGGTGTTCACATCTCGTACGATTCTCAAGCCAAACCCTGTTGTTTTTTTCTAAACCTGACCACATGCTTTTGTTTTAAAGGGAAAAAAAACGTCAATTTGCAGTGTTATACTAACATAGTGTGTTTATTTTGAGACTGTATGCAAACTGTAAATTTCCTGTGAAAATTGGAGTATATCTTGAAAGAAGACAATGCTTGTAAAAGGCAGAACTTGACACAATGTCCCAGAACATCAACGACCAACATACCCAGAGTACCTGTCATGTCGTATGTGGACATAGAAACCAAACGTCAACATATGACGAGGTCAGAGTGAGAATGGGTTTGACAGACCATCATGTTATGATTGCAATGAGGAATGCACGACAATATGTCGATATTAGCTTTAAAATGAAATATCGGAATCGGCCAACATGCTGATGATATCGGTATGTCAGCAGTATCTGCCAAATTCAAATGAACTATCAAAATCAAATAAAATGCTTTTTCTTATTTTGCACAATGAATGAATATTACATACACCCAAACCCACCAAACCTAAAATAGAAATAGAATTCTTTGCAGCTGTGTTAGGATTCAACAGATACAAGCAAACAAAAAAGGCTCATTGACTCGTTTTCACTCCTGAGTGAACAGTGTCGTCGACAAAGAATGATAGACATGCCCAAGATCTGGAAAAACGAGGCTTTATTTTGAAAATGGTCAATGATCAAAGAAATCCACACAACATAAAAAAGGTGCTGCCTGAGTAGTTCAGTGTTCAGAGATATCTTAGTGGGCTACACACTCTGACAAACTTTCACATTTTATACTTTTATATATTTCCCATAATTCATCATCTTATAAAACAAAAATGCCACAAAAATATAAAAATCCTTCAAAAATGTTTTATTTTCATCACAACCCAAACATAATTTTAATAGAATACATTCATAGTTTAGTCATGGGAGGAGTCACTATTATTATAAATGTATTTATTGGTTTGATCCACCCCGTCTGCTCGCTAAATGGTCCACTCCGGCTCTGTTGTTGTTGCTGTGGCTGAGGAGGTCACAGATCACTCTCAGTCTACTCACGATTCAGTTCATGGCAGCGGGCGGGCTGTAGACACACAAATATTTATTAGAAACGAAAGCCAATGATTTCATCACAGTTTGAAACTGAAACTCCTGCACCAACATGATGACAGAAACAAGACAGACTGTGGTGCTTCTGTACAACGTCATGACTCAAACAGAGGCAGCGTTTGTGTTTTCACTGTTTAATGAATTTCAACACTTTATTGAGGCTTCAAACAGACTGAAGTTTTAGTATAACTTCACACAACCCTTACAGATTACAAACTAGGAAACCTTGATGATTTTTCTTTTTTAAATTCAGCTCCTTTTTGATTTCATCTCATGAAGTGAAGTATTGTGTTAATAAAGTTGGCTAGCATGTATAAAATGCTTCAAATGGCAGGTGCAAGACTTTCAGATCTCACTGTAAATGTTAAAAGGAATAGTTCCACATGTTGGAAAATGTTTGAAAACAGACGATGCATGTGACAGGCAGAACTTGACACGGCATCCCAGATCATCAACAACCAACTTTTCACATTGTATCTGGGTTCAGAAAGTCCATGATCAAACGCTGATATGTGACCAGGTTGGAGTGAGAATGTGTTGATTTATTAGCTACATAGCTATCATTAGCTAGCAAGCTAGCTTTCCAATTGCATCACATCAGGCACTGCCCATTTTCAGCACTAATATTGCCTCGGCAGGTGATAGTTACTCGCCTGCTAAAATCTTATGTGGAAGCCAGACTTTTAAGTGTTGAGTTTCATTAAGCAAACTTATTTGACCCCATGCACTTTTGATATTCAGAGCAGTACAATATCTAGAGTTAAGATACCTTGTAGTTTTGCTTCTTGCAGAACTTCTTCAGGACGTCCACGTGCTTCACCAGCTGATGGACCCATGGCTCGTCAGAGGGCGCACAGAGCTTTCTCTTACCTCTGGTCACAAAACTGCAAAAACACCAAATCATCCAGATCAGGGTACGAATGTGATAACTTGCAGTGTGTTCCATCTACTAATCAGAAACATCATTCACTTCACACCACCTCAACTTACATCATGGCATCAATATGGCAACCCTGTCCCTTGATCTGTCGGTGGTAGTCTGCAACCCTGGTTTTGTCGATGGTTTTGTTTGCGACACTCAAGCAGCAGTCCACTGGTACCTCTGCAAATGTCACTGAAAGACAGAGAAGATCAGATCAATTTCGCTGCACCTCCTACTGTAGACTAGTTTTCAGTCTAATTCTTCACAGGGAACAGATTGCAACAGCACAAATTCACGACTCAGAAAGTATCAAAATATCAACAGCGAGTTATGGATCAGCCACTGGCTAGTCAATCTGTACCTAGCCCATGTGTTGCTTTATACGCTCTGAAGCGTAACATTTTCTATTTTGAAAAAAAGTTTTCATCGATCAATAAATTATAAGTAACTTTGAATGCACATTGTACCCACTTAATCACAAGTCAGTAATTCCTGAGTAACCCATGTTATTAGGAAGGCTGTGATCACCTGACTGATGCACTTACAAGAGAAAAGATGGAAATGGTATAAGGACTGAAAGTCTGTGTAGTGAGACAGGCTGGGGCAGTGGATGGGTCAAAGAAACACAGGACTGTCCCCCAGGAGATAGGTGTTTGGAACTGTGTGAAACCAGGTGAACCTTGAGTTATTTTAATGTATGTCTTCACCAGTTTTCTTTTCCTAAACATAACTTACTGTAAAACTTTCTCCTAGTCTCTTTTACTAGCCTAATGTGGCTACACATTTTTACAAATATTATTCATACTTTACAAATACTTTACAAATATTATTCATACTTTAGACTGTAATGGTCCTTAGATCAAAAGACTCAAAAGGGTTGTTCATTAAAATTAATCCAAGTTCTAAGTATTATTTCAACAGGATAAAGTGGTGTTGTGTCGGTATGCCGGGTGCTGTCATCCTTGAGTGCCATAACTCTCTCTGTGATGTGCTGCCTGTCGGAGTTAGATCAAATTAATGATTCATAATTTAAATATTATCGGAAGCCTAATGTTTATAAAAGTTTTTTTCATACTGGTTTGGTATGGGGTCCATATTTACATACATTTTGTAATTTGTATTTTTGTTTACGTGTTTTCTTGTCGGCTCAGTCACAAAAGATGTGACATTAATTAATGTCACAGCAAGTAGCCTACATCAGGCAGAGCAGGGTGGGTCTTAGCAGAGTATTGTGTCACCAAAGAGGTTAAGATATCGCCAAAATTTACAAAGAAAAGATGATCAAGAAAACTGAGTATTCAACAAAAAGTGGATGGACAAATATGTGTCCATTTGCCCCAATCCGGCCAATTGTTGCCGTCCTCTGATGTTGAATAAAAATCAGATGTAGACCTTTGAGTAATATGTTTGAAAACCCCCAACCCAAACGCTCAGGATGTCCTGAAGAGTCATCATCTCGCCACAATGTGACCAAATACACAACAATGTGTGGCCTTTACCCTCCTTTAAGCTTCAATGGAAGAGGTTCAGCCATATTTTTGCTAAATGATTGACTGAAATATACCGATGGACAGTGTAGTGGAGGATTATAGAGAGCTGGTTTGAGAAGTTTTGTTACCTTTTTTTCTTCCCCTCAGTACATGTCAGTATCATCTTCATAACGAGGGAAATTACAGACTTTTACAGCCACCTTTGATGCCTACCAAGAGTTGTATACTCAGCAGGTGCAACCACTGTAATTATGCAGTTCAGTTCAAGACATAACTTTATTTGCTCACAAGATTTAAGTTAAAAACATCTGATCAAACACAGTGAAAGCCCAATAAAGTCACCACCTATCAGTTAAGTGCAAATCAATCTGCTGCAAACAGAAGTTTTATCTCCATGTTCAAGTTTAATGAGGCTATTATGCTGTTGGTATGTGTGTGGGTGTAGGATGGGGCGTGGCAGGCTGCCACTTTACAGCCCATCAAACGTTTAGTCAGTGAGGTTTTATGGCAGCGACACAATACGCACATCTGTGAAGGACTTCAAAAGGTCTATTAGGAGACATCCTGTTTTCCTTTTAAAGATACATTAGCACATATATTCTTATCTTAAGACCATAAATATGTATAACTCTTTTTGGTCACACAATATAGTGTTGAAATTATGTACTTAATAAATCTTATTTTGGAAGCAGTAATTCACCATATACAAGCTTTTTAGATTTTGCTATCTGCCAAAACATCTGACATTTCTATTTCATCCTTTTTTAAGGGCAAAAATAGATGTTATATTATAAGAATGCAAAACTTCTGCAGTGCAAGCAGCTGAATATGTATATATATATATATATATATATATATATATATATATATATATATATATATTATAAAGTAAATTAAAGACTAATCTGTTTAATCTGGCTTTAAATTCAATTTCATTTCATCTAATCTAATTGAATTGAATTGAATTTAATCTAATTTAATTTTTAATCAATAGAGTTTTGCTTATCAGTTTTGTATTTCTTATTATTGTTCCTCTCTGAGCGACAAGTGCAGGATACACACACACTTCAAAACTAACCCCCCCCCCCCACACACACACACACTGCTGTGTCCTCACTGACATGATAAAAGTTGCCTCATTGGCTTTTGTCACCTCGCTGGGATTTCCAGCAGTTAATAATTAACTTACGGCTATGACAGAGTGAAGCAGAGGAGAGGGGAATACCAGCAGCACACCCTGCATGGGAAACTTTCCCCACAGTACAGCTTCCCTGTGTTTATTGTGCAACTTTGCTTTGTTATCTAACATTCTGATGTAACAAAAGGATTTAAAGGCATGGCTACTTGAGATTACTCCAGTTATGTCACTTTATATTAACTTTATATCAGATCGTACACATTAAACTTGTAATTCTACTACTGTTACACCTGTTTTTTTTCTGCTCTGCAAGGCACCTGCTGCATGCTAAAGGAATTTCATGGAGTAGGGGAGACCGGGGTCAGGTGGCACACAGCTCTTTTATGGTCTTTTGAAGGTCACACAAACATAAATGTAACATAAAAATGTTTGCTTCCTTGATCTGCACAGCATCTGAAAGTCACTAACTTTTTTGGTGAAGGTAACATTTCAGTTTTATAGTATAGAGAGTAAAAAACTGGTCAGTGGACTAAACATTTAGAAAACTGTGTTGGACAGAGATATTGGAAATATGTTACTTCTAGTTAATAGACAAATGAATCACCTACATTTTGATGGGTGATGTTAGCTGGTGAACAAAATTTAATCACAAAAGTTAGCGGGGTTGTTTTGCACATTGATTTGGGGGTTCATTGGTGCATGTTTCAACCAATTGTAATGGTAACAGTTGAAACTATAACTGTATTTTTGAGAAATTAAAACTATTTAAAAGAATAAAACAATGTTTAAATTGTAAGTTATCTGCATTATTTTCAATGGTCAGTGTCAAACATGATAAGACATTCTTACTGATAAGTGCTTAAAATGTTTTTGGTCTTAAAAATGTGCAGATTTTAAATTAAATGTTGATGTTTTCTGGTCCTTGTTTGAAATATGTCTTCAAAATGATTTTACTGGTTGCTTAATTTTCATAACGATAATATTTTAATGGTTTGACAACCAATGCAGTGATTTAAAAAAAAACGTGTGGACAATAAAACATGTGTTTGTATAGCTGAGATCTTAACCTTTTATTTGCTGCTGGTTAGGTTTAAGAAAAAATGTACCAAACAACCCCGGTCTCCCCTATTTATGTCTGGATTAGGAGTCTAATGATAAAGGATGTTATATCCTGCACAGACTACTCACTGTAGATGCAGTAAACCTCTTTCGGAGACAATTTTGATTTTAGAGAGGAGACACAAGAAGAAGAATTTGAAGAAAATGATGAGAGTGAGTTTAAAGTTGCACAGACAGACTTCAGAAACAGTCAGACTCTCAACACAAACACAGAAAACTGAATTTCCAAGTCAAGTGAGTATTTTAACCTCAGTTTCCTCTTTTTCCTGTCTCACTTTGTAAGCCGCTGCTTCCTTTTGGAGCCGTGCCAAGTGGATTTGTTCAGATAAATTACATCCTGTTGTCTTTTTCAGCTCAAAAACATTCAGCTCACTTCACAAGATGGAAAATAACGGCATCACTGTTACAGTTTGATGATGAGTCTGTGAGGATGCTTGGAGGAAAAGAAAAAACACTTACCCATCCAGCAGTAGCAGCAGGTGATGAAAAGGATGCAGAAGACGAGCTTGGTGTCACCCCACGGAGCCATGTCTGGTTGCTGAGCTGGCGAGCCTGTCTCTTGGTCTCTCTGTCTGGAAGCTGATTGGCCGAGTCTGCTCTTCCTTTCAGCACCTGCAGTGGCAAAGGAGGCGAGGTGACTGCTGCTGTCTGGTCCTGCAGCTCTTTTATGGTCCGCTCAGTTTCACTTTTCATTTCCCCTGTCCCTCCTCCTCCTCCTCCTGGTCACTGAGAAGTCATTGAAGTCCATCATGCACCAAGAAGCTCAAACAAGTCAACTACTACTACTTTATAACTCCCTCCCACCGAGGAAAAAACACCCTCCTCTTGTTTATGATTTACAGGCTCTTTTTTTCAATTCCCAACACCCAGACCTTCTTCTTCTTCTAAGGTAACAGGAACAGTCTGTCACATTTTGAGTCAGGCCACCGCCCCGTCACAGGCACACTTCTCTAATCTCTGAACAAACACCAGCAGGGTTTAACACTGAGATAACCACTGGTCAACATTTACACTTCAATAGATGCAGTGAAATGGATTTATGATGATAAAAGGATGAATAAAATGACCATGATCTTGTTTTTATGAGCCTCATCGAAACATTTAAGAATATTTTTGGCTTCTACTGTAAGTACTCTAAAGACAAAAACTCTGCCCCTGTGGGTGGCTGAAAAATAAATTCTTACCAAGATACGCTAAGCAGGATGCTGCTTAGCTTTTACAGCGACCTGTTTTTTAATTCATCCAAGGGATTTTGGGGATGTTAGACCCATCAGTAACTTCATCTGAGAACCTAAGTATTCTAGAAATTACATTTATATACTGTCCTACTAATTTACAGTATCAAATATGTTGCAGCTGAAACATAATGTCACCTGAAGTATGTTTTTTACCACTGTGATAAAGGATTTTTTTTAATGAACACATCTGAAATATTAATTACACTGTCGAGGGCCTTTATTTTTTGAAACATTGAAACATAGGATCCAGCACCCCTCCGATCTTTGTGCAGGCCCTGATGTCACTCACATAGATAATTAAAACTGTGCCATACCCCTTGTGATCTAGTTGTCTCCACTGTGTGCAGCCAGGATTAAGATTTATATCTCCTGCAGGAGCACTTATGTACGAATAAAAACTGTATGCACCTAAAGATGAGACAATTCAAGATTAAAAAGGAGTCATGGATGCAAGTCTTGGTGTCTGATTTCCATCTATATCTCTAGAGTGTAGAGTTAAAGACTGAACACAAACACAAATGAAATACAGTCTGTTTTTCCACATGTTTCCTGTCCTTCACGACTGTCAGTGAAACTAAACCAAAGACAGCTATAAAACCCTAAATATCATTAATCCATCCACTTGTATCAGTGATCTACACCCCAAAACTGGCCATAGGTGAGGGATGGGACGTAGATGCCTTTGTCTTTCAGCTCATCTCCCTGTTCACCAGTAAGGTCCAATGCAGCGCCAGCACCACTGCTGATGCCGCACCAAACTGCCTGTCCATCTTATGCTCCATTTTACCCTCACATGTGAAGCACGTGGCAGCACAGTGCAGGGCGATGCAGTGGTTATTACTGTCGCCTCACAGCAAGAGGGTTCCTGGTTCGAACCCCCAGGTGGGGGAGCCCTTCTGTGTGAGTTTGCATGTTCTCCTCATGTCAGCGTGGGTTTCCTCCAGGTGCTCCAGCTTGCTCCCACAGTCCAAAGACATGCAGGTCAATTGGTGACTCTAAATTGTCCGTAGGTGTGAATGTGAGTGTGAATGGTTGTCTGTCAGCCCTGTGATAGTCTGGTGACCTGTCCAGGGTGAACCCCGCCTCTTGCCCCAGCTATCCCCAACAGGATAAACAGTCACGGAAAATGAATGAACACGTGAACAAGACCCCAAGATACTCGAACTCCCTCGCTCGGGGCATTAACATTCTCCCAACCCAGGAGGGGCAATCCACCATTTTCTGGCAGAGAACCATGTCCACCAGTCCCCAAACCAGACGCTCCTCGCCCTGTCTGCACCTTGAGAACCTGTCCATAAAAGTCTCAAACAGAATGGTGACAAAAGGACAACCATGGAGGAGGCCAACACCCACTGAAAATGTGATATCCTAAAAACTGCAAAGAAAGAAACACAATCACAGTGAACCTCATACGGCTCCTTGGGGAACACCTTCAAGCAAATGACCCCTGATCTCTAAGATTTGCTACGCTGTTGTGTGAACCTTGTTACTTTATTTTTGTGACAGTCACATATTCCAGCCCTGTCTCTTAGGGGTCCATGTCATTGGTCCGACAGCCCATTAGTTCAACATCCTGTTAGTCCGACTGTCCGCGGTGCTGAATGACTCGCGGCGGGAGTATGGTGCGCCGTGACCGGCTCTGGGTCAGCTGGGAAAGGCTTGAGGTGGAGCAGGCTCACGGCTTACATGTTTGTCACGATCTTTTCCTGACCCTAACCAAGTGGTTTTTGTGCCTAAACCTAACCAGACCTTAACCACAGGGCATCATGATGATTGACTTCAGAACAATGGGTTTAATATGGTCGGAGCAATGGGCAGTTCCTGTCTCTTAGAAACTTTGTTTTGCCAAAAGGGTTTGCAGGAAACATCATCGCTGTCTGGATTATGTTCAGTAGTAGACTTTTTCCGAGCAAAGGATATTTTTGTACCATATGAAAGTCAAGAGAAGGTTGAGTGGGCGGACAGTGGGTGTACAATGTGTAGGGCTTTGACAAAAAGACATGTATGGTTAGGTTTAGGGAACAAAAAGCGTTGGGCAAGGTTACAGAACGGTTGTGGTTTTGGTTAAATTAAGTAAAGATATTCTGTTTTCTGCTTCAAGTCACTGCTCTGTGAAAGAAAGTGACAATTTCGGCAGCATTTTGCAGCTACTGTAAGAAACGTTTTTCTCTTTTAAGAACAACGTGCTGTATTTTCATGCTACAATATTTTTCTTCACACAGTTTACCGGCAAATTTCATATTCCCCAAAAATGTCTCTCAGTGTTACACGATGAGTTGGTTTGTCACTGCAGCCTCAGCACAAAACTTGACTGGAACTTGTTCACACAAATTTGAGAAACTTGAGAAAACACATGATGAGATTCTGATATAATCACAGCACATCAGATGTGATTACAGTAAATTTATACCCTCTGTTGTGGTTTTTATTGAAATAAATCACTGAGAACAAACACTTGCATTATTACGCAATTTGATTGTACTTCCTTTGTTTATTTATTCTCATGTGAAGATAAGTGACACTACTCTAGAAACACTTTGCTTACAGTGAAAGTGATACCAACACATGTGCATCAAGGGACAGTAAGAGCAACTTTCTCTTCCTCACTTGTTGTTCTGAGGAACTGTGGTCTCTTTGTGTTGACATAAAATGAGACATTATTTAATTTGTTTGCTGTCGGATTAACTTTTATCAGAGACATTGTTGCATCATCACGCTGTGCAGAGCAAATTTCTTTTTCCTGTAAGTCCCCAGTTGGATGTTTGCCTTATCTCTCTCTGGTTCAACTCACTTGGAGTTTCCCTTGCTCGAGTGATTACGGGAAAATAAAAAAAGTTTATGGATCTGAGGTGTCGCCTGCAGAGGAAAATCTGGCAGGAATCCTGACAGCAGTCCTTGTCAAGTGTTTTAGGAGTGGGCATGTCATCACATATCTGCAACTTTGACTAACAGGAAAGATCATGTTTACTCCCTGAGGCGTTTTTGTAGGTTAGATAATTTTTGTCTGTAATAACTGCTGTGCTAACATGCCCTGGTCTTGTGAAAGTCACGGTCAGAGAAGTTCAATGGTTTTGCAGCCTAAATAAAGCAGTTTGTTTAGTTAAGTTCTCATGATAAAATCACACCTGAATTTGAAATTAGGTTAAGTGACTCTAAACCCATTAAAGGGATAGTGCACCCAAAAATGAAAATTCAGCCATTATCTACTCACCCATATGCCGAGGGAGGCTCAGGTGAAGTTTTAGAGTCCTCACATCCCTTGCAGAGATCCAAGGGGAGAGGAGGTAGCAACACAACTCTACCTAATGGAGGCTTATTGGTTCCCCAGATTCAAACGTCCAAAAACACATAATTGAAACCACAAAATATCTCCATACTGCTCGTCCGTATTGATCCAAGTGTCCTGAAGCCCCGACATAAAAAGTTGTTTGGAAAAACGTCATTTGAACTCTGTTTTTAGCCTCACTGTAGCCTGTAGCTCTGACTGCCTCTCTGTGCACCGTGCTCACGTGTGTGCGCTTGCGCGTGAGACCGGCGAAAGCACGTGAAGACACATGAAGGCAGTGCCCATGTCTCACAGTCTTGCGCAAGCGCACACACGTCAGCACAGTGTACACAGAAAAACAAACACAAATTATGTGTTTCCAAACAACTTTTTATGTCGGGGCTTCAGGACACTTGGATCACTACGGACGAGCAGTATGGAGATATTTTGTGGTCCATGGTGGTCCTCCATCGGCATATGTGTGAGTAGATAATGGCTGAATTTTCATTTTTGGGTGCACTATCCCTTTAAAGTCTTTTATAGGCCACTTAGGGCAGTGCAAAGAGAAGCAAACATCACATTGACATATCACTTTATACAGAGGAGGTAGTGGACAATTTGGCAGTTAGCTTATAACCAAGCAGCAACCGCAATGGCTGAAAAGTGAAGTTAACACACAAGTGTTAATGGCCTCTCCAGTCAGACCCAATACACTGCCATGTTAAAATGCCCCAGTTCACAGCAGAAATACACATGGTTACAGCCTGGAGCAAAAAGCGTTTTTGGTCTCTGTAGCTACTTTCACCCCTCATGGCAATTGTACAGGGGATGATTTTTCATATGACTCACTTGTTTATTCCTAGACTAGAATATTAAGGCTTGAAGATATCAATAATGAAAGGTGGGCCGCTTTGAGCATGCAGTCTATCTGCAAATAGTGTCCATGGTTTCCGACACATTCTCACTCCAGCCTCGTCACATATCGACATTTGCTCATGGACTTTCCATGTCAAAGGTACCCTGTGTGTGTTGGTTGTTGACGTTCTGGGACGCCGTGGCAACTTCCGCCTGTTACATGCATCGTCTGTTTTGAGAATACACTTTCGTCTTCTCTGGAAATGTACAGTTTGCATACAGTCTCTTTCAAAATGAAAGTACTACATCAGCACGTCACCACGAATTGACGTTTTATGTCCTTCAACAAACACACATGGTTACGTTTAGCCAACACATGCACTTATGGTGACGTGAACACCAAGTCACCGCTGCTCCCACTCACCTTACTCAGGTTTTTCACCCTCTTAACTTTCATTGCTGTCTCAAAGTGTTTCTCCCTGACGCTGCCAGGCACAATAAAACAATGATAACAACCATCTGCGTATCATTCCCATGTTTTTTTGTCGGTGTCTGATGCTGGAAGTGACTGCTCACTTTTTGACAACTTTGGAGTGAGTGACCCCTCATTCCTCCATGGCTCCACCTTCTTGCCAAATGTGGTTGCTCACTTACGGCTCCAAAATACCATGACGGTGACAGACAGAATGATGAGAATGGGTGACATCATGACAGGCATTACCCAAAATACAGTTCCCAGCAAGCACAGGCCAACATCAGTATCATTTAGACTTGTGTTTCTGGTAACTTAGCTCCTGGGAAAAATATCTACCCTAGTGTTCCCACCACAGACAGTATCCGTAAATGTGGGCGTTGTTGTCACTCACTGCTCCGCCCAGCTCTGACTGTTTTTCCTCATCAGCAGTGACACAGATGGAAGTCTGCACCTGGTTTATTGTCTGCAGAAATGGATCGGACATTTTTCAGAACAGTCTCTCTCCATGGGATATTTAAAAATAGCAGCTTTGTGCATTTAGTCCTTCTCAGGCAAGCTCAGGGGTTTAGTGTTGCTGTAGCCCACAGGAACGACGCTCCGCAACGATTTTTTGTTTTCTCCACGTGAGGATTAGAATAAACACAGTTCACATAACCCAGTCGAAATTAAACGCTTGAAGATCCACTCATGAGTATTATAGCTGCTGCGCAGCGATGGGTCGGGTCCGGGCTATTTTTGGCAAATTTAGGCAATTCTGAGCAACAAACAGGAGAATAGGAAGACAAGACAGTTGACAACAATGTTCATGTTGGACCACTTGAGACTTGAACCCACAACTTCTAGAACCAAAGTCTGTCATCTATCGCTATGAGCTAATTGGCAAGTGGTGATACAACAGTGGCTTTACAAATTGAGTAAGCCATTCACTGTTGTGCAGGCAGATTTGAAACCACTGTAAAAAATTCAGTTATCAAGACAAAAATCTGAAAATACACATATTGCAGCATGGAGATGTTGGTAATTTGTTTTTAAAAGTGATTGATTTGCTCCATAAGTGAATAACTGATGTTTAGCTATGTCATTATTGCATTGACTCCAATTGTTCACATGAAAGAAAAAATTAAAATGCTGTGAAAAATTCAGTTTTTGAGGCTCAATTTTTGATAAATCAAAGGAGAGAGGAGATAGGTTTAAGACGTTTTAATAAGTGATGTACTTATTATGTAACATAATTTTTAATAGGTTTAAATGTACAAAAGTTTCTTTAGTATTGGGGCTACAGTTTGATCAAAGTGTGAAGTTCTAGCAGGTTGATTTGTTATGAATTTTCAATGTTTTGAACTTTAGATGCTTGCTGTAGCGCCACCATCAGGACTATTGGCTTGGGTTTACAGCTGAGGTAATCTGGCATCAGACTGGACCTTTGTGCAAAATTTAGTTAGCTTTCGTCCATAGTCTGGTCCAAGCTATTTGTTTTTATTTAATTTAGAGGCTTGCTGTGATGCCACCATCAGGGCAATTGTCTTGTGTTTCATGTTGAGGACATCTGACATTTTGATCTGTCATCATCATCATCACCACCCTTGCTGGGTCTCGACTCACAACCCCTGACACCAAGAACCAGCTCCTAACTCACTGAGCTAATTGGCTGGAAGCAAGACCTGCTGTGTAGCTTCATTTATCGACTCAGGGAGTCACTGTCCGGGCAGCTGTTGTCAAGGCAGATTTCAAAAATGGTCAAAATGTCAGAAATTCTGTTACCTGAACAAAAATCTGATAATACATAAATTGCATCTTGACAGCATGGAAATGTTGGTGATTTGTTTTTAACTCTAAGTGTTTTGCTTCATAAGAGAAAATCTGATGTTTAAAAATGCCACTCTTACATTGACTCCAGTTGTTCCCATGAGAGCAGAATTCAAAATGTTCTCAAAAATTCAGTTTTTGAGATAAAATTCTGATATTTGCCAAACTTCATCAACCATGACTCCAAAATATTCTCAATTTTTTTCAGGAAGATTGAAAATGTATTTAGCAAGAATTTGATAGTATATGTTTACAGTACTGTTTACAGACAAACATTTTGATGCACTGTAGGCTTAATTTTTGATAAATCAAAAATCCGAGAAACAAGTTTTGTGGAGGACGGTCTGAAGATGCTCTCTAGCAAGTTTGGTGACAATTGAGCAAAAGTGAAAGTTTAAAAACTGTAGCATGTACTGTTGATTTTGTAGGTATTTTTAAAGATTTTTAAATTTAAACGCTTATTGTGCTTAGCTGCCCGGACCTTAAAAAGTGTCGGTCATCCAAGAGAGATGATAAAAACTAATGTAATGGTCAAAGTTGTCACAGTGAAATTTAAGGTGTGCTGATGGATTCATGTCGTCAACTCATGCACTGAGTAACATTACTTTCTCTCAGACTCCAGCTGCTGTGAGAGGCAGCAAAACATCCTTTCATTTTATAGTTACAGTTTACTAATAAAACTCTCCACAGTATGAGCAGTGGTTACATGAGCCACAAAACCAGACACAACTCAGCCCTGAGCAGAGTGACCGTCCTCTACTGACCATTCAGACTGCAGTGTTCACAGCTCCACCTTTTAGCACCAGATCTGTGTGCTAGGTACCCCATCAGAGGGGGCGGAACAGTGCCATTGGTACCATCCACAACTTTTCACTGTGGAAACAGAAAAAAACGTGAACTGAACTGAGCTGTGCAAACGGGGCTGAAGGGTATGTCAATTTACGTCCGCTAAAAAGTGCTTATTTTTGCTACTGACACGCTCAGATTGTAATTTTAAATGTCTGACAACATTATGGAAATGATCCCTCCAGAAACAGCCCTGAAATTGCCACCAAAACCCCAAAGCCGGGGCGTCGGTAGAGTAGTGGATAGTGCCGGCACCCCATGTACAGAGGCACTGCCTCGCTGCAGCGGCTGCAGGCTCGAATCTGGCTCACAGCCCTTTGCTGCATGTTAGTCCCCACTCTCTCCCTGTCTCCCCATTTCACCCTCTATCCTGTCAATAAAGGCAAAAAGCCAATAAAAATAATCTTAAAAAAAAATCCCCAAAGCCACCAGACTCCATTTAAATAAACACTCATTTCATCATGGTTAAAAACTCTTGGTTCATCTTTCCACTATTTCAACAATCACCAGCTCTGATTTGATTAAAATAAACTCTTAATTCACCCAGTTAGATGTGACAATATGCTGCTGATTACTGTTTATTTAAATGGAATCCGGTGGAATTGGCAGTGATGAGGTTTTACAACCAAAATATGCAAGGAATTTTATTATGAAGCATCTTTACCATCAACCAACAACAGATAACGTAGTTAAAATTAGCTCCACCTCAGCCAGCTGCAGCAGTCAAATGCTGCTAAACAACAGTGAGTCAGTCATCCAATAATACATTACTATATATACATATTATACTATGACACAATGAATGAATCATATCATCAGTATTTCCAGTTTTAGTTATTTTGGCACGGTGTAATTTGCTGTGTTTTGTTAAAAAAAAGACATCCGCAGCAGATCTGTTCTGTGTAAATAAATTGTAAATAAATGCTCAGGGGGCTGTGTTTCATTTTCGGGTGGTCTGTGGTGACCTAATGCAGCCCCAGATTTATTAAGGGAAACTCCACAGGATGCTCATGGACATTAGGAGCCTTGTTCTTTAGCCTTACAGACGCTATTTGGCTGCTGGTTCAGAGACCATGTCCCGTCATGAGAAGGTCAAATGGTCAGATGGAGTTGGTGGGACTTCCTGTCAAACGCTGCGAGGCCTCAGCCTTCAGTAACAGCTCATTCTCGGAAATGTTAGGAATGAATAGTTGCTCGTCACACACAGTATGCAGAGTTAAATAGACGACCCTAGATTCACAATCAGGCTTGTGTTTAATATCTTGTAAAGAAAAAAAGTTTCAAAGTATTATCCGAAATATTATATTGTCTGACTAAAACATAACACACTTCAATACACCTAGCAGCCAGACTGTCTTAAATCTGACCTTAAATGGAAAGGTGTTAATTCCCTCTGGGATAATAAACGCTGCCAAACAACAGTGAGAAAACCTAAAGCTAACCAGGAGCAGGAAAACATTATATAACATTAAGTGCCTCAGCCCTCAGCGTAAACTCCCTCACGTCAGTGACAAACACTGGCTTCTCGTTAAGCTTCAGTTATGTTATAAATGTTGTTGTGTCTCTTTGTAGTCGTTCTGTGTCTCTTTGAAGTCATTTTGTGTCTTTTTGAAGTAATTCTGGGTATTTTTAAGGTATATTTTTGTCTTTTTTGGTCATTTTTAGTCTCTTTGTAGTCATTTTGTGTCTCTTTGAAGTCACTTTGAAGTATAACTGTGTCTTTCGTTATTCCTTGTCTCTTTGTAGTCATTTTGTGTCTCTAAAGTCATTCTGGGTATTTTTAAGGTATATTTTTGTCGTTTTTGGTCATTTTTAGTCTCTTTGTAGTCATTTTGTGTCTCTTTGAAGTCGTTCTTTGAGGTATATTTGTGTCTCTTCAAAATAATTTTGTGTCTGTTTGGGGTATATTTGTGTCCTTGTTTGGTCATTTTGCCTCTCTTTGTAGTCATCCTGTTTCTTTTAGGCATATTCGTGTCTTTATTGGTCGCTTTGTGTGTTTTTGAAGTCATTTTGTGTCTTTTTGGTCATTGTATGTCTCTTTGTGGTCGTTTTGTGTCTTTTAAAGTAATGTTGTATCTCTTCGAGGTATATTTGTGTCTTTTTGGGTTATTTTGTATCTCTTGCTCATCGTTCTGTGTCTCTGTGAAGTCATTTTGTATATTTCTGAGGTATATTTGTGTCTTTTTTGGTCATTTTGTGCGTCTTTGAAGTCATTTTGTGTCTCTTTGAAGTATATCTGTGTCTTTTTTTGTTATTTTATGTGTCTTTGAGGCATATTTGTGTCATTTTTGATCAGTTTGTGTCTCCTTGAAGTCCTGTTGTGTCTCTTTGTAGAGCTTTGATTATGTTATAAATTTCTATTTCAGACTGACAGAAAGATTTATGGTCTTTACTCTGGTCTTTTAAAGATCAAAGTCATTGGTTTTCCCCCATAGAGACATTCATTCAGTCCAATAAACATGTCAATGAAGACTCTTAGTCATCCAAGTCATTGTAATCATAAGTGCTATATCGTGGGCAACTGGACTTGCTTGCATTTCCTGAATTTCAAAAAGAAGTCCGGTTGCTGACGATATAGCACTCACGAGTCCAATAAACAAGTCTGCATCTTGCTGTGTTTCCGACTTGGGGCCTCTGTTTGCTGGACTCTAACCAGGGTGCAGAGTCCACAGACTCACAGCAGACGACTGTTGCTGTGCGGGGCAATTCCCAAATGGAAAAGTATCATTAGGAGGGATGGAGGAGCTCAACACTCTGCAGCTGAAGAAAACACATGCATGTAGACAAAACACCAGCTGATGACTTAAATCTCTTTAACCTCTTTCACATCACAAGTGTCGCATGTGACAGTTTGTCTTGACTTTGTAAACAGTTGTCGGAACAAACTCAACTCAAGATGCCCTCACTTGCTTTTTTCAATCATGCAAAGTTTGACCGTGGCAAGTGAGCAGACTTTATCTGCTGTTAAGGCTGATATTAGCGAACCTTTGTATGAGATTACTTCATCAGATTATAAACTTTAAACATTCAGTCTGCGTCATTCCTACAGTTTGTTAGTGGAGAATAAATGGTGGAGCTATTGGCTACTCACAAGAGTTGTTTTTTATTAATTAATAATGTTTTCAGGTTATTTTTGTGCCCCTGGAAACTTCTGTTGCAGCATTTCTGTATTTCCCTGTGTTTTCTGTGATTTGTCTTTATGTCATGTCTGTTGTAACACTGGCAATTATTTTACTTGCTTGTGTTCATTTGTATTTTGTTAATTTTCATTTTCATTGTTTGTTTTTTTCCCAGTATGACGAAACTGGTGCAGATTTATGATTTCATTAATGGCTGTGCATTAATCCATTGGGGAATTATTAGACAACGTGCCCCTGTTGTAATTGTGGTAAAACTGTGTTTCTTCGTAGTCATTTTGTGTCTCTTTGAAGTTATCTATGTCTCTTTGAAGTCATTTTGTGTCTCTTTGAAGTATATCTGTGCCTTTTTTGGATGTTTTGTGTCTCTTTGTAGTTATTTTGTGTCTCTTTGTAGTCATATTGTGTCTGTGTGGTCATTTTGTGTATTTTCATAGTTTACATGCCTTTGTAGTTTGTAAAGAGGCCTTTGTAGTCGTTTTGTGCCACTTTAGAGTCATTTTGTGTCTTTTTAAAATCATTGTGTGTCTCTTTTACCGTAAGGCATATTTTTGTCTTTGTTGGTCGTTTGTGTCTCTTTGAACACCCTTTGTGTCTTTTTTGAGCCATTTTGTGTCATTGTGTGGTTATTTTGTGTATTTTCATGGTTTAGATGCCTTTGTAGTTTGTAAAGAAGCCTTTGTGAACATTTTGAGTCCCTTCCAGGTTGAGCCGTGTTAATTTGCAGATAAAAGGCCAGGGGCCCTGACACTTTGGGCCTTTAGGCCTGTGCCTGGCAGACCTGCTCAGTAATCCATCCATGCATTAAACTCTCCTGGCAACCACCTGAACGTGAGCACAGTGTCAGTTCAGACAAAGCTTACCAGCACCACCTGCTTCATTCATGCTTCACCATCACTGGCTCATTTCAGCTGCTCGGCTGCCAGATGATGAGTAACATCCAGTCATATTCATACAGGTGTTGAGCACAGCCATTACATGACACTTTTCATTGCTACTCTGCTGATATGCTCAGTCCCAGTTTATGGTTTTACATGTACTGAGATAACAAATACAGTATAAATACACTCATGCATAACTACTTTCTCATACCAGGAGGGGACCCCCAGACCACGCTGGTGAAATCCAGGAATCCTAACCACTAGACCATATGAGACTCTTTGTGTTGTTAACTTTAAAAGACTGTCCCAGGCTGTCTCTCCGTCCCTCCCCTCCACTCACATCCTATATTCCCTTTCACTGCCATTTTCCATTTATCCACCAGGTGCCCTCAGACTTTCCCTCCTAAAGGCCCCGCCCATCAACTCCTGCTACCACCTTCCTCATCGGCCCTGCTGTTACCTGACATCCCCCGCCCACCTGCACACCTGCATGTCATTGCCTCATCAGCCTCTCAGTTTATATAAGGGCCAAATTCCATTCATTCCCTTCCAGACTATAAAAGCCGCTGCCCTGCTTTCTTGCTGAATGAGCTTCTGTTACTCTGACTCTTTATAACTAAGAACATCACTAACATAGAGCTGCTGATAAAGTGCATGCATCTATTTAAAAGATGAATAATTCAGAAAAGAGAAAAGGCGGCAAACACAGGTTACAAAACAAGATCAAACTTTATTTTAAAGAGAACCCTTGACAATGGTCTGGACACACACAAATCAACATTTTGTACAAGTTATCTGCACATTGTGAATTCACTGAAACGTCAAAGCACGATCATCAAAGACAAACAGCTTAACAAACATCATTTTTACATTTTCCTCAGTTTTAGGATTCAATCAAACAACAGAGTGTCACTGTCGCTGGCAGCTCCAGGCTTCACTCTGTGGGCAAGTCAAGGCAAATCTTTCTATTTCACTCACAGGATGATAAAAAGGGAAGAAGAAAAGAGCTATTCACAGAAATGTTACCACAAAGTTACCACAAATGAGAAAAACCAGACAAAACTGTACATTTAGCTGCTGTTTCATCATCAGAGAGAAGATGAAACATTGATATTACAGGTTTGATTGTCTCAAACTGTGTTACAGTACAATGGGGCCGTTCTGATGTTCTGAACGGAAATGGAAACGACTCTGACGTCTTGAGCTCTCAGTTTCGAGTCAGTCCTTCTTGATCTTCAGCCATCTTTACCCAGAGTCCACCACTCCTCTCGACACCTGCAAGGAGAGACAGAGAGAAATGTCAGGTTGAAGCATTTAAAGTGGACCAGTTTTCACAGTATACTGTGAGAAAATGGAAACATGCAAGAAGCCTTTAAAGACATGCAATCTTTGTTTTTAAAGCTCAGCAAGAAAAAGAAGATGCACAATGTTTTGTTTTAAGTAATTTACCTGATTTATTGAGCTCTCTGCTTTTTCTCATCCAGATACTTGATGTGATTTCTCACCCATGGCTTGTCTTTGGGGTGGGAGACGCACAGTTGTCTTCCAACCTTTGTAATGAACCTGAAAAAGGAGAAGAGAGAAAGAGAAGTGAGATCAGACTGCAGACGAGAAGACTGGCAGGAAAAAAACCTAATGAACAAATATTTTACAGTATTTTGCATATTTTACTTACGCAGTAGCGCTGATATCGCAGCCTCTTCCAGCTTCCTGAATGTTGTAGCTTACAATGATTTGGAGCGGCAGGGGCTTCTCAGCGACCGACAGACAGCAGTCCATTACAACTTGAGCTGCAGGAAGATGAAGAAACAACAAATGTTATCTCTAAAAATGCCAAAAAGTTGCACTAAAAGCAGTCTGAAATATGAATCCGTTTCACTGCTAATGCAAAGTATGTATCTTACCTCTTGCGAACCCAATGCAGATGACACCCAGCAGGAGGAGAGCTGCAATGCGAGAGGCCATGTCTCTGTTTCTTCTTCGTAGCTTTGAGCGAAGGTTGGCTGCTTCTGTGAGTCTCTTCAGGAGAGTGAAGGTGTTCGCTGTGTGGAGGAGAGCAGCTACAGGTGTATTTATACAGCTTTTCCAGTGAAAGTGAAAGTGCGGTCGGTGCTCGTTACTGGAAGTGGAAAAGCTGGCAACAGACACACACGTGCCCAGTCAATTACCTCTCCACTCCTCTCTCTCTTGTTCCCTGCCAAAAAATTTCCCTGCATGTCTTCCCTGAGGCAGATCTTCATCAGGGCATTCGTCTCTCAGGAGAAATACCTTCCACGCTGCATAAAATCCATACATGCATTACAGTTACAGTCCATTCACTATGACAGGCATAAATCAGCAAATACTGTCTTTTTGCTCTACCGTGCACATCCTGTTATATTTTCAAATCCAATGAATTGCAATCATTTTGTGTTCCCCTGAAATGTTAGCATAGCATTAGCAAAGCATATAATAATTAGCCCGACATTGTGCAGTTTGTACATACTGTAGTAAGTAAGCTATAATCTGGTACGGTGCATCAAATGGTGATATTTATGGCAAATGGTAAATGGACTGCATTTACCATTTACACCTTCCAGAGGCCCTGTGTCCATGCATTGACAGGTCAGAGCCAAGTCTGATCCAAAAAGGCCCCTCAGTGGATCAGGGGTACCTCTGGGTTACCAGCACGTCCCACGAATCATCAATCAGATTGGGATCTGGGGCATTTGGAGGCCAGGTCAATGCGTTGAGCTCTCATGAGCCGTTTCTGCAGTGGGGCAAGGTGCATTGTTGCCATGAGGGGGGTGTACTATGTCCACAATAGTGTTTAGGTGGGTGCTACATGTCAAGTAGCATCCACATGAATGCCAGGAACCACAATTTTCCCAGCAGAACACTGCACCGTAACAAGATGATCAATGTAATCACCTCGGCCGCCAGTGGTGGCTGATCGGTGTACAGCGCTCTTCTAGTGTTAGCCGCCACTCAAAGCACTTTACAATACAGGCACCATTCACACATATTCATGCACTGGTGGCATCGGGATGTTGGGCACATTGGGGTTCAGAATTTTGCCACAGGACACTTTCACATAGGCTGAATCCAAATATCTGATCTTCACCTCACTTGCAGACTCGCAGACTTTGTGGCAAGTTCCCAGCGAGTCTGTCACAATAAAGTTTATTTCCACTGTGGTCCTTTTGGGATGAGGGTTGTGCAAAGGAAGGGGTCACTCATTCTTGAGAACTGGGACAAGACGTCACTTTTTGGGGCTGAGAAAATATATTTTGAAAGATCAAAGTCATGACTATTAAACATTGTAATGGGCCAACCTCCCAGCTTTTTTAAAACTGGCACAAAAGTAAGATGTATTGGCTAATCCAGCACAGCAAAACATGGATTTCCAAATCTGGTTCATTCTGATCCAGAGGCCTGCTGGGTTAGTAGTCTGGGGTTTTAGCACCTGAGGACCTGAGAAAGATAGGAATCTGAATTTCTAAATTTCAGGTAGTGTAAGGTTGTACTGTAAAGCAACATAACTGATCTTAATCTGTCTCTATCTTGTCTTTTCAGTGACAGTCCCACATTTGCTATCAGTGTGTTGACAGTGTGGTTTGGGGATTTTTCATAGAACACATACGGGCAGCGGCAGCACTTCAGTGAGTGTTTATACATGTTTGTACCTGCATCCAAGTCCTAGATACAATCTGTGAGTGTGGGAGTTGTTGAGCAACAGGACACAAACTCTTCCCGCCAGAAGCGCACGTCTTGCCAAGTGATGCAACCGTTCACCGTGAGGAACAGCGTGTGTGAGGATGAACTTATTTCACAGGAAGTCTTCAAATTTGGATGGATTTCCTGTCAGTCAGAATGGATAGAATTTTGTTTAAGGATTAGTTCAAAATTTGGGGAATTATATGTGTTGATTTTTCCAGAGTGACATAAGGTCATGAAAAGCAATTTCAATCTCATTCATCCATTTTCATCTGCTTATCCAAAGCCAGGTCGTGGGGGCAGCAGGCCGAGCAAAGCACCCCAGACGTCCCTCTCCCCAGCAACACTTTCCAGCTCCTCCCAGGGGACCATGGGATGTTTGTAGGCCAGATGAGAAATGTAATCTCTCCAGTGTGTTCTGGGTCTGGCCAGGGGCCTTCTTCCAATGGGACATGCCTGAAACACCTCAAATAGGAGGTGCCAAGAAGCATCCTGACCAGATGTCAAACCACCTCAAGTGACCCCTTTTGACGCGAAGGAGCAGCAGCTCTACTCAGAGCTCCTTCTGGATGTCCGAGCTCCTTACCCTATCTCTAAGGCTGAGCCCAGACACCCGGCTGCTTGATCCATGATCTCATTCTTTCGGTCACTACCCAGAGCTCATGACCATAAGTGAGGGTTGGAACACAGTTGGATGGCTAGTTGCGGACTACCCTAGTGATACCTAAACATAATTTAAGTTTCAGCCTGCTGTGAATTTTTGGATAGCATTTAAACTATTTGTGCATTGTCCGTTATAAGATTACAGAGCATCGTTTACATCTCACACCACAGGCATTTTACTGTCTTGCAGTTACAGACACTATCGGTATCGTTTCAGCTCATATCATACGAAGTAGCCTTCAGGGTTCTGATGATGTCGCTCATAATTAACACCTCCACCTTCTCGCTTGAGTTGGATCAGAAGGTCAACACCTTTCTTATATTGTCAGATGAATATGAAGCTACCACCAGCTGGCTTAGATTAGCACAACAATTGACAACAGGGGGGAAGCGGCTAGCCTGGATCTGTCTAACGCGAACTAAATCCTTCTCCCGAAACCTGTTAAGCTCACTGATGAACACACTATATCCTGCAGTCTGTACAGAAAACAGAGTGTATAAACAATGTTGTGATTTTAGGGGTTATGTGCAGGATTAGCTCTTGAAAAGGTGCAGCGCTCTCCTGGAGTCTTGTTGTCATTGTAATGTCGCCACTTGCCAAATACCCAAAGCATGTTTTTAGGAGGTCAAATGATTCCTCTGACGCACGCTGTGGTCCTGTGGTCACCCTCCTTTTAACCACTAATAATGTGTCATTTTGTCACATACAAAACAATACTTTTACTTCCTGAAATTATTGTGACTTTAACATGACGCCGACTCGTGGGTTAATGGTGATGTGCATTCATTCTGTTCAGGAGGAAGCTGCAGTGGGAGGAAAAGGAGAAATGACATGATGAGTCAAAAACAAGTCAAGATGTGTGGCTTTGTCTACACTTGGGACAAAGAGCAACAAACAAGAAGTTAATGTTTTTGATCGTGTCGTATATACTTGTTCAGCATATTGCAATCATTTATCTGGAAACATTCTGAGCTCTGAGAAAACGAACAATAAAAAATCCCCCTTGACCACAGGAGGTTTCTATTGTAAATACTGCTGAGAGATTAACTTACACATCCTGAAGTAAAACTACAAACAAGCAGCAATTGCGTAACACTGGCAGAGGCCCTTTTTGGCCGTCAGTTGGAATTAAATGTTGGGAAAAAGTTTGCAAATGTTTAGAAATACTAAAAAATGAAACTTAAGCTTTACCCCAGGTGACGATCATTTTAATCTGCATGACAACATTAAGTGCTTATTAAAACATCCACCTCTCATTGTCCCACCTAAACTGTCATCCAGACAAATTGAATCCAGACGTAGCTGCAGGGTCAGAAGCAACCTGAGCACTCAGTTATGTCAACACACCACATAAGCTGGTGTCACTGTAGAGTTACTGCAGGTGGAGGGTATCGATGTGAAGCTGACTGAAACTAAATGAACGCAGTGGGTCAGAGCACCTTCACTAACTTTAACCCGATGTGTAAAATGTTCCTCTTTTTAACTCATCACCTGTTTTGTGTTTTGGCTGCGCTCCTAGTAAAACACTGGAAGAAACACGTTGTGCCTCTCTGTCAGCCAAGGTAAGTTTCACAGACGATGCTGGTAGATGATTGGCTGAGAGACACAGTTTGGTGTTCCAAGATTTGTTCACTTATGTAGGATTAAGGAAAGACTATCCTAGAAATCTGCATTGTGGGTTTGTTGTGTTTTTACTTTATGATGCCAATTAATGACCGATGATAGTGCCGAAATATACATGTATTTGTATAAAATGTCATGCTTTATTAATTTAATTGAAGCCATCTTGTAGAATCTCACCTCAACTGTGTGACTTCCTGCATAAATACCTACCTTACCCAGTCCCCCTATTCTGCTCCAACACATTCTCACTTCAACCTCGCCACATATTGACGTTTGGTCATGGACATGGTCCACATATGACATGAAAGGTATCTGCCTGTTGCATGCATTGTCTTCTTTCAAAATACACTTCCGTTTTCACAGGAATTTTGATGTTTACATATGGTCTCTTTCAACAACGAAAATTGACGTTTTTTTCCCTCGACATCAAACACACATGGTTAGGTTTAGGAAAAAGGAACAGGGCTTGGTTTTAGAATCTCGTAGGACGTGAACACCACTCACTTGGATGAAAGTCGGTGGTCCACGACCCCTCCCGCCCACCCCAGTTGACTTTCGTCCTTGTCCTGCCGCGTTTTCCCCTGATGCCGTCCAGCACCGATAAACTATAACGGCAACCAAATGGGTATCATTCCGACACTCAGGTGTCTGACGCCACAAGTCACTGCCCAAGCGCCGGATTTCAATGACATCGGAGTGAGAGTGGGCTCTCTGCTCTTGTATTCTGCGCCCCTCCCTCCCACCTTGTTCTTCTCCTCCTCTCCCTCGACCCTGAGGAGGTTCGTCATGCCCGGGTGCCATTGCAGATTCCCTGTCAAGCTTCACCAAAACATATTCAGTAGAGCAGACAAGTCACTAACAACCCAAACCTTACTTTTCAGTCATGTTTTTCTTTAATAAGTTGCATTTTGTTGATGGCGTGGTTCTATGTTTCCATCCAAAAGTGATGTGAATCATTGGGAAATGCGCATTAAAAGAAATACGAATCCTGTGTGTTTCCATTAAATGTACGGACTTTGGTGAAAACTACAAACTTGCGCGAGTTTTCCGCAGAAACAAATCAAGCCTCACATTCTTCTTCTTCTAGGTTTTCTGGCGGTTGGCAACCAGCTTGTAAATGCATCACCGCCTTCCCGACCCGGAGTGTGGATACCACCATGGAGAGAGGTGCGCTACGTCAGACTTAATTCCAACATAACTGTTTCCATCCCCCGTTTTGTGAATCAACATTTTTTGTAATCAACCAAAACCCGGCTAAAGCGAGCATATTTTAGTTTGTGCGAATCAGGGGATTTTAATTCACATTTTGGCGTTTCCATCATAATTTTCTGATGCGATACTTCTAGGTGCGCATCTAAACAGGCTGATGGAAACATGGCTAGTGATGACGTATTTTGTGGGCGGAGCCGAACTGGTGGCAGAAAGGGACAGTAGTGGTGTCGATACGTTCGCTGAATAATACGTAAAACGTTTATATTTCTTAACCGATTGCAATGACTAATTTTTATATCCATTAGTTTATGATCTACGTGAAGTGGAAAAAATTTTGTCTCTAGTTGATCAGAAACTCGATATTTAGGCTTATCACTGCTGCTCAAGGCTCATCGGAGGAGTGTGTGTTTGGCTTATTCCATTGACTAAATTACTTATGTGGTGAAAGATATCATAAGAATTGTAAGTTGTCAGTTAGCTTATTGTCTTTGAAGTCGCCATATTGAATAATTTAATGTGGAAGTACAACTTAGCAACTTGCTAGCACGCTAACTAGCAACTAGCTCTTCACCACTGCCCACTTTAGAAAGGCCACCGCAAGAAAACGTGTTTTTTGTTAATGTTAACTTATAGCCGATAATGTGCGCTGAAATCGGTTCGTCTGCGTCCAGGCAGGGGAAGTGAAAGTCACCCTAACATTAGCGCTGTAGTTAACGTAGCTAGTGTGCTTCCTATGGTTGATCGTTGACAGCTAGAGACAAACGATGATCCATTGTTTATTAATCTAAACAAGGAACATGTTTTCTTGTGGCGTCATTTCTAAAATGAGCAGTGGTGAACGTTCCTATATTCTGATATGATCAAGGAGTTAATAAGCAGACAGCGCTAAGTTGCTAGTTAAAAAGTTGTCAATTAATTCCACATTAAATTATATTATATGGGGACATCTCCACAAGTTTTAACCAAGGAAAATACGACAAATCCATGCTTAACAAATGTTACAATTCCTTATGTAAAAACTCTTTATATATTGTATAAATATATAAATATCTTTAGCTGCTAGATGCTAAAGAGCCAGCTTGTGACTATGTCTGTCTGTTGTTTGGGGCTGGGCATGTAGCATACAGCGGGTTAATCAGACTTTGTTTGCTGAAAACAGGTGCTGCTGGGAACAGGACTGATAAGAGCTCTAATATTGAACCACACAGTAAATAAAATAAAACCAAACAACAGGTCAAAAGCTGCACAGAGCTGCAGTGTTGTGTGGGAATCTTGTGTGGATTCACCCAGTGCACGTGAGCTTTAGTCATTTAATTTGGTGTTGATTTTGAAACTTTTTGTATTCAACAAAAAAGAAACTTCTATGTCTAAATCCAAAAATATGTTCACAGCATTCTTCATGGTGGCCTGATGTGTGGATGCATTCATTGCTCACACCCTGAGGACAACCACCTCCCCTACTGGCACAGCCAAGCCTCCATGAATACAATTCTCACACTGGGGAAAAAGTAGGAGTGGGAGTGTAAACAAGTCTGGGGAACCACGTGATTTTCAGGAAACAGGGACAGACTTCATATGAAGGGTAAGATTCACTTCAAGAGCCTAAAGATAATACACATGGGGAAAAAAAGGGAAGCAAACGAGGAGAAATTCACGCTGTGTAGACGAAACGAAGCCCTGAGGCTGTTATGAGTACCAACCCAACCATTTGACAAGAAATCAAAACTCAGCTCAGAGGATTGTTGCAGAGCTGAGAGCATGGCAGAGTGACAGTGTAACTGCAGCTGTGATTATGTTCATATGTGCAGATATGGTTTAGATGTGTCTCTGTCTGGTCTAACAGTTGCACAGCCGGCAGCCAAACATCCCTGCAGAGCTGAATGTGCAACACAGATTTTGGAACCATGCACTTGCAGAAAAACTGCAGTGCACTTTTATGCAATCTGCACAGATGCTCTTGGACATGTTTGACTTATGGTCAGAGGAATGTTACAACGCCTGAGGTTTTCCATCCTCAACTAGGAACCACTGTTGTTGGATTCCAGTGCTAGAAGGTCAAAGGTTAAAACTACTGGAGCAGTTAGGTACACTTGAGGAGTAAAGTAAAGTAGCTCAAGGAAACTTGAGGAGGTTTCATTTGGGTTGATTAACCCTCATTGGTTAAAGGAATAGTTTGACATTTTGGTAAATACACTTATTCGCTTTCTTGCCAAGAGTTTGATGAGAGGATTGATGCTACTATCATATCTGCCAGCTAAATACAAAGCATGAACTGGAGGACACGTTTTTACCGGCTTCCACTTTTCCCTTTTATGTGCGGTGGCCTTGTGGGTACTTGTGGGGACGTGTACTTCACAGTGTTTATGGAAGGAAGCAGCTCTCTCTGGGTGTCATAGTGAGGACGGATGCAACAAACAGTGATGATACTCAGCAGACTTAAGTGTCTAGATAAGCTCAGGGCTTCTGTTTAACCTCATGAGAAGGCCATGTTTCTTGTTTTGTCGTGAAGACAGCTGGTCATGTTCTCTCCACCTTGAAAGCTCGCTAATCAACACATTATATCTCATTTGTAATCTGTACAACGCCAAGCTGTAAAAACAAGTCACAGTTTCATGGTGCAGGTTATGTGCAGCCAAACCATGTCTCCAGGGGCAGTGATTTATCCTCGCTAAAACAACAAGCTGTCATTTTTACTCTTTGTGTTTTGTACGGTTACGTGTTTTGAGCGGTTACGTCAGTCGGAGGCCTCCACATGGGGAAGACAGACAGGACGCTCGGCCAGTCATTGTGATTGGCGATTAGTTTTCTTAGAACCATATGAGAATGGTATTATTATGAGTTTTTATTTCTGGTGGAATTCACTTACATTTAAGTGTGCCATCAGCTTATTAATAGCATTTTAACCTAAACAAAGAAAAGCATAAAATTTCCAGAAAGGTAAGTGAAGCTTTAATTGTGCGCAACTTTGAGCCTCAATAAAATGTAAACGGGGGAGTTATATAAAAATTTACCCCCGTGCAGTTGTCATAAACAGGAAGATTAGCTATAAAGACCAAAAACATTTTATGTACCGGGCTGTAAACATGTTTAATTCTGCTAAAAATTTGGGCATTTTAACATAGGGGTCTATGGGGGTTGACTTTATTTTATTTTATTATTTATTTTTTGCACCTCCGTGTTGGCTTCATTTTTCAGCCCTGGAGGTTGTTGCTTAGTTGCAACATGAAGAAATATTATGTTTTAATGTATCCGCTACATAATAACGTACAAATATAATGTACCTGTGGTTTGCAGAAACATTTGTGACTTTTAGAAGTGCTGCGAGGCCAATTTTGTTCTTTTCGGACAGAGCCAGGCTAGCTGTTTCTCTGTTTCCAGTCTTTATGCTAAGCTAAGCTATGCTAACTGTCTCCTGGCTCCACCCTCATTAAAGGACCAGCGTAAGTGTAATATCAGTCTTCTTACTGAACTTTCAGCAAGACAGCATTTTGAATTTCCCGTAGTGTCAGTTTTGCAGCTGATCTTAAATTGGATTATGACAATTGAATGATTTATGCTAGAATGTACCCTCCAGGAATTTTTCAGGGACAGTTGAGGAAACAACAAGTTATGTCTACATGAAAAATGAACAGCATGCAGATTGCACTTCTGGGATGAAGCAGGCCTGCCGGGCACAGTCAGAGTGAAAGCAGATAAAATCTAGTTTATGTTATGCGTCTGTGAAACTCTCCCACTACTTCTGGCATGTGATCAGAGAAGAAGAAGAATTTAAAAACTGCGATGGACGAACATCTGACACCAAGAAGACAGCGAGACTAATCTCCATCTGAAAGTCTTCTATCCTCAAATGCAACATGACATTTACATATCTGCACACAGAAGTCATGTTTCTTAGTTTCCTTCTGGTGAATATATGTTGAAATGAAACTCCCCGTTTCTCACTCTCATTTTCTTTGGAAGTGTGTTTGACTTTGTCTGACGTTTTTTGGCCGCTGTTCACACTCAGTGAGTCACTACTGTAGAGGAACTAAACTCCTCGCAGGTTAACCTACACCATTGCTGACGGCTGATGAGAAATCCATTGATCACAAGTACTCTGATATTATTATGGCAGCTGGTCACAAGTACTGTTTTATTATGGCCGCTGGCACGTGACTGACGGGTAGTAGCCGTAACATCTCCATGGGGTGCCATGCAAACGCCAAAGTTTCGTTTTCTGTCAGTGTTTATCAATGCTGCACACTTACAGTAAGCGTCATGTTGGGACTTGTTTTGGAAGCTTGAAGTGCGGCCAGTGGGGCATGTTGTCGTTTACCGGAGCATTGTTGTTCCTTTTTTGTGTTTACTCAGTCGTTCCCAGGGTGGGAATTTCCACAAGCCGCCACCTAAATATTCATTAGCTGCAGTTTTTGAGAATGTGTCTCTGCCTGGTGTCATGGACTCAAACATTCTCAGAGCTGCATGTTTTCATTCAACTGGTCAACGTTCAAGCTTTTTCCTGCAGCACTCAAAGAATTTAAGGTCCAACCTACATAGCATGTCATATTGAAGAGAAAGTGGGTCGCTCTAGATACTACACTTGCTTTTCTTGGGGGCCACTTTTGCAAAATGACAGGAGGCCAGGGGCCAGATGGAGCAGCCCTGCACAGGTCTGCTGTATGCAGGGGTGTTTCTAGGATTTGAGAACCTCTTTTGGGGGTCAGGGGATCCTCCTCTTTGTTGAAGTTGATGCTGTTTATGCACTCTGGCACCTTATTTATATGAAAAGTACAAAAATATTGTTAATCAATTTATTTTCCTTGTAAATTAGAACCTGCCACCCTATGGTGGATCGCGTGGACGCTGTGCCTACAGCATAAGGTATGCCTCTATGAAGAGTCTATAGCAAAAATCTGACGTGCACCTCCCCAGAAATGTAACTGCGTATCACCGCGACGCAGACCTCCTGTTTATTTTTGTGAACTGAAACCATTTCCCTCAGTGGAAATGAAGCTTTCATTGACTTTGATTTGACAGATAAGAAACAATAAATTGTGAAGACAATAAAGCCTCCACAAAATAGCATTCTAAGTCTTGTGTATGATTTATCCTGGCTTCATATGAGCAGAAGAAAATCCATTAGCTGCCAGGCTAATTTCTGCAATGTAAAATGCCATAGGCTTATGCTAATAACGTTAGCATGTTGTATTTGTGGGAAAAACGTGTCTAGCACAAGACGAGTGTTTTGTCTGTGAACTCTGTGAGTTATAATGGAGCCAAACTTTGTACGTTTGTTTAATGTTGTTGCTTCTAAGCCATTTTTTTTGGCTGTGTCTGAAATTATTCACTTACTCATTACTCCCTATATAGTGAGTGGTGGGTAATTTTAGACACAGCCTATGTGTGTGAGTTGAACCAAACTTAACTGCGCTTCACATAAACTCAACACAGTGGCATAGAAACCCCACTGACATTTACTGTGTTGTGAGCTGTATACAAGTGTGTATCCTCACAATGGTGTTGGCTCTACTATAAATCGGCCTTCAGAAATACACCTGTGTTCACAGAAGAACTCATGTTGAATTACAAACTATGTCATTTGCTATATACGCCCTTTTTATATTGGCAAAATAATCAATATAGCAGTCTATATCAAATTATATACTTATTCCCGATTAACTATGAAAACTGTAAATAAACTATAAAAACATTTGTTGAATAACTTCAGATATTTTTTTGTATTTTTGCCACATACAGATATGCAAAGATGGTTGCTGAATAATATATATGCTGATGAGTTCCGATGCCAGCACTGTGCCGGACCGTCATGGTGAAGAGGGAGCTGAGCTGGAAGACAAAGCTTTCGATTTACTGGTCCATCTACGTCCCAACCTTCACCTATGGTCATGAGCTCTGGGTAGTGACCAAAAGAATGAGATTGCGGATACAAGCGGTGGAAATGAGTTTCCTCTGTAGGGTGTCTGTGCACAACCTTAGAGATAGGGTGAGGAGCTTGGACATCCGGAGGGAGCTCGGAGTAGAGCCGCTGATCCTTCACGTCGAAAGGGGTCAGTTGAGGTGGTTCAACATCTGATCAGGATGCCTCTTGGGCGCCTCCTGCTGGTAGGAGGCCCCGGGGCAGACCCAGAACACACTGGAGGGATTACATATCTCATCTGGCCTGGGAACGCCTTGGGGTCCCCCAGGAGGAGTTTGTCAGCAAACATAAAAACATACTACACATAACAATATGAGACCAGATGACACTATTTACGATAGATAGTTTAGGTGCATTACCAGTAATTAGCGTGCACTGGGGCCTGTTGTAACCACCTTGTTTTGATCAAATTTTTTTCATGCATGCAAAACGAGAAATCAAAGCTCAAGGCAGACTATCTTCCTTTGATTATTATCCATTGAGAAACCAAGACTGAGCAACAATGGATGAACTCTGTCCCCAACCGCCAATAGAAGGTAGATTTACAGGTCTGACATGTGCTGACATCTTTGATTATTGAGTAATAATAGAATCTCCCTCTGTGAAAACTTTCCAGCCATAAAGCAACACAGTAGGTTCAGCTGTTGATTACAGGCTTCAGTTCACAGGGGATGACAAAAGACCCAACTGACGAGTCCCTGTTTCAACTGGGACGGGTACCAAAATGTGTCACTTGATTTTTCCATGGGAGAAATCAGTCACAGGATACCTAGAAAACTGTCTACTTTTGAAGAAAGTTATCATAAAATGACTCAGGTGTGACACCAAAGTATCACTTTCACAGCCTGAGGTCACTGTGGTTTGTGGTTTAAATGGCTCACAGCAAACCAAACCACAGAGGCTTTGATTTGAGCGCTGACGTGCTTAAATGAGATCTGCTGTCACCTAGTGCCTCATGCTTGATATTGCAGCGTTACTGAATCAAATAAATGAGATCTCTGCAGCAGGTGACATGCAAGATGAAGTTCATTTAATTGTTGTAATTATGCACCCAAAAAATGATAAGGAAGGGTGGTAAGTTTCACAGAATCTATCCATGTGATGACAAATGTGATCATGTTTTTAAAAAGAGAATTATCAATGCAAAGAAAGACACAGTTAGTATGTGACAGATTATTATTAGTCATTACTTATGCAAAACTTAAGTTTTATTTTCTGGTCATGTTGCGTGTTTGTCTTCTCTTTCTGTAATCATCTCTCCTAAAATCACCTCCTTTGAAATAGAGAAGAAAAAAAGAGAATTTAAAAACAGAATACATCAAAGAAAGCTTGCCAGACAGTTTCTGTAATGGTGACGACCACCTGTACACTTATAGTCGAACAATCAACATTGCGGTCAATGCAACATATAATGAGTAAGAATTCAATTCAATGAAGAGCACAACAAAATTCAATATTATAGCAATGCATCACATTTTATCAGCTTATGGAGTTAAAAACAATACAAAAAAATGACAGTCACAAAGTGAAACAACCAAAAATTAATTATAGACCATTTCATTGCTATTCTGTTGCTAGGGCAACGTGTTTGGTCCCTGTTTACTTCCTGTTAGCTACAGCATTAACAAATATTCCAACAGGAAGTACACCTGGACCCATTTAGAACATCTATGTTTTCAAGTCTGAAATGGTCTGTACCTTAAGTCAGCATTTTTTGTTTACTCTGTTAGTTTAAATATAAGAGAGAAGTTTAAATCAATTAACACGTCCCTGAAATCCATTTAATCAAAGTCAGAATCAGGGTTATTACACATGTAAGGAATTTGCCTTGGTGTTTTTACGCATAACATAACATATGGTGCATGCTAGTAACAGTTAAGAAGGATAAATTAAATAGAAGACCAACAATAAAAAAAGAGTAAGACACAATAAAAAGCAAATAAATATACATTACTTTCAATAATAAACAATACCTATAAATAGTAACTTAAATAAAAGTGGGAGAATTTATATTTCAGCCCACATTTAGGCTTATACATTTGTGAGGTACTCATAGTAAATATAAAAAAAGGATACAAACAACTACTACTACTACTACTAATGATAATAATTATTATTGTTGTTGACATATCACTTTTCAAAACATGTTACAAAGGTTATAAGGAGTAAGAACAATAAGGTACCTTTAAATGATAAAGTGGTAAAACAAAGGTAGCCTATATAATGCATCCACACGTGTGTCTGCAGTACACACACACATCTTCTAAAATCACTTCTTCTGTTCAAAAGAGCCTTTTTATTAGTTTTAGCACACTGTTTATTTTATATGGCCTTTGTCATTATCATGTATTGTCATCAGTTATTGTGTTCTTTTATTTCTTTTAAGTATTCTAATTATTTGATTTGATATACCTCAGTGTAATCTACAGGGCAATTAGTTGCAAACTTTGCTTGTATGTCTCAGTGATGGTACTTTATCTTTATTTAATTTAATTTAATTTAATTTAATTATATTATATTATGTTTTATTTTATTTTATTGTTCTTTCTATTTCTTGAAATCTTGCCTCATTTCATTTGTTTAAATCCTGTATTGTTTTAAATCCAGGATCTACCATGTAAGGCATTTTGTAACTTTGTTTTGACAAGCGCTTTATAAACTAAGTTTTATTATTATCATTATTGTAGTAGCCTACTTTTTAAAACATGTTACAAAGTGCTTTATATTAGACAATAAAACCTTGATGAATGAGGAGTAAGAACAATAAGGTAACTTTAAATGATAAAGTGGTAAAACAAAGGTAGCCTATATAAATAAAGATTATATTAAATATGTATGATATAATTCATAAAAACATTAATTTTAGCACACTGTTAAGTGTATTTCATATGCCTTATTTTATTAGTCTTATACTTATTATTATGCATTGTCATCTGTGATTGTGTTCTTTTATTTCATTTGTATTATTCTAATTATTTGATTTGATATACCTCAGTACAATCTACAGGGCAATTAGTTACCAACTTTGTTTGCATGTCTCAGTGATGGTACTTTGTCTTTATTTTATTTTATTTTACTGTATTTCTATTTCTATTTCTATTTTTATTTATTTTATTTTATTCGTGTTTCTTGAAATTGCCTAATTTCATTTGCTTAAAAACCTGCATTATTTAAAATCCAGGATTGACTGTGTAAAGCTCTTTGTAAAAACGTTTATAAATAAAGTTTATTTAGTCTAATTATTTGATTTGATATACCTCAGTGCAATCTACAGGGCAATTAGTTGCAAACTTGGCTTGTATGTCTCAGTGATGGTACTTTGTCTTTATTTTATTTTATTATATTATGTTTTATTTTATTCTTTTTTTTTTAAATCTTATTTTATTTTATTTTAATTGCATTTTATTTTATTATTCTTTGTATTTCTTGAAATTGCCTAATTTTATTTGCTTAAAATCCTGCATTATTTTAAATCCAGGGTCAACTGTGTAAAGCACTTTGTAACCAAAGCACTTTATAAATTAAGTGTTATTATTATTATTATTATGTTTATGTTTATACATTTGTATTATTCTAATTATTTGATTTGATATACCTCAGTGCAATCTACAGGGCAATTAGTGGCCAACTTTGCTTGTATGTCTCAGTGATGGCACTTTATCTTTATTTTATTACATTATATTATGTTTTATTTTGTTTTATTTAATTTTAATTAAATTTTATTTTATTTTATTGTATTATTCTTTGTATTTCTTGAGATTGCCTCATTTTATTTGCTTAAAATCCTGCATTATTTTAAATCCAGGATCAACTGTGCTAAGTAAAATTTGTTTTTAAAAGCGCTTTGTAAATTAAGTTTGATCATTGTTATTATAATTATTATTATTATTATAGTTTATTTATTTGTATTATTCTAATTATATCAAACTTGGCTTGTATTTCTTGAAATTGCCTAATTTTATTTGCTTGAACCCTTTATTGTTTTGTTATTATTATTAAATCTATATTGTAAGTGTTGCTGTTGTTTAGATGAGGTGTGTTGCTGCAGTCGTCCATCAGATGTCGCGTGTGTCTCTGGGATGCGGCCCCAGTCGGAGCAGTGAGGATGCTTTGGAGCAAAATCAGCGCGAGCTCCTGGCTCTGTGGAAAGCTTCATGTCGAAAGATGGCTACCAAAAGGAAGGAGAGGAAGCAGTGACCACTTTGGAGTAATGCATCGTTTGTGACATATGGATATGCAAGGAGTGCCCCACTTCACTGACATATTGGAGGTTATCATCGACTTTCTAGCCGAAGGATTTTGCTGTTTAGCGGTGAGTGGATTGGGAAGACACGGAAAGACCCAGCTAGCACTGCGCTGCTAGCCGCCTAGCATGCGAGTTAGCTAACAGAGACAGGAATGTCCATCTCGGCTCGCGTTAACGGCCAGTTTTCAACCACAGCGGCTTTAAAGCTAATGCTAGCATGTCAGCAGTGACGTCCAGAAACACATAAGGTGTCCAGTCTTAACATTAAAACGCAAAGCAGCTTCTTTATTTGCTGTGTATTTATTGAAGGCCACCGTCACCGTTTAGCTTGACAGTTGTCGGTCAGATGCTGGCTAGTGCGATCAGCTGGTCGCTAGCTAACTGACGGAGGGGTCGTAAGCTAACATAGCTGGTACATTACAGCCTAGCTGATGTGTTGTGTTTTCAATCTGTGTCCGCAAACACTGCTGCTTGAATACATTTGAATTAATGAGCCACTGGATGTGACATGAAGCCGCTGACCTGTGTGTGTAACCCGTTAGAGGCACAACAGCTAGAGTTTGTGGCGTTGGCTGTATTTATTACCCAACATTATGTTATGGGCTAAGCTGGGCTGCTGTAACAGCCAGGGTCTGCTGCTATCAAAGCCACAATGACTGGCATATTTGATGCGATTACATCGGCCTAATGTCGTGCTTATAGATTGTAGTGTGCAGCTTAAAGTCACCTGTGCATTGTGGCTACTGACCAGCGCATTGTTCCTGATTACATGGCTGACTGCCTGTACAGTCACCTTACAGCAGCTCAGGCTGACTTGCAGACCGTGGCTGAATGTGTACCATGGATGGTGCAACTAATGTTAACACAAACTTGTGTCATGCTCTTGCAGTGTTTACTGTGTCCCTTGCCTGTGCGTGTGTGTGTGTGTGTGTGAGAGAGAGTGTGTCTGTGTGTGTGTGGTGAGCTACCAGACACAGATCACATGACAGAAACGGTTTTACTTCTGCAGGTCCTGTCCTTGAGAGAAAGGGCTGTTTGCATATAGTTTAAAATATCACCTTGCTTTTTTAGAAACATAGGGTAACATATTGTAGTTTGGGCTAAATGTTATTACAGCTGTTTTGTTTTATTCTAACAACATGCATATCTCTGCCACAAATGAACAACTGGTGTTTTTTCTAGGACTTATGTTCCTTCTACGTATGCACCAAAAAGTGGTGGAAGTGAAATGTTATGGTGTACCCCATGGGTGGGGTCATTTGTAAAAGGCAGAGGGTTAGCTAGTTATTTAACACTTGCTTGAAAAGTCCATTTAACTCAATTAATTCAATGCAATTCTATCTCTACACTATAGGTTGATACGGTTCATGGATCTATCTGTGATGGATATCCACACATCTGCTTCATGAATGGACAGATGCACACAGACATACATAGTATGTGTGGATATTGGATCCAGTGACTGACATAGACATTTCAGTAATCGAAAAACAAGCATGATAAAGAATTCTACTTAAATCAGATGAAAACACTCTTTGATACTGAACTCTGCTGAAACACGTCCAGTCTCTGCAGAATTTTGCAGGTCACTGTTTGGCAGTATTGTGGTCAACTGGCCGGAAGCATGAAAGGATCGACCTTGTATAACCACCACTTTACTCAGCATTAGTTTGTGCTCGTATGTTTCCATGCAGATTTGTTTTACTTGCTTAGATGACAGAGAAGAACGTGGCAATAGTATTAAAAATATTGGGGGAATACCACATGTAAAGACTATTTTAAAGATTAAAAAACATGTCTTAATGTTTCAGTCGTGTGCAGTCACTGCTGTTGGCTCCTCCCGTGGTGTAATAGCTGCTATAAACCAGAGGAACTGCATCATCCAGTAGTTCTTATAAGGTCATCTAATCTGTGGACAAACAGCCAACAACCACAGACAACATTTACCTGCTTTCCCCACCTTGGCAGACAGCTTCATGAGTGAGATGTGTTTTCTGTGTTCAGTATCAGCCTCTTTAATTGTGTCTGGGATGCTCCACTGTTACATCAGCTTTGACTAACATCCTAATCTTTTCCAATTACCTTAATAATTCACACTGGCGTTGTTACTTCACTTCCCATTCAGTCACGCTTGGTAGCAATGTCATAGATGTTACATGCAGCTCAATTGTTTATCCCGGTTGTCTTATTGTTTTTAAGGTGTCACCTGCAACAAACAATATCATGCCCACTCATAACTCTGTTACAGGTGTGCAGACCTGGAACTTTTGACCCACAAGGATATAATGATAATAATTTGTGAAGTCATTTTCTTCCAACAAGTATAAAAACAAGGCAGAAACTGAACATTATGAGCATTATGAGCCTGACCAAATTGGTGTTTACTGCAGTGCCTCTGCATTGTAAGAACCTCACACTGTTTTGTCTGACGTGGAGGACAGAATTAAAAGGATTATTAGGAGACGAGCAGGTAATTAAAACAGCACAACGACCGCAGACAATCAGCATATGCAGGAAAAAGGGACTAGACAGTTATTATTCAACAAAAAGGACAATTTCTTAAAGTTAATAACAGCCATTTGATTCATTTTTGGACTTAGCAATTAAAAGTTACATTTCTAAATTAGAAATATATTACCTTTAATTATTAGATGCAACATAAATGTTGGTGGCAGCTTTATGTCCAGACTCCAGGGCTTAGAAACCATCGGTTTGTCCAACCTGAAGTGCTGGCTGGCTGTAGTAAAGCTGTTGCATAGGATGGGTTAAAAAAAAACCTAAGACATTTTAAATTTGAAAAATTGTCAGGTAGGGCTGCAACGATCAATCGACTAATCAATGACTAATCGACTATTAAAATAATCAGTGACTATTCTAGTAGTCGACTAATCGGTTTGAGTCATTTTTCATAGAAATTTACTATAAAGTACCCCAAAATACTCTTATTGCAGCTTCTTACGTTCAGATATTGGCAGCTTTACACACTCTCCTGTGACGGTGAACTAAAACCCTTTGCCGTGAGTATGAAACAGGACATAAGATGACAAAATTTTGGGGTTTGCGAGCGACTTTTTTCAACATTTTAACACATTTTTCGATAAAATGATTAGTCGACTAATTGCAGAAATAATCGACAGGTTAGTCGACAATGAAAATAATCGTTAGTTGCAGCCCTATTGTCAGGGATGGTTAAGTAGTTGTGGTCACACCATTTTAGTATATTTAGCCATATGAATTAATAATTAGGCATGCCAAGGCCTTCACCTCAAAGAAAAGCAGGGTCAAAGTAGACTGAGAAATGAATGGCACCACCACCAAAAAGTATGTAGCTACAGTGAGTCTGTTTATGCTATCAACCACCTTTAAAGATAATTGATCATCATTTACATGTCCAAATCTAATATAAAAATCAGATTGGTGAAAGTAACTGTTGATGTGTGGGCATACAGGATCCTGTGTGTTTGTGTCGTGAGCAGGAAGCTCTGATTTTATGTGTGTGAAGTTTTATTTTTACAACAGAGAGTGCAAAGCTCACAGAAAGTTAAGATAGCTCAGCTCAGCTGTTAAGTATATTGGGTGGCTTTTATTTAGCATTGTCGCCTCACAGACAAAGGGTTCCTGGTTCGAACCCGGGGTGGGGAGCCCTTCTGTGCGGGGTTTGCATGTTCTCCTCGTGTCAGCATGGGTTTCCTCCAGGTACTCCAGCTTCCTCCCACAGTCCAAAGACATGCAGGTTAACTGGTGACTCTAAATTGTCCGTAGGTGTAAATGTGTGCATGAATGGTTGTCTGTCTCTGTGTGTCAGCCCTGTGATAGTCTGGTGACCTGAGCCCCAAAGGTGAGATGCAGCTAGGGCTGGGCAAATATCCCAATATTTTTGACTAAATACTGATGTAGATATTGCTGTGATATTCTTACGTTGACTATTTGTACTTGAACAAAATATTTACACTGAGTTTTTTGATATATAATCGTCAGTAATGTGGATATAATGACTGAGTGGGCAAAGACAGATAATACAGTAGCTTGAACAGTCTGGTAAGTTAAGAAAATTACATAATTTTACTGTAATGCAGCCTTTAAAAACAGGAAAAGACAACACTTAAATATTACAATATACAAATCTGAGACAGTGTCTAGTCTCATATCATGAAATCGATTTATTTCTCAGCCTGAGTTGCAACCCTAAACAAATATAAATAAGATGTTCAGGAAGACTTAGGCAAATTACTCAACTTCATGCTTTCAAATGAGCAAAACCACAAGTAATTATCAAATAATCATGAAACTAAATGACATTTATAGGAAACACACACAGCCGTAGAAATGTGATTGCTGCTTACTGGCATTAACGGTGAAATGTCCCGCATTAACAACTTTGCCACGTTATCAAGCTTGTCCAAACAAGCCCTGAGTTACAGCCCTCATCTCTAGCATAAAAAAGACTCCTTGAGATATGTTGCTCATGTTGTTTACAGTGAAAACACACTTTTTATTTTACTGAACTTTTGTAGACGACTGATCAAATTACATCCCAATGTCTAAAAAGTAACTAAACACAAATCCCAAAGCAGAGGAACTCCCTGCATAATAGAGACGAAAACATGATACTGCCAACCACTAACAGCTGATCTTTGGTGCCAGGTGATGTCATCATCTTTGGGACTGTGAGTGTTTGGTGACTCTTAAACTGGACGTACAGACTGGCCCCCCTACTGTGCATAGTGCAAAAAGAAAGCAGTAATGACACATGGAAACTCTCATGAACTGTTGGACAAAATGTCTGCATCTAATTAGTCTGTGAAAGCCAAATATTCAAGCCACAAACATCCAAGTTATTGCAGTATTATTTTTCAGATTTGCACAATATGTTATGCTAACTTTGGAATATCCATGGGACCTTTTTTCCCCCGCTACAGGAATAAACTGTCGAGTTCCTGTTTTGCTGTGATTTACGGAGATTACTCAAAACCTGCCGATAGTTGGTGTGATGCAGTGGAGTCATAACTGCAGCCTCAGGGCCTTCCTTTCTTCTGCTTTTCTCCTACTGTGCTCTCAAAGCTAACATGCGTCGAAACTGTGCAACCCACAGGTCAGTCATCTGGCTGGGTTTCTTTCCTGGACTAAAAAAGGCCCGCTATTACTTAATAAACACACCAAACATTCGTTGTCTCTACTTTAAAACTAGTTTTCTTGGCTATTTCGAATATTTTTCTTCTGCACTTGTGCAATTTGTTCTAACAAGGAGATAAAGTAGTTAGTCATGCAGGTATGACTCGACATAAATGAACATTGTTGTGATCTGCACTCAGCAAAAACTACAGGACGGTTCATCATGTTTACCAGCTGCTTTATATGACAGTTAATTGTATTTAAACATTACCAAGGTCCTGTGATAGATTACAATACTAAAGCAATATGATATCCCCTGCTGACACTTTTATTGTAGCCAAGCCACTATCCAAACACTGATAAATCATGCCCATGGCTGAGGTGTGTGTTTTGTACTAGAAATTACTGCTAGTGTTGCAGCGATATACCTGTGTCAAGGTGTACCGTGGTATGAAAATTGGCGATCATCATATCGTGTACATTTGCTTATCTATGGTATTGAAAAAGATGGACAAAATCTCACTTTTATTTTAGTTATTTTCAGAAGGAACACTTTTTACTTTCACTTTAATTATATATTATTATATTCAATTACAGTAGTAAAACATTTGTTTAACAAAAAATCCTGTTTTCGTTCCTTTAAAGGTCATTGTCTATATCAACAGTCATAACACATTATAGATGTGACATAATAAATTATAAGTGTCTCATGGATGCTCTTTACTAGTTATAAACTAGAGGTTGACTGATGGGGCTTATGATGCATTATAAATACTTACACTGATACACACTTAAACAATCAACTGTAGTAAGGACACATTGAATGTTATAACAGTCCATGCAGTATCATAAGTTATCATTGTATGTGTTAAGTAAAGTGACGTACATATTGATGTATCTATAATAATGTATGCTTCATTATAAGGTTTCATAGTAAATTGTGATGCATTTTCATGTATTTAAGAGAATCTATGTTGCATTATAAGTCAGGAAGCATTATGTATAAGTGTAGTCACAGAGCGTTATAAAGGCATTATAATTTACTATGAATGGCCTTATAAAGCTTTATAGAGGTGGTCTTTATAGAAAGTGTTACCAATGATTTCATAATACTGTGTAAATATTTTCTAAGATGGTTATCATGCCGTGAAAATACTATTGGAACTCTGTCCAATAAGATATCTGTGCAAGTTGACTAATGGCCCTAAATGATGATTATTTAGCCCCATTTAATTGCATATAAATGATCATGGTGTAGTACTAGTTGCTTGAGGATGCTGTATATGAGAAGTTGCGGTCATTTTTGTGAATGATTCTGAACAATAGTAAGTATTTATTTGTTGTAGGTGCTGTGGCAACAATGTGAAGAGCGTTTTACCGAGGCCACATTGGAAAAATAAACAACTTGTAGAGCTCAATTAAACACAGCGATTCTCACAAAACGGGATCAGACAAACGCTGTTAATCAGCATGGACGAATGTTCACAGAAAAACCAAAGATTACCAGCTGAGATTATCTTTTTATTTATGCATTTCCCTCTCTGTGGAGCAGCAGTGTGTATTCTGTGCTTGTTATTGATTTATCCACAAGATTTTAATGTAGCTATGTGGCTACATTAAAATCTTGTGGATAATGCAGCTCAAGGCCAATGCTAATTTCCCTCTGTGAGCTTTTTCAGGCCGTTTAAAATGCATCACATAGAACGAGACCGCCTGTGTTGAGTGTGTGTGGTGTTTCTTACTAAACATGCCATGTCAGACTCCAGCCTTCACTTGCAGTTTACCAGTTGTCATCTTTTTTGAGAAGAAGCAGCGTGCAGTCGTAAACCAGGAGAGGATCATTCTTAATTAGCCTCCAGGGAAATGGGCTGCACGTCATGAGAGCCAGCAGAGCGCTTCAATAAGTGTCAGTATACAGACATGTTGTAGTATGCACATGCACATGTACCGAATGGCAGGTTTACAATGTGCTCTCTTTTTCTGCTAAAGTTAGATATTGGATCAGATTAAATTAATTCACTTATCCTGGTAAATGTTAACAAATCTAATAAAAAGACCAAAACCAACAATAAAATTATCCAACTAAAAATGATGCTTGTGTAGCCAAAGCCTGCTTTGTTATTCCTCTTTGCCAAAGAGCTTCATTGTTGTCCGACTAAATTACTAAAACACATCAGTGACCCAGACTGTTGCATCTATGTCATATTCCTTCATTACAATGAACATGGGCACTGTAATTTATTTTGGGTCAATACCAGTTTATTATGGATCCCATTCTTTTTTGGCAAGTCCTGCTCTACTGTGCGATTGTCTAGTACCTCATCACGTCTACACCAACAGAGTTGTAGATGATTAGGGTTAGGGAAAGAGATCATGGTAAGGACTAGTTCTAGCCAATCTCAGCACAGTAAAGTGGGACTTGCCAAGAAAAGCACTGGGATCCAAAATAGTGAGTCAGTACCACATACTCCCTCCTGCTGCTGTCAATGCTAACTATATCACCAAATGTGTATGGTTCCGCAACTGAAAATAGTACCCAACAAATACAGTATTTCCTCCTGTTTCAGTAACTGTTGCTTAAATTTACATTGCCCAGCTGTTTTAGGAAATTGCTGAGCCCTTATAAAGTTATATATCTGACATGTTTTTAAAGATCTTCAGATTCAGTAGGAAGAGCCACAGACAGGGTAAGGAAGTCGGAAAGTATTGAGAGATAGACAAGCATGTGGCTGGTTTTGGTCTCTCTTGGGATTTGTGTGTAGGGAGAAGTTTGGAGAATAACGCCAGTGTTATCCTTTAACTGTTTGGTTTTATTTATTGTATAGTATAACATAGGGCTGGGTATTGTTTAAAAAAGTGATACCAGCACTAGCACTTGTACCCTTAACGTGATACTGATACCAATAGAGTACCTCATTTGATACCCATATCGTCATTTGGTATAGTCATACGCGAGAACATTTTGGCGGTATCTAGGCACGCTGAACTCAATCAAATACATTTCGCTCAACTTAATCGCACCAGACCGTATGTAACTGTTAGCATGACATGACTAACATTACTTTACGATTATGAAGGACAGTGTTGAGCCTTTTTGAAGGCAGAGAAGGCTTGAGAAGGCAGCAACAGAAAGTTTGCTGATCGAGATGGTTCGGGATCGGACCCATGTGCAAAAAGGATCAAATGCAGGTGTCTTTAGACTGGAGACATTTTTGATACTAGTTGGTACTTGGTTGTTTTGGTCAACACCCTTAAGGTATGAAGGTACTGATAGACAGCCGGAGTATAATATCTGCAGTAGGTCATTAATTACGTACACAGCCATTCACCCAAAAGCCTCAATGTCATGAATTAAAGAGAGTATTGTTTTTCTGTGTTTAAACTGGTTATGTCAGAGGACAGATTATGTTTATGAAACTGGTGTATTGGCTTATTTACTGCATGTTGTAATGGTAGTGTTTCACTGGACAGACTGAAGGAGAGAGATTTTTCCTGCTCTGTTTATTGCTGTAGTTTAAATGGCTGTGATTTTCATAGACTTTGCTCCACCCGGCGCTGAATGGTAATAACTTTTGGGATTCTAATGTTTGTGATCACATGTGTGGGTTATGGTTATTAGTGTTGATCAACAAAACTCTTCCACTGAATTATTGATGAACATATTGGATTTTGTTGTCGATTTCCCACAAACTGAATGAAAAAAAAAATTGTGATGCATGATTAGAAGTTGTCAGGTTGGCATAATACGTGCAGCTTTAGGCAGAGTGGAGCTCAAATCACATCCTAACCGTAGAGTGATTCAAGTTTCTGAGAACCCCTCAGGCTCTAATATAACACAACAGGTCTCCCTGGCTGCAGTTAAGCTTCTGCTACTGCAGATTGTTTCACTTTCCAGCCGTATATTCAACATTGCCGCTGGTGGTATGTTGAGTAGGAGATTGTTTTCCTGGCTGCATTCATTGAGGTGGATGATCTGCCTCCCCCCCTTGGCCTCATTTCCATATGGCCCAGTGTGCTCCTGCTGGAAACCACACTTCAGTGTCTTCTTAGTGAACCAGAAGACTCAGTGGTTCTCAGGATGTTCCACTGCAGTCTTTAGGAGAGGGTTTCTGAAGTTTTTTAGTAATTCTTTTACTGACAGCAATACAGTGCTGCAGGCGTGTGTAGACCCTGCTTCTTTTGACAAAAAGCCAATGGGATTTTTTCATCGGCTTTTTCCATGTTGCAGAAAATAAGGTCTCCGGCAAACAAAGGTTTATGACTGGCTACAAACACACTACACCACAATCGCATGACTTTAACGCCACCATCAAAACAACAATGCTCAGGTAGCTACTTGTTAGCAACCGCTGCTGTTTTTGAACAAAACGTGAAAGACTCTTAAGCTTGTATTAACCACAGACTATCAAAAACCCATTCTCAAAACCCACTGACGTCAAGACAAGAAAAACCGAAGTGCAAAATTGCTAACTCATTTCCTGGTTCTGGGATTTTTTTTTCCTGTCAGCACTCCATAAAATAGCTGTAATGTGAGTTTAAGTTTGTGATTTTTTTTCATTGTCAAATAATCCACCAATCATTATCTTGATTGGTCCATATAACGTCAGAAAATAGTTAAAAAATAACACCCATTGCTGTTTCTCAGTCTCTTCAAATGGCTTGTTTTGTCCAACAAACCAAAACATATTCAGTTCATAATAAATGATCATAAATCAGAGAAAAGAAGTCAAACCTCAACATTTTAATTGATTGTTTAATTGAAAAATAACTTTGTCAAATTTGCTAAAACTATTGCTGTATTCTGAAAGACGTAAATGAGACAGATGTCTGTCCAAAGCGCCCGGTGGCTTGGGAGGTGGAGTAGGCGTCCCGTTTGCAGGGGCAATGTCCTTGACACAGTGGTTGTGGGTTCGATTCCAGCCTGCGGCCCTTTGCTGCGTGTTATCTCCTCTCTTTCCCCTTTCACGCTTGGACAGTCCTATCTAATAAAAAGTCTATAAAAATCTTCTCCTTCTCCTCCTCTTGCTTCTAAAGACATTTGCTAGAATCAACCACAAAATACCAAAAACAACCAGCCCAGGAGTTTCTAACACACTGATAATATATGAATCAAGATTCTGTAACTGCATTGCCATTATCTTGCCTCAGATGTTTTTGGAAACATATTTTAGTGTACTGTTTAGCTGTGAAATGAGAAAGTTGGTCCAGATGGTGGGCGGTGATTGGTACTCTGTCTACTTGTATCCAACTTGGCAGGTGGGTCACAGACTTTCTCATATTACAGCTCAACAGTACATTTAAATATGTTTCTGGAAACATTTGAGACAAGAAATAGGCAACGCAGTAACAGAATCTCAATTTATATTTGATCAGTACAGTTCACAAGCAGTGATTAACGTGATTTTGACAGCTGCGTTAGAGACTCCTCGGCTCTGATTGGTTCTTTTCTTTCAGGTGGGGTAATGCCATTTTTACCATGCAAGAGAATAGGCAGAGATATTTGACAGGTGTGTGATCTGTTTTATGAAGTGCTGTATGAACACATGCCGGTTTTGGAACACATGCCGGTTTTGTAAAAATGAGAGAAGTTTTTTTTTTGTTACAAATAATGATCATTATAAAATCTCTTCTATTTTACAAAAACATGCTTCAGATATCAGTCATCTTCGAGAGTCGAGAGGCTGCTCTAGAGAAAGCTCAGTCCATTCCCTGTATGTATCTGAAGTCATAATAATGCAAAGTTAATGTGAACTCACTGAGCCTGAATGTAATGATGCCTAAATCCCCATAAGATTAATTTTTAATGGTGCTTACTACTGCTGGTTATGCACGTCCCCCTCCTTTTCTGGTCTAAATGGTACGTTCCTCTTGCTGTGACGGCCGTAGCCCCCCTCCACTTTCCGCCCTCCCTTCCTCTTCCTCCAAAGCCCTGTACACCCCACCCGGTGTCAGGGGGGGATCAGCTGTGCCAGTCCCGGCAGGCCACACACACACAGCGCGCTGGCTGGCGAACAAAGCCCCTGGCACTGCCAGTGAAGACAAGCCATGCCTCCGCGCTTAGCCTCTCCTCTTTTCTCGCTGCCGTGAGGGGAAGGCATGACACCATTGTCGTCGCCTTTCCTTATCAGCAACACGACAGTTTGTATGGGAAGAGGAGTTGGTCTTGGTATATAGTGGAATATTTTTTTGCCTTTCCTGCCGCTGATGAGTTGAGATGCTGGCGGAGCGCAGAGAGAACAGCAGGTAGGGAAAACCAAGAGCTGGGTGCTGAGCCTGTCTCCGCGGCGACCGGGAGTTTGTTTACTGTTACTGGCAAGACTGACCTTGGTGGATACGGTATTATTGTTATTATTAGTGCCTCTCCGTGTCAGTGCCAGACTCATTTACATACATACATGTCAACTTAACATTCAAGCAGTTTGGTAAAGCTTATATCCAGAGTGCCTGAGTGCGGTCCTGTAATAAGCTTCGATTACCACCATCGAGCAGTGATGGATGCAACAGTCGGAGCTTCTGTGTATGTAACAAAATACCCTGATGTCTCTAGAGCCACTGATGCTGGATAACACAGAGGCAAGGGCTCACTATGGCTTAATTTAACTTTGTACAACAAGTGTTATGTGCTCTGTTGTCAGAGCATTGTTGACTTCTTATTTGGTAGACATTTACTGGGTTTGTGTTAAGTCTTTTATCACAATATTGCAGCAGTGCCACAGCATAGAAAATCTTTGAATATGGCATGTCTGTAGCACAATATGTCGTGAAACAGAATGTCCCTGAAATATATTCTCCAGAGTGTCAGAGTGTCCAAGTGTGATTTTAAAGTTGAAACAGCTAGAAGCAAACGTTAAAATTTAACAGCACAATTTTTAATTCATTATGTTTTAATTGCATTAAGCATCCAAATCCTGCTTCTTCCTGCTCCTGGATTCTTTCCTGGAGGTTCTTGAAACTCCTATTTTAGATTGTTAAACGCCTTTAAACAACAAGTGACTCGTGACCAAAGCAAAAGCTGTGATGGAGTAGTAGGCACCTCGGATGGAACAGAGAGAACCATTACAAACACTCTTCGGAAATAATAAAGAGCGAAAGATGGCAGAGAACTGCCTGGCCCACATTAGACCGCATTTTAACACATTTTCTAGGTGTCCAGTCAGACATGAATCATCATTATCAGATTCTGTGAAAAGGTTTCCATGGGTTGTAGCTTACCTTATGGTTGAAACTGTACCATAGTTGCTCAAAGTGTTGGCGAGAATGTGGGTCTTTTGATGTAGACCACTCATGTTTTTTGGAAATGTCAGGAAATAACTGTATTTTGGGAAATGATATGTAAAGAGATTGAGCACATACTAGGATATAAGGTCCCTAACAGGTGTTTTGTGCTTTAGCTATGTTACTTTTCTGAAGAAGATGTTATTGCTAGTGATAGATATTTGATCAAAGTATTGCTAGTAGCAAGCAAGAAAGCTCTCACAAGGAACTGGGGTAAAGAAACAGCACCAATGTAGGATCAGTGGCCAATTTTAGAGAGCATCCTGGCATGGCAGAATCAAAAGAGGTGTGATGATCGTGACTTTTATCACAACAGTGTCAGCCCCCAGTATGACATATAACGCATGTGAGGGCAGGGCTTTATAATCAATAACAATAGCATAACATGGCGATAACAGTCATTTACCATCCCTGTTATATAGCTGCTGATCTCGTCCTTTACTCAGAGGGGTAAGGAGCTCTGGGACCTCATTGTTTTCCCAATTTGTGAACATTTTCAGCCCCTGTTCTTCTTCTTTGAGTTAGTTGCTAACTGCTAACAGCTGCTCTTTCAATCCCCTATGGTTGGTTGCATGTATAAAGTTATCGAGATGTCACACCCGTACCGCCCGTGACACTTTTTCTTGGCATTGTTACTACCTCCGTTCCCCGCTCAAAGGCGAGACAACTCAGTACCCCCGTTCCGCTATTGTACCTTTCATACAGAACGGCGAGGCAGCATAACAACCTGAAATTCACGCCTTGAAGAAGCAGTGTAAAAGGGTTTATTGTTGCTGATGTGCTTGTAAAATGGCAGATAAATGGAAATGTGTAAGATTAAGATGTGTCAAAATGAAAACGTGAAGGATCACTGTGACCCTTCACTGTGATTCTCCTGCTGAAGCTAATATTGTAATTAAACCCAATGATATAACATACTCATAAAAAAAAACAAAAATATTGGCCAGGCAACATTACTTTTTGTCCTCCAGTCAAAACACATCATCATTTACAGTGATAAATGTTTGTCTGCCAAAACAGCTGGTAGGAGAGACACAGGCTGGTGGTAATAGCGCATGATGATGACACCCCGGGCTTTGTTTACTAAAGGCCTAACGATATATCCGGTGAGGAGGTTGTCAGCTCTGGTCCTGTCTGGACTTGTTGGGCGTGAGATAATTTCCTGCCCTTCTGGTTCTTGTTACGCTCATAAAGGTCATGCATCAGCTGTTGATCAAAGACATGCTTCAGTAGGAAGAAGCTAGTCTATTGAAGCTGTGTCACTATAAATCCATGATACTTCAAGTTTGTTTATATAACGGAGGATTTTAAAATGTCTCAGGATGTCAGTAGATATTTTGTTTAGTGGATGTAAGCTAATAAAGTGAGGTATCTAATGGTGGGTTATGTGCCACAGTGGCTTGCAGAGGAGACAGTTTATCACCCGTAGTCAAATTGTAGCAGCATTTGGCTGGAGGCTGGTGTGAATTCACCACTCTGCCTACATAGCTTTTTATCTTCTGTAAATTTGCATTTTGTTACAAGTTTGGTTTTTATCTAACTCCTGTCAGCCCATTTTATTTGTCTCTCTGTGGAGCTCCCCAGCTTCCACCTACCCCCGTAAACTGTCAGACAGGAGACATTTCTGTGATTACATCACTTTCTCCAGAGGAACAACCACACAAGCCTTTGAAGAGTTTGGCTTTTCCAGGGCACTGGCTGCCTTCATCTCCCAGGAGTTAGTGCTAACTCTGTTAGACGTTCATTGAAGCTGGCGTCCGCTTAAAGAGAATGCTTTGAAAAAGACTGGAGGGCCAAGAAAGCAAGCTCAGTTCCCCGCTGCATAGGAGTTGACATTCCATTGATGCCATTGACTCATTTTCTTTGGTTCAGCCAAGACAAGATGTGGTTTGATGCAGTTTTTTCCTTTAAACAGGAGTGGTTATGATGATAGTATAGCATAATCAGGGGTAGATTTCTGCTAGTACTCTTAAAAGGATCATTAGTTGGTAATCACTTTGGATGATGATGGTGCTGTGGGTTTCTAATCCTCATCAAAGCTGCTATCTTAATCCCCTGTTATGTCATAGATTCCTTAGGTTGGTCGAGTATGCGGTGAGCTGTTTGCTTAGGTCAGCGTCTGGTCATTCAAATTCCCATCATGGGAGAGAGAAAAGTAATGGACCAGCAAGGTATAAACATGGTTGCTTGTATTAGGAAACAGACGAAGCTGCTTAAAGGCAGGGTTGGAGGTACCAACAGCATCATGTTGACGCTGTGCCATGAATCTGAATTGCTTGTGCTCACAACTCTCAGTCCTTCAGGTGCATCCATTCTCTCACAACACATTTTGGATCAACAGATAAGGTGGCTTCATATCTCTGAAGGAAGTAGGAGCGTTTTGTTGCCAAAGGTGTGGGCATCGTGTTTTTTTCTTCTTTTTTTTCTTGGCTGTGTTTCCAGATCTGAAATTAAAAATGGACCATGTTGAATTAGAGACAAACAGTGGTAATAAAGTACTCACAAAATCTTGCTGTTCTGTTTCACTTTCACACATTTGTAAGCAGAAAAACCCTCTAACATCAACCAGGAAATATCCGTGATTGTACAGCTTTATATTACATTCAATTTCTTAAAGCTGGATTAGGCAGAAAACAGTCTGGAAAATTTGAAAATACACTGTCCTCCTGCAGCTCTCCCCTTTCTGTCCTAAGCCCTGACCCCGGCTTCATACAGTAACCCAGTATTTCCCATACATTAATTTGGTTTCATTGTGGAGCTCTGTCTCTGTTTCTCTCACCACAAATTAGACATGCATAAGCTAGCTAGCCACCCCACGGTCTCTCCGCCTCACTCCCCGCTGCTGTTGACTTCTTCCCCGGGAGGACAGCAGGCGGCGGCTACAGAGCTGCACCTTTGGTCAGTGGCTGTAGCATCTTGAATTCGGCTAGCGCAAACCCCTCAGCACCGCATGTTAAAGCGGGTCTAACCAGTGTAATGGCAGCAGCAGAAAGCTTGCTGATCTGATGGGAAGTCGAGGCTGTCTGTGCCGCCTGAGGTGGGGTTTACGCTGGCTAGATTCAGATTGCTGTAGCTGATGACTGGTGGTCAGTCTTCAGAGCTGCTGCCTGCGTCTCCTCACGCTGAGTTGGTCTTTAGCGGCAGGGAGTGAGGCGGCGGACACACTGTGATTTAAGCCTCTAACTAATATTAGCGACATGAACTCTCCGGTTAGCAAAAGGCTAAACTGTTAGCAACTTTTTTTCCCCTCCATCTCTTAAACACTTCCCTGACACTGACACGTGTTATTGCGTTGATTATCAGACTCGTTTTAGACTCTTATTTGGTTAAGTCCGCCGTCCGTTTCTAGGTTGCTTTGTAGTGGAGGCAATTATTGACAATGCTGGAATAGCAACCTTCTCTGCATGATTCTCCGCCACTGAATCAGGTTTTCGCCATTTGAAGGGAAGTGCATGCACCTCTGCATTTGGAGAACAGTGAATAGGATTGCCCTCTCTTCTTTAAAGACTAAAAACAGAACTTGAATTATAATTTGATCAAAGTTTATTATGGGATTTTTGCCCAATGACGCCAAAATAAAACTGCCTATACCTGCTTTAAAGGATGTTTAACCTTTGAAGGAGACAAGTAGAAACTTAGCAACATACCTGAACGTATAGTTCTATACATCTGAGACTACCACAGAGAGTTCAGCTGATGTCAAACATAGTAGGGACCTTTTTATTTTCATACCACACTGGATTAATAAGAGTTACCATCTCTTCTGAGACGAGGCTTCAGGAAGCCAATCAAAAGCAAAATGTGTCTCTCAGGTAAAAGCCAATACTGCTCCCTGAGATTTAATCAAGTAAAGCAGCACCATGATGGTAATTCCTGCACCCAAATTTAATTTCCATGTCTCTTAGTTTCATTTTCCACTGCACTTAAGAGCCCAGTGCTGAAAGGGAGGTACAAAGTGAAATCTAAACGGTGTGTCCTAGTCCTGGACTCTGGTCTCATGACGCTCTCTGCTTACCAAATAGGTGGAGTGAGTTGTAATCCTGCATTTGTCTGCGGATCACTGCCTCTCCTTTTGTTGATTTTCCAGCTCAGCCTTATGCTGAGTCGTATGACATGTGTTTGCCCCAGTTTGTGGTCCCGGCCCTGCTGCGCTCTGACTCTACCAATCTCTCAGCACTCTTGTCTGCTTCAGTGACTCTCTGTTACATAGAGCCCGGTACAGCAGTGCTAACAGTCAGCATTGTTCGGAGATAAATGCAGCCTTTGATGTGAGGTCAGGCTACAGTATAGCACAAAAGATAGGTGGGCTATTTTAACTCGAATGCAGCTTGAAGGATTTTTCTAGTTTGTTACTGTTTACTTTCTCTGAGTCTATTTAATTTCTGTTGTTTTAATGAAGCCCCAGGTTGGCCAGACTTCTTTTGAAGATTACAAACTGTCCTTTGTTAATCCCCATGACAGTTCACAGGCTGACTTCATTATTCAGTTTACACCTATCATACTTACTGTAGTTTTGCATGCACAGTTTTCCTGTGCAATGATGGGTTTATTACCAACATTTGGCCTTCCACTCTCAGTCAAATCCTCCCCCTCCATTGACACTTTTAAGACAAATCCTAAAATGTACATGTTTTCAGTGGCCTTTGGCTGTTTTAGTGGTTTTAATATTTTCTAATCTTTTTTTGTGAAATTGTTTTTTACAGGTTTTATCCTGTTTTACATTTGTATAAATGTTATATTGCTATATATCTGTCTATCATTCTTTTTTTTCTTTGTACAGCACTTTGGTAAACTGCGGTTGTTTTTAAAAAAGCTATATAAAAAGATTCATTGATTTCATGCGTTCTTAAGTTTTGTTTAAAGGGACTACTTAACCCAAAATCAAAATGTATATTTGTCTTCTTACCTGTAGTGCTATTTATCAGTCTAGATTGTTTGAGTGTGAGTTGCAGAGTTTTGGAGATATCGGCCGTAGAGATGTCTGCCCTCTCCAATATAATGGAACTAGATGGCACTCAGCTTGTGGGGCTCAAAGGGCCAAAAAATGTATTGGAAAAACTCAACAACAATGTCTCTTTCCAGAAATCATGACCCAGTTACTCAAGATAATCCACAGACCTTGTTGTGAGCAATTTCCTGTAGGAACTATTTTTCTTTCTACCAAATTATAACCGCCAACCGTATCATTGTGCAGAGGGAAATGTGCATCTGCTCATGTATGAGCGGCTTGTGGTGGTGACAGCATGAGATGGAAACATTAAGTGTGTCCTCCTTGGCTGAGCTGTAACATTAGATAGCTCATTTGTTCCAGGTGAACTAGCAGTATTGGTGTGCTATGATACCACAAGCCAAGTGCCATCTAGTTCCACAGTATTCAAGAGAAAGCAGACATCTTTGTTGCTAATATCTCCAACATGCAGCAACTCACACCAAAGGAATCTAGTCTGATCAGTAGCACTATGAGTAAGTAGAAAAAGATGGTTTCTCTTTAGATTTACTGAACTGTCCCCTTAACCTCTAAAAAAAAGTGGTAGCTAATTTGGCTAAACTTGTCTTTACATCCTCTCTGAATCGTTGAATTTCTTTGTCTTATTCTGGTGACTGCAGTGTTCTGTCAAACTATATGAAACAAGATCCAGGGTTTGTATTCTGGAAAAAGATTCCTTCTTTTTCCTGCAAGGCGAATGATATGATCACTCAATCACCTGCTGAGCTCGACGACAGAGATCCTAGCGCATCTCGTCTTGTTAATAATTTACAAGATAACATGTCAAAACAGTCGCCTTGCTCAAAAGTTTGGAGAATGTTTTGCTGGATAGGGCGATATATTTTTCCTCTGACTTGGGACTGTGGTTGCTGGTTATTTTTATTTCATGGCAACAAGCCTAGTGGCAGCAAAGGTTTATTATTTAAGAAGGAAATCTGTGTGTGAGAAGTAGCGCTCTTAATTTTGCATATTAGAAATAAATGTAGTTAGTTCTACCATGTGACTCTTACTCTTAAATTGTTCAGATCAGAAACCAGATTTTTCTATTTTTAAAACAGAAGATCTATTTTTAAAAGAAGTTTCACTGAGTGACACCCACTGAGACTCTCCAAACAAGCCCAATGTCTCTAAAGGATCTCCCACTAGTTTTCATCATTCCTGCTGTTTCTTTTTTTCTGTCTGTCTAAGTGAAACTCATGGTTTTTTAACAATGACTCAGGAACTGGGCCCACTGGGCTGGATATTTTTAAACCGGCCACAGACCGACTGCTTCTGCTTTTGGAATCTCAATTTCTGACATCCAGCAAGATTTTCTCCTTGACTGGCAGCTTTTCAACAGACTTTGTCTGTAGCTCAGCCCGAGTTTCCATTTTAGCCAACAGCTGAAGACTGGCTTTTCTGCTGATGCTGCTGAGACTAGTACATGTTGATCACTTCATACCCCCACTGCTGGTGCCTCGGCTGAGCCAAATGTGCACTAGATCTGTGGCTTTTTCTTTGTCTCTTTGTTTGACTACTACAAAGGGTCTGCCCATTCATCCAGTGGTGGATTTCATTTGTTTTAATCACGATACAGACTCTGTCCGTGGATTATTATGTTATGAGAAGCAGTAGACAAACATGATATGTGTCGACACAGAAAGGGGAAGGATGTTAGCGGTGCAGAGAGCTCCTCTCATCAATGTAATGCTAAAATAGTAATGAACTTGTACTTCCATGAATGTAATCTCAATAAGGCAGGCTAAGTATTAATAATTGGCTTATATTAATTCAGCGGTTACTTCTCACTGAGCTGATCAGATGTCATTCAGAAGTCCTCAGCTATTCTTAAAACATACTCAACAGGTAAAAGAGTGAATGAGTCTGATTAAATGGGATTTTCCAGCCACACAGACACAAAAGTTTTTGGGACAGTGGTTTCCTGTTCTGAAGACAACGAACTGATGAGTCTCTTTTCCTCTGAAACAAGACTCTTGTTCTGTGGAAGGCTGTTTGTGGCTAAAACTCTGTAGGTCAGCTTGTACTGTGTGTTCTGTTAGTGGTGTGATAACAGTTTTATGGTGCTGTTTGTTGATTATGGGTGTCCCAGTTGGCTTACATTAAAAGTCACAAACAAAACCAAATAAATATTTAATTGCACACCAACACATAAACAGCAGCGGCCATTGTAAACATCTGCCCTCGATGCATCTGTTCATGATGAGTCCCACTGTACAATTGCAGAAAAGTTCGGCTTCATAGATTCCAACTGAATTAGTTTAAAGTTTTAGTTAAAAGTGTCTCTCAGTGGAGTTAATCAGACCTCGCCTTTCAACTTCCTGTGGCTAAAAAGTCTTCATGGTCTGAGCTCACTTCCTCTTATTTAAATGGAGCAAAAGTGAAGCGGTGGCGTGTTATCAGTCAGTATGTAGAGTATCTTTTTTAGTCTGAAAGAACGTAAAGGCTTGCAGCATAACAGAGTGCTCCAGGGATAATGTTTGTCTATAGGCCGACGTCGGAGTGAGCATCACCCTGGTTCCCTTGTCAAAATCCCACTTGGGATTTTTCCCTTTGGATTTTGGATTATTGTAGAAAATCAGCTCTGTGCAAATGTTTATGATACTTGCACGTTTTGTTCAGCAAGATAATCACAACTGAACACCTCTTTTTTGTGATTTTAGAAGCCTTAATTAAATCACTTGAAGTAAAAAGTTAATGTCAGGCTACAAACAAATTACACCATGGTCGCATAACTTAACGTCGCCACCACAAAGAGACTGTAAAGCCATGTTCAGGGCAATGACTCTCTGTAGTCTCATTTAGCCACTTGTTAGCAACTTTGAAAGACACTTACAAGCTTCAGTATTCATGAGTTGGGTACTTACAGATGTATTTTATGTTGTAGAACAAAATGTGAAAGTCTCTTTAGCTTGTGTTAACCACAGACCAAAAACACATTAAAAAAACCATTGACTTCAAAACAAGTGAACTGGGAGAGCTAACCTGCTAACTAATTTTAGGATTTTAGGGCTCATTCCTGGAGAACTCTATGAAGATGTCCTGTATTTTTGACTTTCAGTTTTGTTTATTACATAAATTACGGATGTCCTGATCAAGTTTTTCCCCCGATCCTGATCCAGAACGATTAATATTGAATATCTGCAGATACCAAGTCTCAATGCGATACTTAGTGCAGACTAAGGGTATGTTAAAGTTATTAAAATCAATACAGTGTATTGACAAGCTTTAATGCATTACGAAAAATATTGTCTACATCCAAGCTGTTCCTTAATTTATTTTTTTTTTTTTTAAAAAGTATGAAATAGCAAACACTGTCTTGAGGAAATTTCTGTTTTCTTTAAAGGGAGAATTCTTCCAGTGTTTGTTTCTTTGATAATCTTTACCTGCGTCACCTGAATGAACTGGATTCCGTAGAGTTTTTATCTTCTTCATCTGTGCAGAGTGGAACATCATGCACCATTGATGACAAACAAGCAAAATGCAAAAAAACTTTCGCACTGAGCTGAAATGAAACAAGTGCTCTAGAGCGCAGCTCAGGCTGCATTTTCCTGACAGAGCCTGACCTGAGTCCGAGACAGTTATAAGCGAGCCCACCCCGACCCTGAAGGTCTTTCTGAGTTTTAAGTCTGAACCCGACCCGAGCCTGAGGCAGTTTGTTATCTGACACCACCTCCTGCTTGAAATGGAGCTATTGGCCTACATTCAGGCGTTGTCAAGTTAATAACAAATTTCAGCACTTGAATAGGCCACAGCACGACACAGCAGCACGTCATGTAGGCCAAACCTGAACCAAACCCTAGCAAAATTTCTGATTTGTTATCCGAACCTGGCCCGACCTGACAGGTCCTGTCAGGCTCAAGTAGGGTATCCACACTCTAAAGTGCTCATAATTTAGGCAAATAAACAGTCTCATTCTGCATTTTGCTGTTGTTTATGGTGTGCGGTATTTCCCCATGTTAGTGGCGTAGCCCCAGCTCTTACAGACAGACAGACAGCGGAGAGTTTTGCCTGAAAGCTTTGCCTTAAAAAAGACCTGAGACAGGCAGCAGACGCAAAACAAAGGATTGAATCTTGCCCTGATATCGATCTTTGAGACAGGATCGCAGCATCCCTGATATAAATATTGTGTATGTCCACAAGTTTTATTCTTTTTAGCTGCAGATGTGCAAATTATCTCTTCCGAAATCAGCTCACCTTAAAACCGTTAAATGGAAGTGCTACAATCAACAACTGCTGCATCTAAAGGCCTGCCAGTAAAAATAAAAATCCCCCGTCACATGTTCACCAAACTTTATCAGTGTCTGCAGCAGGCAGTGGTATATTTTGTTGTTTTGGAAGGATATATACTGTAGGGCTTGCTCTAATGCCTTATCTCAGACAGGCAGAGCTGGTGGTTAGTAAAAGCTGAATTGTGGGATATATCTCTGCCAACACAGGCTGTATTGTAAATGTCAAACCCTGAGCTTTTCAGGTCTTGTCTCATTTGATCTCCGTCATGTGCCTAAAGTGTGTCGGAGATTATTCCAACATGTGTGAGACAAAATGTCATAAGAAAATAACCACAAATTTAGGAAAAGAAGCTCAAAACGTTGATGTGACAGAACTAATTATGTAGCTCAGAGCCTGACAACGGTGGTTAGGAAGCAAAGCACTATCCAGGTGAAGGGGCTCAGTCCCTTGAGACTCTGCATGCTGGAAACGTATGCACACACTTATGGACAGGCACTTTAGATAAAAGTGTACCAAATGGAATTGCTGTTTGAGTGTGAGTTCACGCGGAGGGCACCCCTGCTGTGTGGGCAAAATGAGTTACTAAAGCCTTCAGCTTGGAGTAATTTCGTTAGTGCCACAGATGCCACGTTCCTGTAAATCAGAACAACAGTCGGAAGCTCCTTTTGTAGCCGTCTGTCTCTGCCATCATGTTTCTTCACACGTTCTTGCTGTCTTTTATGTCAGCCCTTGAAGGAATTAGAGGGACGAGGCGAATGTAGATGTGGGTTGTTGAGATGCCAGTCGTGGCGAGGCAGACCTTGAACAAGAAAGCACTCAATAGAGGACAGACCTCTGGGAACACCTAATAATCTTCCCACTTAGCCGCTATGGTCACAGTTAACACTGTACTGCTTAGATGATCGAATACTTATGAAATGGTAGCTTAAGTGTGGTCTGTTTGTGATGCTGGGGGAAAGGTAATGGGCTAAGGTAGTGAGTTTTTCCCTGTCTGGAGAATGGTTTTGTCCTAGATAAGCTGAGAAAAGGTCACTGGGTCAATTAAAAAGGTTATTCTTCCTCGTGGGAATGAGAACTTTTTTCCAATCTAGCCATTAAATCTAAATATCTCTTTGTCACAAATAAATGGACGTATGGATTGATTGACTGGGGATGATTAGGTTTATATGGTGTTAAAAAGAAATAATTATTTCAGCCAAAACAATATGGACAACATAGACATAAGAATAGAGCACTGTTGGGTTGTTGTTTGCATAAAGAGAGGAAACACTCCACAGCAAGGTGGAGCATCCTCTGTCACATTATTCAACATCATCTGTGTCTGGCATCAAGTCAAGTCTACAGTCTACCTTAAAGATACCATAATATCTCCAGCACTTGTATGATCAAATTTCTGTACAGCCAACAGACAGAGGAGCTTGCCAAGAGTGAATTAGCCTGCTCAGAGGGGCTCCTGCCCTGAGGGTGGCTGGTTTGAATCCAGATTTGCTCAGACTTCAGACACAAGTGGATGAAGAGAGTGAATGAAAAAATACTATCTTCAGTCCACAGTAGCTGCTTATGAAGTGCCACTGGGCAGAGACTGTGGAGTGGGGCATGACGCTGACCTGTGTTGGAGAACATGTGGTCACGCAGGCAGTTGTCACTGAATGCGTGGCACTAAATGTGAAGCATCTGTGTCTGATGTAATTCTCTGAGCTTACGAGACTGTTGTAGCTGCTCTATCATTTGCCTTTAGTGTTTGGTAAAATATATAGTGATTTTTGATTGGCTCCATATCCCTACACTCTTAGTTCGGGGTCCTCTATTATATCATAGAAACTGATGGTAGAGACGTGACAGTGGTCTTAAGTAGGGTGTAAGTCCCCAGTTTCATCACGATACAATATTATAACGATTCTCTGGACAACGATACGATATTTGCTGATATTACAAAGTCTGTCACAATATGATTTCGGTTTGATTCGATCCAGGGGCCTGCGATTTACATTAGATGATACTATCTGCCCATTTAACCCAGTAAATTTCAGCCTGCGTGCACGTTTTATTAGCCAAACATCATCGAAACAATAATAATTTTGCTGCAGAGAGAAGTTAGCAGAGAGAGATGCTCGTCCGTGCAGATATGACATGTTTTATCTCGTAACAGCATTGTCTACATAAGGCATGTGCTTTGTCTGTTGACATGTATGTTCTCCGAAATCCAAATATTTCCACACTGCAGATTAATTCTCACGTAAATAATGTTATCCTTATCGTCCAAACCACTCAAAAAATGTAATTAAAATTGGCATGAGAAAACCTGATTGTTGCGTCTTTATAGCATTTGTTATTAAAACTAAAGGGCAGAGCCTGTTTCCTTAAGTGAGGGGACAACATGGTCACTGTCATGTCTCTGTCACCATCCATGCTCCTGGCTGACTTCCTGTTAGGACTGGAACTAAACATGCTTTTTAGCTGCCTGTCACTTCAGCGTAGGTCCCCGAGTTTGTGAACACACGAGGGATGGTTGGAACATTTGTACTGTATACCTGATGTTTAGCTGTAAAGGAAATCCTATTGTTTGAGCAAGTGTCCTGTACAGTGCAGACATTTACAGAGGAGGCAGTCTGATGCTCAGGAGCAAATTATGGTTTCCAAAGTAGGACAAGCTTACAGCTGCTAAATGTCAACCTCTACAGTATGAAAGAGTCCAAAGCTTAGCGCCAATGTGATGTCATTAAGATGCAAGAACAAGAGCAGAGGACAGAGTCTGAGGTTTTTACACATCTCATTTAGCAAAACATTTTTTTTCCTTTCTATAATGTCAAGCATCCCCAGAATATTATACTCTATCATGTGTGGAAAATTGTCAGTGTGCCCTTGAGCAAGGTACGGTGTGTCAGTGCAGTTGTATTTGAGAATGATGAGCAGCTTTGTTGCACTGTTCCTGGCTGTTGATCCTGTTTGTTATCAGCGGATGTTTATCTTTATCTGTGCACTATGTGGGCTTTGCAGTTCTGGGAAGTCTCCTAGCAACCATCTTAAAGATAGTCTGGAGAGAGTTTGATGTGTGGAAATAATGGCTAAATATATATCCACCATGCTATAAAGAAAGAGACATAAAATTAATACATTTCAAAGTACATTGCCTAAAGAAACACAGTAACCTGAGCTGGACCTCGTCTGTACTCCCAACGCAGAGCGAGCTGTAGGTTATTATTTGTCAGATCTGTTAACATGAGCACTTATTTGGCTTTATTAGCTGGCTGATGTGGCAGTAAGCTTTATAGAAAATTTAGCTTTTGTGTTTTTGTTGGTAACTTGCTTTTTTTTTTGTTATTATGTGACTTTCCCAGCTTTTTTACAGCACAGTAAATGTACATATTGCTCACAAAACAAATTTTCCCAACAGTACAGTATGGAAGGGTATCTAATTTAAAATTTAATTCTTAAATTTAATAATTTTTACAATTATAATTCTGCAACGATACCTAAGTTTTGGTGCAGATATTAGAACAATTCTGAAATTTGAGAGTTGTGTAATTTTCTTTGTTTATCTCCCAAAAGAAGCCAAACTTCTCAAAGATTAAATGTTGCCCGTACAACAGTTTAACCTGAATAATGTACTGTCTAAAATTGGCAAAATTATGATTTAAATCAAGGATATTGAGCACTTTTTATACTAGATATTCGGGCTGGATAATATGTCAAAAAAAAATATTATCACAATAATATTTTTCATATTGATCGATATCGATATTTATCACAGTATGTAATTTTATGATGCTGCCAGTTTGAAGAGTATTCTGATAATGCCTTAAGCTGGAAGAAACCACAGGTGTCATTAGGTAAACTTCAGAAAATAAACATATTAACATGTAAAATAGAGTAATATTAACATTAACTGTGCAAACATGACTTGGTTTAGAATATATTTTGCGATAAAATAATATATAGAATATATAACCTTGTCTGCCTTATTAATACAATACAAGTTAGCTTGTCTTGTAACAAATTAAAATAATGGTGTGGTCACTGGGATGCTGATTTTTCAGGTGATGGAGCTGGTGGCCAATCGGGATTCATAGAACAGTAGCTACAACTGTAACTGTCAGTTTGTTGTGTTTCCTGTCTTGGTTGGTACTGACTGACAGTATGTTTTGCAAACCATCTTAATGATGGATGATATAATTGACTTGACGTTAGCTTTTTTTCAACAATGTCCTCAGCTTTGGAGCATATCGTGAGCTCGCTTTTAGCACTAGCACAATGAGCTACATGGCTGTGGAAAACAAAGCGGGTGTGTAGAATGGCCCCAAAGTGTCAAATGTTCTGCTTGCCCAACATGTGTTTAATAAGCCGATCATACTGTTGCCCTTTTGTTATACCGTAAAAGTATCAAGGTTTGATGCTATATTGTACTGAGGTGCCTTAAGACATTTCTTAAACCTTCTCTCTCCCATCCGCAGGGCTGCCTTTGCCCTGACAAAGCCGCTGAAGATGAACATGGTGAAGAGGATCATGGGGCGGCCAAGGCAGGAGGAGTGCAGCCCCCAGGACAACGCGCTGGGCCTGATGCACCTGCGTCGCCTCTTCTCCGAACTGTGCCACCCTCCTCGCCACATGACCCAGAAGGAGCAGGAGGAGAAGCTCTACATGATGCTTCCCGTATTTAACAGGGTAAGTCACACCGAGGGGTGGAGGGAGGGCTGGAGGCGCTCCAAACAAAGCTAGATGAATGTTGACAGTCTCAATTACATTTCTGCTCTACAAGAACAAATATCAATTCTTAGAAGGACTCTAAGTTGACAGATTAAAAAAAGCAGTCATTTGGGTTCTGTGATGTATGAAGCTGACATTCAAACCTGGTGTTTGTCGTCCCTGTAGATTTAAAGACAGATGAATTGTTGTCAGGCACGCTGTTGGACTCATGTTACAGACAAGTTGGCGCTCAATCAGCTCACTGTGCCTCTTACATCATGGACTTAACAGACAGTATGGATGATTGATATGAACTTTCGTGGAGCTATTTGTAATTAAAATCCTGTGGTTTATTTCCATACACACCTTATGAGATATCTTACACAAATTCTGTTGAAACAGCCTGCCGTTAAATCTGATGGAAATGAACCTGTTGACTTGTGCATGTGTGTTGACTTCATGGTCTAAAGGGTAACTTTGGTGTTTTTCAACCTGAACCCTATTTCCCCATCTTTTTGTGTCTAAGTGACTAATGGGAACAACGAATTTTGAGCTCTGAACTTTGTCCGGTATTGAGTGAGGGTGCTTGAAATGGCAGCGGCAAAACAGGCAGCAGTGTAACCATTCCTGATATAAGCACCCTCAATGTACGTCCGCTAAAAGTGCTTGTTTCTGGCACTTGTCAGACTCAGGTTATTACTGTAAGTGCCCTACAACATTATAGATAGAATCCCTACAGAGACAGACATTTTGTTAAAGAGTAAGATACTTTATATTAAACCAGAAACAGCCCGAAATCACTATTCCCTAACCCGCCAGACTGCATTTAAAGTTCCAGTAATTTTATCATTGTAAAACACATTTCAGTGAAGGTAGACAGACACAAAATAAAACTAAACCAAACTCTTTCAACTGGTCCAACAATCGCCAACTCTGGTTTGTTTGAAATAAAGCCTTAGTTCTCCCGGTTAGATGTGAAAATAATGCTGCCTCTATACACTCCAAAATTACTGTTTATTTAAAAGGAGTCTTGCAGGATTGGCAATAGCAACTTCAGGGCTTTTTTCCGTTAAACAAAAAGGATCTTACTCTTTAACAAAGAAGTCTGTCTCTGTAGGGAGTCTTTCCAAAATGTTGTCAGACACTTAGATTAATAATCTGAGCCTGTCAGTGGCAAAAACAAGCACTTTCAAGGCTGCTTTCAGACCTAGAGTTGTCTTGCTTTGGTCTGAATCAGGGACTAATTTTGTCACAAAGTTGTATAATTGCCAAGAGTTGGTTCGTGTTCTCACGGACCAGATCAAATGCCTCTTGAGAGAAAGCTGCTCTTGATTGGTCAGAATTTAAGTAAAGCAAACGTTGAAGAAGAGTACACTTGCAAGATAAATGCGACACCTTCTAATGTCACAATGGAGGTTGATTTCCTTAATGATGTACCAGCATGCTGGGAATCAGCCCGATCTCCAAAAATATTTGACAGAGTGAATATTGTCTAATGCACTTTTGGAAGACAGGTGCGTAGGAGGATGAAGTCATGCAATCGTAGTCAGCTCCCACACACTGTCAACACTAAGTTTAATTGAACAAACAATGTTTTGATCACAGACATTTGTCAGGCTTCAAGCTCACAATTTGCAACATCTTAATACTTAGGCATCAAAAAGGTTTGAAAAGACAAACATCTGAGACACCGTGTCAATAGTTGACAACATATATAAACTTAGACAAGCAATGCTAGTACCTTGGCAATTTCAAGATTCATAGAATATAATAACCAATGAAAGTACTGGATGAGCAATAAAAAGTCCAGCCTTTCTGCAAAAAAATGTACATCAGGATTTTAGAGTTGAAGTTAGCAGACTACACTAACACATATGAAACTGGCCTGTGCTGAAAGACAAAGTGTTTTAGTTGTAGTTTTAGTTGTTTTTGTTAGCTTTGTTGAAGTCTGATTTCATTTATACATCTTTTAATTTCTTTTTGTGAAAATGAGTGAAGCTTTTCTATGTAAAAGTCCAAATTTCAGTGTTACAAATTTAAAAAAAAAACTGTAATACTTTATACTTGCACTTACTTACCTGTTGGCAGAATGTAGATGAAATTTACTCACTCTAATAACCATATTCTGACATAACACCTCCCTCTGCACAAGATCACATATATACTACTTGCCTGCAATGCCTACCTGCGATGCTTAAATATGTAAAACATGATTTGTCCAAAAATCAGTTAAAAGGTGTCCTGAAAGGGTCTTAAAAAGAATTAAATTTTACTGCCTGATACCACCAAATTCTAAAATTTTGGTGGTAAAAAGACCACCTCACTCCTCCGAAGCTGATATTTTGTGTGTGTGTTTGTGTGTGTTTATATTTAAGGAGAAGCATTTTAATTTGAGACATCTGTTAATAATTGTCATTTATGTCCAATAAATTACTTCTTAATGAAGTCTCTGTTCATTGACTAATTGATCATGGGCTATCAGCTGTGTGGACTGTAAATGCTAGTAAATTGGACAAATGACAGATTACCCAAGTACAAAATGCATGAACAAATAAATAAATAAATGAGTTTAATATATGCAGTGCTTTGACGCAGAGAGACTGAGTGGAAAGTCATACAAGGGAGCTTTTAATAGCCATAGATTAATATATTAAAATGTTTATGTCTGTGTTTATATAACAAAGCAGAGAATGCAGTACTCAGTGAAATTATTTCTATATTTACAGTCTGTCTTTATGTTGCACTGACAGAGCTGTGTGCCTCTTTGTTTTGTAGCTGCTGCTGCAAACAGCCCTGTTGAGTGTTCTCATCAAACTGGAGTGCCACACCGAGGGTCTCTTGACTTGTCGGCTAATTACCCCAGTGCTGGCTGCTATTCACTCACTGGTGGCATAATTCATGTCAGAATTCAAAAGTAGAGTACTCCCCATGCAGCGGGACGCCGGGCTCCAGGCCTACTTTCGTGTCAGATTTGCTAGATAAATAAATGCATGATGAATCGTTGCTGAATCGAGTGTAGTTTATCTTTGACCTGCTCCCCCAAAGGCTCCGGCTGCAGTTTGATCTGTGGCTGTAGAATTAGGACATGGCAGGAAAAACCCAGGGAGATGTGAGCCAGTGTGCCTCCACCTGGATGGTTCCTGTGTGTCCCTGCTTCATGTGATTACAGCTGTAATTGTGTTGGACTGCCGAATTTTATTATGCCTCCACGCCGGCGATGGCTTTGGCCAGAGGCATCATGTTTTCAGGTTGTCTGTCTGTCCCTTCCTTTTGAAAATGATATCTCTAAAATGCCTTGGAATTTATTTAAATTTGGCACAAACATCTACTCATCAATAAACTGATATAGAATTTGGTGGTCAAAGGTCAATATTGCTGTGATGTTGTCTGTCTCATTCCCATGAACGCAATAGCTCAAGAACACCTTGAAGGAGTTCCTCAAATTTGGCGCAAACGTCCACTTGGATTCAACAATGAACTGATTTGGTGTTCAAAGGTCAAGGAGCACTGTGACCTCTCACAACATGCCTTTGCCCAAAACTCAAGAATTCATACGCTAATGACAAAAAAATGTCATGAAGGCATTTTAAGTGATTACATTTTATTCCACAGGTCAAAGGTCAATGTCACTGTGACATCGTAATGTAAGAAACAGATTTAATCCTTGGTATAAAGGCATTAACATTTCTTCCTTTTGGTTTTCATGTAATATATATTACTGTCTTTGTCTTGATTTTTAAAATTAGATTTGTCTTAGATTTAACCAGGGCTGCTCTGTCTGTTTTAGGTGTTTGGGAATGCTCCACCCAGCAGCATGACGGAGAAGTTCTCCGACCTGCTGCAGTTCACCACCCAGGTCTCACGGCTCATGGTGACTGAGATCAGACGGAGAGCGTCTAATAAATCCACAGGTGAGCCCTCTGAGACATAGATTTATGACAGTATAGATGTAGTAGGAGGTACTTGGAAACAGCAATTTGTCATTTCCTTGGCATCGGCTGCGGTTATTTCCCATAACTGGTTTGCTTCTTGTCACAGTGATGATCTACTCATTCCCTTCCCCCTCTGTGGGTGTGTTTGTTCTGTGTTTTGCTTTACTGATAAAGACACAGATTTTGGATGGGATTTTTTTTTCCTCCTTTAATCTTTCCATTATCTCCAGTTTTGGGGATTGTATAGTCAAAATCACAATGCTATGATTGTTATCAGTTATAGTTTGCTTTGAAGCTGCAAGAAAGATTTACTATATGATGCTCAGAAGGATTATGGGAACAACATAGATTGACAGGCATTTTTCATCCATTAGTACATTGTCTTATAACACACAACTGACATACACTCACCGGCCACTTTATTAGGTACACCTGTTCCACTGCTTGTTAACGCAAATATCTAATCAGCCAATCACGTGGCATCAACTCAGTGCATTTAGGCATGTAGACATGGTGAAGACGACCTGCTGAAGTTCAAACTGAGCATCAGAATGGGGAAGAAAGGTGATGTAAGTGTCTTTGAACGTGGCATGGTTGTTGGTGCCAGACGGGCTGGTCTGAGTATTTACTGGGATTTTCACACACAACCATCTCTAGGGTTTACAGAGGATGGTCCCAAAAAGAGGAAATATCCAGTGAGCCAAAATGCCTTGTTGATGCCAGAGGTCAGAGGAGAATGGCCAGACTGGTTCAAAATGATAGAAAGGCAACAGGAAGTCAAGTAACCACTGGTTCCAACCAAGGTGTGCAGAAGACCATCTCTGAAGCAACAACACCTTGTCCAACCTTGAAGCAGATGGGCTACAGCAGCAGAAGACCACACCAGGTGCCACTCCTGTCAGCTAACAACAGGAAACTGAGGCTACAATTCACACAGGCTCACCAAAACTGGACAATAGAAGACTGGAAAAACGTTGCCTGGTCTGATGAGTCTGAATTTCTGCTGCCACATTCAGATGGTAGCGTCAGAATTTGGCGTCATGGATCCATCCTGCCTTGTATCAACGGTTCAGGCTGCTGCTGGTGGTGTAATCGTGTGGGGGAGATTTTCTTAGTACCAACTGAGCATGTTTTAAATACCACAGCCTACCTGAGTATTGTTGCTGAGCGTGTCCATCCCTTTATGACCACAGTGTACCATCTTCTGATGGCTACTTCCAGCAGGATAACGCACCATGTCACAAAGCTCACATCATCTCAAACTGGTTTCTTGAACATGACAATGAGTTCACTGTACTTCAATGGCCTCCACAGTCACCAGATCTCAGTCCAATAGAGCACCTTTGGGATGTGGTGGAACGGGAGATTCTCATCATGGATGTGCAGCCGACAAATCTGCAGCAAATGTGTGATGTCATCATGTCAAAAATGTTTCCAGCACCTTGTTGAATCTGTGACACCAAGAATTAAGGCAGTTTTGAAGGCAAAAGGGGTCCAACCTGGTACTAGCAAGGTGTACCTAATAAAGAGGCCAGTGAGTGTAAATGTCCAATTTCACGTTTGAAATTAGCTGTTAACTGTTTCTAACTCAGTAGATGTTTTAGCACAAAGGAGCAATGCAACGTGTTTGATCTGACTTGAAAGGTTAGTCTCAACTACAGGTGAGCAGCACCTCCTCAAAGCTCTGACAGTAGTGGCAGCTTCGACTGTGGCTTCCCCACAGCAGAGACATTAAACAGACTGACACATGCACACACACACTCACACGCACAGACACACACACACACACACACACACACACACACACACACACACACACACACACACACACACACACACACACACACACACACACACACACACAAACAGGCAAGGTTGTAAGTCTCCAGCTTCCCGTCTCTGATTTCTCCTTTATTATATCTCTCTCGTCTCTCTCTGAACATGTGATGTTTTCAAGCAGTGAGCAGCTCTGATTTTGCAACACAGAGTCTTAAAACACACTCCTCCAGCTGGTCACCAGGCCTTTGAAGGCTGAGTCAGTGGTTGACTCATGCTCCCGGCTGATTCTGCAGCGCTCTGTCATCATCAAAACAAGTGATTTTGATTTGCTCGAAATCAAATACAGAACATCAGTGAGCACCAGACTTTAGCTCCTTTCATGTGTTGGTTTTTAAGCAGACACTTTCAGAAGCCTGTTTATTCCTCCATTAAAAGCTGACAGAATATGTGCGATACAATGCAACACTAAAATCAGTCATCCTCTTCTGCCGCCCTCAACGCTGGTCATTGCCTTTCATAGTTGTGCAACCTGTCAGTGATGGTTAAAAAAAGGGTTGATTGATATGATTATGATATGATATGATTCATAAGTGTCCAAAATCTCTATTAACTTCTCACTGTAGGATAAACTAGTGTCTAGCTGCTGTAAATGGAGCAGTAAACAAGTGAATGAGGGAGTGATTTTGGACACAGCCCTGGTGTTGTTCTCAAGAATGGTAGTTTCCATGTCTCAAGGTTCATTTATTGTCATTGTACAACACAGGGTTACACAGTGAAATGCAGCTGTAGTCCCTTTATGCTGCACAAGAGAAACTAAACAAAAACAGAAGTGCATCCCTGTAATGCATTTTTTTTATTTGCATCAGGAGGGATGTCAACAGCAGCAGCACAAACTCCAGAATGGCTGCCATCTTGTCATTAAAAATTTGACATCAGGGAAACATTGTCCATCAGGATTGTTCGTCAACTTTGACTATGTTTGAGCACCAAGCATCCGAGCACGTCGTCCTAACAGAGTCCTGCTCCCTGTTGGCGTTGGCACTTGGTCCGGCTGGGTGGTTGTTAATGACTGTATCTCTGTCATAGGCTAAACATGTTCCAGTAACAAAGGCAAACCGACTACAAATTAAAACTAAAATGCAGTGACGTTCATGGGAGCTACTGGCCACCACATCAGCCATCCACATCCTTTGTGGCTGGCAATGAAGGTGTCAAGCCAGATAGATTGGAACGTCTTAAACATAGTGTTAGTTGCTGACAGTTTAGCCTGGCTATGCTCACTTGCTAACATTTGCTGCAGTGTTAGTTTTGACAGCTGTTTTAGATTTAGTCTTAGTCTTGAGACGAGAAGGCTTATTAGTTTTCCTTGGCGCAGATTATTTACTGGAGTTTGACAGCCTGTCGATCATGAAGCATAATTCCAAGCACGGACGCTCTTGACTTGCAACGTCCAATCGTCCACCATTTCGTCAAGTCTTGTATCATCAATGAAAATGAAATTTGTTTTAAGTTTTATTATCAAGAACGATTTCTAGCTAGTCATCGTCTCGTTTTTGTCATAGAAAAAAAGTCACTGATGAAAAATTTTCATCAGTTTTTGTCAGTGAAATTAACACTTATTTGCTGGCTATCTTTAGTGATGATGTTAGTACATTACAATTTTCACTTATATCACAATTAGTTTATTGTAGTAAATGTTGCGGTTCTGAATCACTGATTAACAGGACACTTTGCCGATTTTCAACCAGCTTTGTATCATAACAATGTAGGCATTATGTGGTAGGGATGTCCCGATCCAGCTTTTTCACTTCTGATCTGATACCGATATTACAGCCTTGAGTTTTGGCCGATACCAATAGTATCGGATTAGAATATCCACAACAGTTGGTACGAGAAACTGACCTGTTTATTGTTAACAGGGTTAAATAAACAAACTTTAAACATGAACATTAACATTAAATAAAAAAATATAGCTGGTTTGCTTTGGCTGCTTTGGCCCCTTAATAAATAGAAAATAAATCAACACAAGAAATCTTTAAAATGTCTAACATTGAAATTAAAATAGCAGTAAGACTCCACACACTTGTGCTTTGGCCCCCTAATAAATAAAAAATAGATTAACACCACAAGACATTGTTGATGTTTAACAAACAATGCAGCCTTTCCTTTTCAGTTGTTATGTGTGTCTGCATGCTGGCCTGGTGGATTGATACTAAGTGCTGGAGCGGGTCACTGGAATGGACTGCTTGAATCACGGAGCTCTGGGCTGACTGGATTGGAGTTCTTGGATCGGCATTTTTCCACGCAGTCCGATCTGATGCCGATGTACGTTTTTTGCTAATATTGGCGGCCGATACCGATCTGAATATCGGATCGGGACATCCCTAGTATGTGGAAATGAACTGTGGTAACTGTCAGTACCCAAATCTCCCTGCTCATCTCTCAGCTCGAATCTGTTGGATGATGCAAACTTTTGCTGCCTCTCGGGCTGTTGCTCAAACTACAGATTGTTGTTTTGCATTTTCGTATGTCCCCCACCACAGACACAAAGAGTACAGAAGTGGATTGAGAGAGGGAGAGTCGTCCCTCTCTCAAACTCAAACAGAGCTCAGATCAAATGGTAAATGTAGGCAGTGCTGATCAAATATAAACAAAGATTCTGCTACTTTATGCCTATTTCTCACCTAAAATGTATTTAGAGGCATACTTTAGTGCACAGTTTGTATAAGAAGTTAGCTAACTTGGCTAGCAAGCACGGAAGTATTAGGCCCTGATCACACAGAAAGAATTTTAGCAGCTGAAGGTGGTGTTTTGTAATTATTATTAATGACAATGTAGCTTTTTTTTTTTTTTTTTTTTTGCGTTGCAACGCGCTTTGCCTTTCTGCACTCTAGGCGCCTGACGTTTTTGCCGAAGCGCTCCGAACTCCTGGAGTTGAAAATAGTAGCCCTATGTAATCTCTTTTTTCGTCATCTTTTTGCCCATTGTCTAATCAGATGATTTGAGAGGCGGGTCTTCTGTGGTGGTCATGACAACAAGTTTAAAGTGGTGTTAGCAGTTGCTGGATACCCAGAATTATTTGGCCAGACAGTTGTCAAATTGCTGAGTCATCCTAAAATACGCCTGGAAACAGCCATCATGGAGGAGAAGCTCCTGGACCAACTGGTGGTACTCTCCATGATCCACCGTCTCTCTTAGGGTCTCATGTACCCACACAGATCTCTGTTTATCTGCTGACGGCCTCTCACCCTCAACCAGAGCTAGAGCAAGTACCTTCTGCCTCAACATGTCAGGAACTAGATACTAATCACTGTGAGGGAGTAAGGTTAGTGTAAGGCATGACGGGGTGGTTGCAACCAGCGGACCGCTTCCTGTGTGATCAGGGCCTTAGCCAGCCTTGCTAGGTGCAATAAGTTTATATAATGGTTTCAGTGTCCACCAGCTGCAGCAGCTACATGTCACATCTGCCACCTTTTTTTCCACATTATTATCTTAAAATATGTAATGTAAAATATGTAATTTCACCAGACTTGTGTGCATAATTGAAGATTGGAAGATTGGATCTGCAAATGATTGGTTCCTTCTCTGTGTATAAAGCAGGAGGATAAAATTTTCAGACAGGATAAAATCTGGAACATCACATTCTGACATGTGCCGCTGATAACATCTTGATATGTACAGTTTTTTTTGTTCCCAGCAGAAGTGGGTTGTAGACAAGACACATGTCACATCTACAAAGATGATTTATTCGTTGCATAACTGATCATTGTTCCAGCAGCCCATCTGCCTGCCACAATGAGCTGTCACTTTCCATCTAGTTAACTTTATGTTCATGTGTGTGTGTGTGTGTGTGTTTGCTCCTCCAGAGGCAGCCAGTCGAGCCATAGTCCAGTTCCTGGAGGTGAACCAGAGCGAGGAGGCGAGTCGTGGCTGGATGCTTCTGACCACCATTAACCTGCTGGCCTCCTCTGGACAGGTTGGAAGAGTTGCACCACACCCACTGTATCACCATGTTGTTTTTGTGCTCAGTGTTGACACAATACATGTGTTGTTCTGTTTGGGTCCTTGGTTATTTTTGTGTGTTTAGAAGGATTGCCCTCGTGCGTGTGAGTGTAGATGCAAGATTAAATCGGAGGGAACAACTTGTAAAAACAAGAGACTTCTCAGCATTCTGTCTCTTTGACCCATTTGCATCTCCCCTCTTTGATCTCTCAGCAGAAAATAGCATCAGTCCCTGTAAGAGCAGAAAGAAACAAGCTCTTGAGTACATGTAAAAGTCCCCAACTGACCAATCCCAGCTTATTCTCCCCAAACACAGTCATATGTTAGATCTGCTTCACGGCACTGAATGAAGGAATTGATGCTGGTCTTCTGCATGGTTAGTGCTGGGTGGTATGACTGAAAATCTGTATCCTGGTATATTTTAGTACTATGGCAGTTTTCATAGTATTTTCTTTTCTTTTTTGGGCATGATTGGGCCTTCATATAGGTTTATAGTTGCTCATTCTTCTCTTGGGAGTGCATAAAATATTAACACGTTTATAATATATTGAGGAATCAGAATGCACGAAACAGTTGCAGGGTGTAAACTTTTTTTAATGTGCACACTGCAGCGTAGTATAAACAGAACTTAAAAATAAAAAGATGCACCAACAGCAAAACAAAATATTTCAAGATTGTTGTAAGTAGAACACTGTGAACTGACCTTAAACAGAATATTTAAGCATTTAAAGAGATATTCCTCCAATGTTCCATTGCACAGGTTAAATTCACAGTATGTTATGAAGTTATGCACTTAGGGGGCAAACAAACTTAAGTTTGATTGAACCAAACCAAACAGGTCAGGTGTGAAAGCATCCTAAGCAATGTCTGACCCTTTGGCTTCCCTGTTTCACTCTTGCTACTGGTTGTTGATGTTGGTTGAATCCGACTACCTTAATCACACACACTCTTGGTATTCCAACACGCTTTCTACCGAGCAAGTGGAGTAAGTTGACAACCAGCATCGGCAACATCAGTGGCTCAACATACTAACGTTACATGGGATTTTTTAAAATCCAAAAAGCATCCAAACAGTAGACATGGCTCCTCTGTTAGGCACATGTTCTTCTGCTGCATCTCCAGCATCTCTGTCTTCATCCTCCATGTCTCACTTTTGTTCTTTTAAATGTTATTGTAGCAACAAAGTGGCTCCCAGCTGTTAACAGACTGTTAGCATGAAGCTACCTGGCTAGTAGTGCTGCACGATTTGATGAAAATGTGCAATTGCAATTATGGTGGGCAATATCGCGATTTGCGATTACAATATAATTAGTCTTCTTGCTTGATTCAGTGATTCCATGCAACATGACTCAGCATGATTCAGAATCTTAACACGGTTGCTTCTTGGGCTCCAGGTTAGACATTAAGGTCTTGTCTTGCGTTGTGCGTGTGCTGTTGCACTCTGGCCAGCAGACATCTTTTGAACTTTTCGGCCCGCATTCCTCTGGAGGTCTTGAGGGGAGCATCACTGTCAGCTGGCCGGCTGGCTGCTTTTCCTGCTCCGCTGCACATCAGATATTCCCTGTTGTTATTGTCGAGCCAAACGCTTCCTCTCTTCTTCTGCAGACCACTTAAATCCACTCTGCACTCCCTATTTTTGTCAGAACATACACACAACTGTAGAAGTCTGTCGAAGTCTTTCAATAAAGGTTTACGCAAGCACTGCTACGAACACATTTACCTCACCCTTATGAGAACATTTGGAAGCTTGAGAGGAAGTTGAGATAGTACAGTTGTTTGTTTTTGCTGCATTGTGCTCAAAACAGTGTTCTCTGCAGTGTGAACACAGAGAAGTTGAAGGATAACTGCCTCAAGGGGGGACATTAAAGTGCCGCTGCTTACTGTGTGCAAATCAAAAATATACACATTCAGGCTGTGCACATGCAGAAAGCAAACCCTCTGCTGTCAGGGAATAAAACCAACTTCTCTTTTTGCTTTAACTTACATTTGTCTCAAGTGGCCTCCCCGGTGCCCACAGCAAACACTTCAGGATTTAACCACTTGTGTGTCACTGAAATTAAATTTCTCTTCTGTAAGAAGTTCAGCTTTATTGTCCAGTCAGCCTGTTCAAAAGGCATTCTTGTGCATTTCATGTGGTTGGAGGATCCCGTCACTTTTAAGTAAAGCCAGATTGACTGTGTTGTATTTAATGGTAGTAGAGACGCCACATTTTTACTTTCATTTTGTTTTAGTTGAACTGGGGAGGCGTTTACTGGAGATTTTCTAGGCTTTTAGTGCCTATCTTTAAACAACCTTGACAGAAGCGATAAAATAAGGCACACAACACAAGAATGAACAACTTCCCAGCTTTTATTTCAGCGACTCTCACATATTTACCTAATTAAAACCAAAACAAACACACAGATAAACACACAGCTATTTTTTCCATTTTCACAGTGCAGATCTTTAATATTTGAACTGCTTAGTTGTTAACCCCCTTTTATGCCATCTACGCTGCTGCTGCTGCTGCCATATATCACAGATGGTATACCCTAAAACTTCAATTTAAAGCCTAGTCTCGAATAAACGCCCAGTCCCTTTTACCAGCCCAGTGTAGCTACACATTTTGACAGAAAAACACGCCTGTCTCAATCAGACACTTGGTCTGGTTGCCTAGCAGTTAATTTTATAGAAGTTCTTTGGATGTATAATGTAGGGATGTTCTTGGCGAATCCCTGTTGACTAAACTAAAATTTTAATTAAGACTAGTCGACTACTCTAAAAAAGGGAAAACACTTTAGCACAAATTAAATTTAGCATAATTTATTAAATATTTGAAACATTGTCCCAAAAAATATTGTGTGCATTAAGAGCCCTTTGCAGCCTTTAATCACAATCTTTAACTGGATTTTAAATGCTGCTGAAGTACAAGACACTTTGCGCCGTGCGGTATGAATGTGAACATGACGGCAACTCAGTCAAAGGTTAACCACTAAAATAACATCTGAAATAAATAAATTGCCTCTGAAATGTGGGGCACTTTGAACCTTGCAGATTATCTGACAGAAATGATTGCACTTCACTTTAAAGTTAATAAAACATGTAAATTATAATAAATTTTTGCCAAACCGCGCTGGTTTTGCAAGAGGACATCTCTCCAATTTAAAACTCCAGCATACTCGAGCATTACTGGGGACTGCTGTCTGACGGCTCTGTAGCCCCCACTAGTGGCGGGTGGCTGCATGATAGTTAAGCGGCCTTGTACATGAAAAAAACACTAATAGGTTTTATCGACTAATATTTCTATAGCCGACTAGCGAAGGGGGGGACGTTTAATCGTTTCGACGTCTAATCGTGTGCATTCCTGTAGTCTGTAAGGGTCCACTGATCAAAACAGTCAAAGGGATTTTTCCTGATATTTAGTTCAAGTTATAAATATTGTTTTCACAGGATAAAGTGGTGTTCTGTTAGCATGCCGGTGCCGTCCTCCTCTCTTAAGCGTTGTCTGTCGGAGTTAGATTAGAAGTTATATTCATACTGATCGCATTTCCCATCTTTGTTGAGCAACAGTTTTGTGTAAAAGGAGTTAAAAACCTGTCTCAATATAGGCCTGTTGAGCTGAGTGATTTAAACAAATAATAGCCTGGGCTACTATTTGGAGTTTACGGTAAGGTATTCTGCTACCCAGTGTGCTTTGTATTTCAAACAAAATCCACTTGCAGCTGCCTTAAATTCCACCAAAATATAGCAAACACCAAATTTATAGAACAACAAATCCAAAATCTTTCATAACATACTAAACTTACGTGCAGATATTTGCAGCTGAAACCACAAATTCAAAGTGCAGCTGGTCATTTTATCGTCCTTAATGTTTCTCAGTACAAACCGCAGAATTAAAGCACACATTTTTGGCTTGCTGTGTTTTTTTTTTTCTAGACCTACATGTTGTGCCAACGCAGCGGCCTCATTTAAATTAATGAGGAGCTGCCTTTTTATGGCAGAGTGCTGCCGAACTCCCAACCTGCTCCTGTGTCACTCTGATAGTCAGGAAACAGTTTCGTTAAACTGCTGCATAACTGTTTGATGTCACACACACTGACAGGAAAAAGTAACGACCTACCGTCAAACAGGGGGGGCTCACAGTCATGTTTGTGTGTGTTTTCTGTGCTTGTGGGTGCAGGAGTGACTGGGTTTAATGGATTTGTATTCCTTTCCTCGGGTGTCTGAGACAGTGAAACAAAGGACTCTCCTGGCAGCTGGCCTGCCATAAACCTGACGTCACCCCCCTTCTCTCTTTAATGCCGTCCCTCTCTGCCTCGCTCTCACCTCCTGCTTCCCTCCCTCAGATGATAAAACAGCAGTATTTGTGTTTGTAGCTGTGCCTTTCTACCTCCACGCTGTCTTCTTCCTTTATAGGATGCCCTTCACGCTCTGCACTCCCGGTGTGCTTGTCTCTCTCTGAAATGCACTCAAGATTTTTGACGGGCTTCCACTTACTCTCTCCTTGTGTCTGTCTCTTTTCCTTTCTCTCTCGTTCTCTCTCTGTAGCCCTTTTTAACAGAGATTCAGCAGTAATGCCCCAACGAAGACCCTTCACTATTCTGGCTTTCGTTTTTCAATAATAATACATTTCTTTTAAGAGGCACCTTTCATGACACTCAAGGTCATCTTACAGGCAAAGATAGAGAAAATGACAGCAGATGAAAATTCAACAAGATGAGGAATAAGGTAACATAAAATAAACAAATAAATAATCACGTAAAATAACATACAACAAATGAATAACCAGCAAAACAAGTTTACAGTGAATAAAAATGTCAACAGTGGATGTGTGTGGCTAGACCGACGGGAGTCAAACTGAATAGGCTTGTTGAAAGAGGTGAGTTTTGAGGCGGGATTTTAAAGTGCAGAGAGAGTTGATGTTACAAATGTCTGGTGGGAGTTTCAGAGGCGGGGGCAGAGCGGCTGAAGACTCTAGACCCCATGGTGGTCAGGCGGGCTGGCGGGACAGTGAGGTTGATGGAAGAGGACGACCCAAGAGTGTGGGTGGGAGTGTGGATGTGCAAGAGTTGTGAAAGGTACAGAGATACAGAGGGGCTTGGTTGTGGATGGCCTTAAAGGTGAGGAGTAAGATTGGGCCAGATCAGACCAGGGTCCGACAGCATCACAGCTGTACTCCATGGTTTCCGATTTCTTTCATTTTCAGGCTGGTTTTGTGGATTTGGAGCTAAATGTTGTGCCTGGGGCACGTTATGTATTAATGATACCCGTTACCTGGAGAGGTTGGAAAAAAATATATGTTTCTTCCCTGTTCCAAAATCAAACCCTGAAAAGTGTAGGGTTAGCTAGCTAGCTACTGAAGATATAGCCTACTGAATGTATACACATGCTGCTTTTACTTTGTAGGGATTATAACAGTGAAACAAAGACCAACCCTGCTGTACAGGAACCAGTGAAGGGAAGCAGGGAAACTTTTCTGATATTCAACCAGCTGTGTGGCATCACATTGTGCAGATGAACATTATTTGACTTGCCCTGGAGATCCCTGCTCATCCGGCGGCGGAGGTCCCGGTTCATCTGCACACACTGTGATGCCACACAGCTGGTTCAATATCAGCAAAGTTTCCCTTTATATTCATTGTCTTGTGTGGCGATCAGCAGTGATGTGGTGGTTCACTTTTACACTGTGATCTGTAGCCTATAGTTCGGCTTTAGCTTCTAACTATCTTTGTCTTTTTAACTGTTGTTGCTGCTGAGTCAGTTTGACATCCTGGATATATCCTTCAAACACAGACTGTAGACCCCTCTGTCTGCTTCTCTCTGGAATCACTGTTTCCAAAAATATGATAATATTTCTTCAGGCAGTGCAGTTAGTTACAGTGTGGGCTCCATGATTACTCTGACTGCTTGTTGGACCATCACAAAGGGGCGGGGCTTAGCAAAAGGTCAATTACTTAATTTTAGGAAGCTAAAAAAAGCTTGACTTCATTGGCATGAAATTACCCAGATCACCTGCATCTTTGGGCTCGTAGAGCAAGTGCATTAGAGACTTCAGGCAGCCAAGCGACTAACTTTCGGTTTAGCCCTAACTTGAATGGGGGGAAATGATTCAATCATGCGGCTCTTCTGGACTTTCCAAATGTTAAATGTATCGATTGAATCCCAATAGTGAAACGAGTCATTCGCTGGGATTGTGATGCTGAAAGAAAATCGTTTTGCTGTGAGGAGAAACTACATGAAATATTGAAGACCTGGACATCTTTGTCACAATCCTGTGTAAGCTCATGTCTGTGCAGGAAACATAACTGAGGCTTACAAAAGCGTTGGCCTCTGGTGTGACACATTGGGCAGCTCTTTCTAAACAATAGCAACAGCATAACATGGCAATAACAATCATTTACCGTCTCTGTTTTAAGACAGCTGATCTCGTCCTCTGCTCAGAGGGTAAGGAGCTTCCTGACCTCATTGTCTCCCCAGATTGCGGACATTTTCAGCTGGTGGTCTTTGTCTTGAGGTAGCTGCTAACTGCTGCTAACTGCTCTTTTTGATTCAGCTGTTACTACCTCTACTTTCGGCTCAAAGGCGAGACAACTCCGTCTACCCATCCTGTGTTTGTGCCGTCCATACAGAACGGTGAGGTGGAATAAGAGCCGTGACACATGACGCATCTGTAACTGCCTCAAAAACGTGAGGTCGGGCTCTGGGTGCTTCTGTTGTGCCTACTCTGTGCCAGCCTTCAAGAGCTTGGATGGAGGCAGGCTGCGTCTGAGGTTGCTAAGCGACTATAACCAGCCGTGTATCATAGCCTTCTTACCAGAAATCCTGAGTGCAGAGCTGATCTTCTTCATGGTTTGTGGGACAGATGCAAAGCTCAGGGTGGCCCTGCACTAAAATGATCAACAAATCCTGCATATTTATCACAGACTCATATTTACGGAAAGATATCTGCCAGCTGTGATTGGCTGTTCCTTTCACATAACATGTATTGAGTGTGGCTGCTGTGCATCTACATGAAAACAATGGATGTGAGGGTGCAAAAAACACAGCATGTGAACAGACCCCAGCAACTCAGGCAGTGTAAAACAGGCCTCTCTTTCTCTCCGTCTCTCTCACACACACTCACACTCACAAAATAAAATGTCTTTGCCCCTGTGGTTGTCTCTGTGATTGACTGCTCCCAGTAACCTTGACCTTAAAGCTGCAGCAGGGCCAATATGTCTATCACTGCCTGTAAACACACACACACACATACCCACACACTCTGGACCTCACTTGCTGGGTGTACCTTCCATTGTACTGACTCACTATTAACTAAAGCTTCCTCTGTAGACCTGCCTTCGCTGTCAGTGTCTTTTTTCTCTCCCTCCCCCACTCCATCTCTCCATCGATCAGCTGAGAGACTGACTTTGCGTGTGTGTGTGTGTGTCTGCTGTGCTCCGTTATTCATCCTCGTGAGTCCACCTTCTCCCTGTAGTGCAGACAGAGATGAAGTAAATGGGAGGGTCATCTCAACCAGCCACTGTGTGTGTGTGTGTGCGTGCGTGTGTGTGTGTGTGTGTGGTTATTGTCTTAGATGAGAGCTCATGTGTGTAAGTGAAAGAAGGAACGAGATAATTTGTCAGTGTGAGCTTCTTTGCTGTGTGTGTGTAGGAGGCAGCGTTTCATTATCTGAATCATTCGCCTCAGTGAGCACAAACCCCATCTCTTTCTCCAGTCATTTTGCTTGCCATGGTGACACACACACACACACACACACAAACACACACACACACACACACACACACACACACACACACACACACACACACACACACACACACACACACACACACAATAATCACACACACAAAGCCCTCACAGCTACACACAGCCACACAAAAACACAACCATGAATCATTACACAACAACAAAAATACCCATTTATCAAAACAAAAACATTTTTCATCTTTATGTATTCAGTTGTTCTGCTGTTAAGACCGGGTGAGATTAAACATTTCAGTTCCAGTGGAGTCATGACGCTAATGCATGTGCACACAATCCTGCCCCCCCCAAAATTCTTTTTACTTCCTTCTGAGCTCTTTTCTAAAATGAATCTCATTTATAATTTACTCTTTCGTTTTTCTTTCCCGTCTCTCATGTCTCCCTCCTCCAGAAAACGGTGGACTGCATGACGACCATGTCTGTACCCTCCACACTGGTCAAATGCCTCTACCTGTTCTTCGACCTGCCTCACATGGCCGAGGCCCCAGCAGGCCCCACCCAGCAGCCTCCGCCGCCGCCGCCACCGAGCCAGGAGAAGATCCCAAGCCAGGGACACACCCAGCAGGAGCTGCCCCTGGCTGACCGCAGGGCGCTGCTCCAGAAAGTCTTCGTCCAGGTAAAAAGACAACCAGACCGTTTAATGTGCAACTGCTCCATTCCACAGCGAGAAGAATTTCCACCAGGGATGCATTGATTTATCGCTGATATCCATTTTATTCACTGCCGTTGGCCTACCAGCAAATAGGATGACACTCACCGATGACAGTGGCTGATGTTTATCTGTTCTTTCACATCAGTTCTTTACTGGCCTAATGTTGTGTCACGCGGCATTTTTGAAGAAGCTTATTTCAGTCATTGGTGGCTGATTCAGCAGAAACCTAAGTATTGCAAACTGTCTGGGGAATCATTACTCTGCAGCAGGAGATTATTAGATGGTTATTGATTTGGTTTGATACTTTAAATCCACGTGCGCTGATATTAAAGGATCTATAGATCTGTTACTGTAACCATGGTGGGAATATCTGCCTGATATTTGTTAGTCTTTATGACCTTAGTCTCTGAATCTTCTGCATTTTCACATATTAATGATGCCAGTTTAAAAGGCACTTGCAGCAAGCTCTGTTCTGTATCCATGATGAAAGACTTGGAGTTTCACTGTGCAGGCTGCTGTTTTTTTTCCAGCAGTAGTTTTATCAGCTCATTTTCAGACCGATGCCTTTGGCTGGAGTCAATTTCCTGCCCTTTCAGCCAGCGCTGCAGTGTTGCAGGAGCATGCCAGAACAACAGTCCAACACTTTTCTTTCTATTTTCGTAGTTCCCATAATTGGGTTGAAATTCATACACAATTTTTTAAGTGCTTAAAGATCCAACCATCACTCATGTCATGCGGAGCCAATAAAAACAAATGGAATGGTCAGAGTTGTCGGACATTTGAGGCCTGTTGATTGATTCACAGTGTAAACTTGTGTTGAGTAACATGTAAGAAAACACCCCACCCTAAAAGTGGTAGCCTTTGAGCTGCACAGAGAATTGAAAGAACTGTTGGCAGCAAAACATCCTTTTCTTTTGTTGTTATAGTTGACTAGTATTTATAAATTTAACACTAGGGCTGCACTCAGTCAAAGATTTGAACTATCCGTCGGAGACCCCTCAGTTGACTTCGAATCCTAAAGTCAGGCAGTCATTTTTATTTTTTATCAGTCAGTGCTCCTCTGGGGCATTTCAGTTCCCAGATTTAGCTGCAGAGTGAACGCTCCTCGCCATCAGGCTGCTCTCCGGTACAGGTAGCTGTGGACCCAGACTGTGGGTGAGTCTGACTGAGCTGCCTGGAGGAACAGAGGCTCAACCCGGTCAGGCTCTGAGATGCCTTCTGCTTCTTAGAGGTGGAGAATCTACAGCTCACAGCAACCTAATACGACACAGTCTCTGGGTTTTGTTTGATATCTCGTGTCAGCAAAAAATGTTGTTGCACATGTACGATATGCCATTATCATGCATTAACTTTGGGGACTAGGCTTGTTTACTGTATGACATGAATGTTGCTGAAGGCCCCACTGAACCCCCTCACCTTCCTGTGCAATCAATGTTTATTTTATTTGTGTTTATTTATGTATTTCCCAGTAATTAGTATGTACGTAGTTTCTGACATGCTGAAGCAGAGGGTACTGTTCTGTAGCTCTGGTTGAGGGTGAGAAGCTGTCAGCAAATAAACAGAAATCTGTGTGGGTACATGAGTCCCTAAAAAGAGTGTAGGTCATGGGGAGCACCACCAGTTGGTCAAGGAGCTTCTCCTCCATGATGGCTGTTTCCAGGCATATTTTAGGATGACTTGGGGGCGGTTTGACAACCTGCTGTCTATTGTCAGGCCTAGCATAATAAAAATGAATACTCACTAGGAACAGTGGTTACGGAAACGGGCCACAACTTAACTGCCCACATGTGTTGTAGGTGTGCTACAGCACTCAAACAAATAGCATCACATCCCTGCTTTTGTCTCCTTGCAGATCCTGGTGAAGCTGTGCACCTTTGTGTCTCCGGCGGAGGAGCTGGCCCAAAAGGACGACCTGCAGCTGCTGTTCAGTGCCATCACCTCTTGGTGCCCCCCCCACAACCTGCCCTGGAGGAGGAGCGCTGGGGAGGTGCTCACCACCATCTCTCGACACGGCCTCAGCGTCAACGTGGTCAAATACATACATGGTATATACATGTTCATTATGTGTCAGGCATCTGTGTATGAGTTGGGAGTTTATTAGTTACTCACACACACTATCAACATGCATCCCGGATGCTTTAATTGTTGTTGAACAAATTAAGTATTTGTAGTTACAACCCCGCCCAAGATAAAGATCCAGTTATGCAAACCACATCTGCAGTTTATCTGACACGCATTCAGTCACAAGAAAAATCAGAAAATGCAGTTTAATCCACAAAGAGGAGCTATAAACCTGAATCTGCAGATCCAACAAGGAAGTGCATGTAAGGCATGAAACTTAGCAACACACAGTGAGAAAACTGGCAAAGCAAATAAAAGAGTTTGTTTACTGACATTTTTAAAGCTCAAATTAATCAGGAGAGTTTACAGTTTGTCATGTTGGCAAATGGAACTTTGTGGACCTCTAGAGGGTTGCATAATTTGTTTTTGCACAACAAATTTATTTCAAGTGTCGAGGCAAAATGTGTTATGCCTTGTAAAAATACAGACATTAATCTGTTTGTTTGAGTTAACTGGAAAAAAGAAACCTTGACCGTAGAGCCATCCATTACTCATGAGTTCATAAGACAACTAATTTTTACCAAAACTCGGAAGTTGTAAAAATGTTTTTGCAGCATTGTTCGTTGGATCCAGAATCATTTAACAAAAGTTTCATCTTATTGAAGTTGACTGAATGAATTTGGTGTTCAGCTAAACAGCATTGAACTACTGGACGTGCACACAGAGAATGATGTTCTCCTGCATGTGTTGTTGCTGTTTAATTTTTCCACCTGTGCTTTTTATTTTTGTACAACCATGATCAAAGTGAGCCCCAAGCAAATACGTTTAATAATTAAAGCTGGTCTGCTTTTCAGATGATCACACAACACTTTGTGTTTGCCAAATGTCATCATGCAGTTTTAAAATATTTCCTTCAATATAAAGAATAAAAGAGAACAAGTTCCTCCAAATTCATTGCATCAGCTCACCCTGTGCTCCTCTCTGTCTTCACAGAGAAGGAATGCCTGGCCACGTGTGTTCAGAACATGCAGCAGTCGGACGATCTGTCACCGCTGGAGATTGTCGAGATGTTCGCCGGCCTCTCCTGCTTCCTGAAAGACTCCAGCGACGTGTCACAGACTCTGCTGGACGATTTCCGAATGTGCCAGGGTTACGCCTTCCTCTGCGACCTCATGCTCAGGTACAGCTTCACTCCTACAGCTCACATGCTGTGATCCTTGAGTGCGTTGTGTGATCATTTATACACACTTCTCTGTTTGTGTCCAGACTGGAACAGGCCAAGGAGGATGAGTCGAAAGACGCACTGAAGGACCTGGTTAACCTGGTCACATGTCTGACCACATACGGGGTGACGGAGCTGAAACCTGCCGGCCTGACCACCGGAGCCCCCTTCCTGCTGCCTGGCTTTGTTCTCCCCCAGTCTTCTGGGAAAGGTGAGTCAATGGCAGCAACTGGACTTTATAGTTAAAAACACATTGATGCACTGATTATGTCCTTCGATACTGGGGCAGACTTGACATCTGATGTTTGATCACAGAATTGATTACCTGGTAACACAGAGAAACGTTCAATGTAATGATGATTGAAAGGTATCTGACCTTGATCAGTGTCTTCGATTCAGCTGAAAACATTTTGTCCCAGACTTAATGAAACCAAACATTGCGTCATCTCTGTCTGTTGTGGACACTTTCTTTTTCTTTCTAATTTACATTCTGTGTAAAGACAATAGGCAATTAAGGTAAAGCGCCTCTCTTTACTAAAAGTATCATCCATTGTCGTCCAAGGAAGAACTCAGAGACATTTTTACAGTTAAAGGTATAGGAGTAAAGACGTTCTCTCCCTCCCCCCCTCTCCAGGACACAGCCCAGTGATTTTCTGATCACAGGCTCGCCTCTTAAATCTGCACAATCCCACCAACTCGGTTTGCCTGAAGCCCTGAAACAAGAGAGGAATTACTTGTGGAAAAGTTTTCATGTATACCCCGGCCGCCGTATCTCTCCCTCAGATCTTAATCCCTGAAATGACTTTGATGCTTGGCTGATTCCAGTAAGCTTAACCTGTTGACAGACACCATGGCAACTCCACCGCCTGTCACACTGCTGGAGATGAATGCCTGAAGCCTGCTGCATACAAATGAGCTCTCTGGAGTCCAGAGATGCTTTAGTGGGTTAGAGGATTGTCTCGAGCCACACTTCTCCTGCAGCCTGTCTCCCTGACCTTCTGTCTTCATTTTGCAGTTTGTCATCGAAGAAACAGGCAGGCAGATCTACCTCACATCTAAGAGAATTATAATGCCCTCATGCTCCTTATAACTGCATGATATCAAACAATAAAAAACAAAAGGAGGTGCCTGCGATATTGTTGACATGAGGGCAAATGACACAGTATTTTAACGGTTTTATTACCGTACAACATCCCTGGTTTGGTCCTCATCTGCCCAACAAATCAGTGGCTGGAAAAAGACCCCAACAAATATACAGCACTATAATATATATTTAAAAAAGAATTAAAAATTACGGCATCACTTTGAGGCAGAAGTATAAATTCTGCCTTACTCATCATTACTTTAACGCCATTATAAATCACAAATATGACATTTTTCTCTGTTAATTTTTCCTTGTCCTGGTTGTTTTTCATTCTGGCTTTGCTCGTGTTGAAATCACACATGATGAAATGTTTCCACATGAAAGATTTTAACACTTCCAGGAGCCGTACGGTGTTATAACTTGGCCTGTCACCTCTGCCCCATGGTAAAACACTGTTGCCAGCTCCCTGCTCCAAACACACACACACACACACACACGCTCAAACACACAAACTGTCAGCTATCTAACCTCGTACACCCCGGCACCAACACCACCGGGCTCTGCTGCCTATTTTGCCACTCACACACACATCAGCGCACAGAGACACACACACAAACACACAGTGGTGTTTACCCACCTAATGACAACTCCAGCTGTGTGTAAAGTCATTACCAGAAGCCATCATGGTGTGAGGGTCCGCTTACACGCCTAATTAGCCCGCCACATTCACTTAACGGCTGTGTGTGTTTTGGTGTGTGTGGTGACACATGTCAGTGTCACTTTTCGTGTATGTGTTCCTGCGTGTGTGAGTCACAGCCTGTGGTTTTATGTTAGATTCTCAACCCCAAAATGGAGGTCAGATTATGTGTGGTGGAGTTCATGGATAACCTTCTTCACACTCTCATATTTCATCCTATCTCTGTCTTTCCATCCTCAGTTAAGATCATGCAATCATAGTTTTTTTTATTAACACTTGGGACTTAAAGGGACAGTTCACCTCAAATTCAAAAATACATATTTCTCCTGTTTATCAGTTTAGATTATTATGGCGTGAGTTGCCAGGTGGCTAGCTCACCTAGCACCTCTGAGCTAGCTAACATTTCAGCTCAGCCGATATATTTAAAAATAAATATATTAAAAAATGAATTAAAAAAGAGAGAAATGATGACATTAACTTGTATGACATGAGTATGGGGTATAGCATGTTTCATTACAATTTTTCAGCTTCCATATTTGCCACAATTTAAAATTGATCGCTTTAAAATAAAATAATTTATCCTGAAACTCCATATGGTTCGACCACTGTGCTGCGCTTCCTCCTGGCTCACTAACACTGTCCTGTTAAAGAAAATTAGAGCAACTTTTTGTTTGCCTTGCAGGTTAAAGGCCTGTAACAGGGTTTTGGGTTTCCTCTCAATAAATACTGCACCAAATATTGTGAGAAGCTGTGAAAAGATACATAACTCCCCTCCATGTCAGCAGTGCACTTTTGCACAACATCATTGTTCTCAGTGTCACTCCTCCTGAAGTTACGTCTCTGTCATGCACCTTGGAGGCATTTTGGTGTCCTCTTATGTCACATCAGGAGTGGTCTCAGATATCTGCTCTCAGTTCAGGAAGGTTTCAAGGCCAAGAAAGCATATTCTGTGCTGCTGGATTAAGGCCAGCAGAGTCATATGTAGAAATGTAAATGTCATCGGCCTCCATCTGCCCACTCTGTAAATGTTAGTTATTATTTGCTGCTACATTTAGAGCCTCAACTAGGAACATTACAAATGAATTTCATTTAATTTTTGGATCGGTCGTTCATGTTGGTTTTGTCACAATCACTTACCTCCTTCTTTATTTGTCATCTCTTGTCTTCCAGGCCACACGGTGCGTAACATCCAGGCCTTTTCGGTGCTTCAGAACGCCTTCCTGAGGGCTAAAACAAGCCGTCTGGCCTCAATGCTCCTGGACGCCATTGGAAACATCTACTCGGCCGAGCCGGCCAACTACTTCATCCTGGAGTCACAGCACACCCTGTCACAGTTTGCAGAGCGTGTGGCCAAGCTCCCCGAGTCTCAGGCCAAGTACTTTGAGCTGCTGGAGTTTGTCGTCTTCAGCCTCAACTACGTGCCGTGCAAAGAGCTGTTCAGTGTCAGCGTGCTGCTCAAGTCCAGCACGTCACACGCCTGCAGCATCACGGCCGTCCGGACGCTGCTGAAGCTCGCCAGGCACGACCCGGTGTTCAGCGATGTGCTGCGGGAGGTCGGCCTGCTGGAGGTGCTGGTCAACCTGCTGCACAAGTACGCTGCCTTGCTCAAAGACCCGGCCACGCAGCAGCAACCACACAATAATGACCAAGGTGAGGTGCTTCTTTGATGGTCTATCCTGCTGTTTTGAGTACTGAAGACGGCTGCAGCATTAATGATGCCTCCATGATTTTATTTGTAGCAACTTCTCTTCAAGAGGCCTACAGACAGGGCACGAACTTGAGTAGCCCAAAGAAAATGTATCGATCCAAACTGAAAGTGCTGATCATTGACCAAAGATTAAATGTAATGTAATGCTGTAAAACCTCACAAAACTCAAAGAAGATCCTGATAACCGCATAACAATATTATATCGTATCATATCGTATCGTATCGTATCATTTAGTGATTAGTTTATTATTGCTGTTACGTGTTCAGCGGTGTACTGGTGCACTTAAATGAAGCAGACCCACTCTCTGACTTTTATTTTAGCATCACATACTGCGAACAAAAGTGGTAAATAAACTAGTAACTGTTTTTTCAACTGTTATACAACTTTATTCCTGTAGAGCAAATTTTGACCTTGCACTGTAAAAGCTATTATATTTGTTACTTTTTAAATTAGACTTGAAGTGCTACATTCAGCTCTTTCTGCAGTGTTTTCCATTCAGTGATTTATTTGTGGAGTCTGCCACAATATCAGTGTTTATTGGGAAATAAAAATGAACTTTGGGCAGTTGTGAGGAGCAGGAATTAATGCAGTTGAATAAAGTTAAAAAAAAATTATTATTCAAAAAACATGGCCGTTTACATCAACACTCTGACTGGTGTTGACCCTAAAGTTTATTTATTGTTTTTCTTTTCTTTTTCTTGTTAGTATTTTAAAAGGGTAAAATCGTATTCCATTGTAGAGGTGTGCACAGCACACTGAGCTCAGCCCCTCGCCCCACTCTGTTTGTCATTGTTTATCAGACTACAAATGAGACAAGAATTAGCTAGCTCGTGCACACTGCTGTCTCTCCGCCTCGCCCTACGCTGCTAGGAGACCATACAGTGTAAAATCCAGGACTAAATAAAAATCAGAACTACAGGTCGTTACCTTAGGTGCACTGAGCTGAATCAAAAACCGATTATAGACCCATTAAAGACAAAAATGTACATTTTTGAAAATACAGTTGTTAGAAAATGGAATACTGTTTTCTTGTTGTGTTAATGCTGTGTGTTAACATAGATGCCCTTCATTATATCATTAGTGTTATCTGCTCAGTGTTTGTATTTAATGCTTTCATGATGATGTCTAATGCTGACGTGCCTTCTCTCTCTATCCTCAGCTGACTGTAAAAACAACACCGTAGCAGAGGAGCAGAAGCAGTTGGCCTGGCTGGTGATGGAGACACTGACTGTGCTCCTGCAGGGCTCCAACACCACCAACACTAATGCAGGTAAACACACACACACACACACACACACACACACACAGACGCACACTTTCAGGCACGTGCACATTAGGCCATATACAAGACGATTGATGGTGTCAAAAAACTCGTAAATTTCGTAATAAATCCAGACACAGGCTATTTTGTAATTAAGTGACGACAGTAATGATCTTTCTTATAGATTAATACAAAATAAGGAGACACAGCAGGACTTTATGCTGCTGAATAATTAACTTTCAGGTGCCCTTTTCAATTATAATGTCAGAACTTTGTCAAAGTTTTACTCAAATTAATAAGGACAACAACAAAAGAGCTTTAAAGTAGAGTTCTGATTCTCTGCCTAAACCTCACTGATGGTGGCAGCCCTACCACATTTGGAGCCCTGGGTGAGCCTTCCCATGGCGCGCCACAAGTTTCTTGCCTAAAGCTACATTTTACAAGATTACATTGAACACATCACAAGAACGTTATAATTTACTTTGGATGACAACACCCTTAGCATTCGTCTATACCGCCTATTCCATGGGCTGGCACTTCTGACCGGGCCCGACCTGATCCATCCACTGGGTTCAGATCGAGCCAGGCTGTAATTTCTCATCATCATTATTATTATTATTATTGTTATTATATCTCCTGCGTAAATATAAGGAGTTTTAATGGACTGAATCAAGAGAGAACGAAGGGAGGACTGCTACTAAGCGAGGGGAACTGATGGAGCAATCTAGTGGAGAAGGGAGAGAAGGAAAGTACGTGCTAGAGAAGAATAAATGTATTAGTCTTAAAAAAGTATGTTATGATATATAAAATTCTTTGCCCCGAGATCACGAGCTAGTAACCCTCTTGCTGTGAGGCAACAATGCTAACCACTGCACCACGGTTCCGCCCCATTTATAAAACATAATATGTGTATTTTACAGCAGAAATGAGTGTTTTTAATTGGGCTGGGGCCTAAAACTGCTGCTGCGGGTTGAGCTCCAGTCAAGCTTGGATAGAAACTGCGTGGGCTCATGTTGGGTCAGGCCTGATTTTTGGCCCCATTAGAGTTACTCTGGACACTGACGTCACTTTAAAGGGTGTTTCCTCATCTGTCTGTCTCTGTAACGTTGGATCATGCAAAATTTTCCCACAGTAGAGAAAGGCACATGAAAACTCCAGTACACTGGATTACACGATGTTAAAACCGAACACAAAGCCACAGTGCAGCTGCAGCAGAAAACTTTGTTGTGCTGAACGACACATTATTGGAGCCTTCAGAATTACTGATGACACACAAATTGTACAACGCGGGCTTTAACGGTTTGCGTCAAATTCAATCTTGAATGCCAGTTAAAGTCCAGACGCCCATTTGTGTCTGCATGTATCCACCTTTCTGAAGAGTCCTTGACCATCTCCATGGCTGCTGAGCCTTGACCTTTGACCTCTTTGTTGAGGTGGAGAGGGAGGGCAATTTCCCTCCAGGGATCAATAAAGTATCTTATTCCATTTCCTTACACGTCCCTCTCCTCCCGCATCGCTTCTGCTCTTATTGACCCTCCACGTGTGTGTATATGTGGCTCAGTCAGCTGTAGAAATGCAATGAGTCACAAAGAAAAACAGCCTGCACACCGACAGCACGGATCTGTTTTTGACCTTGACGATGACTGGTTGCTTTCGTCAGTAAATCGGGATGATGTGTGTGATGTTTGTCGCCCTCCTCTCCGACACATTGATTACATTACATTCTATGCATGAGGCTCTCAGCTGGCAGTTTTATCTCGAGAGGCAATTAGTGCAAAGAAGGAGAAAGAAATTCAGCGTAGCAGCTCATGGTCAGAGTCCCCATCAGCCCATCAGCATACAGATTGAATTTTTAAATTTAGTTTCTTCAGATAAGATTGCCGACATCACGAGCAACCAATTTTTAATCACTCTAACATTGTCAATGGCCTTTACAACATTCACATGATGAAACACAATAACGAGGCTCAGACCTTCAGTTCGAATGGCACAACAACTCCAATAAGAAACCATGTGACGGTCTACAATAAGTATCCTCCTACTACACAGTCAAGCGTACAGAACAGCAAGGATGAAAGTTTCACCTTAAAGTCACTCTCACCTTACAAAATGGCATTAAAGACCCGAAAGACCAGTTGATCAGCTAATTGGTTAAAGAGACCCTGACAGCAAAAGCCTCATCAGTCTGACCTTAAAACATTCAGAGATGCTTAAAGGTTTCAACTTTGCTAATTAAAGGCATGAGCCGCTGAACTCTGTCAGTGACCGTCTAAAGGCTTGAGAGGTGGCACTAAGAAGTCCGCCCTTTGTGTAGAGCAGCAGCTGGAACCAGCTTGGGTTCCTGACACACATAATGGAAGTTATAAATGAGAATTACAGCAAAATACATGTCAAAATACTTTAAAAAATCTCCATGGAAACTTCCCAAACCTTTACTGCAGAGTAAGGGTATTTTCACACTTGTAGTTCGGTTTGTTTGGTCGCACTGGAGTGAAAAATGCAGACCAAAACCCATATTTTCGAGCGGTCTCAATTCGGTTGAGAGCTTTCACATGAGCCCAAATCAATCGTACTAACTCATTCTTACTGAACCAAACAAGTTCGGTGTGAAAGCACCCCAAAAAATGTCTCCACTGTTGATCTTAGCATCTTAGATTCATAAATAAATTCTACAGAAATATAAATTGATTTAAAACAGCAAGCATTCAGTGGTTGCAGGTTCTGATGTGAGGATTTGCTTTATATGACTGGAAATGAAATATCTTTATGTTTTGGACTGTTGGTGGGTTAACGATCCAAGCTTGATAACACTTGGTAACACATGATAACACAAACAAACTAACCAATGGAGGCAGCAGTAGACCAGCAGCTCCAGTGTTCTGCAGGGTAAAATTACTGTTTGTTAAAGGAGTCTGTGGCTTTGACGTGAGCATAGACAACGGCTTCAGTTCCCTGTCGAAAAGGGATATCTCACAGCAAGGTAGAAGTAGTGAAAGTACTCTAAATATAGCGTATACTTAAACTGAAATAAGCTAATACAAGTTTTGCTGCTGCCCTCGTCCACAGCAGTGCATTGCTTAGCTTCTGTGACATTACTCTACACTGACTATCTCATGCAAGCCTAGCTAAAAAACTGTCCCTTTACGATGGCAAAGACTAAATTTCTGCTCTTTTTTTTCATGTCTTCCAGCTCTGTTCAGGGAGTTTGGTGGCGCTCGTTGCGTTCACAACATTGTGAAGTACCGTCAGTGTCGGGAACACGCCCTCCTCATCATCCAGCAGCTCGTCCTGTCGCCCAGCGGAGATGACGATATGGGAACACTGCTGGGCCTCATGCACTCCGCACCGTCTAGTGAACTACAGCTGAAGACTGACATACTGCGGGTAACAACACAAACACACACACACAGACTGTCTCTGTCACACACACTCTATCATTCACACACTTCTAAATATATATATGTACCTAATACTTAATATCTACCATAGGTTTTGTCTCACAGTATTATTTTACTTTAAGTTTTGTCTGGAAACATACAGCTACTTTGATTTTAAAGAATCTGTCAACTCAAATTTGGTGAGTTTTTTACTGTAGTGTAGCTAAAAAGGATTTCAGAAAGATGATGTCATCACCAACAAACCCTTCAGTTTCAGTGAGAACACGGAGGAAAAGAAAAGTATGTAATTCTAAAAATCAATATTCATTTTAAGCCCTGCGTACAGTTATTGCTTCAGTCCAGGGGCGCTAAGTGTAAGTTGCATATAAAAGCATACACACACACACACACACACACACACACACACACACACACACACACACACACACACACACACACACACACACACACACAGGATAAGACCATGGCGGCTCATTTTCTGGAGCATAATTGCATTTTCAGATTCCACTTCTTCAGACGAGGTAATTCTCACGCCTTCAGAAGGCTTCGGCTGGATTAACCCGTCAGCATTTTGCTCCTGTGTCACTAATCAGGGATTTTAATTATCAACCTAAAAAAAAAAACTAAAGACGGCAAAGAACTTACATCAAATCCAGTTTGAGTAAAATCATCTTCTCCTCGCTCGTCATCAGGGTTTATGTACCGCTGACAGTAACACACTGCAGACTCACAAATAGATCTCAATATTTAAGCTGATTAGCTTCGTGAAAGTTCACATTTAACCCTGTAATCTTTCAGGAGGGCAATCCTGATATGTTGCATCCTCCAGGCCTCCACATGGCTGCTGAAGGTACCAGCCTGAGCCTAAATTTTACCAGCACATAGTGGAGCCTGGTGGGAATTTCCCAGCAGGAAGAGGATGTATTCAACATCCTGTGATTGGTTTAAAAAGAACACTGTGCTGAGTCGGGCAGTATTTAAATGCAGCAGGAAACAGCTGGCTCAGCTGTGCAACATATCTCTGTTTTAACTTCCCTTTCATTCACTCTCCTACTCCACTCGGATGAATCATCACAATATTATATATATATTTTTATGGAGCCTTAACCTGCTAGTGAAGGGGCTGCTCCTTATAGTATGCCATGTAAAAAGGGTGGCACAGTAAACTTAAAGGAATAGTTCACCCTTAAACAAAATTCAGTCATTATGGACTCACCCTCATGCTGATGAGTAATCCGGTGTAGTTTTTTCTTCCTCATAGTGCACCTGGAGACCCCCGGTGAGCCAGTACTGCAGCGAAAATCCTCACAATGGGCGTCAATTGTGACCAACACGAAAAGGTCCATAAAACTACGCAAAAACTTTGTAATATTGTTCCATACTGCTCGTCCGCGAACAGTACTATGGAAGCTGCGACTACAGCTATGGCTGATTGCTCTTTGTCGCGATATCAACACCGTCAACGTCCATGCACTCCGGGTCTGTAGTGAACACTTTTCATCGGAGGATTTCAAAAGTTCAAATGTTCAAAAGGCCAGAAAGCGAACGGCGTGCAGGGTCATTAGTCAACTAGTCTCCTGCATGTTTACGAAGACTGTGTTTGACAAGGTGCAGCTCCTTATAGAGTTTCATGTTTTTCACCTTTTTTTTTTTTGTGAATAAACGACCAATGAAATCTTGCCGACTGATGACCCTTCTCGTCGACTATGAAGGGGCATCACCATGGGAACACACTGATAATGCTCTGATTGTGTTGTCTGGAAAAGCATGTGGCACACATACATGCTCAGAAATAATAACTCATCCTGTCATACAACATATATTTTGTCTTGTCACTCCAACAACAGAAGTTTGAAACACAATCCTTCAGAAACAGGATTGAAACAGTTAAAAAATGAAAATGCCCCCAGTGCTTCTGAGCCTCGTTCTCCGTGACATGTGCCTGCACTTCACTTCACATGTGTCACTCAAAAACGTCATCTGTAGCCGATCCCAGACGTTTTCTCCACTTTTCAGTTGCTAATTAAAAACTTTGCCTGTCGCAGTCACTCTGTGCTCTCGGGCTGTTTTTAGGTCCCCACACTCATATCTAGGTTACAGTTTGATGTTTCAGTTTAGGGTACTTGCAAATGCGAACCATGAAAATGTGGGGAAAAAAATCCAGTCAGTGCAGTGAGACAAAGAAAACCCAGGGGGGCTCATGAATATGTTTCACCACAGAAGAAGAATGAGAGGAAGACTGAATGAGGCGACAAAAACCAAATGACACGAAAACTCAACATGGGAGAGAATAATTGAGTAACGAAATTTAAAATAAGCAAGTCAAGTAAAGTCTGTATAAAATGATGAAGAGAAAGTGAAACACAGTGTGTGTGACATCTTCAGAATAAATTATGTGATAACAAAAACACTTAATGTTTTTAATGTCATTAAAAATAAATCAATGATTTGTTTCTCTTCTTCCTCTTCAGGCTTTGTTGGCGGTGTTGCGTGAGAGTCACCGCACCCGGACAGTGTTCCGCAAGGTGGGCGGCTTTGTGTACGTCACCTCTCTGCTGGTTGCCATGGAGCGTTCGCTGTGCCAGCCGCCTCGACACGGCTGGGAGCGCGTCAACCAGAACCAGGTCTTTGAGCTTCTGCACACCGTGTTCTGCACGCTCACCGCCGCCATGCGCTATGAGCCGGCCAACTCGCACTTCTTCCGCACAGAGATCCAGTATGAGAAGCTGGCAGATGCTGTCAGGTAAGGTCTACTCTCCCAGGACTAGTGATGTCTGAGGAGTTTTTGACTGCTGACTGTAATTGATATAGAATAATGACACCACCAGTGTTTAGACTGGTTCCCTGTACGCCTTGCTTTCACTAAGCTATCATGTCTGCCACCGGGAATAATCTCCTGGAAAAATAAAGGCTTGATCAACGGCACAAAGAAAGTGCCTCAAATATTGCACTTTTCCTGCAGTGGGACAAACACCAATTAGGAAGCAAACAAAGGCAGAATTTAAGCAGTATTTTCCTACGTTTTTTGCCTGTTTTTTAAAACCGAACTTCACTCATATATCCCTCTGTCTGCTCTCCAACAGGCTGCTGGGCTGTTTCTCAGACACTAAGAAGCTCGGTCCCACAAGCGTCTTCCCCTCTAACGCTCAGCCTTTCCAGAGGCTGCTGGAGGACGAGGCTGCTCCCGGAGGCTGCGCAGGAGACAGCGTGTGTCCCACACTCAAACACTGCAGCAAGCTCTTCATCTACCTGTACAAGATGGCCACCGACTCCTTTGACAGGTCAGTGGATTACTCAAACACCAGGTTTTAGCAGTGACACTTGTTTATGAAGCACAAAGTGTGAGATTCGGTTCTGCAAAGAATAAAACACACTGCATTTGTTCTGTAGTGTTATCCTGGAGCCAAATGCCATCATACAACCATCTACAGTAGGAGTTCAGTCCCCTCTGTTCACACAACAGCCAGCAGATATTGTGTACTTGTGTTTTGTGTGATTTAAGAGCCTGTCAGTGATGCATGTGTTGCACCATAAATCTGGCCAGAAGGGTCAAATGCATCTCTCTCTCTGTGGTCCGACCATGAGCTAATCAATAAATAAGGATTGTTGTCAACACACAGTCAAAAAGTTGTTCATTTACTGTTGGTGGTTAAATAAGTCAACTCTTTTATGAGTGTTTATCATCTCTGACTGAGTGATTATTTAACATTGAGATCAGTGAGTTCTCAATGTCAAAGGAAGTGTTGGAGACTTTTAATGTTCAGCAGATTGCAGCCACATGTTCCTCAAGAATGTTTCTGTACATTTCATGTTTTTCTACAATCCTCTTCTTATAGGGGACCTACTATGCTCACTTTCAGGTTCATACTTGTGTCCTAGGTTTCCACGGGAACATGTTTACATGCTTTGATGTTCAAAAAACACTTGAAGTTCCTCATATAGTCTGTGCTGAGACACCTGTATTCTGCACCTATTCAGTGCATGTCTCTTTAAGTCAACTTTAAGGCAACTTTAATATGAAAGTCCAACGTTGTGACATTTTATATAAGATGGAAATTGAGGAAAAGCATAATAAGTCTGCTTAAGTCAAACTTCTGTCCGTTGCGTTAAATTTGGCACAAACGTTAGGACTCAGAGATGAACGGATTAGATTTTGCTGGTTGTAGGTCAGCGGTCAAGGTCACTGTGACCTCATCTGTCTCATTCTTGTGAACTCGATATCTCAAGAACACTTTGAGAATTTTTTTTTTCAAATTTGGCAAAACATTCACTTGGATTCAACAATGAACTAAGAAGATTGTGACATTATAAGGCAGAAATTAAGGAAAAGCATAATAAGACTGCTTAAGTCAAACTTCTGTCCATCCCATTCTTGTGAATAAAAATTCTTTAAAATTGGCACGAACGTCCACCTGGACTCAGAGATGAACTGAATAGATGTTGCTGGTTGTAAGTCAAAGGTCAAGGTCACTGTGACCTTGTCTGTCTCATTCTTGTGAACGTAATATCTCACAACACTATGAGGGATTTATTTCAAATTTGGCACAAACGTTCACTCAGGCTCAACAATGAACTGATTATATTTTGGTGTTCAAAGATCAAGATCATGGTGACCTTGTCTCTTATTCTCATGAAGGGAATATCTCTTGACAAAAACCTTGGATGACTTTCTTCAAATTTGGCACAAATGTTCACTTGGACTCAACGATGACATGATTAAATGTTGGTGGTCAAAAGTCAAGGTCAACATGTTTTTAGCCATAACTCAAGAATCCCTACGCTAATTATGACAAAAGTGTTTTCAATCAACCTACAAAAACGTTTTAACTTAAGCCGACATACTGAAGTGAGGAATGATGATATCTTGAATCGATGATGATTTCAAGATCTGCATGTATTTGATTAAGTTACAGTTCTTTAGCTAGGTGATCATAATTATTAGTGTGAATATTAGTTTAGATTATTTGGCATCTTATTCTCAGGTACAGTGACGATCAATTCCAAAAAGTATTTACAATACAATACTAAATCATGTAAAGCCAACAAAGATGCTCGAGAGTCCCACTGAAGATTCGTTTCAGTACAAGTGAGCAGGTTCACTCTGTAGGTTCGGATCAGTCAGGTGAAAGTGTTGAAGCAGGTCCACAGCTGTGTTTATCCCAGTCGGGCCATACTGCACAGTCACAGCTCACACTCAGTCGACCTCTTCATCTGAGACACACATCACTGAACTGAGGCGGCTGAAAACGGCAAAGACATTTAATAAAGAAGCTTCACTGTGGTTGTGATTCAGCTGCACAGCCTGGTAGTGTTGTCACGATGGCAGAATGAGAGTGGAACCACTGCAAGTGATGAATATCCAAAAATCAATTACGACTTTGACTCCACTGCAAACAAGAAAAATACAATATTAAATAGATTTGTAAATACACAAAAAAAGATACTGGATACATCCTCAGGAAATAAATTTTATCTTACATCAGGAACAGCGCCGGTTTTTAACCCCAATTTATCATCGTGGCCAAATCGTGGAATTTTAGGGAACTTCTTGGTTCATCACGTGATGCTATTGGGCCCAAAATTACTTTCCCCTATAGACTTTCACTGTGAAAAAGACAGTGGATCATTTCTTTGAGTGTCACAACCCCCCAAAATGAGTTGTTTCACCATCAGGATTTGATCCATCCGGTCTGATAACATTTAGAAAGTCTAGAAGAGCCACACAATTGAATCATTTTGTCCAAATTTGAGGGCTAAACGGTAAGTTAGCTGTCTGGCCGGCGAAGTCTCTGATACACTTTCTTTACTTTACACGTGCCCAATGATGTAGAAAACAAGAGTAATTTCATACCCTGGCAATCATGCGCCACTAAGGGACTTTCATAGGAATGAATGGAGCCCTGCCTCCAACTGTGCATCCAGTTGTCTTTATACATCCATGTGGAAAGGTCATGATGCCTCCTGCTTCAACTGCTTGCTTCATCTTTTTTCATTTAATTCCAGATTGCAATTTGAGGTTGCATCTGGCACCACCTACTTTGCTGTAGGCATTGTTGCATCTTTGAGTGACTTTCCAGCAGTTTGTCAAATGTACATATTCTTAATATTGAGGGAGGAATTGTTCCCTGTTTCCATCCCCAAATATCTTCGCCTATGACTGCAGTAAATAAACAGACTGCAGAATCATCAATGACAGTCCTCTTACTCTGTGCTTGTTTACACCACCTGCAGTGGAGTGGAGCAGTTTCTGATTGCATTTGCTATAAGTATTAAACTCCTTGTTGTGATGCCTGCCAGCTGTGTTAAAGTTAAAGGGTTGGTCATCGTGACAACACTACGTGCTCAGCTCATGTGTAGCTCCAGCTGGCGTCGTGCATGTGCTCCAGCTGTAGCTCTGATCCTGTTTCTCTTTCCAGCTTTCCACTAACAGCTTCTTTCCTTCTTTTCTTTTCTCTCTGTCTCTTCTTCTTCCTCTAACCTCTGGTGCTGTCTGGCTGTTCATCCTCGGCCTGGTCCATCTGCGCGGCTGCATGTGTGGGTGTGTGTGTGCGCACATGGGTGTGTGTATACCTGTGCTTTTTTGTGTGTGTGTGTGTTTGTGCCTGTGGGTGTGTATTTGCTCTTATTTTGGGGTGTGTACGTGCATGTTTGTGTCCGAATGTGTCCTGGTGTGTGTATGTGTGTGTGTGCGTGCTGCCATGCAGTCGTGCGGAGCAGGTGCCTCCCTGCCTGACTCATGAGACCTCGCTGCCCTCGCCTTGGGGCACGCCAGCACTCGCCAGGAAGAGGTAGCTACAGCGCTCTGCCACTTTCTTCACCCTCATCCTTTCTTCTCCATTTTTCCTCACCCTCAGTCGACACTAAGAGCGCCCACTAGAGGCAAAATGTTCATCAGCTCTTCTGTCTCGTGAATCTTGAAGTGAATCATGAAAATGTGCCACGGTAGAGTTGCTTAGCATCAGCTGAGTAAGACTTCCACAACACTTCAACATTTATTGTCCACAACCAATTATTATTTTCTTTTCTTATAATCTATTGAGTGTATTTTTGAATACATTTATTTATCATTTAATATTCAAAATGTCAAACAAAATGAAAAATGCCCATCACTGTGTTGCGCAGCCGAACTACAAATTGTGTGTTTTGTCTGACCAGTAGTCCACACCCCAAAGATTCAGATTACACTGAAATAAGAGCTGAAACAATCAGTCAGTTGATGGATAAGATGATCTACAAAAATTAATCATCACCAGCTTTGATAATTGATTAATTGTTCTGGACTTTTTCTAGCAAATTGCCAAATATTTGATGGTTGCAACTTCTCAAAAGGATAAGGATTTTGCTTCTCATCTTGTGTTCGGAAATTGTAATGACCTTTTTTTTAAATTTTATTTTAAATTTTGTAGACAAATTTATTTAATTAATCTAGAAAATGATATAAAGATAAATTAATACTGAAAATTCTTAGTTGCAGCATCTAAATGATATAAAATTGACAAAAAATAACCAAACCCTCACATTTATTTTCTTTTTCTTTTTTAATTTAGTTTTAATTTTATATACTTTATTAATCCCCAGGGGGAAATTCAATTTTGTCACTCTGTTATACACACACAGGCCCAAAGTACACACACATGCACAAACAGGACCTATACAAACATTAAATGCAGAGATGTCAGAGTGAGGGGGCTGCCCATGGACAGGAGCCCCGAGCAGTTGGGTACCTTGCTCAGGCGCACCTTGGTATTGCCCAGGAAATGAACTGGCACCTCTCCAGCTACCAGTCCACGCTCCATATTTTGGTCTGGACGGGGACTTGAGCCAGAGACCCTCCTGAAAAGAAGCTGTGATCAAATGATTGTTGCTGATAAATCACTTAAACAATAAATCAGTCATCAAAATCTCTATAAGTTAATATTCTGTTGATCGACTAAATGGTTAAGCAACTAGTCATGTCAGCACTAGTTTTAAAAATAATTCTCACCATTTGTTTTTTTAATTTAACCTTTATTCAACCAGGAAGTCCCACTAAGTTTGAAAATCTCTTTTTTAACAGAGACCTGGCCGAGGTAGCAGCTAATCAGAGCATATTTAAATATGCAACAAATACAACATATAATACAAAAATCCACAATAAAACAATAACTATTCAAACACAGTGGCCTCTTAAGAAAAACAAGCACGTCTCTGTCACCACATTCTTTATGATACCCTTAAATTCATTGATCGATAAAAGTTTTTCTAATTTTAGATCTTTTTGAAGATTGTTGCATGTCCAAGGTGCAGAGTAGGAGAATGCAGTTTTCCCCACATTGTAAATGAATACGACATTCAGTGCACAGAATAAAACAGAACTCATTTAAAAGTAATAAATTAATAATAAAGGTTAAAGGATAAAATATAATTAATTCATACTCTAAACACACACACACACACACACTGCACACATATGCATCTATATATACGCACTCACAAGCACTGCCAACATGTCGTGAACATAAATAAAGTTAAAATTATTTGCACATAAGTTAAATAAATAAATAAAGTTATTCCACACGATGCATGTATAAATAATAAATAATACTGGCTGTGTGATTTGAGTGCAGCTTTCTCTTTATAGACTGCAAATTCTTCTACAAATAATAAATGTAAAAGATATTCTTGATGCTGTTGATCTCCTTTTACGTCTTGATTCACATTCAGATGGGATGAAAACATAGCGTACAGATAGTGGTGAAAATTACTACATGCTACACTTCTTCCTGTGGAAGAATCTGGCCGCCAACAGCCTGTCAGAACAGTTGGAGCAGCGAAAAAAAAAAACATTAAAAAATCAGCACCGTGCGACAAACCAACAAAAAAAAGAGATAAATGATGAATGACTCCTGTTGTTACCACCACAGATACATTTCTGTCTTAACACTTTATTTAAAACACTTCTCACAGCTCCTCTCAGGCAGGAAAACACACACAGAATCAGCCAAGTTACTGTCAGTCTGAAGAGGCATTTTTCCTCTCATCACATTCCTCCTCACCCTCCTTTTCTTGTCTCCTCTCTCAGCTAAAGTTGCCCCCTCCACCTGAACCCAGACTCTGCTGCTCTTTGAATTCCATTAACAAAGGGAAAACGGCTGGGACGGTTAAAATGTTCTCTGCCTTAGTGAGGTCTAATAACAGTCAAGGTGAAACTGGGGGTCTCCTCTCAGTAGCTTCCCCTTCTGTCTGTCTGGATCCACTCCAAGGCTGCATATTCATGAGGCGGACTAATTTGACAATTAGAGATGATAAGGCCCTCGTCCTTGCTTGTGTACCTCACTGTAAACTCCTCTTTGTGGACTCTATTCCTGCCTCACAGCCATCATTCAACAGCCTTAAAGGTTCTGTGATTGTAATGTGAAATGTGAGGAAAGCTAGATGCTAATTGCTCACTGTTTGCTTGGTTTGATTCAAGTGAAAACATCTCCTGTGATTTAATCTCTATCTAAATGATGCTCAGCGGCCCCAAAACATCTTGTGCAATGAGATTTGCCTCGAAGAACAAATTGCAGCAATCAGTGTTTCGATTATCACGTTTGAGACAGTCTAGAAAATTAAACCCAGGCTCTTTCAGTGTTTCATATCAGGTTATTTCCACTGCTGATGCCTTAGACTACGTCCACGCTGAACTGGCTGGATCTAAAAACAGTTGCTGTGTGTGGAAACACTTGATTGTTTTTGTAAAGATCTTCATCCACGTGAAAACGTCTGAATAACAGCGAAATGGCTAAATGATAAAGTCGCCAGAAAAAAAATGTTGGCAATGGACCGTCGCCACAAACAAAAGATATGTTACATTTGTACATAATTGTGTAGCAGGTACCTCAGCAGTTAATTAAGCGGTTAATGTAGGGTCAGGTTAATCGTTAGAAAAAGATCATGTTTTGGTTTTAAATATGTTTTGGTGGCACAATCCCCACTGAAAATATATAGCAATGTCTCGGAAAATAATACCACTTTTGGTTGTACTGTTTTGACAGGAAATGCGGCAACATCTTGGTAAAAATAGAGCTGCTTTCATGGCACTGTTGCTGCAGGAAATGCAGCGATGTTTGGGTAAAATACAACCGCTTTTTGTGGCACTATCCCCGGTGTAAAACCAGTGATGGGTCACTTAAAAACGCCCATATTTGAAGGATAAAAGCTGCTGGAAACTAAGTGATGACCCGCTAAAAACAACCGGTTTTGCTGTTTGTTGGTTTCAAACAGTGGTCCGCAGCTTGGCAGCGATCACCCCGATCTTTCCTTTGCAACGGGAAAGTCAGCTCATACATCACCTCACTTAAGAAACGTTGATAAGATTCGTATAAAACATAGAAATGTAGCCTGTTAATGGTTTGCAGAAACGTACAATGCCAACATTTTCTTCTGGTGACTGTGCTTCGAACCCTTCCTTCTCTCTGTTGGAAAACTACAAAACTGTTCACCATGGCTTATCCACTTACTGAGCATTACGTACACTGTTAACACAGCAAAAATCTAAATTTAACTCTTCACATTTACATGTATTTCAATATCAATTCAGTTGTCCAACAAAATACAATATGATTTAGTTATTCATATTAAAATAAGCAGACAATATTATCCACTCTGGAGATCATTTAACTGTGTAACATACTGGGTTAATGTTGAAGGAATGCCAAGACGTGGAGAAATTTGGCCAACTTAGTGTTGACGTACTCTCAAGCTGTGTCACATGTTACATCTAAGTAGAACTGCAACAGTTAGTTAAAAATCAATCGACAGAAAATTAATCTGCAACTGTTTTGACAACAGAATAATTGTTATAGTAATTTAACAGCCAAATGTTCGCTCGTTTCATCCTTCTGAAATGCGACGACTTAACAGCAAACTGAATAGCTTTGGATTTTTGGATTGCTGGTCTGATAAAACACACCATTTGAAGACGTCAGCTTGGACTCTGGGAAATCACACTACCCTCTGACATTTTATTCAGAAAAAATTAGATAAAGAATAATGAACAGTTTTGTAGATAATGAAAATAATTAGATAACCCTAAATCTAAGGTCGACAGTATGTGGTGAGTTCACACCTTAAATCTGACAAAAATATCTCAAAAATAGGCAGGATGCAGATTCAAAAAGACCTGTGAGTGCATTAAAAAAAATTGGGGATAGTGGTTTAACCCCTGTCTACTTGTCAAGTGTAATCCGCAGTTTGATTGACATGCATTGGTGCGTGTATCGTATCATTTCCTGTTAGTATACAAGAACAAAACAATATACTTTTAATATTAACAGTGAAAACAGTACACTAACACCAGTAGTGCATCGTATACACTATATGCAGTTAGTGTGTTGTATAGACTTTGGACCCACTGCTTGTCTCCCCCTCATTTGCTTGTGCAAGCTCTGACCACCATGTTGAATTACTGCTGGAGCTTCTTACGCAGCCCGCTGTGTCTGTGCGTCGTAACTTTGTCCATACCTGTCTTTAAATGCAGCAGAACATAATTTCACATGTCCATTTCTACTCAAAAACTATCAAAGAGGCTGCGAGCCATTGGGAACACGAACAACCCAGTTAGCTTCCTGCCTCACATCCAACCCCTCCAGCACTTTCTGCTGACTCCAGCCTTTTCCAGCTCCACATCTCTCCTGAGGGGGGATTTGCCGCTCTGTAATTTGCATCGCGGCAACACGCCTATTTGTCTAATTGCCCCGCTGCAGGCCCCGGCAGAGCTCCTGCTCTCTGCACACGAGGAGGGCTCGACTGACACCTTGATCCCTGAAGTGTGAGGAGCGCTGAGTCATGTTGAAGAAAGTTGGAGTCAAAGTGTTAAATACAATGTTTACATTCATCCAGTGATGATTATTTACGTCCTCTTTATAGGAATGTTTCCATTGATTATCTAGAGGACACTGTAGATTAAATCTGAATATTTAGCAGCCACTTTCTGTGTTTCTGTGAGCCAGTTACATATTTTACAGTAAAGTAGGGCCTCCAAATAAAGCTCGAGCCTCAGAGTAAACAGACGAGTGGCGAGTGTGAATATTCTGCCTCCGACTGAACTGAAATTAGGATGATTTTATGTTGTTTTAATCAGCATATTCTCATAACCATATCAACAGGAAACAGCAGGGTTCCCTGCAGCAAAACAAATGTTAAGGACAAAACACAGTATTGTTGTTTCTTCTTGCTGAACTTTTACGTTTGACCCATCTCCATCACTTGTGTTGAGATCGTTGTGTTCTTTAAGGCACTCAGTGGCAGACATATCAAAGACTGTGAATAACTTTGGCTTGACTCAACCAGATTTAACTGAATGTGAATTTCTCTCTCCCAGACAAGGCTACTACGGTACGTCAGGCCCTCCCGCCCCGGTCAAAGCCCTGACAGACCTGAAGCTCCACTTAGCCAACACCTCCCACCCCGCCTCCTCCTCGTCTTCGTCCGACATGGTGGTCATCCACCCAGGGGCCGTCCTGGCCATGCTGGACCTGCTGCCCTCTGTCTGCTCAGACAGTCAGCCAGAGGTGAGGAAACGCAAGGAGGAAATGTGCTAACACGTGCTTCCTGATGAAGTGGGTGAAGGGGTTACAGGCAGGGCTGGGGAAAAGTTTTTATTTTCAGTTTGACTCAGTGTTTTTAACCTGTCTAAACCATCCAGATTGTTTAATGTGCATGTATCTTAAAAAATCTTTGTGGAGACTGAATTTAGAATTTGTTAACAGCTAATGAAGTAAATGCTGGCAAAATCAATGGAACTTCAATGTATGAGTTGTACATGGACCCTAATATTCCACTAGTAATCAGAGTACTGAAAAATGCCTCACGTTAACACCTCAATCAGAAGAGACTGGCCTGATGAAAAGAAATTCTTAAACAGATTGTGAGGGGAACTATAATCCATTGATAATCTGTTCAGTAGGAAAATATTAGTGCCTAATACGCATGTAAACGTGAACCTGACCGGATATCTCTGTCCACCCACCGTTCTCTGACTAATGCTCCCTGAGCTTTCATTCTTGTCCTACTGCGTTTCCCACTGATGCTGCTGGCAGCCATTCAATTCAACCCAGTAGCCTGCACGTAAGACGTTAAGGAGCCATTGGTAAATTGTAGTGACAGCCAATTTTGCGTCTGTAATTTGCAGCATCCTGAGCAACACTTACATTACTTACTTCTAAGGTGCAACCAGTTCTTCTCCTACTGTAGTCGATGTATTGAATGAATTGAATTTTAGCAATGAATTTGGAAAAAATACCATTCTTCTGTTATATTTCTGGCAGATAAGACTCTTCAGACTCAGTGAAACCACTTGACACAAGTCAAAAAATTATATTCTGATTAAATGCTTTGGTGCATGTGAACATACACCTCATCAGATTCCTCTATTTAGAGTTCATGTAAACAGATATATTTGAATCTCTAATCAGAATTATTTCAATCAGATTGTCCAGATTGTCCATGTCCTTGCAGCCGTAGACACAACAATCCTGTAAATCAAATATATTGTGAGAACTAAAAGCCTCTTCCTGTTTCTCTCCAGCATGCCCTAGACCTGCAGCTGGCGGTGGCCAACATCCTCCAGCTCCTGGTGAACAGTGAGAGGAACCAGCAGGTGCTGTGTGAAGCGTGCCTCCACCAGCGGCTGCTGCAGCGCTGCAGTCAGGCCCTGGGTGACGAGGACCATCCGTTGCACCCTCCGCTGCAGAGGATGTTTGAAAGGCTGGCTTCACAGGCCCTGCAGCCGATGGCACTGAGGTACAGGACCTGGCTAAAACTTTACCTGCTACATCTCTAAACTTACCATGGCCTGCCAGCCTCAAACTGGTTACCGCCCCATTAATATTCTACTGTTAGTATGTCAGTGGGACTGTTCATAGAGGTGAGGTTTTCCCATTTGGGAAGCTTAATCTGCTCTGACAGGTTTCAGCATGTGAAAGAGGGCTATGTATGCAGACTAACCCAAGCGATTCTCATTTCCCGCCTGACTAGTTAAGTGAGGTGGGAGGTTGGGGTGAAGAACGGGGGAGAGTTATTTGACATGCACATGGTTGACTCTTTTTATATGTAAATCCCCCGGCTGATAATTTCTTTCCCCCTCATTGTGCTGGAAGTAAACATATCTGTAGCTGTCAATCTGTTTCCACCCATCTCTGTCTCCTCCCTGTTAGTCTGTCTGCCTCACTCGTGTGCTGTCAGTCTTCTTCCTTCACTTTACCTTCATAATTCTCCCCCCTGTGTTATTTCTCGTTTGTCTCCGCTGTGCTAACATCAGCCGCAGCTAAGCTCCCGAGTCTTTCTGTGTCTGTGGTGTCGCTCACTCAGCGCTCAGGGGACTGACACAAACCATCACCGGGACTCTTTGCATTCGAGGCACCTACATGCCAGTCAACCTCATCATTGATTTTTAAACAGACTAAAATGTGCTGTTAACCACAGCTGTTGAGGAGAACAAGTCAACCTGCTAAGTAACTGCTGAATTTACATACTGCATACATTTAGACGGACGCTTTTATCCAGAGTGCTTTACAGATTCATGAGGACACAGAGGACGTGTTTAAGATTGACTGTCCCTCTGGAAACACAACAACTGTACCCGGCAGTGTTGGAGCCACCTGCTCCCCCACATACTGAGCCACTGTAGACCTTAGAAATAATTCATAAAAACAGTTGTATGTTGTATGTATGTATTGTTGCAGCTCAGCCGAGGCCGATGCCATTAATGTTTACATCCTGCACTGTCATGAGCACGAGCCTTTTGCTTTGAGTAGATGCAGGCTTCTTGACCTGTCCCTTTAAAAGCTACTGAATAGATTGTGATACAAATGGAAGTTAAGACACAGATTTTGAGTTTGCTGTACACTGAACAGCGGCAACAATTAATTAATGCATTTCAGTCAGGACCACTTTAGTCAAAGAAAACTGTATTTCCATTACAGTATTATATTTGACGGTATGGCTCTGTTCTGGGGCCTCTCTGCCCTTCCATGCGCATACAATGGGGGCAAAAAATTGAGGGGGTATTTTACTTTGGTATTTTGAAATATGCTCAAGTAAAAACTGGTACGGCAAAATTCAACAATAATAAGGATGAAAAGAACAGTAATAATCATTGCCATTTAATTTGTCCTTTTCTTGGAAGGCTTATTTCTCTTCTTGACATCCTGCTCTTCTTCCCCTCCAGGGAGTTCTTACGTCTTGGAAACCCTCTGAACTGCGGCGCCTGGGACAAGAAGCTACTGAAGCAGTACCGGGTTCACAAACCGAGCTCTCTCAGCTACGACGCAGAGATGAGAAGTAAGACAGTCACAACTCTCCTTGTGCTTCTGATCACACGATAGTCACGTCATCAGGGGTCTCAAAGGAAATGCTGTCTCTGGTGTCATTTATCAGATCTGTTTGGTAAATGGTAAATGGAGCTGCACTTGTATATTTCTAGTCTTCTGACCACTCAAAGCACTTAGTTTACACTACGAGTCACATTCACACATTCACACACACAAAGATACACTGGTGGCCCTACAAGGTGCACCTGCTACTAAGTTTTAACACATTAACGCACCGATGGAACAGCCATTTTGTGGTTCGGTATCTTGTTCAAGGATACTTCAACAGGCGTACTGGAGCAGCCGCGGATTGAACTGCTGATCTTTCTATTAGTGGATGACCCACTCTACTTTCTAAGCCACAGCCAAAACCAAAGATTGACTCAGGGTACACACTGTCCTGCCATAACAACAGGGGTCACCTCTGAGAACATTTCAAGTGTCATAAAAGTTCATTTTGATTGTCAGTGTCTTACCTAAAGTATTTAGCTTTCAAATTAATGTTGGGAAAGGTTTTTTTTTTTACCAGCCGTTGCCTTAAACTGTTTCCAAACTGCCGAGAACAGGTTGGATTTTTTTTTGTTATAATCAGTGAAAAAACAATCAAGACGGGTCAAAATGGTGCATGCTAAAACTGCTTTTAATGAATTGTCAAGTGAATATAAAAGCAGTGCAAATCCATGCAAACAAACAGATGAAAGAACGAACATCTAGTATCAGATATATGCAGTTTGTGATGCATTCTTGTGACGTTATTTGAATTTGTGGGCAGAAATGACAGCCTCTTTACAGCTGAGCATATCAGTTTTTAATAGCTGAGAATTGAAGAGTTCAGTCCTTCACAGCTCTCCTGTGCATTAATGAAATGATAATGTCATTTGGGAGCCGTTCCCATCCGCCACAGTGAAACCAGCTTCCTCCTGGGAGAGAACGTTTCATTCTGTGCTAAAAGCCTGGAAAAAGGTCGTCAATCTTCCAGTTATTCTGCTCCTTTCCTTTGCTCCCTCTTTGCGAGATCACTGGGACGAATCCTGCGGTGAATAGGCCGTGATTGCAGAGGATGAGCTCTCAGTTACCATTTAATTGTCGGGTTAGAATTACGAGCACCGGCTCGGTGATGGAAAGGGGACGATTTTGTAGGTTTTGAGAAAGGTTCAGATGATTGCAAAGTCAGTGGAACTGCCTGGCTGTAGTGTGTGCGACCCTGACATTTTACAGTGCAGCTTATTTCCTCAGAGTTTACAGGAAGAGTTGTAGGGACCATGAGGTGTCTTAAGCAAAGCACCAACTTGTAGGAGTCATCTTCTTGGCCTCTGATTAATATCCAGTTAATGTGTAAACTCCCTGTTTAAACAAAGATCGTCTCTCAACTGTGAATCTCCTACAAATGGTTTGTTTTCTATTAACAGACGTTAATGTTTGTAATTTTGTGGGCTCCTCAGCATGTCCTAATTGCTCATTGTGTCTCCACTCGGCTGAGAATGGATATTAAGTCCCGACTAATTACTGCTCTTTACAAGCCGCCACTGTTGGAACACACAGGGCTATCTTTCTCTGTCTGTGAGAAGATAATCCAGGGTGGGTTATTGGCTGCCATTGCTGCGTGTTGCAATACCTGCTTTAATTTGTCTTTGTCAGATGTGTTGACTCCCAACAAGCAGTCATCCATGTTCTTAGTAGAAGGTAAAACACTGTACTTTGGACCAGAGGTTAATTCAACTCCTTATGGGACAATAAAGATCCAGGCTTGATCTAATGCTGCCCAGATACAGCTGTCTGGCATTTCTGAATGAAAAAATAAATGTCTTCAGTAGATTAATGCACCTAATGGGGAGCTCTCTAAACAAATAGAAGATTCTCTAAACCCAAAATGCTGTCACAGCCTGTTTTTGCGGTGGTGGAGTTTGAAAAATAGGAGAGGAGAAAAAAGTGAAGAAACCTCAGCTATTCATTTATTGCTACATAATACTAGAGTCGGCAGGCAAGAGCAGAGAAAGAGGAGAAGAAATGTGTGAAAGCTATGAGGATTTTGGTTCCATTCAAAGAGCACAAGAGGAGGTACGGGCAGAGCTATCATTATTCTCACTCCAGGCTCTGGACCTGGTGTGAAAAAGTCCATTTATGTCTTTTCTTCTGGATCACATGCCTTAAATTAGATGTGCCTTAGCGTTGCATCAAAACTTTTTTTTGCCATATTTTAGCTGGTTACAAGGGAAACAAATGGATTTAAACTAGTAGCCCCACAATGAATGTTGGATTTAATTGAGTTTATCCCCAATTAAAGTTTTGTCCCTCCTGACTTCACAGACAGTATGACCATGTCCATGGAGGGCTTCGGTCCTGACAGCGTCTTCGCCACGCCAGCGGAGGACAACGGCCAGTATCGCATCAGCCGCAGCCTTGTGCGCTCTGCAGAGGGCAGCACCGTGCCCCTCACTCGAGTCAAGTGCCTGGTGTCCATGACAACGCCCCATGACATACGCCTACACGGATCAGCCGTCACGCCTGCATTTGTGGAGTTTGACACATCGCTGGAAGGCTTTGGGTTAGTCAGCATGAACATTATAAACTTAAACTGTTTACATGTTTGGTCTTTTTCATCAGTCTTTCATTTTTTATCCAAGGGAAGGGGGCACATGCTCTTTACGCTCCTCATGTAAACTGCACTTACAGTCTTCTCAAAGCGAAGGTTGGGTACCGTTCACATTTGAACCGCTAATTGCAGCTGATTGGTGCTGAAGTAATAGTTTTGACTCACTGGGAAGATGATGTAGAAGCTGCAGAGCTCTGTGGCTGGCTACCTGGCTTCAGGGTGCTCCTACATCCTGTCAGAAGTTGAGCCTGGCAGCTCTTGTCTTGGCCCAGCATTCTTACCTACTCTCAGATACCAGCATTTTGAGGTGCTGAGTTTGGTACCCAGCCCTGCTTATGTTTCATATGTCTTTCCTATTTACTCATCTGGCAGACACAAAGCAACATTTGCATTTATTTGAGATAGTTTCAGTCCACATTATGAATTTAGTCCTCACTCCTTTTAGCTCTGGTTTGGTCTCCACCAATTTGTAAGAAATATATTTGACTCCAGATGATAAATGTTCCACTTTCTTCACCAGCTTGTTGTTAACTTTAAAGCAGCTGCCTGCTGCTGTTGGGAACAGCTGATGGGCGCACTTAGACTGGACTGTAACTGTGCCATTAAACTAAAACACCGAGCTAAATGAGGCCTTAAACCTCCATAAATCTGAGGAGGGCTGCAGCACTGAGCGATAATTCTCTGAGTCTGTCCCTTCAAGCGACACCTTTAATTTTTCCAGTCATTACATTTGGTAGTTTGATCCATTGTTAAAATAAGAAATACTTTATTGAGGAACTTTAAGAGTAGCTATCCCTAAAAGGATGTATGATAAATGCAACAAAGAAGGTTTAAACTGCCCCTAAAGCCTCTTTCTGTCTTCATTGTCTCCTTCAGCATGAACCAGTCCTCATTACACACTTTCAGAAAAGCTGTTGCATCAACAGATGATGCCACTCCTCTGTAAACCACTTTCCTCTAAATCTTTCTCTTTATGGAGCAATTTTTCTCACCACTGACACACACACACCTCAGGGTGTCGCGTGTTATTTTTTCCCTGCAATTTAACAGGTTGTGCTTTTTATTTATTTATTTTTGTATTTATTTATTTTTTTTTTTTACCTCTGAGCAGCACCTGCAACTGTCTCTGCAGGAGGCTGTTATTCGCCTCCAGTTGTGGAGCAGCGCATACAAATAGGTTCATTTTCCGCCTTTTATGTCGCACGACACCCTCCGCTTTGTGGGTGCTGCTGCTGCTGCTGCTGCTGCTGCTGCCGGCAGCCTCTCCTGTGCCCTGTGTGGTTTGTGTTGTATGTTATCGGCACACTGAGCGTCGGGGTCAGTGGAAAAGATGGTGTGTGGGATGTCACCTTGGCGAAGCGCCCACACACTTTTAGCCACAGGTACATGACACATGCACACATGTTACGCTGACACACATTAAACAACTGTTGGGAGAAACTTAAGTCTATGATATGTTACATTCTTCATTAATATTCATAAGGAGACAGCTTTAAGGAAAAGGTGGACGTCTTACAAAAGGTCATTGTAGACATTTCTGTCAGTGAAGCGGCATAATGCCAAAGGTTATTTCGTCTGATTACCTGACCAGCATTGAGTCTCTACATAGCATCACTTTGATTGGGACTGTGTGAATATATTATGCTGCTGTAGATCACGGCAGCATAGGATGAATTTTAAACTTGAAATCAGCCAGTCTGTTAGACCTTTACTCTCAAAAGATATGTCCCTGGTTATTTTACGTGTTGTTCTTCAAATACAGTTTCAAGGGCAACACACAGCCACATTGTTAGGCATCATTTGACACACCTGACCTGACGCTCGTCACACACATGCCAGATTTGTCTTTCAGACGGAGGATGTTGTCGGGGTGCAGCAGCCTGAATGTGCCAAATAAAACTGATAAAAATGCTGCTTTTCTGGAGCAGGATGATGGAACATATCTTGATGTGTTATCAGGCAGCATCTTGCGTCTAACGGCACCAGTGTGTTACGTTGCATATAAAATATATAGCCTCAGGCAAAGGTGGTTTGATGCATATCTTATGCTGCTACCTTGTGTTGCCCTCCATCATTCTTGATGACTTTCTGCTCCTTCAGTGTTGTGCTCTCCTTACAGATCTGTGGTTCTTCTTTCTTTTGCTTTTCTGTTGGGTGTGTGCTCAACTTGACATGAAATGTGGCCTCTTGTTTTCAGGGCTGAGAAGCAAAGAGGTTGCCAGAGTGAAGGAACACTACATATGACACTTAATGCACCATGACGTACCAAAAAATGACAGTGTTGTGATGAGACATTTTCACCTCAGTTTACTAGCTTTTTGTAGAGCTTTAAAACACCTGCATTTTCAAACCAAGCTAAAAAAAAAAAAAAAATCCAGTAACTGAACCCTACATCAAGATTATTTTGTTGAACAACTACTTCTATGAAACTAATTTTGGCACGTTATTAGCACACCCAGGGCGCTGTCCCTGCCTGCCACCTGGCACACAATGCATTAGCCCCTGATTTCTGTCTAGTCTGGCTCCAGGCAGGCACCCTAGGTGTCCCCAAAACGGTCAAGGTGCTCGAAGTCCGAATTGTCTGTTTCATCAAAGTCTTCTTGAATCACTCTTAGTCTGTAGGACCACTTTGCCTTTGGAGACCCTACCAGGAGCAGGGACAGGACCCAGGGACACGCAAACCCCTCCACCACGTTAAGGTGGCAATTCTTGCAGGATTCTTGGCCGACGTGACTGGGCTCAGCCTTAGAGATAGGGTAAGGAGTTCGGGCATTCGGAGGGAGCTCGGAGTAGAGCCGCTGCTCCTTCACATCGAAGGGGTCAGTTGAGGTGGTTCGGGCATCCGATCAGGATCCTCCTGGGCCGTCCTGTTAGAGGTGTTTAGGCACGTCCCACTGGAAGGAGGCCCCGGGGCAGACCCAGAACACACTGGAGGGATTGCATATCTCATCTTGCCTGGGAACGCCTCGGGGTCCCCCAGGAGGAGCTGGAACGTAATATGGATGTATGCAGAGAGTATTCAGGTTCATCGACTCAGGAACAGAAACTTCTGTGAACTTCCAAGATTTCATTAGCTGGTGTCAGAACTTCTTAAAAATCTTCAAGATCAGTTTCCTTATTAGCTTACTTATTTTAGAAACTCCTCTCCCACTCAGTCACTATATTTCCTGGTCTGTAATTTCTCAGCTTTTCTGTTTTTTTATCAGTTACTCAGAGAAGAACCCATTTGACTCGCTGCAGCCGCCGCCTCAGAATAGAACATGGAGTTTCTCCTGAAAACACAGCAAAGCAGCAGCAGCAGCAGCACACAGGGAACGAGGCACTGGCCCACTTTCTCCTCAGCATAAACAGAGGACACACATACCAGACACACACCACACACACACACACGCCTCACAAACCCATTCCCCTCCTTCCTCTCCCATCTGTCACCATGAAATATTGATGCCCCTGCTGCTATTAGGAATCACACACAGGCACTCTCTTCTCTTAGACACACACATGCACATCTCCACTTTATATCATGCGCAACATGCTTACACACACACACACACACACACACACACACACACACACACACACACACACACACACACACGCACACACACACACACACACACACACACACACACACACACACTCAGACATACCAGCGCGCACTCACCCAGCCAGCCATCTCATAAGGGCCACCACCATCCAGTGTGGGCGGATGGGGGTGGAGGAGAAAAGACTCCTTTACAAAACAAAAAAAAAGCATCTCACTCGGACTGAATAAAAAAGAAAAATTAGCATAGCCGGCCGGTGAAATCCCTGGAGTGTTTTATTTTTTCTTTAACCTAATCAAGGTGATGACTAATGGGGAGAAAAGACAGCGAACATGTAGTTACTATGAAACAGCAGGGTGGTGTTGGTGCTGCCTCTTAAACAGAGTGTCTGCCCTTGAACAGTGTCCTTGAATAAGTCATTGAAATCCTGCCAGCTTCAGGGACGCTGTCCCGTAGATAACCCTGACCTCGGACCTTCCTGTTCAGGTTGAAAAACTAAAAGATAAAGCCAAAATAAAATCAGGTCATTTTGGGACTCAATTAGTGTCTCTGTCACGCACAATAAATTATACAGAGCTAGAAAAAAAAGATCTTCTAGTGAGTGGATCACATGTCGGCCTGCAACTATCAGTTAGTTTTTACTACTTATTTAATGTAGTCTATACGTATACATCAATTATTACTAAAATAAAATGCCAGATTTGTTTTAAAAAATCGCCAAAGTCCAAGGGATGTCCTCAAATTGCTTGCTTTGTGTAAGCACTCTCCAAAAACGAAAGATCTTTTCTCTGTTCTTTTTTGTCAATGAACTTTGTTTACTGATTTTTTACACACAAATTGACAATAGTGTTAAAGCACTTATGAATGACAGTGTGATAGTAGTGCAATGAGAAGGAAAACCAACAAACAAACCAACAAAAAGAAAATACAATCTTAGTACCTACTGTGGCGTTTAATCCGTCTCAAAACCCGTGCGCACACACAACAGCATCTGCGAGCGGAAAAGCACCCTCGCGAGGGAGCATTTCTGCTCTGCACGCACAAAATGAGGTCTGTGAGCACAGCGCTGTGACAAGCACGCTCGACCATCTCTGTACGCACGCTCCACTCCCTACCTGCTTGGTTCTGCTCAACATTTGCGTTTTGAGACTGGGGTCTCCTCTCCTTTGACTGGTCACTTTCAACACCTGCAGTCTCTTTTTGCCGGTGCTCTCATCACAAAGATATTCTACACTAATCATTACAGGAAATGCTCCCTCACAAGGATGCTTCTCTGCTCGTGGATACTGTTGTGTGTATGCGTGCGGGTTTTGAGACTAATTAAACGTCATAACCTACACAGAAAAAAAACAACATTCAGCTCGGTCATATTCCACTCATTACAGTAAACAATAAACTTGCCCTTAAAGTCAGGGTAAGACCAAAGGTATGGATACAAAAATGGACAAGATTCATTGTGATATTATTCAGGGATAGCTGGAAAGGTCATTTTCTTCACATAGGCAAAGAACGTCCACCGCCACATCTTTTAAGGTTTCCCGTGAGAGCCTTTCAATGTATATCCGATTTTCTTAAGCTGTAAATTACTGAGAATCTCTTTTATCCACAAAGTGTGTGGAGGCGGGGTTGGTGATTTCCATCTCATTAGTATCAGATGTCTAGCCAGTAATGTTACAGGAGCTGCAAGATCTGCTCCAAGCTCAGGCAAAGGCAACTGAGAGACTGGCTCGATAAGTATCCCAGTTACCTCCGACAAAGTTTTAAAAATCATTAGTCCTGTAGTTATGTAGAGATGTACATGACGTCGGAGAATACTCCCCCAAAGCTCCTCAGAGATCCTCTTCCCCAAATCCTCCTCCCAAAGAGCCTTCACAGAATTAAGAGAGGTTGTAGAAAAGGCTTGAATTTGATTGTAAGAATATGATGTCATACCTGTTGTCACAGGGACCTGAAAAGGAAAGCATGTAGAGGTGTGTCATCAGGCAAGTTGGGGAACTGGGCAAATTTATTGGGAACAAAAGTGGGAATTTGCAGGTATCTAAAAAAATGATCTGCAGGAAGAGACATATAAATCTCTTAATTCCAAGTTTGGACCATTTGTAAAATGCACCATCTGATAAAGAGGGAGAGAAATCGTGATTTGCAGCCAGTGAAGCTGAGGTAGACCAACGATGTTCCATTTACAATGATAGAAATAGGAGTCATGAAATTCCTGATAAAGTTTTGAAGTTAGAAAAACTGAAATGATTTGGAATTAACAGACTTTTTAGTAGAAGTTTTGAATATACATTGTTTTGGCTTTTGTTTAAAATATGTTCATAAACATCCAAAGACATTACCGACATTATATAAAATAGTTTCCTAGTATTACTAATCTAAAATCTGACTCAAAATGTCACTAGTATCATGTTTGGCGTATTCATCTATTTGGAGGCAGAACAGCCTAATGAGCGGGTAAAGTTAGTGAACCTCTGCAGTCCACAAATCCCTCAGAAGTGTGTTTTTAATAACATAATGCTTTTGAATGACTAATAATACATGACTTAAAAGAGAGGCAGATGTGAGTGCACCAAAATGTATAAATTGGGCTTCATGGGAGAAACGGTTCTGAAGCTCTGATCAGCCATGTTTAACTTAGTGTAGTTAATTTTGGTCATTTTCCAAATTCTAAAACTCAAATATACTTGTAGATAGACAAAAAAACAAACAAACAAAAAACTAACACCTTTTTTATTATATTATTATTATTATTATTATTATTATTATTTTACAGAGCAATAAGAAACTGACAGGAACTAAGTATATTTACATTAAACAGGACTGTTGTCTGCCCAAATATCCCAAACACATTTCATGAAGGGAAAAGGCATCAAGACAACCCAAAGGCCTCTCAGCAGACTCCCAGTGTCAGCACATATTTCATGGCCGCTGTAACCAGGCCAGATAATGTTACCTCTTTGTGTCTGCTGTATGTGAAGGCACCAAGGCTTTCCATTCAATATTTCATGCTACATTTTTGCTACAATGCCTGTCTCAGCACACTGAAGGGAGAGCATTGTTATTGCGCCCTGTGATCACTATATAGGCCTAATGCTGCCTATTAAAAGCTACGTTAATAAAGCTGTGGAAATGGGGTAAAATATGACAGAAAAGTTGTGGCACTTTAGGAACAAAAGTGTACATTCTGCTTATTTTATATTCTTGATTCTCAATATATCTGCCAGTTTAAAAACAATAAAGGCTTACAGGACACTTTATTTTTCTTATTGTCAACAAATCCAGTTGAAAGACTGAAACCAATGAATTGGTCACACCAGCAATTATTGTCTGAGTATCCAGAGCATTATATATATCGTTATCCTCTGTGCTGTGGAGCTCTGTTGTCGTCTAAAATCAAAACACATAAATGATGACAAAGGCGTTATGAAATCATTCACTACACTGGAACAGCAGTTTGGTCTCCATCAGCAGCATTTTTGGAGATATCTTCAAATTAGAGATCTCCTAACTCAAACATTTGGCTCCACTGCAACTTCCTGCCAAGCTCTGACATTCATCTAATGTGGTTAGAATATTTGCTGCTGGCCATGAGGCATTAAAGCACTACTCCATGTTGCTTAAAGGTTTTGGCAATCAGGTCTCTAATCTGGAGTCCTCCTGGGAGAATGATCTTAACCTAACATTCACAGAGCAGGAATGGAGCATTTAAATGTTTTAAGAACTGTGAGAAAACATCACAGGAACTTTAAACGAGACTAGTGCAGTTTAAAATAATAAACAGTTCCCGCTCAAGATTATATAGGGTGAAATAAAGAGACAGCCCTATTTGCTGGAGGTGTGGGGAGAGTGTTGGTGCACTCCTCCACATGTTGTAGTCCTTAAATTAGACGTCCCATCCTACCCAAGCTTGTTTGTCCTGGGTGATCGCGTCCCTCTGAAACCCCTGCCTGCACCTTAAAGTGGCAAACTGGGTCCAGGCATCCCTCGTGTTGGGGAGAAAACTTATCATACCACAACGGAGGTCAACCACCTTACTGCCAGCCAGGAGGTTGTTTTCCCAACTCGGTGCTGTGGCTGCACACGAGGGCCTCTCCTTTAGGCTCATTTTTTTCTGTTAAAAATAATGATTATATGAAAAAAGAAAACACATCAATGAGCCAAGCTGTTGCACTGGGTGGCATGCCCCTTGATACAATAAACGCACACTGTACTTTATTTAAACTCACATACACCGTCCTGCTGCTGGAAATACTCAAGAGAGCACCAAATGTAGATCAATCCACAGCTGAAGTTGCTTTTGAAACTGATATATTGTTATATATGTGCCGAGTAGTTCAGGAGAGCCACTGACAGTGTAGGGAAGTCTGAATTAAAAGTGGTTGTATTTTGGTTACAGGAGAGCCCATAGTTGAATCTGATTTATGCTTAATTATTGCTGCAGTTTGGATTTCTTTCCTACAGGGAATTACATGAGAAAACTGACCCAAGTCTTGCTGTCTTTGTATATATTGTAAGCTAGAAGGATTATTATTGTATTATTAATTATGGTATTGAAATAAGTTAGTTTGAGATGAGGCTTAGTTTTCAGTGCCTCACATTCAAAAAGTCACATCCTGTAGTTCCACTATGAGAGGAGTTCATAAAGGCGTACTGATACAACAGCTAAACTTATAACCCTCTATTCCCTGTGTAGATATCTAGTTATCGTTAAGAATTGTTGTGTTTTGTTTCCATAGGATGAGCCGTTTATATCTAAATAGGAAGTGTGTCCTCGTTTACTGAGATTGTCGTGTTGCACCGTCATGTTCCTACAGTGGCCCAGGACGGACAAACCAAACACTGGATCTATATAGGGCCATTCACGACCATAGTTAGCAGCCTGTCTGCAACGAGCATTGTAAGAAAACATGTCTTTATTCACATTAGAGACTGAGATCATATTTGAAAAATCAGATTTCTGTCATCACACTGCTCTGAAAAGATCAGATATGTGTCACATAAGAGCAAAACAATCGTATTTTGGCCACATTTGTGTGCGATTTTAACGAAGCTTATGTCTTCACCAATAAAAAAAAAAACAAATCCCCATGTCCATTTCCTAGAGCGCCAGTGTCCTCAGTGCTGGTTCAGGATGATCAGAGAGGAGAAAATAGCACCTTCTCCGAGAGGCAGTGAGTCAGCAAAACACAACGCCGACTCACGAGTCAAATTCTCTGTAATTTTCAGGAATGATTGTCAGTCTTTGTCTGCTGTGGAAGTCCTTCAAACACTGGGTGACAGTTCATACAGACATCAGACATCTATCAAACAAAATAAAATCCATCGTGTTAGCACGGAGCTTACTGGAGACTTTTAAACCTTTTACTTTTCTTATCTCTCTGCAGTCATAATCTGTTAATTGTAGTAGTATTAGCACTGACCTAAGCTGTAATGCGAGGGGTGCAGCTGACTGCGTACGAGCAGATTCCCTTTGAAAAACTGGCCTGAATGTATGCTTTCATCCTACCTCTATCCTGCTCTCATACATTATTAATCCTCGAGTGTTAGGCAGTTGAGATTTCCATATTATAATACAAAGCTTCTGTGTCTGCGGCGCTTGAATTACCAGACTGTTCTTTGTAACCTCGGCAGAGTCTTTCTAATAGTTGATCCCAGGGATGGAGCCAGACTGCTGCAGTAATTCTCCTTTACAATAACTACACATGTAAGCTGACAACATGTTTTGTATCTGTTACGGCTGTTCCCCCAGATAACAGTCATTTATCTGTCCTCTGTTGTCCTGCGCAGGTGCCTGTTTCTGCCCAGCCTGGCGCCCCACAATGCTCCCACCAACAACACCAACGCCTCAGGTGTCAGCGACGGAGCCGTGCTGAGCGGGATGGGAACAGGTGAGTGGTTTTCATTGCACTAGGTTAATGGAGCACAGTGGTTACCAACTTATCCTTTACATTTCACCTTGAAGTACAGAGACGTGAAGTATAGAGAGTTGTTGCATAGAACAGCGCATTGCAAGTAGTTGCCTGTTTGAGCTCATCTCATCGCGAATCTTTGGTCTGAACTGGGCTTAAGATCATTGGAAACACACGAGCATTGGCCAACCACAATAACCCACCAAGCTAGCTCTGCTGCTAGCCAAACAGAAGAATTCTCACAAAGACATAATTAAACTACACCATGTGAGTTATATTTTAGTGACGCTGGGTTGTTGCGTTTTTTTAAGATTACTTTGGGGCTGTTTTGCCTTCATTAGTTAGGACAGTTAAAGACATTATCGAGATAATATTGAGTTGATTCATTGAGATATGCTCTAGGTCATGCTAATTTTCCAATCAGGTGCCAATATACTGCTGCAGAAGAAGATGGTGAAATGAAGCAAAACAAGTGATGTATAATAACAGAGAGCACACAGGACAATGAAGTAGAGAGTTTTGAACAACTTGTTTTACAGCTACATGCTCTTGTTAGAGTTCTGCTAACAGCCCTGTGTGCAGACATATGCAATGACGGTACATCGTTATTAATTAGCCGAATATGTTTTCAGTGCGCTTAGTTGCATTTACATTATATTGAAAAAATAACTTCTCCACCTACCTCAGACACATAGAAACAAGTTGATGGAAACACACCTAACGGCAGGCTTGTGCCCACAGTCTACATCCTGTGTGCCAGTGTGTGAGAGAACAGGTCAAAATAAACTAGATGGCATTTTTGTCTCTGATGAATATCTTTAGAGACATCCTCCTGAGACCCTGTGTCCTCATGTGAGGACATCACATTTTGGGTTTTCTTGACTTTATTCTTCACTCTGCTTAACTCAGACCTGTTGTCCTCGTTCATGGACACTTTTTGTGCCATCTAGTAGTAAGAGCACGATACACTAATCCATGTAAAAACAAGATGGCCGCCATCTCTGCCAAGTCAGTCTGCAGCTGATCCCGACACAAAAGTGGACACATGATCACATCTAATGGTTGAAGCTTGTTTATTTATGATGAATAATGTTTGTAGTTTGATATGGCAACAAATTTGACCAATTTTAGCAGCATAACAAGCTAAGACGCTGTTAGTTAGAAAGTACTTGTTGGCAGACATTGGGACTTTATTATTATCTAGTTTGAGGACATCTGGATTTTATTGTTGTTTCGCCATACTAAACAAAAGCTCGGGTCGCAGGAGGATGTATGTCGTTGAACCTGAACGAAGATGTGTTTGAATCCAAATTCTCCACACCTGAACTTGGGAAACATTCAGTCCATCCAGTTTTCTTTCACCAAAACACACAATAGGAAACTGTTAGAAGCATTTCGAGTTGATGTTTAGCAGTGACTTGGTGTGAGATTGTCGGCCCACTTTTTTTTGGCTCTTCCTTTTCCTCAAATAGGAGAACAGTGCATCACCATGGGAAAGTATTTTAATACCAGGGTGGGATTTAACCACCAACCAACGGCCAATGTCTGGTACATATTTGTCACTTTACCAGCCAGTTTGGCAGGCGACACACTGACAGTTGGCAAAATTAGTTTTGTCTCGTCCCCGTGGTATCACCATGTTCCATCGTTGTTTCAGAAGTGATCGAGGTATAAAAACTTTTCTTTACTGGAGCAGTGAAAGAGGAGGAATAGATTCTGTTTGAAGCCTGCTGCACATTCCACCTGTTGTTAATCTTAACTCACTGAAACACACACATGAAACACATTAACTCCCTCTTTGAACACTAACATGCGCATTTTGCCCCATTTCTCAAATGTTTTACTGCACGCACCACTCCCATCCTTATGTCAGCTTGTTAGCAGTGTTGTCTTTGTGCACCATCTTCCTCATCACTTCCTTTGTTTTCCCCAGTTCACCTGCGTTCCTCTTGATTCCCACTTCCTTTCATCTTCTTTTTGAATCTCTCAGGATTTTTTCATCTTACCCACAAAGAGTGTATCTTTTCTGATGTTCTCTGTTTTCATCATCTGTGTGTGTGAAAGAAAAATCTACAACACCTAAAACCCAAACAGCCAAAAGACCTGAAGGCAGAGATAAAATTAATCTGTGACGTTACGGTTGAGTTTCTGGTCTATAGCCTCATTTAGTATTTATGAAGCACAGCGCGACTCCTCTCCTCTCCTCTCCTCTCCTCTCCTCTCCTCTCCTCTCCTCTCCTCTCCTCTCCTCTCCCAGCCTACCCTATCCTACCCTATCCTTTCCTTTCCTTTCCTGTCATATCCCATCCCATCCTATCCCAGCCTATCCTATCCTATCCTATCCTATCCTATCCTATTCTGTTCTGTTCTATCCTATCCTATCCTATCCTACCCTATCCTATGCTATCCCATCCCATCCCATCCCATCCTGTCGTATCCCATCCGATCTGATCCTATCCGATCCCATCCCATCCTATCCCATCCTATCATATCCCATCCTATCCTACCCCATCCCATCCCATCCCATCCTATCCCATCCTATCCCATCCTATCATATCCCATCCTATCCCATCCCATCCTATCCCATCCTATCCTATCCCATCCCATCCTATCCCATCCTATCCTATCCTATCCTATCCCATCCCATCCTATCCCATCCCATCCTATCCTATCCTATCCCATCCCATCCCATTCTATCCTATCCTATCCTATCCCATCCTATCCCATCCTATCCCATCCTATCCTATCCCATCCCATCCTATCCCATCCTATCCTATCCCATCCCATCCCATCCAATCCTATCCCATCCTATCCTATCCCATCCTATCCCATCCCATCCTATCCTATCCTATCCTATCCTATCCCATCCCATCCCATCCCATTCTATCCTATCCTATCCTATCCTATCCTATCCTATCCCATCCTATCCCATCCTATCGTATCCCATCCTACCCTATCCTATCCCATTCCGTCCCATCCTGTCTGATCCTATCCTATCCTATCCCATCCCATCCCATCCTATCGTATCCCATCCTATCCTATCCCATCATATCCCATCCCATCCCATCCTATCCCATCATATCCTATCCCATCCCATCCCATTCCATCCCATCATATCCTATCCTATCCCATCCCATCCCATCCCATCGTATCCCATCCTATCCTATCCCATCCTATCCCATCATATCCCATCCCATCCCATCCTATCCCATCATATCCTATCCCATCCCATCCCATTCCATCCCATCATATCCTATCCTATCCCATCCCATCCCATCCCATCGTATCCCATCCTATCCTATCCCATCCTATCCCATCATATCCTATCCCATCCCATCCCATCCTATCCCATCCTATCCTATCCTATCCTATCCTATCCCATCCCATCCCATCCCATCCTATCCCATTCCATCCCATCATATCCTATCCTATCCCATCCCATCCCATCCCATCGTATCCCATCCCATCCTATCCTATCCTATCCTATCCTATCCCATCCCATCCCATCCCATCCTATCCCATTCTATCCTATCCTATCCTATCCTATCCTATCCCATCCCATCCCATCCCATCCCATCCTATCCTATCCTATCCTATCCTATCCTATCCCATCCCATCCCATCCCATCGTATCCCATCCTATCCTATCCCATCCTATCCCATCATATCCTATCCCATCCCATCCCATCCTATCCCATCCTATCCTATCCTATCCTATCCCATCCCATCCTATCGTATCCCATCATATCCTATCCTATCTTAATCAACCCCCCCTTCCTCATCCACTCATACATTACTATCACTCTCCATCTGTTTACCCATTCATCCGCTCCCTCTGCACTCATCCACCCCACGCTCTCCTCCTCCTGTCTTCTCCAGCCAGTCACCCAGCACTATTTATAGACCATGCTCTTTTCCTCCCTCGTTTCTTCCTGTCACTCAAGTCTTCCCTTTTCTCTGTCCTTTTCATCTCTCATCTTTGTCTCCAGCCCTCAGTCCATTTTTGTCTTTCCTCTTCCAATCCTTTACGTGTTCCCTCCCCTCCTCTTTCCTCCCCTTCTTTCCTCCCCTATCACACTCCTATCTGACCCATATCCTTGGATGACATCATCAAGAGGTTCATTCATCAGAAATATTCTCAGTGTGCTCAGGAGCTCACGGAGCCTCTGTTGTATCAGCCGTCTACTGATACTCACAAAATGTATTCCCTCAAACCTGTTTTCATCACAGTGTCTTTGTTCTTGCGTCAGATCCACTGCAGCTTCTCCTGCAACATTGCGTTTCTTCCTCTGTAATCCACGTCCCATAAGTCCACAGTCAGCTCCACAAAATAACAATTAATGGTATCAGTGAACTCGCATTTAGCTTGTGGTTATGTCTGTCCTCCAGTAAGGCCAAATACAAAAATCAATCTCTGCTCCTCTGGCTCGGAGCAGATGGTGGCGTGCCAGCATGACAGTGAATTCTGATATTCTGGCCAATTTTAATTTGGTTGAGTCTGATAACCTGTTGAGTGACAGCCTGATCCTGAGGCACAGTGAGTGTGCAGTGCTGTGAGGTGTTAGCTCATCGAGCTGCAGGACTATGTTTCTCAAAGACTCATTTCTGCCTTTAGGTTTTGGCAGCTCAGTCCAACACTGTGTGACTTACTCTCATATGGCCCTGTATTGTTTTGTGTGCTCTTTTTGATTGTAGCATAAACGTTGTCTTCCAAGTTGTGCCCTGAAGGCTGAGTTAAGATCTTTTCTTCACACACAGGGGTGAATTCTCAAAGACTAGACTGTGGCCGCTGTTAGCACTGTGAGTCACTTGCAACTGCTTTCTGCCCGTCTCAAGGTCTAAAACACAGAAAGGAAACTTTCAGACCCCAAGCTACAGGTCTTCACCAACAAAGTGCAGAGGCACACCTGGCATGATGATGACTTTGCCTGGCTACTGTCACTAGAAACCATCACTAGAAAACTCTTGTACCCTTTTTCTGTTGTTAGTCTTGGCCATGGCGAGTAAAGCCCTCGCAGATTTTTGTTTCCATTGTCAGTTAAGACATGTTGTGCCACGCCACGCTGTGCTGGAGATGGATCTCCTCAGGAGTAGGTCCAAAAGCCAGGCCACCCGCCCTCAAGGGGGTAGCAGTGACTTCTCACCGACCGCAGCGAACCCCCAGTGACCCCCTTTCTTCCCCCCAAACAAGTGTGTGTGCTGCGAGACTTCACTCACCTCTGTCTGCAGGAAACCAGAGAGAAAGATGTTTTAAAAAGTCTCTGTGTGTTCAGCTCTCAGTACTTTTGTAGCTTCTAACTGAATCTCTGTTGTTTGGAGTTTAGTTTCTGTCCTGCGTCCTGTTTTTACTTAAGATATCTGCTTTATTTTACTGTTTCATTATTCGCTACCAGCCATTTAAGAAGTTGTGTGAAGTTGCTGCTCGAAAACTCAACGTTTCCTTATTTTGCTGCCTCACAATAAAAGTTCATACATAACAAAATAACGGGACTTTTATTGTGAAGAATCTACAGGAAATGAAATGTGCTAATCACCAAATTAGCAGGATTTTGTTCGCGGCTTTTTTTAATTAAAGACAAGTCTAATAATATGGCAGGGAGGAAGAGTGAAAGCAGAAACAGCCACAGTGAGAAGTTGATGACGAGCTGCAGACAACAGGCTCTTACTGCACCTCTGCAAACAGCTCACCTCCAACAGGTGAACTTCTTTTACCTGCCCCGCTGTGTGATGGAAAAACACAAGCAGCAAAATAACAGGGGGCTAATTTTCTGAAGTATTTTCACTGTATCTGTGTGTGGCTATTAGCTCTTATCGTTGTGAATTTTCACCGAATGTATGTGTATTGCCTAATTTAACGTGCTGACAGCACAGTAGCACCAACATGCTATTTGCTTGACAGCGCTGTTAGGAGTGCATTTCATTCTTTGTGGGTTGTGTAGTGCACAGTTTCTACCTGTCTTATTTGTGCGTAGTTAGCGAAAGCTGCGTAACTAGTTTGTAAATTCCCCTGTCAGTGTTCTGACAGGAAGCCATTCTGTATAAATGCTGACATAATTTAGTTTGGTTTATTCGCCAGAGATAATGCACTTAAGTGAAGTGATTATAAACTTGTGGAAAATATGATAAGCCAGAAAAATAATGAATGACTTGTACAGGTGAGAGAAGTTGACTCAGGAGGCTTACTGATGTTTCACCCCAAAAGAACAAAATAAACATAATATTCAACATCACAGATTACATTAAAATAAAATGAGAGCAACAATATTAAACACAGTAAAGCCAGGCAGCTGTAATGCATGAATAAAATTCACATTAAACGTTTTTACAGCACTGTAGAAATTGTAGACAATTCCAGCTCCATTTTGGCTGTAATATAAAGTAGCTGCCGGCAGCTAGAAAACAAGAGTAAACACGCAGTCTGTCCAAAAATGACAATATCTGTGGCACTCAGTAGATGAGTGAGAATGTCTCACAGGCAAACATGCTGGAAACCCAATATGGTGAACACACCAGTGGTCCTGAAGGCAAGAATGTGTGTGACATATTTCCCACAGTTCAGTGTTGCAGTATTAAGATTTATAGTTTTGTTTCATAGCTCCTCACTTGGGTCAGTTCATGTTGTTTTGGAAATCCTGGAGCAAAATTTGTTGATGCAGCCTTGAAAGCTTTATGATAAACACACCATAGCACAATTGACAAAACATAGTAGTCTGAACTTTTGAAATGTTAAAAAAAATGACTCTTTTCTTTCACCTCCAGGAGAGCGCTTGTTCCCTCCTCCGTCAGGCCTGAGCTACTCCACCTGGTTCTGCGTGGAGCGTTTCAGCACAGCTCCTCAGGCCCACCCGGTGCGACTGCTGACCATCGTCCGCCGAGCCACGTCCTCGGAGCAGCACTATGTCTGCCTGGCGGTGGTGCTGTCTGCCAAAGACCGCTCGCTCACCGTCTCCACCAAGGAGGAGCTGCTGCAGACCTACTGTGAGTACAGCAGTGAAATATTACAAGCCGTTTCATTTACTGCATAAGGTGGAGTCCAGATAATAAGCAAAGTAGATATGAATAAAACATTTGGTCAGTTTGGTTATGGGATGGGTCATTGTCGCAACACTGCCATGAGGGAACTCAACAGTTACATACAAGTCTAAGCCATTGAGATATTTAGTTAATTTACTACCGTCAGTTTTATAGCTCCACTCCAGCCTGTGTTACTTCTTGTTTGTCAGTCACTTTTTTTTGAAATACAGCAAATTTCTGGCACAGAGCTTTTACACACACGCCCCAACCCTAGCTGGAGACGTGCACTGGGACATCAGCAAATTTGCTTTGGTCCACAAGCTCTCTTCCAATTTTTTAGTTGTGTAAGAATAAATGAATAACTCTGTTACAAACAGACACACAAAAGAATCTTTTGTCATTCGTCAGCACAACAGGTATGCTTTGTGCTACTGGGTTAGCTCGCTGAACCAAAGTGTCGCTGAGCAGCAGCTCTCATTTCGTTCTTTGGCTCAGTTGGTGTGTGCTCATGAGCAAGTTAACCCATCAGAGTCACTGCTCAGTGTGGGTTTATGCTCATGACAATATTTATTGGTCTGCCATTTAGACACAAAGAGGCGCAGTGCACCTGTGCTAGCTTGGAGGATGACGCATAAACTGCAGATCATACTAGTCATACGTCATCCTCTTGTTTTAACAACATTCTCTTTTTGACTTTGGCCACAAAATTAAGTTATTTGTCAAACACTATTTGGTGAAGAGTGTGGCTAATCAACATGGTCAGGAAATGACTCAGAAACGTCTAAAAATATTATAAACATGCCAAAACACACTGGAGCCGGGCTTTAAACTAGTTGCGTTTGTAAATAAATATCAGCGCTCACAGAATTCGATATAGTGGATGTTCTCAGCTGAGGGATTTCAGATCTCAGTTTTTATTTGAATCTAGAAACTGTTTATATGTTGTGTTTAAAAGTTTATATTTTTCAAGTATTGCGTTGTTCATGTGTGCTGGGTTTGGGAGGGTGAAGGAGGGAGAAGTCTGCATATCTGTTCCATTTCATAAAACCGTCCCTTGTGGGATTTCCGTCAGTAACCCAGAGGTCATGTTTAATGTCCGCCCTCACCCTCTGACTCATCGATACTGCCCTCTGCTTCCCTCTCCCCCCATCAAGCAGCGGATGAGTCGAGTGAAGAAGCCTCCTTCTATGAGATCCTGCCCTGCTGTGCTCGTTTCCGCTGCGGCGAGCTGATCGCGGAGGGCCAGTGGCACCACCTGGTGCTGGTCATGAGCAAAGGCATGCTGAAGAACAGCATGGCCACGCTGTACATCGACGGCCAGCTCATCAACACCGTCAAGGTAAAGTTACAGACTGGGTGACATCATGCAGGCACGACCAAAGCCTTTCTCAGACGTTTGATGTTGACAGAGTAATATCTTATCGAATATATCATCTGTGTACAGTTGTGTGCAGTTTACAGAGTCCAAATTAGGGCTACAACTAATGATATCATATGTGATTTGGCTGTAGATTAGTTTTAGTAAATTATTATTTAAGCAAAGTGAAAAAGGATCATCCCACATGGCTAAAACAGGAGGACGTGCTTTCAAGCTTTTCTGATTAACGACCCAAAAACTAAAGATACCCCATTTACTGTAAAACTAAAACAGAGATAAGCAGCATATCATCACATTTCAGAATCTGAAACTGGAGATTATTTGGTGTTCCTGCTTGATAAATGACCTAAATGATTAATTGATCATGGGGCAGGATATCGCCACTGACTTCTTGAAGCGATTTGATCCCCAATTTACGATTCGCTTTGTTTCAATTGGGGATATTTCAGTTCCAATACCAATTTTTGCCAGAGAACTAATACTGTAAATTTTACAAGGAACTATTTTTAAAGAGGAATAAAAGTCAATATTTCATAACTAAATGTTGTTTCTAGAGCAGCAACAGTGATATTAAAACAGCAAAGTCACAATGTAAACTTAATATCTCACTGGAAACAAAATAAAAATGTCAATAAAGTAAATCATATTCCTGATTTAGAAAGAATAAAGAACACAGACATCAGTCAGTATCAGTCCTCCTGTCCTCTCTGCTGCTGAGGAGACTCACTGCCACCAGGTCACATGACCGTAGTAAGTGTTAAGATACGAGACAAACTAAGCTTTACCTTAAACAGCTGTTGTTTCAGCTTGTTAGTAACAGTTTGCTTATAGCTGTAAAATGCTCTGCGCTCATTTATAACATAATATTAGCGGCAGTAGATGTAGAGACTGTGGATAGAGCAGATTGAAATATTGCTCTTCTACATGTTGATGATCAGGTATATTGACTTTTTCCTCATGGAGGTTTTTATTGCACGTGCAGTAACAAGTGTAGTTGTCGTCAGCTCAAATGATCCGTGTCTGCAGCACGGCATCTCTACTCCGTGTTCTTGTGTCTGTGTGCGTAAAAGTGGCGCAGCAGCCCTGACTCACAGACAGCAGGAGGAGAGGCTGCTGCAGCATGATAACAAACAACACCGAAATATAAACACAGTAAGCTAACAGTTACAGAGAAAAGAGCTGGTAACGTCGGAGCTTCTTCTTCTACGATCATTCATAACTTCATAACTACCGGTGAGATTATCGGGGTTAATCTTCACACATCTTCAGACTGATCTTGGATTTTATAAATCAATATCAGGTCATTCAAATGCTTGATGAATCGATTATTGTAACCCAGCCCCTGTTGATAATCAGCATTGTTGTATATTAAATTTTTGTTGATAGACCAAGTGATTATTCAGCACTGTTCCAAATATACAGTCCCAGTCAGAATATGCTGATGTGCACCGTTGCTTCTTCTTCGTATCATGTAATATAGATGGACGTATGTATAGAAATACACAGAGTAGATGTCAGGCCGATCTCCCCACGTATACTAAAATCTGTATTTAAAGATGACCGCTATATAAAGCAGCAGAGACCGAGTGGGTGTGTGGAGTCACTGGATGACACAGTGCTGATATTATTGGTAACGGCATCAACAAGCAAGTAACTGAATCACTGTCCTCTGCTGTGGAGTGAAGCTTTGTCTGCCCTGCTGTGATGGGAAAAACAAAAATGGAACAATTAGCTCAAAATACTGGAACACTGACCACTGTCTTAATAAAAAGAAGCGCAGACATACATTAACATTCACCAGGCTTTACACAGCCACCCTGCAGCACAGCAGCCGGCTCGCTTTGATGTGGCTTGCGGTTTAGTGACTTTAGATTCCCCTGAGATTAGAGAGCAGAGCAGGGGAACAGCTCGGCAGACCACAAGTCTCAGCTTCCTCTTAGCACTGCTGATAACGACAGCTTCATTTCCTGCTGAGGCCCTCATACAGGAAACAACAAGCCGCTCGTATGTATCTTATGGGTCTGTGTGCATGCTAGGGTGTACTTGTGGTTTTGATTTTTGCCCTCTGGGATTGGGTGTCTGTGAAGGACAAATCTCTTAAGTATTCTGTCTCAAAGGATTCCTCTGGGGCTCTTCGAAGCAAAATGAAAAAATGAGTTTACCCAGCAACAACAATAATCAGCCCTCAAACTGATGATTTATGAATAATGACGATAACTGACATTTAAAACGTACTCTTCCTGAATGTGATGAATCCCTATAGAAGTTACTCATCTGTATCTTAACCCTCCTCTTCTCTCCTCCAGCTCCACTACGTCCACAGTGCACCGGGCGGCTCTGGCTCCACCAACCCTCCTGTGCTGAGCACTGTGTACGGGTACGTGGGGACGCCACCTGCCCAGCGCCAGCTATCCAGCCTGGTGTGGCGTCTGGGGCCCAGTCACTTCCTGGAGGAGGTCCTGCCTGCCACCAGCGTCGCCGCCATCTATGAACTGGGACCCAACTATGTGGGCAGCTTCCAGGCCGTCTACCTTCCCTGTGAGTGGTCCTCTTGGTTTCAGCTGCCTTGAAAAGTTTACTCTTCAATCTTGGTCTAGCATCTTCTGTATAACCTGTCCTCCCTTTACTTTTTGTAACTTTATCACCTTTCCTCACACGTCTGTCAATATAAGTCTTATTTTTATCTTAATATCTTTTATTTTCCCAGGTAAAGACTCAAAGACAGAGGTAGCACCAGCCTCCCCAGTGGCGTTGGTACCAGAGGAGAAGGTGTCCTTCAGTCTCTATGCACTCTCTGTCTCCACTCTCACTGTGGCCAAGATCAGGAAGGTCTACAATAAACTGGACAGCAAAGCCATCGCCAAACAGGTCAGACGAACCTCTGCTCAGTGGAAGTTATTCATTTCATGGTTATGTATTCATGTCAATATGTTTCATGAACTGATGCATAAACAGCTGGTGCTAATTTGCAATCCCTAACCCTACATGAAAAGGAGTCTGAAAATTCACATTTTTGGGAACTTTGTCATGAGCAAGTAGAAATAAGAGACTAAAAAAGGGAGACTGAGATGATCGGGCTGAAAGTAACACATAGACTGGAGCTGTTTTGAAAATAAAAATGAAGAATGAGTGTGTCCAAACTATAATTATCGGTATACCACTTGCTGACGCACTCCTAAAGCTGCTCTTTAGAGTAGTAGTAGTAGAATTTTTATCTGGTTCATTGTCAGAGATACTGTAAAGCAAGATTAGTACTACGACATAGGCTCTGCGTCGACATAGAGCCTACGCCGTACATACCTCCACAAAAATGTAACATGTACACGTCGCGGCGACACAGACCTCCCGTCTGTTTTTGCAAGCTGAAACCATTTCACAGATAAGAAAAGTAAATTGTGTAGACAATAAAGCCTCCACAAAAATAACATTTTAAGTCTTGTGTGTGATTTATCCTGGCTTCATTTGAGCAGAGGAAATCTCCGCTCCTTGCTAGGCTAATTTATAGAATGTAAAATGCCATAGGCTTGTGCTAATAATGTTAGCATGTTGTATTTGTGGGGAAAATGTGTTCAGTATTGTGATGTTACCTTTGTTACATGTTGCTGTTGTCCCTGGCTTCATTTGAGTAGAGGAAAAGTCTGCTAGCTGCTAGGCTAATTTATACAATGTAAAATGCCATAGGCTTGTGCTAAAAACATTAGCATGTTGTATTTGTGGGGAAAATGTGTCCAGATAAAGACAAGTGTTTGTCTGTGAATGCTGTGAGTTATAGTGAAGCTGATTTGCGCACTTGTGTTTAAAATCGTCTCTATTAAGCCATGTTTAATGTGTGTTTAATGTGTGTTTTAAATCAATTAAACTTTACAGCACTTCACAGAAACCTTTGCTGCAGATTAGTGTTTTGGAGGTGTAACTGCAGAGTGACACAGACACACCACCGCACAAGTGTAAATGCTTGCAACAGCGTAGATCACGTGCGTAGGTTGTTACGTTGGCTGCAGTGTTGCGTCTGCGTAGAGCTGAAAAGAGTTTGATTAACAATCTACAAATCAGGGCTGCACAATGTATCGTTTTTTATTATCTTGCGATGTTAACACACCATTAAAGAATGTGATATTGATATTTTGAGGTGACTTTAAAACTGCACTTTAAAATTCACTTTCCTAAAGTTTTACTGAGTGAGTGTCCCGTGGGAGAAAGGTGGAGTCTGACTGAGCGGAGTCTTGAGCTCACTGACTTACATTACATCATGTCTGACTGATGTAACTGGCTGAAAAAAGAAACAGCTCTTTCCCCTCAGCGCAGAGAGCGGTGATGGTTCAGTGCAGACCTTTAGCAAAACTGCAAAGTTTGCAGATAAAAAAGATCCTAAATAATAAATAAACACACCCATAAAAGATGTTGTGGAGGTTTCTATCGCTAACTCTCCATTTATAAATGTTTGTACACACATATACAGGCGTACGTGCAGCTGCATCGTGGCGTGTGAGTTCAAACTCACTCCTCTACAGATAAAATACTGTCAATCTACCTGCACGGATGTTCATGCGTTTAGAGTACACCATCCTATTATGTGTGTGTTTGAGCTCCAAATGAGCTCCCTCCTCCGCCCTTATCTCTCTCCCCACCTGTCAAGTTATTTCCCAGCCTGCTCGGCTCTCCCTGCTAAGCCTCGGCCCGCGGCAACTCACAGCAAGCAAACGGCGAGGAAGTGCAGAGGCAGCATTTCTGACGCTGCAGGGACCTGTTGGAGAATAGGAAGAGAGCGGAGCATAGGACCAGCAGTGAAGACAGTACATGGGAGTTTTATAATAAAGATACAGGCTGTAAATTTTCCACTGCTTTCTCATTAATACTAAAAAGAAACGCCACATAAAGAGTCTTTTCACACCTTTTTCACCTGCTAAATTGGCCATCATGTTAAAGTGAATAAATAGAGCTCCACAAGTGCAGTATTTTTCTGTAGCGCAGCAGAGTGTGCTGCCTCTTTTCCTCTTGACTTGCTTAATTGGTCCTATATTTCATCCTAGCAGGCGGAATAAGAGCCTTTTAGAAAGTTCAGACCGTGATTCAAGACTGCAGCTTGCAACACTAAATTCTCATGGTCCTGAAACAACCATATCCACAACAAGCAGTGTTCAGACCCTAAACACAACAAAACAAAACAGAAGAACATCATGCAGAACGATGATGAGTGGGAGAAATGGTTAACTACTTTAAAAAGTGTGTGTGTGTGTGTTTTGACTGGGATGTTTTCACTGAACCTCTTCTCCTCTTCCTCTGTAGCTCACTGTGTCCTCTCATGAAAATGCCACTCCAGTCAAGCTCATTCATAACGCCGCCGGCCACCTCAACGGACCAGCTCGTACCATCGGCGCCGCTGTCATTGGATATTTAGGTAAACTAAGTCTGTGACCAAGCTAATAAACTTTAAATAGTCACATTTTCTGCAGCTTTACTAAAGAAAAACACACATTTTCTTCCTGTTACCCCTGCAGGTGTCCGTGCCTTTGTGGCCAAACCTGTGGCCACCAACCTGCAGTATGTGGGCGGGGCTGCAGCCATCTTGGGCCTGGTTGCCATGGCGTCAGATGTGGAAGGGCTGTACGCAGCTGTCAAAGCTTTGGTGTGTGTTGTGAAGAGCAACCCGCTGGCCAGTAAGGAAATGGAGCGCATCAAAGGCTACCAGGTGAGAGGCTAGTCTACAATTTAAGTTAAACTCCAAACTTTATTTTATACATCCTGTCGTTACTAAAGCCATAAAGAGTGATTTACAGCTTTGTCAAGTTAATACACCCGGCGAATAAAACAAACATGTGACCTGACATCAACAATATAATGAAACGTGATGACTAAGCTATCTCTCTTGCAGCTGCTGGCTATGCTGCTGAAGAAGAAGCGCTCGCTGCTCAACAGCCACATCCTCCACCTCACCTTCTCTCTGGTGGGAACAGTCGACAGCGGCCACGAGACCTCCATCATTCCCAACTCCACCGCCTTCCAGGATCTGCTCTGTGACTTTGAGGTGAGAGCCGGGGGGGCAAATGGATCTGAGATGCCAGTAAATGCTAATGAAATAAAGCACTCTTCATCAAACTAATGAGATTCGACTGCATAATCGCAGTCCAGCAGTTGAAATAACTATTTTGGCAGCCGACCAGCTATAAGCATCTGTCTGGCTGATGAAGCAGCGAGTCGCAGGTATATTTTGGGATGCACTGGGTGCTGCGACCGAAGGAGATGAAAGTTTTTTAACATGGCTGTTGAACCTTTTAGAAACTGGGCCGCTCTGTGCCAAGATACGTCCTCGCTCTGCCAGCAGTTTGTGTTGCCAAACACAACTTGTGTCGCAGAGGTCTCAGTCTGCTCCTTCTGCTCCTCAGGTCTGGCTCCACGCTCCCTACGAGCTCCATCTGTCTCTGTTTGAGCATTTCATCGAGCTGCTCACGGAATCCAGGCAAGTGTCAAAACTTTTTAACGCCCCGAATAAAAAAGTATTTAAGTGGTGAGTGATGAATAATATCATTTCACTGGCACCATCACTCCCATTTCAGCAAAGAAGCTGAACTCTGAATAAACTGTGTTTTGTACTTTCTGTATTGAACAGCGAGGCGGCTAAAAATGCCAAACTGCTGAGGGAGTTTCAGCTGGTCCCAAGGCTGCTGCTGACCCTGAGAGACACCTCGCTGTCCCAGCCGACCGTAGCTGCCATCAGCAACGTGCTCAGTCTGCTGCTGCAGGGCTTCCCCAACCAGTATGATCTGCTGAGGTAAACACACGCTCACATGTACCTGTCCTCAAGGAGTAAAGTTGTTGTACGTCTAACTCAGGATAAAGCAAGGATGGAATATCTGATTATTATACGTATTGCATTCGTTAGGGTTTAGTGGGGGGGTTTTTTGAAGCCAAAAACTGGGGAACGTAAAACAAAAACTTAAAGCAAAACAAAACTGTCCTTTTTGTCTTTCCCGTCACAGGTTTGGCCAGTTCATCTCCTCCACTCTTCCAACATTTGCCGTGTGTGAGAAATTTGTGGTCATGGAAATCAATAACGAGGAGAAGATCGATGGAGGTAACAATTAATCAAATATACTAATACTCCTGTTTATGCAGCCAAATGTTGGTAAATACAAAAGCAGGTATTTTAAAAAAAGAAATAGATAAATATACGTTCAGATGTTCTCTAACCTGAGTGATATTGCGATTACTCGTGTCTCCAGGTAATGACGATGATTTCGGCGGTCTGCTGTCAGCCAACCTCATCCTGCTGAGGAACCGACTGCTGGACAACCTGCTCAGACTGCTCTTCACCACCAAAGAGAAGTGCACCGTCAATGCCCAGTAAGACAAAAATCTCCTTCTGTATCTGCTTATCCTGAAAGCTTTGAGCTCCAAAACCAAATTCCCAGGGCAAAATGTGAATCTTAACGATAGTATCAAATGTCTTCAAGTGTAATATGAATTCGCTGGATCTTAGAAACATTTCACCACTAAAACAAAGAGTAATGAAACAATAATAAATAAGTATTCGACTGCATTCTGCATTCTCACCCCGTTTGCTCTCTGTCTCCCACCCACAGGGCGTGTGAGGAGCTGGTGCGGACGCTGGGCTTTGATTGGCTCTTGATGTTTATGGAGGAGCACCTTCACTCCAGCACGGTCACAGCAGCTCTGTGGATCCTGGTGGTGCTGCTCTCCAACCAGTCCATCCTCAACCGCTTCAAAGAGGGCCTGTGTGGAGGCGGCTGGCTTGACCACACCGACTCTGTCCTGACCAATAAGATCGGCACAGTGCTGGGTGAGTGCACGAGCCTGGGGCGGCTTCACGATCACCACAGCAACACAGTAGATCAAACAAAATCTGAGACACAATATTAACCCCAGATTTAGACGTTTGTCTTACGAGGACGTGTGCTTGATTCTAGCTCAGACATTCTTGAAGTTTCCCTTCCATGAGTCAGAAGCATGCAGTAATAATGTGCAGTGTGTATACTGTATGTTGTAATATGGCTCAGCAGACGCCTCTCCTCACTCTGGCAACGCTTTCCGTCGGAGTTGGCCTTCGTTCAGTAAACACAAAGCTGCGCAGTTTGTGCGCCGCACAGCCAAGGGTTCGTCTTCTCATTTTTTGCCTCCCTGCACTCCCTGCTGCTGCGACAGTAGTCCCTCCTGAGCTCAGTGGTTTTCAACCTGCACAGTTTTCAATTTTTGCGTTGAAATGCTGATTTTTTTTACCTTTAAGATTTTTATTTCTTAAACTACAAAACAGCCTCACTCAGTATCATCTTACCAGCTTGAGAACCACTGACCTTGCTTATGAAAACCACGCTGAGTAGTGACTTGGCCTAACAGAACAACCACTGCTGTAGCATTGTCAGAATGTGTGCTACCAGGATGAAGCCCTTAATTGTATTAAAGGGAAAGTTCACTTCAAAATCAAAAGTACATATATTTCCTCTTACCTGTAGCGCTGTTAATTAATCTAGATTGTTTTAGTGTGAGTTGCAGAGTGTTGGAGATATCAGCCGTTTGTATGTTCTCCAATATAATGAAAGTAGATGACACTCAGCTTGTGGTGTGTATAGCTCCAAAAAATACATCTGAAAAACTCATCATCAATGTCTCTTTCCAGAAATCATGACCTGGTCACTCAAGTTAATCCACAGTCCTTGTTAGGAGCTGTTTCATGTAGGAACTATCTTCTCTCTATCCAGTTACATCTGCCAACTGTATCACTGCGCAGGAGGAGGCGTGCATCTACCTAGCAGCACTTAGCGAGCTAACGTTACAGCTTAGCCGAGGAGGACGCCATTAATGTTTACATCTTTCACTGTCACGAGCACAAGCCTCTGATCCGTGAGGAGATGCATGCTTCCTAGGGGTGGGGAAAAATTCAATTCCGAGATTCATTGCGATGCAGACGTGGACGATTTGGCATCAATTCACAAATGTAAATGTTCATTCATAACGTGATGTTGACGAAACAAAATAGGCAGAACTCAACTGCGAAGTCAGCGTAGCACCCGCACAGTCTAGAGAGCAGATGAGCGGAAGTTAACTTGCACCAACTGTCTTCAAAAAAGACAGCAGCTGCGGCGTGTTTTAATTTAAATCAAGTGTTGAAATCAAACATTTTGATGCACTGTGATGCATCAATAATCATTTTATTGTCAAATCTTTACCCTCTGAATCATAATCGAATCCAATAGTGAGGTGCCTGGAGATTCCCACCCCTAATGCTTCCTTCTGCACACAGTTACAGGTCATGATTTCTGGAAGCTGACATTGCCGTTGAGGCCTTTAAATGTATTTTTGGGGGCTTTGAGCCTCACAAGTTGAGAGCCATCTAGATCTGTTATATTTAAGAGAAGGCAGACGTCTCTACAGCCGATATCTTATGTCAAAGGAATCTAGACTGATGAAGAGCTCTGCAGATAAGAGGACAGATATGTACTTCTGATTTTAGGGTGAACTGTCCCTTTAAGATTTGGAGTTTGTCAACCGAATCCTTACTTTTTAAGTTATTTTGCTAGTGCTCAGTCTCCAGTTTAAACCCTGCCTGATTAGCTCAGTTAGAGGATTACCGTCCTGGGTTATTACGATAACCACCTCCTTGACAAACCTGCCCCAGCAGCTGTGTACAGAGTTCCCAGTAGATGCCGTAGTCAGAGGGTGTGTGTGGTAACACCACCTGTTTGCCTCTGTGCAGTGTTCCTTTAACTCTGCGACCTCCCTCTCTAGGCTTCAACGTGGGCCGCAGCGCTGGTGGGCGCTCCACGGTTCGAGAGATCAACCGGGACGCGTGCCACTTCCCAGGACTGCCTGTGCTGCAGACACTGCTGCCCAAACACACCAACGTGCCAGAGCTCTACTTCCTGCTCATGGCGCTGTTCCTGCAGCAGCCTGTCACGGAGCTGCCAGACAGCCTGCAGGTACATGTTAGTATACCCAACCTTCTTTTTCTTCTACTCATACCCATCTCAGTTTTACTTAAAACATTCATGTAATTCATTTTTTCTCTTTGCTCTGAATTTATAACTAATATTTCTTGAGTGTTATATGAAATAGGTGACTTGACCTAAATGCGTCCCCCATGTTGAAGGGTAACTGTGGTATCTTCCAACCTGGACCGTATTTCCCATGTTGTTGTGTCTAAGTGATTAATGGGAACAACAGTTTTTGAAATTGGTCCAGTATTGAGCGGGACAAAACCAGCTGCAATGTAATTCCTGTAGGCAACAGAGCGCAATCAATTCAGGGTTTATTTTAACCAGTTGGTGATTGTTGGAACAGTGGAAAAATTAATTTATTAATTTATTAATTTATTTATTTAATTTAATTTATTAATTAATTTAATTTATTATTTTTATTTTGTTTCTATCAACTTTGAATTAAGTGTGTCTTACGATAAATGAATGAATGAATGAATGCATTAATTAATTTTGAACCAGAATTAAAAAAAAACATAATGAAAAGTGTCCGAAAAGGAGTAGGTAGAAGTAAAACTGTCCCTACTTCTTTCATACATTTCTTCTTTTAACTATTATTCAACAAATCCCCAAATTTATTTATAACTAAAACCCAATTATCCCCAGTCTGTTTACCACCCAATTAAATGAATAAGTAATAAACACAGTTAATTTTCAGTCCAAGTCTCACCCAGTATTACAAGATGAATATGTCCTCCCCTAACACAACCTTTCCTCATCTATATATCTGCCAAAAATATATTTTTGTGTAGATTTTTAAATTGATTTATGTTTGTGCTGTGTTTCAACTCATCACACAGCCCGTTCCATACGTCCACCCCACACACTGAAATACACAGACTCTTCTTAGTCGTACAAACACATTGTTTTTTTGTTTGTTTGTTTTTTAAAAATTAAATTATAACCCCCTCCCTGTCATGAAACATTTTTTTAATGTTGCCCGGAAGTGAACAGGATTATTGCGGTTTTGGATTTGACCAGATCTGCCGATGATTTAATTAAATTTTATTTAAATGGAGTCTGGTTGGTGATTTTGGGGCTGTTTCTGGTTAAACAAAAAGGATCTTAATCTTTTAAAGAAAAGTCTGCCTCTGTAGGGATCCTTTTCATAATGTTGTCAGACATTTTGAATAATAATGTGAGCCTGTCAGTGGCAAAAACTAACACTTCAAGTGGATGTATACATTGACGGTGCTCAGTTCCCTGCAGGGATTACAGTGCAGCCTAGTTTCCAGTTGTCACTTAGACACAAAAAGACGGGAAAATGGGGTCCAGGTTTAAAAATACCAAAGTTACCCTTTAACCTGCCGTCCCGCTCTTTCTAACCGACAAATTATTGACAAATATAGGTATCTCACGTAACGCTTCTCAACAAGTCAGATCTATGCATTAACAAATCACCTACTGAAATCAGTATATATGAAATAGGGCTGGGCAATATATCGATATCGTGATATGAGGCTAGATATTGAATTAGATTTTGGATATTTCAGTTATTTATTTTTATCAGTCTTGACCCACTGTCATAATATACACGTTGCTGATAAATATTTATAAAAGAATTCACTGTATAAATATTTTGTTAAAGCACCAATAGTCAACCCTACATTATTGTCACAATATCGATATCAAGGTATTCGGTGAAAAAAATATTGTGATATTTGATTTTTGCCTCATCGTCCAGCCCTAACATGAAATTTAAAGATGAGGCTTTAAAAAAGTTTTAAGATTTATTTGACCTCAAATTAAACCTAAAAACAATTGAAATGATCACCGGATAATGTGGACATTCACAGTATAAACTGAAATTTGTTTCCTAAACCTCTGAGTTGAAGTTACTGTTATAATTATCTCTGACAGTTTAACAGCCATCAGAGTCCGAATATATATTATGAGGGTAATTTACAGTTGCAGCTCCTGCTACTGTGCCTGCTTTCATCCAGTATGACGAAACAAAAATCTGCATAAAAAGCTGAAATTCATCAACTGTAACTGCTTTTAAAAAAATGTATTCCGGATATACAGATATTAGCAGTTTTCAGATGTTAAAGCAACTCGTTCAAACAGCATCACTGACAGTAGTATCGTGTTGTAATATGTGGTGTGTTTCTGTGACTGTTTATTACCCCAGTGTGTGTGTTTGTCCTCTCAGTTTGACCTGGACTCCATCTGGACCTTCATCTTTGGCATACCGGCCTCCAGTGGGACCGTAGTTGGCTCCATCCACAATGTGTACACTGAGGCGGCCTTCCTGCTGCTGGCCATGCTGCGCAGCATGCTCAACCTGGTGAGAACCACCGCTCAGCTTTAAACTGTGAAGAACCTCGGGCTGTCAGGCGCTACGGGATGAAACCTATTCGAAGACCTTATAAAACTTTAAAGAAAAATAACGTTTACAGTACATTTAATTACCCCAATATTTTTTATTTTTACTTGTAAAATAATGAAGTCCAATAATGAAACCTGATCAACACAAAAGTACAGAAAACGCCATTTGATTTATTACATAACGCTCTCATGATTTATACTCCAGCTGCATAGTTAGGACTTAAGAGAGAGATCTCAACCCTTAATTTGACTAATGGAATCCAACACCTTTTCCCGAAAGCAGATTAATTTTACTTTACTTTCTAAACTCAATGTCAGAGGTTCCTTATGTTCATCAGTCCTGTTTTAAGTGGTTCTTTATGTGGGATTTCCCAGCAGTTGCCGTCTGGATTCTTTAAAGGTGTCTTTTTAAGCTCTGTTAATCCAACAAAAATGACTCGGCACACACGCTGTCTTTATCCCCACTCCTCCACACGCTCGAGAGTTCCTCTGTGAATCGCACAGTGCTCGCTGCTGGTTGCCGAGAAGCTTCACTCGACCTCCTGGGAGCTAAGAGCCTCACTCTTACTCACGACACGACACGACTGCTGCTGAACGACTTAGATCCTCCAGACTGTCTGAGAGTTGTGCTGAAACACTGGCACTTCCACTGCCTCTAAATATGATGACTGAATGAAAACCATTCAGGGTGTCTGCGGGTCCTTAAAAAGTCAAAATGTCATAAATTCAGTTTATTTATTAGTATCATGCTGTAAGAGTAATTAAATAGTCTTGAATTTTAATTTGTCAGGACTGAATTGCCACAAATATTTGACTTCCTGTGGTGGCTTAAAGGCGAGACCACTCTGTCTCCCTGCTCCATTATTGTACCTTATAAGGCTGGGCGATATAACGACTATGTACGATATATATTGATATATTTTCAAGCAGGATGTAAATTTAGACCACACTGTTTGTATCAATATAGGGTCAATTTGGGTTACATGACTGCATATCCAGCAACACTTTTTAGAGCCGTAGCCTGACGTTCACCTCTCCAGAAATGTAACTACACGTTGCAGCGACGCAGACCTCCTGTCTCCTGTTTTTTATACAATGTAAAATGCCATAGGCCTAGTACCCTGCCCTAGTACCTTATATACAACATGGCAAGGCGGCACAACAGTGCGATATCCCCGCCTTGAACAGACAGTGTGAAGAGTGGCTAAAAGCAAGCTCTGCTGTGTGAAAGTCGACATTTCTAATGTGACAGATGTTTAAACCCACCACTGAACCTACTCTGCTAACCATATTCCTCGAAAAGCTACCTATGCACGGGACCACATATATACTGCTTATCTTCATATCTACCTGACAAGTTTTGATTCGGTCCAGTCTGTGCTGATTTGTTTTCTTGTCTCTTTCCAGCCGTGGCAGTCCGAGGAGGAAGGCTCCTGGCTGAGGGAGTACCCCGTCACCCTCATGCAGTTCTTTAGGTATCTTTACCACAACGTGCCCGATCTGTCACCCATGTGGCACAGCGCCGAGTTCCTCTGCGCACTAGCAGCGACCGTCTTCCCTTTCAACATCAGGCCGTACTCTGAGATGGTAAGGCTGTACATTTATTCTCAAAGCAGTAGAACACCGCTGCCCTTTACTGGTGACAAGAATGAGATAAAGCACTTTACCTTCTTCTGCACAAATCTCTTCTCTCAAGGGCATGAGGGGCTTTTGTTTGAGGAAATGGCTCTGAAATTGGGTTTTTAAAGCGAAAAAATCTCATCACCAGAGCAAGTAATTACAGGTATTGATCAGTAACACCATCAACTGGCTGCAGATATATTGTGATTCTCTCTTATGAGGCAATAAAAGCTAACTTACTGCCCCTCTGGAATCTCCGTTAATACCACTGGCACTGTAATCTTGACTGCTGCAGATTCAAGAACAGAGTGCAAGACACTGCAGTTTGTCTCAGAGTAAAATGTGTTTTCGGGCAGTTTGCTTAATAACACAAGTACTTGTTAGTTAAAAAAAACAAAACAGCAAGAACACTGAGGAAGCAAGGCCACACTGCAGGACTGGAAACAAAGACTCACATTGAAATGTTTGAAACTGCACTATTGATAAATTGTCTCACTCCGTCTGTCCGTCTGTCTGCTCCAGGTCACTGATTTGGACGACGAGGCTGGATCTCCCACTGAGGAATTCAAAGCCTTCGCCGGGGACTCTGGTATGAACCGCAGCCAGTCAGAGTACTGCAATGTAGGCTCAAAAACATCACTGACCAACCACCCTGCCAAAAAGTACGTCTTTGACTTCATGAGGGTCCTGATCATGGACAACCTGTGCATGACCCCGGCCAGCAAGCAGACGCCCATCATTGACCTGCTGCTGGAGGTGAGGACATAAAACCAGGGCGAGGAGTGGCGTCTCAGGGAAATCCCTTAAACTTGTTTACCCATTATAACTCTTCATACATAATGGTCTTAAGTATGTGTCCTCTGGTACTAGGCCTCCCCGGAGCGCTCCACTAGAACTCAGCAGAAGGAGTTTCAGTCCAACATCCTGGACGGCGTCATGGAGCATCTTCTGGCTGCTGATGTCCTTCTAGGTGAGAACAAAGTCCCTGTCTCTGTTTGTTATTCACCTGCCACACCAATAAACTCCAGTAATGCATAATTTAAGGATAAACATAAACCTCATAAACAAATATTTCCCTGAAGCAGCTCACTGACCTTAATGTGTCATTACCTGCAGAAGCAGCTGGTAGAGAACCCGCCACTTAATTTAACGGTATTTGGCCCGGAGCTTTTGACAGAAATAGCTGATGATGAGGCAGAAAATGGCGGGGACGAGCAGCATGCTGCAGGACAGCTTGGACCGATTTCTCATTTGGCTCAGTGAGATGCTCTGATGGCTGCATCATGACTCAGCAAATTACAGTCTGAGGCCGGGAGAGCTGCAGCACCTTCAGCTTTACACATGGCTGGGTGTGTTATATTTAGTCTATAGGGGACAGACTGTTGTTTTTTTTTTTTTCAAAAATAAATTATAATATGACCTCATCATTAAATATATAATTTAAAACCTGAGCTAGTGCCATATGTTCCAGCTTGTTTTACAGTACATGGTCTTTAATATGATGAAAAAAAAATCACAAATACAGCACACAATGTTGTTTAATCTGGGAGGTAAATTCTGTTGCTAAAGACACAGGACTCTCCTGATGGGAAGATTTTATTCTCAAAATACCACTCTTACAATTCTGTGGAGGGCAATTTCTACTGGTGTTATGAAAGACAAACATGGTCCTGTAAGTCATCATAATGTAAAACTCATCATTATTTTGAAATTTTAACTTATTATTTTAGGATACTTTTTATTATTTTTATTATTTATTATTTTTTGATACTTGGTCATTAATTTGAGAAAGTTTCTCATGAATTTCAGATACATAGTCACTTTGTTGTGTTACAAACTTATTATTTTGAGATCAGTAACTCATCTGGAGATACGGACTCATGTTTGAGATTGTCATTATTTTGAGATACAAAATTTATTCTATTTATATATAGGTTAGTATTTGGAACTGAACATTTGGAGATATTAAATCATTATTTTGAGGTATTAAGTCATTTTGAGGTACTTATTCATTATTTGGTGATTATTTCGAGTATGTTTCTCATTATTTTGAGCTACTAGATCATTAGTTTGAGAAGGTTTCTCATTAATTTGAGATACTTGGTAAGTTACTCATTTGGAGATACTAACTCATTGCTGAGATACCTAGTCATTCCGAGATACAAAGTGATTATATTGGGAAGGTTTGTCATTATTTTGAGATACTAAGTGATTTTTTATTTGAGAAAGTTTTATTATTTTTGATATAAGAAGTCACTTTTTAGAGATACTAAGTATTTGGAAAAACAACGTCATTTGGAGATACAAAATCGTGTGTCTTGTTATTTTGAGATATTAAGTCATTTGGGATACTTAATCATTATTTGGAGCTATTTAGTCATTATTTTGATGAGGTTTCTTTTAACTTGAGATGCCAAGTCATTATGTAGAGATGCTAAATCATTAATTGGAGGAACTTAGTCATTATTTAGGGATACAAAGTTACTTTCGAAAAAATTTCTTATTTATTTGAGATACAAAGTCATCATTTGGAAGAAACAAGCCAATATTTAGAGATACTAAATCATTAATTGGAGGAACTAAGTCATTATTAGGAAATATTAAGATACATAGCCTTTATTTGAGATTATTATTATTTGGAGAAACTAAGTCAATGTTTCTTATTAATTTGAAACACTGAATCATAATTTGGAGATATTGGGTAATTATTTATTTTGATACTATGCCATTATTTAGAGATACTAAATCATTATTCTAATCATTATTCAGTATTTCTCATTATAATGACTTACAGAATTTTTTTTCCAAGTAAAATGGTGGAAATGGGCTTTCATAACAATCAGTCAGTAAAACCAGTGTAAGTAATTGTTGAATTGTCGAAACACTTTTGTCTGTATGTGATTCGGCTAGAGGATTAAATATCCCTCAGCTTCATATTCATGATAAATGCACCTGAGGAGACTGACGGCCTCTCCTCCTGCTCCTCTCCCTTCAGGTGAAGACGCCTCTCTTCCTCTCAGCAGTGGAGGCAGTTATCAGATTCTGGTCAACAACGTCTTCTACTTCACCCAGCGGGTGGTGGACAAGCTGTGGCAGGGCATGTTCAACAAGGACTCCAAGCTGGTGGTGGACTTCATCGTGCAGCTCATAGGACAGGTACGAACTGAACAGCCTTTCAAAAACACCAGAAGTTGTAGAAAAAAGTTTATTTGTATCAAAGTATTTATCAGATGACATCTTAAAACAATGCTGCGTTGTGCTCAGGCAGCTGGATCAAAGACATTCCCTGCTGGTTGTAATTACCGCCTTTGTTTGCTCAGAAGCTCAGAAAAACAAATTTAAGTCAGCGTTAGCTAGATAGCTATCACAGAGTGCAAGCTGTGAATGCAGTCTTGAATCAGATTGATGGTCATGCTGTGCTCAAAGGGAAACTGTTCTGATTTATAGAGGAATGCTCAGAAACTTGGAGATTGATTAAGGAGTAACTTTATGTCCTCTGAAAATTTGCTGACCTCCAGTGGTTTAACTTCATTGTGCTGCAGTGGCATACACCAGTTGCACACTTCTGACCACACACAACTTACGTTTCCTACTTGGAATATTAAGTTGAAGGGCTGCGTCTCTCCAACACAATTCACAGTTTCCCCTCCTGAATCTGCAGAATGTTGCTGCAGGCACAAAGAAGCCAGACTACATTCACAGCAGCAGTGATGTTTGGCCGTGTGCCAGAGTTAAATTATAGACAAACTTATCACACCCAGCAAAATACAGACGGCGTCTATGCGCTGCCTGCGCTGGATGGAGAAATTTAACAGTGTGAGTCTTCTTCGTGAACACGCTCAGGATTAAATTAGATAAGCAGCAACCGTCTGACTGCAGGACTCACTCGCTCAGTTTAGCCCGTGAAGGCACAAACATTAGATACAGCTGTTAGTCCATTTATAGGCCTGACTGACTGACAGGTGTGTATTTGTAAGTGTGTCTATATGCTGTACGTCTGTAGCTGGATGCATGTGAAGATGTAAGATTATGATTGAGTCCATTTTTCAGGATATATAAAATATAAGGAAAAATATCTAAACCATGGGTGCAGAGACTTTTTCCAATCAAAGTCATGCGTGTGGACTTTGTTTCCTACTTTGTCTGCGGTGCCTTCTGCACACACGACTGTGCGAGCGAGGAGATTAGGAGATTACGCTCTGAAATTAATTTTTCAAACCATAATGCGCCTTTTGTGTCTTGGAAATTTCCCGCTGTGATTAGTGAGTCAGATGGCCATGCACTTCACGCTGAGGCGTACAGCTGGAGTTAGACCATATTTACTTTTCATTTCATTCAGCTGACTTGAAATATAAGTACCCGGTCCACACAGTATGTGCATGCTGATATGTACAACCCTGAGCCTATTCAGGAACTAAGTGAGGTATTAGAAGAACAGGTTGTGCTGTTTTATTCATTTTTTGCCCTTGAAGCTGTACGTCAGTCGTGTCTTTTCATCTATTTATCCTGCTTTTTTGTCGATGCACTTTTCTGTGTAACGTCCAACAGTTGAGAAGATGCAGAGAGGTTCCAGAGGTGATGATGAGGAGTTTGAAGTGGGTGATGGGGAGCCAGTGGAGGTTATGAAGGACGGGGGTGATGTGGTCATGGGTGTGAGAGTGTTTGAGAAGACGAGCAGCTGAATTCTGGATATTGTAGTTTCTTGAGAGTTTTGGATTATGAACAGTAGAGGAGACTGTTGCAGTAGTCCAGTCTGGAATGTGATGAATATGTGAGTGAAAGTCTATACAGCTGAAAAGGAAGGGATGGACGGAGGTGGGGAGTGTTTCTGAGATGGAAGAAGGCTGTTTTGGTGATGTGTTGGTCAAAGGAGAGGGGTGGTTCAGAGATGACGGATAAGGTTACGGACGTGGGGGGAGGTGAGAACAGTGGAGCCATAGATGGAGAGGGAGAAGTTATGGGTGGATTTGATGAGAAATTTGGGGCCGATGATGATGACTTCTGATTTGTCACTGTTAAGTTTGAGGAAGTTGGTTTGAAGCCAGGATTTTGTTTCAGTGATGCAGTTGGTGAGGAAAGAGTGAGCGGTGGATGTGCTTTGGTAGAGATGTGCTGACCGTCATGAAACTGAAGGTGGAGACTATACAGGATGTAAAGGATGAAGAGGAGGGGGCCACGAATTGAACCTTGGGGAACACCTTGATGGGAGCAGTGGGGACATTACAGTTGTTCATGCTGATGAACTGGTATCTGTCAGAGAGGCAGGATTTGAGTGTAGTGCCAATGATGTTGAGAGCGGTTTCAAGGTGGGAGAGAAGGATGGAGTGGAAGAAGAAGAAGAAGTAGAACATTGACCCTTAACACAACTTTACAAGTTGCAGTTTTATTTCAGCATTTGCTTCCTCAACTTTCTAAACACCAATTTTCGTCTTGTTGGAAAGAAGCTTGTTCTGTTTTTATGAATATGTTTCCACTTGAAGTCCTTGAGTAATTCTCTGCACAGACAAAGACACAACAACACTTGAATAACAAAGCTGCATTCACAACCCTCTATCCACTTAACCCAGTTCAGCTCTGGTTGCTCAAACAAATCGTCTTTCTACTGAAATATTTCCCCAGCAGCTTTATCCATATCCAGAGCACAGCAACACAGCTGAGTCTCTTTTCCCCTCTAACCTCCGCCACCTGTTTGTTTTCCTCCTTCTCCTCCAGTCTAAGAGACGTTCCCAGGGTCTTTCCCTCGACACCATCTACCACTGTCTGAACCGGACCGTGCTCTACCAGCTCTGTCGACCCCACAAGACGGTAGCTCAGCAGGTGGCCCTGCTGGACGCCCTGCGGGTCCTGACTGTCAACCGCAACCTGGTGCTCGGGCCGGGCAACCACGACCAGGACTTTGTGGCCTGCCTGGCTCACTGCTTCATCTGTCTGCACAGCGGAAGGTAAGCTGGTATAAAATTTATCTCAGGAGGAGGGTTTTCTTTCATGGTCTTGTGTCTCATTTCCTTATTAGTATTTATCATAATTAATCAACCTCACCGTGTTATTTTTAATTCAAGTTTTAGTTGACTAAATGACTGGTTGTCTCAAAGAAAACATTAACTATTGGGGTTTTAGTCAATGAAAGCTGTTGATATTTTAGTCTTTTTAAGTATCAGATTATACTGAACATTTCAATCAATCCAGTCAGCCAAAATGGGTGTTACCTTTTCTTTCATACTTCATACCTTCCTGGCATTTCACCAGGGCATACAGTGTATGACAGGATTTGTTTGTGGTGCCCGTAACACCACCCTCACCCGAGTGTCGAGTTCACAATGTTCCACGAGCTCTCTTAGCTTTTTCAGTGTTATACATAAACAAAATGTCAATGAAGTAAAAATTCTTCCACCTGTTTTCCTTACTGAACAGAGAATTACAGCCGTACACCTTCTGAATTTAAGATTCTCTTTTATTCACCAAACTAAGGCCCCATGTCCACCAAAGCATTTTGTCCCTGCTCAAAACACCATGTGCTCCTCAGGAAACGCTCAGCTGGAAGCGTTTGAGAGCACTTTGGAGGTGCAGTGTTTTTCAGTTGAGGCGCTTTGGTTGTGTCAGGTTGCGACAATACGAAGTATCCGCAGAAGTGAACATGTCTCTCTCCATGGGTTATTTAAAAATAGCAAGTCTGTGCATTTAGTCCTTCTCAGGCAAGCTCAGGGGTTTAGTGTTGCTGTAGCCCGCAGGAACGACTCTCTGTGATGCTTTTTCTTTTCTCCAGATAAGGAGTAGAAGATATGCACATCTCATAATCCGGTCGAAATCAATGAACATATTTTAAAAACTTGAAGATCCACTCATTACTAAAAGTGTCTGTCATCCAAGAGGGATAGTAAAAACTAAAGAACTGAACTGAACCATACTGGACTGCTTGGAGGAAACAGGGCTGTTGTCCACGTCACACCAGAGAGAGTTGTTAAGCCTGGCTTCATTAAAAAGACATATTGGCAGCTTAATGTGTCTCATCAGTGTGTCGTAGCTCGATCAGTGTTTACGTCAGCAGTCGTTTAGCAACATGAAGCAGGAAATGAGCAACATGACATTTAAAGCTCTTGATAAAAATCTGTCCATGTGTCCTATTTGGTTACATGTGGAGCGTGATTCATGACAGACTCATCCCAGGGTTTCTGTGCATGTTGTCTCAGCGTGGAACATGAGAACGATGAAGGATGTGTAAACATGTTTCTAAAGAAGGCACAAATAACCAAAAATATTCTCCTGATAAATCCTCTAAGACTGAAAGAGACTGAATGAAACACAGAGTTGATGATCTTGTTAGCTCACAGCTACTTAAATTATAATTTAGTCTGACAGTTGTATTAAGCGGTTCTTTGGCTCCATCTGTTTGGTTTAACTCTGTGAGATTATTTCTGAGCAGCTCTGCCTCTGAGGAATGTTTGTGAATCCAAACCACCGCTTTACCGCAGAGTCTCACACCTTTGTTGTTTATTTTCTGTGACTCAGACTGTGCTGCGTTCACTTACACGCTGCTGGAGTGAAATTGTGGCAGGTCTTTTTCTGTGTGTCCTGCCAGAAGTACTGATAGTTTCCAAAAAGTGCAGCAGGTGGGAGGGACTGAGTTTCCTCCCATGCTGGGGACACAATATGCTGTAACATGACACGCTGTTCGACTGCAGAGAGGCCAAACAACCTAATCTCCCTGTGACGCCCCCCTCAGGTCTGTACGTGGCAGGTCGGCACTAAGTCGCTGTGTGTGTTTGTCTCCGCAGTAGCGTGGAGGGCTTCGGTCTGGAGGCGGAGGCCAGGATGACAACCTGGCATGTCATGATGCCCACGGAGAACGAGGCTGACGCTACACACAGCCATGACGTCAGCGAGGGTGAGACACTGTTGTGTGTGTGTGTGTGTGTGCGTGTGTGTTGCTGCCTGGGCAGTTAACCTCTCTAACCCTGCTGACTGACTGCATGTGTGGTGTTAAGATTTTCTTTTAACGTGTCCTTTAGTGAGAAAGAATTTTTATTTTTTCTTCACAGTTTTGCTTATTGAAAGTTTCAGGGCATAAATTCATGTATCAATAGTTCAGAGTCTTAACTTTCAATGCTCATTTCAGACAAGTTAATATACATAAGTTAACACCTTTATACATAAAGAAACAGACAGATAGTAATAGTGATGATAAAGATTAAGTATAAAAGACTTCACAAACAAAAATAGAAATAATAAGGAATATTAAAATTACAAAAAATAGCAAGAAAATGGGAGATGGTTATTGTAAAAATAAGACTTAAAAATTAAAATAAAAACAATACAAAAATAAATAAATAATAGAAATAAAAATGAATAAATAAAGAAGAAAATGAAATAAAATAGAAAATGGCAATCATGATAAAAATATTAATTAAATGTAATAAAAATTGAAATAAAAGATAAATAAATGATAGAAATAGATATTAGTTTAAAAAAATAAAATGTAAAATTAAATAAAGAAAAAAGTTTTAATTGAAAAAAAAAAGACAGATAAAAAGTAAAATGAGAATACAATTAATATTAAAAAAAGAAATAAGTAAATAAGGGATGAAAGAAAATTAAAATACCATCCTTTTTTTTTTTTTAAAGTAAAGGTATAGTTTTTAAATGTGTACCCTTAGTTAACTTTTCCTAAAACAACAACAAAATAAAAAACAAGTCAGAAATATCTCTTTATATATATATAAATTTAAGCTGGTACGACCTTGTACTCAATTTTTATGGACTACTTTTCATTTATTTTCAATTTTACTTGAGTCCCATTTGACAGTAGTGGATATTTTGTGTGAAACTGTGACAAACTCAGACTCTATCATCATTTAATTGTTGCAGGGGTTTAGCACATTTTTAAAATAATGTATTTTAACATGTTTGGTGCACATTTGTAGGTGTGTGTATGTTACTCTTCAGTGCTCGTGCTAGAGCACGTGTTTGTGGTTTGTTAGCATGAAGACTTGAGGTGTTTCACAGACTGTATTGTAAAGGTGTCCAACAGATGTGCCACAAATAATCATCTACAGTAATAGAGTGAGATTTATACCAGACTAATAATTAATTAAATGAGCACTGTACTATGATGTCATTAAAGCACTGAGGATGATTGTTGTCCTCCATCTGCAGGGCGGCAGCTGCTGCTGAAGGCGGTGAACCGGGTGTGGACGGAGCTGATGCACAGCAAGCGTCAGATGCTGGAGGACATATTCAAAGTGTCTCTGCCCTGCAACGACAGAGGCCACGTGGACATCGCCACGGCCCGGCCCGCCTTGGAGGAGCCGGCACTGAAGAGCTGGCAGAACCACCTCGGTGAGGGACACTCACACACACACACACACACACACACACACTGAGATATAACCACACAGACTCAGCTGATCATCTCCTGAGCCGTGTCTGTGTTGGATTTGTGGTGTCCTGTTTTTCCAAGGACTGATTGTTTGAGGCTGATCCTGGTTTACATAACCAGATCAAGTGTTTGGGAGCTCCTCTTGTTGTTTTGCAAATGAAACAGTGAAGCCCTGCCAATAAGGCCCATTACTGCTGATCTGCGCTCTCTCCTGCTGGTTCTCTCCCTCCTTCTCTTGCTTACTTCATCACTGTTGTACTTTTGCTAATGTAAGCAGAGTGGTGAATTACTAGAGCCTCCTGCCAAAGTTTAGACTCAGTCTGCTGAGCCAGACACTTTGGCAGCTGACCAGATATTGTTAGAGGTACATTTGCAAAACCTGGTAATGAAGTAATGGAAGAGTTTCCTGTATCTGAGGGACTTTTTCCTTTTTGGCATTTCCAGTTTATCTTCATTGTTTTGTGCTGACGACATAAATCTAGTATTCTTTTGTCATCTTTTAGCCAGATATTCAGAAATACATTTGCTTTGTTTAGTAGTTTTCACCACAAAAGCAATGTCAAGCAAAAAAATCACATGATATATATTTGTTTTGTCTGTGTTGCATCTCTGCTTCATCTTCCTTCAGAGGGTTAGTGAGCATGACTGTCCAAATGGCTTAGTGTTAAAAATAAATAAATTCACTCGTGTGACTGTTTGTTTTTCTGTCTCTGCTCTTCAGTCCATGAGAAGAAGTGCATCAGTCGTGGTGAGGCAGTGGCACCGGCAACCCAGTCCAAACTGTCCAGAGTCAGCAGTGGGTTCGGCCTCTCCAAGCTGACAGGCGTCCGCCGCAACAAGAAGGAGAACAGCCTGAATAAGAACAGCCTTTCTGCACAGGTACACAGCTCACACTCACTGCACAGCTGCAGCAGATGAACTCCATATTAAGTATGTGTAAAGGCCTTCACACACCTGGGGAGGTATTTATTTCTTTTTTGATCAGTTCACACATCAGTAAATGTTTTCAAACTGTTTTTGTCATCAGTACTTTCACACAGAATGCGAATAACGGAATTAAGTCAAGTCAGTCAGTTAATATAGCACAGTTTAAAAACAACCACCACCTGACCAGAGTGCTTTGCGCAGTAAAACGAAAAAGTACAGATAAATACACCAAGGCAGTGACAAAACACATACTTTATATTTAAAACACATAAAAAGTCAAAGAAAAGAAGTGAGTTTTTAACTTGGACTGAAAACATTTGATAGTAGGCGCTGATCGAACATGTTGTGGGAGGCAGTTTCATAAAAGTCATGGTTACCTTTACACCTTTAACAGCTATCCAGGATGGAAAGCAGCAGTTAGTCATATGACTTCAGTGTTATAGGAGGACAGTAGGGATATTAAAGGTCTCTGAGATGTGCTGTAGCTAGCCTGTTCAAAGCTTTAAAAAGTAAAATCTTGTAGTCAGGTCCTAACTTCACTGGTAACCAGTATAAAGATGTTAAAAACGGAGTAACATTGCACAGTATTTTAGATTTTGTTAGCTGACACGCGGCCACATTTTGCACCAGCTGAAGGACTTGTGTTTTTATAGTTCATTTCAAGTATATATTAATGTACATTTTGGCTTTTCATTGTAGTAATCTTATTTTGTGTTTTATATTGTTTGTTTTAGAGGTGTACATTTTTATTCTGCGTTTTTGTTCCATGTTGTCTGTTTGTAACTTATGTTGCTGCCTGTTTTTTGTTTGTTTTTTCTGGTTAAATAAAGGATAAATTAAAGGCATGACACAGTAGTCTGACTAAGAAATACAGTGCTTAACAACAATCCAGGCGTAAAGAAGTAATATCATGGATTATTGTCTCAAAGTTTCTAAAAGAAAACGTGCTGGACCTTGCTTAAAACTTTAAGATGGTAAAAAGACTTAAGACTTAACAACAGCATTCACTTGTTTATCAAGTTTATGATCGGGGTCGAATCAAATGCCAATATTCTTAGCCTACGAACTGATTTAACCGAAGAGTGGTTCAAGGCTGCGAGCTAAGTTTTTAGGGACATCTGGAGATCCAAAAATTTTAAGAGTTACTAGACATCCAATCAACCAGTCACCAGTCACATTGCAACACTGAGACTCAGAAAGTCCAAGACGGCAAACTTTATTCTCTCTTCTCAACCTAGACAAAGCAGCACATACCAGATACACTCCTGTTCTTACCCTTCAAAATAAAAGCCTTAGACATATACTCTGTGTAAGTGTTTAAAAAGGGGGGACTCAGATTTACTCAGAGTGTTTAAGGAAACAATTAAATGCTCACAGTAGCTTAGGCTATACAACAGCTTACCTCAGACAGACCTCAGCTCTCGTAGTTGCAGATAGTTGGTTATAGATGGTTTTGATGCGAAAGATTCACAGAGAGTATTTCATATTGTTGTGTCGTTTATTCATCACACCCCTGGAGTGTAAAGGCCTTTATTCAGCTTTGTTAAGATCTTTTATCTCTCACCAACAGGAGACGTTCCAGTGGATGTTCACCCACATCGCTGTTGTTCGAGACCTGGTTGCCATGCAGTACAAAGAATATCAGGAGGTACTTGCATCATTACTCAGTGGAGAGAATTAAGCAGACGTAACTCGCTCTAATTGTTCCAAGCTCAGTGGGTGCACAAAGAATTCAAGCTGTTTTATTGCAGATGATTTATTACAGCACAGTCACTCTGTCAAACCAGCTGCAGGACAAACCAGCAGACTGTTACGTAACAGTGCAGTTGGGATGTTACTGCAGGACAGTGGACCAAATACACACACAGCGCAGACACATTTTCACAGGCTGGTGTAGCAGTTGTGACAGCATGGATAATTTATAGCAACAGTGTTTAAAGTGACTCACCACTCACACCTCATCTGTGCCTCCATCTCTCAGCGACAGCAGAACGCCCTCAAGTACGTGACAGAGGAGTGGGCGTCCATTGAATACGAGCTGCTGCGTGAACGGGGCCTCTGGGGCCCGCCCATCGGCTCCCACCTGGACAAGTTTGTGCTGGAGATGACAGAGGGGCCTTGCAGGATGAGGAAGAAGATGGTCCGCAATGACATGTTCTATATCCACTACCCATACATCCCTGAGATGGAGCCAAACACCAACTCAGCGCAGGTATTCAGCTTTAAGCTTTAAGACATCCCCATGATCCCCTGCAGCAGTTTGAGCCAACAGGAAGGGACTCATAGAGAATATTTCTTTCAGAATAGGGGGAAAGCGTTGTTTCACCTTAAAGCCCGCGGTTGAGGTAGTAACTGCGGCAAATTGATGTCTTTGTGTAAGAGACAGCTGGCAGGACAGGACCTTAGACAGGACGGGTGTGACATTTTGACAACATGTTATGTGTTTGACCCCTCCCAGGGAGATTTGAAAGGCAGCTAGTCATAGAGTTCTCGGCCCTAAAAAGATCAGGCCTGACCCTACAGGAACTCACACAGATTCTGCCCAAGCCTGACCAAAGGCAAGAGTTTTGGGCCAGTGCACAATTAAATATTTAAATTAAAACACAAGTTTAGAAGCGAAAGGCTGACGTGTTTCCTCGCACCACTTCTTCTCTTCCTTCTGTTATTTCAGTAGTTTGTTGTCTTGTGTACGACACGTTCAGCAGGGCAGGCTGCATCATGTGCAGTCAATGGCGATGTGCGGCGCAGATGATGATCACCACTCTTTGCTGCGTGTCACACATATCAGTCCCACTACTGGGAAGGCAGAAGGAAACACTGCCGGCTCGTTTTCCGTCCCTCTGTTACCCACACTCTGTCTGTCTTCCCCGATTCTATATTATATTACTCCATTGCGCCTCTCTCAGTCGCCCCTCACTCATTCTCTGTCTTTCCCTCTTGATTCAGTCCATTAAAACTCCTGCTATTCATGCACGAAAACTGCCACTTTTAATTAGAAAAAACCTGAGGGTTAAATTCAGGAGAACCCAATGCGATTGAGAATGATGAGAAATTACAGCCTGGCCTGAACTCGGCAGCTTGGGTGAAGCCCAGTCAGGCTTGGGCAGAGAATCAGAGCTCTAGCTTGCAGCTCATAAGAGCTATATGGAGTTTCTTGAAGATGTTTCACCTCTCATCTTCATTTCTAACAGACTGGTGTGGAGTCACAGGCTTCAAACTCTGTGGGTGGGAACCCCTACAAAGTCGTTAAGGTCACATGTAAGTCGTTGACCCACCCGGCCATCCTGTGTGTTGTTAGGGTCAGATGGGTCTAGGTGTGAATGGGTGTTTAGTCGTCTGGGAAGGGATTCCAAGACGCCTCTTCAAAGAGAGTGAGAGAGAGTGAAATGTCTTCAAGAAACTCAAGCAACTCCAGTTGTCTACGATATAGCTGATTACCATGACCTGGACGACTGAGGATCTTCAGTAGCTAGCAGCTGTTAGCAGTTACTCAAAGTGTGCTGCCCACAGAAAGAGACTTACTGTCTATTTATATTTATACATTTTGCTGACACTCTAATCAAGAATCATTTACAGTAAGTTGATCCCCAGAATCGTGCAAGAATCAAAGTCACAGTGCTGTAACACAGTACAATTAGCAACATCCATTATTAGTGTGACTCTACAATAATCATGTTATTTATTAGGAGGCTTTCACATAAAGACCCAGGACCAGATCTGAATGCACCTGACCCCAAAGTCCAGTACGTTTATATGCTGATCTATGCCTGAGTCCACTTGGAAATGTGGTCTTGAGTACAGTTCATGTGTACTTAGATTCGGTTCACCTCAGGTTTGAAAAACCAACAGAATCAAAACACCGAAGTGGTCTGCTATTTTATTCAGGTAGCAGTTGGCATGTAGGGTTGCAGAGGCGATTCTCAGCACTGCCAGCCTCCTCCGACATCTGTCTGTGAGTGCAACACGTGCAGATCTCATCCTCTGAACTGCACGGCCATGAGTGATAAAGTAGGAAGGCAAGCGAGAGAGTCATACTTTACATTATCTCCTAAATATAAACCACAGTGAACACAATGTGAAGGTCGACTCATTCTATGGGCTTGGGATCTTGTGATTGGTGCTCCTTACTCCTACATACATAATATGAAAATGACCTTAGTGTTACAGATGTAATAGCATGCTAAAGAATGATATGTTAAGTAAAGGAAACACTCGCACAAACACCTGTAGTTAGAATACTTCTACTTTGAAAAGCACCTCAAATAAATTCTCATTAATCTTATCTTAATATTTCCTCCATTGTGTCCGTAACTTCGACCAATCCCCCGCAGAGTCGTGAACTCTTAAGAATAGCTCTCCTGAAATAGAGCTGCTCTTGGACGAGCTCGTTGGTGTCATGTGAGGAAGTGACATCAACAGCCGGTGGCTCACTTTTCCTGGCACCGCCAGAGACACATTTAGCTTTGTTTGCTCTACAAATAATCCCTCCTCTCTGTTTGCCAGCGGGCGCCTCTCTTCACTCAATGATTTGTTTGGTCGGCATGATACAAAGATGTCGCTCTCGGGCATGTCCTGTTAGGACTGTGTGGATATCAGCCTCCTTTTATATTTTAAGCACTTACTGAATGTCTTGATTACCAATAACACAAGCAGCCAGACGTGATTCAAGAGAAGTTAGAATCTTAATGCTCTGACAATGACCCTGGATTGATCACGTAACGCAACCTTGCTCGGTGGATTTGGAATTAACGGTCATGAGTTCATGAGAGTCTTCAGAGCCCTTCTGGGGACGAATATCTGGCTCATGGCCCCTTTAATCGACCTGCTATAATTAAATCCAAAGTCCCCCAGGCTTAATCATAATGCATAATTTAGACATGCTCGGGGAGCAGCCGCAGGCTGTCCGACAAAGTCACACACTTGTGCCTCGCAGCTGAATACTATTACTAGCCATTAGCCTGACTTGGTCATCAAGTATTTCAGCTCAGCGGTTGGGGCTTCATGCCTTGCTCGAGGTGTCGATGGCATTAGTTGTAGAAAGCGGTCAAGCGGCATTTCTAGTTTTATATGAACAGTATTTCTGTATACAGTTTTTAAGGGGCTCTTTTAGGAATCAGTCATCGTCGACTGACATTTCAACCCCTCATCCTTCTTTTGTTTACATCCTCCAGCCCTCTTGTCCCCCTCTGGTGCCCCTGGTACCCTCAGCCCTGGCTGAGGTCCTTGACCGCGCCCAGGTACCTTCCTGAAGTTCACAGGATAAAAATAACTGAGCTGTTGCTGCCTGGTGTGACTGCATGATAGTAACAAACATGCTTTGAGAGCTGCTGCAGTTCTCTCTGTGAGTTGACAGGTTTGATTAGAAACCTGGTCCTGCTGGTTCAGCTCCCGTGCAGTAAAAACTTGGACTTGCTGTGGATTTGACGGCCTTCCTGGTTAAAACTCACCCTGTGTTATTATGTGTGCTCGCAGGGTGAAAAGTATTCGTGGTCAATTTGATGCCTTGATGCCAGATTTAAGGAACAGGAAATTTGTCTGAGCTGGTTTAGATGTGTTTGGATGTGTGTGCGTTTGCATGTGGACATGTATTCGTCTAGCTGACCCAGTACTTCCGTTTTGCTGTGACTTTGAGGTTGTATCCCGTTAAGGTCGACTGTTAGTGGATTTTTTTAAATTAATCGGCCGTTATCAATCTCCGTCCATCGGGGAAAACAATTTACAGCTTCGGAAATTAACAATCTTTATTAGAAAACTGGATAACTGTTGAACTAAACATCCAAGTCAAAGTACTAAATACCTCAATAATAAATAAATGTGGCTCACTGAATATAAAACCGGTGGAGGTTCGGCTGCTAACAGTACTTGGACAGCCTCTAGTATCTCATCTAAGTAAAATACATAGAGTATGACTGCCTGGATAAAGTGCATACTGGCTACTTTCACATAGAAAATTACTTTCTACACGTGCACCACATTATGGGTGTTTCAGATGAGGCAGGTGATAACTGCAGATAATTTCACAACCTCAGCTGTTGTTGGTTTGATGTTAGCTCACAATATAAAGGTGAACGTCTTTGTAATTAAAATAACTATGAGTGACATTTTGTAACGTCTTCTGCATGTAAGTGTTAAAATATCACCCCAGATCCCTCTACTTTGAAGTCAGTAAAACGTCCCAACTAGATATGATAAGGTGACTTTAAAGGCCCTGGTTCTGATGTTAATGCACTGCATCCTGAAAATGTTTGCGTGGGTTTCTATGCAGCAGTATTGATGACAGAAATCTGCCTGTATGCTCTTATTTTCACTTAAACTTAAGTCGACTTTCTTAACCCAAAGGTGTTTTCCTTTGACAAATACAACACTTTTCTTTTTCACCCCCCTCCAGAAGCCTCTCCGTTACAGACGAGCCATCAGCTACGACAGTAAGGAGTACTACGTCCGTTTGCTGTCCGGAAACCCCGGCATGTACCAGCACTCTGTGGAGCACACCACAGAAGGAGAGACCACACAGCATGAGCCCGAGCACGGAGAGGACACCATCGCAAGAGTCAAAGGTACAGAGATGATACCAGGGAAGCCTTTGTTGTAACTTGAAAAGGTTCTTAGCAGGCTTCCTTTTGGAGTGTTGCTTCATCTCTAACATGATGCTGTTACCGTGCCCTCCAGGCCTGGTGAAGGCTCCTCTGAAGAGGTCTCGGTCCACAGCGGACGGGGCAGACGAGGACAGTCAGGAGCAGCTTCAGGAGCAGCTGTTGGAGTCAGGAGGCCCCGAGGAGGAGCAGAGGACCGACAACACGTCTCTGCTGCGCCTCCTGGAGGAGGGAGAGAAGGTCAGGAAGGGACGCACAGAGATAATTAAATCACATTGTTTACTACTCCAATTTCATCACTGCTGGAGGCTAAAATCAGTGTCCAGTGTTTCACACAGAGCCTTTTAAAATGAGTTTATGTTGTGTGGTGGAGAAAATGTAATTAGTTAATCTGTGCTGAAACATATCAGTGATATAACCTTATTTTCTGCACCTGCTATTCTTTTATATTTTCTAAGTATTAGGGATTTATGTATTAATTAAATTCAAAATGAGTTTATTTTCATTGCATCATACAAGTACAGATTTTGTATCTGTCATTTTTATAGCACTACCTTTCTTAAAGTCCATCTCCACTCAAAAAAATTAGTTTATGTGATGTTTATTACCCGTTAAATGTCTGATCTTGACTATACTGACTTGTATCTGTGCAAAGTTTGCCCGGATACAGCCGCTGCATCTTGTGCTGGTGACGTCATTTGGAGCCAGAGTCCCCAAGTTCCCACCCAAATACCAGTTAGACCAATTGCGAGCATATCAAACTTACGTCAGTGTGATAGGAACTACTTAAAGTGACAGAAACTATCTCTGGAAGAAATGTATCTGACATGTACTTAGTATGTACTGTAGTTTGGTCCATGTCCCAGGTTTATAACCTGTACTGCGGCCAGACACCAGAGGGTAATAGAGAATTAAGGGTTTGTTTTTTGTTCGACCAAACGTAGCGCCATACACAAATACCGTCATCTCCTGTATACCCCCTGTATTTTAAGTTCAAGTTTTATTGCTTACATTTCTGTGTGATGTTAATTTCCTGCATTGTTTCGTTCACACAAATACTAACAGGACACACCAGCCTATTAATCAAACACGGCTGCTTCTCACGAGCAGCTCAACACATTTGGATTAAGTTCTTTGCTCAAGGCCGTTTCTGAGTGAGGGGAAAGTACGTCTTCCCCCTCATTTATTCCTTCTTCACTGCTTTTTGCCTGGAGGAATTCAGGCTCACGACTTCTCATGAGGAAGCTGCTTTCTCTAAACTTTAGGTAATTAATGTGCTGTTGTTTCTTACACTCACTGTTCCAGATTCAGCACATGTACCGCTGTGCCAGGGTTCAGGGTCTGGACACCAGCGAGGGTCTGCTGCTGTTTGGGAAAGAGCACTTCTACGTCATCGATGGCTACACCATGACCGTGTCCAGAGAGATCAGAGACATCGACACGCTGCCCCCCAAGTAGGTCCAACCCTCTGTATCTGTCACTTTACATGACGGTCCGGGCACCTGTAGGAGAATCAGGATGTTACACCAGCGCTGTGTGATTAATCCTGAAGCTGCAGCTGACAGATGACACACTTGCTGTACCTTCCTTCCCTGAATAAAAGATGACATCATTACTCTGGACGCTGCAGAGAGTGGGAGTTTCTGCTGCTGGAGTGATGTAATGCTGCTGATAGAGCATGCGTTGTGAAAACTCAGCAGAGATATGACATGTTTATCTTTTTTTAGGAATCTTACTCTGCCTGTTCCTTCGAGACACGACGTGATTACCAACAGATGCTGCTTTGATTTTACTGTGTTTCCCTGCAAGTGTTTTACTGTTTTACCCTCTCGTCAGCGTCCACACAGTCAAAACATGGAGTCTTCAAGGACTGAATTAGCTCAGTTTTCATAATTGTCATTCATCAAATAAAATTCAAAAACTTCTTATGGTTACAGACGACAATTTTCTCTTGCTTTTTCCACTGGAAATTCAATTTTTTTTATGACTGTTAATTGAAGTCACTGTAAGCTGTGATTATTTTAGATTTTTTTATTTTATTTTTCACTATTATAAATATTTTATTAATTAGTTATTCATTAAATAATTTAATTGAATAATTGGCACTTTGATTAATAACAAAAGTTAATTAGTTAACCCCAGTCCCCCTTCATTTTCTTCAAGTGTTGTTGCATTTTTTGGCCATAAGATGAGATCACATCGCTCCGATTCTTTTTCTTTGTCTTGAATATCTTGGTGTTTTTAGCATTAAGAAATAGATTGACATAATCCGTCTGTAAGGGAAGCTGTGAGTGTTTGTGACGTGACTTTAAGCATTTGTAGATAAAAGGGATTTGTGGGTAAACTGTAATGCATCGCTGTCTGTTGTTTGTCCAGTTTGCATGAGGCCATCATCCCCAGAGGAGCGAGACAAGGACAGAGCCAACTGAAGAGAACCTGCAGCATCTTCGCCTACGAGGACATCAAGGAAGTGCACAAGAGACGCTACCTGCTGCAGGTCAGCATCCACACATACACACACATGCTGCAGCACCAATAAACACCATCTTTGACGTTTATATTGAGTATCTTAACATGCTCTGGGTATGGCAGCATCAACACTCCACCTCTTTCATCTTTAGTGTTCACCGCTGATAATTAAATGTCTTGTGTGTCGTCACCTTTCAGCCCATGGCGGTGGAAGTCTTCTCTGCAGATGGAAGAAACTACTTGTTAGCATTCCAGAAAGGAGTCCGCAACAAAGTTTACCAAAGGTACTGAATACAAATAGAAACACCAAGCTGTGACTGCATGCTGCTGAGCTGCCACTGTTGCTCTCACATCTCAGTAACAAAGAATAGTTAATAAAAACTTCTTTGAGGAGAAAGGGGATTTTACAAAGGTCACTACTGCGTAATATTAATACAGAGTACTCAGATTAGACAGCAAGCCTTTCATAAAGCATCTTATCGCCAGAGTATTTCTACTCTGTACTACAAGTCAGTTTCATGAGGTTACACATGTGCAGTGTGAATATAGTCAAACTGAACTGTGTATTTTTTTATTAACTTTATAATTAACTCCCTGCAGGTTCTTGGCGGTGGTGCCTTCACTGGCTGACAGCTCCGAGTCAGTTTCAGGCCAGAGGCCCAACACCAGCGTCGAGCAAGGGTAACACCTCCTCTCCTCTCCTCTCTGTCCCCAGCACAAAGTTTTTAATGAAATGTTTGACCTTCTTTAAAGGTTGTGAGATGATTTATGGAATGTGCAGATAAGTATTCATAGTTTAATTCGTTTTTTATGTATTTTTCTAAATAATGTTTATGGACGTCTGTTGTAATTAATCAAATCAGTGACCTAGAAAAGAAAAATAAAGAAAAGAGAACGAGAGTAATTTGGTATCACACCATCCTACATATATTATATGCAGCAGTTGCTTTGTAAGAAAATGCTTTCCAGTGCTTTTCACTGCCCACGTGCTGAAAAACAGCAAAGTCGTGAGCTGTTTTAACTAAACCTCCTCTGTGCGCTGGTGTTTTTCAGATCGGGGCTCCTCAGCACGCTGGTCGGTGAGAAGTCAGTGACTCAGAGATGGGAGGTAAGAATCTAGACACATTAGTCTAAAGCTGCTTTAAGTTAACACCTGCCCTGTTTGGTTCAGTAGAACTCAAGTTCGTTTGCCCCTTCAGTGCGGTTCGTTTGGGCAGGTGTGAACACAGCAGTCATACTCAGGTGTGCGCCAAAACGAACTCTGGTGCGGTTTGTTTGTGTTCAGTGAAACAACTTTTAACCAATTATAAGCTGCACTGATGTATTTTCTACCATCTGTTTTCTAGCGGGGAGAAATCAGTAACTTCCAGTACCTGATGCATCTGAACACGCTGGCAGGACGATCCTACAACGACCTGATGCAGTATCCCGTCTTCCCCTGGATTCTGGCTGACTATGACGCAGAGGTTTGGGACAAAATCAGTGGCAGTTAAAAGTGTTTTCCACAAGTTCTGCCTGTTCTGTCATTAATCCTGTTGTGGTCACGTTGTTAACCAGGAGCTGGACCTGAACAACCCCAAGACGTTCCGTAACCTCGCCAAGCCGATGGGGGCCCAGACTGACGACAGACTGACGCAGTACAAGAAGAGATACAAGGACTGGGAAGACCCCAACGGTGAGAACTTGGAGATGAGTCAACATTTGACTGCATGTAACAGGAAGGAGTCAGCAAGATGACTTTTATCTGTACTTATTCAAGTTAAATAGAGTGAAGTAAAAAGAGCCAGCTCATTTGAAGCCAGTGACACTCGAGGCGTTTGCACACTAAATCTGTTGTTTTACCCAAAATGTTAAATATTAAAAAGCATATATGAGGTCTGTATTAAAGAATGAGTGCAGTCTTTGGTTGTTTATATCAAAACATCAAACCCAAATTCACAATTTAATGTGGCACATGTTTTATTTGACTCATCCGTCCTGCTCTAAACCTTTGAAATTCAAAACAACAGTAAATAAAAGCAGGTTCTGCCATGACAGGTTCTGTCACAGAAGTTTGAATGTTGAAGTTTAAAGTTGTGTTTTCACTGTTCAGTGTAAGTGACTGTGTTGTTCTCTGTCCTCTCAGGTGAAACCCCAGCGTACCACTACGGCACCCACTACTCATCAGCCATGATCGTAGCCTCCTATCTGGTTCGGATGGAGCCCTTCACACAGATTTTCCTCAGACTTCAGGTCTGATCTGAACTTTCCTCGCCTCCTGAATGTTCTGCAGTTACAGAGTGTTATAAATGGTGTATTTGATAAGATAATTGAAGTTTAAATCAGACCATTGACGGTTGTTTTCAGTCCGGCATTTTAAATTTTTGTCGAGGTTTCTTTTCTTTCTGTGACACAAGTTGTGTTGGCAGATTTTAAGATCGGATGGAAGCAACTAAAAGTATTAGAAATTAGATTAAATCCAAATTCTTTTTTAAACCCTCTCTGCTCCTGCTCAATTTGCATCTTTGAGTCTGACCAAACATGTCTTTACAAAGTCTTTTGCAATAAGCGAAGTAGTTATATAACGGCTATATTTGATGTCTCTTTCTCTCTGACCACAATTTTAGTGAGCTATAATAATGATAGTAATAAACTTTATTTATATAGCACCTTTCAAAACAGTTACAAAGTGCTTTACAAAACCGAATAAAAGACAAAGCAATAAAACAAGATAAAAGCAATAAAAATAGAATTCACATAATGGAGTAAAAGCATGCAATAATAAAGCAGTTAAAATCCCCGAAAGTCAAGATTAAACAAAGAAAAAGTCGAGGAGCTCTGACTGCAAAGGCTCTTTCATCTTTGTGAATTAATGTAAACCTTGGAACAACAAGACAAGATGCATCAGGAGATTTCAGGGTGTGAGAAGGAGCATAGGGCAATGATAGGAGGCCTGAGAGGGATTTTTTACTGATGCCAGAGAGCAAGGAATTGCATTAATCTAAGCGACTGGTTTCGAATGCATGAAGAACAGTTTCCAGAGGTTTGTTGGAAAGAAATGATCTGATTTTCGAGATATTTCTGAGATGGTGGAAGCCGGATTAGACTACTCAATTTATGTTTGTCAACTGAGGGCTTGATCGAAAAATTACACCAAGATTAGACCTTTAGACCATGGTGGAGTTGTCCACAAAAACTCCTGCAAATGCCTCCTGCATTTCCTTTAAGACCAGTTCAGCAATTTCAAAACACAAAATGAAAGTTGTTAATCAAAACCTGATCCGCCACGCCTTAACAGCAAAATAAGATGTTTTTAAGTAGGTTTTCTAATAGTTATGAACGTTTATTTCACTCAGATTTCTGTGGATGCTTAATGAGACGCTCAGATTTGATATCATACATGCATGTTTATGATTTCAAGCCAAATATCCAGTGGCTTTGCGTTCACACAAAAGCACAGATGACAAACTGTTGATGCTCTCAAGTGTCTGGACCCTAATGTCAGACCATCTGCCCGTGTGTCTGTGTGATCACCAGGGAGGTCATTTTGACCTGGCTGACAGGATGTTCCACAGCGTGCGTGAAGCCTGGCTCTCCGCCTCCAAACACAACATGGCCGACGTCAAGGAGCTCATCCCCGAGTTCTTCTATCTGCCCGAGTTCATGCTCAACTCCAACAACTTCGACCTGGGTCAGTATCAGTGAGCGTGGACAGTAGCAGCTCAGGAACGCATGAGTCAAACTGACCCAGAGATAATTGAGTGCATGAATATTAATGTTCTGTCTGCCTTCTGTTGTTTGATGTTCCAGGTGCCAAGCAGAATGGCACCAAGCTGGGTGACGTCATCCTGCCACCTTGGGCCAAGGGCGACCCCCGGGAGTTCATCAGAGTCCACAGAGAGGTAGGAAATAAACCCACTTGTGACAGTGTAAGTAGGTAGAGCTTCAGTGATGACACATTAACCTGTCCGGTCTTACCACTTTTCTCCAGGCGTTGGAGTGCGACTATGTATCGGCCCACCTCCATGAATGGATCGACCTGATTTTCGGCTACAAGCAGCAGGGTCCACCGGCCGTGGAGGCGGTCAACGTCTTCCACCACCTGTTCTACGAGGGTCAGGTGGACATCTACAACATCAACGACCCGCTCAAGGAGACGGCCACAATCGGCTTCATCAACAACTTCGGACAGATCCCCAAACAGGTCGGATATCGGCTAATGTCTGAACACCTAAAGCCACTGCTTCTGTACCGCTAATGCTGATTTGAAGAAAAACACTACTAATGCAACTAAGAGTACTACCATTAAAAAGGTTTACTTTTACAACTTGGACTACAATATAACTACTGCTAGGAGTAGGGATGTAACTGTACACAGAAGTCTTGGTTCAGTACGTCTGGAGATATTGTGGTTGTAACGGATCCAACTGCCCCACAAGTATCATGGCAGTGATCATCCCAAATTTCTGACACTGTCTTTGATCGCAAGATTGTGACGACGGCCGCCCTTGAACCTCTCTTACTGTGTGGCGACGTAGGTCCTCCGCTTTAGAGCCACGACCAAAGATATTGCCACATTTCTTTCACAGTGGTCATCTTTCGTCTGGGACAGCCCAAAATCGCACAGTATGTCCCAGCCTTTAAATAACATCTGTCCTTTTCACTGGCAGCTGTGTTTTTAACTACACTGGCAGCAGCAAGCGTGATAATATCCTGAACATGCCACCCTAAGGCCAACATTTTTTCCTCACTAGCAGTTGGCTTCCAGTTTTCCATCCGTCCACCACTACTTTATAACAATTTTGATTGGTTGTTAGACAAACACATGACTGATAACAGATCAAGAGTTACTTATTCACAGGTTCATCAGCCAAAGTGCGTTATCACGACATGTGTTTGACAGATTGTCGCCTATTAAAGCCGAGTTACAGGAGCTTTAATCCAATGTGAGGATGCACTAACTACCACAGCCAGAATCTATTTGGCTATTGGTAGAAAAAAAATAGTCCTTCACTTTCTCTCTTTACTCACCGACTGATGGTGTGTGTGTGTGTGTGTGTGTGTGTGTGTGTGTGTTTCAGCTGTTTAAGAAGCCCCATCCTCCCAAACGGGTACGCAGTAAAGCAAACGGTGACATAGCGAGCATCCCTCCGAGCTCCAACAGCGACAAGATCTTCTTCCATCATCTGGACAATCTCAGACCTTCTCTAGCACCTGTCAAAGGTACATGTACACACACACAGTCACAAATAAAGAACACACACGTACTCTTTGTCATAATGTAGTATCAGTATCAGTACCAGTTAAGCCCGAATTATCCCTTTACCAAAACCCTGACAGTGCCACACTCTGTCCATTTCACCGCCCCTTGAACCCCGTCAGACTCAGCACTCACTTATGTCTTTGTGTTGCCCTTGTGCAGAGCTGAAGGAGCCTGTGGGACAGATCGTGTGCACCGATAAGGGCATACTTGCTGTGGAACAAAACAAAGTCCTGGTTCCCCCCACCTGGAGCAAGACCTTCGCCTGGGGCTACGCCGACCTCAGCTGCCGTCTGGCTAACTACGAATCTGACAAGGTAACATTTATATGACAAATAGTTTGTCAGAGATTTAAACCTGCGACTCATCTTCTCTCAAATATATACAAATAATATTACTGTTTAATTAAAAGTTGGACGACTGTAGATTCACCTTGAAGCTGACAAGTGAATGTGAAAACTTATTAAAGACAATGTCTCCCCCTGCTGGTACGTTATAGAAATGCACCTTCCTAACTGCACTGAGCTCTCAGGTTTTACAGCAGCAGCCATTACACAAGTCTCTAATGCAGTTCTCCTGATGGTGCTTTTATTGCCCTTTTCTCTTTACACTTGTCACAATAATGAGGACTTAAAAAGAAACTAGCCAGCTGTGTGTGTGCTGGTCAGTGTGGAGGTGTTTGTTACTGAGATATGGACAAAGTTAAAGCCCCAAACAGCCAGAACTGACGAGTCATCATCTGCATTTCTCCACCTCTGCACCCCTCAGCCAACCAGTCTCTAATCTCCTGTTTCAGGCGCTGGTGGTGTACGAGTGTCTGTCAGAGTGGGGTCAGATCCTCTGTGCCATATGTCCAAACCTGAAGCTGGTCATCACCGGCGGCACCAGCACTGCCATCTGTGTGTGGGAGACAGGAACGTCCAAAGAGAGGGCCAAGTCTCTCACGCTCAAACAGGTAAGAGCACAAACACAACTCGACACAAGGCCACGGAGCGGCGTCTAAAAGTTGGGTCTGTTAAACATCTTTGTTCTGTCGTAGGCGCTGCTGGGCCACACGGACGCTGTGACGTGTCTGACAGCGTCGTCAGCGTACCACATTGTTGTCAGCGGCTCGCGGGATCGAACCTGCATCATCTGGGACCTCAACAAGCTTTCCTTTGTCACGCAGCTCAGGGGACACAGGGCGCCTGTTTCTGCTCTGTGTATCAATGAACTGACGGTGAGCTGGAGGACGAAGTTCTCTTCTGTCTCTGTAGAAATAAAGTTACATGTCCTTTTAGTCCAGGACGATAATCATGAGCTAAAGAGCAAAGTCATAGAAGGATAATTTATATCATGTGTCATAAAAGCTCTTCAGCTGATGGACAAATATAATGTGTGTGTGTGTGTGTGTGTGTGTGTGTGTGTGTGTGTGTGTGTGTGTAGGGGGACATTGTGTCCTGTGCGGGCACATATATTCACGTGTGGAGCATTAACGGCAGCCCCATCGCCAGCGCCAACACCTTCACAGGGCGCAGCCAGCAGATCCTGTGCTGCTGCGTGTCAGAGATGAACGAGTGGGACACGCAGAACGTCATCGTCACGGGACACTCGGACGGCGTTGTCAGGGTAACAATGCCCACTTTAATCTGACATACATCAGAGATCAGAGATGTCTACGTGACTAAATGCATTGAGTTGCTGCCACGTGATTGTATGATTAGCTATCTGCCTTAACAAGCAGTTGAACAGGTGTACCTAATAAAGTGGCCGGTGAGTGTATGGAGGTTTTCTTTAAAACAAGAATATAAGAGGCAACAAATCCGAGTTATAAACAGCACTGCAGAATATTCGTTGTAATCCCTGTTCCTGCCACGTCATCAAGGAGTTAACTGTACTGCGACTTAATTAAAACTAAATTTGTCTTGTAGTTCTGGAGAATGGAGTTCCTCCAAGTCCCAGAAACCCCTGCTCCAGAGCCAGTAGAGCCTGATGTGCCTGACTGCTGTGGTGAGGAGAAGATTGGTGAGTCTTAACGGGAAAAACACCTGATGAGAGGTTTCTGTGTCAGTAATATAGCGACAAGTCCCAGGATATGATATAATTTTAACATAAAGTTGCAGATACTTTGTTCGTTCACCTTTCTTTGCTAGCTTATGAGCATGTGCACAATAATTTCACTGTGAAAATGTGATATCATGTAAAAGAGTTATGATTTTTTTCCCTCTCACAGAGGGTGGAGAGAGTCACAACGGCGATGAGGACAGCAGTGAGTCGGACGGAGACGAGCCCAGTCTGAGTCAGGAGCCCAAAGCACCACGTAACCCCTCCACAGGTGGAGGCAGCCAACCAGGCAGCACCGTCCACAGACCCAGAGGTACCGGACCAACACTTCCTCTTATCAGCATTCACAGACTGTTTTACTGGTTTAGCAAAATTATCGTTAAGCAAATGTATCGTGTTTTTGATGAAGCTAAAACCACGCTAACGTTTACATTTCTGTTGCTACGCTCCCTTCAAGGTCCCTCAGCTCGAGCAGGAGCCTCGTGGTCAATGGACAGCAGCTCTGACGACTCTCACCGCTGGTCAGACACTCTCAGCATCGACGAGAAGGACGGCTTCGTGTTCGTCAACTACTCTGAGGGCCAAACTAAGGTCCCTCACCCTCACTCAGCTCACCCAGGCCAGGGCGCAGTGCCGCAGCCTCTCCAGCCCTCCACCATGGACGCACGGACGTATAACCAGCTCAGGGCCGGTGGGTGTCACCAAATATTAAGAATGTTTTTTACAAGATTGACGATTAAAACTCTGACAACGATTATCAGCTCTTGAGCCATTCAGAAAGACACTGCACAGGAGCATCGGTTCATCAGGGGTTCGTCTCTGATCAGAGAAAACAAATCCTAAAGAGTCTGCTGATCTGATGTCAGTGTGTTTATCTTTGTGTTTAAGTGTTTATGTTTGTGTGCTCGCAGGCTACAGATGGGAGCGCCAGCTGGTCTTCCGGAGCAAACTCACCATGCACACGGCGTTTGATCGCAAGGACAATGCTCAACCTGCAGAGATCACATCCCTCGCCATCTCCAAGTAAGAGAGCTGAGCGTCAGGCGCCAAACTGACAGAGATGAATCCTTTGATTTTGTTTTTGTAACTTGTAATATTTGTATGAGAGCTTTTTCAAAGACATCCTTGCTGAATTATTCTCCTCCCTCTTCCCCTCTTTTGTCCTTCCCTGTGTTACCGTCCTCTCTGCAGGGACCACAGTAAGATCCTGGTGGGCGACGGTCGCGGTCGGGTCTTCAGCTGGTCAGTTAGCGACCAGCCGGGCCGTTCGGCGGCCGACCACTGGGTGAAGGACGAGGTGGTGGACAGCTGCTCCGGCTGCACAGTTCGCTTCTCCCTCACAGAGCGACGCCACCACTGCAGGAACTGCGGGCAGCTCTTCTGCCAAAAGTAAGTGAATCACAGAAAGTTTAACAGCACGTTGTCCTTATTTTCCTCTTTCACTGATACTTCACCTGCTGCTTGTTTCTGATATTTTTACAGAGTCTGAGTCTCACCTAAAAATGTATTTGCAGGTCTTACTTATGCGTCAGTACGGTGATAATTTAGACCGAAGCCTCAATAAATATGCACAGTATATTCAGCATTGATTAACCCTCTGTAGCCCCTCACTGTTTGCTGAGTAAAATGAATGTATGACATCAGGTAAAATAAGCAGCTTTAAGATCAATTTAGGCTCTTTTTTAGTCATTCTTCATGGTTTATTTCAGTGGTTTTCAGACTTTTTGTGCCCAAGGCATGTCAAAGGGTAGGCCAAAATCTCAAGGCACACCTGTATATATATATATATCTGTGCAGGATAGTTTCTGTGACAGGTGTTATCACTCTTATCATGAGAGGATGACAGAAGAAATACCTGCACACCAATTCAAGTGAGTTAACAGCCACCAAAAAGGTTCACAGGCTGAGATCCATGTCAAAAAATTGCAAAAATAATAATGAAAAGTGATAAAAACAGCAGCAAACACTTCAGTCCCTGACTATCATCAGTGCTCTTGCTCACATTATCACGACATAAATGTTTTTATTTTCTAATATCAATTGACAACCAACTATTACTCATGAAATATTTATTAAAAAAAATGATTCAAGAATTAATTTTAAATGTTTGAAAATTACATCAAAGCACCAATAACACATCCATTTAAACAGGGAAAAAATGCAAGATAATGTGATGTGTCACACACTTTTATTTCCCTCGCATGAACAGCAACAAATAGGTTCCCTGTGAAGGTTTTTAAAATGAAATTACTTTTTTTTCTAGCTAGAGTTTGCCTCTTTATTAGGACATGGGTGCACACGGCATACTGATACAGCCAATTAAAAATGAATTTATTACTTTCTGTATAGGCCCAGTTGAATACTGCAATGATAATGTGTAGTTATCACAAAATGCTGTGGCACACCGTTTGAGAAGCACTGGCACAGGTAACGCCCCCTGAACACTACATGAGGGCAGCTGCTGAGAGATGTCACGAAAAGGACTGAATGAAGAAGAACTTCTGGAGAATATAAATCGACGTGCTGTTAAATAAACTTAATCAAAGTAAATATGATTTTCCAGAGCATCAGAACTGGAGTTACAGGAAAATCAAAAACCCAGCAATGACAAAACATTTGTGATGCTGTAAATATCAGCAGAGGGACGCACAGTAACTGACATCCCAGCTGACACAGGGCTGACACATAGAGACAGACAACCATTCACACTCACATTCACACCTACGGACAATTTAGAGTCACCAGTTAACCTGCATGTCTTTGGACTGTGGGAGGAAGCTGGAGCACCTGGAGGAAACCCACGCTGACACGGGGAGAACATGCAGACTCTGCACAGAAGGGCTCCCCCAGCCTGGGGTTCGAACCAGGACTAACCACTGCACATGCTAACGTCTGGGAAACAACGTTGGTGATTTCCCACAGACCTCAGATCATATTCCCGCTGGAACATGTCCGGGTTTTTCAAGAAATACTATGTTCTAGTAGACACTCTTAAACACATGTATGAAGCTGAGAATGAGTAGAACAGGTCATCTTTAACTCTCCTCCGTGTCTTTGCTCTGCAGGTGCAGTCGCTTCCAGTCAGAGATCAAACGGCTGAAGATCTCGTCACCGGTGCGAGTTTGTCAGAACTGTTACTACAACCTTCAGCATGAGCGAAGCGCCGAGGACGGCTGCAGAAACTGAGCTCCACCTCCACCTCCACCTCGCCCCGAGGACTCCTTCCTGAGGAGCGTTTCATTCCTCCGACTGCCTTGTTGTTCCCTCGACACCTCCCGTATAAAACGCTCTCCCTCCAAACCCCCCCTTTATCCTCTCGTACGTCCAGTAACCACATGTACTGTAACACACTGACAGACTGTAACCGCAGGGAGGGAGTGTCGGCTGGGAGAAAACGAGGATAGCAGATCGAAAGGAAACTCAATCACCACTTTGACCACCTGCACTCACCTGGAGGAGGGAAAAAAAAAAAGAAGCAAAAAACACCGTCAACGGCGACGCGGCACGCTTGAATCAATCACCCGCCATTTTTGCTTTGAGATGGAGAACCAGGAAAACTCCTCCCTCTGTCACCTGAAGACACAACAGACTTGTGAATATTGTAAATACGTACCATGGCCTTTTTAACTCTCACGAGGAACCAACTCAGAACAAAAAATAAGGTCAATGAGAAAAAAGAAATTGCCTGTAACATAGCGTTGTGACTAACCACTCCTGGCTTTAAAAAAACAAAATGTGTGTAGTCTGCGTCACGAGTCGCGGCGAGTCCAGAGGAAGGGATATGAATGTCAATAATTAATGTCTGTGGGTTGACTTTACTAGTGGGTCTAGTTATGCAAAATCTTTTTAAGTTCCTGATCAGTTTTTGTTGTTGTTTACAGATATATTTTGTGAGTGTGTTGCCCACAGTGTCAAACCATCGCCGTCACACAGAGATTTATTATCACATCCCTTTTTTCTTTTATTGGCCAAATTGTTTTGATGAATTATGACAATTTTTTTTTTTAAATCTATTTTGTCCTTTTTATGAATTCCCATTTGTAAGATTTTTGTTATTGTTGCTGCTGTTTGAAGACTGGACACGTTATCATTTCAGATTTTATTTTTAAACCATATCACTCCGTTAATTTCAAGATTTGTTCTGTGAGTGAGGAAACGTCACGCGTTCATCGTCTGTGAAAAATATGAATTAGATAAAGAAGTCGCGTGTCCTTCATGGAGCCTTATGTAGTTACTGTACAGCGTCACTGCAGCGTCTGAATGCACACGATAAAGGGACTCTTAGCGTTTATTTCTGTTTTTATTTTCTGTCGGTTTGTGTTCAGGTTTGTCGTCTGCAGACGTTCACTCTGACCCTGTGGCATTATTACAGCACATGTGGCACTCCACACTTTATCAAGTCCTCGCAGGAGATGTTAAACTGCAGGAGCAGCAGCCGAGACAGATGAAGAAGATGTAAATAATCATTTTAACCATGAAATTGTCACATTCCCTCAAACAGGATGAAATCCACACCAAAATTATAAAAAGAATTTCATGGTGTTTTGTCTACAAAGTTAAATACATTCACCTTTTTTTCCCCAGGTAAAAATGTATTTTTTGTATTTTATCAACTAAGTTCCCTCCTTTTGCTTTTTAATGTGCATAATCAATAATTTTCTTCATCAAGTGTGCTCAGAAAACATTTAAATACATCCATGACTTCAGCAAGTTTAAGATTAAATCATTTACTTGCTGAAATTACTTGAATGTGGCATGGAATTAATTTAGTTATCCTGCATATATTTATCATATTTTATTGGCTTAAGATCATTTTTGTCAACTGATGGTTTTGGTAACACAAAAATTTCATTTTATTCTGTCTTTAGGGGTTAAAAATATGTCAGAGATACGTAGAAATCACCTGAGGATGAATCTATGGGGTTTAATTTGTGCCAAAAAATCAGATTTTGCACATTTGTTTGTGAGGGCTTTTGTTTCCTTTGAGTTTGTCCGGTTATTATCTCAGCTGTTGTGTCACTGTCCATTCTAGAGTCTTCCCATAAATTCATTTTGGAGCAGACAAAATGAGACAAGAGACAAAAAACACAAAGTCAAAAAAAGGACAAGGACGGCATTAAAGAAAAAGACACGACGAGACGTCTCGTCATCACGATGAAGTCAGAGAAACAGACGAGCAACCAAAAGCAAATCCTGATGGACACACTGCGGGTTTAATGACACGAGGATGATGTCAAAGCAAACACAGATCAATGCTTTTGTTTTTATTGCCACGACTTAAAGTGACATCAGTAGTCGAAGACAAAATGTAAAAGAAAACATATCCTCCTGAGACCCTGTGTCCTCGTATGAAGACATCATGTTGGGTTTACTGCACCTTATATGTCATTCTGCTTAACTGGAACGTGTTGTCCTCATTCGTGGACACTTTTTGGTGCCATCTAGTGGACAAGGTCCAAAACTTGATCACATTTTATGGTTTACACTTGTTTATTTTTATACTTATCGGGTCCTACTGATCCCAAAAAGCTAGGAGGAATTAAAAATGCATACCAAACAAAAGTTCGGTAACAAAAACAAAATCTCCATCACATTTTGGGTTTACTTGACCTAAGGCCTGTCGTCCTGTTCGTGAACACTTGTTTGTGCCATCTAGTGGTAGAAAGAGCACAATACATTAATCCATGTAAAAACAAGATGGCCGCCATCTCTGCTAAGTCAGTCTGCAGCCGATCGCAACACAAAAGTGGAGGTTTTTTTATCCTTTTCAGGTCCAGCTGATCCCAAATAGCTAGTAAAAATGCATATAAAACAAAAGCTCGGGTCTCAGGAGGATATTTATCTTTTTAATCGTTATTTCATCTTTTGAATTATCGTCAACAAGAAGTCTTAACAACAGCAAGGAGACGTGTAAACTCAAGATCCACGAGCAGAATACGTTAAAACATATTTGGCACAGATTGACCCCCATACAAGCTGCCATGTTCATCGTTCAATGGAAGTAACTTAAAAGTTTGTCATGAATTTATCGCCATAAAACTGGATGGCTGCTGCTGCTGGGTTTAACAGTCGGACATTAGTGTTTTGTTTTTTTTTAATGTAAAGTCTGCACATGTTGTTTTCTCTGTCCTCGTCTCTCTCCGTACATGAGTCGATGTTTAGTTCGTGGTTCTGTGGGCAACAACTGTGCATTCAAGTGCTGCTTCCTTTCTTTTATTTCCCAGAGATCTTTTTTTTGTTTCCCACTCGTCTTCACAGAGTCTCAAACCTGTAAAAAAGAAAAAGAAAACACATGTCAGATTAAATCTCCACCCCCACAGCTCCCTGACGTTCTATTAATAATATGCACTCTTGTTATTGTCCTTATATCATTCTGCGTTTACGTACTGTAACTTAGCGTGCAATCATGCCACCTAGCTGAAAAGGCCGAGTCGGCCCCTATCAATCAAGAGTTCCTTCGCACCTTCACGTGTACAAAAAGAAAAGTCAAGAGGAATCACAGGTTTTTATTGAATGCAGTTTTACGTTGTCATTTTAACAGGAAGGTGCATTTCACAGCGGATAAATGAACTGTACAAAGTATTTATGCAATTATAACTGGTTTTAGATTTTTTTAATGATTATTGCGATTTCAGCAAGTTTTGTTACTTGTTGCATGTCTATTAACACAGCTGACTTTCTGTGTCAGTGCATTGTACATGTTCTCGGCATTATATTTTGTTGGGTTTATTCTTTTTGTCTTTGTTTCTCGGAGGCATTGTCTGATGAGTTGTCCTGAGCGAGCGACAGGTTTGTGTACAGAGCCGGAGATTGTGTCCCCAACTCTGGGTGGACTTTTGTACTCTTTATGGGAAAAAAATAATAATTAAGGACTAACGAGAGACGACGAAGAAGACGAAGAAAAAAAAAGAGAAATCCTGGATTATTTTGGTGGTCTTGTATTAGACTGCATTACTACAGTATCTGGTGTGCAATCTGTGATAGCTGAATGTTCCTTGTATATTTGTGTTCACTACATCCTACAAGAGAAAAGCAGTAGAGTAACCCGCCCCTCCTACAGAAGCAAACGTTACAATAATGCAATAGATCTGGTACTTATTCTTTTTAATTTCATTTCAATAAATAATTGCTGTTTACCACCAAAAACAGACTCAGTACTTTTATTTTGAATTTGGAAGCAAGTTGTCCAAAGGTCCCTGCAGATCCTTAAAAATATATATTTAAAGAGAATTAAGTCATTAAACTAAAAATAAAGGCTTAATTGGTTTTAACCCTCTGAAACTTGGCCTTTCACAGGTATTTAAACCTTTTTAAACCCTGAGAAAATAAAAAAAAAAAAAATTTAAATATGGGTGAAAAAAATGCAATGAGCATCTTAGTAAGAAGAAAAATTGCTGTATAATTTATTTATTTTTTAAAGGAAAATAAGAAAAAGCTAAGGAAAAACTACATTTGTAATTAATACTACTACATCTTAAAATTATGTTACAGAATTATAAGAATTTTTAGGCACACTTTCAAAGTCATTTCCTTGTTTCTTTAATTTTTTTTAACTAATTTTTTGTTTTCTCTTAACTGATTTCTTGCTTATTTTTTGGGTTATTTCTTATTTTGTCGCTCATTGCCTTCTTCCAATTTTTTTTAATAAATATTTTTATTGAAAGACATTTTTATGTTTAAGAAGAAAAAAAATGCAAAAAGAGACAAATATTAGGTCACGGGATTTTACAAAAATCTTCCTATGTTTTTAAAAGAAATCAAGCCAACTTGCTCGGGTTGTAAAAGGTCAAATGTCTCAAATGATTTCTTAAAAAGTCTTTAAAAAATGATACTTTCCTGCATGGGAAGTAGAATTTTATTTTTTTCTGATGTAGCATTGTACAATTTAAAATTATTGCTAACATTTATTTTTATAAAAATATATTGCCAAAGGCCTCTGGCATTAACGTCACACAGATCAGGATGACGGCAACAAAGAGACGCTCTTTTTGTTTCCTGCCAGGAAGCTCAAAGGAGAGGATCACTGTCTGTCAGCAAACTGTCACTGTACAGGAAACAAAAATGGCTGTTTGACCAAGATTTTGGGGCGTGACTGAAACAGGTACAAAGCTCAGTGTATTTAATGCAAAACATTTTTCAAACTCGGCAGAATGGGAGTCAGGGCAGAGTGAAAACCACAAAATAGCACGTCATGTATTTCCCCCCAAAAGTCATGTTTTATGCAAAACTGTCTCTAACCCTAAATTATATTTTATTTTACTCTGTGTTATTTTATTTTATTTTAATTGTCTTAGTTCTATTTTATTTTTACTTTATTTTATTTCGTTTATTTTTTTTATTATTTTATTTTATTCCATTTTTTAAAAATTGGTCTTGATTGAATTCTGAGTGGCATCAAAAAGTCCTATAAAGTCTTGAATCTAACTCACCTCATGCTGCATGCACCTGAAGTGTCAGGTAAAATACTGTAAAACATCGGCATAAACTGCTGATTTGAGGTAAATAAAGGAACCTGAAAAATTATAATCAGGGTTCCCACAATCATGAAAAACCTTGAAAAATCACAGTTACATTTTCCAGGCCTGGAAAAGTCCTGGAGTGTTGTTTCATCCACGCAATGTGACAAGCTAATTATTTTCAGAAGCTCTTGATGTAAAGTTGCTCTATATAATATGTCGATGTGACATTTTATTTACCATCATGTGTGTTTCATTTCCTCCCTGCATCCATCTCTCCCTCAATGTGTGCCAGCTAACTCAAAATTAAGTTTGAACAGTTTGAATCTGATGTGTTAGTTACGCGCTGAGCAAGAGGGCCAAAAAATAAATTTATTATGGGTCCTTAAGAGTCATCAGCGCAATCTGGTTTATTTTGTTTGAAGAAATTAGGAAAGGAGACAGAAAAAGTAACTCGGAGGAAAACTTGCAGATATAAAACACTTAAGTCAGTGATGTGTTTCCAGCACAGTCCCTGAATGCATCACAGTGACATGGTGATGAATCAGTTGCATCATATATTTCAGTATCAGACCTTCACAGGGTCTCAGTTAGGACCTGCTTATTGTTACTGCTGCTGGTTGCTGCTGCAGCATGAAGCAGAGCTGAGACAGACACAGGCTGCAGCACACCGACCTGTGTCAAGGTACACACAGAAACACAGACTGGACCGGAAGTGGTGGGGCTAGTACTTCAAAATAAACCTACATTACATTTGTTGACACTTTCCACTACATTTCAGATGGAGAAAATAATGTTATCTAATTAATTTTACAATTGTCTGTTACAATTTTTTTTTTTTTTACATAAGTGCATGATACTGCTGCTTGTGTTTCCTGATGCTTTACACAAGAAGCCCAACTGCAATGTGCAGCGCTGGAGTTACACTGATTTGTGACATGAAACTGCTCTGTTAAGTGATTTTATCAGTTTCATTCACCCTGACTGTTTCAAGAGGAAGAAACTTTAATACATGATTCATCTTCAGGTGAAAACTTTCCCAACATCTAACAGTACTCTTAAATGTGGACGGGGTTGTTGTCACTCAATGCTCCGTCCACAGAACGAGGCTGCACGCAGACATTTTCAGATTAGAGTAAAACAGGCTGCAGTGAGAGTCTCTCTCCATGGGATATTTAAACATAGCAGCTTTGTGCGTTTAGTTCTTCTCAGGCAAGCTCAGGGGTTTAGTGTTGCTGCAGCCCACAGGAACGACGCTCTGCGACGCTTTCTTTCCTCCAAGTGAGGATCAGATTATATGCAGTTCACATAATCTGGTCGAAATTAATTTGTACAAAGGTTTGAAGATCCACTCAGGACTGTAAGTGTAAAAGTAAAGCTCAAAGTTGTCACAGTGAAATTTAAGGTGTGCTGATGGATTCACGTCATCAACTCATGCATTGAGTAACATTACAAGTTAATGTTCCACCTTAAAAGTTTCCGGCAGTCGGCCCAGTGAATGAAGCTACTTTCTCTCAGACTCCAGCTGCTGTGAGAGGCAGCAACACATCCTTTCATTTTACAGTTACAGTTCACTAATAAAACTCTCCACGGTATGAACAGTGGTTACATGAGCCTCAAAACCAGACACAACTCAGCCCTGAGCAGAGTGACCGTCCTCTACTGACCAATCAGACTGCAGTGTTCACCAGATCTGTGTGCTAGGTACCCCAACAGAGGGGGACCAAACATGGGGACGGTAAGGAACGTCACCATTCGTACCAACCACAACTTTTCACAGTGGAAACAGAAAAAAAGGGTACCCAACTGAACTGTATCGTACTGCTTGGTGGAAACCGGGCTTGAGCGGGCCGAGGGTCTAGGCACCATGGCTGGGTTACTTTTGGTTCCAAAGTTGTTGGTCTGTGGACCACAGACTCAGGTCTCGAGGTGACATACCCCTTTTCCACCAAAGCAGTTCCAGTGCTGGTTCTGGGCCAGTGCTTAATTTGGAACCAGTTTTCCTGTTTCGACCGACAAAAGAACAGGTTCTGGGCCAGAAAAACTGGTTCCAGACTGGCACCAGGTCTTTGTTCAGCTGCACAAGTACGTGGTTCACCATCGTTGTTGTTGGACGTAACTGACGTATACAGTGATGCAATGACGTGGCATCCTAACCACCTCGAGCCGTGGAAAAGCAAATTGGTTCTCAGCTGGTTTGCAAGTTGAACCAGGCGTACAGAGCGTTGGCAGCGGCTGCCCTCAGGCTCTGGAGCAGCCTCCCCCTTCACATTCGATCTTCCCTTTCTCTTCCACCTGGCGTATCATTCAGCCTGAGCACGATGATCTCAAGTTTTGTTTTGTTTTTTTAATTTGCTATTTTAATGTCTGCACTGTTTGATCTGTTTTCTTATCTTCTACATCTATTCTATTTTATTACTGATGTTGTTTTAACTCTGTGCCCACCAATGTGCAGCACTTTGGTCGACTGCCGTTGTTTTAAATGTGCTCTAGAAATAAATCCTGACTTGACTTGACTATACCGAAAGTGTTTGGTGGAAACGGGGCTTTACAGTCTTCACCTTTAACTTCTTTCAGACATCAAAAGGTACGTTTTTAAAATCTAATGACTAATTTATAATGGAGGGAGGGTTAGTAAAGAACAGTCCCTAAAATACAACTTATTTATTTCTTGACACACTTTTACTTTGAAAGTCCGCACCGGAAGCCTCGTGTCGTCAGTATATAAAGCTTGTCGGCGGTGGGCGGCAGCAGGACGGGACTGCGGTGATAAACAAACACACGCAGCAGCAGCAGCAGCAGCAGCAGCAGCATCGCGTCCGGCTGTGTTTCGGCTCTTTGGCAGCTCCAGCTGACTTCCAGGAAAGCTGACTCTCTCCACGGACCGAGCTTTTACACTCAAACCCGGGTTATTAACCCAGGACTTCATCTGAAAACCCGGGGCCAGTGTGGGCTCGTGCCTCCCTCCCTCCTCCCCCCGGAGTCGGCTTATGTGACACATTAACGTCCCGGCAGCGACACGAGCGAGACATGACGGAGCTGAGGAAGCGAGGCGGAGGCGGAGGAGACCCCGACAGCACCGAGAATATCAGCGACAAGGTAACGCGAGGCGAAACACGCCACTTTCACGCCACGGGAGACCTCGCCCTCTAAACAAGTTAGTCGGGTTTGTTGTCAGCCGCTCGCCAACCAGTCCAGCTAGCCGGACTGTCACGTTAGCAGCGAGCTAATTAAGCTAGTTAGCTGCAGGCTCCCGGTAATCCTGCTGCAACAACATCAACACGGTCACGGAAACCGCTCCGTGTCCACAAATAACGACTGTGGGGTGGCGTTCACGTCCCCACCATGCCTGGGAGTGTCACCACATATTCACCCTGTCATCGTGACACAGACTCATCAATGTCACGCTGCTGCTTGTTGCCTTATAAACTGAATCAGCTGATGTACTGAGCTTTAAAGTTGGTTTGTGTTGTTGGATTGCAGCGTTGGAGCAGGTGCAGGGCTGCTGAGGCCTCCTGGTTTGTTGTGTGCGAGATGAAGGGTGCTCAGGTGGGAGTGAGGGGCCTGAAACTGAATTTAAAAGCCTTTAATAACCTTATTCTGCAGTGTTTGTGCCTCTGTCCTCACTGATTTGGATCATTCTCTGCAACATGATCACCACATACTTGACTTCATGGGTGCTGCATTGACTGACATGCCAGACATACCTTCACACACAGCGAGTGGGTCAGCAACTAATCAGGATTTAAGGTTAAAGGAACATAGTGTAACAGCAGAGGTGTGGACTCGTTGCACGACTTGGACTTGAGTCAGATTTGACTCACAACTTTGAAATCTTAAAAGACTTGCCCTGACTTTGACTCCACTGACTTTTGGCTTCACTTTGACTTGAGTGTTACTACTTCAAAATTCTTCCCCCAAGTCCAAATTTACAAAGCATGTCATTTAAGAACTCATTAATTCATTTCCATAGGCACTTATCCTGTTGGGGTCACGTGAGGCTGGAGCCTATCCCAGCTTACAGTGGGCGAGAGGCAGGGTTCACCCTGGACAGGTCACCAGACTATCACAGGGCTGACACATAGAGACAGACAACCATTCACACTCACGTTCACACCTACGGACAATTTAGAGTCACCAGTTAACCTGCACCTGGAGGAAACCCACACTGACACAGGGAGAACATGCAAACTCCACACAGAGGGGCCGGGGTTTCGAACCCCCCACCCAGAAACCCTCTTGCTGTGAGGCGACAATGCAGTGGCAGTGGCAATGGCAGTTTTCAATGGGCTGCATGGCGGTGAAGCGGTTACTTCACCGCCATGCAGCCCATTGAAAACTGCCATGGAATCAATTCATTTACCTTTTGTTGAACACGATTCATTCCCAGCAAGTCTGCATTTAATTCCCCTGATCCACTTTGTTTAAACTAATCTGACAACCATGAAGAAGTGACATTATGTTACTTATGAATTGGAAAAAAGATAACCTTGTTCACTCAAAAACAAATTGCAGTATGGAAAACGTACAGGTTGAAAATAACGGACGGAGACGCAACACCTCCCAATAAACCTGTTTTAATACGTAAATACAAACTTTGAAAGCAGTTCATGGTTTTTGTAAATTATATATTAGTGTTCTGTTGCTAAAATGGCATTGCACTTTGGTGAAGAGACAACATGACTTGTTTAAGACTGGAAATTCAAGGTTTAGGACTTGGGACTTATCAGTCTTGATTTGAGCCTTGACTTTGAACTTGAGTGCAAAGACAAGAGACTTTCTTGCAACTAAACCATGACTTAGTCCCATCTCTGCTAAATAGATTTAGGTTAAACCAAAATATTTTTTTCACAGACTGTGACCGGAGTTATTACAGACACCGCTAACAGCTAACGGTTAGCCCAGCTAAGCTACGATAACCATGTTGTTATTTACAAAACGTCACATCCCGACTTGAGTATATCCAATCAGCACCAAGTAATCCCCAAGCCCCAGCCAGGAGTTTCTCGGGGCTGTTCGGAGTACCGACTCCGAGGCAGGGACTTGTTTAGCCCCTGTAAAAGTTCTGGACCTTTGTCCTTCGGGGTGGTTCCTGCGGTGGAGACACGCACCAATGGCCCCGACCCCGTAAAATTACCCTGAAGTTCCTGTGGTGGAAACTGGCCTAATGTTACTGATACTATTCTTTCTCACACCTTCAACTCAAACCACCAAAGTATGTCATTTAATCATTACATTCATATCGTAAACATGCAGGTGACTAGTCGACTAATGGCCCTACATGATGACTACTGATCGACTAGGAAAATTCTTACCCGGGGGCCGCCCTAGTAATTGGTCATCATTAGCCGTTTACTTGAGCAGATTGATTATTCACCACATAAATCATGACACACTGCTTTCCCTACAAACGGCCACTTTACATAATAAAAGGTGTCCTATTGGTATCGATATCTGTGATTCTGGTCCTTTATTTCTTGGTATCGGATTGATTTTGTGGTATCGCCCACCCCTAGTGAAAGAGCCGGAGCACACCTGAAACAACAAATCAACTGTGTGAAGAAAGTTCAGCTGATTGAATGAGCCGAATCAACTTGGTTGGAACAAAAACCTGCAGCCACAGCGGCCCCTTTACGGATCAGTGTGAGACCCCTGACTTACAGGGTAAACAATGGTTGAAGAAATGATCAACAGATTACCTGATAATGTATATTTACATCAGTTTTGGCCTTAAATGTGCACACAGAGTATATTCTGTCGAGTTGTAGGGAGAAAATGAGTCTTTATATCACAGTTTTGTTCTCTGTATGGCTGTTTGGACAGATTGATGCACCCTTGATGTGTATGGACAGCCAAGACTCCAGAGATAAATTATATTTGAGTGTAATCAAAGTAATTGTCTTGAAGCCAGTATTGATTACGTGTTTACTATCTCCACCTTTTAAGCTGGACAGTGCTTTATCTCTGTCAGCTATGGAACATCTAAAGACAACTTTACATCTACCTATTCTTCGTCTAATCCTCTGTGGGACCGTTTCAAAGGTTAGACAGAGTCAACCCCACCTAACAGCTCCTCTCAGGCGCCTCACCACCAGCCCCTGTGTGATGTACGCTGGGGTCATTGAGCAATCCCGTCCGGCCCACTGATTAACTCGCCTCACAGAGGGAAGAGCTCGCTCACAGACACTCTGCATAATGTCTCTGAAACTGTGCCAAGGAGTTCAACATGGCCCAGAATTTATCATGCGTGTGCTGCTGTACGTCTGCTTTACACAAGGTCACCTCTTGGGGAAGTGTGCCGTCACAGTGCCTGATTTCCATATTACCTTGATGCATGAAAGTGTTTTTGCTGGATGTGTTGGGCAAACATCTTCTCCAAAATATGGATAGGGCTGCAACTACTGATGATAGCAGGAATTAGCGAGCAGCTAGTAGCAAGAGGGAAACACAAACCTGACAGACACTGTAAAGATGAGCAACTGAGGAGATGAGGAATTGCGCGCCCTCCTTGTCCTCGCAAACAAAGAGGCCATAAACCATCAGATGACGGGGATGGTGATGAACAGGCCGACTTAAGCGAGAATCGCCGAAGGACTGACCAGCCGCGGCTTCCCTCCCACGTCACTGTTTACGTCACACGCTGAGCTACACATTTTGTTACTTGCTCACGCCCCCCATTGCCCCAAAAAAGGCGCATTCTGTATAAACATAAGTAGGTAGGCGGCATTTTGCTGCACTCCCCGATTTTGTTTTTATACTGCCAACGCTGAAAAAAGACTGATTGGGCTTTCCTGCAAATTTGCACAATTCCTGTTTAGAAAGGGCTTAAGAGTTTGGCCGATAGCTAATGTGATGTTTTTGTCGTTGTTGTTGGTCATTTTGTGGGTGACGTGCTCCTTTTAGTGAGAATAAGTGTTTATGTGATATTCTTACAAATATAATTCTTCAATAAAAAAAAATTCTTTACATTTTTCTGCTCTAATAACAAAGGACCAGTCAAACACTGACACCACAGCTTGTGGTAGAGAGAGGTGAAGAAAGGCAAATAATAATAAGATAATTTGTCTTAAATATGGTTAAAAATTAGCATGAAAAAGGTTTTAAAAGCAGTAAATTTAAGTGTTTGATACCTGATAGTTTACTCTCCACGTTGCAGCACCAGAACCATAGAAAATGCTCAACACTCCTTCATTTGGCATTTGCAGACCAGTTGAGTCATCGACCTCATTTCATGTTCACCTGCTCTAAAGTGTTTTTATCGTTTGTGAAGTGAGTGTGAGTGTTCTGGGGTTATTAAGAGATACTGTAATTTAAGAAGTCAGACATTATTTTAAATACTTTGTAATATGATCTTCATTTTCCCGTCCCACATTGTGAGGCTGAGCAAAGGCAGTTTAAAAAGATGTATTGTTTTTGGTGATGCAGATCATACATCACCTAACAGCCTCTCTGTGGAGTCAGATGAAGTGTTTAGATGAAGATTATGAAATCATCTGTAATGTAAAACCATTAGATGTGTCGGTTGCATCATCACAGTGCTTTCTGAGCAACACACACAAACAGGATCCATCCAGGTTCTGACTGACAGTTTAATTCCCAGTGGATGCTCTCGAACTAAAAACAGACCGACTCGTGGAACTGAAGTGCATCGACTGCATGACACGCACATCTATATGTATTTGTTCCTTGTTACTGTCGCCTGGCTGTGTGACTGGCTGGTAGTTTGGTCATTCTGGCGCAGTGCCACACTCAGTGCCTCATTAGTGTCCCAACTTGTTTTTCCTCACCTCCTTCGAAGTCCATTTTTGGCCCTCAGCTGTCCGCAGGAAGCGCTCTGTCTCAACACCTGAGACATGTGAGAAGCATGACTAGACAGAGTCAAACAGGGATATAGTGGAGGCTGAACCCTGTTAGCCAACACTTGTTTACATTGTTAGAAGTTTGTTAAAAAGTATTGCGTAAATTATTATTAAATTATTACTGGCTCTGTTGCTCGAACTACAGATTGTACCTCCAGATTTTTATATGCCCGCCACCATGGACACGAAGAGAAATGGATCAAGAGAAAGAGCCGCCCCTCTTTCTCCCTCAAACTCAGATCAAACCTTAAAACGAGTCAGTGCTGATCAAATTTAAGCCAAGATTCGGTTACGGTATTGTGTATTTCTTGCCTCAGATGTCTTCAAAAACATATTTAAGTACGCTGTTTTGCTGTTACGCAAGAATTTGTGAATAGAAAGTGGGCGCCATACTGTTTCCTGTATCGTAAAAACAGAGGCTGAAGTTACAGAGATCAAACAGTAACTCCTCGTTTCCAATTACGTACAGTATGTGTACAGAGACAAGGTAACTGGAAGTTCATTCATTCCTATGGGAATCTGCATGATATCCGATATGCCTGCGAAACTCCTCCCCCTTCGGTTTTTATTTCAGTCTGTAATTTACCACAAGTATGTTAGAAAAATTTAACTTCTGTGGTGGAGTTCGGAGAGACCGTATGACAGTATGCTAGCTAGGGCTGCAACGATTAGTCGATTAATCAATGACTAATCAACTATTAAAATAATCGGTAACTATTTTAGTAGTCGACTAATCTGTTTGAGTAATTTTTCATAGAAAAGTACTATAAGAGTACCCCAAAATACTCTTATTGCATCTTCTTACATTCAAATATCAGCGAACTAAAACCCTTTGGCGTGAGAACGTAACATTAGATGACATAATTTTGGGGTTTGGGAGAGTCAGACTGACATTTTTCAACATTTTAACACATTTTCGATAAAATGATTAGTCGACTAATCGAATAAATAATCGACAGATTAGTCACCAATGAAAATAATCGTTAGTTGCAGCCCTAATGCTAGCTTAGCTAACAGGCTACGTTCCTCAATTCAGTTGCCGGTGTTGATTGTCAAGTGAGTTTGTACGATATATACTTGTTTATCTAGTTTGAACACGTTGTGAATCTGAGTAATATTATTCTGTTTAAATATGGTTATACATTATATATAGTCAAATCATCATTATGACTCATTCAGCTGTTCATACATCTTTTTAATTAAATAACAAAACTTGCCACGTACCTGACAGGTCCTGTTTTTGTCCTGGTAATTTTCCAAGCGCATATAAACGTATCAGGTTGTATCAGGTTTCTATCCAACCAAATAGAAATGCACTTCCTTGCGTTGGACACTAGAGGCATCATTCGTATGTTACAGATCTATGGACACGGGTCACATACGTAACTGGAAACGAGGCGTCAAGCTCAAGCTTCTCATGTCAAATGTATCCGAAACATATTTTACCTTATTGTTTTACTGTAATTTGAGATTGTTTTTAATCAGCTAATCAGTTGACAGTATCAAAACGGACAAGCTCACATTAGGTCAGCCACCAGTGTGAGCATTTATTGGTCCCGTGTGGCAAAGGGCATTCTGGTAGTTGTAGGTTTTCTACCACATGAGCAAAAGCTCCTCTGGTTTCTCTTTCTATGTTGCACCAATTTCAAAAGTATTTCTGTCTTTCTACAAAATAGACCGTCTTGTTTTATGAAAAGACAATCTTTCCATTAGTGAAATACTTCTTTAACTTGGTGGCCGATGTCTGTACTGAGTTGGGGCATTTTGAACTTCCTATTAACATGAATAAAACTCTCATTAATCTCTTCACAAGCCTATGTGTTAAGGGACCGTCATGATGCTTTGAGACGAAGGTTTCCTGTTTGAGGTCATTTGTCCTCGGTAGTGTTTTATAAGGTTGGCAAACTGCCACTTGACCACAAGATATATGTTGCTAATGAGTTTGCAAACACTTTGGCAACTATAAAGCTGCCATATGGAGATCTGCCTTTCATGAAAGCATCTAGCTGGCATCTTAAGTGGAAGCAGTTAAAGAAATAACGCAGGATATGATTCACCAGCTACTGGGGATGTTAGATTTTAGCTTTAGCTTCTGTCCTGGTTAAAGGGTGGAGTCACATTAAGGAGGAATGCACTGATGAAATTCTGGGCGGATGCGGAGACCGACGTTTAAAACAACAGTCTGGCCAGTACTGATACAAATGTTTTGTTGTTGTTGTTTATTTTGTTTTTGTTATTATTAACTTCCCCTTTTGTGTCAGGGAAACAAAGAAATCTTCATTTAAAAAAAATAAAAAAATAAACAGTTTTAAAGTCATTCAGTCCGTCATTACACTATCTTTGAATGAGCACAAATTCAGTCATGCAAATTTTAACTTTAATATAACCTTTCACATGAAAAACCTTTTTTAAACAACGTTTTATGCTTTTTTATTACATACAATGTATCATGTGTTCCTCTCTAAAGTCTGTTTTATACTGCTGTAAAAAATTTAACACGTTGCTCCTTCAAACAACTGTATTTACTGTTTTTGTCCTGGCAAAAGGCACATCTGCCTCATTTTTGATGTGGCATCGTGATACTACTCAGAACTGTGATACTTTCACTGGTATCCTACCGTGGGTCCCAATTTTGGTACCATGAACACACTAAATTGGAAGGTGTTCATCTGCAAAAACTAATGAAAAACTAAACATCGGTATTCAGCCAAGCGTTTAATTTTATTCTGCTTCAGCTTCAGCTATAAATTTTCATTTCGGTGCATCCCTAATTTCTACTTTTCATTTTGAACTGACATCTTCAAAATTCAACACTTGTTTGTACCTGTAGACATCCTGAGTTAGTTCCATCCTCTGGCTGCTAACAGTTAACATTAACTAGCTCTTCTCCTGCTGATGTCAAAACTGATTTGTTGTTAACAAGGTAACATTATGAGTGAAACAATAGGGTGCGTCTCCTGATGCGTCGATAGTACGTTCACAGTGTCCTACTGTGAATATCGGCCAATACCAATGTTCAGCTGTTAAATCTGTGCATCCTTAATGTCAAGCATGTTTGGAACACTTCATTAGAAACCTGGAGTATTTGTTCCAGTTGTTATGGTTGTTTTTTGAGAACAGCACCATTCAAGTAGCATAGATGCTAAAACTGTGAGCTTCTGACTTCTAAGATAAATGCAGTGTTGTCCATTAGGAGTGAAAATATTTTGATCATTTGAGGAAATGATCATGGAAAGAAAGAGTTTGTGGGTCAAAGGAGATGGACACTGATGCTGGGACGATGACTCATATCCTGTAGGTCCTATGTTTGGAAAGTACAAAGGGCAAAGCTGAAAATCATATCAAACTATTTACGGCATTTACTTAACAGTATTAAAAACCCGATGGGTTAATTACTGCACATCAGAGAGCACAGATGAGGCTATCGTGTTCAGCCAGGGTTGTGGACTGGAGCCTGGCTTTGTTTTGACTTTCTGCTGCCAAAATCTTCGACCTGGCGGGGCGTCAAGTCGCGAAACCTTAGCCTAGTTAACTAGCTACATGTGAGTCCCTGTGACGTTTGTTTACAAGCCCTGATTTGCTTATAATAGAATGCTGTGAGCCTAATTTTGCCACATGCCAGAATAACAATGCAGCATGACATGTTTGGCTAGCATGACTGTAGGTGTGATCCGCCCCGAGACACCATGAGAACAGTGTTGGGCAACACTTGTGGATGTGTGCTGCGGTCCACCCTCAGACTATCAGAGAGCAGGAGAAATGAATCAGTCAAAGGATGACGAATAAAAACTTTGGTTTCCTGTCTTCGTCGGCCAGTTTGAGGTGTTCCTAATAAGAAGCAGACTGACAGGGTTTAAACGGGGATGAATCAACCATGTCTGTGTCGTGTTTTGGAGGTTAAAGGATCACTTTGTTGTGTCACACAACCGGCAGCAACACCCGGACAGATCATGTTCGCATGAGGCGCACTTTATATAGTCACTGAAGAAAGCTAAGTGTTTAGTGGACTCCCACACACACATGTACACACACCCATTTATATTCACATCCTCCCTCTGTGCTGTCTCTAAGGCCAGTATTTACTTTCATGAATTAGTCAACCACACACACTGCTGAGTATGTGTGTGTGTTGACCCGGTGATCTTCACAGTGCTGCGCTCCCTTCACGGTCCTGCGTACTGTTGCAGGGACAGTTACCGGCTGCTCAAGACTCCACATGACAGTTGACCTTGGCGGGGTGTCTGCTGGTTGGCTGGCCGTCTCTAAAGCCTCCAGCAGCAGCAGCGGTGGTGTTGGTGGTGGCAGCAGGACGTTTAACGCTCTACTGGTCACAGCATCATTCTGCACAGCTGCAGTCAGAAATGTCTTTGGACAGCAGAGGAGTCTTAACTGCTCTACATTGGGGTGCTGCGTTCAGATAACCTTGTTTATTTGGTGTTTTGAATCCTGCGCTGTTTGAAGTACATTAAAAAAGACAATATAGATTATAGGTAGGGATGCACAATAACATCCGCAGATAAAAGCTTTAAAATAAAATACTGGCATTGACCTGAAATAAATATTTCTGCTGATATGACTGGCTGATAAGGTAACGCTCTAATTATGCGACTTTAATTAGTCAAAATAGGTGAAATTGGTCTTGGTTGTCAGAATAATTTCAGGGAGAGCATCATCCAGGCCTGTTAAAGTAGGATGGATTTTACAGCTTTTACATTATTATGAATTTGGCCTTTTTTAAATGTAACTTAAAGGGACAAAAAGCGAAATCGTTTCACCGCTAGGTTTGCTGTTGTGCACTGCCTGTAGACCAAAACAAAGTGTGTCATGAGCCACACCTCCCTCTGCCTCTGCTGCGGCTACTCACCTAACACAACCGTAATGCCTGACCCCATTGCTGGGACAGAGCCGCTAATAACTCAAGCTCTGGACATTAAATCATGCTACAATTGTAACATTAAATTTAATTGGATCGACATAGCGACATGTGCCTAATGTTACTGTAACACTAATCAAAACAGACATTTGACTTTATGTTGTACCTGTCCAGGAGAAGAAGAGCTAGCTCTGAGTCAAATTGTAGCCCCTTTTAGCTCTCGCAGTGCTCTCCACCTTGGAAATGCAAGGCCAATGTTAATCCGGGTTCTGTCCCTTTCTTTATCCGACAACTTCTTCGCCAACGACCGTTGTTTCTTTAGAGGTAATGTCAGATCCTGGTCGTCTTCAGGTGAACGTTTCGTTCCGCTTTCCGCCATTTCGCTTTGAAAGTACATGCTGCCATTGCTCACTTGCTGTAGCCTTTTATAGGGAGGGAGTACCAAGGGCTCCGAGAGGAGGGAGGAGGCAGCGATTCACATGAACATGCAGCCGGACCGGCTTGTAAACAATGGGCTGGAGATCAACACAGAGAGAGAGTGTGTGACATCATGCTATACTCAAGAAGAAATTACACCTCTAGTTCTTCACATAGTGTTTTTTTAATTCCTTCAATCTAGGAATGATTAATTTCCGCTTATTGCTCCTTTAAGTTAAAGTAGTTTTCTTATTTTGCGCAGTGAATGGGCAAAGTGCATTGTATTTAATGTACGTGTCTGCCAGTGAGCTATCACGATAGGCATAATATGTTGATTCCAGATTAGGAGAGACTTGATGCTCTCTGAAATTTGGTGGGGGGAAAAAAGTGTATTTATTAAGGTGGCCCTCTAATAGTCGAACAAACGTTTGTCGACTACAAAGGTCTTTAGTCGGCAAGATTTCATTGGTCGCTTAGTTGTAGAAAACAAAACAAAACATGTAAATATTCAGTCAGTCAGAAAAGTTGATCATGTTAGTGCAGGGCTACCCAGACCTTTACATCTGTCCCACGGACGATAGGCCTACACACTTATAAACAGCTCCTGGAAGAAGATCAGCTCTGCACTCAGGATTTCATGTAAATAGGCTATACAATGCTTGTTAAGGTTGCCTAGCCACCGCAGATGCAAGCAGTTGATGCAGTCTTGAAAGCTGGCACAAAAAAGGCACAAGAGGTAGCACCCAGCGTTTTGAAGGCGGTCAAAGATGGCGGCACGTGGTACCTGCGGTTATTACTGTCAACATTATTTTTGTATCAAATCAGAAGGTGAAGTAATTTAATGTCTGTTATGATGAGTAAATAAAGATCAAAGAAAAGCGTTGATCCAAAAGTTACAACCACCTGTATAACTGCATGGATCTATTTCACATCATCACCATTTTTGTTGTGATTTTTCTGTATTCATTTTTCTTCCATGGGGTGCAGACATTGTAATCCAATCTAATACATATGCTGAATGTTAGTGAGTCATTCTGACATGCTAATTGTAACATGCATGATGATACTGCTTTAGTTAACTGTGCAAAGAGTATCATGCTTATATGCTAAATGTTTCATTGGCATTCAGGTCAAATCGCAGCACAACACAAGGGTGAAATGACCGAGGTGAAAGTCATGTCTGACAGTGTAAAGCTGCAAAGCTGTCTCCAGTTCTCATCCATCCAACACTATTGATTTGTGTAATGATCAGCCCTGTCTCTCAGGATCACCTCTGTGGCTGCAGACTGTTGTGTCTCCTGTAAAACGGCTCGTTCTGCTTTGCGCTGCAGTTGGGTAGAGGAAGCTGTTGGGAGCTGAAAGTTGCTTCCAGCAGCAGTGCTACTTCAGGTCAATGTTTGTTGCTGATTAGCTTAATTCCTTGCTGCATGAGTGAGCTCGTGTACTGTAGGCGGTAGCTTACTCAGTGATCCTCTCCCCTGTGACCAGAGCCAGCTGCTGTCTGCTGGTCTGGACCTTACAGGTGTGCAGGCTTGTTGTTGTGCTCTGGTGAGTGATGCTTTGTTTTTTCCCCTCAGTAGCAGCTTCCTGCTTCTGTTGACCTTTCCAGGCCAAATTAGAGCAGTTTCAATTAAGACTGATTCGGACTGTGGTTTACCGCTCCCTGTTGGTTACTTTTAATCAAGCTTAATTCCCATAGATTCATTGGATGGTGGCACATTGCAGTGCTAGTAACTGCACTGATTTAGGGTTCATTCACAAATGCAGGTGGATGTTTGACTGAACCAACAGCTTGAGTCTGTTCAGCGATCCTGTTGTCTTCTAAAAGCTACTTTAAAATTTTAGTCATTATACTGATGTTTAAACAGTAAACTGACAAAAACTGTAAACTCTATAAAGTGTTTTTATTATCCTAAATTACAGCTGTGACCTCGGAGATCTCACACACATATCTGGAGTAAGAATCATCTCTTAATGCTCCTATTGTAATAGATGCTCCTGGTATTCTGGGACATCCATGCACTTCCCTAATCAAACAGACACACACACAGTTAAATATGACCCAAAACAGGAAACAACTTTTTATCTGCAGGGCATGATGGCATGACTAGTTCATCCTCTCACTCTGAAACAGTCTGTCTATTATTAGGGCTGCCATCATGACGGGCGAAGGGAAAGTAACAGAAATGTCCCAAAATACGCTCAATGAGTCATGGTGAGACTCGAGATCCCTCTCACGTGTGTAAATAACACCTTTTTATGGATGATTTTAAACCTTATCAGAGTTCAAAAAGGATGATAGTTTGTTATACTAGTCTCAGTTTCTGGACTGTTCCAACGCTGTCGATATCAGTCTTGGAAAAACAATCTAGGCATACTGCACTGAGAAATGAAAGCTAGTGGAATAGAAGCTTGTATGGCTGTGCCTGTCCCACACAATTTAATTCTCTGCAGGCAGGTTTTGGTTATGTCAGGTAACTGAACTGAACTGAGCTTTTGAAAAGCAACCCGAAAACATGTTGGTGAACAAAAGTAGGGCTGCAACTTCCAGTTATTTTCATCATATATCAGTGACTACCACTTTCTTGTTTAGCTGATTTATTATTTGATCCATAAAATGTCTGAAAATATTGAAAAATGTTTTGTTTGTTCAGCAGTCCAGAACCTGACGTATTCAGTTTACTATCACAGAAAACTAAGCTAACTAGCAAATATTAGCAAAAGAGAAAGTGGAGCCAATGATTATTTGGGTATTATATCCATTAAATAATCTTTAAGGAGTTATCGTTTCTCAAAATTGTTTCTCAGAATTGTTGCAGATCAATTTTCCACCAATTGATTCATTCACTAATTGTTTCAGCTCCAGACTGAAGGAGTTGCTACATATCACGAGCGTTAGTTTCAGATGTAGCTGCCTCAGAGGGCAGTAGAAGGTAGGGTTGGGTACTGAACCTGGCACCTTTTTAAGAGCATAGATTGAACATAATTCAGTTGGTTCGCTTAAAATTGATTTTATGTTCAATTGGTGCCAAATTTGGGGATGTCCTAAAGAAAGATGCAGGAGCAGAAAGCACTAGCGAACTGCTGAGATGCATGAATGATCAAGATAACTGGAAACGCCGATGGAGAGCTCGTCTGAGGACAACTGAATGATGAAATTTTGGTAACTAAAGGTGCTTTCACAGCTGCCACAGCTAAATGCGGTTCGTTTAGGCAGATGTGAACAACCAGACCGAGACCTTCTTGAAGAGATGGTCTCAGTCCGGTTACTAACAAACACTGGTGCGGTTTGTTTGTGGTGAGAAGGTGTTCCGACCTGGATGTGCACCTCCTCCTGTACTGCCTTAATATGCACATTCAGCACATCCAATGCATCAAAACATTGTTTTCTAGTTGGAGCCGCGCCTCGTTTTCAAACTGTATGGTTTGACTAAGATGAACAATGACAGCAATATAGTCCACGATGAGCAGCGCTAAAATCAACCTGCATAGTTGTCCCTCCATTGTGACATTAGAAAGTGTCACATTTATCTTGCAAGTGTACTCTTCTTCAACGTTTGCTTTACTTCCTGGATTTTTCCCACATGGAAATTCTGACCAATCAAGAGCAGCTTTCTCACACAAGGTATTTGATCTGGTCCTCTTGTAAATGCTGCCGTGAGAACACGAACCAACTCTAGGCAATTATACAGCTTTGTGACAACATGAGTCCCTGATTCAGACCAAAGGAGACGACTCTAGGTCTGAAAGCAGACTAAGAGCACACCTGGGTGAGAACGCTGGGTTCAGACAGGGGGAGTAAGCCCCTTGAGGCACCTTGAAGTTGGGAAGCTGACCACAGAGCTCCGTTGGTTTCCCATCAAGCTGAAACCATTGCTGCAGTGCCGATAGTTCGGTCTTTCTAGAAATAGCCTGGTATCACTGCTGTTTGTGACTGCGTCTTTTAAATTATATACTTTTTCCACATAGTTATGAGTTGTGTGTAAACGGAGAGCGAGCCAGACATGCAGATACACACAGTCACACACAAGCAAGTAGACAGACAGATATGGTCTGTGTGTGATCAGAAAAGAGCAGAGGAGCTGGCTTTCTTATCAGATGCAGCTTATTCAAAAGCTTGTTATTACAGAAAGTGTATAGTACTAATAAAAGCTACCGGGTACCAATACAAAATTCAAGGTACCGGCAACGCTATCAGTTAAACTGTAAACGGCACCCAACCCTATTAGTAGGTGTTCAGACCATAACAGCCCTACAAGGGCCGTGTTGATGAGGCACGTTGCTTCAGGTACTCATGAGATGAACATGTTTACAGTGTGGAAGAGGCTTGAGCTGCTCGTCACCTGTCCTCTTGTCTGATCCTGTCCTCTCTCCTCTTGCTCCCGCCTCTCTGCAGAGATGGCATTAATAGCCTGGCGGAGGAGGAGGAGGACAAAGAAGATAGCGGAGGTGAGCTGAGCTGCAGTGACAGTCACTCTGCCTCATGCTTTACCGTCTCTGTCTCACCGACAGCAGAAAAACATTGACATACTGCAGAAGGTCAAGTTTCAGATGCACCACCTGTGCTCATGTTTAATTTCATGCTCTGCTAGCATTGTTTTCTTTTTGTATTTACCGGTGATGATTACAGGCACTCTGACCTACCACTCGTCCGACCCCATGGCATAACTTGGATTGTTATCACACAGATTTGCATCATTATTTGAGGTGCTTGACTGTGAGATATTTACACAGGCGTTGGCATACTTTGCTAACTAAACAAAAGATTAACAGTGTTTGACAGTTAAATTAACAAGCTTGAGTACATTCAGCCAGATTAGACCATAAAACTGTGGCGCTCTGCATGTAACACATTGGTGTGTGTGGAGTTATGTGCTGACTGAGCCTCAGAGCCGAGGCCTGCTCCATGTTGCAGAAACATTTATTGAACTGTAGACGAACTGTATCAGTTAAACCTCAGTGAGAAATACCATCGGCCACCAGTCACTGGCAGGTTTTAGTTTGCCTTCTCTGCCAGCCACTTTATCAGGTATCAGGCTGTCATGGAAGATCTGCTGCTAGTAAACACTTAGAATAGTGATGGAAGTAGAACAGTGAAAGTGATAGCTGCATTTATAGTATTAGCTACCATCCCCAAGCAGTCTGACAGTGGCTGTCCTGCTTTGGGTTTCGCCATTGTTGCGTACATGTAGAGGTAGCACAAGCACTCCAGACTCTTGTATTAACTTTTGATTAAACACAGCTTCTGCAGTCTGTACTGTGTATTAACCCATTGGCTGCCAATATCCTGCTTGTCTATGGTTTCATTTCTGATTCTCTTTGCATTTTACTTAAAGTTATATTTGATCAAAAATCCATGCATTGTCCAGTTTATGAAATATGAGAAAATGGGAAAGAGCCCATAGAGAAGTCTTGTGATCACTTGTTTAGTTTGACTAACAACCCAAAACCCAAAGATAATTCACCTACAAATAGCAGTGTGAATCACCAGAGGGCTCATGATACAATATTATTCAGATGTTAAACATGTTGTGATATGCTGAGTGTTGTGATCAAATATATTGCTATATGTTGTGATTTATTACCTGTTTTGAACTGCAAATTATGTCCCCAAAGGAAAACTTTGTCAACATCTGTTTTATCTAATAAGGTAAAGTTTTAAGTCTGTTAATCTCGGTCATTTTTATTCCAACAATATTTTAGCTAGTGGACTGAAAAAGTAATCGATCATATTATTCCAGTAGGCTACCAAAAGTTTAATTTGTATTTGTAATATTAATAATTTAGTTTTTGCTTGAAAACAGACACGAACAGTTAAGATTATTTAAATTTGCAGCTTGGCAATAAAAGTATGGCGGAGTGCAATAGCTTGTCAGGCTATGCAAGCACATTAACCACTTAAAGGCTCTCTAAGTCTTCCTAAGCTTGGAAAGTTTTTGTCATACAGCAAACATCTCCTCGCGATCCGCTAGCTACACGTCCTCTGAATATGCTGTGAAAAAGTCCGGTCTCTGTAGGCAGCCCAAGCTCCACCAACTGTGTTATCTGTGATCATGTAGAGAATGTCAGATACCACGACATAGACCCAGAGTCTGTGTCTTGAAATAAGAAATACTCGCTACCCAAAGACAAGGATGATGCTGGTAACGGTTTTCATTCAACATTTAAAGCCTGATGACCGTCTGGATGGCTGAGGCAAAACACCACTTCCATCGCCAACATGTACATATGTTTGACGTACACTTTAAAAGGGTCTATAGTTTTATTTGTAAAGATCGGGACACATATGTTTCCTCCATCTTCATCAGAGCTACATTAGCTACCTGTACCGTTGTATGATGATCAGAATGAAAACAGGTGTCCAAGTAATATTTGGTGTGACCGGCTAAATTCAGCATCTAGCTTGTGTCTGGTGTCCACTTAGTGCCATGAGTACTGAAAAGAAAGCTGATCATTCTTTGGTTTTTCAGATATGTAAGTTACACTGCCAGAGAGGACCCTGTAGCTTTCCACTGTTTCAGTCTGCAGGCTTTGACGTTTCCTCATTAAAACCTGAGTAGAAATCTTCAATTACACCTCTTCTCTCCTGAGCTCCAACACCAACTCAAGTGACCCTCTCTGCCTCAGCCCCAACCTGCTCCCACTTTCAGCGCTTTCCCAGCTAATTACGACGTCTGACCGGGATCACGGACCTTATTTCTAAATGAAAAGCTCTCTGATTTAACCCCGATGCTCCCGCTGACCGTATTTAGCTACGTTTGAGTGAAAGTAACCATGAAAGGAAAAAAATGTCCAGTAGCATCAGCGAGCCTCTCAAGTGAAAAAGGAAACTTAATCTCCCACAATTGGTGTGTGAGCTCAGGAGGAATTTCACTGGGCTTTAAAAATAGCCTCTTTTGGGCAGAAAAAGCTTCATTGCTCCGCTCGCCGCTTTGTTACATGATAGGACATCAGTGGTGTTAACTCAGGAACAAAAGTGTCTGGCTTTATTTCTAGGATGTCACTTTGCTTACTTATTAATGACGTTAGAGTGTCTGAAGCCGTGTCCACGCTAATGCTGCTAAATCTGAAGATACATCAGGTTCTCTCTTCGTCCTCACTGAGGCAGCATGTTAATAAAACACAGTGCTGATGTGTGACTTTCAGAAGTATAGCATATGTTCTTCTGCTTAGCAACTGCAAGAAAGATGCCAAGTTTGTGTCTCCAGATCACACTTACAGAGGTCGTTTACCATGCATTCATGTAGCCGATCATCAAGATATTTTGTTATACTGAGGGCACAGTTTAATTCATTAATTAATTATTATTTTTAAATTAAGGTGAGGTCTTTTAAAATGCTAGAAAATGATAGAAAAATTGGTAAAAAATGCAAATGTATAACATGATTTTCAAAAGTGCTGCAGGTAATTTTGGGACTGTGGTGTATAATTTACAGTTAATTAGCATTTTCTTTTCTTTTTGTGTTTACTTTTTGTCATATGATGCATGTGTGGAATTCTAATTATGACTGGGGGACTGTTTGCTGTAAAGTCTTGTGAACTTGTTGGAGAAGGAACGCTGCAACTTCTGGACGTTTGAGACACGCGTACACAAAAAAAAATCCACGTTGAAACTCTCTTTTTTAATTTATTTTTATTTTTTTTAATTTTAGGAAAGGAAAGGAAAAAAGGTGAATTTCAGTTGAGACTGGTAAAAAATAAAACGTCAAAGCTGTGTTTGCCAGTAAAGCAAGTCACTGATCTTAAATGATACTACATTAAAGCAGGAAGTGAAACAATTTAATGTAACACTCATTCTTGAGAACTGTGACACACTTTTTTTAAGGGTTTTTTTGATTTTTACTCCTCAGTTAGGCTAAGAAACTCTTAACTCTGGTCATCCTCCCATATATTACACATATTATACATATATACATATATTATTGTTGCGAGACAGAAGGAATATTAGATGAATGATTAATGATTCAATTTTTTCTTGAGTAGCATACATAATGAATGTCAGAGCTAACAGCTGACCGAATTGATGCCTTACAGAATTTAAAAAAAGAAATAGTTATATATTAATTAATTTCACAGTTGTCTTGGTAAGCATAAGAGTCGCAAAGAGTTCTCTTACTGCTAATCAAATGACAAAATTTTTAAACAAATTATGTAGTTTTGATTTTGTAGGGCTACAGATTTGACCTGTTATAGGTGAGTCACACTCGATAACAATATTAGTTAATTCATTTATCAAAAAAGTACAAAGCTTATCCATACTTGAAGGAAGTGAGACAGCAGTCCTTAGGATATAGCTAAGCTCTTTTTTTGCCTGATTAAATTATGTTTTTGTAGAAATGTGATGGAGTAACAAAAATCTGGGACACGTCTTTAAAGGTCCATCATTTTCACACAAAAAAATACATTTTAAAACAAAGATGATTATAGCAGGACATTTTTACACCCATGTTATCAGTACTGTTAGTTTTAGATTTCAAAGACTTTTTACATATATTTTTTTAAACATTTTTTTGTTGGCAATTTAATAAAGATATACAGAGTGTAAATAAACAAACACAGAACCAGTAAGGACAAAAAGAAAACCCCACTCGCCTATCAACACAAGAACACACAGAGAAAGCGAGAACAATTAAAGGAAATCAAAAAGATTAATGACAACAAATTAATTAACTTGTGTGACATAAGTAGGGGAGTATAGTGTAGATTTTGTCGACTTTAAACACATTTTTTAATTGTTTGAAGTTGTGAAATCTTGTTTTGGACAAAGGCGTTTTCTGTCATAGATCAAGTCTAGAAGTTAAAAAAAAGAAAGCAGATCAAAATCTTTTATAAATCATATTTATTTCACACATATAAATCCTTTAAGAATAATGTTTTACCTCAGAAACATAGTGTTGATAAGTTACATTTTGCAACTACAAAAAGAAACCCCATGAGGACCCCACATATGATGATGAACAGGCTTATAAAGTGCTTTCGCTGCTCTCTGTTAGACATTGCATGTCACATGTCCGTGTTGTCAACACAGGATAGAGGCGGCGTACATACGACCGGGGAGGCTGTGTCTGTTTACTGGGTTTAAATCCAAATTAAAGATGCATTAACACCAATAAAGATGTTTGCCTCCTGGGCAGCAGCCTGTTAACCTGTCGACACCAGGTGTAGACTTTCAGCTCAGTCATGCTCCGACACTAATCCTCCTCCTTCCTGAGGAGAAGCGAGTCACACTTTCTCCTTTTATGGACATTCTGAGGGTGATTTTCGAGCTTGAAGTATGTTGATTATTATGTTTAAATATAGTAAAATATATAGATATATTTCAAAACAGAAACCAGATAAACATGTTTGATAAAGGCATCAAAATACTTACTGGAAGGGTCTCTTTTTTGTGGTAATGTCAGTCAAACATCAAGATACATTTGGAAAGATGTTCATGGTGTGGGAATGTGTCTTTCATTATAAACAAGTAAGATGTTTGAGAGTGAGTAGGAACCTCCACTCTTATAGTTCAAATCTGTCAGATATCACGAAGGATAATGAAGTCACTTATGGTGCGATGGTTTTGAATCCTGGAGGCTGTCTCTGATGTAACCTGCACATTCAGTTGCAGACCCACTTGAACCCCAGCCAAGCGTAGAGGACACATGCATCAGCTCTGTAGTCTCTGGCCTAATTAATTATAGTCTGACCGCTCCTGCACGCCTCCTCTTAGTTTAGACTGGGCTCTGTTTGACTACCTCAACATTTACATGTCATTTGCATCTCAGAAGAGCTCTCAATCTACGTCTTATTTTCCTTTTCTTGATAGGATGCTGTATTCTTCTCTTTTGCTGTTATCACCTCGTGAACACTGCTCTGCTGTCTGCCTGTGAGTGAAATGAACGCCATCTATCTTAATTCTGTATTTGAATATCTGTGTGTGTCTGTGCGCCCTGACAGGAGGCGGATGGCGATGACAGGCTGGGCTTGCCAGTCGACGCAGAGGGAGAGGGTGACGGTGACTCCAAAGCAGACACTCCAGATGTTCCTCCCTCCACAGCAGACACAGACAACACTCCACAATGTTTGAACAAAGCTCTGGAGGGCCTGCCGCCCAGGTACACACCGCTCACACACACACATACTCGCAAGAAGTAGATGCCAGCAGATGCTGTTTGCTCCTCCTGGAGTCGTCACTGCTTAGACACTTCTCAGCAATTACTTGTGATCCTGACACTCTGTTGTGTGGCAGGATCAAGCTGCACAGATCTATTAACAGTTAGCACTTAGCCTTACTAGTCCGTGTTTATATATTCTCATGAGAGTGAATTTCAGCTCAGCAGGCTCTGTCCAAGATGGTAGCTCGCCAGGAAGAACAAATTAACCAGGAGCTCCAGATAAGAATAAATGTTTATACTTCAGACTAACATTTAATAATGGAATAAATCATCTTACATTTCCTAGATTACAACTAGGTCAGTATGCAAACTTCCACTGGCACAGGGCTCAAGTTCTTAGTTTTACAGAAATGCAAACAGGGTCCAACATGTGCGGGGCAGATCTTACTGATTTAACTTGGACCAAAGAGGCCTGAGGTCTTATTCAAATGTACCTCAGCCATAACATTGCTGTAACAAGCCTTTTGCCCTCCATCTTTTATGAAAAGACCCTGACAGGGTGATTGATCGTCTTTCCTGTGTGCATGTAGGTTAATTGGACCAGAAATAGATTCTGCAGAGACGTCTGAACATGCTCTTATTAATGCACGGAAGGAAATGCAGTTGCTAATGAATTTGCAGCTAACCACAGGACTTATATTAGTTCCTTTCCCACTACACAAAAAATGCACGCTAACATCTGGCTTTTGTATTTAATCAGCATTCACTTCTGAGTCGGATTCATCAGCTCTGATTGACAGTGATGAAAATATGACGCCTGGGTTGACGTGTTCATTTTAGCTTTGTTGCCTGTGTGATGCAAGCACAAGCCACCACAAAATACTGTCTGTCTCTGTCCCAGCAGCGCTCAAACACTTTTGGCTGCATAGGTCAAACCATGCCGCGCTGATTTGTCTTTCCATTACAAGTTAAAACGTGCAGAGCCAGAGATGGAACTGGTCCAAAACTGCGCCCACCTGCTGCCAAATGGGTAGCAGTGACATCTATCTATGTTTAAGCAGATGTGTGTGAAATGGGGTTTCAGTCTGCACCTAGTTTGAGAGGGAAACTGAATGAGTTAGAAATACAAAGAAGAACCACTAACAGTTTCACTGGCCTCCATGCTGCTTCCTACTGTTTACTAACCTGGTTTCTGGCCTGTCTGTCAGAAAAACAAAACAAAACACACACACACACACAAAATGGCATACTGTCTGCTGCAGAGCAGTCTTAAGCTCCTTTTACAGTGCCAGATTTTCGGCAAATGTTGGGCTGTTTTGCCGGCCAGATGCGAGCGTTTAGACCCACAGAGCCGGATCGGCGAGTTGATCCGAGGTGCCCAATTTTCCGACTCGTCGGGTAGACATATTGGCGGAACCTTTTTGGTTTAAAAAGACCAAGGCACCCTTCCTCAACGGGAGGAGCTGTTGATGACGCCACACGTGCGACCCACTGGTGGTGGATAAACAGGAAACAGCTGATAGCAGGAATGAGCAGCTAGTAGCAAGAGGGAAACACAAACCTGACAGACACTGTCAAGATGAGCAACTGGGGAGACAAGGAATTGCGTATGGCAGTATGTCCAAACAGTCTCCCTTTTGTAACTAAAATAAAGATAAGGTTCTCTGTCCAGTTGCAGTTTTCCGATACCGTATGATAATCGTCAATTTTCGTACCACGGCATACCTTGAAACAGGTAAACTGCTGCAACCCTAGTCCACACACAGGTAGAATTTCTCAACATTTGACCAGTGACTACTGGTGATTTTTTTTTTTATTCCCTCTCTGACTTTAATCAAAAATTACAGGCTTATATATTTATATTTCTCAAGCTGAACCAGTGCTCTCATTCAGAGTGATGATTCATAGCAGTAGAACAAGTAAGGCATGTCAGGATTCAACCCTATAATGGTCATGTATATGTGTACATAAACACATCAGTGACACAATAACACATCGAGGTGGTTAAAATAGCTTATAGATTTTAAGATTTAGCCGATGAGGCAGTTTCCCTTAGTTTAAACACCTACAGTAAGTTATTAAACTGTCACACACTGATATATCTAAGTATTTCTTAAACACCTGAAAATCTCATTCTGAATGAGGTGTGTTGACTACTTGTTGTGTCAAGTATTGTTGGTGCTCAGGTAAATAGCATGTTGCCTGGTAGGGTTTTATGTCATAAGAACATGTCCAAACTTGCAGTGGTACTGTGCTTTTGGGTTTTTCAACTTTTGTATGAAAACATATTGGTTGTTTTGTGTACACAAAGCTTCTGGAAAAACTAAGGAAAATTTATTTTCTGTCTTGATAAGCAAAATATTTCACCCTTGTCATCTCCTTCACATTTTGATATCTGTACTTATAAAGATTAATTGTCATTTAAGGAGTCATATGGCAAAGTTACAAGACGAAGCACTTGAGTGCCAGAACTCTGTCTGGGATATGCAGTGCAGGCTGGAGTTAAAACATCACACAGATCATCATTAAAAGAACTATTCTTACACAGTTTACATTCTTGAAGTGTGGAAACGCTTCTTGCCAGCATGTCAGGATTGTCACACTTGGCATCCTGTGCCAGTTCAAGCCAGCAGCACCTTGAACACAGACCAACGACGTCCTGTTTTGATATACAGATGAGAAGTGGAGGGTGTGACCAATGAGTGACGGCCAGGTCACAGGGCTTAAAGGCTCACAAGGAGGGAAGCACTAATCCTGAGCGCTATAGGAGCCGGTGTGCTGCAGAGAGACGACATGTGGACGAACAGACTGCAGAGGAAAAAGAGAGAGGCAGGGGGAGGGGGAGAAAGAAAGGACAAAGGACAGGATAGAAATTAGGAGAGGAGAGAGATAAAGAGAAGCAGATGGAGAGATGGGGACGATGTAGTAAAGATAAGGAGGAGGGATGGCAGCAGATGGATGAAGCAAACAGAATTACACTGCAGAGAAGGATGAATAGATGGACTTGAAGGTGAAGAGAGGAGGAGGAGGAGGAGGAGGGGAGGTAGTTTTAGAGAGAAAGTGAGTGATGGTGTGATGAACAGAGGGAGAGAGTGTGAGCTCACAGTGCTGAGTGGAGGCAGCAGCAGGTTTTTTCATGATGCAGCTGTTTTTCTCCTCCATTCATACAGCAGCAGGCTCTCTGCCCTGCTTGGCTACTGTGCAGCTTTTAGCTCTTTCCTCTCTTTTGTTTTGCAGCAGGCAGTGCAGCAGTTTGCCTCACAGCCCCACGCACCACATGACGTGGGGTTAAAAACACTCCAGAGGAACGAGGCCTCGTTACGGCCATGATAGTGCAGAGGCACAGGTAGCACTGGTCAGGTATCACAGGTAGCACTGGTCAGGTATCACAGGTGGCACTGGTCATGTATCACAGGTAGCACTGGTCATGTATCACAGATAGCAGTGGTCAGGTAGCACTGGTCAGGTATCACAGGTAGCACTGGTCAGGTATCACAGGTAGCACTGGTCATGTATCACAGGTAGCACTGGTCAGGTATCACAGGTAGCAGTGGTCAGGTAGCACTGGTCAGGTATCACAGGTAGCAGTGGTCAGATAGCACTGGTCAGGTATCACAGGTAGCACTGGTCAGGTATCACAGATAGCAGTGGTCAGGTAGCACTGGTCAGGTATCACAGGTAGCACTGGTCAGGTATCACAGGTAGCACTGGTCATTTATCACAGGTAGCACTGGTCATGTATCACAGGTAGCACTGGTCAGGTATCACAGGTAGTACTGGTCATGTATCACAGGTAGCACTGGTCATGTATCACAGGTAGTACTGGTCATTTATCACAGGTAGCACTGGTCATGTATCACAGGTAGCACTGGTCAAGTATCACAGGTAGCACTGGTCATGTATCACAGGTAGTACTGGTCATGTATCACAGGTAGCACTGGTCATGTATCACAGGTAGTACTGGTCATTTATCACAGGTAGCACTGGTCATGTATCACAGGTAGCACTGGTCAAGTATCACAGGTAGCACTGGTCAAGTATCACAGGTAGTACTGGTCATGTATCACAGGTAGCACTGGTCATGTATCACAGGTAGTACTGGTCATTTATCACAGGTAGTACTGGTCATTTATCACAGGTAGCACTGGTCATGTATCACAGGTAGCACTGGTCAAGTATCACAGGTAGCACTGGTCAGGTATCACAGGTAGCACTGGTCAGGTATCACAGGTAGTACTGGTCATTTATCACAGGTAGCACTGGTCATTTATCACAGGTAGCACTGGTCATGTATCACAGGTAGCACTGGTCATGTATCACAGGTAGCACTGGTCAAGTATCACAGGTAGCACTGGTCAGGTATCACAGGTAGCACTGGTCAGGTATCACAGGTAGTACTGGTCATTTATCACAGGTAGCACTGGTCATTTATCACAGGTAGCACTGGTCAAGTATCACAGGTAGCACTGGTCAAGTATCACAGGTAGTACTGGTCATTTATCACAGGTAGCACTGGTCATTTATCACAGGTAGCACTGGTCAAGTATCACAGGTAGCACTGGTCATGTATCACAGGTAGCACTGGTCAAGTATCACAGGTAGCACTGGTCAGGTATCACAGGTAGCACTGGTCAGGTATCACAGGTAGTACTGGTCATTTATCACAGGTAGCACTGGTCATTTATCACAGGTAGCACTGGTCAAGTATCACAGGTAGCACTGGTCAAGTATCACAGGTAGTACTGGTCATTTATCACAGGTAGCACTGGTCATTTATCACAGGTAGCACTGGTCAAGTATCACAGGTAGCACTGGTCATGGATCACAGGTAGTATTGCCAAAATGATTTGATATTAAGTTTGGAGGATTAATTACCAGTAAGCTTTATAGCTACTCATAAGGGGTGTAAATCACCAGTTTCATCACGTCATGATATTCTATTAATTATTTCGACAACGATAAGTTATTTGCTGATATTCAGAGGCTGTCACGCTATGGTTTCGATACGATGCAATCTAGGCCCCTGTGGTCAATATGAGACGATATGAGTCATGGATTACTGCCACCAGCAGGTCAAAGTGCTCAATCATCCTGTATCTGTATGATTGATTAGCACCACATTTTGTACAGCTCTTCATGTAGGCCATTCACATAGGTGGTTCAGAGTCTCAACCATTACTGGATGGATTCACGTGTATATTTGGTGGAGTTTTCTTGCAAACAAACAAAAGTTGTGTTTACATCGAGTGTTGCTCGTTAAAGCACATATCCTTGGGGTCTGACAAATATGGTTTGAGTGCATTTTCCTCCTCATAAAACTCAGCCAGTTTTTTTTCCTAAAAATTTAAAACCTGCATAGTTTACGTTCATTTTTGTCCAACAAAAGCAGGAAAAATACGACCACTCTTCCCAAGTACCGTCTCACAGAGCTGCTAGCATTGCTGTAGACTGTGAATCTCTTTTTAGATCATCAAAGTACAAGATTTTAGAATTAAAACCTATTTTCACATTGAAAACTGCTTCCAGGATACCGTGGACACTTCACTTCACAGGATCTCTGGGTTTCAAGAGAACACATTGGTCATTTTACACCGTTAAAAACCAACCAGCAACTATTACCATATGTTGTCCTCTTTCCTGACATTGACAAATGCCTCAACCACAGCCTTTAGGCTTCCTCTCTTTCATCACTTGTGGCTTTAACCCCACAAGTTAGCTGATCTTAATAAGCATGTCAGTCCTGTCAGTTCAATACTGCTACTATCCTTTAATGGCTCTAATGTTGGATTTCTGCATGTTTTATACAACCGTGATTCCATACATTTGACACACATATTTAGTACAAAGGCTAAATTTTTAATGTTGAAAGTGATAAACTTTATTTCTTAATATACACTCATTCTGAATTTGATGCCTACAACACATTGGGACAGGGGCATGTTCACCCCTGTGTTACATCACCTTTTCCTTTACCCACTCTCAGTTACCGTTTTGGAACTGAGGACACCAACTGCTGAAGTTTCGAAATTGACATTTCTTTCACAAGATTCACAAAACGGGCCCCCCAAATATTTAAGATTGTGAGACTGTTTGTGTAGAAAATGGGCCAAAATCCCATCTGAACTCTGTGAGAGATTAATTTCTTCATACAGGAAACATCTTGATGCTGGCTTTGCAAACAAAGGCTTCTCAAAGTGTTAAATATATCAATGTTAAAAAAATGTTCAGTCCTTTTTTTCTTGTGTCATCCCACTTTATCGCACATAAGTTTTATGGATTGAAATGTTAACAGTTTCTTTATCAGTGTTTTATTGAGTTAAAACCACAGTATGCTCTAAATTCCATGTGAAAAAACCGCAGTGGAAATATTTGTAATGAAAGAAGCAAGTGTTTAATGCAGCATCCAAATAAGTTGAAAAATAGCTGCCCACAGATGCCATAATGGGAGATATGATGATCTCACTGTTTTTCGTTTAATTTTACTCACTGTTTGATGATCCAGGTGCTTTGGTTGGTTTTACAGTTGATTGATGTGCAGGATGTATGGAGAGTTGCAAGATGACAGTATGAACTGGTTGTCTTGAAAAAATGAGAACAGAAACCCCCGAACAAACATTCCCGAAATAAACAGCCCTTTACAAAAACAGAGTTCACATCTATGGGGTATTTAACGGCTTCACCAAACAATCAAAACTAAGATTAACCAAAAAACACGTCAGTTAAAGACTGTAACCCCGAGGCGTCTTTCACTCTCTACACTTGCTTGAGTGCACCTGCCTTAAATTAAAGGTTCCCGAATTACCAGGTCAGGTGGTGCATTAGTATGACACAAAAATAATAGGTAACTAGACCTTGCTAGAAATGGCTCTAACAGTGTTGAGTAATCTTTTACCCCACTGTATGTTGCAAAGGATTTGCAAATCATTCTGTTTTAAGTTACGTATTACACAGTGTCCTAACATTTTTGGTATCGGGGTTGTTATTGGAAATATAGACATGGAACCAGACAGTGAATAATAAATCTGTGTTGTACATTTCACTCTCTATCTCACTTTGAATGACAGCTCAAATGAACCATAAATGAATTAATGAAATATTCATGTAATGCTGAGGAAGCTTCTTCTCTCCACAGATGGAAGAACTACTGGATACGAGGAGTTCTGTCTTTAGCCATGATTTCGGGCTTCTTCCTCATCATCTATATGGGACCTGTCACTCTTATATTAGTGGTAAGTGACAATGATTGATACTGGAGATGTGTAGCCATCTATCATGCTGCCAGTTGTTTTTTGTAATGACTTTTATTATTTATTATGTCTGATTGCTGAAAAAGAGATTTCATCAAAAAGTACTGACTCTCAGTTTGTTTCTCAGGCCTGAGCTCGTTTATCATATTTCTCCTCCATTCCCATCATGTGACGTAGGTCATGACTGTCCAAATCAAGTGTTTCCAGGAAATCATCACCATCGGCTACAGAGTTTACAAATCCTATGAGCTGCCTTGGTTCAGGACACTAAGCTGGTAAGGAGAATGGATTTCACAGTGAACAGCAGATATACTGAAGATGTATTGTGAACAGACCCTTAAAAGAGTAATACTGCAGTGTTCTTACGCTGATTTAGCTCATGTCTTGCAGTGGCAGTGTGTTTTTGAATGTTTTTTTTCTTCTGAGTGACGATGGTGACATTTTGTGACCACTGTTTTGCTCAGACAGTTGACCTTTTGCTAAGCCCCGCCCCTTTGCGATGGTCCGACAAGCTGTTGGAGTAAGCATGGAGCCCACACTGTAACTAACTGCACTCCCTGAAGAAATGTTATCATATTTTTGGACAAATGAAAGAGTGATTCCAGAGAGAAGCAGACAGAGGGGTCTACAGTCTGTGTTTGAAGGATATATCCAGGATGTCAAACTGACTCAGCAGCAACAACAGGTTAAAAAGACAAAGACAGTTAGAAGCTAAAGCCAAACTATAGGCTACAGATCAGTGTAAAAGTGAACCACCACATCACTGCTGATCGCCACACAAGACAATGAATATAAAGGGAAACTTTGCTGATATTGAACCAGCTGTGTGGCATCGCAGTGTGTGCAGATGAACCGGGACCTCCGCCGCTGGATAGGCAGGAATCTCCAGGGCAAGTCAAACAACCTTCATCTGCACACACTGCAATGACACACAGCTGGTTGAATATGAGCAAAGTTTCCCTGCTTCCCTTCACTGGTTCCTCTACAGCAGGGTCGGTCTTTGTTTCACTGCTATAATCACTACAAAGCAAAAGCAGCATGTGTATACATTCAGTAGGCTATATCTTCAGTAGCTAGCTAGCTAACCCTACACTTTTCAGGGCTTGATTTTGGTTTTGGAACAGGTAAGAAACGTATATCTTTTTCCAACCTCTCCAGGTAACGAGTATCATTCATACACGACGTGCCCCAGGCACAACATTTAGCTCCAAATCCACAAAACCAGCCTGAAAATAAAGGAAATCTGAAACGACTGCATTAGAGTCAGCTGTGTTGCTGTCGGACCCTGGTCTGTGCTGGCCTGATGCTACGTTATGATTGGTCAGTCTGCATCTGGGGGCGGGGCTTAGCAAAGGGTCAGTTCAACAGAACAGTACATGTGTACAGACTTGTAAAAATCTCTGATCACAGATATTTCAGACAGGAAATGTCTACATACAGTCGCATGCAAAAGTTTGGGCACCCCTGGTCAAAACTTGGTTTGCTTTGAATACCTCAGCAAGTTAAAGATGAACTGATCTCCAAAAGGCAAAAAATTAAAAAAACATTCCTTCAGTATTTTAAGCAAAATTTTTTTTTTTCAATCTTTTACAATTTCAGGATAACAAATCAGGAAATGGGTCCGAAGCAAAAGTTTGGGCACCCTGCATGGTCAGTACTTAGTAGTGCCCACTTTGGCAAGTATCACAGCTTCTAAACGCTTTTTGCAACCAGCTAAGAGGCTTTCAGTTCCTATTTGGGGGATTTTTTAACCCATTCTTCCTGCAAAAGGCTTCTAACTCTGTGAGATTCTTGGGCCATCTTGATGCACTGCTCTTTGAGGTCTATCCACAGATGTTTAATGATGTTTAGGTAGGGGGATTGTGAGGGTGATGGCAAAACCTTCGGCTTGCTCCTCTTGAGGTCGTCCATTGTGGATTTCGAGGTGTGTTTGGGATCATTGTCCTGGTGTAGAGGCCGTCCTCTCTTCATCTTCAGCTTTTTTACAAATGCTGTGATGTTTGCTTCCAGAAGTTGCTGGACTTTAACTGAATCCATTCTTCTCTCTATCTGTGAAATGTTCATCGTGCGACTGGCTGCAACTCAAGCCCAAAGCATGATCAATCCACCTTTCTAACAATCCTATGAGCAGCTCTCTCTGAAAGTTTTCTTGGTCTCCCAGACCTCAACTTGACCTCTACAGTTCCTGTTAACTGCCATTTCTTAATGACACTATGAACTGAGAAAACATCCTCACCTCGTGGTGAAGCTGAGCCGAAAGCTTCGGTTCACTGGTCCATCTACGTCTCAACCCTCCACCTATGGTCATGAGCTCTGGGTAGTGGCTAAAAAAATGAGATCACGGATACAAGCGGCTGAAATCAGTTTCCTCTGTGGGGTGGCTGTGCTCAGCTTTAGAGATAAGGTAAGGAGCTCGGACATCCGGAGGAAGCTCGGAGGAGAGCCGTTGCTCCTTTGCATCGAAAGGGGTCAGTTGACGTGGTTCGGGCATCTGATCAGGATCCTCCAGGGCGCCTCCCATTAGAGGTGTTTCGGGCACGTCCCACTGGTAGGAGGCCCTGGTGCAGACCCAGAACACATTGGAGGGATTACATATCTCATCTGGCCTGGGAACACCTTGGGGTCCCCCAGGAGGAGCTGGCAAAGCATTGCTGGGGAGAGGGACGTCTGGAGTGCTTTGCTTGGCCCCAGATAAGTGGATGAAAATGGATGGACGGACTAAGGAAACAGCTCCCCTTATAGTCTGCTCTGTGGGCATCAGTTATTTTAATTTTCGGAGTGCTAGGCAGCTGTTTAGAGGAGCCCGTGGCTGCTGATTGTTGGGACAAGGTTTCAGGAGTCAGAGTATTTATAAAGCTTTGAAATTTGCATCACCTGGCCTTTGCTAAGATTAATGTGAACAAGCCAGAGCCCTAACAAGCTAATCAAGGTCTGAGACCTTGTTAAAAGTTGTCTGAGAGCTCAGATGTCTTGGGGTGCCCAAACTTTTAAACGGGGCTCCTTTCCTTTTTCACTGTAAAATTGTACAAAACAAAAATAATACAGTAATCTTGCTTATAAGATTTTAAAAGTATGTTTCATCTTTAACTTCATGCCTTGTGGAGATCAGTTCATCCTCGACTAAAAATTTTGACAAGCGGTGCCCAAACTTTTTTATGCCACTGTATGCTGTAAAATATCACAGGAAGAGCGAATGTTTCAGGGAATTTTATAGATAGATCTGAGATATATCAAAGCTTTGTTTGAGAAAAGGTTCATATATGGTCCAACGCACTGTAAATTAGATCGGTAAGTCATTTGCATTTGGAACTTTTCTCAGATGAGAAAATCATCAACAAACCAGGAAGTCCTTAGACATACATATGTAAAGACACCAACTTTAACGTAGTACTTGCTATCAAAGCCATATCCTTTTTTCAGGTGGCAACCACACTGTGTCTGTATCAACAATTAATTGTGATCTTGTCCACTTACTCTCTGATGGGTTAGCTCTGATTGAGTTAAGACATTATTTGACATTTGAGACATTTAAATTTCTCAAAATAAGGTGTCTGAAATGTATATAATGAGTGCCAGTAGCGAAACTTGGGTACTGCAACAGCTAGGGATGTCATCAGAAGCGACACCTTGGTACCAAGTAGATGCCAAAATTCTGAAAACATGATAGTGCAGTACTACAGATGCTATTCTTTTGGACGTGATGAGGTAGCATATATGCCTACAAGTGCTCTAGCCTGCTGTTAAATGCCAAAGTAAGAAAAAGAACAGCTTCCAGATCAGGAAAATCAACAACACGTGGAGGGCGGAGACAAATGCAGCCACAGCGACAGCTCCACCACGACTTGTTGCTAATTCTCTGCAGTGGAAGCTCAGCGTATTTACACTGGGATACAAACAGAAGCAGTGTGACAAGGTGTTGAGCGTCTATTCTACCCTGGGCGCTGCATATTTGATGTTTTTTCCTGGTCCCTGAAAATGTTCAACTTTGAGTAAAACGCTGCACTTGTCACTGTCACTTTTTACTAGGGCTGCCCCTGACTAAGAATTTTCCTAGTTGAGCAATAGTCGTCATTTAGAGTTAGAATTTATTAGTCGACAAGTCATCTGCATGTTTACAACATTAATTTAATTATTAAATGTTTTAGTACATGGGATTTATTGTTTTGTTTTTGTTTTTCACCCTGGCATCCATTCGGGTATCGACAATTGTGAACTTCACTGGTATTGGTATCAACTACTAAATTTCTGGTATCTAACATGCTTCATATCGGCCGTAGTATCACAAAAATGTAAGTGATACCCAGCCCTTCTTTCACATCTGGGCCACAGTGTTCTGTAACAGGACCCCAGGTCACCTGAATGTTTGGTCCATATTCATTCTGAGCTGTCGTCATGGTTTAATAGTACATAAGGATATTCAAAAAGCCAAAAACAGGCTAGATTTTGTCTGATTTAAAACGCTGACCCAGTCCAGCTTTGTCTGCAGGTAGTTGCTCTGAATATTCAGCACCCACTCACCACTGTGTCTGAGGTTGTGTTTTTGTGAACAGGTCACGTTTGCATACATACACACTCACACACCCTCAGTTTCTGACAGCAGAGCTCGGTGCAGCCAGGAGCAAAGATCACTGCCATGCTGGAAGCAAATGAAGGCTAATTGGAACACACACACACACACACACACACACACACACACACACACACACACACACACACACACACACACACACACACACAGCAGGTCAATGTGCAGAGGGCAAAAACACTGGCTGACATTTACACCCAGTGACCCATGCATCATCCAACACGAGGAGAATTTTTTCATTCATTAGCACACATCTCAGATCCAAGTGCACAAAACAAACTCTTGCATACAGTACACACACAGCGGAGGCCGGACAACATCACTCTTCACCCACTCAACATGCCGTGGTAATAAGAAGAAATTGTGAATTAAAACTAATCCCCCCTCTGTTCTATTGCCTCAGGTACTTCCTGATTTGTGTCAACTACTTCTTCTATGGTGAAACTGTTGCGGATTACTTCGGGGCTCTGGTGCAGAGGGAGGAACCTCTGCAGTTCCTGGCTCGCTATCACCGCTTCATCTCCTTCGCTTTGTACCTCGCAGGTGGGTCTCGCCTTCAAGACAATATGACTGCTGTGTAATGAAAAACACACATGCTCTTTGGCCCCTCGGCCTCCACTCACGTTTTCTTCAGAGGTGGATCAGATTTCACCAGATGCAGTGTGTGTCCAGTAGAGTCTAGTTACAAATCACATTACTGGGGAGATAATAGAACAAAAAGAGAAACAAAGACCTCGGGGAAGCTTACAGTATAAACTCAGGAGTTAACAAAGTGATTTAGAATAACATGATTTAATCTCTTCTTCTTCGGAGCTTTCATTTTCTGAGAGGACGGTTTATTGCTCCGAGAAACTGCAGCCGGATGTGCCATAAAACCACAAACATGAGCTGTTGCTTTATCAAGATACTCAGAATATCCTAATGAGTCACACATCTGTGGGAAAAGTGGTGGTTAATGATAAAGTTTCTCTCCTGATAACGCTGAAGCAATTTTCTTTAATGGATCACACCAGTGTTTTTTCTATTCATTATTAATTATATACTTGCCATACACCTGCCATATGGTTTGAACTTTTATGATGGTTTTCCTTACCTCTAGGCAGCCACTGATTTTAATTCATGTTAGTTCAGAATGAAAATCACCTTTTTACAGATTTAAATAAATCCATTCCAGTCACACATGTTCCTGAGGAGCGGAGCCCTGGGGTTGATCCATCATACAGTGCTGTAACACTGTGCTTTAATAGGAAGTATTCAGTGTTTAGCACTCAAAAAATCAGCTTCATCAGGACTGTGTGGGTGTGGTTTGATCAGGTTTGACCAACAACATGACAACTGTCACCACATTTTCATTAAAAAATTGCAAAATCCTGATTGGTGCATATTCAATTAACTTCTATTTATAAAGCCCAGTATCACAAATCAGAATTTGCTTTACAGCATAAGACATCCCTCTGTTATTGGGGCCCCTCACAGCAGATAAGGAAAAACTGCTTTCACACCTAACCGTATTGTTCGGTTTAAACAAACTCAGATCCGTTTGTGCAGTTTGTTTGGGCTGGTGTTAAAGCTATCGATTGAACCGAACTGAGACCGCTTGAAAAGGTGGCTGTAGATTTGCTTCAAAATGGACTCTGGTGCGGTTTGTTTGTAGTGTTTAAGGATGCTTTCAGACCTAGAGTTGTCTTGCTTTGGTCTGAATCAGGGACTAATGTTGTTCCAAAGTTGTATAATTGCCTAGAGTTGGTTCGTGTTCTCACGACAGCATTTACAAGAGGACCAGATCAAACGCCTTGTGTGAGAAAGCTGCTCTTGATTGGTCAGAATTTCCATGTGGGAAAAATCCAGGAAGTAAAGCAAACGTTGAAGAAGAGTACACTTGCAAGATAAATGTGACACTTTCTAATGTCACAATGGAGGGACAACTACGCAGGTTGATTTTAGCGCTGCTCACTGTGGACTATATTGCTGTCATTGTTCATTTTAGTCAAACCATACCGTTTGAAAACGAGGCGCGGCTCCAACTAGAAAACAATGTTTTGATGCATTGGATGTGCTGAATGTGCATATTAAGGCAGTACAGGAGGAGGTGCACATTAATAATCCTCCAGGACTGTAACATGCTCATGTTTAACCTAAACAATGTGTCATGTGTTCGTTCAGATCCAGGTCGGAACACGTTCTCACCACAAACGAATTGCACCAGAGTTCATTTGTAACCAGACTGAGACCACCTCTTCAAGAAGGTCTCGGTCCGGTTGTTTTGGTGCCTTTATAATGCCTTTGTGAAACCAAAGAGCAATAGATATAAACACTTTAAAAGCATTTAAGCGTTGCTGCATAAACTTGTTTAAGTCACTGGAATTTGATTTCCCCACGTGGGTCCTGATGATGCAGGATGACAAACGCCAAAACTGTCCAGTTACCTGTCAGAACTTCATGTTTACTCCTCTTGGTTTGTTTGCAAAAAGTCAGTGTGAACAGAAACTTAACCAAAACTAAAATGCAATAATGTATACTTTATTCCCTCTTGTGTGGACCAAATGAATCAAACTACAGGTGTGAACGCACCCTGAGAAAAGCCCAGATAAAAACACAGATGTCTCGTGTGAAACAACCAAAACTGCACTCCAGGCTGCAAAAAGCTGACTGAGAAAATGTGTTTCAAGTTTAGGTATCTGCTGCAAAATGATCAATACTGAGATAAATAAGCAACTGTCTGATTTTAAAAGGTGCTGCTGTGACAACAAGTTTCCCTCTTGGATGGGTGAATTCGAGGTTCTCTGTGGTTGGTTTTAGAGTCTGAAGTCGGTGAAAACAACTCTTCCCGAGTGTTTATGACTTTTAGAGGACCCACCCAGTTGTCAGCTGCAGTTTAAGCCCCAAAGGACATTCTCAAGTCGACAGCATCTTCACTCTGCTGACGGTTACAGCTCCCCCCGAGGCGCTTTCCACGTTTAGGTAGACAAACCTGAAAAAGGAGCTTTCAGGCGTCAAACTCCTCAACTCAAATTGACATGTCTGAACTGAAAAAAGTGTAAAATCTGAATCGTCAAACTCTAGAATTATGAATTGTTCAGTCACAGGCATGAAACACACACACCTCCCCAGTTAGTACACAGGAAATGATGTGTTAAATATGGATGTTTTTTAATTTACTATATACTTTTCCAACTTGGAGTAAAAACTGACAGCATGTTGTCTACTCTTTCACAGGTTTCTGCATGTTTGTGCTGAGTTTAGTGAAGAAACATTACCGCCTGCAGTTTTATATGGTGTGTATCAGCCAAGTAACCCTCTCCTCCTCCTCCTCCTCCTTCTCCTTTACCCCACTGCTAACCCTCCTATCCATCCCCTTCCACCGCTTCTTTACTTCCTGTATTACTCACAGACGAGCTGTCCACATTGCTGTGTCAAATTTGATGCAGGACTTCTGCTGTGACTTCAGCTTTATGTCACTTCACATGCTTCTGTTTTGCTTTTTCTGCCATCTGTAGGCACTTTGATGCACCACATTTCATCGACCCAGACTAACTTCAGTAGTAGCTTGATTATTAGTTTTTATTTTGTAGTGTTTTGCATGTATTGACCTTTTGAATTTTCATATTTTGCAAATGTATGCAAAGCGCTTTAAGTGTCATGAGTACAGACATTATAGACGAAAAGGAATAACGACATTATCATAACCTAAAAGAGGGGCTGAGTTTGATTAATATATAGTAATATTTACTTGCATTAAAAGGCACTTTCTCACCTCAAATACTCAGTCCTGTTTGTTTTTATGACGCTGCTATGTTATAGTTATTTTAATCATTCTGTTGCATGCAGTTTCGCAAAATTTTCATTTGAATATGTCCAGTAAATTTGTGCCACCCGTGCCAAACTGTTTGACAAAGCTTCTATCATCTGCTGCCTGCTCTCCTCACACGACCATATGTTTGCTACGTCAGTGTTGTTCACCTCGACTGTCCGTCCGTCCGTCTGTCTGTCTGTTTGTAAGACTCCACTATTTCTGACACACTTCTGAGCAGGCGCGGCTACATTTCAGTGCAGTGACGCTGTGGTGTTTGTGTTTTGTGTTTGCCATTCCAGTTTGCTTGGACCCATGTGACCCTGTTGATTGTGGTAACTCAGTCCCACCTTGTCATTCAGAACCTGTTTGAAGGAATGATCTGGTAAGCAGGACGCAGACAGACCAGAGGGACATGCCTCGTTGTCTATGACGTATCGCTGCACATGTGTCGTCGCAAGTGTGTTCTCACTGTTGTGGTGCTCCTCATACAGTTTAGTAACCCAGGGCAACCATTAATATAATTATCCATGTCATATATTCTGTTTTAATTAACTGCTCCAAGATAAAAAATGTTGATGTGAAAAGACGTTAAAAGTGTCAGTTGTCAGTTTATAGTAGAGCAGACATATTTTCCAGCCACAGACAGAACTGATCAGACTTTGGTTGTGGATGCTTTGAGTTCCCCCAACACCTCTTAACATCGTGGAAATTCCTTTTTTCAGGTTCATTGTCCCGATCTCCATTGTGATCTGCAATGACATCATGGCCTATCTGTTTGGATTCTTCTTCGGGAGGACTCCGCTCATTAAGGTAAATCAACGATTGTCATCTTTGCATCAGATGTAGAAGCTTTACTACTTTATTTGAAGGTATATTTTGAAGGAATTATTGGTTTTTACGCATGCTTGTGAGCAAAGTGAGAGCAAAGCCAACCGCTGGGCGTTTTTGGCACAATGTCAGCAAGTTTTTTTCTTGTGTGCGTCCTGCTTACAGTTTGGCACCTGGCTGCTACCTTTATATAAAGTCCTGACCTCACCTGTGTGCTGTGCCCAGGAACGACCTGAACACAGCAAAATAAGCAGAGTCTCTGCAGATAAATACACCGCTACACACTTTTTGTGGGTCATAGGTGATGACTGAGAGAGATTATTCCTTTTTGAGTCTATACATTGTTTTTGTTTTGTTTTGTAAGTATGCTTTATTGATTTTCAAAGTCTTTATCTCACAAAAAAAGCTAGAAATCATGTATATTTGACTTCAATTCAACCGTTCGTCCCCTGACTATAAATAATAATCTTTATTTATCAAGCGCTTTTCAAAACAGAGTTACGAAGTGCTTTACATGTCAGTAATTAAAACAGATAAGACATGAAAACAACTTTTAAAAGAACTGTAGTTTATAAAAAATGAGGAAATGAAAGACAGTTTAAATGAACTTAAAGCGCAAGTAAAATCAGGAAAGGCTCTCCGATAAAAGTGTGTTTTAAGAAGGGACTTAAAAGAGATCACTGACTCGGCCGACCTGATTTTCACAGGCTGACTGTTCCAGAGCCTCGGGGCCCTGACAGCAAACGCTCTGTCCCCTTAAGTCTTCAGCCGGGTCTCTGAAACAGACAAAAGACCTCTGCTGTCCAAGGACCTCAAAGTACGTCCTGGTGTGTACGATACTAAGAGGTCAGAGATATGCCAGAGAGAGAGAGAGAACATGAAGAGCCTTAAAAGTAATCAGTAAAATCTTCAAATCTATTCTAAAACATACTGGGGACCAGTGTAAAGAGGCTAAATCTGGAGTGATGTGATCACGTCTCTGGCAGCTGAATTCTGTTCAGCCTGCAGTCGATTAATAGATTTTTGACTCAGACAAGAACAGAGGCTGCTGCAGTGATCCAGGTGTGAAGAGATGAAGGCGTGTGAAACTGTCTGTGTCTTTAAAAGTTAAAATGAACTGTACTTTTAAAGTATTTCGAAGATGATGAAAACATGATTGCACAGGCTTTGTGACGAGCTGCTCAAAACTGAAATTACGGTCAAACCAGACTCCTGGATTTCTCGCACCAGGTTAAGAAATGTACACATTGACAAATTTAATTCATAATCCCTGATTTGCAGTTAAAGCTCTTCTTAAAGGTAGCCTCTTCATGTGTTGCTCATGGTGCACAGTTTAACATTTTTGGGTGGAACTTGCACTTGTGAACTTTAATTCTGCATCAATCTACAAACAGTGTATTCTTTGTGTGGTTGTGCACACCAGAGCAAGATCACTGTGCCATGACGTACAGCATGAATACATAAACTGTTACATCCCTGTGCGTTACATATTACTATTTTTGTGGTTTTCAGTGACAGTCTGAACTCTCAGCTGAGGAATGGAACATGTTCAGTTGGGTGACGCTGCGATTGTAGCTTTGATTTTTCCCCATGACATAGTCCTGTTAGCTTGATTCAACCATGACCCCCAGACTGCACTGGTGTAGTTTGCAGCTGAGTTTAAAGCAGTTGGGTTAGAAGTCAGCACCTTTACGTTTGAGGCTGTTGTCCTCTTCTGCCATATTTGACCGACTTAAAGTATCTCGGTATCTTCATCTCAGGAAAGGGGGAAAAAGGGTGGATTAGTGCAGCATCAGATGTGATACAGGTGTTGCATTAGACTTCATCTGCGGGCAGCTGTTGCTCAGAGTTAGAGCAGGTTGTCCACCAATTGGAAGATTGGCGCTGCAATCCCCAGCTCCTCCAGTCTATGTGCTGAAGTGGGCAAGGTACCTAACCCCTAAGATTCTGTGTGAGTGTCTCAGAGCATGTGAGTGTCTAAAACAGAGTTGCAGCTGTCCTCAACATGTAGTGTAAAAGCGCTTTAAGTGGTCGGAAGACTATAAAGGTGAAGTGCAGTCCATTTACCAGCTGATCATGTCCCAGACCTTACCCAAGAAGCAGTTGAAATTAATATGCTTCACAGAATATGTGGGCTCAGTTTCACAGATAGTCAGGTGCTCGGACATCAAGTTGGATACCTGCGTAAAACTGATGCTCATTTGTGGTAAAAGGAGCCAGTTAAGGTGCTTCAGCATGTGACCAGGGTGTCCAAGTGAGACTAGATCTCAGGGCAGACCCAGAACACACAGTGTGGGTTGTACAGCATATCCTATGTGTCCTTTTGGATCTTCCTCCACCCCCAGAGGAGCTGATGGGTGTGGCTGGAGTGAATTTCTGGGCAACTGCCTCATGACGCTGAGCCAAATAAGTGTCAGTAAAACAAATGGATGGACTGGGCTCCATATATTCTCCTACGCAAGATCATTTGTATCATCTCTGCTGCTCAACCTCTCATCAGCCCTGAACAGACTGGCAGCGTTTCAGTCGGACAAACCTGCTAATAAAGAACTCCTTTCTCAGATTAACTCAACACTACTGGCTCAAACTCCACTCTTTAAATCTAGCAGATGTTATTCTTTCCAATCCTACGAGATTAAATACAAGGTAACTGCATGGAAGAGATTTTGACGCCGGCGACTGCTGCATGTCTTTCAACACAGGAGCTATTCAGTAACTGAGAGTCGAGGACAGCTGGGAGGAAAGAGGTTAATTGTAAATCACATGTAGATTGTGGTGAGGCTGATGTCATGTCGATGTGAAAGACGGCCTCTGTTTCTGTCTGCAGCTCTCGCCCAAGAAGACCTGGGAGGGCTTCATCGGAGGGTTCTTCTCCACTGTGGTCTTTGGCTTCATCGTGAGTACAATTTATTGGCTTTTTCGACTCACTCACATGGTCCGATTTTCCCTCTACTCGCAGACAAGCAGCTCACAGTTACAGATACACCAGAATGACATGTTATCTGCAAAAATTCTAGTGTAGATAGGAAACAGACCTCGTCATAATTCATGATTCAGACAGTGGTTTCATAATATTTAGTCACATGGTCTGTAGTCTCATCTCAGCCAAGAATGTACGATTTTACGATTTAATTATGTGCCATTTTTGCGGCATCTCGAGGTTCCTGGCAACTTTCACCATCAGTCATTGATGTTTATTGGTGTGTAGCTGGTGGAAATATCCACATATGTGCACACATGTGAAGGTTTCTCCTTACTTAAACATGTTTAGGTGATTTAATGTCATAATAATGTAACAATACAGAGTTAAAGCTGATTTTTTCTTTGTGGCTTGTGTCACCCTCAGCTGGCCTACCTCCTGTCTCGGTTCCAGTATTTCGTGTGTCCCGTGGGCTTCAACAGTGAGACCAATGGGTTTACAGTTGAATGTGAGCCCTCTGATATCTTCGTGATGCAGGAGTACACTCTGCCAGCTGTGCTACAGAACACACTGGGATGGGTAGGACTGTCCTTGTCTTTCCTTTAATTTAAAATCTTTAACATCAGCTAAGACCATTGGATTAGGTACTTCATTAGTGCAAACATTTTGTATATGTCATGTCATTGTAAGACTGTTAAGGGAAACTAAAACGTACTAACACACCCCTAATGTCCAGTTTTATCTTCTCTTGTGTATGAATGATCTGTTAATCACGTTTGTTAATGTTTCTTCCTCGTCTCTTTTAGAAAACGGTGAACTTGTACCCCTTCCAGATCCACAGCATCTTCCTCTCGTCCTTCGCCTCTCTCATCGGGCCTTTCGGCGGCTTCTTTGCCAGCGGCTTCAAGCGAGCCTTCAAAATCAAAGTAATGAACATCTCAGTTTTGTCGCTTCTCCTCTCCTGTCCAGCTTGAATTTATGGCACAGAACTTTTATTCTGAAGTGCTGTTTCCTGCTGTAGAGTGAGTGACTAATGGACAGCTACTGAACAGAGACAGAGAACTAACTCAATGACAGGGCCAAACACAAGTATGACGCTAAATGTAATAAACTATGTGGACCTTTAATTAATAACTCTGGACTCTGCAGCTGGACCGCTGGTTTGGAGGAGCAGTATATGACATTCAAAGCATATCTACAGCCCCTTTTTACACTGCATGTTCAAGGCGGGTAGACTTTGCCGTTATTCCACCTTGCCGTTCTTTATAAAAATACGATTGTGGAGGGACAGAGTGGTCTTGCCTTAAAGCCAGCAGCGAAAGTAGTAACAGCCTTGAAATGATGTTTGTGAAAAGTGTGAGCCAGCAGGACGGGATGGGTGTGATGTTTACATTAATGCTCTGGATGACGTATACAACCTTTAAGTCTTTCTTTACCATGTCTGTATGTTTCATTATATTGCTTTAGCGTCCTCCATTATTTTTTTATTCTTATTTAACCACATTAAAACCAATTGTGCGTCAAAAGAAAAAAATAAAATAAAAATATACAGATAATGGAAAATACAGACAGTACACTACTGTAGGTGCAGTTTTCACTTAAATCTGTTTTTCAGGTGATGATTAAGTCTAATTTTCTTTTTATCTTCACAAGTTGGTATATAATATCCGTGCAGTCTGCCATAACTTAATTATTCTGAGACTCAGGAAACACTCTCCACTGACTGAAGCTCCACCTCAAGCTACAAGCTCACAGACCTGGAGATAAGATAAGTTTAAGTGAGACATTTGAATATCTCAGAAACAGGTTGGACCACTTCCAACAGAAGAACAGAGATTTTACTTAAAGTGACAGGTAGCTCAGCAGTGCGTTGGTTAATCCCTCACACAGCAGCACGCAGTCATTGCTGCAGGCTGTGGAGGGAAACTGCAGCCTCCTGCTGGCAGCCACTGAGCGGCACCACTGCTGTCACCGGGGTTTCGGCGCCTTGTTTTAAGGGCTCCCAGCTGAGCGAAGTCATCTCTCAAACAGCTGAGTCAGTGCTTCTGAATATTGCTGACTGTCTCTGTAGCACATCTCCACCTAGTGACATCATGTGTGTTTAACAGATGATGGAAGCACTGAAACAACAGAGCAGGAGCGAAAAATTGGGAAGACAGTAATGAGATTGAATCATCCTCTGATAGCCACATGTGTTAATCCCAGGCTCAGCAGGTACCTGAGTACAGACGTAATGACACCCTGGTCTCTCCTCTCCTGCAGGACTTTGCCAACACCATCCCCGGCCACGGTGGCATCATGGATCGATTCGACTGTCAGTACCTGATGGCCACCTTCACACATGTCTACATAGCCAGCTTCATCAGGTAAGAGGAGGGGTGGAGGCTCAGCAGGAGAGCTGTCTGATATTGACATCTATAAAATGTGTTAAGTTCTTTACAACCATTTGTAAGTTTTATATGTCAGTGTATCAGTTGTTGTAGAGCTCCAGATGGCTGTGAAAAGACTGTAACTGTGTAACTGCTTTATTCAGTGGTGTTATCGGTTTAAATCATCGGGCACATTTGCTACGGAGAGGAAGAGACCTCTGCAGATACTTCGGCTGCCAGTAAAATCCTCCTAAAAGTCTGGATCTTGAATTATCACCGAATGCCGAACAGCGTTGCAGAAACTGATTTGTCATGTGAAACAACTTTATTCAGTGTTTTTACCAGTTTTAATCACCGAGCCTGTTTATTTTGGAGAGGAAGAGACCTCTGTGGATAATTTGGCTGCCAGAAAAACCTTGTGAAGAATTAATCCTAAAGCCCCGTTTCCACCAAACACTTTCGGTATGGTACCTTTGGAACCAACAGTAACCCTTCAGACATGGTATCTACAGTAGACCCTAGTGTTTCCATCACAAACAGTCCTCTTACATGTGGACGGGTTGTTGTCACTCACTGCCCTGTCCAGCACTCAGTGTATTTCCTCATCAGCGGTGACACAGATGGAAGTCTGCACCTGGTTTATCGTCCACAGAACGAGGCTGCACGCCCACGTTTTAAAACAATTTTATAGCTGCTGCGCAGCAATGGTCGGGCCGGGCTCATAATATACAAAGCAAAGAAAAAACTCAAGAACAAGAAAGTAAGAATAACATTAACTGCTAGCAATTATGAACAAACTGGCCTGATCTAGCTTAAAGCTAAACATTATCCATGGTGACAAAGATGAAAACATTTTTTAAAATGTAAAAGTAGCTATTGGATAGACTCTGCATATTGACTGATAGCTGAGCCAAATAAACAGGGAAAAGAGACGAGGGATAACAGGGAAAAGTGTTGATAAAGAGTGTTTGTCTCTCCGCAAAACTGACTAGATCACAATTATTATAGTCTCTAATCCACATAGCATGATGCCTCAACATAGGACTTTCACATTAGAAATTGGCAAGTGACAGTTCATGTGTGGCTTCACAAATTGACTAAGCCAAGCATCAGGGTGCCAGACAGTAGCCATCCATGCCATGGAAAAGCAGATTTCAAAGTGAAAGGTCCAAAGCTGTAGCACATATGGTTGATTTGTTATGAATTTTCAAAGTTTTGAAATCCAGAGGGTTGCTGTAGCGCCACCATCAAGACTATTGTCTTGTGTTTCCAGTTGAGGACATCTGGCATGGGACTGGACCTTTATGAACTTATGGAAATGTTGCACGAGCTGAGGCTTGAACTCAAATCTCCAACACCAAGAACCATCCTCTATCTCACTGAGCTAACTGGCAAACAGAAACGTCACATGTAGCTCCACAAATTGACGAAGCCAGTCACCTGTGTGCAAGACAGCAGCTGTTAGTGTGTAAAGGCAGATTTCAAACTGCTGTCAAAAATTCAGTTATTAAGACAAAAATCCGAAAATACACAAATTGCATCTAGACAGCATGGAGATGTTGGTAATTTGTTTTTAACAATGATTTATTGGCTCCGTAAGTGAAAAACTGATGTTTAAAAATGACATTTTTGCATTGACTCCAATTGTTCGCATAAGAGTGAAATTCAAAATGCTATAAAAAATTCAGTTTTTGAGATAAAATTCTGATATTTTCCAAACATCATCTACCATGACTCCAAGATTGTCATTTTTTTTTAATGAACACTGAAAATGTATTTAGCGAGAATTTGCAAGTATATGTTTACAGTACCGTTTACAGTCAAACATTTTGATGCACTGTAGGCTCAGTTTTTGATAAATCAAAAATCTGTGTGGATGGTTTGTGGAGGACAGTCTGAAGATGCTCTGTAGCAAGTTTGGTGTCAATTGAGCAAAAATTGTGGGAGGAGATAGGTTTAAGAAGTTTTACAGTTTTTGGAAAAAAACAGTGATGGACTTCATAATTTGTAATAGGTTTAAATGTACAAAAGTTTTGTCAGTATTGGGGCTATAGTTTGATGAAAGTTGCAAATCTGTAGCACATACGGTTGATTTCTTGTGAATTTTCAAAATTTTGAAATTGCTGCTCTGAGAGGCAGCAAAAGATCCTCTCATTTTATAGTTACAGTTTACTAATAAAACTCTCCACAGTATGAACAGTGGTTACATGAGCCTCAAAACCAGACACAACTCAGCTCTGAGCAGAGTGACCGTCCTCTACTGACCAATCAGACTGCAGTGTTCACCAGATCTGTGTGCTAGGTACCCCAACAGAGGGGGACCAAACATGGGGACGGTGCAGAACGGTTCCATTGGTACCATCCACAACTTAACACAAAAAGCGTACTGAACTGAACTGAACTGAACCATACTGCTCGGTGGAAACGAGGCAGTTCGCGTTTGCAATCTGCAGTCCACTCCTATAGATGCCACTGAATCCCATGGATCCTACAGATATGCTTGTAAGATGAAGTAGCTCCAGATTTGGGATTCTCTTCACTCACATTGAATTGTTGTCTTTCAGGGGACCGAACCCGAGCAAGGTGCTGCAGCAGCTGTTGATGCTTCAGCCTGAACAGCAGCTCAGCATTTTCCACACTCTGCACTCTCACCTGAGAGAGAGGGGCATGCTCCCCCCAGCTGCTGCCGCCCAGGCTTAATAAAAGACCGGCCGGCTTCACGGGGCAACGGCTGGAGAGTGTGTGTGATGGAAAGTTTGTGTAAGCATGTACACACACCCACACACCTACACAGACACACACACTCTTAGGTATGGCTGTATGGTGTGTGATTCCAGGCCTCTCTCAGAGCGTCCGTCATACTCATCCTGCCGACTCTTCATTCAACTTCCAACCAGCTCAAAATCACGACTTTGAACCTGAGGTGACTCTCCAGACTACGTGGAATAACCTCGTAGGATAAAAAACAACACAATAACAAAAAAATTGCTTTCCACTTGGACCGGCACATAAACTACGACACACTTCACGAGCGAACAGGCAGTCCCCATCCTAGAAACTCACAGACTGAAGATAAAATGTCTTATCGAACAAAACTGACTCTGAAGCACACGGCTTTCTCAGCGCAGGTGGATGGTGGATGTGCAGATTCCCCGTGGATGGCAAACATTGCACTGACTTTAGCAGAACAAACGGATTTAAGGAGCTTCTACCAGCATAAACTGGGCCCAAAGTGTCGGGCACGTGGACCTGAGCTACAGCAAACAGACTGTTGACACTTGTCTTTCTGGGGTTTGGGTGTGGGTGAAGCGATGATGCAGCAGGGTTGTCAGAATACTGTAGACACTGTTTTATATACTGTGCTATATTTAATGGTCCTAACCTCACAGCGTAACAAAACATGTAGCATGTACGCAAGTCCTGTCTCGGGCTTCTGCTAAACTAAGCCATGTTTATTCTCTTCTTCCACAGCGTGAACTTTTAGCTTTTAGGTTTCTGTCTGAATCTAAATAACTCGCACAATAAGAGTCAACACAGTTTGACCGTAGGCATGTTAACGCAGAAACTAGAGCATCAGCACTCAAGTTAATGTATTGTACATAAATATACTGAAGATATTTAGCTGAACAAATACCTAATACGTACTATAACTACTTGTGTGACCTGCTGGGGAAAAAGAAAAACACTTTTAAGCTATGAGAAATGATATGCAAAAATAGAGATGTAACTCATTTGTAGCCTTTAGCATGAACAAATTAGATTTTTATGAGGTAGGGGTGTAGGTTTGATCTGAGGTTGCTGCTTATTTAAAGGGTGAACTGGGTGAACCTTTACCAGAGATTGGAAAAAGAATTTTAAAGGAACAGTTTGACGTTTGGAAAATACGCTTATTCTTGCCCGAGCTGCGGGGTGAACAGCATGAAGACTGGAAGCAGGGGGCAACCAAAGTCTAAAATCTGCCTACCAACACCTGAAAGCTCACTAATCAGCCGTTCCACAAAGCAGCTAATGGTTGTAATCCCAACTTTAGTTTTCTAACCTCATGCCTCTGTCCTTTCTGCCATTTTTTTTGCCATGCTTGAGATTGAAAAGTTCTGGTGGGATCAGAGAGCACAATTGCGTCACTATGGGAATTCAGAATCAATCAATCCCTTCTCCCTTTTCCAGAATCGTTGCAGCTGTAAATTTTGCCTCCATTCAATACTAGATTTCCATCGTGGAGAAGGGCTGGGTATCGTCTATAAAATTTCAATACCAGTACCCTTAAATTAATACCGATAGCAATAGAGTATGTCATTTGATAGCCATATTCTGAACGAAGTAGCGTCCTAGCAGGCTGAAATGCCAACGTGGGGTTGTAGCTGCTGCTGTAGGAGTGTGAAATTCACGCTGACAGTTGTGAGAGTCTGCCCGGTCGCACACACACAGTGACAGAGCTAACTGTTGCATTACACGGCTCAAAACAAAGGAATACTTCGCACATCAATTTACGAACAGTTGCGTAGGAGAGGGACGAGAGAGAAGAATAAAACGTGTAGAAAAGACTCACGTCAGACGCACACTGTCTAACTTGCAAAAATAATGATTTTAATGCTGCAACGTTTCGGTGACAAGTCTTTGCCTGATGAAGGTCTCGTCACTGAAACATTGCAGCATTAAAAACATTATTTTTGCAAGTTAGACAGTGTGCAGGAGTCTTTTGTACAAGCATGACACGGCTAGCTTAACCTAATCGTTATTATTATTGGGATTAACGACGAGTCGAGCTGTTTTAATGTCAGTGTGAGGTTTTTGTCACTGTTTAATGTTAGCCGTTGTGTCTGTGTTAGCAAGTACTAATCGGGCAGACGGTGAACTGTTTGTCAGGAGAAGAGCAGCTCCAGAGATGGCAGCAACAGAAAGTTTGCTGATCTGATGGGGAGTGTGGAAAGTCCAGACTCAGACCAGGCGCACCAAAAAGCATCGAATGCAGGCATTGTTAAATTGGAGACGTTTAGATGCTACTCAATATCGGACTTTTCAGTCAGTACCTCAAAGGTATCATTTACAGATACCCGTTAGCTTTTTTGGGGTCAAGGTTTAACCCTTGTGCTCCCTTTGACCATGATTTGGTCATTTAAGTTGTATTTTCTGCAGTCATTTTGGCTGTGAGTTGTATTAAACCATCTTTCTCCACTGTTGAATCCCCTTTGACCAAAATATGGCAGATTGACTTCCATTAAAACCAAATTCTTTTCAACTGCCTCGAAACGAAGGTTAACTAAGTTGAACTTTAGCTGCAAGACATGGAAATTTAGCATAGCATACAGATGTGGCTCGCATAGCCGCATGGGAGCACACAGAGATCTCTCCACTGGAAACAACAACCTCGCTGTGCACAATATTGAACTCGTGCTCTGTAAATTTGCCAGCATAGACTTTATAAAAGACGTGGAACTAGCCACTAAGACGTCACCGTTTGCTTCAAGTTTGGCATTGTAGCCATCACCATCTTGGTTTGTCGGAGCCAGAAGCGACCATGTTTAGATGACATGGTAGAGCTTTGGAGGATGCGGGTTTTTGAGTCTCTATCCTGATTGACAGGCCGCTGTGGTAGCAGCTTGTCAGTCATAAGGCTGTCCCGTGCTATAGCACACCATGTTTTATCGTCTATTTTTTTCTAAGTGGGACCATAATTTACAAAACGAACATCATGCTGTATTGAAGACTTGAAACTAGTGATTAAGACCATAAACTCAGTAGGAAAATGTTTACTGAGGGAATAAATCAAGTTAGAAGTCCATACAGTCAGTGGAGTCGCCCCCTGCTGGCCATTAGAAAGAATGCAGGTTTTAGACATTCCCGCATTGGCTTCACGTTTCAGACCCACAGATAACCCCCATTTTTGTTTGTGTACGGATTAAACAACCGAGACACGTGTTGATTTGTGAGCTTTCTAAGTTTAAAGAAAGGCAGTGGCTCTTCTTCCTGCTGCTTCCAGTCACACTCACAAGATACTGATCTTCTTATTTAACTCTAAAAAGAAAGAGAATAAGCGCACTTCCATTAATTGTGAACTTTTCCTTAAAAATAAATACTGAGCTTCCTTTATTGATTTAACCAATGATTTTAGTTGCACTGTGGCGATTGGGGTCGGGTGGGGTCGACGCATCAGACCCTCCGAAGGTTCCCACATCCTCGGACTCAATGTTTGTTAAACTGTTGAAAAAAATCTTGCTATTTTAAAGTCTTCTTATGCATTAAATCACTGTTAAATTATTACGTTTTGAATGTAGTTTGTAAGACGAGGTGTTATCGATGATAACATGAGATGTGAGTACATTGGGAGCCGATGTAATGTATGTGTGTGTGTATGTACAGCTCTGTATTTACACACACTGTATATTTAAGTATATAAAATATATTTTGGGCGGTGGTTTTATTAGCAATACCTTCTGCAGGTTGCAGTTTCTTAGAACATGGGTTGGATCATTTAACTCTACAGGAAATCTGTGGCATTTGTGATGAATCACACGTTCACCAGTGTGATGAATACGACGTGTTACGAGGCACCAGATGTGTCCGACGAGATTCTCTGATTGAATCCAGACCTTTTCAGAGAGAGAAATGTTTACCAAAGCACTGTCTGATTAACACTGATTTCCTTCCGTTATTGAAAAAGCTCCAGAGCCCAGATCCAAACTGTCGTCTCCTTCCGACATCCTCTCTTTGTTCTGAAACATGACAAAGTGAGGGGAGTTTGGAGCTGGGCTGCAGACTGGAGCGCTAACATTTGCATCTGAGGCCTGTGCAATGGGTGTCACTCTGTTCCTTCAGTTGGACGAAGAGGATGTTATAATTTATTGTTCTGTTCATGTTTTCCTCCATAGAAGTGCATTTTAGGGTGTTTTCCCCTCATGAAGTGATCGGGGGTGTCGGGTGGACTCTTGGGACCAGCTGTATTGTACTGTATAAATCTATAACTAAAGCTCTCTGTGGGAAAACACACACTACTGCTTACAGGCTTTACTGTGTCCAACCTTACATACTGAACGAGATGACGCAGAGCACGTGGACGGTGTTCACGCAAAAGCAATCTGACCAAAAATCAACACAAACAGCAGATGGTCAAAATATTTAGAGTTTATTTAAGCTGTTTTATACGGAGTCTGGAGTGTGCCACCTGAATAATAATCATAAAAACTGTGATTTACAAAGTTTACATTTTAATAATGCTACTTCAAAAACTTAGTAAAGTAAGTAAAAAGTAATCATCTACTGTCTCAATTAATGATTCAGTTTCTATGTGTTTAAATTAATGAATGAGCTAAAAAACAAAGGCGGAAACATTTTATTGTTCAGCTCAATAACTCTTCTGCTTTTATCAATTAGATTTCATTTAAGTATCACTTAAATTGTATTTACATTTAAATCATTTTTATCAGTCAGTTTATTGTTTTAGTCTTGGAAATGTGAACAAATCCACACATTCAAGATGAGTTATTGATGGCGAAATTACTCTTATCAGTTGATAATAAAAATAGCTGCTGATTATCAATTAATTGACTTGTTTCAGCTCTAATCAAGGCTGTGTAACGGCTCTAAGCAGAGCCTACTGTGTAGCTGAAGCAAGTTGTGAGCATTTGTACTTGTGCAGTGGTGTGTCTGTGTCGCTCTGCAGTTACATCTCCACAACTCTAGATGGCAGTGAGGTTTCTATGCCACTGTGTTAAGATTCTGTACAGTGCAGTAAAGTTTGATTGATTCAACTTAAACACATTAAACATGGCTTAATGGTGACAGTATTAAGTAAAAGTACACAAATCAGTTTCACTATAACTCGCAGCATTCACAGACAAACACATTTTCCCCACAAATACAACATGCTAATGTTGTTAGCATAAGTCTATGACTTGTTACATAGCATAAATTAGCCTGGTGGCTACCGGAATTTTCCTCTACTCATATGAAGCCAGGAACAACATCAACATTTAACAAAGGTAACTTCATAACCCACAAATACATCATGCTAATGTTGTTAGCGTACGCCAGTGATATTTTGAGGGTTCCCACACATTGTCATGGACAAAATTTCAAGACTTTTCAAACACCCATAATATTGTGTAATTTTTTTCTTGCCCCATTTATGCAGCACTGTTAAACTCATCAGATCCAAACTTTATTCAAACAGTTCCAGTTAGCTTGCATACATAAAGGGAGACATGAGACATAGTGAGAAAACAAACGTATGTGATGGTAAACAACACATCAACGGTGCATACTAGAGCTACGTTACAGAAAATAAATTCACGTTACTTGGACATTATCCACGTAAGATTACTGTGATGATTTCAAATACAAAACTCCATGACTTGTTTTTTTTTTTTTTAGGTTGTCCATGAGCGTGGGAACCCTGTATTTCACATAGTATAAATTAGCCTAGCGGCTAGCAGACTTTTAATCTGCTCATATGAAACCAGGGACAACAGCAACATTTAACAAAGGTAACGTTACAAAATTCAGCTCCATTACAACTCACAAGGTTCACTGACAAAACAGCTGTCTTATACTAAACACGTTTTCCAAACAAATAGAACATGCTAACTTTATTAGCATAAACCTACAACATTTCCTGTTGCATAAATTAGCCTAGCAGCTAGCAGACTTTTCCTCTGCTCATATGAAGCCAGGATAAATCACACACAAGACTTAAAATGCTATTTTGTGGCGGCTTTATTGTCTTCACAATTTATTCCCGCTTGTCTTAAAGTAAATTAAAGCTATATTTTGACTGAGGGAAGTGGTTTACAGTTTACAAAAACATTTAGGAGATCTGTGTCGCTGCGATGTGTAGTTACATTTCTGGGGAGGTGCACGTCAGGCACTGAAGGTAGGACATAGTGTCAGCACAGACGTATAAACGACGCTGTGTAGATGACACGTACATGAACAGAATAACAAAAGACAAATTACAAGTAGTTGCAAATCCATTTATAAATTCATTTATTCTCAAAGGACAAAAATCGAACTATTAACTGGCGAATGTTGAAACTTTTTTACCGCTGGTTTTTAGCAACTACACCATCAAGCATGTGTAAATTTAATTACTTTATCCAGTGTCACTTAAACGCAGCAGTTCATTATTATAGTAAGAAGTGTATTATTCTCTTGGCACGCTCGAGACTCCGTAGTTTCACAGTTGTAGTTTAAATTAGATCAAAGTTGTTGTGTGAACTAATTTATATTTTTATTCACATTATGAAGGTGAGACACTTGTGGTACACAGACATAAAGGTAGGAAAGATAAAGTTAGTTTTATTAGCCCAAATGTCAGGTAATGATGCACTGCAGATGTTTGGTTGCTTGTCTTTATAATTTATCATTTTGTGTATATTTTGTTTGATTTGCTTCTGAGCAGAAATGTTTTCTAATGAAAATCTGTAGCTTTTGGAGTGGATAAGATTTAAATGACTACACTGAGGACGATGCTGTTGATAATAGGGGTGATACAGAGTCATGTATAAACCACATATTGATACCTTGTTAGGGATATTGTGAAGCTGTTTACTGTACGGAGGTGAATAAAGGTTTTCTTTTTCTTTAAAATCTCACATTTTGTTCATTATGTTTGACAAGACAGACGATTCGTTGTCACATTGAAGGAACGATTTCAGATTTATTCACAAAACAATGCTCCACAGTTTGTGATTTGACATTTAAAAAAAAAAGCTTTTGCACAGTGTGAAAGAGCAAACGCAGCGTTTGATTACAAACAGACAACAACGAAGCAGTGAGAAATCTGTCAAAGGGAATATTTGGAGAGGGCCTCGAACACACCACCATGTTGGAGGAACAACAACAACAGAAAGCCTGATTTCTAAAGGTAATATGGCGTCAACAGAAACGAGGAAAGTAAAGATCCTGCGGAGTGTTGGGACTCAAACATGAAGCTACGACTGACTGAAACATGAAAAATATACAAATACAGTTGTTTGTATTAAGGTAAGGGATTTTAAGAGCGTCACGATGACTGGCAAACAAATACAGGCATTTACTCCTTCACAGAAATCATCGTCACGTTACACTGCTCCCATCCCCTGATTCTGACTACAGATCATTACAAATGCCCATACAATAAAACCATACCTGGTTCTACAAGTAGTTTGGATCTGGAAGCTGCTCAACAGAACAAAAATGTGACAACCAATGAGTCTAACGAATCAGAAACGAGCTTTTAACCTGACGTTCAGATCCAGCTGAGCTTATTGTCTCTGCCTTAAAAAGCAATAGTTAATAGCTGTTTAGTTCCTTGTCGATATATATTTATAACCCTTCTCCATCCCTTGACAGGTTTCCATAAAGTGCACGTCAGATTCTAGTCCCCTTTTACGTCAGTATCAAACACACATAACGGCACCACATCATCATCATCATTAACAGCCATGAAAGTGGCCTCAGGACTGTTTAACAGAAACAACAGTGACCCCTTCTGGAGGAATGTGCTACACCTGATTTCACAAACCTCCCCATAAAAAACAAAACAAAAATTTCCACTTAAAACAAACTGATTTGTTCTGATGTTTAAGGGATAGTTTGGATCTTTTAAGAGGGGTTGTATGAGGTACTTATACACAGTCAGTGAGTTAGACACAGTAGCTGTCAGTCAGCACGCCCCCAGTTTGGAGAAGCAGGCAGGAGCCTAAAATTATCTATAACAGAATAAGTGTGCTATATTGAGATTATTTTCACTGCTTAACTTTAATGTCAGACAGCCTGTTCCGACTGCTTCAGTTCCCTATATATGCTTTATCAAAGCCACCAGACTCCATTGACAAAAACAGTAATTTAAGCCCACTGGACACAGGAGCTGCTGGTCTACTGCTGCTTTGATAAATTGGTTTGTTTGTGTTATTGTGTGATTCCAACAAGCTCAAACTAATCCTTTAAAATGCCAAAGTCACACAATAACACAAAATAACCGACTACTCCAGGCAGTAGTAGAACAGCAGCTTCTGTGTTCAGTGAGCTTAAATTACTGCATTTGTCAATGGAGTCTGGCTTTAAAGAGAACGATATAAGGGCTTCATTTTCCCCACTGGAAATCAGTCTGACATCAAGTATAGTGTACACTTACTGTGATACTGATTTTTCTTTTTCTTTTAGGTGGGACTTTTTTACGTGGCTAAAAATTAAGTAAATAAGTAAAAATTATTTACATAACGCTTTTCACAGACACAGGTCACAAAGTGCTTCACAAGAGCGTTATACAATGAGAAAGAAATCATAGAGACAAAGTGTCGACATTAGCCACGTAGTGAAAAGTGCCCAGCTAGCAAAACTATTTGCACACACACAAGAAAAAGAAGAATTCACCCTACACAACAATACACGATATTTTAAAAAGTACAGCTCTGGTACAGACAAACACCTGTCTGAGCAGGTGCGTCTTCAGCAAAAGCTCGATGACCACGGGTGTTAAGGCGAGTGTGAGGGAAAGATAACAAATTTATCTGATTGATTACGTGAGCTGAAGAATGCAGGTGAAGTGGTTCAGCTACATTAGAGGGAGCTTGACTGTGTGATGCTCTGCAAGTAAATAAGTCTGTAAAATTCCTGGCCCCCTTCACGGCAGTACATTGCTTTCCATGTCAGACTCCTGTATGCTTCTCCAAACTGAAGGTGTGCCCACTGACATCTGTGGAATGTAACATACTGTCTATGGATAAGTAGCTCATACAACCCCAGTTAAAAATCTGGACCATCCTTTAATACCAGATAATGACATTGGGTTTGACGGGACTTTTTAAAGACAGAAATTGCAAGAAAACCTGAAGTCATTATCACTGAAACTAAAAATCATCAATATCCATGCACATTCGGCCTTTTTGTACGTTTAAATAAACAGTTTTGGGGCTCAGTAAGTGCACAGTCAGTAAAACAAAAGAAGCATTGTGACAGTAACTGAAAAGATGAGGTTACATTCCAGTGGGTAGTACACACAAATATCTAAATCAAAATATTGATTAGTAAATAGTGCAAGTTTCATGGCCGTACCCATTCAGTAAAATGTTTAAAGTGCCAACACTAAAGACTTGAACTCTATCTGCTAACAGGTCGACTGCAACATTTATACAGGAGACAAAACTAAACTCCAGCCGTCAGTTCTCATGTCTCATGTCTTTCTCCTGCAACGTGTCTGAACGCGCTCGGCAGATTTTCTCCAGGGAACACGAGGTTAAAAAATAAATGAAGGCTGAAGTAAAACCAAACCAGCTGGACGGACTCTTTGTCTCACATCTTCTTCTTCACTGAACTATAACTATCAACCCTGTTCTTATGTTCGACTCAACAGTGAAAACAGAAAGCTGGGACCATCATTTCAAACCAAGCTTTTTAGTGCTTGATTGTTGATTATTCGCTAATCAAAACTAGCATTAGTGTATTCTTCCAAGTTTAAGGGGTGAGTTCAGTATTTTTCAACCTGGACCTTTTTTCCATGTTTTAAAGTCAAAGCCACAACTGGGAACAGTCATTTTTGAAACTGGTCCAGTATTGAGCCAGACTGATGCAGCTGGCAGTGGTGAAAACAAGCAACGTGACCACCGAGAGCGTGTTCACACTGTCAATTCACAGCCAGACAAAAGAAATAGAAGTGCTTGTTTTTGCCACTGACAGGCTCAGATTGTTATTTTAAGTGTCTGGTGACTTCTCGAGAGGATCCCTACAGAGGTAGATTTTTATGTTAAAGAGTAAGATCCTTTTTGTTGAACCAGAAACGGCCCTGAAGTCACCATCATCAATTCTGCCAGACTCCGTTAAAATAAACGGTAATCGTAGTGTCATAATTGGGCCATTACTGAGATGATTCTTTGTTGAGTAAAGTCTTTCCTGAACCCATTATTTCTTCTTTTAGACACACCCCTAAGCTTTTTCTACATAGGCCGTACATAAAGATGCCTGAGGACGCCTTGTTGAGCATAAATATGCCATTAAAACAAAAAATCGTAACCACCCCATGGCTACACACTTCAGTGAATCGTATAATGCTAATGATTCCTTAGTACACATAGAGGGCATTGAGCTCGGTAGAAGGATGCTGAGGTTGGAAGTGCCAGGCAAGAGGCCTCGAGGAAGACGAAGAGGAGATTTATGGATGTAGTGAAAGAGTACATGAAGTCAGATGCATCGTGGAATTTAATCGAATCCTTGACTAGATAATCGTAATCGAATCGTGAGGCCGTTGAAGACGCAAAAGTAAAGTTCGTGATTGTTGTGCGAGCGTTAGAACATGAACCAAGATGGTTTGTGAGTTTTATTTTGTTTCTTTTGACTTTGAATGAAGCGTGTTTAACAATGATACTTACTGTTTTTTTAAATGGAGTCTGGTGTGTTTGGCGATAGCAATTTTGGGCTGTTTCTTAAACAAAAGAGTCTTATTCTTAAACATGAGGTCGACGTCTGTAGGGATCCATAATGGTGTCAGACACTTGAAATAACAATCTGAGCTGCAGCAGCCTCACTCAATACTGGACCAGTTTTCAAAATTGTTGTTCCTATCAATCACTTAGATACAAATACATGGCAAATGTGGTCCAGGTTGAAAAATGCCAAATGTACCCTTTAGAAAGATAAAATGAATGGATAGGCTTTGGCGGTCAGCATCCTTCACTACTCTGGTCCACTTCATTACTCCTCCTTCAACATGTGAGATCACGTCTAATCCCATTTTGCACTGATTCCTTCACAAGATTTGAACCAGTTTAAATTAAAAGATCACCCTCTTCTTCTCCACGTGATTCCTAATTCACTCCCTCTCAGTAACTCTTTCAGAGACCAAGCATCTTAGCAATAATGCCTCACTGCTCTGTCAGTTAGCTCGATTTCCTGTGGCCACCTCCCCTCTAACCTAGCTAGGTAACTAAAGCGTTGAATGGCACTCTTGTCTCGTCATCTTCGTCCTCTATGACCCCCCTCTGGTTGGGCCTGTCGGGACAGAAGATCAGCCGTAGCAGCGCCATCCCGACACGCACCAACAGCCTCAGCACAAGGAAAGCAAAAGGCACCGTGATCTCCATCAGGTGGAAAATGGGGGCGCTAAATTTACTCAAAATACATGTCAGGAAAAACGTCCCCAGAGCAATGCAGGGGTACAGAGCTAGCTTAGCTAGCATAAACACGTGTTCGCGTCCACCATATCGAACATAAGGGTGCAGAGTTTCCTGTTCGTTGTAAAGTGCGACCACCCAAATGGCGAGCTGAAATATTCCTGCGAAGAAAATGATCACGCAGCTGATCTGAATGGCTTCCAGTTCATTGCGAGAGTTGTGCGGGAATTCGTGCGTTAACTGGTAAGCTAACGGCAAACCTCCGATAAACGCCAGCGAGAAGGTGTTCAGCAGGCCCATGAAGCGTGTTGCCTTGGTGACGTGGAGGAAGAGCGAGTGGTGCACAAACCAGAGAAGGCCGACGGTGGCGAAGGAACCAAAGTAGGCGAGGTACTCCGGGCCGTAGTCTTGCAGCGCTGCTATCAGGCTGCCGCCATACTGCGTCTGGACAGTGGTCGGGTCTGGAACATTGTCCTCGCTAACAGGAAGGAACCAGAGAGGATTAAGGTGAGGAGGTTTTGAAGCAAACTTTTGCAACACTATTAATTACAATTTATTCAGAATGGTTTTGTTTTTGACAATTTAAAAGCAGCTTTAAAGATGCTTTACATAACGCAGGTATAACTGGTGCATAAATCCAGTGAATGCAACATGTGCATCGTGCAGAAGATTCTCTTTATAGCACAACACGTATGTCGCATTTAAAGGTCCAGTGTGAAGGATTTAGGGGCAAATATATGGGTAGAAATGGAATATAATATCGGAAATACATTTATTTTAGAGTATAATCAGCTGGTTGCAATCTTCATCCTCACCACTAGATGCCACTAAATCCTTCACACTGCTCCTTTAATGTGATCATGGTGACTTCAGATTCATAGTGCTCACGTTTGTGTCTGACCTCTTCTCTATACACAGTATATTTGCATTTATATATGTTATACTGAAATGGATTTGTCCTCTGTCTTCCCACTGAAGGAGATAAAGTAAAACAAACCATATGTCCAGGATGAGAAGCGTTGCTACGATGGCGTAAACTCCATCGCTGAAAGCCTCCACTCGGTCCTTGCTGAGCGGCTCGTTGGGCAGGTACGTGTAAAACAACATGGAGTCTGGAGTCTCCTCCACCTGACCTGAAACGGACAAGATATAGCTTGTGTTTTAAGAAGTACATGTGGCCAGAGGTGATATGTTTCTTCTACTCATCACGATAAAATCTCAGGCTCACCAATTGCTTTGCTGCGACACCACTTCACAGACTGGGAGATGTACGGCAGGAAGATGACGATCGCCAACAGCACGTACGACTGAAAGACAGAATGAAAGCTTTACTGCAAAGAATAGATTTAATCATTTGCTTGTTCCAGCTTCTCAAATGTGAAGATTTGTCTGCGTTTTACACACTCTAAGTTGAATATCTTTGTGTTTTAGACAGCTGGTCGGACAAAACAAGAACTTTAAAGCCACCACATTGGGCTCCGGGGCCTGGTGATGAACAGATCTGTCACAACAGTTGGTCTCTAACCCTCCAATCATCTACTGATGTTACAATGTCAAACAAATAAAGAAGAAAAGACGTACTGCCACCTACCAGCTGGAAGAAGATGAAGGAGAAGATGCTGGCGAAGAAGCACATGAGGGGAACCCGCATGATGACTTTGAGGATGTGGTGTTTGTAGAAGGTTTGGTTCTCTGAGATCTGGATCTGCTCGTTCAGCAGGAAGGGACGGCTGAAGGCGTACAGCACAATCACCGACTACGGAAACAAGACATGTAAGATTATGACACAAACCAAACTCCTAAACATGACTGAATATTAAAGGTCCAGTGTGAAGGATATACAGTCAGGCATCTATTGGCAGAGATGGTGTATAATAAACTGTAATGTTATGTAATGTGAAGTTCTATCTTATCTCCAAGGTGACACACTTTCTCCAGAGGGACTAGAAGGACTACAACACTCGAGGTGGCTGACCTGAATGATGCCCATCACCATCACACAGCCGCAGAAGAGTAAAATCCCGAGGATGTTCTCAGGGAAGTTTGCCATCAGAGCGAACTGCAAACACACAACACACACTAACATGATGGAGCTTGAATGACATCAGTCGACTTAACATTTATCTGTGCAAACACTGTGATTGATTCAGCTGCTGCGGTGACTCATACTCACTGTGTAGGGCAGGAAGGTTATCAGCATCATGCAGGCCTGAGAGAGAACCGAAAGTAGAACGTCACATTAGAGGGAAGGAAACGTGCTCACAGGCTCATTCAGTAGTGAAGTAATTATAGTATGACAGCAGTGAAACTGTGGCTCTGCTTTCTCTCAGCAGTGAGAGGGAAACCGACTCTTATTGAGTATTAACTATGATATACTCCTTATGGAAATCAGTTGCCGACATGCGCTGTTTTTTCTTTGACAGATATTATGTGTAAAACCTTTAGAGAGTCTCAGTTTGTCTCTGAAATCCAACCTTAAATTTTTTAGCATTTGCACAGTAGTGCTGGCTGAAATTGGATTTTAAACTGACTGGACAATCAAAGTTAACAAAGAAGCCGACCACAGCTTACTAAACTGTATAAACTGTAAATCTGAGACGATAAAAGGTAAATAAAAAAGCTGTGTTGATCAAAACTAAAGCCAGAAAAAGTAACATCTAACACTGTTGTGTGAAATATAACCACCTAGAGATGCATGTCATATGATCTAAAACAAGATGATATTTAAGTCACATTAGCTCACTTATTAGGTACAGGCTTAATTCCTTCTTAACTGACAGTTTTTGACATTTTCATTGAGGATTCAGCACCCACTTATACTTCTGCACGTTATTTTTACTTCTGCGGTGGTGTGTCTGTGTCACTCTGCAGTTACACCTCCAAAACACTAGTTGGCGGCGAGTACTGTAAAGATGAGTTCAAATCAGACTTTATTTAGGTAGAGTGGGCCAGTTCAACGTTCTGTCATTTTCACAGCCTGTCCCCCTGCTGCAGGAAATAATGGATTAATCCTGCAAAGCTGTTGCTGCAGCACTTTTCTCCTTATGAAAGTAACAAGGCGATTGTTCGACCAATCAGAATTTGGTCGGACGAGAGCATATCGACCAAGTAATCGACTAGTTGAGCAGGAGACTGCAGCCTTACAGTTGACACAATAAATAGTATAGTGATCTCAATGATGCTGTACTCACGAGGTTCAGCAGTGCCAGGCAGTCATCGATGCGAACAATCACTTGAAATAACCTGTGAGTTCAACACAAAGAAAGTTGTGAGCTGTAACGCTAAATAGCTCAGTGGTGCTAGGTGAGTTAGCAGTAGATGCACACTTCCTTCTGCGCAGTGATACGGTTGGTGGGTGTGGTTCAGTAGAGATAAAATAGTTCCCACATGAAGCTGCTCACAACAAGGGCCGTGGATTATCTTGAGTAACCAGGTCATGATTTCTGGAAAGAGACATTCCTGTTGAGTTTTCAAATGTATGTTTTGGCGCTTTGAGCCCCACAAGCTGAGCGCCATCTAGTTCCATTATACTGGGGAGAAGGCAGACATCTCTACGGCCGACATCGCCAACACTCAGCTACTCACACCAAAACAATCTAGACTAATAAACAGCACTACAGGTAAGCGGAAGAATATGTGTGTTTGATTTTGGGGTGAACTGTCCCTTTAAAACTGCTGTTCTACTACATATTATATCAATAATGACTCACCTGATATGAGCGGCCCACGCTACAGTCACAATCAGGAATGTCATTAAGTAAACAGCGATCTTTGTCGTCAGCAGCAGCTGAACGCTCTCCCTCAACTCCTGAAACACAAACAGTTGTTATTACATCACGACATGTCTACAGTGTTGGAAACTGGTACAAATTTTATCGTGTACACTCAACAGTGAAGTGAATATCCCTCGTTCTGTCGGCTTTATAGAAAGACAGTTACTGTTGTCAGACATTACCTCATTATCCTCCATCTTCGTGTGAGCCACAGGTAAAATCTGTGGATAATGAAAACAGCATTAGGAGAGTTATCAGGAACATCATACTGCAGAGACGACCTGATTATGAATATCATCACGGCTAATTTAAACCCCAAACGTCCCATTTCTTTTTGGATTTGGAAAAATTCCATCACTGGTCAAAAGTTTGTTATTAAATGGAGTCTAAAGCATGCTAACTGCTGTGTATGAAAAGACTGGACAGGCCTCCTAAAGCTGCTGCTGCAGGGTGAACATCCATGACAACAGGTCACAGGAGAGGTTACAGGTTAGCTTTAAAGCTCAGGGGAGGACAAGTCTGCACCAGTTCAGTCAGTAATTTGCACTTTAATACAGGAATAAAATGAACAGAGGAGTTAATGTCTCAAATTTTCCTGATATTTCTGGGGTTTTTTTGCCTTTATTCAACATGATAGTTTTAGTGTGAAAGGGAGGTTGGTCTCATTTTCAAGTGTGTGTTTCAAGTGGGAGGCATATCAAATTATTTTTCAAGCACTGGAGAGGGACTTTTCAATTTGACTTAGGGGAGGGACATCTAAATTGACACAAATGATGATTTTAAGAAAACATGTCTTTAAAGGGTCTGTTACTTCAAAAATCTAGTCACTAATTTGAGGTGGAGGGAGGGTGATGCATTTTCCTCCACACACTCAGGGAGGCTCCAGGAAAAATATCTGTACCAAAATACTGAAGTCACACCGCAGCCACCTCCTCCCTCTCCCCGGATAATTAAGGAACGGTCCCTCATATTAATTTGGTTCATCACTGCCCTCTGCTCCATCACCAGCTGGTCTCTGCAGTGAGCTAAGAGGCTGCTGATGCTGAGGTACAGCTCAGAGGTGTGTGTGCGTGTCTCACCATGACGGTGGCGATGATGGAGATGAGAGCATCGCTGTAGGCCAGCAGTCTGTGGGAGGACTGGGTGCCGCTGTGGCCCTCTCTGTCGGACGGAGTGACGCTCTCCGGGAACGAGGAGGAGGAGGCTGCGTGGCTCCTCGTGCCCTTCTTCTCCATCTCCTCCTCCACGTGGTGCTCGATGATGTCGCTGTCGTCGTTCCCACCCATGGTGGAGCAGCTACAGGGGCGCAGAGGGCGAGGACGGGACCATGGACCCGGCGGACGGAGCTGTTTGCAAACAACCGTGTGACAGCTGACTGAGGGCGGGGAAACCGGAAGCAGCTGCACGGCTGTCTTCCTGTTGTTAACAAAGATCGTTGATTAAAAACAGAGCACCCACTCCGCTTGTAAAAACGGTTCCGTATTTATTTTATTTATTTATTTTTTTAATTTCTTTTTATTAATATTGTATGGGGGTTATTGATATTATTATTATAATTATTATATATTTCAAATGTGTATAAATATAAATGTTTGTATAAGTTTAAGCTGTTGTAATTTTGGTTCATACAATTAATTGTTTATCACTTTATGATACCCATAATTAATAAATATAAAATTAAATTCACACTCTAGGAAATATTTATTTTACCGTTAATAACCAATGGAATAAGTTTTCTAGTAAGTTTAAGTAAGTTAAAATAAGATTTAAATATTTTTTCTAATTTATTTAATTCTAACATTTATTTCATTTTAATGATTTATTGTTGAATATATTACAACATTTTATATACTATATCAAGTGGGGTTTTTTCATGGTTAATGTTTGTTAATTGTCTATAAATATTTGAAGGCGATTATAAAGTTGCAACTAATGATTGTGATACCTTTTTAAATGGTTGGTAATAAATACTGTGTAGTGCATCTGTAAACATTATTCTGGTTTCCAATGTACAGCAAAGTCACAATGTGTATAGATGTACTGCACAGTCCTATTTATTAATAATGTTTGGCAATCAATTTTGGAAACTTAGTTCCTAGATAAAAGGTCAGAGTGAGACCTCTGTAGTTTCTATCTTCTCTGTAATGAGTGTACTCGGATACATTGAGTCTCCAATAAACCTTGTTTGCAGACAAAAGCATATATGAATAATACAACCACAAACAGAATTTTGATGAGAGATGTTGTGATTTAATTAGTGGTGTCTCATGAGAAGAGCTGGTGTTAACACTGTGTACAAAACTATAACTCACTACAGAGAAAGAGGAGAAACTGGGATGCAGAGTGAAATCATACCTCACCTCCACCACTGGGGGGCAATGGTGTTTGTGTATTGCATATATATCATGGTCATCATCAGAGGGTTTTGTTTTATTTATTTTTTGGTTTAATTAACAAACTTACTTAATCTTCGTGCATTTACTCGAGCACTGTACAGTACTTAAGTACAACTTTGACATATTTGTATTTTACTTTAGTATTTCCTTTTTATGATACTTTATACTCAGACTTTACTTCATCCCAGAGGGAAATATTATGCTTTTTACTCCATTATATTTGGCACTGATAGTTACTTTTTGCAGTGAAACACATGATATACTGTATGATACAATGCAGTACTGCACTATTAATATATCCAATATTTTAATGATAAAATATTCTATAATATCTTAATACTTAAAAAGGAACCATTCTGTATAATGTGTACTTTGACTTTTCATACTTTGTGAATGCTTTTGCTGGTAATACAGCTGTACTTTAAGTTGAGTAAGGTATTGAATTCAGGACTAACTTGTAATGGAGTATATTTACACTATGTTATTTCTAGTTTTACTTAAGGATCTGAGTACTTTTCTCACAGCTGCACAAGTGCCACAGCGTGTCCATATTTCTACAATCTGACAGGAAGCCTTTTGTTTATATTTTGTAAATGTTGCTTTTTAGTCATATTTTTATTCAATCTTCCTCTAATGTGTGACATCTGAAGGTGATGAATTGGTTAGGCAGGGGTGGGCAACCTGCGGCTCTGGAGCCCCCTCCTCAATGGCTCCCCTTGGCTTTGACAAAATTAACTGGGTTTTTTTTGGGGGAGTTTTTCCTTATCCGCTGTGAGGGTCCAAAGGACAGAGGGATGTCGTATGCTGTAAAGCCCTGTGAGGCAAATTGTGATTTGTGATATTGGGCTTTATAAATAAAATTGAATTGAATTGAATTGAATTGAATTTCTTTACCATTTCAATGTTAATTTATCAATGCTGTAGGCTTGAAGTGATTCTGACAGTCTCCTATTGTAAAAGTAGCACTCTAGTACTTATACACTAGTGTTGCACGGTATACTGGTACTAAAATAGTACCGCGGTACTAGAGTACTCCAAACGTTACTATACTGCATTTGGAAAATACCGGTACTTTGAAATTGATTCAATTCATTGATTTAGTTAATTTATTTTACTCATTTATGCACACAAACGCCTTTCTTGTTCCTATTGGAGCACAGATTGCACAAGTGGTGTGTATGACAACACCTGTATCAACATTCGCAGCTGGCGCACATGAAAAAAGACAAGAGAAAGTCTGCCTCACAAAAGGGAGACAACACGAGACAATACCAACTTGGTGAAACATTTGAGGAACCAAACCATGACATCCGTACCGAGGTACTTTCGAACCATGATTTATTGGTACCGTTACACCCCTGCTATTTATTGTTCTAAAGGTTTGTAGCCAACAGGAATTTTCCTTAGGAAAAGTACCAAAAAGTATTGAAAAGTATCAAAATTCATATTGGTATTGGTACTGAAACAAAGATTCTGGTATCGTGACAACACTATTATACACTAAAAAAGAAAAAAACGTTTTAACATTGTGACGGCCACAGGCCTCAGGGCAGTTTTCCTGTGTTCCTGCCTCTGCTTTCCCTTGCAGGTTCCCTCCCTGGTTACTTGCCCCTCCCTTCTCATTGGTGATTGCTTTCACCTGTGCCTGGTCTTTAAAAGCTTGGGGAAATCCAAGATGGCTCTCTCTCCCTCCTGGAAGGCTGGTGCCTTCCTGGCCGCCTTTGGTTTTGTTTGGGTTGATTATGTTTAGTTTAGCCTTGGTTTCCTTCTACACATAGCTTAAGTTAGCATACACACACATCCACAGCACCCAACACCCTCACCACACCACTGATTCTCCTACTTAGTCATTGGGTTTTTTTTAGGTTGCTCTGCCTTTAATAAATTAACCATTTTGTTTAAAAGCTGCTACGGTGTGGACCTCCCTTCTTTGTTATGCTCTGCAACAAGCTGGGCATAAGTGGCAACAAAAATATGCTGGCTTGCCTAGCGCTGGATTCCAAATCCAAAAAGAGAAAAGTTTTACAAAGGAAACGGAATTTAATCGTGCTTGAAGAGATTTGTTTGCTTTTACTGCCAACTCTGCAAAGTTAAAGTTCCTAAGTAATTATGAATAGCACGCTGCACAACAGCAACATATTCATGAATGCTAATTTAGAACTTTTTTTAACGCTGTCAACACACAACAACCTTCGGAGAACGTTTTTTCGGTTGGTGCGCTGGCGGATTTGTGGATGTGTGGATGAATGAAAAATGAAAACAGTAAATTGATTTCGGGTCGTAATATGTTACGTGACAGTGTAAATGTACCATGTAACGTGTTATATTACTTTGTTAGAGTAAAGAAGTAAAGAGTGGATAAAGAGTAAATAAAGAGTAACTAGTAGGCTACACCGTAGGGCCCGTTGTAACTACCTTACATATGATAACAATCATTAGTTGATTCTCTAACTGCAGTGTAATCGTCTGAATATTATCTTTTAATTAGGTGTGAATGCTGGAAGCTATGGTCACACACACCATGGTTACTGTTGCCATGGACACACACCATGGTTACTGTTGCCATGGTCACACACACCATGGTTACTGTTGCTATGGTTACTGTTGCCATGGTCACACACACCATTGTTACTGTTGCTATGGTTACTGTTGCCATGGTCACACACACACCATGGTTACTGTTGCCATGGTCACACACACCATAGTTACTGTTGCCATGGTTACTATTGCCATGGTCACACACACCATGGTTACTGTTGCCATGGTTACTGTTGCCATGGCCACACACACCATAGTTACTGTTGCCATGGTCACACACACCACGGTTACTGTTGCCATGGCCACACACACCATAGTTACTGTTGCCATGGTCACACACCATGGTTACTGTTGCTATGGTCAAACACACCATGGTTACTGTTGCTATGGTCACACACACCATGGTTACTGTTGCTATGGCCACACACACCATGGTTACTACTGCCATGGCCACACACACCATGGTTACTGTTGCCATGGTCACACACCATAGTTACTATTGCCATGGTCACACACCGCAGTTACTGTTGCCATGGTCACACACCATGGTTACTGTTGCCATGGTCACACACCATGGTTACTGTTGCTATGGTCACACACACCATGGTTACTGTTGCTATGGCCACACACACCATGGTTACTACTGCCATGGCCACACACACCATGGTTACTGTTGCCATGGTCACACACCATAGTTACTATTGCCATGGTCACACACCACAGTTACTGTTGCCATGGTCACACACCATGGTTACTGTGGCCATGGTCACACACACCATACTTACTGTTGCTATGGTTACTGTTGCCATGGTCACACACACCATAGTTACTGTTGCCATGGTCACACACACACACACACACACACACCATGGTTACTGTTGCCATGGCCACACACACCATAGTTACTGTTGCCATGGTCACACACACCATAGTTACTGTTGCCATGGTCACACACCATGGTTACTGTGGCCATGGTCACACACACCATACTTACTGTTGCTATGGTTACTGTTGCCATGGTCACACACGCCATAGTTACTGTTGCCATGGTCACACACACACACACACACACACACACACCATGGTTACTGTTGCCATGGTTACTGTTGCCATGGCCACACACACCATAGTTACTGTTGCCATGGTCACACACACCATAGTTACTGTTGCCATGGTCACACACCATGGTTACTGTTGCCATGGTCACACACACCATAGTTACTGTTGCTATGGTTACTGTTGCCATGGTCACACACACACACCATAGTCACTGTTGCCATGGTCACACACCATAGTTACTGTTGCTATGGTTACTGTTGCCATGGTCACACACACACACACACACACACACACACACACACACACACACACACACACACACACACACACACACCATAGTTACTGTTGCCATGGTTACTGTTGCCATGGTCACACACACCATGGTTACTGTGGCCATGGTCACACACACCATACTTACTGTTGCTATGGTTACTGTTGCCATGGTCACACACACCATAGTTACTGTTGCCATGGTCACACACCATGGTTACTGTTGCCATGGTTACTGTTACCATGGTCACACACACACCATAGTTACTGTTGCCATGGTCACACACACACCATAGTTACTGTTGCCATGGTCACACACACCATAGTTGCTGTTGCCATGGTCACACACACCATAGTTACTGTTGCCACTCATGGACTGGCCCATCTGTTTAGTCTGTCGATTTCCAGATGGCCTGGCTTCTTATTGGTCTGTATGGCTGCCATCCGGGCCAATAAGAAGCCAGGGCTGGCAGGCCATGTGCTGGCAATAAATACAATGCAGCCAATGGCCCGCTGTTGCCAGGCAGACAACACTTCTTCTAGTACACGCCCCCTCACTCGCTACTGCACAGAGACGTACGCGCTGTGAAACTGTGAAACAGAGGGTTATTAGGATTGGTCGAAAATTACAGTTTTTTTAGAAGAATCATGTCGTGATTGGTTAGTTGATTTATGCCCCGCCTCTACACAACGAAAACACAGGAAGGAGAATGCACATAGTTACACGCGCGGCGCACCGGATCGTATGTGAGAGAGCGAGAGAAAAGACTGATGGATCATCCGAAGAGAGGAGGAAAAAGGAAAGGTGGAAATGAAAGAGAGATGGAGAGCAAAAGGAAGGCCCTAGAAAGAGAGGGGGCAAAATGTTATAAGCTTACAGACCTGTTTAGACCGGGTCCCCCACCCCTCGCCACTGTCGCTAGCAAAGTGGATGGCGACGCAGCAGCGACAAGTAAGTTTATAAACACCACACAATGCATGTCAGATGCCCCCAGAAGCCAGTTGAGAAAGGCCAACATATAATAAAATTATTGGCTTTATGACCATGCACTTTGTTCCCTTTTGTCATGTGTATCCTCATGCGCCCACATTTAAGAGGACTGTCTGTGGTGGAAACACTAGGGTCTAGGTACCATGTCTGAAGGGTTACTGTTGGCTCCAAAGGTACCATACTGACAGTGTTTGGTGGAAACAGGGCTTATAACTCCCTTATAATCCTCAGTATATCTCAACTACCACATGATGGTTAGTTATCCCCTTAAATTTGTCTGTAGCGCCGCCATGAGCGTGATATATGTTGTGTGGATATTTGTCAAATGTGACATTTATATTCCCTTCAGGATGAGTTGTAATGGCGTTGCTCAGCCATTGACTTTTTCTCGAGCTGCATCATCAGATCAAATATTTAATCTGCCCAGTGGTTTGAATTATGACCAGATATCCTGCTAAACTAAAGACGTTCAAATCAACTTCAGATGTTTTTAGCCGGTTGCCAGAAGAAAATGTTGGCATTGTATGTTTCTGTTACATTTGTACGTGTCATACTTATATTTGTGTTTTTAATGTGATGTAATATGTAAGATGTCATTGTCAGTGGGCGCTGGAGGGGATGGTGGATAGTGTGACACCTTGGCGAGATGCCTGCCAAGCTGCAGACCACTGTTCAAGACCAACAAACACCAATCAATGGCTCCCACCACCCCTTCTTGGTCAACCTGTTTGCATGTTTCCAGACGCCAGAACATGTGTGTTTTGTCATGGAGTACACGGCAGGAGGAGACCTCATGATGCACATACATGCCGACGTCTTTTCTGAGCCACGTGCTGTGTGAGTTCTGCTGTGTGTTTGTGTGTGTGTGTTGAAGAGAAGAAACAGGATGAGTGTGTCTTTTTGGGCAGCTCCATGCTGTGTGTGTCTACGTCTGTGCACCCATTGATATATGAAGTGTCAGTATGTGGTTGAAAAAATGTTGAGCTCTTTCTGTTTGTTGTTTGTCTGACAGGTTCTACTCAGCTTGTGTTGTGTTGGGTCTGCAGTTCCTTCATGACCATAAGATTGTGTATCGGTGAGTACTTGGATGCTAGGTACATGTAATGATACACAAGGTCACAGCTTGGTTCATACATCATTTTGTGAGTCGGTGTCAAAGACAGACACAATTCTCCTGCTGGGGACGGAGGTAACATTCTGTCCTCCAGCAACTTTGGTTCATTAAAAAAGATCAGAAACATTTCAAACACTTATGTGTTACGCTCCACCAACACTTAAATACCATTTGGAATGTCTTATATTACATTGATTACTTTCATTGATCAGTTTCAGAGGTGTTTAAACCATAACTTCAACAGATACCAGTTCTTACACCTTTTACCTTCCATAATGTCATAACATTGTGTTTATGCTGTTTGTCTTCACTCAAAGACACAGAAACATTGAATTCCAATTTGATGTCATTTTATTAGGACTAATGATGGTTTAGTCTAATATGATTGAAATTGGCGGGAAAAACCTGAGTACCAGGAAAAAACCAGAGGAGATGTAATCATCTCCGTCAGTGCTACATCATAGGCATATGAATTTGCCTGTGTCCCTTTGCCTACGATATAGCACTTGTGAGTGCCATGACCTGCATGACTGGGACACAGACATCGCTGGGAGGCAATTGTTGCCCAGCTTGAGCTGAGCAACAATTGCCTCCACCGTCTTGTCTGCTCTAGTTTGTTCTAAGCTCTAGAGCATTTTTTTTCCAATGTGATTGACATTGGCGGGAAAAACCTGAGTACCAGGAAAAAACCCGAGGAGATGTAATTTAGCAACAATTGCCTCCTTCTTGTCTGCTCTAGTTTGTTCTTCCTTCTAGAGCTTTTTTTTGTTTTGTGACTAACACAAACGGGGAAACCTGAGCACCAGGAGAAAACCCCGCATAAATGGAAGAAGCTATGGGAGCTACTGTTGCCCAGCCTGAGCTGAACAATCAGCAGCCCTCATTTATTCCTCCATCTCCTCAGCTCCTCTTGCCTTTGCCACCTTCTGCCGCATCTTGGTTTTCAGATGTTGCAGCAGGGACTCTCTGTCGCCAGACGACCTCCGTGGAAACAGCAAGAAGCGTTTCCTCTTGCTGTTAATATACAAGCAGAGGTCCTCCAGTTCCACCTTCTCCTCCATCAGCTGTGCCACCTCTCTTTCCCAGCTCAGCTCTTTCTCAGCCAGGTGCCTTGTGATGTTATTCAGAGCGGTGTTCTTATTCTGAAAGGCTGTCTGGCTCTGGAGGAGTTCGGCAACTTTTCCGCTCAGATCTGCTGCTGTGATAGTGAGCTGCCGAATGAGGCTAGTGTTGTCCTCTGTGAGGTGCAGGATCTCAAGGTCTCTCTGATGAATTTGCCCCTCCATCAGAGAGACCTTGATGTTGATTTCGTTCTCCTGTGTCTCACATCTGTTGGTGTTGTCCACCATTTTCTCACTCAGAGCCTCATGTTTCTCCTCCCAGGCTGTCTGGCTCTGAAGGAGTTCAGCAACTTTTCCGCTCAGCTCTCCTGCTGTGTTAGGGAGCTGCTGAATGAGGCTAGCGTTGTCCTCTGTGAGACGCAGGATCTCAGCGTCTCTCTTGCTGATTTCCGCCTCAACCTTGACCCGAACTTCAGTCTGCTGTAACTGCCAGCTCTGCTCTCTTTCTTCAGTCTCTTTATTGAGGCTGTCCTTGAGAGCCTGGAGTTTCTCCTCCCAGGCTCTCTGGCTCTGGGGGAGTTCAGCAGCCTTACTGGTCAGGTCTTGTTCTGTCTCAGCAAGATTTTTAGCGAGACAGTCGCTGAGACGGCTGATCTCAAGGTCTCTCTGATGAATTTGCTCCTCCATCAGAGAGACCTTGATGTTGAATTCTTTCTCCAGCGTCTCACATCTGTCGGTGGTTTCCTTCATTTTGTCAACCAGGGCGTCATATTTCTTCTGCCAGGCTTCTTCGCTCTGCTGGATAGCAGCTGCGTGTGTGCTCTGGTTGACAGGATTTGAGGCCTCATACTTTGCGACCATCTCCTCAAATCGCTGCTTGCTCTCCTTCTTTTGGCGTAGGAGAGCCAGTACGAGCTGGTAGTTGCCTTTTTCCAACTGACAGACTCTCTCGGCTTCATTGTTGCAGCCAGAGCTTGACCACTTCTTTTTGGCCTCGAGCTGCTCCTCGAGACACTTGATCTGGTCTTTATGCCGTTCCTCGTCCTCAAGGTTTCCCCTAGCACCATCGTTGTGCTGATGGCATTGGCTTTGGGGAGGCTGCTGGGGAGGCTGCTGAGGAGGCTGCTGAGGAGGCTGCTGGGGAGGCAGTTTTTTTGCTTTTCGGGGAGGTTTTGGGGGAGGTTGTCGGCGAGGTTGACAGCCCGCAGTCTCTCCCATTGGTCCACAACGACCCTCAGTTTCTCCCACTGGTCCATGATGACTTGGAGTTCTAATGGCCCCGCCCCCATTCCGTCCACATAGAATTTAAAAGTGGGCGGGGCCATTCGTTGTATAATCTAAAAGTGGGCGGGGCTATTCCAGAGAGGGTTCCCACAGGTCCTGACAGTTCTTTCAAGTTTTTTAATTTGTGGAGAAAGAAATTAAGGTCTTGAAAGGTTTATAAAAATAAACACAAACAGACATTTGATTATTGAAAGTGCTTGAATTCATAAATTTGTGCAAAAATACAAATTGTAGTTGTTTTAATATTGTCAGCCATCACTGTGACACATTGATAATCATTGTCTGTGAGCTTCTGTAAAGCTGCTAGTCCTCATTATAAAAATTCCCAGATGTTGTTTTTGAGGCTAAATGGCAACAAAATGGACTGAAGCTGAGTATATACAGAGATGGTCAAAAATACATCAAAATGTATTTTGATACAAAAAAACCCTCAAATAAATGTATCAAAATAAAATACATGTATTCTGTATTTTCAAATATAGAAAATACTTTTTTTTTCTTTTTCTTTTTAGCAGCGCCCCGCAGCTCTATAGGTCACTCTGTCGGTCGGTCCACAAAGCTTTTCATGAATAATACGGCAACTAGAGACCATGAGTCCATAGGTGGCGCTATACTAACCGATTCACATCTTTTTGTGAAAAACTCAAAAAGTCCTCGACCAAAAATGCTCAAAATTTACATGCTGCAATTAGAGACCACAAGTAACCATGACACACAGACACAGACACAGACACACAGACAGAGACAGAGACAGAGAGCTGCTGCCCTTTGTGTGTGTGTGTGTGTCTGTGTGTCTGTGTGTGTGTGTCTGTGTGTGTGAGCAGCCGTTGTCATGGCGATTAATGACTTGGCTGCACCTGCTGCACACAGACAGATGATGAGAGGGAAGATCAGCACAGGCTGTTTAACATGGGTTTTGACTCCTCGAACAAATTGTTCTCACAGCCAAACCGTGAGAAACCGAGAAGAAAATAAAGTGATGGTGAGAGACAGCCACTTGTCGTGAACGTACGTGGCCTTTTTTATATTTCTGGACTCAAAAATGTGGTCAGGGGAGCGAGTTTAAAATGTGTTGCACTGCAGCTGTTTCCAGAAATTTCTCCTCTGAGTTTACATGGGAGTGAATGGGAAAAACGTTATAAACATTATAAACGGACAATTTCTCCACTTTTGCTCACGGTGCTCTGAGAGGCAGCGATGAAAAACGATAAAAGATAGAGAAAAGATGAAAACATGAGTGAATACACGAGACCTGTGGCAACATTTGAGAGTTGGAATGGATTCTGTAGCTCAAAGTATGGAGACGCTGTAAAGGTTAGAAAAAGCCCAAAGATTGGTCTCTTTCTCCCCCCTGCTGCCATTCACTTCCTATGGGACAACTTTCGACGACCGTCTGGACGTTTTTCTGACATCTCACCTTCAGGAGCAAAGTTTGTGATGGGAGTAGATTAACTCATCCAATTTGCATATTGTGGCGTCACTAGGCGGCGGCCATATTGGATTTCATAAATCTCAGTAAAACATTCAAATCATTCAAACTTCATTTTATTAAAGGCAGCATTGCAGCGTGGCTTCAGCTCGCAGCATTCACACCCGCAATTTCTTCAGAAATTGCTTCTCTAGTTATTGATTATTATTTTCCTTTTAAAATGACTCGGAAGCACAGACTGTGTAAAAAAGACTGTTTATATACAGTGTATACACGGAAGCTTGCAATGTCAAGTTCAGCGCTGATTGGCTGTTGCCTCGCTGCGATTGCGATTGGCTGCTTGTTACGTCCTTACGTCACGATTAGCGCGTAGCCGTTGGGCTCCGGATTATCAGGTGTATCTGTTGTCACAGTAACCGCAAACATGCAGGTTATTTTGTACAGCGGACATTTAAAAAATTGTTTAATGAATTAAAACTTTAGATTAAACACCTTTGTGTTCGCCAGCCGCGGGATATTGTTATAAACCAAACTTCCGGTACAAATAATCGAGTGGTTCTCCAGGTAAAATGGCTAACTGCTAGCTTGTCAGAGAGCTAGCTGAGCTTTCTGTTCTTGATTCCTTGTGTGTATTTCGCTGAGGACGTTACCTGCCAGTCAGGAACAGACTTTCAGGATATCAGGCATCTTTCTAAAAGGATTACCAAACATTAAAACAGCGGGGCAACGCAGTGAAACTGAGAATGGAGCGTTATGACATCACACTGAGGAGAACAGGTATGTGTCCTGTCAGATTATCACCTGTGTTACACTGTGGGAAACGTGAAATATCAAAGTGTGTAATGTTCTGGTGTAACATCATTTCCCCACCACCAGTGTATATGTATCTACTTGGGTTGTGTTTATGTTTATTTTATTTAGAGAGGGACAGTGCATATTAATGAACATGATCACTGAAGTCACATAAATGTGTATATAATAAAGTACACGAAAATAACATACAAAGCACAGAGCAAGCATATAACTTTAAATGCCCATATTTTGTATTTATTTAACAGCAGATTTTATTTTAAGAAAACATGCATTTTACTTAAAAGAATTATTTACTTTTATTTATTTAACATTGCTTCATTACTTTAATCTAACCCTCTTTGACCACAGTCAGTCAGAAATATTGAGTTAAGTTGTTGCAGCTTCTTCCACTGTGAAGTGATGTGCATCTTGCAGAGCTTTAAATACTTTGACTGTAGCTTCCCCAGCACTGTCTGGGATGCAGACTATGTTATTTTAACATGGTTTACCAAGTGCAGATTAGACATGTGAGGCACTCTTCTGCCTCTAGAGGGTGACATCATACTGTGTCTGGTGATAAACTCTTTTCAGTGTGAGAACTCAACCTGTTGTCCTGTAACTCTGGAGAACAGTGGCTCCCAATCTTGTTTAAGGAAAAGATTTTGAGCCATCTGAAATCTGTGCAGTGTTTTTTTTGCCTGTCCACTGATTCTGTTTAAAACCCGGTGTTCTGCACAGTTGCAGGTAAAGATTAGGTCACGCTAATATTATTAGTATTGGAAGAGTTTTATAATCAGTTACCAGTGGATGTGTAGCATTGTTCCTGACTCGTGTGAGGAAATTTCCAATAACTTCAGAGCGCTGTAAAGTCCAAAAGTCAAAATTTATTGAAATAGACAGATGTAATTGTTTCCAGAATTCACAACATGTCGGTGTTTAGCCTTTCAAAATTAAAGTGGTGGTCTAACAGCAATCTAACAGCGCCATAAATTACAGATATTCATATGAGAAAGTTGATTTCATAAAACTAAAGACTAATTTTGTTTGAGGACTTTTTATTTTTATTTAGGTTGATGATGTCATAAAATATGAGGACAGACAGGTGCATTCAAAAACCTGAGAAGCTTCATATGTAAAATAATAACAATGTGTAATCCTAGACACTGACATGATTATTACCAGGCAGTAAGGTCTCTGAATATAGCTTTTAATACCAGCGACCAGATTTGTCCTCTTTGCTTCGTTCTGTCTTGTGTTGACACTCTGCTGCTGGCTCTGTCCGCCTCAGGAGCACCACAGTGGCGCTGTGCGCCAGGGTTCAGGGACTGAGGGGCAAAGCCTGGGGCGAGTCAGGATCCTTCAGTCTGGCTCCAGTCCCGGTGTTTCTCCACCGGTCTTATTCGACCCAGGTTCGACCAGTGCAGCCAGCGCCTTGGGCAGCACCTCGGGCTGTCTCTCCTAATGATGTCTCTGCATTCTGGGGTCCTCCTCCATGAACCCTGCTCATGCAAATTAGTGCCAGATCTCTTTCTCTGTTGCATCAGGTTAATCAGGCAGCCATTTTAAAACAAGATTTTAGCAGCAAAATGACCGTGGTACAGCTGCAGGGGGTTGATCTGAGCTAAAGCTTGAGCTTAGCGGAGATTAACTACACTGAGATGGGGATGTAATGGGAGGGAATTTGTACTGTCACCTTGTACAGACGCATCAAACCCTCAATGTTATAATGAAGAAGGGAATCAGTGGAAAACTGAGTGGATAAAACCAAATATCAGCCTGCTGAGTTGGGAGCAGCTGAACAAAATGAAAACACATGATGTAGGGATGGATATTTACACATAGCACAGACACAGAGTAACATCAGCGTTCATATGTGGTCATGCTTCTGGTGACCTGATGAATCTGTCCAGCATTTAGTGCTGAGACAGACTTGTGCACAAATTGCAGAGTCAACGTCGTTATTCTTGAAATGACTTAATTGACTTTGTTTAACCCATTAACTTCCCCCTGCCACACGTTGTATGTGGACTTCGGTTTTTACACAATGGGAGTTGCCTGGAACGTCAAAAAATGCCGCCATGCAGTGCGTCTCGTACCTCTGCTAAAGGTTGCCTCCGTGTGTCTGTGTCTTACGCCAAGGGCTACTGATCAAGCCTCGTTATTGATGAGTAGGGTTTCAGACCGGGTTGCTCCTGTCAGTGGCCTGCTGCAGATGGAAACTAGGTTGGAGGGTTTGGGGGCCTGAAAACCTTAACAATGATCTGAGGGACGCAAAAACTCTCAGTTGAAGGAAACAGCTGAGTTGAGTAATAATAATAGGTTGGGATGAGTCCTTTCGTATCGTCAGTTGGTTCATTGGTAGCCTAATGTAAAAATGAATTGCACTTTAAGCTCAACAGATAGGAGGCATGTGGGGTGAATGCGGTTCTAAAACCATTTTGATGAACCCTTAAACCTGACTTAACTCAAATCTTCCCCTCATAAACTCTGTGACGCTCTGCTTTTGCCTTGTTGGGTTTATATTTAACACGGTTTTGTACCAAGGAGATCATTGTCCTTGCAGGCCTTTCATCTCATCCCTGGTTAGTCACATTACAATCAAGCAAACCAATCAAGACAACACAAAGGGAAGTGATAGTTTAAGCGAGTGGCTGACTATAAAAGCTCCTTTATACCGTTTCCAAAAGACATATTTAAAGAGTGAGAGCACTTTCACTGCATGCAAATGTAGCCTAGCAACTAAGAGCCTCACGCAACCCCATACTGAGGTGTTTGTGAGCAAATCATGAGACGGGCGAGTCAAAGCATCACTTAGACAGGAAACCTTTCATTAGGAGCTGTCAGAAGGTGCCATTTCAGGATCCTCAGCGTAAATGAGGGAAATAGGGATGCTTCTCAAGTGAAAGTACAAAAAAGGCTTGATTACATCCTCAAAACTTTAACGCTCTTTCTCACTTTCAATAACAACACTGATAGACGGAGTTGATTTTGTGGACATGTTAGCAAACAGATGTTTATTTACACATCCAGCAGTTACAGAGCAACATTATCATTCATGTGGAGATGTGTTTCTGACCACCTGATGAGTGCTGTCTGCTGATTGGTGCCGAGCAGGAAATGTACGGAGGGATTTTATGCCTTTTTTTTCCTCCTGAAAATATCGGAAAATTATGCTATAAGTTGAAGGGAGCTTTGTGTTCAGGTGTCACATTGTTTTTATGTTGTAGTTAGATACATTTTTTATTTCATAAAAATATCAATTTTAGCTGCTTTAACATACACCGATCAACCACAACATTTAACCCATTGACAGGTGAAGGGAATACCATTGATCATTTGGTTACTCCCGGAAAACTTTGGGTCCTGGCAATCATGTGGATGCCACTTGACATGCACCACCCACACAAACACCCTAACAGAACAAGTACACCTTCTGATGGTAAGTGCACTCTGTGATTGCAGTGCACGCCCCAGCAGGACAATGCACCATGCCACACCACAAAAACTTCTCAGGTAAGACCAGAGCAACGCAACAAAGAGCTCAAGGTGTCAAATTTGCCTCCAAATTCCCCAGATCTTAATCCAGTCAGTCATCCCTGAGACGTGCCGTAACCCTCAAGACTCAAAGGATCTGCTGCCAATGCCCCGAGGTATCACTTCGACCGAGACCTGAAAGAGATGTACGCCACTTCCCATGCAAAAGTTGTGACCTATAAAAACAGACTTGATGGGAGAAACTTTTTTCCATGATTACAAACATTTTGGAGACAGGAAAATGGCGATGCAGGTGAGGTGAAAGCGTGATTGTAGCAATTACCTAATATTTTTTGGCATGCACCATTTATGGCTTTTGTCCATATGTAAATTTTTAGTATTGATCCTACGCATTATTTATAAATGAAACCCCAGGTGTGAGACACCACAGGACACCGCCAGAAGCCCTGTGTCCATGCCTTGACAAGTCAGAGGCACCATCTTGGATTGGACCTGGCTCTGACCTGTCGTGGCATAGACACGGGACCTCTGGGGTACAGGCATGTCCCATGGCTGCTTGAATGGATTGGGATCTGGGGATTTGGAGGCCAGGTTGATGCCTTGAGCTTGTGCTGCTGGTGGCGGTGTTGCCATGAGGGACTGTACTTTGTCTAAAACAGTGTTTGGGTGGTTGGAGTATCAGGTGGCATCCATATGAATGCATATGAGACCAAATGTTTCCCAGCAGCAATGTTATTCACTTTACCTGTCAGTGGTTTTAATGTTGCAGCTGATTGGTGTCAATCACTTGAATGTAAGGCAGCCATTTTATTTATGTCATCTTTAAACATCCTACATCAGTGGTTCCCAACTTTTTGGCTTGTGTAAGCAGTTGAACCAAAAAGTGATTTTTCCTTCACAAATTGTTTAATTTGAAAGATTTTTGGACATTTTAAGAGGTAAAAGAATAGAGGATTATACAATAGGGTGGTACATGTTGCATTTGTTAGCATTGTGACCCCACAGCAAGAGGGTTCCTGGTTCAAACTTACAAATTTACCTGATTAATAGGATTAAATATACATGGAATAGACATTTTGGTGCAGCAGCATTGTAGTATAGCAGCCTTTCTCACTGCTGTTTCTGCAAGATGCATCTATTCAACACATTGCAGTACATTTTTTACAGTGTGTGTGAGCTGATTTTGGTCCTCTGACTCATCACCCAGCACCTGACTGTGTTGTATATGTACATACAGGTGCACAGAGATTTTTTTCTCCCAACTGCCTATGATTTGTTTGAAATTACACATTAATTTCCGGGAAGCTTCAGAGGAATGACTGGGAAATTGTGGACATGGTAAGGAAATTACTGAATAGTAAAATCAAACGTTACCCATGATTTTACGTAACAGTTTTTTATTTTCTCTTATTCGTTTGATGATCTGATGAACCCAAAGATTCATCTTGAAGAATCCTTAACCTCGATTTGGGTACCACCACCTGACAACTCCCTGTATGAAAGATTTATGTTGAATATGTAAGTCACAAAGCAGTTTATTATTTAAGAATAGCAATCAAACTGACCTCCATCAGTGAGCAGACAATTGCATAACAGGACGCAGACTGTGGATTTCATGGCTTAACTCCTTCCTCCAGACTGCAGATTAATTCAAGCTCATTTTCCCGACATGTGGTGGAACATTTGTGATGCCACACATCTGGACCAGCTGGCAAAAAACCCCAGCACATTTGTAAAATCACACTTTCTTTGTGTCCTCTCGTGTATGAACATAAAAACAAGAGAGTAATTTTAACTTCACTAAAGAGCACTGAAAGGGCGTGCTGTTCTCCTGGCTGTCAGGAATCTACTACATGTTGAATGAGTTGGGGATTATTTTGCTACGAGCCAGCTGCCACGTAAGGGTAAACATGCAGTGCAGCCTCACAACATGGCTAAGCTTCTTTTGCCATGAAAGAGTATTTTCAGGACACGCTGCTGCTCAGAATGGAGTATTTTCGTGCAGTCATTGATGAGAGCGGTGTGGACAGAGAGAATCAATGCATCATGTAGTCTGACTGATGAAATATTGCTGATGCAGGCTGCTGTTTTCCCTCTCATTCCTCACAATATTGACTTAGGGGATGTTTCGCCCATTGATCGTCTTAAAGTACGTGATGGAAGTATCAGAGCAGGTACAGTCTGTGTGGCAGGAAGGTAACTCAACCCATCAGTTTGCTGTGCGTGTTCATGCTTTACAGAAAAGTTTTAGAACAGAAACGTACTTCTTATTGCCAATATATATATGTATAGACCCAATATCAAAAACCAGTAAATGGCACCACAACAACACCATAAAAACCAAATTCATACCACCACAACACTAGAATCCATCACGGTAGCAAGGCTGTCACCCGAAATCTCAACAATAGCTCATAGAAAACATTGATAACCACCAAACTATGAGACTGAGAAAACCAAAACCAAACAAAAGAACTACCAAAAAACCCCAACTGCAAAACAAAAAGCACGCCCACAGTACCCTCAACCAACAGGCCAGCAAAAACACAATAGACCTTTAAATTACCCTACGAAATATCAGACACCACCAAACTAGCCCAGGAAAAGTAGTGGAAGGGATCTCCTGGCCTTCTGCCCTTTCGTCAGTTTTTGACATCACATGAAAAGCTATTTCCCCGGAGAGACACCCAGGTGGAAGCCCATCTGTTGAGCACTCATTGCTGTGATAGCACATCACTCTTGGTTTCTCATTTCCCCCTCCTCATCCCATCCTCCTGACCCCTTTCCCTCATTTCCTCTCCTCCTCGAGCCATCCCCATCTGAGTGTTCACATCCCATTATTGAGACATTACTGAGTCTGGGATATTGTCGTCGGACTGTTGGCTGTTTCCTCCCTCCCACAACCCAACCTTCCCTTTCCCCAGACGTGAGCCCTGATACCTTAATCAGTTTTGACAGGAGAAGTGGCTGCCATCACAACCCCTGCTGTCTGGGTTTGCAGCTCATCACCTCGACTTAATAAACTCTGTCAGATGTAACAGGCCTGCTGACGGTGGCACCGTCTTCAAAAACCCTGTGATGACCACAGTTCATTTCATACACAAGGTTAAAATCACAGGGCTAGTGTCGGCCATGTCCGCACTGATGTGGATACATTTGAAGATGCTGCTTTGATCAAACGTTTTTCAACCACACTGAAGTTTTCTGGGTATTTTCTTAAAGATTGTGATCCATGTGAAGGCTGTAAAGTTCTGGCTGGTTAGTTGATTGTTTGGTCGTTACGCTCTTCAGTTGCTGGCAATAGAACAGTGAAAGTGCTGAGTTGCTGCGTTTCCTGCTGGAATAGTGCTGCGAAAAATGGTTGTTTTTCACAGAGACAACTACAACAGCTATGTTTCCAGGCTGGATTGTGCCATGAAAAATGTTTATTTCTTAAGCAAGGTATTGATGCTTTTCCTGCTGGGATAGCACCATGAAAAGCAGTTGTTATTTACCAGGACATTGCTGTGTTTTCAGGCGCAGTTGTGCCACCAAAACCAGGTATTTTAAGCCAAAACATGACATTTTCCTAACCATAGCCAAGTGGTTGTTGTGTGTAAAGTGAAACACAGCATTGTTGAAACGTTCCAACGTGTCCGCCACATAATTACATACAAATGTAAGGTATCCATGGTTTGCACAATGCCAACATTTATTCTTTAGATTTCATCGGCTGTTATCACAAACCAAAACCCCATCTGAACTTTCAAAGGTCACTTGAGGAGTGTGGGGGCTTCAGGTGTTTGTCAGTGGCAACACTTGAGCTGTGAGGTGATGAGATGAGAGGTGACACATACTAATACAGATATATTACTCAGGGTTCTGTCATCATTAGCACCATTAGTGACTGGAGTGATGATGAACTGAGGTGTTAGTCTGGAAATATAAGCAACACTTCACACACATTTTGACTTTTGAACAAACACTTCAGAGGAAGTCATGAACGGCCTCAAGGGTATGTTTTTATCTCCCAACTCCCAGTGTTGGTAATTACAAAACGACAAAATAACTTCTTCTGATATATCACCCTGTGGGAAAAATGAAATTAATTACGGTTTAACCATGCAATGTTTGTCTGTTGTTAAAAAAAAAAAAGCTCAGACTAAGAGCCCTCTGAGCAGCATTTTAATGTAATGGTTCATTTGATTTAATATTGGAAAAACTTTGGGTGTTAAATGTTCATCATCTCAGAGTATCAGTCCAGAGCATTTAAAATAAAGCCTAGAGCTCAAGTAGAAAAATAAAGGTTGTGGTTTAAAGGTTGTTTTTTTTTAATACAAGTTATTAGTTAATATTAGTTATTATATTATATTAGTTATTATTAATTTTCTCACCAAAACAAACAGATAGGCCTAAGTGTTGTGAAAGTATCACATTGAGGTAAAACATTCGTACAGCACATTACTTGACCCCCGGCCTCAGAGGCTATTAAGTACCCACAATTCTTTGCTCATGATTTTCTTGAAGTAAAGGCGGGTCCTCCTCAATAAAACCTGCGCCAGCAGAGCTCGGCAGGATTTAGATAAATATGTCATTTATTTGGATTAAAATCTCCACGAGTTTTTATCATACAAGCATAAAATATACTAACAGTTTACTCTTTCCAATGTGTCCACTGCCAAATAATTTTAAGATACTGTGATTAATATAAAACGTAAAAGTTTTTAATAATTTACAGCAGCGATAGAGCGCTAGCCTACGTGCTAATTTTTTTATAAGTTAGAGTGCCAAAATGATCACAGTACCCTGAAACCCCCTCAGTCTGCTGAGGATTAATGACGTACACCTGGGGACACTCGTTAGCCTGTTCCAACGTGTGCTCACCAAATGTTAGGAAGGGCCGTTGCCTTGCCTCTCAAGGATCTTTCCTTGGAAGGACTCGTCCTACCAAGGAAAGATCCTTGACTTTGAGAAACACCAAATGTCATCCCGTCAGCACTTTGCCACTTGCTGGTTCCTTGTTAGTTCTCCCAGCAGAATCCTTGGTAGGATCTTTTAGAGCTCTTTAAAGAGCAGCAGAGCTTTTTTTGTTAGATCTAACTGTAAAAATACGAAATGAATATCATTTTAATGTTGAAAAAATTAGAGAACGTGTTCCCTTTCATCAAAAGCTGCTGCTGATGTGCCTTTGAGCAGGTGATTTTCCCTCAGTTTCTTCAGCTGCTGCATGAGTCTTAAATAAAGCTGTCAAAAAGACATTTTATGGTCAGTGAGTCTTTCCTGGGCAAAGAAAGGATAAAAATGTGTTGTATTATGCAGATATGACAAATACTAAGGTATCATTTCTGCCTAAATTGACTCACTTCTGTCTAAATTGCTGCTCTGTATTTCCTCCGTTTCTTTAATCTCCTCATTTATGTTCTGGTCATGTGTTGGTGCCCGGCAGTGGTCTGGCTGAGCCAACCTTTCATTCCTCGTTATGTCACTTTCTAATATGAAATGTCAGAGCTGTCGAGGTGTGATTATAAATCCCTGCCATTAATCAGAGACTCTGAAAGTGAGCAACAGAGTGGAAGACATTATCACAGAAAGAATAATGACCAGTTATTACAACGTCAGAACAGCTCAGATGAGGAGTTCACTTCCAAAGGTCTTATTATCCATTTTGGGAGAGAATGCTTTACGTGGTCTTTAAATCGCTGCTGACCATTCTTCAAGGGATACTATAAAGTTGTTGTTTTTTTTTGACATTGCTGAACCATTGATTTCTTTTCTTTGGACTACAGCATGAAAATCTATGTTCACAGACTTAAAATTTGCCCTGTTTAGGTATCATCATGTCTGTTTTTAGTCATACAGCAAACTTTTGGTTACGTGGTAATGCAGCTGAAAAGTACAGTAGTCAAAGGCAAACGTGCTGCAATGACCTGAAATATTTGGGAAACGTACTGAAGCTTTGAAACACATGAAAACAACTCATTGAAAACTCAATTAGGCTTTCCATGTAGGCGCATGGAAGGGCAGGGAGGTTTGCTCTCTCTGCCTCAGGCTTTCCTCATTTGCACGTGGAAGGGCAGAGAGGTGGCTCTCTCACTCTCTCTGCATAGGCCAAAAGGCAGAGAGGCTCCAGAACAGAGCCAAACTGCCAAATGTAATACTGCAAATGGAAATGAAGTTTTCTTTGACTTTAGGGTCCCTTAAGAGAGCCCCTAAGGTCAAGGTGAAAAACTGTTAGGAGTAGCGAGGAGAGGCTTAAGAGCAGAGGAGAAAATGGTGGAAAGACAAAGAGGCAGGAGAAATATTATTCAAACTACGAATGACAGTGAGTAAATGAAAGGCTACGGATTAGATGGTGCATGGATAATGTTTGTGGCCAATCTCATTAAAGATGCACTCAGATCTTCTGCCCAGTGCAACAACGCTGTAATGCCAGGAATAAAGTGATCACAGCACTAAGATGTTTGGCAACTGTCTCAACCTTCCATCAGCAGAGTGATCACACTAACAATGTCAACACTTTCATAGTCTCATTGTAACACAGTTCATTTCATTTCCACTGGGTGTCCACTCCTTGCAGGCTCACAAACAGGCATGTCTTTCACAACCAATCACATCTGTTAAAAGAATGCGTGATACCTGGCAACGGGGTCAACCGCACCTCCTCACTAAGGTAAAAGTTTGTCTCTTCCCTGCTCAGAGTTGCGGTGGGAGTTTTCCTATATCACTCCTAAGCTAGGACTCCTTGCTAGACATTTTAAGCTAAGTTAGGAGCTCTCTGGGAGTGTTCTCAGAGTGTTAAGAAACCCTATTGTTGCAAATTAACAAAAAAAAATTGGCAACTGCATTCAATTACAGCTCCTACAATAAGAAAAGCAGACAGCCAGAAAGTGAATACACATTTGCACCAACTATTCCTCTAAGACCATTAGGAGACAATAAACCAAAACATTTTGTTCAAGTTGAGCAGCGTTTTAAAGTGACTCATCTGCTTAATGGTAATAGTGACATCATTTGAGACTGTATTACTGCTTTCAAATGAGGAAGTAATGTGTCATTTGAATAAGAAAGTGACATTGAGAACATGAAGTAAATAAGATTAGAAAAACTCCCATGAAGCCCAGCACCTGCACCACCAATACTGTGACTACTACAGCTACTATTACTACTGTAACAACCAGTGTAACCACAGCTTCTATTGTATTTGTAGTGGATGTGTAAATCCACAGTTTTGCCGCAGCTAAAAAGACATCTTGAAAGAGCAGGAGGTTCATCCTCAGCCCTGCTGCAGCCGTTCGACCTTTATTCACAATGTGCTGAGTTGACAGTTCGTGCCGCACCGACCCAGTGCAGCGGATATTATTGATGTGTCTATTTGCGAAACGGGAGCGGATTGGCGGTGGAGGTCAATTCCATTACACCTGGCTTGTGTAGTGTCAACATGCTTCAGCCTGAGGCAGACGCTCTGAGAGATTGTTGGGAGCTGAGATGAGAAAGGCTTGCTCTTTTGATCAGAGCTCGCCGGGCTGCAGAGAGATTGAGCTCATCACTTTGACCTGCATCCAGCTTCGTGGAAGAATGGGCACGGCTCAGATATTAGGTTGGACTTTGGTGACACTCGAGCTTGTAAAGCCAGCTCTTTGTCATCGCCGTCCTACTTTACATTCACACAGTTGTGTTCAGACACACCTGGGAGCCGCCGATACAACCACTGTCTTGTGTTTGGTGTTTACACGCTGCTCTGAAAAGCTGCCTCAGGTTAAACTTTGTTCAGTCAACCCTGCAACCTTTTCTTGGGACCACCTTTATGTCAGTGCTGTGGTCACATTGAGGTTACCAGAGACTTACTCTGGGTAATCCACAGAACACACAGCAGTTTTCATACTGTAGGGACTGTTTTCTACTTAAGAACTACTTTCTCACAGGTGCAGTCTTATTTTCTTGATGGCCTCAGTTATTTGTCTAGAATTAATCAACTCAGATTCACCTTTGTTGCTTTGAAAAGTGTCACAATAATAGCGCCCTCTTATGTCCTTTTTCCAACAAATTAGTGTGTAAATGCATTTTCTTTTTAAGCATGGGAAAACCTGCAAAAAATAGGTGATAGAGTCCTTTTCCATTGCTAAGAGACAAGATTGCTTTCCTGTTTTTTTCCTTTGCCACGTTCAATGCCACGATCACGCTGGGAAACAGGGTTAGTAAACAGTAGAAAGCAGCATGCAGCAAGGTGAAAATGTTACGGCGGTTACTTGTGATTCATATCTATTACTTTTTCAGCCTCTCTTTGAAACATGGTGCAGATAATTTGGATCGATGTTTGAGCGCTGATTGGGCAGAACGTGTGGCTGAGATGACTTCCTGATCACACAGAAAGAGTTTAGACGTACCCTAACCTTCAACCTTCCTGTGTAGTTAGTCTACCATTATCCCCCCCCCCCCAAACAAGGCAAAGCCACCATCATGAAGGGTCTTTGTTTCAGCAGTACTGCAGAACTTCTGTGTAAAAAGGGGTAACAAAAATATAGCTTTGGCTCCAATTGAATTTACTCTAATGTTCCTCTATTTTGCGCTCCAGGAATATAAATTGAGTTGAGTTAAATTTTGGTTTAATTATTTTATCAAGCTGTTTCTGCATATCATATCTGACAGTACAATAGAACACACCTCAGAGAAAAGCTTTTGTATTTTTATTTAAATGGTCTAATATACTGATCTCTGTGTCTTTTCTGTACACAAAAAGCATAAAATCGGACTTCAGCTCATCTGAGTCTGCACACATCTGGACCTTGTCTGTGTTTCTGAATTACCCAGAAGGCCTGCAGTGTTTTTTAGCCAGTCGTAAGGAAATAGAGGAGGTAATGAGCCTTTGCTTCAAACCCTATTACCCAGGAGTCTTTGCTGAGACCCAGCCCAACCATGCTTGGCTGCCGTACAGTTCGGTCAAATGGAGAATGAGAGATGAGATATTCCCCTCTTTCCTCCCTTCCTGCTCTTTGGCTGGTTAAAACAACTCCTCTGAGGAGATGGAAGTAATTAATTTGGAAAGAAAATCAACTTAATGAGATAAAATTTTCAGAATCCTGAGGAGACTATTTTATGATCTGTGTAGGGCAGATTTAATGGTTTTGCCCTTTGATGTGTGAACGAAAGAGAGAGGGATGAAGAACAAAACATGCTCATTGATAGTGACTGGTGAAGGTATCGTGCAGTGTCTGCATCTGTTGTACTCATAGTGTCCTATAGTCCCTCTCATAGTTTAGTTTTTGGTCTCTAGCCTGAAGATCCAGTAAAAGTTTTGTCACTGATACTGTTTCCTGTTGTCGGGTGCCAGCACACTGGCTTACTGACTGTTTATGCAATCGGAGCTAAAGCTCTGTGCGCCCTAGATAGTCCGTGTTTACTCAGAGGTAGCTGATGCACAAGTCCCTTCTCATACATTTATTCTGAATTAATGCCGCACACGCTCGAGTATTGAACAGCCAAAACAGCTTTTGGTTGAGAATGGTGCAAAATTAAAATGTCCTTGAGGAGTAAAGAGCTCATGTTTTACGAACAATCTCATTTTAGTTTGGATGAGTTTGTTTTACCTCTGCTGTTAAATTCCTCCCTGAAGTAAGAGAAATCTACAAAATTGTACGAAGTCTTCCAAACATCAAAATAATAAGGCAAAAAGTCAAATCAAAGACAGATCTCTCCATAAAAACTTTTGTTTTGAATATGATACAGTATGGTCGGATATGGTGTATTGATGCTATATAACCCCCCTCTCAAGCTAGGGTCCTCTACCAGAGTCCTGGGAGTTTGAGGGTTCTCCGGACTGCACTCTTCTGGACAGAGACCTCAGATGCTGCTCCTGGACTCTGCTGGAGCCACTCTCCCAGTTTGGGGTCACAGCCCTGAGTGCTCCGATCACCACTAGCACCACTGTTGCCTTGACTCCCCACATCTTTTCTAGCTTCTCTTTCAGCCCTTGGTATTTTTCAAGCTTCTCATGTTCCTTCCTGATGTTACTGTCGCTCAGCATTGCTACATCCATCTCCACTGCCTTCTTCTGTTGGTTGTCGATCAACACAATGTCCGGTTGGTTAGCCATCACCAGTTTGTCAGACTGGATCTGGAAGTCCTACAGGATCTTACCTTGGTAATTCTCAACCACCTTAGGAGGTGTCTTCCATTGTGACACTGGGACTTCCAGCCCATACTCAGTGCAGATGTTCCTGTACACTATACCAGCCATTTAGTAATGTTGTCCTTTGTACGGGAAGCGGGGGCAGTGCATCACCTTGGTGTATGCCGCACTGTATGGCAGCAGTTGACTTTGCTCCATAGAGTTCTCGATGAAGGCTCTTAGTGTCTTGTCGATGTTGTGCTTTTCCAAGCATTCCAGTATCCATGTGTGTGGCATTGAGTCGTGAGCATTCTTGCAGTCAGTCCAGGCAGTGCACAGGTTGGTCTGCCTGGTCTTGCAGTCTTGAGTGACTGCTCTATCGACCAGTAGCTGGTGCTCGGCTCCGCTTGTATTACTATCAATCCCTTTCTGGGCCTTGCTAATGTCTCGAGCCATGTGCCTATTCGTCTTAGCTACTATGATGCCTGACAGTAGCTTCCATGTTGTACAGAGGCAGGTTATTGGCCGGTAGTTGGATGTGGTTGCGCCCTTCTGGGGATCCCTCATGATCAGGACTGTTCGTGCTTCCGTCATTTCTGTCAAGTAAAAGCAAAACGGGAGAAATCTTAGGTAGTACATAGAAGTACTCTGAGTAGAAACAGAAATGCAGTAGAAAACCAGGAAAGCAAAAAATTGAAGTACAGAATAATAGAGAGACAAAAGTAGGACTTCCACTGCAGAATACACTGAACATCTATAGGCTGTCCAGCTGGAGTGTATTTCTATGTATTATCTCATAGATACTTGTGAGTTAAAGGCAGCTTGACCTGCAGGGTCCACACACAAGGTCACACACTTTCTATCTTTAGCAGTTTACACAGCCATAAAGCTGTTAGCTGTACTCCAGTGACATTCACAGCCATCGCCTCTCTCACGAACTCCCACTGAGTTTTATTACTCATCAAGGGGATGAGATGATTGTGCCCATAGGCTGTGAAAGCTTATCTGTAATATTGTGTGTGCATGTGCTCATGTGTGATCCACACTGTAGTGATCATCAGCTCACCTCAATCAATCTAAAGACAGTTGTGACGTACAGAGATTAAACCTCGTGTGACACTGTGTGACATTAAGTGAATTGACCATAATTCCAGCAGTAAACATGGGCTTCCTACAGAAGATGTACATTCATGTTAAATTTTTTTCTAGAGTTGTACACATACAGTAGGTACAGCAATAAAAAAAAGCAAGTTGATGTAAGATGTTACAGGACCTGTTAAAGCACAAGAAGTGACACTGCAACTAATCAGCATTGCTTCAAATCTGCTTTGTAGAACAAACTCATCGTTTATCAAAGTCACTGACTAAAACAATAAATGACCGACCAAGAATTTGACTAATTAAGCAAGTATATTGTCGATTAATTTAGTTTGTGAACTCACAGACATTTATATCCTGAAGGGATAGTATTTTTTCGTAGCTAAATCCAGCATCGTTTACCTTCATGTTTAATTTTAATCTTCTGCTTTTCCACCTGTTGATCAATGGACGCATGTGCATCCTTGTGTGCTTGGATGAAATAAACAAAACAGGGCCCATTTGTAGAAAAACTCTAAATTGTGCTATCATTCAACACATTCTCACATATCGATGTTTGGTCATGGATTTTCCACGTCCACATACCACGCACAAGGTACCCTGGGTGCGTTGGTTGTTGCATTCTGGGACGGCGTGTCAACTTCTGTCTGTTACATGCATTGTCACTTTGCATACACTCTTTAAAAATAAAGGCACTACGTTATTACAACACCGGAATTAATGTTTTATTTCCTTCAACAACAAACACACGTGGTTACGTTTAGCCAACACATGCACATGGTTATGTTTAGGACAAAAGAACAAGGTTTGGCTTTACAATTTTACTGGAAGCAAACACCTGCCTTGAGGGTGAAAATCAGTGGTTGCTGGACTCATCCACCACCCCTCCCACCTCCTACTCGGACTTTCGCTGCTGTAACTTTAGTTCTTGCAGCTGGTCACTGTTAAACTATAATGGTGACTGGCCGCATATCATGCCGATGTGAAAGGACAGCTTTTTCATCGGTTTCTGATGCCAGAAGTCACTGACAAAGCGCTGGATTTTCACAACTTCAGAGTGAGACCGGGTTGTATCATCAGACGTAAAACACGTGTTTGGTTTGTATTGTCAATTTCTGTAGTTTAATGTTCCCAACTGAAGTCAAATCAAGTATCCTAACTGTGTTCAGACCCAGCTCACTGTGATTTAAGAGATCAATGGAAAGATGTGATGTAGCACGAAATCTCAGATTTTTTAACACACTATGTTTATTCTTGATACTTTTTTGTTCTTTTTCTGTGTACCTGTGTGAGCCACTTCAAAGACAAGTCTACATTTTCTTGCGATGGTTTTTGTTTTTGCAAAGATTTGTTTTATTAACAGATGATTGAATCACAGTGCAGGAGAAGTTCCAAAAATGTGTCAGGTTTCCATTCGTGCATTTGAAATTATCATTTTAAAATAAAAAAACAAAGAAAACAAAACAATGATTTAAATATAAGGATACTATTCTTTAAATATCTATACAGAGATGATGTACTAAAACTAAACCTAAGGGATAATACCTAAGGGATTAATATGAAAAGGCAGAATGTTAATAAAGGGACCCCAAAGTTTCCGAAAGGTTGTTTTCCTTACAGTTTATCATATTTTTTCAGGTGTGCATTTAGAGGTAAGTTCATTAATTCAGTGTCTTGGGGTTGCAGTGTTTTTTCTTATTCTGATTCTTGTTTCCTCTCCTCGTCTCCTCTCCTCTTCTTCCCTTCCTGTTTCCTCTTCTCTCCCAGAAGTGGGTCACCACCACATTGACTCCACTTCCAGTCTACCGTTTGTGGAGAAGTTTGTAATTGCTCTTTAATCTCGACACCACTTGAGGAGTTAGTTGAGAAGTACTGTGGACCTGTATGTGTCTGTGTGTGTGTGTGTGAAGGCCAAGCCATTTGAGACAGGCACCATTAATGGAAGGTAAATCCCTCCCGCCCCCCGGTGGATAAGATGTGATCATCCGGAGGGCGAGGGCCAGCCGGTGAACAGGCTGTGGAAAGGGCAGTGACAGTAGGGTAAGACAGGATCAGCACAGTGGATGTTATCATTAAAGAGCATCAGGGGAAGGGTTTTAACATCGGCAGAGGGACTGTGCTTACATCTGATAACTGAGTTAAGATGTGTTTTCTGCTGCATTTGTGTTACTCAGTGTGGAAAGAGGCAGGAATATCACTGTAGTAGCCAAGACGGACAATTTTTATATAAAATGCACCAGTTGAAATTGAAATTTAGGACCATTTTGTCAATTTCAGTCTGGGTTTTGACGTCTTGCTCATCCAGTCGTCACCTCTTCCTCTTATAAAACCTCCTGTAGCTTTCAGGTAGATTGTGAGCAGCACTGAATTAACGCCTCTCGAGTCTCAAAGTTGTCCCACTCTCTGACACTGACACAGAGCTTTCTTCAAAAGGGCCCCCGTAGGAAATAAACTTCCATTGAGTTCATGAGTGAAGCTGCTAGCTGATTTATTATCAACAGGAATATAGTGAGATAACAGTGAGAGCGAGGTAGAGCATTTAATAACAGTGCCAGAGTTAATTGGCTGGCTGTTTTCAAAGCAGACCTGACAGAATGAGTGGCAAAGAGATAAAAGTGATGAGAGAATGGACAGATAGGGCCAAGCATTCACTGGAAACACTGAGATGAGCAAATATAAGAGGTGATGTGCGCAGAGTGCACAATACTCTGAAAAACCAGAGAATTACTGAGGAAAAATTGCTTTTGGAGAGCATCAACAGATTAATCAATTAATAATTGGAGCCTTCATTCAATCATTGTCACATTTCTGTGGTATAATTGAGTGCAACCCTACAACTTTTACCTGCTTTTTTATTTTAGAGAATCATATATCCGTAATTTGCAGATGCTTACATGTCACACAACTAACTACTCGAGAGTTTGTGCTTAAATTTTATCACATACCAGCCGCCACTGCTCGTCAGCAAAAACAAAGACAAATTGAGCTTGAATGACATGCTTTCTGAGAGGTGTCACCACAGCCTATGAGTCAGATCTACCACTCACTCCTACACAGCTCCAACCTCTCATCCAAATATAGTCACTTCTGGTTCCAAAATAAGAAAAGAAAAGGGAAATGCCAAACTGATTTTATCAATTTTCCCGTCAAATATAGCAAGAAAGCAAATAGGTAGATCTCCCAAAATAACAAACTATTCCTTAAAAAATAGTGGGGTTTATTTTGTTTTTGATTTCATGGATGTGTATTGATGCACACACTGGTCTGCCGTTTGCCATGCGTGCATCCTCCTCCCCAGAGTTTGTGCATTCACTACATTGTTATTAATTTTTATATGAGAAATAAACGCCCTCAGCTCTTTAAGAGTCAGTGCCCAAAGCTGACTTGTGTCCTCAGTGTTTTATCTGTTGTGTGAAAAATCACAGATGTGTCACGCCTCATCTCGCCGCACGGTCAAACGCGATTGACCCTCTTGTCGTTCGAAAAGTCTCTCCAGGGAGGAAGGGGAGGAGGGAACAAGATGAAGCCATGATGGGAAGTAATTATGCACAAGACAGCTCACTACATCTTTGTTTACCCTTTTCAATTAGATTCTGTCTCTTCCTCTCACTCTCTTATTCATTCAGTGTGTGTGTGTGTGTGTGTGTGTGTGTGAAGCAGTGATTGATAGATGGGAAGTTGAAGGTAATGAGGCCTAGAAAGAGATGAAGTGTAACAAATTGATATGGATGGAAAAGAGAAGCAGGAAAAAGAAAGATTTGTGATATTTTTCTGCTCACAAATAATAGAAGTGGTTATTTTCCCAATTACAGCGTTGATTGGTGGATATCTTTAATAAGGAATAGTTGTCTGCCATGTCCTGTAATTGCTTCTCTGTACCTTCTTATTTAAAACTTATTAAAATAGAAAGAGAGACTGAGAGAAAGAAACCAGGCAGGAAATTAAATTGAATGCAAATGAGATTTTCTAGGCATAATAATGTGTCATGTATCACATATTTATGAATTTACAATGAAGAAACAAGACAGTCCAGTGAAGTCTAACAAAACAAGCAAAATGCTATATTGCTAATGCTGATTGTTGGAGCGAATAACATTAGTGGTTTAACAGGAAATCAGAATTGATCAGTGAAAGTGTGTTAATTGGCAGAAATCCACTGTGTTTATGCACATAATTAAGTTTCAGCTTTGAGTGTAAGGTCCATGTAAAAATGTCAAGCTCAGCTCTCATCCAGCATGGACCAGATGTTATTTCATTGTGTTTTATTATGGGTTTGTTTAAGGATGTACATGAGACTGCAGTGTTGTTTATTTAATGTGCAAGCATTGTTGATTTTAGGACATTTTGAGTTGTGTATCTGCACAAGACAGGCCAACACTGTCAAAGCTGATAAGCAACTTAAAAAATGATTATTTTTAACAAGCAGGAGCCAAATCAGAGCAGATAATAAAATAATTAATTTGCTAACTTTTTTTTTGGTGTAGTAGCCAAACAGCACTGTGAGTCTTTAAACTAGGGCTGCCCCCTGATAGGTGACCAAACGTTAGTCGAACAGAAAGGTCATTAGTCTGCAAGATTTCATTGGTTGCATAAAAAAAAAAAAACATCATATAAGAGAGGTACCTGAAACTTGTCAAAATATCGAAGTGTATCTTATTCTTTCGAGGGTAGTGGGGAAGCAGTTTCTTTTTATTCCCATGTGTTTTTACCTTTAGTTTTTTTTGGACAGACATGGCCAAAATAGAGCATGCGTGAATAAATGCATTCATCTATATTCACTGTCTAAATGTCAAACTAAACATTGAACATATGTAGGTGGTGGACTCTTGTGTTGTCTGTGTTGTGTTGATATGAAGAGGCCCAGACTTTGGATATCTTTGGAGGCGATCTATGTTTTATTCTTGACAACTCTCTCATCGAGTACAACAGCAAAAGGGCGGCCATGTTACATTCACTTCAGTACAATAAAACACAGAAAACATACCTGACAATAAGAGGAAAAACAAAATCTTCGGTCAGTTACGACCACATAAACTCAAGTGCCTACACATATTTAGTGACAGAAAAATATGTTAGCGTATTATACATTCCGGCTGAAAAATGAACTTATACTTAACAGCGCTATATGATATGAAATTACTACAAGAGCAGTGTCGCTTACCTCGCCTACGGAGCACAACAGCAAAAGGGGAGAGGTAAGGTGGGAGACGCCCCTTTATAGGTGGGGTACCCCCAAAGGTAGTTCTTTAGGGGTACAGAAATATTCCACATATTGACTATGGCGGCCTAAGCATGTCAGGTGATAACAACTGAAACAAAGTTTGTGTAATTATAACACTTAATATTACAAATGTACATTTGACTTTGTTACGCATGTTACTGCTGTATTGACCCTGTTACACATAAAACAATGAGAATAGTAATTATCACAGATGTCACAGAGAAAAGACAATGTATAAACAAAAGAACTAATCTCACTTTCATGTCTTTCTTTCCTTTATATATACATATATATATTTGTCTTTGGGTAGTTCTCACTATCTCCTTGTTTGAGTACAACATAGTCTTTTTTTATTATTTAACACATTTATTCACAAATGTGCTGATAATTTTGTTTATTTGCACATTTATCTTTGTCTCTGTGACTGATTTAGCAAATCTTTAAACCATCAGGTGATACAAATGATGCTGTGGTGATATTTGCTGATGGACACTTAAGGTTTGCGTTACAGTTTATTAATTTGTGTTGACTCAAGAGTCAGAAGATAGTAAATGAAGAAAAACAAGAGGCAGAAACTCAGCGTCTACCTCTGTATCTGACATTTTCATTTCCTTTGAGATTTCCTTTTTGACACGAGATAGCTGACAGCAGAAAGCTCACATCACGTGTGTGTGTGTTGGTAGATAAACCGTGAGTGTGTGTGTGTGTGTGGTCTCTAATAATAGTCCTCTTGCATCCAGCGAAATTTGATAACATTTGGTTTGACATATTTTAATGTGTGTGTGTGTGTGTGTGCCTGTCACTCAGCAGGCCAGTGGGGAATAGGATGGAGTGGAGGATCCATCTGGTTTCAGTCGATGCATGGAATGAATCAAAATTCACATCATTACCCGAAAAATTGCCTGCATCTCACTTACAGGAGGACACCATCCCGGGACTGGAATTTTTTAATCAAGACTGGAGCTCCTCTCGATGAAAATTTCATGGAAAGGGAAATTGTGTGTGTGTGTTTGTGTGTGTGTGCTCCAGTGTTTGTCGGCTCAGCTGTCTGTTTGATGTTGGGAATGATTTCACCTCCCACAACACAACATCTGAGGTCTTCATCAGCCTCCCTCTTTTTTCTACTCTTTTGTCACACGCAGATATCAAAAGATGTCACGTTGTACATGACAAACAACGAGAATCACATCAGACATCACAAACGAGGCTTCCCCTCGGTGCTCCGAATCTGACTTTGACAATTTCATCCATTGTTAAGCAGAATTAAAACCTATTGGGTCTGAACTCACCTGAAGCTCGTGCCTCACCCAGCAAAGTGTGTATCAGGAAAATAATCCCGTATGATCAACTTTTTTTTGTCCATACATTTTAAACGGTTGGGTAATTTTTGTTATTGTGCATATGTGCTCGTCAAAGCTTGGTTCGTTTGTACGTCTCATTCTCAAGAACGTGATATCTCAAGAACACCTTCAGGGAATTGTTTTCAGGTTGTCCATACGTACATACGTCCCATTCTCTTGGATCACAATGTCTCAGGAGCCCCTGGAGGGAATTTCCTTAGATTTGGCACAAACACTTGGACTCATCAATGAACTGATTAGATTTTGGTGGTCAAAGGTCAAGGTCGCTAATGTGGTGGGAAAAGGGTGCAAGTAGTTTTGTGCCTAAACATAACCACATGTTAACCACGGCGTTGTTGAAAGGAAAAGAAATGTAAAGCTTGAGCGTATTCAACCCTACTGAAAAGTACCCAAACCAGAGTAAAAGCCACAGAATGCCAAACCATAATGTTACTGACTTTCCACCAAAAACAAACAAAATCACTTAAAAAGAAAAACTAACCTATGAAATCTCATCCATATCTGTTCTGTATAATCTAACGTGTCTCAGAGGAGAGATTTTGGGGAACCTCTCTGTACTTCTCTTACCTGCCTTCTGTCTTGAGTACATTATTAATATCGAGGAGCCTCCAGCACGCTCCCTTAAATCCTTCCTCATAAATGATTTACCAGACAGAAGCGTGTTTCTGCAGTTGCAGGGGAAAAAACAACAACAGTTTGGCGATTATGTTTTTCAGGGTTGAATATTAAGTTAAATCATTTAAGAACTGAACGTGTTTTGAGGTCTGTGGACTCGTGGTGCAGCTATGAACCCAGATTTCAGTAACATCAGAGACCTTTTACAGTTTTATGGTTTAACTGTTGTATGTAGGTGCATGTGTTTTGGGCTTTATGAATATTGATGCTGTGTTTCTGCTCCTGTTAGTATCCACATACAGCACTCAGGTCACTCTTGATGTTCCTGAATATGCTTCACACAGACTCCCATGCTGGTGTTAGTTTTGTTTAAGGTGCCCATGGTTTTGTTAACCCACTTTGGATAAAAGGTGTCCACCTGTATCACAACTGAGGGATTCTGGAGGGTTTTTCTAGGATTGAAAAGGTGTCAATAGAGTCAAAGTTAAGGGCCTCTCCAGAAACGCATATCCCAGACTCATTATTTGACAAACACCCAGATTGTCTGAACTGTCAGAGTTGTTGATCCGAGCAAAAAGAGTTTTTGAGGAATCATCAAAGACTGTGATATTGCACTTTGATCATAGCAACAACGTATTAAATACATAACAAGTAGACTGAGACCACTGAGGAGCACCAGGTAGGTGGGCTACGCTAACGAGTAAGCTTGCCAGTAGGCTAAAATATTGTTCACTAACATTAAAAGTAAAAGTAATTGTTATTTGACAGTGTGGTCCTGGATCAACACAAGCAGTGCGATCAAAAAAAGAGTATTTAGTAGGCTACAACAAAGGAGGGAAGTTGTGTTCATCGCAGGTATTTGCAACTGAAAATTTATGTTATCCACAGTCTTCTTTAGTGAACAGTATTCTAGCCTATTGACAAGCTTACTTGTTAGCATAGCCTTCCTAGTTAGAAGGCTAACTCGCTAATATTCTAGCCTATTAAGCCTAGACTCGCTGACAGAGCCCCAGATAATGTTGTGACGTCACCAAACTACGTTTTTAACTTACGACGACACATCGTAAAGGCATGGATATTGTTGTGTTGAATCAGATCTGCCTCCAGGGCCTGGGTCCAAACACAACGTGCTCCCCGTGATCCTGTGGACGCTGCCATTGTTGTTGCTTGCCGGCTTGTCAGTGTTGCCAGATCTTGGGAGAGAAACAAGCAACCAGGGCTATGGAAACAAGCCCAAAAGAAGCGACGGATATATAGAGAGAAAGGCGACGTTTAGAGAGCAAGTCCAAATATAAAAACATTTTTTTAATTTAATGTTACTGAGGATTTTGTTCATTTTGGAAAACTAGCTTAGCGATTGTTCGATTGCAATGTTGGTCCAGGAATGCAATATTGGACGTTGATCCAGGAGCTTGTCCTACTTGGCAAAATCATCACGTGCGATAATGGATAATGCATCTGTATAAACCATGTAATAATTTACAGTGAGACCTAGAGGAAACAGATGAAGGCAGCGGATCATTTCCTGCTCAGGTCTGTACTGAGGGAACTGAGGTACAGGTGTGAACTCTCAGGGACAAGGAGCTTCCTGAGCAGCATTGGCACTTGGCCTCGGGCTGCGAGTCAAAAGCTAAAAGACTAGAGGAAGTGAGTTCTCTGCTGTCTGGGTGAATTAGGGCTCATTTGCTAATGGTGGAACCTGGCTCCCCCCCTGGCCAGGCGATGGATAAATCACACCCTCTGTTGTGCTGCAGTGCAGAGAGTATAGCCGCTCATGGCGGCCGGTCTCCTCTCTTCTGTCCCCGTCTTTATTCCCTCTCTTTTATTTTCTGCTCTCTCATGTTCCCCTCACACTCTCTCAGGAGCTGTGTAATAGTTCATGGGGTTTGATGATGGAGCGGCAGCTTGGCACGTGGCATTAACGCTGTGAAGATCCATCAGAGAGGGTGATAAAAAGAAAAAACTCTCCATCACAGGCTTCGCTGTGAACGTCTGGGTCTTTGATGCAACATTAGGCAGCTGCTGCAGTGAACAGAGGGAGGGTTGTGTGGGAGAGCAAAGGCAGTGTCAGTGTGTCAGGGTGTGTGTGTGGATGTGAGGGTGTGTGTGTTTTGGTTTTGTATTCGTTAGATCCCTAGACCCTTATTTTCATAGCTGGAGCCACAGTTCTTATCAGTTAAATGATACTATTTTATACATGAGCTACTCTGTAGGAACATGGACATCATTAGTCTGCAGTCAAAGTGTTCGTCTTAAGTTTAGTTTTATCTTTTATGTATTTGCCAAAGCCTCATTAATCAATATTTATAATATTACTAAATCATTCATAGTGAAGAGGACCCAAACAGATCTTACACACCAAATCTTCAGACTGAACTGACAATACTTAATTATAAGTAAAGTTATAAGTATATAACTATTATTGTTAATACACTATGATCACTGAATGAAGATAGATTCAGTAGATTGTTAGCAGTGGACCTCTCCTCACTGGTGATTGAGAGCACCGTAGTTGCCTTAAGGCCTGCACACCTGCACAGAAATCTTGCAAACTGAGTCCGATAAATTTCATTGTTCTATTTGCTGTGAAAATTAGCAAATCAAAACAATTAGCTAACTTGTACACTCTGCAGTCCCTCCGCTTCACTCCCCGTTGATAGGAGACTAATCACAGGAGGAGAGTGGGTGGGAACTCCAGAGATGGACCTTCAGTAGCAGCTGTAGCAACTCAGATTCAGCCGCTGCAAGCCCCAGCGGCAGGGTTCACAACTTGCTGGGTGAATGCTGTGTAACAGCAGCAACAGAAAGTTTCCTGATCCAGTGGGGTGTTGATGCTGGGCTGGCTGAATGTGAGTTGCTACCAGGGATGCAGATATCCAATATGCTGATATGTAACAACTTATTTAGCTGATAACCGATACTGAAATCGACATATCTACTTTTTTCCCTACCTAACTAGTGATCAATAAGTCTCAGCTGTAGCGGAAGTAACTTTATATTTTGCATGCATACTCTTATTGTGATGGCCCACCAGCTGATGGAGACATGAAATACAATATTTATCAATGAATGTAGTATTTATTCATTGTGAAATATAAGGAAAAAAAGCACGTCAGTAGATTCTAATGGTTTATTTTAAAGCCGATATTGGCCGATGATGTGTTGATATTATTGTGCATCCCAAATCGCTACAGCTGCTACTGTAGGTCTTTGTCCTTTGAGTCTCTGCCAGTTCAGGGCTTGACTCTAACTTTCTTTTCCCAAGGAGCAAAGAACTTTAGGGGCACAATGTAAATTGATCAAATAATGTGTTTTCCGTAATAAACATGATGCAAATAGACATTTACAAGCAAAATTATTTAGTGAATTTGTATACAAAATGTAGAAAGGTAAAATCATCAAGTTTTGAAAAAGTATTGCAATTTAATTTTGTCTTTAATGTTATTATCTTATACATATTATCTTTGCAATATGATTATCTTATATAATGTTATTATTATCCTAAAACATTCTCCAGGTCCTCTGAAACTCTGCAGGACTTATTTCCACCCTGCCCAGCAGCAGTACCGTGACGAACGGTCCCTAACTGCGGGGAGAACGGAGCAGACTTCCCCGGAGGTCCGCCGCTTAACCAGGTCTGTCTCCTCCACGCTTTGACTTATTTCCACCCTGCCGACAGAGGGACTTATATTCATTGTGCTGACAGTGGCTTGGAAAACCGTCCATGACCATGTCACACAGGGAAGAGGGAAGGCGGCTGGAGTTCCTCCAACTTTTGCGGTTAGATTATCATATTTTTTTATTGACAAAAATATAGGCTGCTTCGGCTGTTTTTTTATGCGCACATGTGCCTCTAAAAATTTTTAACAGTTCGCACACACCTATTTTTAGTCGCAAATGCAAGTGAAACGCTCGCACTGTCGAGCGCTGCAGTTTCTTCTTTCTTGCTTTGGTTTTGATTTTCTTGAAATGGATATGACGTCATGTTACTCATAGATTACCAAAATAAAAGTGGGGACTTCTTTGTACACGCAAAACATCCAAAACATTTGTGATAATAAAGTGAACAGTGATGTGACTGCTTGGATTAGGAAAAAGGTGAACCAACTACAGAGTCAGTTACTACGAATCTTCAAACAGAAAAAAACAACAACCGAGCAAAAAGTGATTTGTAATTTCCACCTGTGTTTTAGGGCTCTGTGACTTCACTGTTTTCTCTCACTTTAAGCAATCTCATTTTTCAGCAGCAGTACGCAGCTGTTTTTAGAAACAAAAAAAGATTAATGCCCCAAATTAATGTTAATGTTGCTCCATGTCTGCTGGATGTGTTAGCAGGAAACCGTTTGCAAACCCATTTGCCACAGTTTGTGATAAAATGTTATTGTTTACAGCCTGTTCTGCTGCCCCCAAATTGCCAAATTAATCAATTATCGCTGCTTTAAACTGCTTTTTCTATGGTTTCATTCTTCACTAACAGGCAGCAATGTATCAGAGAATGTCTGATTTAGGTAAATGTGTTGGACCAGAGTTATTCTACCTTAAAAAAATAATTCAAACACAGAATTTCTGCACTGTCTTTCTAGTGAAATTACTTTAACTTTAATCAACTTTAATGCAAAAATATCAATATACGTGTTTATAATTGAGACGTTGTTGTCATAGAAAAGTGAATTTGTTTTAAAGCAATGTGTAAATACAGAGAAAAATATGAGACACATTAATATGAATAATAGAAATGTGTTTGGCTGTATGGGAGGGCGGTTGACTAAACGAGAGCCTCAGTCTGCTTTATGTGTTTGTCTGTACAGTCACATTCAGTTACAGTGAAGACGAGTGTGTCTTTGTTCTTATTTGCACAACGAGGGCTCTGCAGGGCCGTAAAACCACAGGCTCTGCAGGATCAACACATTTCACAGAGAATAATTAACACACATGTGCTTCTTAAAACACATCTTGTGTATGTATGCCCAGTTGTTTGGCTCAGCAGGCAACTCACCAGTGAAAAATACAGTCTGTTATTAAAGTGACTGCTTGCGAGAAAATTACATCATCATTTGTGTTAACAGAGCAAATCTGATTGTGAAACAGCCGCTTATTTCCCCCTGAGGAGCGAGAACAAAGCTAGATTGGAATCCATGGTTTATCTCATTGTATTTAAACAAGATTATAAGTCTAAATCAACACTAGTGGCCCATGAGACTGTAATGAACACTTAATGCCATAAAACTGTTAAACAAAATTTTAGACGAGTATCATTTCATTTTACTGGAGTGGCTGCAACTAGTGGATTTACTTAGAGAGACCAAATTAATTCATATGAAGCTTCTGTGTAAAGCTTAACTTTTGTATCTATATTGCTCCATCAAATTTCAAATTAACCCTTCTCTGCCGAAATATAAACTGCTCCACAGTAACGCACAGCATGGTTTATAGTCAGTTGTGAGACAGGAGAGCACGATTCAGATGTCACGGGAAAGCAGATGTGATGATGATGAAGATAATGTTCTGCAAAAACACTTTTCTGGCCAATATTAAGTACCATAACTCGGGAATAGGAGGTGAGACATTTGATTGGATACTGAATTGATGACACTCTAAATCTTGGGTATCCACATTGAAACTGTGCTGAATGTATAGATCTTCTGTCATGGCTACTAGGGGTGTAATTCACCAGTATCATCACGACACCATATTATTTCCATTCTTCGGACGATAAGATATTTCCCGAAATCACAAAGTCTGCCCCAATATGATTTTGATTCTGTGTGATTCAGGGGCCTGCGATCAATTTGAGACAATATTATCTGCCCATTTAACACCGTCTGTTACAGAAGAAGCTGCCACCCCTTTGCTTTTTACTTTTGGTCATAAAAGATAAAAATGAACACTTAAATAATAAATGCCGTAAAGTTTACTTTAAACTGACTCCACCAACTCACATAAAAACAGAACATGGGATAAAATAAAGTTCAGGGACATCTTTTCATTTAAACCAAACTATCAACTTTTTCTTAAAACTTCAATTCTATCTGGCTTAAAAGCCCTGAAGGCAAACTTCTGCCAACAGCCATAAAACAGCAAGATCATTAGTATCAAATTTAACTCAGTAATAAGTTTTGAGGTTCATAGACTCAAGTTTTTTGACAATGACCCCATTATTAGCTTTAGCATGTTTACATTGCAAAAATTAGCCTTGCAGCTAATGTTCCTGTAGTGGGAAGTTAGTGGAGTGAGATGCTCATCCAGGCAGGTCCATCGTGTTTTATCTCATAAAGTCATTGTTTAGATATGACATGAGTTTGTTGACCCGTATTTTCTCCATAGTCAAAAATATTATATATCGATCCAAATTGATGGATCGTTACACCCATAATGGCTACATATGAGTCTGGACAGGTATGGATATAACCTGCTACTCCACCAGTTGGTGGAAGCGTACACCCATGAGGCGGTAATTCTACAGTAGTTAGATTCTTGTTCTCAAACTCTAACAAGAATTAAAGACTCAAGACTGGTCTCAACATTGGGATCTGATTCGAGTATGAGAGCATCACTAAAATAAATGAAAAGACTACTACTTGAAGTTTTGTGTGATAAATCTGCCCTAGAATGATCACATGTGGTGGAGAAACACTTTGAAGTGAACTGAAAACATGTTTGAAGATCATTTACTGTACTCTTACTTCAGCACAGAAGCGAGCAAGTGAAGGAGGAAAACAGTCAAAGGGATTTCTCTGGAGGGCCAAGTAAAGTGCATCACCAGCCAACACACACACACACACACGTAAAGCACTCTACCCCAGCAGGGGTTTGTGCTCTGAAGCTGTGTAGATCATGTAGATTCCCTGCTCCCCACAGCTGTAACAACATATGGAGCTGCGTTTGCCAGCCAACGTGGAGCATGTCATTAAACAGCATTATTAAAATCTCATACAACAGCGGGGTGTCAATGAGAGGCTCGGCTGGCGCGGGCTGATTGCTTCATTAATTATGTTTTTTTTTGTCAACAATTTGTTTCATGGGAAGTGCACGCTGTCAGTTTGGCGTTTTTGTGTTGGAGGTTAGATGATAAATACGGTTTATTCATCTCAAAATTGACTAATTAGGTTTTGTAGTGTGGGGGGTTTGCATGTGTGTTTGTGTTCTGTAATGCGGTGAAATTGTGGCAGCAGGTGGAACAGCAGGTAGTCCCATCAAAGTCATTTTCGTCACACTAATGCAAACATGCCGAACCTACACGGTGCTCTAATGGTTTGAGAGACCAGAGCTGAACTGAGAAGTTACAGGTTTAATGCCCACATAAGCTAAATTTCCCCTCCAAGCTGATGTGTTAGCATGTGGCAAACAGCCCAGCCGACTATGTTAGTGTGGCTATTAGCCAGAGCCAGGAAGTATCCAGGACCATTCCAACAAGTATTGCCTTCAGGGCTCCAACCTCAAAACAACCCTTAAGAGGTTTTCCAAGGGCACGTGTGGCCACGCCGAGTCAAACCTTGCCACATTTAATGCCTTTCTATTTTAAGTTTAAACACACCAGGTTATGTTGAGTGGCACTTGATGTGGACCCTGTTCCCTTGATTAATGAAATGATCGCTTGCTAGGGCCGTAATAGTACGTGTATTTGTGTCAAACTGTTTGGTACGCGACTTTCAGTTCGGCACGACCCTGTACCGAATTTTTGGGTACAGGATATTATTTTATTTTGTTTTATTTTAATTCAGTTTTTGAGAGCTGTATCTAGTTCCCCGACGGACCGAGTCTGACCGCAAATTCACTTTTCAAGTCCTCCGTTTGGGAACACTTTGGTTTCAGGGTAAAATACAAAGATGGAAATAAACAAGTGGACAAGAAAAAAGCAGTGTGCCGACACTGCAGAACAGCGGTCAGGTATGTACTTGGAAACATGTCTAACATGCTAACGCATCTAGAGTTTGAATGTTACCGGCACAACTAGAAAGAGCAATTTGGTGCAAACCATGATATCGCCGTCATTTAAAAAGAAAGAGCGTTTCCCTGACCATTCTGATCGCGCTAAAGAAATAACCAATGCCATAAGCTGAATCTGAGCAGGCTTTAAAGCTGACCAGCTGCACTATACTTTTTTTTTGTTTGAGTAAAATTGTTTAAGCAGAAATTTATATTTATATTTTTTATTCAAAAAATGTGTTAAAAAAACAGCGAAATGTGTAAAATAAAGATACAAGATATTTAATAGTTGTCTATTTTTTTCATTACTGTACCGAAAAAAAAAAAAACGAACCGTGACTTGTGTACCGAGGTACGTACCAAACCATGATTTTTGTATACCGTTACAACCCTATCCCTTGCGCTTTAACTCTTAAACCTTGTCTTTACCCACCGCCATGTTCTTTTTTCAGAGTGCCCGATTGGTACCATGCATGTGAAACACTGAACAGAGATGGCGGGCTCACTCCTTAGCTTCTTCCATAATCAGCTCCAGAGGCTTCTTTTTGTTCAGGCAAGTGAGTTGCTAGATTCACTAGCCTGATGTGGCATTTTATTTGCCCCGGGCAATTGGGTCATTGGGCAGTCCTTACTGTAGAGCGTGGAAGACGGGGTAAAAGCTGGGGGTGGAGAGGATGTGGTAGCTGTAACTCAGATTGCGAAGTACGTCAGCCATTGACTATAAGGTTGTTGGTTTGATCCTCAACTCTTCTGTCTGTTCTTGACATCGAATTACCTGAATATCTCTTGTGTGAGGAAGAATATGTAAAGCTGCCTTGATCAAAAGCATGTGCCAATGCTTGTCCTTTGAAAAGGACTGCTTTTGACTGTGAAGTACAGTTGGTGTCTTGTTTTTTTTCAATGCTGGACTCCTGAAGTTGTACTTTACATTGTGGCATGGAGACCTTTGCTTTCGTACTTGTTTCTTGGTTCTTTTTATACTACTGGGTGTTGAACAAACAGCTGATTCTTAAGTTTAAAGAATGTAAAAGCTCATATGGAAAGAAACCAAGGCTCCTAGAAGTACAGTACATCACTCTATTGAAGCTTTGTGGATCAACATTAAATACTGCTGTGGTCCAGGTAGCTTTGTATTATTTTACCATTACTCTGTAAAATTGTCTTGTAATCCTTCTCCAGTACAGAGAAGATTTATATGTTGGACAAATTCTATTACAATAAAGTGACCCTGCCTCCTTTCATGTGTACAGCATGTGTGTAGTAATCTATGTTGAAATGTCTGTTGGACTCATTTGGCTCAGTGTCCACGGTAATGGGTTGAAGAGATTCCCTCTAGATAAAAGTGATAGATGGAGGCCATTACAGGTCCACCAATTACTGCAGGGTTATGGAGACGGAAACACTAACACAATGCAGAGTGTGTGAAGAAAGCGTGCATTAGGCGAGACAAAAATCTTAATCACAGTCAACTTAATTGGGAAAGATGGTCGCACTAATTGTGTTGCAATTTGTCTTAGTGTCACTGGTGCGGAGATATTTTGACAAGTAACACCATGGCAGAACGTTAGAAGGAGACATCTACACAGGGTCATTACAAGAAATACAAGTGAACATCAGACAATATGCATCTCTTATTATTCTGTGTGTATCAAAGATATATTTTATAATATAGAGAGTGTGGTTTAAGACCAGTTGCACCAAAAGGAGTTCTAGTGTACGACGCTGTTCTGATAAGAGCAGAGTAGAAGGTCAGTCTGCTAATTTGCATTTGATGGTCAAATGCTGTTTTTGAATATTAACAGGATTTCTTAATTTCTTACAAGGAACAATTTAAGAAACACAGACACAACACAGGGCAAGTTTTTACAAGAACATGAGAGATGTGGGCACAGCTCTTTGCCTATTCAAAGTGGTTTCTGCCTTAAAACACTCAGCTTTGGGAGCACAATACCAACTGGAAAAGCAGCAATGTCTGTGAAAGACAACCGCTTTTTGTGTCATTATTCCTGCTGACAGGACACTACAAAACACCCACATTTGAAGCCTTAAAAAGGTAATGGTAACACACTGACAAGCCGCTACAAAACACCCATGTTTGGAGCCTAAAAGTCCACTGGAAACACACTGACAGATTGCTAGTCAACACCCAGGCTGGGTGCTTCAAAAGCTGTTGGAAACACACTAAGGGGTCGTTACAAACACCCATGTGTGGGGCCTAAAAAGCTGCTGGAAACACACTGACAGATTGCCGCACAGCAACTATGTTTGGAGCTCAAAAAGCTGCTGGAAACACACTGATGGATCACTACACAACACCCACGTTTAGAGCCTAAAAAGCTGCTGGAAACACATTGACAGGTTGCTAAAAGCACCCACATTTAAATCCTAAAAAGCTGCTGGGAACACCCTGATGGGTCGCTACAAACACCTGTGTTTAAAGCCCAAAAAGCCACTTGAAATACCCTGACGAGTCACTACAAACATCCACGTTTAGAGCCTAAAAAGCTGCTGGAAACACACTGACAGGTTGCTACAAGCACCCACATTTAAAGCCTAAAAAAACGCTGGAAACGTACTGATGGGTCGCTAAAAACAACCACTTTAAAAGCCGAAGAAGCTTTTGGAAACACACTAACAGGTCACCACAAAATATAAATGTTTCGAGACTAAAAAGCCAGTGGAAACACAGAAATAACCTACTAAAACATGACCAGCTGTGTTGTTTGTTGGTCTTGAACAATGGTCTGCAGCTTGACTGGCGTCACAACGAGGTGTCCCACCATCCACCGTCCCCTCCACCTCCAGGTGACTAAGGGCCTGTCCCAGTACCCCCCCTTAGCCCTACCTCTTGGCCCTACCCCTACATTTGCGCGTTCCGCGAGAGGTAGTAGTGTCCCAATTCCTTTTTGCATGTCGGGGTAGGGGGCATAATCAGGGGTAGTGGGGATGAAACTAGCCCTTCGTAGCGAGGGATTTCAGATGCTCACTTGCCAGCGAGGGGTAGACGTCATCATGGCTACCACCGAGCAAGAGACGGGGAAAAAAGTTCATACATAGCTAACATTACCATTGTCAGGTTGCTTGTTAGTTAGCTAGCTAGCTCGCACTATCTGGCGTCTGTTATCTGTCCTGTTCTGCAAAATTGTCGGATTTTTCACATTACGATAACACGCCAGCTAGTATAACTATGCTGCCTCGTAATGTTAGCTGGTTAGCTAGCTAGCTAGCAGAAGTCCCCTGTCGTCTGTTATTCATCAAACAAAGCATGATGAATGCCGCAAACGCGATAGGGAGGATGAACTCAACCGGAGACTCCATTGTAGATGTTGGTTGGAAACGTAGATGGCTCACAGCTTAAAATAGTTAGATATGTGTGAACGTAACCGACGCGGTGACGTAGTGAGTGGTGTCCCAATTCCTAGGGAAAGATTTCAACCCCTACCACTTGTTGCTTCATTTCAAGGGCCAAGGGGTAGTGGACAAGGGGGTATTGGGATTGGGCCAAATTCAGTTAATGCATCCTCACTTTAGAAATGTTGATATGATACATATGCAACCACGCGAATGAAGCATTTGTGGTCTCCAGAAGTCAATGCCAACATTTACTTCTGGCGACTGGGCTGCCCATGTAGAGTTAATACTCCCAGGGAGCTACAGTTTTAGGAGAATTAAATGCTTTTTTAAACTGGTGCCACATTGACAATGTGCCAAATGGGCTTCTTGGTGAGAGTGTAAACACATACCTGCATACAGTTGAAGATGAAGACATCAAACCATTATCCACTCTTTAAATAATTGAAATGGTATCAATTATTGAGTGGTTAAAACATTGTCAGTAATCTCCTTTTAGAATAAAAAGAATTGGCGATGTCTCCTGGAGTTTGTGTGAAGCTTTGACCTACATTTAAGATGCTGCTGTTGAAAGAACCATTTATGTTAGTCATTTTGACAAAGGGGTAGGCAGTATGAAATGTTTCCTGCTCCTTTTCAATCAGGGAATGTGTATTTTGGTGTTACATATTGTAGCATATATTTGTGTGGAATCTTGTTGAATGACAAATGTCCTTGATAGGTATTTCCTCCAAGGAAGTAGAGTATTCAGTTTGTATATTTACTACGTCATTTCATTCTTGGTATTGTCACATAAAGCAGCTGCTGTTCAAGGAGAATAATGTTCCCATAATTACATGACAACACAACATACATGGTGTTCATTCTACAAACATTAGACCCTGTTAAAACCCCATACACACAAACACCTCTGTATGCAGCCTGCATTTCTTTTCTCTCCCTCTGCAGACTTCATGATCCCTCCTCTGCCTCCTCTGTCCCTGTCAACACAGTTACACTCACTGTCCTTTGTGGTGCGAGAGGAGAAGAGAGGCGCCAGCGATTTATTCACTTACATCTATTCAGTTTGACAATATCATGCAGTCTGACCTTTTTGACCTCTCCAGCTCTGACAAGGAACATGTATGAATCCCACGTCGCAGAGGAGACGAGCTTGACAGATATGAGAGAGAGGGAAGTAGGGAAAGGGGCGGGGGTGGGGGGAGTAAAGGAAAGATGTTTGACAGAATAAGAGCATACCTGGGGAGCACGAGCAGCTTATGAGCAGCCGGCTGCTGCATTTCAGAGCGGTGCTACTTTGAGGAAGATCAGAAATAAATTGCAAAAGGAGGTCAGAGGAGGTCATGGTCATTTGAAAATTAGATCTATATTTGCATTTTAAAAAGTTTGTGTTGGGTGACCTTTGCATGATGTAATGCTGTAATCCAATTTAACAGTCTTGTGACAGCTACTACCTGGATTTGTGATGCTTTTGCTCCTAAGTAAGGTGGCGATTATAACAGCGAGTAAGAAGTCTTGTAAGTGATTTAATTGCTTGCATCTCACCCTGTTCTCTTTACCCATGCATTCCAGTAACAAAAAAATAAGTTATTTGACTTCCTGTTGCCTTTCTATCATCTTGAACCAGTCTGGCCATTCTCCTCTGACCTCTGGCATCAACAAGGCATTTTGGCTCACTGGATATTTTCTCTTTTTGGGACCATCCTGTACCTTCTCTTTACCTTCCTGGTTTCTGTTCACCTTTTCCCCACGGCTGTTTGGAGAGATTGCCCCCCAGCTATCCATAGTGAGTTCACCTGTTCACCCACTTGTAGACTTTTTATGCTGTGGATTGCTTCGACATGTGACTGCACATTCTGCCTTTGTGTGTGCACCTTGGATTCCACTCATTGCCGCTGACAAGAGCCTCTCTGTCTACGTTTGGTTTCGCACCGGTGTGGCAGCTTCTCCTGTGAGTGCTCCTGGTTTTGGATTCCCTGCTCATCCGACATCGTCTGCCGTCTCCTCCCTTACGTTACCACTGCACACGTTGGAACTGTTTGCTGTTACATACTAGTGTGCATTCAGCAGGCGTCACAGACTCACCTGCTCTCACCTGTGTGTCACACCTAGTGCTTGGCACTAAACCCGTGTCTTGAAAGGCTCCGAAACATGACATTGACTCTTACTGTTGTTTCGCCTGCCTGCTCACTCTGTGTTTGACAAGTGGTTTCATTAAAGACTATTTCAATTTGCCCTTCTGTTTGTGGTGCTATAATTGGGTTCTTATCTTTGGGTTCTTCATTTTGTGATATAAATGTCTTGCCTTTTATTTTATTTTCCATTGGCTTTGCTGATAGTCAGCCGGCTAGCCACGTTAACCTGCAGAAACATGCGGTAGAGGCTAAGTAGCGGTACGGCTCCTGACCCATGGTGGCAGGATGGTTTTGATGCAGAAACTTGGTGGTCACCCTTTGTTTTCCCACCATATCACCCAAGTCTTATCAGCCTATTTCATGTTACGCTCTCTGCTGGTCATTTGCTCTGGATATTTTCAGTTTGCAACCTCCTGAGTTACCCCAGTGCGCCCAGCCTCTCTCTGAATACCTAAATGTGAGAATTAGTCTAATGATTTCCAGGCTTTTTAGATTAATTCTTCCAGGAATCACACAGGCTGTAAATATTAATACCAAAAAAGGATGTTTTTGCATTTCATGAACACTAACCAAAGTCATCTCTAACCCCCCGAGGCGTCCTGACCCTGGGACAAAAACAGAAGCCGTGAATGAATCATGAGTTTTTAATGAATATTGTGAAAACAACTATAATTTAACACAACATGAGACTAACATATGCATCACTGTCTCACATGATAACAGTCGACTTGTGAAAAATAACAATCTAATAATATGCAAACATGGAAAGAGAATATTAAAAGCCCACCCTGCGCTCACAGCAACGCCTCCTCCTGCTGGCTTCAGATCCAGCCAGGTGTCCTGTGAGCCCATGAATATTCAATAAATACAACTCAACCAAACCCCTGGTGACAGTTTAATTCACTCATTGTGCATTTTTAAGTGATAGATACAGCAGACAGACAGACAGACAGGGCATTACTTTATTAATCCCAAATGGAAACTGCATCAAAGTGAGACTGTGATATCATTTCACGTGGATAGATTGTTTAAAATAAACAACTCAGTTGATAAAAGACATAAAAACATTACATACACTTTATGGCCAAATATAGGTAGACAACCAGACAATGTTGACTCGGAAAATAAAACCCATATGTGGTTGTTGAACATGTCAAGCAGAATAACGAGCATTAATATGGTGCTATAAATTCTCAGTCACAAAGTTGTTTAAACAGTGAGATGTTAAAGGTACAGATATCTTACAAGGTAGACACTTGCAGATCTTTCATGTCAAGTGTTGCATGTTTCTGTAAACTATTATTTCAGTAGAGTAGGCAGTACAGTTTAATTCTCAGTTTTCCTGCCTAATCCAATCAATAGAAAAAATGTTTGCATTGTCCGCTTCTGCAAACCAAGGATATTTTACATCTGCACAAGCAGATATGTTGAAACAATGCAGTGGTTAATATGTTTAGGTTTATACACAAAACCACTTGGTTATGGTCAGAAAAAAAAAAATCAAAAATCATGTTTTGGCTTAGAATACCTGATTTTAGTGGCACAATTCGAGTGATGTCTCTGAAAAAACAACTGCTGTTAATGGCACTATCCCTGGTGGAAAAATGGTGATGGGTCACTAAAAAATGCCGACGTTTGGTGCCTAAAAACCCGCTGAAGCACAGCGATGACTCGCTAAAATCAAGCTGTTCTAATTCACTGTCTGTACATTTTAATATAAAAAGTAATACATCAATATATATATGGCAGAATATAGCAGAATATGTCCGCTAGACGTCTCAGTGGATAGTTCAGAAAACACCAGGACTTTCACCAGGATTTACACCAGGAAACCAGAACTGTGTGAAATTTGAGTCATTTTAAGGCACCCTGTCTATATGTATCTTTTTCTAAACCTAACCTCTAACTTGACAGTTTGGTATGTAACACCATTGGTGGGGCGCTAATAGCTAGGACATCATTCAGACCTTTGTATGACGACACGTTGGCACACACAGGCTACAGTCATTCACATTAAGCTGGGTTCTCCATTCTTGAATTGCCAATCCAGTGGAGATGTATCTTTCACTGGCTGCGCTTGATGCCAGGTCAGGAAATATTTTAGCATGCTCCTTCCACCACCATAAAACCTCAAAAGGATCCTCACTGGTTGCCTTAAAGTCAATGTAGGCTGCCACCTCACCCTGCGGAGTTTCATCGCTAGTGTCCTCCATGTCTGTGATGAATGTGTTTGTGGGGTCAAAGGTTTGACTTGTGTCATTGACTTTCAAGCTTAAAGGAACTGCAGCTTGTGATTTAGACGTCAAAATATGACACATATACAAAAATTTGTTTTATTCTGGATAAGAAAAAATATATATTTTTTTGTCCTCACCCACAGCCCAGGCGTAGTTCATTTTTACCTGTGCCTGTACCATCAACTTATATATATGCATATATTTACACAGCTTTTTGTGGGACTCTGCCTGATGGTCGCAATTTCAAATCTATATTCAAAAAGCCAGGAAATAAAATTCTAGCAGTGAAATATACAAATAAGGGCTGGGCAATATGGGGGAAATTAAACATCACAATGTTTTTGACCAGATACATCCATATTGATATTGTGATAATATTGTAGGGTTGACTATTTGTGCTTTCACAACATATTTACACAATGATATTTTTAGTAAATTAACATGAGTACTGTGGATATAATGACAGTCTGTTAAGTTAAGCCTTAAAAACCAGAAGGAGACAACACTTATGAATTATGATATCCAAAATCTAAACTCATAGATGATAAGACAAGACAATATCTAGTCTCATATCACGATATTGATATATTATTTATTTATTGCCCAACCCTGATACAACTATATTTATGTTGGGTCAAAATATTTGACCAGACTTTAAGATATTGAGTCTAAAAATATTAATAACACAATGAATTTGAGGTTTAATCAAAGCCAACGTGACTCCAGGTGCAGGGTCACCTCCCATGGCGCCTCTGAGTGGGGGAACCCCGTCGATGAAAACCACCTGACAGCTCGTGGTCCCGCCCACTCCCTCTCCGCCCGGCCCCACCTGCATGAGTCCACACCGCTGCTGATGGCAAACTCATCACATCCACCGACACTGGATCTTACAGGCTCCACATCCAGCCGCTGCTCTGCGCTCAGCTGTCGGTGTCTTGCTCCTCTGTCTCTGCCTCCTCTCCGGGGTTTTGTTCGGGCAGCTGGAGCGGCAGAAAAGAGGGGATGCGCGCAGGGTCCTTGAACGCCACAGAGAAGTTGACGCGGCAGACGGACGGAGGACTCTCCTGTTGATTCAGCTCTTTATTTCAGGATCATATCTCAGGAGCACCTCTCACCTCTATATGGCAAAGTTCCTGGCTGAATTATTGGGATGCACACTTCCAGACAAGGGCACTCCACCTCTGTTCGAGGTAAGGATGCTTCACGTGCACTTATTGCGCTGCACGGATTCATGATGTGAGTTTTTGTTCATGGATAGAAAAGCGCACCTGCTCCGTGAGTTCTCTATGGCAACAGGAGGCTGTGGCTTTGTTCATCACTATGATTGACACTTGCTCTGCTGTAAAACACTTCATTAACACTGATCCCTGCGGGCTCGGGTTTTATAAAGTGCTGCAGCTCTGTGCACACTCACCGTTTCATACGGTGACAAGATGTTTATCCTGCGCACCGCCGCGGGCTGCGGATTAATGCGCATTATTCCCGTCTTTACGCTCACGGAAAACCACTGTAATATTCCTAAAATATCCGCTTATGCTTTATCTCTGGCGCTCATGATGAGTTTGTAATGACCTTGTCTTACTTTGTGGTGTTCTTCCTGCCTCATATCCTATCGCTGTGTTGATTTTTTTTTTTCATGTGATATTTGAACTGCCAAAAAAATATTTCATCCTGATTATAGACACTGGTGATTTTCTCTGTAAGTCGAGCTGCATGCGGTGCCAGAGAGCGGGTTTCTCTAAGAAATGGCTGAGACTCAAAAGCTGCTCTTATTTGGGTCAGTGTGCCACACACTGTGCCACACACTCACAACACACACACTGAACCTGTACTTCCTGTCTGTGCCTGAGGACTGTTCACATATTCTCAGCTCCACATGGATTGATGGATGAATCTGCTGTGAAATAACTGGGCTTTACTAGAAAATGTCTTGTAGCACAGCTTTTCTTTTTATTTTGCCTCCTTTCACATGTTCCTCTGTAGGTTGTCACATATTTATACACTGATCCAGTGCTAAAGGTGCTCGTTAACAAACAGAAATTTGATTAATTATACTTTAAAAGTAAGTAAAATTTGCTTTCCTAGAGGTGTTCAGTAGACGTGTGAAGGTATGCTTTCACCTGTTGTGCTCACTGATGATGCATTCACTTACTGATGTGCATACTGGAGAGCCCTTCCTCTCACCCAGTGTCAGCTGGGATAGGCTCCAGGTTTATTCATTTTATCAGTGTACAGGTTACAGTCACAGATTTTTACCAAAGAGGAGAGAAACCCAGAAAATAAACAGAAAATAAACAGATTAGGTGTGTTGCATGATGTTGTGTAATAATGTGACGTTCATGTCTGATTCATTGATGACAGTTTCCCAAAACAGGACAAACAATTCATCTTTGTGTCTGTGATTTAGTCCTTGTTTAAAATGTGACCTGACCGGTATTACGTAACACCAGCTTTAATAGAAAAACAGTTTTGGATTTATTCTCATCACACACACACACACACATACACACACCAGGCATAATCCATAATCATCACAGGATTGTTAATCCATCGGGCATCATCTCAATCTGCCTCACACACACGCTGTGTGTGAGTCAAGTATTAAAATCATCTGAGAAATGTGTCAGAGAGGATCATCACTGTAACTTCTGGGCAAATGAAATGATGACCTGCTCTGTTCAGCTTTACACTGGACACAGATTAGATTCACACACTGTTATATAAAGCTTTGGCTCCAATTCTACCTTAAACCATCGACCTATTGAACAGATGCACGGCTCACGGTTCTTTGAGACAAATCATGTCATAGATTATAAACACAATAAGTTCTGTTCTTGATCATGACGAGCATTTAAATATGAAGATAATTATGTTTTTTTTAAAAGTTCAGAGCACTCAACGCTTTCTCACTCACTGTGTTTTATATTCCTTTCCTTAGCTTAAAGGAAATGCTAAATTTTCATCTTAAATGTTCCTTATGTAACTGAATCCTTGTGAAATGTTTGTTTATTAACACATTAGTGTTGACAGTCATTGTATTAACTAGAGAATCAAGCTGCAGCAGTTACAAGATGAACAGATGTTTAATATGGCTGACGGTGCTGTTTCACTGTGGTACCGTCAGCGGATGTTTCCCTTTGGAGACACTATTTAAAACTATAGAGCTGCTAATGAAGTCACTTTTATGCTGCCTTTGCATTTTTACACTGAACCCAACAGCAGCAGCAACATGCGGCTCCCATGTGTGATTTCACAAAGTGCTTCAGCATCAGGGGATCAGAAGAGGCGTGACGAATGTGACATGTAACACAACAGTGTTGGGCTCTATTGTGACATTAACATACTCATCAGCAGCACTTTATAAACAATAACAGTGACATAACATGCCAATGACAATCTTTTACTGCCTCTGTTATATGGTGGCTGATCTCGTACTCTGCTTGGAGGGTAAGGATCTTCCGGACCTCATTGTTTTCCCAGTTTGTAGACATTTTTGTCTTTGTTGTTCTTCTTCTTTGAGTTAGCTGCTGACTACTAACAGCTTCTTGTTCAGGATGCTTTGAGACCTAGAGTCGTCTCCTTTGGTCTGAATCAAGGACTAATTTTGTTACATAGTTGTATAATTGCCTAGAGTTGGTTCGTGTTCTCACGGCAGCATTTACAAGAGGACCAGATCAAATGCCTTGTGTGAGAAAGCTGCTCTTGATTGGTCAGAATTTCCATGTGGGAAAAATCCAGGAAGTAAAGCAAACGTTGAAGAAGAGTACACTTGCAAGATAAATGTGACACTTTCTAATGTCACAATGGAGAGACAACTACGCAGGTTGATTTTAGCGCTGCTCATCGTGGACTATATTGCTGTCATTGTTCATTTTAGTCAAACCATACAGTTTGAAAACGAGGCGCGGCTCCAACTAGAAAACAATGTTTTGATAAATGTGCATATTAAAGGATAACTTTGGTATTTTTGTATGTGTGCGTATGATTCATAGGTACAACTCGTTCTAAAATTGCTTCAGTATTGAGGGAGGTGGATGCAGCCGGGAGCCACGAAACGAGCTAAAACGGTAACGGGGGCAAATGCGTCCCGTATAAGTTTGCGCATTAAAAGTGATTTTTTTTGCCACTGAGCGGTTCAGATTGCCAGTGTTATCTCTGTAGATAGCATACTAAGCGTTTCCCTTACCCTTCACTTGCTCTGGGCTGTGATGTCATCTCGCGAGAGCTTTGCTTGTTGCCGGAAGAAAACAGAGGAGCCATGCTGAGCGCCGCACAGAGTGGCGCTGGTTGTCCCCGAGTACAGCTGAGAGTTTTGCTGCATCGATTGAAAACAATGATTCGTGTTTGTGCTTATCCAAATTGCAAGAACAGGATGTCGCGCAACACCCCGTACAGCTTTCATAGGCTGCCTTTGTCGGACGGCAAGATGCTGAAGTTGTGGCTAGTTGTGCTACAAATGGACGCTAACACTCCTGTCCAGACACTGCGCCTTGCAGACCATCGGGTCTGCAGTGCTCACTTCTCCCAAGATGACTACTGCCAGCCGAAGAAGAGAAGACATCCAATACCGAAACACCTCTTGCTCAAGAAAACGGCTGCCCCACGAGTAGAGAGCTACAGACACAGTGGAGCAAAGCTCTCTCGAGATGACGTCACACAGCCCAGAGGTAAGGGAAATGCTTAGTATGCTATTTACAGAGATAACACTGGCGATCTGAACCGCTCAGTGGCGATAAAAAGCACTTTTAATGCGCAAACTTATACGGGACACATTTGCCCCTGTTACCATTTTAGCCCGTTTCGCGGCTCCCGGCTGCATCCACCTCCCTCAATACTGAAGCAATTTTAGAACGAGTTGTTTAGAACGAGGAGGTGCACATTAATAATCCTCCAGGACTGTAACATGCTCATGTTTAACCCAAACAATGTGTCATGTGACTGCATTTGGTTCAGATCCAGGTCGGAACACGTTCTCACCACAAACGAATCGCACCAGAGTTCGTTTGTAACCGGACTGAGACCACCTCTTCAAGAAGGTCTCGGTCCGGTTGTTTTGGTGCACACCTGAGTGTGATTGCTGTGTTCACACCTGCCCAAACAAACCGCACTGAGGGGGCAAACAAACTTGAGTTTGATTGAACCGAAACAAACAGGACAGCTGTGAAAGCACCCTAAATCTCCCACGGCAGGTCGCACACATAACATGTCAAAGCATCACACCCATGCTGCCCAGGATCCTCTGCTGCTGGCTGTCCCGTTTACACAGACGTTGTTTCGGCACTGTTACTGCCTCTGTTTCTGGCTCGGAGGCGACACAACTCTATCCCCCTATTCTGTGATTGTACATTAAACACAGCATGACGAAGTAAAGTAACGGCGTGAAAATTCCTGCCTTGAAAAGTCAATGCAGAAGTGGCTTTTGTTCCTCTGTGTTGTCTCTATCAGAGGCTTTTAAAGAGACAAATGTCAGTAATAATATTTATTTGCATTTTTCTTTCCAGTTCATCGTTTCTGAATCAAAACCGTCACACCTCAGGGTGATCAGTTCTTGTTCTTATGACAACATTGAAGTACCTTTCTCCTCCTCTGCATTCCTTTATCTTCCTTTCCTCCTCGCACTTTGCCTCATTTCTCCTTTCAGATTCTCTCTCTCTCAGTTACAAACTCGTCATTCACTCACGTACTGTCTGTTACTGCTGCCAGGCCTCCTCCTCCTCTCCCTCTTTATTCTCTGCAGCCTTAAAGCGAAGGCTTTATTCATGGCAGGGTGCTTGTTTTTCAAGCCGTATGCGGTTTTCAAAGGGCAAAGCAAAAGATTAACATCACTGTACTCGCAAGGCCTGTCTGCACGTTTGAAAAGACGTGTGCGCGAATTCACAGAAATCCACAGAAGTTGGAGAAAAACGAGGGGAGCTGGATTGTGACATCAAAGAATAAGTTACACTGCGAGAATACTAAAGTGGAGAACGCACGTGTGTCATTATGCTCAGTGTGTATCTGTGAGAAGCTGTCGAGTACAAAAACTCAAACATGTACAGATCGTCAGTTCCTTTTGTTTATTCAGGTGGCAGCGCGAAAAGTGACTTGTGCAAATACCTGTTTTTGTAGTACAAACACACACATGTAAAAACACACTACATTTATAACACACTGTGCACTTTCATCATCCGACATCACTAAACTGTCAAATATAATCTTATGGGGATGATGTGTTGCATAACTGTCTGTCTGGGTCCAGAGAGGGCGTTTGTACGTGTGTGTGTGTGTGTGTGTGTGTGTGTGTGTGTGTGTGTGTGTGTGTGTGTGTGTGTGTCTTTTTAATGTATTCAAAAGACAAGGACGTTCAGTGCAACAGGGCATCATGGTTCCCTGTAATTAAATTCTAATGCTTCATTTGTAGAGATTAATTTGTGTGGATTTGTTTATGATGTTTATGCCAATAAATACGCTTCTGTAATTATTTGTGACAAATCAAGGCTACAAAAGTGTGTTGCTGAATACCAATCAGGTGGTTACGGGTTGGAAACAGGGGACAGTTGCCAGAAAATCAGTTGGACATGAATGAAAAATCAGGCTTTTTAAAACATGAGTCTTGTTATTTGTTTGCTGCCAAAACAGGAATTTCTTGGTCTTTATTTTGATGTTAAAAAGAAGCGAAAATTGGATGATTTAAAACATAATTTAGTTGTTTTCTCCTCGTTCTTTTCTTCACATATTCAGAGCTGACCTCGACACAGGGCGATCTTGTTCCCTGTGATCTGCAGTAAGCTCCTTTTTTGATGCTGAAAACACACAGTTCAATTGATCTCTTATTCAAAACCAAAGTTAAGCCTTAAAAACACAATCGCCGATGGAGAAAATGATAAAAACTGCATCTTACAGGACAATAAAACTGTGCTGCTGGTGGAGAGGCAACACATATTCGTGTCTGTGAAGCCAGAAATATTGCACTGCAGTAGAAGTTTGTACTTCAAGGTTAACTGTGACACACGTTGGAGTGAAAAGGATCCCTTTGTGCATCAGTTCTCCTGCTGCTGCAGATTCTTTCTCTGGCTGTTTGTAATGGTGGTGATCTGGTATTTTAAACCTGTACTACATTGTATTGTGTATTATTGTATTGTGTTGTACTATCGTCGAGGTAGATGTTTCAGGGTGTCTTTTTTGCAGTGGAAGGATTTTTTAATATGACCACCTGCAGCAACAGGGATGGGACTATTTCCAGCATTGAAGGCCAGCGTTCCCATCTTCAAAACTAGCTTGCTGCTTTGTGACGTGCCTGCGCAGCACAGTGAATATGAAAATGAGTCAGCTGATGTGATCGTTGTGCTTCAAATCAGTAGTGATGTGATAACAAAAATAATGTTGTAACAAATTGTTTGGTTTTGGGGTGACTGTTAGTTACACTACTCGTTACTGTAAAAAGTAGTATCGCGTGTAACACTGGTGTGTCCAGGTGAAGCTGTGTGAAGTCTGATGAATGTCCTCAGGTGATGTCACTTGAGTCGGTCGGGGCTGAAGACAGCCAGATTGAAAATGAACCAAAATCTGGAGGTGCGGAGTTAGAAAGAAGTGAGCTAACCACACCTGTGTAGCCTGCTGCTCATCTTTATCCATCGTTAGCTGCCACTAACATACGTGTTGGAGTTGCATCGTGGGTACTGTAGGAGCCGGGTTTTGACAAAGAAGAAGAATGTGTGGAACAAACATTTCTGCAGTGCTGCTGCGTCAAGTTGGATCCCTTTTTTTAAAAAATGGTCCATTGTGAGTGTGACAGTGTGTACTGGTGGAGTTCTTGTTGAAGTACAGGAGTAGCCTGAAGGTTTGTGTCCTCTGCATACCCTCCTTTTCACCCTAAATAACTTCAGAGACACCACACTTTAGCTTCATAATATATTAATGTAGCTCTGCTGGAGTCTTTCCTACAGTATGGGTGCTGAGTGGGAGGCAACGCATGGGAGGAAAGGTGAAACATATAGTGACCAGTAGTGTGGTGGTAGTTGATGAGGTGGGTGCACTCTTCTTCTGATAGGATAGTGTAAAAAGAGGTGGGTGCACCCTGTACACCTGCGTATACCGCCCACTGCAGCACTGACACTGACTCTGTGAGTGCGTCTTCTCTGTGTAGAACCAGCATTCATATGAATGTCAGCCACCATTTTACGTCAAGCGTTTTAGAGAAAAAAGAAGGCCAAAACACTCTATTCTGTGCAAATGTTCACAGGCATTCCAGTTTATGTTTGTGTCATTGAAAGAGTCTCTTTCCGTGTGAGGAGGAGGAGGAGGAAGAATAAAGAGAGGAATAAAGAGGAAGAGAAGGGCGGGGGGAAAGTATTTGGCAAGCAGAAAAGAAAGCCAAAGAATAAAGAGAGAGCCAAGGTAATCTCAAAAATACAATTTTTAAAAGCCTCCATCACTATGACAACCATTGAAATCGCTGAATGAAGCCGACGCAGCACAGCTTCCACTCAGATAACAGTGGACGACGTTGAGTTGATGTTTTGAATTTAAACTTTTCACATTTGAACCACTGAGCTGGAAGATTTCTCTTCACTGAAGTTTACCTTCAACTCCAGCAAACTCCCAGCTGAGGAGTTCAGGAGACAAAGCGTGGGATGAAAAACCTTAATGTAAATGCAGATATTAGCTACAGTGAGCTCTTTACATGACAGAGATTTAGAAGTTATTCAATTAGTGATCATTTCCTGGTGCAGAAGATTCAACAGTTAATGCTTATTGAACGGGTTGAGGTGACAGCTGCCAAAAGAAAGAGGAAACGTAATCTCTAACAGTGAGACAAGGAAATACCAAGTGGTCCAGAGAGTGTTTTTTAAAGCTGACTAAAAGGAGCAGAAGCTGAATATCTCTCCGACATCGGGTCAGGACGTTTTCCAGTTGTGTTTTTTTGGAACCTTTTATGGTGTCATAATATCACATTTGTGGAAATGTCACGCTTATGTGGGTTCAGCTTGAACTTTTACTTTCCCAGTATCTGCGTTTCATAGACGGGGACACTCAGGAGAAGGCAGAGTGTCTGCAGAAGAACACCAGAGGAAACTACAGCTGTGAATACCTGTCAGCGTTTATAGTTTGGAGTGGATCATCTTACGTCAGGTGTTTCTTAGCCCAATAAAAATCCTCAATATTCCCCCCTGTAAATGTCTTTATAGAGAGACCTGGATGAACGGCGCCGCTTCTGCACTGTTTAGTTGTTACCATGGTAACAACTACTCATGCTGGGGTCCACACCAAATGCAAAAGCAAGAACTTATCACATTGCAGATAAAAGTTTAAGTCGCCTATTTGAATATTGCTCGAGTAAAAGTCTTAAAGTATCTGATATAAAAGCAAGAGGGTCAAAGTTCAGGGCGTAATAATATGAGACAGTAGTATGTGTGTGCATACTGCATGCAACAATACGTACTTTTTAAGGGAGGCTTACATACCTACTAAAAGTAAAAAGAAAAAGTTATTGATTCATAAGGCACCCAGTTTCTCCTTCCCTCCCATTCCATCATTGGTCCGTCCGTCCCCTTCTCTCGCCATCCCTCCCTATGTTGTAGTAAGTAACTAAGATATTTAGGTGTTGCAGAGTGAAACGAGTTCTCTGCTGTAAATCATATACAGAGACACTCCAGCATGAAGTGAAGCGCAGATCGTGTTTTATTGTGGTTCCTCTGTGTTACTGAGAGCGAGATCATGCCAGGAAGTCCATCCATCACACTGACAGCTCCATATGTATGAGGTGGATGCTTTTATGTATAGAACATATGGGGATGAAGAGGAACAGACGTGTGTGTAGTCGTTGTCGGTCTAGATGACAAGATGGGAAGTCCAGAAACAATCAGTTACATATGTTTTAAGACAAATAGTCCCAAAAAAGTGTGTGTGCAGATGTGTGTGTAGATGTATTTCTCTGCATGTGAGCCTGGTTAATCAGGACCAAAGCGCCTGGTCTGGGCCGAACAGTTATTTAGCGGAAAGTCCCTTTAGAGCGAGCTGTCAGTCAAAGCTAACCGCTAATCAGGAAGTTTTTTTTCCTTCCTGGCAGAGGACTGAGTGTGTTGATGAAGACTGTTATCAGAGCCTCCTCTCCCTTCATGACAAACAGCTGTGCTTCCTCTGAATGTGCCAAACACAAGAGCCACCAGCTTTCCCATTATCCACAGCCATTTGTGATCAAGTGTTGACCACTGCGGCTGAATGATGAGGCCCGTCCGGATGTCCCTGAGGATGCAGTTTCACTAATAGCTGTGAGATACCAGCTCCAAGAAACTGTACAGAAGTCAACTAAACCCAGCTTTCCCTCAAGAAGTAAATCTGTACCAGAAATTTGGCTTTAAAGGGATAATTTGGCTTCTTTAACTGCGAGTCTTGGGGGCAATTTTGAAAATTATTCTTCCATTAAGAGGATATTAAAGGCTTCAAGAGCAGTATATTTTGGGATATGTTTTCCTTGACTGGCAGACTGTCACACCTGCCAGCTTCAGCCTCAGACACGATTCAACAGACTTGGATTTTCTGGCTAAAGAAACTGACAAAGGCTGAATCCAAATTTCCAGACTGAGCCCTTGCTGACCACAGTTGTACCTTGATAGGTTCACTGTCATCTTGTAAAGTCAGCGGGGCACTAGACTGCAAGGCCTCAAGTCTGTTTCAGAGGTGGCGTGGAAATATCATGTACCCGGTGATCGCTGCTGTCATATTGATAAATAGTGTCTGCTCATCTTTACCTGCAGATAACAAGATGTAAATGCCGTGTGTAGGCTTTTTTGTGATTGAACAAAGAATATTACCGCTACTTTATTAGGTACACCTTGCTAGTACCAGGATGGGCGCCCTCTTTAATTCTTGGTGTCATAGATTCAACAAGGTGCTGGAAACATTCCTCAGAGATTTTGGTCCATCCCACATCCCAAAGGTGACTGTGGAGGCCATTGGAGTACAGTGAACTCATTGTCATGTTTGAGATGATGTGAGCTTTGTGACATGGTGCGTTATCCTGCTGGAAGTAGCCATCAGAAGATGGTACACTGTGGTCATAAAGGGATGGACACGCTCAGCAACAAGACTCAGGTAGGCTGTGGTGTTTAAACCATGCTCAGTTGGTACTAAGAAAATCTCCCCCACACCATTACACCACCAGCAGCAGCCTGAACCGTTGATACAAGGCAGGATGGATCCATGCTTCCATCTGAATGTGGTTTTTCCAATCTTCTATTGTCCAGTTTTGGTGAGAAAACCTGTGTGAGCTGTAGCCTCAGTTTCCTGTTGTTAGCTGACAGGAGTGGCACCTGGTGTGGTCTTCTGCTGCTGTAGCCCATCTGCTTCAAGGTTGGACAAGGTGTTGTTGCTTCAGAGATGGTCTTCTGCACACCTTGGTTGGAAGCAGTGCTTATTTGACTTCCTGTTGCCTTTCTATCATCTTGAACCAGTCTGGCCATTCTCCTCTGACCTCTGGCATCAACAAGGCATTTTGGCTCACTGGATATTTTCTCTTTTTGGGACCATTTTTGCTTTATAGGTCAAAAATATTGAATATATCATATGATTTCTTTTCATATATTAAAAAATATACCAGTGTTATTGTGAAGAGATAACATGGCACACCCCTACTACTGAGTCTTTTATTTTCTATGGACATATTGGAGTATGCAATCACACTTACACAACAGAATAGTCACAAATATGACATCAAATCTCCTCATGAGAAGCAAGATACTGAGTCAGAACAGGTCATTTATGGGATGCTGTACTTTGTCATCTGTCAGTAGCCCGATCTTCATGAAGTGATGTGGTGGGTTTTGTTTGGAGAAATGGGCGTCCACAGTAGTCACACTATATTCTTCTTTTTGTGAACATGATGATGAATGAGCTGCACGTTTGACGGGTATTGAGTTGACTGAGAGGATGTGGTTCTTGTTGCCTGTGTGAATGAGTTTAAACTACAGAAAAAAGCTCCTCTGCCTGATTCTATTAACATGTAACTGCTCTGTGCATATATTTACCCTCTGATGGTTAAACCACAAGGGGGCGGTGTGCAACATATAACCAAGTGCAGCTCACTGGTTAACTGATGTCAGCAGGTGGTTCAGAGAGGGAGGCAGTGATGGACTGTGCTGACTCTAAGAGGAAACAACAGTACAGTGTATGTTGCAGGTTTGCTTTGTCAAAAATACAATCATTTCCATGTGTTATTATTATCATTATTATTATTGGCAAAATAACAACCTGCAGATGATAAACATCATAAAGATGCACCATGGGTCAGAGGAGGATCATGTTTTTATGTTTCCTTGGTTCAGGGCTTTCGATGAAATCAAATCACTGTCGGAGCTGTTGCATCACTGACTCAAAACATGCACCAGATAATAAGTAAGATGATTTGATGCTGCTGAAAATCTAGTCCTTTGTCAGCCGGTGTTGCAGAACGTGCACACAAACAGCATCTTTATCATATCAGTGTGAACGTGACGGGAGTGGATAAGGAGGGCGAGTGAAGGTTAGAGTGAAGGAAACACTGGGATTTGGTTTATCGTGGGGATCTGCAGGGAATAAAGCGATGAGGAGTTCCTCACTGCAGTTTGAGGACATCACCAGCTGTCAGTCTGTTACTGCTGCTGGTCACTGGGTGGTTTACGGATGACTGCTCAACAGCATGTATGTTTCATATATTTCACCTTCCTGGAAGGGATCTGATCAGGGACTCTCCAGTCACTGTGTGTGTTTTAGATATTAATATATAGTGTATGGTCTAACGTGCAGCCACCCTGCTGCTTAAATGCTGCATAATCTGGGCTCAAAGTTTGACACACGTGACAAAGGGTTTTATTTAGTCTCTGAATTAATAACAGGTGTGTTTCCTGTTGAGATTAATGCAGTTATGTCACTGCAGCAAATATTGTTGGACATTTAAGCAGCAAACCTAAAAACTTTACGGAGGAAACAGACTAAACTAGCTTCTGAAATGATCAATGAAGTTGTGCTGCACCTCGTGTATAAATACGCACAGCATCTCTCTTAATGGGGAGTCGGACAGCAGCTCTGCTCTGCTTTCTGCTGTGTTCATCTTTTACAGCATGTGGAGATTATTTTTCTCATTAATTCCGTATAATTTCACGTCGCTGTGTGTGTAATAAACAAGTGTGTGCATGTTGTAAACCTGCGTATGTAGGTGCATCTTACAATCTGAATTATGTGACCTTTGAAAAGCTGGGAAATGCTGCGCTGTTCTGACTCTAGATAAGGTTTTTGTTCGCTTGTGAGGCAGTCGCTTTCGGACAGAAAAATAACAATACACCAACAATGCATCCGACCACACCTCATTTTAAGACCTACACATCCATGGGTACACAGATAGATGCAAGTGCTTACACAATGTGGGTACTGGCCATGAAAATTACAACTGAAACCAGTGAATGTAATTAGCTCTATATAGTCACTGGTCACTTTATTACACCTTGCTGGCACTGGGTTGGACCCCTTTTACCTTCAGAACTGCCTTAATTCTGATGGTGAATAGTGAAAGTGCTAGGAAAGGTAGTATCGGCACGGTCACTACCTGGAGCTCGCATAGACGGAGCCTGGGTTTGTTAAAGGTGGCAGTGCTGTTTGGGCTGAGAAAGCCATGTGTAAGTAAGGTAAAGGAGGCTGTTGGGTTGGTGTGGGGAGCAGTGAGACCTGGCATGAGGGGAGTGTCTCTGGGATGCCAGAGATCACTGTCTAGCCTCCTGGAGGTGTCGTGGGACCAACTAGAAGAAACACTGGTGAAAGGAGGTTCCCACCCGATGACCCCAAAGACATATTAGTTATCACTGCTCACTGGTCTGTATAGTTAAGCCTTGTCATAATAGCTTATCACAGGGCTTAGGAGGTGATTCACTGAGTGCTGATCCTTTCTCTAGAGCACAAACTTCTTGTGTTTATTTGAACTGATTTGGTGTCACAGATTCAACAAGGTGCTGGAGACATTCCTGAGATTTTGGTCCATATTGACATGATGACATCACAATCTGCAGCACATCCATGATGAGAATCTCCCGTTCCACCACATCCCAAAGGTGCTCTATTGGACTGAGATCTGGTGACTGTGGAGGCCACTGGAGTACAGTGAACTCATTGTCATGTTCAAGAAACCAGTTTGAGATGATCTGAGCTCGGTGACTTGGTTGAAACCAGTGGTTATTTGACTTCCTGTTGCCTTTCTATCATCTTGAACCAGTCTGGCCATTCTCCTCTGACCTCTGTTTTTTTAATCCATATGCAAAGAGATGCTTTTCGTACCATTGAATGCTTTTTAAAAAGATCGAGACTTGTCGATCCTTAGGAGTCAGATTTATGTACATCATAAAATCTTTGATTACTTTTACTTATAATTGTAAAAGACTTGACTCTAGCTCAAAGCTGTAGGTTTTCAGAGTCAATAAATCAACTTTCATCAACTTGACAGAAAGTTTGACTCTTTCCTCAGAGTCGGTTGAGATTTGAGTTTGCTTTGATGTTTTTTAATCAGTTCTGTAGCTCAAAATTAAAGGAGAAAAGTCAAGTTAGAGGAATGAAAAACCCAGAGAGAAGATGTGCTGTGTGCTAGAATCCAATGTAAAGATGGCGGGAGCATCTCAACATTGTTCGATGGTTACACTGTAAACATTAGGCGACTTGATGGAGTGAGGCAGATTTCATTTCGGAAGAAACTGCTAGATTTCTGTTCCAGTACAGCATGCATTTTAACTCTGTGCAAATATGCTTTTGGCTGCTGTTTGATTCCAGGAGACTCATTCACATGAATAGCAATGAGATATTCTGGATGCGCTCTGCATTCAGGAAGAGGATACCCCCTGCCATTCATATGCACACAACAGTGTCTCATACACGCAGGCTCATTGGCAGTCACACACACACACACACACACACACACACACACACACACACACACACACACACACACACACACACACACACAGTCATTGCCGATACAAATGCTGCATACATACATTTCTACGTGCGCACAATAACAGAGGGGGGTCCCTTGTCAATATGTGCATGTTTATAGCTGCTTGAGTCTCAGAGACAATCGCAATGTTTGCACACGGAGAATGTTGTGCAGTGTGAGATTCAAGGTTGAGAGGAGCATTGTGCAAAACAACAAAAACAAAAACTCTCGTGACCCGGCACACACTCTGCAGCCAGCTGTAACAGATCATAACACTCACACCTGAGTTTAGACTACAGTGGACTCTCTGAGGTTTATTTGCCCTAACGAGCGTTGGCCAAGCAGTACAACCTTCTCCAAATGTGCCTTTCATGTCAGCAGTAGAGTGTAGAGAGTCAGTGGACACCTCAGGGGTGTGGATGTGAGGGTCTGCAGGTGAAGCAGGATGCTACTGGGAAAGACAATAGAGCTCCATTAACTTTCCTGGAATCGATAAAGCCTGAACAACGTAATTAGAGTGCGAAGAACTCATGGTCGAAAGAAATTATTGCAGCTTTTGCTGGAGGTATCACTGAATATCCTCATTGTCTTTTTTTGGCATCTTCCCACCATCTTGGAACAGATGTGAAGACCAGTGAATGGTGGCTGCTTAGTCTCGTCCAAACTGTTCCTTTCAGAGACGTCTTACAGCCTTTATTAACCCGTAAACAGAATGACCTTCATCTGTATCAGTTCACACAGACACACACTGACTTACATCCACTTTCTCTTATTTGTTCAATAAACCCATGTGACCAAACTGCACCAGCGCTGACGCTGATGCTGTTAGTCGACACTGTTAAAAAGGTCACTGAGTTGACCTGAACCTGTGAGGTGGGGGACTCCCCCCACAGGACCGCAGTGACCCCGCTGACGCCTCATACCTCATTACCACAGGACCACTCAGGCACTGAGGTCCCATGTGACCTTCATACACACACTCTCACTCTCTCTCACACGCACACACACACATTTCTGCATCCGACCCTCCACAGCGGGCGAGCACGCTCCCTGATGAGTGTGTGTGACCCACTGAACGGGTTCACCTGCAGGGGTGAGGGGGCTCAGCAGCGAGGGGTCGCCAGGGTCGCTGCCCGCTGGGACAGGTTTAGCAGATTGGATTCAAGATGACGGACGTTAGCTTTATTTTTATCTGCTGTAGGTTCACACACAAACTGCTCAAGTGGGTTAAATGTGTTTTTTGTTAGTTTAGTTAAATGTTACGAAACCAGACAGAATATTATGCAACAGCGTACAGTGTGTGTAGTTGTCTTTATAAAGAGGAGACACGATTTTGAACCCAGGCCATGTGGTGGTCTTTTTTTTTCCTGTTAAATACGTATAGTAATCATATTCATCAGTGCATTAGTGTGTAGTCTCGCCATATGTCTACACTATAAGCACCTTGAGAATGCAAAAATATACAAAGTGGAAAGAGCGATCCTGTAACACCTGCAAAACAAGGTCAAATTCATTAACCTGAAACATTGTGGATATTACACTGCATACACTCTAATCATTTATTGCTCATTACCAAACATAAAACATAAAAGCATATTTCACAAAGTGATCAAATATCTGTTGAAAAAAGGAAACATAAAAAACAACATAATAAAATACACAGAAATTAAAATTTCTTTTCAAGCTTCTTGTGTTTATTCCCCAGAGGTGTAACAGAGAGAAAGAGTACAAAAGAAAAAGAGACAGTGTGTTTTCACCTCTGTCGATCTGTTGTTAGTTTGTCTGTGACCAATATCAAAAAACTAAGGACACATTCGCTCCCCAGAGAGAGAAACCAATTGATTTCAGTGATGCCATGATCTTCCCTCTTCTTTTCACCTTTGTAATGAGCGTGTCACCTGACTCGACTGTCATGAGATGAAAACATTTGTGTGCACAGCACAGTCACACTCCAACAGGGAGAAATGCATGGGTTTTGGCTGCGTTCACACTGCAAGCTTTAGTGTTTTTTAGTTTGACTGTTCATGTTATTTTTTTTTTAGTGTGGCCAGTATCAGATTCCAGTGTGAACTCGTCCTGGCCCTGAACTAACCCACGTGCAAAAGAACAGTAAGCAAAAGACGTTACACCAGGGCTGTGCCCGACTCAGAATTGTGTCAGTTTTTTAGTTGGCTGTTCAATTGGAAAATTTGATCAGTAGTTTCTTTTTTTCATTTAGACTGTCAAATGACACTTTATGGAAATGCACGAGTTTTGAATGGAGTTTGGTGGGCTGTTCAGGGTAACAGGGACGTTCAGGTAATTCAAATAAACACAAGAAGTTTGTGCTCTAGATAAAAGATCAGCGCTCAGTGAATCACCTCCTAAGCCCTATGATAAGCTATTATGCCAAGGCTTAACTATACAGACCAATGAGCGGTGATAACTAACACGTTTTTGGGGTCATCAGGTGGGAACCTCCTTTCACCAGTGTTTCGTCTAGTTGGTCCCACGACACCTCCAGGAGGCTAGACAGTGATCTCTGGCATCCCAGAGACACTCCCCTAATGCCAGCTCTCACTGCTCCCCGCACCAACCCAATAACGTCCTTTACCTTACTTACACGTGGCTTTCTCAGCCCAGACAGCACTGCCACCTTCAACAAACCCAGGCTCCATACACGCGAGCTCCAGGTAGAGACAGTGCCGATACTACCTTTCCTAGCACATTCACTATACCCTATTTCACACGCTACATAGCATAACTCCAATATAAGCTAAAGTTAAAGGAGATAGATAAACTCACAGTATCAGCAAACACGCTCACCTTGCAGCATGGTCTCAAACAAAAGGGATTCAAATAGGCCACTCCCACACTTAAAGGACTGATTGGTGGATCTCTCCACCTGATCTCAAGGGGTTATGTACTCTGCTTAATAGTTCCCCCTGCTGGCCCCCAACTGACATTATTCTTTCTCATCCAAATCCACTGACTAGCATTGGCTGCTTCATCTGACATTTCCTTCACTGTCTTCCTCAAACTCTTTAATATAGTAAACAAGCCAAGTTAGCCCTCTTAGCTAACGCATGCTAACTATACTAACAATGAATCGCAAATGTGCAACATTTTTTGACGGGACCTACAGCCAGCCTTTCCATCCTGGTAAACACGCCCCTGGGTCCTGGGTGCCTAGGCAAGGTGGAACAAGAGCTCATGGTCTCTGAAAGACAGCTGGGCACCTCGCTGCAGTACATAAGGGCAAGCTTGGTCCCTCCAACCCCTGAGGGAACCCTCAAACCCCCGCTAGAGTGTCCTGTCGGATTTGAGTGCATGTAAAGTAGTCAGCACAGAGACTACAGCTCAGTTTCCACCAAACACTTTCGGTTTGTACCTGTGGAAACAAAAGTAACCCTTCAGACATGCTACCTAGACCCTCGGTCTGTTTAGTGTTTCCACTGCAAACAGTATGATGATGTTGATTATCGCACCTAATTCTAAAGCTCTTCTGCCTGTGACTCATTTTGTTCATGATAAACTGTAACTTGCGTTTTTTTCTCTTTGTCTGTGTCTGTGCACACAGCGATCAGACTCTGCAAGCTATTTCCCTTCTCATTTGACGTGGATCTTCTAAAACCAATAGCCGCTGTCGTATGACAAAAGCCCAAAAGATGGGAGATGAGATGTCTGAAACTAAAATGTCAGAAACGAAATGTCCCGCTGTGCTTGTGATCAAATGGGAAAGACACGAGGCAATTCTCTCTCTATCTCATCCCCCGAGTTCTCATTTTCCTCGCCCCGCCGTCTCCTCACCTCGTCCCTCTCCTCCCATCAAAGATCCGCTCAGTCATCGCCGCCGTGACTCTCTCCTCTCCACCGTGTAATATTCCTCTAAAGGTCACACCAATTGTCTGCTGGAGTAAAACAAAACGGAAAAAAAAATGTCAGGTGGATAAAACACTTTCCTTTAGTTTGGACCACAGAACAATCTGATCCTCTCTGTTTGGTACCTGTGACTCCTGCAGGAAGTGTAGACATCAGATTTCTGTGTCTGACTGAGAGGCTGATCTGCTTGTTGACATAAAGTGAAGTCAGTATAATAAGGGAGTGGAGGAGAGATGCTGGGCACACGATTGAGCTCCAGGCAGTGTCATAAGTTATGGATGATATGTTTGCACTCTGATTTTCAGAGAATTAACAGGGTAATGAAAAAGTGGAAGTCAGAAGAGGTTCGAAAAGTAGGTTTGTGACAGGAAGGTCAGCGAGTTTAACATTCCTCTGAGATATGAAGGTCGAAGAAAAATGTTGTTGTAGATGAGATATCTGTTTGATTCCAAGAGGCCCTGTTTGTTCGGTGCTGGTGTTGAATGCTGTGATTTATAATCATGGATTATCTGTGGTTTTAATCCTGTGTATTCACCACTGTGATAATTTCAGTGCAAATCACTAACCATGTTTTGATGAAGGCAGAGATCCCCTGGTGTGTTGTTGCACAGTTGTGTACCAATTAAACTCTGTAATTTGAGCCTTAATTTGTTTTTGATGGGGTATTTATTTTTCCTCTGATGTATGTTTTCTCTAATATTAAGATGAAAGGCTGCACTAAAATAGTCGAGAGATTAGAAACAAAGCAGATTTGAATGAATATTGCTGGTAAATGGTCTAAGGGTGCTTCCACACCTGCCCAGTTTGGTTTGGTTCAATCAAACTCAAGTTTGTTTGCCCCCTCAGTGCGGTTCGTTTGGGCAGGTGTGAACACAGCAATCGCACAACAACCGTACCAAGACCCAGTCTCAGTCTGGTTACAAATTAAATCGAAGGAGGAGCAGCTCTACTCCTCACCCTGTCTCTAAGGCTGAGCCCAGCCACCCCACAGAGGAAACTCATTTCAGCCTCTTGTATCCACTATCTCATTCTTTCGGTCACTACCCAGAGCTCATGACCATAGGTGAGGGTTGGGCCATAGATGGACCAGTAAATCGACAGCTCCACCTTCCGGCTCAGCTCCCTCTTCACAACAAAGGTCCGGCACAGCGCCCGCATCACTGCAGAAGCCGCACCAAACCGCCGCTCCATCTCCCGCTCCATTCTACCCTCATCCCTGAACAAGACCCAGACATGCTTGAACTTCCTCGCTTGAGGCAGTAACTCTCCCCCAACCTGGAGGAGGCAATCCAACGGTTTTCGGCAGAAACCTTGAGGGGGGTGATTGAGAGATTGTCACAGGTGTCGGTGTTTCATTAATCGTGTAAAATATGACATCCTTTCTTGAAAGAGCAGATACTACACAGTAAAGCACATCGGTGTGCAGCCTCTAACAGCACAGTGATGTTTTTGTTCACTAGATTACTTTTACCTTTCGAAGACAACACTTCAGCTCTAACTGGTCTCATTGGAGCTACAGTTATTGAATGAATATACACTAACCTTAAGGTAAGGTAAGGTAAGGTAACTTTATTAGTACCCGAGGGTAGAGTTCGTTTGCAGTTAGATTAGGTGAGTCGGCTGCTTTCACACAGACAACACTTAGGACAGATATAAGACAGTGACATGACGGTGACAACACAGTGACAACAGTGCTTCAGACTAAGAGACAGGTACAAATATACAAAAAAAATTAGTATAAAAAAACATCATGGCAGATACAAAAAGAATAAATAGAATAAAAAATAAAAAGGAATTCGCCATATAGTGGATGGGAGCCATCTTCTAGCCTCTGTAACTGCTTGGTGTAAGGATTCAGGGTTCAGCTGTGGCTCTCCTATCAGCCTACTTGCCCACCTCACAATTTGGTTCAGGGATTATTATTTTTTAGGGATAGGACAACACACAACCCTGAGCGGAGCCAGTGGAGGAACATATCTGATCAGACAGTACTCCATTGACTCACACTCTTTGTGTCCTATTAGTTAAGAAATCGAAAACCCAGCCGACAAGATTTTTGACTCAAACCAAATTGCTCTAAAGGCCTTTCTGTTAAGATGTGGGGTTGGATTGTATTAAACGCTGATGAGAAATCTACGAATATAAGCCGAGCATGTGTTCCTTTTCCTTACAAATCATCCTCAACACCTTTATGTGGCTTATAGGCAAACTGCAATGGATCAGTATCAAACTCTGTCTTCTTTAATATTTCAGATTTATCTAATAACATCTTTGTAAAAATGACAAGATGTTGATTTTTCCTAAAAGACAGCATTCTCAAGAAAGCCCCTCTGAGTTACAAGAAGCCAGTAGAAAAGATTTCGGGCTCTTTGTATCAAAGATAAACAGATTTCTTTCCTCCAGCTTCCATCAGCCACCTTTGGGATAAATAAATCACCTCCATGCAGCCATCGACCCTGTCGCCTCAGAGCTGCTGTGTTAGTGTAGAGCAGAAATGTGGGCAGCATATGACCACCTGCTCAACTGTCACCTTTACTCCCCCCTCCATACCCTCCGTCACACCTACTCACACCTACTCTCCCTCACACCCCCAGAAAACCTCCAGATGGTGCCGCTCGTAAAATAAAAGCCAGCTTCCTCCTGAAGGTTTACTGCGGCTTCCTGCTTTGGTTCTGTCTGGATCAAATGATATCTTTGTTGGGGTAGAAAGGGTGTGTGAGTGTGGGTTTTTTGTAGTTGTGTGTGTTGTGGGTGAGAAACAAGTCCTCACATCAAGGTTTGAGTGCAAGTGTGTGTGTGTGTGTGTGTGTGTGTGTGTGTGTGTACTTAAGAAAGAGACTCTCACATCAGACAATGTCTTTACCACTAGAAGACGTGCGGTGTGAGTCTGTGTGTACAAATCTTAGAATCTCTGGATCAAAAAATGTCTTTCTAGTGTTCAAAGTGTGTGTGTTCGTCTCTAGATGTATCTGTGTGTGTGTGTTTGTCCCCATGTGGGAATTCATTACCATTCTGCAGAGTTTTTCCTTTGTAAATAACTCCTCTGGGAGCTTCACGTTGAGCCTTTTAAAGACTCATTAGGATTCGTTGTTTGGTCGTCTCCTCTGTGAACGTGTTCGTCTTTAAACACCACTAATGGTTCCAATTCGTCTTAATGCTCGCTGTTTAAATGCAGCATGTTGCATTCTGTAGCGTTACGGTGACGTTAATGCAACAACACATCTTAAAGTGAAGGCAACCACGGAAGAATCAAGACAAATTATCCTTTGTTATACTAAAAAAAAGTCTTCCTGCTTCACTCATCTCAGATGTTCTTGATATTTTCCATCATAAATCATTCAGGCCGTTAGATCTCGTCACCATAATGAGGTTCTGGCCTCATTATTATTGGGAGCCTTCAAAACGGCCACCAACATGGATGAAAGCTGAAGCCAGTGGGAAAGTCTGTGAAGTTGCAGGGTCATTAATGTCTACTACTACTACTACTAATGATTATAATGATAATAATAATGTCGATATATTGTCGATTGTTGGTCTGTGACGTCATAGGACAGGAAAGGATTCCTTCAGTGTTCGTTGTTCAGGAGGTTTCTTTTTTTACATGCTATATTTATTGATATGCTATTTCTTCCTATTTATGGTTGTTTATGTGCATTCATTCATTCATTCCTTAATTTATGACTCTGGATCTTGCAGCTCCTTATTTATAGTTTTCAGTATTGTTTCCAGTCCTGGGCATCTGTTTTTCACATTACAGCCTGTGTTTCCGGCAGCTGGTGTTCTACATTGTTATGGAGACGTTTCCTATTTGTGGGAGGCTAATATTTCATGGATCATTCATCTTATCACTTAATCATGTATCCTGATTGTGGTGTGAACTTGACCTGTGTGCATATGATTTGCTATTTACTATTGTATTATTGCGCTGATGATGGCCCTTTAGCTGAAACACATCTGTGTCTTTAGTTTTTGCCTCATATTAAATAAGTGAATTCTACTATGAGTGCCGGTGTTTTAATGTTTTTTGATCCCTCCTGTTTTACCTCTGAACATATTAAAAGCTCAATGTGAAGTGTTTGACAATGTTTTACTGTGATGGCAGAAAGCAATACATGCTAAACTCACGCAATCATAACACATGATATAATCACGTAAAGTCCAAACCAGTTTCTCAGAGCATAATTTCACTTTTTGTTTCAAATAATCCTTTCTGTTCTCAACATTTAAATGAATAATGTGTGCAGACTTTGCAAGTGGGTGAAATGTGTTGCTGATCCGTTCAGTGGTGACAGAACTGTTTCTAAACACAAACACAAACTATGTTTCAGTAAATATTTCTGATGACACTGTGTCCTTGATACTCTGTGTAATAACTGTGTGTCGTCTCCCTCCCTGCAGTGTCGGAGCCAACCCCACCTCGCTCTGAGGCCTTCCTCCAAACAGCGGGTAAGAAAACACTTGAAACCTTAAATGACTTATTGTTTCTGTTTTGTGTTTTTGTGTCCTCACACTGAAGGAACAGGACGTCCACACACACACACACACACACACACACACACACACACACACACACACACACACACACACACACACACACACACACACACACACACACAGACTGTACAAAGCATACCGCAGAGTTGGCTCACTGCAAACAAAACACTGCGTGCTGATAACTTGGCTCCAAACATCACATGATGACTGTGATCATGCAGACTGAGGTCTGTGCTGCTGCAGCGTCACAGAGGGTTCACATGCAGTGCTCATATGTGATGTAATGCAGCTTCACACATGTTCATACGTGTTGAAGGATGAACTAAGTCTAACCCTTTCAGGTGTTTTCACTACTACTTAAGATTAGACCTCTGCTCAAGATAAAGTTGGGTGGTCATAACCAGTAATGCAGCCTTCGAATGACGTCATGTTTACCGTGTTCACGAGATGAGTTCAAATGAGGTGCTGCCCGTCTGTGTATCATACTGCTGCGACAGGTGCCATCTGGCCAACTGGCGGCATATCACAACACTGCCAAAGGTTCCTTTCTGCCACGTTACAAACTGATACAACCTGGAGCCATATCATACTGCTGCGAGAGGTGGCTTTTGGTGTCGGTGTCTGATGCTAAAATCCCTGACAAAGATTTTTTTGACGACTTTGGAATGAGAGCGGGTTGGTTGGGCTGTTAGAAGCAAGATTACGTAAAACTGACATCCTTAGTTCTTCTGAATATTTGAAGGAGTTTTAAGAACAAGTCAGTTCAAAATACGATGTTAGAATCTCACGTTTTCATGCAAGTTGTGTCCACTGTGTCTGAAAAAACAAGTCCGAACATTAGCCACATGGGCCACGAATTTGAAACGACAAAAACAAACGAACAAAAACAAAAGAAATGAAGGTAAACTATCTGTTAACTTCGTTCAAAACTTAAAGGGATAGTGCCCCCAAAAATGAAAGTTCATACATAAACATAAAAAGTTGTTTGGAAAAACGTCATTTGAACTCTGTTTTTAGCCTCACTGTAGCCTGTAGCTCTGACTGTCGGGGCTTCAGGACACTTGGATATATTTTGTGGTTTCAATTATGTGTTTTTGGACGTTTGAATCTGGGGCGCCGTCAGTCTCCATTAGGTGGAGTTGTGTTGCTACCTCCTCTCCCCTTGGATCTCCTCAAGGTATGTAAGGACTCTACAACTTCACCTGAGCCTCCCTCAGCATATGGGTGAGTAGATAATGGCTGAATTTTCATTTTTGGATGTCACTATCCCTTCAACTGCCATCTGTGTGAACTGAACTTTGAACTAGTTCTTATTAAGTGTGAACTTGCACCACACTCGTAGCTCCTTTCACACCAACACAGACACTGGTCGATTCTCTCAAACGGGTGTTTATTCGGGCATTTCTGTCTCTCTGAAGCATCTCCTAGTCACGCTTTGAAAACTATTTTTAAGAATAAACTAACAGAGAATGCATCAACACAGGATACAAAGTGTAACATGACCGGTAAGAAAACAAAATGGCGGTCAGCATGATCATGACAAAGTGGAATAAAATACATCATTGGCTGCTTGTCATGAAAAGAGTTTCCCAAAGCTCTCAAAGTCTTTCAGACGCATCCCTTGACTGTCTTTCCAACCATCCACTTCAGCCTCAGATATTAAAAAAACAAAAGTTGAGCGTAGCAAGACGTTCTCAACACTACGCTACACATGGTCCCACAGCAAATTCCCCCATAGTGGCACACCTGATGATGAACATTAGTTCCGCCACATAAATACAGATAGATACCTTTTATACAACAACTCAATCACATGAGATTTACATTTTAACCTTGATGAATTTCATTATTTATTATTATGTATTTTTTAAATTATGAACTTGGCCTTTTGGCATCCAACACTGGAGGTAAATTGACAATAAATGATAATGGTGTTTATGTACTCATAACGCAAAAAGGTAAGTTAGTGAGGGGCGTGATTTGCTAAAACTTTTACAAAAAAGCTCCCTTGAAAAAATTCAGTATAGTAACTTGTATTTGCATTTATTAAAAGTTTGATGATTGAACATGGAAACCAAACAGGAGCCTGTTAGCAAAAAGACACCTGATATGTAAGAAAGTGTGTGTGAGTGTGTGTGTTTGCTGAAGACCTCATAAGGTTAGCAGGGACACTGGGCAACTGCTTAAACGTCTTTGAAGATGGTATAACACACACACACACACACACACACACACACACACACACACACACACACACACACACACACACACACACACACACAGACACCCTCTCCACTCTGGACTGAAGACTGGAGGCCACAGCTTTGATCTCCTCTGTGTGTTTGACTGCCGTCCTCCCCCCTGTCTCCCTCCTCTCACCCGTTCTTCTTCAATCTCATCCTCTTTATCTACCGTATCACATAACTAACTCAGAAAACCTTGATAAGCAGAAAAAGATCATTCTTCAACTTTCAAACCATTTCTAATACGTCACTTTGGACCAAACTGTAGAGATGAATCAGTCACATGATCTGTTTAACCTGTAAATAATAATCTGTTAATGGGCTGACTCCCCTCTCTTCTTCCTGTGTCTCTCAGCTGATCACTGTCTGTCTGAGAATGCAGCCAAACACATCTTTCATCTTGAACTCTGTTCTAATTCCCTCTGTCAGTCTTGAGTGAGTCTGTAATCCGGTAGTTTGGGTTTCACCGAGCGGCCCGGTGAGGTCGATGGGCATTGAGGGTACGGAGGTGTATGGTTTGCAGTTACCTCATCCAGGATCAAAGCAGAGCAAAGACACCCTACGTTGATCATTTGAGAAGCATGAGGTCAGCACTGGATGTTTTTTTCCTCTCTGGCCAGCTCTGTTGAAACCCCCGCAGTGCTACTGACAAAGAGGCAGGAGATGATTCTCTAATGCTGCTTTTCCTGAGCCAAGTAACCGTTTTAATGGATGTTAATAGTGCAGCCCGGCCTGACCCTGCTTGTATGTGGTACTTCACTTAATCACTTAGAGGATAAGTGTTGTCCAGAAATTAAAAACATATCAATGAGCTTCACTGTTGCACCGTTGGCTGCTGCTTTATAATCGTCTGTGTTCCTGGATGGTTCTGGCAATCCACGGTTTCTGGTTGTGGAATGATGTAAGTGTCCACTACTCCCTGATATTTAATAGAGTGATACATCTAAATTGATGTAAATGCTCACAAAAACACCAAATGTGTATTAATCCGCCAGCAAAACTAGTCCCACTGCGGTGGTGTGTCTGTGTCAATCTGCAGTTACACCTCTGAAACCTCTGAAGAGTCAGCTGTGGGGTTTCTGTGAAGTGCTGCAAAGTTTAGTTGATTCAAAACACACATTAAACATGGCTTAATAGAGACAATATAACACAAGTACACAAATCAGCTTCACTATAACTCGCAGCATTCACAGACAAACACTTGTCTTTATCTGGACACATTTTCCCTACAAATACAACATGTTAACGTTATTAGCACAAGCCTATGGCATTTTACATTGTAGAAATTAGCCTAGTGGCTAGCAGACTCTTCCTCTACTCATATGAAACCAGGGACAACAGCAACATTTAAAGGGCCATTGTGTAAAATGGATTGAAAACCATTGAAAACAGTGACATCAGTGGTCAAATTCTAGATTGCAGGGCTCACTCGCTCACCCCTCCCGTCGGATAAATGACGGTGGCCTCGTAGGGACAAAAAGCCATGCGCAGACACGAGTTTTTCAGGAGTAGGTCTATCTAGTGACGAGGTGAATGTTTATTTAGAAATCTAAACCATGTTACGGTATTGTAATGAATCCCTCACGAGCAGGAGACCAGAGTAGCGTTTGGGAAAAAGGCCCATTTATTTGAGCACTCCAAAAACTCCGGTAACTCTCCAGAGGGTAAAAGACTCCGTCCTAAACTCTGACTCTTGTAGCGCAACACACGATCTTAATACACACATACTCGTTTACAGTACCTAGCGGGGACCCCCTCCCCTCTCTGCTCCACCATTCTCCAGTCCGCACACTGACTGACAGCGTAGCCTGTAAACAGAGCTCAGCTGTTTATTTAGCCTAGCAATATCTCCGGACTGTAGCAGCTGCAATGGACGACTTTGAACGCGATTTTGAAGAATTTCTTGTAGCGGACACAGATCCAGAGCCAAACCTGTTTGAGCCGGAGCATACAGATGAGGAACTCCATGTGTTGGAAGCTGAGCGGGCGAGAAGAGAGGCTGAATCCTCCGCTTCCATTTAGCTGCACAGAATGGGATTCATTGCTACCATCGTTGGGGAGATATATCATCAGGAGGAAAAGCACTGCAGAGAGTGCATCACAAGGAATGAAGTTGCGTCTTCTTTTCCTCGCAGATGACAGTTGGGGTTCATTCTCTCCTGTTGCGTGGTAAGTGTGGTCCATTCGCAAACTTTATAACAAAAAAAACTTTTCACTACTCTCTATCGACGAACTACTAACACTCTCTGCTGTTTCCTCATCCTTCTTCTTTCCTTCCACTGTCTTTGTTGGTTTATTTATACACGCGAAACGCGTTCTCTGGCTGGCTGGATTGTCCGCTTGGTCTGCCGTACATACATGGCGGCGCAAGATGGCGATCTCTCTAAAGCAAGGCCCTTGCTATATATGTATATATATATGTATATATATATATATATATATATATATGTACATATATATATATATATACATAAAAGCATAATTATGAGACTACGAAAAGCAAACGGATTTTATTGTATAGCGATTATACCCTTATATAAACATATTAATTGGTAGAATATTCAGATTCAGATTCAGATTTGACAATAAACCATGCCAAATATTACACACTGGCCCTTTAACAAAAGTAACGTTACAAAATTTGGCTCCATTACAACTCACAAGGTTCACTGACAAAACAACTGTCTTATACTAAACACCTTTTCCAAACAAATATAACATGCTATTTTTATTAGCGCCAGCCTATGGCATTTTACATTGTATAAATTATCCTAGCAACAAGCTGAGTTTTCCTCTGCTCATATGAAGCCAGGATAAATCACACACAAGACTTATTTATTGTCTTCACAATTTATCTGTGAAACTAAAGTAAAGAAAAGCTTTGTTTCCACTGAGGTAAATGGTTTCAGCTTACAGAAATAGAATGAATAAAATTACAACACCTGTGTCCTTTTAGCTAGCGACAAATAAGGCCCATCATTTTAAGGTTATATTCATTAAAGCCAGAATTACCTGCATTTTTTCAAGACAGTTGGATCAGCTCAAACCAAATTTCACACAGATTTTATGTCATGCATCCAAAAGTTGTTTAATGTATTTATTTATACAAAACTAGATAATCCAAATTCTAAGATTTTTTTTGAGCTGTGTAAAGGGCAGCTCAGAAAAGTATTTCTTTAGTACTTAAGACCATTTGCCTAAAATATCACCAGTGCACATACAAGACAAACCCAAAGTAAACTGAAAGCTGTTCCTGAATGATTTTGAGTACTTACATGTACGTAGTCTCTTTTGAAATCTAACACTCTGAAGTTTTTTCCCAAACTGTCAGAATTGCCGTAAGTGCTTCTGGCATTCAGTAATAAAGGCTTGGACCCACTGAAGAAGAAGGTATTTCCACCTGAAAACAGATGCCTGCAGATGAAGATAGCCGGGACTTATTATCTGGAAACACAGCCGAACCACAGCATAAAGCCTTACCTCATCCAAACTCAAACTTAACATTAATAAATTCGTAGGTCTTGCAAGAAATTGGTCGGACTGGACTGCTGTAAGACAAAATGGAAGCACAGATCAAAGAAGATAGCTTCACCCTGCTGCATGCATGAAATTGACTTTGCATAACTTACAAGTCTGCATTTGCATGTATATGTAGGGTATGTTATACTGCAGGCCTCAGGTTTAGTTCATAAGCCATACAACCCATAATTGAACTGAAAGAAATAAGAACTTCAGGAGAGATATGAGCTCTGGAGATGAAGCAAAGAAACCTGTAGTACTTCGTTAAAAGGCCGCGTGCCTCGGGCAAAGAAAGTGGAATAATAAATGTAAATGTCAAACATCGGTGGAGGTAAAATATAAAACAGAAACCAAATCACATCGAGACTCAACATGGAGATAAACCGCATACAAACAGCTATTTAGATGAATACAAAGTAAAGACAGAGGGTTAAAACAATGGGAAAAAGTATCCCTCATGTTTATAGCAGACAGCCAGATAAAACCACCTCAGAGGAACAAAACCATCCTGTGGTCTCTCTCCAGTTTGTGTGTCAGTGGGTCACAGGTGGGAATCTTCATCTTCTCAGTTTGTGATTTAAAGAAAAAAAGACATGAGAATAATAATCACCACCTGAGCTGTCGGCTGGAAACAAAGGTTTGTTCTGGGAGGAGGATGAAAGCGCAGGTTTGACATTTCAGCTGTTACATAATGTTTAGAAGTTAACCTTTCCGTGATAGATGGAGCTGGTGAAGACTCGGGGCAGCAGATACAGAACGGCTGCTGTTCCGCTCTGAAGACTAATGATGGCTTCGCTGCTGTTCGGGAACTCTCCAGGCGATAAACACAAACCGGCGCAGGAGGACAAACGGCTACGAGCCCACAGACATAAAGTCTGAAGACATTTCATGGGAATAGAACATTTTTCACACCAATGTCCTGGGTCAATATCACAAGACGCCTCCGCTGGTTCAGGCCGTCATGTTTATCACACAGGGACACATATACTTTATACTTAATAAACCATATGTCATCATTGGCTATACTTGTCTCCACAGGGACGTGTTTTTCTACAGTTCGTGCTTTTTAAATTGCCCGTAGGTGTGAATTTGAGTGTGAATGGTTGTCTGTCTCTAAAGCCCTTTTTAAATAGGAGTTGTGCAAATTTGCAGGAAAGCCCAGTCAGTCTTCGTTCAGCATTGACAGTATAAAAACAAAATCAGGGAGTGCAGCAAAATTTGTTTATATTGTTTTTGTATTGTTTAATTTTGTTTATACAGAATGCGCGTTTTTCGGGGCAATGGGGGGCGTGAGCAAGCAACAAAACGTGTAGCTCAGCGTGTGACGTAAACAGTGACGTGGGAGGGAAGCCGCGGCTGGTCAGTCCTTCTGCGATTCTCGCGTAAGTCGGCCCGTCCTTCACCGTCCCCGTCATCTGATGGTTAATGGCCTCTTCGTTTGTGAGGACAAGGAGGGCGCGCAATTCCTTGTCTCCCCAGTTGCTCATCTTTACAGTGTCTGTCAGGTTTGTGTTTCCCTCTTGCTACTAGCTGCTCACTAAGCTGTTTCCTGTTTATCCACCTCCAGTGGGTCGCATGTGCAGCATCATCAACAGCTCCTCCCACAAGTCTTCAACAGCCCCTCCAGTTCCATGTACAGCAGTTTGTTAAAGAGTCTTGTCTGTCTGTCTCTGCGTCCATCCCATACAGTTTGTCCATTCCTTTGGCACAGTGCATGATGGGATATGCTGCTTGGTTAGTGACGATCCATTGTACTCTACTTTTCACGGTGCATTGTGGGATACTTTGAGTCCACAATATAGGCCACAATAATTCCCTGTATACATTCGGACAGCACCACAAAATGGCGAACTGTGATTTCGGACACAGTCCATCCTGCTGTATAAACCGATGCACAGTGTGGACTCTAACTGCACTGCCTGGATCAGGTGTCATGTCTCACCTGTACCTCCTCTTTTGCATCTACATAATTGGCACTGCACAAAGACGTGTACAAAATGATGCATCTCAAGGTTAAATGTTCATGACATGGCCAGCCTCGATGCTACAACTGCAGAACAAAAAAGTTAACGTGTTGTTTTTGTGCATGGGAATCCTCTTTTTTTAACCAAGGAACTTCTGATCTCCAGAAACCACGACTCTGTGTATTTCTGTCAGCTTAATAATTTCCACTAGTTGTTTTTTCCAGGACATCTCCACTGGTCAGTAACTCCACTGCGTGACCCCCTTTTCTCTCTCCATTGACAAATCTGTTTCCTACGAGGCTTTCTGCCGAGGCCTGTTTCCATTTTAATTTCCTCCCAGACCTACAGCATGCATGCCATCTCCGCATTAAAGCCCACAAGATTATTTTCCAATCTAAACATTGTGTAGTCAGCTTTGTTTTCATTTTATAGCACACGGTAAACACTCTCTGTTGAGATTATGTTTCCTCAGAGGCAGCTGATCCTCAGTCTGCCGTGTCGTTTCGGCCTGAGCCCGCAGAGGGCACTCGGAGCAGAGACCAGGGACGCTTTTATTGATTAGACTGGTTTTTAGTTTAGGTTTTGCACCAGATGGTAACAAGAGTCGGAAACATGGAATTACTGCTGACATAAAATCAGCATTTCAATTATACAATTTTGAATCTATGAAGAAAATTTCTTGTTTATGAAATATGGATTTTGTGTTGCATTTTAAATTTGCTGCAGTTTTATACTTTTATCCGTGTTCTTACTATCATTCTAACCCTTTAAAAATAATCTGAATAAGGGATTAGAGCAATTTAAACATACAGTAGTCGATCTCTGACCAATATCAGAATAACAGCACCGTCTATAAATACACAATCAGTCAGCAGCAGCATGGCCTGATTCGCTCCTGACCTGGTTCATGGTGAATGACGGACCAAGTCACATGCTCCACAAGTCTTTTCAAACTAGGGCAGGGGCAGCTGTCCAGAAATTACATAAACTTTGACCAAGTTTTGTAACAACATCACATGACAGCACTGCGTGGTCAACATGTCGTGCAGGTAGGCTGAAGGGTGTTGGACCTCTCAGGGTTTCATGCACTGTAACAAATGTCAATCGTAAATGTTAAAATTGAAGAGAAGCATAAAACAGAGCCTAAGAGATCAGCAGGATTTGGGGATTTTGAGACTTTTTTTACAGTGTGACTTAATCTGTGCTGGCACAGGCTGCCTGTTTCTTCCTGAGATGGTTGTTGTTACGTAAGCTGAAGTTCCTTTGTAGTGAAAGGTCCTCCAGATTCTTGTCTAAATCTGTACTGAGCAGCTCATCCTCCAAACACTCTTACACAACACCTGTCTGAACACAGCAGCTTTTTTATGTATCATAAGGCTGCTGGAGCGGCTCAGGTTTAAACACTTCTCATTCAATAGTTTAAATCAGGGTAAGCAAACCTGGTGTCACTGACTTTGGAAAATGTTATATTTCATACAGCAGCAACTCAACAAATCAAGCATCAGCAAGGAAAGTAATCAAAAGAGAGGATAGATTAAGTAAGTCAGCAGACTGGCATTGGGAGATTCAGAAGACCTGTAGGTGTCTATTAAAGGTCTAGTGTGTAGGATTTAGGGACGTTTTTTTTTTTTTTTTTTTTTTTGTTAATGGGGGCCAGATTAGATAATGTGAACATAGTGAAAAAATATTATTCTTTCCACTGCTCCTGAAAGTGGCGGCTCTCGCTGTTGACCTTCTTTGCTGTGGCCATGTCTGCTACCCAGCAGGAAATGTCTTGTTTGTTTGCTTGTTTACAGTCTGTTTATCAAACACACATTAGTTCCATCTCTGTAGTACATACTTTGTGCATGTCTACAAACTGTAGTAGTTGTCCTACCATTGTGGGGTTATGAAAAAAATGTAAAGTGATCTTGCATGATTAACCAGTACGTGTGGTGGGACATATGTAGTATATTTTGAACAACAAGCCGCAGACTGTTTAAAATTTGTCCACAATTGGCCCCTGGACTGGACTTTGGACGTGCCTGATTTAGAGGGTTGTATTGACAGATAAACAGTAGACAGTATAATATGTATGTTTATTTTACTAGTATGTTGCTGCTTCAAGCGAGGGAGTTCAAATACCTTGGGCTCTTGCTCATGAGTGAGGGTCGAATGGAGCGAGAGATGGATTGTTTTTTTTTGGTGCAGCTTCTGTGCCGGACCGTCGTGGTAAAGATGGAGCTGAGCTGGAAGGCGAAGCTTTCGATATACTGGTTCCCAACCCTCACCTATGGTCATGAGCTCTGGGTAGTGACCAAAAGAATGAGATTGCAGATACAAACGGCCGAAATGAGTTTCCTCTGTAGGGTGTCTGGGCTCAGCCTTAGAGATAGGGTGAGGAGCTCGGACATCTGGAGGGAGCTCGCAGTAGAGCCGCTGCTCCTTCATGTCAGAAGGTGTCAGTTGAGGTGGTTCGGGCATCTGATCAGGATGCTGAGGTGTTCTGGGCATGTCCGACTGGTAGGAGGCCCCGGGGCAGACCCAGTACACACTGGAGGGATTGTATATCTCATCTGACGTGGGAACACCTTTGGATCCCCCAGGAGGAGCTGGAAAGCATTGCTGTGGAGAGGGACATCTGGGGTGCTTTGCTTGGTCTGCTGCCCCCGCGACCCAGCCCTGGATAAGCGGATGACAATGGATGGATGTTGTCTGTAGGGTATAATCACCCGAAAATAAGAATGGTTGTGTTTTTGTTACCTTAGAATGAGTGGTTTATATCCACAAAGGGAGCAGGTCCTCGTCTACGGAAATCGTCATGTTGCACCGTCATGTTTCTACAGTAACTTCAGTGTTATTAGTAGTTTAAATCATCAAGTTCATTTGTTATGGAGAGGAAGAGACCTCTGTGGGTAATTTGGCTCCCCGAAATACTTTATGAACAATGAATCCTGAAGGAATCCTAAACAGGAGAAGTTTTAGCTGGTTGCACTCTCCAATCCTCAGAGCTAGATGCTGCTAAATTCTCCTAAATCTTAAACACTGGACCTTCAAATTAATGTTGAAGTGTAATGTTTATTCACATCTAGCTTCTGTAACCACTGTTTTAATGGTATTACGACGACTAAACTCCAATATATAGCAACTTCTGTATGATCGTCTTGACACAGTTCTTGGCTGAAGCTGTACAAAGCAATTTAAACAGTGAAGTTTAATGGAGATTAATAATAAGAGATATTATATGTGGACAACAGAATACAACTTGACTCTTCAGGACTGGTCATTCAGGATGAACAGAATGAGTCAGTGGGGTCAAAGGCTTTGAGTCTCCACCCCGTCGTAAACATAGAAATTCAACTTCACCAGGTCACCTCCAGTTCAGGCCGGTCCCTGTCATCAAGATAATAACCTAGTCTTCATCAGATGTCATAGATCAGTGGTCTCCCGGTGGTCATCCTCTCTCAGCAGCTTTGTGGTTGTGTGATGTCACAGGTCAGAGGTCACAGGTAGTAGTAAAGCTTCGAGGTGCTTTGAGCTTCCAAGTCCCCAAAGCAATTATCTTATGACTGGAAGGGAAAGTGCTGAGTGGCAGAGCGGATGATCTAAAGGGTTCCTGTTATGGTTTGTGTTGTGTGCTTGTTTATTGCTTCCTTCCTCATCTCATCCTTTCTTCGTCATTCTCTATATTACGCTCTTTCTCTCAATCTCTCGCTCCAACTCTTCAATAAAAAGGTGTGACTTGTGATATTAGTATTTAATCAATCATGGATGACGTCTAAATGCCCTTCCAAATGTTTCCATGCGTTAAACTTAGGGTGATTTCAGATGACGACATTTTAAGGTGAAGACTGGCTGGGAACTGACTGCACTGCTATACCTGTTACTTGTCACAATAGAATTCAGTAAACACATAATTTCTGTCAAGTTTTGCTGTGGCGGATATCGTCACATTAGTCTCACGTCAAACTGTAGTATTTTTTACCAAGTCATGGCTGTCTTATAAACACATAATCATTTGTATATGTATCTCTTGTAGAAGCTGATGTAACTTGAACTACTTGTTTTGGTACTCTCGCCACCAGTGATTTAACGTATTACCTTGCTGCAGTGATGCACAGGTGTACTGTGGCATTCTCACCAATTCAGGTTGCGTTGATTAGCTGCAGGGTTCTGCAGCAGGCAGATTTATTTTTCTGAGGACGGTGAAGGCATGACCTGCCGTACTCTGCCTTAGGGCCAAACACACCGGCAGTGAATGCCGCATGTGAAAAAGTACGCCCCAGTTATTTCGATGTACAACCCCATACTTGTGGCGGCTAGACGCACTTTGGGACTCCTGGACGTGCCGCCCCAGAGTTTAAATACATCTTCCTCCACTGGCTCTCTGCCTGTACATATCGGCTCCCGTAGCAGCTCTTCTTCTCTCCTCTCCTCACCATTGATGCACAAAGAGAACTCTGTAGCTGTCTGGTGTTTGACAAAGACCGGATGATGAGAGATTCGTTGTTGAGGTTGAAAAATATCCCGAGCTAAATGGCCCAGGGTCCCGTCATTATCAAGACAGTGACAGAAAAAAAGATGTTGCCTGGACACTCATAGCTCTGGAGACTGGCTCTTCAGGTGAGAAACAAGTTTGATTATGGGCTCTTCACACATGATTTTAAGCTAACGCAGAGGTGGAAAAGGTTCAGATCTATCAGTAAGGGAGCGATCACACCGAGATGAAACGCCTGAAACGCGATGCCAGTAAAACCATTGTTTTTCTATGATACGGCGCGTCTGACTGGCGTTCAAGTGTCTTTTTAGATGGACGCTTTTCTGGCGTTTTTTTAGACGCTTCTTTTTAGACGCTGAAAACTTAAAATATTTTCATTTTGAGCGTCAGACACCAGTAGGTAGTGTGCATTGAGTAAGCGCTTCCAGCATTTCAAGCTTCTTTGAAGCGTCCGCGTCTCTAGCGTCTCATTTCTGTGTGATCGCCCCCTAAAAGTAGTAATAAATTTGTGTGGCCGATTGCCCTACCCCGACATTCTTACCCTAACTCCAGCCAGTGTCACTCCTCTCGCCTAAACCTAATCAACCCAACCAACAAAGACAATGAGTACCAGCTAATCAGAGGGAGTGCCATCCTAGGAAGAGAACATTTGCGTGCAGCGGTGTGGGAGTGTCACTTAAATGGCCCACATGGGAGAGTGGAGGGTGGAGGCCAATTCCAGTGTGTCAATATCCCCACCTCAGTGACTTCTATGAGTTCATTTAAAACAACAAAAGATGCACATGCACGCACACGCAAAGTGAGTTCTCTCCGTTTAGGATAGCACGCACAAGCTGTTAATACATCCCTTACAGCCCCGACTGGTGCAGACTAGTTGTACTACCCACATTCAAATGAACGGGAGGAGTGGCCTTTTTGCCACAATGCTGGATTTGGTGTGAACGCAGCCATACAGGTGCAGCAAAGCAGGCCTCTGACCACACCCGAGCTTGACAGTTTCAATCAGACAGAGCGACAAAACGCTGCTCAGTGAGCTCGTGATGCTCATTTATTAGCAATAAAACATTAACTTTGCTAATTACTGCAGTTTGATGTGACGCTGTGAAGACGGACATTGTAGGTGGCACAGAAACGCCACATTTTTCTCTATAATCGTGTTAATGGATTTGGTACTAAATAGGATTACTTGATATTCAGGCTGTTTATGGACGCCCTGCCAGTAGCTGCCGTCTGGAAAAAAAATAACCTTGTGACTCTTCTTGCAGCAGCCCTCAGTGCTTCCCCCTATAATTCCTTAAAAGCACACTGAACCAATGACCTGTACCACAATCTGTTCTTTCTTTTCAATTAGTCCCTGCACTCCCCTATAAATGATTCATACAACTCGGCCTGAGCCTGTATTAATAACTAATAAGGATAAGTGATATTAGGGAACAGCTAGTACGCTGGCACAGCAGAGGGTCAAAAAGGTCTGAGATTACACTAGTCACGCCGAGACAAAATGCCCACTCCCGACGCAGGAGGCCATCTGATCAAGAGCAGAAATGGACCAATTCTGCCGGCATTATCCAGGCGGCTTGTAAATTATATCGGTCATTACGTGTCTTATTCATGCCAGTGTGCTCCGCCACAGATAATGGCTCATGGAGGCCGCCTCGTACAGTAAAAGGAGGCCGTATTCAGAATTTGTAAAATATGAGTTGATCTCTTGATCCTCTGGCGAGATAATGCAAACGGCTCGCAACCTCCAGGATTTAATCAGTTAAATCCCCTCTTTTCGCTAATGTGGTTTAAGAGGATTTCCTCTATACGTTATTATGGCATCGGGCAAGTCATTTCCTGAGAAGAGATAATTTCCTTTTTTTTATCTCAGCATCATATGTTTGACCCTATTATTCAGTAAAAATATCCTCAAGGTTTCTTCTTCTGCAGCAGTGTGATCACACCAGGGCTGCAACAGTGAAATGAAATGAAACAGTGAGTTTCATTCAGTGAGTTTCATTGTTGAATAATCTGTTGATGTTTGGTCTGTAACGTGAGAAAATTTGGGGATGCACCAATTATGAAACTGTGGGCCAATACCAATGTTTAAAATAACAATTTTGCTGATACTGATGTTTGCTTTTCTTTTTGTTGGTGTTTCTTTGTAGAAGTAGTAGTAGTTGCTGTTGTTGCACCTTTTGTGCCAAAGAAACAATGTAATCTGTTTTAAAGTCATTCAGTGATTCACTGGCTTTGAATGAGCACAGATTCGATCATACAAATTTATACAACAAGCTTTAAAATTCCCTTTTTTGGAATGAAAATGTTTGTTTAACTGCTCCAAAAATATATTGCTGTGAAAACATCAAGTAATTTCTCCTTCAAACAAGTGCAAAATGAATTTCATAAGATCAAATATGAACATATCATTATAACATGAATGAAATTGGAAAAGTTGGAAGAAGTGGTCAAGTTGTGCTGTAAGATCACTGGTGTTACTTTTAATAACCGAAAGCATCTGTATGAAGAGAGGGTCGCCTCCAAAGCTGGGTCTGTTGTCTCTCAGCATCCCCTCCACGTTGAGTTTCAGATGCTTCCATTAGGGCGGAGGTTTAGCCTCTCTAAACACAGCACTAAGCGTTACAGATCGTCCTTTGTCCCGTCTGCTATCGCTTATCTTACTAGCAGTGATTATTCATTTCCATGATTTACCCCTGACAGTGTGTGATACTGGATACTGTGTGTTATGTATTATGTTGTACTCATGACTGCTGTCTGTATCTCAAATTGCCCCTCGAGGACATTAAAGTTTACCTTAGCTTACTTAACATTTTAGTTTACCTTTGCCCAGCATGAACACATCATAATGTAACTCAATGCAACCCCCGTCAGGTGTTAGTCCTGGGGAGGTGTCGAGGACTGTGTATGTCTATGTGTATGTGTGTGAGGGCTACACATTAATAGGAGAAACATATATTGATGCAACACCAGCTGCTAACAGCTAAGAGCTTCTTTCTCTCCTCCTGCTGGTGTCAGCACAGATTTGTTGTTCACAGGGAAACAATAAGGTGCGTCCCCTGATGTTGCAATAGTGAGTTTACTGCACCCTTTCGTCCTTTCGTCCTATGGATGTATTAAGAGAACCCGATACAGCATTGGAGGCAGGACCCTGTTCATTCCTATGAGTGGGGCATGAAGTATGAAACAACCTGGCTGATCGGTGATGCTTCTGCATTATTGTGCCCAAGAGCAGGAGCACTAGGGACCTCTGCTACTTGAGGCAGCTACTTCTGGTTTAGAGCTCCGCTATCTTGAATGGGGTTATAATGATTCATTAGAGGCTCTTCAAGACTTTCCAAATGTTATCAGACTGAGTTGATCACATCCTGATAGTGAAATGAGTTGCGACACTCAAAAAATGTATCCACTGATTGACAGATGTCTCTTTCCCCATTGAAGTCTATGAGAAAAAGTCTTTTTTGCCCCAGCGGCATCACATGACCGACTCAGGAGCTGTAATTCCACTGTTTGCCACATCAGAAATTGGCTTCAAAACATTTCAGAAGCTGGAATCAGAGTTTTGACTTTTTCTTTCTTAAGAAATACAGGTTAATCAATCACCAAATTAGTTGATGATTAATGTAATTGTTGACTTCTTATCGATTTATCGTTGCAACTCTAGATCATAAACAAAAAAATACTTAAAAATACACACATATCTTCACGAAATCGAATACACACACACACACACACACACACACACACACACACACACACACACACACACACACACACACACACACACACACACACACACACACACACACACACACAGAGGAGGGGAATAAATACAACCTCCATGGTGGCAGCATCAAAGTGGCCTTTCCCATTGATTTCCTGTTTCTATGTCACAGAGAAACAGGTTGGCTAATAGGGCTGAGTTATGCAACAGCATGCAGCTGTAGGCTTTTACCCATAAATCCCTGCCAGTGCTCAACTTGAGGAGATTAAAGTTGAGCGAATGCCCACCCTGACGGCAGCACATGGAAGTGGGCGCTGCGGGGTCATACGCAGCTATTTTTCACTCTGCTGGACAACAGAGATCGGAAACTTTACTTCTGACTCTTCATCCCTCCTCAGGGAGATAACACACTTAATATGTGCTGTTTTTAAGGTGGACAAAAAGTCACAAATAAAAGTAATGTGTCATGAGGTCAGTAACAGGGTGGGCATTGTGTTATGAAAGCCAGATTAAACCTCATGAAGTATTTCTCAGGCACGCACACACTGGTCAATACCAAGCAAGTTCTCATCAGTGATAACACAGGAGTCACATACTGTTCAAGAGTAGCATATAAAATAACTGCTTCTGAAATGTAACTGCTAAACACTAGTAACCTTCGTTCAGTGTCAGAATGCAACAACCATATCCTTACTTATGGCACAGCGACCAGCTTTGTTTCTGTCTTGTGTTTAGGTAGCAACAATAAAACACAGGTCAGATCAACATGAAGCCAAACAGAATTAAACACTGACTCAATCTGTTAATCTCGGCTACTTTTAGATAACATTCATCCATCTTTTTCCCAATGAAAACATCAATTACAGCGTCATAAAACTCATATGGGTGGGATAGCGGTACAGTTTCTGACTTCTCAGCTCTCTTTTCTTGTACCAGTCTGGCTAAAAACACTTTTCTGTCCCTTTTGTTGACGCAGCTTTGTTAAGGCTGACGCCGTCCACCCTCTCGCCATGATTTCCTTCTTGCCTTGAAGATCCAATTTTGCAAAATCGTTCAGTTCTGAGATATCCGCAGCCGCAGCCATGATAACATTGATGTTGACATACGTCAGGTACACTGAGCTCTGATGTAGTGACGCCCAAATCTAACTGCGCACACTTCTAGAGTGGAATCTCACTCATACGTATCTTTCATGACAAACAACATTTCTGGTATATTATGTAAAAAGAAGTGAAGTGCACACACGCATCATGGTTTTTTGGCTTGCATTCACAGTGAGAGGGATTATTTTCGTGCGCAACGAGCCGCAACTGCTGCATTTCTCATCGTATTGTCTAAACCAGCAGCCTTTACTACCGGAAGAGCTTTTTTGTCTGGAGCTGCAAAATATATTTGAGCCGTATAGTAATGGTAACACAGCCTTATTTCGTCCAAATTATCAACATTACTGATAGGTCTAATCATTATTATGTATGTTTTACCACGAGGTGGCTACTCTGCCGGAAGGTATTTATGAACATTTGGTACCCTGCAGCGAAACTAAACAAAGCTGTCTATGCACTATTAATTTTAATATTTTCCTCCAAGACTTTTCCTCTCTGGATTTAGAGTCCACGGCTAGCTTCACTGAGGAGACTCAAGACAAGCGTTTTTGTTGATGAGATGTTGTTGTAGGTTTATGGGTTAAACATTTTTACAACTGAATAATGTAAGAGTCACTTGAGGCAGACAACAATGATAAATGAAAATTAAAATGTTAAAAAAAAAACGTGATTTATTTCCATGCAGCCTAATTTTTGGTCAAAGCCACAGGGAGCCATTGGAGAGCTCCAGAGCCACAGGTTGCCTATCTCTGGTTTAAACTATTAAATGAATACATAAATGAAAGATAGAGCTCACAAGAATAAACATTAATATTACAAATTAAAGTTTATGTCATGAAATATCATTAGTTTAGAGAATGAGATCTACAAGGGAGACTCAGACGGCACATCACTGATCAATAACAGGAATAAGTTACACAAGAATGTACCTTTTTATTTCTGTGGCTGTAGTTCTCTCAGTGACTCATCAACCCATTGCCAAAAAAAAAAAAGTTGGCACTGTATGTCTCTGCAAACCACGGAAACATCACATTTGTATGTTTTAACAATGTGGTTGGATTGGGGACAAAAATCACTTAGTTATGGTTTGGAGAAGATCATGATTTTGCTTAAAATACCCTTTTTTGCGGGTTGGGTACAGTCCCGGCAGGAAAAGCAATGACTTGCTATATCACTGCCGGCTTTGTTGTTTGCTGGACTTGCTTGGACTCGGCAGATGTCTCGCCTCGGTGTCGTGTGATCCAGCGTCTCCTCCACCTCAGCTCATGTACTCCGTCACTTTAGAGACATTAATGTGATATCTATTAAATGTACATATTTAACGCATTAGAACGTACAATGGCAGCATTTTCTTGTGGAGACTGGGCCGGATTCATTTGTAAAACTCAGGAGCTGTGGGTGCTAATCACAAGAGAGCTGAATCAACAGTCTGTAAAATCAATTGTGTTTGCTTTCCATAATTCCTATTTGTTTATAGTCTCATCTCCTCGCCTCTGAATGCTGGGACAAACACTGTTAATTACATGCTTGGTTCGGAGAGCTCGCCTTGTTTCTTTTAATCCAGTTGTTTCTCTGTGCGTAGACTCTAAGAACACCCCGAGATCTGGCTGCTCCACGTCTCTTTGTTCACTGTCGGGTCATCGTCTGACTTGCAAAGGGAAGCACTTATTTCTGCTCCGTCGGCTCTTTCTGTATTTAAAACTTTAATTAGCGTGCACGTGCCGCCCACGTTCAGGTCCACATTAGACGCAGATGATAACCATTACTCTGGGCAAAGGCACCTGTCCTGCCGCAGTAAATCTGGATTTTTTATTAGCGTCATTATTTTCCCACCCTGCCGTCAGTTTGCCGTGGCTACAATGCCCACAGCTCAGCAGGTTTGTTCCTGGTCGCCGCTTCTTGCCAACAGATTTATTTGTTTTACCTTGTTGGATCGGTTGTGCCCGACAGACTTGGCTGAGACTGGCCGGTGATATGTGGCTTTGTACTGTCGTAGAGGTCTAGTCACAACAAAGACAGGTCATCCAGTGTTTCTATCACAAATCATAGGCTGATGTGTTAACATTTATTACGTATATTTAATCAACTGTGCTACAGCAAAAGGCTGGACTCAGGACAGAGGTGATGAGTTTGAATTTCTCCACAAACCCACTCACCTAAAACGTTTTTGACCTTTAAACTAGTTTCTTTTTTAGCAGTTTAACCTCACGTTACTATGAGTAAGAACATTTGCATGCATGTCAGATAATCCTGGTCATAAAATACTAAATACTTTATTGAAAACATCCTTTATTTATTGGCTACAATGGTCAAATTTAGAGACGTTCAGTTCTTGTGCTCTGTCGGTATTCCTACATCCTTCTCCAAACTAGGGGTGTGCCAACCAAGCCCCCAGGTGGAGCGCCACGCTTTGAAGCCAATTCAACATAGTGGCCACAAGTGGAATTACAATGTCCGGGTCCATCATGAGGTGCCATGGGGCCCTTAAGTTCCTTTTATCCCATGAAACTTACCTTACTTGTATCAGGGTTTGATCCATGTGGTCCAATAACATTTTTAAAGTCTAGAGGAGCTGCACAATTAAATCGTTCCAGTATCCAGTTCTCTTTACACTTCCATAGTGCCGACCAACATCTTCTGTATGTTTTACACTGACTCTGGATCATTACCTCATGCAGCCCCACTTTAAAAGATCCAACTATCCCTTGAAGGATGTGGTTATACAATACTGACTGCATTCAGTCCGCCTCCAGGTGCTTTGAAAAGCAAGAGAAGTGTTTTGGGGGTGGACACCTGTCAATCGAGGCCTTGGACAACACAAGTGATGGGTGTCCAAGGCTATGATTGTTGCTGCTGATTACATAAACTTCACACTGTCTGTTAAAGTTCACAGTCACCCCTGTCAGAGCTGATCTAGTTTGTGTGATTTAAAGGCACTTGGACTTGGGCTGTGTTTTCCCACACAACCACAAAGCTTCATCACTTCTGTGGCCTAATGGGGATTTCCCATGATGTAAGCAGAAACCTCAGAAAGTCCCTCAGATACCTGATGTGTTGTAAGACAGACCCTGAGTCCATGATTGAGAACTATTAATTGATTCAGAGGGTGTTTGGAGAATAAAAAACAAGCATGCTCAGTCAGCTTACCTTTAACGATGATGATGATTTCTTACCATGTTTTGGTGCATGTATGAAAGTAACACAAGCTTTTCTCTTTCCTCTCTTCAGCCAACAATCTTTGGGGCATTAACCAGTGAACGACCACGGTTTGACAACCGGCTGGTGAGTCTCCTCATTATGAACCTTTTTTTTTTTTATATATATATATATATATATATATATATTAATGATAACGCTGGCAAACAAGGACATTTGGGTTTTTAGGGTGTAAGGGTGAGGTTGGGTTTTAATTGAAAAACGGAAAGTAATGTGAATTTTAATTAACCTAAAATTCCTGAGGATAAAAATTCCCAAAAGCAGCAACAGATGTCTGTGTTACAGTGTGTGTGTGTGTGTGTGTGTGTGTGTGTGTGTGTGTGTGTGTGTGTTTGTGTTTGTGTGTTTGAGAGCTGAGTCTACCCCCTAAATATGGTGCCTGAGTTTTCCTTTCTCATATTAATACATATTCAAAATAATGCCCACCATTCAAGCCTTTCCCTGCCTGACAGATGGCAAAAATCTTGTCTCTTTGTTGATGTTTTTGATGCAACACAAAGACTTCCTCGGTCTCTGTGTTGTTGTGTAATGCAAATGTTGATGGCAGACGCCGCAGAAAGCCAATTAACCAGTAACAAAGGAAATTATTAAGCTGCCTGGTTGTTTGCCTGGCCGGATCTATCGGAGGAGGGGAGTCTGTGGTGAGTCTGTGCCAACTGGCACATGACTTATTTAATTACTTAGCCCTGCGGCACCGAATGAATCCGGCAGATTTATGGATTCGTCCATTTCCCATTTATCAGAAAACAATAAAAGTGTCCCTTTGTGTCTCCAAAGCACCGCAGGGCCCCGTGGCCATTAAGCAGGATGCTCAGTGTATAGTCCTCTGTCTTTCCTCAGTCTGGTCTAAGTAATGGACTGCAGCAGGTGGGTGGGCGGGCCGGCGCTGATTCACAGGTACAACATGTATTGAAGAGCCTGATCATGAAAGACTTGTTTAAACCCTTTGAGAGTGTGAAGAGCCAAACGTGGTCCGGAGCCAGACTGGATTATTGATGTTTGGTGGCATTTGTTGGAATGTGTCCATGTTTTTCAGCTGCTCTGAGGAAAGAAGTCTGGCGCTTCAAGCTTTGGATCGTTAATGTGAGGAAAAGAGTGAACCTGAAAACCTCTGTTGATACAAGTGCAACAGATAAAGACTCCTTATTCTCAGGATAAACCAATAAGTCAGACCAATAACTGTATATCTGTAACCTGTCGACTCTGATGTCTGCATTGTGTTGAGATGAACTCACTGAGGTGGTTCAAAATAGCAATACGCAACACAACTTAAGTTATTTGGTTGTTTTTTGAAAATCAATTCATCCTGATTTTAGTACTTTGTAAATAAGCTTCATTGTTAGTCTGTTAGGTATAAAGTTGCTTTGAAATGACAAAGATCACACAACGAGGTGCAATACGGAGTGCAGTGTTCTTCCAGCTGAGATATTTTGGTTGTGTGTGGTTGCTACGATACAGAATATCCTTGGATGTAAAAATGTCTGCACATGGTAGAGCACCTAGTTGCTCCGGCCCTCTCTCTGAATGAAGGGAAGGCTGAGGCATGTGGGGAGAGGACAACTCACCAGTCTAGGTGAGTTAAATCTTACTTTCTCCCTGGAGGCAGCTGGGGTTCAGAGGTAGAGCTGGTCATCGGTTCGATCCTTCGCTCCTCTATCCCGCATGCCGAGGTACCCTTGGGCAAGATACTGAACCTCAGCTTGCGCCTGATAGCTGTTCCACTGGTGTGTGAGCGCGAGTGAAAGGTTACTGAGTAGCAGATGGCACCTTGTGCAGTAGCCTCGGCCATCAGTGTGTGAATGGGTGAATGTGACTCGTAGTGTAAAAGCTCCTTGAGTGGTTGGAAGACTAGAAAAGGACTATACAAGTGCAGTCCATTTATCTCTGATGTGCAGGTTGGTCTTTGTGGTATTTGTCCTGCCCCTCCTCCACTGTGATGACTGGATATAAACAGATGATAAAAAGCAGCGGCAGTGTTTTACGGCTTTGTTTGTCCACATACTGATTAAAGAACACTTAATCAGCAACAGACAACATGAATAATGTGTATTTAGCTGTTGTCTCGTGAATCAAATCAGTCCTGTTTCCTGCAGAAATACAAGCTGCTGCGATGTTTTAAATACTGTTTCAGGGACTTTTCTAACATGCAGAGAAAAAACATGAATTTTGAGAACCAAATCCATTTCACATTTGCTTTTAAAACTGTGACAAATACCTTTCAGAAATGATCCTGGGTGTCAGTTCGCCCTTGACTAAAACCCAAATTTGAATCCTAATAAAATAATACCTTGTGGAGACGACACAATGAGTCCTGACAATGTTGCTACAGCATGCGAGCAGATTTTTGTCTCTGAACAGGAGACATAAAGTCGTCTATTTAAAAAGAAAAGGCCATTTTATTTTGTGCTCAATGATTTGAAGCCTTTTTTTGTAAATAAGTAACAGCACATGCAGATAAACTCAAATCTATTAAGTGAAATGGCTTAAAAAGAGACTAAAAAATCCGTCACTCATCACCCTACTTTGCATATGTGCGCCCGCCGGGGGGTCACAGATCAGACTTTTTAGGGTTCATGGGCTAAATCTATTGAGAACCACCACATTGGATAATGCCAGGCTTTCTTTGTAGCTGCTTTAAGTCTTGCAGATAATCCACTCAGGGTTCATTTCCCTTTTCCTGAAGAGCTGTGAGGTTAGGTGAGGTTTTCTCTTCCTCTCTGACAGAAATCTCCTCGGGATTTTTGCATTGGCCTCGAAAGTGTGAAGGCACAGGTGGAACGGGGGCAGGCGCTGGCCGGGGATTATGCTAACGTTATGCATACCGAACAATAGCACTCTCGGTGGGACAGGCAGCCAGAGAAGACAGCCGCCATGATATCACCACAGACGGCTTAACTCTCATGCATCGGGGGGCTTTGTGGGATTAATCTAATAATAAAGCCAGAATTGTGCCTAAATCCTAATTGATTTTTTCACCCTTATGGACATTGTACTCATCATTGTATAGAGGATAAATCCAGCGTGCAGCTGCATTTGACTCTGATCATGAACCTCTGTCAGTGAACTGGGAGCTTTAACTGGGATGAACACTATCATTTCCCACATTTTGTAAAACACAACAGCAAAACAAAGCCTTTATTTTACAAGATTTCCTCAAAGGTGTTTCTGCACGTTAAGCTCAGACTCAAGATGCAAGTAAATCGCAACAACATCTAATAAGGAGCCTGATATGAATAAGTCCTCACTGCAACTGTAATTAATTTGATGACTGCTGTAATGTAATGACAGATCATTTACTGCAGTCGTTTGTCGACAGTCGTGTAGCTCGTTTGGGTTTAATTAAAGATGAATAAACAGATGACTAAAACAGCACCAAATGGCTTATAATGGATGGGGAGCCTTTGACCGTTAATAAGGATGGGTTTCCCATGACAACGAAGGCGGGATGCCGACTGAGGAAGCAAATACTGTGAATTTTAATGAAGGTGCGGTTTTAGTAGCGGATTGAGTGTCTCCCATTAAACCTGATCAGCCCTGTCTCCTTGAAATCACGTGTACATACAACTAAATTAAAACAGCGAATACATTTTTGAGGAAAAAGTAATTAGAATTATGAGGAAATGTTAATTAATGTACCTGACAAATTGCAAAAATATGGATACCAAATGTATCCACAAAATGTTCACTGAAAACGTCTTTGCATTCAAAACAGTTGCCAGTAGTCCACCCAGAAGTGATGGTGCAAGGTCATGGTGATTTGGTCTATTTCCCAAAACTCTGACATGCTGTTCGATAATCGTCAGTTGACTTATCAGCTTCGAGAGATGCCTGAGAGACACAGCAATGTCTGTTCCAGAGTATTAAACTTGAGACCTTTCAATTACAGGATGGTCTGTCTGACTGTGAGGCCGCCCCGCTGCCCAAATATGTCAACATGTTCTCACTTGTTTTTCATTTTAGCATTTGGTCTTTTCACCCTTTGCTAATGTCCCAGACCGAAAGCATCCATTACATAACTCCAAACCATTCTGAGAAAGGTATGATAAGTACGTGGCACATGAACGATGTGTGTTTAACTCTAAAATCTAGGGTGGTTGCATAAGCCCAAGGGCACTGGTTATGTAAACGTGTTTCTCAAAGAAATCAGAAGCCAGAGTGTGTTCCTTCAGAGGCCTGATCTTCCTCCAACATCAGCAACCCACTGCTGGGAACGTGGATGTGGGCCAAAACCAAAAGAGTGCTGCATTTTTTCCTTCTTGTCCATTTGTGTGCATGTTACATAGTTGGCAGCCAAGGACGCTCCCCGGGTGTATTAAAGTACAATAAGTGTTAGCTTAAGTGATGCAGCGGAGGTACTGGACCTCACACTGTATCGGCCAGGAAGTCATGGTTACAAATAAAAACACAGGCTGTGTTTCCATACGCCCGAAGAAACCAGTAAGTGGGTTAAGTTGATTCCAAAGGTCTTGACCTCAGCAAGATGGGTGTGATTGAACTTGACCCAGTCAGACTGAAAACTCAGTCTCTTCATCAAGGTAGAATAATTAATGAATACCCTACCACTCTTAATTGGTTTTAACAAACGTGCTAAACAAATTCAAATGCATGCTGTACCGTTTCAGTCCATTTGCCAGCAAAAAATGTTGGCTTTATATGATTCGGCAAAACAGCCCCCAAACATTGGTGTTTTTTAAGCAACCTGTGACTGTTTCTCCAGCAGCATTGTGCCACAATAAGTGCTTGTTCTTAGCCAGACATTGCTGCTTGTGTGCAACCAGAACCTGGTCATTTAAGACAAAACATCATCTTTTCCTAACCGCACGTTAACCACAGTGTTCCACATTTATTTTTTTTGGTGATTGGGTCGATTGTTTCAGGTTCTGATGGATTTGTCCAACAATTCCAGGAGGCTATTTGTGCCCATTAATTTCTGTGTCTCTTCATCATCTTATCCTCCTGAGACCCTGTGTCCTCATGTGAGGACATCACATTTTGGGTTTACCTGACCTTATACTTCAATCTACTTAACTCAGACCTGTTGTCCTCGTTCGTGGACACTTTTTGTGCCATCTAGTGGCAGTAAGAGCACAATACACTAATCCATGTAAAAACAAGATAGCAGCCATCTCTGCCAGGTCAGTCTGCAGCCAATCCCGGCACAAAAGTGGATAAGGTACAAAACCTGATCACATTTTATGGGTGAAGTTAGTTAATTTATGATCAGTAATGTTTGTAGTTTGATATGGCAACAAATTTGACCAATTTTAGCAACAGTAACAAGCTCAGACGCTGTTAATGAGGAAGAACCTGTTTGAAGACATTGGGACTTTATTATCATTGACAATATTACGTTTTTTATACTCATTGGATCCTGCTGAACCCAAATAGCTAAGAGAAATTAAAAAAATACATACTGAGCAAAAGTTTGGGTTTCAGGAGTTTAAGTTCTTTTTCTGACATCTGGCTTTTGTCTTTAGTGGGAAAGGTTACAGTTGGCATTCATTCCCACACAAGAATTTCTTCCTCTCTACCAGCACGACCATCAGAAACGTCCTAACCTTCAAATGGGCCTTTGAAAAAGTGAGGGCCAGCCAAAATGTCCTCACTTTGTTGCTAAAATACATCTTACTATGTAGCATGTACAAGTACATGCACACAAAAAAATACCAGAAAGGCACACTCCTCTACTGGCAATGGGAAAGGAGTCTATTGCCTATTTTTAGAGGGTTTTCCCGCATTAATAAAACCCACGTATATGTGTAAATTTTGGTGGATAAAGCCCATTACTGTTCTTTTACCTCTCTGGTGAGCTGTCAACCCTGATGCATACAGCACAGACAAAGACAGCTATCCATACATACATGAGAGCATGATTTTTTTTGACATCCCACTGACAGTTTAGCCCAGTTGGATATGTAATCCTGTTAGAGCCCACATGTGATAAGTGCCATTTGGAGGAGAGATTATTCCAAAGCACCATACAGTACCATGAGTCCTGACATGGGTGGTCCCACTGGGAATTAAACTCCTGACCCAGGCTGTGTTGGGGACAGGGCTCCACATGGCCCCGTTGAATTTATTATATTAACGGCAGATGTTCATAAATACAGTGTGATGTCATCTGGTTTGCTTGGAATCCCCAGAGTTGCTCCACAGTGTAGTGATGTTCACTCATCAGGTCATTAATTATTAAAGAGAATGGTGGTACCTATAGTGGTGTTTCCTGCAGACACACCAGCTGAGCAACCAATAATGAGACAATCTAAACCAAACAAGAACTTATCCGAAGATCAAAAAGGTATTAATCTTTTAATGTACAGTATTGCAAAAGTCCATCTCTTCTTTTTCATTCATTACTCCGTCTCACGTCTTTGTCTTCTTATGACCTCTGTTGTCTCTTCTTTCTTTCACTACATCCACCCATTAAATCTAAGGGTGCGTTCAGACCCAGAGTTGTCTTGCTTTGGTCTGAATCAGGGACTTATTTCGTACAAAGCTGCATACGTGCCTAGAGTTGGTTCGTGTTCTAACAGCAGCATTTACAAGCGGACCAGATCAAATGTCTTGCGCAAAAAAGCTGCTCTTGATTGGTCAGAATCTCCATGTGGATATGTCCAGGAAGTAAAGCGAACGTTGAAGAAGAGTACACTTGCAAGATAAATGTGACACTTTCTAATGTCACAATGGAGGGACAACTACGCAGGTTGATTTTAGCGCTGCTCATCGTGGACTATATTGCTGACCACCTCTTCAAGAAGGTCTCGGTCCAGTTGTTTTGATGCACACCCAAGTGCAGTAGCTGTATTCACACCTGCCAGAACAAACCGCACTTAAAAATCACCAATAAAAGCTTCTAAACACAACCAGACATGTTCCAGCAGGAATATGATACAAGGTCACAGGGATCACTTTTACACCTCATAATTTAAACCTCTGACCATGTTGAATATGAAGATCCGGCTTTGTGACATTATATATATAACAGAAAATAGGACAAAGCATAATAGGTTCCTTTAACACAGGGGACCACTGTTCATTTCCTGTTTCCAACCAAGAGTTGTTCCAACCAGTGTTGACGTTCCCCAACATTAACCAAATGGTTATTATTGTGACCATGATGACGAAGGTCCTGTAACCCAAACCACAGTGTTTCCACAAATCTAACCTACTTGTTTTTGTACCTAAATGTAATCAAAGTGCAACCAAAGCGGAAAAGGACAAGGGACAGACGCACAAAACTTATTCATTTATCAACAGTGCTTGGCAGTGGATTTAGGTGGCAGAGACAAATGATGTCATCCTGCTGATAAAGGGCCACCAATCCATATGTCATTCTAGGAGCCAGTTACAAATAACATATAATTTAATTTGGATTTAAATAGCCTTTTGAGGCTGTAAAAATGAACCTTGTCCTGGAGGGGGCACCAAAACAGCCCAGTATGATCATGACCAACCATGATCATACATATTGCATTAACTCTCTCAGTTAAGACAACACGGTTTGAGCTGTGCTGCTGCTGGTTCAGTGAACACAGCGCAGCTTGCATTTTTATTACAGTTATTAATATAGTTAGCTAAGAAGTTATCTTCTGTTACCTCCTTCTTTGCTTTGGAAGGACAGGAGTTATATACATTGAAATGACTGATGTCATAGTTCTTTGGAGAGCAGTCTGTGTCCTTCACATCTTGCTGATGTCTTTAATATAATGTGTTTGTGCTTAAATCAAAGTGTCTTGTTCACAAAATTGTCTTCAAGTTCCACTTCAGCCTTTTTGAAACCTTTTGACTTTGTGCCTCGCTTGTGTTTTCTGACAATCTGCCATCAATTAAATTAAGACCAACCACAGATCGGTTGCAAACCTCCTCCTCCTCCTCCTCGTCCTCCTCCTGCTGCCTCTAAGCCTTGTGTGTGTGTGTGTGTGTGTGTGTGTGATCTCTGCTAACCTTCTGTTGGCATCAGACTGGACAGTGTCACAAACACATGCCTTCAGATGTTATGTAACCTTGTCATAGCAGGCTGCTCGTCTCTTCACACAGACACACACATACACACACACGTTGATGAACCCTGAGCCACGGGGATGAAATTAGCTGGCTGGGTAGCAGTGGGAATATCTGGTGTGTGTGTTTGGATGTGTTTATGTCGGACACTTGGCTACTTGCGAGCAGAGGGCTGCCGGTCTTGTGATTATTAGTCATTGGCCTCGAGCTCGGCCTGTACTTTTTTTAATGTGTGTGTTCATGCTGTGCTCATTTAATACCTGGTATTCAATGACATGCTCTGTAATCCTCCACATGTCTGTGCTTTGAACTGAGGGGGGGGGGGGGGGTCTGTTCATACTTTCATAGGCACAACCTCACACACATGCATTGACACACACACACACACGCAATGTTCTCTGCTTTAAGTGCTGACTGTTCCCTCTATAAAGGGGATGATGTCAAAACAGTGTCTTGCTGTCTTGACGCGTCAGTGTGTCCAGTTCAATGTGATGATGTCTTATTCAAAAGAGAGCTTCATTACCGCAGATGATGACACTAATTAGCTATCAGATAATGAGGAAATGTCAAAATGTGTGCCAAAATGTGACAGTGTAACATCATTTCTGAGCAGAGAACCACCAAAGACAAACATCTCTAAAATCCATTTGTGCTGTTAGTACCTCAAATTAGTCTGTATTTATTCACAGCTGCATGTCTCAGGTTTTCAGCAATTAAAAAACAGCACACCAAAGAACCTTGCTTCTAAAATACGACTACCCATAATTCTTTATGTTGAGCAGGTTTGTGTGTTTCACATCTAAATGGGAAAAAGGCAGATTTTAAATTGTACTCCCACAAACATTTGCCACAAACCTGCTGATGTGCAGAGTGATCTTCCTCTGTGATTGACGACTTGGTTTCATTGATGAAAAGCTCAAAGGTGGATGTTTTGGCCTTGACACATCTACATCCTTCCTGTTAACTTCCTGGTCTGAAAACAAAGACAAAGTTGCCCTCTGACTGGTGACCTTTGGGTCTTATCTTTGACTGAACATCTGTAGATGGCAAACTGTGATACCAATGAAGCCGTACACAAACATGTTGTTGGAATAGGTTGGTTGCTCAGTCTATTTAGGCATGTAGACAAGTTCAAATCGGACATCAGAATGATGAAGAAAGTGTTTTAAGTGACTTTGAACGTGGCATGGTTGTTGGTGCCAGACAGGCTGGTCGGAGTATTTACTGGGATTTTCACACACAACCATCTCTAGGGTTTACAGAGGATGGTCCCTAAAAGAGAAAATATCCAGTGAGCCAAAATGCCTTGTTGATGCCAGAGGTCAGAGGAGAATGGCCAGACTGGTTAAAGATGATAGAAAGGCAACAGGAAGTCAAATAACTACTGGTTCCAACCAAGGTGTGCAGAAGACCATCTCTGAAGCAACAACACCTTGTCCAACCTTGAACGGGGGATGACATGCAACAAACGTCCCCAGCCTTGGATGCCATGGTCAGTATTTCAAACTCCTAGACCACCCGGATGTCCTGTACATTATAATAAAAAGAGCAGCCACTCATGTGTTCCCACATGCTGCATGTGGCCACGAATCAACTTTGTGTATGGTCATGAGGTTTGTGACAAATCAACTGACCCTGATGAAGGCCACAGGCTGAAGTGTGTTGGTTACATAAGAAAATTGTTCACAATAATCCTACGTGTGGCTGCAGATTTGGTCCTTCTGACCGCCTCTTCTCTCTGTGCACTTTGCAAGCAGACGAAGTCGTGCCAGAACTCCTACTTGTCATTTACAACTTTTGTAAGAGTTGCAGAAACAGAAACAACACTTCAGCATTTTGGTGCATTATTCTATCGGGCAGGTGGAGATCTGTATCCTGGTAATAGTGATTCTCTTTGCATAAATGACAATTTTCACCATCCGTCCTGTGCGATGGGGATTCAACTACAGTCTGATTATTGTTACTTAGTAAGTAAGCTTACTTTAAATTATAGAACAGGTACAAACAAAGCAGACTGAAGTTTCCTCTCCATGTAGACAGAGCAGTGATCAGAGGAGTTGCCCTCTGTGTGCCGCTGGATTTACCATAAAGGCTAAACAACACACCTCCCACACTGGGCCAATAGTAATTCACCTCCCCTCTTGTTGACGTCCTGCGTGACAGAGGGTCCAAATTACTGTGTTGGCTAATATTCAGATCCCCTCCCCCTCTCCAAATCCAGTAATCCAAGAGGAAATGAAATTGGCTTAGTGACTTTGCGACCTGTCTGGGGAGGGAGTGCCACACAGGACTGCAGTGAACAGTTTAAGCTGATTAACCCCAATAAGGAGGGTTATCTTATTAAAGCTTGACTTTAGAGGCTGTACGCAGGTTGGCTCTATGAATATGACTGAATACAGCGAGTTCATTAATGAGTGTTGGCTCAAAAAAAAGCTTATGTAACGTGTGTTTTCAGACGATAGGATTTTATGGTTACAACACAGAAGAAATATTTTCAATGGCCTACTTTTATCAGTTATTCATGTCGGACGGTTGACCAAATTTATATTGTTTCACACATTTGTACAGATGAGCGAAGCGGCAGGAACTTGGCTTGGGAACTGGAGAGTGGCAAGTTTAAGTTCAGATGGAGAAGGCCAGGTGGCACTGCTGAGGTCCATCTGTGTCAGCGATGAGGAAATACAGCGGGTGCTGGACGGAGCAGTGAGTGACAACAACCACATTTACTGTTTGTGGTGGAAACGCTAAACACACCTCGGGTCTTGGTACCACGTCTGAAGGGTTACTGTTGCTTCCAAAGGTACCATACCGAAAGTGTTTGGTGGAAACGGGGCTTCACATGTGGCTTTAATTTCTGAGCCAATGCTCAGAAGAAACACAAGATATCATACGAACACAATCTCAGTTTGGAGTCATAATACTGGTGTTCAAATACTGGTATCAGTCTCACAAGCAACAAAGAAAACACTACAAACACAGCTAATTGGATTACTTGGAAACAGGCTAACTGGCAGTTTTAGGTGCATGGATTGAATGTCTGCTGTGATCAACTTCTAGAAAACAAAAAATGGTAATGTACCACGGACATACACTGTTTACTACAATGCCAGACTTGTGTCCTTTGACAACTGTTTATAATTGATGCCAACATCAGACTCCTCTAATTATGAGCAGTCACGGTAGTGTGGTAGAAACAGTGAGGGTAATGAGTTTAGGCAGTGATCCGTAAGCCCTCATATTAGTCAGCAGCCATTATTGGAGGAAACGCCAAGCTCCACCTCCTGGTTCTTTCACTGGAATGAAAAAAAACAATCAAAGGAACGCCAGTCAGTGTGTTTGTATTATCTGAAACCTGACTGTATGTGATATTACTGTATGCTTAAGAAGAACCTAATCTGTCCACACTTCTGTGGCTTTAAACGTGCCTGTTTGTTTGATGTAAGTCCCACAGTGCTCTGTAATAAAAGCCTGGCACAAGTGATAATAACACGTGAACATGTGAGACAAAAGAAAGACACAGTGGAACTAAAAAGAAAAGCCAAAGACAGAAAGACCCTCAAGAAATGTGTTTTTGTAACAAGAAGTACCAAGAATACTGCAGAGTACTGCTGCCACCATGACAAAACATATTTACTTTTTGTATTTTCACCGAATCCTTGTCAAATTATATCAACATTTTCCAATAAGGCATCACTTGATCTCATTATATCACAAAACTTCCTCATAATTACACTTTTAATGGCTCCTACTTAAACAACAAACCAATCTTTACACAACCCAAATGCCAGAAAAAAATGTTGGCATTGTAAGATTCTGTGCTGTATTCTGTAACTGATACATTTAAACTTAGCATTTCAACTACAAACTGCTTTTCATGGCACTGTTCCTGCTGTAAACACAGTGATGTTGCTGTAAAAAAACAACATTTTGTGACACCAATCCTGCTGGAAATGCAGCTATCGTGGTAAAAAACCATCCACTTGCTGTGGCATTATCCTCGCTCAAAACGCATCAATGTCATTGTAAAAAAACAACCACTTTTCATGCCACTATCCTGACTGGAAATGTAGTAATGTCTTAGTAAAAAACAACCACTTTTAATGGCACCATCTGCGCTGGAAATGCAGCTATCTTGGTAAAAAAACAACCACTTTTTGTGGCATAATCCTCGCTTGAAATGTAACAGTGTCACAGTAAACAACAACTGCTTTTCGTGGTACTATCCCCGCTGGAAACACAGTGATGTCTGTAAAAAAAAACAAACTAGTTTTTGTGACACCATCCCTTACTGGAAATGCAGCATTCTCTCAGTTAAATACAACCACATTTTTTTGGCACTGTCCTCGCTGGAAACACAAGGATCTTGGTAAAATACAACCACTTTTTGTGGCACTATCCCGGCTGGAAATGTGGAAATGTCTTGCTAAAAAACTACCGCTACAGTGGTGTTGCAGTGAAAAGCAACGGCTTTTAACTGCACTATCCTGGTAGAAATACTGCAACAGCTCGCTAAACACAGCTGGTTGTTTGTTGGTTTTAAACAGTGGTCTGCAGCTTTGCAGGTGTCTGGCCTAGGTGACACGCCACCACCCCCTCCACCTTCCAATGACAAACTCAGCTCATATGCTACGTCACTTTGGAAAGGTTGATATGATATGTAACAAATTAAACATTTTCATGGTGGGCAGAAACATACAACATTTTCTTTGGGTGAGGGGTAAAACATAAGTTTGTATGTTGGTATAACAACAAAAAGACGACAACAAAAAACCTGAAAATATATCATTATAATAAAATATTTTTTTCTAAAAGTAGCTGCAAGGTAAAAAAAAATAAAAATGAAGATGCAAAGGAAAGCAAAAGGAAACAAGCAGGGAAATGGTGCTACAGCAAATAGATAAATAAATCAAGATGTATTCATGAGATTGATGCATACTGTATTTGGGCTGCAGCTTTCAAATGGTGCCTAAACCTCGCACATGTTGAGTATTATGACTACAACTGTATTTGTGGCAAACATTTAATATTGTACAACATGCAGACATATTGATTCACATGTTTGCATGAAATAAATTGATGCGACTGTAGTCTCAGCTGGTTCGCAGCCCTGCAGTCAGAATATCTTTATGTCTCTCTGTCCAAATTGTCCTTTAGTATCAAAAGCAGTAAAATCTTGTGTTACGCTGGCTGCAGGGTGAACAGCAGAGAAACAGCTCTTCTTATCATGTCCCAACATAAAGCCTCAGAAAACATTAGTGTTTTAAATTTATGCATTAAAGATGCTCAAGGCTGATCCGTGCATACATCTGCTATTAAACAAATGGGATTTCAGATCAAATAATAAGCACTTTGTCTTTGTTTGCCATTGTTCTTTAAGGAGACACAAATCATAATGTTGGCCTCAAAGGAGGGTATTTTCTCTCTTTATATTAAGGGGGGGTCATGTTTTATTCATGATAAATCCTGGCCTGTGGCAAGCAAAGGCTTTTTATTCAGTTAAGTGAGATTACATTTGTTAAGTCATTTGTTAAATTGCACAACAGGATAAGGCTGTGTACATCTGCACGCACTGACTGGCACGACTGTTGTGGCTGTTGGCACGTCTGTCTCAGGAGGGACTGACAGGATCTGTGACGAGTCCAGATACTATTTATCCGAATAATTGTTTTGTCCAGCAAATGTCAGAAAATAAAGTGTCTTTTATAACTCAGGGAGCCCAAAGTGACATATTCAAACTAGATATTCAGTTTGCTGTCATGATGACAAAGTAAAGCAGCAAATCATGTTTAATGTTGAAAATTGATTAATGATTTATTGATTATCAAGTTCATTTTCTGTCAATCAACTAGTCGATTATAGTGGAGTTCCTGATTGTTGGCAGTTAACAGAGGCACAAATGGATATATGAGGGCGGTCACATTAACATTTTACCCTCATTTAAAACGAGCATTGTTGGGTTTGGTTAATGACATCACAGCTGCAGAGGCTGTTTATTTAATGGTTTATTTAATACATTATAATTACACTTTGCCTCTTTTACTCTGCCTGTTCAAAGCAGCAATGACACGCCTTTGCCATTCTTTATTAAACATGACATTTGTACAGTATTATGTAGCTGATACATTTAAACTTTACATTTCAACAACATTGTGGTAAACATCAATATACTTGGTTTTAGGGACACTATCCAGGCTGGAAACACATATCCAGGAAGATACCAAACAGTTTTTAAAAAAAAATGTAATTATTTAACCCATATTTAGATCAACAATCTCTCTTACAAGGGAGACCTGGTCGAGACAGCAGCACACAAAAAGTTACAGCCAAACAACAACACAATAAAAACATAAAAGATACACAGTAACATGTATAAATATTAGACCACCTACACACAATGACATGACCCAACCGAATCATTCATCCTTGTACTTATGAGAGCTTTAAAATCAGGCTAGTTCATGTAATCTGAAGATTATTACAAGTGAGAGGAGCAGAGTACATAAATGCTTTTCCTTCCCAGCTCAGTCGGAGCACTAGGAACAGACAACAGGACTTGTCTTGAGATCTCAGACTGCCGCTACAGTCAGTGTACAAATGTACGAAGGGAGTTTACCCAGTGTGGCTTCATAAATTCACGAATACCTGTGACTAAGCCTACAAAAGGTCAAAGATGGCCAGCCAGCCAGCGTACGGTGATGAGTGAGGGCTTAACAATTTGTAAGAAATCTCAGAACACTATGATATGCAGTGTTTAACATGTATTCATGTACAACAGATCACCATAATCCAGAATCGGTAGAAACATAGCAGCGTTTTTCTCTGGCCTCAAAGGAGAAACAGGACTCGTGCCTTAGCGTTTTAAGGAGATTATCAACCTAAAGGTTTTAATGACAGGGAGTCATCAACCCAAATACCGAGATATTTGTAACAAGTGACAACCTCTAACCTCTTCAGCTGATCCGTCAGGTGAGTTAATTGTTCGCTGCGTCAGAGCTTATTCGGCAAAGGCGTTTCCATATCTCAGTAAGCGCATCAGCTCTATTTCAACAAACCTCAAGTGAGTTTAAAACCTTTTTTGCGCAGTTGAGGAAATGCCATTGAATTTTGCTGTTTTCATACAGCAGAAAATGCATGCATGCACGACAGCTGAAAAAAATTAATAAAGAGGTAGGATATCTTCGTCAATACAAGTTCAAAGCCTTTAATAAATGTTTCAATGAGAAGAAAGTGCGAATCAGGTTTTCAGGAAGTATCTCACACTGAGATGGAGATGCAGTCATTATATTTCTGTGACGTTTGGCCACTAAACCATGCTATATAGACATCACAGTCTAGTGTTTAACTGTAACAAAGTGGACCTTCTGCATTAGACATACTGTATGTGCAAATATTATTTTGGTCTATCAACAAACCGTAATGAGCTCCCAGCTGCCAAATTGCTTTGCTCAGAATTCCCAGCGGTGTGAACAGGTTTCCTTTACTTTTTTTTGGCAGCTCTGCAAAATGCCATCCGGGCGTCTTTCATTGATTTAGAAAGGTCAAGTGCGCAGTTGTTTGCAGAGGCGTAATAAGAGCGATTGTTTTCATTCCTCTGATCCAAAGGGCCGCATTGTAAAGCTGCCAGATAATTAATGAGTGAGTAATTAGCAGGTTTATTGTTTGTGTTCATCCATTATGTCACAGCAGGTTGACTCCTTCCTTTTTCCGTTTTGATTGACAGGCCATTTTACAGGGTGGGGGAAGGGGGGGATTACGTGTGTATGTTGTGGCATAATTTGCAAACCAGATCTGCTCCTGTGAGTCTTAACGAGAAGGAGATGCTGCAGAGTTCTGTTTTACATTTGTGATGTAAAGTAAGAAGGGCCTTTAATCAAGTCGTTTGTTAACGTAGATGACGTGTTAGAGGTGCGTGCAGCTCGTCATGGAACAGCTCTGGCTTGGCTGTTCGTTCACGCTCAGCCAGTTGGTAATCAGCACTCTGCTTGTTTCACCAGTTTAATTGCAGCATTAGCAGTAAGAAATGCTGTGTTTGTGTTCACTTACTGTTCACCACAGCTGCAGGAGAGCAACAGTAAAGCTTCTATCAATGAGATACATGAAGTAAAAGCTGCATCATTTCCTGTGGACCCCCTTTCAGTCTAGTTTGGTGATCTCCACCACTAACAATAAAAACTGCTGTACAGAGAAAATGACTGCCAGTCCATATGAGTCTGGACACACTGGATGTAAACTGTAGCTGCAACTTGACTGGTTTGTGGAGAAGTACAACCGAAAGTTAGTAATTCAATACTTTTTTTAATTGACTTATTATAAATTTTGGCTCAACAGGAAGTCTCCTCCTGCTACCTGGTCCCATCCTTCTGCTCATCTTTGATCTGGGCGAGTTCAGTCCAGAGGCCCTCACTGTCTTCCTCCTCAGCCTGGAGCTTAGTGAGCACCTCCTGTTTGGTTGAGGTCTGTCTACTGCTCCGACTCTTCCTCTTTCTAAAAAGCATATTTCTTCAGGGTGTGGATCTCCACAGAGCCCTCTGTTGCTTTATCAACTCCAGATACTCGGTCACCCTTTCAGCGTGGGACTGAATCTCTTTGTCGAGCTGTTTCTGAAGGCTGCCGCTCTTTTCTCTTTTACTGCTTTTCTCTTTTTCCACCTGAGGTTCTGCTGAGAACTTTTGTTGGCTGATGATGTAAGCCACTCTGAGCTCGTCAAGGTCCTTTTGAAGCGCCTTCTTCATCCTTATTTTAGTGTTATCTTCTAACCATGGTGGTGCGCCTCATGATGTTCATGGTCTCTGCGTCACTGAGCCTTCTCTTGTTGAAGATTTCTTTTAGGCTCTTGTGACGAGCCGGCTGTTCCTCAGGTATTTTCCAGTTCTTTGCTGAGCTGCTGCCTTGTTTTATGCCCCTGGAGGTTTATGGTGCCCTCCTGCTCCAACAAATCATTCAGCTCCTTCACTTATTCTTGGAGGGTGCAGTGTTTCTCCTGCTGTCTGCTGCTTTTCTCTTGAGTTGAGAGACTTTTTGGATCATCTGTCTCCGCAGTTTGGTGGTGCTGCTTCACCCGCTGTGGTTTTCAGCTCTTTGCAGAGCCTTCAGCTCCTTCACCTGCTTTTCAAGAGCCTCTGTTTCCAGCTCACAGTCTCTCAACTTGCTGTTTAACCTGTCAAAGACCATGGTCCTCCTGCTAGTCGGCTGGTAGATCCTCCAGATTTCTAGTGTGGACGCAGCATAGAAATACAAAGAGTAAATGTACTTGGGCTCGCAAGCACAAAGAGCACATCGTCCACAGTGATGGTTTGTAACTGACTTGATCTGTTGACTTTGCTACAAGCTGACTGGCTGGTGATGTGCTTTATATTCTAAAACCAGCGCACCAGTGGCTGATGCCGCCGGGTGCTGTTAAACACAGTAAGCGACTGGTCACGTTTCATGCCAACGTAAAAGTACGTCTTTTTTCGTCGATCTAACAGACATCCAATGGACTTCGGAGTGAGATCAGGTTGGCTAAGCTAAGCTAATTGCCTTCTGGTTCTAGCTCCGTACAAGTGAGAGGTAATTGACCCTGTTTTTTTAACTATAACCAGAATCTAGCAGAACCTTAAATTAATAAATTAATAGCAAGGTAAGGTATTTGTAACGGATCATGTACAATATAAAATATAAATGTATGGAAAAGAAGCTCTCAGTTAATGAGAGGCATATATTAATATAAACAATAAACAGCACATTAAGAATGATATGTATCCGAGCCTCTCTGTCACCTTTCACCTTACATACATATTATCCTGCAGTATGGGAGCTGTTTGTATCTGTATGTTAAACAAACTCTGCTGCACTTATTCATTCAGTCACTGAGACCCGATTCTGGAGATCCAGATGTTTTTGGCATCTGACTTTATCAATATCCATCTGACCTCCAGCTGAACTCTGCTATTTGTTTGAATACCACAGAGCAGAGAAACATATATTTATTTGCGGCTTTGGAGAGAAACAGCGCATGTTGAGTGACACAAGAGAAAACTCTGTGTCCAACAGTCCTGCGGTTCGACACCAGGAAGGAGCTAATATTTCTTCTGCGATTACTCAAAGGAGCGCGATGTTTTGGCTGAGAGTTAAAAGAGTAGAAGCCACAGCAATGAAGCACGGTCAAATCTGTGAAAGCAGAAAACACATTAACGATGAACTTATGAACCTTTGACATGATTCCCATGTGAGCGCGATGATCTAACAGGGTCGATCGACCAAATCATTCATCAAAGATATTTAAAAAAACACACACATGAGGAGCAGCTGCAAAATATAAATCAAGACTTAAGATGTTGAAGTAAATTGTATAATAATCACTAACAAGCTCCCTCGTTATAAAAGTTGGCAGCTGATTTCAGAGAATAACAGAACCACAGATGAAATTTGTTTTTAGCTGCATCCACACAGATTTGTTTCACCTGGGAATCACCAGTTGTTTGGAATAGGCCTAATTATTTTGGGTGAACAGAGGTCCACTGATAATTCTAATGTCTTTTATTGGCAGTTAATTTCTCTTTCATCTTGTAGACATTTATTCTTATCTCTTATCTGTATGTAGTGATCAGCTTGTTTTGCTAATCAACTACTTTATGACTGCTGTTTTTTGGCTGGAGCACAGAGACGAGCCCAGTCCTTTAAACGGGAGAGTCAGGTGATGAAGTTACACCATTGGTCGGAGTGAGTGATGTTGCAAGTGTTTGTGTTTCCCCATTGGCTGTTGCTCTTTTGTAATGAGTAGGCACTGACCGGCACTGACAGAGCCGTGGGCGCTGACCAGGCCTCAGGAGGAACACCAGGCTTTGAAGTTAATTTAACATAGTGGCTAAAATCGGAGCCTGTCATGTGATGCCTAAAAAGACTTTTTCCCCATAGACTTACATTGTGAACATCTGTAAGTCAGCGGATACATTTTTTGGAGCATCACAACCCGCACGGATTGACTATTGTCATTATCAGGATTTGATCCATTTCATTCGATAACATCTCGAAATAAGAGCTACGTGAGAAATTCCTTTTGTCCCCATTCAAGTCAACATTGTGCTAAACCAGAAGTTAGCCTTTCGGCCGGCAGAAGTTAGCCGCATACGGCCATGCCAAAGTAAGGGCCAGTCCCAATACCCCCCTTAGCCCTACCCCTATATTTGGGCGTTTCCGCGAGGGGTAGGTGTCCCATTTCCTTTTTGGGTGTAGGGGTAGGGGGCATAACGAGGGGTAGCGGGTATGAAACTAGCCCTTCGGAGCGAGGGATTTCAGCTGCTGACTTGCCAGGGAGGGGAAGACGTCGCCATGGCTACCACCGAGCAAGAGATGGGGAATGTATGATGCATGAATGTCACGGCGCGGTGACGTAGTGAGTGGTGTCCCAATTCCTAGGGAAAGATTTCTACCCCTGCCCTTCGTTGCTTCTTTTTGAAGGCCCAGGGGTAGTGGGCAATGGCTCGGGGTAGGGCCAACAGTTAAGGGGTAGTGGACAAGGGGGGTATTGGAATTGGGCCTTAGTCTCAAGAGCGCTTGCTCTGTGGGCCCCACACTGCAGACAGTCGGGGTTGTACAGAAATAGAGCTTAATTGCTTCATTTACCACTGTAACGTTAGCATAAAAGGATGATGCCAACTAGCTAGCTGCTCTCGAAATGACAGTTTTTCACAGCCATCTGCATACAGCTGTGTCTGTATGACACAAGCCTAAAAACGTACGAGTAGTAGTAGTAACCACCCGTTACTTGAGGTCAGCTAATTAAATGTTTTGTCCGATTGCTCTGCAGCCATGGGACGTGGCACAAACTAGTGTAATTGGAGGAGGTTGGCTTCAGTAGTGGCTGATGACGGCGCAGACAGCTGTGGTGTTGCATAATTGTTATTTTTATATCAGTTAAAGAAAGTAGTGTACATGCCATGGACTGTGTGAATTTTCAATATAGTCTCATTGCGAAGTTGTCGGATACTGGTGCTTGGTCAGAGATTTCCCGCATTAGACATCACTGAAAAAAGCCGTCACCATTATTGTTTAACAGTGCCCAGTGGCATCAGGGGAAATGCGGTGGGATGAGAGCAGAGGGGCGGATGTGAGGGGTGGCGGATGGGTCCAACAGCCACCGATTTTTACCCGGGAGACCAGTGTTTGCTTCCAGGGTGATTGTAAATCCAAACCCTGTTCTTCTTTCATAAACCTAACCTTGTGTGTGTGGTGGCTAAACGTAACTACGTGCATTTGTTGTTGAAGGAAATAACTTCAATTTGCAGTGCTGTGCTGACATAGTGGGTTTAATTTGAAAGAGACTGTATGCAAACTGTGAAAACAGAAGTGTATTTTGAAAACAGACAATGCATGTAACAGACTTAAGTTGACACGGCGTCCCAGATCGTCAACATCCAACACACCCGGGTACCTTGCACGTCAAATATCTCAGATGTAACAGGGAGTGATTTTTCTTGTAATTTTTAACAGGCAAAAAATAAGTAATTAAACAAGAACAAAAACAAAGAACATTTCCACTCAGATCCCCTCAGGGGCTGCATAATATACAAATCCAGTCATGGAAATGAATTTGTTTGACATATTCTGCTCTAGCAAGTCATTGGTATCGGAAGAGAAGGACCTCACCACCAACACTATGTCAGACATGACGTTACAGAGTCCTCCTGTTATCTCACCACGCAGAGCACTTGGCAGCAGCTGAAGCTTACATGCCAGTGGATGCTTACATACCGCTGATAGTTGTACTTTGGCCTCAGGATTACATGAGCATCATTTATGCAACGCTCCTGCTCTGCCCTCACATGCCATCGGTGAAAGTGGAGTCTGGTCATGCTGTGTGTTGAAACACTGGTATTTAACAAGAGGCTGTTTCAGCGTTAATTGTGGATCTTTGATGCACTTTGAACTTTATCAAGCAAAATCACTTGATAAAAGGAGGAAAGCAACATTGAATATCTGAGGTTAAATCCACTATGGGGGACACACCAAACTCAAAAATATATATTTTCCTCTTACCTGTAGTGTCATTTAACAGTCTAGCTTGTTTTTGGTGTGAGTTGCAGAGTGTTGCACATATCGGCCCTCAAGATGTCTGCCTTCACTCCAGTATACTGTAACTAGATGGCACTCAGCTTGTGATCGTCAAGGCACCAAAAAAAAAAAAAAAAAAAATACACTTGAAAAGCTCAACAGTGATGTCTCTTTCCAGAAATCAGGCCCTGGTTACTCAAGATAATCCACAGACCTTGTCGTGAGCAAAGACACATCGCTGATGAGCTTTCCAAATGCGTTTTTTGGTGCTTTCAGCTAGAGATGTGCCAATACCACTTTTTCCTTGCCGATACCGATTCAGATCCCTGAACCTTAGGTATCTGCCGATACCGAGTACCAATCCGATACCAGCGCATAGAATACAAATGGACGGGATATGAATTTTTGTATGTCTCAAGTCCTAAAACTCTATGTAAAATATTAAGAAATAAATACATAATAGTAGAATGAATGCCATAAAACGTTTCGTTTGCCTGTAGCGTGCGTATGCGTAATGACGTGAGGCATTGGTCAGGTGAGGTATTGGATTGGTCATAGGCTGAATTCACCGATACCCGATACCGCATTTTAGGCAGTATCGGAGGCATTTCCAATACTGTTATCGGTATCGGTGCAACTCTATTTTCACCACCACGAGGCGAGTGCAATCTGGTTTCATTATATTGTAGAGAAGGCACAGCTGATATCTCCAACACTTAGTAAAGCAACTCACACTAAAACAATGTAGATTGATGAATAGCAGTACAGGTAAGAGGGAAAATGTATATATATTTGATTTCGGGGTGAACTGTCCCTTTTAGGTCCCAGTCTTTGACATATATATGGGTTAAAATCAAACGGCAACTTACAGTTTTTCAAATGGCCACTTGAGGCTAGCCATGGATCCCCATATTAAATTCCCAACTTTACAGCAGAAGTAAACATGTTTACAGCCTGGTACCAAAATCAGTTTTTATCTCTATAGTCAGTTACTTCATTTATGGGTTGAATTTTTGCATAACTCACCCATTTCAAATTCATGAAAGCTTAAAGTTGCGCATAATTAAGTGTTGGCCACTTTGAATGATGTCACCACAGTTTAAGGGTCAGCTCCACCCTCTCTTCCAAATATGGTCACTTCTGACTCAAAAAATCAAAGGCTAGTATACAAACTACAAGTGACGTCACGGTAGCTACATTAATTATTTTACAGTCTGTGGTACAAATGTAATCACCCCAAAAAGTGTAATCAATCAAAGTACCATCAAATTGCTGTGTTAGTGAACCTGGAGCCCTTAGGCGTGCTGAGGCTTTGGGACCTCGGGGCCCTTGTACTGAATGTCAGTCGCTTTCCACAACCTCAAGTTTTCTCTGGTATCAGGACATGAAAGGAAGACTTCTCTTGTGTGTCAACTTCAAGTTAATGCTCAGTGACTTCACAAAGGGAGCGAGGAGCAGCTGATGTCTTTTAGGAGAGTGAAGGACGCAAGAAATATCTTTGAAATTCCACTCAGAGAGGACATGGAGTATCACCAAAAATATTTTATCAGTGAAGAGCTTAAGATTTGTTTTCCAAGGAGGAGGGAGTATCTCGAGGTCAGTCCTTACAGTCAGATATCAGCATGTCTTCTTCAGTAGACAGAAACATTTCATTCTTGCACTCTTTCTGAAGAACGACAACAACATTCCTGACCCTCGTTCGCCTGAGTGTCCTCAGACAAAAGATAACTTGAGATTTATTCGCTGCAGTGCAGGCGAAGGTTGGTCGACTCATAATCAACATTATTTTGATGAGTACATGGAGTACATTTTATATTTTTTAATTTAATTAAGACACACAAGGCGAAAAAAAAATAATTTCCAGGTTCAGTCTTCATTGTTTCTCCTGCAAAATAAGGGGATTTTCTTGCCTTGACCCTCGCTCCCCTCCTGTTTATTCCTTATGTCAGTGTACTGTACATGAATGTGTGAGAGACACAAAGGCAGGGGAAACACACACACAGAGGGCAGGAAGGGATTTAGTCATCCCCCAAACCTCTAATAACTCCCTTAGGTGGGCTGTGGCGAGAAAAGTGCACCGTCTGCCTCCACCGCGGAATGAATAATGGAGGGGTTCGTATGTGTGTGTTTGTGTGTGTACGTCTGCAACCCGACACACAATAATGATAATTGACCAATTAGTTGGCAGGGAGAAGCATAAACACCTGGGGCTCATCCAGAAAGGTGAAACATTACAGAATAATCAGACAGAAACAAGACGAGCATCCAATCAACAGTGTTTTCCTCTTTGTCAGGTCATCAATAATGTCACGCCTTCCCCCGCTATCGCACCTTACAAATGAGACGAGTGACATTTTACTGTTTATGAAATAACAAGGAAACGAGGATTAGATCGGTTTAGAGATGAATAAATTCCAAAAACATGATATTTGTATCTGCTGTTTTGTTGGTGGATTAGTTTGACACTGAGCTGGTTAAGAGCTGGCGTAAAGTTAACCCTCACAGCAGACGGAGCCGAGGTGTGTTTCCCCATTCTGTCACAGTTCTGTTTTCTCTTTAAATAATCTCCTAAATGCTACCTAAAACAGAACCACAAGACTCTCTCAGAAAAATGTAATGATCCTATAAGTTTGAGGTTTGATTTAGTTTTTTTTGACAATAGCGAGTGCCGCTATTCTCCATAACAATGATTCCTCAGCTGCAGTGACATTGCTACATGTAGCTACATATGCTAACATCAAGGAAACATATAATCTTGGTTGCAGATGTTATTAAATATGTCCTGATTTTGGATCATATTCCTGCTGGAACATGTCTGGTTGCGTTTACTGGTCATTTTTCATGGTAGAGAACGCTGCTATTGTCCGCTTACCAATCATAGCAGACTGGGTTTTTTCAAGAGGGGTGCTTCAACAGATGGGTACCAAAAGGAATATCTCAGACAGACAGTGACTACAGATGTTCAAACAAAGTGTCTTTTTTCCATTAAAGCATGTAAGCAAGTTCTAGTAGAAACACAAAATACAAGTATGAACCTGAAAATGAGCACATTGGTCGCCTTTAAAATCAAGAACTAGCTGATCAAAGAAAAAGAAGACAAGCCTTCAGATCAGACCAAACCTCTGATGCCAGCTCTCAGTACATGTTGTACATTTTTCGGTCAGTGCTATCAAAGTAATGAAGTTTGATGCAGAGCCAGTTTGTGTGACAGCTCAGCCTCTGACTGATCCAGAAACTTCCAAAGAGCTCTCATCTTCTTCTCATGTCCATACATTCATAGATCGGATAAAACGTTGGAATGAACCATGTTTTTTTTTGCTTGAGTCCTCTCACCTCTTTGCATTCACTTTATATGCAGTCGTGTCACCTCTAAAGTTTTCTTTGCATATAGCCTGAGTGTACCTTAGACACTTGAAAGCTTGAATAATGTAAGCACAGATGAATAAATGATGGATGACCGCAGCAAAAACTTTACATCGAGCTGTAGCCCGATCAGCTCGATCCTTTGAAAGACAGGATCCATGAATGTGTGTCCTTGTTAGAGGACGTTGAGCCTGATGGACTGAACCTGCACCTGTGCAACTTTTTATCCCAACCTGAATGCAAATACTGTCTAAATGTAATGTGGTCAATTTCCAAACTTTAGTAGCTGACGTAGCTCGTCTGAACGCAGCATGAACTAACCAGCCTGCAAAGGATTATGGGTGTATTTCTCAGCAGGAGAAATAAGACAAGCATCATTGACCTGTTGTGACATATTCAGTCTTGAATTGTTTCAGAAAGCTAAAGGGTTTATGGGAAATGTATTGCTGTTTTTTGACAAAGATGAGTACTAACAACACCACCAGGGGGTTGACAGGAGCAGCAGATCATTTCACACAGCCACACTGTGCTTCAAATATTTACTTACTCCACTGCTGTCCACTGGAGCAGTTAACGACAAGATGCCTTGCTCACAGGCACCAGCGCAGCAATAGTTAATGACAGAGAGGAGAGTGTTTGTGATTCGCCCTCTCCCTCCCTGGTCTGAGCTGGTCAGGGATTTAAATTGGTGACCTTCCAGCCTTCAGTGGTGACTGACAACGTCTAAGCCCTGTGCTGACACCACTATTGTCAGACTGCGCTTTGATCCCACCGGACCAATAATACGTTCATGAATAAAGCAAAACCTGCCTTCCAGTAGCAGAAAGTCTGTGGCACTTCTGCCTGACTGTTTTTATTAATAGTCTGGAGCAGGTACAGTATGTTTTCCTCCTGTGCTCTGACTTCCTTAGTCATAACTTGTACTGAAAAGACATTCAGCATGTAAATTTTTTCTATTACTTCCAAAGTTTCTGTTTTCCTAAGGTGTGTTATCATTGTGTATCTGAGCACAAAGATACTAAAGGTGCTTCTGACATGCCCTATGTGTTCTTGTCTGATCTGAATGTATTTTACGACAGGGATGCAAAAAATTACAGCAGGATTACATACATTATAATAAAACTGTATAAAGTATGAAACAAAATCAGTGATATTTAACGAGGTTGTTTGCACTGATCACTGACCACTCTAACAGGGTTTACAGACAAAAACGAGCACTCACTTTGCCTGTAGCTAATCTCACAAACTACTGGACCAGTCTGCTTAATATTTTGGGTGCACAATTATGACTTTATGTTCAACGACCTTTCGTGATTGCGGTGATTTATAACTGTTGACAAAATCACATAGCAAAGGTTTAAAGCAAAAGGCTTTTCCAGCAATCTGCTCAGCTCAAAACAAGAAGCCTTACTTCCAGTTACAGGCCACATTTTGGCCTTTAATTAATTTCATTCATTCATTTTCCATAACCACTTATCTTGCTGGAGGTCGTGGGGGGGTTGGAGCCTATTCCAGCTGACCATACTACCGCAGGGTGACACAAAGAGATGCTCACATTCGAACATACGACCAATTTAGAGTCACCAATGAATCAATCAATCAATCAATTTTATTTATAAAGCCCAATATCACAAATCACATTTTGCCTCACAGGGCTTTACAGCATACGACATCCCTCTGTTCTTTGGTCAGACTAGGCCTAAGTCAGCCTGACTAGGGGCTGGTACAAGGCAAGCCTGAGCCAGCCCTAACTATAAGCTTTATCAAAGAGGAAAGTCTTAAGTCTAGTCTTAAATGTGGAGACGGTGTCTGCCTCCCGGACCGCAACAGCAAGATGATTTCACAGGAGAGGAGCCTGATAGCTGAAGGCTCTGGCTCCTGATCTACTTTTGGAGACTTTAGGGACCACGAGTAACCCTGCGTTCTCAGAGCGCAGAGTTCTGGTGGGATAATATGGCACTATGAGCTCTCTAAGATATGACGGAGCTTGACCATTTAGAGCTTTATAAGTTAACAGTAGGATTTTAAATTCAATTCTGGATTTTACAGGGAGCCAGTGCAGAGAAGCTAAAACAGGAGAAATATGATCTCGTTTCTTAGATCCTGTTAGTACACGTGCTGCTGCATTCTGAATTAGCTGGAGAGTTTTTAAGGACTTACTAGAGCTACCTGATAATAGAGAGTTACAGTAATCCAGCCTTGAGGTAATAAAAGCATGGACCAATTTTTCTGCATCTTTTCGGGTCAGGATAGGCCTAATTTTCACAATATTACGCAGATGAAAAAATGCAGTCCGTCAGTTTGTTTTAAATGAGAATTGAAAGACAGATCTTGATCAAATGTTACTCCGAGGTTTCTTACGGTAGTGCTCGAGGCCAGAGCAATGCCATCGAGAGAAACTATGTCATCAGATAAAGAGTCTCTGAGTTATTTGGGGCCAACAACAATAACTTCAGTTTTGTCTGAATTTAACATCAAGAAATTGGTGCCCATCCAGGTTTTTATGTCTTTAAGGCAGTTATGAAGTTTAGTTAATTGATTACTTTCTTCTGGCTTCATCGATAAATACAACTGTGTATCATCCGCATAACAATGGAAATTTACAGAGTGATTTCTAATGATGTTACCTAAACGAAGCATATATAGAGGAAATAGGATTGGTCCGAGCACAGAACCTTGCGGAACTCCAAAACAAACTTTAGTACGTAAGGATGATTCATTATGAACGTGAACAAACTGAAAACGATCAGATAAATAAGATTTAAACCAGCTTAGTGCAGAACCTTTAGGCCAATTAAGTGATCCAGTCTCTGTAGCAGAATATGGTCAATTTTACGCCCTGCCTGCATGTCTTTGGACTGTGGGAGGAAGCTGGAGAAGGGCTCAAAATCAAACAACACATCATCTCTTTAAAGCCAGCAAGTACTTATTTAGAAAATAAATAATGTCATTATATCCCAGCTGCAAAACACTGGGTGAAAGTTTAAGTCGAAGACAAGTCGAGAACAAATCTGAGATGTCAGAAAAGAACACTTGAACTGCTCCCGTCCAACAGTAGACTGCTGATCAGTACACAGTCGCTGTTGTGGAACTAAACAATGAGACTGATATTTGCCTGACAACCATCCATCATGCAGTGACCCACTCCGACATGTAAACACGTCACCTAGATGTGAAGTCCTGCCTCATGACCCTGGCCTGAAAATGAGGTTACGTAAACAGTTCTGGGTCATGCTGTGCAGGTTCGAGACACTGGTTACATAATGGGCCTTTGATGGCAGCCATGGATGACTGACAGCCTGAGGCACTTCCTCCCAAGACCCTCAGAAACCCGCTCCTCACATCTTCAGACAGGGTTTGAGTCAAGATGTGAAGATGTCAGGAGATCATTCTGATAGAGAGGGGAGTTATACAATGAGAAGACGTCATTGAGAGGGAAGAGTAAAGGTCAGTGTTTATGAGAAACAGAACTGAACCTGAGCAGATCAAATTGCTGTCAAACACAACACTGTGAACACATGTTCTCGGTGAGTGGAGGCATGTCGTCCACACACTGCCACATTATGGAGACAGACCACAGTTCCACCTAATTTGCTGTATTTGAAATTTAAACTTCTCTTTATTCTAAACTACATGTGGAATAAAGTATATTGGGGAAGTCTCACCGAGCAAAGCAACACCTTGTCACATATCGATGTTTGGTCATGGACCTTGCACGTCAAGGTACGATGTGCAAGGTACCCTGGGTGTGTTGTTGACGTTCTGGGACTGCGTGTCAAGATCTGTCTGTTGCTATTTCTTTTGAAATACACTCACATACTGTCCCTTTTAAAATAAACCGCACCACTGCACAAGTATAAATGCTCACAACTGCATAGGCTCTGTACGGAGCTGACACAGAAGTATAAATCGGCCTTTAGTATATTTAGCATCCAGCAGCAAAAGTGCCCTGAAGCACCAAGACAGCAACAGAAAACACTTAACAAACTGGCTCTAGGTTGCATCAGTGTTGTGTTTTATCAGTCAGCGGTAAGCAGCAGCCAGTTTAACTGTGGGTAATGATCATGACTCTCAGACTGTACTAACCCACAGAAGGTTGTGTGAGTGTATCTGCACCATCCATCCTCAAATTAAATGTTTCCTACTGCACTCTCAGCTGGAAACTGCTGAGTACAATTACCAAAGCTGCAGTAGGCCAATAGAGGATTTAGTACCTTGCTCAAGGGCAACTAAACAGCAGTGCTGGGGGAGAAACGAGCATTTCATAATTTTCTCTCCCGGTGAGATTTTCCTGGCTGGCCCGACCTTGCAGTCACCAGTCCGCCTCACTGACTGTAGGCTACCGCTGCCCCCTCCGCTGCCCCCATCCCGTTTTCTTCCTCGAAATTGGAACTCGAGTACTTTTCCATTAGAAACTCACGGCTACATATTCACGCCTTACTGTGCGAGCTCAAAATTGTTCAGCGTGCCTGGCCCTTCGATGCCCGGAGGCGACAGTAACCGTTTGATCTGCAAAGGCCACATTTCAACCTCCCGCTGTCAGTTTTAAGCACACTCATTCCACGATGCTGCTTTTGAAGAGCTGACCACAGCTGCTGCCCTGCCAGAGGATCAGCCTGCTCTCTGTGTGATGTTTAGTATACATAAGATTCAGTTGGGTTCAAGGACGAGGATGGAAATTATGATCCTGCAGAGGGTTTTCCAGATGGCCTTTTTACTAAATTTACATTCTTAATTTAAAAATATATGTTATTGTGTCTTTAAAATATGTTTCTTATGTAAGAGAAGTTTAATTCCTTCAACAACAAAAATTTTGTTTCTCTCTGATTCTCGTCAAACTTACTCCATTGTAGAGATAAATATCTCATCTGTCATTGTGCAGAGACAAATATCAAAGGAACTGACGGAAAGAGAAATTCTGTCAAAGCCAAACCTGGCCTGATGGAATATGACCCTTTTAATTTTTCAAATATGCAAACCATTTGGATCAGTGATGGTTTTGGGCTCCAATCACATGGCAGCAACTCAGTGCATTTAGGCATGTAGACACGGTGAAGACAACCTGCTGACGTTCAAACTGAGCATCAGAATGAGGAAGAAAGGTGATTTAAGTGACTTCAAATGTGGCATGGTTGTTGTCAAGATGATAGAAAGGCAACAGGAAGTCAAGTAACCACTGGTTCCAACCAAGGTGTGCAGAAGACCATCTCTGAAGCAACAACACCTTGTCCAACCTTGAAGCAGATGGGCTACAGCAGCAGAAGACCACACCAGGTGCCACTCCTGTCAGCTAACAACAGGAAACTGAGGCTACAATTCACACGGGTTTTCTCACCAAAACTGGACAATAGAAGATTGGAGAAATGTTGCCTGGTCTGATGAGTCTGAATTTCTGCTGCCACATTCAGATGGTAGGGTCAGAATTTGGCGTCATGGATCCATCCTGCCTTGTATCAACGCTTCAGGCTGCTGCTGGTGGTGTAATGGTGTGGGGGAGATTTTCTTAGTACCAACTGAGCATGGTTTAAACACCACAGCCTACCTGAGTATTGTTGCTGAGCGTGTCCATCCCTTTATGACCACAGTGTACCATCTTCTGATGGCTACTTCCAGCAGGATAACGCACCATGTCACAAAGCTCACATCCTCTCAAACTGGTTTCTTGAACATGACAATGAGTTCACTGAGCACCTTTGGGATGTGTTGAGATTCTCATCATGGATGTGCAGCCGACAAATCTGCAGCAACTGTGTGATGTCATCATGTCAATATGGACCTGAATCTCTGAGGAATGTTTCCAGCACCTTGTTGAATCTATGACACAAAGATTTAAGGCAGTTCTGAAGGCAAAGGGGTCCAACCTGGTACTAGCAAGGTAGGGTTGGACCCCCAGGTGTGTGAGGAGAACAAGATGCAGCGTAGCATCAGTCGTCTAGGTCTTAGACTGCTTTCAATAATTGTGCAGCAGTTGAAATAATATATGCCAGGAGATGTGCTGTATGTTTCTCTGACCCAAATGGTTAGAAAATGCACGCAGTCTCTGTGACCCCATTCTGTCTGTCTGTTGAGGGTTTTTGACTTGCAGCTGAAATAGTGAACTATATGAAAAAATGTATGTAGTATTTTGATTCGGGGTCTACTGAAATTTTTACATTGAAGCAAAAGTATTGAAACACAAATAGATTCTGAAATTTAAAAAATGAATGTTGCTTTTGCATAATGTAATTAGGGACAGCCCAGTCGCCAGAAGAAAATGTTTCCATTGCATGTTCTGCAAACCATGAAAATGTTACATGGTTTGCAGATGTCAGACCCACTTCAACGACCCCTTTCGACAAGAAGAAGCAGCGGCTCTAGTCCGAGCTCCCTCCGCATGTCTGGGCTAAGCAAATTAAAACACTTGTTTTTTGCAAGTCATGCTGCGTTTCCAGAAGCATTTTAACCCCCAAACATGGTTGTTTTTTAGGGACTTGTGGCTACGTTCCTAGGCAGGATAGTGCCACGACAAGCTGTTATTTTAAGCCAAAAAGTGATCTTTCCTTCACCATAACCAGGTATTTTTTGTGCCTAAACCATAACGATAACTAGCAGTGTTCTTGAAAAGCAAAGTTTCAACACATCCCCAACATAATAACGTACAAATGCAGAGTGGTTTTCAGAAATATACAATTCCAACATTTATTCTCGCGATTGAGTTAGAGATATGCCTATTCAACGTATGTCTGTCACAAATATTTCATAACTGGACCTGAACCTTGCACTGGTACTTCAATGCTTTGATAACGGGACTTGCTCTTGTATAGAACCTTTCTAGTTCAACCACCCGAAATGTTTTCACACTACTTGTCACATTCACCCACACACATTCATACACTGGTGGCCAAGGTGACCGTTCAAGGTGCCACCTGCCGCTCAGTTATGAAAACATTCTCAAAGGCACACACACACCAGTGCATCGAGTTCAGTATCAGTATCCGAGGATACTTCAACATGCAGACTAGAGGAGCCTAGAATTGAAACAGGGACCTACTGAAGGACCTACTTTTCCTCCTGAGCCACAACCGAGTTCAGTCCTCTATCACTGAGCTGCTCCACAGGAGAGATGTACCACTGGGGGAAAAATTCACTCTGCCGTATCTGATTACACCTGGTATTAATATGTGTTTCAGTTGTCCGAACACAAGCGGACAGTTAAGACACATCACCATTCACACCTCTGTCTATCATGTGTCTCCAGCTGACTGCTTGTGTTCAGAATTTGTTACTGCCTACGTCACTTACGCTAGAGGGTCAAAGGGCCCTGTGAACACTCTTGCTAGCTTGCTCGCTAGTCACGGTAGCGGTTGTGTTGGTACAGCCAGAGTTCGTTGAGCGAGACAGCCCACTTTACATTCATTTCCTGTATCTGTGTCACATGGGTTTCACCATTGTCCCACCCCTTCAGGAGACTACTGGTGGCTCTGAGTCCATTTATTCCAATGGGAAAAGTGAACGTAAATACAGATTATGATCATTTCTTTTGCCGCATAGTCACCAAAGTAAATATTGGACCCCTTTTTTTGTGAGCGCCAACCCCTCTAAACATTCTGACAGACATGATCTCGTGATCTTACACTCGGTTGATATCAGACGTTAAGCTAACAGACAAAAACTAGCTGTAAAATAAGCGACAGACGTTAAATTTGTTCTGTATATGGTGTTGTATTGTTTTGAAACTGATTTCATCCATCCACACAAAATATACACTCCACTTAGGTGGAGGTGTGCAAGGGTAGGAGTCCACACCCATTTAGGAGACTGGAAGTGAATGCCATTTTGTACCATGTAATGCTTATATTCTGTTATAGAGTATCTTTGCTACAGCTGAAGATATCGCTGCCAACAGAATTCAACACATCTACTTTCACTGGACAAAATGACGGACGGTCACGCAAGACTTCGCCCAGCAAGTTGTAAAATGGGCAACTTATGGAGTGTAAGTGCAGAGTCGGGTACACATCAGGATGCGTTAGCGTGATCACTACTAAAGGTGTGGTCAAATGCATCCTAGACCACCTTGGCAAGTGGTTTTAAGTGATCGGATCACAATGCGTCACAATACATTTACATTTTTTAGTGCTTTCCACATGTGATCCGATCGCTCAAGATATATTTTATAACCAAGTGTAAACAGGGTCTGTGTTGTGAGACAAAATCTTGGGATATAAAACATGAAGATATGCTTCGTGAAGCTGAAGAAGGTGGCTACAGAAGGCTACAGAATATGACAAAGAAGTGGGAAAATACCAATCACAGTTTCCTAAAGTCTTCGAATGTCGTCTTTTGTCCAGTTACCAATCTATCACTCAAGAACAGCGAAACCTCACAACTGAGGAGCTGAGAGAACGCAGTGTTCTCATTTTTGCTTAAGAATACCTGAGAATGAATTCTTTGTCACTCTGGGTCTTTCTTTTTCTTGACGATGGAACTGAATTTAAAACTTACAAGAAACTGCGGTTTCTCTTATTTTCCTCGGGATGCGCCTATTCCTGTTCCTCTCTGTGTGTTCATGGAGTTATTGTACAGTTTCTGATTGAAATATTTTTATCTCCAGGAGGAAATTGCTTCAGTTCCATTGGTTTAGTGCCACCTAAAGCTGTCTGCACCTGACCTTCAGCAGAATTGCTTTACAGCAGCTTGAGCCATTGTTTCCTCTTGGAGAGAGTGATGATGTCGTACCTTCTGATAGCACTTCTTGAGGCATTGTGTGTGTGCTGTCACATCACAGCTGTGGTTTTCTGTTTGCTCGAACACCCTCGTTCTCCAAAAAAATGATTGAAGTTTAACTGCTCAGGAAATATTTCATTTTTTACATCAGTCCATGAACAAAATGAGTCAAACAATTCGAATAACACCATCAGAAGCTATTTTGAGACAATAATGGATTTCTAAATATGCAAACGCTGCTCAAAGAATAAGTAAACATTTTTCTTTGTTCTGTCTCTGGATCTTCGCAGCCACTATTTGAACTGCCGTCCCCGTCTCCTCTAACTTCCTGGCTACTTCCACAGTCTGATTACTTCCAAGAGTTATTGGTTTTCTTTGAGGATGACATTGAGGAGGCTGGAAAATCTGGGGCGCGTCGGCGTGTGACTCCCTTACAGAACAAAAGCTGAACTCTTCGTTATGCAGGCGAGGCATGAGCGAGCTTTCTAGCAGAGGAACCCTCGTCGCATAAAGTAGAAAGCAACTCATTTACACACATTGCCACAGGCATGAGAGAGGGTATGAAGGAGACGGAGAACGGAGGAAGATGAGGCTAATTATTCTCCCCACAGAGAGGCAGAAGCATCCCCTGGCTTTCTACAGGGGGGCTTGTCAGGATGTGATTCCCCGGTGAGAGAAGAGGAGAAGATGAGGAGAGAGGAAAAATATGACAAATACAGCAGAAACTAGAATACAGATTCTCAATTAGAGGCCTGCCAGTGCGTCTTTGGAGGCTGGTATCCAATGGTTACAACTAGCACGTGCCGCCATGATGGAGAATCTTCTTTGCAAACTGACAATGGTGCCTCACTGTGCTTTTCAGGAAGTTTGCGTGTAGTCGGGCACAGTGTTCTTTGGTCATTTTCTTATTTATCCTTTGATTAATAACTAACAACTTTTGATAAATAAATATGAACAGCTGTGAGAACATCATGTTGAAAGTCTTGTCAAAGCCAAGCAGCAACCTCTGAGGCTGAAGCCAATTTTGGAAGTGCCAAAAACTGCAAGTTATCGAGTGGCCACTTGAGGCTGGTTCCAAAACAGAGTCAGTCCCCACTGGCTCCAAAATAAACTAGATGGCAACATCTGAAATGCCTTGAACGAACTCAAGACTTAAAAACAGTAGTCCACAAACCAATGGGTGACATCACCGTAGCTTCGTCCATTATTATATACAGTCTATAGTCAGAGCCGGGCTCAAGTCAGGTCTCAAGTGTATAAGAGCAAGTCCAAGTCAGTCACATAAATCTTTATAGTAAATTTGCAAGTCAGCTGCCACTCTTTAATGCAGGAAATGACATGGAATTAAAACATTTTTCTTTTACAGCTGTGTTACCAGTATTACTACTTGCTTTGAGCAGTTTTTCCAAACCTTTGCCTAAACGTTACATTATCAATGATTTCTTGTCACTAGGTGTGTTTCAATCCGCCTGTTTTTATTAGGGATGCACCGAAATGAAAATTTGTGGCTGAAGTCAAATTAAATGCTTGGCCGAATACCAAGTACTGAATACAGAATGCTGTTGTTTAGTTTTTCATTAGTTTTTGCAGATGAACACCCTCCAGATTAGTGTTGTCATGGTACCAAAATTGGGACCCACTGTATGATACCAGTGAAAGTATCACGGTTCTGAGTAGTATCACGATACCACAGCGAAAATGAGGCAGATGTACCTTTTGTCATTTATAAAAAGATAAATCACTTTTCTATAATACATCAATGATATTTCAATGGAATAAATTATTTATTGACTTATTCATACTTCTACTTGAAATCTGTACTCGCACAGCGTGCTCCTGAGTTATTTCTTTTGCTCGCACAAAACTATTTTTAGTCGCAAATGCGAAATGCGCCCTTGCTTTTCACTTATTGCACCGAATACCGAATGTGTGTTTTTTTTCAATATTCGGCCGAATATATTTGGTTACCGAATATTTGGTGCATCCCTATTTTTTATATGCATTTTGAATTTGCTTGGGGAAAAAAAAAAATCAGAATGGAAACGCTAAAAACTCAATGTGCACATCAATCATGAATGTTGACATTAGCTATTGAAACAAAAAATCTTTTCTTCACCAGGCTGTAAACATGTTCATTTCTGCTATGTAAACATTTTAACATGAGGGTCTATGAGGATTGAGTCGCTCATGGAGCCAGCCTCAAGTGGCCATTCAAGGAACTGCAGTTTTTGGCACTTCTGTGTTGGCTTCATTTTTCAGGCTGAATCCACCATGTAAATAGCAGTGTGCCAGGTGTGGTCAGACCTGGCTTTGAAAGGGGATGAGAGATGACCCTCTGATTAATTAAGAGACCAAATACAACTACTTTGCCACTTGAACCTGACTTTACACTCAGATTATACACTGTTTAACCAGCTAAAGTGGAGCTGGACACGCTCTAAATGTACTTGTCCATGCACTTCAGACAATAGGGCCCCAAGGCTTTGTCTTACAACATCCATAACCACACATCTTATATAACGTCTAACCACTGAACTAATTCCAAAACAAAAGAATTCACTCATACATGAGAGAAAAACATCATGGAAGTTTGTTTGCCAAACCACAAGGCATCATATGGAGCCCTGATTATGAATGGGAAGCCCCGAGCTTCTCTGCCACAGCGATGCATCATCACGTCTGAGCAGCGCTACAGTCTGCAGCACAGAGCTCATAAAACAGCCAGGAAGAACAGGAAGTTAATTTATGTGCACATCAGTCCCTCTCACACTGTAAAGAAACTTCTCTTTGCAACCTTTCATGAGAACTTTGGTCTCTTAGAGACAACTAAAGACAAACTTTCCCTACAAGGACGCACGTATTGACTCAACTTTCTCAGAGGTGATAATCAGCCTGGACGTTCACCCGGGGAAACGAGGTGAATGTCTACATTTAAGAGGATGGGAGGGTTTGCTTTACTGCTCTCACACTTTGTGCTGTCTGTTCATTTCTTTACATTAAAACTACGTCTAACACAGACACGCAGAGTTCTTTATGTGGGGAGGCAGATTGTGGTCTTTGAGTGGAGAGTAATCCACAAGGATCATCCTCTCTGGTCTTTCTTTAAAGTGCTCCAGCTGACGATTACATAACTTCCCAGGGATTAACCTACTGCAGAGAACCTCTCCTCATATTCCAGACGACCTCTTTAACGTTCTGTCTTACGTCACCATCACACTTGGTGTGTCGGATGCATTGTGCTTTGATGAGAGTTCATTTAGTTTAGTTGTTCAGAGAAAAATGTGTCTGAAGATGATCCATGGTCATAAACTGAGTCATGTTGTAATTTGCTGTCCTGTTAAATTGTATCGATGTGAGAAAACCAGACTGAAACCGTCATTACTATAAAAATTTGTAGGTGCACAGCTCTGCTTTAAAGTTTTATTACTGCGATTCAGGCTTTCCTAAGTTGATGGTTTCCCAGGTTGAGGGTTTCAAACTACAGTTAATTGTTTGTTTCAGCCCTTTTCCTCTCACTCGCATCCCAACGGCTAGAAAAAAAGTTTTGCATTGAACGTTTCTGCAACCCACTGATAAGTTGCATTAAACGCACTGCATAAGAACAACACTGCAAATTGATGTTTTTTTCCTTCAACAACAAACACACATGATTACGTTTGGCCAACATACACACATTTGGGTTTAGGCAACTAAAGCACATGGTTGGGTTTAGGAAAACCCCTCTTGCCCACTCTACTCAGACTTCCACGGCCTTAACTTTCATTGTTGTCCCACTGCATTCTCCCCAGATGCTGCCGAGCGCTGTTAAACAATAATGGCGACTAGCTGTACATCGTGCTGACGTCAAAGAATGGCTTCTTTGTTGGCGTCTGACACCAAAAGTCACTGATTAATCACTGTTTTCTATCAACTTCAGAGCGAGACCTTGTTGGCTGGGGAAAAAGTGATGTCTCAGTGAAAAAAACTGCTTTTTACCTGCTGGAAAAACATCAACGAGTTTCCAAAAAACACCCACATTTGGAGGCTAGAAAGCTACAGTGGTCTGCAGCTTAGCAGGGTCTCGCCTAGACGTGCACCATCCACCATCCCCTTCACCTCCCGATGACAGTCAGCTCATATAATCCGTCACATGCTGCTGCTCACAGGCCTCTGCGTAAATACCATGACATCTTTGGTTTGAGTCCAGACAAGGGTTTTTGTCCAGGCTGTTCCACAAATTTTTTGCGTTTTCCTATAGAAGCAGTGCACCCAAATTCGTATACATAAAATGACTTTTGCCAGGGACTATTCCCTGGGGTTGCATGTTCGGATCTGTTTGAACTTTGAGCCATTTTAATGTACGTCCTCACCATGTTTCCTTTCCTCAATTTAACCACAGTAACTTCTTTGGCAAAACCTAACCGTAACTGTACATTAAGGGTGTCACGTCATTCTTGGTGTGCAAGTTTATACGATATCACATCAACTGTTGTGCATGCATTTTTCGTTGGATATCATACGAACCATCCTGTGAGCATGTGTTGCCTTGTTGCATCTCTCAACACAGTATGTTTGGTGCACAGTTCTGCTCCTGCACCGTTTGCATCAACATGAATGGATCTGACATGAACTGTGCTTGTGAGATTGCATTAACCACAGGAAGAGGGAGTTTACAGGAAGGTGTGGCTGAAATATGAGAAACCGTGATGTTTTGTTGAGGGTGAGAGTAGCAGGTTTTGGGTATACAGTATATATGAAGGACTTCAGGTCTTACTGACTTAAACAATCATTTTACCTTATATTCTCTGCTCTCCTCAGTAAAAGAAAATGTGTTTGTGTTTTGACTACTGCCGCTTTGAAAATGATGCAAATTGCTTTTAATTCATCTTTTGTACTTTTGCCTCCGTGTTGATTTTTTAAACGGGTTGTCACAGCATGCAGTCGCCTCCCACAGAGTCTTTTGTTGGTTGAGAACAACGGTACATCTGTGCCAAGCCTGTTTTTTAAAGTGGAACTTTTATGGCAGCGTTTGCTGTTTGGTTGGACGCGTGCCAGCATGCGGGGTGGATATGATGAATCCAAAAATCTCAAGCCATGTTCGACGAGGTGTGGGCTGTTTGTTATGAGCGAGGAAAACACTAAACTGGCAAAGTTGAGCGTGCAATTTGGCGTGAAAACATTCCTCCCTACAAAGAGGACAAAACAGAAGAACAAAACGCACAAACTTGTTTTGCATGAAGAACAATTACTGGACGGCTCACGGTGTTTGCTGGTTTTTGTGTGTTGATTTTCAGTTGTTGTTTTTGTCTTTGCAGGATTCAGTCTTTGTTCACATGTTCAAACATCATGTGTCACGTCACTGCAATGAGCAGTAAATCATATTTGTTCTACTTTAAACAGCACGTCTTCTTTCAGAGCTGCGATCCTTCACAGACTTGATGCTGACGTCGGCCTCAGTCAGACACTGATGGACTCACCTGTCTTATTTTTTGACGTGATGCTCCAACAGTCCATCTGTTAATCTGAAAGTCTCTCTCAGGAGAAGTGCAGGAATATAAAAACATGGCTAAAAAGAAACACATTATTTAGAGAATTGCCCCACTTATACTTTTCTTTAGTGTGAAGACAATTGTAAAAAGGAGAATGTTGGAAGGAAAGTATGTGCAGCAGAGAAGCAGAGCTCGGTTTAACGTTACTTTTTAAATGTTTGAAATTAAGCTTTTAGCAGAAGTTCAACAAGGAAGGCAATTATCGTTCTATTTCATCATCTCACAGAAGCTCTAACTCTCAATTATTTTCTAACCATTTCACTTGGATTTGTTCTTCAGCTTTTTTTTTGACATCTCAAGCAAAAAAATAAATTAAACTACTTTATATATTTAATCTCTCTCACTGTAGCTCCTTTCACACACGTCAAAGTATTGAGTTTGGTGTTTAATGAGACAGTTCACCCCCAAAATCAGAAAACCTAATTTCCCCTCTCATCTGTAGTGCTGTTTATCAATCTAGATTGTTTTGGTGTGAGTTGGAGATATCGGCTGTAGAGATATGAAACTAGATGGCACTTGGCTTGCAGTGCTCAAAGCCCCCCCAAAAAATATTTAAAAAACAGTAATGTCTCTTTCCAAAAACTATGACACGGTTACTCAAGATAATCCACAGACCTTGTTGTGAACAGTTTCATGTAGGAACTACTTTCTTTCTCTTAGGGCTGCCCCCTAATAGTGAACCAAAGGTTAGTCGACCAGGAAGGTCATTAGTCTGCAAAATTTCATTTGTAAAGCAAACGTGAAACTCTATTAGGAGCTGCACCTTGTCAAAATAAATCCAAACCTATATGACTGGACCATGTGGGATTTTAATTTGAAAGGACAGACACAGGAAGTGTCCACACTCAGCAGTCAGACAGGAGTCAGCTTAAAGGATAACTTTGGTGTTTTTCAACCTGGGCCCTATTTCCCCATGTGCATGTGTGCGTATGATTCATAGGTACAACTCGTTTTAAAACTGGTTCAGTATTGAGGGAGGCGGATGCAGACGGCAGCCGTGAGGTAGATATGGAGGTAAATGCGTCCCGTATAAGTTTGCGCATTGAAAGTGCTTTTTTCCGCCACTGACCGCTTCAGATCGCCAGTGCTATCTCTGTAAATAGCATACTAAACGTTTCCCTGACCCTTCACCTCCTCCTGGCTACGTGTGACGTCAGCTCTCGTGAGATTAGAGAGAAGGCAGACATCTCTACAGCTGATATCTCCAACACTCTGCAACTCACACTGAAACAATCTAGATTGGTAAATAGCACTACAGGTGAGAGGAAAAATGTGTTTTTGATTTCGGGGCGAACTGTCCCTTTAAAAGCCCACCTGCGTCAAAAAACTATTGCGTGAACATGTGAGTGTTAATATGATATATGTGAGTGTGGGATCTCATTGTTATCGTGGTGTGACGCAGGCCAGGCTTCCTTTTCACTCCACAAGAGACCAACCAGGCAAAATATAACATCATTGACCCACATGGGCTTTACACACACACACACACACACACACACACACACACACACACACACACACACACACACACACACACACACACACACACACACACGCAGGGTTGAAACAGGATGCAGAGGAAGAGGAGGGAGGAAGAGGAGGCAGCACATTACAGTACAGTCGGGTACAAAAAGCTACAGCACAGTGTGTTCTGCTGAGACAGACTACAAATTCCACCTTAAAACCCCCAGCAGCCCCCAGTCTCAGCGCTGGAACGTGTCCTAGTTATGCCTCATCTGCGAGGAATACCACTTCAGCTTAATAATTCATGGCTTATTCCATGCGGTCTACTTTCTGAGCATGTTCGAGCCTCTCCAGAATCCAACAGCACAGGAGTGAGAGTGATGCCTTCAAGATGTGCAGATCTGTTCCTGCTGCAGAGATAAAAAAAGAAAAACAGTTTGATTTCAGCTTTACTTTGTAGATATAAGAGCAGTTTGGAATCAGAAGGTGGTGACTCAATCTCCTGAAAACTTGTTCCTTGTCTAAAGAATCACCCCAGATTGTCAACTTGAACCAACGAGCTTGACAACCCTTTTGTTTTTAAATGTCTTTTCCTACTGATGTTTGATTTTATTCTCTCCCACTTTTCAGTGAACCAGTGGTGTCGCCGTGTGCTGCCCCCAGAATAGACCCCCATTTGTAATTATACTACAGAGCTTACTATGGAGAGTCTGCACTGATAGATGCTAATTGCGAGGGACTGGCTTATCTAAGAATAGAATGAGCTGCTCTGTATTTTTCCTTGCAGGGAATGTGAAGTAATTTGTGAATGGTCATTAGGGAGCAGCGGGTTTCCCTCCTCCAATGAATGGAGCAAAGTAACCTTAAAACCGCAGAGCTATTTTTCAGAGGTTGTGCAACCTCAAATGTCAACATGAGACAGATGTCCCTCACTGAGTCTTTCCGCTCAGAGGTATTGGGATGAAAAATGAGACAATATTTTCGGCTGCTTGCTGTTATCATTTGGAATTCCTGCCGAAAACCATAATATCCTCAGATTGCATGTTACCCGCGTGCTCAGAGGTCGTCGCAGGTTGAGTTCAAGGCCACAATACGTTCAAGTTTTTCCTGTGGGTTTTAATTCTAAGGACGCCAGACTCCAATAAGACTCCTCTTTTCAAGACGTGGACTCCTCCAGAGTGATTTTCTGCAGGAGAAAATATTTTCTTAGCACTCCGTTCCCCTGGATGCTGCCTTGAAGGGTGATCTGTGAAATAACACTCAATCACTCACAGCCTTCGGACAATTATATTTCATAATAAGCGTGAGACGGAGCTGCTTTCATTTTCTCAAAGGAGTAATTTTCCCTCCCTCCCTTCCACGCTCTGTAAACGCCGCTGGCTTCTCAGGTTTGAGCTGCGAGCAGCTATCAGAGGTTTCATCTGGGTGAAATGGAAATAAGTGTCAAAGAAAGGTTTCTGTTTCTGGAACCTGGAGTTCATTTGCCAAAACAATTTGCTTTCCCACCCCCATGTAATTGTATTTCTTTAACACATACAGATTATATTCTCTTAATATTTACTGGCCCTCTGATGTAATGTATTCTCATACAACAGTTTCTGTGATATCCTTTGAAAAGTTATGCACATGGTTCAGATGAGGGATGTCAGTGTCGCTTAATTTTGTTTTCTATAGCCTGACACCCATGCAGGTAACCCAACAGGTAACTAACCAGTTTATTTTTAAGGAAGAATACACAAGATGATGTGAATACAACAGGCCTTTCCTTTTTTGGAAAGCAACAATAGATGTAAAACACACAGAGACAATACATCTGTGATCAGTTCCCTAATTTAATTTTAACATTTTTTTCAATCTTTTCCTCTTTTCCAATTTCTCTGTTTTATTTTATGGAAGTGATAAATGTAAGTGCACTTGTCCTTTAAACTCAATAAAAAAGAAAGCTAACAAAATAAAAGACGCCTGGTACATTCGTTACAGGCATATCAGTTTGTAGAACAGTTTTGAACAGTTAGAACAAGAGGCTGCACTGCAACGTGCAAATCACTCCCTCTCATGGCCGCCTGTGCTTTCCCAGTCCTCGCGGCTGCAACTTGCACTCTCTTCATCTACTTCATCGCCACTGCTGTACACAGTTTAAAAACAGCAACATCCACAGTTCATGTAGGAACTGCTGCAGACAATGTGCAGCCGGCGGGAGCTGCAGGACGACTCAACCACCATGATCAGTTTTTAATGTTTTATCAGGCAATAACTACTCCAGACTCTGCTCTAGTGTAATTTTCGGGACAATCAGGGCAGGATTCCAGGATTCCCTAGCCGCAGGGGATTTGTTCACTGTAATACCGCGACTGTCCACTGGGAGAAATTTGCTGCAAGGCTGAGCAACATTCCTGGGGGCTTTATTTTGCCGCGCATTTCTATTACAAAACGAAAGATGAATGTCCCCAGACTCCCATTCTGAAGTAAGGGAGGCTTGTCACGCGAGACTACAGCACTGCTAGCTGCTGTTAGCTCCCACCAGACCTGGGTGTTGCACAGCTCAGTAAACTGAAGAGTGGCAAAATTAACCTATAGACCTACTTACAGTACTGGTAAAAATATTCACATTGGTTCACCAATTTACCGTTGACATCCTTAGTTTGGATGATATCTTATGAGTTAGGGCCCCACGGTTCAGTCAGGTTAGATACAGGAAAAGAATCATATTTGGATGGTTGTAGATGAGTTAACTTTATGGGGAGACAGGAATGAAAAGATATTCTAATAACAGTTTCTGTAAACGATCTTAGGTACCAGAGGACAAGGAGAGATTTAAAAGAAAAAGACTGAATGAGGTAATAAATCAAACACGTTGAGCTGTGGTGAGTTACTCAGTTACTGAAGTCGTAGCCACTTAGCAGAGCTCCTTCTTGTTCTGCAGATACACTGTCTGTCACATTTCCTTTGCGTGGATTGACTGCTGTCAGACATCAGGCATCATTTCTGTGATTCAGCTAAAGGTGCAGCTGGTGGATTTCTTTGAGAGTAAAACAAAAAGTGGGCAGATGGAAAGTTAGCTTGATTGATTTGTTGCTTTTCACACTCCCACTTTTCCTCTAGATCTTTTTTTTTTTTTTGACTTTTCTCACATTGTAGGCAGGCTGTTGTCTCTCTGCCCTCCTGCCCCACTGTTTTTCTCTTCACTTCTTTACTCCTCTGTCTTTCTCGCTGTTTATCCACCATCTATTCAAAGGCAAAAATAAAACCGAGAGCCTGAGTCCATCTGGACCTGTTGTGGCATGCCATTTGGTACCCTGAACGCCGGCCAGCCCTGGGCCGCCATCTGTGCCATTCTTTGTCACAGAGGTACCGCTAAGGGGCATCGCCAGTGGCACACAACCATCCATCTATGCATTTGTTCATGGGTCTTGTCGTAAAAGGAAATAGCGAGACAGTCGGAGGGAGAAAAGAGTCCCAAAAAGGCCTGTTCCAACCGACTGACTCGCCCTTGCTGTTACATAAAGCTTTCAGATTATGTAATCTTGGACATCTTGTCCAGTCTTCCATTTTCTTTGTGTGGGTGGTTCCATCTCTCCAGGCTGGATGGTGGGATGAAAGGAGGTGTAGAGAGCGTGTATCCGTCCAGCACTGACTCAGGCAGATTAGTGGGCGCTTGTTTTTCGGACAGTAGTGTTCCTCTGCAGCTGTAGCTGACAATGGCCGCCTCAAGTCTCAGTGTGGCACTTTACTGAAGAGCCTCGGCCACGGGCTCTCCTCCAGATCAACAAACCAGTGCCAGTGGGTGATGAAGTGTTCAGGGTGGATGCATATGTGTGTGTGAGAGAGAGAAGTCGTGCATGCGAGTTTGTGTGTTTATTGGAGGGTTTGTTGGAATTGCAACCCGCTGGGCCTGAGACTCATTAGTTGTGATGCCGATGCTCGCCTGCTAGGCTGCACACACACACACACACACACACAAATGCATACACTTGCAAACACACAGGCTGGAGACGTGAGCATGCTGAGAATCCCTGGTCCTAACTGTTTACCCATTGTTTCCCTCTGAGCGTCACCAGATTAATGATTCAAAGACAGGGAGGCTCCACTGGGAGGCCTCTGATGGCTCTGACGTGTTTCACAGTTAACATCATGTCATTTATCAGTCTGGTATAAACAGCACACTGGACATAAAGCACTTTCAGGGGAGAGGTTTTTTCTCTCTCACCTTCATCCCAGTATCTTCCCCTGAAGGATGAAGGTGAGGAATGCACTTGACTTACCTCTGGCCAGCAATAAATACTATCTACATGGTGTGCAGCACGTCCATCTTATGTAATGTTGGCTGGTTGTACATGTACATCTTTCAAAGGCAATGTTTGACCACAATTATGCCATTTTCCAAGGGTTTCTCCAGTGATTTAGTTTTGCACCTTCACTAAAGTTGCTGATATGAGAGACAGGACTCCGACTTTAAGGCTCAGACACAAAACTGACATCGAAGAGCGAGTGGGCAAGAAGTCAGACTGTTGCGTCGCCTCTGTCTCAGCCAAAAAGTTACACTTGAACACACCACAAAGACTGCGGCCGATGGTCAACCAGCACGTACGATCTGCACCTGTGTAGGAAGAAATAACTCTTCACACTAACGGGGTGGTCTGTAGTTGTTATTAAAAAAGGGCGCTAGTTAGCCAGTTAGCACATTAACAACACAATCCAATGTTGAAAGAAAAAATGATATTTACTGTGCGCCAGTGAACTATGACACAAACAGTTGCAAACCGTTTCTGTTAAAGAGCCTAATGGCTCAAAAGAAATCTTACCTCATGTAACAAGTTTGTTTCGATTTCATACCCTGATTTTGTTAGTCGTTTGTTTACTTTCCTCACTTCGGCTTCTCTTATTTTGCACCAAGCTGAATTGCTAGTCAGTGTGATTTTACTCCACTGCCGATTCAACATGCTAAAGCGTAGTTCACATGGCACGATTTTCACCCTGATTTTGCGATGCACAGACTATCATAATCTTTTAAGTGTTCATACCTGGCGACGTGTGTTTCTGTCATTGGGAGTCTCGCCAACTGCATTACGACCTGTGTGCACACCACAAGATTTCTCCACCGAGCCCTCGCCGACAGAGCCCCAGATAACGCGGTGATGTCACCAAACTACTTTTTTTAACTTGGAGACGACACATCGTAAAGGCATGGATATTCTTCCCAGTGTTGAATCAGATCTGCCTCCAGGGTTGTTGTTGCTTGCCGGCTTGTCAGTGTTGCCAGATCTTGGGAGAGAAACAAGCAACCAGGGCTGTGGAAACAAGCCCAACAGAAGCAACTATCATGCGTTTAGATAACTTATTAGACTGATATCGATAGAGAAAGGTGACGTTTAGAGAGCAAGCCCAAATAAGCAACAAAGTCGTGGCTAATAAGCAGACCTGGCAACCCTGCGGCTTGCCCTCCTCACATTTCTTCCGTCCTCCTGCGTGCTGACGTGGGACGTATCCCACCTCTCATTGGCTGATGCTCTTTGTCAGTCGTGTCAGACTTCTCCAGTTTTCTAGCATGCCAGATATCCAGTCCCAGTCTCAGACGAGGGGCAACTTGCTCGTAGGCTTGTTCACACAAGGACTCGTCGTGGCAGACTATCTGGCTCTCAAGATGCTCTGCGACGTCAAAATTGCGGTGAAAATCGTGTAATGTGAACTAGGCTTTAATCTGCTCAAAAGGTGTGGACAAGGGCTGACTGGTGCCAACGGTGCAGGACACACCACAAAAACTTCTGTGACAGGCGCTCACCAACAGTCAGGCTGTTGTGTCAGGGCCCTTAGAAAAGAATGTTAAATTTAATGTTGCAGAGTCCAACATATACATGTTTTTTTGTTAATGTTAAAGAGGAGCGCTGGTATTTTTTAACCTGTGTACCTAGTTTTCCCATGTTTTGCACAAACCCGCTATATTTAAATATCCCATCAAGACAGACTCTCACTGCAGCTTGTTCTGTTATGCTCTGAAAATGTCGACGTGCAGCCCTGCTCTGTGGACGATAAATGAGGAAAGGGGAAAATAAAGTGAGTGCTTGACGTAGCAGTGAGTGACAACATGAAAGACTACTGTTTGCGGTGGAAATGCTAAATGGACCTAGGGTCTCGGTACCATGTCTGAAGGGTTACTGTTTGTTCCAAAGGTACCATACTGAAAGTGTTTGTTGGAAACGGGGCTGTAGTGGCTTGTGGGAACAAGTGTATATGAGCTTTGCCACCTGGAGGTGAAGAGGATGGTGGATGGTGTGACACCAAGGTGAGATGCCTGCCAAACACCTTCCAAATAACAGTTGTGTTGTAGCGACAAATCGCTGTTTATAAGTGTTTTTTAGGCACCCAACTTTTTTCGGCAATCCATCACTGTTTTTCCACCGGGGATAGTGCCACAAAAAGCAGGTATTGAAAAAAACAAGTACCAACCACGTGTTAACCGCCTAAAGAAACATAATGTTTCAATGTTTCTGCAACAAAATAACATAGAAATGTAATGTATCCATGGTTTGCAGAAAGGCATGCCAACATTTATTCTGGCAACTGGGTTTTAAATGAATCAATTAATGAAAGTTTTGATGCATGCAACACGGTAAATACCTGTGTCTTTAAACACAGTGTTCCCAGTTTGCAAAGCATACATTTATAGTCTCTTTGAGCCTCCACTTCCAGGGCCACAGAGGACATAATTCAATGGTTTTCACAGGTAAAGTAATAAGAGTGAACTTGATAAGTTCAACTGGTGGAGTGCTGCTTTTCTTTGATACCATATCAGGACCACATGTTTCAGCTCCAGCTTTCAAAGCTGTATAAATGCTGTTTTCATAGCTGAGTGTATATTCGTGGTACATACGTCCTCAAGTTTTTTGATATTATATTAAGTCAAGCTCACACTTTAAAAATCTGCTCATATATACAAACGTTGTTAGACTTTATTGATCCACTGTGGAAAATGTGTCTTTTCACTCAGAGGTCAGAGCGCAGGGTCAGCGTTGTGATTGAGCCTTCATACCATTCGTTCCATCTCACAGAGAGATGCAGCCTTCAGAAACTGTCTTTCTGATAAACTGGACGACTTCAGATTCATTTAACGAGAAAATTGGAAAAGCCATTCTTCTCCTACCTGGTCTGACCTTCAGCCAACACTGACTGAAGCTCCGGCTAATGGAACAGAAGCACTCCCATCATCTGTCATTTACCAAAAACACATTTTTCAAGAAATAACTCCCGTCACCCTCCAACTCAGTCACCTCCTCTCACTCTTTTTCTCTCACTTCATTTTTCATTTTGCTTTCTCATCAATTCTTTCTTCTCTGATGACACAAGAGTCATTAGACTGCTCCAACATTTCAGTGTCCAGGTAGCCAAAATGACCTGGACTAACCGTCCCCAAAATCATGTCAGGTTACCACACATTAACACCAGACCCATGATGAATGACTCGCTTGAATCAGCCTGAGTACACTGCTCTGATTGTGGGTGCCAAGGCTGACTCAAAGCTGGCCCAAGCACTGTTAACAAATGGTTAATTACCAACCTGTGTCAGCCCAAAACTCCAAATGTACCCACATCTGGCAGCCATATATTGCCCTGCCAGAGCTGGCCCACGTTTGGTCCTCCAGTGCCAGAACATAGCCGATTGTGCCAATACTCAGCCGGGCCTCTGTTGGGGACTTGCTTGTAATCTTGCATTCAGAATCACTGTAACATTTCCTGTGGAGACCAGAACTGCTTGGACCAACAGCAGCCTAAATCCAGCACACCTGGTTACCAGATCCCTGTAAGACTGTGAGTCTGTCTACACCTGGTGTTAACATGTGTTTTGGTGATTCGATCACAAGTGCACCGCTCTAATCTGTCTGTTCACATCTGGCATTAGAACGTGTCTCCATGAGTGAGTGGCATCACTTACCCACTCTATATGCAAATATACTGTATGTACATCATTCTTAGGGCTGTACCCGACACATTCACCTAACATAGTAAACAAGCTAACAGAGCTAACGACAGACGAGAAATGTGCAAGAACCTTCCTTGCCCACACCAGATATCAAACAAAAGCCAGAGACTGTGAAGTATTAAGTATCTGTGAGCCATAACTAGTAAGATAACGTTATTTCAGAGCCTTACAGTACGAGCCTGCCTCTGTGTCTGCAGCTGCCTGTGCCAAAGAGCAGCATTAAAGTGAAGAGCGCTCACTCTGCAGCAAAATCTGGGGACCAAAATGAACCCAAAAGTACACTGCACACTAACTGACCAAAAATAAATAAATAAAAATGAATTAGCCTTAAGCAGGATTTATACTTCTGTGTCAAATCAGTGCCGTACCTACAGTATAGGGTCTGACACTTCCCTCAGTGGAAGTGAAACTTTTATTTACTTTGATTTTGCAGATAAGAAACAATACATTTTGAAGACAATAAAGCCTCCACAAAATAGCATTTTAAGTCTTGTGTGTGATTTATCCTGACTTCATATGAGTGGAAGAAATTTCTGTTCATTGCTAGGCTAATTTATACAATGTAAAATGCCATAGGTTTGTGCTAATAACGTTAGCATGTTGTATTTGTGGGTTTGTCTGTGAATGCTGCAATATAGTTATAGTGAGTTATAGTGAAGTTGATTTGTGTACTTGTGTTTTAAAATTGTCTCTATTAAGCCGTGTTTACTGTGTGTTTCTTGTGAGTGACACAGACACACCACACAAGTATAAATGCTCACAACAGCGTCGACCATGTGCAAAGTATAAAGTACTTATAAATTCTGCGTAAGTCCACAGGTCCAGTTCAGGATGTCAATGATGGTCCGACTGATACTAAAATTTGATTATAGTCCCAAAGTGGCCCACTCCCATAGCCAAACCAAAACCCCAAACAAATGTGGGGCAGCCAGAACCTTCTTACATTTGACCCTCAGGATCAGGATCGACACAGTAAAGCTGCCAGCTGGGGCGAGCCAGAGATTCTGCCACACTTGGCCTGACTGGCAGCTTTTGGTCCATTCTTATGCTGGTTAATAGTAAACCAAGCTTTCTCAAGCTTTTTCTCCACTTGCTGTGTTTTTAATATATTTTAAAGGATTTTTTTTCTCATAAGATATATTTTATTCTAAGAATTCACATTTGCCAGGTTACTGCACTGTGTGTAAATATACCGTGACGGTTTCATATTGATCCAGGGTGGGGCATCCTCTCTCACCCTGCTGTCCTTGTGGAGGGAGGAGAGCAGTGGGGAAGTAAAGGAAAAGGCAGAGGTGGGGTCGAGTTGGGTGGGGTGGTTTGTCTTGGCGGTGGCTCATTGTTTCCTTGGTTTCCTCAAGTCACTTCCCCCACTGGGCAAACATGTGAGACAAACAGAGAGATACACAGACGGAGTGACACACAGACAGAGACGGAGTCAGATGTTCTCTGAGGTCAGATATCTCGTCACTGCAAAATATTTGAACTGTTGCCTGGATCAGATGCAAGCTGATGTTTCAAGACTGAAGTTACTGAAAAGCTGTTGGCATCGTCCAGCATCTTTAAATCTGGGCTCAACATGTGTACAAATTTTTATTCCACTGGATTTTTATTGGATAGTTGTTGGATAGAGAATACAGGACAACACAACAGGGCACAATACTGAATTTAAAAGCCCATGTGGTACATTTGTGGAATTTGTCATCATAAAATGTGACTTTTAATGCTTGTGGATGTTATAATTGACTCCTGCAGGATGTAAAAATTCATTCAGCTGAACGTAAGACGCTCCAGATCTTTTTTGTGCCAGAAAAAAACTACGGAAATTGAATGATGGCATTAAAATTTTAATTTCTGAATCCACTCTGGTTTATTTTTCTGTAGTTATGGTAGGAGAGGTTCAAACTGGCTGATAATTACAAATATAACTTAATAAATGGGCATTGAAAGCAGAATTATATTTTAAATGACAAAAGATAAATGATCATATTTTTTAGCGAATAATTCATCCAGCGCCCTCCCTCAGACTCTGTGTTGTATCATTGTGTCAAACCAATAAAGCAGTCAGTGAATTAAATTGAACTCAAATGAGTTGAAATGACAAAAAGGGAGAGAACACACACACACACACACACACATACACACACACACATACAAACACCCACACACACAGCTCAGCCTCCCAGCTGCTCCCGCTAATTACAAGCGTTCCCAGACCAGTAACCCTCGGCCCTCCAGCCGAGCTCCTCTGTGTCTTTACGTGGTATAATGATATTATTGTTTGGTGACACTGCTGGGTCTTCAGCGCTCCTCTTAATGCAGCTGCACCTGCCTCCTCTCGCTCTGCTGACGGCAGGTGGAAAAATGAGTCTGACAATAATTTATTAGAGGCAGAGCAATCAGGAGCCGCGCTGAATGTGTTTTATTCCCGTCCAGACGAGGAGATGGAGGAGGTGTTTTACTGCAGGAAACTACAAATGTTTCTCCCTTTTCCTTCTTTTAAGCAGACCACATGTGAAAATGTCAGCGTGCAGACACCTTGTGTGTCTACGTGTGGATTATTTCAAGTGTTTGACTGTAGTATGTGAGGAGCAGCATTTTGTTGCTGTATCAAATATTAAACACTCAAAATCCTTTTTTTTCCTCAAAAATTCTCCATGTTTCTTAGATAGAAACACTCCACATCACACACACTCTATATCTGCTTCTCCTTAAGAAGATGCCATAGAAATACTCTACATGTATGATATATCATTTTATGCACATTTCTCTAAAACTCATCCTGACACATTTGGTATTTTTTGAATGTTAAGGAACTTCACGAGTTTTAAAATAAAGTTTTATAGGTTTGAACGTTGATTATTGCCCAACATCAGTGTTTAAACATGGACCCAGTCGTGTGTCCAACAGAGATGCAAACCCGTCTGCTACACACGATGTTCATGTTCAGTTATTCTGTAGTAGTGATTCACATGTAATGGCAACAACAAAGAGAAAAGTAAAGACCTCAGTGTTGTTGACTTGGGTTGACGTTACCGTCACTCTACTAGTCACTACTGACATTTTAAAAAATTTCAGCATTGAACCAGGGCCACAGTCTTTGCCTAATGGTGACCAACAACTGTATCAGTCAACAGGGACCCAATTAGAAAAATAACTAAAATAATAAACACTAATTTTCACTGAGTTTCCAGCTGCTTTTATACCACCAAATATAGGTGATTTCTAGCAACCGTTCACTGCATTTTTAGCGGTTTTTGTGCCACCAAACATGGGTGTTTTTAGCAGATATCTTACAACATTTCCAACGAAACTTTTTTTTTTTTAACATCCTCTTGCAGCATTTACAGTGACTGTGTGCCACCAAACGTGGATGTTTGTTTAGCAACTGCTGCTTTTTCCCCTCACTGCATTTCCAGCGGCTTTCGTGCCACCAAACGCCAAAAGTTTAGGCTACAACATGATCTTTTCCTAACTTTAACCAAGTGGTTTTAGTGCCTAAACCTAACCACACGTTAACCACAACATTATTGAAACACAAAGACACAAAGTTTCAAGATATCCGCTTCATAATAACATATAGATGTAAAGTATCTGTGGTTTGTCGAAACATATTACACCATCTTTTATTCTGGCGGTGGGATTGTTCAGTCTGGATAACACTGAAGCTTTGTAGCCAGATTTCCTCATCCCTGACTAACAGCACTCTTGAACAGAGAATTCAAACTAAGCAGGTTTGGAGCAGAGCTGAAAGTGTTTACTTTTTAGTTAAAGAGTGTTGAGTCTTCACTAAGGTTAGTTTGTCCAGACAGGTGAAAACAATACTATTCAAACTCAGGTGGCACCAGATACCTGAAATACTAGTCTGTGTCCTCGCCCACAAACACAGTCTGATTCGTACCAACGAGTGTGTCTGCCTGGGTGGGATAAACACTGTTTATGACAGTGTAGAGGGACAGTCTGGGCACTTTGTGAGTCCAGACGGGGGTGAGGACAGCTGGAGAAACGCAGACAGGCGAGCTTGGGAACAGATTTGGTTGGCAGATTGTTTCTCTTTCTCTCATTTTTTTAATCACTCAGTTTCTACTGTACGGGTCTCTGCAAACTACTTGAATAAAAATGTTTTGCTCCCACAGGTCTCATTAACCATGAAATCACTCAACTGTCGCACAGCGAGACAGAAAATATAACATTTTGAGGATTTACAGTAAATGCAGACATAAGGAGGAGTATATAGGACATCGAAGAAACTTTGCGATATATGCAGGAATCTTTACCGACAGACTTTAAATTCAAACGTCCACACATGCACAATCTGAAGCAGCGATCCCTTACATCCTGTCTCTGCTCCAGTTAACACCACAGAGAACATTGTGTCGGTGGATGAAGACACATTCAGCCTCTGACATAACAGAGGCTCTGCAAAAGTATCAGCTTTCTCTCTAAGTCTTTCAGTTGTACTCACTTTACAAACAGCCACAAGGACTGATCCGGAGGGAATCACTTGTTATGAATCGCAGTTACAGTTTTTGATGCTTATTCTCAAATAAGACCGTCAGTGTGCAAAACACAAGCATGGATTTGTCATCCAAAACTGGACATGTGATTTCAACATTCCCTTTGATTTGTTTATTTATTTATTTATTTTATTATTACATGAGAAAAAGTACAGCTGCAGCCGGCTCTTATACAAGTATAGAGGCATTAAAAAGAGTCGTGAGAGTCTTATTTTAAAATGCAACTTACAAGCAGACCTTGAAAGCTCATTAGAAAAAATTAAAATGAAAAGGAAGCTTAAATTTGTGTCAGACTGATGCAAAAACAAATTCCAGATGGAATGGTTTCATGCAAAATGAGACAAATATAATGCAATTCGATAATGTTTTGACTTAAGACAAAAAAAAAATCACCTTTACCCCACATTATGACTCTGTCTCATGGAAGGAGGAGAAAGGTAACAAACTGACAGTTACACCCCTTCTCCACCAAAATTAGCATGTGTGCACAGGTTTTTTTAAACATCGCTGGTAGATCACAGCTGTGCACACAGCTCTGCAGCAGGTGAGTATGTGTGTGGGTTTATTTTTTGGTGCGTCATGTTCGACGTGACAGACAGGCTGGCAAAACAGGTTAGTAAACAGGAGGAAGCAGCGTGGAGGCCAGTGAACAACACATTCTCATTCTGAGCTCGTCACATATTGACATTTGGTCATGGACCTTCCATGTCCAGATACAACCTGAAAGGTACCCTGGGTGTGCTGGTTGTTGGTGTCTACTTCAGCCTGTTACATGCATTGTCTACTTTCAAAATACACTTCTGTTCTCAAAAAGAAATTGACCATTTACATACATTCTCTTTCAAAATAAAAGCACTACGTCAGTACAACAATGTGAATTTACATTATTTTCCCTCCAACAACAAACACGCGTGGTTGGGTTTAGGAAAAAAAGGACCGGGTTTGGCTTTATAATCTTACGTTGCAAACGCCACTCACCTAATTTAAAGTCTGTGTTTGTTGGACCCATCCACCACCACTCCCACCCGCCCTACTCGGACTTAACTTTCACTCTTGTCATGCCACGTTTCCCCCGATACCACCGAGTGCTGTTACACTATAACGACGACCGGCCACGTATCATGCCGATGTTAAAAGATGGCTTTTTTCGTCAATGTCTGCCACCGCAAGTCACTGCCCAAGCGCCGGATTTCGACAACTTCGGAGTGAGACCATGTTGGGGAAAACAGTGGTTACTTATTTTTATATATCTCTAACTTATTCAGCCTGTCGATGTTTGAGCGCTGCCTGGACGGAGGAAGACAGTATTTTGTGGTGGCACAGTTAGAAAGAAAATAGTTCCTACATAAAATTGCTCACAAGAAGGTTAACAAGTGTAACCAGGTCATGATTTCTGGAAGAAGACATTGCTGTTGAGTTTTTCAAATGTATTTTTTGCACTTTGAGCACCACAAGCTGAGTGTCATCTAGTTCCATTATACTGGAGAGAAGGCAAACATCTCTACGGCCGACATCTCCAACACTCAGCAACTCACACCAAAATAATCTAGACTGATAAACAGCACTACAGGTAAGAGGAAACTTTTGTATTTTTGATTTTGGGGTGAACTGTCCCTTTAAACTCACACCATCACAGCAGTGCATTTTGAGTTTTCTACCATTTTCTTGGAGGGACTTTTTCTTTATCCGCTGTGAGGGTCCAAGGACAGAAGGATGTCGTATGTTGTGAAGCAAATTGTGATTTGTGACGTTGAGCTTTAAAAAGAAAATTGAATTGAACTGAAAAATATATATGATCCCCCGAAATATTATTTTCATTTCCTCTATATCCCATCTCTAAGTTCAGCTACAGTGTGAGGTGACATGTCCAAACAAAATGTCAATTTTTGCACATTGTTCAAACTCAGCGCTGAAGATGTGTCACAGAAAGGTCACTGCCTCCCAGTCCAGCAGGTGAGACCCCTCGGGATGCCACAAGAATAATCAGGTGGTGTTTCGAGATGATTTATGGTGTTTAAATTTACATATACTACATATATATTAGTTTAAAATCTTCGGATAAATTCCTTAACCTGTAAAAAACTGAATGTTTGTGCCTCCAACCAGGAATGATGGAGTAAAACTGCCTCTCAGAGAAGGATAAATATCATCATACGCACTGTTTATCATTCAGCGTGTTAATGTTGGCAGGGTTTTCAAAGGATTGCAAGCTGCAGAAGTTGAGAGCTGTTGCTCTGGTTTTACTTAATGTTACTTGCCTTCAGTTAACTTTTGCCCTCTTTTCATGGACTTTGATCTGCACGGCTGTCTGCTTCTTATACGTTCAAAGCCATAGGAGCAGCTCTCCCAGTGGCCCAGTTTTTACTGTTATATAAGCACATTCTTGGTTCAATTGGAACCAGCAGCCCCTTCACGTGGTTTCGATCAGCTGTGCTCGGATTATTAGCTGTTGATTGACAGTAGTTGGGGGGTTGGATGTGGGCGAGGTGGCTGTACGGGGAGGTGGGGAGGAGAGGGGCTCCTCTTGTGTGGTCGGGATCAGTTTACAAGAAGAAATGCGGACGCTCGTCTGCACTGTGAAAACAGTCCGAGCAGCAAACGCCACGCATTCCTTGGCCACCAAAAGGGGGTCGCCCTGGTGACTTAGGTGGGATGCATTCCTCACAATCCATGGGATCCAAGAGCAAGGGGAGGTGGTAGTGAGGTCTGATGCTGGAATCTGGAGCACTGAATTCAGAGAGTTTAAGGTTCCCAAATACCTCTCTGTGAAGAGTCATTTGGTGGTTTGAAGGTCAAAATACATCTAGCAGTTAATGCTGAGCCAAAAGTGATCGAAGTTCACTCAACATTAGGCATTAAATGCATTAACAGATGTTTTTTTTTATCCAAAGCGACTTATATCCAAATTATACTGTCCGTATCTGCTCGGCTGCGAGGGTCAGAGCAACAGACATGTTATGTGCCGATGTCCTCAAGGACTGCAAACTCTGACAAATGTGAAAACATTTGTGAATGCAGCCACCCACTGCGGTATAAACAGAGCATGTCTGGGCTCAGTGTCTTGCTCAAGTAAATTTTGGCATGTGGACAGAAGGAGCCGAGGATTACAAGACCAGCAATAGATACGCTATCACAAGTAAAAGGCAATATAAGTACTTTCAGCAAAATATACTTCAGAGTTGTTGAATGTTGTTGGTGTAATTTTACCAGTGCATTAATGTGTCCACATTTTAAAGGGTCAGTTTGGTATTTTTCAACCAGGACCCTTTTTCCATGTTTTTGTCTGTAAGTGTCTAATGGGAACAGCTAATTGATCCAGTGTAGAGCAAGAGGGCTGCAAACAGCAGCAGTGAAACAGGCCTCAATGCAGCCATTCAGGGCTTGTCCGCACCATCAATTTACAGCCACTAAACGTGCTCGTTTTTGTCACCGACAGGCTCAGATTGTTGATCTAAGTGTCCTACAGAAATAGACCTTTGTGTTAGAGTAAAATCTGTTTTGTTTAACCAGAGGTGGCCTCAAAATCGCCATCGCCAAACAGACCAGACTCCATTTAAATAAACTGTAATTTTGTCGTCGTAAAATGCACTTAATTCAAAGTCGGTTGGAACAAAATGAAACTCACAAAAGCTACCTTGGTTCATTTTTTCACTGTTTCAGCAATCACCAGCTCTGGTTTGGTTGAAATAAATCCTTAATTCTTACAGGTAGACGTGAAAATATGTTGGCTAGATCCATCCATCCATCCATTTTCATCCGCTTATCCGGGGCTGGGTCATGGGGGCAGCAGGCCAAGCAAAGCACCCCAGACGTCCTACTCCCCGGCAACACTTTCCAGCTCCTCCTGGGGGACCCCAAGGCGTTCCCAGGCCAGATGAGATATGTAATCCCTCCAGCGTGTTCTGGGTCTGCCCCGGGGCCTCCTTCCAGTGGGACATGCCCAGAACACCTCCAGCGGGAGGCGCCCAGGAGGATCCTGATCAGATGCCCGAGCCACCTCAACTGACCCCTTTTGACGCAAAGGAGCAGCGGCTCTACTCTAAGCTCCCTCCGGATGTCCGAGCTCCTCACCCTATCTCTAAGGCTGAGCCCAGACACCCCACGGAGGACACTCATTTCCACCGCTTCAATCCGCGATCTCATTCTTTCGGTCACTAGCCAGAGCTCATGAACACCAATGGACCAATTTCAAAAATTGTTGTTCCTGTCAGTCACAAAAACGTGAGAAAATAGTGCCCAGGTTGGAAAATACCAAACTCACCCTTTAATAGTGAAGCTGGTGGAGCTAGTTTTAACCACTTAGATGCTGTGGTAGCCTCATCCATAACACAAAATTAGGATTGTATCAGCTGGTCATAGATTTTTGTATGGAAAATATTAAATTGTTAAGGAACTAGTAACGACAGCTGTTGGATAAATGAAATCTAGTGAAGTTAAACACAATATTTCTCTGTAAATGCAGAGGAGTAGAGGTAAAAAGAGGTATAACATGGAAACTTGGCACGGTCCTTGAGCAAATGCACTTACAGTGTTGTCAGCCACTGCTTTGTTCAGTCTAATGTAGGTCGATATCTATTTTAGTTGATCTAGATATTGACATATATATATCTAAGACGACCTATTCTTACAGAAGTAGTGTTACGGACAATGACCGAGGGTCCATTGCAAAATGCAGGCCACAGTGTTCTTGATTCAAGACCCTTCAGACATCATTAACCACAGATGATGTGCTGTCTCAGCTGCAGGCCACCACAGCAGGTCGACAGTGCCCATGCATGACAAGGGATTCATTCATTCAGCTGTTCACATGTTCAATCCCTTAGTCTGCCTCGTCTTCACAGCACAGTGTCACGCCGAGCGGCCCTGTGATGTAATCGACGAGCTCTTACTCTCAGGCTTATGGACAGACAGTGGACAGAGAGCGCTGACCGACATTTACCATTTATGTAAAGGATCACGCAGCGTTCTCTTACGTAAGAATGCTCAACCTTTTTTGGTAAAAAAACAACTCTGTGGAATGTGACGATTCCTCTACGAGCGCAAATATGTGGAACAACACACTTTGAGGTATTTTTGGAGTCTTTTAACTCTTTGTTCCACTTTTAGCTCGTCGGTTCCTGTTTGAGGCTGCAGCCCGTGCAAACAAAGGAAGAAGGAATTCAAGGTGGAAATGCCCGTGGAGTTACACAGATTTGCAGATGACTGTGACTCAAATAAGGCGTACAGGAAGCGTGGGGTGTGACTGAAGACAATTTTAGCTTTTCATGCTGATAAACAGAAAGGTGCACCGATGCCTGCGACCTACATGTGGATGATCTTCACAGTGTAGCTCTGAGGAAATCTGTGTCACATCCAGTTTGTGCCAAAGCCAAACGTTAACCCCACACTTCCACACATCATCTCTTGTGCTCCATCCCAGATAGATCTGTGTTGTTGAATATATTACAGTGGACGTGATGTTTTTCTCATATGGCATCTGGTGCTCGTAGGATGTGTTTTGAAGCGCAGATGCTCCGCCATAAGTTCGCTGTTGGTCAACGTGGCCTCTGCAAATTGGTGGCTACTATAAAAATGCAAGCAAATTAGAGGGCGACCAGGCATGGGACCAAGAGTTCTGTAATTCATTTGAGAGACTGGAGTGAAGCTTTGAAAACAGAGGGGCTCGCAGATCCACATCACAACAGCTCTCAAGCCCACTTTTATGGCTGATAAATGACCTGCCGTGGTTCCTCCATGTGTGTTTTGAAATTCTGTGGTTCAGCATCCCACCCTGGTTCAGAGGCATGTGCTCTGCAGCTGCAAATCTCAGCTAAAGGGGAACATTTTCTGCATGGGTTGCTGTAATATCAACAAGAGATAATGAGCTTATGATTACCAGCAAAAGATGTGAGATTCCCAGTGTTCTGTCGAAAACATCCGCAAATAGCCATCGACACGGACTCAACTGAATGCCAAAAGTCTCAGTTCTGTTTTGTCTCTGTCGGGCTGGAACTGGGCCTAGTTCAATTATATCCATTTCAAACACTGTAAACACCACTGCCCTCATACTTCCATGCGTACTTCATGATGGCACACAACAACAAATGAGGCAACGGAGGAGGAGCACGAAATAAGGGCTGTGTGGGGTTTAAATAACTTTCCAAAGTAAGTCTTAAGTGCTGTATCGTAGGCACCTGGACTTGCTTGAGTTTCTTGAAGACGTTTCACCCCTCATCCAAGAGGCTTCTTCCTCATTTCTGCACTGAAGAAGCCTCTTGGATGAGGGGTGAAACGTCTTCAAGATACTTAAGCAAGTCCAGTTGCCTACGATGTAGCGCTTAAAGATTACCATGACCTGGATGAATCTTTACCAACCTGTTCCAAAGTAAGGCTAAATTTTGGCAAGGGATAAAGTGGCATGGCCATTTTCCAAAGGGTCTCTTGACCTCTCACCTTAAGATATCCGAATGAAAATGGCTTCTTTGGGTACCCACAAGCCTCCCCCTTACAGACATGCTCAGTTTATGCTAATCTCATGCAGTTTTTGGCAGAAAGAGATTAGAACTTTATGCTAATGTCAGGCAGGTTTTTTTGCATGCAGTATAATGTATTTGTGCCGCTTCTAAAAATGGTGTATTTGAATATTTTGCATACAGAGGTCCCTAAACAGTCTTGGATTTGCATGAATTGGGTTTGACTGCGAAGCTGAGACCCACTTGTATTCATGTGTGATGATGTTAGTCTCTATAGTAGCCACTTTACTGCAGTGAGACCATTTTTATGCCCCCACGCTGGTGATAGCTGAGGCCAGAGGCATTATGTGGTTGGGTTGTCCGTCCATCTGTCTAATTCTTGTGAACGTGATATCTCAAGAACACCTTGAGGGAATTTCTTCAAATTTGGCACAAACGTTAACTTGGACTCAGTGTGTCAGTGTCAGTGTGACCGCACAAACCTGGACAAAACTCAAGAATTCATATGCTAATTATGACAAATTTTCACACAAATGTCTAACTGGATGAAACGATGAAGTGATGACATTTTATATCCAAAAAGAAACACTTTTCTGGCCATTATACAACATCTTAACTCAGAAACAGAAGGGGAGACATTTGGTCAGATACTGAAATGTGACACTTCTGTTGACACTGTGCTGGCTGAATGGATCCTCTGTGCCGTCAGGTTGAAGATGTGTGTGAAGAATCCACGTTTTAGTCAACTATTATGGCTACATGTGACCTTCAGAATAACTAAACTAAACTTTACAGCCACTAAGTAGAGACCTAAAGCATTCAGAGGATGTTTGGCTCTCATAGGTATATTGACAATAAGGGGATTTCTCAGCAGTTTCCAGAACAGAAGTGATCCCCATCACACTGCAGAAAAATGCAGTTCTTACAAGAATCTCCAAATGTCAAAAGTTTTTGATAGAAATTCTCAGCATGGGATTTTTACGGTGTTCCTCAGGGTACTGGTCTGTTAATGTGGTATTTTGGAGGGATTTCTGACCATTTTTATTAACTCTCAAGTTGTCAAAAATGCTTAAAATGTCCACCAAAAATTGTGTAATAACTTTTGAGACATAACTGGGCTTGGAAGTGGCCATCAAATACTTCCATCAACGTGTTCCAGGCTCTTAAACTTTAAAAGATTGAAATGGCACCTAACCAAAACACATTTACTACATTTGTGTGACTAGAAAAGTGCTGAGTGGCATCTTAAATTAATCTTTTAAGTTTAGTTTCCCAGCTTTCAGATGTTATATACCACTTCTATTTGGCATATGATGTTGACCTCTACAGTGTGTCTCAGAGGGTTTATAAAGTGGCCATTCAGGCTGTAAATAGCACTGAATTAAGCCTTGTAGAAATGCACTGGGTTTGATTGGTGGGGTCTCGTTACTACAGATGCTGGTGAGAATATAAAACATGATCCTCTGTGTATGTTTTCATATTTATCCACCTTACCCTATGTGCCGACATTTGTGGCTCAAAGGCACCGCAAACTGCACATTCAAGGCTCTCAACAGATGCTCAGTTTCACCAGAGTTTCAAAAGCAACATATAATTTCTTTCAGCAGGGGCAGTGATTGGCACAGCGCTGCAGCAAAACAGAGGAGAAAATATAGGGCATGGTTCTTTTTTTCCAAAGTGACTGCACTTACAAGGCTGTGCACCAAGCATGTTTCTTTATTTCTTGGGTTAGCTCAGGGATGGCTGATGCTTTGACTTGTTGAATGTGGATGTTAGAGTTGAAAAAAATCTCCCAGTTTACTGCAGTTTGTCAGTCTGCAGGAGCGCTTGCAACGCCGGCTCCATTTGACATCACTCTGATTCTTAGGGGGCCATGAGCTGAAAAAAAAGCCCAGATTCCATGAATTGTTGCACCGCTCCCATGTTGAGTCTTTGTTTGTGTCTGGTGTGAAAGTTTGCGAATCACTGATCTAAACAACTCGACTGCTGCTGGTTGTCAGGAGACATGAAAGGGGTGGAAAATGGAGCCGTGCCAAAGAGCTGCATGCAGGCAGGCAGGGATCCTGAGCCTCCACAGTGGGACACCTCAGTTCTCCTGCAGCCTCAGCTGACGTAACCGCTCTCCAGTGTGCAAGCCGCCTGTACCTCACCTTACTTTGCTGTGTGCTCGCTGACCTGGTTTTCTGCACTACAAATCACAGCGGGAGAAGATCTACAGCCTGTCTCTCCCCTTCGAGGGCGGGAACGAAGACAACCCAGAAGTGGAGACAGTGCAGGCTCGGCACTTATTGATTTATTGCGGTCATATATTAAAAGCCTGGCTCTTTCTTTTACAGACTCTTTTGTATTGCCCCTCCCCTGAAGTCCAAGAGTACAAAGACAGATAATTAGAGTTTTTCCCGCACCACGAAGATCACAGGTTTGACCCTCGTAGCACCAAAGTGTCCACCAGGAATCCTCCTTTATCCCTGGTCACGCTGCAGTTTGCTGAGGGGTCAGCTAGCAGTCTAAGTTGTAAATATATGCAGAAAATCCTGGATGTCATTCCCAGTCATGCTGTACCTCGTCCCCACTGTCTCCAAACCAGTCTTCATTAATATTAATAAGCTACTGTTATTAATGATGTAATAAGGAAAGATGTGTCCAGCTCTTGACCCTGACAGTCCAGGTGTGTGTCGACTTGTGAGTATGTTAGAAAGCATTTTACAGCCTTTCTTTGCGTGTGTGTGTGTGTGTGTGTGTGTGCACGCCTGGAAGTGTCCATGTGAGAGAGGAGTGTGTGATGTTCCTCAGCAGGCCAGCGGGGAACAGCCCGGAGGCATGTGTGAGTAATGAGATGAATGTCCAGTCGACTGTCTCAGCTCCCCTCTTCCTCTGTAATTACCTATGCTGTGGCGGGCTCATCATTTGTACATGTTGTAGTGTGTGTGTGTGTGTGTGTGTGTGTGTGTCCTGGCAGCGCTGCGCATTGTGCTGTGAAGAACACCCTTTATCTCAGCCTGCAGTTCCAGGGCTCATGGCTGTATGTCCAAAATTGAAGCAAAAAAATCGGAGTTTTCAGGCCTGTCGGACAAAGTGTCCCTGACATAGGTGTAGTAGAGCTGTTTAGAGATTGACACATTTTCCAGACTGACATTTATCCTACTTTTCTGTTCAGAAATAATCCCAAGATATTGAGAAACTATCGTGTATTTTTATTTGTGTTTCTACTACAACTGAAGAACTGTGAAACAAAGATAAATAAGATAAATAATGCAAAGAAATTGCCCGAAAAAATGTTGGCACCGTACGTTTCTGCAAACGAGGGATACATTACATTTGTACGTTATCATGTAGTGAATATATTAAAAACGATATGATACATATGAAACGCACAGTTCTAACATAAGTAATGTTGACATTTTCTTGTGGTGACTGGGCCAAAAAATGGATGACAGAGCTTTGTTTGACCTGCAGTTTTTGACTTGTAATTACTGGAAATGAAACATGCTGAGATAATAGTCAATCTGAAAACTCCAGAAAAGTCTCCAAAGTACCAGTGTGTTCCTGTTATCCATCTGGTTTGGACTCTCTGGTTGTGCATTGGTGATTTAAATGCCAGTAACACTGAAAGTAATTCTTTTCCCAAGACCAGATATCGATACCGGAGACAAACAGTGCAGCAACCACCACTACTGACTCCACCCTGATAGTCCCTGGGCCACAGGGAAGTCCCATTACAGCACCAATAACTTCCTGGGAAACTTAATGCCTTGAACCAAAACTAAAACTTGTGGTTGAAACCGGACAGTTGAGCCCATCTTCCAGCGTAACAAGGACTTTTTCATGTGCTCTTGTATTCCCCTGTGTATTCCTGTGCCAATTTACTACACAGTGTGCTTAAAATTCCCCACTGCCTTTTCTTTTAAACTCACACTTCCTCATTGTGAAATCATTCAGGAGCATTGAACCAACAGGGCAGTGATGATTTCAGAGTTTCTGTTCTGTTCTCACTTTCTGGTGCTGAGTTTAGCTGATCTGTCATCTGACTCCTGGAAGAAATGACAGTCTCCCTTTGTTGTAGTTTGTATTCACGCTGCCTGCAAAGTCAGAATGTTACAGGAACACTAAATTGTATTAACGTAACTTCTGTTATTGAACTGAGAATTGGATGAAGATGATCACTTACGACCAGAAGGAAACAACTTCTCAAGTTCTAAAGTACACCTCCTTGTGCACATTATAAGTCTTATTTACTTGCCATTAGCTTGTCAACATATTTGAGAGTGAGCATGGTTGCGTGAGAACAGACTAACAAAGTAAATGCTCATTGAACCACATCTGTTTTTTTTCACTTGCATACAGACACCATAGCAGCACATCTACAGATACAAGTTGGACATACGGCTGTTTTAATGAGACACAAATAAGACAGACGTGCTAATAAACAGTGTGTTACTGCAGCTTTCACTGCTGTTGATGTGCAGAGCAGCCATATTGTGTTTCCAGTTCAGAGTTGGTGAAGTTTCTCTGACTTTGCGAATCGGAAATCCAACTTGCTAAGGGGGCGTTCTAGTTTAACTTTCCAACTTGAAACTCAGAAATTCTGATTTTCCGATGCAAATGGAGCGACCCTAAACACATCTGAAACACACATTGGGGAAATTGGATTTTATCTACTTCAGCAAGGGTGCGTGTAGGATTTTAGGACATTTGGGGCTTAACCCAGACCCATGTGGGGGGCCCTCCGCCGGGGATTTCTTTTCATGAACAAGCTCTATTTTGATGCTTTTTTTAATGCACTTTACGCATTTAATTTTGCAGAATAATTATGACTTGTGTTAAATATATTAGTAGTTGTTGGTAATTAGTATTAAGTAGAAACAGAGTACTTTGCAGCTGCTATCATTAAAATTTAGGGTATTCTGAGTTGCTTGTACCTTAGTATTTCCATTTTATGCTACTTTATATTTCTACTCTAATTACTCAGCTGTATATAAAGCATTTAAAATGAGCTCCGCCGTTACAAGCTGCAACTTTAAAGTGATTAAGGGCAACCACAAGAAATGCACGGCTTGAATGACACAGTGGACCCAAAACGGTATCTTTTCGAGAGCTTTAATGCATGACCGAAATGACACATTATTAGTTCCAATGCTTTTTTCTTCCATTACAGTGCCTAGTCTTATTTTTAAAACATATACATACAGCCTATTTAGGGCTATTTATAAACCATTCTGGGTCGAAACCTCACCCAGGCCAAACAACGCCACTGTACTTAAGCAAAAAATCCTAGTGCGACAGCGATTAAGAGAAGTGTTGAAAATGACTTTAAAACAAACGGTTACATATGGCGTGCACTGCAACACTTTCAGGAGGTGTAGACAGAAGCAAATGGTCTCTAACTGTAAATGACACATGCATTCTCTTTTGAGATTACTGTTAAACTCATTCCAAGTCGCTCTACGACAGAACAAAGGCTAAAAGCTCAAAATGCAAATGTCACTGCAGGAAAGCAGACTGAATCTGCATTAGCAGCACTTTAGAACTCCCCCCGCTAATTGCTGTGTTTGTGGATGAAAGACTGAGGAGGTGAACCAGTGAAATAGAAGGAGGGACACCAGAGATCTTAATGCGCTCAGCAGACATCCAGAGAATGCACAAGACGAGCCATTAGCACCTCACTGCCTCTTTAGGAGCCGTTTCCCCTGAATGGGTCCCTCTTCTTATTCAAAGTTGAGATGAATTCGCGGCCTCTGGGGAGACATCTTGATCACACGGGGACGGCTTTGAATACAAGTGTGACTGGGCCCAAAATGCACTGAAGAAGCATTCGGACAGGAGCGCTTGATTCACGTACTGTGGCTGTAAAGGATGTGATTATATAGCTGCCTATTTAGTAAAGACTGAATCGTCAACTTGGTCATTAGTTACTTTTTTAGACAGCGTCCCAGCATTGAGGAATCAAGGCGTGACGGTTGTGACTATTAACACAACAGCGTTGGCCTCTACCATGACGAAAAACAAAGGCATTGGGAGCGCTTGATAAACAATAACCAAATAGCCAAAACATGGTAATAACAATCATTTACTGTCTCTATTATACAGCAGCTGATATTGTCTTCTGGGTAAGTAGCTCCTGGACCGCATTGGGTTCCCGTTTGTGGACATTTTTGGCCACTGGTCTTCTTTTCTAAGTTAGCTGCTAACTGCTATCAGCTACTTTTTAAATCTCCCACAGTGGGTCACACACACTCTGTCCCCTTGTACAGAGATTTTATCTTTTTATAGAACGCTGAAGCTGCATAAAGGCGTGAAATTCCCGTCTTGAAGGTCTCCTGGTTCTGGCGAGACATGTGAGGACACTTCCTTACTGAGCTCCTCACCTGAGTTGCTACATTTATCGACTTAATTTATCTCTCGCCAAAGCTACAGGATGGCCAAGTCACGCACGCAAGGGTCGAGTATATAACCACTTTTTACCCATCCTTGAGGAGAAATGAGCAAGAAAAAGACCAAGAGGCTAATGCTAGCTCACTTGCTAACATGCAAACCGTGCAAGCTGAGGAGATGGCCATCCTCCGTGCTAACGAAACGTTGAGGGACGAGCTACTCGCTAAGATAGAGGACGAGGCTGACAGTCAAAGTGCCATGATTAACCAACTAAGACGAGAATTGCAAGAGGCTACCGAAACAGCAAAAGCCGACAAAATAACATTGGGAGGGCAGGCAGCGTCATTGGAAGCAGCCACAAGCGACCACTCAGACTTTATCGCAGGCCTTGAGAAAGAGGTGACAACCAAATTCCCGCCTTGAAGAGGCAGTGTAAAAGGGGATTATTGAAAAAAATGGAAATTGAAATAGGGAAAATGAGATTCCAGACTAACTTGGTCCCAAGTGCAATCTGGGTACAAGTGCACACAAGACACACGGTCTAAACAGGATCTCAACGGGCATTTAAACAAAAAAAATAACACTGTGTAAAAATATAAAAATACAAGGGGCTGCTGTTTACCGGGTCACACACTATGTCTGATTGCAGGGTAAACAGTAGAATTACATTGTTCTCATTACAAAGGAATGTGCCCTCCAATGTATTTGATTGCCCCTCTGCATTGCCTTGCACGTCTGTTGGCGTGGGACTGAGCTGTGCCAAAGGTTGGGCCAGGTTAAACTTTTCTAGCTTTATAACTCTGCATGTATTTTGCCTGAGGCCTCAGCCTCGGCACCCCACTGCGTCTGTCTCTTTGAAATGAATGAGGTGGCTGCATTTATTCATGCATTGCTGTTGTCTGCATGAAGACAGACGTGGTGGTGTACCATATATGACATATATCTTAACCCCCACTCTCGTTACCCAGCCCCCACTGCTGCGTGTGTGTCATCTCTACATCTCTGTAATATGCAACATCCAGTTGTGTGACTATAATTTCAACACCTGATCATAAACCACTGGAAGAATAAATGCATATGCAGGAAACTTGTCACGTACCGCACCACGGCTTTGTCAAGAATTATATTTTATATTGGCAAAAATTCATGGAGCGCTTTTTTGAATAAATATTGTACAACATACAGGTCCTTATGGATATACTGCATATTAAAAATCAATGAATATGTGATGTTAAACTCATTGTGTCCTTCATAGATACAATAACATGAAACTTTAATAATCCCACAAGAGATATAAATAATTATAGAATCTGTAAAGATAAGATATAGGGCGAGTGGAAGCATTGCAGATTGGGGCCGTATATATAATGTAAGAATCTGTGATACATTTTCAGTACTATATGTAAATGAGTATTATGGGGAAGATATTCATTTATAGTGTTATTTCAGTGTGTACAATAATAGTAGAAGAGACAGACACAAACAGTTAGTGCAGAAAATAATATTTAATTCATTTATATTTCTCATGTGTCAGAACTGTCATACATTTTTAGTTGTTCTGTATACATTTGCGGTATCTTTTTTTTTTAAATAAATATGTCTAATATTAATACATGTATAGATATATTATAATATTTATTTTTATTTATTTTTACATAATATTTGTGATTATTTATCACAGCAAATGGACATGGAACTGATTTAAAAAAAAATAGGGGAAATTTATGTCAGCCACAATAAGGGAAAAAATAAAATATTTAATATAAAATGAATAAATAAAGATACAAATTATAAAAAATACAAAACAAACTTGATTTAAGAGTGAATCATATTATTTTAAGGTTTCATTTGTACATTTTTACAGAGTTGAGCAGTTCGTTTGCATATTTATATTTTATATTTTTAAGGGAAATACAAAGATGTAAAAAATACAAGATGGATGGTGTTTTATGGTTTTTGCTTCCTGCATGTATTAATATTGGAACGCAGCTCTGCTGACGTTACGCCACGCGACGTCATACGCTGGACTCGACGTGACCCGGAAGAGAGGAGCGTCGGTGTGTGTGAGGATTGTTTACATTTTCTGCAGCCTGTTAAAATGAATCCTCCGATGATTAACTCGACCAGCTCCGTTTCGACGACCAAAAGTAAGATTTATTTCATCTATCGACATGTTTTATTTGTTGTTGTTGTGCAGCAGAGAGTCAGAACTAGATACAACAGTCATGAAACATGTTAGCTAGCTGCTAGCCGCTAACATTAGCGTTACAAAGAGCAGAAACAGCTTCGTAGTGTGTTTAAACTCAGGTGTTTAAGGTTTAAACCACTCGTTGTTAACTATCCTGCTTAAACACTGACACCCAGAGCCCTTTGAATCGCAGGCGATGTTTTCAGGCTGTTAGTGTTCAGTGTGTGTCTGAATTAGCTCGTTAGCAAACCCTTAACTTTTACTTGGTAGTTAGCTGTCGTGTTACATCCAGTGTCAGCTAACAGCTTGCTATCTGGCTAATTAGCAAGCAGGAGAACTGAGAGTGTATGATACTGGTTAAAGTGGACATGAATTTAAATGTGTAGACCTGAAATCTGCTGATTTACCAGCACAGTTCATGGCTATGTTATGTTACTGAAGACAGTTGATAACTGTGTTGGTGAGTGACATACACACGGTGCTGTCAATGGAAATTAAATACTTTGGTTAACCTTTATTTTACAGCATACTCAGGGGTTTGAAAAAAACGACCACACTTATTAAATTAAGCTGCCAAGGACTGAATTCCTTCCTCTGACTCATGCATTATTGTGAGTCTGGATGAGTTCACCTGCAGTCAAAAGTGATTAATGTGACAATGTCTTGGGTAATTTTGTGGTTATTTCACTCTGTAAAATGTGTAATGTCTCTTGTATGTAAAGCTGCTACTCTGCTGTGGATGCATCCGCTTGTTTTAAGTTAGTAAGTTATTTTATTGAAACAAACAAATAAAATACTTGGGTCCAAACAGTTTTCAAAAACTCATATATAAGATAAACAGTAAAGTCAGTAAAATTATGAAAAGTTAACACACCTTACAACACAGAATCCCATCATTCAGTAGAGCCCTGCTGGCGTTCCATATTTTTCCACGGATATCCTGTGTAAGAGGGCACACAAGTATATATTCTTAATTTTGTATGACAGTTACAGCAACAGCACGGCTCCACCTCCTCATTTCCACTTGCAATCTGTGAAAGAACAACTGGAACCGTGTTACAGTTATTCTCAGATGGTCTTCAGTGTAAGGTGTACAGGTCAGATGGTGATAGACTCTCAGTTGGCAGTTTATTAGGTCCGTCTTGCTAAATTAAGGCAGTTTTAGAGATGTGTTGTTGTGTTGCATCATCCTGGAAGGTGTTTCTAGTATTTTACACCCTTTTAAGTGAGGATAGATTAATTATTCAGAAAGTAAGTGTAGCCTGCAAAATGGCCGCACAGTTGATTGAAGATAATGTAGGCAGGATTTATTGCAGGGCTGTTTGACTTGGTGCAAACGAGTGTGTGATTTTCAACTAGTGCAAAAGTAACATCTCCACACTGACTCAAGTTTTTCTACATTTTGTTAAATGGACCACAGTTTGATCCTAATTCAGATACTGGATTCAGTTTGTGGTTTGGAGTCAGTGTGTTGGCATTACTTTTTCATTGAAGTTGTTCTCTAACCTTGCACCTACACATACTGTACATGTGCATTTAATTATGCTCCCTCTTCTATAGATTGTACAACACCTCGGATTACAGCAAAACATCTCAGGAAGTGATCCTTTGCAAAATTAATGTCAGTGTTCTCGTGTGTGTCCATTTGATGATGCTTGTCATGAAAATGTTTAAAACACCAGCTGTGAAGTTGTTCACTGTATTCAGCTGTGTTTCTGTATGTTCAGGAAAACGAGAGGCCGAGCGCTCGGTTAATTGGACCGTGGAGGAGACTCAGGTGCTGCTGTGCGCCTGGAGCGACGAGCGCATCCAGAAGAGTTTGGCAGAGAACCTTCGCAACAGGCATGTCTTCAAACACCTCTCAGCCCGCATGAGCGAAATGGGCTTCTCTCGGAGTCCACACCAGTGTCGGCTTCGGGTCAAAACTCTGAAGGCTAACTATGTGAGAGCCAAACTGCAGAGGAGCGTTGACAGCTCGCAGCCGTGCACTTTTAAATATTTTGCAGAGATGGATGCTGTGTTGGGACGGAGGTCAGTGGCGGGGGAAGGAGGACCCTATTTTGTTTCTACAGAGCGGATGTCAGAGCATCACCTTGACTCCATTGACAGGACAGGAAGTAACCCTCCAGATTTAAATTCTAATACAGAGATAAGTGGACAACATTTGGCCTCCTTGGGGAGGACAGGGAGACAACGTGTGAGCTCTGTGGAGGAGAGAGGAGGCCGTCAGGCATGGCAGCTCGACTCTGAAGTCAAGTTGGAGGACAGAGATGATTCAACAGATGAGTTTGAGTTCAGCAGTTCAGGATTTCCACAGCGACATCATGAAGTTTATCTGGAATCATCCATCCATCATGAAATGAGTGGTATGTACTGTGATTATTGTATGAATCATTGAAGGCTAAAAATAATGCCCACCACAGCATTTTGTTAGACAAATAGATAATAACCCAACCTCAGACGCAACCTTTTCTCAATTATGACATTGGTTAAATGTGTAGTTGATTATTAAGGTATGCTTAGGCTGTATTAACATATATGAAGCAGTTAATTAAATAGTCAAAATCAGCCACAAGCAGTTCTGTCAAACACAAACTGTTCCTGTATTCTTGTCGTCAGTAATAATCTCATACCTGTACTGTTTCATATCCTGTGTCGTAGGTTCACTAGTGGAAAACGGCTTGAGCACTCCTTCCCCACATGCAGTACCACCTCCACCTCCACCTTTACCTGCAGCTGCTCCTCCATCTTCTCCTCCTCCTCCTCCCCCTCTTACCCATCCTGCTGCCTTTCCTCTCCCTGCACCCCCAGATCCAAACCCCAACGCCATCCCCACCTCTGGCCACCATCACCCTGAGTCCTCCTGCCTCAAGCACCTGTCGGACTGCTTCCAGCGGCTGGTGTCGGAGACCCGGGGCCTGCTGGTGCAGCTGGAGAGCCAGCGGCAGGAGCAGGCTCACTGGCACCAGGAGCTTCTGGCTCAGTGGATGCAGAGGGAGGAGCGCCGGCAGAGGGAGACAGCCGAGAGGGAGGAGAGGAGGGAGAAAGCTCGCATGGAGCACGAGATTAGAGTCCTGGAGCTCCTCACCAGTCTAGCCAGAGAACACAGGTGTAAATGTGGAGGCGGACAGACTGTAGCAGAGGCACCGACAGGTCCAAATCATACCATGAACAAAGGTGGAAATTAAGATGCACCTGCGCCAGGTGTTTTTACAGGGGACTGGCATTCAAGCTCAGGTGGAACCAAAGAACGACACTGATGAAGAAGAAACAGCCACATTCAGGGGATTTAGCCCTCAACCCTGAGTCATACAGAGAGAGAATTCAACTGAACCGATTTCAGGAAAAGACCCTCAAGAGTCTGTGAGTATGAGATGATTGTTGACTGACAACCAGAGGTCAGTCGTGCCCTGGAATCTTAAAGGGCGGCTCCATCTGCGTCCTTTTACATGTGTTTGAAACAGAAACTCTAACTCAGGCGTTACCAAAAAGCAATGACGTAGGTTACAGCGTGGATGCCCTGCCCTCCTTCAACCCCCACACAGTGTAAGTGTGGAGTGTGAGGAAAGTGTTAGCTTGCAAGATTTTAGTTTGGAGGTGAAACATGGTGCTATTTCATTGTTATTAAACGTTATTTAACCAGGTGATGACACATTGAGGGTGCTTTCAGATGTACAGTTATCTTGCTTTGGTCTGAATCAGGGACCAAGTTTGTTACAAAGGTGTATAATTGCCGAGAGTGGGTTCGAGTTCTCACTGCAGCATTTACAAGCCGATAAGATCAAATGCCTTGTGCGAGAAAGCTGCTCTTGATTTTAATAGGAGTACTGCCACGAAAGCTAAGCAGAGCACTGCTGTGGATATATACTGTAGCAGTGTTATCGTGCAGACACCTACGTCAGGTACGATGAGTGAAAGGTTCAGAGAAGGGCTTAGAAAAACAGCATTATGGCGCTCAAACATACAAGCTTGGACCAAAATTAGAATTTTTGGATTTGGACACGAGGAATACTACTGAGAAGCTACAGAGTGACGTAAAAACAACAAACAAACAAATGGAGCCGCCCTTTAAAAGGAAGAAATTGCAGTTGAGGTGTGAAGGAGAATTTTGTTCTTTCCTCTGTTTGCTGTTACATCTTTGAAGGGATTTCTACAGTGTCAGTTAATGGCACCAAATGTAAATCAACTGTTTCATGCACTTTTATGTAAATTAAAAAATAGATTTTGTCAACCAGTTTCTGTTTTCTGCTGGAATTTGTTTGTCACACAGGCTGGCCTTTTGGTACTAATGTAACAGCCTTAATCTGTACTAAGAGTTGGGAATATTGACACTTGGTAAAGTCTCAACAGCCCAAGTGACGATTTCATCACTTCTGTTAGTGGCACTGTTACAGAGCAATAATGCAACGATAGAGAAGATAATGTTTTAGCTATAAAGGTGACAGGTATCATTGCAACTCGTTGCTGTCATAATGACTTTAGAATATTTATATTTTCCTGAAACCTTCAAAATAATTCACATTCATACTAGACCTTCAATTAAACCTTAAGTTCAAAATGCACATTGATAACCTGAACACAAAGCTGCCAGTTAATGTCAGTACATCAGATCTACATATATGGGAAGTGTATCTGTCACATAAACAGGATGTTCGGAGACATGAAGTATAACCAGAGCATGGAGATTTCATCTGTCACAGTGCTTTTATAATTCAAATTTCAAGACAGGGAGCCAAGACACAAGAAATGCAGTTATGTGGTTACAATAATTTGGTAGCCACTGGTATTAATGGAAACAATTACAGGTGACTGTACCAAACTGACTTCAAAGAACAAGCTGCAACGAAAGCCAAGTGTTGCGTTGTCTTGTATCACCTGTCTTGGCAAAAAAGTTGCACATTGACACACTGGAAAGACTACAGCCGAGGGCCAGCCAGCACTTGCATTCTGCACCTGTGTGAGATGAAGTTTGTTGTGGCTACACTCCCTCCTGACTTTCGCTTTTTGTTACTGTCCTCACTTTCGTTTCTCTTCTTGTGCACTGAGCTGAGCCGCCAATTAGAGCGATTTCTCTCACCGACAGGCTCCGTTGTTGCCAATGCTGATTCAGCATCAAAACAAAAGCTGACAGGGTGCTGACAAGGGCCAACAGTGTGGGACACACTGCATTGACGAGGGTGGCAGACGTTCACCGATGGCCCACTTTGGCCGACGACGGACCATCAACTTGGTGTGTCACGGCCTCAAGAGTACTGTCTTAGGTGGAAACGCTGAACAGATCTAGGGTCTAGTTACATGTTCGTAGGGGTTACTTTTCTGAAGGAACTATACTGAGACTTTTTGGTGGAAACTGGGCTTTGTAGTCACGTTTCTTTCAGTAACAGTTCCACCTCATCATCAGTCCAAGCAAAGTTATCTCTGGTCTTACTTTTCGTCGTCTCCATAGTATTTTCTAGAAGTAAGCGGCCAATTACTGTTCCTGTTTCTATCAGTACGCACATGCCCAGTGTACATGAATGTTTACGTGATATATGTGCGTTTGGACAGAGATTATTTCTGACACGGCGCTAAGACGTTAGTGTGTACAAAGATCATTTTTGTTGAATATGCAGTTTTGAAATTATAATGTATTGGTGTTGATATGGCCTTAGAGTCAACAGGGCACAGTTTAGCCACTTGTTAATACTCTCAATGCGAATTTACTCATCTGTGGCGCTACAGTTTGTCCCCCAGGAGACAAAACTTTGGTGATGTGGGCAGTTCACAGCCTCACCATCATCTGTCACAGCTCTGACATTAATGGGTGAAATTAAATCTGAATATATTGACTATAAAGGTTATTTATTGCTTGGTAATCAGTGCAGATGTGATTAGAAAATCTGCCCTTCAACCACAAAGTCACAAGTTCAGTCCCCTCAGTATACAAAACTTAAGTGTTTATAATCACGCAGGATGTTTGTCCACGAGCAGGACACTGAACTGTGACCTGGCTGCTACAGGGGTGGCACGAATGGGAAACATCCCACTGTTAATTCCCCATGTCTGTCTTCTCTGCCCGGTGTAGAAGCTATATGGGGAATGTAGCACAAACATAAAGTCCCTGTTTATTTATTTCCCTGCAGGAACATTTCAAATCCAGCACATCAGCCTGGATGTCATGCTTGCATAAGAGACCTTTGGCATAGTTCTGGCACTCCGGTCAGTGTTTCTCCAGAAGAGTAAACATCTGATGTCTTCAGTCTCAAAGCCTGTTAATGAAACTGAGGACATATTGTACCTTTTTACAGCACCATGACTGCTCTGATTTGTGATGTATATTTGCTGTTAGAGCTCTAACCCACAGTGCCCTTTTCTTGTGATGGGAGGTTTTTATTCCTGCGACGTCCTGCTTTGCTCTCACACCCACAGGACTTCTGTGTATTAAACCTCCAGGCTGTAGCTGCCCCATGCTGATTGTTACCTGAATAGACAAACTGGAAATCTCTCACTCTGCCATTCAGCACAGGCTGCCCCGAGGCTACAGAGTGTGAACGAGTTAGATTGGAAAAGCCCCACTTCCCTCAGCTTTTCAAATGCTGAAACCAGATCGTAATCAACACTGGTCAGGCTGGTATTGCCTTATACAGACATGTTTGAAACCAGAAACAGGAATCTTTAAAGGATACAGCTATCTTACTGTCATCAAATCCCATGACGAGACCAAAACCTACAATGAACTCATCTGACTAACAAGTGTTATTTAGTCCGAACCAAAGAGGTGGACCAACAGACGCATTCTTAAGCCCCATTTCCACCACACACTTTTGGTATGGTACCTTTAGAACCAAAAGTAACCCTTGAGACATGGTACCTAGACCCTCGGTCTGTTAAGCATTTCCACCACATACAGTACTCCAAAATGTGGGCGGGGTTGTTGTCACTCACTGCTCCGTCCAGCTCTGACTGTATTTCCTCTGTGACACAGGTGGAAGTCTGCACCTCGTTTATCGTCCACAGAACGAGGCTGCAGTGAGAGTCTCTCTCCATGGGATATTTAAAAATAGTGGGTTTGTGCATTTAGTCCTTCTCAGGCAAGCTCAGGGGTTTAGTGTTGCTGCAGCCCACAGGAACGACGCTCCGCCAAGTGAGGATTAGAATATATGACGTTCACATAACCCGGTCAAAATTGATATTCATAAACGCTTGAAGATCCACACATTACTAACAGTGGTGTTTCCTGCTGTAGAGTGAGTGACTATCAGAAAGCTACTTGTCAGTGTCTAGCTCAACGATATGGCCAAACCCAAGTATGATGCCGACTGTAATACACTATGTGGACCTTGAACTAATGACTAAAGAGAAATCTGGACCTCGTGGCTGGACCAGTTGGGACCACTGTACTACTATATGCAAGACTTGCCACAGTATGAACAGTGGTTACATGAGCCTCAAAACCAGCCACAACTCAGCCCTGAGCAGAGTGACCGTCCTCTACTGACCAATCAGACTGCAGTGTTCACAGCTCCACCTTTTAGTACCAGATCTGTGTGCTAGGTACCCCAACAGAGACGAGGGGAGAGTTAGGGTACCGGACTGAACTGAACTGTACTGCTCAGTGGAAATGGGGCTTTAGAGTCATGCTTCTAGTGTGGCTAAAAATTCAAACCCAATAACAGTAACCAATAAGTTTTTTATTTGTGACCTGCTGAAGAGCTGCGGACAAAAACTGGCTCTAAGCCAACAAGATTACAGTTTCACACTCACCAATAGATATTTCCAGTTATTCTCCTCCCTTCCCCCTTCAACCCCTCCTTTCTCCCATTTGCATCTCCATCCCTCCCCCCACCCTTTCTCTCTTTGTACGTCTATATGCCTCAGTCTAAGCTCAGGTCACGGAGGTCGCAGCCTCACAACGTCCAAAAGAAACAAATTATAATTGTACAGATTAGATCAGTGAAAAACTGCGGCATAATAACTGAAAATGAAGAGCTGAATCTCTCTCTGTCCACGGCACAACCAAATTTGTTTTGTTAAGTTCTTCAAACCAACAGTGATGTTCATTGTTCCTCCAAATAATTCAAGGTGACAACTGTTTCTAAGTGAGCGACACATGAAAAGGAGGCTGCCTTTTGTAGGGAAATAAAAAAAACGATCTATGAAAGTGAATACTTGCATTTCTAAGAAAAAAAACGTGAACAGATTGAATTAAATAAACACACTAACCACAATTATATTTAAATGTCAACTGCATGAAGTCTTTTGTTGCAGTGTTCTCTGGAGGACCCTAATCTTGGCAGGGTCGCCGTCCTCTATCTGCCGAGTTATAGAGTGCCATTGTGAGATTATTAGTTAAGTCGCTGTAATTTATTTAGCTTTCATTTAACATGGCAGGCCAATTAAACATGAGCTCTCATCCACAATGACAACCTGCAAACAGGAGAAATTGGAGTATTTACCCTGCAGAAAATATGCCTTATTTTTATTTGTTTACAACTTCCCCAACTCTCCTGCTCAGCTTTAAACAACAGAGAACAGCCAAGCTCTACTGCAGCTCTCTGAACAGTCAAGAAATGTGACTTACACAAAGACTACATACTGGTCTGTGCTCGGCTGACTGTCTCCACCCTTTCCGAGCAGAGTAATAAGCCACGGTAAAGTAACAGTAAATCATCCCAAATCTCGTCAACATCCAGAGGTATTACGTAATCTGGTATTAGCGCAGATTTACGTATATGCACTAATCCAGCTTTTCTCTCGCTTAAATGACTGCACCGAGTTTGACCACAAAGATCAGGATTTCAGTCATTATGTCGCACACAAACACAATGTATGCCACCAGACACCACAAACAGTGACCAGGCCTGGAGCAGGGATTCATTTCAACTGGAAATTCTTGGCATTCAACTTTGTTTGTTTGTATAGAAAATACAGGAAAAATAAATTAAATATTAAAACATCGTGCATTGGAATAAATGTTGGCATTGTAAGATACGTTACATTTGTATTATTAAATAGTGGGTACGTTGAAACGTCAGCAACACTGTGGTTAATGTGTGGTTAGGTTTAGGCACAGAAACCACTTGGTTGCTGTTAGGAAAAGATCATGTTTTGGCTGAAATTATTCGGTTGTCGTGGCACAATCATGGCTGGAAATGCAGCAATGTCTCTGTAAAAAACAAAAATAAGTTCGTAATGGCAAACTCCCCGGTGGAAACACAGCGAGGGTTGGCAAAAACACAACCTGTGTCTTGGTCTCTTCCATTGTGTACTCACGTGAGTTTGAACACTAGAATATTTTGTGTTGACTTGCTTCACACGTGTGAAAAACTCGCATCACAGGCACGTGAAATCACTGAATCGACCAATAAACTTGCGTAGATACATCCGTGGCGTCATACGTCCCTGGAGGGTCTCAATGCTGATTGGCTATCGTGGCGCGAATCGTTTGCTGGAGTTCAGATTTTTCAACTCCCGTTGAGATTTCACGTCTAATCGCCACTTTATATTGACTTTACATGGAATTCCCTCGTGTGCATTGTTTTATTCTCGCCTGGTGTGAACACAATATCAGATTGGTCTGCTGTGTCACACCATTCACCATCTCCTCCACTTCTAGATGACAAAGTCAGCTTGTAGACTATATCAGTTTAGAAACACTGATATGATAAGTACAAAACATACAAATGTAAGGTATGACTGCCCAGAAGGAAACGTGCATCTACTCATGAATGATGGGACCTGTGGTCGTGACGATATCTGCAACACTTGACAATTTACACCATAAATATCTAGACTGATAAACAGCACTACAGATAAGAGGAAAAATAAGTGATTTTGATTTTGGTGTGAACTTTCCCTTTAAATCCGGGAAAATAGAAAATTTTCAATTTACTGTAAATGCTGTATTTTTGGCTTCTTTGGTTTTGGGTTCTTTTGCAACACTCCAGCTGCTATTTCTGTGAACATCAAACTAAATAAAGAATTGAAAGTGGAAGAATGACAACATAAGGATGGAATAAACGTCAGAGGGAGTTCAGATGGAGAAAGAGAAGTGAAATTGAAAACGAGAGAAGAGGGGGAGGATGAGAGGAGGAGGGTGGGGGTGTGCTCTCCTCTGATTGGCTGCAGCCTCCCCCACAGTGAAGTCTAGAGGCTGGTCGCAGCTCCGGAGCTCATACACAAGAGAAGGCGCAGCAGCAGTAACACAACCGGAGCTGTCATTCATTCATACGGATTCTTCTTCTATGAACAAACCCGCGGCTCTGAACCCGAGACACACGTTTTGTTTCCTGCATTTGCACCTGAATATGCTGCAGTGAGAGCGCGGAGCGGGAGGGACTGCTGGGTGTCACCGCCGCGGTTTATTCACATGTAAACGGAGAAAGTCTCAAAGGCTGTTCAGAGGCGGTTACGCACATTTTGGGAAAGGATACGAGGGGATTTCACACCTGGATTACTGACAGTTGAGGTGAGCTGTGAGGACTGACTGTTTGGATGTTGTGTGTTGGAGCGTTTGTGTTGAATGTTGTGCTGTTTGCGCACCGTGGAGACCAGCTGGTGGAGCTTGGCCAAAATGCGCGCAGGTGTTGGAAAGAGCGCACTTTATTTGGCTCGCAGCGCTTGGACACGAGCTGACCACTGAATTAAAAGCTCTTCAACTTAACTTCAGATATTAATATTGCAGCTTGAGTTCCTGGTGGTTATATTGAACCTTTGCAGCAGTGTGCGCGCTGGCAGTGCGCCTTTATTGACTTTACCCAAATTTGTATCCGCTATTATGAAAACAGCCCACACTAATGATGCCTTAAATCAGCTGTTGAGCTGTTTCTATCTTTGTTTTCCTCAGAAAGTGACCGCTAAAATGTTCCTCAGTAATGGGATTTTTTAAATCAGTGTCAATGGCGGACTATTTTTAACCTCCACTACCTCCCGGTTAAGAGGATTCCCCCCTCCTCTCCTCTCCTCTCCTCTCCTCCTGCAAGACAGTGAGGGATCAGAGAAGTTAATCCCGCATCTCTCCTGAGTGACTCTGGCCTGTTCTCCTTGGCTTTCCGTGCCACCGCTCTGTACTACAAGCATGCATCAGGGTTCCCTTAATGTGCTGACACGCTAAATCCGTTTATTGGTGATTTGGCAGCGCTGTGGCCGGCTGACAATGTGAGGGTGCCTCCTCTGGAAACACTTGAATGAGTTATTGTTGCCCTGGATTACATGATCGCTGCTGTAGCCGGGTGTTGTGTGGTGGTGCTTGTGGTGGGCTTTGTGTGTGTAGATGAAGGCAAATGGATGCTTCGGGGGAAATGGGTGTTTGAAGTGCAGGAGCATGATATTTGGTGCATGCAGTGATGTAATTGGACATAAAAAGGTGTGAAGACTGCAGAGCTTTGGGAATTCAAGCAAGTGTGCTCTCGGCCTCAGCTTAGTGGTGCTCATATGTATCACTTAAACTGATTGGTTGTGTTGCAAAGCAAATCACACAAGAGTTTGCCCAGTTGTCATGACATTGCAGGTGCTTGGATTTTACCTTGTGGAGCACTTTATGAGCAAAATTGAATCGTAATTGTTGTTTTGACAGTTTGAAATGCCTGTAAAGCAGGTCCTGCCTGAAAAATCTTTGACTTTTCATTTTCAGCTATATTTAGCCCAGCTTGACCTGCACATCGTGAAATTACTGCTTACAGAGAAGTCTGTGAGGGCAGGAATTTCCCAGTCTAGACGTATCTTGAATGAAGCCTCAACACACTTTAAGTTTATGGTTTACCCTGCTGTGGCTGGATTACTGAATGGGCCACGTGGGCACAGGCCCAGGGGCCCAATGTGTGACGGGGGCCCCTGGGCTTCACTTGCAAAATCTCTCTTACATTGACATGCACTGATCAGGAAGAGGCCGCAAAAGAGACACAACAGAACCACAAAAACAGGCAAAGCAACACCAGAGACACACAAAACAAACTAAAGGGACACAAAATGACCTCAGTGTGACACAGATGACTTCAAAAGACAAAAAGCAACCACAAAGAGACCAGAAAAGACATAATCCAGGGGCCCATTGCCCTGTTTTCCAAAAGATAGTATCCCTCCTCAGAACACAGCTGACATTAGACGTTTCCAACCCTAATCCCAACCTCTACTTGCAGTTGAAGCCTGGCGTTTACTCGGTGTCTTGCAGATTCATGGGAAGGATCGGAGGCAGGAGCTATAAAGGTGTTGTTTCTGTGCAGCGTCCCTCTGTGCAGGATGTTTTAGTGTCTGCAGGGGGGGATTCATGTGGCTGCCAGGACTGATGACACCAGGTGACAGGTTCCTATATGGAGGCTGTGATTTTTACCACTCAGTGCCACAGCTGCACACGTTAGCCTGAGCCAACACATTGTCAGCAGAACACTCCTTCCTGGTGTGGATGTAGTCAAGAGGAGCAGTTGGAGAAGGGTTAAAAGGCAGTGAGGGGCAGAGATTTGTTTGTGTTGTTGCTGCTGTTGGAGTCTGTTTGCTGCTCTGTATGTGAAGATTTGTCCCACTTTCTGATGGCAGCCCTCTCAGGCAGGTGTAGTCTTAAGTTTTACGTGCGTCTGACCACACACCGGCTTCAAACAACACCGCCGACCAGCCCTCTTTATTTAGACTACTTCTACTATTGCACCGTAGCCTCTCGGCCCTCCTGTGCAGCCACTCAGCTATCTCTCACCCTCATTTCCTCAAGCCATGGATGAGTGAGATTCCTCATGCCTCTCAGTGTTTACGCAGTGGAGGGGGGGCTGTTGATTTACTGATGGTCCCTCAAAGTTTCTCTTTGCAGCGCCTGCTTCACATTCCCCCTCTGCTGTAGCCTCATTCTCCTGCCCCAGCGAAGCAAAGCAACTATCTTTCATTTCTGTGGAAACCACTTCTCAAGCACAGAGCTGTTGCACAGGATGTTTTATTACATCACAAATCTCTGAGCTCTACAGCTTTGACCCGTGTACTCGTCAGGTTGCAGGGAGATGTGGAGATTTCAGAGAGTGTCTCAGGAACATGGCATGACAGAAGTGCTTAAACAGCAAACAGGAGCGTCTGCTTGTGTACGTGTCGTGAACCACGGGAGTGATATTCTGTGTTTCTCTTTACAGTGTCTGAGCTGCTGATGGGTGCTCATCAGAGCGGTCGTTAACACTGCGGGCAGGGCGGGAAGAGCCTCCGTCGGCTCTTTGATAGCTTGTGTTTTGAGCGAGCGAGGGAGCGGGCTCCATCATCTCTCCCTCTGGGAAGCGGCCCCACCCAAAGACAATTACCTGGGAGCTCGTGTCATTGATGGCTCTGCAGCCTGAAAGTAATTTCACACAAATGTCGGGGTTTAACTCACGATATGACATTTGCCCGGGGAGGTTTGGTGCTTTCTGAGCTGCTGCCCTTCTGTTTCAGAATTTCCCCACAGGGTGAAAAAAGGGAAATATTATGACATTTCTATAACCTTTCAGAGAATCATGGCCTGAAACTAAAAAGTCCCTTGTTTCCCTTCTCCTCAGCTCACCTCCACATACTACACACATGATCGGTGTAGCATGTTTCAGTGTCATTTCCGTGTCGCCTGTGTCAGCTGAGTGCGCCACGAGACTCACCTGAATCATCTGAGAGACTCAGCGCCATGTGATAATCAGCCGTTGAGTCTTGAGCCAATGAGAAAGTGGGAAGAGTGTCTGCGGAGTGTAAAAATAGGCCTGAGTTTGAATATTTAAAGAACATCATGGTTTAAAGATGGTAGCAGAGGAAATTCTGACATTCAGTCTCCAGACCGAAACAGACACATATTTGAATATCCTCTGTTTTTAAATCCAATCTAAGTCCAAACCAGACTTCTTTTTACACATCGAGGCAGATGGCCACACACACACACACACACACACACACACACACAGCCAGGCTATAATTAAAACCAATCCAACTTTAAACAACCCCCCCCCTAAAGTGGGGAAGCAAGCTGTGGCATTTTGTTTGTTTACCCTCTCCTGCCACCCAGCCAGCGGTCACGCTAAACCAACAGCGACGTGCTAAGAGTTTGCTTTTGTCAGGACAGAGGACTTGACATGTGGTGCCCCCCCCCCCCCCCCCCCCCCCCCTCACCCTTTACCACAGCTACTGCCACTACATACGACACCTGGAAGCCAAATGTAAATCAGTTTGTCTCAGTCGCTGCTTGTAGGCATCCTGCGCTTTGTTTTTAGGATTATGGTGAAGGCTGCAGCTGGCATGTGTGGAGAACAGACCCTCTTGGCTTTAGCGCAGAGATACTGATGGTGGTGGTGGTGTCCTCTTGCTGCAAAACTAATTATCATTTTTTGGCCCGAGAGATGGGTCCCAGTTTTTGCCAAAAGTGGCCTCACATTTGCAAGTTTGTAAAACTTTGCTTTCCTTTTAATATTTTACTTTTTCTGTCATTTGCGGTTTCTCAAAAAAATGAGAAGTTTTAGTTTGTGAAACTCAGACAATGAAGAGCATCAATGAAATGCCGAAAAGTCTATAGATTTGCTCCAAAACACTCAGTGCTGACCTGCAGGTGCTGGTTGGCAAAAGTTCTGCTCTGCTACAAGAGACGGAGAGATTAGAGAAGAGGACAAAGTACAACATCTGATCCCATGGTGTCCTCTATCTGAGGCTTTTTTGTATTAGAGACACGGCTTTTATCTTCAAAGACGCTCACCTGCCCCTGGCTGCATGAGATTAATCCAAACTGCGCTTTTTCAAAGACATCAGAGAGGCAGTGTGATGTCACAACACTGAAGGTTCAGTACAACTTGTTGCAATATTAGACTTTATAAACCGTATGTGTTCTGTGATCTGACGTCTAGGGCTGTGTCTGTGTCTGTCGAATCAGATTTGGCTGTTCAATGTGAATATTTAAATTTTGTCCCTTTTGAGAGGTGTTTGAGAGTGTTAGACGGGACGTTCAGTGTGACAGCTGCATTCACGCAACATATGTGTACATACATATGTGTAACAGTGTTTTTTTCTGACACTGAATATCAAACAAAAGCCAGAGACTGTGTCATATCACATTGTTGTGATCTATAAATTCACCACTTCTAAGCAGAAGAGACGAGATAAAGCCACTCGTCCTCTGGGCAGCTGCCTCAGAGTGAAATCATACAGAGCTCACTCTGACACTAGATATTAAAGAAAAGCCTGAGACTGTCGTGTTAAGTATCTGTGAACTGTAAATTCACCACTTCAAAGCACACGGCAGATGATAACTTTGTCTCAGAGCCTTACGGTGCATCTTGTCTGCAGCTGACTGCACTAAAGAGTAGCGTGAAAGTCAAGAGCGTGCACTCTGCTGCAAAATCTGGGGACCAAAAGGTCTCCAAAAGCACACTGCACAACACACTGACTAGCACAAAGAAAGAAACAGCTTGACATGAAGCAATCTCAGTGAGGAGTCTCTGTCTGATGATTCAGCCCTGTTGAGGTCTACTTCACTTTCACCTGTAGAGGATGTGTGTTTGTGCAGTTTGAGTAGTTTGGTGGATGAAGGTTGGACCCGACAGATGTACGACAGCATCATAAAAGTCAAAGACATCTTGAGGTTAATCCCAGTTCAGCTCAGCTGGTTGATGTAACTGGTGCTTCTCAGCGCCCTAGACGTCCTCTTCCAATTGCTCAATTTGTCTGAAACAGTTGAAACCACACTGGGATTCATTTAATGATGCTGTAAAATAGAGGAAAGCTGGAAATCTTCATATCGGAGAAGCTGCAATCTACAAATGTTTACTTAATTAAGTACATCAATTAAATAGTAAAATGACTTAAAACACTGAAGGGAGTATTGAAATTGCTGTTGACTAATCACATGAGCTCTTCATCCATGCAAAACAACCCCCTCTTTAATGGTAAGAAAAGCGAGCGTGGGAGCAGTGAGTTGGTGGTTTAGATCCCAGCTGGGAGCACTGAATGTTCTCAGCGCTCGATCACCTGCTGCTGTTGATGTGCTCTCCATCTGAACCCCAGTGGTGTGTTTAGAGCCACGTTGCGGACACAAGCTGTCTGTGGTTGTACTTGGATGCGACTAAGTAAGAAACTGAAACTAAATGCGGTCTCTTAAGTTCAGCCCGAAACCCTCAGTGGAGTAAACAACGATCCAAAAACAGTTTGACTTTTATCAGGGTATCCCTCCATCAGACCCGTGATCTCCCGGTCGCTCCCTCTCTGCGGGGAAGCCACATGGTGCAGCAGATGCTCGGGCCGCTGTGCTCTGACTCCTCACACTCGCCTTTCTCATGGAAATGGCCATGGTTGTCTGGCTGAATAATAGCGATGGTCTGTGTGTGCACGCGTGCATTATGGAGCGGCATGCGTGTGAAAGTGGGAGGGTGGGTGGAGGCTTTTAGTGAACTTATGAATAAACAGGGTTTGTTTAGATATCTGTATCAAACCATGTGCTCCTGAGAAAGCAAACACAACCATGTGTCTTGTGATGTGTTTTTAAAGGTTAGAGTCAACGCTACAAAATAATATCTGTTAATTCCCCCTCTGGTCAAAGCAGCTTTTGGATTTCTTTTTTTCTTATATAAGCCTCCCCTGCAAACCCAAATTACATCACAGGACAGTGGAACCCTGAGATGTGTTTGAACTGGTCGTGGCAGTGTGTGGGCAGGTGCAGTTTATACCTCCTGGCATCTGCGTATCCGTATCCGCCGTAAAGGCTTCCTGACTCGGCAGGCAGCCACAGGGCAGCATATTGTCAAGGATGTGGGGGAGTGGAGGGTTGTGAGGGTGTGTGTGTGTGTGTGTGTGGGGGGGGGGGTGTTGCACCCTGTACGACCCCCCCCCCACCCCCACCCCCCACTGTGAAAAGGCCCTTTGTGGTTCCCCAGCCATAAGTCTGCCTGGCATGGGATTGAGCCGAAGTGCCAGGTTCAGAGGTCAGGAGGCTGGCAGAGGAAAGTGTGTGAGCTTGTTGTTCAGTCTTTGTGAGGACCAGTTTGAGTTTTAGATGTCAGAGTGAGGACTTTATGATGGTCCCCAGCTCTGTAGAGGCTGTTTAAGGGTTAGAGCAAGACTATGTAGCTTGGGAAAGAAGGAATAACAAATTCTTCTCACAAATGAAAGATTGAGGCAGTAAAATGCACCTTCGCTGAGTTCAGTACACTCAGTGGTTTTGTCTGTACAGCCATACTTGGTCTGGTACGACCAGTAGCCTTTTAGGAGCTCATGTTGGCAAACCTTAGATAGATTTTAACTGACTGAGTCAGTTTTCTCACTTTATACTTCTGTTACTCTACATTTGAGCCTTTACTATCAAAAAGTCCGTGAACATCAGAAGTTACAGATGAAAGTCATTCATTCATAATTATACTTCCTTTTAAATAGGCACAGATTTGATCACAGACATGTATGAAACAACCTTTAAATTGTGTATGATGTTTTTACTATTTATCACAACATGTATCATATTTCCCTCTTTAATATCTATTATATTGCTGTGAAAACATCAACAAATTTCTCCTTTAAACGACTGTATTTATTCAAATTTCTTGCCAAAAACTGCATTTTACGAGATTACATTTGAACACATCATGAGAACTTTATAATTAATTAATTAATGAGGTAGCTTTATCAACGAAACAATAGGGTGTGTCCCCTGACAGGTCCATAGTGAGTTTATTATGTCCTTTTGTCCTGACGGCGTCTTGGGGAAGATCTGTTTGTCCCAAACCAGGATTACAAATCTTTCTGTACTCGACAGTTTTCAAAATATTTGTATGATATTTTTCAGTCAGTAAAGGCAGGCTAGATACCCAAACACTCATAAATTTTCTACAACAGATCCAAAAATGCTTGATGTTATCAGCTCCTCATAGCTTGGAGATATATTAGGTTGGTTACTGATGAATCCATGATCACTAGGAACTAGGGACAGCGATGCATGATTATATTGGCACACGATTGATATTGCCCAATAATGGCTTTAAAATGAATTGGCTAATGTGCTTTTTCTTAATCTGCACAATGAATTAATATCACATACACTGAAGAATCTTGTATTTCATGTCTCCATCTGCTGGTGGGCCGCCACGATAAGAGTACGCATGATGTTAATTCCACTACAAAAGAGACTTGATGATCAGTAAAATCTGGTGGGGTTAAAAAAGTTGGTATATTGATATCAGTATCGGCCAAATACGTTGTTATATTTCAGCAAAAATCCAATATCATGCATCCGTACTTAGAACATAATGAGTGTCTTTGGCTGTGTTTCACTCAGGGTTAGACTGATGCTTGCTCCCTAGCACAGGGCCGCACATGTGCTTCTCCATTGGTCATGATCCTCCCTGCATCATGAGTTGCTCTGCCTCCTTAACACACACACTCCTCCTCGCTGTGTCATGTGCACACACACATGGCAGCAGTGGAAGTAAACAGGCAACGTGATCATACAGTGTGCTTTCAGGGTAAACTAAGTGTCATGAGAACCTGCAGGGCTACAGTCTGACCCAGAATCTCTCACAAGCTCTAACACGTTTTTGGGTGTACTTTCGTTTTTATGTCTGCATGTTCGAGCACAAACGGGACTTTCTTTATCAACGCTTTCGGTAAACGAAAGTGTTCGATTGAATGAATTGTCCTGCTGAAGATTTCCCATGTGAATGTGAAAGCTCCTCCAGTCTTGTTTTCTGAGAATTTGGTTCTTTCCAGCAGTTGAAGGTTGCTGCTTGTGGGAAGATACACCTTTAGCCTGCAGTTTCACTATGTCAGTAACTGGTTCTTTGGAGCAAGGCACTAATACTGCTGAGGTTAAGGGTTTAAGTCCCTGTAAAAAGCTCAGTGGGGTCAGTAAAGCGTCTTGAGCTTTCCATTCTAGTGTCTTTCATTGTCATGACTCATGAACCTCCTGCTTTTTTCTCTCTCGTGCTTTTTGTGTCTCAACCACAGTTTGTATTTGAACTTTGTCAGTCGACCATTTGTACGTCCAAATAAACTAAACCCAAACCCAGAAACCTTAAAATGGACAGCAGGGATCCAGAGGAGGAAGGGTGTTGACTGCGTCCAAACCTTCGCTGTCTGTGTTTGTGTCTGAGGGCTATTTTGGGTTCGTCTGGCCACCCTGCATCAGCGTCTGCGGTGCAATATCTATCAGAGAAGAAGTCCTGACTGACCGCACCTGTGTTTGTCCTCTTCCTCTTCGCAGGACAACATGCCTCAGACACCACCGTTCACGGGGCAGCTGAACACCAGCAGCTACAACAAGAACCTGTACCAGACCAAGGAGGAAGGCTACCCCGGCCTCTATTATCATGACAACAACCTGGCGTCCGGGTCCCTGGAGGCCCTCATCCACCACTTGGTCCCAACCGTGGACTATTATCCAGATGTGAGTGTTGTTTTTTCTGTTATTGTTGTTTCTTTTCCTTTTCAGTTTTATCAAAGTCAGGAGCCTCCTTTTTCCCTTTGTTCTGTCTGAGAAGCTCTGGTGCGTTGAGACCCTGTTCAGTTCCAAAGTCGCTTTCCTTTTCTGCATCTTCTTTTCTTTACGAACATCAGGGATTAAAAGTTTTTAACTTGCTATTTATATATTTTTGTTGTTTCTGTATTATCCCCCGAAGTGAGTTTTCATTCCATGTAGCTTTGAAGCCCATTTTTGAACTTAAGTGATCACTTTGTCATCATGAGATCACTTTTGTAGCAAACATATTTTCTTTTCTCTCCACAGAGGACGTACATCTTCACATTCCTGCTCAGCTCTCGTCTCTTCATCCGCCCACACGAGCTCATGTCGAAGGTGTGTCACCTGTGCATGGAGCAGCAGCGACTCAGCGATCCCCAAGCTGACAAGGTACATACAATTTCTGGTTCCTCTTCATTAAGCGGGATTTGTTCTTGACGACACTCTGCAGTTGCACCTCCAAAACACAAGGCGGTGGCAGGGTTTCTGTGAAGTGCTGTAAAGTTTAGTTAATCCAAATCCCCACAAATACAACATGCTAATGTTTTTAGCACAAGCCTATGGCATTTTACATTGTATAAATTAGCCTAGCAGCTAGCAGACTTTTCCTCTTCTCATATGAAGTCAGGGACAACATTTAACAAAGGTAACGTTACAAAATTCAGCTCCATTACAACTCACAAGGTTCACTGACAAAACAACTGTCTTATACTAAACACGTTTTTCAAACAAATACAACATGCTAACGTTATTAGCACAAGCCTATGGCATTTTACATTGTAAAAATTAGCCTAGCGACGAGCGGAGATTTCCTCAGCTCATATGAAGCCAGGATAAATCACACACAAGACTTAAAATGCTATTTTTGTGGAGGCTTTATTGTCTTCACAGTTTATTGTTTTACATTTCTGGGGAGGTGTACGTCAGACTACGGCACAGGGTACAGCGTTCTTTCAACACAAAAGTATAAATTCTGCCTTAGTTGTAGGAATCAGCAGCATAATGTGTTCCAAAACTGTGAACCTACTACAAAAGCTACACATCTAAACCCCCAATCTGTGGTTCTCCCTCCTGTTAACACTGTACATATGTGTTTATCTTGCATTTTTAGATGAGAGTCAGGAAGATTGCTCCCAAGATCCTCCAGCTGCTGACAGAGTGGACGGAAACCTTCCCTTACGACTTCAGGGACGAGAGGATGATGCGGAGCCTGAAAGAGCTGACTCACCGGCTGGCCAGTGGAGACGAGGTCAGTCTTTTATTCCTCCTGCTGCACACTGTACGCAACAACAACAACAAAAGAAAGTTAATCATACCAAATGAGTTAAGTAACAAAAGCCCTGTCTGCTGATTAGATAATAGCATGTTTAGGTGTTATCACCGCGGAGTGCTGTTTTATAGGCCGCACGTGCAGCAAAGCTACAGGCACAGGCAGATTTTTGCAGATAGCAGTGGAGGGACATGGAGGGGGGGTATCTCTGGCAACAAAGCAGTTTTTGAGGCTGGCTGGGTTGAGAGAAAAGCCCCATTGTTCACAGGCTAGGTGGCTTTTTTTGTCGTCTCTGTGGTGCTCCTTCCTAGGCAGCATTTGGATTGTTTCACTGCTGCAGAGCTGAATGTCACTGGCTTAGAGCGCCATTAGCCTCTGCTGCGCTGTTTGGATCAAAGTTTATTCAGTGGGGTAGGACTGTTTTTGTCCCGGACCCTCTGTTATCTTTGTTGCACATGCAGACCCTCCACTGACAGACATTTAGATACAGGAAAGTTGTTTTGATAAGCAGTGAGTCATGCTCTGGGTGCCATATGACAGGAAGTGTGAACATAAGCCAACGTAGCAACAACACGGTGACTTTTAAAATGAAACTGCACGTGTGTTCCTCAAAGGAACTGCTAAATATATGGGGGAAATCAGCTTAATAGCTTCCTTGCTAAGAGTTAGATTGGCAGACCGATGGTTGGTGGCTAGCTTAGCATAAAGACCATTAAAGCACAAAAATTGACCAATCTTGTTTGTTTAATGTCACAAACAGAAATGTTAAAGCATAAATTTGTAGTTTTAAAGGAAATTATGTCAAGTAACAGCTAGCTATTTCTTGCTACGTGTAGCCGTCAAACCATCATCTTAGTAGAAGTTTTTACTTTCAGGAGTTCTCGGGTAGATTTAACAAGCTTTATTAGGCTTTACATCAAATGTTCTTTCCCCTTCATGTCATCAGAAGTAGGGTCTGACGATTAGCATTAGGCTAACCCACTTAGGTTTCTTTGATTTGGGTAAATATTTGGGTAAAGGCCTTTACACATCTAGGTTATTATTTCTTCAAACTTGTGCACACTTATTCCGAAACGTCTGTCTGTCCTTAAAGTTTTCGTAAGACATTCAGTTTTCTGCATTTTTCGCATCCATCAAAAGCCTTTAGAGAGTTGTTTGACCAAGAAGCAGTGACAAAATGTGGCGCAACATGCGGGACACATACATCCGCACAGTGGTGTCGTGGTAGGTGATGAGTTGGGAGTGCAACTGGGTAGGTTATCAAAGAGGAAGTGGGTATACTCTCCTATTTTCCAAAGCCTTTTGGACTGATAGCTGGGTATACTCTATATGCCAGGAAAAAAGTTGGGTATACCCCATATACCTGCGTATACCCTCCACTACACCACTGCAGCTGCAATCAGAAAGAGGAACAGGACGCTCAGTACCCTATCATAACTTCGATAGCTACTTTCAACAGGTTTAGATAGTAAGTATTCAGTTGAATGATGAGGAGGAGGTGTGGAGACAGAGACGGAGGACAGCTCAGCCTTTTCAGATAACCATGGTTCAAAATGCAGGGTGCAGAGACAAAATGGCGACAGCCATGGAGGCACTTTGGGTGGTTAGAAGCAAGGGAGCAAGTGTGTCTTTCCATTTTGTCTCAAATTGCGAATTTTCACAACAAATAGAACAATAAAACACATCAGACTCAGTGTGCAGGGTTTCCGTGTGTAACTATTTGTGTCGGATGATGTATTAAAAAAACGCATATTGAAAATACAATGTGCAAACGCCGTACTTTAGTCATCACGAATCAGTCCTTCCAGTGCATGTCCTGATAGTTGCACATAAGTTTCAGATTGCTCTCTGCTTGTGTGCCCGAGTTAAGTGAGTGTACCTTGTGGGGGTTGGTGTTAACGATAAGGCAGCGGGGGCTTGTTAGGAGCAGACAGTGATGGAGGGCACAAACATCCATCTGTCCTGACAGGAGACTCCACACAAGAAAAACACAACCCACCCACCCCCTACTGTTTTTAATGCAGGGTTCACATGACTCATCAATAGTGCAAGCCCGAGTATTGATCCTGATTTAATCTAGAAGTCAATATGTTTCTCACATGACACTTGGACACATTTACAGCTCCTTGTGCAGCCCCCCCCCCCTTCGAACATAAAACCCATCTTAACTGAGCATCAGTAATACACACTCTCTCAGTCATGCTCATACACACAGGTGCTGTGTATTGATGGTCACACAAACGTCTTTTGATTTCACAGTAGATTGCGTGCGGTCGGCATTAACACCACATACCACCCCTCCAAAGATATTTTGGTATGTTGAAATCGATTCTGGCCTCGAGGCAACACAAGTCATGTAGCACAAGATTCTCTCGGGGTGATATCATGCTCGCTACATTTAACAGAATAAGATAACGTGCCTCGGTTTTTTTTAAGTGTTTCCACATAATTGAAAGCCGCAGGTGTTCTTCTATCTTATCAAGGCTACACTATTAAGTAATAGTGTAGCCTTGCCCTACCTTTTTATTTTCTTACATCCTGCTTATATATATTTCTTAACTGTAGCCATAATTTCCATCAATACAAACGAGTCTGAACAAGACAATCACACATTGCAGCTACAGTTGAAGTATGAAAAGCAACATGAGGTGGCTTAATAAGGTGTTGGGCCGCCACAGGTGATCACCCAGCCCTGCATAATGTTGCATTGATTTTCAGGGACCCTCACCTCTACATCGCTTCCCTAAAAGTCATTAGAGAGCATCTGCTGTGCAGTGGTTAATCTTCTCCGCTCATTTATTCAGGGTTAGCCTTTAATTTGTCTCCCATTGTTTATTATTTACCCAGATAGTCTGGAGGTGAAATAGAAAGTTGCTTATAATCCCTCATTAAAAGGAAACATCTGTGTGCAAAAGCAACCACGTTACCTGTAGTAGGTAAAAGTTGAACCTGAAAGTGGCTCTAACCGGTAGATTGCGAGATAATTTTATCTTTTGCTTTTAATGATATAATATAATAAAAATTGCCCAATTGTGTTGACAAATTGTGTCCTTTTGTACCTAGCCAACAGCAGGTAGCCTAGCTTGTTTTTAGGAATGGTCATTTACTTTTAGCTCTCTTGCGATCTCCCTCTAGCCAGCTGCCGATTTCATGGACGTTCTTCAGCCATTCAAAGCGTATAACGGGAATAAATAGAAACACGGTGTTGCGCTAAAGCTCAGCTAAAAAGGCCGCCAGCAGCCAGTTAGGATGCCTCTTCCGTCATTTTCAATCTGGCACAGTTTTAGTTTCTTTGAGAGACTAACTCTCCAGCAATGAGCCAGTTTTCTCACGGCACTCAGAAAACCCCACATGAACTTAAGTTAACAAACGACTATTGTCTATCTATATATATCTATATCTATCTATATAGTGTGCTGCTCTCTGCACCTCTACTGAAATTTCATCTTCATGTCACCAACATGAGCGTCGGCTCAGCAATAAATTGCACACGGCCTGTCCTAAGTCCGGTCGTAAAGATAATATGAAGTTAATCACATTGTCATGGTGCTTTTCATTAATGCAATATTTAGCGCTGTGACACTGTCGGCAGGTGTGGCTGATGTAGGCTACTTAATGCCATAATGATAATGCCAGTTGAGCTGGTTTACATATAACCAAACCAGTTCAAGCTCGTACACCAAACCAGACAGGTTAGACTGGAAATTGACCCACCTCCACTGCTCTAGTTCTCATGCTATTGGACCACGTTCTTGCACAGCATGCAGCCTTTGGTCGACCCCACATTCACAGAACGTTTGACATATGGCATTAAGAGAAAAAAGCTCTTTCAGTGGATAAAGGTTCAGAACACTAGATGTGTGTACTGTGTAGACAAAGCAGCCTTTTACATTACTTTACAGCACCCTGCAGATGGGCTGTGATATCATGTAAGCCAGGGGCATGTGTGCTCATGATTAGCACAGCATGACCAGCAACAGTCTTTCAACTGAATGGTTCTTAGGGACGCTTTGGTGCCTCGGGTTCAGGAATCGCTACAAGAACATATTGAGGAAGTAAAGTTGTGATATAGTTTATTCATGTATCCATAGGTGATAACCCGTGATAATAAAACATGACTGCTTGCAGTGGGTAGCGTGATTGGCACAAGACATTTCCTTCAAGAAGTCCAGCAGTTGAAGAGTAAGGAAGCAGCCCGGAGACAACAGCCAGGGTTTGATCAGAGCTAATTTGCGTTCATGTTTCTCACAGATTCTGGAAATCATGTTTTGAAAACAAAAACACAAATGTCTAACCAGCAGCAGGTCTCGAGTGCAGAGTTTTGGCCGCTGATTCTTCAGAGCGTCGACCGCAGCACTCTGGGTTAGGGTTTGAGTCCAGAATAGATGTCCCGAACATCTGGTCAAAGTCGTGTCCAGACCACACTCAAAACATTCCAGGACCTTGATCTCTGTAGTAAGACTGTCATTATGGATGTGGTTGGATATATAGGGAAGCAGCAGTGGAGAAGAAAACAAGCGCTGTGATCTTGATCTGACCTCATTTGATGGTACCAAGGTCTCGCTTTCCCTCAAAATGTGCAGTTTTTATTTTGCACTAGGTTCTTTTTTTGCTTTATTATGACAAGTTGGGTTGATTTAACAGATCCCACATTATATATCCAGACTGGCTGCCTGGTACACTTGATAAAAAGCAGACTCTTGGACAAACATTACAGTATTTTATCCAAGTGGTGCATGCACAGCACCCTTTCATGACAGGTGCCACTGCACTCAGATATCAGTATCTGGTTAGTGGTTTCTCCCAGTGAGGTAACTGCCGAAATACGAAGTTTAACGCTTCTGTTTTCTCTAGCAAAAGTGATCAAAATGCTCCTATGTAGAGCAGAAAAAAATTCAAGACAACTGTATCGTCCACCTGGGTTAAAAGTCTCCTAACTTTACCAAGGGAACTAAATATGAGCCAAAAACCTTAAGCATACAGAACTATAAGACCAACTGTTGCAGGTCAGTTTTTAGAGTAAGAGATTTTTACCGGTTTAAATCATTCGGTCTGTTTGTTTTGGAGAGGAAGAGTTTTCTAAAGACTTGACTTTGACCTGAAAGTCTTACAATAGATAAAGTGCTTACAATCCCCTGACTTGACTTAGACTTGGCCGGAGTGAATCCAGAATGGACCTGAACTTTTAGCAAATGAATGCGAGAGGCTGGTACATCTTAGTTAGGTGCATTGGAGGTATCTCTGCCTCATCGTGACTTGGCAGCATGGATGTGTTTGTGGATAAAATAATCCTGCTCAGTGCACCTTTACTATCTGTTCATTCGTGCTGCTTGGCTAACCTGCTAAAAACAGTCCGGCCCTTTGTGTGGGTCAGGTGGTGCTCCACAGGAAGTATCAGCACTCAGCCAAGAAAAACAGGACCTCTAGTGATACTATGGCATGAAGCAACCACGCGCTCAGTCGTGGTGACTTGTACTGAGCAGCCGTCTGCCACCTCAGGACGGCTGCCAGGGTTGATAGTGTAGGGAACAGCGTGCCCCTGCCGGGCCCCCTCTTTCATAATGCCAATAGTTCTGATGAGCAAATGTGACTCCCTCTGCTTAGAAATGTCAGGCGTGCTTTTGTCCCCAAGATCTGTGACTATATTTATCCGACCCTGGCCCGTCCCCTGTTTGTAGTGGGGACAGAAGCTACGGCAGATGGCTGACTTTGAAGTGGCAACTGGAGCGATTTTCACTGGTGGTGTGTCTCACTGTTATCCAACTGTGCAGGAGTGCGGTCAAGCTTTAGCTGAGTGTGTACAGTGTTTACGCTGATATTACAGTGACTGACTGGAGATATTTAATGTAGACCTACAACTACCATGTTTTTTTGGATTGATCACTCAATAGTAAAAAAAAAACAGTCCTATCACACTTTCTGAGAAGCCGACATGATGCCTTCAAATTGCTCCCTTTATCCAACCAACAGTCCCAAAAAACAAATGCATTCAATTTTTAATATAAAACAGACACAAGTATGGAGAAGCTGGAACCAGAGAACATTTGGCATTTTTGCTTTGTTCATGAGTTTAACGAGTAATTGATTTTTGAAAGTTTTTGACATAAAAGGGTAAGTTTGGTATTTTTCAGCCTGGACCCTATTTTCCCATGTTTTTGTGGACAAGCGACTCGTGGAAACAACAATTTTCGAATTGCTCCAGTGTTGAGAGACAGCGGCAAAACAGGCTTCAATGAAACCACTCAGGGCAGGTGTGTCCATTTAAAATGTTTGTTTTTGCCATGAACAGGCTGAGATTGCGGGAGGGAGTTATACTTTAGCTAGACTTGAACATACAACAGAACAGAGCAAGCAAAAGGTACCGTTTGATTTCTCTGCAGGGTCCTTTTTCCAAAATGTTGTCAGACACTCAGAATAATGATCTGAGCCTGTTGGTGCCAAAACAATCACATTTATTGGACATAAATTGATGAGGCATGCCTGCCCCTAGTGGTTACATTGTGGCCTGTTTTGCTGACTGCAGCATTTATTCTTTCTCAATACTGGACCAATTTTAAGAAATTGTTGTTCCCAGGAGTCTCCTTTGACATCAAAACACTGGAAATAGGGTCCAGATTGAAAAATATTGGAGTTCCCCTTTATTGCATTCAACTAGTGCTGACTGTCTGCTGTGTTGGCAGCGCAGGAGAAGCATCTGATGTCAAAATGATTTGCAAATTTTTGACACAATCAATTCCTTGGAAAAATTAACCATTAATAAAGATTATTAATCACAGCCTTTAGTAGGAATGTCATTGGACTTTGTGCAAAGATAATTATTAGATTAGATCTCTCAGATCCTCGGTCCATCCTGACACCACTTTTAAATCCTCATTTTTTTCCTACAACTTCATTTCTCTTCTCTCTGCCGTGCTCTCGCAATCACCCCTTGCCAAGATTGCAATATCCACGGAGCCGCAGTTTGATCGGTCGACATGAGAATGTGTCTGTTCATGTGCCATCACACCTATCACAGCCACATCACCCACACACAGATGCATTAGTCACGCCCGGGGAAGTGAATTTCAAAAAGGGTCCCGCCCTGGCTGTTTCCAGCAGAGTGATGAGAGTCCGCTCATTTTTCCCCGAATGCCTGAGCGCCGCACCGACTCCTCACACTTGATTGCTGTCTCGGCACCGGGCCTCCACATCCATTATAATGCGAGCTGTGTTTCTTCCCACCCTGTTGAACTGGAGTTGTGTTTGGAGAACCCAGATTCTGGAGACTGAAATTGGCAGGAAGTTCAGGGAGGAGGGATGTGGTCGTGAGAAAAGGGGCCGCAGCACCCCAGATTTTTTGGGCAGCCTGTAGCAGTGGTATGGAAAGAGGCCATGGACAGGATCCTTCATGTTCACACAATAACACAGTCTCATACACAAAATCAAACACACATGTCCCCCTTCCCTCCATAGACCCTCTTATGCAACGTCTGTGCTAAACTGAGTCAGTGAGGGGACTGAACACTTATCTAATCGTGGCCTGGAGTCTGAGGGAAGGTTCAAAACAGGGCGACCTCTAGACCTCTGAGGCCACAGAGCCAAGAGTCCCCCCCCGCTGAGCTGAGAGACCTTAATGAGGCCGGCAGGAAGAGGATTGCACAACGTTATGAGCGAACCTCCCAGTGCATCACCAAAAGCAAGCTTCTCTGCAAAACAAACACAGGAGGCGTCACATTCTGAGGGTCGTTCTGTGGTTTGGGCTGAGGGCTGGCATCAGTTTGCAGTCAGTTCTGCTGACATGTAGTCAATGTGTGTGTTGTAAATTCCAGTGAGGTTGTTATCACTCCCTGCCGCAGATGAGTGGTTAGGGAATAACCTAAAATGCCTACAGCTGAGCTAAACAAAGTGGCTGCGCACATGCTACTGGGAATTTGGTCACATTTAGATCACACTCAGCTTTCTTGTTCTTAGTGTCTATGTTATAGGAGTCCTTACACTCTTAGTGATGTGACTGTCTAACAACAGGGTCGTCATCGTGTTTCAAACCCGTACCGAGCTGGAGAGCAGGAAAACAAAGCTTTAGCTTATGGTGAGGAGTTTGGGGGTTCTCACGTGATTTCTAAAGCTCATCAAGAATGTTCATCAAGAATTATGTTGGAGTCCCGAGTGAATAAAATTCTGTTTTAAGCTGCTGAACACTGAGCTCTAACTAACTGATTCTCTTCTTTCACCTCTCCCCTTCCCTTGCTTGTGTTTTCCCGTCCATCCATCAGGTTTACAGGAAGGCGGTCAGTCAGATGAGCCAGGGTCTGATCAGGAGGTTGACGGTGCTCAGCCAGTACGAGGAGGCGCTGGTTAAGATCAACGCCACGGCAACCGAGCGATTGACTGCTCTTAAGGCGAAGCCCCAGGCGGCCATCCAGAGAGACATGCTGTCCATCTGCAACGACCCGTTCACTGTCGCCCAGCAGCTCACGCACATAGAACTGGTGAGAGCAACCCAGACGTTCAAGGAGTCGTCCAAATATTATCTTTTTGTATTTAGATCTATTAGTTCATGCCTTTCTTGTCCAGGACAAAGCCCACTGATCCACACAAACCCGTTATCGAGCCAGACTTTGCCCAGAAGGCTAATTTTCTTCAGCCTCACCTTAGAAATCAGTTTAAATCATCCCATCGTATCAATCATTTGCTGTGACACGTCAAACCAAATTAAAATGTAAATGTCATCTTCCAAAGAACAATCACAAGTCCTGCCAATGACTCGCACTCGTATCGGCACAGGAGCCGAAGAGAATAGCACTAAATCGATCTTGGAGAGGAGAACATGTGAAAGAGGCATGAGCCTGACATGTATGATGGATTAGAAATCAGTGTGGTGGTCGAGGTGAACCGAATGCCACGGCGCCTCCCACATCCGACCTGCCACAGCATTGATTATAGACAGCAGCGTTTGACCCAAAGCTTTATATTCATTACGTTTCAGTTTGCCAATGAAAAACAAATCAGTCTAAAGAAAGAGCTTGATTGAGGGTTGTTCCCCACATCCGAAGATAAACGTCAATTTGCATGTTTTTATATGCATTTTTAGTTTGTGTGTTAAAAAAACTGAATGCAAACCCTGAATATTCAGAAAAAAATACATCTTTATGGCTACTTGAGATGTGCAAGATGCAATAAAGGATGATAGAAACTGATTTTTCAAGCACACCTTGATACCAGAGTATTTCTCAGCCTCTTTTGTTGTAGTCAAAGTGTTCATTTTCCACCAGAAAGCCTTATGTACTTAACTGTAATCTGAAATCTTTGCTGATAAAACCACTGTGTGGATCAGAGGAAATTCAGGTGTGAGGCAGCATGAAGTCCCATGATATATCAGAGTTACTTGATTAATTATATAATCCAGTCACGTCCTCCTGAATATATTTGCATCAAAGTAGTTGATGGAAAAACTGATTCACAATTTAATTTGTGGAAATTTAAGAAATTTGCTTAAAGGTTTTGCAGCATTTAAATGGAAACGCACCCATCAGTCACAGTGTTGTACCATAGAAAGGATCCATTAAGTACCATCAGCCTTAATTAGCTATTGAATTGATTGAAGAAAGCTTCATGTTACTGGCTCAGTGATGTCACTCAAACAGTGTCTAAACCTACTCCTGATGATTCCTCGAATGCTATTTTTAAGTGCTGGTTTTGAGGGTGATGCAAACTCTTGCAGAAGCTTCATCAGCACTGACCAAACTCAAGATGGGTCGATTTTCCCGTTTCTTTTCTCTCAGGAGAGACTCAGTTACATCGGACCCGAGGAATTCGTCCAGGCCTTCGTCCAGAAGGACCCTCTGGACAACGATAAGGTAACGTCTGTGTGCTTTGCTAAGAATAAACCGCCAGATAAGGGAAGCATATACAGTCATAGTTACGCAATCTTTTTTGGCTGAAGTCCTACGTGTGGACCTGCTCTGTCTCCGTCTGCTTTGGGTTAGACGTGAGATGGCCTAGTTTCTCTTCCAGACGAATGTTGAGTTTACACAACACGGAGACCAGCGGCTGCACAGGTCAAAGTGAGGGCAGGTGATTTCTAGACTGAAGCAGCAGACCAAATATCCGCTCCTCTCACACACACACACACACACACACACACACTCACACACACACACACACACACACACACACACACACACACACACACACACACTCAGACACACCTCACTGACAATTTCCTCAAATCACCCCAGTGTCTGGATGAGATGGGCATGCATGCACCTCATCTCCTAGCAACCAGTGCTGCCAAGGGTTTGTTTTGGGTAAGGGGTGTGTGAGTGTGTAAATGTGTGTATGTGTGTCGGGCGGTGGGTTCTCTTGTCTGGCGTTCGGCTGCTAGGCAACAGCCCCCCTTTTTGGAAGCGAGGTGATGGGGGGTTAAGGCTGCCTTTGTGCCTCAGGCTAGCCTCCCTCGTATTCCAACAAGCCACTTGGAAGAGATGGGAATAACTGTGTGTGTGTTTGTGTGAGAGTGTGTGCTTGCATGTTAAAATGCGGCGTGTCCACTGGCTGGAAACACTACATGGGGGCGAGTGGCGTAAGGCCAAAGGAATGTGTGGAATTAGATCAAGAGGAATCCACACAAAGGACCAGCATGCATAATGTGAATAACATTGACCACTATTGTGCTTATAGAGGCAGTGAAGTTGAGCGTGATTGGCTACAGGTCCGCGTAGTCCAGAGTTTATTTTTCATGCTCAGTGATGCAGTGACTGAGGGAAGGAATAAAAAAGAGCAAATATCAGCTTAATTTTTCCACTTCAGCACTATTTTTGCTTTGCAATTAGCTGGCATGCTAATTAAAAAGTCTGTTGTTGTTGTTGCAGAGCTGCTTCAGTGATCACAAGAAGGCCAGCAACCTGGAAGCTTATGTCGAATGGTTCAACAGACTCAGTTATCTGGTGGCTACAGAAATCTGCATGGTGAGTAATGAGCACGAGACCAAGTTCAGTCCTGAATAAGAAATGTTGAGTGCTTTGCAGGCAGAAAAAAAGACTGAAAAATGTCCATCTGAGCTTAAAGTGACGAGTCTGAAACCCAAACATTCGATTTTAATAAAAGAAAATGTCAAATTCTCTCATTTAAGAAGCACCAAAACAGCGGATGTTTGTTTTTGTCAGTGGACTTGAGTGATTAATTGATCATCAAAATTGTTGTTCCAGCAGTCGTTTCAGCGTTTGACCCGGCCGCTGCTGCTGGACACAGCTGGAGGCAAATCTCAGCCAGTTACATGAAAGTGCAAAAAAGATAAATGCTCACTTTGACTGCCCAAAATATGTTCAGTTTCCAGTTGAGCCTTTGCTAAGTCCCGTCCCTGGACACAGACTGGCCAATCATAGCGTAGCATCAGGCCAGCAGCTAGTTACAGTGTGGGCTCCATGCTTACTCTGACAGCTTGTCGGACCATCACAAAGGGGCGGAGCTTAGCGGAAAGTCAATTATATAAGACAAAAAAAAGCTGCAGATCTTCACATTAAAGAAGCAGGGACAAATTTGTGTTTTTTGATTTTCGATTTTTTTTCATAATAAATGACTTAAATTGAAATATCATTTAATTGTTCTGGCAACAAAACTGCCTCAAATACGTCACTGCTTCCCAAAAAAAGAGCAACCTCAAATGTTTCATGAAGTATAAGCAAACTCCAGTGCTCTCTGCACGTTGCTTTAATGATAATACACTTTTATAGAACAACCTGATTTCCAGCAAAGACATTTACCCCACCGTGCAGTCTCTCCTGAGGGCTAATGTAGTTTTTTAATGTCCTCCATTTTGTTAACAGCCTGTGAAGAAGAAGCACCGAGCTCGAGTCATCGAGTTCTTCATCGACGTGGCGCGCGAATGCTTCAACATCGGCAACTTTAACTCCCTCATGGCCATCATATGTGAGTTCCTTCTCCTTCTCTGTGAAACAACATGACACATGAGTTATGCTTTTATTGCACTGTCAGGCAGGACAGCTGCTTGTAACCTGAACTGGGGTTCAAGATGAGATTCATTAACCAAGAAATGATTGTCACACTTTTAAAATGCTGTCAGTCTCATTTGGACTCGGTGCACTTGTTCCCTCCAATCTGCGTTCCTTCCGGTCATCAGTAGATCAGATCAGTGTGGTAAATGCATCTGTTGTTCAGTGAGAATTTGGTGCAGCGATGTGATCTCCCCCTGTAGCGGTAACCTCTCATGACTTTGTCCCAGTTCATTTCCTATGTACGTAATTTACTTGCGTCTAATGATATCAGGGAGACTCGGCAGCAGAGGGAACGGAGCAGCAGTTCATGCAGATAATTGTCTCAGTGACAGTTTTCCCCCTCGGCTTTCTGCTGTTGACATTTGACTGCTTGCATTTGCAGAAATACACACTGCAGTATTGTGGGTAATGTGGAAACGTCAAGTGACAGAGAACTTGACTTTACTGTTAAATACTTGAGTTGAGCCCAAGTGTGCAGGGCCTTCTCATTTCGTTTCCTTTTTGACCTTCTTGCACTTTGTGTGTGATGAGTGGCGACTTTTCAAAAGCATAAAATCCAGTTCCATAACATCAGAGGTTAGTTGCACATGTCTAAAGGTTAGAGAAGTACAGTGATGGCTTGAAGGTTGCTGGTTCAATCAAGGAAAACTGAGAAAGGAGTTCTTGCATGTTTCTCATTTCACCCTTACCCACGCCACTTAACCCCAGCGGAGCTCACGCGACAGAAGATTAGACTCTAGTTGTACTAAACAGCTTCTAGGTGCAAATCATAGACTAAAATAATGTGACGTCACCCATTGGTTTGTGGATTCCCATTGGGTAGCCTGTGATAATGGTAAGGCTGATTTTCGCCAGTGAAACACAGGCTTAAAACCATTAAGACAAAATGTACTTACTGGCAACCAAAAGAATAAACTTTTATGAATTGAGAACATGCTGAAATAGGGACAGCTAAGGTGACACGTCGACCCTTAAAGCACTTCAGACGGAGTTTAGAGACCCAGTGGAGGTCCAAGCCAACAAGGGGCTCCGGGGATCTGAGAGATGTCCCAGTGTTTAGAGTCGAGGGCATCTGGTCATCCTCACAGGCCTGAGAGGGGGAGGAGGAGGCGGGGGATCTGTGTGTCCAGAGCAGAGAGGGTGGTGGGGGGAGGCAGCTGGAGGAGGACACAGAACAAACCATCCAGGCAGATGGTCAACACTGACCAGAGAGAGTGAGTGCACATGAGGGAGGAGGGAGAGGCAGAGAGGGAGGGAGGATGACGGAGGAGAGGAGAGGATACTGGGAGTGCCAGCTGTTCTCTGTCTCTCTCCCCTGAGAGTGAGACAGAGAACGCCACAGGCAAATCCCATCTCCACCAGCGTCGTCTCCAGGGAACCACCAGGGTTAGACAATGTTTTAGAGATCTTATTAAAGGGTTAGTTCACACAAATTATGGCAGCAGAATGTCTTATTTACCTGTATGTATGTAGACATATTGACACTCCATCCTACCCGATCTAAACTAGACTGAAAATGATTTTGACTTGTCCTGACTCACGTCCTGGATCAGTAAAAACCTCTAGTGTAGAAGAATATCTCAATCACACACGCTCCCTCAGTGTCTCCTCTGTTCTTCTGCGGCATTGTGTCGGTGCTGAAAAGGTAGACATCAACGTTATATTAATGCTCTCATAAAGAGGAGTGTGTGTCCCAGCGGGGCCGCTACCACAGCCAACACCTGTCCTCACACACAAACACACACACACTGGTGTCTTTGTGAGTAGATGGAGCCGTTTCCCAGTCAAGACACGTCCTGACACACACTCACATGCCGCCGTGGTCATTCATTTCGGCCCCGCAGCGCTGAAGTGTCATGTTAAACTCAAACCGTCTCCCGGGAGGTGGAGTGAGTTCAGGAAGAAAATTTGCTTTTAGCAGTTTAGTTTTATATTTCTGCCTGTGGATCCTTTTGTGTATTCGAGGGTTGTTTTGTGTTGTTCTGCTCCGACGGAGACCCCCGGTGCCTGAACCTGCACCAGGCACACACACAGGATTACCATATGGGAAGCAGCGCTCTGGGAGGGGAAACGAGGCGTGTGTTAACTCCATTGTTCCTGCGGCCTTTTGCCTCGCTGCATCAGAAGAAACAACAGGAGAAAGAAAGAAAAGGAGGAGTGGGGTGGGGGTGTTAAAGGAAGACCGCCATGGGAGGAAGGGTGGAGGGGTGGGCCGGGAGGGGTGCGTCCGTCTGGCTGAATGGGAAAATGCCATGTGTTAATGCGATCATGTTTGGGTTTGTTCTTGGATGTGATATCTTCCTCATTGTCTTTTTCTCATGTTGTTGTGTCCGTCCTGCAGCTGGGATGAACATGAGTCCTGTGTCTCGGCTCAAGAAGACCTGGAGTAAAGTCAAGACGGCCAAGTTTGACATCTTGGAAGTAAGTTTGCCTGAAGATGCCGTGCACGAGTTTTGTACGGCAGCACTTGAAGGTCCAGTGTGTAAGATTTAGGGGGATTTTGAGGATTGCAACCAGCTGAAACTTCTCCCGGTTAGAATTCCTTAAGTGCTCATCGTTCAGGAGGTTTTTACAGGGAGATGAATTATCCACAGAGGTCTCCTCCTCTCCAAAACAAACAGACCAGGTTATTAAAACCAGTAAAAAGATAAAGATTTCTTGATATAAAACATCCCTAAAATCTGCAGTTGTCTTCATTCTCTCTCATCTTCTCCTCAGTTTTAATTGTCCAGTTCTCACACTAAGCGTGTGTTTTCCTGTGCGCCCACACACATTAACAGCCTCCATGGTTTTGTTGTGTTCGACACTCATGACTAACCGTGCTGTGGGCGTGTGGGGGAGCGTTTTCTTTTGTCTGCGGATTGTTGGGTTAAGTGCAACGACAAAGACTGATAAACACAGTCGGGCTGAAAGCTGTTACGAACATGGATCTGAGTGGGAGAGCTGAGATCTGGCTGTGACTCACTCAGATCTCACATAGATGGACGTAAACCAAAATTTGAGGTTGTTTAACTTGCGTTTTCTCCTTGTTGTTTTTTATTCAGATACCAATACTGTCTGTTTTCCCATTTGTCTTAGTTGGGTTTACACGTACAACAAGCAAGTTTAGTTTCAGCCCAACCAAACACAACTTCTTTTTATATGATTTGTCTTTCTTCCATATGTAATTTCACAAACCAATATCCAAACTACTCAGACGTCCTCTCAGCTTTTGTCAGGAATAGTTTTTATTTGAAAAGTAGTGCAAAAAAAGTGCATAAAAGCAAAAGATATCCCCTGTCCTCCCACCACACTCTGCATAGATAGATGTGTGGTACCTGAGGAAACCCCAGACTCTGCAGGGAAGATGCTGTCTGAGCCCAACAGGCCGTCAGTCGGCCCTTTGAAAGAGGAGATCTGAGGTGGAGACGAGTCGGGCTGCGAGTGTCTGTGGGATCTGAAAGCTTTCAAAGACTCGCTTCTATAGGTTCCCTTCATGTCTCCCCGGAGTTCATCTGCGTCTCTCTCTGTCAATCACACACCTCCTCACCTCTTTACTCTTTTGATGATTTCTCTTTACCCTCCCGGTTTGTCCCTGTGAGCCTTATTTGAGGTGAGCTCGCTGTCCCACGGAGCGTTAATTTGCTGTGATGTCGGCGTGAAGTTAATGTGCTCCTCGGTTTGTTCGAGGTCACAGACTGCATCATCTGTCCCCTGATTCCTCCATAACTTAGACAGGTGTGTGTCACAACACAGTGGGGCTGAGTTATAATGTTGTGTACAGGATGCAGGAAGGGACAAACGTCATGACTTTGTGTTATTATTGGTTAATTTACTGTAGGAAATGAGCTTTTCTTTCCTGCAAACCGTTGTCTGACTCATCACAACAGGACCCGGTACTTTCAGTGGGTTAAACACAACTAAATATGTTAAATCGACAGCTCGTCGGCCGCTCAGATCCTCTGTCAGCTGCTCTCTTGATCTGTGTTTTTCATCAAACGTTAGCCCGCACCCAAACTGACACTGTTCTTTTTCTCTCCATAGCACCAGATGGATCCTTCCAGCAATTTCTACAACTACAGAACGGCGCTGAGAGGAGCCACACAGAGGTCGATCACCGCCAACAGCAGCAGAGAGAAGGTGACGCCTCAACACACATCGACACACACTTTACAATGTGATGCTTTTATTACTGAGCTGTCGGACCACATTTGGTAGTGTATATTTATAGACGATGTTTTCTGAATTTTGAGCATTAGAATATAATCTCAACTAGGTGTGTGATGAGGCCAGAAATATAGTAGTCAATACCAGAACAAGAGGAATTCCATTATTCTCAATACCTATGTCTATACCACAGTAAAAAACAGACCGATTTTGTGGGCCGTTCACATGCTGCGTCTTTAACCGCCTGGAAACATGAGGTCAGACGAGATGGATAACGGTGCAAAATTCCGGCCCTGAGAAGGCAGTGTAAAAGGGGCTACTGTGACTTTTAAGTATTTTTGCATCGACTTGATACCAAAGTTTAAGTTCTCCAGACATCCCTCATCTCAACACCCGTAGTTCAGCTCCCATCTGAATGTCCTGTGCTGGGCAGACGTGAGGAGCGCAGATTAAATTCAAAGCTGGCATTTAAATAAAGGTTGAAATTCTTGCTAAACCGTCACCACCAGTGCTGCTGGGAAATCAGGTCAAGTTCTGGATAAAGTCTGAGTTCAGTCAAGTCAGTGGCGGCTAATGGAGTCGGACTCGCCAAAAAGTCGACAAACATTTCTTTTGTGACGCGTCCAGTAGCCACCATTTATATAAACTGCATAAGTTTGAACATGTGCGCTGCAGACTTTGGTTTACATTTCAACAGTACAGTGAGTAATCAGGGTTTGATGTCTTGCTAAAGAGCACTTAACAGCTGCTGGAGGAATCAAAAGTGACCTTTCAGTTTCAGAATAAGCACCACGCGCTCATTAGTTATGTAAAAAGTTGAGATGGCTATCGCGCTCATTTTATCCTCATGCACTGCAGCAGCAAAACAGACCACAGCGCTGTCCCTCGTTGGGCCTTGTTATCGTCTGGGAGCTGCGTTCCCATCGTGTTTACGGCATCAGCAGCCACTGTAGTGGACTTGGACGCGGGACAGAGGTTGCGTAACAGTGTGGCTCAGAGGGGACACGGGAGGGTGCGTTCTAAGTGGGTCAAGATATGAGGAGGGTCTTGGTTTCCTCCTCATCAAACATGTTGTGTTCTCAACAAGGGAGGAAGAGAACACATGGGCGCCTGCCAGATCACACAGTGTTCTCTGCTGCGTCTTGAGTTGCCCGCTCTGACCGAATTTGAACCAGCACAGAGCTCGTGGGCTGCCAGACGTACGCGGTTAGTCCCTCCTCATGCATTATTTGTTGAATAAGTGTGTTTTTCGCGGAGACAGAGTGTACTGTCAATAAGAGTCTGGCTCCCCGAGGTATGTGAGGGATGTTTTTTGGAGCTCAGAAATGCAAACATACCCGGGCAAGAGGTCGGGGTCATGAAACGGAAAGTTCCCAAGAAGTCTGGTATGCTCTTGCCCTTGTGACCTCTTATTTAAGGGAGGGGTTGTTTATGATCTGCTGTAGACGTCCACTGTGCTGTTGACTTAGTTCGAGGATCAACAGAGCCGGCGTTTACGCTCCCCTCATCCTGTTTTGCTGTGGATTTGTTCTTTACTTTGAGGAGACAAAGATTTAAATGTTCCAGAGGTTGTTGCTCTGTCATTCTTTAAATGCCAAAGTGCTGATCTGAAAGCGTTTATCACGTTTGGTTTTGCAACAACAGCTCGCAAAGACGTTTAACAGAGAAGAGTGTGGAAAAGATTCCAAATTACACCCAGTTACACAACATGAAACATGATGTGCCTCTGTGGCCTGTTTTAATCACAGCACTGTAAACTGTGTGGAGGAGTTCTGTGTTTGACTGACACACTGGGACTCTGCGTCTGCCCTGGACGTGCAGAGAGGCCATAAGGCAGCAGGTTGATGCTGTGCTAACACATTAAAGCATTCCAGGATCCACTTGTACAATAGTTCTATAATAATTAAGTTGAATTGTCAACTTGCCAAAATCAGTGATTTTAAAAAAGGCAACATAACACACAAGAACAGGTAAATGGTTAGGATTTTGATCAAGCAACGAGGATAAAACTAGAACTAAGGAGCCAATAAAACCTCAGGAATAAAAAATAGGATTATTTGGAATTGTGGTTGCAGCTGATGAGTAGTTTCATTGTTCACTATTTTTCCATCTCATTGTTCAGTCTATAAAGTTCACCACAGCAAGCGAGTATTGGGCTGTTTTGATCAAGATATCTCAGATTCTTAAAATCTTGATAAATCATGTTGTTTTTAATGTGTACTCGACGGAATATCAATCAGATTAGTGTTTGTTTATTAATTAAGAATGGCTTTTATCTGTTCTTATGCCTCTGCGCTGGCGATAGCTGCGTCTAGAGGCATCGTGTTTTCGGGTTGTCCGTTCGTCCCTCCGTCTCATTCTCATGAAAGCAATATCTCAGTAATGCCTCGAGGGAATTTGGCACAAACGTCCACCTGGACTCAACGATCGACTGACTCGAATTTAGTGGTTGAAGGTCAGAGTCAATAATTAATACTCTAGTTATGATACAATTTCACAAAGATGTCTTATACAATGAAGTGATAACATTATATATTGAGAAGGTCAAAGGTCAATTTCACTGGAACGTCGTAAGTGAGGAACAGAAGGGGAGACAGATACTGGACTGGTGACACTTATCTTGAAACTGATCATCTGTGCTGCCGGGGGGGAAGATGTGTGTGAAGCATCCATGTTGTTGCAGACATGGATGCTTAACTGCAACTCGACTGGTTCGCGGAGGCGTACGACCTTGAGGCGGTTATTCTAGTTGCAAATAAACTCTTCAAATTGCTTCTTTGGTCCAACCAACAGCCCAAAACTCAAAGACTCTTCATTTATTTCTCATAAATGACAAAGAAAGCAGAAAATTCTCACATTTCAGAGGCTGGAACTGGAAATGTTTTGACATTTTTGTTTGGAAAACAACTGAAATGACTGATCATTGATTGATAGTCATTAAAATAGTTGCCGATTAATTTTCTTACCATCAGCGAATTGGGTAATTGACTAATTGCCGCAGCTCTATAACAGACACATCCTCTATAGTGGGTGTAATTTGTGCAACAGATCCAGACCTGGCACCCCTCTGGCTCCAGGCCCTCAACACCTCCTGTGTGTCCAGCTGTGACAACGACTTCCTCTCTGCTCTGCTTTTTTCTCTGAAAACAGAACATGTGCGCACAGACATGTGCGAAGCCATGACAACAATCTTCAGATCAGGCGCACAAGCGTGTTTCAGTAAACAACATCCAGCCCCTGCAGACCCATCAGAGCACACTGTGTGCAGACTCTCTGACTTCACCGACATCGAGTTAACCAGTTGTCAGCTGCACCCAAATTTTGTTTCAAGGGTGGTGCTGAGGCACAGCTCCGCACAAACAAGCTCACAATACGAGTCAGCCAAGAACAGAGTTAAAGAAAAACACATGAGAGGGAGTCATGAGAAGTAACGAGGAAAGGATGTGTGCGGTTTATTCAAGTGCAACTTCTGACACAATCAGAGCAACTCTGGCCAACTTATAACACACACAACGCAACAAAAATGTGCATGTGATGAATTTGTTCAGTCTGCTGTTCTCCCTCTGGTATCCCGACTTGTAAAAGCTCCACCATCATGAATGTTTGATAATGTTGGGTGGGGGCGTGTTGGGACTGCCAGGAAAGAGGTGACAGACTGAGTTTTTTTATAGGTCAGCGTGCCAGATTGCAGCAATCTCTCCACACTCAGGAACAAAAACGCTGTTTGTTTATCAGCCATAGCAACTGATAAATGTCAGATTTAACCAGCCGGCCAATTTCATTTCCTCTGTGTTGATTCAGTGCCACAGAAGAAGAAAAAAAAAATCCCATCAGTGTAAAATTGACCGTTATTCGAATGGAGTCTGGAGCTTCCTCCCCACCTTGCTCTACATCAACATCTATGTTAGCGCTCAGACGTGCAGTGACCTGAATCAATGTACGAGGATGGTGATGAATTATTTAGGCGTCTTTAAAGGGAAATTCGTCCTCTCTGCTACAGTCTTACTTCATCTTTGGTATTTTTTTAGGTTATTAAAGGTCGTATTTGTACGGGCTGCTACAGGCCTGTTTCTTTGATTAAATATGTGTGTATAACCAGAAGAGAAGCAGCTCTGTGTTTCCCTGGGAGTGATATCGAGCGTTATAAAGGATCCTCTTTGTCTATTGTAATCCTTTTCCCTTTGAATTGATGTTTATAGAGATCACACACACCTGTGTGTCATGTGGAAATCCCCCCCTTCGCATCTTCTCAGTGAAATTAAATCCCTTTCTCTTCTGTTGTCCCGCAGATTGTCATCCCTTTCTTCAGCCTGCTCATAAAAGACATCTACTTCCTCAACGAGGGTTGTGCCAACAGGCTGCAGAGCGGACACATCAACTTTGAGGTAAGCAGAGTTTTAAATTCCCCAGAGGGAGTTTCCCAGCAAACACTGCATGTTCGACGTCACTGTTTACTACACAAGACGACGGACTTGGTGTTATTTCTTTCCACTTCCCTAAAAGAGTGTTGGAGAATAGAGAAGTGAGGCCGGAGTGTGTAGAGTTCAGCTGTGTTTCCATGGAACAAACACACTGACCAGTGACCAGAGACTTCTAAGTGTTTCCACTGGTCTTTGGTCACAGCTCCACTGAATCAGGCACTATTTTAAGGATTCAGTCTATCCTGGGAAACTCTGCTTTGGTCCTGCCCTGTTGTGACTTTTATGACACTACATTTGAACACATTAACACGTCAGGACAGCTGCTTGTAACCACAGTGCGTGAGGTAACCGGGCAGCTTCAGTGGAGCCCTACAAGGTTACAAACCTGGCTCATTATTTGGCGTGAAGGAGTAACAGTCAGGTCAGCTAGAGCCATGCACATGTTGTTACCTTCTGAATATTAACCTGAGGTGTGTGTTTTTGGTTTTATTCCAGAAATTCTGGGAGCTGGCCAAACAAGTGAGCGAGTTCATGGCCTGGAAGAAAGTGGAGTGTCCGTTTGAGAAGGATCGCAAGATCCTGCAGTACCTGCTGACGGCTCCAGTGTTCACTGAAGATGGTACGTTTATTAATGAATGATACAGGAGCTCAGTAATTAACAGCAAAAAACACATCATATACATACATACAGCAGACCACACAAAACACATTATTTTCTTGCTAACCTCAAATCCACACACGCGGGTCGTTATCAGCTCTCACACTGGAGCAGCACTGATCGTTTCGGTCTCCTTTAATCCACATCAAAGTCGTGTGTCACTGGCTCCGGCTCTTATCACTGTCTTATCAGAGAGAGACAGGGAGGTCTGTAAAATCCTCCTGACATTGAAGTGCACCGACCGAACTGAACCAATCAGCTGTGAGCGCTCGACTCTTCTGCAGCCAACACTATCATCAGTGTGAGGCGATAGACAACATGCTCCTGTCAGACCACTTGTGCGTAAACACAGAATCAGAGGAAGCAGGTTGATTTGAATTTGGATTAAGGCTTAAAACGTGCGAGAAAGTGATGACTTCTGACTTTAAATTGAAATATGTGAATCAGCCGAACTACAGGAAGCAACAGGGACAAGCTCTGTACACACGGACGCAGCCTCAGGGACACTTTAAACTGTTTTCTAGCCTCTGTTGAAATTAGAATCTAATGCATGTCTGCCTGTCAGTACAGGAACACAGCTGATGGGACAGTCAGTAAACAGCTGATCGCCATCAGGACTTTTTTTTGTAATTGTCACTTGCCCTGCACTTGCAAACAAACAAACAATTGCAAACAAAGCATATCTTCAAACAAACAATTGCAAACAAAGCATATCTTCAAACAAACAATTGCAAACAAAGCAAGCAAAATAGTCCACAACAATCCCAAAGTATAGCCTGTGAAATGCTGGAGGGACTGAAACAGACTGCTAATGTGCTCCAGAGTCCTGAATATCTTGAGCTTGGACTAGACGTCAAGGTAATCAGGGCTAGCCAGTCAGAGCAGGAATCCATTTTTTGGGGCAGATGTCAGATTTCCAAAATCATCCTAATGATGTGTCTTTGATTTCCTCCTGGCAGCGTTGTATCTGGCGTCGTACGAGAGCGAAGGTCCTGAGAACAACATGGAGAAGGACAGATGGAAGTCTCTGAGGTGTGTATGAACGCCCCGTCTCCCTCTTCACACACACACACACACACAGACACACTCACTCCCCCTCGGGGCTTTGGAGTCTTTCAATCACGCCTGTCACCCCACATCCCCTCCTGCCTCTGCGCTGACCAGGCAGACACAGAGGGATGTAGGTCACACTGATGCTGACCCGCACACTATTCAATAAATGCATTAAACACACACACACACAGGTGCTCATCATTCTTCTTTGTCACACCATTGCTTGCATACACACACACACACACACAGAGGACATCAGTCATTTTTACACAATTACATCCTACTCTCTCACACACGCACGCACGCACACACACACACACACACACACACACACACACACACACACACACACACACACACACACACACACACACACACACACACACACACACAGTACCCCTGTTATCACACAGCACTCTGGACGTGTGTTTGTGAAGATGGATGAGAGCAGATCAGCTTTGTTCAGTTGGCTCTAACTGGTTGAAGAAAGCCCCGGAGAGCTGACAGAGGGATATTTCCTCGTGCTTCAGCATCACACGCTGATGTTTAATTGACACTAACTGAATCTAGGATGTTGAGTTTTTGCCGCAGTGACAAAACGGGTCGTTCAGTAATCATGAATCAATCAGTCGGGTGCATCACTTCCACTAAATGTAACTATACACTGAGGAGACACGTACCAGAGTACACTTCACTACAAAGTCCAGTTTGTATGATTGGGGAGGACACTGTGTGCCGCACCTGGTTCATCAACCTGTATCTAAGTCCTCTTGAAAAGTTGATCTCAAGTATGGTTTGTGTACTCAGGCAATAAACAACTGTACTGAAGTGGACTGCTAATTAATGCGTTCAGCAGTTAGTGAGTAGAGTTGCAGATGCTGCCAGGCACAGCAGGCTCTGATTGGATCGACTGATCAATTATCCGCCCTGCGACTCCTCAAACTACTGGCCTGCGCTGCGTTCACGGACCCGCAAAAAAACTCAGAATTTAGAGGAAAAAATCAGAATGATACAAAAAGGAATGTCAGTGCCATTTTAACGACAGTGTTCGCCAACCCACGTGCAAATGTTCCACCTGCGTTCTGGGCTTAGTGCCGCCCAAGAAGATTGTGATTGGTCGAAAGAAACAAAAACCAGAGCCTCTTTTAACAGCCTGACAAAAAAAAGCCAGAGTGTTTTTTTCCCCTGTAACAGAAAGATAATCAGTGATTCCAGACTTTTCTGGAGAGCTGACACAGCGCTGTGGAGACAGGTCTGACTACGCGAGACTAACAAGGTGCTCACATGTCAGCACTGTGCGTCTGTCGGCCAGCTGTAGGATTATTCCCCCTAATAGTCAAAAATGAATTAATGCAGCTTTTTGAAATATTTCAGAAAATAGTAATGAAAATTAGCAAAGCTGTCAGTAACTGTTCAAAGATGATCTAAATCCAGTTTCTCTACAGCCTTACTCGCTGACTCTTTTTGAAAGATGTCGTTTTTACATAGACGGGGGGGAAACCCAAACATAACAACATGAGACAGACATGTAAAAAATAAAGCCATTATTTATGAACAGTGAACTCATGACTCACAGCTGACAGGCGTGCTGCAGGCTGCCAAAAACGGACCCCACACACCCAACAACCACCCACATGTATGAATCAGATCTGCTGGCAGGGGTCAGAGGTGAGAGCAGGTTTTGGACTCAGAGCCTTGTGAGTGTTGGGTTCAGCCCAGCCGGAGTGAATCCACTCTAATGTGTGTGTGTGTGTGTATGTGTGTGTGTGGTCACGTTTTCTGATCGCCTGCCAACTCTCTCCACGTCCCCCTGAGCTTTGCCTCCACTGCGACACGATCTGTCACTTAATGCTAGCCAAGCAGCGTCAGCAGAACGTGTTGCTCAGATCGCAGAGACTCTGTTCAACAGACTGTCTGTCGGCTCACAAATCAACTCTGGAAAGCTGAAGACAAACTGCTGCTGCGACTCACATCCTGCTTTCTGAAATCACAATTACTTACTGTAAAATTACCACTAAATTTGACTGAATCTGTTTTTAGGAGGGAAAAAGTGAGGAGTTCTATGTGTTTATCCAACTTTTGTAATACTGGGTAGAATTAAGTGCACTGTAAAAAAAAAAGTTAGGAAAAATTCAGAACGTTTATGGCAACTTACGACTAACAACTAACTGCTAGCTGACTTTTCCTCTTCTCATATACAACCAGGGACAACAGCAACATTTAACAAAGGTAACATTACAAAATTCGGCTCCATTACAACTCACAAGGTTCACTGATAAAACAACTGTCTTATACTAAACACGTCTTCCAAACAAATACAACATGCTAATGTTATTAGCACAAGCTCATAGCATTTGATATTGTATGAATTAGCCTAGCGACGAGCGGAGAGTTCCTGTACTCATATGAAGCCAGATTAAATCACACACAAGCAATTTGAAAAAGCCTTAAAAACAAATCAAAATAACTTCTATCATTGAACACGAGACATTAAAATGGTTGTGCAGCAGTGGCGGAGGTTCACATGTTTTATCCTGTGATGTTAACAGCGGCTTGTTTCTCCTCCACAGATCCACTCTGCTAAGCAGGGTCTAAACTTCTGAACAGAAGAAACCAGAACGAAGACAAACCCCTGACGAGCGAGCCGGGCCCTGTCGACGCCGCTGTTGTCTAAACAAAGTATCCCCATGTTGGAAGGGAAACGACAATCTCTATTTGGCTGGCGAGGATCTTTTGTGTTCCCCCCAGCTTCAGATTTCTATTAAGCTCTGCTTTTCCTTACCCTCTCGCTCTTTGTGCTGTATATTTCAGGACAGCTGTTTTTTCCTCTCTTTGTATGACTTTGTAGTCTTTTTTTAAAAAGAGAAACACTACAAACCTTCACAGTAAAAGCCAAGGGGTGCCGAGGTTTCTCGTCTGAAGCATTTCGCCCTGATATAAACCTCCTGTGAGCGTAAACGGAGTCGTTGGGGTCGTTTGTTCCCCCCCCGCTAATTTTCAACACGTTTTTTTCCACTGAAGCTACAAAGTTAGCCGCTGGTTGGCTAACTCGACTATTCGCTCTGGTTCCATAAGCCAGCATCGTTTGTACGGAGAACTCAAAACTTGCCCGCAACACTGTTGTTAAACATTAAGCTAGCCATTATTTGTAGTTTTGTTTCGTCTGCTTCCTTTTGTACAAATACCTGAGTATCTCTTCATGTCATGTTTCATGTTTGACGGTTTTGTTTATTGTGATGTGTAAGAAAAAACAATGCACTGGCTGCATTTGAAAGATGTTACTGAGGTTTTTTTGTTTGTGTTGTATAAAGTTTTGTGGTTTTCTTCAGCAGGAAGCAACACTTCCTCGTCCTTTATCTCTGACACACTCGAGGCCTCAGTGTTTGAATGAACTGAAGCATCAGTGAACAACCCCTTCCGCTAGCGTCTTTCGGACATGGCAATTGGGGATTAAAGGGATAGTTTGGGTTTTTTGGTATGGTATGGGGTACTTATCCATAGACTGTAAATGACGTACAGTAGATGTCAGTCTGCACGCCCGCAGTTTGGAGCAGCAGACCGGAGTCCGACATGGAAGCGAAGCGGTGTTAGGAATGGGGTCGGCAAAAAACATATTTGAGCCAACTTAAAAATGTCCCACCTAAAAAACCAACATCAGTTTATGTGTATGTTATATTGAGAGTATTTTTAGTGCATTATTTTTCCATCAGGCAGCTCATTCCAGGAGGAAAGCCATTACTTTACTGGCTTGAGTTCCCCATCTACGCTCTCGTCAAAGCCACCAAACTCCATAGACAAAATCAGCAATTTTAGCACACTGAACACAGGAGCTGCTGGTCTACCGCTGCCTCGATTAGTTAGTTAGCTTGTGTTATTGTGTGACTTTAGTGAATCCGAACTAAACGTTTTAAACATTAAAGTCACACAATAACACACAATAACTATCTGAGGTGAACCAGCAGCTCCTGTGTTCGGTGTTCTAAAATGACTATTTTTGTCAATGGAGTCTGGCATTGAAGGAAGTGAGAAAATGGTGACATTTTCCCATTGGAAAGTACTGTCTGACGTTAAGTTGAAGCAGTGGCAATACTCTCAGTATAGCATACATTTAAACTGATACCGACTTTTGATTTTGGGTGGGATTTTTTTTGGGGGGGGGCTATAATTTGGCCCTGGCCCCCATCCACAGCAGTGTATTGCTTTGCTTCCATGTTGGACTCCAGCCTGCTTCTCCAAACTGTTGCTGTGCAGACTGACATCTACTATATGTCATATACCGTCTACAGTTAAGAACCTCATACAACCCCAGTTAAAAATAACTGAACTGTCCCTTTAACACACTGTTGGATGATGTAATGAGCACTTCATTCGAGGCACACTGAGTCCTTTAGCAGTGAGCTTAACTGAAAGGTGTGATGATAGTGTGTTTCCTGTTGTTGCTGATAATCAGTGTTAAACTAGCCCCACTGCTGCTGGGAAGATAAGCCGGGCTGAAGGCCACCATTCATCCTTTGCCCTTTTGTTCCTGCTCTGATGTAGAAGATACGTGTGCTTGTTCTGCCCCCTGGTGGTTCAGTCTGAAAAGTGAATGGGTTTCATGTGGTTGCAAAATGTGAACTGAGGATTTCTGTTACAACCCCACACATGCTGAATAATATCCTTTATATGTTTTTATTTTTCATATGATATAAAAAAAGTACAGTTTCCTCCATGTTTGTTTTATTTATAAATCTATTTGTGTAGTCACATTATGTCCTCATGCCAATATTTACTATTATTTTATTGTTATTTAATTTTGTACTAGGTACATAACATTGCTTGAGTAGTCCTCTGATATTGGCTTAACTATTATTTTTCTATACACGTTTGTATGAGACACTTATTTTTCAAGGTACTGGCTCAGAGTATGAAGTTGAATGACTGATGTCTGCTTTGCCTTGACTGCTCCTCCCTCAACACAGAGTGATGTTGTGGTTTATTGTGTACATATTGTGTTGCTTTTTTTTCTCCCTGTGTTTGTTTATTTGTATTTGGACTGTTGAAATGGAATAGAGGAACCGTTTCTAAATGAATTAGTAGTGTTTAAAGAGGAAGTTAATAAAAGAATGTTTTAAAAGAATCAAGTGACTCTGTGGGTTTGTCAAATGTTTTAGGCATTTCAGTATATATGGTGACACTATATGTTGTAACACACTTTATTTTGTTTTTCATGACAGACTGTACGAAGACTTTTACATTACTTTTTATTAATCATTTTTCATAAGTTTTGACGACATTCTACATATCCTACTTTTTTTCATGATTTTGGACGACATACTATGCCATGACGTTTTTTCACGATATTGGACGACATGCTATACTGTGACTTTTTTCATAATTTTAGACGACATTCTATACTATGACGTTTTTATGACATTGGACGACATGCTATGCTATGAGTTTTTTTCATGATATTGGACGACATGCTATACTGTGACCTTTTTTCATGATTTTGGACGACATGCTATGCTATGACTTTTTTCATGGTTTTGGACGACATGCTATACTATGACTTTTTTCATGGTTTTGGACGACATGCTATACTATGACTTTTTTTATGATATTGGACGACATGCTATACTATGACTTTTTTTATGATATTGGACGACATGCTATACTATGACTTTTTTTATGATATTGGACGACATGCTATACTATGACTTTTTTCATGGTTTTGGACGACATGCTATACTATGACTTTTTTCATGGTTTTGGACGACATGCTATACTATGACTTTTTTTATGATATTGGACGACATGCTATACTATGACTTTTTTTCATGATTTTGGACGACATGCTATACTATGACTTTTTTTATGATATTGGACGACATGCTATACTATGACTTTTTTTCACGATATTGGACGACATGCTATACTATGACTTTTTTTCATGATATTGGACGACATGCTATACTGTGACCTTTTTTCATGATATTGGACGAAACGCTATACTGTGACCTTTTTTCATGATTTTGGACGACATGCTATGCTATGACTTTTTTTCATGATATTGGACGACATGCTATACTGTGACCTTTTTTCATGATATTGGACGAAACGCTATACTGTGACCTTTTTTCATGATTTTGGACGACATGCTATGCTATGACTTTTTTTGTGACATTGGATGGCATGCTATACTATGACTTTTTTTCATGATATTGGACGACATGCTATACTGTGACCTTTTTTCATGATATTGGACGACACGCTATACTGTGACCTTTTTTCATGGTTTTGGACGACATGCTATACTGTGACTTTTTTCATGATATTGGACGACATGCTATACTGTGACCTTTTTTCATGATTTTGGACGACATGCTATGCCATGACTTTTTTTCATGGTTTTGGACGACATGCTATACTGTGACCTTTTTTCATGATTTTGGACGACATGCTATGCCATGACTTTTTTTTGTGACATTGGACGACATGCTAAACTACGACTTTTTTCATGATTTTGGACGACATGCTATACCATGACTTTTTTCATGATATTGGACGACATGCTATACTATGACTTTTTTTCATGATATTGGACGACATGCTATACTGTGACCTTTTTTCTTGATATTGGACAACATGCTATACTGTGACCTTTTTTCATGATATTGGACGACACGCTATACTGTGACCTTTTTTCATGATTTTGGACGACATGCTATGCCATGACTTTTTTTTGTGACATTGGACGACATGCTAAACTACGACTTTTTTCATGATTTTGGACGACATACTATACCATGACTTTTTTCATGATATTGGACGACATGCTATACTATGACTTTTTTTCATGATATTGGACGACATGCTATACTGTGACCTTTTTTCTTGATATTGGACAACATGCTATACTATGACTTTTTTCATGGTTTTGGACGACATGCTATACTATGACTTTTTTTATGATATTGGACGACATGCTATACTATGACTTTTTTTATGATATTGGACGACATGCTATACTATGACTTTTTTTATGATATTGGACGACATGCTATACTATGACTTTTTTCATGGTTTTGGACGACATGCTATACTATGACTTTTTTTATGATATTGGACGACATGCTATACTATGACTTTTTTTCATGATTTTGGACGACATGCTATACTATGACTTTTTTTATGATATTGGACGACATGCTATACTATGACTTTTTTTCACGATATTGGACGACATGCTATACTATGACTTTTTTTCATGATATTGGACGACATGCTATACTGTGACCTTTTTTCATGATATTGGACGAAACGCTATACTGTGACCTTTTTTCATGATTTTGGACGACATGCTATGCTATGACTTTTTTTCATGATATTGGACGACATGCTATACTGTGACCTTTTTTCATGATATTGGACGAAACGCTATACTGTGACCTTTTTTCATGATTTTGGACGACATGCTATGCTATGACTTTTTTTGTGACATTGGATGGCATGCTATACTATGACTTTTTTTCATGATATTGGACGACATGCTATACTGTGACCTTTTTTCATGATATTGGACGACACGCTATACTGTGACCTTTTTTCATGGTTTTGGACGACATGCTATACTGTGACTTTTTTCATGATATTGGACGACATGCTATACTATGACTTTTTTTTGTGACATTGGACGACATGCTATACTACGACTTTTTTCATGGTTTTGGACGACATGCTATACTATGACTTTTTTTCATGGTTTTGGACGACATGCTATACTATGACTTTTTTTCATGGTTTTGGACGACATGCTATACTGTGACTTTTTTTCATGGTTTTGGACGACATGCTATACTGTGACTTTTTTTCATGGTTTTGGACGACATGCTATACTATGACTTTTTTTCATGGTTTTGGACGACATGCTATACTGTGACTTTTTTTCATGATATTGGACGACATGCTATACTATGACTTTTTTTCTTGATATTGGACAACATGCTATACTATGACTTTTTTTTTATGATATTGGACGACATGCTATACTGTGACCTTTTTTCATGATATTGGACGACATGCTATACTGTGACCTTTTTTCTTGATATTGGACAACATGCTATACTGTGACCTTTTTTCATGATATTGGACGACATGCTATACTGTGACCTTTTTTCATGATATTGGACGACATGCTATACTGTGACCTTTTTTCTTGATATTGGACAACATGCTATACTGTGACCTTTTTTCATGATATTGGACGACACGCTATACTGTGACCTTTTTTCATGATTTTGGACGACATGCTATGCCATGACCTTTTTTTGTGACATTGGACGACATGCTAAACTACGACTTTTTTCATGATTTTGGACGACATGCTATACCATGACTTTTTTCATGATATTGGACGACATGCTATACTATGACTTTTTTTCATGATATTGGACGACATGCTATACTGTGACCTTTTTTCTTGATATTGGACAACATGCTATACTGTGACCTTTTTTCATGATATTGGACGACACGCTATACTGTGACCTTTTTTCATGATTTTGGACGACATGCTATGCCATGACTTTTTTTTGTGACATTGGACGACATGCTAAACTACGACTTTTTTCATGATTTTGGACGACATGCTATACCATGACTTTTTTCATGATATTGGACGACACGCTATACTGTGACCTTTTTTCATGATTTTGGACGACATGCTATACTGTGACTTTTTTTCTTGGTTTTGGACGACATGCTATGCTATGACTTTTTTTGTGACATTGGACGACATGCTATACTATGACTTCTTTTTCATGATATTGGACGACACGCTATACTATGACTTTTTTTCATGATATTGGACGACATGCTATACTGTGACCTTTTTTCATGATTTTGGACGACATGCTATGCCATGACTTTTTTTTGTGACATTGGACGACATGCTAAACTACGACTTTTTTCATGATTTTGGACGACATGCTATACCATGACTTTTTTCATGATATTGGACGACACGCTATACTGTGACCTTTTTTCATGATTTTGGACGACATGCTATACTATGACTTTTTTTCATGGTGTTGGACGACATGCTATACTATGACTTTTTTTCATGGTTTTGGACGACATGCTATACTATGACTTTTTTTCATGATATTGGACGACATGCTATACTGTGACCTTTTTTCTTGATATTGGACAACATGCTATACTATGACTTTTTTCATGGTTTTGGACGACATGCTATACTATGACTTTTTTTATGATATTGGACGACATGCTATACTATGACTTTTTTTATGATATTGGACGACATGCTATACTATGACTTTTTTTATGATATTGGACGACACGCTATACTATGACTTTTTTTTTATGATATTGGACGACATGCTATACTGTGACCTTTTTTCATGATATTGGACGACATGCTATACTGTGACCTTTTTTCTTGATATTGGACAACATGCTATACTGTGACCTTTTTTCATGATATTGGACGACATGCTATACTGTGACCTTTTTTCATGATATTGGACGACATGCTATACTGTGACCTTTTTTCTTGATATTGGACAACATGCTATACTGTGACCTTTTTTCATGATATTGGACGACACGCTATACTGTGACCTTTTTTCATGATTTTGGACGACATGCTATGCCATGACCTTTTTTTGTGACATTGGACGACATGCTAAACTACGACTTTTTTCATGATTTTGGACGACATGCTATACCATGACTTTTTTCATGATATTGGACGACATGCTATACTATGACTTTTTTTCATGATATTGGACGACATGCTATACTGTGACCTTTTTTCTTGATATTGGACAACATGCTATACTGTGACCTTTTTTCATGATATTGGACGACACGCTATACTGTGACCTTTTTTCATGATTTTGGACGACATGCTATGCCATGACTTTTTTTCATGGTTTTGGACGACATGCTATACTGTGACCTTTTTTCATGATTTTGGACGACATGCTATGCCATGACTTTTTTTTGTGACATTGGACGACATGCTAAACTACGACTTTTTTCATGATTTTGGACGACATGCTATACCATGACTTTTTTCATGATATTGGACGACATGCTATACTATGACTTTTTTTCATGATATTGGACGACATGCTATACTGTGACCTTTTTTCTTGATATTGGACAACATGCTATACTGTGACCTTTTTTCATGATATTGGACGACACGCTATACTGTGACCTTTTTTCATGATATTGGACGACATGCTATGCCATGACTTTTTTTTGTGACATTGGACGACATGCTAAACTACGACTTTTTTCATGATTTTGGACGACATGCTATACCATGACTTTTTTCATGATATTGGACGACACGCTATACTGTGACCTTTTTTCATGATTTTGGACGACATGCTATACTGTGACTTTTTTTCTTGGTTTTGGACGACATGCTATGCTATGACTTTTTTTGTGACATTGGACGACATGCTATACTATGACTTCTTTTTCATGATATTGGACGACACGCTATACTATGACTTTTTTTCATGATATTGGACGACATGCTATACTGTGACCTTTTTTCATGATTTTGGACGACATGCTATGCCATGACTTTTTTTTGTGACATTGGACGACATGCTAAACTACGACTTTTTTCATGATTTTGGACGACATGCTATACCATGACTTTTTTCATGATATTGGACGACACGCTATACTGTGACCTTTTTTCATGATTTTGGACGACATGCTATACTATGACTTTTTTTCATGGTGTTGGACGACATGCTATACTATGACTTTTTTTCATGGTTTTGGACGACATGCTATACTATGACTTTTTTTCATGGTTTTGGACGACATGCTATACTATGACTTTTTTTCATGGTTTTGGACGACACGCTATACTGTGACCTTTTTTCATGATTGTGGACGACATGCTATACTATGACTTTTTTTGTGACATTCGACGACATGCTATACTATGACTTTTTTTCATGATATTGGACGACATGCTATACTATGACTTTTTTTCTTGGTTTTGGACGACATGCTATACTGTGACTTTTTTTCATGGTTTTGGACGACATGCTATACTATGACTTTTTTTCTTGGTTTTGGACGACATGCTATGCTATGACTTTTTTTGTGACATTGGACGACATGCTATACTATGACTTCTTTTTCATGATATTGGACGACACGCTATACTATGACTTTTTTTCATGATATTGGACGACATGCTATACTGTGACCTTTTTTCATGATTTTGGACGACATACTATACTGTGACCTTTTTTCATGATATTGGACGACATGCTATACTATGACTTTTTTTCATGATATTGGACGACACGCTATACTGTGACCTTTTTTCATGATTTTGGACGACATGCTATGCCATGACTTTTTTTTGTGACATTGGACGACATGCTAAACTACGACTTTTTTCATGATTTTGGACGACATACTATACCATGACTTTTTTCATGATATTGGACGATATGCTATACTATGACTTTTTTTCATGATATTGGACGACACGCTATACTGTGACCTTTTTTCATGATTTTGGACGACATGCTATGCTATGACTTTTTTTGTGACATTGGACGACATGCTATACTATGACTTTTTTTCATGATATTGGACGACATGCTATACTGTGACCTTTTTTCATGATATTGGACGACATGCTATACTGTGACCTTTTTTCATGATTTTGGACGACATGCTATACTATGACTTTTTTTCATGATTTTGGACGACATGCTATACTATGAATTTTTTTCATGGTTTTGGACGACACGCTATACTGTGACTTTTTTTCATGGTGTTGGACGACACGCTATACTGTGACTTTTTTTCATGATTATTGGACGACATGCTATACTATGAGTTTTTTTCATGGTTCTGGACGACATGCTATACTATGACGTTTTTTATGTTATTGGACGACACGTTATACTAAGTCTTTTTTTCATGATTTTGGACGACATGCTATACTATGACTTTTTGTCATGGTTCTGGATGACATGCTATACTATGACTTTTTTTCATGGTTCTGGACGACATACTATACTATGAGGTTTTTTCATGGTTCTGGACGACATGCTATACTATTACTTTTTTTCATGGTTCTGGACGACATACTATACTATGACGTTTTTTTCATGGTGTTGGACGACACGCTATACTGTGACTTTTTTTCATGATTATTGGACGACATGCTATACTATGAGTTTTTTTCATGGTTCTGGACGACATGCTATACTATGACGTTTTTTATGATATTGGACGACACGTTATACTAAGTCTTTTTTTCATGATTTTGGACGACATGCTATACTATGACTTTTTGTCATGGTTCTGGACGACATGCTATACTATGACTTTTTGTCATGGTTCTGGACGACATGCTATACTATGACTTTTTGTCATGGTTCTGGACGACATGCTATACTATGACGTTTTTTATGATATTGGACGACACGTTATACTAAGACTTTTTTTCATGATATTGGACGACATACTATACTATGACTTTTTTTCATGGTGTTGGACGACATGCTATACTATGAGTTTTTTTCATGGTTCTGGACGACATGCTATACTATGACGTTTTTTATGTTATTGGACGACACGTTATACTAAGTCTTTTTTTCATGATTTTGGACGACATGCTATACTATGACTTTTTGTCATGGTTCTGGATGACATGCTATACTATGACTTTTTTTCATGGTTCTGGACGACATACTATACTATGAGGTTTTTTCATGGTTCTGGACGACATGCTATACTATTACTTTTTTTCATGGTTCTGGACGACATACTATACTATGACGTTTTTTTCATGGTGTTGGACGACACGCTATACTGTGACTTTTTTTCATGATTATTGGACGACATGCTATACTATGAGTTTTTTTCATGGTTCTGGACGACATGCTATACTATGACTTTTTGTCATGGTTCTGGACGACATGCTATACTATGACTTTTTGTCATGGTTCTGGACGACATGCTATACTATGACGTTTTTTATGATATTGGACGACACGTTATACTAAGACTTTTTTTCATGATATTGGACGACATACTATACTATGACTTTTTTTCATGATTGTTGGACGACATGCTATACTATGATGTTTTTTTATGATATTGGACGACATGCTATGCTATGACATTTTTTCACGATATTGGACGACATGCTATACTGTGACTTTTTTTATGATATTGGACGACACGTTATACTAAGTCTTTTTTTCATGATTTTGGACGACATGCTATACTATGACTTTTTGTCATGGTTCTGGACGACATGCTATACTATGACTTTTTGTCATGGTTCTGGACGACATGCTATACTATGACGTTTTTTATGATATTGGACGACACGTTATACTAAGACTTTTTTTCATGATATTGGACGACATACTATACTATGACTTTTTTTCATGATTGTTGGACGACATGCTATACTATGATGTTTTTTTATGATATTGGACGACATGCTATGCTATGACATTTTTTCACGATATTGGACGACATGCTATACTGTGACTTTTTTCATAATTTTAGACGACATGCTATACAATGACGTTTTATATGGTTTTGGATGACATGCTATACTATGACGTTTTTTATGATATTGGACGACATGCTATACTGTGACTTTTTTCATAATTTTAGACGACATGCTATACTATGACTTTTTTCATGGTTTTGGACGACATGCTATACTATGACTTTTTTTCATGATATTGGACGACATGCTATACTGTGACCTTTTTTCATGATATTGGACGACACGCTATACCAAAATATATAAAAAAAAAGTCATAGTATAGCATGTCGTCCAATATCATGAAAAAAAGTCATAGTATAGCATGTCGTCCAAAACCACGAAAAAAGGTCACAGTGTAGAATGTCGTCCAAAACCATGAAAAAAGGTCATAGTATAGCATGTCGTCCAAAACCATGAAAAAAGGTCACAGTGTAGAATGTCGTCCAAAACCATGAAAAAAGGTCATAGTATAGCATGTCGTCCAAAACCATGAAAAAAGGTCATAGTATAGTATGTCGTCCAAAATCATGAAAAAAGGTCACAGTATGGCGTCTCGTCCAATATCAGGAAAAGAGGTCACAGTAAAGCATGTCGTCCAATTTCACAAAAAAAGTCATAGCGTAGCATGTCGTCCAATATCATGAAAAAAAGGTCATAGTATAGCATGTCGTCCAATAATCATGAAAAAAAGTCATAGTATAGCATGTCGTCCAATATCATGAAAAAAAGTCTTAGTATAACGTGTCGTCCAATATCACAAAAAAAGTCATAGCATAGCATGTCGTCCAATATCATGAAAAAAACGTCAAAGTATAGCATGTCGTCCAATATCATGAAAAAAAGTCTTCATATAACGTGTCGTCCAATTTCACAAAAAAAGTCATAGCATAGCATGTCGTCCAATATCATAAAAAAACGTCATAGTATAGCATGTTGTTCAATATCATGAAAAAAAGTCTTCATATAACGTGTCGTCCAATTTCACAAAAAAAGTCATAGCATAGCATGTCGTCCAATATCATAAAAAAACGTCATAGTATAGCATGTCGTCCAGAACCATGAAAAAAAGTCATAGTGTAGCATGTCGTCCAATAATCATGAAAAAAGGTCATAGTATAGCATGTCGTCCAAAATCATGAAAAAAGGTCACAGTATAGCGTGTCGTCCAAAACCATGAAAAAAGTCGTAGTATAGCATGTCGTCCAAAATCATGAAAAAAGGTCACAGTATAGCGTGTCGTCCAATATCATGAAAAAAGTCATAGTATAGCATGTCGTCCAATATCATGAAAAAAGTCATAGTATAGCATGTCGTCCAAAATCATGAAAAAAGGTCACAGTATAGCGTGTCGTCCAATATCATGAAAAACAGGTCACAGTATAGCATGTCGTCCAATATCATGAAAAAAGTCATAGTATAGCGTGTCGTCCAATATCATGAAAAAAGTCATAGTATAGCATGTCGTCCAAAATCATGAAAAAAGGTCACAGTATAGCGTGTCGTCCAATATCATGAAAAAAGGTCACAGTATAGCGTGTCGTCCAATTTCACAAAAAAAGTCATTGTATAGCATGTCGTCCAATATCATGAAAAAAGTCATAGTATAGCATGTCGTCCAAAATCATGAAAAAAGGTCACAGTATAGCGTGTCGTCCAATATCATGAAAAACAGGTCACAGTATAGCATGTCGTCCAATATCATGAAAAAAGTCATAGTATAGCGTGTCGTCCAATATCATGAAAAAAGTCATAGTATAGCATGTCGTCCAAAATCATGAAAAAAGGTCACAGTATAGCATGTCGTCCAATATCATAAAAAAACGTCATAGTATAGCATGTCGTCCAGAACCATGAAAAAAAGTCATAGTGTAGCATGTCGTCCAATAATCATGAAAAAAGGTCATAGTATAGCATGTCGTCCAAAATCATGAAAAAAGGTCACAGTATAGCGTGTCGTCCAAAACCATGAAAAAAGTCGTAGTATAGCATGTTGTCCAATGTCACAAAAAAAAGTCATGGCATAGCATGTCGTCCAAAATCATGAAAAAAGGTCACAGTATAGCGTGTCGTCCAATATCATGAAAAACAGGTCACAGTATAGCATGTCGTCCAATATCATGAAAAAAGTCATAGTATAGCGTGTCGTCCAATATCATGAAAAAAGTCATAGTATAGCATGTCGTCCAAAATCATGAAAAAAGGTCACAGTATAGCGTGTCTTCCAATATCATGAAAAAAGGTCACAGTATAGCATGTCGTCCAATATCATGAAAAAAAGTCATAGTATAGCATGTCGTCCAAAACCATGAAAAAAGGTCACAGTATAGCGTGTCATCCAATAATCATGAAAAAAAGTCATAGTATAGCATGTCGTCCAGAACCATGAAAAAAAGTCATAGTATAGCATGTCGTCCAATATCATAAAAAACGTCATAGTATAGCATGTCGTCCAATTTCACAAAAAAAGTCATAGCATAGCATGTCGTCCAATATCATAAAAAAACGTCATAGTATAGCATGTCGTCCAATAATCATGAACAAAAGTCATAGTATAGCATGTCGTCCAATATCATGAAAAAAAGTCTGAGTATAACGTGTCGTCCAATTACACAAAAAAAGTCATAGCATAGCATGTCGTCCAATATCATAAAAAAACGTCATAGTATAGCATGTCGTCCAATAATCATGAAAAAAAGTCATAGTATAGCATGTCGTCCAATATCATGAAAAAAAGTCATAGTATAGCACGTCGTCCAAAACCATGAAAAAAGGTCACAGTATAGCGTGTCATCCAATAATCATGAAAAAAAGTCATAGTATAGTATGTCGTCCAGAACCATGAAAAAAAGTCATAGTATAGCATGTCGTCCAATATCATAAAAAACGTCATAGTATAGCATGTCGTCCAATTTCACAAAAAAAGTCATAGCATAGCATGTCGTCCAATATCATAAAAAAACGTCATAGTATAGCATGTCGTCCAATAATCATGAACAAAAGTCATAGTATAGCATGTCGTCCAATATCATGAAAAAAAGTCTGAGTATAACGTGTCGTCCAATTACACAAAAAAAGTCATAGCATAGCATGTCGTCCAATATCATAAAAAAACGTCATAGTATAGCATGTCGTCCAATAATCATGAAAAAAAGTCATAGTATAGCATGTCGTCCAGAACCATGAAAAAAGTCGTAGTATAGCATGTCGTCCAATGTCACAAAAAAAAGTCATGGCATAGCATGTCGTCCAAAATCATGAAAAAAGGTCACAGTATAGCATGTCGTCCAATATCATGAAAAAAAGTCATAGTATAGCGTGTCGTCCAATATCATGAAAAAAAGTCATAGTATAGCATGTCGTCCAAAACCATGAAAAAAGGTCACAGTATAGCATGTCGTCCAAAACCAAGAAAAAAGGTCACAGTATAGCATGTCGTCCAATATCATGAAAAAAAGTCACAGTATAGCATGTCGTCCAAATCATGAAAAAAAGTCATAGTATAGCATGTCGTCCAATATCATGAAAAAAAGTCACAGTATAACATGTCGTCCAATATCATGAAAAAAAGTCATAGTATAGGATGTCGTCCAATATTATGAAAAAAAGTCATAGTATAGCATGTCGTCCAATATCATGAAAAAACGTCATAGTATAGCATGTCGTCCAAAATCATGAAAAAAAGTCATTCAATCAGGAGAGACGTGTTCAGGTTAGGAAAAAAAAATGATTTAATTGCAAATGCACAGAAAATGGAATATGAAATGTGAAAAGTCTTTGGCGATTAGACCCCTTTGAGAAGGTGAGCTGTGAGGAGGGAGATAGATCCGTAGCCAATTGGGGAACCCCCCAAAAACGGTGTGAGGAGTGAGAAGGACGACAAACCGCATGACGTGAGGCAACCTTACCTTACCGGGAGGCAACAGGCTTCTAACAAAACAAGCAGATAAAGATTAAAAGGTTATGCATTGCAGAAGAAGCATAAACAACTGAAAAGAGGAAGCAGTGAATGTGAAAGGAAAGATTTGAAGGCTTGCATGACTCCGGAATGGGGTCATTTAGCCTTTGATGAGAACATGGTCAGGAAGAGGCAGGGACAATAACAGGGAGATGTAATCTAGAGAACAGGAGATGCGAGATGAGCAGGGAAGGGAAGTGGTAGAAGGAAGCTTGGATAGGTCTAACCACCGAGATAAACTAGGGAGAAGTGGCAGTGGCAGGGGACGAGGTCATAAGGCAGAGGGAAGGCTGGGATGGTATGACAACAAATGGGGAGCTGTTATCTAGAAAACAGGGGATGTGTGATGAGCATGGTAGGGAAGTGGCAGAGGGGGCTTGGAATAAACCAACCACTGGGATGAAGATGGGGTGAAATGGCAGAGGCAGAGGATGAGGTCATATGGCAAAGGGAAGGTTGGGATGTCATGATTCTAGAGGCCATGGTGTCTATATGTTGAACGAAATAAAAGGTCAGCTAGGACCAACAGAAATAAAAGATCATAGACCAAACGTAAATTAAGGTCAGAAGACCAAACTTAGGATAATGCAAACAAAAGGCAAAGGTGGGGCAACCAAACGTAAATTAAAGTCAGCAGTTTTCAGCATGACAGCAACAGAAATTAAGGGTCTGATGACCAAACTGAAATTAACGTGGCTGGTTCGAGGTCCTAGTGACCTGGGCCTATGTATGCAGAGAATAATAAAAGATCAAAAAAGACCAAACGTAAATAAAGGTCCTAAGACCGAACGAAAATTAAGATCATAAGACCAACTCAAGTAAAATGGATAAATTAAAATAAGGTCGCAACGACCAAACATAAATTACGTCTGAATGACAAATGGAAATTAAATGGTCCCACGACCGAGAAAGTTAAGAGTTGCAGGGGAAACATTCTGAGGCGGTCCAACGACCTTAGTGAGGTGCATGAGGTCCGCAGACCAAGAGGGGCATATGCGTAGGGTCCTGAATACCGAGGTAGAGCGTGCTGCATGGGGTACACAAATCATGATGGGGATTGGGATGAGAACTTGAGACTGGGAAAAAAGAAAACATAAGGATTGAAGGGGTGAAGTGAGAAAGTGAGTGGCCGGGGTGCGTTAAAGATAACGATACAAGTGGCTTGAGCAAAGGTCTTAGAACCCTCGGATGAGCAAGCGGGAACCTGTGAGGGTTAACCAAGTGACTTTGCGGGAGAGAAAGAGGCTGAGAATTCAATAAACTAAGAAAATAGAGAGGAGCAGTGCACCAGACATAGAATGAGAATGAGAGACAAAAAAGCCCTGAACGGGGCCACCACCAGCTATATGCATGACTTACCGAAAGTTAAGGCTTGAGAGCCCTTTGGTTTGCTAGGACGGTGTTAGTGTCAGGGCGAATGTAGGAGGTGAATGCGGATGAAGACCAGCGCCCCAGTTGTTGAAGGGATGACGAAGAAATACCTTGATTGGCGGCGGTAGTAGCAGCCCCAATCCTGAAGGAATGCCCTGAATAACGCTGAGGGGATAATTTGCATTTGATGAGGACTTGTGTTAAGTAGAAGTTGAACCGGGATTTAGTTAAAGGGACACTCTCGGAGATGAGGAAAAGTGGAAGGGAAGAGTTAGTTTTAGGTCTAAGTTTTAGGTAGTTTAACATGGATAAAAAGGGGCAGAAAGGGGAATCGATGCGGGCAACTAATACGGAGCAGGCACCTCTACATTTTGAATGTTTGAGGCGTAAGGTATAGTGAGTGGAGTGGAAGTTTAAATCAGCCAAAGAAATGTCTTTGCTAGGATCAAAAGAGAGAGAGGGTGTAGTGAATTCACCAGCTCTAAGGAAGGCATAGAAAGCCAGTAGGAACACTGAGTCGAGAAGGGCATCAATAAAGGGGGAAAAGATACCATTTCTGAGAGCTGACAACATCTTATGTAAAAGAGTGAGTGTGATAGGATGTCTACTATTACTATTACTAGTATAGCGTGTCGTCCAATATCATGAAAAAAAGTGTTAGTATAGCATGTCGTCCAATATCATGAAAAAAAGTGTTAGTATAGTCTGTCATCCAATATCATGAAAAAAAGTGATAGTATAGTATGTCGTCCAAAATCATGGAAAAAAGTCATAGTATAGCATGTTGTTCAATATCATGAAAAAAAGTCACAGTATAGCATGTTGTTCAATATCATGAAAAAAAGTCACAGTATAGCATGTTGTCCAATATCATGAAAAAAAGTGTTAGTATAGTCTGTCGTCCAATATCATGAAAAAAAGTCATCGTATAGCATGTCGTCCAATATCATGAAAAAAAGTCACAGTATAGCATGTTGTCCAATATCATGAAAAAAAGTCACAGTATAGCATGTCGTCCAATATCATGAAAAAAAGTCACCGTATAGCGTGTCGTCCAAAATCATGAAAAAAAATCATAGTATAGCGTGTCGTCCAAAACCATGAAAAAAAGTCATAGTATAGCATGTCGTCCAATATCATGAAAAAAAGTCATAGTATAGCGTGTCGTCCAATATCTTGAAAAAAAGTCATAGTATAGCGTGTCGTGCAATATCATGAAAAAAAGTTATAGTATAGCATGTCGTCCAAAACCATGAAAAAAAGTCATAGTATAGCGTGTCGTGCAATATCATGAAAAAAAGTTATAGTATAGCATGTCGTCCAATATCATGAAAAAAAGTCATAGTATAGTATGTCGTCCAAAACCATGAAAAAAAGTCATAGTATAGCGTGTCGTCCAAAACCATGAAAAAAAGTCATAGTATAGCATGTCGTCCAAAATCATGAAAAAAAGTCATAGTATAGCATGTCGTCCAAAACCATGAAAAAAAGTCATAGTATAGCATGTCGTCCAAAATCATGAAAAAACGTCATAGTATAGCATGTCGTCCAAAACCATGAAAAAAAGTCATAGTATAGCATGTCGTCCAATATCATGAAAAAAAGTCATAGTATAGCATGTCGTCCAATATCATGAAAAAAAGTCATAGTATAGCATGTCGTCCAATATCATGAAAAAAAGTCACGGTATAGCATGTCGTCCAATATCATGAAAAAAAGTCACAGTATAGCATGTTGTTCAATATCATGAAAAAAAGTCACAGTATAGCATGTCGTCCAATATCATGAAAAAAAGTCACAGTATAGCATGTTGTTCAATATCATGAAAAAAAGTCACAGTATAGCATGTCGTCCAATATCATGAAAAAAGTCATAGTATAGCATGTCGTCCAATATTATGAAAAAAAGTCACAGTATAGCATGTCGTCCAATATCATGAAAAAAAGTCATAGTATAGCATGTCGTCCAATATTATGAAAAAAGGTCACAGTATAGCATGTTGTTCAATATCATGAAAAAAAGTCATAGTATAGCATGTCGTCCAATATCATGAAAAAAAGTCACAGTATAGCATGTTGTTCAATATCATGAAAAAAAGTCACAGTATAGCATGTCGTCCAATATTATGAAAAAAAGTCATAGTATAGCATGTCGTCCAATATCATGAAAAAAGGTCACAGTATAGCATGTCGTCCAAAATCATGAAAAAAGGTCACAGTATAGCATGTCGTCCAATATTATGAAAAAAAGTCACAGTATAGCATGTCGTCCAATATCATGAAAAAAAGTCACAGTATAGCATGTCGTCCAATATCATGAAAAAAAGTCATAGTATAGCATGTCGTCCAATATCATGAAAAAAAGTCATAGTATAGCATGTCGTCCAATATCATGAAAAAAAGTGTTAGTATAGCCTGTCGTCCAATATCATGAAAAAAAGTCATAGTATAGCATGTCGTCCAATATCATGAAAAAAAGTCATAGTATAGTCTGTCGTCCAATATCATGAAAAAAAGTCATAGTATAGCATGTCGTCCAATATCATGAAAAAAAGTCACAGTATAGCATGTCGTCCAATATCATGAAAAAAAGTCACAGTATAGCATGTTGTTCAATATCACGAAAAAAAGTCATAGTATAGCATGTCGTCCAATATTATGAAAAAAAGTCACAGTATAGCATGTTGTTCAATATCATGAAAAAAAGTCACAGTATAGCATGTCGTCCAATATTATGAAAAAAAGTCACAGTATAGCATGTCGTCCAATATCATGAAAAAAAGTCACAGTATAGCATGTTGTTCAATATCATGAAAAAAAGTCACAGTATAGCATGTAGTCCAAAATCATGAAAAAAAGTCATAGTATAGCATGTCGTCCAATATCATGAAAAAAAGTCACAGTATAGCATGTTGTTCAATATCATGAAAAAAAGTCACAGTATAGCATGTCGTCCAAAATCATGAAAAAAAGTCACAGTATAGCATGTCGTCCAAAATCATGAAAAAAAGTCACAGTATAGCATGTCGTCCAATATCATGAAAAAAAGTCACAGTATAGCATGTCGTCCAAAATCATGAAAAAAAGTCATAGTATAGCATGTCGTCCAATATCATGAAAAAAAGTCACAGTATAGCATGTTGTTCAATATCATGAAAAAAAGTCACAGTATAGCATGTCGTTCAATATCATGAAAAAAAGTCATAGTATAGCATGTCGTCCAATATTATGAAAAAAAGTCACAGTATAGCATGTCGTCCAATATTATGAAAAAAAGTCACAGTATAGCATGTCGTCCAATATCATGAAAAAAAGTCACAGTATAGCATGTTGTTCAATATCATGAAAAAAAGTCACAGTATAGCATGTCGTCCAAAATCATGAAAAAAAGTCACAGTATAGCATGTCGTCCAATATCATGAAAAAAAGTCACAGTATAGCATGTCGTCCAATATCATGAAAAAAAGTCATAGTATAGCATGTCGTCCAATATTATGAAAAAAAGTCACAGTATAGCATGTTGTTCAATATCATGAAAAAAAGTCATAGTATAGCATGTCGTCCAATATCATGAAAAAAAGTCACAGTATAGCATGTTGTTCAATATCATGAAAAAAAGTCACAGTATAGCATGTTGTTCAATATCATGAAAAAAAGTCACAGTATAGCATGTCGTCCAATATTATGAAAAAAAGTCACAGTATAGCATGTTGTTCAATATCATGAAAAAAAGTCATAGTATAGCATGTCGTCCAATATTATGAAAAAAAGTCATAGTATAGCATGTCGTCCAATATTATGAAAAAAAGTCATAGTATAGCATGTCGTCCAATATCATGAAAAAAAGTCATAGTATAGCATGTCGTCCAATATTATGAAAAAAAGTCATAGTATAGCATGTCGTCCAATATCATGAAAAAAAGTCATAGTATAGCATGTCGTCCAATATCATGAAAAAAAGTCATAGTATAGCATGTCGTCCAATATCATGAAAAAAAGTCACAGTATAGCATGTCGTCCAAAATCATGAAAAAAAGTCATAGTATAGCATGTCGTCCAATATTATGAAAAAAAGTCACAGTATAGCATGTTGTTCAATATCATGAAAAAAAGTCATAGTATAGCATGTCGTCCAATATTATGAAAAAAAGTCACAGTATAGCATGTTGTTCAATATCATGAAAAAAAGTCATAGTATAGCATGTCGTCCAAAATCATGAAAAAAAGTCACAGTATAGCATGTCGTCCAATATTATGAAAAAAAGTCACAGTATAGCATGTTGTTCAATATCATGAAAAAAAGTCATAGTATAGCATGTCGTCCAATATTATGAAAAAAAGTCACAGTATAGCATGTCGTCCAATATCATGAAAAAAAGTCACAGTATAGCATGTCGTCCAATATCATGAAAAAAAGTCATAGTATAGCATGTCGTCCAATATCATGAAAAAAAGTCACAGTATAGCATGTCGTCCAATATCATGAAAAAAAGTCACAGTATAGCATGTCGTCCAATATCATGAAAAAAAGTCATAGTATAGCATGTCGTCCAATATCATGAAAAAAAGTCACAGTATAGCATGTCGTCCAATATCATGAAAAAAAGTCACAGTATAGCATGTCGTCCAATATCATGAAAAAAAGTCATAGTATAGCATGTCGTCCAATATCATGAAAAAAAGTCATAGTATAGCATGTCGTCCAATATCATGAAAAAAAGTCATAGTATAGCATGTCGTCCAATATTATGAAAAAAAGTCACAGTATAGCATGTCGTCCAATATCATGAAAAAAAGTCACAGTATAGCATGTCGTCCAATATCATGAAAAAAAGTAATAGTATAGCATGTCGTCCAATATTATGAAAAAAAGTCACAGTATAGCATGTCGTCCAATATCATGAAAAAAAGTCACAGTATAGTCTGTCGTCCAATATCATGAAAAAAAGTCACAGTATAGTCTGTCGTCCAATATCATGAAAAAAAGTCATAGTATAGCATGTAGTCCAAAATCATGAAAAAAAGTCATAGTATAGCATGTCGTCCAATATCATGAAAAAAAGTCATAGTATAGCATGTCGTCCAATATTATGAAAAAAAGTCACAGTATAGCATGTCGTCCAATATCATGAAAAAAAGTCATAGTATAGCATGTCGTCCAATATTATGAAAAAAAGTCACAGTATAGCATGTCGTCCAATATCATGAAAAAAAGTCACAGTATAGTCTGTCGTCCAATATCATGAAAAAAAGTCACAGTATAGCATGTCGTCCAATATCATGAAAAAAAGTCACAGTATAGTCTGTCGTCCAATATCATGAAAAAAAGTCATAGTATAGCATGTAGTCCAAAATCATGAAAAAAAGTCATAGTATAGCATGTCGTCCAAAATCATGAAAAAAAGTCATAGTATAGCGTGTCGTCCAATATCATGAAAAAAAGTCATAGTATAGCGTGTCGTCCAAAATCATGAAAAAAAGTCATAGTATAGCGTGTCGTCCAAAATCATGAAAAAAAGTCATAGTATAGCGTGTCGTCCACAATTATGAAAAAAAGTCATAGTATAGCATGTCGTCCAATATCATGAAAAAAAGTCATAGTATAGCGTGTCGTCCAAAATCATGAAAAAAAGTCACAGTATAGTCTGTCGTCCAATATCATGAAAAAAAGTCACAGTATAGTCTGTCGTCCAATATCATGAAAAAAAGTCACAGTATAGTCTGTCGTCCAATATCATGAAAAAAAGTCACAGTATAGTCTGTCGTCCAATATCATAAAAAAAGTCATAGTATAGCATGTCGTCCAATATCATGAAAAAAAGTCATAGTATAGCATGTCGTCCAAAATCATGAAAAAAAGTCATAGTATAGCATGTCGTCCAATATCATGAAAAAAAGTCATAGTATAGCATGTCGTCCAAAATCATGAAAAAAAGTCATAGTATAGCATGTCGTCCAATATCATGAAAAAAAGTCATAGTATAGCGTGTCGTCCAAAATCATGAAAAAAAGTCATAGTATAGCGTGTCGTCCACAATTATGAAAAAAAGTCATAGTATAGCATGTCGTCCACAATCATGACAAAAAGTCATAGTATAGCATGTCGTCCACAATCATGAAAAAAAGTCATAGTATAGCATGCATATAGCATTTTTCTTGTTTTGATGAAATAATATATTTGATGTTTGATTCCTACATGACATTCTGTACAATGAGATTTTTTTATTAGCATGTTTCACTGTGAACTGTTTCATGACATGCTATGCTATGATATTGTTAAAAATATTTTCCAGTTTGCTTTACTGTGATCTATATATTAACTGCTATGTCATTAAAATTCATGACTTTTCATGTCTTTTTTGTCATAATACAGTAGGAATTTTTTTAAAATCCTAGATTTTAATTTTTCTTTTTTAAATGATTTACGGCATACTATGATGAGAGATGTGGACTCACCAGTGAGGACATTCTTTGCCTCCCTTATTCCTTTGGTATGAAGCATGACTGACTAGCTGGACTTTGGCACTTTACAACCCCCAGGAAGGGACTGCATGGAAAGAGACAAACCTATGAGACAACTCTGGTGAGCTGGGAGTTTACAGTTAACAGTTGTCAGTAAGGTTTAGTTCTGGTGTGGTGATTACCTCAAGCTGACATGAAGCCTCAGCTTTATTCATCAAATCATACCTAGAATGTCACACAGAATGACACGCTGTCATAATTCAGTATGGATCACAGAACTGGAAAACAAACCTTGTAAGTAAAACACATTTATTGAAGTTACACAAGTTCTGTGCCCCTTTAACAATGATGGAAAGCACTGGAAGCTCCTCCTAAAGTCCGCTACAGAAATCTCTTTCAGGTATATGAGACATTTACGGAGGGAAAATATTTTAAAATGCTGCATAAGACAAAAGAAAAACATTATGGTCCATATTTAATGTCAGCCAGGACAGAATGAAGTAATGTGAACATCTCTTCTGCTCACGCTGGGGCTGAGTTCTGGAAAATAAAAATGTGGATTTGGCTCCACCAAGTGGCCAAATTAAATTAATGCAACCGACAGTGTTTGCCACTACATCTCTCCCTTGCCTGGAAATCCAGGTTCCACTTCCTGTTGATAACATGCTGGGGTCTGTTACCACGCGTGGTCAAAGTGATGCCTGCATGAGAAAGACAGCAGTTAAGTCTCTTTCATCTGATGAGGTGTGAAGATGGAGACAAGAATGAGGAATCAGTGTCCTACTCTTTAGCATTCAACATTAATACTGACCAGAATTTGGCATCTACTGTTATGCTGAACATAAACCACATGAGATTAAAAACATAGAACATATGTATGATAGTGTGGAAACTGTTTAAAGTGTATGAAATACATCCTATTACAAGTCTATGGTCTGAATAAAATGACATCACACATTACAGTCATCACCCTAAACTCTACTGGACAAGAACATCATCATGAGATGTGAAGGAAGTAGTGCCAACAAACATCTCACTTAATTATGACACTCAAACACTAAACTCTGTGATCTTATTAGTATGAATTAGTATCAAACTGTGATGTCTGGAAATGTGCTGCACCATTGTGTTTCTCAAATGAGGTTATGGGTACACCTAGGGGTGCTTTGGAGTACTGCAGGTGGTACATGACTTTTTTTTTTTATGACGAAAACTGTCTGTGGTTGTGTGTGTGTGTGTGTGTGTGTGTGTGTGTTCCATGTTTTTCTCCTCACTGACTTGGTCAATCCATGTGAAATGTGGCACAGTGGTAGAGGGTCATGGGAGGATGCCAATGAAGCAATATTACATCAGTTGGCCAAAGGGGGGCGCTATAGCAACCCATTGAAATGTCAAACTTTGAATGGGCATATCTCATGCCCCGTATGTGGTAGAGACATGAAACTTTGCACAGAGATGCCTCTCCTCATGAGGAACACATTTGCCTCAAGAACCCATAACTTCCGCTTATATAGATTTTCCGCCGTTTTGAATTTTTTGAAAAACACTTCAAATGGATCTCTTCCTAGGAAGTTTGAGCGATCTGCATGAAACTGGCTGAACATAATCTAGGGACCAATATCTAAAGTTCCCTCTTGGCAAAAGTTGGAAAACTTACTAAAACTGAGCTTCTATAAGGCAATGAATATTGCGGAGGGCGTGGCTCATCACATAAAGGTGTATAACATCTCAAGGGTTTCACCCATCACCACGCAACTTTGTAGGCATATGACCACACATAATCTGAGGGGACCCCTCCATTATTGACCCCATCAAACAAAATGGGGGCGCTAGAGAGCTCATTTCTTATCTAGGCCTAACCGCCATACGGATTTTTACTAAACTTGGTAGATATGTAGAACAGGACGCCTCAAGGTGACTGGAGAAATTTAACTCTAATTGGCAACTGGGTGGCGCTATAACAACAGAAAAATGCTTAAAAATGGCTAAAATGCGACCGATGGCTGTGGCTCCCCCTGTGGACCAATGTTGGTGTTTTCTAATGTTTGGTATGACTAAGTCATGGTATGGTGTGCTGTACATAATCACAGAAACTGTCAGTGTGTCATTCTGTCAGTCAGTCATTCTGTCTGTCCCACGTTTTTCTACTCACTGACGTGGTCAATCTATGTGAAACTGCACATAGGCATTGAGGACTGGCATAGGTAGAAGGTGACAAAGCTACCAGTGGCTATGGACTAGTTTAATGTTAATTTTAAAAATATCAGTCATGCATAATTCCTGAAATAATTTTATTATAAGCTTATATATGATTCAAAAATGTAAATTTAAGCTCGATAGAGATTTATTGACTTTGTGTTTCAATCAAAAATGTTTTGCACTTTTCAAGAGGTTCTTGGTTGAAAAAATATTTCAAAGGGTGAATGGAAAAAAGTTGGAGAACTACTGCGACAATACAACAGAGTTAATGTTTAGAAATACATTACATCATATTTCAGAGACCAATAAACCTACGACTGTTCTGTGGCAAGAAAATATGACACTAAACTTACAGCATGCAGCATGGAAAAATAATACCAAATAGCCTACACCAGGATTACTTACAGCATAACATGTTTAATGATTTAATAATAACAACTTATATTTAATCAGAATATGACATGGAACATTACAACAAATGATGAAAACAGAGGGGCATTATAAAAATGAATATGAGGAAATTATGGATGTTGTGTCATTCGAGCAGATGTTCCCATTAACTTTCTCAAAAACAGTACAGGAATATCACATGACCTTTGACATGGACAGAGTCACAGTCATCCTGAACAAGAATCCTCATAAAATGTTACATAAACCATTATGAATTGGTTTTTGACATATCTTATATGAGAAAATTATAAATGTCTTGTAATGACTTTTTTATCTTTGTCTTTATATTTCTCAAAGACTGTACAGTAAATCCATATGAGCTGTTGTATGGTTACAGTTCGGGTCGTCCTGTCAGCTGACCCATGAAGGAAAGGTCTTTACGACAGGGCTATTTTATTATATCTTTAATTTGAATTAAACTCAGAAAAAAAATCAGAAAACATCTTTTCTTTTTTAATAATTGAATTTAATATAATGTGCAATATAATACAGTTTTACTTGGTTTATCAAATGTACAGAATTATTGCTGAAATCAGATCTTTCTTTTTACTTTTTGGCCACTCCAAGCACTAAGTGCTCTGAAACTACAGCTTACTTGACGACAGTGAGAACCAAAAGTCACGACCACTATTAAACTAAGTGATGCACGACTTGAAGATGATGCTGTGAAATGCGAATGCCTTGACAAAGGGCACTTCAGACATCAAGAGGCAAAGGAGCAGGTGCTCCAGCACCCTCATCCTCCCCCTCTGCACAGGCCTGCTAAAGAACTAAGACGCTGTTAAAGCTGCTCTTCAGTTTGTTTGTTTTCATTCATCATTTTTATGATCAGTGCACTGACAATGTTGATTAGGCACACTGTTCGCCAAATATTTTTTGACAAAGCACCTAATTCTGTCAGGACCTTTTTAGTCAAAGAAAACTTTATTTCCATGTGCAGTATTATATTTGGCTGTATGGCTCTGTTCTGGGGCCTCTCGCCTTTCCACGCACCTATGTAGAAAGCCTTTAGGCAGAGAAACCTCCCTGCCTTTCCATGTGCATTTCCATGGGAACAGAACAGAGCAGCATCAGTGACAAACAGAAATGACACTGATAAGTCAGACACAACATGAAAAGGACGAGCTGGGGTGGAGGCAGCTTGCAGAGCAGCTTACAGAGGAAGCAGCAACAGTAGGCAGGCCTATGAGCTGACTCCCTTCCATCAATCAGCTGCTCCATCAGTTGATTGGCTGTTTGAGATCAGCTGAGGTAGCTGAGATGTGACCTATGCGACTATCACAAACACCCCCATTCTTTGTTTAAGAAGGAACGTTAACCGTTAAACAGGAAGTAAAACTGACCGGAGGAGTCTTTAAACACCAACAAATGACCTTAAACCAGCGCTCCCATCCAAGGGGGTGTTACATTGGTCGACCTGGTCACATTCCACAGAGATGATAATGGTTTACAGGACATTGATTCATTTCCAGGGGTCAGAACAGGTCATGAACCACTGCACTATACTATGACCTTTAATTGACGCCATGCTTTTTGGAGACTTTTCAAATATCAAAACTGCAGCTACAGCATATCGCTCTACGCTATCCTGTGGAAACTGGAGGTAGAAAGCTATTGAGCAACAGACTGAGCGATGTAATACATTTCCTAATGCATAACCTGGCCCTCTCCTCACGATCTCACCATAAATCAACACTGACTTTTAGATTGTCATGTTGCAATAAACTTACCATACACAGGAATATCTAGTAAACACATGTGTTGACACGAGGAGAACATGCAAACTACAAACACAAACCAGTTGCCTGGCGGGTTTAAACCCAGACTTTGTTGTGGCGGGTTAAAAACTGAGCCACCGCGCAGCCAAAACAGTCAATTCTTCCAATATGGGCTCTGTCAGAGTGCCCTTGAGCAAGTTACTGCAGCCCTGCTCAGCCACTGGGAGAATGTGTGTTACAGAGTTGGATGCCCCTTTGTTGGATGCTCATTGAGAATCTGTCCTCAGATCATTTGCCAGCCTCTCAGATTGCTCTCAGGTTCAGGTTGGGAGTCAGTGACCTGGATTATCATTACTTTGTTGTGCTCTGAGAGCTGCAGATGAATCAGCTCTGGACACCTGCCATTATTCTGTGTCTGTCGATAAAACGCGCTGCAGGCCAGGCTGCTCAGACCAGCGTCACAGACAAACGCACTGGGAAAACCAATTAATCATTTGTGGATGTCAAAGACTGCAGCTTTGGGTCTAGACTGCAGCTAGTCTGAAAAAGTTGAATGCATAATATGAAAACATGGAGACCAAGAGAAGAACATTATCAGATTACAAGACATGAACATTACTGAACATTTACAGCTGCTCTGATGATATTTTGTATATGATTAACGACCCAACAGTAAGTTATGAGTAAACGCTGCACTTCCCCTCAGCTTTATGAAGAGCTTTAAAACCTTTCAGCTCATTGTTTTGGCTCTCTGGCCTGCAGCTTTGCAGTTTGACTCACTCTCACTGCTCTCCTCAACAGTTGTTTTCCATCAGCAGCAGTGGGGAGCTGTGTTGAGCAGACAAGCTCAGATAAACACACTGTACGCTACAAGCTCGGCACCAAACAGCAGACGGACAAACTCAGCAGCTAACTAGTGAGGAAAGTGGAACATCCAGCAGCTAAGAAGCAAATATGTTGCTTAAGAGTTGATGTGTTACTGTATCATTTATATCAGATGCTGCTTTTAAATTTTGCTCTACTGCCCCCAAGTGGCCAAAAAAAACAGGATGCAGCTTTAAGTCAGCCTACGTTAAGACCAATTCATAGTTTCCTTGTCCATGTGTCCACAAGGGTTCACTTGACGTAAACGTCATCATCCACCCATGTCCGTGAGCGACTGCACATGTCCACGTGCAGCTATTTTTTGTGACCACGTACACTGTATGCATAGCAAGCATGCAACTATGCATACTCCAATCTGTTGTCCCCAACCACAGTCAAGTCCAAACATTTCACTCTAGCCAGCGTTGGCGTTAGTTTTCAAGTTGGATATTCAAAAAACATTCACTCCAGACCCAGCAGTGTCTTTTTAGTTTCCGTTTCACCTGATGTTTACAGCAGGACGGCGGTAAGCTCACCTCCCAGCCCTCTGGTTTTCTGCTGGGGGTTGACATGGACCCACACTTGCACTATGAATGGAACCACGTGCGTGTCCATGTAACCACTGCTGTCCTAGGACATTAAATGTGAAGAGTATGCCCGAACCTTAAATTTTGTGAGTGACAATTCCACAAGCTAAAAAATACAGGATAATACATCCATCCATTTTTATGCGCTTTTCTTTAGCTGGGTCCTGGGGGCAGCAGGCATCCCTCATCCCAGCAACACTTTCCAGCTCCTCCTGGGGGACCCCAAGGTGTTCCCAGGCCAGATGAGATATGTAATTCCTCCACTGTGTTTTGAGTCTGCCCCTGCGCCTCCTACCAGTTGGACGTGCCCGAAAGAGCTCTAACAGGAGGCGCCCAGGAGGATCCTGATCAGATGCCTGAACCACCTCAACTGACCCCTTTCGACTCGAAGGAGCAGCAGCTCTACTCCGAGCTCTTCACTCTATCTCTAAGGCTGAGCCCAGAAACCCATCTGAAGAAACATTAGCTACCATAAGCTAATGGTCAGGCCAGATCAAGCTAAGACGCAGCAGCCAAACTCAGTGTGTGTTGACTTGAACTTGAATCAAAGACTCAAGCTTGGTGCTGAGGCTACTCTTTTGGCTAGTTCAGATCACTGTAGCTTCCCTCACCTCCCCCCAGTTATTGAGTATTTAGATTCTTCTGTATTCCCTCCTGTCTTTTTTATGTGTATTTTTACATGCTGTGCAACGTATTGCCCTCTAGGGACAAAATAAAGCTGAAGTTGAACTTAACTTTATTTGTAAGAGGAAGAACGCGTTGTTTCGTCTTTTAGAAAGTTACATACGCTCACTTCAAAATAAAGTTCCCTGATGCACGACATGCATATTTATTTACCTGTTTATTAAATGCCTCTATTGATAAAGTTATAGCTGTGAATCCTGCCTCAAGCCTCAAGCCTTTTAAGTATGCTTCCCCCTCTGCCCGTCTGCAGGTAAATCTGAGATAGTAAAAGTGCTTTGTGAATTCACATCAGTGCTGCAGAAGTTTGGTGCTCTTTCTTCTGGCTGGCGCTCTGGAAAAGAAAATTTGCATCAGCCTCACTCACACACACACACACACACACACACACACACACACACACACACACACACACACTCACAGACAAAATGCCCATCTTCTCTGAGAAACCAGATACGCATCACATCCAAACATGAGTTTCTGCACCTTATTATCCCCGTCTTGCACTTAAGCCTTTCCTGCCTGCTTGTCTTATTATATGTATAACGTGTTCAATCACTTGCTCGGGATTGGTTCTTGTTATTTCTACTGTCACTGACAGATTTTTGAGTGTTTAAAAGGTGCCATTTACTGTGGTTCAGTTTTAGTATGAAATGATTTCAATGGGCAGCACAAAGATGTGTAAAAGATACGTGTCAGCCCTGTGATAGTCTGGTGACCTGTCCAGGGTGTACCCTACTGCCTCACGCCCAATGTCAGCTGGGACAGGCTCCAGCCCCTCCCCTTTGGCTTAGGGGAGGGGTTGTGTGAATGTTATTTTACAACAGATTTTTAAAGAAGGAATTTCAAAAAATTGCACCATCTATCAAAGCTAGAAACTGTTAAAACAGAAATTTGGATTTTCAATTTTCTGACGCTCCTTGGACATATTGTGTGTGACAAGTGCTTCTATCAGAAAAAAACCCACCATAACCAAACTTGAACTTAAAATAGTGAAAATTTCCTCAAAATTACTTTATTCTTTGTCTCGTTTAAAATTTGCCCCCCCAAAAAATGGATTGATGCTAGGTCAGTGACTTACGGCATCAGACACCAACAAGAAATGCCGTCCTTTCACGTTGGCATGATACGCGGTCAGTTGCCGTGATTGTTTAAAGCAGCTGTGCGGAACTTTATGTTTTCGTTGATTATAGCGCCCCCTTTGGTCGCAGCGGTATGACAAGTTGCGGTATATTCTCTAAATAAAAACAAAAATTACATACCTGTCGATTAGGAAAAAGGCCAACTCAGGATCAGTTTTAAAACCTTTCAAATCTCTCTGCTCTCGACCGAGGTTTACACGCGTTTGGGCTCGAGCCCTATCACTGTCCTGTTGAGCCGTCTTCTGTTCTTCTGTTCTTTTTCTTTTAGATGGTTCTCCTTCTTTATCCGCCATGACATCGAAAGTACAACCAAGTCCTTATAGACACATCTGGTAGAAGTGTTATGTGTTCAGCAATGCCCGTTGCGTACCGCTTACTCGAAGAACACTCTCTGTAAACACGGCTCCTTCTTCTTCTGTGGTTTTATGGCTGCGGGCTGCTGCGGATGTGCAGACTTACTTCCGCCTCTGGGTGCCATATTCTGATTTGCTGACTTCCGCTGTGTGTCCGACGCGACCGAGGCTACACTAAATAGCCATATAGAGAAAGGCTTTTTTGTCGCTGTTGGGTTCAAGGGGGGGTGATACGAACTAGGGACAGTTTTATAAATGGTAAAAAGTTCCGCAGAGTTGCTTTAACAGCGCCTGGTGGCATCAAGGGGAAACACGACAGGACAACAACGAAAGTTAGGGCGGCCAAAGGCCAAGCAGGGTGGGCTCCACAGGTGGTGGATGGGTCCAACAACCACCGACTTTCACGCAGGAGGCCGGTGTTCGCATCCCATAAGATTATAAAGCTAAACCCTGCTCTTTTTTTCCTAAACCCAACCATGTGTGTGTGTTGGCTGAACGTAATCATTTTCCAAATGTCAATTCGCACTGTTGTACCAACATCGTGCATTTATTTTGAAAGAGACTTCATGCAAATTGTACATTTCCTGTGAAAACGGAAGTGTAATTTGAAAGAAGACAATACATGTGACAACCAACACACCCAGAGCCCAAACGTTCATTAACAAAACCCTCAATAACCAAAGGTCAATATGTGACGAGGTCAGAGTGAGAATGTGTTGACCTCCCTTCTCCTCTGAGAAACAAAGAACAGTCTCTAATGAGGTTTTCCTGGTTTGATAAAAGATTATTAAAATAAATTTAAAACGAAACTGAAGTTGTTGTTGTTTTTTTTTCCAAAACATTAAGAGTTGGTCTTGCGCTTATTTCAGCCCTACTATTACAGCGAATATAAAGTATTCGTCACCGTCATAGATAAATACATCATATCTATGTCTCTCACCTGACTCACCCATCAAACCGGTCGGCGCGCACGCGGGAGCGCGCACAGCCGGATGAGGACAGAGAGCGCGAGAGAAGCAGAGACAGAGGGAGGAGAGGATGCGACCAGTGCTGTTGATGGACCGTCGCTCTGCAGATGCTCGGATGTGCGGACACATTATTTCTTCTGTTGAATCCTCCTCCAGGCTCGTTTAAAGGCTGTGAAAACTCAAGTCAGGTGAGTGCAGCACACTGATCCTCTGAACCAAACACAGACTCATCCATCACTGTGTCTGTGGAGAAGAATGACGAGGCATCGGGAAGTTGCAGGTGCACGATCCTGTCTGTGCTAAACTTGACTGGATCAGTTTTTAATCGCTTTTACGCACAGAAGCAGTCACGTTATTATTCTTATGATACAAAAACGTCATTAAATTGTTGCTGTAATTTTTTTTATGTGTGGCACTTATTGAGTTTAAGCTTTAAAACAAAAATAAAAAATAAGGTGCAATTAAGTTGTAATCTCTCTGAATAAGTTTTTAAATGATGGTTTCGTCAGGCTGGTGTTTGGGAACAGCCTGATCTGACATCCACTCTCTGTATCCCAGCAGGAATGTGGTGAATGAAGTCTACTGTATGTGTGAGTGGGCGACAGTCCCACACAACAAAACCAGGATTGTTCTGAGACATTTTTCCCAGATACTCTCTCACCATGTGGACAGAAACTTAAAGATCACTCTGAAATCCAGTTATTCTGTTAAAGTTGTATGTTTTGATTGGTTTTCATATTTTATAAGCCTCCCAAAGAGCATCTGGCTCTCTGCTTGTGTCTGAGCAGGGAGTGACTGTTGATGTAATGTAATACTTCCTGCCTTCTGAATAATAAATGGACAAGACACTCACTGACCATTATATACTGATTTGCTGTCTCTCCTCGCTCTTTCTCCAGTTTTCTCTCCGCACAGCGTCAGCTCTTTTGCTTGAAACCTCACTCCCAGCTTCCTCAAACACACCTTTTCCTGCTAAATGTCACTGTACTGCTGGAAAAACTCACCTGTCCTCCATCTGAACTTTTTTAAATCACTTTAGCAAATATTGATTTTGACTCTCTGGTGTCTCATCAGGTGACAAGATGGGGAACGGTTCCATGAAATCAAAGCGTTACAAACACGCGGACGGCTCTGCCGGTTCCTCCAACAGCCGAATCTATAAAGATCAAGGGTTCAAAAACTCGTCCCTGGACTCTCTGAGGGCCCGAGTGGACGAGCTGGAGCGAGAGGGCAAGAGGAGGGACGAGGAGCTTTGTGCCAAAGAGCAGCAGATCAAGGCTCTTCAGGAGCAGCTGGCCAAACAGACGCGAGCTCTGGCCGAGCTGAGCGAGGAGCTGCAGAACAAGTGCATCCAGCTCAACAAGGTGCAGGATGTGATGAAGAGCCAGACCTCGGCAGGTTTGGTGTCAAGGCCTCCTTCAATCAAAGCCAGCGGCAAGAGCAGCCCCAACCTCAGCGTTCGCATCAAGGACACCATTAACAGGAGGAAAGGGGCCAAAGCCGGGGTGTCGGCAGAACCCACGTCCAGGACCTACGATTCCAGCGTCCTGCCCAAATTCTCTTTCGAGAAGGCCCGGGTATCGAAGGATGCAAGGTGAGACGTTTGAGGAAGGTTGAAAACACAAAAGAGAGGAAAATGAAGCCAGACAGACGGCAGCTAAAGGTCCATGATACCCTCAGGCTCAGTCAGTCTCAGCCTGGTGGAGGAGTGTTAAAAATGGAAGCAGCAGCAGTGGGTGGTAGGTGGAGGGTTGGTAAGAGGCAAAGATTTTAGTGTGATGAAGTGGAAAACAATATTCAGTTTTAGGTCCAGCATTTTTTTCAGCTGGGGGTCAGTTACTTAAAGGTCCAGCGTTGTAGGATTTAGGAGGAATCAATGGCAGGAATGGAATTTTCATAACTATTTTCATTAGTTTGTAATCAACTGAAAATAAAGGCTCAGACACAACAAACCGACTTCAGAGAAGTGGCGACGGAAGCTGCAACACATTGTTTGGGTTAAACATGAGCATGTTACAGTCCTGGAGGATTATTAATGTGCACCTCCTCCTGTACTGCCTTAATATGCACATTCAGCACATCCAATGCATCAAAACATTGTTTTCTAGTTGGAGCCGCGCCTCGTTTTCAAACTGTATGGTTTGACTAAAATGAACAATGACAGCAATATAGTCCACGATGAGCAGCGCTAAAATCAACCTGCGTAGTTGTCCCTCCACTGTGACATTAGAAAGTGTCACATTTATCTTGCAAGTGTACTCTTCTTCAACATTTCTGATCAAGCATCGATATTTGATGAGTTGGGAGTGAAACTAAGTTGTTTCAGTTGATTGCAATCTGCAACTTCACCACTAGATGCCACTAAATCCAACATACTGGATCTTTAAGGCTTGGAGTGATAAAAAACAAACTTTATGTCCAGGGTGAATTTATTTCTTTGTGATGTTTGACATGCACCACATGGCCAAAAGTGTGTGGACACCCCTGTCTTTATGATTTGGGTTTTTAAGATTAAGGGAAATCTTCAAACACATACAATAATATTTTAAACCTTACTGTGCTTCCAACGTCTTTGCATGAGTTTGTGTCCGTTTTCTGTTTCAACATGACAATACCACTGTGCACAAAGCTCCTTGAAGAAATGGTTTTCCCAGATTAGTGTGTAGGAACTCGTCTGCACTACCCTCACCTCAACCCTATCCAACACCTGTAGGATGAACTGGAACACAGTCTGTGAGCCAGACCTCATCACCCAACATCTGTGCTGGACCTCACTGAGGCTCTTGTGGCTGAATGGGAGCAAATTCCTGCAGCCAGCTTCCAAAATATTGGAAAAGCTTAAACCAGAGTGGAGGCTGTTACAGCGGCACATTACTGGCCGTCGTTCTCTAGCATATATTTGGGTGTCCACATACTTTTGGCCATGTAGTAGGCCTGTTACTCTGATGATAAAAAAAGGCCTTTACAATTTAAAAATAAATGTTTCATTAAGTTTTACAACCCTATTTTCAGTTAAAGGCAAAAATACACACGTTGCTCTTTCTGTCATTTATTATCTAATAAAACGTATCTAATAAAAGATTATCTCTGTACCAGCCGGTATAAACACGTGTAAATCAACACTTCTTTCCAATAAAACAGGAGCTCCACCTGCCCCATAAAAAACAATCACCTTTCTCCCAGCTGTTATTTCTTTGATTTAACAACGTCTGTATTACAGTACGTCCTCCCTGACACAAGTGTATCAAATTAAGGAAGTAAGCTGATCTCAAAATGCTGCCTCAAGGGGACAGTACAGCTTCAGACCTCAAAAAAGGACATTAAGGATCATTTAGACAAATAATCCCTCCATCTACCAGTTAGGTTACAGTTTACATCCATGTCTGTCCACACTCATGTGTAGCTGTGACAGGAGACAATGCTTCAAGTATAGATGTTGCTGCAAAGAAGTTACAAATTCGAGAACATGAATGCTTCGCAGACATCTTTAAACTGGTGACAGAGAAGATACAGAAGGTGGTTAACCAAGATTAACGCCACAAACTCAGTATCCGACCAAATGTCTCTCCTTCTGTTCCTGAGTTATAGTGCTGAGTAATGGCCAGAGAAGTGTTTCTGTAGAACTTAATGATGCCATAGTGAAGCTGACCTTTTGGATATAACATGTCATCACTTCACCATTAAACCCTCTCAGACATTTGTCTGAATAATTAGTGTCTTGAGTTATGGCCAAAAACATGTTTTGTGAAGTCATCGTGACCTTTGACCATCAAATTCTAATTCATTTGTCTCTGAGTCCAGTTGGACATTTGTGCCAAATTTGGGGAAAAATCCTCAAGGCCATCTTGAGATATTTCGTTCACCAGAATGAGATGGACAAGGTTACAGTGACTTTGACCTTTGACCACCAAATTCTAAACAGTTCATCGGTGAGTCCAAGCGGACGTTTGTGCCAAATTTTAAGAAATTAGCTTGAGGCATTTTTCAGATATCGCGTTCACAAGAATGGGATGGACATTTAATAAATTTAATAATCCAGTCATACTCTAAAACATATTCATTCTTTCATTCATTTTCCCTGGCTGCTTATCCCAGCTGACACTGGGCGAGAGGCAGGGTTCACCCTGGACAGGTCTCCAAACTATCACAGGGCTGACACATAGAGACAGACAACCATTCACACTCACATTCACACCTAGTCACCAATTAACTTGCATGTCTTTTGACTGTGGGAGGAAGCTGGAGCACCTGGAGGAAACCCACAGTCAGTGTGAGCAGTCATCACTCCAATTTTACAAATGTGTTTTTCCGTATTTAATGTATTTTAATGTCACAGAAAATTCGTTACAGCATACAAAATACAGGTACACTGTAGCAGGGCTTTAATCTGTTCAGTATAGCTAAACCTCTATTTTTACATTCTCAACCTGACAACAGGCCTAAAGATAGAAATATGCTCCTTCAAGACGAGCTGCACCTCTCCTGGAGAGCAGACAAGATCAGGCAGCAGCAGCAGGGGGCGGTGAAAGAAAGCTGCAGTCAAGTCAGACAGTTTCCAGCAGCCTTCACAGGACGAACAGGAAGTCACAGATATATTTACATCCTGTTAGATCCATCTGTGGGCTACCTGTAGTTTCAGACCACGTATTATTATCAACCACACAAGATGAGTGTGTTAACTTTAACTTGTTAATTTAACAGTCATTGCACAACATCAAATTAATAAATACAATCCAGCATTGAATATTACAACTACACAGAAAATTAGGACTTTAAAACGTTTGATCAGCTGACAGCCAGGCATTACCCATCATGCCCTGTGTTTTGCAACTGGTTGAGAGCAGCTGCAGCAAACTGCGACTGCCTCAATCTTGTGAGGTAATTGTTGCCCACGCCTACGTGACATTAGAGCAAGTTGCAATTGAGTTGGACCCAGATCTAACCAGCACGCTTTGTGCGGCAATCGGAAATAATCGAGTCTGCACATTCTCATCCTAACTCGTGAAATACCTGCGCTTTGCCAGTGACGCCACGTGTCAGCTTTGGAAGCTCAGGGACAGAGTGTCAATTAACGCTTGTTACGTGCATTATATCTTTTCAAAATACACTTCTGTTTTCACAGGAAATGTATAGTTTCTGCTTGTTACATGCACACAGTGTCTTTCAAAATAAACTTACAACACAGGTAAACACTTTAAGTAAGTTTACACACACAAGCACACTCCGTTATTATTGAATTAACTCCACTGACTTGATTTCACACGGGAAACGAACAGCAGCTTCCCAGGTAAAAGTCCGGAGTTTGTTTGAAACCATTTACCACTCTTGCCACCCACCCCATATGGACTTTCTTGCTCTTTAAACAATGGTAGTTGCTGGCGGTGCATTTCATACTGCCGCAAAGGGCGCCTCTGTATCTGACGACGACGTGGTGGTATTTGACAAGTTGGGAGTGAGAATAGGTTGGCTCATCACCAACGAGCCTAATGTGACTCCATGCATCTTTAGGTCAGACATGAGTGTCCGAGTCTTTAGCCCTGAATGTTTTACAAATATCAACGTATCTAAAAAGGGTAGGCGTATAAAAAAAGAAGCCCCTGATCCAATAATGGTGTCATTTTGTTTGTGCATTAAAGCCCTTGAAAATAACATGATATTGTTGATCAAGAAAGCAAATTTTGGGTCCTCTGTGTCATTCAAGTGACACATTTTGTGTGAGTGCGTGCACACATAGTCACTTCAGTGTTGCAGCTGGTGAAGGTAGAGCTCATTTAAAAACTTTATATACTGCTGGGTACTTTAATCTATAATTCTATAATTCGTTGATTGTATTTATACTCTAAGTTGTCAAAGTAACTGAAGCAGACAAATAAATGTAGTGGAGTAAAAAGTACAATATTTCCCTTTGAGATGTAGAGGAGTAGAAGCAGAGTAACATAAAATAGAAATACATCAACTCAGGTAAAAGCAACAACAAGCGAGCAAGAGGGTTCCTGGTTCAAACCTCAAGTTGGGGGAGCCCTACTGTGCAGAGTTTGCATGTTCTCCCTGTGTCAGCGTGGGTTTCCTCCAGGTGCTCCAGCTTCCTCCCACAGTCCAAAGACATGCAGGTTAACTGGTGACTCTAAATTGTCCGTAGGTGTGAATGTGAGTGTGAATGGTTGTCTGTCTCTATGTGTCAGCCCTGTGATAGTCTGGTGACCTGTCCAGGGTGAACCCTGCCTCTCGGCCAATGTCAGCTGGGATAGGCTCCACCCCCCTCATGCAACCCTGGAAAATGAATAAATGAAGGCTGCATAAAAAAACATCAAAATAGAGCTTCCCCTACGGAGATCTGGGCTAATGGTGTGTTCGTTTTGTACTTGAAGTCGGAATCATCATGGCTTTTTAATTTACCTGTAACACTCCAGTCAACATGTGCAACTCTCGTCTCCTTTACTGCTCACTTAGATTAATGCCAAACTGCTGAGAGCTGAGCTTATTCATCATTTTAACCTGGCAGAGAAAGTTTCACATTTATTTTATTAGGATCAAATCCAGCTGAAGGATCTTTAATGTGTCACATCAGATCATTTCCTGCACAAACAACTCGCTCACTGAGACAAGAAACAACACAAAGGTTATTTAATAAGAGCAGGAAGTCTTGTTAAGTTTTCCAACATGAAAGTCAAAAGGCCTTTTGTCACAGTGTGCTTCATGTTGTACGACAGTGAATAAATGTGAGCATGCAGAGCCTCCTTCTCTCAACCTGATCCTCATGTTTAAAACATGTGTCACTAATAAGCCCAGCATGTATTATATAACCAAACCTGATGGAAATGAGGCAGTCTGGTCTCCTCATGCACACTGGCCCTTTGAAACTGATTTCTCATCCTCTGTGAATGACAGTGTAACACGCTGCAGACTCCGGCAGAGTAATGACACAGCGAGGTGGGAGGAGACGATGTGGGTTGAAAAAATAAAGGAGTGCGTGTCATCTGCTCAGGTTTTATGAAGCCCAAAGTGATAATTTATTATGCACGATAAGGTGGATAAACAGACCACCCACCTCCTGCGCAGCTCACCTCTCTGAGCAACAACGGCTCTCATGATCTATAGTTTGCATCCAACCGTGACTCTTAACCTTTTCGTTTTACAACTCCCCAAAGGAAGTGATGTCTTCTTCTCGCGGCCTCTGGCTGCAGCTGTTAAAATGCACAACGGTGAACTTTGACAGCTCATGATGATTTTATGTTTTTGCTGTTTTACTTGATTCATTGTCGGAAGGAGCCCAGAGGCTGCAAATAGTCATCTTTTCACAGGAGACAAAATATTTATCACTCAGATTAAAAACGTGGTGAGTAATGTGAATGTGGGCGTCCTGGTGGCTCAGGAACGCACCACATAGCAGCAGTCAGCGGTGGAAGAAGTCCTTTAAAGTATCCTTTACTTAAAGGGACAGTTCACCCCAAAATCAAAAATACATATTTCTCCTCTTACCTGTAGAGCTATTTATCAGTCTAGATAGTTTTGGTGAGCAGTACCATGAAGGAACTATTTGCTACCAAACTACACCCACCAACTGTATCAATGCACAAACTGAAGCGTGCATCAGGAGGACGGCTACGTTCATGAGTAGATGTACACTACCTTCTGCACGGTGATATGTTTGGAGGGTGTAGTTTGGTAGAAAGAAATTAGTTCCTACATGAAACTGCTCACAACAAGGTCTGTGGATTATCTTGAGTAACCGGGTCACGATTTTTGGAAAGAGACATCACTGTTATACCAGAGAGAAGGCAGACATCTCTACGGCCGATAACTCCAAAAATCGTCAACTCACACCAAAACAATCTGGACTGATAAACAGCACTGCAGGTAAGAGGAAAATATCTATTTTTAATTTTGGGTTGAACTGTACCAAAGTTTTACCTCCTTAAGAAATAAACAAGTGCAAGTATTCGGGTATCACAAGTACCAAGTTACAGTACTCATAGTGAAAAAGGCTGTTGTGTAGGACACAAATGATAGAGAAGGGGAAATAGAAAATTAGGAAGGTCAGAGGGTATGAAAAAAAAGAAGGAAAGAATTACATAAAGAGGGAAGGAGGAAGGAAAGTTTTTAATCAAGAAGGAGTCCAAATGAAGAAAATGGACAAAGAATAAAAAAATGACTAAAAAAGAGAAAGAAAGGAAAAACGAAAAATGTAAAGACTGACAAAAGACAGAAGAAGGAAAGTTGGAAAGATGGAAAAATGGAGGGCTGAACCTAATGATTAATCTGTTAATTATTTTCTTGATTAAGAGGTCAATATTTGGCATTTTTGCTTTGAAAAAGAATTAAATTATTGATTAAGATATTGTTGCTGATTGATGTCGATTGTGTGTGTTGGCTGTAGAGAGAAGGAGGACGAAGAAAGAAGGAAAGAAATTTTGACTATTTAGTTTCTGTCATACTGTGTGCAAAATCTTAATTTACAAAGTAACTGAAGACCATCTTGCAAACAGATCTTCAGCTATGATACAGCATTCTGCGACCTAAAGGCCCAGACACACCAATACGCCTTCAGAAAACTTGCAGCAATTCCTCTGTGTGAGAGGAAATAACTGTCCGCACCAGCAGAAGGCAGTACACTGTAATTTTCATTCAACAAAGGAAACTGGAAGACCGCCCTGATGCAAGTGAGCCAGGCAGCACATTAGCAACCCAGTGTTGAAAAAGAACAGAGCACATTTACTGTGTGCCAGTAAACAATAACACAAACCATCACAAGGCATTTCTGCTGAAGAGCTCAGTGACTTATAAGCTCAGTGACATAAATAAGAAAAATAATCTTACCTTAATATGAAACAAGGTTTTTTTTGGTCTCACTCCCTTTTGAGTTTAGCTCTTTGTTTACTTTCCTCACTTCTGTTTCTTTTATCATGCCCTGAGCTGAACTGCCAATCAGAGTGATTTCATTCACCGTCAGGCTTTGCCCTCATACCGTCGTGCCATCGCTGACGCCGACAACATGCTGAATTGGCCAACAAGAAAAAAGCAGGTCGGGCCGACGAGGGGCAAAGGTGTGGGACGCTGATTAGGGGGATAGATGGTCATCGACGGCCAAACATGGATTGACAGCTGACCATCAGCTATGTGCATCAGGGCCTTTAAAGCCCCTACGTCCAGCCTCCTTGCTTTGACTACACCCGTCTTTGAACTTAGATCCCAACTGCCTAAAGATCTGTATGTCTTTGTTTCTCTCTGCTCTGCTCATCTCTCTTCTCTCCTCGCTGCCAAAAAACAACCAAAAGCACAAAAGCTAATCTAAAGTAAAGATTTATGACAGAAAAAAATGGCACCACTGTCCATTATATTCCTAAATACCACCGCCAGCAACATTCAGAAACTCCAGTTATTTCCTCTGCAGAGGTCATATGTCTAACATTTCCTGTGTTGCTGACAGTGTGAAGAAGCTGCTGACAGACTCCCTGAACAAGAACCAGTACCTGAAGAGGCTGGAGCTGCAGCAGATCAAAGACATGGTGGAGTGTATGTATGAGCGCACCTACCAGCAGGGAGAGTACGTCATCAAGCAGGGAGAACCTGGGAACCATCTGTTCGTCCTGGCAGGTACGTCCACGCCTGTTTCATCATCTCTTTCTTCTCAGGCTGGAAATAAATCCAAGAAATGCAACTTTTTCTGTCCGCTGCCTCAAGTGACTGATTCTCTTCAAGCTACAAACATCACATGACATGTAACACCTAGCAAGAAGCAGCAGCAACATGTGACGTGATCAGTGAGGAAGTCAGCAGTGTGCAACCTCAGCAGGTGATTTTTCTGAGTGTTAATCAGTGGGTGGAGTCTTTGGCTCTTCATCAGCCAGCCCTGTCATAAAGGGACAAAACAAGTGCATCATGAAGGGAATCCTGGGAGAGGATGAGTGCCTTTAGCCTCTGAGGACATTTTACAGTTTTACAGTCACTTAACTTTTACTGACATCACATAAAAAAACATGGTTTGCAAACACATCCAACACACGTGCAGAGCATCCTCACAATATTTTCAACGTTGTTTCCAGTAAAGAGACATCTGCTATTAATGTGTTGGCTCCTTCACTGTCTGAAGACATGCAGATAAAAACCTTCTGACTCCACAATCAGTCTGAAGACACATCGTCTTGGTGTCCTGGTGTTTGCAATAAGAAATAGAAGCAAAAAGACAAGGAGAAGAAGCTCTGATGTGTGTGTGTGTGTGTGTGTGTGTGTGTGTGTGTGTGTGTGTGTGTGTGTGTGTGTGTGTGTGTGTGTGTGTGTGCAAATGCAAAGTGGAAAAAATTTGCGAAGGGACAAGTTGTCCAACAGCGCTTCAGTGAGTCAGTCCTTCTCAGTTAAACTTTATTTCATTGTTGTGTTGTAAATCTCATGGTCACGTTCTCTGCAGTGGCGTAAGGTAGTTGTGACGCACCCTAATGCACGCTATCGTGCACATATTGTCTTAGATAACATCAACATACATATTACATACAGCAATCATCATTGCATTTCTGTATGTGACAAAAATACCAAAGAAAATAAGAAATGATTGATTTAATTAAACAATTTTAGTTAGCATATAATTGTGTTATAAGCTATTGGCACAAAAGAAAAAAGAAAAATAACACATGGCAGAGATTAGTTTGCATCAGACATATTTTCATATTGACAGTCACTCATAAGGGCCCATTCTCCACCAACACATTACTGGAGGGCCCAGTCTCTCTATGGCCCCCCACTTCACGGGCCCCAGTGCAACTGCACTGCCTGCACTGTCTACATTAACACCCGACTCTCTGTAGTCGTGCTGAGGTTTGATTCATCACACAGATCATTTTAACAAGCCGTCTGATGAGGGAGAACATTTCAGTGGGTGTGATGTTGATGAGTTTAGGGAGAGACAGCAGGTCAACATTATGTGCCACATTGAGGTGGTATACATCATCTGAAAGCTGGCAACCTGCAGATTAATTTCAGCTGCAGCTCAGTACTGTGTGTCACATTTCTGTTGTCACAAATCTATAGTTAACATTGTGTTTTGGTTAGGTGCCCATTCAAATTTGCAAGGTTAAGGGTGTATGAGGGCTCAGAACATGATGGCCAGCCCCATGTTCAATTATGTCTCATAGGTTGTTGCAGCAATTTTTGGTTGATACCATTTGTTACACAGATTTGATGCTACATTAAAGCATTTTTTTACCACTCGAAATTTTATAAAACTCCCTCCAACATACCACATTAAGACACCAAGACCTTTTGAAACACTGTAGAAAAATCCATGCTGTGATTTATATCAAAAACTTTTCCCATTTGGAAATTTCTGGAACAACTGCGTTTTTGGCAACTGGATGGCGAGCACCTATGTTCCTGATTCCTGATTGTCAATATACCTATGAAAGCCATACACCCTCTGAATGCCTGAGGTCTCTAGTTTGGGGTTGTGAAGTTTCACGAGGGTGGGATTATCCTAGAGGTCACAAGAGGTCAATTTATACCAGTCATTGAGTTAAAGAGTGCTGACTCAGAGACTGAAATTAACAGAGAAAAATCTGCGTCTGGCAGCAGAGAGCGAGCCACCTGCAGCACTGCTATGCAGCTATTTAAGATGACTGTTCTGGTCTTTGCATGTTCTCAAACTTTGCCCTCACTGGCTACTGTACAGCCTCTCTGACCACGAGCCAATAAAATCAAAGCGAAACAGCAGCTGTGCATCAGGGAGGCTTTTGATTGGTCCCACCGCTCCACACAGATTAATACTGTCTAAACTTCTGCGAACTTTTGTGCCAGTTTAAAGGTTAAGTAGACTAATGTTATTGTTTGAAAAATACAGATTGTAGTGATTTTGGCCGGAGAAAGGTTTTGTTGGCAGGTGTGTTAATCCCTCGGGTTTATCAGCTCTTGGCAGGAGAGCAAATAACTTTTTAATTTTGGACTTTAATGTGTTCATCCAGTCACCCAGGCGCAGTGTATATCAAGTACATTGAACTGAAATGTTCTCCTACCTCTCCAATTCCTCATTTGTCCACTTATTGTAACTATAAATTAATTTAATGTTCGGTTTGGGTGTTTTTTAGTTGATATATTGAACTTACAGCTGACCTCTTATATCTACAGTAGCTGGTACGTCTGACACTTCACTGGCAGCTCTCTTGAAGTAACCAAGCAACCAAGTGTTTTAGATGACCACATGGTCTCTAAACAACCATTGGTCGTCTGCCAGTGAGCTTGTTGGTGAAATTAGCCATTCACAGACAAAATGTCCTGCTGTCTGGTGTTACAGCGATTTCTCACCCTGGTCAGAAAAACACAGCAGGTCGGTCGCTGCAGTAATGTCGTCTCTCCAGCATCAGATGTCCGAACATATTCACAGAGAGTCAGAAATGACATATTACTCGTTTTAAAATGAATGAAGACAATCTTAACTGTAATGTTTCTCCGAAGACGAGCGATGTGACATGTTTCACCACCTACTCTGGATCCAGCACAACTTCTGTGATGTTACTAAGGTATCAAAACAAATGAGTCACTAATGAAGCTCCTGAAATAATCACACAGACGTCAGGGGCCAGTGATTGTAATCTGATTAATGAAGTCTTTAATTTGAGCCATAATTCATGCAGCAAATGATTTCATTTCAGGGTCACTGACTGAAAAGGAGCCTAAAAATACATGTCATGTCTCAAAGGTCCAGTGTGTGAAGGTCCAGACAAAGCAAAGTGACTTAAAAGAACCAGTGGTGACGAAGCAGCCTGCAATGAAATAATTATCCATACCAGCAGACAGTGGTTTGTAATTGTCATTCAAAACGGGAAACCAGAGGACCGTCTTGATGCTAGTTAGCCAGTTAGCACACTAACAACACAGTCCAGTTCTGAAAGACCAAAGCACATTTATGTGTGCATTACAACATGATGAACTGGGGGCCGATCGTTGGCTTGGTGTGTTAGGGCTTTAACATTTAGGGGATTTAGTTGCATCTAGTGGTGAGGATTGCAGACTGCAACTTGCTGAAACTTCTCCTGGTTATTATTCCTCAAGTGTTCATTCTGCAGGAGGTTTTTACTGGGAGCTGAATCACCCACAGAGATCTCTTCCTCTTAAACTAGTAAAAACACTGAATAAATACATACAGTTTCAGTCAACTGAACCCATTAAGAAGAGCAATGTATTGAGACAGAGTTTTTGTGAATTTGATAGTATGAAAACAAAAGTGGCTGAAAAAAGCTTTGGTCCACAGGGGGAGCCACAGCGATCGGTCACATTTTAGCCATTTTGAAGCATTTTTCTGTTGTTATAGCGCCACCCAGTTGCCAATTAGAGTTAAATTTCTCCAGTCACCTTGAGGCGTCCTGTTCTACATATCTACCAAGTTTAGTAAAAATCCATATGGCGGTTAGGCCTAGATAAGAAATGAGCTCTCTAGCGCCCCCATTTTGTTTGATGGGGTCAATAATGGAGGGGTCTCCTCAGATTATGTGTGGTCATATGCCTACAAAGTTGCGTGGTGATGGGTGAAACCCTTGAGATGTTATACACCTTTATGTGATGAGCCACGCCCTCCGCAATATTCATTGCCTTATAGAAGCTCAGTTTTAGTAAGTTTTCCAACTTTTGCCAAGAGGGAACTTTAGATATTGGTCCCTAGATTATGTTCACCCAGTTTCATGCAGATCGCTCAAACTTCCTAGGAAGAGATCCATTTGAAGTGTTTTTCAAAACATTCAAAACGGCAGAAAATCTATATAAGTGGAAGTTATGGGTTCTTGAGGCAAATGTGTTCCTCATGAGGAGAGGCATCTCTGTGCAAAGTTTCATGTCTCTACGACATACGGGGCATGAGATATGCCCATTCAAAGTTTACAGTTTCAATCATTTGCTATAGCGCCCCCCTTTGGCCAATTGATGTAATATTGCTTCATTGGCATCCTCCCATGACCCTCTACCACTGTGCCACATTTCACATGGATTGACCAAGTCAGTGAGGAGAAAAACGTGGAACAGACACACAGTAAGATGATACACAATATTGAAAAAAACAAAAAATTCAACGTCTCTTATTTTCAGGTGATTACACGCTAAAGAAAAGAAAAAGAAAACATAATATTCGCCATTTCTACCACTGTATTCCCCTAAATCCTACACAGTGGACCTTTAACTTGTGCTGACACTTGGTTGGTAAAGAAGGAGGAGAGGAAGAAGGGACAGGGGTATTTTTGGTTTTCTTGTCTTACATAAAATATTTAGCAATTTAATGGATTGTGACACATCTCAGGCTTAAGGTTGTAAAGAGCTCTTAAAACTGTATTTCACAGGAAATGAAACCTGCATGCAGAACGTATGTGCTCATATCTCCTGAGTGTCTGTAACAGACACCATACACCTGTCTGTTGGCAGGTATTCTCTCAGTCCTTTCAGGCTCTATCATCATCTAGCAGCTGGTGAAATGATGAAAAGCACAAACAGAATTTTGGGATGTGAAGTGAATGAAATGTAAATGTCATTAGATTCTGTCTGCAGCACGTGGCTGTCTCCCGTGTCCTAAATGTGGGTTTAAAAACACTATTGATTGTCCTTGTTTCATATTTACAGATGGGAAGCTGGATGTGTTTCAACACAACAAACTGCTCACATCGATAACGGTGTGGACCACGTTTGGAGAACTAGCCATCCTGTACAACTGCACACGGACCGCATCAGTGCGAGGTAAAGATTTTCTATACAGTAAAAACTTAACTTCTCTGGATCAGTATTTACTTGTGCAGCTCCTGCATCAGGAACTTTTCAGATGAGCAGTCAGTCAGTGTGTCTGTCACGGTGGATAACGGACAGACTGACAGCTGCAGGAAGTGAATCTGTGACCTTGGGGCAGACACAAGTTTAATGCTGTGGCCCATTACTTCCCTTTGCTGCACTCCTTCCCTCTCACACTGTGTTCACATGAAGCAAAGCAGCGTCCCAATTCCAAACTTTTCTACATGCAAAATGTAGAAATACACACACAAAGACAGACTCATACGGTGAGGAGAATACTAGCTGTCACGATGTCGCAGTGGTTGGTTGGCATAGCCTTAGTTCAGGCAGGACACAATCTCATTGATTGTCATCAATGCTTTCGTTTTGTTCCCGGGGAGTTTTTGCTGCTGCTCTCCCTGCCTTAGGTTTTCCATGTAGGCGCATGGAAGGGCAGAGAGGTTTGCTCTCTCTTTCCTCAAAGGGACATGGAAGAGGCTTTCTGCGTAGGCCAAAGACAGGCAAAGAGGCCCCAGAACAGAGCCATACCGCCAAATATAAATATGATACTGCAAATGGTGATAACGTTTTCTTTGACTAAAGTGTCCCTGGCTGAATTATGATAATTTCATGACAGAGAGGAACAACATGCATCTTCATGGATGGGTTGACCCGAGTCACCGATCCTGTCTGTGATATTCATGGACAGGATCTTGAGGCGCAGCCGGGGGGAGGAAGGGGTCCGCTTTGGTGACCTCAGAATTGCATCTCGGCTTTCTGCAGGTGATGTGGTTCTGTTGGCTTCAACCCACCATGACCTCCAGCAGGCACTGGGGCAGTTCGCAGCTGAGAGTGAAGTGCTCAGGATGAGAGTCAGCACCTCCAAGTCTGAGGCCATGGTCCTCTGCCGGAAAACGGTGGATTGCCCTCTCAGGGTTGGAGGAGAGTTACTGTTTCAAGCGAGGGAGTTCAAGTATCTCGGGGTCTTATTCACAAGTGAGGGTAGACTGGAGCGTGAGATGGATCGGTGGTTTGTTGCGGCTCTCATCTGACCTGGGAACACCTTGGGGTCCACCAGGAGGAGCTGGAAAGCATTACTGGGGAGAGGGACATCTGGGTGCTTTGCTTGGCCTGCTGCCCCCATGACCCGGCCCTGGATAAGCAGATAAAAATGGATGGATTGATGAATGGATGTGTAGATGTTATGGATTAGTCAGATTTCACGAGATTAATCACAAAGCTGCTACCACGCATGATGGTAACAGTACCTCTTTCATGATATCACAGTGATCAATGAAAATGTTTCCTGCTCTGTTACTTTTAACATTATATCCTCTTATTTCCCACCAACGCACTCCTGACTCCTGAATGTAACCTAAAACTTCATCTGAGTCGCAGTGACTTCTTGAAGGAATCACCTGACGGCGAGAGCAGGACAATCAGATAGGTCATTAGACCAAAGTAAACAAGCTTTTGCATCGGGTGTGTTGACAAAGGCTTTACATGATACCCACAGCTTTGCATTCTGATTGGTTTTCACCTCCTTGGCATCTGGAAAGCACATACCATGTACTATGTGAGTGCTCTTTGTCAGGGTTTGTATATTTAACCAAGTAATTGACATGTGGCCCTCGGGGGATGGGCACCGAGTTGACCTCAATATTCAGGGTGAACTGGAAAAACCGTGACAGTTTGACAAGCCTCTCTGAGTGGCTCTTACATGATAACAGATGAAGTGGATAAAGGGGGGCTCTTTCTTTGCTACCGGTTCATGTCAAACTTCACTCTGACTTCCTCCTTGTACCAACAGAAGCCTGTCTCAGAGTTTCTGTAGATTGGATGTGATTCACCAGCGAGATAGACGACAGATTACTGTGTTTTTCTCGCCTCCTTTGTCCATCTGACAAAATAAAACAATACAGAATTACTATGTGGTGATAGAGGGCTGTGTTTGAACTAGAAAATTGTATGAAAGATGAGGGAGGGGAAAAGAAAATGTTCATTTTTGTTGTTGTCACTCACAGTTCCATCATGGTTATCAGTGAACAAGTTCCCCTGAACACTCTGCTATTGAAAGCAGCTGTGGCTCCTTCAGTATTTACTAATCAAGGGCACAGGTTAACCAGTTTTTCATTTAGAGGTCAGAACTTTGTGACAGATGTGATGTTGCTTTTACAGCGGTGAACAGAGTGAGGACATGGGCTTTGGACCGGGAGGTGTTTCAGAACATCATGAGGAGGACGGCTGAGACGCGACATGAACAGTACCGCAACTTCCTCCGAAGGTTAGCCTCAAGCTGTATCTCTGTCTATCGCCCAACTGTTAGAATTCTTGTAAGCAATAACATGCAACGAATTTCCCGATATAAGAAAGTAACAAGCATAATGGAGTCGAAGAATGACATGTGATGTATGATACATGATTTTAACAGACTCCCGCAGGCTAATTACGAGTGTTCAGTCTAGTTCAGACCAAAGATTCGCAACAAGATGAAACTGTTTCAGAACGCTGCAGAGAAAAGTTGCAGCGGTGTGAACTGGACAGTCTGAGCTTGACTCAACCCGGCTGATGGTGTCACCTGCAACTCAGCTGGTCGAATGTTGTAAAGCTCGTCACCTGTTTCTACAGCCGATTGGACCGTAGTCAAGTCAAAAGCCCTTTTTAGATAGGAATTGTGCAAATATGCAGGAAAGCCCAATCAGTCTTTTTTCAGCATTGGCAGTATAAAAACAAAATCTGCCTACCTACTTTTGTTTATACAGAATGCGCCTTTGTCGGGGCAATGGGGGGCGTGAGCAAGTAACAAAACGTGTAGCTCAGCGTGTGACGTAAACAGTGACGTCCTCAGAGCGTGCCAGTTTTGGACGGTGGGTTGCTGCTGCTGCTCGCTGTGTGTGCTTATGCCGACCACAAACACACATTCTCACTGACTGATTAATTGGCGCTGCTTACTTATATAATTATGGCGTATTTATTATAATAAAGTCCATCTCAGGCTCGTTTTATGTTTTTTCACCGTTTCATCTCTACTACAAATGCAACTGTAGCCAGTATCTCATTGTCACTATCCTCATTCATATTTTAAGAAGCTACAAATTATATTCAGCCAACTTGTCTCGTCGCAAATCTTTGGTCTGAACTGGACTTTAGGGCCATAAGGTAAGAGAGAGTGACAGCTAACGAACAGGCCTCTACTGACCCATCTATGAGGCTTATAAGCACAGATAACGGCCAGTTAATGGGCTGATAACTTCCCGATCGGGTGGTTAATTTGAGTACTAACCTTACGCCAGAAACAAGCCTTGATCATGCTATATTACTGTATGGTTCTACATCAGAGGTCCCTGGCATCATGTGCATAGTAATTTGAATAAAAAGGTACATGCAGAAATTAATATTCATCATGTGTGTTTTGTCTTTTCTGCCAGTGTCTCACTCTTGGCTAATCTACCAGAGGACAAGCTGAGCAAAATAGTGGACTGCCTGGAGGTGGTAAGTTATTCTGTCAAACTATCTATATTCCTACCGAAGGGACAATTTGACTTTTCAATGTGTTGCCTCAGTATTGCACAACCCTCTGGCAGCTCATGGGAGCCCCAGCGTTGCAGATAGCTGCTGTCAAAATATCATTACCATTTGGCCATATACCATTACTGCGTGTCAGCATATTCTCTCTACCTCCAGTCGGCAAGACCTCACAAATTACCTTGTTGATGAACAGAGCCGATATTATTCCTGTCATCGCCGGGCGCTGTATATTGTTACCATAATTATTTGACCAAGGCCCCAGAAAGTGTTTATTCAAATGGGGGACGAGTGATTTCTTAAAGATGTGCGAGTGACAGGCTTTTGGTGTGAGAACATACAAGTGTGCAAAAGTGAATATGTGTCTAAGTGTGTGTGTTGAAACATGCAGGAGAACGGCTCGCCCGTGTTCTCCTCCATGAGCATTGTATTTCAACAGTGAAAGAGAAAACGTAGCGCAGCTTGTCAGCTTCGGGTCAAAAACAGCTTTTCTCAGCATCTTTTCACAATGAAAACTTCAAGGACGTTCCTTACAATCGTTAGTCGCCGTACTACTTTCCACTACGGGAGAATTTCCTTATTCAGTCATTTCTGATGAAGCTGATTGTGTTGCCTCTCGGGGGGGCGGCTGTAACCTAATAGTGGTGCAGATGTTCGTTGAGAATCCGCCAGATAATATTGAAGCTTCTTGTCAAACAGTGGGGGAATGGAATTTAGTGCGTTATGGGGTGTGTGTGTTTCTGCATGTATAGAATATCTGTGTGTGTGTGTGTGTGTGTGAGAGGGGTACCTTGCTTTCAGGATTCTCTGTCAGGTTTTCAGTCTGATCTGCTGATTGGATTTTGAACTGGAAAGCCTCAGTGGGAAAGACGGAGCTCTGCTGAAAGCAAAATCATAAAATAAAAATGCAAATGGTTTATTGTTTCATTCAGTTATGATGTTGGTGTGAAACATATTGTACCCAGGATGCTGCAGGAATAAGAGGCTCTGCTTCCCATTCGTTGTCTATGTAGGCAGCTGTGCAGAATGTTCTGGTAGCACTGTGCATGTTGGGAGACGGGGCATCATGTTGGCCCTCTACTCATTTACTACTTGTCAGTCACAGTGGGCTTCGGAGAGCACCCTCAGCGGTGGTATGATACACATGGGACAACGACTGTTTCTAATGCAGTGGACAACTACCATAGAGAGCAAGAAAGGCCGCATTGGGTGGGTGGGAGTGGCGGGAGATGGGTCAAACCATGCATGTATGAAGAGACCTGGATACAGCATTAAAGGCGGGACCCCATTCATTCCTATAAAAGTTGCAGAGTGGTGCACAAAGCCACAGAAAGCTCTGATGCTGTGGTATGAAATTACCCAGATGACTTGCGGCAGTTGAGTCGGCTACTTCATGTTTGTGCTCCACCATCTTTAATGGGGATAAAATGAATTAATCTTGTGGCTCTGCTAGACTTTCCAAATATTACTGAACCAAATAAATTGAATCCTGAAGGTGAAATGAGTTTCGTGGGGGTTGTGATGCTCATAAAAATGTATTTACTGCTTCACAGATGTCTCTCTCCCAGTGTAAGTTAATGGGAAAAAAGTATTTTTGGGCCAAATGGCATCATGTGACGGACCCTGGAAATTGCAGTAACACTGTTTGGCCACTATGAAAATTGGCTCCAAAGCTGAGCGCACTTTCACCTGGGAGTCTGCTTTTTATTTCCCATGTGAAACCAAGAGAGTTTTTTTATTTAGACAACATAGTGTGCTAGTGTGTGTAACACGAGTACTTATTTTAAATCAAACCATGATGGGTTTTTTTAAACCTAACCGCAGACTTTATTTGCGTAAACTTAAGGAAGGAAACCTGAGACAAAGTGTTTTACCTACGTTGTCAATTTATTTTGAAAGAGATCAAATGCATTTAACGAGCAGAAACTGTCCATTTCCCTTTTAAAGCACGAGTGTATTTTGGAAAGACACAATGCATGTAATGAGCGTAATTTGACATGATGTCCCTGAACTTCCGAAAGTGACGCAAGAGGATACCGAGCATGAAAGTCCTCTGACAAAGTCTAAAATGTTTCCAGAAACACATTTCAGGGAACTATTTTCAAAATATAACAGAAAGTTTCCAAACGAGCCGCCATGTTGGTCCTGTTTAAAATCTGTGAGCACGAAACAAAGTGGTGCGCCCATTAAGTGTCCAACACTGGGCAGCAGCACAGCCCCTTGCATCCAGAAACACCTCTGTGGACATGTACTGTTAGGATGCTTAAAATAACTTGCTGGTTTGTAACGCCTTTAAAATTAATAAAAGAAAATATGTGTAGACAAATGCGGATCATGTTGAGACACAACACAGGCCACACATATATGAGCAATGTGAGGTATACATTGTGTATAAAAACATATTACAGTGTGATACACCTCTCTGCAAATTAGGGATGAGTGAAAGTCAGTGTCCCCTTTTTAAATCATTCATGTGTGCTCATGTCATGACTGATATTTCAACTGCTCCTTGAAGGCAGCAGGATGCTTTCAAGGAGCTGTACGGGACAACCAGCCCACATGGGGGCTGCTGAAGACTGGACCGGTCCTAAAATAGGTTTAATCCTTCCTCTGGTGTTAGAGTTTCTGTCCCTGAAAGCCAGAGAGACACACAGTTGAATATGTGCAGTGACTGGTCGATTGACAGTTGCCAAAAATAGGACGGCCGCAGCCAAACTCATCGCACACACACAGCTGAGCATAAGTGGCTTCCTCAAATACTGACATGAGCAAACCAAATCAGAGCAGGCTGATGGTGAAGATGAGACAGATGGGATGTGTGCGATTGTTAGTGGTCAGGGTTCTTGAAGCATTTTATGGAGGGACGTGTTTTCAAGCTTTCAGGTGAAAATGTCCTCTTTCTTCCTGAAAAGGTAAATGTTTGGCTCAGGTTCAGGATTCAGGCCCGGCAGCCTGGTGTAACAAACCCATCGACACAATTCAATTGGTGTCTCTCCCCTGCACAGTCGCTGTATCATCCAGACAGTCTTTATAAACAAAACCTTGGCATGTTGTCTCCGCTGTCACGGACGGGTGTTAAACTAGGCTCTCCTGAAGCGTAAACGTGACGTAAACAAGCTCGGACGCTCAAGGAAAATGCCACTTGTGTCAAGAGTTTTGACAGTAAACACCAGGGAATGTTTACGCGTGGTTGCTCTGATTTGTTTGTTCACTTTTCGCCAAAGTCCTCTGTAGTCAAATGGATTACAGCCGTGGACAGTTGTCTCAGCTGCGGGAATTTGGGGTCGGTCCCAGAGAACATTTCATCCTGGTCACCTTCATTCTCTGCACTACCCCGTTTCACCTAAAAGCTTTAACGTGGAAGGTGATCTGGCAGCTCGCTGATTCAGCAGCCTGCCGTTAGTGCTGTGGTTGGGACGGTGTGTTAGGTTTGGTGTGACTGACAGCATGAAATGGAGGAACCTGTGTTTGAATGAGAGCTCAGCGGGCTGAGAGAACGCGCTGTACCTCAGTGTTTAATTCAAGAATATTTCACAGTGTCACTCAGCTTTATGATGCTCGTAAGACTGAGCTAAACAGACTTTCTAAGTCAAGTGCGATCTTATTTTGCACCAACTGGAGTGTGTCACAGCGAGCAGATGACCGGCCTTTTCACAAGCTCTGAGTCTGTCGGTTTATTCCACGGCCACAGGAATGACTGGTTTGTGATTGGCTGACAGGTCTCACTTATAATCAAATCAAGACTCTTGAAGGCTAAAACACGATTCTGGATCAGTGTGAAACGCATATGCAATCTGCAAGTAACCATAGCAACAATACTGATGCTCCAGGCAACCTGATCTCACAGAAAATCATGAAATGACTGCAGCCTCGTCGAGGCACATTTACAGTTTGCTCAGTCAACACATTCTCACTACGACCATGGATCATGGACTTTCCATGTCCAAATACAACGTGCAAGGTACCCTGGGCAACGAAAGACAACTGTCTACGTCGCCTCACGTCGCCCTGTGTCAGTTGCATTTGAACACACTACACGGACTACATCCAACGGCCAAGTAGCACGTACGTTCTGCGCCTGCGTGAGAGAGAGCGGAGTGATAGAGTGGTACATCCTGTCAGCCGAGGGGTTTCCTATCTGTGCAGCCGAGCACCGCAGCACCTCCACGGACTATTACATCCAGACGGTCCCGGTGTTTCCTCCGCAGGCTCCACTTCACTCAGCTGCCCGATAAACCCGCTGCTTCTTCCCACTTTAACCTGAATAACAAACCAGGGCTCGGTGCTCCGGTTGGATTCAAATGGAGAGCTGGGGCTAGCTCGGAGGCTAGCGGAGGCTAACTGGCTGTGCTTCCCTCTGGTCATGCTGCGGCTAACGCTCTGCTAGCCGCTCCCAGCTAGCTCCGGTTTGTTATTCAGGTTAAAGTGGGAAGAAGCAGCGCAAGTAAAATGAATTGTCTTTTGGTTTCACACAGGACACCAACAATGGTCTGACCCATGACCCATCCTCTACCCTATGCAGACATTCTTGCCTGCTATGCTACCTATTGCCTGACATCGTCCAGTGGAATTCTGTCTCCACCGCACAAAGGATCCTAATTGACTTTCCATTGACACTGTTTTCATCGGCCACCGCCACATAATGTGGTGTGAGAGGTCACAGTCATAGTAGTGGTGTAGTACTATAGGTGGTGTCTGTCTCTGCTGGAATCACCAACATCATTTAGCATGGGCTGAAGGGCTGTTCTTTATATTGGACTATTTCAGAGCAGATAACATTAATATATGTATGCAGCAACCTGATAATCAAATGGTCTGAATTTAAAACCCCTGTAATATGAGCCCATCTGTTCCTGTGAAAAATGTTTTCTGTGAGTAGCTGTTTGGTGTTTATGCAGACTACATGTTGCCTGATGATGCAAGCAGTCTGAAGAGTACCGTGCAAACAGCACATTGGTAATAAATACATTTAAATTAATTAATATAGGCCATGGTGTCAAATAAATTCCTCCCGTGACCGTGATAATGAAAGGCCCTCACGACAGACATTTAAACATCATAATCAACACAAACTATTGACCTGCACTTCATGTTTCATTAATCCCATGACCCCCAGATCCCCCTCCTGGTCATTGGGTTGAGAAGCTCTGAATGACAGAGCATCATTGATGGCTGAACTCCAGCGCTCATCCCGCAGGGGACCGGCTACCAGGAATCAGACCAGCCGGGTCAATGGTTAAATCAATGTAATGCTTCAGCTCTGACCGTTGTCCTCACCTCCCTCTCTCCCATTAGGAATACTATGACAAGGGAGACTACGTTATCCGGGAGGGAGAGGAGGGCAGCACCTTCTACATCATCGCACAGGGGAAGGTAACGTGTGTTTTACACTGTAACAGACAACATGAACAAGCAGCAGACACACACACACAGGAGCACATCATGGAACTTGTCATTTATGTCATGACACTCAAACTGCAGCTCTGTTTGGTTATCTCAGAGGGTCTCCAACATTCAGGGTCTCCACCAAATCCTCTTCTCAGGTTAGCAGCTCTTGCTAAAAAACACCCACATTTTGTGCCCTAAAAAGCTGCTGAAAAAAAAAATATACATAATGGGTCGCTACAACACATCTGTTCTTGAACAGTGGTCTGCATCTGGGTAGACGTCTCACCTAGAGGCGCAAAAACCACTTGGTTACTGTTAGGAAAAGATCATGCTTTGGCTTGATATACCCAGTTTTGGGGGCACAGTCTCCACTGGAAACACAGCGATGTCTTGGTAAAAAATGATTGCTTTCCGTGGTACTATCCCGACTGGAAACAGAAATGTGTCACTACAAATCACCCACAGTGGGTGGCTAAAAAGCCGCTGGACACACTGCAATGACTCGCTCAATCACAGCCGGCAGTGTGGCAGGCATCTCGCATAGGTGATATGCCATCTCCCCACCCCTCCACCATGATGACACAGTCAGCTCATATACTACCTCACTTCACGTATGAAACATGCAAATGTAACATACTCATCATTTGCAGAAATGTACAAAGCCAACATTTTTTTCTGGCTACCAGGCTGGTATCTGTGGTATTTTGGCGTCATTTTTGTACAGTGGGAGGAATTGGAGACAAGTTGTCCATCTTTTAAAATACAGTCTATGGCAAATGTGAACTTTATGGTGGTGTGCGATGAAAAGTTGGGTTGTCACCAGAATCATTGGGATTCATTCTGTGGGAGCTATGAATGTCTCTGCAAAACTTCATGGCAGTACATCCAGAAATTGCTGACGTGTTTCAGTCTCAAAGTGATGGACAGACAGATATTTCTATCCCTAAAGCCACTCTTCTATTCCTATTTTTTTTCTATGGCTAAAAAAACATTAAAGGCATAGTGCACCCAAAAAATGAAAATTCACCCATTATCTACTCACCCATATGCCGAGGGAGGCTCAGGTGAAGTTTTAGAGTCCTCACATCACTTGCAGAGATCCAAGGGGAGAGGAGGTAGCAACACAACTCCACCTAATGGAGGCTGACGGCGCCCCAGATTCAAACGTCCAAAAACACATAATTGAAACCACAAAATATCTCCATACTGCTCGTCTGTAGTGATCCAAGTGTCCTGAAGCTAAAAAGTTGTTTGGAAAAACGTCATCTGAACTCTGTTTTTAGCCTCATTGTAGCCTGTAGCTCTGACTGCCTCTCTGTGCACCGCGTTTACGTGTGCGACAGAGTTCAAGTGACTTTTTCCAAACAACTTTTCATGTCGGGGCTTCAGGACACTTGGATCACTACGGACGAGCAGTATGGAGATATTTTGTGGTTTCAATTATGTGTTTTTGGACGTTTGAATCTGGGGCGCCGTCAGCCTCCATTAGGTGGAGTTGTGTTGCTACCTCCTCTCCCCTTGGATCTCCGCAAGTGATGTGAGGACTCTAAAACTTCACCTGAGCCTCCCTCGGCATATGGGTGAGTAGATAATGGCTGAATTTTCATTTTTGGGTGCACTATCCCTTTAACAACATAATACATAAATATACATACAAAAAAATTCAGCTTTTTTGCCCTCACTCTCACTGGTTATGCTGACGTGTTACAGATGGGCTGCACTGCAGAGATTTCTGACACGTTCTCACTCCGCAACAATGACACTCATTAACGGAGACAGGAGCCCTAATCCTGTTCTTACAACAATAAAATAAATCCTCCAGTGGCTCGGTCAGACAATACTGTGTGACGTCTCTGCACTGATATGATTGCTGCAAAGGATTTTCTCATCAGTGAGCATGAGCGTTGAATGGCTACAGAATCCCTCCGGTGTCCCAAAATCTTGCAGGACACTGCTCCTGCTTTTGTCTTCCACCCAGTCAATTTGGTTTCCACGAGTGTGAACAAAACTGAATGCGACAATGAATATAGCTGGTGTGTCATCTGCAAGAGGCAGAGAATCCCTGTGGCAACTTCTAACTCACTGATTAATTGACTCGTGGTTTGGAGTTAATTAATCAACCTGTATCAGACAATGATGGTCACCTAGAATCATCTGTTGAAGGATATCATGACAGATACAAATTAAGGCCACAAGACAAGATAAAAAACACACAAAATGAACCGATTATCCTTCAGTAACAGACCACTTTGGGCCAGTAGTCCAACAAAACAAAATGCTGGTCAAACTGAATGTGAGACTGGGAGGTGTGGGACCATGACTCACCCGCCCGTCTGTCTGATAAGTCGGCAACCTGACACCAGGGAGTAAGGGGAGATGGAGAGGGGCCAGAGCCGTCCACAGGGGACTTTCAAAATGCCATTATGAGCCGATGTGAGACAGCAGCTCCTCGGCGCTAAGCTAACCAAACCAGAGAGGAACACATGTTGTTTGGGAGAAAGGGGGCTAATACAGGAAATGGCTCTACTAGCCCCCTCCCCTCCATACCCCCTGACCAGGGAGGGAATAAACTCTGAGAGTGCTGCCACCAGGAAAAACAGGGGAAGTGAAGGTCAGTGAGGTCAAACGGGACACTTAACTAAAACACACCACGGCCGTTACTGCTCTGATGTCATTGCGGCATTTCTTTGGCAGAATAGTGCCACGAGTGGGATGTTTGACCTCGACCGGGGTGGGCCACTGGTTTTTAGAGCCTCACAAATTAAGAGGAACTTTCAAAACATCCAGGCTGCTGGAGTAACGCTTGTTGAAAGCTGCTGCTCTACAGGAAGCAGAACAACCAGCAGAGCAAACACAGGCAGCTGATTAAAACCCTCTTACAGTGAATGTGTCTATTTTGACAGCACGTCAGGAAAACATAGTACATTAACGCCACTTAATCCCTCGTAGCCATCGTGTTCCAATTATCATAACTAAATATGTCAATTATTCTAATTTCTTCGGGTTCTCACTTTTTACAATGCATGTAGAAACATTTGGAGAAAATTGAAAGCACCTGTAAAAGCTGCAGCAGATATCTGGACATGGCGATGTGAAGAAGTGAAATGTGCTTTAAGGATTCAGCTGTCTGTGTTGTGCAGGTGAAGGTGACCCAAAGCACCGAGGCCCACAAGGTACCGCAGATCATCAACACGCTGCAGAGGGGAGACTACTTTGGAGAGAAAGCACTTATCAGGTAAAAACAAACCACCACAGAATAGCTTTTCATTCTGCTCCTGCCACAGTAGTTTTTTAATACAAAATGTTCTATATATTGGTTCTTTTAGAGGAAGCACAGCTGTGACAGTCCTGCTCAGTTCGTCCTTGACAGAGATGGCACTATATGGACGTTACTAAGTCCCTTCTTTGTGCTGCCTTTGCATTTTTACACAGCCACTCAATGGCAGCAATATTCTGCTCCAGTGTGTAACTTTAAATAGCATGCCGGCATCGCAGAAGAGAAGAGGTGTGACGGGCGTGACATGTAACACAACAGCGTCAGCTTCAAGTGTGACATATAGCGTATGCCTCGGCAGCGCTTTATGAATAATAACAATGGCATAATGTGGCTACAAAAATCATTTCGCGTCTCTGTTATATGGCCGCTGATCTCGTCCTCTGCTCGGAGGGTAAGGAGCTCCTGACCCTAACTGCGTTCCCAATTTGTGGACATTTTCAGCTGCTGTTCTTCGTCTTTGAGTTAGCCGCTAACTGCAACAAGCTACTTTTTAAACCTCCAGAGGTGGGTTACACGCAAAACACATCGTCAAAACATTACACCTGTTTCGCTCGTTTATACAGAGATTGTTTCAGCGCTGTTATTACTTCTGTTCCCTGCTCAGAGGTGAGACAATTCTGTCCCCCAGTTTGCAGTTGTACCTTTTATACAGAACTACGAGGCAGAATAACTGAAGGAAATCCCCGCCTTGAACAGGCAGTGTAACAAGTTAGCGAAATGAGGCTCTCGCTAACGTTAGCTACATAAACTTGAAATCTGGGCACCAGCAATTGTGAGCCTTTTTCTCTGGTTAGCAGAAGGCTTAACTATTAGCATTTTCTCTCCATCTCTGAAACATTTTGCCAGTATTGACACAGGTTTTATTCCATTTATAGCCCGACATTCTTGTAGACTTTCTTTTTTATAAGTCCCTCTTCCATTTTTTGGGTTGCCTTGCAGTTGTTGTCAATGCCTGAATAGCAACTTTCTTTGTAGAATTCACTGCCAGAAGTTTAGTTTTCTCTCAGACCACTTGAATTACAATAAAGTTTTTTATGGGATCTCTGCTCAGTGACGCCAAAATAAAACTGCCTATCCCAGCTTTAAATAAAAAATGCCCACCTTGTCCTAAAGTCATCCAAACAGTGAGAGGAGTCAGAAAAATGTGTGTTTATGTGTGTGATGATCTCTGTGTCTTTTTCAGTGATGATGTCAGGTCGGCTAATATCATCGCTGATGAGAATGGGGTGGAGTGCCTCGTCATCGACAGAGAGTGAGTATGCTGACATTTGAAGTGATGCTTTGTGGACACACACAGAATATTGTTCCCTCGGTAACAGGAGGTTGTCGAGAAGATTTACAGTTATTAGTGCAGTCAGAGCAACTCATGTTGTAACTCGATGAAATTATGACGAAAAATCAGAGAAAAAAAAGATAAAAATATTTCAAGGCTGCTTTTCTGATCTTAGTTATTATTAAACAAAGTTTTGTTGCCTGGATTGTCATCATGAAACTCTGAGTTTTCTTCCGTAATCAGTTCTGACAAGTGTGTGAACGCCATCTGAAAATGCCAGTCCTGATATGTCCTCTGATTACCCTGCAGTCTAATGTGATCTACACAACATAATTAGATCTTCTGTAGGAAACATACAAGGGAGTATTTCAGTATCTATCAGCTGCTGTCAGCAGTGTGTGAAAAATCTTTTTCCTCGCTCTGATTTCTTCCACGTCAGTAAAATCAAAGGGCTATGAAGCCTGTCAGCCAACATTCCAGTGGTTGCACGGTTGATGTAGGTTGTTGTTTTTCTAGGACATTTGATCAGACAGTGGGCACCTTCAATGAGCTGCAGAAGTACCTCCAAGGCTACGTGGCAACACTTGATCGTGACGACAAGAAGAGACACGCCAGGTAGGTGCAGCGCCGTGCGCTCAGGACGGAAGAGTGAATGAAAAGCTTATGAAAAAAACATTTGGTCAGAATGAAAGGACCAAGTGGGTCCAAACAAAACTCATTTTTGAACCATAAACATTTCACTTAGAGTGGAAATATAAACATAACTTGTTCTCCCTCTGTCTCCGTCCAGGAGGTCAGTGTCACGTCACCAGAGCCAGCCACTGTCTCCAGACGTCATCCAGCTGAAGGAAATGGTGTCAGCGTTTCCTTCATCCAGGCCCTTTGACCACCTGGAGGTCATCGCTACTCTCGGAGTCGGCGGGTTTGGACGAGTAGAACTGGTGAGACAAGATACAAATCATCACTGATTATTCATGTCGTCTACAACTAATAAACTGACAATCATACAACCACATTAAAGGGTTAGTTCAGATCTTTTGAAGTCAGGTCGTATGAGGTGGAGAGGAGGTGGAGAGGAGAAGCAGCAGGAGTACCACTACAGGAGCTGAGCAATGTACTGCTGTGGACAGGGTTGGCAACAAAAAGTATTGTAGCCATATAAAAAAAGACCCACCTTAAAAAAAGTCAATGACAGTATAAGTGGACGCTTTATTTTAGGGCTGGGTGATACAGACAAAAATGAATATCTCAGTAATTTCTAGGAACTGGGCTACATGTTTTCAGTTGCAAAATAAAATGCAGAGACAGGGATTTTATTCCTCTGTTTGAAAATAACAGTTACACCTCCAAAACAGCAGTCATCAGTGGGGTTTCTGTGAAGTGCCGTAAATTTTAGTTGATTAAAAACACACATTAAACATGGCGTAATAGCGGCAACTTTAAACACAAGCACAGAAATCAGCTTCACTGTTGATTTATTGATTGAATCTTTATTTTGAACATATTTAAAAAAAGAAACTATAACTCGCAGTATTCACAGACAAACACTCGTCTTTATCTGGACACATTTTCACCACAGATACAACATGCTAATGTTATTAGCACAAGCCTATGGCATTTTTAGAGTGATTTAATGTTGCTGAAAACAGGAGCTGCTGGTGTACCGCTGCCTCGATAGGGTTTGCCTTACAAAAAAATAAATAAATTACTTTAAAAAAATAAAAATAAAAATGTGTGTACATATATATATATATATATATATATATATATATATAGTATATAGCCAATATATTATTTTTTTGTTGAAAAATGTTTTGCGATGTGCTGAGTATTGCCATAACTTATATTGTGATATATTGTGATTTATTTCTTTTTTCAACTGCAAATAAAGGAAGAACTTTGTCACTGTCTGTTTCAGCTAATAAGATAAAGTTTTCGGTCTTTTTATCTCACTTTAATCATTTTATTGCAGTAAAATGTCTCCAATGGACTGACAAAATAATCGATTTTAGCATTCTAGTAGGCTACCAAAAGTTTAATTTAATTTTGCAATATTAATAATTTATATAATTAAAAAAACAAAACTTGCCATGCAGAATATTGCCAAGTCTGTTGTCATGTTGTGACATCCCACCCTGTTATTTCCACCTGCAGGTGAAGGTGCAGGGCCAGGACGTCACCTTTGCCCTTAAAGTCATCAAGAAGAAGCACGTGGTGGACAACAGGCAGGAGGAGCACATCCACTCGGAGAGGAAGATCCTCGCTGAGGCTCGCTCGCCGTTCGTTGTCAAGTCAGTCCTCCTGCTCAGCGTCCGAACCCATTTCCATTTTTTATCCTATGATGAAGCTCTGCTCCATTAGTCTGGGAAAACAGTACGCCGCTTATTAGTTTTTGATGAGATCACAGTCGAGGCCTCGAGCAGATTACATCTTCTCAATGGGGTGGAATGGCAGGGGATATTAAGATGTCCGTGAACGAAATGTAGTTATTTGTTATGAAACATTGCAGCGGCAGCTTTTCTTTGCCTTTCGTGAGATTACGATGATCCAATTTCACCGTGCGCAGCGGAAGAGACGCAGATATTAAAGCCATTCTTCACCTCCTGAAACGCTCCTCCTGCTGACCTCCTCTTCATACACCCCATGTGTTTATTTTACCTTCTTCATATGTTTTTACTATCATCTCTTCAGATTTCTAATCTGTTTCCAAGACTGATGTAACGTGATCTAAGATTCAGGAGTATGTTGGGTGACAGTGTGGTGGAGCGGTTAACGTGCGCTCTGCTGTCTCAAGTGTCTCTGAGCGTGATATTGACTCTCTGTATGTCCTCCTGGGCTGCTATTAGCAATTTACTCTGACAATGTTACCACAAGGGTCAATTAAAATCACATTAGTTCACAAATGAAGCAATAATTTGAGCAGTAATGTCTTTAAATATATTATAGCGCAGTACAATAATAACCACTGAGGCTGCATTGATTCATTTAAGCACCCTGCTTCCTGGTTATGATCTCTCCCTGCTGCTTTATATATGCAGTTTATCAGTTTACTGTTTAAGAGCAAGAAATCAAGACAGAGTTAAGCTTTTTTTTTTATTAAATAGAACTAATGTGGACTCTTCAGGCAAGTGATTATTAAATGTGACTACTTTCTGAATTTGTACTTAATTTTCACTGATAATTAAATTACATAGAAAGAGATTAGTGAAAAAAACTGCACCCGTGAGATCACTAATTATATAACTGTAGCAGGAACATGCTGACGTAAATGATAAACAGGGTCTCCGTGGATCCTTAAAGGTTCGATGCGTGGGGTTTATTGGCAGAAAGGGAACACAACAAGTATGTTTTCTTTAGTTTATAATCACCTGAAAATAAGAATCATTGTGGTTTTGTTACCTTAGAATGAGCCGTTTATATCTACATAAGGAGCGGGTCCTCGTCTATGGAGTCCACCATGTTACACCACCGTGTTTCTACAGTAGCCCAGAATGGACAAACCAAACACCGGCTCTAGACAGGGCCGTTCATGTTTTCATATCAGCCACTGTAGTTAGCAGCCGCTTTGCGACGAGCAGCGTTCATACACACTGTCTTTTTGTTCATGAAAGTTCATGAAACTGCTTTTTTTTATGTGTGTGTGTGTGTGTGTGTGTGTTTTGTTTTGTTTTGGAGAGGAAGAGACCTCTGTAGATAATTCAGCTGCCGGTAAAAACCTCCTTAACATCTGAAGTTATCAGACAAAGAGCGCACATTAGCAAGTGCTGGGCTAGTGGATGGTCTGCGACATGCCAAACATGCCATTATTCAGTGCTTAGAGTCTCATTTATAAAACATTGCGTATGATCTATACTAATAAAGTTTGTACAGAAAAAAGCCTAAAATGGCATACGCCAAAAAATATTCAACAATTTCTACAATCAGGCTACAACCTCACCATCTGCCTCACCAGTTTACCGTCTTCCGAATGTTTGTAAGCATTGGTCAAACGGTCTCACATCAAGTCTGTTTTTACAGATCACAGCTTTTGCGTGGGAAGTGGCCTACACCTCTTTCAGGCCTCGTTTTGTGCCTACACAATGTTTTGGTCCGTTTGTTTTGGAGAAGGAGAGACCTCTGTGGATAATTCTACTATCGGTAAAAACCTCCTGAACACTGAAGGAATTCTAACCAGGAGAAGTTTCAGCTGGTTGCAGTCACCAATCCTCACCTCTATATGACATTAAATGTATGTTTTAGTCCCCCTAAATCGTACACACTGGACCTTTAAAAGCCTTAAAACGTCTTTGATTAAGTATTTGATATTCAAGGGCTAAAAAATGTCTTAAAATGTCTGAATTGTTGAAGGGGAGGCATAACACTTGATCTGGGGCAGAATGAATAAGCATCTATTTTTTGGAATTAAAACCTCCATGTCCGTCCGACCTTTGATCATGGACTCTCCACATCCAGGAAGGATGTGCAAGGTGAGCAACCGACGCACCCGGGGTACCTTGTCTTATCTAGACGTGGAAAGTCCATGATCAAATGTCGATATGCGCAGTGAGAATGTGTTGGATAGAACATCATGGCTTTTGTTCTGTTTACATGAAAGTCAAACCTTTCATTTTAAGGTGTAACCTGCCTGTGCTCCTCTTCCTCCAGACTGTATCGCACGTTTAAGGACAACAAGTACGTGTACATGCTGCTGGAGGCCTGTCTGGGTGGAGAGATCTGGAGTCTGCTCAGAGACAGGTAGGAGAGAAAAACATTTAGCTCGCTGTCTCTAAAACACCATCCATCCCACAGCATTGTCATTTTATTACTGGCTTGCAGCGTGCAGTGACAGTATTACTGTTAGGTTACCATTTAATGAGGGACTCGCAGGTCCAGTCGTCATAAATCACCGCCTGTAACTGTGTTCAGGTGCATCTGTGTAATGAGACCACTTTTCGTGCTTCACCGCCTCCTGAACAGCGTAGGGTCCGGCCCCGCTTGTCAGCAAAAAGTTTAAATGAGGCTTTCTCGTCTTTAGGGGGAGTTTTGATGAGCCCACTGCCAAGTTCTGCGTTGGCTGCGTTACAGAGGCTTTCGATTACCTTCACCGCAAGGGTGTCCTCTACAGAGACCTGAAGCCTGAGAATCTCATGCTGGATACTGAGGGATACATCAAACTGGTGAGCGACTGAACATACGCTGGTCTGGAAAACAGCTGGCAGATGTTTCTCTTCAAATTCTTCTTAGATCTTTGTTGGTTTTGTCTGTTGTGACTCGGCGGTCCGTAATACAAAAAATAATTGTCCGTGGAAGTTTCATGGTCTATTAGAATGTATTAGTTAAAAGTTTTAGCCTATTCACTTGTAGTGTCCACCCTTAAGGTATTTTTTTGGGGAAATAAAAGGGAACTTTAGTTAGACTTAAGTTAAGTTAGACTTTTTGAGTTAACTGATCGGCTCTGCCTTCTCAGGTTGACTTTGGTTTTGCCAAGAAGATCAGATGTGGCCAGAAGACGTGGACGTTCTGCGGGACACCGGAGTACGTGGCCCCTGAGATCATCCTCAACAAAGGCCACAACTTCAGTGTGGACTTCTGGTCTCTGGGCATCCTCGTGTTTGAGCTCCTTACTGGCAGGTCAGTGCGTGTGGTCATGTCTGCTTCCAGTAATGCACCTAATGATCATTCTCCCTCTGGCTATCACTTCAGTCTCCTTCCTGATTGGCAGTAATCATTGATAGCTAACTTGAATGGAGTGCTGCTGAAGAAGCTTCACTCAAACTGACCTCAGCCGTAAATATGCGTCTTTTTTCCTCCACTCCACAGTCCTCCGTTCTCAGGGAGTGACCAGATGATGACGTACACTTTCATCTTGAAAGGCATCGAGAAGATGGACTTCCCCAAGAAGATCACCAAGAGACCCGAGGACCTCATACGCAAGCTGTGCAGGTAGAACGTTAAAAAAATAGCTTGAAAATCCTCCGATTCACCACTTTTAACCACATTTCTCAGAACAGAATCTGAACAGTCCATCAGAACAACAAAAAAGCATCATACATACTGATTTCCAGTATTTGAACAAAGCAAGCAAAGTCACAGAAGAACACACTGTCTTTGGGGCAAAACAGTAACTTCAAACCTTGATCTACTTTACAGGAGAAATCCCTCAGAGCGGCTGGGCAACCTGAAAAATGGAATCATTGATATCAAGAAGCACAGGTAAGACGGTCTGATTTATTCTGTAGCTGATCTCAGTGGGGAGATTAGCCAAGCTATTAGAGCTGATTGAACATTATGAATGTGGGCCAGTGGTTTATGACCGCAGCAATTAGATAATGACTGAACACACTGTACAAGAGCGGTAGGATGCACAACATGGTCAAATGCCACATGCAATTGGATAGCACAGTGGCCAATCAGAGCAAAAAACAAGGTAACATATTCATTAGGGGTGTTCCCGACTAAGAATTTTCATAGTCGAATCTGATTTGACAGAGTTTTCCTTTAGATGACTAATCGTCGAATCATGTTGTTTTCCGCCTCATTGATTAATGAGCTCATTTGCGTCAGTTTCCGCTCCAGAGAAAAGAGCTAAAACACCCAAATAAACAAATTTAATTCTTCAGTTGGCATAATAAGATAATAAAAGTAAAAATAAAAGTTTTCCTTCTTTCTGACGTCAAGTTACTTCATTAATCAACTCAGGTTCATACAAGTTCATCCACACGGACCGTGCGTCACCGCTCTCAATCGTCAGACAAAAAGTAGCCAAATAAAAAATCAGAGTCTATTAAATTCGTTTCAAGACACTTCAGGTAAATGAATAATCCTTCGATAAAGTTTGATTTAGGAGCACATACCTCCTCGAGAGTGTTTCTTTATGCGCTCCGCCACCGTAAATCATCACCACATGATTCCCGAGCGCGGCACTGCTGCTGCTCACCGCTCCCTCAGGGGATGGGTCAAATGTGGAGAACAAATTTCACACACTCAGGTGTGTGACAGTCAGTGGGACTTTAACTTTAAATCACTGTAGGCCTCGATGCTGCTCTGACAAGAGATAGCACTGGCGATCTGAACCGGTCAGTGGCGATAAAAAGGACTTTTAATGCACAAACTTATACGGGACACATTTGCCCCCGTTACGGCTCGTTTTGCGGCTGCTGGCTGCATCCGCCTCCCTCAATACTGAACCAATTTTAGAATGAGTTGTACCTGTGAATCATACACACACATACACATGGGATGAAAAATACCAAAGTTATCCTTTAACTATACAGACCAGTGAGCAGTGATAACTAACATGTCTTTGGGGTCATCAGGTGGGAACCTCCTTTCACCAGTGTTTCATCTAGTTGGTCCCACGACACCTCCAGGAGGCTAGACAGGGATCTCTGGCGTCCCAGAGACACTCCCCTAATGCCAGGTCTCACTGCTCCCCACACCAACCCAACAACCTCCTTTACCTTACATATTTACTTAGAGACATGTTTTTATCTGCTCCATAATGTGTCTGAAGGTGGTTTAACGGCTTCAACTGGGAGGGACTGAAGGCGAGGACTTTACCATCTCCCCTGAAAAGAGAAGTAAGTGCAGATATTTATTGCAACGTGTAAAACTAGGAGTCTTTACAAGTTCTAATTCAAAGCAAATATAATGACAGAAGAGCACAGAAAGAGATTTGCCCTTATTTCTTGCAAGACATGTTGCAGCTAAAAACACCACGACACAAAGTGTATGTGAATATAAACTATTAAAATGCCAGGATTAGATTATTCTATTGAGCTTTGAAGTCCTGTGTGAGCGTGTCTTGATGCAGTCAGCTTTACCCCTTTATCTTTTGTCTCGTTCACATTTTATTGGGTTTACAATAAACACATGTGGAAACAAAGTGGAACAAACATTCATGTTTCTGCTGACTTCTGCTGTGCACATGTCAAAGAGGGCAGCAGATGTATCAGTGAACCCCTGATGGTTGATTTCTAGTGCTCCTCAAGGTTTCTCAGAGGAGGGTATCACTTGAACATTAACTACGAGAATGAGCATCAAAATAAGAACTGACTGACCGACAGCACTGAGGTATCTTAAGAAATCAGTCTCTCACCATTGCGTTCTTCGTTGTCTTCTCTTCCAGCTCACTGGTCCAACAGATCACAGCTATTTTGACAGCTACCCTGCAGATGAGGACAGTCCTCCTGATGAGCTGTCTGGCTGGGACATGGACTTCTGAGACCTTCTGCTCCATCTTTCCATTGTTGTCCTTCCTTTGTACACCCTAACAACTGAAACTAATGGGCAAAGTGGGTTTTCAGGTGACCTCACATCACCTCTGGCAGCCGTGGTGGAGGTCGTCACGTTCCGGCCGACTGTAGCTGAAATTCGCTGGTTACTTTATGAAGTTATGATTTGGGCATCTTGACAGAAATGAAGAGTTAAAGGAGTTGAGTTTGTTTTGTTAACATCACTGTCATTTTGGTTAATAAATCTGATTGGCACTCCAGTGAATGAGGTACAGTTTAGAAGTAAAGCAGCAGTAGCATGTTAGCTTAAAAGCTAAAATCCATAGTACGAAAAGCTACTGAGGTTCAATCTCCTACTGAGAAATGCTGCACTTCTGCGTTGCATTTACCTAAATCCATAACAGCCGGCAGGGTGTGTGGGTGGGAAGCCAGTGAGGGATCAAGTCTTTGGATGGCAGGGAAACTTGTGCAAAGCGAGTAAGGCATGTATTAAAAAAAACAAAAAACAAAAAAGCACATGTATGCGTGACTTTGGAGTTCAGTAAAAAGAATCAGCTCAGCTCATAATCGATTCCAAAATAATAACAACCTAGAAGTCCTGGGGAAAAAACATGTTTTTAAATGCTGCAGTTGGGATTTGGACTTAATGCGCTTCAGGCTAGAGTTCCAGTTAACGATTATGCAAAGTGTTTACAACATGGCGGACCACAACTGGTGCTCAAAACAAATCAAAAGGGGCCCATGTTGTCCAATTTACAACTCAATTTGCGGAAAAAAATGTTGGCATTGTACATTTCTACAAACCACGGATATGTTACATTTGTACTTTATTATGTAGCAGATACACTGAAAGCTTTAACTACTTGTCTTTACGTTTCTACAATGCTGAGGTTAAAATGTAGTTAGGTTTAGACACAAAAACTATTTGGTTACGGTTTGGAAAAGATTGTGTTTGGCTTAAAGTGCCCTGTTTTGGTTGCACTATCCGCACTGGAAACACAGCAACATCTCTGTAAAAAAACAGCCATTTTATCGTGGCACTATCCCCAGTGGAGAAACAGCGACGAGATGCTAAATAACACATGTTAAGTGGTTAAAAACCCACAGAAACTGCAGTGATGATTTGCCAAAAACAACCAGTTCTGTTGTTCGTCAGTTGCAGAAAGTGGTCTGCATCTTGGCAGGCGTCATCCACCCTCCCCTCCACCTCCCAGTGACAAAGTCAGCTCATATACTACGTCACTTTAGAAACACTGATATGATACGCATGAAACATACAAATGAAGCGTACTCGTGGTTTGCAGAATAGACCCGTTTACTATTAGTAAACAGTATGATGTTTTTGGTGGGCGGGGCTTAGCTGGAGGCAAAACTATTCTCCATAGAAATTAGCTAGTGAGTTCTGTTGGCTTGTTTCAGACAATGGAGGAAGATGATGTGAGTGGTGCATTCAGATCTACTCATTCTGAGTGTCGGAGCGTGTTACTTGAATAAGTAAACACTGAGCAACGGGACCAGACTGGCCGACCCGTATGCTCTCACTCAGTGGATGGATGATGTCACAGGAAGTCAACCTTGTTTGTTTTGCTATGGAAGCTAATGTTAGCTAATGTGCTAAAAAGTTAGCGTTGCAGAGAAATCCAATATTCCTCTTAATCCCTCCCCAGTTTCTGATGAGGTGGACATGATAACCCTTAATACACATAACGTTATTCATCCCTACAACAGGAAATACTTTTTCCCTAAGCTGATATGAAGTGTGCGCTGCACATGTGAGCATCTTTGATGATGGCCTCCGTCCAGTCCTTTGGTCTTATCACATTTAACCATCTTTGTTTTTGTTGACGGGCAGTGGCGGCTGGTTTTGAGCCATGACTCCTTCTATTCTGGCTCCAATAACACAACAAGACCAACACATTTTAAGACTCCTGTGGAGCTACAGCCCTGTGGGGGAGAGGCCGGTTTTGCCTCCAGCTAATAAAATTACATCATTGTGATGTCGGGCTTAAAAGGGTCTTTTGTACAATGTCAACATTTTCTTCTGGCCAATTTAATCATTCAAGTGACAGTGTGGTACATGAGGACATTTTCACCACACACTGTGCCACTGACAGAGTGAAGCAACTTAACAAATGCAACATGAGATGCTTTTATCTTTGCTGTAGTTTCAAAATCCATAGAGTTATTAACTACAGCTTTAGCTTTGCAAAGCTAGCCTGCAGGCAAATTACTCAGGCTTTTTCTCATACTGCTTTGGAGGGAGTCCTGTGTCACAGTATCATGTTTTCAAATTCCTCAATCAATCTACGCCCAAGTAATAATCTTTCACAGATACCTCTAAATGATTGTTTTCAGACACTTTTTCTATGGGCCCTCACGGCGGCTCCAGATGTGGTTGGTGGGGAATATTTGTGATGCAGCTGCAGAGTCTTTATATCTTACAGCTGAGGGGATTTTGTGATGACGTGCAATTTGTTTACCGCTGTAGAGGAACGGAGGTGTGTGGGGAGGAGATATGCGTGGAGATGACACTGCAAAAATACAGGCAACTCGAGAACAAACAGACTCGGGAGAAGAGACTCTACTTATCTGCTGAGACAGCGTCTAACCACAGCGCACTCCTGTCCCACACATGAAACATTCGTGCTAAGAAGCATCAAGAGTTCCTACATGAAGAGTTCCCTCCCCATTTCAGTTATAGAGTGTGAGCATCCCGCGGCATGGTGCCTGACCTGAAGAAATATTTACCTTTTTGAAGCTGAGTCAACTCTGTGGTTCGCAGCTTCTTAAGGAGAAGGGGAGTTCTGCTCAGTCTGAGGTGTTGATGATGTAAGGAGGAGCAGCGAAGAGGCCAAACGGAGCTTCGGGTTAAAAAACACACACGTACTTTCCATTTTTAAACACTTGAGGTTTACAGTAAATCGACTGTGTACCATGTGTCTATGTATATACTGTATACTGTAAAGCACAGGCATCAAAAATACACAAGTTATACAACCCAAGCAACTTGTTCCTTAATGTAAACCTTAAAAACTGGGTGAGTGAATTTTGTAAATATCACATATACGTGTATACATTGACTGGTGAATGTGTGTGTACAGTATGTACAGTGTGTGATAATGTCTGTGTATGGAAGCACCTGATATTCCTGGAGAAGCTGTGGCCTTAAGATAATGACTACTGATTCCAGGATGCAGCTGTGTTTGTTAAATATTTCAGATAGAGTTTGTGTTTTTTCTTAAATTTGACTTTTTGTAATTGAATCACATAGTTTTCTTAGATTGGCTGATTAAAATGTTATTTTATGCCACGATAGATTATTATTATTTCTTTTATTTTCATACCGACATGTGCAGACCTTTGCCACTGTGGACATTTTGACTTGTCAGACACATCTATAATAGCTGCATTGTGTTCATTATCAGACCTGATAGCTGATCTGAATTGCCACTTCATGTTTGCCAATTTCTGTTGGCAGGAGGTCATGTTTCGATTTGCCATAACCAAACAGTAACAAAGTGATTTAACAGTTTTCACAAAAAAATAGAGGACAATACAATACAAAGTACCCACAACTTTTAGAACTGCATCAGTGTCATCCATGCTTTACTTTCGCTGCGAATTTTCATCCATGAAGCTAGCTATATGGCTGGCTGTAAAAAAGAGAACTCATACACTCTGATCAAACTCAGAGTGTATGAGTTCTCTGCACATGGTTCTCAACATTGAGGTGGCTGAACTGGTGGGTAGTACCTAACACTGCTAACTCCATAAACAGCACTAAAAACAACACATTCTCACTCCGACCTCGTCACTAGCCATGTTTCCATCAGCCTGTTTAGATGCGCATCTAGAAGTATCGCATCGGAAAATTATGATGGAAACGCCAAAATTCGAATTAAAATCCCCTGATTTGCACAAACTAAAATACGCTCGCTTTAGCCGGGTTTTGGTTGATTCGAAAAAATGTTGATTTGCAAAACGGGGGATGGAAACAGTTATGTTGGAATTAAGTCTGACGTAGCGCAACTCTCTCCATGGTGATATCCACACTCCAGGTCGGGAAGGCGGTAATGCATTTACAAGCTGGTTGCCAACCGCCAGAAAACGTAGAAGAAGAAGAATACAAGACTTGTTTTGTTTCTGGTTCTGCAGAAAACTCACGCAAGTTCGTAGTTTTCACCAAAGTCCGTACATTTAATGGAAACACACAGGATTCGTATTTCTTTTAATGCTCATTTCCCAGTGATTCGAATCACTTTTGGATGGAAACATAGCTACATATTGATATTTGGTCATTGACCTTCCACCTCCAGATACGTTGTGAAAGGAACCCTGGGTGCGTTGGTGTTTGACTAGTAGCGTCAAGTAGGGTTGGAAAGTGTCGCATTTCGATGACTTCAGAGTGAGACCGGTACAGACACACACACACAGCTAGTGCGTCTTTATTCTCTGCTTAGGATGCCATTTCTCCACTATATCTTTACATAGCAAATAGTGGTTTGCTGCTATATTAATGCTCTGAATGTGGCATACCGTACAGAACCTTTAACCCTGCCTACAAAGCTTTGCTTGGCTGATTGTTTTTCCAACAAAAAAACAGCCACCAATGAGCAAAAACGCTTCCTGTTTGAATCACTGAAGAAATCTGGGATTCGGATTTCAGAGGACTGCATCGAGGCTTGAGCATGCAGCATGCTCAATAACCATTATTAATGTCATCACACTTGTTTGACTGCAGTGACGAGTCAAAATGTCCGCCTCCAGAACTGCTTAATTTGTGTGGATTCATGACTGAACTGTACCTCAAAATAAAGTTTTTCAAAAACAGAAATGCAGCCACACTGTTCTTACCCTCAAAATGGATTTATACCTTATTGAACATTGTTAGCTCTGCAAGATATCAAATGTCGCTAGATCTATGTTTTAGCATTGGGAATAAAATCTGAAAAACAGGCATTCACATGACTTAAAAAAAGCCTTTGAATTTATGCACACTTTAGGCAGTAACAAACATACAGTACTATGTACAACTGTGTATATCAAGTGCAATCCTGCAAAATGTGTAAATAAAATGCAAATGTTGTCTTTTTTAAGCAGTCAGTGAAAGTTGTATATTAGCAATTATACAGTACATAGAAATATGCCTGTATGTTTTGCTACTGAAGTTTTATAAATATCGATCTTGTATTTTTTGCAGAGTGGCACTAAACCCAGTCCCGAGAAGAGAATGTTGGCATTGTTCATTTCTGCAAAGCACAGATACATTTGTATGTTTCATACGTATCATATCAACATTTCTAAAGTGATGTAGCTGTGATTACATGTATATGAGCTGACTTTGTCATCCGGAGGGGATGGTGAATGGTGTGACACCTACGCAAGACAACCGCCAAGCAACGCTGCATTTCCAGCAGCATTTGTTGGGTGTTCTTCAGTGAGATGTTGCTGCGTTTTGAGCTGTTTGTGCAACTGAACGTGTTTTTTTCATCCATCATAGAATCGATTGTTTCCAGCTGTGTTTGTGCCATAGAATCTGGCTGTTTTTTAGTGAGTGGTCGCTGCATTTCTAGCACTGATTGTGCAACCAAATAAGGGGGTTTTAGTAAGCCATCACCACATTTCCAGTGATGTTTGTGCCCCCAAATGTGGGTGTTTTTTAGCACATTGTTGCTGCATTTCCAGCAGCAATTGTGCTACCGAGTGTGAGATAAAGGAAATACTTTTAGAGTATTTTGTGTCACTACCTCTCAAAAGTGTCAGGCTTAGAAACAACAACAAAAAAAATCCTTGATAGATCGAAGTCTTGCATACTTTTATTCATCTCTTTGAATGCTTTGTAAGGATGGTCAGAGCTCAGAGGGGGGAGTCCTTTAAACAGTTCACCACACTTTCACATCAGTAGTGACAAATGTCCATCACAGATATAAAGACCATCAACATATCGAGCTTTGGTCCCCCTTTCCCAGACCACACCTGTACAAGATATGCAACATACAGAAAATAAATAGATGCATGTTAAAGGTCATTTCCATATACAAATATATTTTATGAAGCTTATTGTACAAGCAACTCTTTTTACCTACAGCATAACATTTACAAGATAGGATTGAAGTAGAGTAAGCTCTTATAAACCAATGATATACTGTACTGTATATAAATGCCTTTGATTGTTGCACTCCAAAAGACATTAGTGAAGTTTAGAAACAGTCGACTCTCAAATGCAGCAAAAGAAAGGCCCCAAAAACGACTTGTCCGCAGTCGTCATGTCTGCAATGTTGTACTGTCACAACCAGAGGAAGCCACTCCATTTTAAAATCTGTATTGGCACGAGATGAAGAAGCACAAACTGGAAAAAATGTCAGTACAAAATATATAAAGTTAAAAAAATCTGCCCTTAGCTATTGACACAAAATAAATGTCTCTGAAATATCAAAATAGTGAATTATTTGAAATACATTTTAGAGTTAATTCCACTGGCGATCATACTTACTGAAAGAATATGAACTACGTTCACTATTTGTACCATAAAAAAACTGTTCTCAGCTGCTTGCTTCGACTTCAGCTTCATTGCAAAGTGAGCTCAATTTTCTGAACGACCGAGCCCCTCTGAACAGGCGATGAATCAAATCAAACTTTTTGAAAAGCAGAAATCCACCCATTCAAAAGGCACTTCTATCTCAAAGAGACATTAGAATGTCATCGACATATAGTGAGCTATATACAAAAACAATGTACAAGTCTATAGAAAAAAAGGTTTGCTGCTATATTTCAGTCTATTTGCTCTGAATAAATATTTGGTTTTATGAACTCTGACAATAATGCACAACCTAAGGCAACATTACGACATGTTAACTGCTCTTCCTGGTGTGACTGTTCAATGTTGACCCGACGTTAACTACACGTGATCAAATAACACACCCTCAAATGATTTATGAAAAATCTACCCGATACAGTAATATTAAAGGCATATGCGACCCAGGAAAGCAGATCAGCTCTTCAGTTTATCTTATGTAGTGCTCATTATTTATTTTGTTTGTTTGTTTGTTTGTTTTTTAAATGGCAATTTTAAAAATCTGATGAGAAAATCTGGGTACTCTCACGGACCAGCAGAAACATTGTCTTAGCTGTCCTCGTCACCAGAGGACCCTGTTCACTGTAATCTAGTAGTTCACAGGTTGTTGTTTTTTCCCTCTGAGCTAAATAGTAGTTATATTTTAATCCATCTCAACCTATTAAATCCTAAAAATGAAAATAAAGTCAAGTTTGGTATTTTTCAGTATTTTTTTTTGTGTCTAAGTGACCGATAGAAACAACACATTTTGCGAACGGTCCAGTATTGAGCAACAAGGCTGTAGTGGCAAAACAAGCTCCAATGTAACCACTCAGGGCGTGTACGCATTGTCAATTTACGTCCACCAAAAGTGCTCATTTTTGCCACTGACAGGCTCAGAATATTATTCAGTGTCTGACAACATTATTAAAAGGATCCCTACAGAGACAGACCTATTTGATAAAGAGTAAGATCCTTTTTGTTAAACCAGAAACAGTCCTGAATTTGACATTGCCAAACCAAAGTCTACATAGATAAACAGTAATTGTAGCATGTGTAGAGCCAGGATATTCTCACATCTAACTGTGTGAATTAAGGGTTTATTTCAACCAAACAAAAGTAGGTAATTGTTGGAACAAGGGAAAGATAACCCCAAAACATTTTTGTGAGTTTAATTTTGTCTTTTGTCGATTTTAAAGAAGTGTTTTATAATGATAAAAATGACGGTGATGGTTTGACGATGGTGATTTTGAGCTGTTTCTGGTTACTTTTTGACGTAAAAGTCAATCTCTTTCTACAAGTTGTCAGACACTTAGAATAACAATCTGAGCCTGTCAGTGGCAAAAACAAGCACTTAGACATAAGTTGACGGTGTGAACTTGCCCCGAGTATTTACACTGCTTCGCTGCTCAATACTGGATCTGAAAAATGTGGCTCCCTATAATCACATAAACATGGGAAAATACAGTCCAGGTTGAAAAATACCAAACTCTGTAAAGTAAAACTGATTCCAGACCAGCAGTGTATCTTGACTTGATAGTGACTTTTTTGATGTCTTGGTTGTTAAAAAAATATTTCTAGAAGCATTTTGGCAGTTGATAATATTTTTTCTTCATAAATGTCGTTCTATGCTGAAAATACAAAACATAATTTTAAACAGAATGAACAGAATGTAATGGCAACATGTCCTGAACTTTAATGCCAAAAGCAAATAGGTTCAGTCTGATATCAGGCTCATTGAAACCACCAGTATTTATCTTTTACGCCTGCCAAGTTCCACGACTTATTTGATTTCTTTCCGAGCTTATCAGGTCCAACAGGGGTTTCAGAATTCCACCCAAGCATCAAGTGGCTTTTAGAGTCCTGTGGTTTTACACTTGTAATAAACACATGGTGACAGTTCACTGTATTACTTTCTCCTTTTGATATGCCGTGTCCCTTTATCTTTCAAAATCAAATCTGAAGTTTACTTGTTAAACATTTTCTTGGCGAAGCAACGGTATAATGAGGTCTCCTCCAAAACTCCATCTGTCAATGAAGACCACAAATGAAAAGTAGCTTACACTTCCGCATATAATAAACTCTTAAGATGTGGGTTCTGTACAACAATGGAGCAGTGATCTAAACACAAATATGTACGGCTATCTACTGTACCGTCTACGTCACAAGTCTGGCTTTGGAATCTAATATATCTCTCTATAGCAGCCAAGCCAATAATTATACAATAACTTCTCATATAGTGAATAACACAGTGATAGTACAGACATAAATACATACAAATAGTAACAAAAACCATGCAAGTGCGAGCATAGGTGACTTGGTGGTAATGACCAAAGACAACTTCAAGCTGTGGAGGAGAGAAAGATGAGCATGACCCCCCCTCAGAGGCATCAGTTCAAACTGAGATCATTTTTCCTGAAAAGTGATTTTTCCTTCAGTTTCTGTCTCTTAGGCCTCGATCGGTATTTGTGTATCTTGCTGGTGAGTTTATGATTCCATCACCCTGCTATCGCCCAACGGATAACTGAGCAGCGATGATAAAGACATGAAGATAAACAGTGGTGCCGGTGGTGAAATTGGAGCATGGAGATTTCCATTCCAGTCATCTTCCACGAGGATAACTCACACGATCCGTTCCTTCCCACGAACAGACCAGTCTCCTCTTCACCTGGAACAACAGGCAGTACTCTCCTCCAGTGCAAAAGGGAAGCTGTGTTCAGTGGGTGTTTGAGAGTGAGTGTAAGACTAGACAGGAGGAGAGAGTGTCGTTTGGCTGCATGTGTTGATTTTTTTTTTCTTTTCTATGTGACATGAGTTTTATGTGAACAGGCGTTGAAGGACAAAAAAACTATCTACAGGCGCAGGAATCTACAGTCATGTTGGGGTAGACTTTCAGCACCACGTTCTTGTCCTCGTCGAAGAAGAGGATGCTGAGGGAGGACATCTTCTCTGGGACGCAGCACGGCTCTGGGATGCCTGGGACGACGCCCACTGCCCGCACTATGCTCTGGATGGTGGCGTGGTTCGAGGGCTTCAGAGCCTAAAGCAAAGGGACAAAGAGGATTAACAGGGATTTCCTTTTTAAAAATATATCCAGAAAAGGATGTGCCACAAAATTTTGCATTGCAAAGTTCCATTACTGTAAAAGGTTTCCTTTGATTCAATGATGCCTTCAGTTCCTGATAACTTTGTTGGAGAGTGTGATTGTTTTGCATATTGTTGCATAACTTTCTTTTTGGATCCACTTAAAGAGAACGTTTCTAATGACTTTGGTTTATTTCTATAGTTTTGTTCCTTTTCTGTGATACTCAAGTTAATTGTGAAGCATAGATGGAAATATAGACAGTGCAGGCAATGCAGTTGAACTGGGGCCCCAGGGCTGGGTCCTTAGAGAGAGCGGGCCCTCCAACAATGTGTTGGGAGGAGAACAGGCTCTTGCGAGTTACTTAACCCTGTTTTCACTTTCGGTATGGTACCTTTGGACCAACAGTAACCCTTCAGACATGGTACCTTGACCCTAGTGTTTCCACCACAAACAGTCCTCTTAAATGTGGGCGTTGTTGTCACTCACTGCTCCGTCCAGCTCTGACTGTTTTTCCTCATCAGCAGTGACACAGATGGAAGTCTGCACCTGGTTTATTGTCCGCAGAATCGGATCGGACATTCTTCAGAACAGTCTCTCTCCATGGGATATTTAAAAATAGCAGCTTTGTGCATTTAGTCCTTCTCAGGCAAGCTCAGGGGTTTAGTGTTGCTGTAGCCCACAGGAACGACGCTTGTTACTAAAAGTGTGTGTCATATAAAAACTAAAGTGATGGTCAAAGTTGATGGATTCACGTCATCAACTCATGCACTGAGTAACATTACAAGTTAATGTTCCACATTAAAAGCTTCCGGCAGTCGGCCCAGTGAATGAAGCGACTTTCTCTCAGACTCCAGCTGCTGTGAGAGGCAGCAAAACATCCTTTCATTTTATAGTTACAGTTTACTAATAAAACTCTGCACAGTATGAACAGTGGTTACATGAGCCTCAAAACCAGACACAACTCAGCCCTGAGCAGAGTGACCGTCCTCTACTGACCAATCAGACTGCAGTGTTCACCAGATCTGTGTGCTAGGTACCCCAACAGAGGGGGACCAAACATGGGGACGGTGCAGAACGGTTCCATTGGTACCAACCACAACTTTTCACTGTGGGAATGGAAAAAAAGCGTACTGAACTGAACAGTGTTCAAAGATAAAAAAAAAAAAAATTTGTTATATGACAAAAACAACTGGAAAAATATGTACAAAATAATCGCAGGAAAGAAATGGCCACAATATGTAAAGGCCTTCATGGTGCATGTGGGTGCTTTATAAGCAGTAACTAGCGTGCTTTCTGCACACAGAAAGACACTGCTAAGAAAAAGTCGGACAGAGATAAATAAAAAAAATTTTACCACATAAACCAAACTAATTTGGAAGAGAAAAATAATATATGTAATAAGATTATCAGTAAAAAATGTCCATTTTTCACATTTGTCACAGTTTAAAGACCAAGTTCCTGGTGTGATTATGATCTACCGTACTTGCCACAGTTGTGAAATGAGGGATCATTACAGACATTTCAGGTCCAAGTAAAGTGGTTTAGATAATCTTGATAAACTGTTGGCTTGTTTCCAACCTGTCTGATCATCAGACTGCTCACTTTGTGCCCCATCTGACTGCGCTGTAGCGATGCTATCTGAGCAATTACTTCTGTGAGTACTGTGTTACCTAGCTGACCAAATCTATGAAAACAAGATCATGTCATAACACCACAGAAATTAACCTTAAGAGTCCCAGAGAGCATCTTTTACAGAGCTCTATGCATTTCACTGAAGCATCTATCTTCTGGATCACACAGCAACCACCAGTCATGGCTCATTTTCCAAGTTAGCATCTCATCTCTATCATATAACGCATCATTAACAGACTATCATTCAGTGCATCCAACAAGCCGCTGCAGGCAGATGCTGAGTGCTGGCTCTATCCATCACAGTTCACACACACACACACACCTGCTCAGCTGCTTCATGTCTTTGCAGGCTCCAATAAGTGACAGGGCACCTTTTAATAGTAGCTATTAAGCAGCTTCTAAAGCTGCAGCCTGACAAAGGAGAAACAACATCCCAGGATCACAGGCAGCAAACCTACAGGAGAGGGAGGGGTTGCCTTGGGCCCTAGGCTCTACTTCTGGGACTAATTACGTCCGACTACAAAGGCGGGCGACTCCGAGGTAATGAATTAAGTGGAAGGATCTCGTGCATTCCGGCCATGTTTAAAATACCTGTGATGTTATCTTGTCACCGGGGCCACGAGCTGCGAGGGGAGCTGATGTTTAACATCAGTGTCTTTGTTCATCCCACTTCTTTTTACATTCTTTCAAATGTGTAAAGCCGCATATAATGTTTCCTGCAACTGTAATGATACTTTCAAGAATGGCAACGTCCTTCAAGGTTTGTTCGTTTTCCCGAGCATGCTTATAAAGTTTTATTGATTGTAAGTGTCGAGGTCAGCACCTGCTCCTATTTCTCACTTTTTCTTACATTTAGATGACATCATCTGTAGTTTGACCGCTTCCTCTGCATGTTTAGAGCAGCAAGACTTACCATTCTTACTTACATTACATTAATTTAACTCTGATGCATATCTTCAAAGCCCTAATGATCTTAAGATACACTGCAGAAGATAAAAGCATGAGCAGAACTTCCAGCGGTGCTCCCACTGTAACCAGTTTATCCTGCCACTTGAAGATTAAAGCAGACGGCATACGTTTCTGTCAGTTTCTTTGGCATTATCATCTATAATATAAGACAGAAAGGCTTCAGGGACTTCTGATGTTAACGTTATCCAAGTGAACATAATACAGAGCAGTAACGGCAACAGTAAACGAGGCACTGAAAGCTTAATGGCTAGATGTACCGATAGCTCGACGTAGAATGTTCTGTTTCCATAATATATACCATACTGCCTGAAAGAAAAGCTGTTTGGATGTTTAACATGCTGCAGATTCATGTCTCTTGAACTGTATGTTGAGTTCTGGTGTCATATGATGTGTGTTAGTGTGCCAGTTGGTGATATGCTTCTGAAGCAGAGCGTCTCAAACACATTTATATAAATATACGTGGTGATAAAACAGTTTAAGAAGCTGACGTAGACTTTGAAACTGGGCTTCAAATGTAAAGTATGGGGAAGTGTGACCTAAAAGAACAGCGGTTCCCAACTCTTTTGGCTTGTGACCCCAAAAAACAGAGCAGTGTCCACTTGAACCCACTGACACAAGTTGCATATGTCTGTTTTTGCCTGTTTTATTTTACTTAAGATAAGAAGCCTGCAATGGTTTGCACTTGCTATGTGTAACTTCAATCTCAAATTTAGGTCTGAATTTACACTCTACTAACATTTTAATGCCTCAACTCAATCAGAAGTCCATTCAGTCCTGTGAGAACCTCTGTGATCTCCAGTGAAACTACTTCCATTTTTTTCCAGTCCACTTTTTCATCGAGTGTGTTGCCAAACTGAACAAATTCGGATAGACTGTACTGATTGTGGCACAGGACGTTAGCCTACACAAGCAAACAATACACCAAGAAAATCACTAATCTACAGGGGACTTTACACCTGCTAACGACTAGGTGTACGAGTTAAGGTGTAACTTATACCTGTGTTTGAAGTATTTTAGCCGGTGCGACCCTTACACCTTGTTTCTACTGTTTTGTTTCATGTCCGTATTTCCGTGTATTATATGAAGTCTGCCCCTAGTGTCAACGTAAAGAAATGCATCTCTTAACAGATGGATAAAAACGCCACAACAGAAATGGCAGAAAAGTCAATTCTGAGAGTTCCCTGCTATTGAATCTTGTGGAATATGCACATGGAGCAGTACAGAGACAAACACGTGACCAATAATGCACGGTGACAAATAAGTAAGGCTGTCAGCTGTGTCGCCACTTTTGTGAAGTAATTGGTCAAAAGAATGCATGTTGTACCGTTGAACTTTTCACTTAGAAATATATAGAGATTTATCAATCTGTGTTATAGTTGACGGTTAGCTATTTTTAGCCGTTAGACAACTGATTTTCACTGATTGGCAACAGGAAGTCAAAATGTCATTTTCTGCAACAATATATTGGTTAGTTTGGACTTTACGTCAGAATAGCTAAGATGAACCTTACGTCTCCGTGATGCAACCAAACTTTGACACAGTTCAACTATCAAACTAGTTTTCAATGCATCATTTCGTGTGGATGTTACACCCTTAACTTGAGAGAAAACTTAGCTGGTGCAACAGGCTGCTGAAACAGTAACATATTCGACAGGCCCTATATTCGTGCACTATGGGAGTCTCACCTTTGGCATGGGGAACTGGCAGGACCCTGAGCAGTAGTAGGCATCAAACGACTTGGGTGATATAATCCATTCACTCCATCCGATGTCAGCGAAGTCCACTTTCAGGTATCTCCGAGCGCAGTTCCTGGGCTCGTTCCACTGCTTCTTTCTTGCCTTTTTAATCGTCTGCTCGTCGAACTGCAGCAAGGGCATCTTGTGCCGCTGGTTCTTGCGTGTCTTTTTACGCGGCCGACGGGCCTGCTTGTTTTCAAAAGGTTCATACGGACTTGTCTCGTCCCACCCGGTTGTCTCGTACGGATACTCTGGCCCAGGAAGTTCATTGTTTTGCAACGGGAGCAGAACGTTCACCGAGCGCTTGTGTCTGGGCTGCGGCTGCTCTTGTTCAGTGTTGTTTCGCTCACGCAGTCCCAGTTTTTGGAAGCTGTGTGAAATGGAGCCCTCCCCTCCCACCGGGTGATGTCTCTGGAGGGTGGCTACCACGCTTTCAGGTTCTGAAATGGCAGAGTCGTTGGCGTAGACCAGGATGTAGGGTGAGCGGTCAGACAGGAGCTTCTTCCACGGCTGAGGTCCTTGTGAGGCCACATCGATTCCAATGAGCAGCTCGTCGTGGTGTCTGGCCTGGTTGACCACACGAGTTATGTCCTTCCACTGCCAAGATATGAAGTCCCTGTAGAGGGTGGACACATTGATCCGAAAGTGTCCTAGAGTCCTTATCTTGTTATCCACAGAGGCGAAGCTCCAGATGACCATGTGGATGTGGTTGTGCCTCCTCGGGCCGTGGCGTCCGCAGCTCTTGGACCTGGAGCAGCCCTGGGTGCTGTTCTGAAGGTCTCCAATGTAATAATGAAGAGTGGCTGACAGAACGTCCTCTGACTTGGTGAGGGAGGTGAGGTTGAAAATCTGCAGCTGCTTCTTGTTTATCGTACCTGTGTATATAAAGAGTGATATTATTTATACAATGCAACACAGTTGTGCAGGATCTAGTAATAGTGCACAAAAATACATTTTCTCAGCCGTGCAGATTCAGTTAGTTTTATTTGCTCAGGTTATAAAATATATCTGTCTCTAAGCTGTCTGCCTTGCACACAATGGAAATTGGTTTGTGGTTCTAAAAGTTCAACAGCGGTATCTCTTTTTCAATATGTCCCAGTTACTCTGGATAATTCACAATAAAATAAAAACGTACTATTTCTTCCAAGGATTGTAATTTCAATAAAAAACTTTCCACAGTGGGGTCTGTGGATCATCTAAAGGAAACAGGACTGTGTCTGTAGAAAGATTTGTTGCTTTGTAATATAATATTTAATAAGCTTTAAGCTACAAAACTGAAATCTTTCTCATCTCCATTGTTGTGTGAGGGAAACAGAAACCTCAAGATCTCAAAACCTGGACAAATAAAACCAACATTTTCTGCATGGCTTGACACCACTTGGGGTGACCAAGTAGGTTTGTAATTTGTGTGAACTGACCCTTTATATTTCATGACATACAGCTACCAGGCGATAGGAGGCAGTATAATCTAACAAACTTTGACCCGATGTGCAAACTGCTCGTCTTAACTACACACGTCCAAGTGATAATAACACAGCATGGCCTGTGAGCAATTTAGAGCTTATAAGATTAAAGTCACCATTTCCTGGAGAAAACACTCTTTAAAAAAACACCTTTAAAACGCAAAGCTCACTGCGGTGAAAACTCTCCAGTTGTGCCGCAGCAGAGGAGCTGGGCAGCAGCCAGATGCTGGCCCGGGGGAAATCTATCCGGACTATCTGACAGTAAAATCTGAAGGTGAGAAAACAAATGTGTCGGCAAACGATTTTGCATGCAGAGATCTGATGTGGAATCTCTGATCCTGGCGCAGGGGAAGGAGTAACAGGTTGATCACATTTCCATGACTGGATCAACAGGTGTATCTCAGTTTCAGCTCAGGAAACCAGCACGTGAACGGCAACGGGTTTTACTGTTTTTGTTGTTTTGTCAGTTTTGAAAACTAAATTATTACAGTAAATAGTTTATACTAAAATGCGCATTTAATGTGCCAACATTGCGCACACATTGTGTGGCCACGGTGCACTTGTAATGTGCGGATAATTCCAACTGAGCAAGGCAGAAGACTTAACCAGATAAAGTTTATAGTAACAACAAAATATACAACAAGACATGCATGCGTGCTCTCTTTAGACAGGCTGAATTCAGCGTAGTTAACATGCGTAAAAGTTTGGATACCTACCCCAGTGCGCTTTGAAACTGCGGACAGTGTTGCCGTCCTTGAAGGGAAACCCAGCCCGGTTGTACTTCGCGTAAAGCATCTGCATGTGTTCCGTCATTGTATCCTGTAAAAGCAGATCCTGGTCGTGTTTCTCTGGGTGCTTTTTATCCTCCGAATGCGTAAAATCCACCTTTCGTCTCTCGGGGAAATTGTCTGTTTTCAGCATCGCGCAGTATCCAACGCACAGATAACTCCATCCGTAAAGCAGCACGACCACAAACTGAGAGTAGAGAGCCATGCTTGAGCCAAAGCGAAGGTTGCAGCAGAAAAAATAACAGTTGTGGAAAACCTAGCGCGTTTCCAAAAGTGGCCCCTATCTCCAAAAAGACATACCATCACCTGAGGAGTTACAAAATGATACCATCACCTTTGACACCAGTCACAGCAAGAGAGGAAGGTTTGCAGGAGAAAATGAGAGCGTTATCCAAGCTGTGCGTCTGCTTTTGATACGTTGCAGGTCTAAACGCGCTGCAGTCAGTGAATGATAAAAGTTCCGGCGCACAGCTGAAGGTGTAGTGGAACAGATGCGGGAGAACTAAGCTGCTAAAAGAGCGACGCTCTTGGTTTTGTATCCGAGCTCTGAGCTGATTTCAGGAGCAGCAGTCAACCGTCCCCCCGTCTCAGCTTTCATTGAAGGTAAAGCATGTTGTGCTTGGTATTATAGGACTTGTGGGACCAGCTGGGTATTCCTCACTCACACACACACACACACACACACACACACACACACACACACACACACACACACACACACACACACACACACACACACACACACACACACACACACACACACAGATGGAGAGAGAGAGAGGAGAGAGAGAGAGTTTCCTGTTGAAGAAACTTTTACGCACACTCAGCCCGGGGACAAATTATCTAATGTCATCAGGAGCTGGAGGTTTGTTTTCTCAGTTGATTCGACATTGAAAAATATTTTTATTAAAGGACATTCCGCCGATTTATTGAACTGATTTGAATATCTAAACCGGTGCCACAGAGCAGCCCCTCCGTGCGTAATTTCTACTCCGCAGAGCTGTGCGTCTGGGCCGCGCTGCTGAATGAAGCGGCTTATTGTCGGCATTAAAGGCTCTCTCTCCTATTTAGTTTAGTTCAATGGAGTTAAGCACACACATCCTGTACCATCACGGTCCGATCCGGATGCTGTACTGTGCTCCCCCCCCCCCTCCTCACTCCCCACCGTCCCCCCCAAAACAGCCCATCCAGGCGGGGTTTAAACACCCAGCCGCCCTCCATCCCCCGCCACTGGGCTTCTCTTTCAGGGGCACTCGGGAGGAAATGATTAGGGCATTTCCCCGCCTTTGGACATCTGATGGCAATAATATTAGCATGCCATGTCCTTCATAGCAGTCGACACACTGAACGGGTTTAAGCCTTTCAACTGGGAGGAGAGAATCGATTTAAACGTGACGTCAGCGAGAACCTGGATCAATCAATCAATGGTGCAGTAACACTGACATAAAGTAGACAGTAGAAAACATAAATGAGCCTTGACCATAACACTGGAAGACACCAACTTGGTGTGTTAAGGGACTGTTCTGTGATTATCAGAGGGGGTGGCTGAGGTGTGTCTTCTTTTTTTTTTGACCCTCCCCAAAGCTACAAATATTTTTCTCTGAGCTGCTAGCAGGAAATGCATGACCCTCCCTCCACTACAGTTAGCTATTAGATTTTTAAAACCTACCCTTTGAAGGAGTTGAAAGCATTTGTGCACACGATGTGTCCAGAGACCGTAGGAAAATTGAAAATCCAAAGATAATTTAGGTTTTTACAGATTCTGGCTATGAAAAAGTGTGTAATTTTGGTGATTTTGAAAGGAAACATGCCGTCCAAACTGTGGTAAAACTAATACAAAATTTAACCATTATATTTTTAAGACCTTCCCCTGAGCCAAATAAAAAACAGTCCCTCCCCAGTCTTTGAAAATAACAAACTGTCCCTAAGTTGGACTGCTGAAGCCTCTTATTTGCTTCAAATAAAGTTTCACGTATTTTTTTTTACACACAACACATATTGTGGTTTTTGCCCCTCATCACTTACATTCAAATACATCTCTTAATGAGCAGAATAATCAGGAGGAACAATCACAGCAAGCAATTGTTTCCATGTTCATACACACACCTGAGTAATGTTATGAGACAGACTTGAAAAATGTGAACCTGCCCTTTAACACTGGGCCTGCTGTACATATTGAGGTGCACACCATTAATTCAAGAGCTCATCTGAAAGAGCTCATCAAAACAGCTTTGTCTAAACAGCCATGTTGATATTGTAGATATGAAATCTTAAAGGTATAGGCTATACAAGTACAGACTCATACAGATGTATTCCCTCTTAATGATCACGTTTGACCTGCTAGACCTGTGTTGGCTGTGCTTATCTTCTTATTTTGTTGTGATCTGGACGTTCCTCGGCACAAGGTACAGGTGAAGTCTGGACTTTACAAAAAGGTAGGGACCAGCTACCAGACCATAAGCAGCATGCACCAAAGATGAAGCTAAGAAAATTGCAGATGCAGGGCCAAACAACTCACAAATTTAGTGATGCCAATCACCAAATGGAGAAAGCTGGGTTTGGCTCTCACTTGCGCTGGTGATACTGTTCACAAATAGCCAAAAAGCCAAAAACTTTAAGCAAAACCTTATAGTACTAAGCACATTGTGAAAGGAGCAACTCATAAAAGGAAACTGTGACTACAAGTAATTAGAACATTTATTGGGTTTAAACTGTAGTGCTACTGTATCTTATAAAAAGATACACAATTGTGAACACAATGAGTGATTCACACCAGACTTGTTTTGACGCTGCCAGACACTCTTGGAAAAAGTTTGAAAGAAGATTAATGAAACAGTTAGAATGAGGGTGAATTCATTCAGTCGAGTGTACTGATGAATTCCTCAAGTTTTACACACCGGGCCAAACTTTGTCATTTGACTCAGACTTTATCCTCAAATCGACTGACTTGTTACCATTGAATTTTGGTTGATGCAGAACTTGGCTATTTTGTTTCCATCCATTTGAGCCTCAACTGTTGCTGCATATGAAATGCCAAACACAGAAAGATGCAGCTGTGTTGACAAAAAGGTTAAATTACTCAAAAAGACATGGAATGATGGCCTACTCTACGCTAGAAGACTGGAAAGACTTTAAAAATACTGAAATCCGTCCCTCTCACACCTAAAACCTAACCCTAAAAAGTTTTTAGTCACACACTACAAGATTTTGCAGGGTCACTATTCGCAAGACTACTACTAGATTCCTTTAGAGATTATTTCCCATCCTGCTCCTGGTGGAAAATATTACACCAAACTCCCTTTAAGAAATATGACATATTTAGATTCTTCACCTGTCAGCGAACACACATAAATCGGGATTTGTTAACAAACTTTACACTTGGGATTTTGCTGCCTTAACTTGCTACCAGCCTCTGCTGATTAGGACACTGTGGGAATGAAAAGCTTTCTCACTAAAACGGTCGCTGGTTGGTGGATCAGATACACTCCAAATTTAAATACCAACTCTTGTTCACTCCAAAACACAAGTTTCTTAACCTTCTCCACAGTCCAAGAGAACAGAAACTTGTTCATGTTCTTGCACCTCTACGGACGGCCCTCTGTCTACCCAGTTTGCCACTTCCTGTTTGGTGCTGGAGAAAGTGACCCTATGGGTTGACAATATATTCGTGTCATTGAACTTCACTATTTGCATGAGCCAAGACTACAAACGTACAACAATATCAAACATGTTTGATTCTCTAGGAACGTCAAAATGAGAAAAATACTGACTTATTGAGACAACTCTGACAGAGTTTTATGAGCACCTTACACCAAACGAACAAGTTCCCAGGAGAGCTCCACAACTTCAGGAAAACTCTTCGGTTTTATTCCAACAATAGAAATTTGTCTGACAGTGAAATTGCTTGAAAAGTTGTTTGGTGTAAGGCCAGCAGAAAGTGAAAGCGAGCTTGTTACATAAAAGGCTAAATAGTCCCTTTACTATCGAAGGCCCAGTTTAGTCTGAATCCACCTCTTTACCTCATGTTGTGTATATTAGGGGCAAGTCAGGCCTCAAACTAATAAAACCATGCTTCAGTGAAAACCCCAACAGCTTAAAAGCCCAATAAAAGAAATGAAGAGGGATATAACCATTTAAATTAGACTTTATTGTGAAATCATTACTATTTACAGACACATCATCTGTCTGGGTGAGTTCCAGCAACTTGTTTTTTTGAGGTTTGGTCTTCCACAGAGGTGAGGCACATAAAAAGTTGCATTTCATGAGCGGCACTCGCTTGTTTGTCGATCCACCGGCAGCGTAATTGGCTTTTTTTTTCATGTGCACATCTGCTGTTTTGATTGGTAGGTGTCCAGAGCGACTGATGCCACTTTCAGGGAGGGAGAGCGGAGCGGGATGTTTCATCACCATCACCAGGCCACATGAATGAGCTGCGGCCTGTAAATCTAAACAGCTGTAGATGAGGGTGAGATGTTCATTTGCCACCCAGCCGGTTTGAGTTCTTCCTCCCGACAGATAAAAAACAAAGCAGGGCAGATAGTGAGATAGTTAGGTGGACAGCCCTCCCCCTGAGGTTAAATCTGGCCTTTTAGACAGAGGTCAAGGAGGAAATGACATTCCCAACACAACCCTTCAGCCAAATTCGAATTTGCTTCCTTCCCTTGTTAGTCCTGTTGGTGTTGTTGAGACGACAGCAAACACAAACCTGTTTTTTCCAGAGCTGCTTTGACAAAAACAGCCCAAAATAGACATTTAAATCTGTATTTATAGATATACAACAACAAAAACACATTTGGAAGTTGGAGAAGGAGGAAATAAATTAAAGGCCACCTCCTGTCCAGCCTGTTAATCACATTGATTTTTATAGCTTTTGAAGACTTTCACAAACTGTTCATCATCGTCCGAAAACAGGCCAGAACTCAGATCTACTTTAAAAAAAAAACACTGACTAAGAAAACCCCAAACCAGACCCCCATTCCCCAAACCCCTGCTTTTACAGAACCAGAACCCACATCCCCATGTCACCACACATATTGTTCCAATGAGGCCAAAAAGACTCCGATTCAGTCAAAACAGACAAACAGATGCAGCCGGTGAAACACTGCTCTGGTGAGCGGGCGGCTGAGGGATATAAGAGCTTTGTGCAAAGATGAACTAATTTGTTTAAACCCCGTAACTTTTATAGATAAATTTTAACTGAATGGATGCAGGGGACAGTGGTACAGTGGGAAGCATGGTTCAAGGCATTATGTTGGTTTAAAGGAACAGTTCAACATGTTGGGAAACAAACTGTTTGGCAGAGACTTGGATGACACAATTAAAAACTCTCATGTCTAAAATATTAAGCTACGGCCAGAAGACAGTTAGCTTAGCTTGATGGGAAGGAATCAAGGGGAAAAGGTCCATGGGTAAAACAATCCAGGAAATCCAAGAAATAGTTCGGCACAACCCCCTGAAAAAAACACAATTTTGTCTTTTTCAAGGTTTAACGACACATTCTCACTCCGACCTCATCACATATCGGCGTTTAGTCATGGACTTTACTCATCAACATACGATGTGCAAGGTACCCTGGGTGTGTTGGTTGTTAACGTTCTGGGACACCGTGTCAAGTTCTGCCTGTTACATGCATTGTCTTCTGTCAAAATACACTTCTGTTTTCACAGGAAATTGTGGAAGAAAGAACAGGTTTTGACTCTATAATCGTACCGGACACAAACACCACTCTCTCGGGTGAAAGTCAGGGTTTGTTGAACCCATCCACCACCCCTTCCTCCTACCCCACTCAGACTTCTGCTGCTTTAGATTTAGTTCTTGTCCCACCGTGTTTCCCTCTGATGCCAATGGGCGGCATTAAACTATAATACCAACTGGCAGCATATCATGCCATCACTGACCCAAGCGCAGCATTTCGACAACTTCGGAGTGAAACCTGACTCACAAGTCAGACTTTAGACGCTTTGCCTTACTACAGACTGATGTCTTTCTCCCTGATTTTGTGTTTAGATGGGTGGATACAATTTCAGAGTTTAAAAAAACTCCCTACGTTGCAGAACCAATAGTAAATCCGCAGGGCGGTCCTTTGGTGGCTCGCTGAACTCTTGTGCTCGTAAACATAGTCCGACTGCGTTAAAAGTTTTAAACAAAGTCGCTGTAAGTCCTTCATTTCCACAATCTTGTGGACTGAGCACATGTTTGATAAAACGGAGTTAAATCTCTCGGCATCCATTTTCAAGCTCTCTGTGTGTTTGTGTCCTTGCGGACGAGAAAAGGGGGAGCGCACATTTCTGGGAGGGCGTGTCCTTTTCAAAAATGCAAGAGGCGTTGCTTTGTTGCCGGCCGTTTTCTCCGGTGTGTTAAACACACTTTAGAAAGGAGTGTCCCCAGACTATCAGAAGGCGGAGATCTCTGATTGTCTGGTGGCGAGACTATGGGGTATATGGTATATGACGATATGAGCATGTGGCATTAAACCTCCACCTCCCATCTGTGACTTTCCAACATTCTGCAAGTCCTCTTACCTTCCTCAGTCTAATAAACAGTAAACCCAAGAAAATGTAAAGGAAGTAATTTTCTTACACACAATTTCCTTGTGAAACAGAAAAATACAATCCTACACCTTCATAATTCAAGTTTCTCTCTTTTACCAAACCACGACTAGCTTCATTCAAACATGACAGAAACAAAATTAAACTCACCAAAATCATCTTGGTCAGTCGTTTAGTTATTCAGTGCACCTGTTCCAGAAATAACAAACTCTGGTTTGATCAAAGCAAACCCTTAAATCACAGTTGGATGTGAAAATATGCAGTTTTTGCCAGCCTGCTGTTTACAGTCCTGTAACGTTATCCCGTTACACCACACTGACCTCTGGTGGCGCGTGATGTGCACTACATACAATAACTCTAATAACAGATTAATAGAAAGATAAGCGTCTTTATTTTTTACTGTGGTGTACTGTAATATGGTGATACTCCCCAAGCTGACTGCTGGTTATATTTTTTCCTTGTGCATTTGATTTGAGATTGATATCATGAATACTTTGACACAGAATACAAGTATGCAGCGACCTATCACGTCCTAACGTCACAATAATGACAGACTTGTTGCAACTGTCACAGGAATATACAGTAATTATGCCGGTGAGTATTTTTTGTGTTGTGTATCCCTCCAGCCCACCATGAAAATACATAAATATATTTCCCTCCCAACATGTCAAACTATTCTTTTAAAAAAATAGTATTTTGGTCTTTATGCCATTTTTGTGCACGACAGCTTCATAAGAAACCTGAATTCTTTGTACTTTGAACACCTTTAGTTTACATTTTCATTTGACAGCATTTTTAGGAGCAATTAAAGAAATGGAGGAAAATGTTCACAGCTGAGTTAAAAGTTCATGTATGCATAAAGTGGACACTGTATTCTATGGTTGGGACTGCACATGAATGCCTCCACAGAGCTTGTACATGTGCAGGATGTTTCTTTGTGACCAAATGGAAAAAGTGTCCTCCCCACTCCCCCCATATGTGTCTGCAGAGTCTACAAACTAATTTCTAAACAAATAACAAAGACCCTGTAATTTGTTAGCTTATAGACATAGATAATGTTACTTGTGGTGGGGCTGATTCCTACCATGTGTTCAAACAACAAATGCAAAAAAAAAAAAAAAGTAAATCCAGAAGTTGAAAGGGACAAACATTTCTAAAAGTCTTCGGTGCTTCCTAAATAATTCCTAAAGCAGGTTATTTGTAGTGTTGCCTTCCATTAAAAAATGCCATAGTGAATGACTAATATGTAAATGACAGAGCACTTTGATGTCCTGTAAAGTGTGCCTTGCATCTGGGAACATGCGGAATGCTTTAAGCCCATTACCCATTCTTCCAGTCCAATTGGAGCTACCGCAGCCTGGGGGAGGACATAAAAGCAACCCCCATCATCTTTCAAAGCTCTTACGCCTTTAATTTGTTTAGACAAACAGCCCAAAACATGCCAGGCCAAACGACGGGACGAGCCCGGGGTCCCCGAGCAGGTTCCATTCCTCCGGGAAATGCCAAATAAACTGAGCCAAACTGGGTCTTCACTGAGTGGGAGAAAAGAATTTAAAGCCAAGAAACTTCACAGTAAAATTTTTCAACAGCTTTATCGGAGGGTAACGTCACAAAATCTGAAGTTGTCACACTAGTCCGTCCACTTCTTCCTCTGGGAATCCTCTGTTTAAAGCCATTTTGTTCAGTGTGGCACCTCCACCCAGATGGCATGCATGATATGAGGGCAAGAGTTTGTAAATGACTGCAGCAACTCAGTCAAATTAGAGGCTTCCAGTGCTCTCCAATATGTGCCATATGTATGAATGTGTCGGCAGCAGCCTCTGAAGCTCAGACTGTCCTGATGTTGTGGTCGTAGATGACGACATGGATGTAGAGGTCCGACTGTAGGAATGTCCTGATGGAGTCCTCACCAGGACCAGACTGGAACAGAGGAGTTAAAGAACATATTTGGACAGTGTATCTCCAGCCTCTAAAGGTTCATTTAGACTGCATGCACAGTGAATTTCCACCTTGCTGTTTTCTCATAAACCAGTGTTTTTGCTGTCTGTGTTTATTCACCAAAGTATGTCTGAATGTGTGTTTGTGACAGTTGGGACTTATCTCATAACTTAACAAGAGGGTTCTTTCTATTATGTTTCTTTACTATTCTCTCTTAAATAAAAAATGTGTTGCTCAAGCTAACGCCTTCAGCATGTGTGGACACATCAATGGTACCCTTCCGCTGACTCTATACATGTGCACTGCCTCTAGATTTGCTTCACTTTAAGTCTGAACACACCTGGACGTAAAGCAACACTAAGCAATTTTTGACCACCAGGGGGGAGAAAGTCTCTAAAGTAATTACACCCAATATACCTCCGGCTTTTCAAGTTGTTCAACACGTTAGCGAGGATCCTACTGAAAGCTTTTGTATGTGACATTATTATATGCGTATAATGGCAACACCATTGTTGAAAGCATAATGCCAACACGTTCTCACTCCAACCTCATCAAATATTGGTGTTTGGTCAAGGACTTTCCACTGCCTGTTCTGCCTGTGACATGCATTGTCTTATTTCAAAATACACTTCCGTTCTCACAGGAAATTTACCGTTTACATACAGTCTCTTTCAATAACAATTGCATAACATGGTAACAACAATCATTTACCATCCGTTTCATAGGCGGTTAGTCTCGTCCTCTGCTTGGAGGATAAGGAGCTCCCGGACCTCATTGTCTACACAGTTTGGGGACATTTTCAGGAGCTGTTCTTCTTTGAGTTTGCTGCTAACTGCTACTAGCTGCTTTTTGAATTTCCGGCAGTGCAACATTCCCACCTTGAACAGGCCGTGTGAAAGGGACTCTGGGTACATTTTGAATGTTGTATACAGCTCCTTTAAAAATGAAATATACACGTCACCAAGGGTGGTCCAGAGACATGGCTGCAAATTGTGCAAATTGTTTAATGTTTATAGTGTACAGTGTGTTTTCTGAGCTTGCTTCCTGAAAACAGCTGCCTATGGTTTTATATAGGGGGTCACCGAGAGCCAAGATACTCAACTACACAGTGCATGTTTAACTAGAGAACCAGAACTATGAGCTAAAAGAAGCTAAAAGCTACAGAGCTGCAGAGTTGGTGTTGGTTCTCAGTAGGTTTGGAGCTACAAACGACACCTTAGTCATTACAAACAATCATTAGATTCAATGTTAACGTTTAAATTCTAAAAGCTGCCACAGATAAAGTCTGTAAGTTCTTAAACAAAACCTCAGGTGTCCAGAGTGCATGTCTTTAAAAGAGGAGGTGTATTAAAGGGGAGGCAGAGTGCACCATAATGTGACAGTGACTGTAACTGTTAATTTTGCTTTACTGTGAATGTCAAACCTGACACGGCCCCACCGCTAAGATGTGAAGCCACTACCAGCTGGGAACATTTATTCAAGGCTAAGTGTGTCAAAGGCTTGTAGTGGGAGTGGATCCATAGCCAACCATTACACTCAATTTACACTTTTACCTCAAACACACTTGTGGGTGTCCTAATAAGTGAAGCAGTCTTCCTTTGCAAGTTCAAAAGAGCGTCAATAAAAATAGACCAATAAAAAATGACTTCATGGACGCATTAAAAGAAAATAGGAAACGCTGGGTAAACTCAATGATAAGCAGCTATTTTTACGGAAACCAAAATGTGTCACTAACACTCACGTCATCTGATTTTTACTTTGAATCAAGCTGGTGTCACAGCTAAAATATGACAACCCTCCACCCCCCAACCCACTTTCTGGCTGGGACAGAACAAGTGGTCACGGTATGACAAAGGCAGAAAAACAAATAAGCCACCCAAAATGAGTTGATGTGAGCATTGATTTTGGAAGGTTCCGCTGCGGAGCTGCGGCCACATGAGCAGCTAGTGAGCTCATGGTGGGTTAAAAGCCGGATGGTTCTGCGCTGCTCCGTGTCGAGCCAATCTGGGCTGAGCTGAGCTGAGCTGGGTTCTGGGCACACGGGTGGTTTGCTGTGTCTGGCTTCCTATGCCTTCTCTTGTGTTTTTAATAGACAGCCTGGTTGGGGCGGTGCTCGACCGCAGCTAGAACACTGTGCTGCCATTTTGGCGCTTGGCCTCAAAAACGCAGTCCCCACAGCTCTGTCTGCAATTTCAAAATAGTTCAGCCCCACACCAACTACTTCCCTACCCCCCAGCAAAGAGGGGAACTGGAGAGAAAAAAAACACAGTCTGTCAGTCGTTATTCTTCCAGGGCCCCTGTCGGACTGTGAGCGTGGAGGAAGCACCTGTCTCGACCCCTTGATCCTCCATTCTTTGTGCAGGTGGAAAGCAAATATCTTTCCCTCCCACTGATTTCTTTTTCTCTCTTTCTGTCTTTCCAACTGATTCTTTTGTAGCGTGGAGTCTGCAGTGTCTGAAATTACTGATATCTGACGTTTATTAAGACTTGCTAACAACTAAAGTTGACAGAGACGTGAAAAATTACTTTTAATCTCTTCAAATGATGGTTAAAACCGTCAATGAGTACTGAATGCAACAAAAGGCTCCGGGTGGTACTACACAAACAGGATGTTGTGGGTGCATGGCAAGTTAGTCACCTGGGCCACGAGGCAAACAAGATTAGTTTCTAAAGAAGTCCCTGCATGGTGCAGCGAAACAGCTTTGAAAAGAGGTTTCAGCCCCTTAGCCTTTTAGCTTTCCTGGGACATTTTTACAGCCGTGGAACAGGTGAACTGATCTAATTAACAGCACCATTTGTCTCCCCAGGGCTTAAAAACAAAGGACAACAACAACAACATAAACCTACCAAGGGGTCCACATTGAGGATCTTCTTGTCCCTTTTGTTCTTGAAGAGAAGGCCATTAGGGTCGTCATAAATCACCTCAAAGTTAGGGCTGGAGTTGGATGTGGACACCTGTGTCTTCCAGTTGTAGTAGCTGTGGAGAAAAGGCAACAGTAATTGTTAGAAGACTGAGGTGAGGACATTTTTGAAGCTTAAAAGTGCTTTCAAACAGTGAGGGGTTACTCAATACAAAAGTACAGTGGAGGCCATGCTCTCTCCTTCTTTAAGGAGCAAATAGTTTTGGGAAGACTCAGTTGCAAAGATTGTGTTTTGCTGTTTTAAAAATGACTGAAAGTTGCCAAGTATAGTAAGGTAAGTACATGGCACACAGTAGTTTTGTGTTGCACTGGCTGTGCTGCCCGGCCATTTGGTTTGTATTTGTGGGCCCACACACATATATTGCTTAAGAGAACACATTTGAAACCCATGTATTTCAATGAAACAATGCAGCCCATATTTTTTTGATATAAGATGAAAATAGTTGAAAACAGGTCAGACTTGGAGGACCTATGTGATCCAGGAAAGCCAAATCTGTACTGCTGCTTATGTTGCATTCTGTCTTGCTGTCTGTTGCGATGCATGTAGCGTCTCTTTTTTTTCAGGTTTCATGGTCGAAACAGAGCTTCACATATGCATTATGGATGGATGATGAATGACGTACACAACAACCCTACTTGCAGAAATTTGTATCTGAAATGCCCCAAACACACAGCAAGTCAAATCCTTAACAGCCACTGAATTTCTTGGAAAAAAGCATCAAGACTTTAATTTTAGGCTGGGCTGTGACTGGCTAATAACATCACTGCACCTTAACACAGATTACACACGCAAAAAATTGCTTGTCAATGGTTGAGACTTGGGCCCAATCAGGGTGGTACTGGAATTTCCAGGGTCCATCATGTGATGCCATTGAGCCTAAACAGACTTTTTCCCATAGAATTTCATTGGAAATGAGATGTCTTTAAATTGGTGGGTACACTTTTTTGAGCGTCACAACACCCGCAAAATGACTTGTCTCAGTATCAAGATTTACTCCATTTGGTCCAATAACATTGAGAAAAAATGTGGCTGTCTGTAATGCATAAATCAGCATTTTAGGTGTAGCCTAAGTTTGGCTACCGAGACATGAGCATACTACTGATGATTTTTTTTTAATGCTTGTTATAAAAAAAATGACCATATTCAATCAATACAGCATTAAACCAAGGTAATATGATGGTAATTGTATTTTTTAATTTTCAAAAAGTGCTGCAGCGATGGCTTTTTTTGTATGCCGACATGGAAGTTAGTGTTGCCCTGAATACCTTATCCAAAGGCCTATGGGATTTTTCCACTGGATTAATTATTGCAGAAAATAAGCTCTGTGGCAAAGAAATGTTTTTGGTACTTACACGTTTTGTTCAGCAAGATAATCTTCACAAATGAACACCACAATAATCATTTATGAAGCATAAATGCAATCACCAGAAGTAAAAAGCTAACGTTAGGTTTCAAATGAACTACGCTATGGTCGCATCAGTTAACATCGCCGCCATAACGAGGCTGCAAAGCTGCGTCCATCGTAATGACATTCTGTAGTCTCATTTAGCCACTTGTTAGCAACCATGTTTTTAAAGACACATAAAGTACTCAAAATTCATACGCAGGGTATGGACTGATGTGTTGAAAGTCTCTTAAGCTTGTGTTAACCACAGACCTCATTTCAGGTATCTAACCAAAAAACACTTCAAAAAACCCACTGACTTTGCGATGAGCGAATTTGCAGCGCTAAAATGCTAACTCATTTTCGTGTTTTAGGACTCAATCCAGGGGTTAAAGCAAGAAAATTGTCACAAAATGAAGAAATAGAAATGTATGTGTTTCAAAGGAACGTGTTTATTATCAAAACGAACAAAAAGATTATAGCTTTAGTCGTTACTTTTCAGATTAAACTTTTATCGCATAATGAGTTTATAAATTAAACTTTCAGTGGTCACCAGACTCTTTGACTTCTAGCTCCTACATTTTTTTTTGCCTTGGTACTATTTATTTTTAAAAACTAAATCATTTAGGCTGTTTGCAAAATTGTATCGCGCTTAATGTGAATTGAACCGGCAGTTACGTCAAAATTTCGCTATCTTGCTACTGATTTTTCGTAACAGTCGGTTAGCAGCGTGTCTCCGAAAAACCCATGTTAAGAGCGTCATGTAGCCCTAACACATCTCTCTACCTCTCTATCCCAACAAGAATTGGGGCACCCTACCTTTAGAGGTGAATATGCAAAATGGAGGAGTAACGGCTAAGTGGCAGGAGCAAAGGGTGTATAGGCAATGAAACTACTGCAGTGCATTTCAATTCCAAATGTTTGCGCATAAGAACAGTGGACAGAATTATTTTGTTCTTCATAAGTTAAAAAGATTTAAAAAAATAATGTGGTAAGAATACAAATATGTTTTGCATACACTCTTAAGATGCTCAGTGGTAGTAGTGTGTTCTACCTGACTGTTTGGCGTTCTGCTTTTCCGTAACATTTATCTTTATAGGCTCACGCAGCACGAGGCTTTAAAACGACACATGAACACCATATTAAGGTCATGACTTTGCATGTTTCATGGAGGACAGGAAAACTTTATTACAGAGCATCAAATGACCATTGTTATCATATCAATATTTAACAGCAGGTCATAAAAGAACAGGAGGAAAAGGACGGAAAAGAAAGCAACCTGCAGAGCAAAGTATCTTTTGTAAGAAAGACAGAAGGTTAAAATCTGTTTTCAATTTGATCGTGAAGGCGCAGTGTTGGAGTTCGCCAAGCCAGGCATTAAAGTAAAGCTGTGGCTAATAAGCAATTGAAACCAAAGAAAGGGTTGAATTCCAAAATAAATGGCCGATTAATTTACAGCATCCGACTGGATCATGCTCTGCTTTTAGGTTTTCTGTTATTTTTGATACAGCAGAGCGATGGTGTGTAACTTTGTGACAGAGTCAAAGGGACAAAAATGGTTTGACCTTCAGGTTACATAAATACATCTAGCACGTGCATCTATTTCAGGATGTGATTCATTAACGCTTGATATATTATGCAATCAGAAAGTGTTTATCCCTGTCAGTTCATTCTTTAACTCACGACTCCTCAGGCAGTTTGCTGGGGGCAACATGTTTGTTGAGGAAAAGAAAAACATCCACAGCAGCTTGACACTTACTGCGTAAAATTGGCAGATCGTCTCCGTGTTGATGTGAAATATGAGGCTGGTTGGAAGTTGAAGCATCTCATTAAGGTGGTGTTGAATACTGCATTGTTCCCAAGTTAAGTTTGGATTTAGCACAACTTCTCAGCTGAGAGAAGCCAGGCAGATACAAATCATAGGTTTAACTTTGTTAAAGGGACAGTTCACCCCAAAATCAAAAATATGTTTTTTACTAGATGGTACTCAGGTTGTGGTGCTCAAAACGTCAAAAAAACAAAAGAAAAAACAAGAAACAAAACAAACCTTTCTTTCTTTGAACTGAACTACACCTGCCAATCATATAACCACAGAAGGAAGCGTGCATCCACTCATGGAGAGGCTCATGTTTGTGTCAGCACGAGATGTAAGCATTAATGGCGTGCTCCTCGGCTAAGCTGTACCGTTAGCTAGCTCAGTGGTGCTAGGTGTGCTAGTAGTAGATGTATGCCTCCCTCTGTGTGGTGATACAGTTGGCAGGAGAAGTTCAGTTGAAAGAAAGGATGCCTTAATGTTCACATCTCGCGCTGTCATGAACACAAGCCTCTCCATGAGTAGATGCACACTTCCTTCGAGTCAGTAATACAGTTAGCGGGTGTAGTTTGGTAGAAAGAAAATAGTTCCTACATGCAACTGCTAACAACAAGGTCTGTGGATTATCTTGAGTAACCAGGTCAGGATTTTTTGAAAGAGACATTGCTGTTGAATTGTTCAAATGTATTTTTTTGGTGCTTTGAAGACCATTAGCTTAGTGCCATCTACTTCCACTATGTAGGAAGGCAGACATCTCTATGGCCGATATCTAGATAGATAAACAGCACTACATGAAAGAGAAAATAAAAATGATTGAATGAATGAGTGTACTGTTTCTTTAAAAATAAAATAAATAAATAATAATATAATATTTAATGAGGCCAAATTGATCAAGTGCTGGTTAGCGTTCCTTAGTGTTCACTTTGTTTCAGGTTGGTTCAGATTTATCTGGAGCATCATCATTCAAATTTGTATTGTACAAATTGTTATTGTTATGCTATGGTTCTTGATTGTATTCAATTCAATTCAATTTAATAGAACTTTATTATCTCGAAGGAATTTCTTGTGCCAGAGAATGCTTCAAATTACAGTAACACTAAGTACAGTAACCACAATTCAACGTTCACAACCAGAGCAACCAGTGGGTTCCCCGGGTTAGGGTCACTCACTGGGCCCAGTTTTAGAAACAACTGACAAGCTATCAACATTCAGTCAGCGGCGCTATGTCACAGTACACGGCATTTCACAGGAGGCAATTGATGATTTTTGGGGACATAACCATCAGATGTCATTGAGAAGTGACCAAAAGGGCCTAAACTACGCATTGGAGGGATATATTCATCATTTTATTGTTGAGAAGGTCGATGAAAAGCTTAAATTACAAGCCAAAATTCACAAGTCACAGTGTACGCTTGTGAACTGCATCTCGTTGCCGTCACCATCAAAGACAACAAGGCAAAGTGCCACTGAAGTTAAGGTTTTTGGCTCAGAATATGAGAAAAGGTCGTCAAATACAGATGCCTTGGGTTGGTGGTTCAGTCTGACAACAAAGCCAAGGTCGTCTGTATTTGACAACCTGGGAATTAAATTCAACACTCTGCTATCTTTCTTCAGAATTGCACACTGAACCTTTAAGATCTTAGAAAGAGAGGCCTGCTAAGGTTTTTTATACATGCAAACTGATCAAAACCAACAAAAGCCTCAATTACCAAACTGTGGTAATGTCTTTATACCAAGTAATAAGTGAAATACAAGCCTTGCTTCTTATAGAGTTGCGTTCTTCAGGCAGCAGTGACCATTTCCAGTGGTTCTCATCATTAACTGTTTACATCATAGTAACACAACTCCACATGTCACACTCTGAGGCACTGAAGGTTGCTCCAGCGAGCCTCGGCTGTTCCCCAGCAGCAGTTTGTGGTCCAAGAACAAAGTTGGACCTCAGGGAGGAGGCTCAGTGTAAATCTAGGAAGAGCTACGTTATGCTGGGGGGTCGAGTGGGCCAAAGCTGCAGCAGCAAGTTATAAATATGGGACCGTAACAAAATGGAGAGGTGCCAGCATGCTGCAGGTTATATTTCCCTTGCTGTGATGCTTTACTGGAGCCAATAGATGATGAACAGCAGGTTTAAAGTATTAATGACCCATACTGTGTAAAATACATCTCAAAATGTTTACATTTACGTTGTGAGACCTCTGCGATCTTTGAAATATTTTGGCTGTTTGGCTGGTGACAAGATGTGTTCTGCAGGATCTGTTTCAGAGCTAATCTCTGGTGGCACATAAAACCTGTTTGCAAATACCCATTTGCATTTGAGCCATAAAAATATTTTCTGACTGCAACATATTAAGCATGCTTGCTACAAATTACAAGCAAACATATAGTACAAGGAATATAAAAACTTACCCATGTGGCCTTTCCAAAACCCACAGACCCCCATGCAATTTTGGGAAATGTAAATACATATTTTTGCAGAATGGTCTGTTTTTGATAGCTATGAAAAGGGAAAGGTAATCCAGCCAATCACAGGAGGGACTGACTTTACTGCCGGAGATGTGGCAATATGGTTATCCTGGATTGGTCACTTGTCATATTGCTAAAGACAGTTATTCAGAACAAGAGGAAAGGAACGATCTCAATGTGAGCCTCTGGAGACTTACTTGCACCAAGACTCCTGACACAGAGACCCAGATCCAACTCCAGACAGAAAAGTGCATTTAGGTTGTGTCCAGCTCTTCTTTTGCTGGTTTAACTGCACATAATCTGGGTAAACAGTGAGGCACACAGAGCAAAGGGTTGTATTTAGTCCTTTAATTAATCATAGGTGTGTTTTTTCATCTCCAAGCCCGGTGTGTCTGTACCTGGTGCACTGTTTACATGACAGATTCTGCAAAAGAGAAGTGAGCTGTTCTCTGTGGCAGCAAATATTATGGGATATTTAAGCAGCAAAACTAAAAACTATACTTAAAAACATGACAGAGGAAACTGAACAAAATAAATAGCACAAAAATACTGCGCCATTCTGACTTTAGACCAGGTTTTTGGTGGCGAATGGTGCAATCGCTTTCTGCTGCCTCAAAATAGCAACACACCAACAATGTGTCTGACCACACGTCATTCTGAGACCTACATGTCCATGAGCACACAGATAGGCACTCATACATTTACTTCTTACACAACGTGGCCACTGGCCATGACATTGACAATCGTCGGTCCAAAACTAGCAGTGACAGTTGTGATGCACGCTGCTTTGTGCCAAATGTAAGCTTGAATAGTGGTTCCCAACTGGTGGGTCCCAGTCCAAAAGTGGGTTGCAGGTACATTCTGAATGGACTGCAAGTTGCTCGCAATCGTGTCAAGTTTGTGAAAAAAACACACACTTTATTTTCATGTAGAGTAAATTTCCAGCACAGAGCTTTTATTTTGAAGTCGTGTTTCTGCTGTAGAGTGAGTGACTAATGGACAGCTACTGGACAGAGACGGCAAACTAGCTCAACGACATGGCCAAACGCAAGGCTGACACTGAATGTATTAAACTGTGGGACCTGGAACTAATGACCCAGGAGAAATCTGGACCCCGTGGCTGGACCAGTTGGGAACCACTGAGCTATCAAGCACCTAAGACTTGATTCAGTTTTATCTAGATTGATTTTGACTTGGGAGTTGACTTGTCTTGATGAACTTCAACTTGGGAACTGACTTGACTTAGATTTGTCTCCAGTTGACTTTAGTTGGACTTGGCTCAATCAACTCAACGTAAAACTTAGAATTGTATTAATTGATTCTGATTTAGTTGCCTTTGACTAGAGACTTGACTTGGACCGACTCAAACACTAAAATAAAATCTCTGGCTCCAAATTTACTGTATGACAATATGAAATGACAGTATTATAGAGGAACACATAAACTGCATGAGAATATTGTCTCTATCATCCACTTCTAGTTGTGTCTACTATATCTTGATAGAAGATGCAATAAGTTTCTGACGATAACACCTTCTGATATCTGTCTCCCATCTCCTGCCAGCTTTCTCAGTAATCTTCCTCTCCAGTAAAGCACATGCACTGGATGCCTCTGTACAGTCCCAACCGTGTGGGGAAATACACTGATGCATAAAATTATAAGGTATGATAGGACCAGAGGTCTGGCATTTTTTTTGCAGTTGCCAGCAGAGCTGAGTAAAGCAGGTTCAGAATAGACTGCTGCAATGCCCCAATTATGAAATACAAATTGAGGTTTTTCCCTTAAAACTGAGAGGAAAATTATATTGTTTGAGACTTGCTCTCAGACACATGCATACTTCTTCTCTTTGTAAATTAGATCTGACAGCGTTTCAGTGACTATTTATACCGAAATGCCATACAACAATTAACATTTTTTTGGTCGACCACTTTTATGCCATGGTGAACCGCTTACTTTTGCAAGAGAAATGGGACAGATGGGAGATATTTTAACACTGAACATGAAAAAGACTGACGAAAGTGTGAAAAAAAAAGTTTTGAAGCAATGCCGAGAATTTCGTTCATACGTTACTTGGATGTGTTTATTGGACCCACCTCCCTTCGTGTCCCATATGAACTGTCACCAGGGCAACTAACTGCACGGTCGGTGCACATTTGGTCACAAAGAAAGCTCCAGCAGCTGGATGGCACCACACCCAGACACATGGACCAGTAAAAGTGTGAGAACCTGGATTTGGTGGAAACAATGACGGTGCTCTCAGCACCGGTTCCTGGTTCCCTATGCATTTAGCATGGCTGTTTGACACGTGCACTGTGTCCTTTCACTTTCCATAGTTACCGTGCTTAGCTCTATTGTTATCTCCAGGCGGTCATTTTCCAGGGTAATGTCAACAGTCTCATTACAGGGCTCAGAGGAGCTGGACTCGCTGCGCTGGATGATATATATCATAAAAGAGCAAATATCTAGCATGTGTATTCACTCAGCTGCTTTTCCTGTAGAGGCTGAAGAATACAAGTCCAGTAACTGTTTCTGACGTTCATGTTTCAAGAGGAAATCACAAAAGGCCTCTTCAGTGTTGAGAGGAAGAGTGAAACCAGTTGAATTTACTGTTGAGCCTTCTGGGGGTGTCACGGTCTGATTCAACAACCAATCACAGACGAGCCATGTCCAGTTGACAACCCCATTAGCAAACCCATATTCAACCACCCACCTACACACAGCTTTCTTTTATTTTTTGGTGTCATCTGGGAATATTTTAATTTTAATTTTAAATAGTAAAATACAAGCAAAGTGCACCAGTGTTTATGGGTCATGACAATTGGTTTCTTCTGTGCTTTTGAGCTCATGTTGTTTTTATGTTGTGCGGGCGTGCCTGCGGTTGTTTAAGAAAAATAATGAGATTGTAATATGTGGGTAAAGGGTGAGGGTTCAAGTAGAAAATAATATAACAATGTACTCAATATCATATTAGAATTAATAAATAATTCAAAGATCAGACAGTAAAAACAACATCTGAACATTTGCAGTGGAAACACAAACATTTACTTTTTTGGTGCATAATCAGGAGCTTTAATTTGCCCCTTCAGGATGTTACGATGCCACAATTACACCAATTAATGCAAATTCATCCAACTCCTGTGAGTTCTGTGCAGCCTTGCAATTCTGTCCAAAAGTGCAACTTTTCCACAAATTTAACCAATCATAGCAGTCCCCTGCAAAACGTCACCAAACCCACTTTTTCTTTGTGGATATGAAGATGCAGACGTGTGCGATACACAAATGTCTCACATGCACTGCAATTTTTTTGAGAAAAGCTGTTAATGTGTCTTCCCCCTATTTTATTTGAACTTCTGATTCCCAGAAGAATTTTCAAAGCTGTCAAAAGTCACAATTAGATAAAGATCAAACTATCAATTGATCATCGGAAGAGGAGACATCTGAGGTTGTCACCTTGGCCTTTTTTTTTTTTTTTTTGATGAAAATGAGTACAAACCAGAAATTACTCTGGGACGCTGTGTCAGCTTCTGCCTCTTACATGCTTTGTCTTCTTTCAAAATACACTTCGTTTTCCTTTTGGGAGAGACAGACCGACATTTTTCAACATTTTAACACATTTTTTGATAAAATGATTAGTCGACTATTCAAAGAAATAATCAACAGATTAGCCGACAATGAAATGAATAGTTAGAAGCCAACACCACTCTCCTGGGAGAAGGTCGGTGTTTGTTGGACGAACCTGTTAAACGGTGATTGGCCACGTATTACGCCACTGTTAATGACAGCTTTTCTCGTCAGTGTCTGATGCTGGAAGTCACTGTTTTTCAAAGACTTCTTAACAATCCTACAATTGACACAAGCTGCTTATTTTGAGTGCATTATACGCTCATATGATATTTTAAGACGTTTCAGTTTGCTATCAGGTCTTCCATCACCTCTACACACACACACACACACACACACGCACAGGCCAGAGCCATTACATAACGCGGTGACACAACTGGGTGTTATCCCATATTCCATTTGACTGGAGCTCACGAGGCTAATAGCACCTTGACTGCGGGAGGTCAGGGGTCAACCTTTGTTTGTAAAACGGGCCTAAAATAATACAGGCGACCGGCCCAGTACTTTCACTCATATTCAAAGAATGCTCACTAATGACAACTTGTCAGTCCGGTATGATAACACCTTAACGGAAAAGATTAATGCTCACTGATAAGAGTTTGTGTAATTTCACATTCCTTTTATAAATGTGTGACATCCAGTCATCATTTCACACGTTAACTCTTAATCACACAGCCAGCATGGACGGAACAGTGCATCACACTTGGCAGGAGGTCTCTGATGATCGCAGCGCTGGTGGAACACCGAGTTAATCTATCAAACGCAGTCCAAACAGTATCAGCGCTGAGAACAAGCAGCTCGACTGGAGTTAACCCCAAGGATCCAGCCAATGAAGTATGTGTGTGCCATGTGTGAGGATCAACACACATGACACGGAATGTACCAGAAAATATTTATCAAGCTGGCAGACTTTACTACGGTGGAATATCCCCTCCGCCCCCACCATTAAAGCTTGGACACAATGCTTCAGGCCGAGCCGGCGAATCACCTTCGGAGCTGGAACAGTTTCTCTTTTGTATTAAAAGTTAATAAAATAGGACAGCAGTGCAAATATTTTCACAGCGGAAAATGAAGCCAGACACACAGGTGCATTGCAGAGGCTGAGCGTGGAGGCAATATGGTTTTGGCTTCGGAGGAGGCATGCGCTGTATTTCAACCGAGGAGATCCTTCAAGTTCAATCTTTCAGTCTGTCGCCAAATGCACGCAGGGTAGAGCGGGTGTGCAGGAAGGCTTCATATGATCCGGCATCTCAAAAAAAGAGTACGGTGCTGCTTAATTCAGATGAAAATCAATGTATTTGTATTACGTAGTTGAGAGAATGCAAAAAACTCTCTGTGCTGAACTTGTTTTTTTCAGACTTCTACCCAAAACCCACTTTACAAACTTAAAGAGGAAAAGAATTAATTAGGACGACCATATATGTCTGACGCTGCCCAGCCTCTTAAAAGCACACTACACACGGGCCGAGGAGGGAGAGAGATACAGAGAGGAAGGAGGGGAGCAGCCAGAGTGCATAAACAGATGGTCACTTTGCTGGGGAACATTAAATAGACATCAGAGATGCTGTAGGCACATCTGGAGTGGCAGGAAGCTGGGTGCACGGAGCTGCAGATCTGTGGGATAATTAGATGAGGGTCAGGTCTTTAGAGTGTGTATATTATGTGTGTGTGTGTGTGTGTGTCTGGAAGCTTACAGTAAAAAATAATGGAGACATAATGAAGTTTTAGCCTTTAAAGTGAGATTGTATATGTTACACAGCTTTATTTAACCCCGTACGTGTCAAATCTTGGTTCAGTGTACTCACAGGCTTTACTCAGTGTTTGCCCTGAAGTTACAGGAAGTAAAACAGACCTGAATCACATGTGTGTCCGAAAGTCTGTGTCTTTCAGAGGCGGTTATAGTCTAATAAAGCCACATATCTTTGTAGTTTTTGCATTTTTTAAATACATTTGCATCTCATAATATCAGCATTTACAAATAGTTTGCCCAGTAAAGTGATGTTTTATTAATATTTAACCAACACTGCTTCTATTATTTTGTAGTTTTGTGTTAATAACTGCGTCTTAGATGTAAACTGCTGCGCTTGATTTACTTTACCCAGGTTTCCCAGGAGGTCAGAGGCTTAGGACATATGCCTTTACAAATGATGTTTATATGTCCCACCCACCCAGTGTGCCTGCTAAAATAAATCAAGCCCGTCGTTCAACTGATTTTCGCTCCTTGCTGCTCGTATAGAGTCGACGCAAAGATCCTGGAGGTGACTGAGAACGCACTGAAAAATATGTATTTCAAAACTGAAAGAGTGAGTGCTGCAGCAGATTATTTTGTTTAGTTTTCATAGACAGCAGATGAGAAAACACAGAGGGTCCATTAATGACAAAAGTGAAAATTAAAGCGAGCTGTGGTTCCTATTTTTGCAGCTGGCTTGAAACAAACTGCGTTTTGATGGCCTTGTTCCCATAATTACACCAAATCTAAGTTGGGGCTGAAGGTTGAGGGAGGAAACAATAGAGGGAAGATGTTTAAAAAAATTGAAAAATCTTCTGCACATAAGGGACTGTTCATTATTTATGAGTGGGGAGAGAGTGGTGCAAAAAGGGGGAGGCATGTCAAAACGTTTTAATCACTGGGGAGGGGCTTCTGTTTTTTACTTAGGGTTAGAGGAGGGGCATGCAAATCTAAATGGTTGGATACTGAATTCATTTTATAGCAGAGTTTTTAGGAAAACTTCCACGTTTTCTTTCGAAATTTGCCAATTTACAGCATTCGTCACAGCCAGAAATCATAAAAACAGAAATTATCGTTACATTTTCAAATTTCCAACAGTCCTTGTACACAACATGTGCAGAGAACCGCTTCCATCAGCATGAAAACATGACTGAATCTGAGCTTAAAATGGTGATGTTTTATCAAAATAACTTTATTCTATGTGTCAATTTAAAGTTTGCCTAAATTAAATGGTTTGCATTTAAGGGGCTGACCAGCAGAGTGAAACTGGGTTCTCACATATTCAAATTTTCAAACTTTTCCATGACTTTTGTTGCCCCACTTGCCCGGCATTTTTCAAATATATTAGATTTAAACATAATTTCAGCTGGTACAGACCGTTTCAAACTGGACAACATAAACATTCTCAATGGGTCCCTTTGTTTTCCCTGTTTGAATGTAAGTTAATGCAGAAGCTGACAGGAAGTAAACAGGGACCAAAGTTGTTGCCCTAGCAACAGAATAGTAATGAAATGGTCCATACAGGAAGAAAGACAAATAAATAAATAAATAAAGAAAGAAAATGTATTTGCCATTATGTTCCATTATGTGTAAGATTATCCACAGAAGATTATTGCAACAATTTCATTGTACACAACAAAATTCCAGGACTTTTCCAATACTTTCTATGATTTTAACTAACTCCATGACTTCTCCAGGCTCGGAAAATGTGACTGTGAAATTCAATGACTTTCCCAGGTTTTCCAAGACCATGTGAACCCTGGTGAAAAACAGAAGCTTTTTTTTAAACTCCACAATTTTGTCTTCAACTCTTAACTTTCAAAAGAGATTTTCAGTCATTTACAGCTCGAGAAAATCTGATATACATTGAAAGGCTCTCCCAGGAAATTGAAAAAGATGTGCGGGCCGTTCTTTGCCTATGTGAAGAAAATGACCTTTCCAGTTATCCCTGAAGAATATTCCACTTAATCTTCCATATCTTTACTCTTACCCTGACTTAGCGTTTTAAAACTACTGTCAATTAGTGTGTAAAAAATCAATAAACAAAGTTAATAAAAATTAAAAAGAAAAAATGGAACTTTTAAACATATAAGGGTAAGTCATAAAAATCTAAAAAAAATATGTGTAGCTATGGGGACAGTCAAAATAAAATAAAGTAAAATAATAATAATAATAAAATAAAATAAAACAAACAAAAAAATTGAATTATACAAAACAGAATAAAACAGAAAACAAAACAAAATAAATTAAATTAAACAAAACAAAAAACAAAATTAAATTAAACAAAACACTAAATTAAATTAAATCAAACAAAAAAATAATAAAATAAAACAAAATAAATAATAAATAAAAAATAAAATGAAAAAGAAAGTCGACCCCAGCCTCCGCCCTCCTCTCATGAATAAAGAAGAGTCCCTACTCCTATGTTGTAATGAAAGGTGAAACTTAAAGAAATGAATGAAGAGCTTAACACCAAAGAAAAAAGACATTTAGCATTTATCATCGCAGTGTGTCTTGTCTCATTCTGCAGATGGCTATCACACCATTATCTTAAGTTGTAAAGTAAAGCTTTGTCTTCTCACATTAAACTGCTGGAGCAAAGACGTGCTTTACTTTTCACATAATTGATATTGTCCTCCAATCAATTCATTTCTCTTCTTCCGGTCTTCTAATTTCACATACTTTGCTGCTTCTCTATTTTTTTTTCCTCCTGGAGACATTGCAGACTGCGTACGTGAACCTATCCACCCTTCCTTGCTGGAGGTGGGAGTTGGAGGCCAGAGCTGGCGCTGGTGTCGCTGCTCTGTGTTCTTTGTGGCTGTGGAGGAGGAGGAGGGACAGGATTCAGAGTCCTGCGGTGGGAGGTTTAGTGCACTGAGTGGGCAGCAGCTCCAGCATCTGCTCCCTCTTAGCGGCAACCACACTGGGTGTTATTGTTCCCGACAGAGATGAAAAAAAGAGGAGGTGGGGAGTGGGGGGGTGACATAGGAAGGAGACGGAGAAGGAGAGAGGTAGCAAAGCACGGGACGCGAGGTTAGAGAAGTGTAAAATAAAGACAGAGAGATGTGTAAATCTGATGGAGTTCTAGTGAACGATAAAAGAGACGTAGGGAGGGAGTGTGAAGTCACATGTGAGATGGAGGGAGGGCAGGGAGACCCGTGTAGGGGGGAAGCCTCATAAAAGCATCATTAGGGAGTAGGCTGTACCTCCAGGCATGCTCGCCCAATGACTCACACCTACAGCTTGTTAGGGCTTCCACTCAGCAGAGAGGAGGCCGAGTTCAAGGCCACGAGCGGGGTTGTGTGTCAGAACACATGGTGAGAAATGGATAAATAAAACAACAAAGCTTCGCATGTCTGACACTTTGGTTTCGAAGAAAGGGAAAACCACTTCCAAAAATAAAACACAGACTGTCATACTTGTCGTCCTTTAACTGCGGCGGCAGAAAAAGTTTTCTACAAACCAGATACATCACATCGTTATTTACTGTATATTATATATCATATAAATATAGTTGTGTACTTACATGAACCCAAATGTTTCCAATAATATTCAAACCCACAGAAATCTAATTTTAATCAAGTGTCATTTGGTGGCCGTGGCCTGTCAGTGGCCTCATATCCCCTCTGAGCATGTGTCAGGGTTGTGGTTGTCTGCCAGAACCTGTCATAAATTATCCAGCTGTAAGCCACATTTTCATGATATGCTTTTAGATCTTAATCAGTTTTAACTATATGTTGTAATCAGATGAAGGATTTTAATTTAAGCTTCTGGATCTTAAATCATCAGATAAACAAGCTGAGCAAATGTTAGCTGCAGCTCGTCTCCAGCCCCTGCTGCGCCAAACAACACTGGAGAAACACTGATTTTTGATGTGAAACTGCTTTATTTGGTGTTTTCAACAGTTTTTTCTTCGTTGTGGAGTGGTAGAAACCCCTGTGAGTAATTCGGCTCCTGCGAAAAACCTCCTGACCATCTAGATCTTAAGAGAAAATAGGTGAACGCACATTAGCAGGAGCTGGGATAGCTGGCCCTCCGCAACGAGCTGAACGGGGCAGGAGAAACACTTGCTACATGAAACAGCTTTATTCAGTGTTTATACTATTTAATCTGTTTGTTTTGGAGAGGAAGAGAACTTTGCGGCGAGTTCAGCAGGAGAAACTGCAAGTTTATTTAAAAATCTCTAACAATAGAAAGTTACATTTTTCTTTGTCATCTTAAATTCTGTTTTTGTTTAACAACCTCATGGCAGTAATACACAGGGCACATATGCAACATGTCAGGTAGGTGGAGACGAGCTGGATCTTTTTACCTGCTACACCAACCCAGTCTCGCTCTGAAGTCGTCGAAATCCAGCGCTTGGGCACAGACTCCTGGCGTCAGACACAGACTAAAAAAGCTGTCCTTTGATGTCGCTATTTAAGATTATAACTGCAGCTGGTGGCCGCCGGGGGAAATGTGGCAGGACACGAACAAAAATTAAGGTGGCTTAAGTCCGAGTAGGGGTGGTGGATGGGTCCAACAAACACAGACTTTCACCCAGGAGAGTGGTGTTTGTGTCCCTTAAGATTATAAAGCCAAACCTTGTTCTTTTTTCCTAAACCCAACATGTGCGTTTGTGTATTCTGAAAGAAGGCAATGCATGTAACAGGAGGAGCTTGACACGCCGTCCCAGAATGTCAACAACCAACGCGCACAGGGTACCTTTTACGTTGTATCTGGACGTGGAAAGTCCATGACCAAACGTTGATATGTGGCGAGGTCAGAGTGAGAATATGTTGGCTGCACAGACTGTCTTTGTAGCATGTGGTTGCTGCAGGCTTCACTTTGTGGGTACTGAGTTTTGCCATGTGATAATGCAGTTGGTTATGGAGGGTTTATGGAGGGGAGCCTAGGCTTTATTAACTGGTACTGAATTAATAAACTGGATCATTTTAACAAGATGATGAATTGATTTATTTTAAGGCAAAATGTAAAAACACAAGGTTGTTCTTCACATTTCCTCTGGTAAGAGGTATTCATTTTTAGCATCTTTAAACAGATTGTACCTGTTTTTAACACAGTTCTGTGTAGTCTAGCAACGGGCTGAGATAGAGCAGTCGGACTCGTCGCACTCACCGGTTTCCATTCGCCTCATTCTCCTCCTCAACAGACGAAGCATTAGCAGAACAAGGTTTTCAGCGTCGTCAAACATCTTGTTATCCGGAGCGAGGACTACAGTGTTTTCTTCTGGTAAACGTAAACACGTAACATCCGCCCCGCCGCCTATCCAATCAGAAACCCTCCCTGCCCCAAACCTTGCGCAGACCCGAATAAAGGCGATTAAACTGATCTCCCGTGTAAACCCTCATTCAGAATGAATATTTCCCATATTTCCACCCGCAGATGTGCCGCGCAGCAACCGTGTCCCATATATTTCGGCTGTCAGTCTTACTTTTCTAGTATTGGCTATTGTTCCAACAACAGTGAGCCATTCAGTCTGTGCATATATCACCAGTTTAACCATGTTACCTGAACCACTAATTTGGACGTGAAAACAAAGCTGACAGAAATGACTGTCAAAACTCTTCATTTGTAAATCCATATGGTTTCCAGAGCTTCCTGTGAGCTACTGTACCTCGTGGTCCAGCTGTGACCTATACCTGCACTTACTGTAGTTTCACTGGTGAGCAGTTTTACAACAGCATGAAAAATGATAATGGTCATTTCAGGTATGCTCTGTATCATTTTAGCTTCCAAATACTTGGATGTTATGATCAAGCTGGGGATTTGTTTACAGCCTCTGTGATCGTAATGGTTGCCTCTGCTGTAAAATGTAACTCGTGGCCCTGATTTAAGTTTGAGAGGAAAGTCTGACCCAACAGGAGTGATGGTCAAATCCACGTAGAATAAAATCATAGTTTAGCTTTAGAATGCGTCCACATTCGCACATTAGAGACCATGTTCTGCCCAGTGTGAGTGAGGTCACACAGGGTGCATGTCATTTGGCTGAACTCTGAAAATGACCATATACTACACACTCTCATTACCCCCTTGTCTCCTCGCGTTTGTCCTCATGGGATTTTTCGCACGTACCTGAAATGTTGATAATATGTTACTATGCACGAGCATGAGGAATGTGGGGATGGTTTTGGCTCCGGTAATTTGCTGACAGCTCTCCAGATAGACAACGAATTACAAAGATGTTACCTGCCCAGCTGAGGGACACAGAGGAGGTTTTAGCTCACACCTGTAAGGTCAGCAGTTCACTTGTGGCTTGGCCTGGAATTGTGCGACTGGCACTGATGCATGTAGTTGTTCAGCACACAGCACATGATGTATCTTGGCTAAATATGTCACGTTTACAGCACCCGAAAACTTGGTTTTCAAACTTAAAGCAGCTGTGTGTTGGATTTTTCATGGGATAACAGCATGTTTTAAAATGATTCCAGTAGCACAAGGGTCGTTTTAGACAACGCAACATTCAAGAACTGGCTTTAAGATTCTTTAATCAACATTTTTACATTGTCAGTGGACTTGTAATAAGGTATAAATTCATCAGAGCTGATAAATACAAGGATCTTTCAGGTAAACCAACTGGCCACTGTCGTTCTAAAGGCCTCTACACACCAAGTCCGTAATTTTGGACCAAAATTGTTGCAGGTTTAAAGAAAAATACGACCTTGCATTGTGTCAATCTTTACACAACTCTCATTCCTCATAAAATATTTTATAACAGGTCCAAATTTCTGTGTGTATTTGCATCCGTCTCTGTGTGTTTGTCCCTACTTAAGACATACAGCCTTTCTGCTCTTCAGGATCAACTGACCCTTCGCTAAGTCCCGCCCCCAGATGCAGACTGACCAATCATAACGTAGCATCAGACCAGATCAGACCAGGGTCCGACAACAACGCAGCTGTGATGCCACACAGCTGGTTCAGTATCAGTGAAGTTTCCCTTTATATTCATTGTCTTGTGTGGCGATCAGCAGTGATGTGGTGGTTCACTTTCACACTGTGATCTGTAGCCTACAGTTCGGCTTTAGCTTCTAACTATCTTTGTCTTTTTAACCTGTTGTTGCTGCTGAGTCAGTTTGACATCCTGGATATATCCTTCAAACACACACTGTAGACCCCTCTGTCTGCTTCTCTCTGGAATCATGATTTCCCAAAAATATGAAAATATTTCTTCAGGGAGTGCAGTTAGTTACAGTGTGGGCTCCATGATTACACCAACAGCTTACTGGACCATCACAAAGGGGCGGGGCTTAATGAAAGGGAAATTGGTGGTCTCCTTTTCAACGTGTGATTCCAGTATTGCTAGCAGTGTATCAAATTGGCCCGCTGACACAACAGACCTGGAAACGATTGGGATAATTCTGCAGCTCCTTTATCAGCTGGTGAAAATTCCCTTGCTCTTGACGCCTTCTCAGGATTGGATGGACCCGATACATTTTTTTGTGAGGGGGCTACAAAATTATCCTCACCGCCTGACGACTTCATTTTGTCTCTTGATGTGAATTTTTACGACAAATAGAACAATAAAACACGCCAGAGTCAGTGTGCAAACTTTCTGTGCTCAACAATTCTTTATCGGAAGTCAGATAAAAAACAAAATCATACAGACTCAGTGTGCAAGGACTCTGCATGGAAGCACATGGAGGCACCTGACTAATGCTGCAATCAACAACAACTGAACTCATAATGATTTTGAAATATCTAATGTAAAATCCCAAGTAAGGCACATCATAGTGTGTTCATAAAGGACCCCGCTTTAGAAGCTGATGAAGTAAATATGTCTTTAGGGTCTCTACTAAATCTATCACTTAGCTGATCTATTTATCCATCAGTGTATTTAATCTTGAGGTTTCCCCATGGCCATAAAAGCCATTACATTTATCTGTGATGACAAATTTGCTGCACATTAAAAGACGATCACAGTCTCATGGTTTAAGCCCGCTTTAATCCTAACTGTAATTCATGTCTGTCTTGTCCAGACATGTTCAGCACTTTGGCAGCTCTACTCAGCTTCACTTAAGAAGTGTATATTTATTCCACATCTACGCTGAGGCAACAAGGGCTGGTGCTCTACATACTCACTATACCGGCCCTTTGCACAGCTCCTTCCAAGCCTATATTGGTCTCTCACGTCAGCCTGAGTCTTTAATCCTGGTTAATAAGATTTCCTTACCCTTCAAATCTTGTCAAATCACACTCGAGTCAAGGCCTCCCCAACCAACGTGGACATGTTACAATGGAAGGAGACTTACCATAAATCCGAGCGTCCTGGCATGAGTCTCTTCTTTCCGCTGAAATATGGTTCAAAATCTTGGGTCTTGAGTCTGTGGGCGTAGTCTATATAGCCAGATACTTCCTGTCCAAGAGTATTATGATCCCTTATGAAAATGACCGACTGTAAAAAGAGAAAAAAAAAGAAGGAAACCCTCTGTGTAAATAATCATGGCCATCAAGCCTCTCCTGAGTAAAAGCCAGGAAGGCCAGTGTCACTTGTTAAAAGTGGACAGATAGAGAGGATCCGTTACAAATCCTCCCACTTTGAAATACAAAGGTTCATGTTATACGATTCAAATCAGAAAAGACTCAAACTAATGTCGTCCAGCGATGGCGCGAGCTAACCGAGGTGGGCTGTCCACAGAATATCCTGCTCAGATAAGTGCGTGGGACTCGAACTGAATCCTTCGACTTACAGTAACTAGAGTCTCAGTTCCGTTCCAACACTCCTACAGCCCGGGGCAAGAATGTAGCTTGAAATGACATGAAATGTGGAGTACGTGGTTAAAAGTTATTACTGTAAGGTGTGAATACTTAACAACATTTTGGCTAAATATAAAGGGGAAAAGTCAAGTTAAGCAAACAGGGGGCCTAAAAAGATGATTAAAGATTTGATATCTGTAAAGTAATTGACTTGTCTTTACTAGTAAATGAAAATCAATTCCCACAAGCCTACTACCTAATTAATCATCACTAGTTTGACGGACCAATCAATCCGCCTGGTTCTTTAATAGTAAAACCACACCACAATGTCTGGTGCCTTTTTGTTGATGTCTTCGGATCAGTGTTCATTTTGATCATGACAACTAGGACGAAAAATGTTTGTCCAAGACCTTTTTCCATAACTAAAGCCCTATTCGGACGGGATTAGTTTTACATAGGTACGTGGGGTAAAGTAATAATTACCAGAGATTTTAGTCCTGTCTGAATGTGCCATGTCAGTAATCATTACCGCATGATGTCAGTAAAGATTACCGCGAATTTTACCTTCTCTAAAAGGGTCCCGGACAATTACCCCAGGTAATACTAATCCCGTGCGAACAGACCAGCAGTAAACGTGTGTGTAGATATTTCGTCATATCCTGTTTACAAGTGTTTTTTTGTGGATTTTCAAGCATGGAGGCTCTTGAAGAAGCACTCAGTTTTGCACTTCACTGTCAGACAAGTCCGTGTGAAACCTCAGGTACTGTGGGCCTACGACGAACACGATTCAAGTGTGTTCGAGTGTGGTACGCACAGGAAGCAACGTCATATGCACATGACGACAGGAGGGGATGGCGGTGCGTGACTGGATTTACCCCTCCCGCTTCTGGTAGTTTTACTGATATTTCTTATCCCCCAATGTTAATGTCCCAATGTTAACTTACATATACATTAAACAAAACAACCTGTCACCTTGATTCCAATATCTGATATCCGTGTTAGCCTGATTCAATTTGTCTGTGTTTTATCTAAAAGTTAGGGAGTAAACAATTAAAATTAAATGACATTCATCAACTAAAACTGGGCTAAAATATTTTGAGTTCTCAGCAACTAAACTAAAACGATGAAGGATAAAAATGGCAAAAATGTGACTGAAGCTAATGAGAATTTGTCTCAAGACTAAGACGAAATATAAAATAGCTGTCAAAATGCACACTGCTTCAGAACACACCTTAGACAGACTTATATCCAAACCCTTCATGCCTAGATTGACTTTTTTAAAGACATCTGTTGTATAAGGGACCAGCAGTCAGCCTGGTAGCCGCGAGGACAGTTAGATCCAATCCAAAATGTTGCTAATATTTAACAGACCCAAACAAAGAGACCACCATCAATGACAGAAGTGTGATGCTCAATTAATTACACTAGACAGTTCACAGTAAAGAAAAGTAATTCTTCTTGTGAAATGAAAGTGACTCTGCTTGGGTTTTAGTAATCATGGTAATATCCTGTTTGAATAAAATCAGAATTATGTGATTTATTGGCAAAAATTTAACAAAAAAGCTGTTTCAGAAGGATTGCTTCTGGGGAGCCTCGGTTGCTTAGTGTTTAAGACCTAAAAGAAAAGGAACTACTGGATGTGAGGGCGACAGGTTGTTTCTATAATCCAAACACTGATATCTGATTAGAAGTCTATGAGTAAGACAAAAAAAGGCTTGGATTCTCAAACACAAACAAAAGACATAAATCTAAAGACAGTTCCCCGCCTGCTCGTCAGAGACCAGGTCTTTGATGTGAGCCCAAACCAGACACAACCTGGAAAAAAAAGGGATGACAAATGGTTTTGTCACCGTATTCAGACAAAGCAAATGAAAGGCAAGTTGTCCAAATCCCCTCAGGTGACAGCAGAACATGAAATGATCTTTTCATGTCGATTTGATGGTTTAGATAACACATGATGACAATGGGTGGGAAGAACTCCAAACAGAGGACGCTCAGGTGTGAAGAGGTTGTTTTGTCTGCCGTCACAAAGATAAAAAGAAGCTGTTCTTTCTTTGCTGCTTTGTCTTGAGTAAAGGACTCTTTTTGTCTCCGACTTGTCTTGTTTACTCTGAGCATGAATGAGTCCCACTTGAGGGCCTACAGTAACACAGTAAGAGGATCCAAGCAGAATACCTCAGCTAGTGGTATCACATTTGTATGACTGTCAGGACACGGGCCATCTGTGGATCCCTTTACTAAAAAGGCGTGAGATAACTAGCGCTCCAGAGCTCAGAAGAAAAGAGGGCTCCTTTCTCTCTGTCTCTCAAACGTTTAAAACAGATGCTATCAGGTTCACAGCTGGCTGGAGGCCTGGGCCAGATACCCTATCTACTGGCTTCTGTCCTCCTGCAGCCAGCCTTGAAAAGACATCAGCAGGTAGACCTGGCAAAGGAGGCAAGAAACATTTGGGTAGTGGCGATAAAAATATCAGTTAAAGTGGAAAATGAGTTCTTTGCTTTAACTTATCATTATGGAGAAAATATTAACGGCACAGTCTAATGGCTTTAGAATAACACCATCACCACCAATTTTGTCTGCCATCAGGTACGATCTCCCAGGAAAATGAAGGCTCGATTTACGGCACAAAGAAATCATCGGCAACTAAAAAAGGAAGAAGATAGCGCTATTGTTTTCCAAGGTATTGATGGGTAGCTATCCCCAGTTTTTTAAGTTATTGCCCCCAGTACTGAAAAAGGGGGAAATGGTGGACCAACCAAAGTAACAGTGGAAACTGTTCCTGACAAAAGGAAAAAGAGCTCCGTTGTTCTGAGGAAAATGGAAATCAATTCAGCTGTTTTTGTGACAGCAGCGCCAACAATAATCCCAAACGCTAAAAATGGAATAAAGTTGAAAAATGGTCTGTTTCCACGTTAAATTCACCTATGGAAGGGGCGTCGGTGGCTTAGTGGTAGAGCAGGCGCCCCATATACAAGGCTGTTGCCGCAGCAACCCGGGTTTGACTCCAGTCTGTGGCCCTTTGCTGCATGTCACTCCCTCTTTCTCTCTCTCCCCTTCACGCTTGTCTGTCCTATACGTTAAAGGCTAAAAAGCCCCAAAAATATCTTAAAAAAAAAAAAAATCATCTATGGAAGACACTCAAATCAATACGGTCAGTTTGCTGAATGAGCCAGTACGACAACATCTCACTTTGATTTTATAACTGCATCTTCTCCAACTGTGAGCCAATTATATGAAGATAAAACAATGTTTTTAATGGCTTTAAACAGAAAAAAGCTTATGACTGGCTGATTTTCCTGCATAAATACAAGTGAGACCAGTTAAACATTGAAAATCCGCTCACATTTTGTGAGTCCATTACAACTCACAAGGTTCATCGACAAAAATACTGTCGTATACTAAACACGTTTTCCAAACAAATACAACATGCTAACGTTATTAGCACAAGCCTATGGCATTTTACATTGTATAAATTAGCCTAGCAGCTAGCAGACTTTTCCTCTACTCATATGAAGCCAGGGACAACAGCAACATTTAACAAAGGTAAAGTTACACAATTCAGCTCCATTACAGATCGGAAGGTTCACTGACAAAACAAGTGTCTTATACTAAACACGTTTTCCAAACAACAGCTGCACAAAATAAGGCGTAATGCTCTGAAAAAGACACTGGGCACAGCGCTTTGTCTCTGGTTGCCTGCATGCGCCTGCATACACTTGCTTTTCATTGAGAACAACTGAAAAAAAAAAGACACCAGTGTTGAGAAACAACCTCCATGTGGACAGAGGCCCTAAAGCAGTCCACATTTATAGTGTCGCTCTCTCTTCGGTCATATTGCTCAACCCTAGTACAGTTTTTGCTTCATTTTTCTGTTGAGTTTCTGAAAGGAGTTGAATTGGTCAGGAAACAACGCCAAAGCATAAAATCATGGGGAAAAAGCAAAAACATGCATGAATACATTTAGTTTTACTAACTTGCCTTTGACAGGTAAGCCAAAGTTCATTTCATTCTCAGGGAACTGGGGGGAAGAGTCAGACTCCCTTATTTGCTGCAAACAACCAACACGACATTCCAGCCCCGATGCTGGAGGGAGCCTGGGGACCTCCACCTTACACCATGGAAAACAAGTGGAGGCCTTACGTCACCTGCCAGCAATTACCAAGAACAGGTGCTGTGACCTCACAGGGCAGCGAGCGAGAGGCCCCGCTTTATGGCAAACATCAGTGTGGTGAGTGCCTGAGAAGCTGAGCGCTGCACAGGTCCCAGGTACAGACTCTGCCTCTTTGTGATACTCAATATTCAGCTTGCTCCTCTTTGAAACTCTTTTTTTTTTATCCGTCCAGAGTTGAAATTTCAGCTGGCTGGAAGGAAAACACCAGTGACCTTAAGATGAAGGTTACATAAACCGGTTAAGAACAGTAGACCAGGAGTTTCCTTTAAATCCATGATCCGTGCAGTTAATAAACACAACAAAGCATCTCAAATCCTCGAGGGTACCCCACCCTCTAAGAATCCACTATGAACATGTTTATGCGCTCAGGAGCAAACAGTGAAACTCGAACAGTGTTGACAATCGTAATTATTGTGGCCTGTGAAAACTGTGGAGGGATACCCTGCCCCTTGACAATAAGTAAAACCCACACAGATGTGAACTACTCCACAAACCTTTGGCTAATCTTTCAAAGCCCCACGGCTGAAAGAGAGGGATTTACAAATTCAAGTCAAACAGAAGCTGACAGCAGGCTGACACGTACTGTGCCCCTCCTTTGTGCTTTGACAATGTCCTACAGGTGGGGACACAATGGCCGGACCACCTGACATCCTGTGGCATGAGGAGGGGACGTCTGAATGTGTGTGTGACTGTAGGTGTTTGTTTGTGTGGTGAGTATGACACAGTGAGAGCGTCAAAAACATGTGAAATGTGCGCTTGGCAGGATCACATGTCCGCGCAGATTCGTGCTTTGATCCAATAGTTCCTACTTCAGATTTCAGAACATCTCCTTGTCCAGCTGCTCGCCGTTATACAACACTTAACCTTTGAGAACTCCATCTTTTGTTTAAAAAAGGCTATGTAGAAACCCCCAACACACACAAACACACACCACCAACCTGTGTGCCGGCCCCCGTGGCCCCCTCCTCCCCCTCCATTCTCCAGCCCACCTCTGCCCACACCGACCCCCCCAGTCCCTGGGAACAATCCTGCAGTGTCAGGGAGCTGTGCAGGTGTCTTGCGGTGTCAGCTGCCATACTGTTTATTATTGGTGGGCTGCGCTTTAGGAGGAATCCCGGGCCATCACTAACAACTGTGTAAATTTGTTGGGGTAAGGAAAACATGGCCTGTACTACAGGAATGTTTTTAGGTGGGAGCCCTTTTTCTGGCAGGCTTTACTCCTGTCCCTTTTCTGGGTATACCTAGAGGAGTGTGTGGGTCTGTGTGTGTGAGTGTGGTTATTTAGATCCCCCATTAGCTCCTGTAAAAACATCAGGGGGTACTCTTTCTGGGATCCACATAATGTATCTACAATACTTCAATTAAATAAAAAAAATGTCTTGTAAAGCCTGTTTTACTGCTTTCTGTGGTCAAAAATCCTGGTGACAAACACCAAGTCATCAGTCCTTGGTTATTTTCTCCTCTGTATTAAACCAGTCGTACTTGATGGTATTTAAAAGAAGCCCTCAGATGACTGCCTTGTAAAAAAAATTATGTCTGTGTGAAAAAACAAGCGGTCTCACTCTGAAGTCGTCGAAATCCGGCGCTTGTGCAGTGACTTGAGGCGTCAGAAATGCTTTAACGTCAGTATGATATGTGGCCGGCATCGGTGAAACGTGGCAGGACAAGGTGGCAAAAGCCCAAGTGGGGCGGTCAGGAGGGATGGTGGATGGGTCAAACAAACACCGACCTTCACCTGAGAGAGCGGTGTTTACGTCCGTACGAAAATAAAGCCAAACCTGTCCTTATTTCCTAACCCTAACCAAGTGCCTAAACAGAACCATGTGTGTGTTGTGAGTTTATCTATCTCTGCACTGTTTTGCTCTCCTCTCGAGAGAGGTGACAACACAAACCGTACATCTACATGTCATGTCCAGCAAGACTGAGGCTCCTATCTATCCCTGTTCTTACAACATAACTCAATCATTAAAATATCAGTTTCCATAACTTGATTGTTATTTTAGCCACATTTCAAACAGGCTTTGCTGGAGTATGGCAGTCCTTACGCTCAGTGTGTGTGTGTGGTGTTTGTCAGAGTTCTGGGAGGGGATCAGGAGTAGGCTGAGGATGATTACTTATTTGACTTGGAGGTGACTTCACACAGCCGGCTTGTGTAATAGGTGCGACGGTAGAAACCATATGTGCTGAGGTGTGTTGCGTCCGTGGGGATCTACCCGAATTACACATCCTGCAGGAAATGTGATCCAGAGCCAGAGCTTACTCACTGAAGAGTGTGTAGGCACCGGACCAGGTCAGCGCAGTCACTAACCTACATTAGCCAGCGCTTACTGCTCTGACTTTATGTTCGTATGATTTTAATGTGAGAACTATGCTATGTTTCAGAAATCATGTCAGAAAGCATAAAATTAAGGGTGTAATCCTGTTAATAATTCCTTAGTCACTGTTGACATTAAGTCCACTGTAACACACCAATAAAACTGTGAGTAATAAGAGAGGTAATGCATGTCTGGACTCCAGGTTTCATGAATAAGTTGTGAAGTACAAACACACACACACACACACACCAGGGTGTCTACTGCACTGAGAAGACACACGGCAGTATAAAAAGAGGGCTGTTCTATGTAGAAAAAGAGATATCAATCAGTATGGCTAACACCAATTAAACATCACTTCTTTAGGTTTTTGAATCAACACTGAAATATTTTACTGATCATAGCTTCCACACATCTGTAAAACTGGCAGGGCCCCTTTGTAACAGCCTGACTGATAATGGATGTTGCAGGCCAATATCAATATTCATCATTTTAGCCATTTGCATGGAATGCTGTGATAATCAGTGTATGAACTGCAGAGTTATGGCAAAAATAATTTTTGTGAGGTCACTGTGACCTTGACTCTTCACCTCTGACAACCAAATTCTATTCATTTCAGTTCATTTGTGAGTCCAAGTGGACATCTGTGCCAAATTTGGAAATATTCCAGATGCTACTGCGCCAAATCTAAAGAAATTCCCTCAAGGTGTTCTTGAAATATCGTGCTCATGAGAATGAGACGGATGCCAGTCACAGCGACCTTGACGTTTGACCTTCGACCACTAAAATCTACTCAGTTCATCAGTGAGTCAAAGTGGATCAAATTTGAAGCGATTCCTTAAGGTGTTCTTGAGATATCACATTCACAGGAATGAGACAGATGCAAGGTCACGTTAACTTTGACCTTTGACTGCTAAAATCCAAACAGGTCATCATCAAGTCAAAGTAGATGTTTGTGCCAAATTTGGAAAAATTCCCTAAAGTTTTTCTCGAGTTATCGCGTTCATGAGTATGAGAAGGATTCGAGTCACAGTGATCTTAGTTTTTGACCTTTGACCACCAAAATCTAATTAGTTCATTGTTGAGTCCAAGCGGATGTTAGTGCCAAATTTGGAAGAAAAATCCCTCAAGGCGTTCTTGAGATATTGTTGTCAGGAGAATGAGATGCAAGTGTTTGTGTTGAATTTGAAGAAATTGAAACAGCTTTTCTAAAATAGCCGTGTTTAGCGCAACATGTTTGATTCATGTTAAAAAAAGCCCCACAATGCAGTGAGTCCAGGAAACACCGGCTGCATTCAGTTCATAGAGAGACATTAAGTAGGCTAATGGACTACAAGGATACCACACACAAACACACCTATTGTATGTACTCACTCCATAAATGTGTTGGAGTGTGCCTTTTACATACAAGCGCAGGGTTGTGAGCTGTTTGCACAGCGCTGTGAGTCACTATAATCTGTTTGAGCACCCTTTAACATACCCTCTCATCACAACCCTCCACATGGGCCGCTGATAGACTGCAGCCACCCTTCCCAGACTTCCCTACACTCACTCCTGGCAAATGCTGCCACTTTTCCATCCACTAAAAAGTCTAAATCCAAGTTTAATTTTAAAACAAGCCTATATCTACGAAAATAAATAAAGACTGGGGCTTTGATTGTTTTCCATCCTGGAACGAGATGAACACATTTCAGCTTTGCCCCACAGATTCAGTGGTCACTACGACTTCAAATATCTGAGTGTTTACAATGCAAACACGGTGTTTTAAACCTCGTCATTTCTTTCACCGTCTGTGATCCCGCTGCGCCATCATGTTACTGACATACCTCGCCATTGTGTCCAAGAAAAGAGAATTTCTAAAGCTCTTGGTTGCAAGTGCCATAACAGACCTTATTGTGTGTGCACGCAATAAGGATGGAAATAATCAAAAGACATTTCTTTTCCTTTCGTTTATAATTACAGGGTGTGTCACTAGACAGATGTCTTGGCACCGGATACAAAAATGCACAAGTTAACTGTTCAAAAGGACTTCTTGCCCTACATGGTGGTTTAATGTTATATCTGTATTCTCTTAAAGCCCTGCACAAAGGCCGGCTGGGCCACACAAAACGCTGCAAGGGAACCTTTTGCTTTATTCCGTGCAATGCCTTATTGCATTAGAGGATTTTCTCTGTGAGTTAAATGATTTTTCTTGTCAAGCTCACATCTGTTCATTCCTGCTTAAATATTTTAATGTATTCGTTTTAAGTTTGTTAATGATCTTTTGACATAAACATATTTATTGTCAACTTTCTATTTGCTTCATGCTGTTTCCCTTCTCTCTTGAGAACTGGGTTGTAACTGTGTGTATGAGTGTGTGGGTTTTGCTCATATAAAATGAAGGGCGTGTTAGTGCGTGTACTGTAAGAGGCTTTTTTTTTTTTGTTTTTTGTTCATTTGTTTGTCATTCTATGACCACAAGAATTTCCACAATTTGGGAAATTCTGGGAATTGAAGTATGAAAAGGACACAATGGGAAATAGTCTTTGGAGGATGTGTGACCTAAAGCCCAGATTAGGTAATAATAAAGCATACAGTATGTTTGACTAAGTTGCTATATTTGGGTTGATGCATCGCAAATACGGATGCTAGAATATGGGGATGTTTGGTTGTTGTTTAGACGTCAGTGTAGCAAAAAGGCAGATTTGTGCATGTGTTGACACCAAGTGCTCTCCATCTGCATCCATAAACAGACTGCATGGGTGTTTGTGCAAGAGACGGAGTAAATAAATCCAGAAGCAGGTGTCCTCCTATTGGGCTTTCTAAACACCCAATGGTGGACAGCTACGCCCAGTGAGGTTAGCCATGAAGGCAGAACAACTGTGGCCAGATACCAAAGGGGAAGCGGCTCGGTCAATCAGTAAGGAAGGCAAGGCAGCTAGCTCAACCCTCGGCTGCGTTGGCCTCTGTCTTTTTGGAGAACTCGCCAGTAAAGCCATCACCACAAAATAAGTGGCTTGAACCCACACACTTCAAATTACAGGGCACTCGGAATCAGAAAATGCTATCCTGCTTTTCGCAATTGGTGTTTTAGAAATTCTATTAAAACCTCCTTAGTTTGGCCCACAGTGCAGCTTTGCTGTTTTTCTCCGACTGCATCGCTTCACGTCGGCTGGAGGAATTGTGCTTTGTTTGGAGAATTGTCACCGTCCTCACAAACGATGCATTGCAACAATAGGCGGACTCACTGTACAGAAGACACGGCTGCACGGAAACATTGTAGTTTGACACAAAAAGCAGCAGCATGGATCAGGAGGTTATGGTTGTCTTTGGAAGACATGTTGGATGTGCCTATTAAACTCTAGAGCTCACTGGGAAAGAGCAACATAGTCACACCACGCTCTTACTGTAGTGGTGCCAAAACAACTTCCTGCTGCAGCATAAAGAAGTGATGGGAACATGAAAACAGGACCCGGACCAGTTTCCTAAAATCAACACTTTAAGTCGCTTAACAGCAACTTAATCTTTGCACGTCCAGTTTTAATGTTGATTTTTTTATCCCAAGGAGTAGAAAAAAGTCGAATAGTGCTTCACATAATTTGTAATTCAACTTTTTTAGTCAACTTTAGTTAAGTATTACTCAGAAATCAAACATAGAAGACAGAAAAGGAAAAGTGAGCACTAAATACAGACCTGTGAGGAGAGAAGCAGCTCAGTGCTTTTGCAAGATCTGCATCGGTGGACCATCTGCTGTGCAGTTCACCACACAGGGACGGGGTTCATTTCTAGACATGACTGCTTTCACACAATAACTAACTCACAATGTCCAAAATGTCACTGCTTAATTAGCAGACAAAAAGGCAAAGCGAGCAGGAAACTAATGGGATCACTCTAAAGTATGCACCCTGTTAAAGAAGAGTTAAAGGTTTGAAATCCTTGGCAGGTGGCAGACATTTTCCTGCTCCCTACAACTGCAGCTGATAAAGGCCTTCCCCATATGGAGAATAAGCTGTCAGGCTGACAGGTGGCATCACTTACAGAGCTTGGTACAGAGCCCTGTAACAGAAAAGGGGTAAAGTTTCTGCTCCCTGGAAGAGAGAGAGAAAAAAATCCTGCCCCTACAGTAAATTAGTCGCATGCCTGAATTCAGGGAGGAATTACGGGTTGAGAATAGCAGGCGGGTCCGGCACATGTGGTCAAAACACAAATCAGTCAAACGCCATCTCAGCTACGGATTTCAGACACCAAAGTGACCAAGCAAGGCATATCTTTTCCCTCCCCTTCACTCCTACAATCATTTTCCACATTCCACTGGCTTTTAAATTACCAGTGGGAAGAAGAATACAAGTTTAGCCTAAAATACATGTGAAAGCAGTTCAACAGAGTCACTTGTCCACTGGTGAGTTTGCGAAAGCTTGTCTACAAGAAAATGAAAAACCGGGATTATGGTGTCATTAACGTTGTGGTCACTTTAATCCTTGCTGTTGCATTTCCTGTCCTGTTCAAGGACTAAGTCCTTCATTTTAATGTGCAAGTCTGAGGCTGAACTTTGCAGCAGCTGTCCACATGTACGGGCTCTTTGGAAATATCACTAAGATTTACGTCTGTGTCAGATATGATATTGCAGGATAAAGAAATGAGGAACCTCCTGTTGTTTTGTCAAATAGCGTGTCATGCCTTTGTCCTGCATCTTTCTCCAAACCAGCAGATGACACCTCAAGATGAATCTGGACGTCTACAGTCCAGACACAAGGCTCACACCTACATGAAGACTATCATCTTGAACTGCAGCAGTGTGGCAGACAGGAGGTTACAGCCTATGTGTCTGTCAATATCAGCCTGTTTTCATTCCCAGGTTGTCAAATACGGCAGCTTGGTCAGTGGCCATCGACCTTTAGCTTCTGTTGGAGACATACCAGGCTTTCAACTAACTCCGATGAAAATCCATCTGTTGCAATTATGTAGGCGGTGGCAAATATGGCCGTGGATAGGTCAAACAAACACAGGACTTTAACCCAGGAGACCACTGCTTGTGAAACATTGTAGGTAACATTTCTTACATAACACAGTTAACTTACTTAAGTTACGTAACTAACATGGATGCACAATAATATTGGGACATCGTTGGTATCAGCCAATATTGACTACTATTATGAACCAGAGTATGCATGTATGATATGATACTAATTCCACTAGAGAAGAGGTGGGGGAAAAAGTGAATATATCGATATCGGTTATCAGTCAAATAAGTTGTTACATATCGGCATATCGGATATCAGCAACAGAAACAATATCACGCATCCTTAGTAACAAACATATATATATGGTAATAGTACTTTTGTTGCCTAAATTTTGAAAAGACACTCAGGCACCCAAAACTGATGCTAAAGGGGTATCTAGAGTGTCACAGCTTGAAGCGTGGGGCCACTGACCAAGCTGCTGTATTTGATGAGTTGGGAGTGAGAACATGTTGTCAGCACTGCATGTAGAGGAGTTCCTTCAGTTTGGCATGTTGGTTCTCTAAGGGGGCGATCGCACCGAGATGAAACACCAGTAAAGTAAAGTGAGACGCCAGTAAAACCTTTGTTTTCCTATGATACGGTGCGTCCGACTGGCATTCAAGCGTCTTTTTAGACGTGCATTTTTGTAGACGCACATTTTTAGGTGCACATAGACGCTGAAAAGTTAACAATATTTTCAACTTTTTGAGCATCAGACGCCAGTAGCACCATTCGTCATTTCCGTCATTGGCCCAGGCAGCCTATCAAACCCTCCTTCCTGTTTGTTGTGGCAGTTACATCAGTTTACGGAAGTTACGAGCGACAGACAACACAATGCAATCCGAAGACGAGAAATTTATCCTGACAATATTTGATTTTTAAGAATTATACAACACACGCACACCTCAGAACTCGAACAAACACAGGAGGAGACACACGTGGAGCTGTGCAAGCAGCGCAAAGAATTTGTCTGGTGAGTACAATGTCACTGATGACGATGATATCGTCGTAGCAGCTAGTTATCTTTCAGACAGTGGGATATGTGAGAGGGCTGGTGACCTTATTTCGTTGTTCAGTTTTTGTGCTGCATTTTTATGTATGAAGAGTGCTATATAAACAAAGTTGGATATGCATCTCATTCCTGTGTGATCGCCCCCTAATACTGTCATAGAAAAGCAAAGCGATGCCTCATTCAAAGTCTTTGTAGAGGGTAAAACACTGCAGAACAATGCACTTTCAACTAGGGTTGAGTGTCATTTGGAGTTTTTTCGATACAGGTGCTAAAAATAAAGCACAAATGATGGTCAATGACTTAAAGGAAAGGCTTTATTTCATTGCAAAGTCAAATTTGAACATGAAATTAACCTATACATTACCTCTTAACAACCTAACCCTATCTATAATCATTTAACACTAAATAACACTTAGAATAATTATAATAAAAGCAAAATAAATTTTGAGTTGGGATCCATTATTGTCTCAATCAGGAGACACTCAGCAGCCAGACATTTCATTACAATGACAGTAGCTGGTCACCCTTAACAGTCCACCTTAAGTGAGCCTGGTCAGGTTCCAATGGGAGGCTGGTTTAGCTGGCAAATTTTTCTGGCTAACATCAAAGCAACCCCTGGTCCCAAGAAATGCAGCTCAGCCTTACCTCCAAGTTTTTTTCATAGGCCACTTGCGGTATTGCAGGAAATTTTTTTTTGAGATTTTGGTACCCAACCCTACTTCTAATGTCATTACAAGAGGAAACTGCCAATATATTCACAGTGAAAAGAAATCTTTAGATTCTATGTATCATCTTGGACTCGTGTCCTCAGCTCGGTTCAGGCCTCGACTCCGACACCACATTCCCTTCATATCAACAGACTTCAGTAACCAAAAGCCATTTTGGGAACTGCAGTTGTTTCTCTTCTCTGGGCTTCTCTGGGACACCAGTATTATTTTTAAGGCCCTTCCCTTATGTCGGACAATTCCACATGACTGTTATCACTCAAAACACAAGTAAGTAAAACATGACAACCAGCCTGTCACCCTTGGCAACCAAAGACACTGACTAATGGCCTCATTAAGACGACAAGGACGTCCAAATTATTGCCTGGTGCTGGCCGTGGTCACTGGCAGAAAAAATCTTCAAGGAAAGTGGAACTGGGATATGAAGCATGAAGTTCAAAATCTTCTCAAACATCCAGGGAAAGGTGAACTCAACACAACAGTGGCGACAAAGTCCTACACCAACATCAACACCTCCACTGTACATGAAATCTAAATCCATGTTCTCCATGTTTAATTATTTATCTTAAACCGTCTCTTCTGCTGTTTCCTTGTTGAAGAGTTTGATGTGGCGAGTGGAGCTGTGAGCATATGACACATGTATTTTCTCGGCTAAAATGACCACTAATCGTCTTTCAAAGCACAAAAGATGAACACATAACTAAACACAGATCTGCTTGTGCAGGTGCGTGAAGCTGGTAACAGTTTGTGTGATTTGTAAAGCAAGCATTTATCAAGCTCTGAATCCCTGAGAATTTCTTGGTGAAAGCCTGACACAAAGGTCTTGAGGTTTTTCTCGTCTTTGTTTTTCAGTGGGGAGCTGCTCAGAATCTAAGCTACTGTGTTTTCTTGGGGGAACAAAGGCGGGACCTTGAGGTAATTGTAGCTGTGTTGAGGATTTTATTTCTCATACATCTGTGTGAAAAGGGGGCATGCAAACAATGTTACCATCTGTGGTGGACGCCGAATCATCTGTGACAACTGATTCAACACCGTGGAAGAACACGGTTGTTTTTACTGAAACTGATACGCTACCAGATGAACACAATACAGTTAGCACTGTCAATCATCACTTTATTGGGCTGTCTGGAAAAATAATCTACAACACAGGGCTAAGTTTTACATCTATACACAAAGGAATATACAAGAGAGCTGTTAAAGTCACCTGTCTCTGTTATAAGCTTAATAATATGATTTCATCTACTGTATTAGTCCTTCATGCATTTGTCCTGCATCTACTCTATCTTTCATTGGTAGTTAAACATTCTTCCAAAAACCCCAATCCTTCCCCAACCTTAATCACGTAACCGTAAGATAACAACATGTAGGACATGAGATGTGAATCCCAGTTTTAAGAGTCAAAGTCCAGTTCCTCAGTATGTCAGGTCCTTAAACCTTCCTATGCTATGCTGTGCAAAGATACCAAACACTTCAGCACTTTTAGTCGATGGGTCCAACAACCACCAACTTTTACCCGGGAGGCAGTTGTCCACTTCCCATTTGATTGTGAAGCCAACCCTGTTCTTTTCCTAAACCCAACCACGTGTGTTTGTTGTTGAAGGAAAAAAACATCAATTCATGGTGTTGTACCGATGTAGTGCTTTTATTTTGAAAGAGACTGTATGCAAATGGTAAATTTCCTGTGAAAAAGAAGTGTATTTTGAAGGAAGATAATGCATGTAACAGGCAGAACATCCTTTTAAAAAATATCTGCATATGTGTAGACAGGGACCTTGATAGGAAAGAAATGTTGTTCATAATGTGGCATTTTTTCAAAAACATATGTGCGAAAGCAAATTAGCAACAAACATATGTTTTGGGTAACAGGATCGCTTTAATGACTAAAAAAAGCAAATCAAACTACAAATATGTAATGCCACCATCTTTAAAACCAATATAACAAATATAAAATGCATTTCCAAAAACTTATTATTATTATTATTATTACTTAATATTATTTGGGAAGTCTTTGGAGCTGTGTCACCATCATCCACAGTGTATTTAACATCTTTGCAGCTGTAGTTAGCTTCTTAATTTCTCTGTGTGATGCACTGAGGGACAATAGTCTCCATCAATGGCAAACTAAGAAATAAATAGGCTTAAGTGTGCATGTTGACCTGAATATACTTAATTTAGTCACTTTCTCAGTGTGAATACCACACACTCAAAGTCAGGTTAGAATCAGTGCGAGTGTGAGTCACAGCTACAGTGTGTGTTTAGTACGGCTGCGTCTCTACAACTGATTTAACACAGAGATAAACTGAACATCTGATGCTGAACTGCAAATTACAAACATCCTGCAAGTCATTCGACTGGAAATAGAAACAAATTCATCTTGGTGGGTCCAAATACTCGTCATTGTCACCTTGGTGACAAATCATTATAAAGTGGCTCAAATCATTGTAGAGAATTACCCTCAGTGCAGCTATGCAAAAATTACACAGTACCCTTAGTTCTAAAGTGGGCACGAACAAGGCTGCCACAAACAACTTTATTTTTGAGTGCACTCCCTTCCTGTTATTTGAGGCGGATGTTTTAACAGATTTTTGAGTGGAGGCATACATGTTACATTGGTCAGCACCATCTGCAGCTCAACAGATACAGCAGCGCCCTGGGCTCACAAAGTTCCTACTTTAGGCCCAGATGCTGGCTGCAGTGACCACATGACGATGATCCTGCAGTAGTAAACACATACCAATCTTTCACTCCAACACATACTTGAATTTAAAGAGCGGCCAGCACCTTCTAAGGATACAGAGTTCAGGCCAAGACACACCGCCGTCGAACGGCGTGGGTCAAAACAGCCGTCCCTATTACTTTCTATGTACGACCTCACACCAGTGGCGGGTAGACGTGTGGCGGCACTGTGGACCCCATGAGACTTCACGCAGCTGTCCTATTTCGAGCCTCACCACCCCTGAAAAAATGCAGTTTTTTGTGCATGTACAACTCGGTTCCTGTAATAGCTCTTCTTCTCTGCCCCCGTGGCACCTCAGCTCCTCTCCGCACCTCTTGCTGTCGCTGTCTCTCATGTTGGTCGAAGAATGATTGAGATCAGGAAATATCTGATGCTTCACGACCCACAAAGTCATCGTGATAAAGACAATGGCAAAAATGATACTGCCTGGTGGGCCATAGCTGGAGACTGGCTTTTCAGGTGAGAAGTCAAATTTAATTATTAGGTGCCCACGCTGATTTTAAGCTCAAGCAGAGCTGGAGAGAAGTACAGATCATTTAGTATCACATGCTGTGGCGACAAGGTGCAAACAAGGTGCCTACACGTGCTTAGATTAAAAATCTTGTTGGGAAAGCTTTGACTGAATCAGATGACAGTTGCTTTAATGGTACAGTTTCTGTTTTGTGATACACATTCTCCAAAACACTCAAAACACCAGACGGTTGGTGCTGTGTTTAAGCAACGACGCCTCCCAATATTGGCATTAACCACCGTATGAGCACAGTGCAGAGTGACAGCGATTAGCTAGCACACACACAGGACTCACATTCACACTAACCATCAACAACAACAAAGAGCAGAGAAACTCGGATTAGAACACACACAAAGGTACCAGGGCTGCACCTAATGATTCGTTTTTCATTGATTAATCTAGCAATTATTTTTTGATTAGTCAATATAACCAAAAAAATATTGATTATTCTAAAGATATTTTTCGATTACTCGATTAATAACATAATTTATTTACCCAAAACTAAATGTCATAAACTTTCCACATCACTGCAGTGTTTGATGTGATAATAATAATAATAATAATAATAAACATCATAAATTCCTAGACTTAAAATCCAAAAGGCTTGCTGTGACACATTGTTTAATAACTGTATATCAGAGCAACTTTTTCCCTGAACTAGAAAATCTGTATTTTACTGGACTTTATATTTAAAATGATTATGACAAGGATTTATTTAATCACTGCAATAATACACAGTTGAGATCATCACTGGCAAATGTGTTTTTGCATCAGTGTGGGGCAAGAAAAATAACTGAGACAATTTGCAGACTGTAACAACAAACGTCAGTTTAAGTCATTTTCTGACACGTGTGGTCGTTAAGGTAAACAGAAAACAGGAAACGGCCAAATAACAATGTTAGATGATGTATTAGGAGCATTAGCAGCAGCGCCAAACGTTGACTACAATTAACAGAAACACAAGTTGATAATCCTTTTATATCACGCCTGGATGGGGAAAACAGTCAACTGGAGGGTGTTATCTGCGGCTGTCTTAGAGTGCTCTGAGATGCTTTTGCTTTAAGTGTTGTTTGGGAAGTCATTTCCAATTTGTTGACCGCCAAGGCCACACTGCCTCCATATTGTTGACGATGCAGTTGCTTGCACGGCTCCATAAATGAGTAAAGTTTTGAGAAAATACAGTAGTTATATCAGCAGGCAGCTCTGAGGCAGCGCCACAGCAGCAACACTGTCTGTATGAACACTGCAAGTGTGTGAGCTGCATCAATTCAGCGAGGTAGCAGGCAGTGTGGCCCAGCTGTTACTTTATTGCGATGTCCTCTGTACAAGTCGAAGTATCTCTGTAACTGATGGCGTCAATTACGCAGAGGATTCGCCCCAGCCCTACTCCACTTTATCTTTACATAGCAAATAGTTTTTGGCTGTTACATTAATGCTCTAATATTGTATAGAGCTCCTTTAAAAGACAAGTTTTGCAAAATCACAGACATAAACTCTGAGCTTAAAGTCAGAAAGCTGCTAAAGTAACGTGCTCTGACAACATCTGAGAAAGTGAAAACTTAATTAACCCCGTCAAAGAGCATGTAAACACATGCAGGGCGCAGTGGGTAATGGGTTTATTTGCATTAGTGATCCATTGATTGACATTTTCAAATACACCCCAACAACATTTCCAAGAAGTGTACAGGTGTCAGACCTGTCCAACATCCCGTTCCTGGTCCTGTACCTTAAATCTTCTCAAGCTTCACAAATTAAAAGCAAAGACTCGCTAATGTAAAACAAACATGGACGTGTCTTTGATCTGTTGCTCTCAAACCACAGAGATGCTCTGCCAGGTTTGCCAGTTCGCCTGATCCCGTCAGTGCAGGAGGTAATGTCCACTCACAGTTTGTAACTGCTGACGTCATTACGAAAGGATGTGGAGAGAAAAAAGCTTGTCAAAGGGGGGGTTTATATAAGAAGCATCCAAATGTTTCGATAGGAAATCCAAGTGAGTTTGGTGTGCTCAGGAGCCAACGCAGGTGTAATCCTTCACTTCAGCTCAGGTGTGGAAACCAGAAGGCAGCGAGGAGAAAAAAAACTAGGATGTTGAGAGGGAGTTGTCCTCTGAATTACCTCTGTGAAAACACACTCACCAGAAAGCCCCTGAGACGTTATTATTTTCCTTCCTTCTTTGTCTTGGACAAAGTTTGGTTGAGTTTGTGTCAGATGAAGTGAGACTAAGGGATTTAGTGTCTTTATTTCCCACGTTTTTTACTGACTACATGTCTGTGTTGGGATCCAACTGTGGCGTCGATAGTTGTTCACTAAAAAGAACTGCCTCTCTGTGCTCGAAGCTGGGAGTGCAAGTGCAGAGTTTGGTTGCAGTATTAGACATTTGTGGAGACGTATAACCCTTATCTGTTTAATATTCTGAAAGTATGTAGCCACCTGGCTGTTCCTGGTACTGCCTGAGGCACCCTGCCTCACTGTGTCACAGTGAAAAGATTCTCAGTATTGTGAGCTACATTAACATGATAAATCAAATTAACAGCCATAATGTGTGAAAAAAAAGTTAAAAAAAAAAAAGAAATACCAAAGAATTGGATTGTGTTCAGTTCTGCCAGACTTCGTGCCCTTTTGTCCGAGCGCTGCTGTTGCAGGATGTCCAAAGGCCACATTACTAAAGTCCATGACCAACCACATAAAGCTGTAAAAATGACTGAATCTCAGAGTCATTTCCTCAACATCTTGCATCCTCTGATACAGGAAGCCACATAGTAAATGCTTAGAAAGGTTCACTGTGATACTGTTTACCACAATCCAAACATCATGCTTTAATTCTGAATGACGTGTGATTTCTTGGAAAAAAATCTGATATCTGAAGGAAAAACAGAACACAGGTTTTCATGGGAGGACTGTGGTACAAAAAACTGGACTTTCCAAACTGGGAGAAAAAGGGAAAAATGTAAAAGACCTACATAATAATATGTCAAAGAACACGGGACCAGGTTTTGTGCTAACCAGGGTTGGGTATCATTTGTTTTTTTTCCGATACGGGTGCCGAACCGATACTTTTAAAATGGCACTGGTGCCTAAACGGTGCCTGAACCGATACCTCAAAATATGAGTTTTTTATGGAGGTTGAAAAGTGGCACAAATGGGCCACCTTTCAGAAGTGTGTGAGTATTTTGTGTAACAGTTTTAAATTATAATAAAAACAATGCTTTTATTTATTTATTGCTGAGGCAAATTAGAAATATAAATAAATAGGTATATGAACTCTATTAACAGTTTTAAAATATAATAAAATACATTGAACAAATTAACATTACAATAATATTAACTCTATTAAAGTCCGGTCTCTGTAGGAGGCAAGGCTCTGCAAATGGCAACAAAAATATTTGGGTCCAGGCTGTACCAACCAGCCAGCGTGAGACCAGCGAAAGCAAGCACACACATGTCAGCACGGTGCACAGAGAGGCAGTTAGAGCTACAGGCTACAATGAGGCTAAAAACAGAGTTCAAATGACGTTTTTCCAAACAACTTTTTGGTGCTTAGCGTGCCTTTAAATAATAATATACACTCAACAAATGAACGATGAATGAATGAATGATTCTGTTACAAGTAAAGTCCAATAGAAGAAGACATAGCATTAAAAAAAAAGTACCGACAGGACGCACCATAATGTGCGTTTTTTTTTTTCCTTCGGTCCGGTAGGTATCGTTTCCATATAAGCACTGACGTTTGGTACCCAACCCTGGTGCTAACATGTTGCAATGCTTTACTATAATTAGAACATAACAGTTCTGATGTGTGAGCTTCATCTTTGTTTGCTTCTAATGTTATCACATGTAAAAAATAAATTCCTACTGTGTGGGATTTAGTGGCATCTAGTGGTGATGTTGCAGAATGCAACCAACTGAAATGTCTCCCGTGTGCCAAGCAGGTCCACAGGACGAGCTCCAGACTTTGAAGCCTCTTTGACATCGTGGCCAAACCATGTAACTTCAACCTTTGAGTCTGTCTCGATGCCATTAGGCCTAAGAATACTGCTTTCCATAGACTTACATTGGAAAAGAGATATCTGTTAGCCAGTTGGATACATTTTTATAAGCTTTACAGTCCTTGCAGAAAGACTCATTTCACTATATGACTTTGATGCACCACTTTGGTGCATTAATACAGTGGTTTTCAAGGTTATTGTTCCCAAGGCACACCTGTGTCTATATCTGTGCACAACAGCCTCTGTAACGTGTGTTATCACTCTTATCACGACATACTGCAGATGTTTTTATTCATTCAAATGACAACTGACATCCAACTATTACTCATGAAATATTTATCGACAAAATGATTCAAGAATTCATTTTAAACTTTTTGAAATTATATCAAAGCACAAATAACACAGATTTAAACGGGAAATAATGTGATGTGTCACACACTTAGAATTCCCTCGTGTGAAGGCAACAACAGGTTCCCTATGAAGGCATTTTTAATTAAACTAAAAAATTAAATTACATTTTTTGCCTCTTTATTAGGAAATGGGTGCACACAACATACCGATACAGCCAACTAAAATTCAGTCATAACTTGTTTGTATAGGCCCAGTTAAATATTGCAATAATAATGTGTGGTTATCACAGAATCCCACGGCACACCTGGATCTGCATCGTGGCAAACCACTGGAGAATATATCAAAGGTCTAGAGAAGTCACACAATCATTTTATCTCTATTCAATCAAGCAGAGCATTAAAGTGAAAGTTAGCCACTGTGATGTCTCTAGTGAAGTCTGTGTTGTGTTTGCTCTATGGACCAATGATGCAGAAGATCTGGGTGATTTTAAGTGATTAAAAACTAATGAAAACATAGTTATGAGTACTGTATTCCATTTGTCAAGTGTCTGCACACCATCAAGTCCTACGTGTGTAGGATCAAAATTACTGAGAGAGAAGAATCCCACAAACATGTTCACTTGTACTTTGAGTTTTAGAATATCACAAATATTAAGGAAGTATATATCTTCTGTGCCAGCTCATCTTTAATTTTTAATACTAGACTGTCAACTAAAAGCCTGAAATGTGAAACACACATGCATACAAAAAAAAATCTTATTTTTGGATGCAGAATAAAAGGTAGAAGAAACAAAGTTTGCAAAATAAATAATGACTTCATGTGGAAATAAATAATTCAAATTTAGATGTGTATTTGAGTTCCTTGTGTGTAACCACATGTCTGAAACATGTTGCAAGCTCCACATTTCCTTAACGCCCTCATCTAAAAGCAAAGGTAGTAAATACAGCATACTTTACAACATGCACTCTTTGCTTTATAACCTACACTATGCACAAATATATATGCCAAAAAAACCTGTAACTTTTAACATTACGTTCTAGGCATTTTAGGTCTCATACACTTGTAAGACCTGGCTCAGATGTAGATTACTAAAACTATAAGCAATCAGTAAGTGCATGTGCAAAGGTTACAGCCTCTGTGCACCAAAATCTTGGCTCTACCAAAATATTACATGACTTTAAAATGATCATGATTCCACCTCAGAGGGCGAAGACAACTTTACTCCAGCGCTCACATTCTCCCTCTGTGAACTCTTTGCTCCTTGTTCCCACTTTTCATGTTTGAACCTAAACTGTCAATCCTCTGACAGAAAACAGACTTCAAAGTCACTGGGTGGGGCACAATTTCCTCCTAAAATGTTTGGAGATTAGTCTGATCTTAGCAAATCTACCAAAACGCAATTTGCCGACATAATGCAATTACCTTCCTGTTCAAAGCAAGTATGCCATGCATTATTACAGATCGTCTTCTGAGACATTTCAACGTTTTACGTCTCCGGGATTCCAATTTGAAATGTTAACATTTGTGGTGTGTATCTGTCACAGCGGGCTTCTCTTTGAGGGTTTGAAGTGAACAAGCACTTTTCTTATTGTCAGCTCTTGCTCCCACTGCACATTAATCTGGGCAGCGCAGCCAGGGATTAGCTCCAAACAGAGGGGAAGTCCCTGCCCGTTGATCTCACATCAACCACAAATACACACAAATGCACGACTGAATGTGTCTGTGCATGTGCCTGCAAACGAGAAGGCATATATGCATGTAGACACACACACACACACACACACACACACACACACACACACACACACACACACACACACACACACACACAATATTGATTCCAGTCCATGAGCTAATGAGAACCAGCCTCTCTAACCACTCACTGCATGTGACATGATGGAGTTCCACTGTATTAAGTCTGTTAACATTTAAGAATATAACTGAGTCAAGCCAGGAACCACCGGTGTGCTGAAGGCGGCAGGGTGGCCTCATGGTTACAGCAACCACCTTGTAACTAAAAGGTCACAGGCGTGATCCCTGCAATGGCCCATATGTCCATCAAATTAAATTGAAGCCAAACCCTTTCATTCACTGTAACAGGCTCTAAATGTCAGCTGAACGCCAAATGTGCAAATGATATGCTTCAGGACGGAGCTACAGCCTTTAGAATACACATGAAGCTTTAGAATTCAGCGATCAGCACTTTTGTTCTTCACTCAACTTCATACGAAACTGATTGTGAGCGAAGCTACTTTTACTTTACAACTATCCCTGTTAGACGTCTGTAAGATATTACTGCATGCTCAGGTCAGGTTTGGGGTCTAATTTTACAACTTTACATTGAAGCTGCTATATTCAATATTTCCATATTTATGATGGAACACATGGGTACTCGTATGTCAACCCCGTTGCTCATATATATGAGCCCACAGAGAAGTACCACCTGACTGCATCTCCATTAGGTCCGTGGAACTTCACAGCATCTATCAACTCACTGTTCTGGTATTCAGGCCTGCAGCTTCACTGTCTGGTTTAGTTTAACTGATTAACTAATTGCATCAAAGCCAAGCAGCAACCTCCTGGGCTGAAAAAAGAAGCCAACGCCAAGTGCCACACAGCAATTCCTCGAACCGCCACTTGATGCTGGCTGCAAAAGCAAGTCAATCCTCATAGTCCATTCATCCATTTCCATTCGCTTATCTGGGGCCCGCAGGCCAAGCAAAGCACCCCAGAAGTCCCTCTCCCTTGCAACACTTTCCAGCTCCTCCTGGGGGACCCCGAGGTGTTCCCAGGCCAGATGAGATATGTAATCCCTCCGCTGTGTTCTGGGTCTGCCCCGGGGCCTCCGAGTGCCTGGAACACCTCTGACGGTAGGCGTCCAGGAGGATCCTGATCAGATGCCCGAACCACCTCAACTGACCCCTTGACGAAGGACCAGCGGCTCTACTCCGAGCTCCCTCTGGATGTCACCCTATCTCTAAGGCTGATCCCAGACACCCCAGTCACTACCCAGAGCTCATGACCATAGATGAGGGTTGGGACGTAGATGGACCAGTAAATCAAAAGCCTCCCGACTCTACAGCAGGAAAAAACATGTTTAACAGTCTGGCACAAAAAACGGTTTTGGTTTCTTTCGCTAATTTCCTTGTTTGTGACACCTGTACGGGGGGTGAATTTCTCTCTAATTCACCAATTTAAATTTAATTATGACTTAAAGTTTTGTATAATTAAGGGCAGTGCTGCTTTCAATGACAGGCTGTCTGTAAGGGGTCACCTCAGTTTAGGAGACAGATCTACACAGCTCCACCCTCTTGTCCAAATACGGTCATTTCTTGTTACGATAAACAAAGATGGTGACAGCCAAAATGCTAATCTCAAGGCTTCAAAAAGTCCACAAACCAACTGCTGACGTCACAGTGGCTGCATCCGTTATATTTACAGTCTTTGGGAGAAACTTGAAAAACCCACTCGCCGAGCCCCAAACAACAGGCATTTAAAGTAAGTGAGTAGTTGGTAAACATAATGAGACATTGAGAAGCTAAAGAGCTGTGAGTGTGAGAGTTTTGATGTTAAAATTTTGGCTTCAGACCTGGTTTGAATAACTTGTTTTCACAATCTGGTCAGAACGAAACAGGCTGGCTTAGGCTCAGCTTGAGCTGGTTTAGGTTTGAATGGATACGGGTCGCTAACTGCGTCAGGCTGGAATTAACTGAGCTAGGTCTGGCACGAACAAGAACAAATATGGCTAAGGCAAAAACATTGTACTGCTCATGGATCATGGATAAGACGTGGATTATGGCTGATGCATAGTTAGAGCAAGTACCTCTGAAGCTGAAACCGGCTTGCCATAGGCTTGTGCTAATAACATTAGCATGTTGTATTTCTTTAGAAAATGCGTCCAGCAAAAGACAAATGTTTTGTCTGCTAATGCTGCGAGTTAAAGTGAAGCTGATTTGTGTACTTGTGTTCGAAATTGTTGCTATTAAGCCATGTTTAATGTGTGTTTAATGTGTGCTGTGAATCAACTTTGCAGTACTTCACAGAGACTAGTGTTTTGGAGGTGTAACTGCAGAGTGACACAGCGCAGGGCACTTGGGTATGCTACGGTGTAGAATAGCTGCTTAGTGTCTCATCACGCTGCTGGCGTTCGTAGCATAGCGTAAATACATGACGCTCCCTTTGCAAAGCATTAACAAAATATGCTAGCCTCAGAAAATAACACTTTTCTTTTTGATGAGTCGAGGCGGAGCTATCGCTGCAGCTGCACTTGTCGCCATCTTCCACTTGTTATTGTTCGTCCCTGCTGGTAGGTGTTCATGCTCTTCTCTTGGCGTTTGGCAGACTACAACACTTATAGGTGTTTATGCTGTCCTGTCAGGTCCACAAGAGTTGTACCCTGGTACCTACAGTACTGGAAAAACTGAGTACCTTTTTTTAGAACTTTGGCATGGGCTTCATCTTTAAGTATCAGTTCTCGTGACAACCCTAAAACTACTACCTAGATTTCCCTGAAAGGAGCACCCCCTGATGTTTGAGACATGTTTTTTTATTTTTCCCTCATAAATTTTAATTTATCACTTTTCCAGGTGGGGAAGTGTAGATATCAACACCAGACGTACATTTGGGAAACAGGCTGAATCTATTGCACCTCAGTTAGTGGGAATGGGACTGTTGGAGCCCTGAGCTATGATTTAGCATGATTACACAGGTGTATTTTAACATAAAAATGCACCGAGGAAGGTTGATTGAGACCAAACTGTCTGAACTTTGCACTCTGCCCCCTTGTAACAGATCACTATAATTTTTGTCTGTTTTGAAAAGCCATTCGAAGGCTTTTCACTGCACTCATTAATATGAAAAAACTTCAAATAGCAACTTTGTTTTTTGAGCTTTTGCAGCTGTATAAAGAATTATGTGCCTTTGAACTGAAACTAACACACACATAAGCACTCTAATAGCCCCGCTCATGGCATAATGATGAGTTGTTCCATGATTATTGTTTACCCTGCTTAAAATAACTTATTAAACAGGTGCAGCGTTATCAGAGCCCTATATTTGTGGACGCATTCCCAGGCAGACAAAGCCACAGGTGTAAGGCTTTGAAAGGGAAAGTGTACACAGCACAATCAGTTCTTAAGACAGACAAATGACTGCTGGGGCAACGGCTGGGGCACGGGCTGGGCACAGCTTAGGGGAAATGTTTGCACTGAATTCAATTACTTTTGTTCATGCAGCCAGTATTGGACGTGTTTGTTAAAGGCAGATTCCTATAGAGCATTATGAGAGCAATGCACAAGGTGATTCACTGCATGGCAACACATGAAGGACTGGGTCACTTTTCTTACGGCTCAGCAACATTTGCAAACTTCAAATAGGAAGATTTGCAGACATGCCTTGTAATTAACTCTTAGTTCTTTTTAGACAAACTATTTGAAGAAGCAAATGAGGTGACAGTACGACCAGACTCGCTGCAGACATTAATATGCTCCTATATTACCACTTTCTGTCAGAGGGACAGTGGAGACAGCTCAGTCTCCCAATTATATCTACATCCATGTGCCCTCTGAAAAATGTGGTGAGATTTTATTGGTGGCTAGCTGCAGATAATAATTTAGGTGGTCAAACACTAACAAATGAAAGACCTGCGAGAGATTGATTTCCAGTTTGGTAATTAAAGGTTGAGCGGACAGAAATAAACACAGCAGAGGAAGGTTATGATTAGCTCTTTGAAGATGCAGATAGGCTTCAGGATAAAGAAAACTATGTTTGGAAAACTGCATGTGGTAATAGAGGAGATATGCCTATAGAGCACTGGAAAACTATACATCAAAATTCAGACCTCTGTACAGTTTGAGTGGCTGAGCTGCACATAAAGTGCTCTCAAGTGCTGTAATTGTTTAAGGATGTTCGGATTATATGTCAGAATGGTATGGCAGATGCAAACAAAGACCAAATGGTTACACTATAGGCCACAAGTCCTCCAAATTGTTTTTGATTGCCTTCCAAAATAACCCAAATTAGCATTTTCTGATCAAGACCTTCGCAAATGAGTTCGCAAAAAGATTTATGAGACCACTTCCTGATCTGTGCGTAGGGTAAGGTTGGGTCAAGGTCATAGAAGGATGATGGTTAGGGTTACAGAAAGTGCTTGGTAATGGTTAGGGAACCATCTTGATCTTAAAAGACGAGTATGTTGATTAAGGACAGGGAGATAACCCTGTCATGGTCAAAAGAAACCAACACTGGTAGGAGATGGAACGCGAACAACCCATAAATCCACCTCAAGCTCCTCCCCAAGAGGTTTTGTGGTTGTATAGCAATGTCATGCTACTTCCGTCTTCGCTTCTGACAGATGACAGTCATAACTCACAAGGTCAATAAAGGTCCTTGTTGGGTAGCATAAACCTAAGTATTTAATGTTGTTTTTTCACTGTGCTGTATTTACTTTTGATGTAAGAGACTGTCCTCACTTTAGCCACTGACATTCCAATCAGTTCTATCTAGGGGTGGGCAATATATCAAATACACTCTTTGTATTGTGGCGTGTTCCTTGTAGGATAAATAAAACGACTATATTGTGAACATCAAGTAAAAAATGTTTTGTTCAAGCCACTGGCATGGGACTCGCTTCATCCCTCTCACAAACACACATATAAAGAAAGACTCACAAACAATGATACATCACACACATTCCTCCACCCATCCAGATCACTTTCTCCCGTGCAATTGTGTATGAGCAGGATTTGTATCTGCATGGCTCCAGATCGCCACTATATTTATTAGTCACATTTTGCAACCATGGAGTGCCACTGCGACTTGCAAATGTTAGCAATATGCATATGAACTAGAAAGCTGTTAGGGTGTTTTCGGCGTACAGTGAATACATCATCATGTTTAATGGCAACACAGTAACAGTTTAACTCAATGACTATAGCATTAGCAGACAAAGTGTGTATCATTGTAGCTGTATGGCTCCAGACTGCAACTATTTTGTCACATTTTGCGACCATGGAGCACCAGTCCATCTTGCAAATACTATTGATATATGAACTGGAGAGCTGTGAGTGTGTTGTCAGCTCACAGTGAATACATTTTCATGTTTACAGGTGCAGAGGCATACCCTGGAAATCCAGAGTTCTCGCTAGACCACAATTTGAATTTGCTCAGCGAGTCACTCTGGCAATCAGTAAAGATGCTCATTACCCATGCCCTTGGCGCCGAGCTGCACCAATCACATCGGTTTATCTGACATTTATTCAGTTGTAACAATAGTTAATTCAGCTTTAGTAGAACAGCACTTCATTGAACTTTATTATAACAGTAATTTTTCTAACTTAAACTTAATTTTTAAACTTTAGTGTTCCTGTAGTTCATACAGCCTAATAATTTTGTACTTCAGAGGAGATTTCAAGATACTGCAATATTCATCATATTGTGATACACGACAGCCTTGTCTCAGTAACTGGCGTTAGTAGTGTGACATTGTTTCACTGGCACAAAGCGTCTGACAATATGTGCAGATATTTACATCTGAAACAGAGGCCAGCCATTTGGAATTATGGATAGAATAACAAAACTTTCAAAACTGGGTCCCTCATCAACATCCACTTCAGCTTCGCTGCCATCCACCGACCTTTAGCTTTAATAGCAGCACAGGCAATTTGAAAGCTTTTGGCCATTAGCCTTGCAGTGACAGTTGGAGTCTCTAACAACTATTTCCAAGTCCAGTGTTACAGACACATCCAGGCCATGTTCTGCTGGAACAAAAGGTCAAGTCAGTTTTTTTCAAAACTTTTAAGAATGTTCTTTTAAAAAGACTTTGACAGTTACATTCCTTCTTTTTACCTTAAAACAAAACAAGGAAATAGTGGCATGTAATTAACTCGATTTTCTTTTCTAATCACTGGACAGCCCTAATACTAATACATTTATTTATCATGTAAACATGTATAAGTTGTATTGTGTCTGATTTAAGTCAGTAAGTAAATTCTTGTACTTGTTCCCATTTAAGGGCCAACTTTAGACCTTTCATATAATTAAAAAAAAGGGTCATGTTTGCCGCTCAGCTGCACAAATATCCACAAATATCTGCATGTAGGATTAGGAAGAAAGTTGGGGTGGATGGTACAAACCGTGCAACTGTCCTTTTCTTTTTTCTTCTTTTTTTTTACCATGACCACAATCTTTTCCTAAGCTTGAAAAAGTGGTTTTAGTTGCCTAAACTTAATCAAACCTCAACCACAGAGGTGGCAGATCAGACACATGAGTCATTTTTAAATGGGTCATTTTGGAAGGCGCTGACAAACAACTTGTTTTGTTTTCTAGGTCTTTGGACTTCTCACGACTTCTCACCCTCTCTTGAGGTAAAACATTTCCAATTTATTTTATCATAGGATGAACACAATCAAAAGCAAACATGTATTAGGAATACACTATACATGTCCCAAGACATGAGTTCATGCCTCTGAAACATCCCAAAGGCATTTCAGTGGTCTGTCCTTTTAAAATAGCAATGTTAAGCCACCGAGTAACATCACTAAGCTTACAAGGCAAACGTGTCCTGGTAGTAAAGCCACAATACCCCAAAGCCTCGGTTTCAGCTAATCTGAAAGTATGCTGAGTGTCCTTATGTGGGGAACAATGAGGGTGTGTGGTGGGAAGAGGAGGAAATCTTACACATACCAAGCAGGCCGCGCAAAATTAACTGAAGTGTGTTTTTAAGAGTGGGAGGGACCTAAAATAAATCTTGAAAGACCTGACTATCATGCTCCTTGTCTGACTCTTATCCAAGTTTAGCCACGCACACAACTAGAGGTTAATTCTTTTGACCTGAAACAAACTCTTTCCACGTTATTAGGCATTTCTGCCGTTGACAGAAGCTTTCAAAGCCTGTTCGTTACGGACCAAACATGTCAGAGAAAGTACCAAGAATGCCAACCATCTCAATGAGGCATCAGCCTCCTGTTTGGTGGTCGAGATGAGTGAAATGTTCACAGGACTGTGAGGAACAATCAGAGGCAATGGCTCAGTTTCTCTTACAATCATCCAACCATGGCACCACAATTCTAACACAAAACACATATATTCAAATTTGTTATTGATATTTTTACATCAATATTTAATAGTGTACTGTTTCCAAAACACACAGATATTTTATTTTTCTTCCAGTTAACTCTTGGCTTCATGCTGAAAATTTTTACCAATATATTTGACCATATATTTCAATGTGCATGAACGGTATGCCCAGGGTTTCTAATGCATAGCAATAGTTTGGACAGCTGACAAAATTTGGCCTAAACCTTTAATGTTTGTTTGTGCTTCTGTCATTCTTTCTGTCATTTTTGTGTTGTTTGTTACTCTAAAAAAGTCAAAGACAAAATCTGTGACATGCCTAACCAGAGGGACATACTGGCTAACCGGCCTTTGATTTGTTTATCGGCAGTCCCCACACTATGGAAGCAACTATGGAGGTAAATCGCTAGTTGCAAAATTTAAAATTTCATTACCAGTGTGTTTAATTCTGAATTGAGCTTACTAAAGTGAAGCAATTTAAATGCAGTTTGTGAATATAGGTATCTGAACTTTCTATAAGAATTTGTGAACCCTACAAAGTATATGTACACTGAAAATAACTGCTTTGGTTCTCAGAGGAGAACATCTCACTGCTGTAAATTCACTTGCATTAGCCTTTCAAACATTACGTATTCTGTTGTGGTTCAATTTCACAAGTAGGTATTCAGTAGCTTACAAAGCCTTGTTTCCACTAAGCAGTTGGTTCAGTTCAGATCAGTTCGTCACACATTAAGACAATTGTTTCCAGGGTGGCCACTGGCTCACCTGGTAGAGCAGGTACAAAGGCTATGTCCTTGCTGCAGCGACCTTGGGTTCAATTACGGCCTGCAGCCCTTTGCTGCGTGTCATCCACTCTCTGTGACCTCTTAACTCAGGATCTGTCCTGTCTGACACAGGCTAAATGCCAAAAAAATAACCTGAAAGAAAAACGATTATTTTCCATTGTCAGAAGTTGCGGATGCTACTAAAACAACTGTTCAATGACTCCTGTTCTACCCTCTATTGAAGTACCTAGAGCACTGATCTGATACTAAAATATAGAACTTGACAGGTCAAGAGAGAACCGTAACTCTTGCTCTGAAAGGACTCAGTGCACAAACTAGCCATTTTAAAATATACCATCAATTGCAACAAAGGCTGTAAACACTGGAGCAATGAGTAACAACAACCCCACATTCAAGAGTATTGTCTGCAGTGGAAACGGCTACGGCTTACGCGTCCATACGGGTTATGCGCTGGTTCTAAGGGTACCATATCAAAAGTGTTTGGTGACAACTCTGCTCAAGATGCACATTTATGGCCATTATTTGCTTCCGTACCTTCCATAGATCTATCCTTTTGACCTTGCTCAAGGGCACCTTAGCATTGATTAAAAGGTGCCCTTGAGCACAGGCCATTCACTTCGCCTCACAGATCTTTTTCAGCCTTTTGCAGGATTTCAAACCGCTGATCTCACACAGCTAACCTTTAGGCTGCAGTTATTCCTCAGCACCTTTTTATGCAAAGCTCTGTGTTTATTTGGAGAAGCGGTTATTAGTTGTGTTTACTCTGGGCGAAGGTTAAAACGTTACATGCCTGGATGAACTCACTCTTAACACAGGCTTAAGTTCCAGCAAAAACATTTCCGCAACATTGTCAGGCTCTCAGAACTTAAACCAATCAGTGTTTAGAAATTCAGATGACTTGTTTATCTTATGGATGGTAAACACCGAGGTGAAAGCTGCACATATAAACAGTCAATGCACATGATACCTAACAGCTGAGGCTTTAACACAGGGTCAAACACGTCCACAAATATGTTTCGATTTAAAGAGAATAGAGGAGGAAGAAAATCTAAGTTCCTGCTGAATGGAACAAAAACATCACACAAACATCTGCTGGAAAACAAACATCACAAAGACATTAAGAAGCAATTACAGGTGAAATTCGTCCAGATTTGAGTGACAAATTGCAACGAGCAGCAGTCATAAATAAATAAAGTGTGGTGGAGTGTGTTGAGCTAGCACAGCTAATGTTCGGTGATAATGGGGTCAAGTGCCACAGAGCTCTTTACCAAACAGCTCCCACCTGTGTCCCTTAAAAGATGGCTGTACTGCAGTGACCACAACACCGTGACACAAAACAGAACACCTCCAGCCCTTGTAATTTGAAAGTTATTTCACAAACCATTATCGTAAATTTCTCTTTGCGAGGTCTTTCTTTAGTATCAGTTTATGATCCGTCAGTTGGCCCTGAGGGGGGAAGGAAAAAGGTGGGCTGAACTTGCTCCATGCGGGCTAAGTGGCAGCTCAATGTGTCATGGGAAAGAAAACATGCCCCCTGTGGCTGGCCTGTTTAGGGTATCCTTTCAAAGGTTATCGTCTCTCTTTAATGCCAACATCACAGGCTGGTCTGGGCCCCGAGCTAGTCGCAAACAGGAAGTCTCTGCTAATCCTGGTCTTCCCTAATGACGCAGAGGAATTCTCAATATTCCCATTGTCTTCCTGGCTGCACTTCCTCCAAGTCTTCAACTGCATTGTTTGGCCCTGATTCTTTTCAAGAACTAATGAACAGAGACAGTGGGGATTTCTTTGATTCATATTCAAGTGTGAATGAATATGAAGCCATAGTAATGATAAAGTCATCCAATTTCGTTAGTTTGCTCCAATTGTTGACTGAAGGTGTTCATTGCTGTGGTGTTTTTGTGCTTCAGCAAAGATAACCAAGCAATCAAATAGTGTGGGCAGCACTTTGTTGCATTTTTCTTTGGATTTTCCACTAATAAAGTTGTATTTTCTGTGAACATAGGGCTCTTTATTCAGCTGTTCAACCACTGTGGCTTAGTTTCTCATGCTAAGTCACCAGTTCTTCTGTTTATGTCAAACAAACCGCTTCTGCTGTCACACGCAGGTTTCATATCTTTCATATTAATGTTTCTAAAGTGACGTATTTATGATTACATATTTGAGCCAACTTTGTCATTGGGAGGTGGAGGGGATGGTGGACAGTGTGACACCTAAGTAACACGCCTGCTAAGCTGCAGACCACAAGGCCACTATTTAAGACCAACAAAATAACAAAACTGGTTGTGACTTAGTGAGTCGTTGCTTTGTTTCCAGTGGCTGTTCAGGTCCCAAAGGTGGGTGTTTTGTAGCAACCTGTCACTCTGTTTCAGGCTGACCTTATAACCTGTTGCTCTTTTCAGGCACCAAATCACTCTATTCTCAGTGGCTTTTTAGGCACTCTATCTGGATGTTATGTAGCCACCTGACGTTCTTTTTCCAGTGGCTTTTTATGCACAGAACCTGGGTGTTTTGTAGCCACCTGTCAGTCATTTTCCAGCATCTTTTAGCCACCAAACATAGATGTTTTATAGTGACCCCTCCAGCTTTTTAAGCACAGAACATGGGTTTAGCGACTCATTACAATTTTTCCGGGGGCCAAACGTGGGTGGTTTGTGGTGACCTATTGCTCTTTTTTCAGTTGCTTTTAAGACACCAATCATGGATGTTTTGTAGGCACCTGAAACTCTCAGCAGCTTATTAGGCATTGAATGTGGGTGTTTTGTGGTGTCACTCTTATTTTCAGCGTCTTTTAGTTGCAAACATGAGTGCTTTGTAGTGACCCATCACTCTTTTTTTCAGTGGCTTTGAAGACACTAAAGGGGACAATTTGTTTTTACTGAGATATCTCTGCTATTGCAGTGGGGATTGTGCCACCAAATTCCTAAATTTTCCTCTTTTACTGACCATAACCAAGTGGACAGTGTGTCTATGACACATTATGTCCGCTTCATAGTAACGTACAAATGTAAAGCATCTGTGGTCTGCAGAAATATACAATGCCATAATTTTTAAGGTGATTGGATTGACTGAAGCTTTCAGCAGATAGGTTTAGCCTGTATTGCTTTTATTTCAAATCAATCAGTGTGATTATTAATGTAAATGTCACTGTATGCAGAAGTGTTGTGCTACTGTCTAGTGTGCTCTGAATGCTGATGCACAGATTCAAGCCAAGCCTGTCATGGGTATAGTCCAGTCTAGCTTAGCTCCTATCAGCATTATTCCAAAGCACTCAGGCATGACATCTGCCAAGAGGCCTGCTGCAGGGTTTGGCCTCATCACCAGGAACACGTCCAAGTCAAATATTGTTGCCCTCGCACATTGTGGGGCAGCACCCTGTCACAGCTCCTCTTTAACCAGGAGGTGATGTTTATGACAGCGCTTGGAAAATTAATGGCACCGTTTCCATACAGGATGAAAAAAAAGAAAGGGAAAAAAAAAACGTGGGAGGTACAACATACCACACACACTCATGCACTTCGGATGTGGTGGTGAGGGGGGGAGGTGGGGTCAGGGCTTTGGGTTTTTTCTACATCACAACTTGACCAGTGTGTTATCGGCAGCAGAGATATGTCCGACACCATGCTCCAAAAAAGTAGGATCAAAGTGGATGACATAAGCCAGCGCAGCCTTCAGAGGAATAAGATAAATGTACAGAGCGCAGTCTTTATCAAAGGCTCGCCTGTTTTAAGATCCTGATTAAAGCTTGCGGAGCTCCCCCTCCCCCCTTCCCAGTGGAAATAGGTGTTCAAACATGATTCTGTTTTAGTTGGCCTGCAGCTCTGCTGAGAAGCTCCCCCTTTGGGCTTGCCATGAGACTCCTGCAATCGCCGGCTGTCACACTGCAGCACAAGGAATTCACAGTGTTTTTACTGTGTTTTTCAAACCATGAAATGCACTTCAGTTCAGCCCTGCAAGAGGAAAAGAATAATAGAGACTGTGACTCCGTTTGATCTCCGCTTTCTGTGGCTCTGAAATAACTAAAAAGGGGGCTTGTGGTTTAAGACAACACTAACATTGTCCAAAGCAATAAGAGCAACGCTACACGTCTGGTAGTGCAAACATGTTTATCTTTTTCACCCTTTTCCTGGCCTCTGCTGGCTGATATCAGACTATTTTCTGCTAAGACAAGATGAGCAGATTTTGTTTTGTTTTTTTGTCATAGGGGATAAGATAAATGAGGGGGATATCCATATTAAAACCAGGCCACCACTGTGATATCAGCTGAGCCAGATGGTGACTGGAAATACGTAGCTGATAAATAAAGTCGAGCTGGAAGTACTGTAAGAGCACACAATTGAAAGAGACCGAGAGGACAGGATGGAAAGTGAAAACCAGCCCTGAACTAAATACTGGGAAACTGGCTGTGGTTTGGAGGTTTATCTACTGTACCAGCCACTTTGGTAGGTAACTAAAGAAAATAGTTAAAGCAGCAGGTGAGTTCTGGCCAGCCGCTGTGGTAACTGTGGCCAAATGTTAGTTTGGATATGTGTGTGTGTGATTTGGAGTGGAGACAAAAAATGTGCTGTAGTAAGCTCCTGTAATAAACAGCATCATTTAGTCATCTGTGAGAGCAGTGGTTTCTGTGCTGGACTTAAAAAGAGATTTCAAAGTCAAAGGAGAGCAGTGGTGTGATGCATTCTTTATTGGATTTTCTGATGATAAGTGTGAGTTTCTTTAGGCAGATGTTCTTTCTTTTATTTGTTCAGATTAGGTACTCATGCGAACGTCCAAGTTCCTCCTCTATTTATTCCGGCCAAACCAATGTTAGCGCAGCAGGAAAATGTAGCACTTCCTGTTTGAGGATTCTTCCCAGGGAGGATCTTTTTCACAGAGTGTTTAGATAAACATGTAAACAAAATGTAAAAGCATCTGGCCAATGTTATTGACACAGCTTAGTAAAATAATGGCAGTGCAAAGTGGAGAGAAATTAGACTACAGTTTGGAAGTTCTCCACAGGACTCGAACCCAGTCTGTACCCTCATCTTAAAAAATGATCAGGCTGAACGTACTGCCAAATTTGAGATCAGACCCCAGGTTTTATTTGATCCATTTCTGATCATTAGCACACCAGAAAAAAAATGGATGTTACATTTGCACGTTTAACTTTACATTCCAACAATACTGTTGCCGAGGTGTGGTTAGGTTTAGGCACAAAGACCACTTGGTTGTGGTTAGGAAAAGGTCATGTTTTGTTGTTTGATACGCAGGGCACAATCTCCTATGGAAATGCAGTGATGTCTCAGTAAAAAGCAACCACTTCTCATGGCACTATCCTCAGTGGAAATATAGTAATCAGAATCCCACGTTTGATGGCTTAAAGGAAAATCAAAAAGAACAGTGATGGGCTGTTTTTAAAACATCCATGTTTGGAGGCCAAAGATCTGCAGGAAACACAGCAATGACTCGCTAAAACCAACCCAGTCTCGCTCCGATGTCGTCAAAATCCGACACTTGGGCAGTGACTTGCAGCGTCAAACAGTGACGAAAAAGCTGTCCTTTAACATCGGCATGATACGCAGCCAGTCGCCATTATTGTTTAACAGCACTCGGCAGCTTCAGGGGGAATCGTGGCAGGACAAGAACGAAAGCTAAGGCGGCGAAAGTCCAAGTAGGGTGGGCAGTAGAGTTGGTGGATGCATCCAACAAACACAGACTTTCAACTGGGAGAGCAGTGTTCGTGTCCCGTGAGAATATAAAGCCAAGCCCTGTTCTTTTTTCCTAAACCTGACCACGTGCGTTAGTTGTTGAAGGGAAAAAGGATAAACTTCCTGTGAAAACAGAAGTGTATTTTGAAAGAAGACAATGCATGTAACAGGCAGAAGTTGACACGGCGTCTCAGAACGTCAACAACCAACACAGGGTACCTTTTGTGTCGTATTTGGACGTGGAGGGTTCATGACTAAACGTCGATATGTGACAACATCGGAGAGAATGTGTTGCTAAAACACAACCTGTTCTGTTGTTTGTTGGACTTGAACAGTGGTCTGCAGCTTGGCAGGTGTCTTGCCTTGGGAACACCCCCCCCCCCCCCCCCCCCAGCTCAATGTAACTTTAGAAATGTTGTTGTGATACGTGCGAAACGTGCAAGTCGAACAATTTAATGGTTTGCAGAAACGGACTATGTCAACATTTTCTTGGGCTGAATCAGAGGACATACTGTTGGTAAATTGAAGAATAGCGACCAAAACGGTAAAAACTAAAATGCTAAAATCTCATAACAATGTATGTAAGAGGATCTGTGCCTCAATGTAAGACTGCCTGACCAGTGACCATATATAGGCACCCTGAAGCATTCAAAATACATCACAAACAAGTCTTCAGAGCTCACTATCTGACATAAGATAAATAGGTTACATATTGCTTTTCCGACAAATATGGGCGTGCACATTTTCACTCTTGTTTGCCCTCCAACAAAGCTCATTAAAGCTAAATCCTCTATCAGTTTCAACACATGTATGAAGGATATATCAGCCTTGAGTGTCAGATAATTCTCAACATGAGCTGCACACAGTTTGTGTTTATTCTTTCTCATTTGGCCGCGTGTCTCTGAGTAAGGCTCTGTGTAAATAATGTTTGTGGCTTTTAGCTATTTTTCTTCCTCCTCATTAAATTAATAAAGGAAAACTACATAATTTTTAAGAACTCATATTGACACTTTTTACCTATTTTCGGTCCCCACAAGGTTTTCATTGTGTAATAATTGTCTAAAAATTAGTTGATTAGCTGTCAACTATTAAAGTAATTGCTCAGTAATTTGATTATTGACTATTTCTTTTAAAGAAAAAGAAGTAAAAAAAACCTTCTGATTTCAGCATCTTAAATGTGAATATTTTCTAGTTTCTTTACTTCTCTGTGACAGTAAACTGAATACTTTTGAGTTCTGGAGAAAAAAAGACATTTTAGGACACTTTCCATCATTTACTGACATTTTATAGACTTATCTAATCGGTTAATCGAGAAAATAATCAACAGATTAACTGACAATGGAAATAATGTTTAGTTAGGTAGTTTGGTACAGTACTTGGTGACATACATATAAAAAGTTAAAAAGACAACAAATGTAATGGATGTTTAGCAACAGGTAGCTCAAACATAACTGATTTTAAATCCCTTCTATCTGTTAATGGGCTCAAACCATCTGCGATTCTCTCTGGCAAGAACCTCATCCTCACGTTAATATGCATTACAATGACATGAAAATATGCTGAGAATTTGGCCTGTCTAAATTTTAGAGGCTTGAAAGTTAAACCATGAGCTCAAATCTTTGGCATTTCAGTGGGACTGTGTGTAGGAAACAGAGACACACTGACATTGACCTGATGAGAAACTGTCCATCAACAGCAGCTGGTCTCTCAGGATACGACTCAAAAACACAAAGTCCTGGACTCGCTCTTGAGGCAGGGAGGGACTGGGCCGAAGACAAGGAGAGAAGGTACAGGGGCTGAAGCCTGGACGCCTCTGGAAGACATGTGCACTGCTCTAAGTAGGAGAGATGCCGTCCAGTATTTACTCAGGTGGAATAATACACAGCCAAAGCAGTCCAGTGTGTAGTGATAAAACAAAGAAGATTCTGAAGAATGTGCTCCATATGTTGCTAAGAGTGGATAAGCAATAGCTGAATTCCCAGATTGGGTATCGATGTTTTGACCATAAATGGATTCCTTCATCACTCACGGGGCTACTTTGTTAGCCAAAATGATTACCTACTGAACCCTGGTAGTGCTTACAGAATATACCACAGCCTCTGCATAGCTCAGTGTAAAGGAGTCTGCACACCAAGGCTCTATTTTTCACCCTTGAGGAGAAAGGAAGGAAGCAGGTCACAGGCTGATAACTGGAGCTGCAGAACAGCTTCAAGATCTACTTTAAGAGGCTGGAAGGTCAGTCTGATACATTCCTACAGGCTGTAAGCTCACATTACTTTGATCCAGCAGACAGTACACTGCCGTCGCCTAATGGAATCACCATCTTTAAAATACCCATGTCTCTCCTTAAACCTAAAGTTCATTCAGAAATACGCTTAGGGCAGTTTTGGAACTGGTGTGTGAGCATACTGGAGATAATACCAGGTTCAAATTCTCTGTCTGCAAAGGCCCAAAGATGCAGTACAGCCAGGTGTTTGAGAGGAGGCTTTTAGGCTTCTGTGTCAATGCTATGACATGCTAGTTACAATCAAAAAATGTGGTATATCAAAGTCAAGGGCATTAATGTTACAGAGTCTTAGAGGATGTGATAAAGAAATTAGTTCCCATGTGACTCTTTACAGTGATGTTAACCAGAAGCTGGATTTAGATTCGTAAAATGATGGAGAGTCTTGATGGCAGGGGTTCCCACACATCTATTTCTTGTTGGCGGACCACCACAATGTCAGCATTCACTGCCACAAAAAGATTTTCTATATTTCAAACTGCGCCTCTCTCGCATGGCCACAGCACCACATACTCAGGGCACAGATGGAGCAGCTGAGCGCTTTGTGCTGTTTGTGAGTGTTGAGTGTGAAAAGTCTCGGCTATTCCACACTTTACTTTTAGACCGTTTTGAGTGCGCCAGTAGTACAATGCATTTCCCTGTACTATGCAGTGTAAATGCACTTAGTGCACTTGCACTTGCAAATATTACGTGTGCAGAGGTATGCGATTTGACACACTCTGCAGCAGCTCCTTCTCTAATCCTTAAAACTGATCTGATCAGCTCTAATTGATCCAAACACAAACAAATGGAAGAAAGTCTTGTTGATTTTGCCTAAATTCTCTACCCCACTGCCACTGAGGAAAAAAAAGAATTCCAGTTTGGCTGTGTTCACGGACCGGCAAAACCTCCGAATTCAGAGAGGTGACACAGATTGGTCACAAAGACACATGGGGAAAAACAAACACAAAAAGCTTGCTGATCTGGTGCAAAAGTAGTCCACAGATCTATCCCTTTAGCATCTGTATGAAAAGCACAACTGTCTCCTGGGTAAACCACATTTTTAACAAGTATTTAACGTCATGAAATGGCCATCGTTAGGTTTAGGCCGTTTCACACAAGACACAAACGTCAATCTCCTGGATGAAAGTCCTGAGCTTTTTTGACCCATCCATCTTACTTTTACAGACTTTCCACTCCTTACACCATGTTGTCTGCTCTGAGCATCAAATACTGCCATGGATGGGAAGCCCGATGCAACTCATACAGACCCTAAAGGCACCCTTGTGCATCGGTATCAGACGCTGAGGGGTGTGACAAGACATCTGCATTTGACAACCTGGGAACAACCCGGGCTGTGGACAACAACAAGTCCTTTTTGTTTTTAGTGCACTTCTATTTCAAAATAATCATGACTATTAGAAATCAATTGCCAGGCTGCTGTGGTAAAACATACCTCTCCTTAATTATCTGTATAGTTTAATTTATTGATATTTAAATTTAGATTTCCGCATTATAGACTCTAGAGCAGTTGATTTTATTATTCTCCTCTTCAAAATTGATATGGTAGTTGCTTAAAAAGATCAATCTGCAGCTTCACTGACCAGATGTGTCTCACAAGTTGAGTTCAGACTGTTGAGTAACCCTTGGCTTCCCTACCCGACAGCAGGCCAGAAAGAAGATGAGTCCAGACACAAACTGGAACGGTCTAATCACTGTTTTGGAGGGAAATCCAAAGGGATGATGTAAGAAAGATGGGAAGCAGAATGTAAACAAAGGCAGAAACGTATGGCTGCATTAATAAAACCTATATCTTTTGTTATTTTAGAGTGTGAGGCTGTAAATTAACTTGAAGAGTAAATTAAAGCCCAACATTTTTATGCAAGATGTTTTTTGTGCACTTCCGTCCATTACTGTTGATTTAAAGGTATTTTAGTGGCTATATTTCAGAGTGTAGCAGGTTTATTATAGGACCTGCTACACAAAGTGTTGACTTTGAGCCTAAGGAGTCTGAAAAACACCGCCTGCACATGGCAGGTGCACATTCCTCCAGGGACAAGCCAGAAACCTTTAGGTAGTATTTAACACAGATGTTCAGTCCTCCCTAACATATAACAAGCACATGCACCCTGTGTCTTCCAAGTGCATGGATGGGAGGAGGAGTGAAAACATGCTAAGGTTCACGAGTCCATGAAAAGTGCAAATCAAAAGGAATGCAAAAGATAATATGGCTGTAAATAATGATTGATTAGAGAAATGCTTGATTTTAACCTCACAGTACATTTTAAATATCTCTGCCAGGGAGAAGCCTGTGACCTTGATGTGTCAAAGGAAAATATTCAGGCCACAATATGTCCAATCTAAAACTCTGCAAAGTAGTTTTGACAAGGGACTGCATATTACAGGCCTTCTGCTACACTCAAGATTTTAAAAGGGAGCAAACCTGTATTATCGGACTTTTTATTGTGAGCCTCCTGTGTTTGTCATTTATCTACTGGTTTCACAGCATCACACTGGAAGACAGGAACAGTCTAAATAGCAAACTTAAAATATGCTCTAAGATCACAGGAGTGACACTGTGACCTGTTTTTGCAATCAACAAATCCTCCAGAAAGTCACAAATATTTTATCTTCTTCTGGCCATTTCCATGTCGGCAAATTCTCTCTGTTGCTATTCATGTTTAATAGCTTACACCCATAGAAGCCGCTGGTGATCCAGCTTACTGAGGGACCCTGTTAACTGATGACTTGTGTGCGTCTGTGGTTGCTCGTTTAACTTACATAAATGGCCGGTGTAGATGTTAAAACAGATGAGTGTGCATTCAAAATTAATTAAAGCAAAATTGAAGGTTTTTCCAAGGACACCTACATTAACTATTCGCGTTTTCAACAGGTACCGTCGCTTTGCATTCCCACTTCACATTTGGCTGAGTCACCACTTTATATGGTCGTCTGGCCTGCCTACTGTTGCTGCTTCCTCTGCAAGCCGCTCCAACCAGCCTCCACTCCAGCTCCTCCTTTTCATGCTTTATCTGACTCATCAATGTCATTCTGTCAGCGATGCTGTTCTCTTCTGTTACCAGGGGGTCGTTGCTGCTGCTCTCCCTGCCTTAGGCTTTCCATGTAGGCGCATGGAAGGGCAGGGAGGTTTGCTCTCCCTCTGCCTAAGGCTTTCCTCATTTGCACATGGAAGGGCAGACAGGTATGCTCTCTTTGCCTTAGGCTTTTCACGTAGGTGTGTGGAAGAGGCTTTCTGCGTAGGCCAAGGAAAGGCAGAGAGTCCCCAGAACAGAGCCATATCGCTAAATATAATTACTGCATATGGAAATAATATTTTCTTTGAGTCAAGTGCTCCTGACTGAACACAGAGAAGCCCCAAGTTACAGACTGTTAAATTGTTGCAGTGGAAAAGGCCAACAAGGAAGTGAGTTCCTGTGGATCTACAGTCTTTGTTGTCTATGATTTAAGATATATTCATCCAAGATAAAACACAAGAGGCTGCCTTAATACCAAAAGAAAATAAAGTAATCCCTTCAATAATCTGCTTCCCTATAAATCTGCAACTGTGTCCAAAATGAGAGCTCTATAAGGACCGGTGACAAAGAGCAACAGTAGTTTATCCAGACTCCCAGATGGCCTCTACTTAATGCAAGACTTCCTTTGATACCAAGGGGACAGCTTAGTATGATCCCCCATCTTCCCAGTAGCAAATCAAGCTGATGGGTGTTTTAGTGGTGACGGTCCACAGCCCAAATGTGTTCTCAATGTAGTTGAAAAAAAAAACACTAATGCATTGAGTTTAAAAAAAAAAAAATCCTGAGAGATTAGATTAAGTGTATCCGTTTTCATTTGCTCTGAAAATGGTCCAGGGGCCACATTTTTGGGGCGATGTCTCTGGACAATAGCAGCTGTTCACAGGAGGGAGGGGCACACAAGAAATCATTACAGTGGGGCTCATCCAGGCTTTCAGTGGCAAAACAGTGAGCGGAGTAGTGCCACTTGCATTCTGGGATATGTGATGTTTGATTTCATGGGTAAACAAACCTTTCATCCGCCCTGAAACGGCTTCCAAATGGCCCTCGGCATGTTCTCACTGGATTCGGCTTTTGTAACTTAACCAACTAATTATGCTTTCATTCAAGAAAATATTGCACGTCAGAGCTCAGCTGCGTCTCTCAGAGGAAACCCTGTTGAGATAATTCAAATACGTATGAATCAGATTAATCTCAGTCTATTATTATCTTTCAATTGCCATTTATTAAGAGCTCTGGAAGACAACTGTATACAACATGAGGGTGGTTTAATCTTTCTTTTCCTCATTCCTTTCCAAATCCCTCAGTGGCAGATACGGTGCACTGAGAGACAGGGCACAGCTGCCATGTTGGCTGTGTGCACTAACATAACACACAATGCTTTGGCTATCCATTTTCTTTTTATAGACCAAGACACTAGCCATGAAATCCACGTCTTGTAATCAGCCAACAGTAATACTTCACAGTTAAATGTTATGGTTTTCCTCAAGACCTGCAACTGTGAGAAAGTGCAGCCAAAGTATTACAATTCAAAGCCCAGACGCAAAGTGGCCGCATGAATCAGGAGCCAAAACACCAGTTTTTGAGTCTATCATGTAAGTTTTTCTGCGCCTGTATCAGGTGAAGTCAAGTCTTAGAGCTAAAATAGGAAATAGATGCTGATCAGGTGATCTCAAATATCACAATGGTCGCTTCTCCAGACAAAAAGTCCTTTTTTGTCCACTTGATAGATGGTTCCAAACTGTTGGGGCCTTATACCCACCTCTCCACAACTCTGTGACACCATTCAAGTCAAGGTCATATGATAGCCCTGCAGGACTCTTTCCTTTCTAAAGGCTGTCCACCTTGGTCCTGCTGCTTTGAAATCAAACTTGCCATTGTTATTTTTACTGCCCATGACAAGGACAAAGGGACTGGGCAGCGGGGACACACACACGGCTTGTAATGCAATAGGGCTGGGAATTCCTCTTTAATTTCAATGCTATACTTGATCTCTGGGCTGCATGACTGACCACCTTATTATCTATAGCGACAGGAGCTTATCAATACAGAACTCGCTGGGTCCACAGACCAAAGACAAACACTTCCTTTATGCAGGATGTCCCCTCTGGGCATGAGACACGCAGCACAGGCCAACCAGCTAAATTCCACAACTGAATGGGTGGGAGACTGAAAATCATTTTTAAACAGCCAAATTAAAGGAGGACAAATAACACCTCCTCTGGAGAGCTTTCCTCAGTGTCTTAATTAAAAAAAATCTGCATTTGTGTCGTGCAAATTGACAGCTGAGTATTAACTATAAGCAAGATAGAGAGATCTAATAATGAATTGTCAACAGCTTCAGAATAATATGTAAGACAAGTTGAAAATGTTCACATTTGTTAGTTAGCTGTTGGCTGTCACAAATCAGAACTACAAAGCATGTCCCTACATGTGTTGTAGAGTATATCTGAATTATTATGCACATGTGTAATGCTGATGTTTCATTTTGGCATCACTGGGCAAAATAAACTTTGAACATATTGTAATACAAGTGAACTGCAAGACTTCTGCATCTCCTCTTGACTGCTTTCAGGCTTTAGAAAATCTAGGCCTTGACGGGATACTGTGATCCATGACAGGTAATTTCAGAGACAGGGCGTTTCCATTGGCTGTTCTACAAACGCAGAGGTGCGCACACATCCTGTCAGTGAAAGCCTGATTCAGTGGTGAAGAACTGTGGAGAAAGTTGCTAATCCAGCACTGGCAACAACTACCGACATCGCAAAGCAACCCAAAAAGGAAGATGGACTTATCAAAAGTCAGAGACAGAGAGAACATTTTGCTAATAGTTTAACCTTCTGCTAAACTGAGCTAAAGGCTCACAGCTACGGCTTCAAGCTCCCCTTTATTTAGCTAACGTTAACTAGAGTCTTGGATCACAGTGTTGTCCCCGCCTCACTCCCTGCCACTACAGACCACCTCACTGGGAGGTGAGCGGACAGCAGCTCTTGAGACGAACCACCAGTCAGCGGTCGCAGCAACCTGAATTCGGTCAGGGCAAACCCCACAGCAGGGGACCAGACAGCTCCAACTCCTTGTCAGATGCTGCCATTACATAGCTTAGACTTAGCGCAACCAACTTGCTGTGACCCCAAGCAGTAGGAGGTTTGTGCTGGCCAAATTCGAGCCACTACAGCCACTGACCTGTCTCTTAAGCTTCTGCCTACTCTCCTCCCTGGGAGGCAGTCCACAGTGTCAAAAAGCATGGTGGAGAGACCAAAGGGTGGCGAGCTAGCTAATTCTTGAAAAGATTTCTGTGTAGCCCTGCTTTAAAAGTGAGACATTTTCAGTAGCTTTGGAAACAAGATGAAATCCAAGAACTGTGGTCAGTTGTCAGATGACATTTACTTGTAGTGATGATTGAAAAACTTAAGACAAGAGAAGTTCCTGCAGACATAGCCTATGCAATTATTTTTGTTGTTTTGAGTTTTAATGATTCCCAACATACACTGTTTTGTAATACTGTAAAAATGTCTCACATTACATTCTTGAGACAACTTTTTAATATGCAATTGACTGACTTCAAAAAGCTCATGAAGTGAGCACCAAGTCTTTCATGTGAAAAAAATCTTTGGCGATCTGATTTGTTAGTAATTAATTCTCGTTCACAAGGTTTGACAGGTCCAGTGCGACTCCCCTCGGTTTGTTCTTTATTACTGACACAACAAACTGACTTCTTTGATAGTCCAGGTGCTCGGGAATGAGCTGAGAGCAAACATACTCATTCACTCTAAATGGCAAGGCACTGTGCCAGGTGCATTGTTTTAATGAAGTCCCTGTTGTTGCTGAGTGACTGATGGCTTCACCAATACAATAAGAAACATATTTATTTGCTTCTGAAGGGCAGTGAATATTTACTTTCAGGGTAGTCAATTGAAAAATCATTCAACATTTAACAACATCTGATGAAGATGAAAAACATAATCATGTCTGTCATGTAATTGCTTTGTAATGCACCATGAGTTACCATGTTATTCACTGTTTATGAAATAATACCATATAATACTATCACTTAAATGTTACTAATCATACCTGTTAAATGAATGTGGTTTGGTTTATAGGATACATCTTCAAATGATTAGAAAAATAACTTTAAACTTGGGTCATTCTTTGGCAGTTCTAGTCTAGGGATTTTGCTTCAACTAATCCAACACCTTTTGATCCCTCCATTTTTTTTTTTTAGAAAAAGAGACACTGTCCTTCTAGTCTAGCACTCCATGGAGCAGCATTTCCAAGCACTATCCATTTAGAGATGTCAACATTTGAATGTTTTGTGATGTAAATTTCTTGGCCTTCGTTTTATTTACTGTTGGCTTTGCGAACTGACAGCTGGCTAGCTGCCTTAATATGGGGAAACATTGTGCCCTCTGCAGGGTTGGGTGGAAGCTAGCTAATGGCGTCACTTATTTGGTGACCATTGGTAATGCTGTCCTGACCCATGGTGGCAGGACGGCACTGCCACGGAAAGATAGTGGCCACCCTCCGGTCTACCACCATGTAGAGCAGCTTCATACGTAAGGTGGCTGATTAACAGTTAACCATTAAAGTTGACGTCTCCATTTTGGTCATCATGTCGGGTCAGTATGAAATTTTAACAACATCCTTCACTTTAGAGATTTTGGAAATTGCCAGACACATATTCAACTTCAAATTGGGAGTAAACCTGGGGGCAATAGTCCAGTTATCACCCAAAATTTCCACTATCATGATTCATTACGTTGCAGTGCTAGATGCTGTGCTAAGCCAAGTGTTCAAATTCTCTTCAATGAAGTAGTTTAGTATAATGTAACATGCTGAACAAAACCTGTATTTTCCTGTAAAGGCCCAGACAAATCAAACTAACGAAGGCTGACTTCTGCGTCGCCTCATGTCACCACGTCCCGCCCAAAAGTTGAGCTGTACATGGACACACCACAAAGACTGCAGGTGATGTCAACTGAAAGTTTCATTCTGCGCCTACATAAGAGGAAATAACTCTCTACACCAGCGGCAGCAGTCTGTAATCGCCATTCAAAACAGAAACAGGAAGATTATCTTAGCCAGTTAGCACATTAACAACACAATCCAATGTTGAAAGAACAAAACATATGTTTCTGCTAATGAGCTTGATGGATAAAGAAAAATAATTGTACCTAATGTAGCGAGTTTGCTTTGGTCTCACTCCTCTTGCCTTTAGCTCTTTGTTTACTTTCCTCACTTCAGTTTCTCTTCTCGTATGCTGAGCAGAGTGATTTCATTCACCGATGGGCTCCCCTATCGCCAAAAAAACAGACACAAACAACACATCGACGAGGGCAGCAGGTGCTCACCGACAGCCTAACTTTGACCGTTACTTGACAGTCACCTTGGTGTATCAGGGCCTTATAGAAAATGACCTCACATTAGTACATTAACTGGACAGATTTATCTTGCATTCAAATAATTTTAAAACTAATCAAACTAAATTCAGCTGTGAGATTACGTTGTTTTTTTTAATTACAAAGCATTCTGATGTCTTTGCCTTTTACATCCACCAGTTTCTTAGTAAGTTATGTCAAACACAGATTTAAGTGGAATTTGGTGTAAAGTTATGGCATTTGTGCAGATTTGGTAACAAGTGTGGATGGAAGAATTTCTAAAATGATATCTTAACATTGCAATAAATAACATATGTGAACATAGCTATTTTGTAAAGATATTCTACACTTACTTTGATTAAAAAAAGTCTGGCAGATGCTTTTATTCATCTTATTTATTTCAGTGCTTTTTAGTTTATGTCATAGGCGCAGTCTCTCTGTTTATCACAACCTTATATTACTGCTTCATGCACAACTGCCTTTAACTGTGCCCATTCATTAGTTTAACATTAGTTTGATACGCTGCACATTGATACCATCAGAGCCTCTCCACAAACAGCTGAAAACAAACAGGGAGCAGAGTGGGTGGTGGCAGCACACCTTCAGTTTCAGATGTGAACCTTCCAACAATGGACACCCTCAGGCATCCTGTGCAGGTGTGACCTGGATTTGATAAAAAACTTAACTTCTTACCCAGTGCAAATAAAGCCAAAGCTGCCCAGGTGCAGCTTTTGTTTGTATGTGACTTTTGGCAGGGAAGCAGCTTTCGCAACAGGGCCGGGGAAGTAACACACAAAGAAGGCAAGGCACTGAAAGCTTTACGAGTTCAGCTGATCAGAAAGATAGTGGAGGGCTCCTTCTACAGACCAACAACTGAGTGCTTGGGAGAAAACTATAGGAAAAAAATGTATCATCAATAATTTAAATGCAAAACAGGCTTTCTAGTGTTTCTTTGCCTTAATCCTAAAGAGAGGGGAGCAGGCGGGGGGGGCAGGGACCGCACACAAAGGGAAGATGAGCTGTTCATCAAGAGTCATGTCTGCTATCAATCTTTTGTAATGCCATTTGAGGCCGGACAGAGGAGGCAGAATAAGCTGACAAGTGTATTAAATGACAGGTGTAATTTCAACCTGACTTGAAAGGCTGAACGTGACATGAAAGGGGGACAAAGGAGTGACCCCTCTGATGAATGGGACAGAAGATGACAATGAATATGTCATCCATTTAAAGGACGGCCAATAACTCAGCTTTAAGTATTTTCTTTATCTCATCCCATTATGCGCCTAAAATGGATGATTTTCAGTGTCCCAACAGTCTTTCACCACAATGATGAAACCCTTTATGATTAATCAAGTAGGTGATACTTGAGACAGTGATCCAATCCCATGTCTTAGTTTAACGCCTAACCATTGTTTTCAAATGCCTCTTTGCCCCCCGGAACAGAGTTACAATGGGTAGCAGTTGAAATCCTTTACTGTCAAATGGGACAACACTTTAAGACCCTGATAAGTCATCTGTATTGTCATTATCATTAATGGCGTTTGTAATCAGACGCGACTATAGCACTATTGTTATTATCACATTTGCTCTTTATCTGATGGAGACAGAAAAGTAATTTTTTCACATCTTACATAAAAAAATCAATAAAAAAAGAACACTGGTTGAGTTTACAACAAAGACAGTAAAAGTTTAAAGAGGAACACCACCTAAATTAATAAGTCCAATATGTTATTTCCACGGCTTTCCACCTCCTCTCTCAAAGCCAGAGACCAGAGAAGGAAGTCTGAAACTTGTGATGTCATTGGGTGTAAAGTTTGGATCTGCTCCACAGACAATGAATGGGAGACTGATTCTGTGGATCCACAATTTTTTTTTTTACCTGGCTTCACTCTATTCTAATATTCTCAGATCTTAAACAAAAGGTTTTTGCACTGTAGTTTCTGGACTTGGGGAAGAGTTGTTCATGTTTACTTATGTTTTTAGACTGTCTTAGACCATAGGAATAACCAACCCGGTCTGACTCCAGCATCGAACACCAATGAAAAAAGCCAACCTTTCATGTGGTCATGATATGCAGTGGGACAATGAGGAAAGTTAAGGTGGCGGAAGGTCAAGAAGGGCCGGGTGGAGGGGTGGTGGATGGGTCCAACAACCACGACCTTCAACCAGGAGGCCAGTGTTCGCTTGTCTTAGGGTTGTAAAGCCAAACCCTGATCCTTTTTTAAAAATCCAGCCACGTGCTTTTGTTGCGTACATCCAACCATGTGCATGTGCTGGCTAACGTAACAAAGTGCGTTTGTTGTTGAAGGAAAAAAAACATCAATTTGCGGTGTTGTACCAACATAGTGCATTTATTTTGAAAGAGACTGTAAGCAAACTACATTTCCTTTGAAAACGGAAGTGTATTACGAAAATAGACAATGGATGTAAAAGGTAGAAGTTGACATGGCGTCCCAGAACATCAACAACCACCGCATGAGAATGTGATGGAGTAATCTATATTAATTTGTCTATAGTTCCCTTTTAAAGCCAAAAAAGGGCATTTGGGTTTGATTTGGATTTTAAATAAGTTCAAAGAAAACCTACTTATGTAATTTCCACATGAAGGAAGACTGGCTGTTTTTGACAAAGTTGGTGGCTCTCCTAAAGCATGGGTGACAGAATGACTTAAATGCTACTTAAAATAACAATAATGTGCAAACATAAAAAATAATGGGGGAAAAAGTGAAAAACATGTGTAGGACAAGGACTGCTTTGCATTAGAGTGCAGTAAAAACGAGTAGATGTGAGGACCTGGAATGCGTTAGTGGGACTGATCCTTAGGTTTGAGGAGCCTGGCAGATAGGAGCTCAAGTCATGTGCTTCAATAGGCCCTTAGAAAGCCCACATTGAACAGTGTGAAAGATACCTCACGACACTGGGTGGTCTTATTATTGAACCTTATCGAAGATTAACGTGGGTAATTTGACACTTTCATAAAGAGGATTTTAGGAGCAACAGAGAGCAGCGGGAAGAAATCCAAACCGTGTCCAATTTCTTTATGACGCATAATTGTTTGAAATTTCTGGCAGATGTTTGAATGAAAAGACAGCATGTGCAACATATGTATAAATACCACATGGATACCAGCAAATTACAATATTAATGATAAAAAACATACACACAGTACAATATGAATGAGTGTGTATGAAACCAGGTACAACACATGTTTTACTGTATGTCCGCACATGTGCAAATGTAGTCTGGAATGCATCTGTGTAATGTAAATATACCAATGAGGTCAAGCCTCGTCAAACTGTATAAAGATTACCTGTTACTTAAACAGTTTCAAAGAGAAGAGGTATTAAGCGCACAAATGTGGGTTCACTTTTAAACAGAGCGGGGCCTCAAAGGAAAATAAACATCTTCCTGATCCAATTTTTCAGCAGAGGAAGCTCTTAAGAGATGAAAAAGAAGAGGAGGTGGGAAAATATCTTGACAGCAAAACAACGCTGGTAATCCACAACATGATATTTTGCTTGTTTTATTCTGTCGCTCTTCTCTTTATACAGGAAGGGGTACTTTAAAACACTTAATTTCTCACTGGAGGTTTCTCTGGAAGGAAAAAGCCGTATCTCTCAAATGGTTTAAGTTATGAAGAGCTGAAAGAAAGAAGAGGGGGGCTTTTGCGTGGTACTGTTTACACAGCGAACATCCAGCGGGAGAACTTCTGGTGTTACTACCTCTGCTCCCCTTCGTGCACTTCATGTGATCTCATAATTGCAAAGCCCACAGGGGCAGGTAAATGGAGGTCAAACAAAACTCCTTTTTTGTACTCCAGCATCTTAGAAGTGAATCACTTGAAGTCAATCAACGCGAACACTCCCTGCAGAACAATGCCGAATACAACCCCCAAATGGTCCACATTCCATTCATCATATACCGTAAGTGGAGACAGAGAATTGTGTTAAAAGAAAGTGTTTGTAGTAAAAACAGTCAGCTTCATGGTCACAGGTTAAAATCGCTCCCTGGTGCATCAAAGTTTAATTAAGCATGCAGGCTTTGTCCATGAATCAAGAGCTCCTAACTGCAGGGCTCACGCAGCAGCTATGCTTGACTTCAGAAAGGACAGATCTGTGAGGCAAACGTCCGGGTCATTTGCCCAAAGCACCTCAAATAAAAGAGCACACTTCTACTCCAAGGTCCCACCAGGTGTCTGAGCTCCTCTCCCACTTCAACTTATGAGGAATACGATTCTGACCGATTGTATTCATAATTATAACCACGTTTGAGGGTTGGAGTTGGGATTGACCACTAATTTGAGAGGTGAGCCCAAAGGCAAAGCTCCACCTTCACCTTTGCCTGCATCACTGCTTACGCCACAGCTGTGCGTCTTTTGATCTTGTGTTTCATCTTGCAGTCACACTTGAACGACACCTAAAGTAGAGCTGGGTATCTCCATATAATTTTCCTAGATGTTTGATGAAGCTTTGGTGTAATTGCATAGGGCTGTACCCGAGTCAGAATTTTGTTGGTCAAATCTGATTTGGCTGTTCAAAACAATTTTTTTTCATGGAAGGTTTTAGAGTTTAAACAGGCTCAGCAGGACGTTCAATGTAACAGTGGCATTCACGGAATACAGAGGACAAGCTAACAGCGCTAACGACAGATCGGAAATGTGCAACATTTCTTTCTGACGCTAGATATCAGACAAAAGCCAGAGATTGTGTCGCATTAAATTGCTGGGAGCTGTAAATTCACCACTTTTAAGCAGAGGAAAGAAGACAACGTTATCTTGGAGTGTTACGGTGCAAAGTTTCTCCTCCTCAGCTGTCTGTACCAAAGAGTAGTGTGAAAGTCAAGAGCGCTCACTCCGCAGCAAAATACGGGGACCAAAACTTCTCCAGATGTACGCTGCACAGCAAACTGACTACAAAAAAAAACAAAACTTCTTCAACTTGAAGCAATCTCTGTCAAGTAAGAGCCACTGCTGTTAACCAGAAGAAGTGGAAGAAGTACTAGAAGAAGGACACAAGACCAGCCACCAGGCTAATACTCAACGTTATAACATTACAACAACTTATAAAAGTTAGCTTTAGTATAACTGTTTTGACCACAGATAACAGCGCAGGGCTATCTCAAGACTTTGCCACATAACGTTAGCTACAATAGCTGTATAGTCAACTCATCTAATGCTAACTGTAAATTTGCGAGTTAACATGATTGACTTGCAGCTATTTCATTTGAATGATATGTAACAATATGACTAAATGTCCAACACGTTAACTTGTCTGTGAATATGGTTTCATATTTGGTTTCAAAGTTGTATAATTGCCTAGAGTTGGTTCATGTTCTCACAGCAACATTTACACATAGATTACCATCAGCAATAAAAGATCCCACGCTACTTCATGACGGCATCAAAGTCTGTCTTTTGTCATTGGTTTGAATGAGAAATGGCAGAAATGAATAATTATTTAAACCACAATTAACTGTGTGATTTCTTCAACCTTCTCTTAGGACCAAAAATCAGCCTTTAAACTTGAAAGAAACTGATTTGACATTTATCATGATAATCATCGACACTGACAGCTATGGGAACTTTTAGCCATATCACCCATCCCTAAGTCCTAAAACTATTTGAGCTCCAACCCAAAGGAGGCATTTTCCGACCATTTCCTGGCAGAGCACCTCGGCGGTGTGGACTTTCATTCCAACCGCTTCACACTCTGTTGCAAGCCGCCCCAGTGTTTGCTGGAGGTCACGGTCTGATGCAGCCAACCAGACTCTCTCCACTACTCATCAGCTGCACCTGGAGATTCTGTCCATGAAAATCACAAACAGAACCTGTGACCAGGTCATTGCAGAGCTCAGCTGCTACTGGCCAACTGTGGAGAATATGGACACTCTCTCTCTCTGCAGATAAACAAGGACCGGACTCAGACAACAAGTCATAATGGTCCTGCCACTCTATTTTCCCCCTGTAACCACCACAAGAAACTCCTGCCACATTACCATTGCAAAGCTTTTAGACTACCTCAGTGATCTTTGCCAGAAATCTCTGCCAGAGAAATCTGAAAGGGAATCCTTATCTCTCAGCACTCAGCCAGGCATCTTCTTGGCACCTCTCGTACTTGGCAGCTCTGAAAAATGCTGCACAGACGCTGTGAAGACGTGAGCTCAACTATATCTAGTTAGTACCGCTTTACCACCTGCACCAACTCACAACTCTGTTCTCAATCTCAAAAAATGCCATTTGTCATCTTGGACTTTACCTAGGCACCCATGCTTGCCATTCGACTGACAATATACTTGACCTTTACACCTCTTGCAGGTGATAAATTAAAAGTATAACAGCTCAGATATAGTCCATAAGCAGCTGGGTTTATACTACACTGAGTGTCATTGATTATAACCCGATCAGGCCTCTCAGGTCAGCAGGCACAGGGTTTCTAGCTCTACCTAGAATTAGATCCAGTTCTGGTGAGGATGCCGTTGCTGTGGACCTGCTGAGTCCAGCACAACTCTGATCCACATTTAAAAGCAAACTCAAGACGTTTAATTCTCCTAGGCGTATGGTTAATTAGTGTGTGTGTATACTCACTTGACCGCACCTGATCGTGTTGATGTTTGTGTGCTCTCTATATTATTACATCAATATTGATGAATAATGCTCATACTTTATTCTTATATATGTTTATGCTAAATTTGTTCTCGTATTTTCTTTTATCTGTTGTCTTTCATTGTAAAACACTTTGACTTCACATGTAATGAAATGTACTACATAAATAAAATTGCCATTACATTGACAGATGAAGAAATGAACATGACATTGACCCTATCGTATCATAATAATAATAATAATATTGCCTGTTGTATGTACATGTGTGTTTGCTAACATAAGAATGCCACTAACATTTTGGCTAACATAATACCTGAATAAACAGCAGGGTGCAGTATGCTGTCTACTTTTATAAAGCAAAAAAGGAATAGAGGAAAGACAACAATGGAACATGAGCAGCTACACTGAGATCACAAGTAGAGGTCTTATGTAGAGTGAGCATGGTGGTAAATGTGATGTGAAACAGCGGTTGCAGGTATGTCCTCAAATCAAATATATGTATGTGTGTTTATATATACGTTTGAAATGTGTGAAATTACTCTTATATAGTATGTAAGGCAGTACAGGAATAAGTGTAAGTGCAATTGATCTAGTCACACATTGTCGTCTTGGGTTGTGTCTTAAAGTAGAGCAATGAGTGTCCGACTGGAGAAGATTTAATGGCTAGATTATTTCTGTAGTTCTGAAAAGTCAGGGCGTTATGAATGAGTGAGAGTGCGGTGCAGTGATGAGTCAAAGGGAAAAGGTTCCCATGGATGTTGTAAGTTTTGTTGTATAGTTTTACTATTGGTTCGATGATTTCCTTTCTGTCGAGGGACCAAATTGGGAGTCAGTAGCGTATTGTTGAGGGAATAATTGCATGAAAATATGTGTCCAAAACAGAAGGGTCGAGGTGTGGTGTGATGTTGCTGTGGGCATGCAATGTCTCTGAGAAGAAGGAAGACGAATGTTGAAAAGAATAACAAGCGCTAGTTCTCAATATTGACTTATATTGATACCAGTACTAATTTTACAGTTTATGCTGTGAAAATACATAATTTTGTTTCGAAGATTGTTAATCTCCTCCAGGCCTGTACCCGGAGTCTTCAGGTGAGACCCCTACAGAAATGATCTTAGCAGCCCTATCTAAAGAGAACACCTTGGAAAAGGTAGCTGGAGTTTGGTAAACGGGGTTTTATGGATGGGAGAGGGGCAGGCAGCTGGCTCTCATGGTATTTGGGGAGGAATGGTGGGTGGAGGGGCTGAGGGGATGGGGGGAGCATTTCCACTCAACTTGACACAGTATGGATTTTGTTCCCATCCTAATGGAATTGCAGAAATATTTGAGGGGAATCCCATTACGTAGCAATTGGAGTGCTGTAATAATGTACTCACAGTCATTTTCCCACTGCGGTTGGCCTCCTCTCGCTCTGCCAGGGCTTTCAGGAAGTTATCTTTGAGTTCTTTTCCTGCACTTGCCAGTGTCCTGGAAAAGACAACACTCAAACGGTTTGAAATGTTTCTCTTAACCTGAAAAAAAAAAAGTCACATGAAGTCTTAAAGGTTCTTTATGGAAGCTTTCCACCCTTTCACATGTCGTAGCTGCGGGGTACTCTGGCCTATCTCTGCTCTAACATTAACAATCAACTAAACAGTCATCCTTACTGAAATGGATTAAGTAAATGTTTTTCTAATCTGATCTGACACTGCAGAGGAGGGATATTTCCTTTTCCATGTCTCCATGACTTTCCTTAGTAAGTACAATACAACATTTAACAGGGCTTAATTAAAATGTATGATTAGAACAAAATGTAGATTTAAGCAGATGCGGTAGTCATGAGGTAGATTCCAGACAGCATCTCATGTGTCAGCACACAAAACTTCACCAAAGCTGCCAAACTCCCAGGACACTCCCAAATACTCGAAATACCATTTCTAAACAGAAATTATAAAAATGTTGTTGATAAGTCAGTGTCTTTGCTCTGAAAGAAACCTACATCTACAGCGATCATGCAGAATGTCACAGTGTCACAGCTGTCCTTCCTAATTTCAGTATGCAGAGCAATATCATATCAGAGTATAATGACTTTATATGTGATACTATGGCAGCTTTTTACACTTAGGCTGGCCTGTTTCCATGGAAACATGGTTTTGGCGCGCTCTGATGTATCCACACCTGAAAAAACATTGGCACTAATATTTGAACAGTTAACACTGCAGTACGAGCAACAGAACGCTGGCTCGCGTCCAGGATTGACTGTGCAAAACATTCATCAGATCCGCAGCGAGTTAACGTCTTAAAGGCAGTAAACAGGTCATTGGGAGCCTCTCAGTTGTGGTTGAGAATGTTCAAGAAGAAAGACGATAAAAAAAAATGTAGAAAGGCCATTCACTAAATCAAAGTTACAACACCACTGTTTCTGTGGACTTTAACTATGTGAAACAATAACCTGCACTGAATAGTTTTAATTTTCTTCCATTTTTTCATGTGTTTGCAAGAAATTTGTGTCTTTTCTTTCTCATTTTTTATATATGGTGAAGCACTGGTGTGTTTGGTGTTATATCATTCAAGCCCTTTTCCTTACACTTACAGGTGCATTGTGGGAACAACTTACTTACTTGCTTCAGATAGACATTGATAGTGTTGGGGAGCAGTGAACTACATGTAATTCAACAGGTAGTTTCTGCAGTAGCTTGCTGATAGTTAAACTACATTCATATTTGCAAAGTGATTCAAGTAGTTAAAATATTTTACTATTTTGATGTGGTTAATAACTGAACAAATTTTGGGCCATAAAAGAAATAGAATTATTTATATACATATATATTTTATCTCCCTTGCTCTCCAGCCTGCTGCAAACTGTGCAATACATATTTGGAGTTTTGCCCACATCCCCTAACACCACCCAACTAAACTCTTGTTTCCAGGAGAATCAAAAAGCTCACTTGCGCTTCAATGCATAAACTTTGTCTTTACCTGCCAGCCGCCATTTTCAAGCATGTCCAAACAGTATGGCACATGTGCAACTCTTAACAGAGATGAGAGTGGAGCAAGATGGCTCACTCCTTATCTACGTCCATCATCAGCTTCAGGAAGAAAATCATAAAACCCACTTGCCCAATCCAGCAAGTTGCTAAATGTACTAGCCAAATGTGGCATTTTATTTGCTGCAGGCAATTGGGTAATCCTAATTGCTATGCCCTGAGACATAAACATGAAAAAACAGTCTAAAATTTGCAAATTTATGATTTGTGTCAGGATATATTAGGGCGGCTGTGGCTAAGGAGGTGGAGCGGGTCATGCACTAATCAGAAGATTGATTTCTGTCTCCTCCTGTCCACTTGTCAAAGTGTCCTTGGCCAAGACACTGAACCTGGAATCGCTCCCGATGGCTGTTCCATCTCTGTGTTAGTGCATTTAAAACTGGGTAGCAGGTGGCACCTTGTACAGTAGCCTCAGCCACTAGTGTGTGAATGAATGTGTGAATGTGACTGTTGTGTCAAAAGCGCTTTGAGTGGTTGGAAGACTAGAAAGGCGCTATACATGTGAAGTCCATTTAGCATTTTTTCAAATGTCTAATACATGCTGCTATGAATACATCTTCTCTGTACCAAAATAGTATTGAGGTTCAATATTTAGTCCTTCACACAGTTGTGAGACGAAGCAATAACCCCAGACTTCCATGAAAAACACCTGTTAGTTGGAGCCAGAAATCCCCCAGTCGTAAATCTGTTTCTTTCATGCTGAATATTCAAAACTACTGAATCCAGTTCCGTCTGCCTCCAGAAAAGAAGACAAGTTCAGTTATTCTACATTAATGGCTCCTCAAATCCACTTTCCATACCCAAAGCACTTTAAAAAGCCTCAACAGCCACAACAAGCGCGGACAAGCGCCAAAGCCAATGTCTGCTCTTAGCCTAACTTAACATTACAGTAAAAGAGAACAGGATCTGAATGTTTAAATTTACTAGAATTTGGAAGAGGATTGTAATTTATACTAGTCGTTTGGCTCATGCCCCATAATGAAAGTCTTAGAGGAATCACACAGTGGTAAAAGTGCACGGACAGCACATATTTGGAGGCTGGAACCTCACTCCATCTTCTGAGTGAGTGAAGGATTGCTGCTGGGTCATGGGGGCCGAGGCCCCAAAGTAAACACAGGTGTTGAGGAGGCAAGTGACTGGGGTTACCCCATCCAGTAGCTAAAGCAACACACACAGTCACGGAGAGTGAATAATACTTCAGCAAAACATATGGACCGCTGCAAGTTTGAGTTTCCCGTCAATTAACAAATTTCTTATCAAGCCTCATTTAGGAGGGATAACAAGGAATTCACTATGAAATGATGGTTATTAGCGGCTAATGACTAGGTATTAAGCTAACGGTGATCGAGCCATGTGTTTTAAGTGTCTTGTTTTTGGATTGTGGTCAAGGCAGGTGGGCCCTGGCATTAGTAAAGAAGTGAGAGAGGGAAGTGAACAGTCATCTGGCTCGTTGAAAAAAAGTACATCTTTCTAAGACCATCTGTCCTACAGATATAAAATTACTTTTACAAGGTATATGTGTTGCTACGCCAGTTTAAAAAGGGGAAACACTACAAGACAACATAAATCGAGATCTGCTTCTTGGATACTTAAGCTTTCCGAACTCTGGAAGAATTTCTGAGACCATCCTCACCAAAAAAGCACCTACTATTGGTTTGTACAAATGCTTTAGACAATCTATGCTTCCATTTTCTTCACAAGCAACCTCTCACCATCATACAAACAGATACATCGTGTTGGGTCTTTTTTTATTAAAAAGGCACAGATTTTTACATAAGTAGCAAACAATAGTTGGAAAGGCAGAAGTAGCATGACTGCCACAAAAATATTTAATGGGAATTCAGACCACGAAGACCTGCATTAAAACAGTACAGGTGGCTGCGCTGGTGGGGGTGAGTTGTTTAAGGTACCAGTGAGACAACGAAATACAATCCAGGAAGTTGTTTTTTCACGCAGGGCTGAAGTTGGTTTAATCACGTCTTTAGGGAGGAGGCTAGCATGGAGTATAAATCGTGTGACTTTAGAGGCTACATTCAAGTCCAGTTAAGGATGTTGGTCTCTTTTGAATTTAACCACAATCATTTCTTAAAATAACACAAACTTTAACAATAATTGCAGATGAGTAATTGTTAACAAGTCAATTTTGGAAGTATATTGTACATACAGTACTATTTTTGTCATGTAGGTTTGGGGTGTTGTTAGATTTTAAAATGTTGGCATTTTTTAATATCTGACATTTTTATGTTTCATTTGTATCATAACAACATTTCTGAAGTGAAGTAGTTCTAACTACATGTATATGGAGTTAGCTTCTCATCTCATCATAAGGTGGATGGCGTGAGATTCGGTGAGATGGCTGCCAGACAGCTGACCAAGACTAACACTGGTATTGTTGACATTCATGTCCTAAATTGCTCTCAATTGTACATGGACATTATGTATTACGGACTCTTATTTTGAAAGCGACTGACACTGGAAATGTTTGTTGGTAACCTGTCTATCCACCTTATTTTCAAACACGGAAGTAAATAGTGACCAACTTCCATGTTTTTGTGCGTGACTTCCGGTCAGCCGCTTTCCCTTACTGGAGCTAACGGTGCAAGCTATTTTTTTTTTTCAATTTTCAATTGTTTATGTTAGTCAATCAGTTAGTTAGTTAGTTAGTTAGTCTGTGTATTTTAAATAGATAACGGTGCCCACGTTTCCGTTAATTGCCGGTAAAAATAATTCCCTCTAAACGCGAATAAATCGTACGTCAATAAAAAACTATGAACCAAAAAAAGCACAATCTATCCCGAGTGAGACAAACTGCTTGATCCCTGTCTCCAGTGTACCAGCAGAGCACCTGCAGAACCGAATCAGCGAAAAAACACACTGGGCTACACAGCCTCTCTACCTGAGCAGCTGAAGCTGCGGCTTGTACCCTCGACACACAGACACACAGACGGTGCTTCTGCATGCCAGCCAAACGTGTGCACAACTGTGAGAAATATATATATGAGGTGTACACTGCTTTTCTATCTTCTTTTTCTCTTTTCTTTCTTTCTTTCTTTCTTATAGGACAGTGTGTGAAATGGGGAGAGAGAGAGAGAGAGAGAGAGAGAGAGAGAGTGGGGACTGACACGCAGCAAAGGGTTGCAGGCTGGACTTGAACCGCGACCGCTGCATCGAGGCAATGCCTCTGCACATGGGGCGCCGGCACCACCCACCACGCCACCAACACCCCAGGACAGGTTGTTTTTATTGACTGAGTTGATTATTAAGCCATAGTGATGCGCAGATCGGCTCTGATAGCACCCGAATCAGCATGAACGCATCAACCATCCAGCCGTTACAACATGACTGAGCTAGCAAAGCAGTTTTGTGATGCTATGTGTGGTATTTATTCAGTTATAAATACTTTGCTTTATTATTCAATTGATGATTCTATTGTGCAGATTTAGGTGTACAAAAATAAGCAAAGAAGTGACAGTTTTTGGAATCTAATAAACAAGGTAATGCGACAAAGTCTAAGTTGCTCCGTAAGTCACTGCTTCACAAGTTTTGAGCTGTCAATTCAACAACCCAACTGCTAAAATTAAACTAAATATTGCCTCTCCTTTATTTGAACAATTTCTATATAGACTATTACATAATGCAGAGTTTAGAGGCTGATCAAAACAGCTATGCAACATTCAGTCAACAGAATCTTGTTTTGTTATCATCACCAAAATAACTTAGAATTTGCAGCGATCTTTGTGAAAAACTGCGATGTGAGATGTAACCTTTGTTGTTTTATTTTGTAAAATACAGTGTCAATAGTTTACAGTTCCCAGTCAGACGGTGAAATACTGTGTTGTTTCAAATGTAAACGGGAAGGTAGGGGGCAAACTGTGACATTGCAGGTTCAAAGTTCGCTTTCAGGAATAATAAGCAGAACCAAAATGCTAGTTCCTAAACGACTGCCGAATTCATTTGGAAGCAACAAACCTTTTCATCTAATATGTAGAAGTGGTATTTCCATGTCACGGTTTTCACTCATGATGTACTCCAATTTACGGCACAGTCACATGATGCTTTGTTGACGAAAGAATGTAATATTTACATCCTATAGTTTGCTTCTATGACTTAAAATCTAAATTTGAGTGTGCGAATTAGACAAAAATTACACAACAGTGTAAAATGGGGTCTGTATGTTCCCTCTTGCTTACACTTTGACTTGTTTGTAGGTGCTTGTTGTTTGTGTGTTTCTGACCGCTTCACATCTGTCACTTTTGAATTTGTGTTAACCTAAGTGTCACTGACCTGCACCAGTGATTCATCTCTTTGCTGGACTCAGAGACTCTCATTATCTGTTTGCACAGCTGAAAGGACAAGCTGAAAGGAGGGCCGACACTTACTGCAGGGAATGGTTAAGAAATTCAATATACTGCAGCACGTTGCCCCGAGCGCCAACTTTTGTGCAATTTCATCACCTTTGCCAAACAAATTTGATCTGTATCAGGTTGTGTCCTCTTTCACACGCGCGAAACGTTGCTACAGCAAATAATTCCCGGCATAATTAATGGAATGTCATTAAAAAGTTCTTTGAGGAATGAGGGGGGGCGAGCATTCCTTCTTAATTCGTAGCCTTCGTTTTGCAAATAAATATTCAGCAACTAGATAAATGGTGTTTTCTGACAGATTTTCATTTCATGACGCGTAACAGATGTTGTGCTTTGAAATAATTTCGTCCTTTATTCTCGGGACAGATTAACAGATTGAAGCTTTCATTAGCCTGAAGCTTTCGGCAGCATGGCAGATGGGAACTTTCAATAATACAGTGATTTCTTAAGAAACAACACATACTGTACCAGAATATTTTTCCTCAGAGTGCTTGGGAAAATGAATCTTATGGAAAATATTATTTTGGGCTGGTGGACGTCAAGGGAAATTCCACACAGCATGACAATTTACTTTATTTTGGGATTTTTCTAAAATCCTCTGTCACCTCTGATTACAATGAGCTGAATGTATCAGTTACACATGTGCTACGCATGATATCCTACCTGAGCTTTCTTTGTGTAATGTGGCCACCTTGGCTTTTGGGGGTTGAGGACGTTGCACATTGTGCATTGCCTGCCTGAAAGGTGCATGTTTTGAAGGCTGATCAAAGGAATCACTGACATATTTTTCATACCGAGGCAAAATTGGATGTATTCTATTTGGGGACATGCAGCGGTGGTGGTAAGACTGTTTTGAAGTGAAATCTGATGTGTAGATTTGGACAGAGCGAAAGGAAACTTGAAAGTTTTGGAAAAGAATATTCACCGCAGTGTAAGTCCTAAAATGAGAGAACAAGCTCACATCTATGAATGGCTGTCTGTCCTGCACATGTTAACAGTGTGGTTTCTTTCTCATCAGTTTATTAGCTTACATTGTAATGCAAAGCAACACATATGAAATCATTTAAAACGTATTTTTCAACTCATTAGTGAAGAATTTCCTCAGAAACAAAATTGTAACAGATTTATTTCTTATTTCTGGTTACATACCGCTGGGAATAGTCAAAAGTTGGAACTAGACTTTTTTGTCCAAAACTGTGGAGTCATGCTCCAAAATCAATTATAAACAATCTGGCAATAATGAATCTACATATTACAGTCATCGTCCTCTAGACCCTGTCTCACAGGAGACCCACAGACCACTTAATCCATCATACACATCCTCCATCTACAGTACTTAAAAGTACAAAGGAGAGGACGACAGCTTGGCCTGGTAGCCTGATGGGAAGAGCTATATGATGTGGAAACCACTTCCTGCCCTTCATTAGGGGCACTAAGCTATAGTTCAGTGGGTGTAGGTAACAGCAAGGCAGCTTCTATCACATATGATCAAATATCAGAGACCACCTGAGTGCAGGGGTGCAGGATGTGTGAGGTACAAGTGAAAACATCCACAGCAAGTCACTGTGGCAGAAGGTCATTATGAATGACAGTCATTGGGTCTATAGGAGGTGAAGAAGAGGAAATGACTCCAGGACCAGTTGGCTGTAAAGACGGCACGGCGGCCAGAGTCAACATTATATAACATAGTCCTGAGTGGATGTATTATTTAGGTCTACCTCAGCTCTTGCTGCACATTGTCGGAGAACAAGATGTAAACTGGGTTAGAACAAACAGGGTTCAGAGATACTATTTCTCTTCATGTGTACCTGTTGCATCAGTGGATCATAACACAACTGGCAATTGGAAAATTGGAAACATTAGGTCCTTCTCTGAGATGGGAATGAGCATTTGAGTACTTGATCTGAACGTCTGTATTCGTTCATGTGTAAATGTGTATTGACCCTCCATCAATCCATCCACCCATTTTCATCCACCTACCTGGGGCTGGGTCTGGGGGGCAGCAGGGTGAGCAAAGTACTTCAGACGTCCCTCCCACCAGCAACACCAGCTATTTCTGGGATCCAAAGGTGTTCCCAGGCCAGATGAGATATGTAATCCCTACAGCACTTTCTAGTTCTGCCCCAGAGGCCTTCTACCAGTTGGACATGTCTGGAACAACTCCAACAGGAGGTGTACAGGAGGCATCAGATGTCCAAATCACCTAAAGGTGAGGGTTGTGGCGTAGATGATCCGGTAAATCCAAAGTTTTGCCTTCAGGTTCAGCTCCCTCTTCACCACAATAGTCCCGCAAATTGCCTGCATTACTGTTTGGACCCTGTTCTATAATGAGAATTAAAATTTTTGATGTTCAATGTTCTCAGTCAGACATCACTTGATCTAACGACCAGGCATAAGAGTGATGTTTGAAAGTACTCGACAAAATAAATGAAATCAATGGTAGCTAAGTAACGTTAAAACATATCATAGCTCATCTCTCAGTTTGTGCAGCTCAGAAAGGTAGGGTTCACCTAACTTCTACCCACATTTTTACTTGAGTCTTCATTTTGGATCATTTTTCAGCAAGAATAAATATGACAAGAAAATTGAGGGATTATTAAGTGTTGCTGATTGTTTTTGTTGCATAAACCGCAGCATAAACATTCCCTGTAACTCTCTCACTCAGTACCTCAACAGATCATGGATAAAGAGAGCTCATAAGCCTATAGGAATCAGTTATGGGACAGAGACAAGCATATTTTAATGGATCAGTATCTGCCAATATATGGCTGATCAAAGTTCAATGCTTAATTTACTGTATGCTAAATAAATAAATGTTAAATTGTGATGCTATTTTTATAGATCTCCTTTGCTTTCTCCTTTTCATCTATACCTGTACAGCCCAATCACCAGAATAAAATGTTGGCATTGTACATTTCTGCAAACCACAAATACATTTCATTTGTACGTTTCAAAGACATTGTATTAACGTTTGTGAAGTGACGAAGAAGACTTTATCATGTTAAGGTGAAGACGATGGTGTATGGCATGACATCTAGGCGAAATGCCAACCAAGCTGTGGGCCACTGTAGACCAGTGTTCGAGACCAAAATTAACAAGACAGGCTGAGTTTAAGTGTCATAGCTGTTTCTGTTTCCTGCAGCTTCTTAGCCCCCAGTTGAGGGTGTTTTTAGTGACCTGTCGCTGTTTCTTAAAAGCAGCTGTTATTTGACTCAAGCATCAGTGCATTTCCAGCAGGGACTGTGCCATCAAAACTAGGTATTTTATGCAATAACATGATGTTCTCGAAACCATAACCAAGTGATTTTTGTGCCCTGACTTGACTAAGCATTAACCAAAGTGGTGTTGAAACGTAAAGAAAAGTGAAATTTCAACATATCCACTACAAAAAAAGTGTCCATGGTTTGCAGAAATGTACAATGGTAATAATTTTTTCTGGCGATTGGGTTGACCTGTAAACTGCCCTGTCTTGAGATAAATGATCATTTTATATCAACTGATTCAAGTTTGTAACCAGTTCTTGTTATCTATCTTTGCAACTGGCTTTGTGAAATCTGTGTTTTCCTTGAACATATCAGAAACAGCGGGTTAGGGTTAGTTGGTTAAGAATTCAAGTATGACTTGTAGAAAACTCTTTAATGTGTAAAAAAGTGGGAACATCCAAACGTTATTCATTATCTGCTGCACCGGCTGGTCCTAAACTGGTGTACATGTTGATCTATGTGCTGCATGGTGGGATGTGGTGGTGGCATGCTAAGCCTGGCAGGATGTGTGTCTCTGGACAGGGCTTGCAGGGGAGAGCTCCAAAGTTACACACCCGTCCAAAATCACAAAGAGCAAGGAAGGCAATTGGCTTGACAGCACATGTAATAGAGACTGCAAAACCTCGTCGCCCGAGGGCCCTCGCCAGAATAGCAGTCGTGGAGAGTGGCGGGGCTTTGGCTCGCTAAAAATGAGCCTGGGATCAGCTTTGTGAGGCTTCTCATGTCAGTCACATCCACAATCTTATTTTTGCTAAGCATCTGGAGGTTGGATCCGCAGTGAAATATATTCACTGTGCGTGTTCGTGGCACTGGTTTTACTTGGCACAGCAAGTGATAGCTCACTTTTAATATAGAGTAGAGAGTTAGAGAGCGGAGAATTCTTGAGGTGGACTGTAAAAACGCAGCAGCACAATGGACAATGAGCATGGCTGTGGTTTGGACTGTGGGGAGATCGCGGGGAGCCTGATGGAAACCTCGCAGGGCTGCCGTGAGCACGCGAGGTCAGGACATATGCTGACATGGACTTCTGGGCCCGAGCCAGAGCCGGAGCAGAGAGGAAACGGAGGCCTCACGTCTGCTCAGCAGTGCTCCCCTTGTTTGTCTCTGACTTTATATCAAATGTTATTCTTGTCTGAGATAAAACGCAGTCCTATCAAGACTTCCAATATGGATGTCTTTTGTTTGCATTGAACAGAACACAATTCTCAACATCTGGCAGGTTGAGAAGTTTAGGTGGTTCGGAATATCTAGTAAAAGAACAAGACATTTATGTCCTGCTAAAAACAAAGTCCTGATGTCCTGAAGTACTTGTGATACAGCCCTGTCTCCTAGAAATTACATTTGCATGTTACTAAATTGCTTTGTTAATTGAGTGTTGTGGTAACAAAGCCGCTGCCTGGATTACGTTCAGAAACTCTGGAATTTAGAAATGTCTGACGTACAAAGTACAGGTCCAGAACCCTGGGTTCACATCCAGACTCCTGTCTTACATTTAGGTTACAAGAGTGCTTTGGTTAAGGTTAGGGAAAGATCTTGATTTCAGTTACATTTTAATAAAGAATGAAATTCATAAATGTCCTTGTCTCACTGATCACAGCATGGTAATGATCAGTCATTGATGAACGTAGCAGCTGAAAACAATTGTCATTTTAATATTAGCCTGAGAGTTTACAACACAGAGAGGTGACTACAGCCAAGACAAGAATCTTCTCTGAGCCAGAAATGGAAACGCTGACGTCCCAGGTTGAATTTAACCACCTGGTTCTAACTGACATCCTGAAAAGTGCCATCAAAGGAATTCAGAAAAGCGCAGTACGGAAAGAAATAAGAAAAAAATTTAAAAATCCGGCTCCGGCCAGCTGGCCCCGACACACCAAAACAGTTTAAAGTTTAAAAATGGTCAGACGGTGTGCATGGGGTACATGCAGCTCTGACACAAGGTATCCTGAGAGGCTGGGCGACCAGCTGTATTTTTACACTTTAAACCACATCTCAAGCCAGAAAAGTGTCTCCTTTGGATAAAGTTGTGTGGTAACGTTAGACCACAACATCAACTCAACGTGAATAAGATTAACAATGATGTCTACATCTGTTCTAAGGTAAGTCAACATTGTGTTTGAGGCAACATATTGTCACTTTGCTGGAAAGAAATATAAAGTTATCTTTAACATCTCTAGCTAACGTTAGCTAAAGTTAGCCTAACGTTAGCTCCTAGCTGCGTTGTTCATCATGTCACCTTGTTTGCTGGGAGTTCATTAGCCTGTTTTGTTCTAGTTTTGTACTTTGGTGATGGTACATCATTGTTAGCTGTTGTCCAAAGGGCTCTAGTTAAGCTAACGTTAACTTCTGGAGCTTAGCTTCATTAACTTATCTGTAATGGCAGAGATAACAAAGGTTGGCAAACGTTATGCTGAATGATTCAGTGTAAATACTGTAGCACCAAACTAACAGAGAGACACTCTTGGTAAAGATGGTAAAAAGGCCGTTATCCTTTTCTCATATTCTGAGCCAAAAACCTTAACTTCAGTGGCACTTTGACTTGTTGTCTTTGATGGTGACCGCAACCGGATGCGCTTCACAAGCGTAACACTGTGACCTGTAAATGTTGGCTTGTAATTTAAGCTTTTCATCGACCTTCTCAACAATAAAATGATGAATATATCCCTCCAATGTGTAGTTTAGGCCCTTTTGGTTACTTCTCAATGACATCTGATCGTTATGTCCCCAAAAATCATCAACTGCCTCCTGTGAAATGCCGTGTACTGTGACACCTGCCATAGCGCCGTCACTGAGTGTTGATAGTTTGTCCAGGTGAGTGGAGGGGGCGGGGCTTAGCCACAGGTCAATTCAGCAGAACTTTAAGCCTTAATAACATTAAATGGGATCGTTATAAAAAGAATTCACTGAATGTCACTGAATACACAGAATACATTGTCAGTAAATACAACTTAAATAGGTTGATGATACGTTCAATATCAATAGTTTTGCGACTTGCAAAGTACATTAAAAAGCAACATTTCCTCGGTATGTTATTCAAAAGCAGAAGTTGCTTGGCGTATATTGTTGTATATAAATGTTATGTATTGGGGACAGGCTTGTGTGATATGACACTAGTCTACAACTCCAAATTTCTGCTGTCTTACTTTTGGAGGACAAGAATTAACAAAACATTAGTTTTCTTTTGTAGCGCTGATTACTGAAAGCATTTTATCAAATCTGAATCCAATATGAAATCCACTTGCCAGATACAAATCATTTCAGGCTCCTGTTGGATCAGTTTACGTTCATCTTGGCATTTTGAGCAACAAAACTTACCAAATAATGAAAACTTTTATGCTAAAAATCAAAGATTGATAATCAAAAAAGTAAGAACTCCATATTTGTTCGTAAACAAAGAAGCTACAAGACTGGATAACACTCAGCTTAACAAATCCAGGTATTTTACCAACTTGAAATTGAAGCCAGCCATCAGAACCCAACCCTTCTACTATTTGTTGATTCTGACTACCCGTTCAGCTTCCCCCTAACCAAACAACCGCACAACTGGCTAAGCATCCCATTCATTCAAGTATTGTATTTCACTTATGTCTGATGAGAGCACCAGGTCTTTTGTTTGGTCTTTTTGTGATGTGCTGGCAGAGCCCCCCCTCTTTCACAGCCAAGCTGTCAGGAGGAGCGTGTTGTCCTCAAGAATGAGACAGGGCAACAACAGGGCAACATCTGATTAGCATTCACGGCACTATCTCCACTCCCTTGGTATTTTATTACCACAGGTGCAGGGGCATTCATTGATCAGATGCACGCTACAGGCGAGGTTAGCCCTTAATTGAAAACAGCTCTATTTATACACCTGCAGGCACTAAAGGTCTCCAAGAGAGCACAGGGAGGTTGAAAAGAAGAGAAAGGAAAGGGGGGGGGGGGCACAGAGCAGTGACAGAGCAGTGAAAAAAGACATGCCTTGGGAGACATAGGTTAAGGCCTACAGGGGAGGCAAAATGCATTCCCAAAACAGTATGGCTACACAGTACCATGAGAGGATACGAATGCAGGTGCAAAGGTCTATAGGGAAGTACACATTTCTGTAACAAAGATTACCATTTGCTGAAAGGACGCGCAAATAAATGCAAATCCCAATACATGATTATTCCAAACTTTTTCAGTTTGGACGGATGGATGGATTTTTTTCTTCGCTAGCCGAAGGACAGCTACGTCGAGTTTGTTTACCGTGCAGCTGCCAGGCTCTGTGGCCACACTCGTCTTTCAGAACACTGTACTGATTGTGCTCAGTCACTTCGCAGGTGGTACATTGCATCCCCTGGCTTGTGTTTTCACAATGTGACCATAACAGGAGGTCAGGGGGTCAGCTTGGTGGAAGTCCAATCAGAAAAACCACAGAGGAAAGAGCAATCTGCATTTAGACAGCGAGGGGGGACACGGCTCTAACTCGCCACTTGTGATGGAAAAAGTCTGTGAATGCTGTGCAGTATTTTTTTTCTGTCTTGTCAGGGTCTTTTGCAGGATGTCAAATGTCCAAGTGTGGGAATGCAATGAAAGCTGTTAATTAGTTAAAAAGTCATATATTAAAGAAACATATGCCAGCTTGTAGTCGCCTACAGGTTGTTTGCATTGAAGCAATAATCCAAACAGCAGGTGAAAATGTACTAAAATCATTTACCCATACTGCACTCTCAGCTCACATTATTACTGACAAAAGACAGAAGCATCATTTAAGGGATGCAATTAATATTTAAAAAAAATCACATTAATTTTCTATAATCTATCAGTCACCCACAACAGGATCACACTGAACGTAAAGTGTTTTCCTTTTGAAATAACACAAACCCCGCTGGTTAATGACCTTGGAGAGGAGTCAAAAAACACTGAGCTGCTGTCCAGCCAGCTCCGAACAACACACTGTAAAAATGTTATGAGTGATGTGTTTCCCAGCAATGTCCCATTATTAACGCAGCATTTTCATCTGTCTGCTGCTGATGATGAAAAACAAGCTACTCTATAATTGATAATGGCAAATATCCCGTACAAGTGAGCCAGGAGGGGCTATTTGTATTTGAATCAAATATTTCATTTAGTCTCTCTGTGTCATTTAATGACCTGGGCAGATGGAAAACAGTTAGTGTTTTAAACCGGGCACAAAACATCTCTTCTCGTTGTTTCAAAGTAATGTTTTTTGGACATGGTTCCTGTCAAATCCAATCCAAAGAGGCCAAAGTTCTCTATTTCGTGAAATGCTGTTTAATCTCAAGCAGCAGCGAAAGACAAATACAATATTTTAGAAATGTTTTTATGGACGTTTAGATTCTTTAGTTTGCTTGGACTCTGGCTCACAATTAAGCTGGATTTACACTTCGACGCCATACCTACAGCATAGAAGCTGCATTGACATAGAGCCTACGCCATAGCTTGACGTGCACCTCCCCGGAAATGTTACTACACATTGTGGCGACGCAGACTTCCTGTCCATTTCTGTAAGCTGAGTCCATTTCCCTCAGTGGAAACAAAGCTTTTATTTAATTTCACAGATAAGAAACAATAAATTGTGAAGACAATAAAGCCTCCACGAAAATAGCATTTTAAATCTTGTGTGTGATTTATCCTGGCTTCATATGAGCTGAGGAAATAGAGTGTCAAATGAATTTAAAAACATAAATAAACATAAACATAAACATAAATTTTAAGGTCAAGAAAGTCATACTTTGTGGTAAAACTGTTGAGATATAAGCTTTTGAAAAAAACGGAATTAGAAAAACTACACAGGAGGCGGTCGCGTATGTGATGTCATAGCTTTTGCTCGCTTCCTGCAGCTTGGAGTGACTGCAACCTGGCACAAAACACAGGCATCTTCAATCATAAATTAATTAATCATAAAACAGTGGAATTTCAAGCTGCAGGAAACGAGGGAAAGCTATGACGTCACATACGCGACCTCCTCCTGTGTACTCTTGAGTCTTTCTAATTAAAAAGCTTATATCTCAACAGTTTTACCACAAAGTATGACTTTCTTGAGCTTAAAATTTATGTTTTAAATTCATTAACAACATATTTAGATTTCATGTCGCAACTCAAACGGGAACAAAAGATAATATTGCTCTCCCCATTCACTGCCATTCATATTTTTTCTGATCTAAGGTCCCATGAGCTCTACCGGAAGGGGCGTGACTTCGGCACTCTATCTCTGCTAGTCGCTAGGCTAATTTATACAATGTAAAATGCCATAGGCTTGTGCTAATAACGTTAGCATATTATATTTGTTTGGAAAACATGTTTAGTGTAAGATAGTTGTTTTGTCAGTGAACCTTCTGAGTTGTAATGGGGCCGAATTTTGTAACGTTACCTTTGTTAAATGTTGCTGTTGTCCCTGGCTTCATATGAGTAAAGGAAAAGTCTGCTTGCTGCTAAGCTAATTTCTACAATGTAAAATGCCATAGGCATTGTGCTAATAACATTAGCATGTTGTATTTTGGGGGGGAAATGTGTCTGTGAATGTTGCGAGTTATAGTGAAGCAGATATGTGTACCTCTATTAAACCATGTTTAATGTGTATTTTGAATCACTGAAACTTTCCAGTACTTCACAGAAACCCTGCCACGGACTAGTGTTGTGTAACTGCAGAGTGACACAGACACACCATCACACAAGTATAAATGCTCACAACGATGTAGGCCACATGCGTAGGCTCTGTATAGAGCTGACACACAAGTCAGTACTTGATACTCAAAAGAGTGATTTTGAGTGGACTATTCCTTTAAAATCAATTTTCCTGGATGTTGTCTGTGTGGAGTCTCCAAATTCTGTATTCTAAACATAGTTAGTAACCTTACAAACAGCCTTTGGAACAGTCTCTACATGGATGTAGATCTTGGAGACGGAACAGACTACTGTGTATATAACATCCCAATGTTCCCGTACAACATTTCCCTGGGTCCTGTTGGGACAAGATAAAAGGCTTTGTGGCCTAATATCACTGTAACTGCAGGTGTGGAGGCTCCCATTTCACCAGTGTCACTGATGTTCACAGACGTTTGGAGGAGGGAGGAGGGACAACAGCGAGACATCTGCACGTTTGGATAAGCATCTGAGGGTTCAATCAAATTCAACACCTAGCAGGTAAATGTTTGGATACATCCAAAACCCTGTGTGTGTGCGTGTGTGTGGAGTCTGTTCTGGCTTGTCATCAAAGGAGATACCACAACCACATGGCTTTATCAAGAATGAGAACAATATCTGTGTGATCATTTTCCTCAGGGGGAAGGGGGGAGTTTATAGAGGACTCGGATTTGTAGTTTTCTCCTTCAGCTTGTTTATGTTAACCATTTTTATTTGAATTTAGACAGATGGGCAGGCCTTGTTCAAATAAAAGCCTTGTTCATGTAGGACACGGACTTGATGAATTACCCCCATTTATCCCGTCTTTTGTAAAAATGCAATCATAAAGGATTAAACAAGCAGCTCAAACCGCTACCGCAGCGGATACAGCTATAAAAGATTCAGATTTTATGACCTGTCATGCCTTGATTAGTAGAGCAGAACTTCAGCCAGAAATGCATTCGACATTTTCCTCTAGATACTACTGCTGTCGCTCATGGCAGGAAGACAGAAACCTTATCTCAAAATCACAGGAAGAATGAAAAAGATAATGTGTAAATTAATTTGGCTCACACTTTCATTTGGCAAGACTTCGTGAGCTGGTTCATTGTGTTGCTTAAGCTGCTTTAAACCACCGTGCGGTAACCGCCCTGACAACCGCCGACCTCCAAGAGTCTTCCCCCCAAAAGCGTTTTTAAAAGCAGCTGTTGCCACAATGGTCCAGTGACAGGCAGCTGCTTCAATGAACACTGGTAGAAGTGCAAGCTAGCATGTAGCTACATACTGTAGCTAGACATCGGAAACCACTGAAATCACCAGAGATTTCTTCATATTTGGACAATTTACCAGTCACTAAGTTTGGTGGAGATGTTATCCTAGGCTCAGTTTTTCTTTCTGCACATGGGCGGCAACCGCTTCATAGTCCTACTGCTGTGTTGGAAACAACTTCCTCTCTGACGCCTTCTCTGCGTTCAAATGACTGGAGGCGGCGAGTTACCGTGCAGCGGCGTGAAAGCACTTTTAGGGTTACAAGGACGCAGACGCTCAAATACAGGCTACTGTAGGACTTCAACAATGTCAACAATTAGTCAACTATTCCATTAGCAGTCTTAAAAAGCCACTGGCTATCGGTCTGACAATGATTCAGCCTCTGGGGTCAATGGCCAATACATCAGGGTTTTGCTCTCTTATGTGCACCGGTTGCAAATTTGCGAATCCAAGGATAGCGAAGGAATGACCCGCCCTAGGCTTGATTGGCTAGTACTCATTGCCTTCGTTGTTTGGATTGGTTAGGTATCGGCAAGAGGAGTGGAAGTGGTTATGGTTAAGGTAAGAATGTCAGGGTAAGCCAATCGGAGGTAGAGTAATGCAGGCCATTCCTTTGCTATCCTAGGATTCGCAAATAGGTGCACCAATCATTGTTTACAAATTCAGCTTTTTATTTGCTTTTTAAAATAATTTATTTTTTTGTTCTCCACACAGAACATCTACCTGCATGCAACCAAAGCCTGCTCAAATGTGACTGTCAAAACTACTTGGTCTACAAACCGAAACCAGGCTGCTTATGAGACCAAAATCCTGCCCTGTCGACAACACAGTCTATGACTAAACGTTTGAGGCTTGAACTTGAGGGCATCACAGTGGACTCTGAGAAACACTAAATGGCATTTCTTTTCATAAAGTAATCAGTCAATAATGAAAATAATTACTAGTTGCAGCCTTTAACTCCAGACATTAGCTGCTCTTCTTTTTGTCATTTCCCTGCAGTTTCTCGCCTTTCTCTCATTATTCCTCACTTCTCTGTACATTTATAAAGCAGTTTTTAAAGCCTCAGAATAAGAGCACATTTTTTGCTCAAGTTAAAATCAGCTGCATTCCCTTGGTGCAAAAATTTGCATTTACAACAACATCAGGAGGCAATCAAACGCACGCAAATGCATATATCTGGTAGAATACCTCAAAACATGACCGCCATCTATCCCACAGTTGTCAATTGTCTCTGTGATATTTTTACCGGCACCTGAAGCAACACACCCACATCGCTTGAGAAAAACACTTCTATTTTTGGCCTGTTTTGTCCAACATGAGTACACACACACACACACACACACACACACACACACACACACACACACACACACACACACACACACGCACACAACTATTTACTGTGCATAGCCTTACAATAACAACAATGACCCAATACTGACTAACACAGGAAAGTCAGGAGGTCAGAGGTCCAGATCAGCTACCAACCCAATCCCCAGAATAAATCCTGGCATTGTCACATCTCTGCAAACCACAGCTATGTCACATTTGCATGTCTTACATGTAGCCGATAGGTTGAAACTTTACGTTTCAATTGTCAATTTTATGGTACGTTGTAATGTGTGGTTAGGTTTAGGCACAAAACCACCTAGTTATGGTTAGGAAAAGATCGTGTTTTGGCTTAAAATACCCGGATTTGTTGCCACAACCGCGGCTGAGCATGTCCCAGACGTCTCCTTAAAAAAATACCTGCTTTTGTCGCCACAAACACCGCTGGTTTCGAACAGTGGTCTGCTGCTTGGCAGCCATCTCGCCCAGGTCTCAGTACTTTTTCTGTCATTTTGCAAATTTGAAACCACGAAAAACACCTTGATGTTAAAGAAAAAATGTGAGGTCAGGTATGCATTTTTTGTCATATCCTTTGACATTAATATGGCCTGAGATATAAGATCTGGTTTGGAACTGAAACTATCACAGAAACTCGAGCGCAGGGAGCTCCCAGCTTCCACCACAACAAACTGATTCTAGAGAGAAGACAGGAGATCACTCACCTAAAATATTATTCTTTCACACTGAATGAGAAGTCAATACAATGAACCACAGAACACTAACAGAGAGGCAGACACCAGGAGAGTTAATTTCTTCTCCCAGCCACAGTGACTGAATTATTCCAAAATCTGCTGACCACATTCAGACTTCAAAACAGCCAAATGTGATTTTCAGAACATAACAAAACCTCCTGATATTCTAGCATTTGACTGGTGGTTGGTGTGAATTTGTCTCCCCTGTTAGTCATGTGGACAACATCTCAGTGAGCATGGTGGGTTGGGTGAGAATTTAACTCACATTGGCCGGCTCCTGCTGTAGAGAGTGTTGCTCTTTGCAGCCTCTGCAGCCTGTGCAGCTGCTTTCTTCTCCTCAAATTCCTCCCTGCTCAGGACTGTGCCCTTGTGGCTGTGCTCCACCAGCTTACGGGCCAACTCCCTGCTCTGCGAGAGAAAAGAAAAGGAGAGGAGTCAGGCAGGGAGAGGGGAAACGGCCTGCAGTCAGGGCTGGAGATTGTCAGATCTTGTCAGTCTTGAATTTTGGCAGGGTGAGCTGTGAATGCTGTGATCTATTTTTTCACTGCTCTTCTTGGACACCACTTCAGGACTGCTATTTTTTATTACTATTAAATGTCAGAAAGTAGTGAAAAATGCCTATTACAATTTCCCCAAGCTCAAGGTGACGTCCTTTTGCTTGTTCTGTCTGCCAAACAGTCCAAAACCTACCGATATTCAATTTACAATGATATAAAACAGAGAACAGCAGCATGTCCTCACATTTTAGAGGCTGGAAGCAGAGAATATTTGGCACATTTGCTTGGCAAATTATTTAAACGATTAATTTTCTACTGATCTACTAGCCGATAAATCAGTAGTTATTTTAGGAGAAGCATATATCCAGTTAATGCAACATCCTGGATTTAAGTCCGGATGTCGGATCAGCAATGGCTGCTTAGTTCTGATTACATGTATATAAGCTAACTTTGTCACTGCGAGGTGTAGGGGATGGTGTGACAAGCTGCCAACTGCTGACCACTGTTCAAGACCAACAAACTATGGCTATTTTTTCAGCGTGACATCGGCTTAATTTCCAGCTGCGACTGTACAACCAAAACCTGGTGTTTCTTAGCAAGACATCTAGGCATTTCCAGCAACAGACAAGAGTGTGCCACCAAGTCAGGTATTTTTGTAGCGAGACATTGATGGCATGTACAGCAGCAACTTTGCCACCAAAACTAGGTGTTTTTTAGTGCAACATCTGCCGCATTTCCAGCTGTGACTGTGTGACCAAAACTGGATATATTTATCGAGACATCCGGCGCATTTCCAGCCTTGATTGTGCCATCAAGCCGAGTATTTCTTAGCAACAATTTGGCAGAATTTCCAGCAGCAATTGTGCCACAAAACAGATTTTTTTTTCAGCCTGACATCAGTTTCAATTTCCAGCAGTGATTGTGCCACCAAAACCCTGTGTTTTTTAGTATGACATCTGACACATTTCCAGGTGGAACTGTGTGACCAAAATTTGATATTTTTGGCGACACATCGGGTGCCTTTCCAGCCTTGATTGGACCATCAAGCCGAGTATTTTTTCAGCAACAATTTGGCAGCATTTCCAGCAGCAATTGTGCCACCAAAGTCAGTTGTTTTTGTATGACATCAGCAGCATTTCCAGCCGCAATTGTGCCACAAAATGGAATTTTTTTTCAGCCTGACATAGGCTTCATGTCCAGCAGTGATTTTGCAAACAAAACCAGGGATTTTCTAGTGAGACATCTAGGCATTTCCAGCAGTGATTGTACCACCAAGCCAGGTAATTTTTAGTGAGACATTGGTGGCCTTTCCAGCAGTGACTGTGCCGCCAAAACTGGGTGTTTTTTGCGAGACATTAAGACATTAGCAGCATCTTCAGCGTGATTGTGCCGCCAAAACTGAGTGCTTTTTAGTAAGACATCAAATGCACTTCCAGTAGCGACTATCCCATTAAAACTAGGTGACTTTTAGTAAGACAATGGCAGCATTTTCAGCCTGACTCAAAACTGGTTGTTTTTTAGCGAGACATCTGCGGCATTAATGCTGACTGTGCCACCAAAACTGGGTACTTTAAGCCAAAGCATGATCTTTTCCTACCCATAACCAAGTAGTTTTTGTGCCAAAACATTACCACACCTTAACCACAACACTGTGGTGATGTAAAAAAGAAAAAAGTAAAGTTTACATACCCACTACATCAAAACGTGGTCTGCATAAATGTACAACACCAACATTTTCTCTGGCCATTGGGTTGAGTTTTGATAAATGAAACTCACCCCTCTGGCCTTTACTTTAAAATAACTTCAATTCCCTTCCCAGAATATGGAGGTGGTATCATTAAATTTTGAGAGTTTAGATTTAATGACTGAAAACAGGTCCATTCCTTTTCTAAGTGTGTGCGTGCATGTGTCAGTGCCTCTGTAGGGATTGTTAGCTTCACTATTCCAATCACCGTTTGCAGACCCGCCGTCATTAAAGCCAAGCCATAAAGTCATCATCTAAAAACCAAATCTTGCTGTCAAATCCTGTGGCTTGTCAGATCAAAGCGTCGGCCACATGTCCTCCTACCCAAAATCCCAGCAGCCAGGCCTGCGTCCGCACCCGAGAGGAAAAGTTATATTTTCCTTCAACTTTGATGTGGCTCACCAGAAATGAGTCTCAGACATTTGCCGGTCCTAAAATTGGCCCAAAAATCATTGTCTTCATTTTCAGGGCTCATTGAATAAGTCTATTTGAATGAGCTGCTTCTCAGAGTCGACACAGCAGGACCTGGACTAATACACAGCAACATCTATCCTGGCAGAGGCCGCACTGACCTTCTGATGAAACCTCTTTAACTGCTTCTCTTTTCGGACTTCACAGGCACGGTGTGACAAATCCTAAGTAACAGGAAAATTACGTTTATAATTAGCTGATTTATCAGAACCTGGGTCTTATCAGCGGGACTGCACAGGTTAGATAACCTGGGCTGACTGTGGTGTGTCACAACACAGGGGTGAGTGAGTTTGATAGTGATTGACTGCAGCTGATTATCAGGTCAGATATGAGTTGTTCTCTTCTCTGTGTGGACACAGGTGTTCAAACAAAGCAGCCCAATGCAGCAGCAACGCTTAGTGTTAGCAAGTGTGCCATCTGCTGGACAAGAGCAGGGCTGTCAATTTGTAATGAGCAGGTTCAATTTGAGTGTATCCAGGACTATTTGTGTACTAGTCAGAGTAAGTTTAACACCAAAAATCCTGAGAAGATCTACATCAGAGAATATCTTAGTATGATTTTTAATAAATCGGTCCTTGTAAGGACAAAATAAGGCCAATAAGTTTGCATTAACCTCATTACACTGTATCTGTGATTAAATGCAGCAGCTAATTGACATTGTGTGAGAAGATTATGGAGCACTTGCCAGTGAAGAAGGTAAAACACTTGCCTAAAAATTGAATGTAATCTGGCCTATGGTCCTCTCTATAGTTGAAACGACACATTTAGCGGCATCTCAGATTAAATACAGTCATTTCAAAGTTGTTGTTTTTTAAAATTCCAGTTGTTTCTTGTTGTTTTCTTGACAATTTTCATTATCACGCATTAACTTCTGCTGTATTAAAGCACTGTGGAGTAGCATTCATGCTGGCTGGCACTGCCGTGGGAATAAGTGTTGTTGGTGTAGTGTTTCTCCAGTTATGCCTCTCTTCCATTTAATGAATCGAAATCGAAGATACAGCGTCCCATGTTTTAAAAAGGTTGAACTGAAGAACTCTGTGGTGCAAACTAATCTTGAAGTGTCTTTAATGTTATGTCAAATGTCAGTATCTTTGTTTCTTGTCTAAAGCCTAGTTCACATTACACGATTTTCATTGCGATTTTGACGTAGCAGAGGATCTTGAGAGCCACCTTCGGTCAGAGGTGAGTCGGCAGATAGCCCGCCACGACGAGTCCTCGTGTGTGAACAAGCCTACGAGCAAGTCGCCCCCTCGTCTGTGACTGGGACTGGATATCTGGCATGCTAGAAAACTGTTGAAGTCTGACACGACTGACAAAGAGCATCAGCCAGTGAGAGGCGAGATACGTCCCAGGTCAGCACGCAGGAGGACGGAAGAAATGTGGGGAGGACAAGCCGGCAAGCAACAACAACAATGGCTGCGTCCACAGGATCATAGGGAGCGTGTTATGTTTAGACCCAGGCCCTGGAGGCAGATCTGATTCAACACAGGGGAGAATATCCATGCCTTTACGATGTGTCATCTCCAAGTAAAAAAACGTAGTTTGGTGAAGTCACGGCATTATCTGGGGCTCTGTTGGCGAGGGCAGAGAGAAACACACGTCGCCAGGTATGAACACTCAAAAGATTATGATAGTCTCCGTGACGCAATTCAATGTCAATCGAACTTGTTAATTCGATTTTTAAAAAGAAACTTAATTCATTTGTGTGTTACCAGTTGAAGTCATTATTATTATTATTATTTTATGTTTTGTCTTGCTCTTAGCTGGACCACTGAGTCTGTAATAAAGTTTATTATTATTATTATTGTAATTTGGTTAACAATGTTCTTTTCTCAGTGTGTCTTTTCTCAAATGGAGCTGCTGTGAGGCACGACACTTTTCAGACCTAATCAGACCTAACGATAAAGTATCATCATTGTAATCATCATCATCATAATGGTGGATGCATTTCAGGTAATTTCAGCATTTGCAAAAGTGAAGATCAAAACTTTTGACTCCTTGAAATCAGACATTATAAGCCACTTTAAAGCTTTTTCAGGACTTGTAGTTCCAATATGGCATAGATCTGTGATTTTTAATCCTAATAGTCTTACCACAATAACAGCTGTTAGGAGTAAAGACAACATTGTTGAAGTGAGCCTCAGAAGAATTTGCTAAAGACTTTCCAAAAGAGAAAAATATAACAATCTAATAGCATTTTGTTGCCTCAGCTGCTTTAAAATTGTTTGACTGAGTGAGAAATTACATAAATATTTCATTCCATTCATTTATATTCCCCCAATGAGACAATTGTTAGATGAGGACTGGCAGTAGCTGCTTGAAAAGGCCACAGTTTAAACTCCATTACCCAACCAGTGTGTGACTGCCACCTAGCGCGCGCCCACACACACTACACCAACAAAACTTATTCCCATGGCACTGCAGCATGAATGTGACTCCACAGTGTTAATGTGTGCTGATAAACAGTGTCAGGAAAACAACTGGAGAAACTTTAAAATGACTACATTTAAGCTGAGCTGCTACTTAATGCGTCGTTTTGAGTGTAGAGAGGAGCACAGGCCAGATTCCATTCAGTTTTTGGGCAAGTGTGTTACCTTCTGAACTAGCAAGAGAGGCTTAACTCGAAAGACATTCATCAAATCACCTGAACAATTTCAGGAATACAATGTTCAATTCGGCGGATGCTTGGCTTAGAAAACGGTAGATAAACTCGTGAAAAGCTAAAGTGTAAAACTGGGTTTCTTGCTTCATAGCCTTCTCATGCCAGAACGTCAACTAGCTGCTGCTGCTGCGGTCTTGAGAGCAAAACAAGTGATGCTGTATTATTAAAAGAATGTGTTATGAGATTTGGTACATGCCGAATTAAAGAAAGAAACAGGTTTATCTTTAAAAGTCAAAAAGTATGTCTTTCTAACGTTAACTGATGTTTAATTGCTAAGATTACCTTAAATTGACAGTTTATTGAAAGCGGTTCTGAGGTGATGCCCAAGTAGTAACCGCGGTTTCGTAGGACAGTAGTTAACGTTACAGTGTTAAACTCTGTAGCAGAGTGACTCACTTTGAAGTAAAATAAATCCGTCGGCGTCACTTTGGAGTCCAGATAATCTTCGTAGGTTTTAAACTGTGTCACAGAGTCGTGGAAACGAGCAGCAGCACCAGGCTCCATCTTCACGCGCTGTGTTGTTGCAGGCTGCTATGGCAACCGCGTCACCTGTCACTCATTAAGGCTCATCACAGGAAGCGGAAGTCATGGAAGGAAACAAACAAACAAACAATATTAAAATATTAGTATTGTTAAATTGTACAAATAGATTCAGTGATAATTCATACAGATTTTTGAATTTTATTTTATTTTTATTTATTTTTTTATTTGGGCCCGGCAATTGGAATCCTGGTGCCAAAAGTAAAATCATAAGTTAAAGATATATAAAGTACATATCAGTCTGTACATATTTTAACTTCCACAGACCCCTCCAGGTGTTTATGTCATATGAATCATTATGTACAGATACAGATGCTTTTACTTTTACTGGAAATGGGTTTGTTTCCCTGACGTGTCCCAGCATCAAAGGGATGCAGGGGGAGTCTACGGTCAGTGGTTGACCCTTAAATGGGATCGTTCATGTATTTCCATAACATATAAACAGCTCATTCTATGGTAATGAAAACACAGTGGTTCTTATTTTCAGGTCATTATAAACTAAAGAAAACATACTTATTATATTATATTCTATTTCTGCCAACATATCCCACTAAATCCTACACACTGGACGTTTTAAGCACATTTAGACTTGTCATCTAATACCCCACCCCGGTCTTGACCTTACCATTTTCACAATAACAGCAGGGGTCAGATGTGTAGAACACACGTTATTATCGTCATGTGGCCCTCAAGATTGAATTTGGTGGATGAAGCAAACATTTATTTGATCACTCATGATTTGATCTTATGATTTGATGATTTGCAGCAATGTCTGGCTCTGTGTGTAGAGCGGGCACCCCGTGTACAGATGCTGTGTCCCTGCTGCAGCAGCTGGGGGCTCGATTCTGGCCTGCAGCCCCCCGTGTCAGAGGCAGGAGAGTGAAAATTGAAAAAATCTTGAGAGTTCAAATTATGTATCATTTTGGAAAAGTTACAAAAATTGACCTTTTGCCTTTGTGATGGTCCAACTAACTGCACTGCCTGAAGAAATTGGACAAATGAAAGAGTGATTCCAGTGAGAAGCAGACACAGGGGTCTACAGTCTGTGTGAATATAAAGGGAAACTTCACTGATATTGAACCACCTGTGTGGCATCGCAGTGTGTGCAGATGAACGATGTTTGGCTTCCCTTCTACGCCGACGCTAGTGCCCTTCTGGGTGAAGCCAAACAAAGTTCATCTGCACACACTGCGACGACACACAGCTGGTTGAATATGAGCAAAGTTTCCCTGCTTCCCTTCACTGGTTCCTGTACAGCAGGGTCGGTCTTTGTTTCACTGTTATAATCACTACAAAGCAAAATCAGCATGTGTATACATTCAGTAGGCTATATCTTCAGTAGCTAGCTAGCTAACCCTACACTTTTCAGGGTTTGATTTTGGAACAGGGAAGAAACGTATATCTGTTTTTAACCTCTCCAGGTAACGAGTATCATTAATACACAACGTGCCTCAGGCACAACATTTAGCTCCAAATCCACAAAACCAGCCTGAAAATGAAGGAAATCTGAAATGATGGAGTCCTAAAAGGTGCCTGTTTGTATTACTGTATTATTGTGTGATGACAGAGTGGACTGATGATGAAGGCTTAGATGGATGAATGCCTGATAAACCTCACTGAATTCAGTTCACACTTCATTTTGAGCCCAAACCTGGAGTAATGTATGTGATGACAAAGTTATTCAGTCCCATGATGTCAGTCCCTAAATCCTGGCAAACTGACTCTCTTTGGCACCTTCACTGACTGTAAAACACAGAATAAAATGTTCAGTGGGAATATCCTCAGCTCCATTTACAGAAACACTGTGACTCTTGGCTGTCATTATCATCTTTTACTATCATTTTGTTTAATTTTCTCATCCAGCATGACTTTAACAGCTCGGCAATGACGTCCACGGAAAGTGAGGTAATGATTTAAAATTTTGTTATGAGCGTGCCTTCATGCGACAGCCATGTAAGTTATGAGCACACGCAGACAGACAAGTAAGACAAAGGGAAGTGGAGGCAGCTGGCAGGCAGGCAGACAGGCGGGCAGGGTTGGTGGGCACAGCAGAGCAGAGCAGAGCAGAGCGGTGGAGACGACGAGGGAACCTGCTCCTTCAGGATCAGCTTCAAATCAGGACTGTCACGCAAGCTTCGTCTCATCTCTGAGGTCACCAAGTGTTTTCTTACCTAGAAATAAAGACCTGCTTCTTTATTTAACAGCATTATGAATAATTAATGCAAAACCACTGTTCTTGTTCTGTGTTGAGAAATCTTTTTCACAGTACAAAGACAACTATGGTTAAATGTGATAAGACCAAAGGACTGGACGGAGGCCATCATCAAAGATGCTCACATGTGCAGCGCACACTTCATATCAGGTTAGGGAAAAAGTATTTCCTGTTGTAGGGATGAATAACGTTATGTGTATTAAGGGTTATCATGTCCACCTCATCAGAAACTGGGGAGGGATTAAGAGGAATATTGGATTTCTGTAGAACGCTAACTTTTCAGCACATTAGCTAACGTTAGCTTCCATAGCAAAACAAACAAGTGTGGTCCTCCTTTGTAAGACTGGCTTCCTGTGACATCATCCATCCACTGAGTGAGAGCATACGGGTCGGCCAGTCTGGTCCCGTTGCTCAGTGTTTACTTATTCAAGTAAAGCAGATTGGGCTTCGTAAAAAAGTGTGCTGTATACACATAAATATCCACTGATATATTTATTTTTTAATAGTCATATTACATAGAAAGTCTTCTTTATACATACGCTTTTGTAAAAAAAGAAAGAAAGAAAGAAAGAAATCAGGTAGAAAAAATATTTCTTTGGGATGTGTATGAGGACCACACGACATGATGACATCACAGAAAATCATTAAAAAACAAACAGTTAATAAGAGCATGGAGCTTTTCATTTTGCCTGGACAAAGACAGAAACACTGGGTAACACTTGGCTGCAGTATATAAATACTGTTCCTCTGTATTAACCTGTATATTAACCTTATAATAGAAGCATTTGACACCATTTATTTGCTCTTTCCCCACATGATGATGGTCTTGGTGCTGATCTAGAAAGGTTCCCTGTATCTCACAATGTAGGGTTCTTCCTTGGTCCACGCCACACCCTGCTGCCAAATTTCATGATGATAGGACCAGTAGTTTTTCCATAATCATGTCGACAGATAAACAACCACTTCGGGATGTTGTGTTAGCACATTTTGATTACAATGCACTCTTGACTATGCACAAAGTAGAGTTCTGCACTGGCTAAAAACTGAGAGCCAAACCTGGGCCACCTGCATCTTTAAGATCCGACACAAATGACAATGACTGCACTGCAGAATTTGAGACCAGAACCCAACCTGAGACCCAGAGCTGTAGTTTTGCTTTATATCATCCATCTCTGACAGTTAGCACGTCAGGCTAATGTGGCGCACTGGATTCACAAAGAGCATTGCATAGTTACTTGCAACACACGTCACACAGGGGAGCAGATTATTCACACAGTCAGACAGAAGAGACAAAAATATTGTGATGAATATATTTGAAGCTGACCAGACCTGAATCCAGTCCAAGCACGTAGCTTTCAAGCAACAGAACCTGAGCCGTAGGTTTGGGGTACGAGACCTCTGAGTGCTGTCTGGCTGCTTGTTTTTTTGTGACTTTGCACCAGTCTTAACCACCTCTGTACATCACTTTGGGTTAGATAAAAAGTTTGAATTTAACAGAGCAGTGTGTAGGATTCATAGGTTTAAGTGGCACCTTGTGGCATGGATGACAGATTGCTTTTCAGCCAATTGAGCATGTTGAATCGGCGGCGGAGCTTGTCGGTGAGAGAGATCACTCTGATTGGCTGTTCAGGTTTTATTTCCTCGCCCCTGTAGCGAGTGAATCTGCCTGTAGTGAAACCGGGGCTAACCGGTGCTTCCTCCTCAGGCTCCGCTTCACTCAGCTGCCCCACAGACCCGCTGCTTCTTCACATTTTAACCTGAATAACAAACTGGGGCTAGCTGGGAGCGGCTAGCAGAGCGTTAGCCGCAGCATGACCGGAGGGAAGCACAGCCAGTTAGCCTCCGCTAGCCTCCCAGCTAGCCCCGGCTCTCCGTTTGGATCCAACCGGAGCACCGAGCCCTGGTTTGTTATTCAGGTTAAAATGGGAAGAAGCAGCAGGTTTATCGGGCAGCTGAGTGAAGTGGAGCCTGCGGAGGAAACACCAGGACCGTCTGGATGTAATAGTCCGTGGAGGTGCTGCGGTGCTCGGCTGCACAGATAGGAAACCCATCAGCTGACAGGATGTACCACTCTCTCACTCCACTACTTTGTTTATTACCTCCCGTTTCCCTTTTTGCGTTATTTCCTCTCATGCAGGGGCAGAACGTACGTGCCACTTGGCCGTTGGATGTAGTCCGTGTAGTGTGTTCAAATGCAACTGACACAGGACGACGTGAGGCGACGCAGACGATGCAACAGTTGGCTTTCGTCGCCGCTAGTTCTTTGATGTCGGTTTGGTGTGTGTCCATGGTGTGTTCGCTGCTTGTCACTGAGGGGCTGCTAGAAACCTCCCAGCTCATTGTAAGAGAACAAAAACACGACAGCTCTTATTTTCAGGTGATTATACAATAAAGAAAACATGCTTATTATAAGGGCTGCACCCTAATAGTCGACCAAACGTTAGCCAGCCAGAAAGGTCATTAGTCAGCAGGATTTCATTGGTCGCTTAGTCGCTTAGGTTAATTTCCAGGGCTGGTACCTGCAGTTATTCCACAGGCTAGTTAATAACATGTTCGGCAGGAAATCCAAAGTGTGGGATCATTTTGAGAAGGTGAAGGACGAACCCAAGGTGATATGTAAACTCATCTTCATTGGTCGACTACAAACATGACGTATCATGTGAAACATGGAAGTAGCTACATGCCCATTAGCCCACAGCGTCATTAACAGGCGGCTCGCTCAGTGTGTGACGTGCACTTGGAGATAAAATATAGGCCTATATTAATGAAGGTTCATTAGTACGGTTTTGTATTTCTCTGTAATGTAGCACAGTGTTAACAATGTTACTGATAATATTCTTTCTCACACCTTCAACTCAAACCACCAAAATATATCATTTAATCATTAACTTAATATCGTAAAGATGCAGGAGAGTAGTCGACAAAGGCCCTAAATGATGACTATTGGTCAATGAGGGAAATTCTTAGTCTGGGGCAGCCCTACTTATTATATTATATACCTTTTTTTGGCAATATATCCCCCTGAATCCTACACACTGGACCTTTACAAATGCACTAAAATACTGTGTAAAGATATGAGAAAATCTAACAACACCAATCGACTTTGTTAACTCACAATTCTTATAATTGCAAATGTTAATACATGTTTAGGTCTTATTAGAAATGATGCACATGTTTGAGCTTTTCATACTTGGAACATTTTCCCACAGGTTAACACACAGGTTCAGACAGTGGACTGTAGTCAGTTTGACCGATTGTCTATTTGAATTTCTTTGACTGCTTCTGCAAAATGCACCCCATGCTCAAGTTATACAAATAATTAAATTAAAAGACAGCATTTAATTTATAGTTCAGGCTCTGGGGGAGACCAAACCCTTCATCACTCCCCAGAGATGTCCGTGTGTTCCTACATGGCCATTCCACGGCTGTTTGCCATCCGATACACCTACAGCTTGAACCTTCCCCAAAACAAGTGACCGCTCTTCCTCGGCATCTTTATCCCTGCGGTGGCGGCGGTGCGCGCTCCTCCTGGGGGGAATGCCGTGAGGTCATGACTCTGGATTTTTCAGGGGACAGCCGGTTGCTAAAATGATAGTTTTGATGGACAGTTTTCTCCTTGATCCCTCACAGCTGTCCAGGAGGAGGGGGGAGTCTCCAGAGAGCCAGTCCTCATTTTCATGTTGATTATCACAAATCTGGTGTGAGGAGAGGGACAGTTGGTCGGTGTGTGTGTTTAGGCAGGAGACATGTTTGAAGCACTTTCCAAGCCAGGTTTGAGAGAGCTTTACGTGTCTCAATATAATTATTCTTCAGTGTTTAAAGCTGAAATCCATAACCTATTTTTTTGTTTAACTATCATATTTTTGTCATCTGCGTGGCGGAGTGTTGTCAGATGTTACAACATGGTGGGACTTTCTGTCTGTGTGCTGCTAATTAAAACTGTGCAGTTTTACAACAACGGTTTTTAGTTCCCTCCTCATTTTAGATGCATCTAAAAATTTAAATTGTCTTCTTTGTAATGTGACAGATTGAGCTGGATTTCCTGTACTATGTGAGCAAAAAAAAAAGTCCATAAGTCTGTTCATCACACACAAAATAACTCAGAACTCTAAAATAACTTCTGTCATCCTGTTCCAGTTTGGTGCATCACTTCAGGGGTGGTACAAAATTTTTCACTTTTTAAAAATACAAACGACCCCCAGGAATTGTCCTTTTGAATTAGAGAAGAAACTGCATCTGTATTAGAGGCGGACATCTTTTCAGGAATCCTGTGGGTCACATGATTTCACTGCTCATCACATGACTGGGACAGGAAGCTTCTAACAAGCTAGCAATATGAGGTCAGTCAGCAGCCATTCGTTCGTGTCCTCAGACTTTAGGAAATATATGTGAGAGCACATGATTTCATGTTAAGCATGTGAAGTAAAATTAATCGTTTGTTAAGATAATATTAGCGTGATCACATTGCTAATTTACAATAGCGTGTCAATAGGGATTCCAATTATGTATTAGCATCGAGCTAACAGACTGGGCGCTAGTTAATTGCCACATGGCTCTAGCACGGGGGTGGGCAACCTGTTGCTCCTGAGACTTGCGGCTCTTTTGCCCCTCAGTGGCTCCCTGTGGCCAAGAACTTTATAGAAATTAATAACAGCTATTTTTTAAATTCTAATTTGTATTTATCATTGTCGTAGGTCTTGACTGATTCTTACATTCTCAACTGTAAAAACGTGTAGCCTAAACACAAAATATTTCATCAACTAAATGCTACCTCAGTAGCAGTGGCTTGTTTTGTATCTCCCCAGCTGAGCTAGCTATGGATTGGAAAAAAAGTCTTGGAGGACAATAGAGACTTAGTTTTTAGTTTTTGCATAGTTCTTATTTATATAAATGTGCAGTGTATTAATAAATGCTATTTTATTTTCAAAAACTCAACAGAGAAACGGGATGGGACAGGAATTTTGTTTTAACCCCGTCATGGATTGAGACGGGACAGGAGTTTTTTTGGGGAGCAAGGTGAATGTGAGTGTGAATGGTTGTCTGTCTCTATGTGTCAGCCCTGTGATAGTCTGGTGACCTGTCCAGGGTGAACCCCGCCTCTCGCCCAGTGTCAGCTGGGATGCGTAAAGTTATGGATTTCAGCTTTAACAGCATCTGATTGAAGGGGACATTTTCTCAGCTTGTGGTGCTGCTGAAGTTCAACATGTACACGTATGAGAACATAAAACAGGACAGAGCATCATCAGCTCAAGTGGAAACATCCAAGTATGATCATAGCTTCAGCACAGAGAAGTTCAATAGTTGTACCTAGCAGCCCTTTGAGGTTTGTCACACGCGTCATAGATACCCGGAATGCTTCGAATGTCAACAGTGACCTTTGTCAGGTTTTTGGGCACGTCCATCACTATAAGTCTGTGATGTCTGTGTCCCCCAGATAGAGCCAAACCCCATGACGTCTATCCAAACCGATACTTGGGCCAGTACTTGACTTGCGTACGTCTCGGCGCTGTCCCTGCGTGGACGGCCTTCGGCAGAGGAGGTTTTGGTGGAGGCGGCGGCGGGGTTTTCCTCCTCTCTTTGCTCCTGTCTGTGATGGTGAAGCCTCGCTCGCTCTTGTCGTGCAGGCTGACCCTGGGCAGGAAGTGTGTGGAGACATGTTGGGATTTGACCCGCGGGCTGGAGCCCATTTTGGCTTTCCCTCTCTTATTGAGGGCCACGAACCACTCGCGACCAGTCCTGTGGTTCCTGTGGATGATTGAGGCGTAAGTGTTGTAGCTGTTCTCCTGGAAACGTTCCCTGAACTTGCAGTCGTCTGTGAACCACTCCTGCCAAAGAAGGGAAAGATAAGGTATGAACAGGTGTTACCACTTGCTTTAATCTAACGAAACTGTTGCTCATTGATTCTCGATTAACAAACCTTTAAATCTGCCAAATTTGTAAATTGTTCCAGGTTTAATTTCTGAGGACACTGGCTCTGTCCACATGTTAACAAAGCTCAGCTGTGGAACATGTGGGAACTCTGTTTGCATGCTACCATGTAACCTAACCCTGAGTATCTCCTGTTAGCTGCTGCTCAGATAATTATCTTTAAACTGGGGGAAGAGAAAGGAATGGCTCCTGTTCCTTTACAACAAGCTGCCAGATTCTCCTCACTGATTAAATTTTATTTCCCTGTTAAAACTGATCTGACACAAGGACACACACACACACACACACACACACACACACACACACACACACACACACACACACACACTGCTACAGTGAGAAACTTTTTTGTTATCTTCTCAGTATGAGATGTGTTTCCTCCCTCTGACAAAGGAGCAGGGGACACAGTAGCTACATTTACATGCACAAGAAAGTCCCTCCAAAAAAACACATTTTGGGCTAAAAAGCCTCTGGAAACACAGCAATGGGTCCCGAAAAACAACCAACTTCGTTGTTTGCTGGTCTCGAACATTTTTGTTTGCAGCTTGGCAGTCATCTCGTCTGGGTGTCACACCGTCCACCAGTCCCTCCATCTCCCGACGACAGTCAGCTCATATTCTACATCACTTTAGAAAAGTCCACTGACACTGACGAAGTAAGCTATTCTTTAACGTTAGCATATTGAAGCAGCCAGCTCAAGACTAAAGTTAAGGCAGTGAAGTTGAGTTGGGCGGGCAGGAAGCGGGGATAGGTCCAACAAACATCGACTTTCACGCGGGGAGAGTGGTGATTACATTATAAAGACAAAAAGCCAAACCCTGTTCTGTTTTCCTAAACCCAACCATGTAGCTGTTAAAATTCTGCAGAACAGCCAAATGAGTTTTTCCTTACACAATAGCTGGTCACAAAGGCAACAAAATGAGAAGGGAAAGCAGAGGCTGGTGTTTGACCTGTTGCTGTAGGTAATGACCAAAACTGAGGTAAAAAAACAAAAGTTCTGAAATCTCCAATGACACAGAGCCGGGTCATTTTTCTGAGTTCAGAGTGGGAAAACGTCAAACACTGTTATCTCAACCTGTAGCTGCTCCCTGCACGGCCTCATCGCTGTTCTACATATGACCGTCTGATTGTGATCTGATTGGGTCAGCTGCTGTAAAACTGACACCGCTCCAAAATAACAGAAGACTTCTCTTTCATCTTGGGTGGCTTTCAAAGTCATCAGAAAAGGAGATGCTTATCACAGAGATGATTTGACTGACAGCAGCAGAGCCTCCTTTGAACTGGTCAGAAACTCATTATGGTCTGTGTATCAGCTTCATCCAAGAAGAACCTCTGAATGAAGACACAGGCTGCTGCTCTCATCATCTTAGCAACAGACAGATCAGCGGGATTATTGTTTCACAGAATCCTGTCATTGAATAGACCAATCTGATAATTCACGAGAATTTTTGGTAAATCTATGACTGCATGCAGAACATTATGTTTTCCAACTCGGGTTAAACTATGTCTACACAACAGTTTTCATCTGCCCCGTGTTGCTTTAATTTACTGAGAAACATTAAAGATGATATGATATAAGGATACATCAGCTCTGCTTTCTCATTTGTGTGGCGTGTGTAGCCGTTAGCTTGGAGAAAACGATCCCTATGAAAGTGTATTGCTGAGAAGAAATGATTTGAATCACTCAGGGATCTGGATCACGTCATTCACCGAGTGATTCGTTCACCACGTGATTCGTCACGCAGTAGGCAGTCCCTCCCTGCACCCTGGCTGCCTCACGACGCGCAAGTAATTCATCATTCACACGGACCGAATCAGCACTTCCACTCCCGGCCTGCACGCTCGCTGCTGAGCTCAACTCAACTGAGAAATGAATGAATCAGTTCTGGAAGTGATTCAGTTCAGTACGTTCACTCAACAGATTTGTTATTTTGAACGATTTGTTCGTGAACAACACAACACCACCATGCGCTGGCCACCTTGGCTAATCTGTTACATATCTGCACTCAATCACCAGATAAAATGCTGGTATTGTGCGTTACATCAAGCCTTGTTTACATTACATACATGTACCTTACATTATGTAACAGATACGCTGAAGCTTTACGTTTTAATAAGGCTGTGGTTAGTTAGGTTTAGGCACAAAAAATACTTGGTTATGGTTGGAAAAAGATCATGTTTTGACTTAAAATACCCCTGTTCAGTGGCACAGTCCCAGGAAGAAATGTAGCTACGTCTCGGTAAAGAACAACCTCTTCTAGTGGCACTATCTCTGATGGAAAAACACAACTGGTTTTGTTGTTTGCAAACACCGCTCACCCGTGTTTAGATCCATGTTTGCTGGACCCATCCACCACCCCTCGTGCCCACCCCACTCCGACTTGCATTACCTAAACCTTCGTTCTTGTCCTGCTGCTTTTCTCCTGACGCCACTGAGCCGGCTGTGTATCATGCTGACATTAAAGAACGGCTTTTCATCAGTGTCTGATGCCACATGTCACTGCCCAAGCGCTGAATTTCGACGACTTAGAGTGAGACGGGGTTGTATCCAGGTATCCCCTGGTTAACTTGTTATCCCCTGAGTCCAGACCCAAACCTTTAACGGATAAATTATTGATTATTCTTTAAATTTAATTTAAATTTTTACAGATTCACATGCATGTGTTAAATCATCTTAAGCGATCCTACTCAGCCAATCAAATCTGTGCGTCCCTACTATTAAAAAATGAACGTAATCTACCTAAGTGAAACATATTATGTAAGAAAATATTTCGGACAATATGTTATTACATGCTTAGTAAAAAAATAAAGACAACACTGATATATTTATATATCACTCTGCTCCGCCATAGTTCAGAGACAGAGATGCAGATATTCATTAAATGTTCCCCTTTTGTGCCTAAAAATATCTCGGGTGGGAAACTCTGACATGTACCCAGGGATGCCTGCTTTCTTGCTGCAGTATGACTCCGTTGTATAACCTCCTGCCATTCTGAAATAAAACAAACTGTTCTGCTTTGCTGAAGAGTGCAGCATAGCAGAAAATGATGCCATTACAGCGTTTGGTAAACATGCCAGTCACAGGAGAGCGCGCTGCGGCTGCGGCAGAATAGCACAAACCTTAAAGTTATTCAAAGTGACCCACTGTTCCTTTTGGCTGTTGTTTTTAAAGATGATTAGAAATTTGAACAGAGCTCCCGAGTCACTGCTATGGGTGGGTTGCAAAGATTTAACAGAACGCTACATTTGAGCAACATACCAGCTCTGGTACCAGTCAGGGAATTACACATCTGGAAACAAATCCATTGGAGCATGTATGAATGTACTCTCACACAGGCACGTATGCACACACACACACACACACACACACACACACACACACACACACACACACACACACACACACACACACACACACAAACAGGCATACCAGGAAAAAGCTTTGGCCCCTGCTGTGTTTCATAGGATTTAATGGCCGCGGCCAGATTCCAGAGATCTTATTGTTAAAATCATAATGCTTGTACAGCTGTTTAACCTGGCTCTTGCCCTGCTGGATTGGTCACACTCTTTTAAAGGGACCTTTCCCATGATCCTCGGGGTTAGTTGTGCAGAGGGCAGAGGTGGAAAGTTACAGATTTCCTCTACCCAAATAATATTTCTTCACTAATGCGTCCTTTTTATCCTGACTAATACCACAGACGAAGCGCAGGAGTACTTTATTAATTCCAATTTTCCTCAAATATGAGACAAACTGGATCAGAGCCACACTTTACTCTGAAATGCAAAAGATACAGGGACTCAGTTTGTAACTAACAGGTTGGAAAACAATTCAAAATTATTTTTTTTTTCCTTTATATTATCATGATGGTGTAAACGGTGGTTGCAAAATGTAATGGCTATAGAATAATGACATCACTGACGTTTAGATCAGTTCCCTGTTGACTGACTCACATTGACAATAACCTCTGGGGAAAAAAACCCTGTGTCACACATATAAAACGAAACAGTGCTGCGCAGAGGCTGCCTCAACTGGTTCATTTTTCACCACCTAAAAAAAAATCTATTTCAGATTAAGTGTATATTTAGAGTATTTTCATTGCTTTACCTCACCATCAAAAAGTAAAACAGTGCTTTAAAACAGTAATTTTACATCGCAGAACACAGGACTTGCTGGTCTACTGCTGCTTGATTTGTTAGTAGATAAAGCTGGTGAAATATTCCAAATGCAGCACACACTTCAACTGATGTTTCAGGCGGGTCTTTTTAGGTGGCTAAAAATATGTTTTGCTCCGGCCCCCGTACACAGCAGTACATTGCTTTGCTTCCATGCTGGCAGATTTGGTTTATTGAGGACACTAGCAAAGTCACACAGTACATAAGATAAGTACAGCAGAAACATTAGATAGGTCCGACCACCGTCTTTAACTGTATATCTTTAAAAATCACGGGATATTTTGTGGTTTCAATTATGTGTTCTTGGACGTTTGAATCTGGGGCGCCGTCAGCCTCCATTAGGTGGAGTTGTGCTGCTACCTCCTCTCCCCTTGGATCTCTGCAAGTGATGTGAGGACTCTAAAACTTCACCTGAGCCTCCATCAGCATATGGGTGAGTAGATAATGGCTGAGTTTTCATTTTTGGGTGCACTATGCCTTTAACTATGCAATTCTGTCTGCCACCGAGAAAATGAAGACTCGATTTACAGCACAAAGGAAGTGAGTCAAAAACTGTGCATCCAAAACAAACAGACAAGAGCACTTTTGTTTTCCCTGTTAGCTATAAGACTTATTAACTATGACACAATTAAAAAAAAAAATAAAAAAATTCCAGTGACTGCTTTGCTTTCCGAAACAATAAGTGCTAACATGCTGCTACCAGATAATGTTTATCATTCTCAACAGTGTTAGCTTAGCATGTTAGCATCCTCACATTTACTAATTAGTGACAGCTGAGGCTGAATGTCTTTATCTTTTTAATCTTAAATGAATTACTTTTAATCACTTTACAAGCAATAAATAAATAAATAAATCCTGCAGTTTTTTTCTTTTGGATCACCACTGAAAACTGTAAAAAAAAAAAAAAATTAATACTAATAATTATAATAAAATCTGCATACATCATTGGAGCCTGTTCATTAGCTTTGCAGGTATGTTGTCATAAAAGCTACAGGGCAAAAAAATGTCGACCTGATCATGGCACTAGATGAAAAGTCAGATGATCGTATTTCATCCAGAGGGAGACATGAATGTTTAACCAAATATTAATGCAATCCATCCAACAATTGTAGAGACTTCACTCCAAACCAAAACTGTTAACCTGCTGGTGGCCCTTGAGGAAAGTCAGGGGAAAATTAATTGGTCATAATTATGCAACGTCTGGGAATAATGAATGTCTGCTCCGAATTGTGTGCCAATCCATTAAGCAGATGTGGAGACATTTCAATGCAATATCTGAAACACTGATCTGCTGTCAGTAGGTTTTGTTCTCTGGGGATGATCATGGATGCCTGTGTCAGATTTCATGGCAATCCATCAAATATTTGTTGAGATATGTCGCTTAAAACCAAACCAGTCAGTGGTATAATAAACTGGGTGGTTAGTGGTTGGGAGAGGGAAACACTTAACAGTCGCACATGAAAGTGTATTAATGCATCATAGGTACAGAAGAAACTGTAGCTGAGACACATCTAAAATAAAAAGGACAAATCAAAAGTCAAGTGGTTGTATTTCTGTGCCTCTGTCTCCACCTCACTTTCCCTCGCTGTGTCATGTTTGCTCAACAAATGCAGGTGACCCTTTCACCTTCCTACAGATTATGTTTGCGATGGCTTGCTGAGTGGGTCACGCAGAGCACTGTGCATCTGTCTCCTCGCCCGTTGTTCAGCCAATAAATTGCCACTGTGAAAACATCTAAATATTAGATATGACACACGATGCAACAAGATAAGGTTCAGGGCGTCACCTGACACCCCGACGTGAGGCCCGAGCCTGTCTGCGGCCCCCGAGGTTTACATCCACCCCAAATCATTGAGGCGGTTAAATAGCACAGTGCAGCTGTAGACACAGATTGGAGTTTTAGTTATACAAATATTTCTCAGAGGCAGAGCTGCTCCGGAGGCAGAAATAAGCTCCGACTGCAACGGTTGGAGCCAGAGAGCCGTTCTCTCAGAGTGTGAGGTATCTACAGTAAGAAGCAAAGCTGCAAAAAGGAGCTGTGATTAAAATATAAAACTTAAATTTACTGCATGAAACTGATATTTATATCAGAAATATAAAACATTTTTTAGACGTGGTATCAACTTCAAGAGGCTACAAAGTGTCAGGTCTTCTTGCAAACTTTATGCCGAGCTTTCAACCAGTCTTCCTCAGAGAATGAAGCTGTCATGGAGCAAACTCTATCCCCCAAGAAAGGCAGCGAGATCTTGTAATCTGGCAACTCCGAAACTGGGAATCACAGTAATCCCAAACCAAAGATAATTCCACTCAGAAAACAGAGTAGACTGTCCTTCAGCTGTGAGGAAAAATCCCCGTGCTGATGTGCTCCGAAGCAAGGCAGCCCATCTGCAAGTAAACCTGCTCTCTAGTCATGAGGATAAATGCTAATTTTTTAATGATAATTGCTAAAACTGTACAATAATATAAATTTCTCCATAAACAGAGTCACACACGAGCAGCGCGCCTGCACAACAGTGTAATAAACATTACAGTTTTAGCGAAAATGAATGTGTTTGGGAGGTACTGAGCATATGACTGGATAAATAATACCTGGATTATACTGCTTGGGGTCATGTTTCAGGCAGTTTGAACATGAAACACCTGATTTCCTGCATCCTGGTGAATTTTTATGCATTCTTTTTTTTTCTTTCCTTTCCTGCATCAAGTTATGGTGAATTTTGACGAAAGAAAAGGCCTCAGCTACTTTCATGTTTTTACGTGAAAGTTGCTTCGCCAACTGGGTGTGGCCAGGCGGATTTTGCAAGTTTGGCACACCGTGCGCGCTGGCGCAGCTACTCCTCTTTCCCACCTCCGTCCCTCCTACCTGCGCAAGTCAGAAAGAGGGAGGAGAGAAGGCATGGAGTGGGTTTTACACAGCCGATTCACATCACACCAATCAAATGAGCCCCTCTCCTCGCCCTTAAATGCGCCGTGCGAAGGCGTAATGACAGTTTACTCATTTCGCCATGGCAGAAGAGAGCAGCAGTCTCACTCTGTTTCTTTTCTTTTGACTTTTCTAAGATGACAGATGCTGAGCATACACTCCCTATCTGATGCTGTGGCTGTTTGTGGTTGGCTGAGAGGGATGTGAACTCATTATTTTGCAGCTGTGTTAATCAAATCAGGCTGGGTTTACATTACGAGTGCCTAACGGTGCCAATCCCCTTTGATCTGACATCAGATATGCCGGGACAGTCGATATTGAGATACATTGATGTGCTGATTGCAGATAGTTGCATTGAATAGATTTTTGTGGGTATTTATTGCATCGTTAATGTGCCTGACATTCTGGAAACCTGCCTGTGAGGTTTTGGTGACATGTGCACACTGTCCGCCAGTCAGCCAAACTTCCACTTACACCGGCTGTGCTCCGCATGCACTGACAGTAGACCTGGTTTCAGCTGGCGAGCTTTTAGCGCACCTTCAGCGAAGCCTTTTGGCACGAAACTGTCACTGCGCCAAGCTGGATCTCTCGACACCTCCCCCTGCTGTGCCGCCACACCCACCTCAGCGCACCTCGGTCTGCCAGACTACCAAACTGAGCACGCCTCGGGTTGCGCTGCTTGAAACTAGCTCTGTGCGGGGTTCGCCACCCTGCGCCACCCTGCGCCGCGCTGGGAAACTAGAGGCCATGGTGAGGACGTACCTAAAAATGACTCAAAGTTCATGTGGTTCTGAACACCGGTCTCCTGGGGAAAGTCCTATGTTTTATGACCCATCCATCACCCCAATCTGCCTCCTTCCTCGGCCACTCAGGACTGTTTCCTTATCTACTTCCGTCAGCGTATTGGTCGCATGATCACAGCCTTCAAAAATATGTCAATTATGCACGAATGACTGGCTCATGAATATGCGGGATATGTGCAAATTATGGTGCATTATTTTTGTAGGAAAACATACAAACAGTGCATTAATATAAGCTAATGTAAGTGTATTGTTATTCCTTGACTTTTCCTTGAGGGACTTCCTGGATCCCACCTGTCTCTTCACGCTGGACAGAATCAACCTCAGCCTGATGATGTCATGCAGACACAACAAAACCAGCCATAAACAACAGATGATCGACCTTTGAGCTGGGGCAGAAGGAGTGGATGTGAAAAACTGAATTTTTATTGCTGACATTTGGACAGTTTGGACATGAAATGAAGCGGCAGATGAGACCAGACTGCAGACATGTTGGACCACAAAAAAGACCACAAGGAAATCCTCCTGAGTCAGACTGTGGCTGTGCATGACAAACATCCAGCAGAACTGAAATGATGATCAGGTTTCAGTTTGATGCTCCGCACTGTGCTGTTTTGCTTTGTCTCATTATTTCCTCCACGTCGGCCCAGTTTGGGTTTATATTTAAATCGTGTTTGGGATGTGCTTTGACCTCGACAAAGTTTGTAATTTTCTCCCTGTATAAGCTGGAATGACGGCTGAATATGTGTCTGCTGGTGGACAGCTCACAGTCGCATTAGTATATTTCTACAAAGCCGTGACTGAGAATGCACTCTGAGGAAAGACGCCACATCACTCCCCGCTGACAGGGTTTCATGAAACAATACCGGGAGCTGAGGGGGCATAAATCGCAGTTGCTCAGCATGCACACCCGCCGCAGCTCACAGACTCTCTGCTCTCTGATTGTTGCTCGCCTGGCTGATTGTTTACTCAACATATTGATCTTCACTTTGTGGCTCACTCCTCTGTATATTATCAGCTGTCCCAGACAGGACTTAATCTGCTCTTCCCATTAACACATGCTAATAGGGAGCTGCTTCTATCTATACGCCTGCCAACGCTCCCACAGATGACTCGTCAGTGCGGCCGGCTGCTGGCTGGCCGGCCGGCCTGCTTACGGCACTGAGGCCAAGCTGCTGTGGGCAGATTTGGGCTTACTGTGTGTTTGGGGGGATTTGAAAGTCTTCGAAACTGTGGCTAAAGATTACAGCAGTATGCCATGACATGCTGATGTCAGATTTGGGGGTTTTGTCATGCAGCACAGATGCAAAGCTGCACAAACTAATAAATATGACAAATATAGCTGCACTAGGCAGGGTCTGATGAGAAATACATCCGTTTCATATGTCAAAAAGAAGCTGGGCTGCAACAAAGAGAGGAGCAAGATCTCAGCTGCAAATGAGATGCAGATTCACAGTGTTTGGCCAAATTAGATTCTGGTGCCAGGTATGGACACTGGCAGGAGGTCTGCTCAGAACACAAGAAATGATTCATCACAATCAGAAGCAAACAGCAAAAAGAAAGGAAATTCATCCACGATCTTTGGAAACAGCACAACAAAATAATCTGACCATGAGATGCAGTCAGAAGCACAGAGAAGTTGTCAGGATGCTTCAAACAATATTTGCTTGTTGAGGAGCTGCGTTCAACAATTTCTGTAACTTTTTAAATCTGATACATGATTTGAACTCTCTCAAGATTTTTTCATCCTTCTCACAACTACCTCTGACACTTTCCATATGCACAATGGAGAGCCTATCCAAGAGAGGCAGCCGTTATCAACATTAGTACGTTCATTCAGAAAAAGATAGTTCACAGATGTGAGTGCTCTTAAAATGAATATTTTTATTTTAGCTTTATATAGCTTTTTAGCCTCTCATCCACATTTTCGGTAACAGCGTTAGTCGGCTTTTCTCCGCAAAAATATCTGTGATAAATACACTGTACACTACCTGCTCAGTACAGTAGACAAAGCTGATGACTTGGAGGCAGTAGGTGATGAAGTACTCAACTCTTCTAAGTGAAGTAAAACAATGCTTTCTCATTCCCATGTTATCAGATACCTTTGCTTTGACAGCCCCTCTGCATCTGATAGCCAAACTGCACCCTTTTAGCATATCTATGTGATGCACCACTGGAACAAATTGTAACACGTGATTAATGTTGTGAGACTGTCGCAGTTAGGTTCAAGAAAAAAGATCATGTTAAAAAAGTGTGTTTGGTGACTATTGGTGTCAAATGGGAAAGTCTGGTTTTGTTTGACCTCTCCGCCTCTTCTCCCTCACGACCTATGCAGACTCTCTGACTCTTTATACTACATCAGTTGCTCTGAGCATCAAGTGTTGGCGTTACACAGGAGTTAGCTGAAAGCCCGGTGCATCTCAAAAAGACTCTAGAGGGTGTCTTTGGCCTTATAATCACACGCTGAGGGGCACAACGTGGTGTTGGTATGACACGCTGGACACAAGAATGAGCTGAGTAAAACTGCAAAAGTGCAATGACAGTGCCAAAAGTAAAAGTATAAAGATGTCAATATGCCGAATAGCAAATTTCATAATAATGTTTATCATATTATTATTATAAAATAGCCCTAAAATAATCCAGAATAATTAATTTATTGATTATATTTTCTATGTATATTAATCTATATTTGCAAAATACACTATCAGATAAGTGCAATAGCTGCCTCTGAGTTGTAGTAAAGTAGAAATATAAAATGGCAGAATATTCAAGGAATGTACAAGTGCTTGGGTTAAGTACTTAGTTACTTTAGGATATGTGTCTGATAGGTTTGGCCAAACAATCAACTAGTGCAGTTTTAAATGAATCTTCAGCATTAACTAAATGAAACATTAGCATGATGCTATCGCTTTTACCCTCATGGTCAAGTACATACAAAACATTTGAAGAGCCATTCCAGCTGTATGATTGGACAACAACATTTCAATCATCACTTGTTAAGTAAAAATAACACGTAGTACCCTGCACAGTCGGTGGTATTTGTGCACTGAGGCTAAGTTTAAGAGTTCAGGGTGACAAACAGAAGCAGTTTGTGAAGCGTGTGGATACTTACAGTGGCGTAGAGCCGTCCTCTTTTATTCATGGCCAGGAATCTGTTACTGTAGACCCCTTTGATGCCGATGACCCCCTGAGAAACCGCGAAGAGCTCCAGGACACCTGGGAGGACAAACAACATGCTCTGATGATTGATGGACGACGAGTGTATTTTTACTCTCCTTGTCATTTTCTGCATCTCGTCGCTGCTCCGCACTCAAGTGGACGCGATCTGTTCTGCTGTCCTGTCGGCTCAGTCATCCAGGTCAGCTGCACTCTGCTTGATCTTAGTAGTTAGATAACTGCCGTTCGAACGGGGCAATGAGCAATTTGTATAGTTAACCGTCTTTAGCAGTCAGAGTGAATTTCAGTTTTGAAAAAGAGCGTGAGCATGGTGGCAGCGATCCGAAAGGAACAAACAAGGATGAGTTTTGCTTTAAACTGTTGCTCTTTTTGGCTGCACGCTCACAGCAACATCCTCCAGTGTGAAAATGCTGCACATGGCAGTTTGCAACTGTGTTGAATTTTAATTAAATCATTGTTTTGGTCGTCATGTTTCATCACCCTACCACACAAACTAATCAGTTTGCATATGGTCCCTTTCAAAATAAAAGCACTACATCTGTGAAACACCAGGAATTGAAGGTTTTTTTGCCCTCAGCAACAAACACACGTGGTTGGGTTTAGGAAAAAAAAAAACAGGGTTTGGCTTTACAATCTTACAGGACGCAAACACTGCTCTCTCAGGTGAAAGTCCGTGTTTGTTTGACCCATCCACCACCCTTCCCACAGCCCCATTCGGACTTTCGCCACCTTAACTTTCATTCGTTGACCACTGAGTGCCATTAAAGTATAACGGCAACCGGCCGCATATCATGCCGACGTTAATGGACAGCTTTTTTCGTCAGTGACTATCTCTGGAAGTCACTGCCCAAGCATTGGATTTCGACAACTTTGGAGTGAGACCGGGTTGCATTCAATGCACCCAGGGTATCTTGCACGTCATATGTCGACATGCAAAAGTCCACGACCATGCACTGATATGTGACGAGGTCAGAGTGAAAATATGTTGTTTTTTTGACCATTGAAACATGTAAACATGTATTTTGGGTTCTACTAGAACAAATATGAAGCTGAAAATGAGCATGATAGGTCCTCTTTAATCATGATGTATAGCTACCTAAAGTTGATACAGTGTGAGAAGAATCGGAATAAATATGTCACTATGTCTTTTCTGATAATAAACACTACCCGAATATGTATTTTCTTTAATTGCTGAGAACCAAACTCTTGTAGTGCTCTGCTCTAACCTCTTGGCACACTGACTGCAGGGTGAGTTTGTGTGCCAGGAAATGCAAAACAGTGGGCTGTGCCAATGTACAGTAGTTCTTCTAAAACTTCTTCACGGCCTTAGTGCGACACTAAAACTCTAAACTGAAATCCAGACTGATGAAAATCAGGATAACCACCCGATGAAAAGGGGAAACTCATCATGACGGACAGAGATCTACTGACACAATGTTGTAAAACCATTATATAAATCTGCCTGCTGCACCAAGGTCAGCTAAGTACCCCAGAGTGAATGACAAGTCAAAATAAAAGGACACTTAAGTGTTATCCCAGATGAATATTGTCTCTGCGGCGACTCAACTGTGTATCAAGTACCGTCCGAGGTATTCTGTGAGGCAGTGATATGAAACGTAATGCAGTGTGATGGTAAGAGAATCTTCATATTACAAATCCAAGACGGCCAGTCTCCTGCTCGTCTCCAGCGCTGTCATGCAGGATTCAAAACCACATGGCTGTCGTGTTGAAATCCATGTAACCTGACAACTCTTCTAAAGGGGACCATGAAATGGAGGCACAAGTGCACTTTCACGGTGAGCTTCGGCTGTTTCGTCAGCGGAGCAGCGATGAGGGATCTGATGGGGCAGTAAAAGCTGAAAATCTGATTTATGACTTTTGTCTTCCGGCCGAGAAGAGACAGGACGAAGATTCACAAACAAGATGCTGAGAGATTTGGAATGAAAAACTGCTGTATTTAACAATATATTCCAAGTTTTAAATAAATGTTTCCAGTCATGCTGATAGTCCTAATTTGTCTTGTACTGGCTGCAGCTGAAAACTGTTATATCACTGTTTATATCTTTCAGAGTTTAAGTGTTGATCTTATTTTCTGTATAAATTCAGAGATGTTTTCAAATGGAGGGAACTCATTTTCAATTTCAACAACTTCGCTAATGTTGATATTAGTCATTTCTGATATTTTAAGACATCGTCACTCTCAAAACACCAGAATCTGTGACCCAGAACCAGAGTCCCTGAAGAAATCGTTGTGTTTTGTGAGTTGCTGAGTGGTTGGGGTTGAGGGTTATAGGTCAGGTCATGGATTCTGATGGTGTGACATGTTTCAGTCTCTGTCTTATTCTCAAGTTACATTTGAAATTTCGGCACTTTTTACTACAGGTAGACTGATGAATCAGTCCAATATACAGTATATGTTTTTAAACCACGCTGATTAAATTACAGGACCCTGGAGAAATACTTCAAACCACTTTGGGCACGATGATTGCTTTTTTATTTTGTGTCATGCACACTTACATGTGCCTAAACATCATGGGTTTACAAGACACAACTACAACGACACTGCAGTAAGAATCAGAAGTACATGTTGTTTAACTACCCAGAATCCTCTGCCTTCAATCTCAGACCTGGCAAAGAAACGCAGCCACAGACAAAGTTCACTTTCTGAAACAAAACTCACATTTTTCATGATCATCCAACCAAACAAACAACAACAACGATGGAGGTCATCTTACTGAAAATTAAATTCCTTATGTCGTCATATACAGGACAGTTTAACTCGTTCTCAGCTTCACCTAAATACCACAACAACCAAATCCTGTCCTCCTCTGGGACTGTGTTAAACCTGCAGTCTCTGAGGCTAATGATGTTCCTGAGTGCAACAGTGCACACAGGGATCTCAGACTATTTTTCTCTCAACATGCTTATATCAGCCATCTGGATTGCAAAATAACTTTATGTCATTTTAAGTCACTTGTGTGTTGCACTTTATTTCTTTATTTGAGACCTATACAAGTAAAATTGTTGAACTTGCATCCAAAACAAATATATTTTTTACTAGATTTGAAGGTAAACAGTCGGTTTCAATAACAGACCATCTTTATTGTACATATTTGTTTTATAGTTTTTAAAAGCGCAGTTTTTACTGTCAGTTTTCTATTCTATATTTACGTTGAGTCTCGCAGTACTTTGCCTTATTTTTATTCCTCTTACTGCGTGTTTAATGTTTGCACCAAACACCAAAGCAAATTCCATCTAAGTGAAAACTTGGCAATAAATCTTTTTCTAATAATAGTCTGATTTTAAGGTGGATATTTTTTGCAGTGTAAGGAGTACCGTTGTTGTGATGACAATCGTGCTGACTGGCAATCCAACACATCCTGGTGTCTCTCTGCTGCACCTGTTACTGCCACAAATAGTCTACCTGCCAACATCCCGGAGAGACACAAACAAGGCTCGTCAAGCAGATGCCCGCTGCTCAGATATTTCACAGGGTCAGGCAGCCTAAGTTTAGGTGCGCGGTCCTTACACTCTTCCTGTGTAAATCATTATTGTTAGAACTTCCTGGGATGGCATCTAAAATAGACACGACTGCAAACACAAGGGGATCAATTAGAGCGAATGCAGGAATGTAGATCCGAGTGCGCATTCTCAGCGGGACGCGCAGGATTCATGTGCGCGTCACACGTTTATAATTTAGTAGTTGGGCTTCTCCGTGCACCGTGAAACCGGAGTGAATGACTTACTCAGCTGGTTGGGCTCATGGCTGCCGTTGACTCTGCCGTCGGGATGAATCTGGAGATGGAAGCCGATGCCAACCCTACAGTAGAGCCTGCAAGTCCTGCGTCCCGAACGGATCCCCTCCTCCAGAAGTTGGCGCTCCAAAGAGACGTGCTCTGCTCCGGCGGCGGCGCAAATCAAGTGAGCGACGGTCAGAAGGTAAAGATGAACATTCATTCTTCCAAAAAGGAGACACTCGCTAGGCCACTTCCAGCATTTTGGTGTCGCTCCTGAGGTCTGGGCACCACGAACCGCGCGCACACACGCATGCAGCGCTCCTGGGCATTACCCCGGCTGCAGTAGCTGGAGTAGTTCTGCTGGCACGGGGATATTTATAACGCCAATGATCTCACTACTCGATGCATGCCTGAGCTCTAAAGGACGCTCTTTCATCCAGATTTTGTCGCCGAGATGCCACTCCTGCTCAGCACCGATCCACAGCAGCGGGGCGTGAAGGAAGCGCGACTGACACCGCACATTTTCCAAGGAATCGTCCGCGCCAGGACGCACTAAGCGCGGCATTTTACGCACAGGGAGACATCGTTTTAACACATCGAGGACACGATTAACTCTCACACTAAAACACGTGAAAATGTGTCTCTTCTGACGGAGCTTCTCTCCATATGAGAAGAGTTGAACCTAAATAACGAGCCGTTAACGCAGAGGGAAGGACGCTGGGGTTCAGACAGCAGAGATCATCAGGTGGTGCAGCGGAGTTTAAACACTGGCTCACCGGGAGACTCAGGCAGCCGTATTTATAGGCTTTAGTCCACCTTATCATCTGATACGTCCACATGCTTCCAGGAGAAGCGTCTGTCAGGCTGCCTCATGTGCTCTGAGCAGGGAGCAGTGGCAGAGGAGACACTGTCATCATCAGATTGTGGATTCTTGCAAAAAATTGAAAGCAGAAAAACAAACCGTGCACTTTCTAAAAACACAAAATTCTTCTTTTTTCTGTGCAATTTTATTTGTCATATTTATATCATATTTTTTAATTTTCTTTCCTCCCATAAAATTACATCTCCTGCTACCTGATGAATTATACCCTCTCAAAACCATCTAAATAAGTCTTTAGGGTGGCAGTGTCCCAGCAACAATCATGTGACCTGTGAAAGTGTCCTTGAGTAAAACACTGAGTGCCCCAGATAAGAATTTCACCCACAAGTAACATTCATTTAAACTGATTAGTTGCAGTATAAAATCATTACATCCTCTCCTCTGATTTAAGTCATTAAACAGGTTAATATTCAGTATAATCGTGTTATATAATGTATGTAAAGTATCAGCTCTGGCTTGGTTACGACACCAAACCATCACAAACATACGGAAATTGTCTATAATGAAAAGATATTCTGGTACAAATTCTCCCACATCAGCTGAGAAATAAGAATAAACGAGACATTTTGCTTATAAAATATAATAAATCTGAACAGGTGACATAAGGTCATTTCTTTGCAATGTGTCTTTGAGCAAGACACAGACATCCAGACTGCTTCTGTTGCTCTGAATTTGGCAAAAAACAAATCATGCAGCCAGCGCCTGCTTCTGATCTTTGTTCTACCAGTTAACACAGTATCAAACCAAAACCTGCAGAGAAACAATTTAAACGAGGCCCTGCAGGTCAGAATGTTTTGATGCCCTAAAGTTCAGCATTTTATCTGAGCAAAATTTCTTTTAAAAGTTTGACAACTTGCAGAAGGAAACGCACAGGTGTAAATAATAAAATTAATAACGTCAGGGTGAGGGGCCTGGTGTAACGCAGGCTGGCTCGCTTTTCTTCACGTCACTTTTCATGAGTGAAAAACAATTTGAATTTCTTGGGACAGAAACTGAAAGTATGTCCTCTCTTCCCTATCTGAATGATTCATCGCTTGTCACCCCACTTTACAACAACTTTTCTTCACCCCATCCTTGACTGACGCCGTTTGCAACAGGTATAAACTCTTCTTCCTTTAGACGTGATCCAACACATCGAACAAACAAATTTTGTGACAAGCATCCTGAACCCTTAATGTGAGCAGGAAGTTTGTCAATGCAACGACTAACTCTGGAAAACACACTCTTAATGTGTCTTACACATGTTGCTGAGACCTCGAACAGAGAGCTGGAGGGAGGATGTTTATCTGTCGTCCAACCTGCAAGTTAGCATCAGTGTGGTTTCCTTGAAAAACAAGCCTATGGTATTTTTCCATTAGATTTTGGATTACTGCAGAAAATAAGCTCTGTGTCAGAGTCCTGCACCACGAGTAACCTGCAAAAAGCAGTGTAATGGGTAAAAATATGTATATGTATAAATTCACGGGTGCAGGCATGGTTAAACTGAACAACAGGCGGTGGGCAGCGGGTGAGAACATTTTTTTTTAGCACAAAACAAAGTAAAAAGATGTGCAGTGTATGTGTAATATTTTGACATCTAAGTCACTATTATCTAGCTGCAACTCCTCTTATTTTGAAAGTCAATGAAAGTTAAACCTTTGACCCGTCGTCACCAACATAGAGGACTCCAGCCATGAGGATGAGGTGGCAGCCTACATTGACATCCAGTGAAAGAGACGTCTCCTCTGCTGGATTTCTAGTTCACAAATGAAGAACTCAGCTTAATGTGAGTGACTGTAGCCTGTGTGTTTAATCGCAGGTGCATGGTGAGTTGCAGGACTTTTATTAATGTGTGCAGGTGGATGCGGTTTGACTGAGGGTGCTTTCAGACCTAGAGTCGTCTTGCTTTGGTCTGAATCAGGGACTCATGTTGTTCCAAAGTTGTATAATTGCCTAGAGTTGGTTCGTGTTCTCACGGCAGCATTTACAAGCGGACCAGATCAAATGCCTTGTGTGAGAAAGCTGCTCTTGATTGGTCAGAATTTCCATGTGGGAAAAATCCAGGAAGTAAAGCAAACGTTGAAGAACAGTACACTTGCAAGATAAATGTGACACTTTCTAATGTCACACTGGAGGGACAACTGAGTACTGAGTTTAGTGGGTTTTTAAAAATGGACCCGTACAGGACTCTGCTCTGTGACGAACAATAGTTTACGATACTTGGACGTTTTGTTGAGCAGGATGAGCTTCACAAATGAACACCACTTTTATGGTTTTTGAATGAAATCACCAAAAATAAATAGCTAACATAATTTTTTCTATAATCAAACTACACTTGGGTCGCATAACTTAACGTCACCACCACAATGACGTTCTGTGGTTTCATTTTGCCTCTCGTTAGGTGCTGACTTTTTTAAGACATGTAAAGGCTTCAAAATTTCTGTATGTTATGTCACAGAACAAAACATGAAAGTCTCTGAGGTATGTGTTAACCACAGACCTTACTTTAGGCGTCAAACCAAAAACCCATTGACTAAGAAACGAGGGAACCGGGAATGAAAACCTACTAACTTATTTCCAGGTTTAGGACTCATTTACCACTCTGATGGCCTTAGATTACACAAGGACATCACTTGCAGTAGAGTCACACTAGAAAGGGATGTCGTCGTGGCATTTATTGGCCGCAGGAATGCCAAGTTTTTTACCCAAAGTCTGGAAAACTAGGAAATCTATGTTTTGGTTAAGGAAAAGGACAATCTTACCTTTATTTCTGCTCTTTGCTGACATTTGCTTCTAAAAATACATCCAGGTACTTAATGACTCAAAATATACTCTTACACCAGTCAAAGATGCTAAACACGGGCCACTCCAAAAGCATCCATGTGATACTGTATCACCGAAGCACATGTTCACTGTTAAGCTTATTAATTTTCTATCTTCACATGCATTCATTGTAATCCCGTCCCTCATTGTTTTCAGGGGCCCAGCTATGTTTGAATTTGATTACCTCGCGCCCGGCGGTGGATTACAGCCTGTATAGGGGCCTAATTGTCTCTGGCACACAGAGCCGGGGCCGAGCCCACATTACCTTTTATGTAAACAGCAGGGCAGTGTTTAGTCCCACTGTTCTAATGGCCAGTCATTCCTGTGAGGCCATTCCAGTAACAGTGAGGTAATCCTCCTGAGTCGTATAAACATGGATGATCCTGATTGATTCTCCCGCCCCATTGATCCCAGCTTTTAGCAGCTTTTTAGTCTAAGCAAACAGCAGACAGCAGGTTCTGCTGCGGCCCTGAACCGTCTGAGCTCAGAGACGGTGATCAATCTGAGGGTCGAGGGCAACGTTTGGGAGCATCTGACCTGCCAAAGCCTCAATCATCAACATAATGACAGTGCGCCTCTGATGCCCAGGGGTGGTAAATAGTCTGCATACTCATCATTGTAGAAAAAGTCCTTTGTGCTGTATCTTTAATACAAGGACACTTCTACAGTCAGAGCAGGTCTCAGTTCAGCTTTAAAGGATCTGGATCCAAGTAAGAAAATCAAACCAGCGGGGAAGTTATATCTAATGCAACTCTGCATGAACTCTCAAGACTCTCTGAATTGTGAACTTATGTGTTTATGTGATGAAGGGTGAAAGTAAATATTGGTCAGGAGGGAAAACAATTAAAGGATGAAACATGTTGAGAGGCCAACAGAGGTCAGGGAGGTTTCACTGATCTAAAAGAAAAGAGAAGAAGATGCTCAAAGTGAAGGAATCAGGTCACTTATGCGTTTGGGGAATAAGGAACCAGCACGTTCTCACATACGTTTTCTCTTTTTGAAATTAACTTCCGTTTTCACAGAAAATGTACAGTTTATGTTCATTAAATGCAAACAGCCCTTTTCAAAAGAGACTTCAAATGCTGGTTGAAAATAAACTTTAGGTTTACTTCTTTAGGGTTAGACGGCAAAAGTTCATGGTTAGGTTTAGGAAAACATCATAATTTGGCTAAAATGCTTGTTACTAACGTTCTATAATGTCATTTGACTATATCAGTGGCATAGTATGCTAAACATACTGGCACATTACATCGTGAATAAGAAAGTCAACTGACTGATGCTTTCACATTGGACAGGACCAGTGGGCTCCGTGGTAAACAGTATTATTTTTAAGTTGCCAGCCACCACAAGCATTTTTGATCGTATTCACTAATCTTTCAAGACCCACAGAATAATTTGATCTATGAATATGTGAACTGCGTATATATGAAACTAAAGATGAGACCTTCTGTTTTTAAACACACAAAAAAAACATTTTATTCTATCTTACTGCATTCATTTTTTATCGACACTTGAATTTGTGCATTTTCATAAAAAAAAAACATTATTTTGGACAAAATTTTCAAGTTGTTTTTTGACATTTCCTTATGTCAATTTGAATTGTATAAAAAATAATGATAATGATGAAAATAATGTTCTCTTTGAGGTATAGCCAAACACGTTGCCACGTTCAGTGTTCTGTTCTTCTTCTTCCCTGTGGTCGTCTTGTCCATGTGTCACTGTCACCGTCATGGAGATCCTGTTTTGTCCCACCAAACCTGTTTGTTTCTTCGTCCAAATTGGATTCAGAATGTTGATCAGAACAGGAATTGTTGGAGTCTGAGTCCATCAACATCTCCATGGTTTGCACAATCGTAAACTTTTCCATTGGCGCCAGCAGTTTTGTGCAGTTTACAAGCGGCTACGTTTCTGTAAACAACATCTTTTTCCAGTTTCCAGCAGATCTTCTTCTTTCTTTGTTTTTGGACACGGCAGTGCTGTTCTATTTCAGAAGATGTGTAACTGTACGTTCAAACCAACAGTGACCAAAGCTTCCAAAGCGGCAGAAGTCATTCATTTTCAATGAGAGCCCGGCGACTTGGGCGACTTGGGCGACCTCGTCATCAGCTGCGCCTCTCGGAGGGGAGTTAAAACTCATTTTATTTTATGGTAATGAGCTCTGATGTAGTTTGACGACAACCAATTGGAACGCTGATGTGCTTCGATGAAGTGGGTCCCCGAGAACAAGCCATGTAACTTTGGTTCCTACAGCACACTTGTTCCGACAATGGATATCGACAAGTTTATTACTTGCGTTCGCGCCCACTCAGTCCTTAATAATGTGTCGCTGTTCGGTTACAGAGACCAAAATAAAAAGAATGAGGCTTGGGATCGTGTCAGAGGTAGTTGGTTGGTTTGGTGAGTTTTAAAGTGTGTAATATTAGTAATATAGGAGAGAATTGCAGGCTAATGTTGCGACGTAGCGTGCAAGTCTTCCTTGCTTGGTTTGAATGGGATGACATACGTTTTCTGTTTTCATTGACCAAATATAACTTTCTGTAGGCCAACTATGAGCTATTTGACTGGACATCAGCAAGCAGCAACTACACTGCTGACAAGCACGATCTGACGTTCAATGACTCACATGATGAGCGACCAAAGCTGCCACAAATGTTTCTGACAGTTGTGCTTCTTGGGCGTCCACGACAGACTTTGCCTCTTTGGAAGCTTCTGGTGTGAACGTACAGTAACAGCACCCCTCCATCTTATAACAATGGATGGAGTTTGGCAATGATGGAATGCAGGATTAAGAGGACTGAACAAAAGTGAGGCTGGAGTCTATCCCAGCTGACACTGGGTGAGAGGCAGGGTTCACCCTGGACAGGTCTCCAGACTATCACAGGGCTGACACACAGAGACAGACATCCATTCGCACTAACATTCACACCTACAGACAATTTAGAGTCACAGTTAACCTGCATGTCTTTGGACTGTGGGAGGAAGCTGGAGCACCTGGAGGAAACCCACACTGACACAGGGAGAACATGCAACGCACAAGAGTCCCCTGAAGCTCATCTCTGACAGTGTGCAGGTTTTCCAGTGTCATGCTTGCACTGATGTGGACAAATGAATTAACTTCAGCCTTTGCTTGTCCTGCATGTACGGCTCAGAATTAATGAGCTGTGCCTCCGATGGTTGTATATTATTTTGCTCTGTGAGCCCTTGTCACGGGAGTCAAATTACTCGAGCACGCTTACTTTGTGTGTACATATTCTTTGGCCACTTCATATTTTAAAACGGTTCGCCTGGACTTCCCTGTGGTGGCTTGGCTGAGTCTCCTGCTACGGCTAAAGAGGTCAGCCAACTTCCCTTCATACTCATCAGCCCTGTTCATATATGATTTACAGTGTTTATACTAAAGCTTTGTACAAGAATGGAGACGTGCCCTTCAGTGTGAAGAGGCCATTTTCTTCTACACACACAAACAAATTACTGCCAGTTGATTGCATTGACTTTAAGGAGCGTGATGTCAAATGCGTCCCTAAATCTACAAACACATTGCTAGACGTCCCCGTCAGCACTTCCCACCATCAGGAGCCCCTCTGGCGCATTGAACAGCTACCACCGGCCACGTTGTTCCCACTGCGCTGAGTTACAACAGATCCCCATTTCACTGAAACATGCGTCTCTCAAGGTTCAGGGCCCGCTCTGAAGGACAGCCCTGAGAAATGAGATGGCAGAGTTTGAGAGGAAGAAAAGTCACAGGGGGAAATGAGAAATACACTGAAGTGCGGAGACTGATCTAACTAAACCTCCGACTGAGGTGATCAACGTAATGCTCTCTCAGTAATTAGCAGGACGAGGATGCTGCTGCTTGTTTGTTGGGTTTTTTCAGCTTGCTGTCTCTTGGCGGAGCAACAAAGCAACACCTGTTTACTTGTTACAGACCACCACCTGTCAGGAGAGGAAGGGAGGGTGTGTGTGTGTGTGTGTGTGTGTGTGTGGTGGGGGGGTCTGATCCATTGTTCACAAGCCTCACTGTGTGTGGAGGATCCTGAAAGAAAATGTAACTGGACCTCTATGACCAGGAACCTTTTTTTTTTAAAAAACCAAGTCAGCATGAGTTCATTCGGAGAGGGCACGTGGCTTCACTGAGAATTCACCAGCAAGGACCACACCATCAATAAGACGTGTTTAACCACTTTATTAAAGGAAAACATTACTGATGTGTGGTGCTTGGACTGTCTGTGGGCCATCCGCTTGGCTGAATGTGTTGTGGGGAAGATTTATCAAGGAATCTGCCACAGCATCTGGGCATGACGGATCCTCTTAGGACCCTACGTAAAGGAGAGGAAGAGAAAAACGAGGTGGGAGGGAGGAGCGAAGAATACAACCGGACAGGAGGAGTGGGTTCGGTGGGTATTTATCCAGGGAAGTGACACAGTTGAGATGTGGTCCTGAAATTGTGCAAGATAAATTCCATAAAGAGATCACATTTAGATGAAGCGCGAGGCCTTGACTATATAGAAAGCACAACATCTCTTTTTTCGTCATTGTTTTCCCCATGGTGCAATCGGATGATTTGAGAGACGGGTCTTCTGTGGTGGTCACAACAACAAGTTTACAGTTGGTAAACAATGGTACCCAGAGCTATACGGCCCGATGACAGACAGGACGATAGGATAGACGAAACATCCATCATGGAGGAGAAGCGCCTTCTTTTTTAGGGTCTCATGTACCCACACAGATCTGTTTCTCTGTGCCCAGCAAAGTTCTTGCTGACACTAGGTACAAATTATTGGGGGGAAAAATGGTAGATTGATCACACGGGAAGGTTCGTTGCAATAGTTGAGATAGTTGCATAAGTTTTAACAAGGCACAAGCAGATGATTTAAAAGGTACAGTTTTTGAAGAGCATTAAAAACTAAGATATAATCCCAAGACAATTAGTGGTTTTATAAACATATGTAGGACTAGTGTCAAGTTTCAGCCATCAAGGTTTGCTTCACAAGAAGAAGTTCCCACAAAATCTCATTCAAACATGTCTACATGCAACTGTATAAAGGGCCGAGACAGGAGACAGGCCTCAGCCTCTCCTCGAAGGAACTCACTTGGTTGTTCACACTAAAGTGCCAAAAGTAGTTGTGTGAAGAGTGAAAAAAGAAAGTAGTTCAAATCCTGACTACTTTCTCATCTCCACCTGGCCACTGGCAAATTAATGTGTGAAGTAGGAGTACTTGTCAGATTATCAGTTTTGGAAAGTTGCAGACATTGTAGGATGCAGCTCCCAACTTCTAACTTTAGAAAGGTGTCTGCAGACCTTGACCACCATCAGCCATCTAATGAACACTTGGTGTAAAGCACACTGAGGCTGCAGTCGAATGCTCAATAAAAGGATGTCCTGTGTGTTTTTCCAAACACTTTTCCTTCACCTTGATACAAAGCATCATGGGGTCAAGAAGGGATGTGAGGGAGAATCCAAGAACTTAGGAAAGACGAATGTGGTGCTAAAATAATCTGACTGCACATAACGCAAGGCTCACCAGCAACTGCTGATGTTATTGACGTGGGTCTGCCAAAATGACACAGCAATGTTTCAAAGATGGGCGACTAAAAGTGCATTTAACTTCGTCCCGTACATTCTTGAGTCTTTCAACAGACAATCCCACACACTGCTCCTGCAACACTGACCTTAAATACAAACTGCTTTTCACAGGTGTGCACAGGTGTGGGGGATTTAATCAGGTATGGGTGTGTTTCTCAATAATTCACAACCATGTGTGCACCTTATGTCACATACCCCACAAACCAAAGAACACGGGAACAGAAAGCATAGGAAAAGGCTCAAGCTCCTTACACTGTAAAGGTTATTTACAAGATCATGTACAAAACATATTGATCTTATGAATGAACACATCTGCCCTCAGGGTCATTTCACTCAGTTAGGAACCTCCCTACACAAAAGAGACTGTGATGCAGCTCTGCTGGTCCACACCTGCACTGTAATCACCTGATTGCCTTTGTTCCTGTTTCTAACCACAGCCTGTTTCAAGTTTCATCTGTCTGCTCCTTACCTGCTTAGTTTCCCCCCCTCTCACTCATGACCTGTTGCCATACTGTGCTTTAAACTCCGAAAGTAAATAGCCATGTTTCCATCAGCCTGTTTAGATGCGCATCTAGAAGTATCGCATTGGTAAATTATGATGGAAACGCCAAAATTCGAATCAAAATCCCCTGATTCGCACAAACTAAAATACGCTCGCTTTATTCGAAAAAATGTTGATTCACAAAACGGGGGATGGAAACAGTTATGTTGGAATTAAGTGTGACGTAGCGCACCTCTCTCCATGGTGGTATCCACACTCGGTAATGCATTTACAAGCTGGTTGCCAACCGCCAGAAAACGTAGAAGAAGAAGAATGCAAGACTTGTTTTGTTTTCAGTTCTGCGGAAAACTTGCGCGAGTTCGTAGTTTTCACCAAAGTCTGTACATTTAATGGAAACACACAGGATTCGTATTTCTTTTAATGCACATTTCCCAATGATTCAAATCACTTTTGGATGGAAACATAGCTACTGTTTGCTTTCAAATGATCTGAGTTCTGCTTTTAAATCAACATCTGTGTGTTCAAAATAATGATAAACCTAAGCAAGGATCAGTGTTATTGAAACCAACCATGCAACTTCAGCACACACCAGAAGTAGAAAGTGTGCTACTCCACACATGTGCAGAACAGCATTCTGTGCACTCACATAGCCAAGAGTTAAAGTGCATGAGTGAACCCACCAGCAGTATTCGTCCTGGAACAGGTTCGGGTTCCCGCAGAGTTCGGGTCCAGTTCCCGAGGCTGAGGTGGTGAAGTGTGCTGGTTGGATTTCAGGTGAAGAAATGTTCCCTGTGGAGGCTGCATTGGAGGTCTTCACCTCCCGGTGAAAACAGCTGAGAGCAGCTGATCGCAGTCCTAAACTTGGAGCAGGTCCAGCAGGGAGGAATGGAGCTGAAGTTTGTGCCTGACAGTGTGTTTGTGTGCTTCTGCTGGAATTTGACTTTGTGACATTCGTGCAGGAGAATAGTTAAAATATTTAAAATACCATTCGTTGCTGGTTAAAACATAAAAAAAAACACGCAAAACCTTTACTAAGTCATATTTTTAATCAAAAGTTGGTTGCATTTACACTCACATATTATGCTCGAGCAGACACACATGAGAATTCATGAGCCATAAAGTGTTTTTGAACAGCTCTGTGGAATATTAGAAAACCTGCAACTGCAGTGTTTCAAAGTGACGGTGATGATGAGCCAACCTGCTTGTCTTGAAAAACAATTATGTGTCTGTGTGACTGGATTTTAAAGTAATCTAAAAACTGAAAGTATTTTAGAACTCATAAAGTTTTTATTCACCCCTACATTATGTCGCAGCCTCAACACATTATTTGGAAACGTTTTAATCTTTACTATATAATGACCAAAACTCTGGTCAATCCATGTGAAATGTGGCACAGTGGTAGAGGGTCATGGGAGGATGCCAATGAAGCAATATTACATCAATTGGCCAAAGGGGGGCGCTATAGCAACCCATTGAAATGTCAAACTTTGAATGGGCATATCTCATGCCCCGTATGTGGTAGAGACATGAAACTTTGCACAGAGATGCCTCTCCTCATGAGGAACACATTTGCCTCAAGAACCCATAACTTCCACTTATATAGATTTTCCACCATTTTGAATCTTTTGAAAAACACTTCAAATGGATCTCTTCCTAGGAAGTTTGAGCGATCTGCATGAAACTGGGTGAACATAATCTAGGGACCAATATCTAAAGTTCCCTCTTGGCAAAAGTTGGAAAACTTACTAAAACTGAGCTTCTATAAGGCAATGAATATTGCGGAGGGCGTGGCTCATCACATAAAGGTGTATAACATCTCAAGGGTTTCACCCATCACCACGCAACTTTGTAGGCATATGACCACACATAATCTGAGGGGACCCCTCCATTATTGACCCCATCAAACAAAATGGGGGCGCTAGAGAGCTCATTTCTTATCTAGGCCTAACCGCCATATGGATTTTTACTAAACTTGGTAGATATGTAGAACAGGACGCCTCAAGGTGACTGGAGAAATTTAACTCTAATTGGCAACTGGGTGGCGCTATAACAACAGAAAAATGCTTCAAAATGGCTAAAATGTGACCGATGGCTGTGGCTCCCCCTGTGGACCAATGTTGGTGGTGTTTCTAATGTTTGGTATGACTAAGTCATGGTATGGTATGCTGTACATAATCACCTAAACTGTCAGTGTGTCATTCTGTCTGTCCCACTTTTTTCATAAACTCTGTCTGAATACATTGCTTAATTGCAACTGCAAAAGAAATTCTGTGAATCTCCAACTAAAACTGTTTTTAAGTATAAACTGTGTCAGTCTGACCTTTTGCCGGGATTCATCATGCTGGATTGACTGCAGTCAATATTCATATGAAATTCTTCTCACAGTGAACAGATATTAACCCCATATTTTTGCTAAAATGAGCTCATAGATCAACAACAGAAGTGGATTATGTTGCAAGAATAATTTTTGCGTGAAGTTTCACCTTTGGCTCTTTAAAGTCTCATTGGACAGGCATTAAAACCACAGGCATCAATCAGAAATGAAGGCAGGTTTTCCTCATTTTAAAATACTTAAATGAGCCTAATTTGCAGACACAAGAATTTGGATGTTCTTAGATTTCTGAGCCATGCAGGAGTGGCAAGCATGTTTCCAGAGCCTAAAGTTGTTTGCACTGTGTGACTTTGGGCTGTCCAAGACAAAAGATGACCAGCATGACAGAAACGTGGTTAGTCGTGGCTCTAAAATGTTGCTTATTTCGCACAGCGGGAAGTTCAAGGATGGCTTTTGTCATGGTCTTGTGATCAAAGACAGCCTGGGATAAAATTCTGACACTGACCATCTCACTGTGTGACTGCTGTTACCACCTACGTCTACTAACCAACCAATAGAAATGCAGCATGAAATGACGTACTGATCGGCGCTAAACCCAAACAAACAGATGGATAGCAGCTCACCATGGAGGCAAAACACACTAAAAGAAATGTGTGTGAAACCTTCCTTCATGAAAGGAAATAGTTGCACAGTGTAGCTGCACTAAACTTATGAGACTGCTAAAATCTCACAGTCTGAAGGAGGCTTGAGATGTCGATGCAGACGTCCTGGAAAAATAATTGTTCTTTTGTTCAGCAATTCTAGAGATCGATTCACAAATAAGATAAAATCTTAATTTCCTATTATTGCAGCTGAACATGCAGCTGGAGACAAATTAGTTTCATAACACAAGACTACAGTGTCTCTGAGCCAACCACTGTTTCCAGACCCTTCCCTTTACCTACAGGTTTATTTTGAAAGGAATAACTTTTCCAAACTGGAGCCAAAGTGCAACAGGAGTTCTTCAAGAAGAAAGAAAAATAAAAGACTTCTGCAAGAACTTCTGTGTAGATGTGATCTTTGTTCGCTTCTCCTGAACGTTCGTGAGAGATGTGTAGGTCATACTTTACAAAGACTCCTCTCCTCTTTGTTCTGTTGTGGTCTGCTCACGATGGTTCATCCATTTTTCCTCTCAGAAAATCCCTCTGAAGATATTTACACATCAGACTTAGATCTTTTTCCTTTAAGTGGTCTTTGGGTGGCCGCGGGACGGAGCATAAATCTGCTCTGTTTTTCCTCACAGGAAACAGCCGGGCTGAACAACACTGATCTTCACTAATCCATTATCCACCTCTGCATCTGGCCCACCCCTGGGCCGACATACGTCTTCATTTGGACCTTTCACTGAGCCCGATCACACACTTGAACTCCCAAGCATGCTAATAGCACCACACACACACTTACACACACACACACACACACACACACACACACACACACACACACACACACACACACACACACACACACACACAACCTTACACACAGACAAAACCTCGACAGTCTGACAGTAACATATGTCCTTATGTAGCCTTTCATTTTCTTTTATCTTGATTAATTCCTGACTTTGACAAAAAGAAAACACTCTTTAATTGTTAAGTAAATATTTTAAAATATAACGTTTTGGTAAATTCCTGCTTCATGTTCAGAAACTGAAGCAGCTTAAACCTAAAACCTCCTCAACACACAGCAAAGCTCTCAACTGGAAAAAATTTAACTACCTAACACATATTTCACATTTTCAAACAAAATATGTTAATTGACTGTAAAGTGATTTGTGCAGGGTTTTGTTTCCCAGTTTTGGCACACAAGCAGGGCAAAATCCAGTCCAACTGTGTGCTGTTTATGCACTCTGCCTCACTTGACAAGCTAACATTATACGACAGTTGTGTTTTACAGAGTTAGCAGATAGACAGAACATTTAGGAAGGCCTCCCACCAGAGAACAAGACAAGGCCTGTTGAAGGAAAAATTAAATCAAATTTTTAACAACAGCCCATTATTTGTGTATAAATATGTATTTTCAACCTCAGTCCTGTCACAGCTAACATTAGGATCCCTATTTATAATTGTTAAATTTGGCTTTGCTTAGCCGCCCTCCTTTAAGGCCCAGACACACCAGACAGACATCCAAGAACTAGCAGTGACAACAGCACAGAAAGTGTCACTTGAACACACCACAAAGATTACAGCCAATGTCCTGCTAGTACGTATGTTTCGCACCTGTGTGAGAGGAAATAACTTTAAATACCAGCAGGCGGCAGTAGTCTGTATTCCTCATTTAAAAGGGGAAACAGGAAGACCGTCAGGACGGATTCAAGATGCTAGTTAGCCACTTAGCACATTAACAACACAACCTGATGTTGAAAGAATAAAGAATATTTACTGTGCGTAGCAAAATAACACAAACAGTAAGAACTGTCTCTGCTATACAGCTTAGTAAAAAATCTTACCTAATGCCACAAGTTTGTTTTGATCTCATGCCCTCTTGACATTTGTTTACTTTCCTCACTTCTGTTTCATTTCTTGACGCTGAGGTCAACTGCCAATCAGAGTGATTCCTCTCCCCGCCAGCTTTGATGCAGTTTCAAGATGCCGCACTGGTCAAAAAACAGGTGACAAGGGCCAATAGTGCCAACGGTGCAGGACAAATGGCAAAAACTAGTGCAACAGATGCTTGATGACGGCTGACATTGGTGTGTCTGCGCTTTATGTGACGTCACGTCCAATTTCACTGTAGTGTATTTACCAGTCCTTTTCCTTTTCAGTACAGTTTCTCACACATTAATTTCCTTTATTACTATCTGAGGTACTTTTTTTCATTTTGTGCTACTGACTGTTTCTACTTCACTGCATCTCCAAGAGAATTTTGTACCTGTTACTGCACTATTTTTGTCCACTGACAGATTTCACTCACATAACTTGCTGTTTTACACTTGAAACTACCCAGTTGTGATGCTTGACGAATGAATAATTGAATTTTGCACTTTGTGCTGCACAAGAGAAATGAGAAGAATACATCAATTAATTAATGAATCAAATAACTGAAAAAATACATATTAGAAATATTAAAACAGATAGCTGCTGGTTATAGGCTACATTAACCACATATGTTTTGAGTTGTCGTTAAAAACTGTCCACTGAGGCAGCAGGTCTAATATTTAAAGTCAGGTTGTTCCATATTTTTGGGGCATAGTAGGTAAAAGAAGCACCCCAAAGGTTTTCGTCCTGACATTAGGAACAGTTAAAAGAGCAAGCCTTAAAAACCAATAGAAGGACTTGAAAATCAATTCTAGAAGATACTGGGAGCCAGCAACAGCAGCATTATAATGGTCTGTAGTTTTGCAATGGCACTTTTCAGTAAGCCTGTGTATAGAGCATTACAATAATTAAGATGATAAAACTAATGAATAAACTAATGTGGCAGTACTTGTGTTGCTGCTCTCATTTAAGTAAAAGGTCTGAATCCTTCTTCCACCCCTGCCTGCCTCTGTCGTCCTAAACTGGAGTGGAATCAGATTTGGACTGACATGTGCTCCCAGCAGAGTGAAAACCAGATCATTTCCGTCTAGTTTTACCAGGTTTTTCCTTTGCGGTCTGTGAGGAGATGCTTGTGTGTGTGTGTGTGTGTGTTTGTGTGTGTGTGTGTGTGTGTGTGTGTGTGTGTGTGTGTATGTGTGTGTGTGTGGTGTTGTGAGCTTAAAGTGGACGGCTGCCGGTTGTAAATAAGTAAGATGTCCTCTGCTGTTTTAGCTGTCGTCCCGGAAAGACACGGGCCAACTCTCAACCTGAGCCCTGCCTCGCACTCCGGTCATTACTGTGACTGATGAAGTTGGGTTGACTTTCATGACATGACATGAGGGGGGGTTAGAAGTCGGGGGGAGGGAGCAACATGCCTACCCAGCCTCCAGGAAAACCGTACGCCTTGGCTGTTATGGAGCTGTACTTCAAAAGCAGCAGTGGAATGTGTAACAAAGTAATGCGACCATATTGAGACTCATCAGCTCCTGCTGCTGAAACACAGACACTACATCATGCATGTCACACAGCAGCCGACCTGCGGTACGTACTGTACGGAGAGCACTGATGAAGACTGAGACAGTCAATAAATTAAGACGACATTTAAAGCACAATGTTGATTTTTCAGCGCAAAATTTAAAACATAATAATAATATGTAAAAATATATGTTGGAATTTTATTGGATTGAGTTGACTATTCTACAAACTTTCATATTTTTGTATTTATGTGACTTCCTGAATAAAATGTAAAAATGCAGCTTTGTTGCATTGATATAAAGTCAGATTTATTATGTAGATAACTTTACAAAATAATCAAATATTGGTAGCTGAAGAGAAACACCGTGAGTTATGATTTGTTTAATTTTTACTTTAAGACAAATGCATAATTGTTAATACACTTTTTTTTCAGTGCACTCACAGGTGCAGTTACTGGATGTCCTTATTCCGATTTTTTATTGTATTTAAGGGGCAGTTAAATTATTTGTTTTTCATTGCAAAACATTGAATGTAGTTTTTGAAAATAATGATCTCCTCATATGGGTACAATGGGATTATTTTTAATGTTAACAACTGTGTAATAATGTTTAAAACTGTTCATGTTACGAGACAATACTAAAATCCCAACTACCTCAAATGAGTACTTCCTATTTTAGAACATCTTAGTTTGTTATTGTGATTAAAATTGGTCAAATGTGTTGCTGTATCAAAGTACAAACTTTATTAATCATAAATGAACAAGTTTCAACCATTAGATGTGATCAGGTTTTGCCCTCTTTTGCATCGGGATCGGTTGCAGACTGACTTGACTGACTTGGCTGCCATCTTGTTTTTACATGGATTATTGTGTTGTGCTCTTACTGCCACTAGATGGCACAAAACGTGTCCATTAATGAGGACAACAGAAAGAAGATAAAGGTGCAGCAAATCAAGAACATTTATCATTTTTTTAAGATATAGCTTTTTAATACTGTAATCCTAAAACTTGCAAAAAGAAAAACTGTCAACACATTCTCATCCCAACTTCTCGAATATAATTTTTTTAAAATAATTCAGTTGAGTTTCACCTCCCCGTCCTCCCACTCTGTGCAGACTTTCTTACTCTTTAAACCACGGTAGTTGCTCGGAGTGTCAACAAATGTGATCGCCGAGTCGTCTCATACTGCCGCTAGCGGGTGCCCTTGTACCTTGCTAGTGCCCAAGTGTACCAAGCATCACTATTTCCCAAGTTGGCAGCGACACCGGGCTCTAGAGACGTGTTGATTCAGCTCTCTGGTGGCTCATGTTGGAGGCTGCAGTCTGCTGCTGTTGAATTACGTTGTGATATACTGACAGGAGTTTCTTATATTTAGTGTATAAGGCTGTACATATATATAGTATATACACCCTTGGAGTGACTTTCGAAAATGTCACACCCCAAAAGAAAAAATAGAGGCAACGAAACACTCGAGAGAATTTGGCAGCAGAAGTTGAATGACACTAAATCTTATAAACAGACATCGATACTGAAACAACAAAGTGTACGTGAGTAACGGCTTATGGTCGGAAGGCTGGCTGAGAAAAAATGATTACATGACAATAACAAGTGCTACATTAGTTTACTCACTGAGCAGAAACACGTTCATCCTTTAAGTTTTCAGCCACCTATTGAATGCGTTCTGCGTCCACGCTCTTCTGTCCGTTTGAAGCTGAGAAACAGGTGTAACCTACTTATCTAACCTCCGGAGTCTTCGCCATCTCCACGATGTGAAGAATCCAAGACTCAGACATGCCCTGAAGACAGGTAGAGTCCCAGATGGAGAGCGGCTCTGTCACGGGCACGTTGCCCCGCGGGGATGACCTCAGAGTGGACATGATGTGTAAATTTGTCCCTGTCAGCAGACCTGTAGATTGAGTGCATTGTGGGTCGGAAATAGTGCAAGTGCACAGAGGACGGTGCTGTTTGTGTATATTTAGACCATCACAAAATAATAATGTGACAGCGATATCCTAATCAGAAAGCAGCAGGGGGACCTGGCCTTGTGTAAACCCTGGATTAGGACTTTAGGACAGATTGTGGAGTGTGTGAGCAGAGCTGCAGGTCAGGACGCTGTTGCTCTGTGAAATCAATACTTCTGATCTGAACTTTCTTTCGCAGCCTTGTTAGCTCCCGCCTGAACCCCCAGTGTGCACAGGGCACCTCGGCCTGCAGCTAGATGCAATATGGAAATGCTCAAGGGTCAAGGTTAGTGACTCCTGCTGCTCTGTGACTGCTGAAAACCAGTTTGAAGCTTTAAGATGAAACTTCGGTGATTGCTCAGTGAGCGTTAAAAAGATGCTACACTTTTGTGGGGTGCCGTTTGTAAAGTGGCTCACGCTGAAAATAACATCAACATTTTGCCACATTTAGCTTCAAACAATGTTTTAAAAAGTGTTGTGAATTTTTTAACGTCACCTTTTACCACATTTACAGCAATATTTGTTAACTTAGAAATATATTAAATAGTTAAATCTAAATATTAAATGTGGCACCTAAATGTTAAATCTAAATATTAAATCTAAATCTAAATGTTAAATCTAAATGTTAAATCTAAATATTAAATGTGGCACCTAAATGTTAAATGTTAAATCTAAATACTAAATACTAAATCTAAATCTAAATCTAAATATTAAATCTAAATCTAAATATTAAATCTAAATCTAAATGCTAAATCGAAATGTTAAATGTTAAATCTAAATGTTCTGGGTGAAACTAAATATTTAGCTAATATGCAAATTCACACTGCTGGTCACCGGAAGTACCAAAATAAAAGCTTGAGATGGTCAGACTGTGTTAAATATACACTTGAACATACATTGGCGTGATAATAACTACCTAAAATAACAAGAAACATGTTTTTCAGAAATTTTATTTGACGTGTACTTTGAGTTGTTAGTGTCCCTTTGGAGGGAATCGCCTGGTTGTTTATAAATACTTCGGATAGAATACCAGCAGAGTTTAGCTAGATATATATATATCTCACATTTTTCACGTCACTATATCACCGTTTAGACTAATCTAAAGTCTATAAACACAATGCTTGAACAAACATTACTATTTCTGTGTGCACGTTTTGTAAATAATAATATGGTTATCATAGATTAGCGGGGCTAACCGTTAGCTGTTAGCCCCGTTAGCGGTGTCTGTAATGACTCATTAAATCTTAAACGGTCCATGAAAAAAAAATTTTTTTCCAGCTGATGTCTTACTTACAACATTTGTATATATATATATATATATATATATATATATATATATATATATATATATATATTTAACATTTAACATTTAGATTTAGATTTAATATTTAGATTTAACATTTAACATGTAGGTGTTTTGGTGCACACCTTAGTGTGACTGCTGTGTTCACACCTGCCCAAACTTGAGTCAGAATGAACCGAACCAAACAGGGCAGGTGTGAAAGCACTTAACCTAAGTAATATTTAATCAAAACCACAATCTTTCTTCTTATAAGAACTTATGAGGCCTAAACCTGAAACAGGATGCAAACCCGACCTTTGGTGTTATAGTCTTGAGCTTTGTACACTGTGGTACGTTACATTACATCACATTACAGTCATTTAGCTAATGCTTTTATCCAAAGTGACTTATCATAAGGCATTCAGCTGTGTGGATCAGGCTGTCCTCTGCACTGTCTGTACGTTTTCCTACAAAAGTAATGCACTAAAACGTGTATATTTCCCCTGTAATCATGAGCTAGCAAGTTGTGAATAACCCATGTATTTGGTAAAGCTATAATCACGTGACCAATGCACTGACAAGAGTAAAGAAGGAAGTAGTCACGTAAGGAGGCAGGTTGGAGGGTAGAAGGCTCACCAAACACAGGACTTTCCCCAGGAGACCAGAACTTTCAGTCATTTTAAGGTACGTCGTCACCATGTTTCATTCCTTAAACCTAACCTTCCGTGTTAGGTCCGTGTTTTTAGGGGTTTAATCAATGGCAGGAGAGGAACTTAAATCATCTCGTGCGCCAGTTCTTGAGCCTTTACTGTAACCTAAAAAGGTTACTGGTTCAAATCCAGTGACCACGGAAGCATAGTTCAGTTTCTCTACCTGCTTGCTCACTTCCCTGCTCACTCGTCGCAGATCCCAGCGTCAGCTGAATGCCTGAAATGTAAAAATGTAGTGTGACCGGGGCAAAGGGCCAACTGGAAGTGCCAGCTTAGCAGAGATATAAACTGTCCCACGCCGCTCGGCGCTGAGTGATGCAGTGACAAATGTGTCAGGGGGAAGTTGGGGCACAAAAGGGACGATGACACAAGCAGCAAAGCATGAGGGCACTAAATATCACTGGAGTGTGTCTGCGTGTGTGTGGGGAGGAAGAGAGAGGGTGATGTTAGCGATGCCTGCCTCCCTCGTCGATCACATGCCTTGGTGGTGAGATTGACCCGTTTGGATTGCTGACATGGGAGGTGTGTGTTGATGTGAGATGAGGTGTAACGTGCAGACATGTGCACCGGTGCTGTAATTTATCATCATGTGAGCGACACGGCGGCATGCTGTATCCACTCCTCTCAACCTCGACCTCTTTATGTGGTTTTCATCTCCTGCTGGCATGTCTCTCTGCGTCCTCGCTGCTGCTCAGTGGACTCCAGTCGTCCACATTTTTTGTTCGTGGTGTGACACTGGTCTAATTAAAGGGATCATTCCACACCAAATCCCAAAACACATATTTTATCCCCTGTATCTTAGTGATATGTAGCTATGCAGATCATTTTGCTTGTATGGGCTAAGGTTTTTAGATACCTGCCTAAGATTCCTGCTGCTAACTCAACAGAGCTGCAGGTTCAAGAAGTATTTTTCCCACTGTGAGGTCGAGTCCAGCCGCCAGAAGAAAATGTTGACGTATGTTTCTGCAAACCATGAATACGTTGCATTTGTACATTTCATTTGCATCATATCTGTGTTTCTAAAGTGCTGTAGTATATGAGCTGACTTTTTTAATGGCAGGTGGGTTGTTAATGCCGTGTCACCTATAGGTGCCAAGCTGCAGGCCACTGTGCGAGACCAACAAATGACAAAATTGGTTGTGTTATAGCTGTTTTTCCTGCTGCTTTTTAGGCATCAAACATGGGTGGTACTTAGTGAACTATTGCTGTTTTTCTACCAGGGTCGGTGTCACGAAAAGCAGTTCTTTTTTTATCAAGACATCACAGCGTTTCTTGGCAGGATAGTGCCACAGAAATCAGGTATTTTAAGCCAAAACATGATCTTTTCCTAACCATAACCAAGGGTTTTTGTGTCTAAACATAACCATAACTTAACCACAACATTGCTGAAACATAAAGGAACAAAGTTTACATGTATCTGCTGCATAACAACATACAAGTGTAACATATTCGTGGTTTGCAAAAAAGTATAATGCCAACATTTATCCTGGCGACTGCGTTGTGAATTCCCATTGCTGAGTTTCCTTTTAATGATATACTTAAGGTTCATCAACATAGAAACACGAAAGTCTCCTTTACGTTTAAGTTGTGTCCATCAGTTTGAAATATTTCAGTGTTTGTTTTTAGAAAATCATGGGTTTTTTTAAAAGCCTGGCTCTGAATACTACGATTCCCAGGAGCCTCAGCTGAGAAGGAGAAGAAGCCCATCTGATTGGCAAATCAGAGCTGCAGCATAAAAATAAACTTTCTTCCTTATGGAAAAAGAGCTCAAACTGTCAGTGACCTAACACCGTCTGTGCCCCAAATAATCCCAACTTTGCTGCTTTTTACAACAGAGTTAAATTAAATTTTACAAAATTTAGGAGAAAATATTTAAAACAGTTGACATGTCTGTACATTATACATCATACATTGGTTGAACTTTGAAATATTATTTCAATACCAACTAAACGTAATTCAGCTCCATTGTATTTAAATGGCAGCAGATGTTGCAAGGATCAAATAACTTAGATAAATTCAACCAAAATTCTCTCCAGCATGCTGCATCAGTATCTTTCTTTTTTATCACTTTTGAAGACTCGTCCTCATCGAAAAAGGCTTTCTTTGAAATTCTCCTTTAAATTTTAAGGTTTATTTTTTATCTTAGGCCAAACTGTTGAGTTACACTTCATGCTGCACTAAAGTTTTGTGCTGCTCCTTTTTTTTAAGTTTTAATTTTTAAGTTTTTATATTTTGTTCTTGGTATTTTATTTGTGGCCATTTTCTTAAATTTATTCTTCCTTTCTCTTGATGCTTTCCTGCTCAGTCAAACATTAACTGTGTATTTTATTGTTGGATTTCATGTGTTCACTGTGAAACACTAAGTTAATGCAGGTTTTGATGAGTGCTATGCAAATGAATATTCTTATTATTATTATTGTTAATTGTGAACTGACCATTTTAGTTCCCTTATAACTTAAATCCAAAAGTGTAAGAGAGCAGGATCTGCAAACTGAGTGATCGTAGCATTAAATGACCGTCAAAGCTTTAAAAGCTGAAATCAGATAAGAAACTACAGCTGTGACCTTTGACCTTAGGATCCAGGAAATGAAGTTTATTTTATGTTTGTTTTATTGGCTGATATTATTAATTTCAATTAAGTTAAATTCAATTCAATAAGCTTTATTGGCATGACATTTCTTATGTGTTGCCAAAACACAATTACATTCCTCCCAGAGTCTCACGGTGCAACAAAGAGCAGCATTTATCCTGATTTATAAATATTTCAATACATATTAAAATGTCAGCCTTTAAGGAGCTTGAAGAGTTTAAATTCACTTTGTTGTAATTAATAACATCAGCTATATGATGATTTCAGTGTCTCACTAACCCCTGAAATGTTATTTTATATAACAGAGGTGTGGACTTGAGTCACATGACTTGGACTTAAGTCGGACTTGAGCCACAAATTTGACTTTAACTTGGCGAAATCAGACTTGCAACTGAATTTGAGCTTCATTTCACTTGGACTTGAAGCTTTGGGCTTGGGGGACGGTATCAAACATTTTCAAGTCAAAGATTAAAAAGTATGACATTAAAAAGTGTGCCATGACTCAGTTAATTTACCTTCACTTCCTGAGTCAGCCAACATTAACACTTTTAATTTCCAGCAAGTCCACACTTCATTCCCCAGATCATTTTTTTTTAAAATCAGTGTTACAGCATCCAGTCAAGTTGCGAGCGAGAGTCATGAAGAGCAAACATGACTGATTGACAGTTTAAATAAAATGATGTCAAAGATATTTAACTCATGTACGAAAATAAAGATGGTCAAGATAACACGGATTGCAGTACACAAAATGTGTGTTTAAAAAATTACAGATGGAGACAAACAGCTCTCAGAGACTTCCAACAAACTTAACAAAAAAGCATTCATGTTGTTTTGAAATAAAATATTACTCTGTTGTGAAAATGGCATTACATTTGGGTGCAAGCATTTTACAACTTGTCTAGGACTTGAAACTCAAAGGTTAGGACTTGGGACTAGGGTGCAAAGACTTGAGACTGACTTGTAACTTGATCCCACCTCTGTTATATAATATTTACACTGAAGCCTTTTCCATTAAACACTAGTAGAGTCTCTCTGTCTGCGTCACGGCTCATTGAAATCGAGTCAGCTGCTGAAACACTTCCGCCTCAGAAACACTGAGCTCCTCTGTCATGTAGTTCACACACTGGCCACTTGATGGCGCTGTTGAACTATTTTCCGCATTTGGTTTTTGGCGTCTGCACTGACTCGCTCTCCACCCGGCGGTATTGATTAATCTTAAAGCATAGAGTGATATTATCAGCAGTAAATAGTGATTATTGATCCTCAGACATCACCACACTTTAGTAGTGTGTGGTGTTTATAGAAAAAACTTATAATAATATCTGACTGTCTCATGATTTCATTTGAAGCTTTTACAAATGAAGGTCACAGACGGCTGGTCGATTATTGATATTTATATTTATGATTCTTCTATATATATATATGCCAGGCTGTCTACAGGTGACAGGAGCATTTATAATAACTGCAAAGACAAAACTATATTCATAAAGTGATTCTGTTACAAACTCGTGTCTGTTGTGTGACTGCACATTCAGCCTTTTGTCTGCGATTTTGTCGCGACTGTGATTTTTATACTGAGAGAAATTAATCCACTGTATCTCTTATTAATAAATCCAAAAATCAAATGTGCAGTATGTGTTTTATTCTGCAAAGAAAACCATAAATGGCGCATCATACACACACTAATGTACCGACTATCATTTTTATATTGTGTGCTTCACCACAGAAACTGAAAATTTGAGCCAATTAGAAATAATAATCTCTTCATTTTTACTAATTTATTCCAAAATAGGTCCATATTCTGTATTTTTAAAATGAAACTGTATGAATTATTATTTAATATGCAGGTATGGGAGTGTTATAATTTTACTAACACTGTAACTGAAGCGACCTCTCAGGGGAAAACCCCAATACCGTGAAAGGATTAGTGTGGTCGACGTTTAATTAAGACGTATGCCAATGATAATAATAATAATATTATTATTAACAATAATAATAATAATAATAATAATAATAAATAATAATAATATAAAAAAAGAAGAAGAGGAGGAAGTGGTGTCCAGTGTTCGTGCCTGCATTTTCAATATTCCATTCAATATTTAATTTTCAATAGAAATTAACATATTAGGAAATATTAACCACATTAACCATCAATTCACTTATATATTATTACTGTATTTATTTTTATTTGGACTGCAATTAAAATGGGGTGATTGTATTTTATCAAGATTAAGATTGGCACTTCTTAATTTTTTTTTTTAACATTTTTTAAAAACTAAATTTAATAGAAAATATATGATATTCAGGCTTCATACACATTTAATATAAATAAAAATGTAATGCTGATAGTGTTTTGTTAATGCAAAATGAGGAGCAGTGGTATCAATAATCGAAAAATCATATTTCAGTTGCAGTTTAAAAAAAAAAAGAATCCAGGAAGGCCACAGTTGAAAATAAAGCTATTTTATTGTCAATGCATTCAACGTGATTAGATAAACTATCAAGTAGTAAATTTCCGCAAAAGGAAGAAACACTGAAACTATTCCCCACTGACACAAAATATTACACTTTGTATTTCAAATAAAACAAATTATTTACACCGTAATGTATAGACTGCATCTTAAATCAATATTATTTAATATTACATGCACTCTGAAATATAGTCTGACATAATTTCCCCAATTTGTGTCCATCCATATTCATCGTCGACATGAAAAAAACTTGCTGCGTTGTAAACCATGACGTGTGACTACATTTGTATTTCTTCTCTATATTTGCATTTATATGATATAAAATACAACTTACTGTACATTTACACATATTTAAATCTTCCCTTATTCTCAAACTTTTAAGTGCTTCATAAATAGATCCATTTTTGAAGTCAAAACGCATTTGCATACACCCAAAACATGACATTTTGTACAGGGGAGAAAACGTAAACAGACCGAAAAGGAATCAGAAGATCATAGTCCAAAGTGAAAACAAGTGCAAGGGGTGTTTTTGTATTTTTAAGTGGCCTATCTCCGGTCGGACTGCTTAAATCCAGGCAGGGTCACCGTCCCTTCTCGTTAGAAAAAAGTCCCTCCTGTGTTAGTCTTTAAAAGTCAGTTATGGGAGGTCATGTGACGTGACAGGTGATGCCGCTCCCGGAAGGACTCGTTGCAAATGGGGCACTTGAGTTTCTCCTCGCGCCGCCGCTTGACCAGAGGCTCCATGGAGTACTCCTTTTTGTGGTGGGATCGCATGTGGTAAACCAAGTCCGAGGTCATGCGGAAGGAGGCGTTACACTTGGCGCACCAGTTCTGCGCCGGCAGGCAGAGGGAGGTGAAGGAGGGCGGCAGGAGGGTGAGCGCCGAGGGCATCTGAAGCTGGATGGCCCCTGAGTTCTTGGGCCAGAAGGTGGTGGCATAGACGAAGGGGTTCTGCTTGGCCATGCCGCCCGGCACGGGGCAGTTGGCGCCCAGTTCCGCGCCTTGCAGTTTGGCGGCAAGGTGGTCGGCCTGGTAGAGTCTGTTGGAGGAGATGGTGTCGCCCACCGCTGGGTGGCAGTCCAGCAGCTTGGTCGGCATCACCAGCGGCGAGATCTGGGAGAAGGATGAGCGAGACGGCTGGCTGAAGGCGCTCTTCCTTTCTCCACCGCTGCCGCCTTGCTGGGTAACTGAGGTGAAGGCGCTGCCCATGGGTGAGGTTTGGGGCGGCTGGGTCTCCGACAGCACCTGCCTGATGTTGAGGTGCTTCTCGGGCGGATTGCTGCTGGGACGACCACCATCTTTGTTTTCAGAGTTGGAGCTCTGGAGGTTCTTGTTGCCGCTGTGGTGTTTGAGGTTCTGGGGAGACTTCTTGACCTCGGTGAAGGCGCTGCGCTTGCCTTGACCAAGTTCTGTGGAGCCCGGCGGGGAGAAGGACCTGTGGTTCTCCTCCAAGCCGTACGCCCCTCTGTAGTTCTGTGCAGATGTCGCGAGCTCGTCTTTAGACTTGGACTGTGGAAGGCTGGGCCCTCGGCACTCCCTGTCCTCTATTTCCGAGAACTTCCTCTTCCCCGAGCTCTCGCTGCAGATCTCAGCCTCCTTGTCGCTCGGCGGGCTGGTCCGGTTGTTCTCTAGATCCCTGGCCAGGTTATGAAAGTCTGTGGAGGGTTTGTTGCTGTCCTGAGGGCTGCCGAAGCCCTCGGAGCGGCCCAGCTTTGGGCTGGTCCTGGTTGGGGTGGTGTTTGGTCGCTCGGCGCTGCTGTCTTTGCTGGGCTCCTCGTCGGCCCCTGTGATGTTCTGCAATCTTTTGGTGCAACGGAACCGGAGATGGGCCAAGAATGGGAACTCAAACTGGAACCGCTGGTTGCAGTCTGGACAGGAGTGGTGGGACGAACCTGTAAAGAAGAGAGACGGAAATTAGCTCCATTGCCAGATGTCTCTTAAAATAAGGCAAGAATTATTAGCTTTGTAAAATTTCATAAATCAAATTGGGATTCAGACACTAAAGTATGTAACTTTGTCCTTGAAGCAACGTCTACAACAGTGCAAGACAATGCATTTACAAAAAGTACAGATCTGAAAACGTGTGTGATTGTGAAGTAAAATAAAGATCGTAAAGAACTAATAGTAATTTATTTTGGTGGTTGAAACAGGGACTCAACATAAGCTACGCCATAGTTCACTGTTAAGCGAGGATATGATTTCAGATGACTCACCTTTGCTCTTGGCGGGCGCTCTGCTGGAGCTGAGCAGCAGCAGGTCGATGAGGTCTTTGCCGTACCACACCAGCAGCTCCTCGTCCTTCTCAATCCGGCGGAGCGAGCGGTACAGGAGCTGACCGTTCTTCACGTAGGCCTCCAGGTTCTGCTCCTCTTTGTCCCGGGCGGACTGAACCAGCCGCAGCCACATCAAGCCCTCTGAGGTGCTGTTGGCCGCCGAGGTGTCCACCTGAAAGAAACAAATTGAGTCAGTACCTCAGTGCAACAACTCAAATTAATTCTATGCCCTAAAATCTTTTTTTTTATTATTATTAAAATAAATAAAAGCACTGAATGTAAGAGCATCTCATTTCACTCAGCCTCGTCGCACCAAATATTTATTTCAATAAACAGGTCTCTTCATCTTAAAACAATCTGCATGACACATTTCACTGTAATTACTGACAATGTGAGGCATTTATTAAAAAATGAATAGCTTTTCACGAGAACAAAATTATCTCAAATGCATTTGCAGATTCTTCCTTTCCTGTAGAAATAATAAAAAGGAAAAATTTCTACGACTCAAAAATAATTAAATGACTTGTTTAGGTGGGATTTTCTTGCAGTGTGGAGTCAATGGCATTTTTAAAATTTAAATAAGAGTGCAAAGATCTATTAAAATGGGTATTGCTGCACATGCATGGGAATATTTTCAAATATCAGCTTCTTGCTCCAGCTGTGCTATGAAGAAGGGCCTAAATCTGCAAATAAGTATATTTGCTGGAGCTGCACATCAGGACCAGCATAAATAAAATAGGTTTATATAAAGGCCTCTTCAGATGCTTACTAGTAGAGTTTGTATTTGGAAATTAAATATAGTGGGCTAATTAAAAAAAAACAGAAAAAATGCTGGGACTTGCATTTAATTAAAAATGATTAAAGAATTAAATAAAGAATTCCCTGCTCACCCTGAAGATGTAAGGTGCTGTGCGTTTGTCGGTGGATTTCAGAGCTATGAAGGCGATGCTGTCGTACAGCGACGTGTGGCTCAGCACACAAGGCCCGAAAATGGCGTTTTCTGGGATGTCACACGTCGTGTAGACGCTGGTAAAGATGTCCGTCAGACACTGCTGGACCGCTTTGGCGTCCCCATCCCACACCAACTTCTGAGAGCTGGACTCCTCCATTTCACACTGCGGAGAGAAGACGCGTCATGTGAGATCAGCTGGGAGAGAAACAGCCGGCTCAAAACAAAAATATTAAGTCTGTTGCATTTAAAATAATGAATTTGATCCCATTTCCTTTGAGTTCTTTTATCAAGCGAAGATAAATATAAATAAATAAATCATACATTTCAATCTGAACCTGCTGTAGCTGGATGTTCGGTGTGTTTTCCCTCCGCTGTCCCTGCTGATAGGAAATAAATCTCTTCCTAGACAGATTGGCTAAACCAGCTGTCAGGGCGTCGTTTGGGGCCCCGCTTCTTTCTCTGCTGTTTTTTTTTTTTGGCCCTGATTTCTAATTAATTCAAACCCCGTAATAAATTCGTGACGGCATCACCTTCAGCATCCTGATGATGATGATGATGATGATGATGTGCTCTCCCAATGATGCTGTCACATAATATATAACACGAATAATAAAAATAATCATAGCAGGGCAAACATAAAAATAATTATCCTCCAAATCAAAATAATATTATTTATAATATTAATGGTGTGGTTGTTTTTGCTATAATAAAGTAATAATAACAATAATAATGATAATAATTGTCTCGAATGTTTCCACGTATTTGATAAAAATATTAAATTCATTTAATATATAGTCTGCGTCCATTATTATAATAATATAATATATGCATTAAAGTATTAGCATTGGTATTAACATTATTATTAATATCAGAATTAGTAGGCCTCTGCAGGCTGCAGCTGTCTCAGCTGTGATTGGCAGCATTCAAAACGAAAATAAAATCCCATAATATTTCTATAATATTCCTAAAGTGACTTGTGAAGTCTCAGGAGCGATTTACAGTTGCCTTACCGTGCGTTTTATTACCGTATATTTTGTAATAGGAATATTCCTCTAATATTAGAGCTTCATAGTGACGTGTTTATTTGCCTAAAATGATATTCTAGGGTCACTACAGGATCTGTGTTCCTTGTGGGAAAAAAGAAAGAATTTAAATCCCTGTCTCTGTCTCTGTGTCTCTGTGTCTCTGTCTCTGTCTCTGTGTCTCAGTGGGAGCTGCTGAGCTCCGTGCATGTCCAATGGAGAGAGCATGTCCAATGGGTTTCAAGTGGACTGTCAAAGTCAGTGATTTCATGTCAGCCAACCTTTCTCTCCTTCCTACAAGCGGCAGCGTATGCCGCCTCATTACCATAATCCACCACCTTCCCCTCTGAGACTGTAATTAAAGCAGCACGACCAGTTAATTATTTCTTTTCTCCCTTTTCTAACCTCTGAGTGTGTGTTCACACGGCTGCGGCTTCTCCTCCCCTCCGCCGTTAAATACAGCACCAAGTGTGCGCGGAGACCTGCACCTGATACGCGCCTGTGCGGCCGCAAATGAGGCTCAGTGGACACACGAGTGTCACAAAAATAATACAATAAAAATAAATAAATGGCTTCTGTAACCGCAAAGAAAACCTATTTCCTATCAATTAATTCCCAGTTGTTGAAATAATCATATTCCAATCTGCAGTGTGGGAAAATTAAAGCTGCACAAAATATTTCTAGCAGTGAAAATTAGAATATATTAATTTATAAATCTTTGCTGCTGCGTTTTGGGCCTGTAGCACGAGTTTTATGTGTCGTTACAGTCACAGCGTGATTTATTTTGATGCTTAATTCTCCTATTGACACTTTATAGCAGGTGATAAATCATCAGCAACCACTCAAACTTCACACTGGTGCAAAATGTAGTCAGCAATAATTTGAAAAATTAAATCAAATCCGCACATGGGCCAAAAGTTAGTTTTGCGCAAAATGTGGAAGCAACGTGACGTTTGCGCATCTAAACGATCCAGTTTAAATATGCAGATATTAACAACGGCTCTCATAACAATGATGACTACATGGGAACAGATGAGCTGTCTGTCTGTCCCTGATATCGGCTGTTTTGTGACTGCACGCGCAGAAAGAGCGAGGCTCCTCTTTGGTTTTGCGTCTCTGATTTTTCTCTCTGATGTGTTGAATTTAAAAAAAAAAACAAGAGAATCTGGTGAAATAACCCGGGTTAGTTTTGTTAATCTGGCTCATTTGGATCGTTCATATCTTCCTAAGAGGCTCAAGAGCAATAGAAAGCTTCTCTGTGGAACATTTTGCGCACGGTGCAAATGGAGAGCCTTTCCAAAGTGTCTCAGCGCTGCGCTACGAGCCTGGAGAATTTGTTTCCGGTGCCACACAGAACCTCTTTATGCTCAGAGGAACAGAGAGCTTCATTAGGACCACATAAAATATTCGACACTAATATGCATCTAAGTGAAGCTGAAATAAAAGATATAAAGCTGAATGTTTGCACATCCTGAAACTGGAGGAAAGCAGCCACCCTCCTATTCAGACCCGCTGCGGGTGGGGTAGGGGGCGAGCAGAGATGGGGGGTGTTTAACCCATCTGCTAAAGCCGTGCCAGGCTGAAAACTGTCCTAAATCAGCGCTGTGACTGAATTGCGGGTTTTGTCCGCGGCGCTGAAACATCTGCGGGTTAATTCTCTCCCTCTCTGTTTCTGCGCCGCTTTCAGCGCCTGCAGGACGTGTGGCTGCATGTGCCGCGCCAAACCAACCCAGACACGGTCCCCTTCTCCTCCCGCACTAAGAACTATCCAAACCACACACAGCTTTTGCATCTCACAAACCTACCTTTCCGTCGATGTGCAGGAACAATAATCCACAAACGAACTGCGCTGCGATGCTGCGAATCAAAACCTCCGTTTGCACCTCCCGGGGAATGAAAAAGCCCCGTGAAACAAGCAAGAGGGATGCGGTGACGGTGATGGAGGTGATGGAGATGGTGATGCGCTCCCGGTCTGCTCCGTAGTGTCAGTACATTTCCCCCCCGGTGTGGTGAAAGTGACAGTGCTGCTGCTGCTGCTGCTGCAGAGACGCGCCGACTCAGGCAGAGAGCGGGCGGGGTGCACAGAGCTGGACGGAGACAGGGACACAGAGACAGAGACAGAGAGAGGCGTGCAGATGGGGCCCGATGCTCTGGCTGACTGGCACACCGACACACACTTTTTGTTTGCGGCACATAATCTACCCAATGAGGCGTGTCACTCTCCGTCTCCTCCCTTTAACTCTTCACTGGCCGACTGTCATTTGATGCGATTTATGGACGAGCAGAGGGATAAAGCCCCCCCCCAACCCCCTCCCATTATTATTGTAATTCTAATCACAATAGTTGGTGGCTGTATTAGAATAAAGTGGCATTTAAGGAGGCGGATATTGAATAAAAAGTAAAATTTTTAACTGTAATTTCAGCTGAAAAAAGTTAAAACATTTATTAATATTATTGATATTATTATTATCATCATTATTATTATAAAGCTTCACTTTAACCCCTCAAAAATAAATAAAACAAATAAATAAATAATAAATATTGGGGGTGAGACTCCGGATGTATTTAAATATATGCTAATTAAACAGACTTCCTTTCTGGCCTCAGCCACACTCTGAAGTACTTTTTGGACTCGGACATCCCGAGCATGCAGCACCGGAGCACCGGGGCACCGTGCGCTCCCTCCGCCGCCTCCCCGCCGGGCCAACAGGCTCTACACGCGGCCACAGCGGCTCTGCAGCCCGGGTAGTCTCACCGAGGACCGTCGCCGCCGCCGCTGCTGCTGCTGTCTGTACTGTGTTGAGGCTCATTTAGGGGGCGCCAGTGTATAATGTGCATTGAGTGAAGGCTGGTATTTTGATGGAGAGGAGAGCTGAGGGTCAGGTGCAGCCCTGTGCTGATGTTGGGAGGGATTTTTCTCCAACTTCTTTTGGCCTAGCAAGGAGGCATTTCTGCACATAATTCTTACTGTATAATTAAATGTATTTTAAGCTTTTCATTTTTAACTTTAATGCATGAAATTCAGACATGATTTTAAAGAAAATACTTGATGTTACACTGGAATAAGAGCCCCTATAGCTCCCTCACAGAGGTGATAACTGACTGAATATGTTTTGAATCAAGCAGCCAGAAAAAGAGTTTTAAAATCTAAACTTTAACCTTGATTTTAATTCAACAATAAGTGCAGTAAATGCCTTTTTTATCAAAACATTAAAACTCAGTTACACCATCTGTATCCTGTCCCCAATCTAAAACTGTATAAGCATTAATGTCGTGTTCACGTTCCCACTTTAGTGCAGATTGAGCTGATTATTCCATAAAAGTGTAAAACTCTGCTCTGCCAGGCAAACCAAAGCACACAATAAATCACTTCCAAATCATAGTTTCCAGTTATTATATTCATCTAACCATCACTCGTCAACATGTTGAACTTATTGTGTCAAGTGTGTTTTGCTCAGCTGAAAAACAATCTGTGATACAAGTACTGTTTCGCGACTATTTCGGACAAGTTTTGCAGTTCGGAGGCACAAAAGACACTTTAGTTATTTAATTATTTATTTTTTTTAAATGGCAACAGGCAGCGCAAGATGAGTTTTGACTTTTGTTGTGTCTTTGGTGAAGAAATCCAGTTTCCAGGTGGCACAGGAGCAGTAAAAGCAGTTTTCCTGGGCCGTCACAACTCTAAACTGGCCTAATTTTCATTTCTACTGTGGATGACATTACACACATTAAGTGCAATAACAACATCTGCCTCTTATTGTTAATTATCATTTATTTATTCCTATTTCTTGGTGATGTGATGAAGATCTATTTCTGGGTTGTCACTGTTGTTCCTTTTAACTTGCACTGTGCAACTGTAGCTTTTAAATGTCATTGTACTGGTGACAATAAAGGACTTCTATTTTATTTTATTCAAACAATACCTCTTAATTTGATATATAACACGTGATGTAATACATGACCGGGAGGGCCGGGAGGTCAAAGGTCACGGCAGCAGCTACATTAAAACAGACAGCGACCTGCTTCAGGGCGCCTCAGCGTGGGAGAAATGAAAGAAAGGGAAGAGTTGTGAGCCAAACTGCTGCCTTTCAAATGAAACAGCTGATCTGTTTCTTCTACCATCACTTGATCGTGGTCACTTAGCAGCAGCAGATGATCCTGGCGCTGAACTACAAGTCTTGAGAAGCAGGAAACATGAGGTGGAAGCAGTTGGGATGCTCACAGGGCATCAAACAAATCAATCCCTCCTCACTTCCCTCTGCTGAAAGACACCAAGTGATGATACTCAAATGTTAAATTATTTCATAACCAAATGCTTTAAATCCCAAAAGATACGATATTTTAATTATTGTGTGTGTTATATTTGGGTTCAGATTCAGTAATAGTTTTGAGACTCTGCTGAATTTTCTGTGTCCATTTATTAATTGTAAAACTTCTTCCCTTCTCATATTGTGTGCTAACAAAAAAAACAAGACATTTTCCAAATGCTGGGAGATCACAGCGAAATTCGAGGTGGAGTGCAGATGAGCCGAAGCATCCTGTCCTGGACTGAGTGATCAGCAGAGCACCAAATATTTTTGGAGAAGGAATACATTCACACAGAAGCACTCACAGTACAAACCCATGAGCGATAAGATACACTCGTCACAGCTTGCTTTGCTGAGAGCTGCGCGTTTCTGGCCTCGCACCGTGTGTTTGTGAAAAATCGTACACTCTCACTTGTTTGAGATTTTCATTTAGTTTGCTGAAATCATTTTCATTGTTGGAAAATGCGCTTGTGTACCTACGTCCATGCAAAATCAATGGAGGAATAAGACGGTGAAATGAAAGGAACACTGGCTCCTGAGCCCTTGTTGAATATGAAAACTGCTAAAATTATGACACTGATGCAAAATTTTGTTTTAATTTACCCATTTCAAGTCATTTTCTTAATTACTTCTTGAATTTTAGAATTTTAGAAGCCTCAATTTTACGAGAAATAAATGCTCAGGCAGTGTGAAACACAAATTTGTGAGCAGCAGAAATACATTTTTGACTCTGAGAAATTCCAATAAGTAAATCAGGGTTCATATTTCCCTTCTGATAACGGCTCTATTGTGTGAAATATTTATTTTAAATTCTAGGAATGATAATAATTGTGATGCTCTGATCTTTTTTAGATTTTGGATCATAGTTTAGTTTCTGCACTGAAAAGAGGAAAATACAAAGTGCAGCTTCAACAATAAAATACCTCACATGCTGTAAAGGTAATGAAATGAAAGGATAGGTGTGTGTGTGTGCGTGTGTGTGTGTGTGTGTGTGTGTGTGTGTGTGTGTGTGTGTGTGTGTGTGTGTGTTGCAGGGAGGGTTCGTGTTGTGCGTAAGACAGAAAGTCACAGTTGAGGGAGCGGTGTGTGTGTGTGTGTGTGTGTGTGTGTGTGTGTGTGTGTGTGTGTGTGTGTGTGTGTGTGTGTGTGATCTGGATCACTTGACAGCTGTATTGTTTCTCCCCTCCATCCAGCAGATTCCAGGCGCAGACTATGAAGTTGTACTTCATCACTGAGGAATTTAATTTGTGCAGATAAAGACAGGAAGCAGCAGCAGAGAGGGAGCGAGAGCTGCTCAGAGAGAACGATGAGATGAAGTTTTCAGGTGTGAAACAAAAGAAGTGCACGATCACATGAGTGTGATGATTGGGATTAGTAAATATAGAGATTGAGAACATGGAAAGTGACTCAGACATTCAGAAAATGAAACCTTCTAATTTAACAACAAAGTTATTGACAGTAATTTAAATCAAAGGGTTTGTTGTTGTTACAGTGGCCGTTTCATGGCATGTCAGGCTCAGTGTTTCAGGCTCAGCTCTACACAGACTTATGGCTCTGTCAGAGTAGGGTTGCAACAGATTTTCACGGTGCAATAACAGTCTAGGAAAATATTGTGGTTTCACAGTATCACAGTATTACAGATTTATCGTCTCAAAGGACTGAAAACAGAAGGGTTACTTTTGGCAGAACAAACATTTTATCGCTATAATTGAAACTCAAAACCATTTTGTTAATGTAGGTAAGTGTAAAAATAAAGGTTTGATTCTCTGTCTAGTTGAATTTTTCTTTTCGATATTGTAGAAAAGCAAATGTACACGGTGTGATAACCGTCGACTTTTTCATCACAGTATACTGTAAAACCGGTGTATCGCTGCAGCCCCATTTCAGATACAACGTGACAACGGCGCCACTGCGCTCTGGAATCCATTATTTTCAATGGCTATGACAGCACTTCGCTGCGTGGGGCAAAGTGAGCTTGCAAAAGTTCAACCTAGCTTCAACTGCGTAGTGTCTCAAAGGGCATTTAGTGTTTTATTTTCATTTAGCATGTCCTATGTCTTTATTAACCTTTGCTAGATGCTAATGGTAGCTTGCAGCCATCTGGATGTTAAAATGTTAAGAATGACTGGATGTTAATGAGAGCGTTCACCATTTTAGCGAGATATATTTAGTAAAAATACCATGTTAGCATTTAGCACATTAGTGTATTAGTGTGACACAGGAAGTGCACCAGCCTTTGAAGCCAGTGTCTGAACAGTGCAATGACACCGTCACATGATGCCCTTTTCCCCATAGACTTAAATTGTTAAAGAGACGCCTGTAAATCAGGGCATACATTTTTTTGAGTGTCACAACCCGCACAAAATGATTTGTTTGACTATCAGGATTTAATCCAGTTGGTCTGATAAGATTTTGAAAATCTAGAAAAACTGCAATTTCACATCATTTGATTTGATTTATTGACACAAGCAAAACATAGAAATTAAAACAATAAAAACATATGTCTGCATTTGTCATCATCGTTGTCCCTGTTATAACAGCAGCCCAAGTGGTGACATGCATCAGTAAAGTGCTCGACAGTCTACATTAATCACAAGTTAATTAAGAGCAACAGTAAATGAAAACAAAAAAGAGCGTTAAGTCTCTCGTGTGTCTGCTGTATGGGCTGCACAGTGCGGAAGTAGTACCCCGGATCATCCTGGTGACTTTACACGACAAATGTATGTGTTTTCATTTAGCCAAGACACGCACAGGGTGAGGTTGAGGAATAAATAACAGGGTTTGGCTTTACATTCATAAAGGACTCCTGGGTGAAAGTCGGTGATTGTTGCACCCATCCATCACCCCTTCCACCCACCCTACTTGTACCCTTAACTTGTGTTATTGACCAGTTGCGTTTCCCCAGCCATGTATCATGCTGACGTGAAAGGCTAATCCTAACCCTCTTCCATGATTCAAACAGGTCTGGTGCTCCTCATGAAGTCTGTTCCCCCAGCTACAAAAATTCCCAAGCCAATCAAAGCTTTGTATGAGAGATTAAGAATGTGGATCTTCCTGTGGCAGACAGCAAAAATAATGACACAACACTGACCACACAAATGGGGACAACTTTGGATAAGATCAACAAAGCTATACAAGGTGTTTTTAGTAAATTACAGAAATAACATAAATCATCCACCTTCTGCTCTGAGCAATCGTTACAACTACCTCTGTGTCAGCTGAAAATGACCGACTGTGCGCAGAGCCAACAGGAACAACGGAAAGAAGACGCCCATCGTCCTGCAATTAGCACGAAACTTCCAAAATGAGAACTGACATTATGAACAGTTGTTGACCTTTTCCCGCGTCAACCGTCCAACTGAAGTTCCTATCAGGTGAAATTACCTGTTGGGTAAATAGTGTATGAGGAAAGCAGGTCGATGCCCACACCATCACTAATTCAGCGTCCTCATGCAACATCTTATGGGAACAATCTTGTGATTAAAAATGCCCCGCCATCAATTATACAGAGTTTCTGACAGGATCATATTTTTATCATGCATCAACAGGCGGTTGTGAATATTTCCTCTCAAAAAGCTGAGTAACTTCTGAACTAAACTTTGTCTTTAATCTTCTCCTTGTGATGCAAAATTCTGTGGCAATGATAACTTACCCCCCCCCCCCCCCCCCCCCAATCCTCCCCATTCATTTCACATATCAGGAGAATGACAACAGAAGCTTTTGCAAATGGATTTCAGCAGACAGACACTGGCAGCGCCGCGTCCCGGACGTACTGTCTTCCTGTCACCGCGTCTCATCAAATATTAGGCATGTTTTGTGCTTCGGAAAAGGAAAAAAAGCAGCTCGGGAGACTAATGCATTGATCTACGATGGGTAAACACATCACAGGAAAAACACAGTGATTCACCCAGATGTCAAAGTCCTCAGCTGCGGACATGTTGACAGTTATTGTTTCCAACAAAGCTGTTTAATAAATCTCCCTCCACTTTGATACATGGAGCCGAATATGTTTTTTTTAATGGTCTGACACATGCATAAATAAAATAAAAGGAAGACGGGACACTTTGTTCCTTTATTAAACAGCCTAAGTACTCGTTTCACACTTTGACCCCCGGGTGAGTGTGTAGAAGTCTGTAGGTCCTCACAGCTGCAGGTAAAGCATCAGGATATTGTCTTCAGCTGGGGACAGCTCTTAAAATCAATTTCATATTTCATTTATACGCCATTACATTTCCTAAATAAAATGTACTTTTACTCCAAAACATTTCATCTAAGCGTTTTAATTACTTACTACAAATTAGGGAAGGAAGTGAGGAAGGGATGGATGGATGAATGAAGGAATGACAGTGAGGGAAAAACTGTATTTTGTTCTTTAAATCCTTTAAGTTGTGACAAAGACTCGTTTCTATTCAAGTGTAACGTACGCTCCATTTTCAAGGTGGTGTACATCTTCCAAAGAAACACATTTCTTACTTCTCTTTTTTCAGTAACAGCATTTAGTGTGCTTTTTCTTTCAATACATAAGTACACTTAACATCACAGAATTACTTATTTATTTATTTATTACATTTAAATGCAACAAAAACAACATATAATACAAAAGAAAACACAATAAAACAACAACTATTCAAACATAGTGGCACCTCAAGAAAAACAAGCACGTGTCTCTGTCACCACATTCTTTATGATGCCCTTAAATTCATCTGTGGATGTAAGTGTTTCAAATTTTGGATGTTTTTGAAGATTGTTCCCTGTCCATGGTGCAGAGTAGGAGAATGTAGTTTTCCCCAGATGTGTTAAAACCCAGGCACATTAAAAAGCAACCACTTATAGCTGGTAACTACCAGAGCGGACACACAGCAGGGTGCAGAGGTGTGCTGGAAGTCGACGTCCACTGACGTCCAATCCACTAAATCCTACAGAAAGCAGTGATGAGTAAATGTCTTTGCATTTGTAATAAATCGTAGAGATCAAGGCTACGTAAAATGGAGGAGGTGACATGCATATACAATATGTCCCTGTAACCAACCACACACAGAAATGTAGCATTTGATAATTAAGTCCAGTGCATGTCAGACACTTTAGGACATAACCCCTACCAAAGTAATGCTCTGGTAAGAAATCTATTACTTTACTCACGTTGTTTGACACCATACGGCCCGGTGTGCAGAACCGGCCTGCCAACAGGTCCAATCAGGCCCAGGAGATGACTTGACGCCCCTGGTTTAACCTCTATGAAGTGGAGCTGGAGGGCGTGCGGTATGGTGTGGAGTATAAATGAGGTGTTATTTTTTCGGATTATAATTGAAGTTTATTTAAGTTTTTGTGTCATAATGTGTTAAAAAAAAGTAATTAAACTACACTTTCCAAACAAAATGTTGGTGATCATTACAAAAGGGAGTTACATCTGAATATATTGTTTTTGGTTGAATAAAACATTCATTCTGTTGCTTTGCATCATTCAATCGTGCAGGAAGCGTCTTCTGTCGGCACATTTCTGGACCTTTTTCAGCTTTATTGCTCAGTGTAAAACATTTCTTAGAAAAGTAAGCAAAAAGTAATCCAATTTAATGAATTGCATTACTTTGATGAAGTCATGAAAATAGTTATATTACTTATTACATTTTAACTGGGTAACTAGGAATCTGTAACCTATTACTGTAGATTTCCAAAGTGACCTTCCCACACTGGTTATAGACTGATGCTCCGTGTACCTGTGATAATGTGTCGCAAATCTGGGAGGTGTAGAAAATTTAAAGGGTTTTATCTTGCAAGAAAATAATCCGTCTACATTCACTACTTGTTTTTAATTTTTGTTGTGTTGAACCTTTTATATATATTTTATAATCATCTCTGCTTGCAAAGGAATTTGTGATTATCTGACTACAGAAAATCATCATACTGTAGTGTAAATGTTTTCCAGGCTGTGTTCAAAATCATTCCACCAGTGTGTTGTATTTATGTTTCTCTATTTTATTTTAATAGTATTAGCTTAATGGTCACATAGAGGTCCATGGTGTCCGTAGCATGCACTCTACGCCTTGCCTTTGATAAATGAAACAACCACGTGTGAGGCTGCTGCCTGCACCGCTCAGCTCAGAGAATCATCAGTGGACATGCTTTAATACTTGTGTGCACAGATAACTGTGGTTGATGCTCAGCATGGCTGCAGCACCACAGTGTTCATGCATCAAGTGAATAATGAAGCACAAAGCTCTTATTTTACACCAGTGCCTGTAGTTAGATATCAAGTTGTCAAAAAACAGACAGGTTTACAAGTTGGGTCAGTGTTTATGTAACAAGTTATTAAAGCCAGCTTTTAAGATTTGGATATGTAATTTTTGTTTTAGTTTATACTGATAAAATTCACATTTGTAAGATTTTATTTTTTATTTTTGTGTAACATGTTTGGTGTTTGTCTTTTATCTTATCTTGGGATGATCTTAGCAACTAGAATGAAAACTGTTTGCACGTTGTGACAGCTGAAGTGCAAAATCTCAATTTAATTCTGCAAACCTGCGTTTCCCAACCTCAAAGACCAGAAGATGAATTTAAGAGGTTGCAAGATGGTTCACAAAATGAGAAATATTTAATTAGCGACACAAAACTGTGTCGGACTTTCCTTAAGTCTTGTAAAATCCTTTAAAAATTGTAAAGTTTAACGTCTTATTGCCTCAAAAAATGATTCAAATACAGCAGAAAGAAGAGAGATGACAGTGGCTGGCCGGCTCACAGCTCCCACCAATGATGCAGGGTCACTTTCATTAAACGGGTCATGAACCAGAGTTTGGGAACACACTGCAAACTACTGTTTGTCATGTGAAGAGCGATCAAGGGAGTGAATTTGGACCCAGCGCCTTCATCTCCTGATCATATGAGTGACATCATCATTGTTCAGATGAATCCACAAGAGGACCCTGGCTCAGAGTGGAGCTGCTGTAAACACAGTCCAGATGTGATGAAGAGGAGTCAGAGAGTAAGAAAATAAGATCTCTAAGTGACACGATGATGGACGAGCAGCAGCTCTGAGACAGGACTGTGTGACTGTGGGAGTCAGCGTAGACCTTCCAGTCTCTTTCCAATGGAGGGCAGAAGAGGAGAGGGAAGAGAGAGGGAGAGGCAAGGAGGAAGTGTGGGATGTTTTGTGTGTGTGTGTGCGTCAAAGAAAGACAGAGAGACACGAACATGAGGAGACAATTCCTGCGACAGTGGAAGAGGAATGTGAAAGCTGTCGGGGAAGAACAGGCAGCGGTGAGAGGCCTCTCCGTGTCCGAGAGCTTTTTGGCTCATTTCATAAAGTTTATAAAAATAAATGTCAAACCTGCGACTCACTCTCTGATATAACACAACAGTGACTCAACCTTCAGCCAGTTCAGGGTAGCGCTTGAATTTTGCTGTTTAAATCCTCCTCTGTCACACAGGAAGTGATGTGGTTTTTTGTGTTTTTGGCTCGTGTGGGATAAACAAAAAGAGCTGGGCGGTTATGAAAACAGGAATTCCAGTTTTCATGAAGAAAATAACATTATGCTAATGAACTGCCCACATTGTTTGACTGACAGGGGGAGAACACAAACAAAAATTGAAATGCAAGAGTCTGACAAAGGTGCATTTTAAAGTATTAATGAAGACTGTATTTTTCTTTTTTTACCACCAAATCTAATGAGAAAAGCAAAAGCTTGATATATGTTCTTCTTGTCTGCCATAGAGCTCCACTCTTTTCCAAAAACTACTAGAAACAATTCGGTGAGCCACAATGTGTCACTGAGTGACATGTTCAACCCTACATATACTGTCCTGCTACAAGAGCATCAAGTGTTTATCAATTGGGAGGATATGAAAATTTCACGTCACAATTTTCCATACTAATATTATTTGGAGTCATGACATTATCCCAAAGATAATAAATATATATTTAAAACTCTTAAAATGGCACTAAAACACACTGAAACTGCTTTACCTCACATTTGATTAAGAAACAAATATTCTTATTGCATCACATATCTTTTTTTAATGAACAACCTTTTTAGTGAAAGATTTCGGGGGATTTAGTGGCATCACAGAATGAGGATTTGCAATGAGTTAAACATCTCCTGGTTAAAATTCCTTAAGTGTTCATTGTTGAGGAGGTTTTTAGTGGGAGCCGAATTATCCGCAAAGGCTCTTTCTCTCAAAAACAAACTGAACAGATAATTAAAACCAGTGAAAACACTGAATAAAGCAGTTTCACGTCACAAATCAGTGTTTCTCCAATGCTATTTGGCATGTCACAGACGGGCCACTAGCCCAGCACCTGCTAATGTGTGCTCACCTTTTTCCTCTGATAACTTAAGAGCTAGACATTCAGGGTTTTTTTACTGGGAGCTGAATTATCTGCAGAGGTCTCTTCCTCTCCAAAACAACCAATCCAGGGGTCTCATTAATGAAACAACACGAAGGATCGATACAAAATGGCGTGCGATAAAAGATATTCAACAGTTACTACAATCAGACTTCCACCTCACAATCTGCATCGCCAATTTCCCTATACCCAAAGTGATGTAAGCATGATGTAAGTCTGTCTCTACAGATCACAAATTTTGCGTGAGAAGTGTCATACGCCTCTTTCAGGCCTCGTTTCTGCTTATGCAATCTTTATAAATGAGACCCCTGGTGATTTAAACCAGTAAAGACAGTGCCCCTCGTGTCGCGGGGGTCTGGTAACTATGGTGGGCGATGCAAAAATGTGAAAAGACAAATGGCCCTATCTTCAGTCAGTGGTTGGTTTGTCTGTTCTGGGCTACTGTAGAAACATGCCGGTGCAACATGGCCGTCTCCTTGGATGAGGACCCGCACCCTTTGTAGATACAAACTGCTCATTCTAAGGTAACAAAAAACACAATTATTTTTTCCAGGTGAGTATATATGAAAGAAAACAAATTCATATTCTATGATGAAGTAAAAAAGAAAAATAGTGAGTGCTGCACTGGGACAAAAAGTCGCTCAGGTGCTCTTCAAAGACAGGGAATGAATTTAATGAGATAAAAACAGGAGGACTGTCCTGATAGTAAATTGAAAGTTTCAAAAAGTGTTCAAAAATGCAGTCCAAACTGAAAAGTCCGAGGCACTCCGTGGAAATATTTAAAGTCCGCACCAAGTCCGTTTGGATTGCATTTTTTAACTCTTTTTGAAACTTTCAATTTACTATCAGGACAGTCCTCCTGTTTTTATTTCATATTCTATGATATTCCATTTCGGCCAATATGTCCCTCTGAATCCGACACACTTGACTTTTAAGAGGCCAGACTTTTTCACTATTTAAAGTGGCATCATATCTTTGGATATGCAATACGCCAATGATTGATTGAGGTCTTCCCTTTTTCAGGTTGGTGCATATGCAGCTGGTTTTGCAGTCACTTTCATTGTTGGTTGCCCTCCAGTTCCTTTGGGTGCTACTGGACACAGTATTTACAATTATCCCAAAAATGTAAATTCATCATGATAAACTTTATTATTTTTTTTTTTTTTATCCACGATAAAATCTTTTAGCGTGCCATCCCTGGTATGAACTCACAGCTGAAAATAATTTCTGCTCGTTACAGTCACTAGTTGTTATAGGACATTGCTAAGCTTTTTCAAAAATTGAAACTCTAGATTTGGGACTTGTCTTTGATGATTTACACTGGGTAGAGATATCACAAAGTATTGGGAGACGGACTGTCACGATTGGTTTTGGTCTTGGCATGTTGGCTCAACTCAAGGTGAATTACTCCCAGCCATCAAATGTCACACGAGTTGTGCTTGTTGTTACAATAAACCAATTTAGTTGTGATGTAAAGCATTTAAAACCTAATTTGTGCCATAGAAGCTCAGAATACAAACAACATTAATGCGTGAAGATGGACTTCCGCGCTGGCAGTAATCCCCACGTTTAGCTTTGAATTAACCAAACGCTTTAATCCCCACACTGCACGTTAAATTAACTTGTCGTGCCTGTCCTCGCAGACATCAAATGGATCTGGGAAAAAAATGAAGGAAATTGAGAAAAAAAGGAGAAAAAACACAGAGGGGAACTGAAAAGGAAAAAAAAACTGGGAAGGAATGAATTAATAATGAGCCACTTTTATACCGGATCCAGCGATTATACAAATGGGGGAAACGGCCAAAAAATATTCTGTATGGCATATGGCACTTCAGCTGCCATATGTGCCAGTTTTCACAAAAATTGGCAATGACGTTCATGATGGTCAGTAGTAACTGCCAAAAACACAGCAAGGCCTGAACAGAGGGAGAGAGAGAGGGAGGGAGTGGAGGGAGGGGAGGAGAGGGGAGTAATGCTTCAATAGCTTTGTTGGCTGGCTTGGACTCTTCTCTCCACAGCTTCTGGTGCTCTAACTACAAAGAGAAGAGACAGAGAGAGAAAAGGACAGAAGAGAGGAAGAAAGAGGGGGACAGAGAGAGACAAAGAGAAACTGGCTGCGTTCAGATCAAGTCACGTTTTGTACCTCTGTTCGGTCGGTTTGGTCAAGTGAGAACAATGCCACTCGCTTCTTCAGTGGGCGGGCTGCCGTGTGATTGACAGCTGAGCCGGCAGGGGCAGCGAGCCACAATTGTCCCTCTTCAACCACATAGCTGAAGGTACAGGAGCTAAGTCAGGAACTCAGATTCCCTTTTGCATATTTCCTGTCACATCTGGAGAGCAGTGAAAAATAAGACAAATGATGACAGTTAAAAAAACGACGGCGATGTCTGAGGTGCAATTTTCACACGTGCGACAAACAAAACAGTTCCTTCTTTGTATTTGTTTGAATGGTTGCATTGAAGAGATTTGTAGAGAAGATATGCAGAGGTGGAAACGGATACTGAGAACACCGGAGCGTTTTTGGCAGATTCCAAGAAATATCCACCCCCAGTCCTAATACTGATACTACAGTAGTGACACCTTGAGCTGAATGGGCGTGGTTTCCTCTCCTTTTCAATTTGGCGCAAAACAGCCCATAGCGCTGATGCCAACTTGAATCCACCACTTCGTACGGTCTCTAATTACAATATCACGTGTGCCAATAGCATTGTAAACAATACAGACTAATGAGCACATACTTCTCACTGCTTGTGGTGGCGAAATGGAAAAAGGTACTATAAATGATCCTTCAGGAAGTCCACCTTCCTTGGTTACTGTCGTCAAGCCTGTCAAGCTTTCACACCCGGCAGTCTGGCCAACGACATTCTCAGTCCGACCTCGTCACATACCTACGTTTGGTCATGGAGTTTCCACGTCCAGATGTGACATGAAGGCTAGGGTGTTATGGTTGTTGACGTTCTGGGATGCTGTGCCAACTTTAGCCTGTTAGATGCATCGTCTGTTTTCAAAATACACTTCCGTTTTACATACAGTCTCTTTCAAAATAAACACACTACATTGGTACAACGCTGTGAATGGCCTTTTCATTTTCCTTCAACAACAAGCACAGCTGGTACACTTTGCGTGTTGGGTTTAGGAAAAAGGACAGGATTTGGCTCCATAATCTTATGTAGATGTGAACACCTCTCTCAGCGGTTGTTGGACCCTTCATCCACCTCTCCTGCCTACCCTACTCGGACTTTCGCCGCCTTAACTTTCATTGTGTTGATGCCGCCGGGTACCATTCAACTATAATGATGACTGGCCACATATCATGCCAATGGAAAAAGATGGCTTTTTTCACCTGTGTCTGACGCTGGAAGTCACTGCCCAAGAGTCTGGATTTCAACAACTTCAGAGTAAGACTAGATTAGTATGTCATTTTTCAATGGAGACTGCCCATTGATCCAATGGCCCAAAATTCCAAAGCCCCATTGGACCGAAAGCCCATTTCTGTGACAGCCTGTTTTTCCAAAAATACACACTCCCTGCAGTTTGGCAACCCAAGTGCCCGGTTGAAAACCCAACCTGATTTAAAAAGCGTTCGTAATATATGTTTAGTAGTGAATGTATGGTTAGCTTCGGGCACAAAAACCACTTGGTTATAGATAGGAAAAGATCATGTGTTGGCTTTAAGGCACTTGTTAGGTGGCACAAAAGTCCCTGATCATGTTCTTTAGTATTTCAACGAACAAATCCTGACATTTACAGGTATTATGTTTTTTAACTGTTAGATATGTCTCCATGTGTGTAGATCAGTCACAGAGTTAAAGCTAGTTTGCAGTTCAAAGTCTGATGCTCTTGTCTGGCTGTTGGTCCGTGACCATCTAAGCTTGTGGATCAAACTCTTATTGATCTCTAAATGACTTTGTTCTTAAGCTCTGGTAATCAAACATCAAATAGTCAAATGTAACAAAGTCAACTCTTCCAAGAAAACAAAGTGTAGGTGTGATGGCTCTGTAAGGGCGTTTTCACACTCGGGCTGACTGAACCTGAGGCTGTTCCTCCAAAGAATTTGGTACAATTGTTTAAGTGTGAAAGCTGCTGTCACACCTGGGTGGGGTCCAGAACAATGGTCTTGAGTCTGTCACAGTTTTTACACTTGGTTCATATAGAAGTATCCATAATCTGGAGCTGTGACTGTTTGAAAAGGGGAGTGACTGCTGCATTAACAGTATTCTGAGCACACGCAGAATAGAGGCTGTTTTTCTTTTGCAGTTGCTCCCTGATACATATAAATATTACAGCATTTTAATGACTTTTGACCAGTTGTGTTGTAATATTTTAATAACTGTATTTTCAAGCACCACATCGTCTTCCTGGCCGGCATGTATGGAACAGGTCGGCTTTCATGTTCATGGTGCTCGAACAGCCTCCGACAACAGTACCAGACTCTTTGAGAAAAGGGCTTTGGATCACTCCGATTGGCCCAAAATGCTGAAGCGCAGTCAAAACTGTGGGTTATGGTTAGCTTGCAGTCAATGAGGGACAACAGCGGGTTCATATCGTGACTCTCAAATGACTGAAAAAAGAAATCTTGGATCTGGACTTTATAGACAACCATGGTGACACCTTAAGGAAAGCTGAGACATGAAGGCTTGTTGGCCACTTGGCTGAGATGACATAATAGCTGGATGTAATAAAGCTTTACATTAATGTCTACAGGTCTGCCAGTCCTGCTCAGACAAACTGCATTTTCATCAAAAGAACTCCCCACTGAGGAGCTTCACCGGGACCTACATACCCTCAAGGGCCTCAATACTAAAGTGTGTTGTAATGTATTTCTTACATGGCTTATATGCTCGGTAGCCTGGACTTCACTTCTGGTCTACTTGTCTGCGTCTTCTCTTTCAGTTTTTTCGTTATGGGCTGTTTGTATTTTCTGTGTTGTCTGTTGTTTACATGGCTAACAAGTTTGTAAAAATACCGCTTGCCGGTGCTGCATTGGCCTATATGTTCAACCATCACCAAACACTTATGCCACCCATGGTTCCTCTCTGCTGAGAGAATACCTACTCTGAAATTGGAGCTAAAACAGTCGCTCAAAATGAATTACAATCATTCTTAGTTCGTGTGTTGTGGACATACATAAAAAGTAGGGTCTTAGAACTATGAAGAAGTGCCTCCAGGCCGGAAAAGGAAACATGACATAAATTCACAGAAGCTTTAACAATGACTCGGCTGATGGAGGCTTCTTTCTCGTGATCTCTGCTGACTCTGTAATCAAACGGGTCTCGTACATAACTCCAGTTAATAATGACCACAAAGCACACAAACGCAGCGCTGACCTAGCTTCCTTCTGAAGATTCTCTGTCATGTAAATCCTGTTTGCTTTTTGCTTTTCAGCTTAATTCCCAAGAGCTGAGAACAACCTGGCGTCTGCTCCAATGGTGAGTATTCTGGGACGTTTTCAAAGCAACACATTCTCTGTCTGCGGCACAAAGATCACCCAGCCGTTCGTCTGGTCATTTGTATCCATTTTCCAAAATGTTTTAATTCTTGCTGCTCTCTGGTCTGGACGAACACAGTCAAACAAAGGCCACACAGGCCAACTTTGCCTCCTGTGACATACGTGATTCCAAAAATAAAGTGACAAAAACATTTCCACTGGTTCGGACAGGGAGTGGGGTTTTGTGTCCCAGAAGAGTGAAGAGGAGCGAGCTGAGGGACCTTTTCCAAACCTGTGCCACCCCCACTGCCACCTCTACCCCAGGCAAGCTGCCAGAGCTGCTCAAGGCTCAGAGCTGCGCTGAGCTGCCATGGCAAGGCTTAATGTTCCAGGTTCCTCTGCCCTCAGGGCATCCTCCCATACACAACCCAACACACAAAAACACACTTTGGGAAGAGAGCTGCACGTCTGCCTCTGTCTGGGCAGGGCGACGTCCTCCAAACTCTTCAAATGCTCCACTTGGCTTTGCTCTGCTTGTCTCACATAACCGGGATAATTCAAACAGACTGAATTCCCCATTTAAAAAGTTTGTTAATAAAGCGTTAATTTGATCCAGTCAGATGTGACGTTAGTGCAAATAGATAAATACAAACATAACTGTAAACTGTAAATCCAAATGTATACTTTACAGAGAGAGAAGTACCACATGTCGTAAGACAGGTGACTTTTACCTGTGTGTAGTTGCAGAAACCATACTTACATGTAACTTTTAATACATGTGTTGATTTGCACTGTATCTCATTCCCAAATCTTCTTGTACTCCACTTCAGGTTATGACCACAAATGGTTTCCTCAGGTGCCCAGTAACTGTAATAATGAAGGGATCAGTCAAAGCTGCCGTTATGGCAAAGATTTTCTTCCATATTCCTCTGCAAACACAAAGCTGTTCACTATTCCTGATGTCCGAGATGATCTTTTTAAAGAGTAAAATCAGGTGTTTGAAACAAATTATAAGATTAAGACTCAAAAAGTTGTTTTTTTTAAATATATATTTGAAGTAGTATTCTTCTGGTCTTTTAGGTTGGCACACTCAAAAATATTTAAGAGAAAACCAGACTGAGTGGTTTGATTCGTTCCATTTTCTTTTGTGTATCATATACTATGATTTTTTATTATTATTACTGAGTGTTATTTTTTACTTTTTCCAGACATTTAAAAATAATCGAAAAATATTTAAAAATACTTTGTTACAGCTTAGATTTGGATTTTACAATTCTGACTTTAATCTCAATTAATTAACCTCTCTACAAAAATTACATTTCTGCCTCTCTACATATTACATGTGCTGCTGGCACAGTTTCATCTACAAGTGTCCCTTGATGATAATATTTTAAATTATGTACTTTTTTTCTACAAGTTTCTATCTCTCTTCCTGTAATTAATATTTAAAGCAGCAGTGAAACAGCCTCAAAAATCAAAATCAGAAAACATTTTCCCACCAAAATTAGCACATGTGGAATAACCTGCTTGAAATAGGTGTTAGACTCCTTTAACATTTCCAGGAGACCAAAGCTGTGTGCATAGCTCTGCAGTAGACAACTATGCCGTTCTTTGTTTGTTTGTTTGTTTGTTTGTTTTCTGGCGTGTCACTGGATGTCATGGCTGGGTGGAAAACAGGTAAGTAAACAGCAGAAAGCAGCATGGAGGCCGGTGAAAATGGGGGGTTTGTGGCTACTTCTTCTGCATAACTTCTGCTTAGTCAGCCACTCTCTCAAACTTGGTACTGACTAAATTTGGAAGGATATTCTAAAATAGAGATGGACGGTATTTTGTTGTGACCTGTCATTGTGTCTTACCAGCAAAGGGGCCAAAATCAGTGCATCCATTTATGTGTCATATTTCCATCACAGCCACTTGAAGCCGATCAGGGCATGAGCCGTTGTCAGCTGAGTGAATGCAGATTGTAACCTCTCCCACTGAATAAAACAGGCAGACGTTTGCAGGTGTTAGCGGGCTTTTTTGTCCGGTGGGAAAAGGGCGTAGTCAATAACTCTAAACTTTTAACTTCTGTTACCCTCCACTGTTGTATCCCAGACTCACACATTCCAGTGACTGTCCTTATTCTCTGCACATGCTTTGCACAGAGTTTGTAGGATAACGCATTAATTGCATGAGGCCTCCACATCACACGAGTCCTGAGTGAATAAAGCTCATGTCACCAATTTTAATGTTTAACTTCTGTTTGAAAATGTTGTGAGTGGGGTGAGGCGGGGGCTGTTTTGATGTAGCAGAGAGCAAAAAAAGCAAAACCTGTGAGATGAAGATGACAAATGATGTGGAATGCCTTGAGGAGCGGCTGTCAGCACCACCAACACCACCCCCATCTCCACCCCTCCGAACCTGCGGTGGCCCGGGCCGGCTGCAGGACCACGGCGCAAAACAGCAAATCAAAGCCAGCAGCAGCAAACACACAGCCGGGTCCCAGCGGACGTCGGCAGGCGGACGCCGGCAGCGAGCAGAGCAGGGTGTGTGTGTATTTGTGTGTGTGCGTGTGTTTGGGGGGGCTTCCTTTAAAGCAAATAGTGGGACACAGCTGCTGGTGGAGGGCATTAGTGTGTGTGTGTGTGTGTGTGTGTAGATGTGTGTGTTTGGGGGTGTGTGGCCCCTCTCAGACTCCCTGCACAGGGAGCTCACTGAGTTCCATAAGTGCATCAAAGTTTCATCTCAAAGAGACAAAAACACACAGAGACAGAACAGAGAATGAGGATTCAGGGGGTAGAGGGTTGGCTGACAGACTAGAAAACTGAATTAAAACAAAAAATGAAAACCTGTGCAGACTCTTAAGACTGTCACATAGGGTGGGAAGGTTTTTGGAGCCTGTCCGGGGAGAAATCTTTCAAAAGTGCGTGTGTCTGAGAGCTAACGAGCTGTTTTGACAGTGACATGAAAGCGGCCTCGGCGAGGAGGACGTCCATCGTGCACGTTCATGAACAGCAAGTGCAAAACTGACAGTGGAAAACGCATGTGGCCGCAGAGATGTGCAGCACAGATGCAGCTGTCGTGGAAGTGACACGTTATTGCCACATTGCTGCTCTGGCTCCGGTCCGAACAGGAACTCACGCAGGAATTCATCAGGAATTTGGAAAAAAATAACATTTGATGTATTTAAGCTGCTGGGAGTTACCAGTTACTGACTGATGACAAATTAAAAAACAGCAATCAGTTTTTTAAGTCCACATGTTCTCAAGACTTTGTCTGCGGGATGAATGTGGGATAAAATGGGTTAGTTACTATTTCAGTTATTTAAAAAACAGCCTTAATCCTCAAATCGAATCATGCTGCTTTGTGTTCCCTGCTGCAGCTGTGAAAACTTTAACATATGTAGGGATTTTAAGCTTTCTTTGTGGGCCATCTTACTTAAAGCCTGCAAATATGTTTTATCACACAGTAAAAAGGCTTTTATTGCTATATTTGAGCGCAATATACTAATTTTTCCATGTTTTATATTTAATTTTATAACTCTGGAGCATATGAGGGGTCCTAAACCCCAGGATGAGAGCAGGAATTAAAACCTTACTCACTCCTTTCTTAGATATTGTTTCAGTGCCATATGGTACGCAGGATTTGAGTGGTGGCATTAATTAATAAGAAAATAAATCCCTCTGGACTTCCAGTGATGCCTCGCAGGGAGCTGAAGGGGGGGAACCACCCTGGGACATGCCGGCAGTCACCAGGGATCCTTTAACTTCTGACCCTGGTTGACATGGATAACCATGTCTGACCATAATCGCTTTGAAGCCCCCCTCTCCTTCAAGACGTTTAAGCCGAGAGAAGGATCCTGACCTTAATGAGTGACCTCTGGTTTTAACGAAGCACTGCGTTGCCCCCCGGCACCTTATTCCCTGGACTTACTCCGGGGTCACGCACCCGGGGTTCATCGACCTCATTCCTGTCACGTCAGGGCTAAGCAGACGGCGTTGTCCTCCACACTTTCTACATGGGGGAGATTTCACAGCAGATTTACCTCATAACCACCATCATCCTCCCCTCTGCTCTCTGGGGAATCCCCTAATTCCCACTGTGATCTCCTTTGTCTTTGTTGTTGTCTGAGGCTGGCACGCACCCCGAGCCACCAGTCCCTGTTTGTCTTATGTGGTTTTTTGGGAAATGGGGCGGAGAGCGCGAGGCTTTCTGGAGCAAAGAATGTGCAACGTGTTACCAGGACGCCTGCCAGGAGAGGGTGGTTGTAGGACCCCGCTCCGAGTTTTAATTGGTCTCATATTCTTGGCCTCAAGCGTGCAGAGATTGAAAGAGAGAGTGTGGAAGAAAAAAAAGGCATCAGAGTGTGGAAGAGGATGTGACAAAACTCAAATCCTGATTGTTTTAGAGAAACTTGCTCAGTTGGCAATAAAGAGTTTAGAATTAAACCCCAAAGATTATCCGATAAAACAATTACACAATGCTGACAAATGTCAAAATAATAGAGGGAGTCCGTCGTTCTATGCGGTGCAAAAAAAAAACCTTGCAGAGTGGTTGTTACACAGGCACAAGAGGCTCCCTAATTTCATGTGCAAATTAAGCAATCTGCTGTAATTGCAGCAGGGATGGATCTGTCCCTGGTTATTCAACTCCAGAGTTTAGGAAACTGAAGCGGCACTCAGGTGTATCCACTCAAACTGCCCGAGGAAGTTGGAGCAAAGGACTTTGGGAAGCAGCAAATGTTTCACTGCTCAGCCAAGAATGTGACCCATTGAAATGTTTGGCCTCGGTTCGAGGAAGCATTACATACACACACACACACCTCCCCACCCCCTTGTACTTGAGTGGCGTTTGGTGTTAAGCTAACATGACTGGAGGCTCAGGCACTGCAGCTCAACGTCCGGCTAAATATTGCAGAGATTGGCCCGAGTTTACTAGTGTTGTAAGTGCGCTCATTTAATCCCGCAGCCTCGGACCACACATCCACAGCGCTCATTACTGTCACAGCCCTTTAATATTAGATTAGTGACCCTTTGGAAATTACAGGATGACCAGAGAAGGAGTGATTGCCAGGAGGGATGTGCAGGGGTATTTGCCCACCATCCATCCAAACCTCTTATGTTCGCTTTGGGAAAACGGACGCCGTGGCCTGGACTCATGTCATCCTATGTGGCCGGTAATCGCATTAAAAGTTCACACAGTAGTCCGAGATAAAAAACAGCGCTATGCTGTGGCTGTCCTCAAAGGGATCCTATGTGAAGGGAGATGATGTGGTGCCCTGGTGTACATTACAGGGACATGACTCCAGGCTGAGATGGAGCTTGTTAGCTGATGGTCCCATGGATGCTCACAGAGCGATGTAAAGACACTGAGGGGACTTTAACAGAAGATACGGCTGCCCACTGAACTGAAAATGCATCAGACAGCGTCAAACTTTGAAAATAGGTTTCCCATAGATACAAATGGTTTTTGAACTCAGTCTGTAAAATGCTGACAAACCAAAGTTTATCAAGTTTAGAGCTAATGCCAGGAATATAAACTCTACCATTGTTTAGTTGTTACAATGTAAGTTTATTCTTCAAGCAAAGTCGTTATTTGACATTTTGAAAATTCACTTTCTTTGCTTCATGTCTCCTGGAGGAAAGTCCTGTGTTTGTTTGACCCCTGCATTGCCCCAAACTACCTCCTCATTCAGACTCTTTAGACTACTTCCTACTTTAGTCTCGTCAGTGCATTGGTCACGTAAGTGCTCTTTTCTGCCGTAGAATAAGTGACTAACAGACAGCTACTTGACAGAGACAGCAAACTAGCTCAACAACATGACGAAACACAAGTATAAACTGTGGGACCTTGAACTAATGACTAAGGAGAACCCTCGACCCCCGTGGCTGGACCAGTTGGGACCCACTGTTGGATACAAATTATAGTACATTACTTTTTGTAGGTATACGTGTGTACAGTGAGTGACAACAGCCTGAAAAATGACATTGTCAACATTTACAGGAAGCTGTGTGCTATGACCATTTCTTAGCACTCAAGAGCTGAGCACAGTATCTTCCTGAAGTCATGTTGGCACTGTGAGGCGCCACAGAGAAGCAGTGGACAGATGAACGAACTGTTGTTTGTCAAGTATACCCTGCTTTGAATCCCCAAATTGGTGTTTTTATCATACTGAGAACCAGGCTGGCGGTTTTCCGTCTTGATGCGGGGGCTGACCACTGATCCCAGAAATGTTTTCATGTGACTCTTAGACAGAAAGTGCATGAATGTATTAAGACCTTTCCTTTAACTATTAACCAGATAGAAGATTTCCATACCCCGTTTGATGCTAGACAGGACTAAGGACACTGTTGCTGGAAAGACATTTCGTCGATCCAACACTTCCAACACATCCAGTCATCTACTGGCCAGACTGCCATTACATTTGGTGAGCTGGCCAGAGGAAGCGTCCTCAGGGGAACCATTCACAGATGTTTTTAATTCTGGTGACCACTAACCTTCTGTATGGCGCCACTGTCAAAGGGAAGGTATCTACCATCCATGGTATCCATGAACTTTTGATATTCATGGTGCCTAGAAGAGTATCTGCAATGTCTCTGTGCCCCTCTGGCTATTCTTCTAGCATCATCACCAGATCAGAACGAAATACTGAGATAACACTTGTTGACACTAAACTCAGCAGAGATTGAAGATAAACAGAACTAGAACTTTATATACAAGAGGATCACGATATATGATGAAATCTGCGGTTTCCTGGAGAAAGAGAGAACCTGAGGTGAACAATTTCATGCTATTGTAGCAAAAGAAAAACAAAAAAGTTCCCAGAATAAACAAACAAGATGATTCCCGTCATGCTACCTCCTCCTGAACCAAAGAGTGCGGGCGAGCGAAGGTACAGTTTGTCATTGTGCTTTCTGTTTGTTTTGCTGCTTTCTAGGTTACAAGGGTTGACGTTGGATGAATCTTTGTGTTTTCTGTCCTCCAAACAATAAGTTCCCCACACAACGGCTGAATTCACTTACGCGGCCTGGCCAGGCATGATTATTCATGAATGCTCTGATACTTCTACAATACCTAACATGTGTTTCCTCTCACTCAGGCTTGGCGAGGACGGAATGAGCTGAGGTTATTGATTACACTTCTGAGGACTGCAGTGAGCAGAGACTCACTTGTGTCTCAGCCAGTGTAGCTTAGCTCATATGACTCTCCTAATCAACACTGTCAGTCTGTCACAGCGGGGGAATTTTCTGTCACATTTTGTCCAATATTACACTCAATTCCTGGCTTGGTCTTTTACTTTTGAGCCTCGGGAAGTGAAAAAAGAGGGACTTTCTTTTCAAAACGGCATTTTTTTCAGCACGTTTACTTATTAGACACATCTGTTGCATCACTTCTTGATCCACGTGTAGATGCTCTGCCTACTTACAGTCAGGTGAATACCACAATATATATCATTTGTATAGTCGTCCTCAGTGGGTGGTTTTCCTATGTTATTGGAGCTTGCTTTATTAAAAAGAGTAGATAGTACAGCCACGCTCGCTTCACACACAAAAGTGTTTATATTATGTTTACCGTATTCACTATGTTTAGTGTGTTAGCAAGCTAACATTTGCAAATTACATTTGCAAACTAAACCAAAGGACCACACTGACAATTTCACCTCATGATGATAAAGTTAAGATAAAAAAGTAATAACTGTATGATCAGAAAGAACACAAATTTGCAAACAAGTCAATAGAAAAGTGTGGTTAGATGCAAATTTGTCCAGAGTAACTTGAACTGACACCAAGCTGTAAAAACATACGTTTTGCAAACCACATAACATTACCAATTTGGGTTATGTTACAGATAATAGTCAATCAGGAAAATTCATTTCACACTTTTGCACACCCACACACTGTTCACACTTGCAGAAAAAGGTTAAATTTATTAGACTACAGTGTTTTGGGTAGATAAAGGTCAAAACTAACTAAAAAACTTTGCACAAAAACTAAGGTGATTTCTGTCTCCTTCAGTATGGGACAGTGTCAGTATACGTAAATGCAGTTCTTGAGTATAAAGTTTAAATCTGCTGCATCTCGTTTTAAGTTTCAGAGCTGTAGAACGTGCAGCTGTCACGTTAGAAATACATGGAGTGGTAAAATTAATACATTCACATTAAATTCCCATGATTGGTAATTTCCCTGTCAGCATTCCTCTCTCATCTTGATTGAAGCAACAGTGTCGCTTTTTACCGTAATACTTCTAGATATTCTTCAAAGGTGGAAGTAGGCAGCACGCAATTGATCATTTTAAGAGTCAAATGACGTCATTTGACTGGTTTTATGTGAGCACAGACAGAGGCTGAAGAAGAAAGTCCGCTATCTCTGAATGAGGCTTTAGGGTTTTTCAAACCAGCAGAGGGAAATTGAGCCTGGCTCTGTTGAATTTTCTTTGTAGAACAGCCGTTTGACCATCAGAAAGCTGTTGCTTTAGTCCTCTTTCAGGTGGAGTAAATTCAGCCTCCGTCTTTCACTCTTAATATGTTAGTTATTCTTTTTCTTCAGGCTCAGTTAAAAAGCCTCATCAGTTTCAAACTGTTACACACATGTAATGCAGCATGATACAAATTTGATTAAAAAATTGAAAACTCTTCAGCAGTAATACCAGATCTAGGTTTGACAAATGACACGTTTTGTATATCTGTGACATTATGGTCCTGCAGTAAGTTTTGAACCTTGGTGGCCGCCGTCGTATCAGCATCAGGTGGAGCATCCTCTCCACCTCAGCCTCAAACTTCAGGATGTTTTTCATTTCATTTTTCTGTCTTCCCCAGCTATCACTCAGGCTCGGGTGGAGGCCTGCTGGCACTCAAGCCCATGTTGCTAATCTCCGGCGACACTGCGGCAACTGCCTCCACTGTCTCCAGTCTGCGCTCTGGAAACCTGAGCAGGAAAAGGCGGCGAGAAAGCAAAGTTGATGGGGACTTGGCGGTCGGCTGGCTACGAGGGCAAAGCACGGTACTGAAAATGGCAGCTGTCAAGAGATGTGACGCTGAGGGGGAGCAGGCGAGGTCCGACCCCCCCACCACCACCGCCGCCCTGGTCTGTCTGAGGACTTTGTCACATGCGTTAGATACTCCAGGTCGTCAGAGTAAATGCAGACCGGCAAGCTTGTCAAGTTGAGTGAGGAGGTATGTCCGTGCGTGAACTCAAGTGTGACTGCTTAGGTAAATCCATTAAAGCGCTGAGAACAAGGGGGGGTTTCTTCATTTATTCAGCCAAAGACAGAGGAGCAGATGATATGAATGTGTCATCACATTTAACATCATACTGCACCTTAAATATTGGAGACATTTCCACAGTACAAATAAATATGTAACAGTCAAATAAACTCTTAAACACCTTTCAGACAGCACTTGTTTGAAATGTGGTTTTTGAGATACGAGTCTGTGATACAACCTTAAAGCAACGTCAGAAGCTGTTGGAGCTAATGTTGGAAGCTACTAAAGCCTCACTTTTTAGCTCAACAATATACCAAAACACATTTGTGTAATAAAACATATTTAGAAATTAGTAATGTCAAACTAGATCTGCATCAAATACACACAGTATAGAAAACAGTGGAAATAATCTGCCAGGTTTTTAATAATTCTAGGCGTGTAGTCAAAGTGAAAAAGATTGAAAGTCTTGAAATGTTATGACATCCTTGTTAAAAAAAAAAAAAAAAAAAAAAGTCTCAAGATTTGCCCCCAAATCAAATCACTTGCTCCCTGGTGACAAAATTATCCAACCGCAAGATCGATTCAGTCACTATTACTGGAGCTGTCAGTGATATTAAATCATCTTCATTAGCAGAAATTTTAGGCCTCTTGCTCATGTTGCCTTTTATTGTGAAAAGACTTGTTCTTTACCCCAAAGGTCTACTGATGTCATTTAAAGATCAAGATCAGCCCAACATCAAAATATGTATTTTTCCTGTATTACTGTTTAGTACCTAAAAAAGATTAGAAAATACTTAAGTATAAAATCCACTACAAACAACAAAAAGCCACTGAAAACATGTTAGTTTTAAGATTTGTCTTAGTTTTATGGTGGGCGAGCATTTGGGTGAGAGTGGAAGGCTACACCAGAACTTTAGAAAGACATCATCTCCCTTAAGTTTTTTATTTAATTCATTCATGTTGTTTCCTGTTTTACTTTGAAACTCACGTCTCCTCTCATTTCAGATCTCTTCACTTCCTGCCCCTGTGTGTTTTCCCTCCCTTTTGATGACTTCACCTGTGTCTGATTGTCTGTCCGGCCCTGATAAGCCTCACCTGTGTCTCGTTATCCTTCCCCTCACCAGAGTATGTATAGTGTGTCTTGTTTTCTCTCAGTGTCAGTTCGTCTTAGCTCCATGTGTGCTTTTCTTGTTTTTTTTAATTTATTTAGCCTTTTGATTGACTCTGCCTCATCCTTATTGCATTTGTTTGCCTTCTGGGTACCAAACCTTCCTTTTGTCCAGTAAAGTCTATTGTTTTACCTGAACTGTGCGCTTGAGTCCACTCTCACCTGTTTCAGCAGTTGCTCCAAAACGAGGTTAAAAAATAACCCTTAAAATATTAGAAAGCCGTTAAAATCTCAGCACCAAAAACTGATCACTTGCACCTTGGTAAATGGATGATCATCCATTCAAATTTAACAAAAACCATTCTTGTTCTGCTGACGCCAAACTAGCAACTGGAAATGTAATCTCTTTGCAAGGAGGGAAAAATCGATGGTAGTCTTAAATTTCCAGTTAGTAACCATGCAAACTATTCAAATAATGTTATGGTTGTCAGAGAATATGGCACAATCCTGAAAACTGAAATGAGAAACAGAAGGAGACCCAGAGACCACAGGTGTTAAAACCGACGTGCTGGGTCACTGAAAGGTTATTCATGATAAAAAGACCTACAGTATATCCATACTTCAGACTTGTATGTGATCCTTACATGCATTTAACTAATGTTTAAGTTTAGAGCAAGTATTCATTCAGCTTGCTGTGCTGTGATACATGCACCCGAGCACCTGTCCCCCTGTGAGGTCATGTGAGGTCAAACCTTCTCCCGAGCCACGAGAAAACAACAATGTGCCAGCAAGTTTTCTTCTAACGCTGGAAAAGTGCAAAGACTCCCATGACAGGCTGGAAAAAACATCGGCAAGATGAACTGTGAACACAGCAATTGTTCTTCGCTATCTTGCTCCAAGCGCCCGGGGCAGTTTGAACCGGGGCTGGTGGAACGAGGGGGGAGAGGATTGTGGGTTGCACTGGAGGTGACGAGGTTGGACGGATTATTTGCTGCCAACTTAAGCGACAGCAAGGCTCATGGACTTCCTTCTTCTTTAAAAAGTGTTTTCGCCCCCGAGGGACAGGGCGCTGTGGGACAATCATTAAGCTGTAAAGGGATGGCCCTCACCAATCAGCCCCTGTCAGTGTTCAGCAGCGCCGCAGCTCGACATGTGAAGCAACAGCTACTGGAGAGCCTCGTCCACGTTGGTTTCGCATCAGCGGCTCTTGCTATTCGTTCTCTTTGTCTTTCTTTATTCCACTCAGTGCTTCTCGGCCTCTTATGTACTCATTCAGTCAAACACACACGTGGATATTTGTGAAGTAAATTCCAGTGACTGCTTTTTCTGAACTCACGTAGCAACATTTTATCTCTAAACAGGGCATTTCTGACGTGAACCTTCGATTTAATCACAGTTTTGACTTTGACTCTAAATCTAAGGAGGCAGTAGCAACATCTCTGCTGCCCTATAGCATCAAAAAAGCATTGACATGTCTGCAAGGGGGCTATTTTGTCCACCAGGTGATGAGATTTCAGGCTTTCAGTATTTTCCAGCCTGTGCTCCCCTCCTGAAGACCCTGCCAATGGAGGTGTGAGAATATCAGAGGAAATCAAGTCTCTGAGGGTTGCTGCAATTGCAACTGTTTGCCAATAGAGGTTGATAAAGGTCGTGTATTACTTAATGCCTCTTGAACTCATTTTCCTGTGATCTCATTCTATTGATCTGTGTAATAGGTTGTTTCTCATCATATATGGAAGTGGAATACACATTGACAGACGAACGTATACACAGTCATCATCCACGTAGATGGAAAAGAGGAACTTTGAAGTTCAGGAGCCACAAAGTTGAGGAACTACATGAATGTATTTTGTTTTTTTCCCACTACATCTCCAGAGATGTGATGATTAGTCCAGATACAATAAGAGGAAGTAGACCTCATGTCATCATTGTGGTCTTTGTTTTATGAGCTTATCTGTTTTTTGTAATTACGTATGACAGTCTGGACTTATGACTGCTAAATGTGCTGACTCAAAATTTTTCTCAGGCTTGTACCTTTGTGCATACACATTGACATCAGGCACCTGTCCATCCGGTGTCTAAAGTGGCATTTATTTCATCTCTTTCTTCTGTTATATGTTCAGCTGTGTTAAAAACCAACACATTCTCATCCCAAGTCATATTGCAGCTTTGTCAGTGGCCTTTCAAGTATACATATTACATGCTAGGTATCCTCCTGCGTCTGCTGCTGACGTTCCCGGGTGCCACACCCAACGCTGGGACGTCAACAAAAGCACATGGTTAGGGTTAGAAAAAAACATCATGCTTTGGCTCTACATTTATACGGGAGGCAAAGTCCGGGCTCTCAGGTTAAAGGCTTGGATTTATTGGACCCAGCCACCACCCTTCCCACCAGCCCTACGGGGACTTTCCAGCTCCTCATATTACATCGTTACCAGCAGCATTTCAACCTGACGGCTTCCAGCGTTGTGTCATAATGGTGCAAATGGTTACGTCCTGCTGTGTTACAAATTGATTCTTCCCGGTGGAGTATTATTCCACCGCCCAAGGTGGCTTTTGGCATCAGATGTCTGACACCGAAATCACTGACAAACCACCCTACTATGCTGTGATTGACTAGTACTAGCCCTGACCATGACCTCTTTGCCCGAACACCAACAGCCTCTGACCTTGATGCATCAACGTGATTAATGTAAAGTTACGGAGGTTGGGTTCAGGCAAGTAAAGTTACAGTGGTTGGGTTTTAGTACAGAAACATGGCAAGGACGTACCTTAAAATGACTCACCGGAGGTTCACAAGGCTCCAAACACTGGTCTTCTGGAGAAAGTCCTGTGTTCTGTGGCCCATCCACCGCCCCAACACGCCTCCTTACTGGACACCACCTCCCTGTTTACTCCCATCAGCGCATTGGTCATGTTACTGCAGCCTTCCAAAATATGTGTTGTGCACAAACTACTGGCTCATCATTACATGGGATATGTACAAATTTGGGTGCATTCCTTTTCATAGGAAAAAGTATGCACAGTGCATGAGCACAGCCTGATCCATAATAACTCATAAGGGATGTTCAGCGCTGTTAACTCCACTGGTTCCCCCTGAGAGTACTACCTTGGTGACAATGACTTCTTTGGGAGTAGGAATGGGGTAAAACACCGATGTTTTTGAAAACCTCTTTGCTTTAGATGAGAACGTGACAATGGATATAGTTTCACATCACACGTTTCTCTGTAGTATCCTCATCTATTGTGCTCTCATGAGGGCACTTTGACTCTTCTAACCTCACACTTTTGTGAACGAGTTTTCCTCCTGTTACGCCCCACCCTTGCAGAACCCTGTGGGACGAACAAAACTCCACCACTGACCCAAAAAAACAAAAAGACAAGCAAATAAGACAAGAAAAAATCCCAGGCTGAGAGGCAGCAGGACCAGCAGTCCCCCTCCCCCCAACACCAGAGGCCTCTCTCCTCTGCTGCTGGCACAGGAGCTCATAAGCACCTCCTCCTTGCCAGGTGCAATGCATCTCGTTAAGTAATGCAGCACACCTGGGCAGATCCACAATGGAGGGAAAAGGGACAGCAGCACAGAACACATGCAGCCGTTACACTCCTCATTGTTTTTTTGTTGTTGTTGTTGTTTGTTGTTTTTTAATGTAAAATGATGATTATCATGGATAAAAATTTAACTAAACATCTATTTACACCAAAAAATTAGACCTCCATCAGGCTTGATCTTTTTTAGACCGTTCCTTTTTCCCATGCACTGTAAGTCCTGTTGGTAAACATCCTAACAAGCACCAACATGTATCGCATATAACCTTCCAACGAATGGCTTAAATCCAGTTTTTACCAACTTTCCCACACCCTGGAACTAAAGCTAAGAGATGTTACCCGAGCGGCTATGTCAGTTGGAGGCCTCCACGTGGGAAAGACGGACAGGACGCTCGACCAATCATTGCATTGGTACCAGAGGGTTGTCATGATATCAATAGCAACCGTCGTATGAGTGCAGCGCAAAGTGGCGGCGATGAGCTAGCTAGTGGGATGCACGCACTACACTGCGCTGGTTTATTACAGCAAACCACAGAAAAGCTTGGATCAAAACACACACAGGTAGCGTGAATCATTTTTTGCTCAGGATGCTTTTACTCCGCTATATCTTTACATCGGAAATAATGGTTTGCTGCTGTAGTAATACTCTGAATGTCGTATACAGAACCTTGTGATGAAGCCAAAAGCTCAACACACAAGGAGGAGGTCAGAGTGAAGGAGGGAGCAGGAGCCAGAGTGTATCACTGGGTGAATTTGATTGGATGTTGCATATTTCCCTATTATAAGTCACTTCATGTCAGTTAAATGTCACCACTAACATATAATTCATTCACTAGTGTGAAGAAATGAAGCATTTTTATTGCCCTCTGGATATGTTTTTAGGACCCACATGTTGAGCAGAGAAGTTTGATTTCAGAGGGCGTCTTGTACCTGAAAGTTCACAGGATCAGCTCTGTGATAATGAGCAGTGTGTCAATCAACAGTCATACGTTATGAAATGTCCTTAAGCAACACTCTGAATTCCTGACTTACACACTCAGACAGAGAGTCTCAACAAAATACTCCTCCAAAAATGTCTTAAACGTAATGCAGTGATGAAATCCTGTGACTTCTCCAGAGATGAGCATGCCTCAGGACGCCGCGCTGACCTAATGTTTGCACAGGCGGCCCATCAGCCTGCAAGACATTTCATCAGAGTGGAGGAGAAAAAAAACAAAAAGGTGGTGAGAGCGAAACATTGCTGACACTCATCTGCAGCGCTCTGGACAGGAAGGTGAGCAAACAATCACCAGGAGCAGGTGCCTTTTGATGGACAAGGCTGCCAGCGCGAAGGCTGCATGTCAGCCAAGTAAATAAAACACGGAGAGGGGGGAGGAGGGAGGGGGGAGAGGGGGAGGCCGGTGGGAGTGTGAGACAGAGGAACGAGATAGATGCAAACTGATGGTTGTGTTTTTACAGACTGGCGGCGGTGTCTGAACTGAGAGAGGAAGCAGGTATTCATTGTTTGTCAGTTTTTGGGAAAGCAGGTGTTGTGGGTAGCTATCTATCAAAATGGAAACAGTTACAATTTTAAGTGTTATAATTAATTAAATCTTCACAGAGGATGGCAGGTTAAGGTTAAGTCGTTATCTTAGATTGACAGTACAATGTATTCAAACAGTGACACTCATTTCAGTGTGGTTTTCAGTAGTTTTAAATTTGTCACTGGTATGATGAGCTGCTTATGTTTAGCTGTTAGCTTTATAAGTTAGTCCTATATTTTGGAACATACATATTTCAAGAATGCCTTAAGGGTATTTTTTCAAACTCAGCATGAACGCTCACTTGGACTCAACAATGAACTGATTCGATTTTGGTGGTCAAAGGTCACTGCAACCTCTTCCACTCATTCTGGTGAATAAGATATGTCAAGAACACCTTGAGGGACTTTCAACAAATTTGGCTCAAACGTCCACTCAAGGATGAACTGATTAGATTTAGTGGTCAAATGTCTAAGTCACTGTGACCTCACATTCATCTAGTGCCTGTAAACACAATATCTCATGAAGGCCTTAAGGGAATTTTTCAAATTCAGCACAAACCTGACCTGATTCCATTTTGGTGGTCAAAGGTCAAGGTCACTATGACTGTCTGTCTCATTCTACTGAAAGAGGGAATGTCTACATATTTGGCACAAATGTCCACTTGCACTCAACAATAAGCTGATTCGATTTTGGAGGTCAAAGTCACTGTGACCTCACATTCATCTTATGCTTGTAAATGCGATAGCTCAAGAATGCCTTCAGGGAATTTTCATCATATTTGGCACATATGTCCTCTTGCACTCAACAATGATCTAATTAGATTTTGGTGGTCAAAGGTCAAGGTCACTATGACTGTCTGTCTCATTCTAGTGAAAGAGATATCCCAAGAACACCTTGAAGGAACTTCTACATATTTGGCACAAATGTCCACTTGCACTCAACAATAATCTGATTAGATTTTGGTGGTCAAAGGTCAAAGCCTCTGTGACCTTGCATTCATCTAATGCTTGTGAACATGATAGACTAAGAATGCCTTAAAGGAATTTTTGTCAAAACTTTTACATTGTACTATAAGCACATATTTTATTAAACAAAAAACACTTAATTTCTTTAAGACCCAATATATTGTTTCAACAGGATATCCTTCAAATTTTAGCTGATGACATTTTGTCTTTGCCTTACAGCTTTATGTAGCATCTGTCCTGCAGGTGAACACCCGAGCCACAATCAACTCACAATACAGAATACCTTAGTTGTGACAATGCTCCTAACTTTTCCAAATAGTAGAACCAAATTCACATTATGCAACACCAAACTTTGGCTGGCTGTAAAATCTAATGGCTGAGAAACCTGACCGCTTTGTCCCCCTGATTCTTCCAGTACGGGGCCAAAGTGCAAAGTTATCAGTGAACCATCTGAGACTGTGACAGGAACCAGGAGTATCGTTTGTACTGTGTGACCATGAAGTCTGCCTGATGTGTTTGGGCTGGCCCTGACAGTGAATTCCACAGAGTTCTCAGTCGTGGACTATGGAAACATTTTGTGGAAATCTGCTGCCCAACTGTTTTTATGACTTGTGAGGAAACAACTGTCAAGTGTATAAATGCTTTTGCTCGGACCACAACAATCTTTAATAAATATTTGGAATTCATTGTTTATTCACCCCAAAATTATAACATTCATATCCCCTAACACATCAGGACAGAATTTGTGTCCGCATGAATACAAATGTGAGACGACATAAATGTTGGTAACAATCACATGAACCCAGGCAGAATGAGGTCTATAGAAAGCAATGAAGTGCACTTTAAACCTTTACGTCCTTCCTTTCATCTTTTTTAACCCGGACAGGAAGAGAGACAAGACTAAAGATTTGACTGTCGCTTCAAATTGTCCTTAATAAAGCTTTGATTTCATCTGTCACGGCAGGAGTGACATGAAAATAAAAACCGCAGACTTCATTACTGAGGTGTTTTGGAGGAGATCAACAAAGACTTGGCTGGCATGAATATAAAACCATCCATTCATATTTCATTTGCATTTATTTATCTTACTTGTTTATTCAACACAGACATTAATATGAAATCTGTTGTGCATTTGGGGCTCTGGTGTTGCCACAGGACACTAGTTTTCTTTCCTTTAGTTACATGATTATTGTTACATTTAGTTGTCTGATGAATGGGATTGTTTAGGATGAGACAATAACATGTTTTTTGAGTTCACAAGTCAAAGATCACATTCCAGTGGACTGAGAAAAAAACAAACTTCTGCACCTCCTCTTGGCTCTGCTTTCAGGATTTAGAAAATGTAGCCCATGATAGGAGTCTTTGGCCAATCACTTTGTTTTGTTTGTTGCTTTTCTACAATTGCAGATGCATGTCCCTTTAGTGAGAGCCTCATTCAGTGACAGAAAATCCTGCAGAGAAAGTTGCTATTCAAGCATTGACAGCAACTGCCCACACTGCAAAGCAACCCAAAAAAGGATGATGGACCTCTCAAAAAGAGTCTGACAGTAAACAAAACGAAACATATCAATATCGGCATTTCAGAGATGGAGAGAAAAGGGCACTAGTAGTTCATGGCTCGGCTTCAAGTTCTTGTTTATGTAGCTAATGTTAGCTAGAGCCTCGAATTACAGTATGTAATGTGGGGGACTGGACAGCACAAACCTCCTGCCAGATTAGCAAACTTTCTGTTGCTGCCATCACTGAAGTTAGCTTCCACTGGCCACAGCAAATTCAAGTCGCTACAGCTGCTGACCGAAGCTCCAAAGCTGCTGCCGCTGTCCTCCCATAGAGTCCAAAGTGGCCGAGCAAATGAGCTGCTCGCAACTGTACTATGAAATAAATTTAAGTAAATCAGTGTATGGTATGAAGTGCATATACACAGGGGTTTAGGACAGATAGGGGAGAGCTGCAGGATGAGGATGTATTTTCAAATGTTGCAGTTTTGTCTTTATTTTTTCCTTTTCCGGATTTCTGCGTACTCCAAACTTTGAATTCTCTAAAACTCATCTTGACATTTAACTCAAACCTTATATTGGCACTAGATGAAGAGCCAATGGGTCACCAACGTCAGTAGGAGTCATTGTTTTGGGACCACCAGTGTCTGTACGAAATTCCATGGCAATTGTTTAAAAAGTTGTTGATATATTTTAGTGTCAACTGAAGTGACAGACCGACAGAATGCTAGTGTGGCTAAAAAGATTAAATTCTTATGAGCAACATTAAAATGCTCCGATCTGAAAGATATTCAACAACAGCCCAAACTATCCCATCATGTTCAGTCTTGAACTGAACTACAGATATTAATAGACCCTTGCCCTGCCTCATCCCCACTGCTGAACATCAGGATACCGCTGAATGCTCCACTTTGACATTAATCTGTTCTGCCTAATGTTTCCCAAAATTAATCCATACGTCCTCACACAGGCTTTCACTTCCTCCCATGATACTCCACGCCAAAGAAATCCTTGATGTCTCAACAACGCGGGGAAAGAAGTTGAAAAGGTAATTCTGAAACGACTTCATCACCTGTTCTCCCCTCATCCAGCCCTCCCCGACGCCCCGTCTGAGAGTGTATTTATCCCGATTTCCCTCTAATCCAATTAAACATGGGAGCAGAGGTGCTGTCACTGCCAAACATGTTTCAGTGGGAGCCAGCTGAAAAAAAGCCTCAAGACAGATTAAGGCAAAGACGATCCTTAATTTGTTAATCACTGAACTCTGCTGTCACTGATAGGGGGAACGAGCACGTCTTCATATACAGGCCCTGATATGAGTGGGGAGTCAAGCGTGAAACACAAAGGGGGAATCAAGAACAATTACCGGGAGACGCTGAGAGGATCAAACGTGGATTCATTTCATTATCTGGACGATGCCTGGCTGCCTGTCCGTCTCTAAATGCTAACGTCTGCCCCTGAGGAGTACGGAGATAGTGAAGATGTGTGCTTTAACCAAGGCAGATCATGCAGCCGGGATATAATAAAAGGTGAACACACAAGAAGTAAACTCAAACACTCGTCTTCATCATGTGAATTTACAGTTTGACAAATAGTCCTCCAACTGTTGGTAATTGTCCCATATCTGTTTAGAAGTACCTGAAGGACTCTGACAAGACGCCAGACGAATGCTGCAATTTTTGCACTCTCAAATCCGTTACTGTCACTGTTGATGCGCAGAAGGTGCATTCAAAAGCGAGAGTGAAGCTGTCCGGGACAGTCACCAGAAAATAGTGTTTGCATTGTACTGTAGTCTGTGAGCTGAATTTGAGATGGTGGACTGTGGGATATCTAGGATAGACACCTGCCAAGCTGCAGACCACTGTTCGAGACCAACAAACACCAAAACTGGTGGTGTTTTCAGTGGCTTTTTAGGCACCAAACCATCCTGATGACTTGAGCTCAACATTCTGTTTCTCTCTCTGTAACAGTCTGGACTCAGTGCTGCCCCGCCTGTTGTATCCAGAAATTAAAATCCAACTGGGGCCAATCAGGGGTCTGCACCATAGTTGATAACATAAGCAGCCATTTAGGGTCTGTGTTGTTGAGGAGGTAAAATGCAGGCCACAGCTTGCAGAACAGTATCGTGGCTCACAACAAGCGCTAACTCTAGCGTTTGTGGGGTAAAGTTATTGAAGAGAGTCAATGAAAACAGTTAAACAAGAATAAGAGTGTGCACTCAAGGAGTTTCTCGGTGGACGTTTTTTTCACTGTTCTTCCAACTGGATTTGGCAAAAGCTTGATTTATCAGCTGGCTCTGTTGGTGATTAAGATGTTTTGTTTTGCAGAGTGGCTGAATGAGTTTATCTGTTAAAGCAAGTACTCGCGCCCACTGAAAGTGTTTGGGTTGACATCAGGTCTAGACTGATACAGAGAGCGAAACTGAATGTTGAGCTCACGTCATCAGGATGGTCTTAACAGGTTAGCAGTTCAAGCCAAAACACAATCTTCTCCTGAACGTAACCCAGTGCTTTGTGTGCCTAAACACCATGTTGACCACTGCACTGTTGAAATATAAAGTTTCAACATATGAGCTACATAATAACGAGGAAATATCCTTTGTTTGCTAATTTTTCTCTTTGGCAATTAGGTTACGCTGTAGCACACAAGCATTCCCAGGTGCCTTTTTTCAGGGTGCAACAGCTGCACTCTGAGATTAACAAAGATAAACTTTTGGTACACAGTAGCATGTGTTGCATGTCGTGACAAGGAACAACCAGTCACAGCCAGTGGATATCTTTCCATTCCTCCACAGAATATCTGTCCAGCCATTGACAAGAGAAATGGATCTTTTTAGTGCAGGGATAACCAGAGCTTTACAATCTTCACAGACGATATTTTATTATTCACTTGAAAAACAATGTATGGAAAGAAGATCAGCCCTGAACTTGGGATTTCTGGTCAGGAGGCAACTTGCCTCATGGCCTTGGAAAGTTGGAAGCACTCAGCACCAAACCTCACGTTGTCCAGGTGGTGAAAGACGTAGAATTTCTACGAGCTGTGATGGTGTTGGGATTCATTTTGCTGCCTAATTACTTAAAACTACATCACTGCCATAAGTAATTGTGCGGGACAATCGAGCACAATTTGAACACATTATAACCACATTTTGGATCTTCTGACCTTATAGCGTGTCTCCTGTAACACCGCTAAGCTGATGTGGAGCAGCTGATGAGTTTACAGGTTGCTATGACTGAACAAAAGATGGTCACTGTGTGCGTAATGACCATTTACACATTAACAGGGAGAGGTAGAAGCCGTCTAACTCCCACACACACCGCACACATTACACTCATTACACACACACACTTCTGGCTTTTGTGAGTGTTGACACTTGGCCTCAAGTCATGATTGATAGATGCTGTTTACTTGTGGGCAAGGCACTCAATTTCAACTTAAGATGCCATTAGTGACAAACAATGCTTTCTCAAAGGAGGAAAAACAAGCTAAAATAACAGTTATTAAGGTAATTATGAGTTATAGGTGCCATTAGGGCTCAATGGATCTTTGTTATTGTGACTAATATTTCTTTGGTTGGGTTTTCTTGAGGTGCCTTGATTTTCTGACGCCTCTCCAATTATCGATAACGAGTTTTTTCTCTCTTGATGAAGCATCATCAACATGCGGCAATTCTGAACTTCAAGGACCCTCAGAGGACGAAGCAGAGCAGCCTCCCTCCTGCAGAGCAGCTAAGAAATATTTACTGGGCACTAAACCACACTGAGTCACAGAGAGCAGGAAGCGGATTCAGTAATGCTCTCAAGTGGGTTTTCATCAGTTGCTACAGTAAACAAAACCGCAGGAGAGAGGATGGAGGAAAAGGAGAGAAGAAGAAGAAGAAGAAAAACAATGCAATACCTCTGTAGGTGGAGCTCAAGATACCTGCTCAGATATCTGCAGGTTCTCCTTCAACAGGAAACACCAATCAATAAATCAGCTGTGCCTCAGAAATGATCGTTGGCCTGATAATTAAATATCAGTCAAAACATCCAAAAGCACTTAAAAGAGATCAAAAGCTGGGTTTTTCCCCAAATATATCACCCCCTCCATCTCTGCAACGCTTAGCACATTCCTGCAGGAAGGCCTCCATTAATTTAATCTATCTGGCCTGTCGTGGTTTCATTTTGTTTAGACTTCTAAAGATGGTCAAGTGGAACATATATACGTAGCAAACTCAGACACACCGAAAAGTATTGTCTTCCTGGAGATTAATTTGTGGCCTATGTGCAGTGAACACAGTGAATTACACTAAATCCCACCAGCAGAAATCGTGATCAAAGTCAGCCTGGGATGAAATTCTGGCAGTGTCAGAAATTTGGGATGACCATCTCACTGTGTGGCTGCTGTTACCACCTATCTACTAACCAACAATAAAAAATGCAGTATGAAAAGATGCACAGGCGCTAAACCCAAACAAACGGACGGTTGCAGCTCGCCATGGAGGCAAGACATGCTAAAAGAAATGTGTGGGATTCCAGCAAAGAGGAAAACCTTGTGGAGTTGTGGCAGCAGGAGCTTTGTCTTTATGATGTGTCCTCCAACTCTGACCATGATTGCGTAAAGAAGGACCCAGATGGGAGGAAATAGCGGCGGAGTTGCAGCTGCCAGGTGAGCAACCTAGCAGCTAGCTAACACACACATACGTACCACATACAGCACCCACAACGCTTTAGGTTATTTAATAATGGCTACGGTTACGTGATGGCTTCTCATTTGGAATGAAATAAATCTGAATGAAATCATTTGGAATAAAAGTTTTTCCAGGTAGTTTACATGAGAAATATTCATTCCGAATGAGGGTTTACACAGGAGATCAGTTTAATCGCTGTTTAATCGCCTGTATTCGGGTCCGCGCAAGGTTTGGGGCAGGGAAGGTTTCTGATTGGATAGAGGGCAGGGTGGATGTTACGTGTTTACGTTTACCGGAAGAAAACACTGTAGTCCTCGCTCTTGATAACAAGATGCTTGACGACGCCGTTCTTAGTGCCTTTTTCGGGCTTGTTTTGCTTATATTCTTGAAGCAGCAGTACGACAGCAACCTTGTTCTGCTAATGCTTCGTCTGTTGAGGAGGAGAAGGGAGATAGAAGACCGTGCTTTGGCGAATGGAAACCGGTGAGTGCAACGAGTCCGACTGCTCTATCTCAGCCCGTTGCTATGCACGCTATATACGTCATCATGCCAGAAGGGCAAGGAAACGAGCATGTGCAGAAAGACTGGAATTGACCTAAAGGAATGAGCGTATACAAGTGCAAGAAATTCTTTCATTAGGAATTAGAAACGGAATATTCCAGCCCCTTACATAGGATTTAATTTTCAATCACATTGGCCATTTTCATTCAGAATTAGGTGTTTACAAGATCACTTTTAATAGGAATGAACTTTCATTCCGAATGAAAAGGGAATTAAACTGTGCATGTAAACGCACTCAATGTGACCCTATATGTTGAGCTTCACAGTTGTTCACGTTTATTAGACCCATGTCGCAAGGTGTAGCTGAACTGAAGGAGGTTTAACAGGTCTGGACACTGGAAACAACAAACAGTGGCAGCAGGAGAAGACAGTAAAGAAGAGAGTTGGTGTGTTGCACTACATGTTGTCTCATTTGTCTTCTGATAAACAGTAAACTCATCAACAAATTCAAAATTGGCTGATTTTCATGTTTGTCAGCTTACAAGGACGCCATCAATACGCCAAAATATAACCTAGGTTTTGTTCAGAGTGGGGAAAGTGTGCAAAACGAAGACAGGACTTCTGTCGTTGGGCCGAGCTGTTGTTGGGTAAGAAGTTGTTCCAGTGTGTGAGGTAACAGGTCATCGAAACACAGTGTCTTGTTTTGTTTTTCCTCACATATTACACATGTGTTGTGCAGAATGGAGCTACTTTCTCTTGCCGACATGCAAAAGTAGCTTAAAAATATTTTTGCCTGTTGTTGTTCTGAGGATATTCTAACATAAATCATGAGTAGATTGACAGAAATGTCTCTATGCTTCTGTCTTGACAAGTACTGTAGAAATATTTGTTTGTTCTTGCATTTTTGCATTTAGTCATGGGTTTATCTCTTGATTAGCTTCAACACTTCACTGCTCCCATAAATTAGTCTTGTTGTTTTAACTGTCACTTTTGATTTCTCCTCCAGCTTTAAAGCCCCGTGACAAATCGATGCACTACAACTATTTTCTCAAGCCACTGGATTCTCATATACACGTACATTCCCCAAATAATGGGAAATACATGCCTGTTGTGTTTTTCTTTTTTCCCCCCTCTGTTCTCTTTGTTTTATGGAGCCCTGCTCAGGATACATCAAGTGAGGTAGCATATACTGAAACCAAATGGCGTGCAAAAGAATTAACATTCTAATTAAAATCTAATTAGACTTTGATTTGCCAGATAATTATACTCGTGTGTCGCTGTTCTCTGGACTATTCAGATTTGATGAGGTGTGTTAGTGGTAATTACCTCGCTGATATGGAGTTGTGTGACAGCGCAGTTTTCACACTGAGGCAAAACAAAAGAAAACATAGTTCCTTTGTATAATTCATGTTTTAGTTTGAGTAATTGGTTCTTACACAGAATGAGGCTGGAGTACTTTGTGAAGGAAGAGCCAAATAAGAGCTGAAAGCAATCAGGAGTTAAACAAAATGCAGTGTGAGACAATTGTTTTCTATATTAATGTTGTCTATGGCCAGTTTTCATTATTCAGTATGTTTAAATGTTTTAGTTTTTGGGACAAAATTGTGCAAGAGCATCACTCACATTGTATACTTGTACAACAGTACTTGGGCTGATTTGTAAACTTAAGCTCTTCATTGAAACAAATACAATTCGTATATGAAGTTGCAACACAGTCTCACTCCCAACTCAAACACTTATGCTTAAAGGCACGCTAAGCACCGCTGTGCATCACTTCTGTTTATGTTCAACAATGTTATCAAACACAATGGAGCCAGCTCGGAGCCTGGGCCTGCAAACAGAGACCGGACTTTTTCACAGCATATTCAGAGGACATGTAGCTAGCGGATTGTGAGGAGACGTTTGCTGTATGTGACAAAAACTTTTCAAGCTTAGGAAGACTTTAATCAGTGGCTCTGTACATCAAGATATTATGGGCCAGGTACCCCTCCTGTGTCAGTTATGGAGGCTCCAGGACATCGTGTCAATTCATTCTTGTTACATGCATTGTGTCTTTTCAAAATAAACTTCAGTTTTCACAGGAAATGTTTCTCCGCTTGTTAAATGCATGCACTCTCTTTTCAAAATAAAGTTAGAACGTAGGTACAACACTTCATTTTTAAATTACATTAGTTAGGCAACAAAAGTACGTGGTTAGGTTTTTAAGAAAATAATCATAGTTTGGCTTGAAATCATCTGTTACTAACGTAACGTCATGTGACATATGTCAGTAGCATTCTGTAAAACTTCAGTTAAACGCCCTGTCCCTTTCACTAGCTAGTTGTGGCTACACATTTTGACAAATAAACACCTGTCTCAATTAGATGCCTGGTCTGGTTGCTAAGCAGTTTATCTTTATAAAAGGATGTATAAAACTGGATTGTTAACTCCCTCAAATTATGTGTCCATACATGGTAGTATGCTACACACCAGCACACAACTTTGTCTTTAAATGAACTCAGTTGACTTTTGGTTTCACTAAAACACAAACAGTGGGTTCAGGGGTGTAAGTGAAAGTCCGGTTTTGTACTGAACTACACCAACCAACCATATCACCATGGAGAAGGAAGCATGCTTGTACTCACAGATGAGAGGCTTGTGCTTGTACTGTAATAGCGCGAGATGTAAACATTAACGGCATCCATTTTGGCTCATGAGGTGAGCTAGCAGTAGATGCACGTGTCCTTCCGCGCTGTGATACGACTGGCGGGTGCAGATCAGTAAAAAGAAAATAGTTCCTACATGAAGCTCACAACAAGGTCTGTGGATTATCTTGAGTAACTGGGTCTTGATTTCTGGAGAGACAATGTTGAGTTTTTCAAATGTATTTTTTTAGCATGTTGTGCAGTATAAGGGGAGTGCCATCTAGTTTCATTGTATTGAAGGAAAGGCAGACATCTCTGCGGCATCTCTCAGCAACTCTCACCAAAACTATCTAGACTGATAAACAGCACTACAGGTAAGGAGAAAAATATGTATTTATGATTTTGGGGTGAACTGTCCCTTTAAGCTCAAAACAGTTAGGAAAAAATAGGTGTTGATGTCCTCAAAAACTACAGGCAGCAGCTCCAACTGAAAAGGGAAAACAAACTTTAATTTGCTATATGTACAGGGATTCCAGTGCTGGTGCCGGCTGTTTTATCACCACCAGCAACATACCATGTAAAACAAGCAAATAAATATACCTACAGGAATCACAGAAATGACAATAGATATATAAAACCCTTTAACTCTACCTTTATTGAGAACATTTGCTGCAGCAGTGACAGGTAAACAGTGTAGAGCTCAACGGCAGCTGTGGAGTGTTCACTTTGACTACCTGTCAGTGTTGTTACCTAATTCCATAGCCTGAAGTCACGTCCTCCAACTACACACACCTTGTTCAAACAAGAGCAATGAGTGATAAGTTCGAACCTGGAATTTCCTGCATGTGCTGGAAAATACCACCTGAGGAAACATATCATTAGTGTTTACTGTAACCTGAGGGGAAGGCAGTCAGGTACACAGGAGCTACGAAACGCAATTACTCATCTGTCAATAGTTGGGAGACGACTGTGAGAACATTTGCATCATCTGTCTTGGTATTCCCATGAAGACTTTTGGATTTTGGACTGCCACTTGGCCACATGTTCATATTGCATGTGGTTAAATGGGGCTGTGTAGCTCAGTGGGTGGAGCGTGGCAGCAATAAGATGAGGGAGGCTTCAGTTTTATGCATACAGCTCCATGGTGCACTGCCAGGTTTAGGGGTTCAGCTCCCCGCGTAGATCAATGAGTAGAGAAACGCACTAAGTCTGCCAGGGTTGGGGATTTAAATCACACAATGAGCCATCCACGCTGAGGATGGAGGCACCTGCAGCTTCCATAATGTGCCTTGAATAAAAAGGCAAATTTAATTAAATGCTAAACAGAAAATTCCCCATGTGCTTGCACTGTTGCATATCATATCTGTGATGCTCAGTGCTGTCAATGATGGCAAAACAAAAATACGTGTTTCTAACTGAATAGCAGTGTTTAAAGTGTACATCAAGACACGACTGATTAAGTGCTTTAAATCACTGCAAGATATGATGAACTGCAGGTACACAGATCCTCAATGCGTCCCCTGAAAGGTTCTGTGTGTAACGTAATCCTTTTAATTAGCGACACCTCCCTCTGAGGCCGTTAAGTTGACTGCAGTCAGCATCCTGTTGCTCACGCTCCGGTAGCTACTGTACGAGTGAGCATCTGCATCGGCCACAGCCGTGACTAACAGGAGACTAACCGTGATTGACCGGCATCATGTTGATAGAACACTGAAAAATAAATTACAGCCATATTTTGGTTAACATATTTAGGTTTACAGTTGCATTTAGGTTAACTATCTGTAGTTTCCATGGCAGAAAGCAAGCTAACATTAGCTAACATTAGCCCCTTTGGCCTTCAGAACTTCTTGGTGTCACAGATTCAACAAGGTGCTGGAAACATTCCTCAGAGATTCAAGTCCATATTGATGATGATGATGATGACATCACACAGTTGCTGCAGATTTGTCGGCTGCACATTCACGATGAGAATCTCCAGTTCCAGCACATCCCAAAGGTGCTCTATTGGACTGAGATCTGGTGACTGTGGAGGCCATTAGAGTACAGTGAACTCATTGTCATGTTTGAGATGATGTGAGCTTTGTGACATGGTGCGTTATCCTGCTGGAAGTAGCCATCAGAAGATGGTACACTGTGGTCATAAAGGGATGGACACGCTCAGCAACAATACTCAGGTAGGCTGTGGTGTTTAAACCATGCTCAGCTGGTACTAAGAAAATCTCCCCCACACCATTACACCACCAGCAGCAGCCTGAAGCGTTGATACAAGGCAGGATGGAAATAAGTGAAGGTCTGTCTCTGGGCCTCAGCTGCAAAATACATATAATGGAAACACTCTGTGTCATGGTGCGTGCTGGTTGTTTGTTGACACTGGCTGACTCTGTTTCTTGGCTAACTTTGCTGTGATGCTGTAGTGGAGGTGAAGAGAGATGCACTGCGCTGTTGGGAGAAGTTTGCTTTGAGGGCTTTCTGCCAGGAAGAGATGTATCGGTTAAGGTTCATCATATCCTTTGAGTTTGCTTGGAAAAATGTGTCCAGATTCAGTCAACAGGGTGTCATAGGCAACTGAGACAGTTGGGGAAGGTCTTGATTTTTAAGATACATCACAATCCTTTTATTCATTGGTAATATTAAACAATTAATACATGAGTAAAGTTATCAACAACAATAGTTCAATATTCTCTCAACAGTTTTAATTGCATTCTAGGGTGTTTCTGTTTTGTGTTACTGAAACAGGCCAAAGTTATTTTTGGGCACCTATGAGGGTCGTCAGCCTGTTTCACCATGTGAGTTATAAAAACTGAGAAAGAAGTGAAGAAACACAAACATAGAGGGTTACAAAAATGTGTCACACTGTCCAAAAACATCTTACAATAAAAACTTTAACACTGAATTTCAAAATCTGTACTTATGCAACATCTTTTGTGAAACATCCTTGGTTTCACACATGGCAGGCCTCACATCTGCAGCCTCTTCCTGGTCCCCTTCTGCCAAAATACTTTCCTGTTTCTTTCAGAGTGACTGTTCTCTCTGTATTGGGAAAAGAGTTTTGGATGCCTGCTGTGTTTGCCACGTGTTCGTACTGTTTTAAATGAAGTCTGTCACAGTGTACAGCAAGCCAAGCTGATATAAGTGCTTCAATGAGAGGCTCTCAACGTGGATGTCAAAAGAAAATTCAGGGAATTGTGAAGGTATGAGAGAGGGAGAAGGGACATATTCTCATGCCTGTGCAGATTCAGTGCTTCTTCCAAAGTGTAATCAATCACAGTAGCTTAAAAAATGGAAAATGGAAATCATCTTTTTGTATCAAAGGCCCTCTTTCTGTGTTAAACCCACAAAACGGTTTTGTTTGCAGGCCAAAAAGAGCCGTGTGGTTTTAGGAGCAAATGCAAAATGTGATTTTTGTTTTCATACAGGGCCAGTTCATTAATTTGCCACAGGCATGACACAGTCTTCCGGACCAAACACTTCATATTATACTCTTTATTTTGTCTTTTTTGTCTTCACAACAAAAGCACACTACATGTAATGATCTGGGCATTAAATATATAGAAGATCAGCTGGACCTATTGTCCCATAGTTTGTGAATAATAATATACAATAACTGAGTGAAGTGTGCTACAGCCAACAGATTTCAGCATACATGCATAGACCCAGTGAGTATCAACCCCTCGACCCCTGCAGCGGCACTGCCTCGCTCTTGAACTCCACAGACCCCATTAAATCTGCACAGTCCGAAGAACCTCAACCATCTGACCCGAGCTCTGACCTGTTCCACTAATTCTAATTCAACTTTATTAAGTAGCCTTGTTCAAAAGATGATACAGATGTTATTGGGTGTGTGCACTGGGACCTCCGGCTCTGCTCAAGTCCAACAGCTGCTTCCAGTTTGGGCATGCGCACTGGACTGGAAACTGATGAGGCCTTAAAGTGCTGTAGGAAAGATTGGATTGGAGCATAGGCAAACGTGCAGAACACATTTGTGAGCACTGTGTCGCTACTTTAAGCTTGAATTTAAAAAAAAAGAAAGAAATACAGCAAGTAGAGTGAAGTGCTGATTACACATTGATCCCTCAGTAATTTGCCACTGTGACAGGAGCTGTTAGTCAGAGTGAGTAATACTACAACAACGATTGATTGTGCAATGCTGTATCGTAAAATGACAATATAGCTGAACCTTGAACCTTTTAATGTTAAATGGACAGTTCATAGTTTTTAAAGTGAGGTTGTTTAGCGTACTTATCCGTAGACAGTGTATTACATACAGTAGATGTCAGTCGGCAGGCCCCCAGTTTGGAGAAGTGGGCTTGAGTCTGACATGGACACTAAGCAATGTAGTGCTGTGGATGATTTAGCAACAAGGAATATTTTCACTGCTTTACCTTGCTGTCAGACTGTGATTTCCAACAGGAAAATGAAGCTCTTACATAGTTTTCTTCAAAGCCAGACTCCATTGAAAAAAACTGTGATTTAACACAGGAGCTGCTGGTCGACTGCTGCCTCCATCAGTTAGTTAGTTTGTGTTGTTGTGTGACTTTGGCATTTAAAAGAGTTAGTTGGGATTCACCAGAGTCACACAATAACACCAACTAACTAACCAATCACAGCAGCTGTAGACCAGCAGCTCCTGCATTCAGCAAGCTAAAATCACTGTTTTGGTCAATGGAGTCTGGTGGCCATGACACAGGAGGGAAACGGCTTCTCTGTCGAAACAGGATTAAAATGATATAGAGTTTTTTTTTAAGGTGGGACTTTTTTAAGTGGCTAAAATACATTTTGTTGCTGATACAGCACAGCAGTACATTACTTTGCTTCCTTCTCAGACTCGGCCATTTACTGTGTGTTTTTTTGACAACATAAACTGCTGTACAGCATTACAAAAGAAACTTGTACAAGTACACACATATACAGATACCTACATACACATAGAACCTTATATGGAAAAAATATAAGAATTGAATGTGACTTATTTCCCTTTAGAGTCTAAAAGGAAGTTAGAGTCTAGCTTTTATATATTCCAAAAATAGATTCCAAATTCTCACACATTTCTCAGAAGAGCCATTTCATGTGAATCTTAGTTTCTCAAGATTGAGATGTTGCATCACTTCCCTTTAACCGCTGAGTCCAGCTCAGAGGTTGAGGGTTCTTCTAGTGGAGGAAGATTAACCTCCGTGCTAGTAAAGTGACAGATTTTGTCATTTTGAGTTTACATCCTTAAAGATTCTTGTTTTCCTCCCCTGCTTTGCTAAAATCATCAAAAGATCTGGGTGGATTTTCATTTAAAAAAAAATATCTGATAGTGTTTTTAAGATTTAAGACAGAATGAGTGTGCTAAGGATGCAGGAGACAGTCTGCACCTATCTAAATCAGTAAACCTTTTATTTATATTTTTATTGATTCAGTTTAAAAAAGACATGTAATGGAGTACTTCTGCTTATACAGGTACAAGAAAACTACTACTGAAAATGTCATCCTTTTAACTTCTCTACCACTTAATAAAATATTGGTTGCATGCTTAATAAAGATATATCTTTATTAATAAATTAAAAAAAATCAATAAATTTAATTATAAGAAAGTTTGTCAATAAACTATCTATCTAAAAATATATCTTTATTAATAAATAAAAAAATCAATACATTTAATTATTAATAAAGTTCATTTGTTAATAAACTATCCAGCTATCTAAAAAATATACCTTTATTAATAAATTTTAAAAAATCAATATTTAATTATTAATAAAGTTCATTTGTTAATAAACTATCCATCTATCAAAAAATATATCTTCATTAATAAATAAAAAAATCAATACATTTGATTATTATTATTTTATTATTATTAATATAATCTATCTATCTATCTATCTATCTATCTATGGTGAAAGCAAAGTCACGCCTGTAGCACTCACAGTACCGAGCTTTGGAGGAGCTCTTGAATGCAGCCTAACTTTTCTCCACAGTGTAACTTTAGCTGAGAGAAGTTTGTTGTTAGCAGTGATTTCGGTTATTCTCACAAACAGGCTCGGTGTGAGCTCAGGAGCAGGTTAGCCTTCACAGAGGATGTTAATGAGTTAACGGTGAGTCATGAAGATGAAGAAACGAGCCAGCTGATGACGCTGGGGCGGTGATTTCCTTTATTTCGCAGGTCAATCAGTTAACTTGGTTGTTTTGGAGGAACTCTGACATGTAGCAGCTCACACCGCGGGATGCGCACTTCACACTCAGCTCTCCCTGCGCGCTGTGAAACTCTGTAAAGGTTATTTATTGTTCTTTAAACGCGAGATTTAGTTTTCCTGTGGCAGAAAATGTTGGAGAAGCTGTCACGTTACTTCCCCACGGAGGGTGAACTTTTCCACGGGAAGAGTCGGTGGACTTCTGCGGCGGTTGCAGTCGTCCTCCTGGGGTTGTTTGCCTCGTCTTGCTGGGCAGAGGAAGCATCCTGTCACGGAGCCTACGACCTCTACTTTGTTCTGGACAAGTAAGTAACAGCTAAAAGTTAGTCAGCTCTGCTTCAGACATTACAACTAACAATGCAAATAAAGATAAAATATAGAAATGAAGTTGCTTTGTGTTAAAGTGTTGAGTGTGTCTGCAGAGGGAGAGGGGCAGTGATGTGTCCGGGGCAGTGATGTGTCCGGGGCAGGGAGGAGAGAGGGAGGGAGGGGGCGCTTTGTCGCAGGTGTGACACCGTTTTCTGTGACCTGATTGGGGCATATTTGGCACTGCACGTGTTTTTACACGGTCACATTTTGTATTTTTGTCCGTCTTTGACCCCAGATGGTGACAGCATAGAGTTAGGTGAGACAACAAATGTAGCAAAAAGTATGCGGACGCTCCTCTGCACATTTGGCAACCATGTGGCTGCATACTTTTTAATAAAGGCGAGCCTGAGTGCTGCAGTAGACCATGCCAAGACAGTGATAGCAGTGGTCTGGGGAAGTCCCCTTTGTGCACAAATCCAGCCCCCATCAGCAAATGATTTTCCCAGTTTGCCTTGGAAGGACTCGACTGGTTTGCACAGAGCTCTGACCTCCACCCCATCCAGCACCTTTGGATGAACTGGAGCCAGACCTGATCGCCCACCATGAGTGTTGGACCTCATGTAAAGCTCTTGTAGGTAAATAGGAGCAGAGCCCTGCAGCCAGGTCCCAACATGTTGTGGAACGCTTTCCTAGGAGAGTGGAGAGGAGATGAGTGCCCTTGGCTCTGGAGTGACACACTCAACAATCACACATGGGTGTAATGTTTGGTCACTTGCGAACTTTTGTAGTGTAGCTCTGATAGTAGGAACCAGGGGTGTAAATATATACAGGGCAGGCAGTGCAGTTGCACAGGGGCCCTCCAACAATGCACTGGGTAGATAATGGGCCCTTATGAGTATTTATACATTACTTGGATTGATTTTTAAAAAACACGGCATCACTTTTACGCAGACGACTCCCAAATCTACCTCCCACTCAAAAGAAATAATAACAGCTCCCTGATACCTCTACTAGACTGTCTAAAAGATATCAAGGCATGGATGGCTTTTAATTTTTTAAACTTGAATGAGGACAAAACTGAGGTCATGGTGTTTGGACCCAGGCGGGTCCATGATGTCCCTCCTATAGACCTGGGTCCACTCCAGCCCTATCTAAAACCCATAGTCACCAACCCCGGCGTTAAAATGGACAGTGGTTTTAAACTTGATAAAGAGATAAATTCTGTAGTGAAGACCAGTTTATATCATCTGAGGCTTTTATCTAGAATTAAAAGTGTAGAATCTTTTAATGACTTTGAGCGCTTGATTCATGCTTTTATCTCGACCCGTTTGGTACTGTAATGCTCCCTACATTGGTATTAACCAGGCCTCCCTTGCACGCTTACAGTTAGTCCAAAACGCGGCAGCAGCATGCGACCGTGCATTTTCTGTGGTAGCTCCGAAATTATGGAATGAGCTACCCTCCCACGTCAAAATGGCCCCTACCTTGGAAACTTTTAAGTCCCGCTTAGAAACGTACCTGTATTCCCTGCCTTTTAATCCATCATGAATCTGTGGATATTCTCAGTAATCCAGGTCATGGCAAATCTCAAACCGGCATAAAATATGGCAACTGGTCTAACCTCGTGTGAGTAGAGGTCAATCCATCATGAGAGTTTGTGTGATCTATGTTTTGTCTCAGTCTCTGTTTTTGTTTTTGTCTCTCTCACTGGTTGGATAGTTTTCTGTTTTTAGGTATTTTCAGTGTTTTGAATACTTGTTTTTATTCATTTACTGTGTTTTTTAAATTTGTTGTACAGCACTTTGGTAACCCTGTGTTTTTAAAATGTGCTATATAAATAAAAGTGGATTGGATTACATACAATACAGTACATATTTTCTGATAAATCAACAGTCCTACAAATTGAATATTTATAACTATAAGTCAGCTATAAAATTGTTCAATTTAATCAATGATTTCTTATTTTCTTGGGTATTTTTTGTTATGTACAGATATGCAATAATGATTATTGGGTAATATCCAATGTCAAGTCTCTGATCATGTGACCAGACGGTATGTGCATGATAGCGTGCACTGGGGCCCATTGTAACTACCTTACGCCACTGGTAGGAACCAGCGGTCATATGGAGCCTGAACACCTCACCTGTCAATATCTGGTCATCCCATCAGTCTTTTTCCCTCCTGTGTCACAGAGAGTTCACAGATTTTACTGTGTTATCTGCACATGTTGGATTAAAGCAGGGTTTTTCTACCTCATAAACTCGCACAGAGGTGCTCATTATGAGCACTGCAGCTGGTCGCTGGAGCTTACTCCAGTGGAGCAGCTTAGTGCCCACCAGTATACTGTGGATGCACTGGACAGCTTGAGTGCTTCACTGAAAAGACCATACCACCAAATGTGCACAGTGTTTACAACTGACCAGTTCCAAGGTTTGGTTTGACTGACTCTGTTATACATACTTTCAACTATATATACACAATGCATTGAAGATAGATGCAACACAGTAAGAGTTACGCAAACACAAAAACAAACTGCAAAACGATAAACAATGAATTGCATGATCCAGTATAAACGCAGCAAAACTCAACTTATTCCTACCACAGTATTTCAAGTTTCAGTGTAACAAGTGGTTTCAGTTAATTTAATTTTAGTAAGAAAAGCAGCTATGTGAAAATGACATTGTGTTACAGCGCAGACCTTTGAAATCTATCTGCAGCCACAGCAACTTTGGCTAAATAAAAACAGACATGATGTTCATGGGGATGCATTAACAAACTCAGTGACAAGCTTCTCGAGCCTGTGAAGATTTAAGGGAATTAATTTAAACCAGTGCCTGCCTGGAGAGTTGGAAACATTTGGTATCGAGACAGCACACTTTTGAGAATGGTCAGCAGTACCATAGAGAACACCTGTAATTTCCCTCAGAGTTGTGCAAGAGGTGTGAATGTTCATTTCATATTGGAGAATTAAAACTCCCTGACACTGGGGTCAGGTTGAACTTGGGTGGATCTGATCCAGACTCACTCTGGCTTGTGATTAATCACATCTGATACATAAGTGATGCCTTTCTTTGACTGGCTTTAGTCGTGTGATGTTCAGTGGTGACATGGGAAGAAGAGAGTACTCTGACAAACCTCATGGAATTCCACATGTCTAACCATGACTGTGACCCCTCCGTAACCCTAAACAACTTATCTTCCTAAGGCAAAGCAAGCCATGACATGCTGTCTCTGAGGGGCATAGCTGGTCACACAGTGCCCTGAGGTTGTCCACATATTGGTTTCCTTGCATGAGACGTGCGGCCAGTGTCGGGGAGTGACCATGAGAAAGGAAGAACACAAGTTTGTCATCGCTTCCTCCCTCACACTAACAAAGAAAACGCTTGCTCAACCATGTTTTGTGAAGGTTACATCATTGCAGCAGTCAGGGAGATGGAAAAAGCCATTATCTGTCTTGACAGTGAAAATAGGGTCACTGAAAGTCCTTGAAAGTTTGTGGATTTAAAACTAAAACGGCTAAACTGTTACATCCTGGTCTTATAGTCCTCTTTGTCCTGGAGGATCAACTAGAAGGAATTTTACCTTGAACATATGAGAGTTTGAGTCCAAAAGCTCAAACATCACTGAGAAATCCTTGAATGTTGTGTGTTAATCACGCAAACTAGGAAAAACTAAGAAAGAATTGCATCACTGTTTGGAGCAGGCTTTGGCAACGCACCACTTCCTGTGTCTTCTATGCCCTCAGAGTGCAGCGTCAGACATCAAACATACAAACTGCGCAGCCACATTCAGTCAGCTCAGCAACACTTTGCAGTAGCGTCGTGCACAAAGGCCTCCAATATATTGTGGAGAGTTTACAGCCTTGACAGCAACTGTTTTTAATCCTGTCCTCCCCCGGCTTGGAAACGTGCCATTACTCAAGGCCGTTGAGTTGAAACACTGCTCCCCTGACCCATTTCCAAACTACCCCACCCTCATCCAAATTGCTAAATTACAGGATGATGACCAAGATTGTTGGCACAGTTGTGACCGAGTGCATAGATCTTAGCTGGCAGCACGCTTCTATACATTTCCAACTTGGTGGTCTGTTTGATTTACATATGCAGGTTTATATTTGTGAAACAGAAAAGCCAAATCTGCAGTGATTGCTCCACCATTAGTTTGTCAGGGTGTCAGATAGTAGCACGTCACTTTGAAGGAAGTTTACTTTGTCCCTGCAGATAAAATAGCTCTACTCCAAGACTTCCTGATTGTGCTGATAAGACTCAGACCCCAGTGTCAGCAGTTTTGTTGCAGCTGTAATCTGCAACATTTCTGCACAAAGAAGTGACCATTTTGGTATCCTAACACTATGTGGTGATGTTTCAGTCTGAGGCCAGTTTATGAAAGCACCACTGTTTGGTTCTGAACCCTCAGGTGACTCTTTCCAAGGAAACGTCCTGTGAGGTGATGCCTTTAGTGTCACTTAGGCTTATTTATACAGGGAAGTTTCACTGAGAGCCAAGCTCCCTTTTTCACAAGCGCCATGGTCACACTCACACAGTTACACACATTCACCTGGAAGCTGACCAGTACGGACCCAGTCTGATGTGCTGGTCACTGAGCTGCTGTTTGGGTCCAAGGGCCTCGCTCGAGGGTGACTCAGTGAGCAAGTGCTGCATTTGCAATTTTCTGTGCATGGATTTGTGGATATATTTTCTTTTATCTATTATTTAACTTTTTAAAAAGCCTCAGGTGTTGCAAATAAGCATTTAGCTACAAACACCGGGACACTGGGTGACCGCCAGATGTAAAGCTAGGCATCAGTGCTCATGTGGTAATGCATCTTCAATGGAACAGTTGACAGCAATAACAAAAATACTAATATTTTACCTCTTACCTGTAGTTCTGTATATGAAGCTAGATTGTCTTGTGTGAGTTGCCAAATGTTTGAGATATCGGCTGTAGAGATGTCTGTCTTCTCTCCAATGTAACAGAATTAGATGTCACTCAGCTTGTGGTGCTCAAAGTGCCAAAAATATACATTTGAAAACCTCAACAGTGATGTCTCTTTCCAGAAATCATGACCTGCTTACTCAAATTAATCCACAGACCTTGTTGTGAGCAGTTTCATGTAGGAACTGTGTTCTTCCTTCTGAGCTGCACCTGTCAAATGTATCACCAAACAAAAGAAGTGTGCATCTACTGCTGGTTCACTGAGCTAGCTAATGTTCCAGCTCAGACGAGGAAGATGCCATTAAAGGGATAATGCGCCCAAAAATGAAAATTCAGCCATTATCTACTCACCCATATGCTGAGAGAGGCTCCGGTGAGTCCTCACATCACTTGCGGAGATCCGAGGGGAGAGGAGGTAGCAGCACAACTCCACCTAATGGAGGCTGACGGCACCCCAGATTAAAACGTCAAAGAACACGTAATTAAAACCACAAAATATCGCCATACTGCTCGTCCGTAGTGATCCAAGTGTCCTGAAGCCCCGACATGAAAAGTTGTTTGGAAAAACGTCATTTGAACTCTGTTTTTAGCCTCATTGTAGCCTGTAGCTCTGACTGCCTCTCTGTGGACCACGCTGACGTGTGCGTTTGCGCGAGTCAGTGAGACATGGGCACCGCCTTCTCGTGTGTTCACGTGCTTTCGCTGGTCTCGCACGTGAGTGCAGTGCACAGAGAGGCAGTCAGAGCTACAGGCTACAATGAGGCTAAAAGCAGAGTTTAAATGACGTTTTTCCAAACAACTTTTAATGTCGGGGCTTCAGGACACTTGGATCACTACGGAGCAGTGCTGCTGCCCACTCCCCCCTCGGATCTCCGTAAGTGATGTGAGGACTCTAAAACTTCACCAGAGCCTCCCTCGGCATGAGGGTGAGTAGATAATGGCTGAATTTTCATTTATGGGTGCACTTTCCCTTTAATATTAGAGATGCATGATGATATTGGCTGTCCTTGATATTGGCTGATATTGGCTTTAAAATGAACAATCAGAATCAGCCAGCGTGCTTTTTCTTATTTTGAATGATAAATGAATATTACATACGTTGAAAAGCATTATATTTTATGTCTTCATCTGCTGGTGGGCCATCACAATAGGACCATGCATGCATAATACTATGTTAATTCCTCTACAGAAGAGACAGTGATCACTAAAATTAGGTGGGTAAAAAAGTGGAGATGTCGATATCCGTATTAGTTAACTTCCAAATAAGTTGTTATATCCTGGCATATCGGATATTGGCAAAAAATCCAGTATCGTGCATCCCTTATTAATATTCTTTTCTTGCACTGTCACAAACGTGAGCCTCTTATCTGTTAATAGATGCATGCTTCCATCTGTGCGATGATATATAGTGGCAGATGTAGTTCCATAGATGATAATAGTTCCTACATGAAACTGCTCACAACAAGGTCTGTGGATTATCTTGAGTAACCAGGTCATGATTTCTATAAAGAGACATTACTGTTGAGTTTATCAAATGTATATTTTTGGTGCTTTGAGCACCACAAGCTGAGTGCCATCTAGTTCCATTATATTAGAGAGAAAGCAGACATCTCTACAGCTGATATCTCCATCTAGATTGTAACAAAACAGGAAGAAGGAAAAATCTGTATTTTTTGATTTTGGGGTGGACTGTCCCTTTAAAGTGCAGAAAAAGGCAGTGTTTACAGTATAACTTTAAATGATCATAACCAAGTGTGACAATAAAGAATCTTCAATCACTGTACAGAACTTGCAGTGAGTTATGGCCCCTCTCTAGTCTCTGGCGTATTTGTAATCAACAGGCAAACATCTGGATACTTGGCATGAGCAGTGATAGCCACCATTGCACAACACAGTGGGATGGAAAGTTACGCAGAATACAGATAAGTTGAAAAGCTAGAACTCCTTGAATGCCTCTGCTGATCATTAGCACCATCAATACGATACAGATGTGTTCTGGAGCAGTAAAATTGATTTGTCATGCCTCTAACTGCTGAGCCATTATTTAACCGAAGTTAACCTCCGCTGTGTACCCACTGACACGGTGTCGTCAAAGTGCAGTGGAACTTTCCTTTACCCTCTCTGTCGTCTCCTCCCTCCGCTGTGTGACCTTGTCTTTGGGCAGCAGGGAGGAGAGAGAGGTGGCATGAAAGATGAGCCTCCTAATGGTCAAACCCTTCTGTTTTATGTTCTCCGCACATACATTGAATTGTAATTATTGCTTTAATTACCTCATTGTCGTTACATCAAGGGCACATTTTACACACTGTGTTCATTGTGGTCAGATTGACTTATCGAGAGGTGAGAAGGGCCAAGGGCTACAGGTCGACACCCATCTAACATTGATCTGTCCTTGGTTACAGCCAGAAATTGATGCATGGTTTTCAACAATTACCAAGTCTTAATTAGTTTTAATGAGACAAAGACAGTGGTGGAAGGAGTAGTCAGTGCTTTTACTCTAATGGAGATAGCAAACCTCAAAGGAAAACCTCCTATTTTCAGTTTTTATTCTTTCATAAAAGCTGGCGAGAGAAAGGAAAGAAGGGTTGACCAAAGAACACATGGAAGGACAGAAGGAATCAGGAGAAATGAGTTAAAAAAGGAACAAAAGAATGCTGCAAAAGTATGAATGGAGGAAAGAAAAAAGCAGGCATTAAACCAGGAAAGATGTAGAATAATAAAATTTGATATTATTTCTCCTAATATAATAAATCTCACAATCCCAGCACTTATTAATGAACCCATTCTACTGGACCTACCCCAGTGGCCTCAGGCTGAATGGAGTTTTTGCTGGACTCTTTGACCTATTTGGGTTCGGTACAGTAGTAAAGGTCCAGTGTGTAGGATTTAGGGTTTCTATAAGAAGAAATGGAAAATAATATTCTTAACTATATTTTCATTTATAATCATCTGAAACTAAGACGGGTGTTTTCGATACCGTACAATGACGTTTATCTTTATACAGAGCGGGCCCTTTTCCACTGAGTTTGTGTTCATGTCAGCCACTGTTGTTCTGTTGCTGTCCTATCTCAAAGGTCAAGGTCACTGTGACCTCACAATATGTGTATATGCCACTGGCAACATTATGTTTTGGGGATATCTGTACGTATGTCCCATTCTCATGAAAGCATTATCTCAAGAACTCCTTGAAGGAGTTTCTTCAAATTTGGCACAAACATTGACTAATTGCATTTTGGTAGTCAAAGGTCATGGTCACTGTGACCTCACAAAACATGTTTATAAGCCTCCACGCTGGTGACATTGTGTTTTTTGGTTATCTGTATGTCAAATTTGGCACAAACGTCCTCTTGGACTCAGAGATGAAATGATTTGATTTTGGTGGTCAAAGGTCAAAGTCGCTGTGACCGTGCCTCCGTCTTATTCTCATGAACGCAATATCTGAACCTTTTGGAAATTTCCTCAAATTTGGCACAAACGTCCACTTGGACTCAAGAATGAACTGATAGGGATATGGAGGTTGATGGTCAAAGGTCAAGGTCACTGTGACCTCACAAAACACGTTTATAAGCCTCTGCGGTGGTGACAGCCGTGGCCAGAGGCGTTATGTTTCCTGGTTATCTTTATGTACGTCCCATTCTCGTGAACATGATACCTCAAGAACCCCTTGAAGGAATTTCCTCAAATTTGGCACAAATGTCGTCTTGGACTCAGCAATGAACTAATTACATTTCTGTGGTCAAAGGTCAAGGTGACTGTGACCTCGCCTTGTCTCATTCTTGTGAAGGCAGTATCTTAGGCCTCTAGGGAATTTCCTTAAATTTGGCACAAACATCCAATGGGACTCAAGAATGAACTGATAGGAATTTGGGGGTCAGTGGTCAAAGGTCATGGTCACTGTGACCTCAGAAAATATGATTGTCAAGAATTCATGCGCTAATTATCATAAAATACCAAACTAAATGTCTGATATGATAAAATGATGAAGTGATAACAATTTATATACAAATGGTCAAAGGTCAACTTCACTGTGACATTATGTTGTTGTGCAAAAATACTTATCTGATTATTTCACAACACTTTAACTTGGGAACAGAAGGGGAGACATTTGGTCAGATGCTGAATTGCTGACACTAATCTTGGGTTCTCACCTTGAAACTGTGCTGATTGTATAGATCGTCTGTGCTGCCAGGCTGAAGTTGTGTGTGAAGCGTCCACATTTATAAATGTGTAGCTTCTTTGTAGCAACATCCATATTTGAGGCATTGTCTGCTGTCATAGCTACATGTGAGTCTGGACAGACTTGGACGTACACTGCAACTTGGCGGTTGTTGTAGTTTTTTATGTTGCACATTTCCCGTTTGTCTTTTGCAATCAGCTTTTCCTGCCCGTGGCTCCTGTTGCACACCTGGACATCTTTCTTTGAACTTATGCTCTTTTTTATTTGAGTACTTTGTCTTTGAGATTGCGGCTGGGTTGGGAATCATTGCTAATGTTGGCCTAGACATAGTTAAGCATATCACTTTGGTGATTCTTTCTTCTCCAGCCAAGTAGATTTGTAGAAAGGCAAAGCTCCTGTGAACATTTGCGTGTTCTAACAGCTGAAGTGGCTGCTATAGAACACAGACTTATCAGCACAATTATCCAGCATGTGGCTGGTGTTAATGTCCAACTGTGGTTGTGGTACAAAGCACAAATAGTGTACAGTATTTTACTCCCCAGCACACAATCTGCTGCCACTGACGAGCTGCAAACTGACTGTTGTTTTCTTGTTTCAGGTCTGGAAGTGTCGCTGCTGACTGGGTCGAGATTTACTCGTTTGTGAAGAACCTCACCGACAGATTTGTGAGGTGAGTGCAAAGTCGCCAGTGGCAGTGTCGTACATTTTCTTTGGAAAGAAAAGCAAAGTTTTAGGGTTTCGTAATGCTCATATTTCAAGAAAAGAAAAAACATGAAGTGAAATTATGCTCCTCAGACTTAGATCTGCAGATATTGCACAAAGCAAGGTCAAACAAGTTTAAACTACACAGAATAAAGCAACAAAGCAGCAAGTATAAAAAGGATTTTATCCAGAGAAGATATTCACTACCTCTTACATATTGGCATGACAACTGATAGAATTAAATTAAGACAAATGAGCTGATCAGTTGGGAAATAGTTCAATCCTTTTAACAAAATACCTTTTTATTTTACATCTGTTTGGTTTCTTCATCTGATAAATGACTGTGATTAAGGAGTCTGTGATATCAGTTGCAGCCCCCACCTGTTTTCCAAACTATCAAATTGCAAAATCTATGACATCCTTTTTTTTTTTGCACATAATTCATTAAAAAGACGAAACCACAGAAACCGGCTTGAAACGTTCAGCTTGCATAACGTTTGAGTCAAACGGCGCCTGCCAGCACAGTACAGACGGTGGCGACCCAGCCAGAATGAAGTGGTTGGTTGAAGAAAATAGCAAAGGCACCAGGTGGGAGTGGGTGGCAGAGAGGAGCAGTCTTCTGGGCTGTGAGAATGGCCATTTGCACCGGGGGGGTCCGGCTCCACACTTATCCCCTGCTTCCACCACAGAACGGCTGACAGGCAGACAATGTACAGTAAAGCAAAAGAACACTGGAAGGCGACGAGGACAATCTGCTAAACAATGCCCGCTCACCAAGAGCTCTTCTGTTCCGCCATGTGGAGCAAACTGGACTACTTCATCAAACCCCCTCCCCTTCTCGTCCAAAGAAAAAGAAATCCCACCACCACCCTCTGAAATGTCCTTGGCATCACTGCCTCTTATCTGTAGTCCTTCTATACTGTAACATATACAATCCCAAGCTCCACTGAAAGCCTTAAGTTTGACGTTAAGTCACCACCCACGATTTATCATCTGCGACTTGAGCGCGGTTAGTTTTTAGTCCACATATGACTCTGAAACTTGCAGACAGGATGTGGATGTATACGGCTGCTACTGCCACCAGCCAGATCTGGCCGTGTGGCTTAAAGATTGTGCTATGTTTGCGGGGGAGGATCGCGACTGGGCCATGTGTCATGTGGGTGAGAAATATCGGCACCTCTCCTTATGCTCCGAAGGCTTCGGATCTCTGAAGGAAACACTTGTGCGCTTAACTCTCTGAAGTTTAACTCGCTCTGTGGGATGGCATCCGTGTGCTTTGTGTTTGTAACAGGGACGGGAAGCAACTGAGTTCATTTGCTCAAGTCTTGTACTTCAGTATGCTCATACTTTATTCGGTGTATCCAATTTGGGAGGCGGCGTTTTTCTCCACTATATCACAGAAGATAATTGTACTGTTTTCTCACCTACATTTATCTGATGGCTTGAGTTACTGGTTACTTATAGCATTTAATATTTTAAATAGAGATGCTCAGATCCTACTGTCTCTTTCCATATTCCAACTCTGAGAGCAGTGCTAGTCTTTCTATTTCAATTTAAAATCTGTAACCTGTGTAGAAATGATTGATATTCTTCTACGTATTAAATGAAGATAAAGCTCGAACAATGCATAACATTTTTTTAGGCTTGTGCAGATGTTAATTATACAGATTTTAAGTTGTGTCGTTACATTTTTATCAACCACAGCGACTAAGAAAAAGTCTTTATTTTAGTGTATTGGTCACATTGTTCTGATACTGGACTCATTATATAATGTCATTACCAGCACCTGTTCCTTATTGTTCATTCAGTGTGAGTTGACACTACCTTTAAAAACAGCCTTGTTTTAGCTTAATGATACAATGACTTTTTAAGATTTAAACTATACAGTAATTCATCAATAGAGGAGCATGTAATTCAGCATGTAGTTCGTCATCCATGCATCAGAATCCGCCCCGTTAATACAGGTGTGTGCCTTCCTTTGTGTGCCGGGAGAGCAAAAAGTGTTTTGACCGCATTGAAAATGTTGTTTTTGAAAGGCTAAATGTGAACGGATATGTATTAAAGCAGAGTATTTTGTGGAATAAAAATTTATTGTGAATTTTGAAAATCTTACATCTGTATTTTTTAAATAAATTATGATTTTTTGGACAACGCTCTGGAGTTATTGGAAATGTTTGGATGACACGAGACAGAAACAATCCTACGCAGACACCACTGGAATACAGTTACTATAATAAGTGTCTCTATCTGCAGCTGTGCAGAAATACCTGGTTTAAATAGGATGAAAAGACATGCAAGAAAGGGCGCAGCATTTGAATGTTGTTTTAAAATCCTAATTTCAGTGTTAGAATGAACAAACTATTGGTACAACCCTGATCTGTACAGTAGAGGACCGCTTTTAGGCTTAGAGCGGCGGTTGGGATGAGGAAAAACTCCCTTAAAAAACCCCTCTCCAGGATTTACAGACACACATTAGAAAGCTCGTGCACAGAGAAGACTGACATGATGAGTAGAGTAACAATATGTACAAACAAGATGACACTATTTGGCAGATAAATAAAGTGAGTACAGATAAGAATGTGTCAGAGGCTGATTTTATCTTAATTTAAATCAGAGTTTGGTCATTCCAGTCTCTATCTTATAAGTTGTTGCATAGCTGCTTTGTGTTAATATTGCTCAGAGTAAGATACTGGAATAAGCATTTTAAGTATTGATACCTAGGGGTGGGAATCACTAGAGGATCCAAGATGTGATACAATATTATTGAATTTAAATTAAATTGTGATATGCTGACTATTGCAATAAAATATTATGTAATTTATTACCTTTTTTCAATTGTAAATTATGTCCTCAAAGAAAAAATTTGACATCTGTGCTTATCTAATTAGATAAAATTTTCAGTTTGTTCATCTCACTTCAGCCATTTTTTTGGAGCAGCAAAATGTATCTTGTGGACTGAAAAGCAACTGATTGTATTATTTTAGTAGACTACCATAAGGTTTAATTTGTATTTATCATATTAATAATCATATTAATAATTAATATAATAGAAAAATCAATACTTTGCACTGTTAGATGATATACTGCCACACAAAAATGTCACCATACTGTGCTGTATCGATACTTTCCCCCACCTCTACTGATAACAAAACTGAGGTGTTTGTTGGTAGGGCTGGGTGATATGTCCTGAAATTATATCACGATAATTTGAGGCTATATCTCGATACACGATATACATTTTGATATTTTTAAATCTCCTCAAAAGCATGTCAATAATGCAGTTAAACACAACAGTATTTCTTACTTAATATCCCCTCTGATGCAAAAAAAGGGTTTTTTGTTGTTAAACACAATGAGATTTTGATCACGCCACAACGACTAAGTGGGTTTAGGCAAGCAATGAAACAAATAAAAAGTCTGGTAAGTTGATAAATTTACAACATTTAACTGCAGCCTTTAAAATGAGGGGAAAACACCACGATACAACCGTATCCAAAATCTAGGACGATATATAGTCTCATATCTTGATAACGATAAATATCTTCATACTGCCCGACCCTATTTGTTGGCACTTGTATTGAAAATATTCAAATAGTAACCAGCCTCACACCAACAGGGGGAAAAGTAAGGGCAATGCTTAAATTAGTGGATATTTGGGGGTATTTTAACATTCTGATAGTTACCTTTATTACTACATGTGTTTTAATTTTAATATTTGAGTACACGAAATTGATGATGCTTCACTTTTGGTTCAGTAAAATCGCTGAAATTTTACTTGTATTGTAGTAGTATATTTTTGCGATGTCAAATATATCTGTTTATAATGGTTTCAATACTCGATTCTCATGCTGTCGTTACACTGGTGTCAGCTTTGCTTTCTCGTCGTCTCATATTTTTAATGTTTACTACAGTCATTCTGCTGATCTCTGCTGCAAACCAAGAAGAGACAAGGTGTCGTCTACATGTTGTTGCCTTGTTATATTTATCTTTTAGTGAGAATTTTAATTTGTATGCTGTTAATGTTAATTCACCGGTATCAAATATCAATATTGATCAAGGTATTGCACCAAAATTAGACATTCTAGTATCATTAGAAAACACTATTGCCTGTGTGGTTTTGCAGCTTCTATTCAGTGTCTGCACAATCCTAAACACAAGCTGGTGAAGTTTTCAGCTACATTGTCACAGTGGGAGCTGTACATTGCTTTTATCTCCGTGCTGATTTAGTTTTCATATATTTCAGCTGGATGTATCCTTAGGAAGCAGTTGTGTTTACAAAAATAAAAGCCGTTCATATTTCCGAGGCAGCGAGTGTGCTGTGATCTGACAGAGGGATGCTGAATGTAAACAGTACTGGTTGTACAGAGAAGACTCCGTCTGATGCCAGACTCTGTGGTCAGAGACACAGCAGAGTGTCCACTGTCAGTTCACACCCTTAAACAGTCACAGGTACAAAGTATATATTTGTGTAAGAGGATGTGTGTGTGTGTTTATGTGTGACTCACCACCACAACATGTTTCCTGTCTGCGAATTGATTAATCACTTCCTCCAGTCCCACAGAAGCTGCTTTAAGTCGTACACTAATATTAGTTGACATTAAAAGAGCCCCTTCTGTTTGGTTAATTATACATGCCTCTTTCATTCTCCTGAACTGAACTGAACCCATGTAAGAGCTTTATATAAAACTGTCAGTCACACTGACTCCTTAATAGCCATCCTGAGCGTTTTACATGTCAGCCTGTGTGGGTGGTTGATAGAGAGGATGAAGGACGGAAGTGATGATTTTATGGAGTAAGGAAGCAGAAAACCTGAGTGGATGTTACAATATTACAGTATATTGTCTTGGGTTATAATGCTTTTCCACTTTAAGACTGATATATTTAATAAAAATGTAAAATTTCTGATTCCTAATGTTTGATTTTTGTTTGTCGTTTCAGCCCCAGAATGAGAGTGTCGTTCATCGTCTTCTCAGCCAAAGCACAAGTCCTGCTGCCTCTGACTGGAGACAGGTACTGAACTCTGAAATAATCATGCGTCCATGGTTACTGTACCTGACCATGGTTTAGATATGTCTTAAGATGTCTTTTCAGGGGTGTAAGACACAATTCTGTCTCATTTGTTCATTTGTTAACATTTTGTTTGACGTCCCACACCAACAAGAATTGTGAGATGATATAAATGTGTCAGCTGTCACAGATTTCACCACACTGTTTAAACCCTTGCATGTGTATTTGATCAATGTGGGCAATGGTGTGAATCGATGATCAGGACTGTTTCATGGCATTATTGGAATTTTACATGGTTATTGCATCATTGTGATGACGTAACTCAATTAGTCAGGTAGCTGACTTACTAGATTTGCCCAAAAAAGGCATCCCTGTCTTCAGATAGTTGCTTTATACATAAAATAAATTAAAAAAAATGTCTCTATCTTGTTAGGATAAAATAACACATACTGTGATAGTCTTTCTCCATATTAGGGGTGTTGGTGTAGTAAGTACCCTTTACACTGCCTGTTTAAGGCAGGAGCATTGCGCCATTATGCCGTCTCGCCGTGTGTATATAAGTTACAATCACGATGAGGGGACAGAGTGGTCTCTCCTTTAATCTGGCACAGGAGGCCAAAACTCTATGTGTATAAACAGGACAGCAGGCAGGATGGCACCATTAGCACGACAGGTGTGACTACTTGACGACATTATTTGTGCAACCCACCGCGGGAGCGTTAAAAAGCAGCAGATAGCAGTTAGCGGTTAACTCAAAAAAGAAGAACAGTGGCCATTAATGTCGACAAACTGGGGAGACAATGAGATGTGGGAGCTCTTTCCCCTCAGAGCAGAGGACAAGATCAGCTTCCATATAACAGAGACGGTAAATGACTGTTACTGATGATTATGTTACAAATAAGTGTTGTGCTGCCGACGCATATGTTATATGTCACACCTGAGGGCAAAGCTGAGGTGTGAAATGTCACACCTGTCATGCCTCTTTTGATTGTACGATACCACTCATCACTCACATGGGCACGATGCTGCCATCGTTTGGTTCTGTGTAAAAATGCAAAGGAGGCATAAAGAAGGGATTTACGCCAGGGCCACACCGGACGCGGAAGCGCTGCGAATAGCCTCCAAGCGCTGAGAAGCGAAGCCAATTTCCTTTCGGTGCCCATGTTAACCGATTGTGTCATCCACACCGGCCAAAACGCGCAACAACAACAGCATCCGGTCAATTTTTCATTTTTTATTGTTTCTCAGTAAGTTTAAAGGGGCTCTATGCAAAATTCAGAACATATGAGTTGTCTGCACATGGTTCTCAAGATGGAGGCGGCTAAGCCGGCAGCTAGCAGCTAACGATGCTAACTCCACAGACAGTCCTAAACAGTAGCAACAGTGCTGACATAGCTTATGGTGTTAACAAGGGGCTAACTGGAGGGTGGGTGCAACACTTCCACAACTATACCTGAACTGGCTGGACTGACTTGCTGCAACAAACAACAGAGACACTGGAATTACAACTTGCACAGACTCAAAGTCTGACAAAGAATGTGTACAAAAATAGTAAATTCAGAAGTATCAAGAAGTATAAAAACAGTAAACTGATGGTAAGATTCTTATTTCGCTGATTACGTTAATGGCTACGAATGATTAAGTGTGGTCTTATACATATAAGTATGTGCTTTATTTGCATTACATACAATAAAAGAAATCAGTGTTGTGCTCATGCGCAAGTTAAATATCAATTCAGAATTTGACTTATACAGTAGTTCAAAGCTGTGTGGCATCTTGAGATCAAAAGCTCTCTAATATTAAACTAACACACTCTCCAGAGCTGTCATAACGATATCATATACATTATATATGGTTGGATTTAATGTATTATGTTTTTCCCTTGTGGAAATGTGTTGTTGGTTTGGGTTTACAGTTAACTTGTCCTCTCCTTCCAGGCCACCTCAGTGAAATGTTTGCATGGCGACATTAGTCTGAGGTTGGAGGTTCAATCCCCACTGGGCTTTTAAATGCCAAACTGGATAAACAACTTCTATTTTCATCTTTATTACCGGAACAACTTGTTAACGTCTCATTTTAGGATGCTGCGGTTATCAGCACGACCATAACCACAAGTTTCCAGCACATCATGTCACCACAGTCTGGGTGCTGTACTAATGATTATCAGTGAGGTGTTAACATGATACAGAAAACTTAAACTACAGTGTGAAAAAAAATAATCATAATGGAATTTTGATATGATTTCAGTGCAGTAGAAAAGTGGAGAAAAATGTCAACCATTTGTGTGTGTTTTCAGATACCAGATAGAGGAGGGGCTGAAGCGCCTGCGGGAAGTCAAACCAGCAGGAGAAACATACATGCACGAGGGAATACAAGAGGTCAGTTTACCCTCACAAATAATTCAAATTACAGCTCGGCAGCTTTTTACAAACATTTAAATAATTGTGAAACTGAGACGTGATGAAATGTTTGTCCTTCGTTTGAACCTGAAGGCCTCAGCGCAGATACAGAAACAACCCGCCAAGTCCTCCAGCATCATCCTGGCTCTGACAGACGGGAAGCTTGAAGTTTACGTTCACGAGCTCACAGTGATAGAGGTGAGATTCATATTGTCACACAGTTGTACAAGTTTTCTTGTGCAAGTGTTGCAATGGTGAAATTCTGCTGTCACAACAGAAATCGTGCTGGTTCCCACAAATCTGATGCAACACTAACTTCAGTGTGATTAATTTAACTGCAGAAACAAACTTTCCTTTCTTTCTCAGCTTTTTAAAACATCTTTTTAAAACCTGTTATTATATCCTGCATGTATTCAGTTTCCCCCTTTTTTTTTTTTTACATTCTACCTGTTGCACATCATCTACACATTTGTTTGATCTGCAGGCTGATGAGGCGAGGAAATACGGTGCCCGTGTTTACTGTGTGGGTATCAAGGACTTCGACGAGCAGCAGGTAAGAAAGCTTTAGTCTTAATCTGCAGCAGTCAAACACCAGTGAAGTCTGTTAGCGAATGTATGCCCAGCGATTACATTCAATAGCAATATAACACGTTGCCATGTTGGAAGAGTGTCAAGAAAGGTAAACACATGTAATATGAGTGCCATCACCTGTATGCTAAATCCATGTCTTAAAGTGGTACCAGTAAAAACCACTCCTGCAGCATAATCCACTTTTCAGATGTTTACCTGCATGTTCAGTGTGCTCCAGATCGTCATTGTTTTGCCAGGAGAACATGAAATACACTACTTCCAGTGGAGTGCTGGAGCTCCAAGAACAATGGTATCTGTAGATTTGGAATTTCTTCCAGCTTGAGTTTAGTTTTGTGGTTTCCCAGTAGCTGCTTACAGGTTGCTTTAAAAAAAAAAAAATTAAATACTTCTATTGCAATTCCTTTATTGGCTAGATAAAAGATGACATTGGTGCTTGGCTCTTCATGATAACAAGACTAAAAGCATAAAACTGCATCAATTAGGTAAAATCAAATGACTAGTAATGATTGTTCCTAGGTTTGCAAGATTTCAGAAGGTGAAGAATTAACATGAATTAAAGGGAATAAAGAGGAATAAAACTGAAATATAGGGGTTATTTGTTCAGGGTCTGTTTACCATGTCATATGTGCAGATGGAAACAAACCTTTTAACATATTATAAGAAAACATAATCTATTAAGTTTCCAAATAAAATATTAATACAATGTGAAATGTGCCATGTGACGAGTTAGCTAATTAGCTAGTGAGTGAACTAACTGAAAATTTGAGCTGACAGTGTTGGCTGTGTTCAACTGAAGTTTTAAAGGAGCCGTATACAATATTCAGAACATGTCTATGATTTAGAGTCTGATTTAGGTTGTGTGCACATGGTTCTCAACATGGAGGTGGCTGAGCCAGTGGCTAGCAGCTAATGGTGCTAGCTGCATAAACAGTGCTAACAACAGTGACAGTGCTGACAGAGCAAACAGAAACCCCGCTGAATGCAAATGATGCAAAACGGGTCATTCAGTGGGGTCTCGCTGGCTCTCCTGGGCTGTTGCTCAAATTAAAGTCTGCTCTTGCACATTTTGTATTGCTCGCCACTCATGCTATCACTGTGGACAGAGAGAGTATAGAAACAGATATAAAAGACAGACCCATCCCTCTCTTTTGCTCTGTGTCAAATTCGGAGTGAAATCCGATTAAATGTTAAAAAAAGGCCAGTAGTTAAAGTGTAGATGAGTATATATCAAGATTGGGTCACTGCACTGCCTGTTTCTCGCCTACAGTGTTTTCAGAAACATATTTTAGTGCACTGTTTAGCTGTAATAGTGAGAATTTGTGAACAGGAAGTGGGTACCCTGCACAATGAATACTGAAGCCAAAAAAATTAAGATCAATCGTAAAACTGAGTGATGAAATTTAAACCAGTGTTCTGTTTTTGAGTTGCCTATGTCTCACTGCAAATGTGAAGGTTTAATTGTTAAACTGTAATTTAATTGTAAGTCAAATGTACACATGAACTGAGTTTGCATTAGGTCACCTATCAGCTGGAGCGTTCATTGGTCCGGTGTGGCGCATTGCATTCTGGTAGTTGTAGATTTTCTACCTCTTGAGCAAAAACAAATGCCTCAGTCTTTTTCTCTTTTATTTCTGATCATGTAGAACAAATCTTAAAAGTGTTTGCATCTTTCTGCTGCATAGGCAGCCCAGTTTTATGTGAGGACCCTCTTCATATCGCTGAAATATTTCTTTTACTAAAATATTCTAATAAAAATATTAGTTTTACTCCAGAACTTGCATGAAAGCATGAAGTCCTTTGGCTCAGACAGTGTTGGCTGCACATGTGATGGGGGAATGCACTGTGTAATTGTAATGATCTGTACATGTGATGGAATATTGCTGCTGAATGCAGTGCATGTTTATAATTCAATTTAATTTAACTAAAACACACCATAAGATCTTGTAGGGTTTTTTTTTATGTGTGTTCCCCCCAAAATAAGTTCACTATGAAATGATTTCATGTTAAAATGTGCAATATTTTGTAAATTCCTAAGCTTAATCTCCCTCGGAAATTTCGGGGAAATTTACTGACCCTTTGCAACACCACATGTTTGAACACGCAGCAAGTTAATTGCACTGATCAAACGGAACAAATAAAATAAGTTAACTGGAACAAATTCAACAGTGCGTGTTCCCTTTGAAAATCAACAGTAATATAAAAAAAGTGCAACTATGAACTAAAAACAGAGGCAGTACATCACAATCATACAAAGATGTAAGTGTAGTTCATCATATACTTCTGCTGTTGGTGCATTTAAATAAAGCGTATAGTGAATTCTCTGATACTGTTTAATTTGCTCCATTTTGTGGAAGCTCTGCAAATGAGCATGTGTTTTAAAAAGATGATTTCTGGCCTGGGACAATCTAAGGAAATGTGCACTGACGTCTTCAGGCTTTGATCAGATAATTCTGTGCAAATTTCCTGATAAAACTAAGAGTGTTTCCTTGTTGGATATAATCTAGACGTGAACAGGCCTGCAGGGTCATGTTACCATGAATCTGTTAAACACTGATGTGTGGCTATGAAAGCTCACCGTGAACATTTGCATTGTGTGTAGTTTTAAGAAGAAAGTGTGGATTAAAGGCATCAACTCTGCTGGCTGTTAGATCAGTTATTGGCCCGTCACACTGTTCACACTGTTTAGAAATCAGTAATTTATTCAGCCGCAGAAAAATCTGATCACTACTTTATTTACTGTCTCCACAACATATGATCTTATCTCAAGTTATGCTCACATTATAAATGAGTTGCACTGAAGTCAGAATCTTTCCTTCTTATGACAGTGAGTTTTACTGTCTCCCTTCCAACATGGTGGCCTGTCCCTTGTAACCAATGGTAACCATCCTGTGATGAGCTCTTATTAAGTCAAAAACAAAGGCAATATTGCTCCCAGTTTGTGTTGCAGTGATTTTTTTTTTTTTATGGTTGAGCAAAGTGTTTGCCACAGTCATGCCATCTGCTATGTCTCCTCCTGCCCATGATATGAAAGGAAAGACAGTGCTCAGTCATAAAGAAACAGAAAAAGAAGAAAGCAGCGTTAAATCCGCAGTTCTCCTTGTTTACTCAACTCCTTTGATGATACCAACAGCTTGCTGATATTGCGGACACCAAGGACCAAGTGTTTCCTGTCAAAGATGGCTTCCACGCACTCAAAGGCATTGTCAATTCTGTAAGTTCGCCTACTTTCTGCTTGTGTGTGAGTGAGTGTGTGTGTTGCTGGACTTCCAGTTTAAGCCACCTCCGGTTTGAGGCTGATGTATGAGATGACATTTTTCTTTCCTTTTACTTTAGAAATAATTGAAGTTTAAATTATTGGTGAATTCAGGAGTCAGGTGGGCAGGAGGGCAAAACAATTCCCTGCCTTGGCTTCACTGAAGTTGGTCACAAATGAAAGAAAACCTCAGTGTACTTCCTGCTAAGCTGCACGGAAAATGTCTGTGGAAACAACTGCTCGTTGTGTCCACAGTTTGTGGACGGAGAGGGAAATGTCTTCGCCACTCTGTAGCAAATTAAGACGCTGGAATTGGAGCAGCTTGACAGTTAGTCACTGTCCATATGACATCCTCTTCACAGGGTTTTTATTGTGTTCAGTGTCAAAACTCTCACTGCAGCAGCGCTTCAATGCAATTAATGCTTTTATATTAGATGAAAAATTCAGAATCAAAGCCGGCGTTAACACATCGTCTTGTCAGTGTAGTGCTGTAATCAGTGAATGGCTGTCAGAGCATAAGAGTCCCTTAAACAGTGTTTATATGAAGTTTCCCAAGCAGCCTCCTCGTCCGCTGCCAGCCAATTAGTGATACTTTCCATTTGCTGCAGCTTTTAGCCTGAACGCTGTCAGCCAAGGCGGGGGTTTGTATGGCAACATTTTTACATGAATATGAGCCCGGAGCCCCGCGGAGCGCGCTGACCTGAGCTGGACTTGCATCTGTGTCGGAGCCGACAAGGCCAGCAGTGTTTAGGGAAAGAGCAGAACTAGACGGAGCTGTCAGACATGCAGCTGGAGGGACGCAGAGCCAAAGGGTGTGTCTTGTTTCTGTTGTACAACAAACCATGATTGATTGTGTTGCTTTTAACTTGACTGTAAAGTAAAGGAGGGTGTTAAACTGTGGCTGTGAAAGTGGGATGATGTCTGAGTGCAGACAATAATGTGCTGCATATCTCAGATGCCAGTCATATTTCTTCTTAATGATTTAAGCAAATAATGTTGATGATTAAAACATCAATTTAAATGCTTGTGTGGCAAAAACATATTTAAAATTCCAACAATTGCATGACCCCATATGTCATCTAGGGCGGGCTTAACTAAGTCTTGCTGATGCATCTGTCAAACATTTTGCGGCACAGTGAAACAAAGTGATAAAACATGCAACCAGAATTCATCCAAAACACTTGTAACAGTTGTTGGATCATTATAAAGCATGAGTAACCATGACTGGCACCCTTCAAAAGGAAAAAGGAAAAAGTGACACGCTGCTTGTGACCCAGAATATTGTCATCTCTCAGGAGCATGTGAATCCAGCTTGTCATTATTAACATTATAATGTGTTTAAAGACTCTGAAAAAGCAGATTTGAATATTTATAATAAGAAGAAAATATGCTTGGAAAATCTTTTATTTTTTTATTTCCATGGCATGCACAGTCGTGTTCACAGAGTCATCCTTGCCATTAAGAGTCATTCATGTATTTTTCTGTCCTCCCAAACTGTTTTTAAAGCCTGCACAAGAATGTCCTGCACAACAACAAAAAAGCCCATGGCCTCAGTCCTCGCAGGCTCTGAGCACAGTGACGCTTCCAGCATCCAAATGAAACGCGGAGCATTCTTCTCTGATTAGTAATACTGGATTCCTGACTAGTTGGCCTCCTCACTCCTCTGTTGGATTTCGAGGATTTGAGATCATCTGTGCAGCCTTTTGCTGCAGGATCCACCCCGTCTTTGTGACCAGCATGACAAAACTCACAGAGAGAGCTCGGCAAAGTTGTGTCTCTGCGCCCTGTTGGGACTTTTTCTTTGTTGTTTTTTTAGTCCATTGCTACACTGGGCCTTTGTTGTCTGAGCGGCGGGCCTTTTGGGAAAACCCCAAATTGCAAAGTAGCCACATCGTTATCGTTAGCTTCCCTTTGCTCTTGAACGCATTCAGCAGAGTTTAGCCACCCGTACAGTATCGCAGACTTCAAGATATTCGGATGTTGTGGCGCAAAATCCTCACACTCCTAATTATTTCCACTAAATGACTAAACCATCCTCATCCTCTCAGAAACCCCACCAGTTACAGCGCTGGCTGAGATACTCGAATGACTTTGAGTATTTGGACGACTGCCTCCTTTTCCCCCTGCAGCTCGTAAATAATGTTTGTCACTAGATCCCAGAGAAATGAATAGCTGCTGTTTGAGTTCAACCAAACTGAGGCCTCTAATCTCAGTGTTCAGATCTTATATTTTAATATCGACAAAGCACTGAGGTCTTCCAACCCTTATGAATAACTTCATTTACCCAAAGTTCTTCAGAAAGCACCATATTCTGTTAAATTTAAGAGTGAGTGCTACTTTTCTTAAAAGCAAATTTCTCATTTTGGAGACAAACTTTTTCTACACTTAACAGGAAAACAATGTCATTCCTCGGGTCCCTCCATCATTTTAAGCACAGGCAGGCAAACAGTCAATTTTTTTTTCTTCCCTTTTTATCTCGGGCACTGCCAAGGAAGTAATTAGACGGGGAAAATAGTGGCACAGAGGAACAGCAGCAGATCCTTTTCCTCCCAGCTGTCATCTACAACCCTCTCCCCTTTTAACGATTCCATATCAAACCATCATATTTAATAAGGCCGCTGTAAACACTCCCCTCTTCCTCTTCTCAGATTGAAGTTTCACCCAACATCAAATGAAAGGTTCAAGTGTCCTATATTGCAGTTAATATGCTTCTTTTTACCGACTGTGTACTGGGATTTGCATAGTTTGTCCTTTGTTGATTTATTGAATCATCGCGGATAGTGCAGCTCCATGACAGTGGGCTCACACAGGCCTCTTTATATGATAATGCAGGATCCCGGAGGTTTTTAATAGAACTGAGGAATGTAATAGTCTTGCATAATTTTCCCATAAAGGCTGACACAGCTGCCGTTTCTCCCTCCTGTTCTCCTCGCCGCTGATATTCAGCGCTCTCCTTTAGCCGCCAGGCCCCGATCAGGAGCGAGACATTTCTCAGGTGTTGCACCCTAATCTGTTTTCTAAACTTGACAGAGCCGATAACGGCCAGGACTTGATGTATTTATTCTTGGCCCTCAAGCGATAATGTACCCATTTCATTTTTTTCCCCTTCCTCGTCCTCCAGATATTAAAGCGATCGTGCACAGAGATCCTGAGTGTGGAGCCCTCCAGTGTCTGTGTGAACGGTGAGTGGATCCTCCTGCTACAGATTGGTTCATTCTCTGCAGGAATCCCTCTTTTTACTGCTTGCTTACTGAACTCATGACATCTCTCCAGGAGGAAAGATTTGTCAAGACAAAGAGTAGATTAATCACTTACACCATCGTCCATCATGGGACACTTAAACTCCCCACAGAACCACAGAAATCTGCACATTTTGCATCTTTTTAGCCTTTTAATGCACCTAAATCAGTGGTTCCCAGCCTTATTACTCCAGTGCATATTTAAAATTAAGCAGTGTCTGCTCCTTTTAAAACAGTTTTAGAGGTGCTGTCCTGTCACTGAAGTGAGAGAAAAGTCAAAAAATTGGAAGTTAAATAATGAAATGTATTATTTTTTTCTTCCTGTGACCCTGAATTACCTCCCTTCATGAGGGGGGTGCGACCTCCACATTGGGAACCACTGGTATAAATAACATGCCCAGATAGATTAGCGTAAAGCTCAGAATCTGTGACTCAGTCTTTCAAGCGTCTCTTGATGTAGTTTGTTCCAGCTGTGCAAAACACAACAAAGATACCGAAGTTAGAACATGAAGTTCAAACGTTTTGTTGTTTTTAGAAGAATAAAATTTGGAAAGGAATAAATCCTGCCAGCCATCTGAAAACTTGGACATTGCTTGCTTATTGTGTGAACCTTTGTATCTCTGCACCAAAGAGAGTCTAATCTATAGATACTTGGATGTTTATTCATTTTCATGAAAGTTTTCATAGCATGTGTCAAAGTCCTACATAGTTCCAGTTTACCAAACAATAAGTGGCTGAAGCAAATGACAGCATGATTGCCTGATGTTAGATAATATTAGAAGAAGAAACTCTGTTCTTTGCATGTACACTAAACATAGGTTCCTCCTCTCAGTCTTATCTCTTGTTTGTTTACATTCCAGAGTCCTTCGACATCGTCCTCAGAGGGAACGGCTTCACCCTCGGCCGCAGCAATGAAGGCATCGTCTGCAGCTTCATTGTGGACCAGCAAACCTTCAGTAAGTGATGGAAATCAGAAGTAGTGACTATGGTACACTTTGCGTTCATATCTAAAGCAGAGTCTCTTAAAGGGTAAGTTTAGTATTTTTCTATGTTTTTCTATCCAAGTGACTAATGAGAACCAACTTTTGGAATTTGTCCAGCGTTGATCGAGAGCACTGCAGCTGTGGAGCCACTCTGGGCATGTTCACACCATCAGTTTACGTCCACTAAAGTGTTTGTTTTTGCCACTGACAGGCTCAGATTATTATTTTAAATGTCTGATTACACTATTGAAAGGATCTCTCCACAGATGGACCCTTTTGTTAAAGAGTAAGAGCCATAAACAGCCCTGACATTGCTACTGCCTTACCCACCAGACTCCATTTAAATAAAGAGCAATTTTATCATTGAAAAACACACATACCTCAAAGTGGACAGACACAAAATAAAACTAAGAAAAGTCATCTTGGTTTGTCTTTCCACTGTTCAGACAATCACCAACTCTGGTTTGGTTGAATTTAACCCTTCATTCACCTGGTTAGATGTTAAAATATGCTGCGTCTGTACACTCTAAAATTACTGCTTATTCAAATTGAGTCTGGTAGAATTAATAACGGCCATTTCAGGCTGTTTCTGGTTCAACAAAAAGGATCTTACTCTCTAACAGAAAGGTCTGTCTCTGTAGGGATCCTCTCCATAATGTTGTCAGACACTTGAAATAACAATCTGAGCCTGTCAGTGGCAAAAACAAGCACATCTAGTGGGCGTAAATTGACGGCGCACAAATGCCCCAAGTGATTACATTGCAGCTGAGGTCACTTAATAGTGCACTGAATTTAAAGACTGTTGTTCCCATCAGTCACTTGGACACAAAAACTTGGGAAAATATGGTCCACATTGAAAAATACCACATTTACCCTTTAACCACAGGCCCTGACTAAGATCAGGTTCTTGTAGTTCTTGAACTCAAACTGCAGCTTTAAATGTTCAGTCAGCACAGCTCTGATATTTTCTAATAACCATGAACAGCAGAAAAAAAAGCAGAATGTGGCGTCACATAATAGGCTAATTCCTGTCTGGCCCTCGCTGATATGAGCTCTAAATCTGTATCTCAGAGCGTGCACTGATTAAAATAGTCAAACTGGAATTTGTAGGTGTTGTTTTGACAATAAATGAGTCATAAATCTAACATCAGGCCGGGCCAGCACGAGCATGGAGGACAGCAAAAGCAAAAACAGAGAAAAAAGCCAACTTAATGCTGTTTGTGGAGGTTTCTAAATTTAGTCAAGCCCTGTGGCTGTTTTTAAAAAGCAGGAGATTTGTTAATACAATAATGAACCATTCACATTTCATACAATACCTCTGTTCAGCACTTCAGTCAGTTTATCAGATATGTTTAAGTTTTCAGCCGTGATCTTTACAGTAACAAAGAGAAATGATTCATTTAAATTTATCAGAGAAGGAAGTCATTAGTGCAGTTTGTCATGCATTACTGATAAATCCACGTGGGCTCTTATGTGGACGACTTTTGCAGAACTCGAGACATTCTGAAGGGGATTACCATGTTGTCCTAATATTAGAAATGGAGATGGGGAAGTTTACACACACACACAGCATGAAGCACTGGGTCCATTGCTCATAATGGTGTCATCATGTACGCTCCGTCCAGGTAGCATTCGTCGCATTCAACATACAGCACGAAATCATTTTGTTATTTTCAATACAATGATTATTCGTTATTGTATAGATTCAGAGACACCACGTATTCATTTGACGAAAAATCTCAACTTACTAGCTTTTCCTGAAACTTTCACTAAGTGCTCCAAGTAGGCCGGGACTAACCAGTGCTCAGTGCCAGCACTTCTAGATTTTAATCCTCAGTTTACCCTGACTTTTTCTTGTGCACTGGCACTTCTTATAAGCTGCGGGTATTCTTTTCTGCCTTCTCCATATCAGGCTCTGGGGGCACCACATGACACTCACCCAGCCTTGTTCTTACCAAAGTTGAGAGAAGTTTTCCTCCAGGGCTTTCTACCAGGAAGGGGTTTGTTGGTTAAGGTCAGGAAAAAAAAACGTTGTTTGGAAGAAGGCTAGAAGAAAGCCTGCAAGGAAAGCTTCTCCCATGTGCATCCTCACCTGCTTTTCTGTGTCGACGACTAGACTCAGTGACGTTACATTACAGTGATGTTGGCCTGTCTCCAAAGGTCAACACAAAGAGAACGCTAAAGTTAAATCCTACGTTACTAAATGTAGGCCAGGAGCAGCAACCTAACATTAGTGCCACTCCTAGCAGTGAAGAGCCTGTTGATGTGACGTTAGCATTATCCAAACCACCTGCAGCTATCACCACCGCTAGTGGTGAGAAACCCAGTAACCCATTTTGTTTCATTCACCTGCCTCTCATGAGTCTTTTGGTTATACCCACCCCCGCCAGCCTGCCCACATGCAAATAAACCGACACTTTTCCTTCCACTTTGAGCATTACTGTAAACCACATGTTGTGTTTGACAGCTGAACTTTCACATTCACAGCTAATAATAATTAGCTATAACTTAAAACAAGCTTTCAGTTATTAGTTTGAGCTTTGTTCACACAACGCACCACGTACAGCAGCGCAGGAATAAAAAGAAACACACCACACTGACAATAACTGAAGTTTCTGCTATAATGTGAACACAGCTGTAAGGTGGAGATTGAAAACTTGACCATTACAACTCAGCAACTTTATTTCCCTCCAGTCCCTAGTCTTTAATTTTTAATAACATGTCACCACGTTTTAAAAAAATGGGCAAAATTTACATTAACTATGTTTTATGCTACGTTTATAAACATAAAAAACCAGGGCTGTGCAATATATAACGATATTTTATCGATATCGTGATATGAGTGTATAAAGTGTTGTCTTCTCCTGCTTTAAAACCCTGCATTACACAAAAATTACTTTCTTTTCTTAACTTACTGGACTGTTCTAGCTCTTCTGTTGTTTGCCTTTACCAGCTTAGCCGTTGCATTCTGAATTATTGGCACTCACGAATGTGTGCATGTTGTGATGGCGCCGCTATGGCTTTGAGCACACCTGCTGCATGTCTACATTGACAACAGTAAATTTGAGGGTGCAAAAAACATTGCATGTTTATGGCTCCTTAGATTTTGGATATTGCGTGTGTGTGTTGGTCTTTCAGTCGGATGGGTCATTCTTTGGACTAACGGGGGAATTTTTGTCCGTTAAAACAATGGCATGGCGCCCCACGATCAAACCCAGTCGCAAAAAGGGTTGAATGCAGGTATCGTTTGACTGGAGACATTTCGATATCACTTGATACTGGGTTATTTTGGCTATCAGTACTCCATACCCAAAGGTATAGAGTACCGATAGTCTATCCTTGATGTCTTATAGTGGGATTTCTTGGAGTCCTGACACTGATTTTGCCCGACACGCAAGTAACTTATGACTATTGTATTGGTGTTGTTTTTTCCTGGTTTAAAGTAGTGATGTTACTCTCTGAACTTACCAGAGTTATTTAACAGTTCTATTATTTGCCTTTACTCATTTAGTCATCATATCCACAATACTGATGATTATTTTCAAATATTTCATTGTGTAAATATCCCATAAAAGCACCGATAGTCAACCCTACTGTTTCATCACAATATTAATATCAAGGTATTTGGTCAAAAATATTGTGATATTTCAGAAGGAAACAGCAATACACGTAAACCCCCTGTACTAAAGACCCTTATGACGCCTCATGGTTGCTGGTTCTCATAGTGAAACATCACAGGAGTTTCTCAGGAGCTCAGCAGCCAGAGAAACAGTGACCGTCAGAGCGAGCGATGGAAAGATTTGACACGGTAAACAGAGCTCAACAGGAGTCAACACAATCTGACACGACCGAATCTGAGCCCACCAACAAAACTAAGATCACACTGAACGCTACTCGGCTAACGGCTTAGCGGCCAGGTTTTAGCTGCTTGTGGAAGACAGTGATCGGATCACTCAAGACGCGTGTAAATACCTGGTGTAAACAGGGCCAGATATCCATCATTGTCCTATGGCTCATCCACCGTGGTGCTGTGTGTTAACTGACATCATATATGTGTAACGTGGCTCTCTCTGGTATACATGGAGTCAGGCCTGCGGGTGGTGACCTCTGTGTTCAAAGGGAAGGACATGCCAAAACAAACCCCTGTCCCAATACGTCTGTTATCCCACAGCAGCTCCCTCTCTACGTATATGATGAGAACAGAAGAAAGGAGGCTATGTAGGTCACTGTGCTTCTTATTTTGAGCTTGCAGTCTGTTCTGTCGAGAAATCCTTTTTCAGGAAGCAAACGGGATTTGGCACCGAAAGCCAATCTTTTCAGGCTCTCATTTGGCCGTGGGATCTGTGGGATCGACGACTGCCAATGACAACACTTCCCTCCTTGACAAGTTATTTTTGATTTTCAACATTTCAACTTGACTAAAACACTTGAGCATATTTTTTTTCTTTTAAAAAAGAACTCCATCCGAATCAGGAAGTGGCCATTAGCAGATGTCTTCCTGTTAGTCCTTTCTCAGTTTAGGCTGTCTCACATTCGCCCACTTGGGGCTATTTATTCCCTCGTTGGCTTTTGCATGTGTTCAGCCCAGACCTTTCTAACAGTGGGGCACCTTATAATTATGGACAGGCATCATGGCGACTATGGAACACACACACCACATATGTGGAACAGATGCTACAGTCTTCTCCATCACCAAGTCAGTCGGAGCCCCGAGCAGACAGGCGGGATAAAAATAATATCAATAATCTCAACGACCTCGGTGGCTGAAGATGGTCCGGGCCTCTGTCAACCTGAACACACACACAGGCGCACACATACACACATGCATCATAATCCAATCTGTCATCTGTCTATTTTTTAACCTTTATGCAACTCTCAGCGACAGAAGAGAGCTGGAACATCAAACATATGACATAATACATCTTCCTGATATTACCATATATCATATATATATTATTTTGCGTAACTGATGCTTAGTTTGAAAGAAATTCACATGATCCTTCACATGTAGGGTCAAAGAGGCCAAAGAGTTCACACGTGGCTCACTGAGAACGTGAAGTTTAAAGGTTGTTTCCGCTTAAATTTGGCAAAACTGAGTTGATAATTATTTTGTAATATCGCTCATAATAACTGTGGCTTTATTTCATCGTAACATTAATTAAATTAAGTGTTAAAAAATAACTAAATTGGTTGCCAGTTGGGATTACAAATCTTTGATACCCATAATGCTCCATAATGATGTGGAAAATAAAGCAAATTTTTCATGTAATGCTGCTGTAATTTACATTTGCTCGTCTCCTGATGCAGTGATTATTGAGAACAAATTCTGACATGCTGTTTTTGTCTTCTGTTTTTTTTTTTTTTACAGATAACAAGCCAAGCACTGTGCGCAGTGATTATCTGCTGTGTCCTGCACCCGTGCTCTACGAAGTGGGACAGTAAGTAGCCAGTGGGATTTCTGTTTGAGGGGGAGGAGGTGCTGGTGGAGTGTTTTCATGTTGCATATGGTGCAAATATTGACTTTATATTGAGATTCTTGTATCAATATCAGATTTTGGCCGATCATGTGGTCTAGTGCCGATATGATGCAGGGTTTCTTTGTTACAAAAGAGACAGAAAAAACAGTGCTTTACCGTTTTGTCTGATTTTATTTGTTATGCGATTAAATTATTTATTTTTTGACAGTAAAGACAAAATTTCCCCATTTTTTTCCTTTTTTTTGTGCCTTTGATCAGCAAAATATCGCAAGTTTGACACATTAATAAATGGCTGGAAATATGGAAAGCATCCATAGAAAATATAGCTGTATTATTATACAATAAGTCTTCCAAAATAACTGATGGCGCTGTGTGACAGCAGTGTTTCTATAGACGTATTTAAGTTGCGATCTAGGCATGTGGACAGCAGGAGACGTGTGAAATTTTAATGACAGGCGTCTCACTGTGAGCTCCAGGATTTACAAACGGGACAATCTAAATATTTCCGCACCAAAATTTAATATGTTCTCCTGTAAATTGTGATTTTGCCGTAGATGAGTGAAGAAAGGAAAAGCAGCGTTGCGTTGTGTAAATGTTTGGACTGTTGCAGTTGCATCTAGAAATCAAGAAGCTTATCACAGCTGAAATCGGCAGAGTGAATCTTCCTTCCTCTGTAAAACAACACACACACACACACACACACACACACACACTGACTAAGATACTTCCTCTCTTACTTTACCAATGTCAGGACTCTTTCAAAACCATTTTATTTCTGCTTTTCCTCAGAAGTGTTGTCATGTATGTGCTGCTCTTCCTTCTGTTCTTTATTTAAATCACCCGTGTTCCTCGTATATTTAAATAAGACGTCTCAATCCTCTCAGTTTCTCTTGTTCTTACATGCACAGTTTTTCTTTTTTTTGTTTTTCCGTGCCAATAAACAACTCCTAAATCTATAGATTAGCTGTATGTTAAAACAGTAGATGTAGGGATGAAGAGTTTGGTGTAGCGTAAAGACGCAGTAAACATTGTCGACGGCGCCCGACAGAAAAACACTCCATACATACAACCCACCAAGATTTAAGTGAAAACAGTGTAAATATGCATTTATTCCTGGCTGCATAGCTATTGTTTGATTTCCAGCGTCATCTCTTATAATCCCAAACCATAACAGATGATCGCTAAGGCATTCTAGATGGAACAACAGATTTTAATGTCCTCCATGACGGGAATCCAATCAAAAATGTATGATTATGAGTGCCGCTGGCTCCTGGAGGTCTTTGAGCTCTAAAACAGATTATGTATCATATGATGACGGCGGTGCTGTAACTACTCTGAATCAACTTGAGCCTCACCTCAGATAATCCTCTCACATAACGTCCAAACTGCTCATGGTAACATGTTTTCCTGCCAGATGCTGACTGACGGTGAGGAAAGAGGAACATGAGTTTTTGAAGGGATACAAAACGTGAAGTTAGACGCGCTCTCGTGTTTCACTTCTGTTTGTTTGTTTGCGGGATATCACAAAACCTTCCTTCAGATTTAAGTATTTTTAGAGTTTTTAACACACAAATGAAAAAATGTAATACATTTTTGCATTGATCCATTTTATACACAAAGATAAAACAAACACTCTCACACAGAAGAATGCACTGTTGCACCTGTGTGTCGATGCACACACAGTCCTGTGCAACACACATTGCATGCTGCCGCTGGCTCGCAGAACACCTGATGTTGGGGTGCACATTTAAACACAGTGTCCAGGTTAGTTGTTCTATGGTGGTTGTCGGATGATTTTCTTTTCATCAATGCATCTGCTACAGTAGCACTGCAACAGTTTAAATTTATAAATATCAGTCGTTTCTTTGTTCTACGCGGCATGTTTGAAAGGACAAAGGAGAGTCACAGGCCTGAAGGGCGGAGCTTTATAGTCTCGGGGGAGTGGTCTAGTCAAGAGTGCAGGTGATGCAGGTGGGGCGAAGACTTGTGATTTAACAAGTACATAGACACGTGCATTTCAACTCTCAAACACACAACTCTCTTTTTTGTCTGTTCAATTTTTATAACACTGAATTAAAAAATCTAAGCAGTGACCAGGGCTGCAAATTAGCTTCAGATAAACGTGCTATACACACATTTTGCACATCTACCTGTAATGAACATGTTAAATAAACAGATAGGATAAATCAATGAGAAGTTGGGACATGAAAAAATTAATATAGAAATTGTTTTTGTGAAGATCTGGGAGGTTTTTTTTTTTTAACATACTGTATATATGTTACAAGAGGGGCACTTACCACTGTGAGCTTTAATACAAGGCCATCAGAACTATCGCTGGCAGTGAATATTTTATTTTGTAAAAGTATTCTAAAAAGATAATGCTATTGTTGTGTTGCGTACTTACCCAGGGCATGCTGAACATTGTATTTAAGGAAAATACACCAAAAAAAACAAACAAAAAAAAATTCAATTAAGGACATAAAGCAAAATAACATTTTCACAAAAAACGTGAAAATATGTGCATTATTTTTTTTAAATTTTGATTGACTTGCATTTGTGCTATCGGCTGATGACATTCTGACATTATTGTCAGTCACTTTGCATTTTGATACAGATGTCCATTCAGATACATAAACATTTTCTTAAATGAAATAACAAATTTAAATATTTGTGCAGCCTCGGCAGCGGTCTGTGCTCTCAGTTATTTCTTTGTTTGTTTTTTAACAGCAGGTCACTGCTGCTTTTCCTCCAGCTGCTAGCGATACTATATGTGACACTTTTTCCAGCTGGCATCACTTTAAGAAAAAAAAATATTCACACAAAGCAGTGGGATCACAATCACCTGATTGTCTTTACTTATCAGTGTGACGAAAATGCAGCGTTTCAGATACAGCTGCTCTCATAGTAGCAGCTACTGGAGAAGTCTTCCTTTTTACTTTATCCAGAAATCAGGAGAGCAAAACAGAATCTCACATCTTTCATCCAACTCACAGAGGACGCAGTAAAAGGATGAACTTGAGCGACTACATCTGTAAGCCACAGGCCTACAGCGCCTGCTACGACCTGATAGGACCTGAGCCGATGCTGATGCTACGTGCCCGCCATTTGCAAAAGGCCTGCTTAATTAACTCTTGGCTGCCGTTGGTGACCCATTAAGTAGTTAGCTGGTACGGGCGGTGAGTAAACACATCTGCTGGAGGGGCTTTAAAAGGATGTGCGACAGATGCAGCCATTCCCTTCTCCACGCTCCCCATTTAAATAATTCACCATGCACTGACAATCCCTGCACCCAGGACCACCTGCATGGAACAGCGGAGCCCGGAAACTTCCGTCTCCGTCCATCTGTCTGCTTCTGCTCCATCACCGCTACCGGCTCACAGGGCGCTCCGTTAACACGGCTCAACTCAGCCGAAGAAGAATCGCCTTCCATCTCCCTCTTCCCCCTTTTAACCATGTTTTGTTCCACATGAGGCCTCCTCCTCAGTGCTGCTTGAATCTCTGTCGTGACCTCGTAGACATTGGATTGCCGGGGAACATATTTCAGATGCAGCAGTCACTCGAGTTGAGGTGCTCAGCTGCAGCTTCCTGTCCCGTCGGGAACTTGGAGCAGGCGGCTCCACATTCAGCCTCGATGTCCAGGAATCACAGTGTCCTCAGTTGGTCATCGAGCTGTGTAGGAGCACTCACGGCGGAGGCCTCATCTGTGCTGACAGCTGCGGCATCAGGCTAGAAACATTGGCATCTGCTGATGCCCTTCCTTCCCTCCCAGCCCCGCTCCCTCCCGCCTCCTCCCCCGTCCTGTATCCCCATTAGGAGACCCAGCATCCCCTGCTGGGGGGTCGATGGAGAGGTTAAGTGACTGCGCTCTTGCAGCAGCATGTCCTCACCTGGTGTTTTCACAATAACGGTGGAGAGCAAAAAATAACTGAGGGGGGAGTCGACACCTGCGTTACAAAGCAGGTACAGTTATCTCGTGCTGATGCTCGTCAATAATGAACGAGGCTGTCCCAGGGCTGCTGCTAGCAGAGGCAGCACTCCATCTGCGTCAGTGGGGGTATGAAGATGTCCTGTTGTTCAATTGTCCTCCATGTTGTGGGACTGACATGTCGGATGTGCCCTGATTTGTTGTCACATGATGAAACTGGAATCAACTCTGTTTGATTGAAGGATGCAAGGAGCAATGTGTCAGCTTCAGATCTTAAATGTAACATGGAGGATGATTCAAGCTACAGCAATGAACTGAACTGAAAATTCTGAAATATTTCAATTTGCACTTTTATCTTTAGTGACAAACATTTTTTAAGTCCGACACAAACTGAAGAGCTAATTTTTTATAGGACTAAGTTTCAATTTCAGTTGAAATATATCACAACCCGACCCACACTTTGTGACACTTCTCAAATGTCATTGTTTCAGCCGTTCTCCAGATCTGTTTTGCAGAAAAGATTGAATTCTGACAGTTTACCAGTTTACCCCTGCTTTCTGTTGCACCGTCTTTAGCAGTCATTTTTGTCGGTAAAAGTGAGACGTTCGTGTTGTACACGTCTGCATCCTCATAACCACCAACAAGGAAATGGGTTTCGTGACTTGGGGAAAACTGCAAAAAGCAAAAAGTTGTGGTGATTGGACAGAATTGCAAAAATTCACTAGGACTGGTTAAATTGGTGTGAACTAGTGTAACTAGTGTAAACTATTTTTAACATTTACTTTACATTAGTATTTTCTAACATTTTTGTTTTGTGACCCTTGAACTGGCGCAGTGTTGACCTCTCAACATGGGATATGCCTGTAGTGCTTAAATGAGTCACGAGAGGTTCAACCAAAGTTTTCTTTTTCTCTCAAATATTTGTTTTGAAGGGGAATTAAAGAGCTGAACGTACCCAGTAAGTCTAAAAGATGTAATTTCCCCTTATTTGCCTTTTAATAATTTTGTGATTTATCTTGCGACCCTTTGAAACAAAACTTTACATCACAGCGACTCCGTTTGGCTGATGAGTTTCCATTCATTTCTGTATGATCCAAAAAGAGTATTCTTGGGTAGCGAAACATCAGGTTTCACATTTTTGTAATGTTGTTATTGTTCTGGTTTCATGTTACATTAACAAAAAGATTAAAATTAAGTAGATCAGTTCATGGAAACAGAAATTACTAGAAACAAATGGAGACATTAGGCGAGAAAAATTGATCCTAAAAATCAGACACTGTTCACTGTGTACTGGAAACTAGTGCTTAAGGAGTTGTATGATGCAACACCAACCCAAACGCCAGAAGAAATGTTGGTTGTATGTTCTTGCAAACCAAGGATACACTGCATTTGGATGTCATTATGTAGTGAATACTTTGAAAGTGCTTTTAGGTTTAGGCAGATAAACAACTTGGTTATGGTGAAGAAAAGATCATGTTTGGGCTTTAAGTACCCAGTTTTAAGGGCATAATCTCAACTGAAAATACAACAACGTCTCCTATTGTCCTGGGAAAAACAGTGACGGCACGCATCATCCTTCCCATCTCAGCTCATATACTACATCACTTTAGAAATGTTGATATGTGTTTGAAAGTGCAAATCTAACGTGCATATGTGTGGTTTGTAAAAACGTACTATACCGACATTTTCCTCTGGCAACTGGGCTGGCTCCACCCTGGTACGGTCCGTTAAGTTACCAGCTGTCACGCCACAGGAAACATCACTTTATTTTAATTTGGTCCCATCAGTCAGGTTGTTAGAGTGCATGTCACTCTCTCCAAATGGTGGATGTCTCACTCTGGAACACAACTTCTCATCTGGTCCCCAGGCTTCACGAGGCCGAGTTTCCTCCCCTCCGTCAGAACTTCTGCCACACAACCCGGTGCAGAGTGATGACTCCTGGATGCCGAGTGACAGGCCTTGCATATGCTCTGCCGTGAATTATTCAGCCTCCTCAATTTTCACATCTTTAAGGGAAGTTTGAAAGCCATTAGCGTCACCATTGTCAGCCGCTCCAGCTGTATCGCATCACCAAAGCTTAGCGTCACGGCGGGCTTACTTTCTGACAGATTATAGCGAGCCCGGGGACAAAGTATTTCCAACGTGGAGCCAGAGATCTGCAGCGGGAAGAAGCCTTCTGCCATTCAACTGGTGTCCCTGGGAGCCCGTGTCGCTTTCTACCCAAATTTTGAGTGATCCCTCGGCCCCGTGACAATCTGCCCTCTCATCTCCATTTATTCAAACGTAACCGTCGACCCACCAAGCAGCTGCAGCTCTCTCCGCGGTGTCACTCACTATGCTTTCATTATGGCAAAGTTAAATGACAGCGAGTGTGGTGTTAAATGATTTATCCAGCTCCTTTTTAAAGTCACTCAGGGGCCTTTTTTCATTCTTTTCGTGCCCTTTTGACCCTCTGTGCTACCTGTTTGTGCCTGGTATACCTGTGTGACATTCAGTAATGGCCTTCATTGTACATTTGCAAAATGAAAAGTAGAAATTAGAGCATAAATGTCCGTGCACCATCACCAGATATGCACAGGGTTGTTGTTTCAATCAGGAGATAATGAAAACATCCATCACAAGTTTCCAGAGCACAAGGTGACATCTTCCAATTTTTTGTTTTGTCTGAAAACCCAAATATTTGAATTCACGGTGATATAAAACAGAGAAAAATCAGCAAATCCTCACATTTAAGAAGCTGGAAACACCGTAACAAATGATTTAAACAATTAGGACATTAACTAAATACATATATCTTCTGTCGAAGGTCTGACGAATCATTTCAGCACTAATTTTAACACAGTGCTGCAGAATAACCACTTGAAATAGACGTCTCCCAGTTACTAATCATTCTTTTAATATTCCTGGAAGTTAAAGGGTGAAAATGAGAAGTGCATATATGACTTATGCCTCCGTGCTGGAGCAGATTCTGCCTACTCAACAGTAACTGGCTAAATTAGCAGTCAGTGTCTCAGGGAGGAAGAGAAAAGGCCTCGCTGACTATGGTTGGGTTGTGGTGCGTTAAGGATGTCCAGCCATGTCAGACGAGAGAGGGTGGAGGGGGGGTCGGGCGTTTGTCAGTGTAACTCGCTTGGGAGCTTTCCTCCTTCACACGCCGAGGTCCACACCTCCAGCTTGATTAACAACTTGCCCACCATTATCACGGATTGAGGGTGTCAGCTAAATTAGCCTCTCCCCTCACCCATTCAGCACGAGCACTTAGTTAACATGCAAGGACCTGGAACAGCTCCACTGAGCTGCAGAGGCGTGCAGCGTTTCATGAATCCACATCGGACACAAAGGGATGTTTTCTGATTGAAACCAACTGGTTCTCCCTCACAAATAAGGAGTTTGAAATCTTTTAGCGTGCTCTCATTTGTTGGGAATCTAAACATTTATGATTTAAGAAAAGTCAGAAACACGTGTGCCTTTTTTAAATTGGCACGCACAGTCGAACTGTCTCTGAACAGAAAGGTGGGATCAGGTGCAAACAATTTAAACAAAGCAAACACCTGTCAGAGCAGATCAGAGTGTGTGGAATACACACATGTAGAAATATGCAAAATTTTTGTTTAACACAACATTTTAAAATGAAACCATATTTTCTGTGTTGAATTAAAAGCTGTTCGTTTTGTGTGGTAAACTTTAATGCCGCATCATTCCTTCGGTTAAACTCAGTCTATTACAATTTTGTTTTGCTTAGCAGTTTCTTCTTCTACAAAAATTAATCAATTAATTGATTAGTTGTCAACTATTAAATTCATGGTCAAAAAATTGCATAATTGATTAATAGGTTTGAGTCATTTCTAAAGCCAAATGTCAAAATTGTCTGACTCCAGCTTCTTAAATGTGAATATTTTCTGGTTTCTTTCCTCCTCTATGACAGTAAACTGAAAATCTGATACACATTTTCACCATTTTACAGATCAAATAACTAATCAAATAATCGAGAAAATAAACGGCAATTAAAATAATTGTTAACTGCAGCCCTACGTTTCTGTTTGTGCCATTAATTTAGATTATAAATACCTATTGACAAGAAGGGATGACAAACATGTCATTGTTAAGGTTTCACACATCTCTTCTCTTAATAAAACCTCTTCATTGCAGCACATAGTCCAATAATAATGCAACTTTTGATACTCATGGATACGCACTGATCTTGGCATGTAGTTTTTAATGACTTTGAATTATTATTTTGTCTCTTTCTTTGTTGTATGCTGGTGGTATGGTGTTTTTTGATCATGGGTTTCCTTGAATGCTTCAGGATCCTGGGTCAGAATTAAACGAAGACGCTAAATGCAACAGAATCTTAGCGCTCACAAAAATCAAAACACTTCAAAATAAAAACTTTCTGAATATTTGTCCTCTAATTGACTTAAAAAGTCTCAGAATGTCTTGATTTCAGTTTTATATTTCTTACAAAGCTGTAAAAGTCATTACATAGTCTCAAACTTGAATTTGCATTGTCTTAAATGCCATAAACATTTAATGTAATTTCATTTATCCATCTTTTAAATTTCTTTTTGTCAAAATGAGTCGAGCTCTTCTGCATGAGAGTCTCGTAACATTTCTGCTTTCACAGATCTTTAAATCTCCGACTGAACCTTTACTTTACACTGTCACTGCCCTGTTGGCATTAGGGATGCAGGAATATACTGGTTTTAAGGTATACAGTGATTTAAATCATACTTACGATATTTAACATACAATATTAAAGGGGAAAAAAGGCAACCCGACTGAGATCTCCCCTTTTTTTTAGTTTTAGTTTTTAGTTCTTAAAGGAGAGACTTTTTACACATACCTCCACTAACAACATGGTTTCACGTTTCAGTTATAATGTTAGAAAACCCTTAAAGACACTTACATTTTCATTCCTGTAAGGGTCATTCAGACTGATAATGTAAATTCTGTAATACCATGAAACTGCGATATTTTCCGAGATGGTTATCGTACCATAAAATTTCATATCATTACAACCCTAGTTGGCAAAATGTAGATTAAGCTAACTAACTCTAATAACCATATTTATATAAAAGCTACCTCTGCATGGGACAACATGTTATATACTACTTAACGTTATACTGACCTGTGAAGCTTGAATAAGATTAAGTCTAGAAATTAGTCTTAAATTTAGTTAGAAATGTGCTTAATGATTCCTAACAAATAAAGATTAAATGGTGCAAATGAAAAAGAGATCTTGACTTAGACGTCCTGATCTAATAAAAGTGACTTTAATAATAATATAATAGATGCAATAAAATAAACATATAATAGATAGATAGATAAAAGACAAGTGGAGGCATCAACAAGTTAAGTGTCAAAGTTCATCCGGTTCAAAAGTTCCATGAATGGTATTTTAAATATTCAGTGTGGGTAAATTAAGAAAGGTGCAAAGGAGTCAGTTTAGAATATTTAGAATCTGCTGCATAGTAATGGACACATGGTCTGGTTGCTCATCTGTTCTGAACCACAGGAGAATTGGTGGCCCAAGGCACTGCCTCAGGCGAAATCCGAAGCAAAGCAAAGAGCTCTCTTGTTATTATTCCGCAGCACCAGTTTTAATGCAGGCCTCCCCTGTACGCTACCACACACTCACAGCTGGCCCCTCACACACAATACCGCTCTGCGTACTCCTTTCTCTCCTCTTTTTTTGTGTTGCACTCGCAGCGAGGATTTCAGGGCTCTTCTCTCGTTCCATATCCTGAATTCTCATTAAACCTGCGGTAATTGGATTGGGCGTAATAGACATATGGAAATTGCGGTGCCGTTCATCATTAGGGTTTTAATTGTGCCCATTTTGGCTTTCGCATTTCCTCCTCTAAATAAGTCATAGGAGTTCACGAGCCTTGTTACTGCTAGTCAGGTTACTTCATCCACACGTGCTGACGGCTGTGATAATGAGAGGATTTCCTCCCTCTGAGTTTGACCGTTTAGTTCTTACCCATTGTGTTCTTTAGTGAGCGTTGTGCTAATGTGAGCGCTCGACTTGTTAGTCTTTATTTAACAGGATTTGCTTATGAAATTATGAAATTAACCTCATTATTCTGTCACTGAAAATCGTTTGCTGATTTGTGGGCTTTGGGGAAATTACTGATATTTAGAAGACGTTAGCTCATGTTCCTTTCAAAAGCATGAACATTTTCTGTATTTATCCCTCATATTTCTGTTGTTAAAATATTGTGACAAAGATATCTACTGAAAGACTGTCCTTGTTCAGTTCAGTTATTTTTAAATCTGTGTAGATATGAATAGCAGTGCTTTTTGTCCAGCATTGGTGGACTGTGTCTCTGAGTCCACTGATGTTGGACAGTGATATTGAGAAAGAAGTACACTGATTTGTGCAGATAAAAACAAAACCACAAAAATGTTCCTTATCAGAATAAATTCTAACACGGTAAAGGAAGTCATTTTAAATAGCAACAAAATAGATGAAACACAACAGACTATTTTAAATGGCTGTGCTTTACAATTTACAGCCTCTCATTCACACACACTCACACACCATTTACAGCAAGCTACTGTGCAAGGTGCTGGTCTGACCATCGGACAGGAGGAGCTCTGCATCCTGAAGCAGATCCGCCTCTTTATTTGGCAAAATAAGAGTCAAAAATGCATAAAAATTCAGCACAAACAAAATTCATTGATACAAACACCTTGATACTGCTGAAGCCTCATTCACTTCATTGTGTTTACATTATATGTGGTTAATTAAATGAATTCCTGTGACACTAATGAACCTCTTTTCTTTACAGGACTATGGATGTTCTCATCAGCCTAAACCACGGCAAGTCCTTCATCTCCAGCGCCTACACCATCACCGCCACCACATGTGTGAGTCTCAGTTACCTTCATATGTGAAACACAATATAAAAGCATCTGCGGTGATTCTGAGCTCTGATCTTCTTCTCTGTATTTTCCATCTGCACGCGTTATATAACACACTTCTGAGTTAAACAGCTCTCCTACTCTCACACCTCTCTTTCATAACCTGAGCCTTGTTTCCTCAATTCATGTTTCAGTTTGTTTTGCTCATATTGTGGTTTGAGTACGTGATAGTCGCAGAACTCTCTCGTCGTCTCTTCCATGTTTCTCATGTGATGTTTGCAGTAGTGACTGCATAGTTACTCAGTGTGTTTTGAATGTGTGTACATAATATGTGTGTCAGAAATTCAGGGTTCCCACGGTCATGAAAATCCTGGATAGGTCATAGGATTTCATAATACCCTTCTCCAGGCCTTGAAAAGTCCTGGAATTAGTGCAAATTATTGAATGTTTACCATCACACACGTCGCTTCCTTTTCTCCCTGTGTTCTGTCTCTTCTTTCATGTATGCTTGATAGCTGAAATTATGGTTAAATAGAGTCTGAAATTGATATGTTTGACAAACGCCGGGCAAAAGTAAAAGAAAAGTAATTGAAAATTTTTGAAATTTTGTGCATGAAAATATTTGGAAAACCCAGTGAATTGAAAATAGTCTAACTGTTGATACAAGGTTAATAAAAATAAAATAAAATATACCCCTTAAATCATTATTTTATATAATAATAAGTATAATAATAAGTATAACAATAAAACCTTGTGAAATATTTAGGATCATCCTTTTTGGCACTTAATTGTCTCTACATAAATTGTATGTATTTGCATCTAATGGACGACTTCCACTTGCACCATTTTGCATCCCAATGTGTGACCAGTTTAAAGCATACTACTGTTGGAGTTGAGTTGTTTTATTGAAAGACTGCAGACATCCCTCTTCATCTGCATCTCATCTTTACACTCCAACAAACTTTTGATATTATTCCACCAGCTAATTGTTAGACATTTTGTTTATTATCCAAAAACAAGATGCACTGATTATGCAATGAAATTACAAAAAGAGTTTGAAATGGTTTGGCATTTTGGGAACGTTTTGAATGTACATTGTTTTGGCTATTATACCGGACATCTGTACCATTCCCAGTATGCCAGATCAATGATGGACAAGGGAAGCCGGATGAGACATGCTGGTGATCAACCTTGATTTAGTAAGGTGTCACAGATGCTCAGGTTTTAGGCAAAGTCCACAAATCAAACGTTTGTTAGACAAGAAATAAATGCATACAAACTTGCACTGACATCCATTTGATCTTTGGTCTCCTGTTCCCCCCAAAAGGGGCGTGGCCTTGAGGTTTTGCACCCGTATATGATGGTTTGATCTGTTGACATATGCAGCTAGTATCTAACAAACAAGTACAGTTAGCAGATGCTAGCAGTTTGCTAATCTGCATATGCCTGGGTAGTGCGTGTTTATTAATGTATGGCTGCACTGCTGTTTAGACCAACCCATTTCAAACTACAAAAACAAAGACGGGAAATCAGAAAAAAAGTCAGGAAATAAGTGTAATAATAAATGTGATTGTTAGATATGATGATGATAATGATAAAACTAATAATACTAATACTATGATTACTTTTGTCATTTCCCTCCTGCAGTCAGATGGTCTGGTGGTGTTGATAGTCATCCTGGTGCTGCTGGTCCTCGTAGCTCTGGCCCTCATGTGGTGGTTCTGGCCTCTCTGCTGCACACTGGTGAGTGCTGCTACACTGCTCATAACATATTCAACTTTGGGCAACCAGAGCTGATGATTCATTGACTCTTGTTTTGCATGGAGATAACAGCAGGCTCTGTGCCGGCAAACATGCCAAAATAACTCATATGTTGCCTGTTTTGCCTGCAATCCAAAAAAATAAGAATAGCACTCGCTGTTACCTTCTCTAGATCTCATGATGACAAACATCCTGTTGTTGCAAATGCAGCTCGGCTTAAGAAACAGTTTTGTAAGCACAGAGTTCAGCTGAAAATCATATTGTAGTTGGGGAAGCGGTCCAAAGCGTGTGACGTTATTGCCCTTTTCTAAAGCCCCAAGCTGCGACCACAAACCAGTGGTAACTGCACGTCAGTGTCAGGTTTAACTGTGTCCGAGGCTGCTCGTACGCAGCGGCCTCTGAAGAGAAGTGGTGTCAAACATCTGCTCAACCTCTTCACCTCCCGTTTACCTCGATCACCCGCGGTGGCTTAGCAACACCACAGAGGAAGAACCTCAAACAGGAAGTGAGGAGCCCACATCCTGCTCATGAGTGGCTGATCACACACTCACGAGTTCTCAGAAGAGATAAAGTCATCTCATGCAAACAAACTGTTAAAAACAAAAGATTAGCAGGAGAATAATGTGAGTGACAGATTGCATGAAAGTTAGCAAAATCTCTGTTTGCTCAGGGCTAACATTGGGCCTACCTGGGGACTGACGTGATTAATAATAATCACAGAGATTATTTATGGTTTAATCACATTTGAATCTTTCATGCTCATGCACCAGCTTAAAATACTTACTCTGTTTCAGTAAACAGAATTCTTCTTTTACTAATCCTGTCAATCATAGTGTTTTATTTCAGCTGCACTTTGTTTTTGCCCCATGGTTTCTTTCCCCCCTTACTCCTTCTAATAATATTATTATTGTTAGTTTTCATTAGTGATTACTGACTTCCTCCCTTCATTTAAGAACGCAGCTTGTATCTAAATCTCAGAGGAAGTGCAGGATGCATGTTTGGCTCTGCTAAATCAGTGTTGGATAAAGTTGGAAGCTGCAGAATATAACAATTTCAAGAAAGCTCTTGCACACCATAAAGTGTTATTGACATTTCAGTCCTGCGTGAAGTAAGGTTTTTCCAAACAGCACTGGCACCATTTATAGAAATTCGACCTGAAAAAGCCCACCAATCAGAGCACGCCAACAAAACCTCCTTTCATGTTACACCATTTTACACCAATTATGTATTTAAATATACAGCTATTAAAGTCAAAGGAAAACAATACATTCAAAAAATGGAGCTGATATCCATGATCAGGTCTGATTTATGGTGCTGGCAGCGTCTGAAAACAACCCACTAACATTTTGATTCAGACATTATTTTTAAGTCTTGATTGGTGCACAGAGGTACATGACATCATGTTTCCCCGACTGCTCTGCCCACTTAGAATAGTGCAGAGGAAAACAGCTCTGATATAAATCTCCCATGTGAAATAGCCAAAACTGTTTTAACTTAGGCAGGAAATATTGTGTTGCTGTAGGGTCCCACCCCTTATGGTAATAGGCTGCTTGAGAAAATATGTTTTTATGGCCCCTAAGATATTTAAAGACAGTGAAAACAGGCCAGTGTTGGCTTAAAATTTCATCCTGCGGCTCATTGAGCTCAATTTGTGTGAATGCAGGGAGGTGCTGTTACTGTATATAAGGTCAGCAGAAATCAGCATCGGACAATCTTTACATCAAAATCCTCATCTTTTCTCTTCTGTTAAATCGGTTAAAACAGTTTCAAATATTTGATGACTCATTCTGCGTTCAGGGGCGTTTACAGAAATTCATTCAATGAAATGAGGCTTAAGGCGACTAGCTAACCACATGAGTCAAATAAAACTATACCTCTCTGTTTATGGGTTGCACAGTAGCAAACTGACTCTGGCTGTTGTAGCTAACGGAGCAATATGAAGAGGGGTAAGAAGTGTGTGTGGAAATCAGTGGGCAAAACTTTTTTTCGCCATTTCCAAATCAATGTGCCAGAGGTCTAATTCATTGATCTCTACCTCGTCCCCCTCCGATCTCACAGTTAGGCAGGTGCAGTGTAGCCAAAAGACAGCTGTAGCTCTGTATCACTCTAAGCTCCGATTTAAATTCCTCTTGTAACTGTACTCTGCTCAAATTTTCCGTTTCACTTGGAAATACATCACAGCGCAGAGGCTAATGACGCTTTAACTTCCTTTTCACTGGGACTTTAAACTGGACCAGTGGTAAAGAAGTATGTCACTGCTGGAAAGAAATAAAACCAGAATGTCTATGCAGACACAAATACTTGTGAAATTGGTGCAACATGACAGAAGAAAACAGAGAGAAAGGTCTGTGGAGTTTGCTTTTGCTTCAGAGGTAGAAAACCTACAACTACCAGAATGCACTGCACTGCACAGGAGCAATAAACACTCCTGCTGGTGGGTGATGTAATGCAAGATTGGTAGTTTTTCCACAGGAAACAACATGGCGACTGTGTTCAGTAGTGTGCTAAATATGTTTCTGAAAACATTTGAGGCAGAAAAATGGCTAACACAGTAACATAATATTGGTTTATATTTGATCAGTGTTGCTCTTTTTTATAGGTTGATCTCAGTGTTTCCAGCCTCCGTCGTTACAAAATAGGAAACAGTATTGTGCTGTCTTGTATTACTGTCAAACAGGGCACTTAAATATGTTTCTGAAGACATTTTTGGAGAGAAATAGGCAATACAGTAACAGAATCTTGATTTATATTTGATCAGCACTGCCTTCTTCTACTGTTTGAGCTATTATACTCTTTGGGCCAGTCCCAATACCCCCCCTTAGCAGTACCCCTTGGCCCTACCCCTACATTTGCGCGTTCCTGCGAGGGATAAGGGTGTCCCAAGTCCTTTTTGCGTGTAGGGGTAGGGGGCATAACGAGGGGTAGTGGGTATGAAACTAGCCCTTAGCAGCGACGGATTTCAGATGCTGACTTGCCAGTGAGGGGTTGACGTCGCCATGGGTACCACCGAGCAAGAGACAGGGAGGGAAGTTCATAGATAGCTAACGTTAGCTAGCAATTCACACAGACATTGTCTTGATACAGAGCTGGTTGAAAATCAGCAAAGTATCCCTTTAACTGATCATCACTGTAATGCTGATCACTTTCAGGGCATTCAGACCCCCTATAGGAACTTAAATCTTGGTTGCTAATTGATTTAACAACATTTTCAGCTAATTATGCATTCATTAGTGTTGGACGAGCATGTCATTTTTTACAATGTAACAGTAGTTACGGTGGACGGGTGAAAATGCTCTGCAGAATGGGCTGTTTCAGCACTGATGCACCACGTTTACCACTGAACTTCTGAAGGAGTATTGATAAGAACACAAGTAGATAATATGCCATTAAGCAGCATCAGTACCAAGTGACTGACAAGGTGACTGACAGCCTGCAGGAGTCTTGGAAGGACAAAATATATGATACTGACTCCAGTTCAGCAGCTCTGGTGATTAAAGAATATGATATTAGTGCAAATGTGTCCGTCTGAATGTGGAGGTTAGAAGGTTATTCATTAATTCCACAGATCGCCACATGTCGCCGGTCCCATGTGAGCAGGGTGTTTGTGAAGGTGCAACTTGAGGCTGTGTGTAATTAACAAATCTTGAATGTGCAATGAAACTCTGAGCTCTCCTTTATTGTTTCCCTTTGAACAACTTGATTGCACTTGATGGAAGGTATTTCTGTCTTTAATCCATTGTTTAAACTTTTCTTTAGTCTGGATATTCATGAAAACTGCTCTCATCCCCTTTGGAAAAACAGCCTCACCCACTTAACCGTTTACAAAAATCCACAACAGATTATCGTTTGGGGCTATAAGCGAGGGGCTGCAGATGGTGCACCCTGGTCTTTTTCTGTCTCTCTGCTTTTTTCTACCGAGATCTGATAAAGGCAAATTTACCCTCCACCGCTGCGTTCCCGCTCACCCGCGCCGCCCCTTAAATGATAGACGTCACCTGGCTTTGTGGACCTGAAGGGAGCCCATCCAGGATGAGATGGAAGCATATTTTGGAAAACCAACAAAGGCATTAAAATGTAAACCCCCTGCAGCATGTCTGGCCGCGGACGTGTTTGTCTTGGTGGAGAGAGCTGCTGTTGCCTTCCATCGAGGGACGCGGCAGAAGAGGAGGGCCATGTGTGGCTTGTTAATATTTAAACCCCCAGTCTGCCAGGTTTCAGCAGTCGGGATGAGGCCACGCACACACACACACTCACACACAAACACACACAACCTCTTTCCCACAATCCCTCTCTCTCTCTCTGTCTCTCTCCCACATGGATTGATGCCAAGAGAGAGGTCATACAAGCTGTGGAGTGGTAATTTCTTTGTTTATGATTTGTTTGGAAATTAAACTCAGAATGGCGTAGCCTTTAGTTCAAATCAAAGGATTCGGGATCGGAGATGTGGTTTTGAATTACATCGCCGGTTTATCCAAATTCAAAAAGATTCACTGCTGAATTGGACGCACTTTTGGACACATTTTCAACTGTTTAATAATCTCAGATTACTTCTGTTATTTCATGTTAGGAGTTGTCAGCGTTGCTCTCCGACGCAGAACTTCTTTCTCCTTATGTTCCAGTTCCCCTCAGAATTATTTTTATTTCCCACAAACAGGTTAATCCATCCGCAGTTATTAAAAGCACAAAGCATTTTTAAATTTCTAAATATGCTACCTGCCACTGATCCATCACGATAAGCCTCCCGAAACAGCTTGACACAACACGGTTTGAGCTTGAGGTTTGGGAACGGACGGATTACGGAGGCCAGTTGGACAGTTACGGAGACAGCCATATGGGGACGATGCCCCGAGCCTCTCTGATTGGTCTGATTCCCCCCGGAGTCGTGACTGCGGTAGCGAGCCGCTGGGCCTGGTGTCAGACGGCTAAGTATCCCACGGTTTTAGTTTTTAATTACGTCGCTGAGCGCTCCTCTTCACATCTGTCCATCAGGTAGCTGGGAAAGAGCAGCAGAGCCCCGTCATTTGTATAATGCTTTATTTATCCCACAATATGTCCAGGAAATCTGCTGCATAATTACTTAATAAAAAGAGATAATCCTGTCAACGTAAGGTGTGGCTGAAATGACGTTAATCAGCGTATGGAGAGGCTACCAGTAGACCTTTACTGGATTTGCTTACAGTCAGTTGTGTGTCAAAGAGCAATTAATTAACCCTAATTGATTATTTTTCATTATTCTAATGACAACAGTATGTGGAGAGTGTGATGGTATCCCTGCGCTTAACAGTGAATGAAACAGCTGTTAGGATCTATGATATGCCATTATTACATTGCTCTTTTTTTCCCTCCAAAACCAATTTAGCAAATGCATAAGCAGTGATGACAGTGAAGTATCTGTCTTTGATGACTAATGGACAAAGGTCTCACTTTGCCGCACACCTCAGCTTGAGATATGTCCTCGCTGTAATTATATGTACAGTATTTATAGGCCAGCGACTGTGCTCTGCTCCGTGTGGAGACACGTCCACTATTGTGTAGGAGGGAGACTGTGAAACAACGCTTATCTCAGACCAACCCCGGGAAAATGTGGGTGGAGAAGTGAACAGGAAACAGTGCTTCCTTTCTTATCAACTTCTGCTAATGAGCAAAGTAATTAACCTCGTTTTCAGTATCATATAATCTGGGATAAACGTCCATAAACGTGATGTGTGTATGAAATATGATGTCTTCAGTTGCCACCTTCGTCCAGCAAACACACCAGAGCCCAAATATATATATAGTTTAAAGGAATACTTGTATATCAGTTACTTACCCCATGTTACCTTGAATCCATGAAGAAAACTTTACATGCCTCCATGTTGATCAGAGAATTAAAAAATGTAGGAAATTCGTGATGAATTGGAGTAAATGGGGGCCATGTTTACAAGCTCTCACACAACTTATATGCATACTCAGTACTTCCAAAACACATGCATTTTTGCTAAGACGTAACTATTTAATGGAATAATGTGCAAGTTTTAGAGGGATTTAGTGGCATCTAGCGATGAGGATTGCAGATTGCAACTAGCTGAAATTTCTCCAGATTACGTGCAGTTGACTGTTCTCTCTAAAACAAGCGAGCCAAGTGATTTAAACCGGGAAAATCGTTTAATAAAACAGTTACATATTACAAAGCAGTGTTTCTCCACTGCTGTTCAGCATGTCAACGATGGATCGCTAGGCTAGCATCAGCTAATGGGAGCTTACTTTATTCCTTATGCATACCTTCTGAAATTTTTATCGGGAGCCAAATTATTTGCAGACATCTCTTTTCTCTCTAAAACAAACAGATCTGGTGAAACACTGAATAAAGCAGTTTCACCTTAAAAAAAAATCCATGCATTCAGTTGAACTCTGCTCATATATTCCACTGAGCAGAGTTCAAACGCACACAAGTGACAATGCATGTAATTTTCTGGGTGAAGTATTCCTTTAAAATGATATCAAACAGAAAGAAAGAAGCACATTCTTACGTTTGTAACGTCGGAGCCAGATAATGGTTGGTATTTTTTCATGATAAATAATTTAAATGATCAGCATAAGTTATGTATCAGCATGGGACGCTCCTGTACCATAGGGGTTCATGCATATATGGTGACTTAAATCCCACAATTTTCAGAAGGCATAAACAGGACCTCAGTGTTTAGGGAGCTACAGCCTTGCTCTGTGTAGTGACTATGACTCACGTCTCCTGTACCCTGAGAACACAGAAGACTACACTTCGCCTCTCCATCCTGATCCCTCTCACAGATGGATTGAGTGGCAGTGGTGTCTTCAGCAATCCTGCGGTAAAAAGTTGGACATCAGTATGTGAAGCGTCTGACTGACACCTGACAAATGTCACTGTCAGGCTGCTCTTTGCTTTGCGATGCACATCTGAAAAACCCAGTGGAGGCATCTTGTCCTTGAGTGGAATCACATTGTGGACAACCTGCTCCTCAGGTGCCATGTCATCCAGTGTTGTCATGAACAGTGCCGCTGGGCTGGTCACTCTGCTGTGGGAGAGGTGTGTCGCGGTTATGTGTGTGTGTGTTTTATCTTTTTTCTTTCTCTGTGTGTGCATGCTGCCGCTCATCTTCCACGCAGACAGGGCTTGGAGCTGAGCCCGAGCCTCCTCCTCTGTATCTCATTGGAGCTAATTAACTCCTTAGGACTTTATGATTGGGGGGATTGCTTGGGAGCACTGAACCCCATCCAATTAATTAAGAGCTAAACGGGCAGCGGCGCTCGCCCCAAAGACTCCCCTGTCAACAAGTTGATTTTCAGCTTTTCTTTATTTTGCACGGGGGGCCCCTGATGTTGGTTTACAAGCAGAATCCTTGTAATCAGTAGTCAGCGGGGCGATGGGGTGCCAGTTGCAGTTACAAAGCAGCCTGGCAGCGGCTGCATCTCCGCTGTGCGACGAGCTCAGGGACGTCTCTGTTTGACTCAGTCACCTGTCACGAATCACCTCCGTCAGCCTCGTCTGTGCCTGTCTTGACAAGGTTCGAGCGTGTGTGTGTCTCTGTGTACATCCCCTGATGGACTTAGTGCTGACGCTCTTTTGCTTTTTGTGTTTATCCAGGTCATCAAAGACCCGCCACCACCTCCTCCGCCTTCCCGTCCTCCACCACCTGTGAGTACATGATTATAATGTTGTCACAACACCAGAATATTTCTATTGATGCCAATGACATTTTTGGAAAGTCATCAAGCAAAGTCACATAACAAAAACTGCACTTTATTATAACACAAGAACACCATGAACAAAAAATTAGCTTTAAATTTTGCTAAAGGAATAATTCCACATTATAAAAATGAGCCCATGACTTCCTCATGTCTTTGTGTTAAAGGGTATAAAGGGTAGTTTTTTAAACCTAATTGTCCAATGTTTTTGTGTCTAAGTGACTAATGGGAACAACAAACTTTTAACTGATCCGGTATTAAGTGAGGGTGCTGCAGCCAGTAGTGTACTGTTGCAATGTAACCACTCAAGGCATGTTGGCACCGTCAATTTACGTCTACTTGAAGTGCTTGTTTTTGCCACTGACAGGCTCAGATTATTATGACAGAGTCTGACGAAACTATGGAAAGGATCCCTACAGAGATAGACCTTTTTGTTAAAGATTGTTTTTGTGTAATCAGCCCCAGAATCGGCATCACCAAACCCACCAGACTCCTTTTAGATAAACAGTAATTTTAGTGAGTATAGCCGACATATTATCACATCTAACTGGGAGAATTAAGGGTTTATTTCAACCAAACCAGAGTTGACGGTTGTTTGAACAGTGGGAAAACAAACCAAGACACCTTGTCAGTTTTATTTCACTCTCTTGCACTTTAAATGACGTGTGTTTTAAGATGATAAAATTAGTGTTTATTTAAATGGAGTCTGGCAGGTTCGATGATAGCGATTTTGGGGCTGTTTCTGGAAAATAAAAGGATCTCACTCTTGGACAAAGGGGTCGACATCCGTAGGGATCCTTGTCATAATGTTGGCAGACACTTACAATATGAATCTGAACCTGGCGGAAGCAAAAACTTTTAGTGGGTGTAAATTGATGGTGCAGGGATTACATTCTAGCCTGTTTTTGGCACTGCTGGCTGCTGTGCTCTCACTCAGTACTTGACATTTTTAAAAGTTGTTGCACCCAGTCGTAGCTTGGACACAAAAGCAGGTCCAGGTTGAAAAACACCAAAGTTACCCTTAAAATATGAAGCTCGAGCCAGGAGGCTGTTAGCCTAGCTTAGCACTGAGACACACTAAAACCTCAACATGCTGACATGAGAGACATTTCTTGTCACTCTCTGAAGGAAAGTAAATGTGCATGTTGAACTACTTCTTAAAAACAACATTTAAGAAGTTTTTGGATCACACTGAGAAATTTCAGCTGATTTGTTGTTTTTATGACCTTTTTTATGTTGAATAAGCCATTTGTCATTACTGGAAAATTATATCATCATATCATAAAAATGTGACTCATATCTGTGTCATCACAATATGCACAAACAGGTTTTGGTCTTTAATAAGCCCTAGAGTTTAGGAGCTCCTTCTGCAAGACTGTATTCATCTGCACAGGATTAAAAATACTGAAGGAAATAATGTGAGGCAGTGAAGTAATTGTTTAGTTGAAATCCTTGAACCACGTAGAGAGAATTGATGGTTGCAGCAGGAATAAGGACGAGCGCCTCTTCCTTCCTGACGAAATGACGTAAATGAGTTTTCCTGTTGAGAGGAAGTGCATTCACGTATTGATAAATGGGATTGACAGAAACAGAACAATAGCAAACAGTCCTGCACCTCCTTCCTTGTGTCGACGCAGTAGTTGTCATTTACAAGAATAAAGTCAGCATGTGGCGTCACACCCACTGTAAATATGTGTAATTTTCCTATTTGTTTTTAAGGAGCCAGAGCCGCTGCCCAAGAAGAAGTGGCCGACTGTGGATGCTTCCTACTACGGAGGAAGAGGAGCTGGAGGGATCAAACGCATGGAGGTCAGAGCCTTAATATCATCCCCCAACATATTGCTTCCAGGAGCATGAAACACTTTCATCACAGTCACAAAGACACGTCTCTTCCATTATGTTTGACACGCGAATCCCTTTGAAGTTTGCTCAATGTGAAGTGATTAGAGCAGGAAATGTTGAAACATTAGGGCATTTTTCTTATCAGACCTAACCAGCGGAAAAGGACTGAAATCCTGCGAAGATAAAATCCTAGAAAGCAGGAAGCGACACATCTCTGACAGCTGTTATCCTTTAGTTTGTTTCAAAGGAAACTGCTGACAGTCAGGGTTTTTTCCGAAGCTACAAGTTTGTGGAGTTACAGGAGGAGGGACCGGCTGACTGACCGGCCGGGCCGCTGTCCTCGTCAGCCTGCTGATGCCTCTGACATGACAGGCCCTGCCATCTCGTCCTTGGCCGTCCGAGCCTGATTGGATCAAGTCATTGCAGGATGAAGGATTGAGTGCTGCTGTCAACTTGACATATCCACCTCCCCCCCCTCTCAACTCCCAAACCTTGGCAGCCTCTTTGTTATCCGCCTCCTCCGATGGGAATCCAGGTTTGAAAGGCGAGCTCCCCTCCTCCTTCCTCCTCCCCCCTCGCTGTTTTACCCCCTGCCGCTTCTCAGCCCCGAGGAAGTTGGTGGCATTGCAGGGATTTCCCGGCATCCTCAGGGAGCTCCTATCTCTTGACTTTTTCCCCACGAGTGTTGGTGAGCTGCGAGCCCGGCTGTCCCGTCGCTCTCTTCATCCTGCAGCAGGTTGATTCCCACCGACAGGCCCGTCTCCACTTCTGAAGCCTCCCCCCTGCGCGTAGAGAACGAGGTGCTTGTTAAGATCAACCTGCCCTCTCCTCTGCATCCACATTTAAGACGCTGTGCTGAGAAAACCACCTCCACCTCCACCTCCACCGCTTTGCCGTTGCCAATATTTCAAACGCGTATCGAGTCGGCTGAGGTGACAACGTATCTTTTATTCATCGCAGCCCTCTCTTTACTTGATGCAGCGGGCCAGGGATGTATCCCGGAGATGATTCTGAAAAGCTGTTCTATATTGTCACGGCTTAACCTACAGCTTGAAAACTGTGTCGCTAATTAATCACCTCTCCCCATTCATGTGACGGTGGATTTTTTATCTCCTCCTTGCAACAGATGTGATGAATTCAATTAAAAAGCAGGACAGCTTAACTAACACACAGGCCTGCATTCACACGCTCACACAATGTCACATTATACCACATGCAAATGTGCCTATTAATAAAAGCAAAAACAGCTTTTCAGGTCATTTCGTTTTCTTATGGATAATATAGATAGCAGTTGTCCAACTCCTCTCTTATTATCAGCATATTTATCTTCCTGTAGTGCAGGGGTGTAGTGCTGCTGGAGCGCACTGGAACATCACTCCACCACTTTTTTTTCTTCAAGTGAGAAAACAGAATATTCATAATGTACATAACCCGATTGAGTTCATAAATATTTGTTAAGCGCTTGAAGATCCAATCATCACCAAAATGTATGTTAATAAAACGAATGGAATGGTCTAAGTTATCATATTGACATTTGAGGTGTGTTAATTGACTCATGCGTTGAGAAACATGCAAGAAAACAATCCACCTTAAAAGTTGCCAGTAGCTGCTGGCAGAAGTCTTTGAGCGGCACAGTAAATTAAATTACTTTTATTCAGCCTTTAGCTGCTAGTAATTAACGAGTAAAGATGAAGAGGCAGCAAAACATCCTTTCATTTTATAGTTATAGTTGACTAATGTGTGGAAACTCGCCACCGTAGAAACAGTGATTGCTTAACTTTCGAAACGAGCCACAACTTAACCACGCGCAGGTGTCATATGTGCACTCTGGTAGTTAAACAAACATCAACACACCCCTGTGGCTGAGAGTGTGTTGGACCACTCCTGCCTGCTTACTGGCTGTTATAGACGATGTAGCTAAACGTAGCTTATGAAAATCCAGACTGATTTTTAATGAAGAGGTGCAACTAATTATTTGAGTTTGAGAAAATCACCTCCATGATGTCACTGTGATGTCATTATGTTTATCTCATTATGGGATCGGAGAAGAATTAATTACAGGAAGTCTGTGTTTTAAACTGAGAAACGCCTTCAGCCTTGTCTTTAAACTCCACAACCTCAATCTGTGTTCTTGCCTGGACTTGTGTTCTTGCGGACTTGTGAAACGTCACCAGTCGCAGCCCAAGCACTGTTCCAATTCAAAGTTCGCATCCAGCCAAGTACAGTCCAAATGCCCGGATGTGAACTTGCTCTGCCCGTTCCATCGGGGATGCATCGGGAGGTGACCTGTGTGGACTTTCGACAGCCAGGTATCCCAGAATGCATTTCTCACAGACCAACGGTGATGGCAGCCATCCTTGGGAGTTTGTACTCCCGAGTCGAACTTGCCAAGTCCAAACTCCCAAGTGCGCAAGTCCGCACTCCCAAGTGCGCAAGTCCGAACTTGGCGTACTTGGTACTGAGGAACGCCTTGTGAGAGCCTAATGATAATACACTATCAAGCTGCATTATGGGTAGTGTAGTAGTCAGTGGTCAGTGGTTAACACAAACTGAAGAGACTTTTACGATTTGTGCTACAACATAAAATACGTCAGTAAATACCCCACTTGGGAATTTTGAAGCCTTTAGTGGTCTTAAAAAAGACGTATGCTAACAAGTGGCTCAATGACATTAAATGTAAAGCGGCTTTACATCCTCACACGAGAAGCTGGAAGCAGGAAAGGTTTGGGCATTTTTGCTCGATTAATTGTTGCTGACTAACTTTTCAGTGATGAAAATCTGTATCAGATGAAGAATCGCCTCAACCCCATTACATATGTGCTGGTAGCCATGGAACTCTTATCTGGATGAAGAAGGAGGACTGCACGTAGAGTCGTTTGCTCCATCGATTTCCAAAAATGATAGTATAAGCTATAACTTGGTGCTGTCTTTGCTTTTACCTGTCCAGGTGCGTTGGGGCGAGAAGGGCTCGACCGAGGAGGGGGCCAGGCTGGAGAAAGCCAAGAACGCCGTAGTGTCCATACCAGAGGATGTGGATGAGCCAATGATCAAACGTCCAAGCCCAAAACCTGCCCCTGCCTATCACAATGAGAACAAATGGTACACTCCCATCAAGGTGAGTGCTACAGCCATGTACCTGACTCTGATGTCACTGAATATGTCAGGTTTTTTTTGTCTTGGGGCGTAATTCTTTTCAGTTCTCTTCACTCTAAGTAATGATATTAAAAATGTGATATTATGTAACCTATAGGAGTCTTTTTAGTAGCTCTTTAAAGCTTTTAACAGCCTCTGGTGGTCTTCACGAGACCTGTGTGGAAATCCGGTCATGTAAAACAATTTGTTACTGTACAATGTTACTGTACCTGAACAAAATCGATCAGAACTAGAAGACGTCGTAGGCGCCTCCTGTTTTCAGCATTTCTTCTCCGTTGATTCATCAGACGGAGAAGAATAAACATAGCACACGCCTCAACACAAACGCTGGAGCCGGCATTTTCAAACCTGAATAACTACTGGTATCTTGCGAACCTACTATGCATGACATTTGCCTGCATGTCAGCCACGCCGATTTGCATGAAGTGGTGTCTCATTTCTTAGGGAAAGATCTCTGCCCTAATATTTCTCACTTCCCTCATCAAGGATCTTGCAAATGAGAGAGCTCAGTACCAAGTGGAAGATTTAAGGGGTAGAAATGGGACTGGGCCAAAGACTGTTAGATGTTTTCATACAAAGTGAAATGTGGCCATCAGTACTCAAAGATTCCTGTTACGTAACATGTTTCTGAACTAAAGTCGCATTTCTCTTTGTCATCAGGGTCGTCTTGACGCTCTGTGGGCTCTACTGAGGCGGCAGTACGACAGGGTTTCACTCATGAGACCCACAAATGCAGACCAGGTAAGTCAGTGAAAAGAGCGTTTTACACCTCTTGACGCTTCTGTTCCCAGTGGAGAATCTATTTGCAGAGAGGCCTAAAATACCAACTGTACCGATATGCAGAGGCAGACTGACGAAACAGTGAAGGGTGCGTGGGTGTTTTACTGTAGGGTGTGTGTGTGGGATACAGTAAATCAGCGTCAGAGTGTTGTGTTGTGTTTTTAGCTGCACAAACCTGCAGCCTGAAGGGAGTGAGTCAAAATCTCATCAGCGGTCATCTGTGCAGTTTGTTGTATTCAGGGATATAAATAGAGAGTTTCCTGCACCAGTCAGCAGTGTGGATGCTCCTCTTCCTTTTTTGACTATTTAATGTTGTTGTGGCTCTTCTGTAGATCCCCTGTACGGCTTATTTTGAGTGTTTTTATCCTTCCAAATCTTTTGAGTCACCACAATTACAGTTAAGGACTAATTATTTTATTGCTGTATTGAATTACAGCTGCGGAGGTACAATAATCTGTGTACTGGCTCTCAGCAGAGGAAGCTGCTGGCACGAGTTGAACATTGTGTTGTTGTTACCTAACTGCTAGCTGCAGCTGCAGCGGCTCACTGAGGGAAGCATGACGGGGACGACCTAATATGGTCAAACTCTTTGACTTTTCTCAACCTCCGCCAGAGAGGGGGAAGCATATCAGCTCCACAAACCAACACACTGAAACCCGACGCCCCACAGGCGGTTAGGAGCACACGCTGCTCACAAACCGCCACCAAGTCAGAGTTAACCAGATGTTTTCATATGCTGTTAGCTCTCTAAGGCAGCAGTTTATCTAACAAACCACACCGTCTGCTGTGGACACTGAGCTATATGGCGAATCTCAGAATGAATAACATACATTAGAATCAGTTTGCAGAAGGGTGAAGCGTGATGACAGAGCATTTAGATTTCATTTCTCGAGCAGATTTGAGGCCAACAGAGGTCATTTCTCATCTGTACATACATACCTACTGCATAAATGTAGTCCCTGATGTCTTTCATCCTCTGTGGTGGGCACTTCTGATCATCCTCCTCGATACAGAACTCTGAGAGCAGTAAGAGTCTTTTTAATGGTTTACAGAATGATGTCAGACTGAAAACGTCTCAAGTGAAATAACGTTTGCTGCTCTGTAGGACATGGAAAAAATCTGAGCTGGTGAGCCAGCTGTGAGCCTGCCAGTTGCTACTCAGGGCATCACAGAAAACTCAGAATACCAGAAGATGCACTGTAAAAAAAAAAAATCATTTGAGGTCAAATATTTTCCAATATCATCACAAAAACTGAGCTAAAATTGGCTGAAATGTTACAGACCTGCAGGTTCCATATAACAGTTGTCTAAATTTCTAAAGTCAGACCTGTAGTCAGCAGGTCGTTACCAAAACCAGTGAAATTCCACAATTCTTGATTCCTGATGATAAATGTTACGTTCCAGTCTATGTGGGTTCATGAGAGATTTGTTTGGGTGAGGAAACATATATTTGAAAGTCTGCTGTATGTAAACATAATTTTCCTCCACTGTTGTTGTTGTTCAGCACTTGGACATGGAAGATGCGACACTTGGTCTTTCTGGTTGGCTATTTGTCCCACCCCTCTTCCATTGTGATTGGCTGGCTGGGTTAAAAGTGACAGTGACGAGAGCAGTATTTTATTCAAAGGTGAACAACTGTCGGCGACCGTAAAAAACAACATTCGTGCAGCACTCAAAGCAGAATAGACGCTCAGCGCCCTGTCACCCTGCTGGTGTTTATAGCAGAGTGAAACACGCAGCACTCCCAATGCAAGAAATTCACAAAACACTCTGACCTCAGAAAAACACACTTTCTTTTCAATGTATCGAGGCGGAGCTGTCGCTTCACTTGTTGCCATCTTTATGTGCTGTTCGTCTGCAGGCAGATGTTCATCCTCTTCCTCGGCATTTAACGGCAAACTAGAACACTTGTAGGCGTACACGCTGACCCGTCAGGTCGATGGTATTGGAGAAAAACAAGTACTGTTCCGTTTTCAGATTTTGTCATCGACTTGGCACTGAAGTATTGGTTCTCGTGTCATCCCTGCTCGCTAAACTGTAATAGCTGGGGTGATTTCAAAAGCAGATATATGTAACCTGGACTTAACAACTACAACTTAGTCTGTTTTGTAACTCGGGTAAAATTCCGCTTGACATTCCTTGACCTACAAATGACAAAACCAGAGCTGTCTTTGTTTGTTAGTGTCAAGCAACACCATTTGTTTCTCTCACCCTCTGTAAGGGCAAAAGGGGCTCAAGAACGATGTGAGCTCGTTTCACTGCCATGATAAATTGTTAACAAATGGGCTGGTGCTGTTTGTGTGTTGTGTCATTCGATGACCAAACTTGCATATTTTCCTGCAGTACGCTCGTTGGCAAGGCTGCTGTTTTCATGTTAGAATGACAACAATTCCCCCGCCCAGTATCCATCCAACTGAGCAGAAAAAGGCAGAATGAGGAAACATCGTGGCTGCAGCTCCCTCTGAGTACAGGATGATAGATGCTCCCACACAAGAGGTCACCTCAGTTGCTCCCAGCAAACTGTTTGGAAGTGTAGAAAACAGAGAGCGAGGCCCACTGGTGAGTAAACCAGTTGTGTCAAAGCACTTCGGATAGAAGGGGACATGGAAGAAAAGCTGCCAGTGGAGTCAGCGGCACTGCTGGCTCTCTTCATTCACATGCCGATCACTGCGCCAAACTCCACTTTCAAGTCTTTGATCAAGACTGTACACAGCGGACACAGGAGAGAATCAAACGGGAGGCCACGGAGGCTGTGTGTGTTTGAAGTTACATCTTAACAGAGCGGTCGTCAGCAGTGGATGGAAACTGAATATTGGTGAAAACAGAAATCATTTATTTTTAAGTGAGTCATGATGTTTTTAAATCCTCCATTGACTCACTGTTGAATTTAAACACAATATTCCCTGCATCAATATGAACAATACAAATGACTTTTTTAATAAAAAGGCAAACATCTAAATGATTTAGGCCAATCATAATTCTACTTTAACGCAAATATTAAATCTACTGTAACACTGATTTGATCAGTTTCAGTACTTCCACAAATATAGACTGTAAAGTGTCACTAAACTGATTGTGTTAGCAGTAGTTTAACTAAGAAAAGCCTCAAAGTTACATTAATCTAATTTGGTTCACAAATTAAATCAGCAAGGTCAGATTAACTGATGACTTGTGCTTCTTTCCATTTACCTTGAAAGGCGAAGATCAGACCTGGGACCCGAGCTTACTGCCTTTCAGTGCAGCAAGTCCAGCACGGTCTCACTCCGAAGTCGCCAAAATCTGTCGCATGGGAAATTGCTTGTGGCATCAGACACTGACAATAAAGCCGTCCTTAAACGTCAGCATGATGCAGGGCCAGTCGCTGTTCTAGTTAAATAGCGCTCTGCAGCGTCAGGGGGAAACATGGCAGGACATGAACAAAAGTTGCGTCATTGGTGGGGCGCTAATTCGTAGGATATCATACGAATCATTGTATGAGGATACATTGATAGATAACACCTCTATTTTGTGCGTACAAACGCCAGCAACATGTCCAAGTTGGACAGAAGGCAGAGGTGCTAATTAACAGGAGTTTACTACTACTGTTGATGCACAGAGCAGCCATGATGGATTTTTAGGTCGGGGTTGGTGAGGGTTTGCCCACTTTCCCAGGCAGAAATCTGACCTCAGGAGGCGTTACTGTTCAAATTTCTGACTGGTGCAATGGTGCAAATGAAACACACCATTTTACATCCCATTAAAATCCATGTCAGTCATTCACAACTCCAGAATTGTCCAATGATGTCGTGTCACCTTTACCAACACATATAAGACTGATACCTGTGTTAGCGTGTTTCCTAAAGGTTCTGGGCATCAACACAGTTTCCATGTACTGGTGATGTCATATAACTGATATTAGATTTTCACTGGACCAGTTTTTACCTGGACTTGTTCCTTGAGTTCAGTTTTACTGGACTTTTAAATGTTGGATGTTTCTGTTTCAGTAACTGACATTTACCCGCCTCCTGTTGCACAAGTGTTTCTATTGTTCCTTGTCGTCTTTATGAGCTGATGTTGACTCTGTAACTTTGCCTGTCGCTGGCCTCCAGCCTGGTCCGCAGTGAGACATGCGTGTGATATCGGGCTGCACAGATACACCTGATCAAAGTGAGAGGAGTCTGAACTGTCCGGTGGGAGGTTAGGTGTAGATGGCAGTGCAGGCAGCGGTGACGTAGAGAAGGGAGAGGAGAGGAGCAGCCGAGGGAGGGAGGGAGCGAGGAGAGGGAGCGAGGGAGAAGGGGAGGGAGGGCAGCGGTCTTTGATGGCGGACAGGAAACCTCCAGGGTCATGAATTTTTCAGCGGGCTGCATCCGCAGGGTTACAAGGACTCGTACAGGTGTAAGGAAGCAGGTTGTCGCAGACATCTGTTCAGCACGGGGACCCGGGTGTCCGTGCCACCCCCTCACCTCCCCCTCCTCGCCGAGCCTCCATCCTCACCCCTCTTCCCTCCCTCGGCAGTCTCCCTTCCCGACCCCTTCCCTCCCTCCCTCAGTGCTGCCGCCCGGAGCCAGACTGCTGGATTGTCAGCAGATGCAGAAGAGAGACAGAAAATGAGAGTGAAACAGTTTTTTTCTCTCTTTTTTTTGTGGTCTCACATTTAGCGCCCGAGGGCCTTCAACACCAAAGGTAGAGCGGGGGTGGACACAGCTGCAGCGCCGAACTTGCCCCAGGCACAAATAAAGAGATCTAATGTGGTTTGACTGTGTTGTCGGTGAGACCAGGGAGCCGGGGAGGCACTTCAGAGCCAACTTAGCACAGCAACATCTGCCGCCAAGTTTTGCCAGGGATCGACTGGGGACAGCAGGTAGAGGAAGGTGGCAGATAGAGGGAGGGAGGGAGGTTGGCCTTATTCTGGTGCTCGCTCGGGCTCTTTTTGAAGAGGCGGTGGTGTGCATGCACGCTTTTTTTTTTTTTTCCTCATTCACCTCCCCCCACCCTCACATTGTAGGTATTGTTTTCTAAAAGCAGCTGTCCACGAAATGTCCAAACAAGGTGTGCAATCAATGATGCATCACTATACATTAAACCCTCTGTATCCTCCTACAGAGACGCACACACACCACAGTGGGCAAGCCAAAAACAGAGAACAGGCGTTCTGTGTGTGGATTTCCAGTTGGATTTCCATTTGTTCCTCTTGTTCTCGTCTGTTCCTCACCAGGGGATGTGTGGGCTGAGTATGCTGCTGTGTGTGGAGGTTAATAGTATTGTCTGATGGGCCTTTATACTATTGCTTCAGCATATTTGTTGTTGGGTTTACAAAATAAATTTTAAGCTTTTTATTTTTTCCTTTGTGAATCTTTACAGTTTAATGAGGTGATGGTTACTGATCCCTCAGGGTGGAAACACAGGAGAAAAATAAAAGCAGTGTGTCTCCTCCTACGAGCATCTTGGGTATTGCTCAATATCTCAAACGTCATTTAAGCACAACATTTGCAGAAATTAAACCAAATTGAAAAGAAAATCCCTCACCTCTCTAAAAAAAAAACCCTCATTCCTCCTCTCTGTGCTTCTCTCAATCACATATGACATCATACTATTGGTTATTTTATATTAAAGAGGACTTAATTTGCTCATTTTTAGGTTCACACTATTTTGGGTTCTACTAGAACATGTTTACATGTCTTAACGATAAATGTTAAAGCATAAAAAAGCATTAAAGCATTATAACATATTTTCCACCCTCTGTCTGAAACGTTTTGTTTTAGCACCTGTCTCTCAGCGCCCCCCTTCCGAAAACAGTCTGCTCTGATTGTTCAGCATTTCCGGGTCCTCTGCATCTCAGCGTCGCTGCACCGTCATTGCAGCCAAATAATTATTGTGACAAAGAATAGTGACTCTTGGTTATGCTTTAAAAACTGCCAGTAAAAGCTTCTAAACACCACTGGACTTGTTCCAGCGGGAATTTGATGCGAAATTGGGAAGAAATTAACATCTGGAACCACAATTTTATATTCACCTGTTGTTAGCATGTAGCTACAAGTAGCAGTGTACTTGCAGCTGGGGAATGGCTGCATATAGTGGCGCTTTCTCCCATTAGAAAATCACCAATAACAGCTTTTAAACACAACCAGATGTGTTGCATCAGAAACATGATCTGAAATTTGGGAGCCTTTTTTAAATTTGGCAACCGTGATTAGATATTTTCACGATGTTAGCACGTAGCTACAAGTAGCAATGTGCTTGCAGCTGGGAAACAACTGTTTGTAGTGGCACTTTCCCCCGTTAAAAATCACCCATGAAAGCTTCTACGCACCACTGGACATGTTCCAACAGGAATATGATCCAAAATCAGGGCGAAATTGACAACATCGGCAATCAAGATTACGTGTTTCTGTGACGTTAGCTTGTTGCTTCATGTTGTAAACCCTTGTAGTAGCATGCCTTGAGCATCAGCTTGAGGCCAAACTGGAAAAAAACGTTGGATACACAATGCTCAGAAGAGTCTGAAGCCTGAGGTTTTTGCTCACTGGGATTACTTTTACATAACTTAACCTCATTATTTGAAATTTGGCCGTGTTTAAAATAAACATCTGACATTGTAACATTACATATATACATATACACATATATATATATATATAAGACAGAAAATGAAGAAACACATGATAGATCGCCTTTGGAGAGTGTCAGCTAAGTGAAAAAAATGTTGAAATTCATCAAGGACATATTTACATGTGTATAATCCTCTTGTGTAAACTCACAAGTGAGTGCATCAGCAGAAAGAATGTAAATCTCTGGACTGTACTATGTAAACAACAACTGGAGGAGAGTGCAGGAATAAAAGCTGCAGCACTCAGACCTTGTTCTGAAACAGCGTTTTCAATTTAAATTGAAAACTAAATTTTTACAGTTGATAACCTCCAAAGTCATTCACTGTTTCACTGACTATAATGAGCCCAACAAAATATCCCCATGATAATAAAAATATTATGTAGGTAGTATGAAAGGAATTAAGGTAGGGAAGACCTGTTTTTGACATCAGGAGAGAAATCAGTGTAGACGTAGTGGGAGATAATCTATAATAAGTTGAGATTTCCCCCCTAAAATGCCTCTAAGAAACTGCTCAGATGAAGAATACATGTGGGGCAGTTGTAGTGGCAGCTTCCCACCTCTCTGTGTGTCTCCCTCCTCTCCTCCCTCAGCTGGTTTATCTTTCCTTCACCCTGCCAGCGCTCAGTGCCCCGGCTGTGACAGCGTCTTAATTTAACAGCCGTCGGTCACGTTGTAGACGGTGCTGTGGGAGCGTTTAATTAAGTGACTGTGAGCAGAGGGACTCTACAGACCTGCTCTGGAAGAGTCCCGTCAGATGCAGGGAGGAGACGGAAAAGGATGGATGTAAAGGGAGGTGTAAGGAAAAGGAAAAAAAAAAGGAGGACAAGGCTGGCAGAAGCCGAGGGCCACCGAGGGTAGAGGTGACAGTCTGCTCGCCTGGCGGAGCCTGGCATGGCACGGCATGGCATGGCAGAGCTGTCCTTGGAGGTCAGAGCAATACATGCTCGGGTTTATTTTCCCCTTCCTCAGCAGCTCAGCGTAGCTCCCGCCGGTTTCTCAGGGCTCAATTAGGATGCTGAGAGGTGCTGCGGAGTGATTGTTTGCATGGAAATAGAGCCAAGTGAAACATTAGACTGCAAATTGGACGAAGATATTTGCTTTTCAGTTTCAATATTTGACTGGCATGAAGGTGCTACATGTAGCATTTTAACATCAGTAAGTCATCAGTAATTACCACATTCATTTTGAGACATGAGTGTAATTACTGTAAACAAACAAGACCGTGTCTGAGAGGATTGGCAGCCTCCCTCTGGCCTCTACACTGCATTTTTACATTGCGAGCCACCGGGTCACATTTTGTGGGAAATGTTCTTTCAGCGCAAATGGAGCTCAAGTTTCTCTCAGAGTTTCTCTCAATGGCAGATGGTCGAGGAGTGAACGGCTGATGGGGGGAAAAATTATTTCCAATATGTTTATCGTCTTCAGAGAAAACACAAAAAAAACTTTGATCTGAACATCATCTTTGTAACAAGAGCTGAGGAGGGTTATGGGAAATATAGTCTTCTAGGAGCAATACTACTGATTTTATACCTTCTAAACATGTGAACTTAACAATTTGTAATGGTCATAGCTACAGTGACATCACCCACTGGGTTGTAGACTCTTGTTTTGAAGCCTTGAGTTTGGCCATCTTTTTTATTTTATTTTTTTTTTTTGGAAGCTGTGGGGGAGTGAGGGGTGGATCTGAAAACTGAAATTTTCAGACGGTGAGCTTCAGGTCCTGACAGATGCAGAGGCACCTCTCAAAACCCTCAGTCTGTCAGTGCGCTTCAGTTACCAGCAACTCTCTGAAGACCCAAATATTTCCCTGTAACTGTGTCTGGCGATTAGCGCTGATCTTTGTGAAATGGACTGTTTTTTCAGTGAGGCTTATTTGTATCGCAAGGGGAACAATATTGCACCAAATATTTGTTTATTATCTTGCATATATAGCAACCAAGGATGCTGCTTGATGCATAGCACAATTAGGGTTACACCCTTTGCAGGTGCTTTTTGATTTCTTTTTGTCTTACTTTTGAAGGTTTAATGGTTGCACAATCTTTTCATACATCTCCCCATGAGTGTACTTCACATTATGATTTAGACTGACCTCCTACTGACTTTGGTTAAAGCCAGTACATTTAGTTGAAATGCCTAGAAGGTTTCACGTCTCTCACGCTTTCTTGACAGTGGTGGTCAACCACACAGTGACCATTATTCCTGGTGGTGTGTGCACAGATGCTGAAACAGTTGGCTACCATAGAGCTGCTGAAATTGAAACCAAAAAGACATGATATTCAACTATCATGAACAGTCCCATCATGAATGTAATGAAAACACAAACACAGACACAAATTAAAATTAAAAAGGTTGCTGTTTGGCAGCTGATTTTAAAATTGTCAAATGTCGCAAATGTATTACAGTAAACAAAGAAAGAAAAGTACACACACTTCAGCTCCCTTTTAGGTCCATTTATTCCATCATCATGGAGTGACGTTTCGGGCCGCAGGTGCCCTTATTCAGACTGAAAAATACAGCTGAGGACGCCATTTTTAAAGCTCCACACAGGTCACGTGACCAATAAGACTGTGACAATACAAAATAGAAAAAGATAACACTATACACAGCACAAAAGAAACCTCTGAGGAAACTCATTTGGGCCATTTGTATCCACGACCTCATTCTCTCGGTCACTACCCGGAGCTCATGCTATTAGTGCAGTATCTGTTGTGAATCAGACCTCAAGACGTGATGCTCAACTCATGGTGTTATACGCCCCTCTGTGTTTGAGATAGAACATGGTGTCATCTTTATACAATGATTTGTAACCCAATTCCTTCATTCCGAATGAACAGGCTGAAAGCAGCATAGACTGCACACAAGACTATGTAATTATTTTACAAGTTAAAACACAGGCCGTGTAAAAACAGTAAGACATAGGATATGAATTCTAGCTGTAGTGGCTGTAAGAAGGCAACATGTCGGCCGTTTAAAGAGCAAAGTATCACTGATGTGTTGACATACTGCACAAACATACTGGATGATTAATATCACCAGTAGCAGACTACATAAACCCAACTGACTACGCCACTGAATCAGATTTAAATACAGATTTAAATATTGGACTGCAGCCATGCCATAGGATCAGCAGTAAACCGGCTGCCATACTGGTTGCACTGGTGTATCAGTATGTACTACTGTGGGCAGGCTGGTAACATGGAAATGATCCAAGAGAGGAAATGGCTGCCTCACAGGAAATCAGACCGGCTGATTACGGCCTGAGAGATACACAGTGACCCATTTAGATAATACAAGAGGTCAAACAGCTGCGACGGCCTCAGACTCTTAAAGAACGGTGAGACTGGATTTTTACACCGTGCTCAACAGTGACATTCATTCAGCAGAATGTTGATTCAGTCGTATACATAAAGGATGTATCTAGCAGCTTCTTTCTTTGCATCTTTTGTCACTTGATCTCAGTATGTAAAGCGGAGCAAACATTTGCTCGGTATTGTTAAAAAGGGAGAAAAAAAAAAACGTAAACAGATGCACACATACTCATCCTTTCACGCTTCCCGTTTGTTGCTTTTGTCTTGTCGCATTACAATGCCACACTGAATATGGTGAGAACATCTTTCTTGAAACTAATAAAAGCCGTCAAACTGTATTGTTCAGTGTTAAAATAAATGCCTGAGAAGAGCCAAAGGATGACACATCCTTGAAGGTTTTCGGTGTTGCAGAAGGCCCACGTTTTGCTATCTCCACAGCCGTTGAAAGGAATAATTTGGTACCTAAACGTCTGATAAGACAATATGCTAATGTGGTATTAATATATGCCTAAAGAAAGAGTTGACAGCAGCACTAATGCAGAATAAACACAAGGTAATGCATGCGGGGGGACTTTTACATGTTGACATCAGTCAGGATGTTTACCATCACACAGATAAATACCTCACAGAAACAAATGTAACACTTAATTTCACAATAAAAGGCTTTAATGGGAAGTAAACAACCTGGCAAATGACATTAAGTTGAAACGAAGCCTTAGATCAGAGAGCATGAGATTTCCTAATTAACAGGGGTAATTGGAATTAAACCAGAGCGTCGCAAATAATGAAGCGTCGGGAGAAGAGATGAGGCTTCATTGGAAGAGGCTGAAAAAACAAAGCTCGAAGTAACAATCAGGCGTTACTCATGCTTGACATTTAACCCCCAACCATCACCGTCACATTTATCTCTCTGTGCTGAAGGGGGAGGAAATTATTTAGGGTTGTATTTTTCTTCTTCTTTGTTTCTCTGCAATTGTGATGTGTCAGTTTTACTCAAGAGGGAGATGGAGAACAGGGTTAATAACTGGCCGCCATTGTTAGTCAGTCTTTCGCAACCCAGTCCCCAGGAAAAATGTTTGCATTGTACGTTGTCTGCAAACCACCGATACATCACATTTGTACATTAGCATGTAGCAGAATGGAGGGGGTTAACATGTGGTTAGGATTAAGCACAAAAAACACTTAGTTATAGTTAAGAAATGATCATGTTTTGGCTTGAAATACCTGCTTTGGGGGAACAATCCTGGCTGGAAATGCAGCGGTGTCTCAGTAAAAACAACTATGATTTTTGTGGCACTATCCCCGCCAATGGATCATGACAAAACACCCATGTTGAGCCATAAAATTCAAAAGGAACACAGCAATGACTCTGTTGGTCTTGAACAGTGGTGTGCAGCTTGGCAGGTGACTTGCCCTGTCATGCCATCCTCCACCCCCTCCATTTTCTGATGACAAAATCAACTCATACATTACGTCACCTTAGAAAAATTATGTTACATATGAAACATGCAAATATAACATATTCGAGGTTAGCAGAAATGTACAATGCCAACATCTCTGGATGTTCTGATGATGTTAAAATTTTAAGGTGCTGCTTTGTCTCATTGGTGCTGGTCGCTCATTGCTAATTTGTCTTTTAAAACAAATCTCCCCTCTTTGCTGAAAACAAAACATACATGTGTTTGTGTACAACAGCAGTACTTTAAAATACCCATCTTTGGTATTAAGAACCATGAATATATTATACAGCCTTTCATCGTTAGGCGTTCTGCAGAAAACTTCAGCACAAAAATGTAAAATAAAAAGAAATTACTTAAAAGAAACAAAAAGAAAATGACAAAACCTCCATGCAGGCTGCGGCAGTATGAACTAGGGCTGCCAAATTAATCAAATTAATACCAAAATTGCAATATGACCAAGTGCAGTTTCCAAACATAGGAGCTGCACTTTTAATTAAAGGTAAAATTTGTCACAATGTACTATTTTAAATGAAGCATTGTGATCCTACTATTATTCCAGATGTAAGGGAACATGCTTGTTAGGTACATACCGCAGCAAAAATCACATAATTTTGTAATTCTTGTCAGTTAAAATGAAAGGCAAAAATTGAGATTCCCACTGAAATCGCAACTCATATCGCAATCGCAAAACAATTGCATATAATGCAGCCCTCATATGTAAATATATACATAGCAGAAAATCTTGAAAAGAAAACTGTGGTAAATTTTTCATGGCATATTTAACTGCGCATCAGGATATTAAGTGCTCAGAAAGGATGTTTAATGTCAAGTGTTACAGATCTTGCTGCAGTTTGCTTGTAAAATAAAATGTACTGCAAAATATAATTTTCTGCTAATTAAGTCTGTAGTATTTTTGATATGACAGTATGTCTTAATCATTGTTAAAACTCCCCTTCTTCTAATGAACACAAAAACTCCCATCAGGTGTAATTTTCCTGACACCACACGCAGTGTGTGTTTCATGTGAGATTCTTTTCTTCTCAGCGAGAGGGTAAACGACTCGTTCAGACGATGGTGCATTTAGTTTCTTTCTGTTTGTCTCTAATAATCACGATTGATCTGTATTCGTTCTCGCACCTTGTAGCAGCCATATAATGCACACAGCACATAATGTAGCAGCAGCAGCAGCGGTGGCGGTGGTGGTGGTGGGCTGTGGGCTGTGCGAGGGGTAGCGGCGAGCCCTGGGCCTCATTAGTCCTATCAGTGGACGGCCTTGTTAGCCCTAACAAGTAGCCAGCTGACAGCTCCATTCAGCCGCCGCTCCCCCACAAGAGAAGTGACAGCTTTAACTATGGCGGAGAGCACTGCCGATTTATGAGCCGCGCCCGTGCTCTCTTAACCAGATTAGTTCTTTTTACATTAACCGAGGAAAAGTAGGGCAGATGTCTGTATGACTGGTTGTAAATTTGATAATGACCGCCATGTTAATCCCCCCTTCCACCCTCCATCCTCCCCTCCCTCCCCTCCTCAGCCATCCATGCCCCCGCACGGCAAGTCCAGGCTGGGACCTGGCTGGTAACAGGATTACCAGTGAGGGGACCCTCCTCGTGTGTGTGTGTGTGTGTGTGTGTTTGAGTGTGTGTTTCTTGGAGCAGGAAAAAGGAAGCTAATTGTTGTTGGTGGCGGCTGGTCGGAGGAGAAAAGTAACCTAATGTGGGAAAAAGGGAGAAATAATGGGAAAATGATTAGTGAGACACGAGGACCAAATCCCCTGTAGTTTTTCGCAAATTTGTCAGAATTCACGTCTTCGCCTAAAAATGTTTCGACTGTAACGACCACTTGAAACACTTTCACTTCAGAGTGCATTCAAATTTTGTTGTTAACACTTACATGAGGTTAAAATTAACCTCATGTAATTAATTAATAGTTTGACGAAAAAGGCTCATTGAAAGAGATCTTCTAACTTTAATGTCCCTGAATGCGTTGAATTCACACAGACAAATATTTTATACAGTGCAGACTTGAAGTATTTTTGAAGTCATGAAATAGAGACAGATATGACGAAACAGATTATTGCCTTTCCAAGATTTTATATAATTTTAGATATTGTTATTTTTAAATATTGATTTCCAACAACAACAACAAAACACATTAGTTTCTCCTGCAACGTCACCCAAAAACAGAGGTAAAAAACAAGCTGTTTGTCAGATATTTTAATATCCTTCCAGATTTAACGTCATTTATCTGCATGTGAAGATTTTGACTCTGATCAGTTTTGGATTAGCTCTTGTTTTTCTCGTCCCTTTAAATCTCATCCTGCAGTGAAATCCACTTTGAATGCAGCTTCATTCACTCGGCTACAAAAGTGTTTTGCGATTCAAGTCCAGCGTTGTTGTTGTCGTCCTGGGTGTTGTGTTTTTGGGGACTGTCCAGCCCCCCTGTGTTGGAGGTCTCCCCTTTTCCTCTCCATTAGCTGATCGGTGTTGTTGTATTTGGGTGGCCGGGGCTGGTACCTGCACCCACTGTCCTCCACCCCACTCCCTCCTCCCTCCTCCCTCCGCCCTCTCTGCCTGATACGATCTAAACTGATGTCCTGCCGGTGCCTTTTTTCCCAGAACCCCTCAGACTGGTTGGAGCGGTGGCGGTGTCGCCGTGCGCCGAGCCTTTTCTTCATCACCTATTAAAATCAAAGCCCCGTCGTTTGGCGAGGACCGCTGGGATCTTGGCTTTAATTAAATTACATTATTGTTAACGTCAGCTTTGCCGAGGCCGGCTCTGTCGCGTGCACTTTGCCCTCCTCCTCCTCCTCCTCCTCCTTCTCCTCCTCCTCCTCCTCCTCCTCCTCGGCTCACCTCCTGACAGACATATAGAAGAGGCAGGAGAAGGAGGGGAGGGGGATCACACATACATGCAGTAATGTATTCTAATGCCCCCCCTCCTCCCCTCCCATCCATTTGAATTTTTAAAAAGATGGAAGCGGGGAGTCATGTTATGCAGGGAATATGTTCACAGTGAATATTCAATTAGGCCGCTCGTATTTTGTATACATAAATGTAACGGTGTGACGGTGGCGGCTAATATGTAGTGAAGGGCCCTCGCATGAAGCTACATGTAATATGATCCGCTCCAAAATGTTTGCGTTTGATAACAGACGTGCGTTATGAATAAACATGTAAACATGTGGACCTCAGATTGTGTTGCTCATACTGAGTGTAAAACATGACACTTCTGAAGTTTGTACTTTAATCCTCGAGCTTTAGCATCAATCATAATGTATTCATTTAAGCTAGAATCACCCTCTCACTAAGTCTCAATTATTCTCTTCTTCTTAAATTTTCATCTAAAAATCACTTTTTACGCAGGCTTATTATTATGAATATATTTTTAATCTGTTGTGGTAATAAAACATCCTGAGCGTCTCCCTGCCGAGCCTCTCCCCTCCATTGTGAATAGAGCAGTGAAGTGTCACTAATGTGGCTCTATTCATTGGTCTGCAGGCCTGAGTTTGGTCACACACCTCCTCCTCCTCCTCCTCTGTGCTCCTCTGTCCCTCTCTCTGCTGTCGTCCTGTTGCTCCTCTAAAGCTGCTGGCTGATAAAACGCCTTCAGGTCACCTGCTGTCTGAAAGGTGAATCTGTCTTTGAAGAATCTTAGCTTCATGCTGCAGAAGGCCTGGTAGATACAGCTCACTTCTGTATAATAATAATAATAATAATAATAATAATAATATTAAACTGTCACCCAGGTCTAGAGTGAAGGCACATGGACCAGGCAAAAGATCTCTGAACGTGCATCCATGAACCACAAACTGATGTTTAAATTTTTGCCAATAGCTGAGGAGCAAAGCCGCCTTTAAGTAATGTCACTGTACTGAAATTTCGATATCATACGTTATATCATATAAAATACAATTTTTAATACCACGGGGAAAAACCGACATTGAGGGCATTAAAAGTATTATTGTTATTATTTAAGAATAATATCACAAAGCTATAACATGACGTAAACTTTTCTTTACTTGTTTAGTATCAGAGACAGCAGGATGACTGCAGAATGCATAAACAATCAGAACCAGCTGGTCACGGTGTATCGATACTGTGGAAAAATGAGTATTGCAACAGATTCAAATATTCAGAGTCAATATGTATGATAGATCAAAGTTTTTGCTACCCATACCTCAGTGCATCTTATTTCATGATCAGTTTATGTAGTAGATTTCAGTCCTTTTAAATCTGCAACATTTTCTGCATGGATTAACTGCTTGTGCAACTTTTCCCAAAAGGTTTATTATTTTTCATGAAATCTTAGTAATTTTTAGGATGTTAGTGCAGCTAATTCACACAATATGCAGACTGCAACACTGCCTCATGTTCTGATTTACTGCTGAACACTACACAGTGTCTGAGATCATTTCAGCTCAGATGTGGAAAAAAGTGATCATTTACAGTAAGTTGATCCTTAAACTGTTTCCTATTAGTGGTACATTTGAAACAAGTTCACACAGTCAGAACAGAAATAGGTAGATATTGATGTTATCTATGCAGAATACTGCAGATCAACATCTCTGAACTGACTGATATGTCTCTTACCCCGAGGTCTGACATGTCTTTGCTCTTCAAAGCATCTTTTGGGACATTTCTTTGTTTTTACGCAAAGGTGCCACATGGATCTGTTTGAATCTAAACCTTTAGCCTTGAGCAGCCAATTTTTATTTTTTTATTTTTTATAGTAGTTGGATCCTTGAAAGAGTAGTAACGAGTATATGTAGCAAAACCAAATATGACTCATCATAGTTAAGAAATGAGAAAAATAAATTTAAAATCAGACAAACATTTTGACATCTATCTCGATAACACTGGATGTGGTAACTTGTGTTCATATATTTTATTTATTTATCTCTTATTATTATCTTATTCTTTTTACAGTAAGGCACCCCCGAGATGCTAATTGCATCCGTTTGCATCCAGCATTGACCTCCACTGACCATTTAAGTGAATTAGCCGCGTCCCCGTCAGCGCCTGTGAAAGGGTCACTCCTCGTCCAATTACTGGCTCCACCTCGTTAACTCCTTCCACGCCAGGCCTCTGCCATTTTTTTATTTAACATGAGCTTAATTATGCTAATGAGCTTAAGCATGCAAATGGCCCGGGCTCTTTCATCCTAAACTGTAGGCTCAACAGCTATTTAAAGACGTTTTAATTCCTGTTTGACACTGATTAATTTTGTGTTAAGTGACCTCAGCTGAGAAGAAGCCTCTGAGAGATTTTCTTGCTTCCTGGTTTCATCTCGACACACAATTGGTAGCTATGTGTAGGGTAGGCTTCAAAAAAGGAATAAAAAGTACAGAACTGTACCATGTGGCTGAAAATAAACTCAAAAATCCGATCTTTCTAACATTTTTGCAGCTGTTAAAAATGCCTCAGTAGCTCAGCGGTCACTCAGTAAAAAGGGTTTTTATTTACCGAAAACAATCTCTGTGCGACTCTTCACTCTGTGTCTTGTGATTTAAACAGATGTCTTCTTTAAGGATGCTGCTGAAAGCTTTTTCTTCCCTGTCAATCCGGGGGTTGAATTCTTCATACATTCACACAACTGGAGCCGGAGTATCCCATGAATAAATTACAGTGTTTCATAATTGATTGAGAGAAAAGATGCAGATGTGACAATAGTTGGCAAAACGGCCTGGCGGCTAATTGAAAACATTCTTGAAGGGGTTCCAGATGTAGTTGTCATTTCTTTTTCTTTTTTTTGTTCCACCTCAGGAAATCTCATTATGGTTATTTTTTTCCATCAGTAAAGTGCAGATTCAAGTTTTCATCTCCAAGACTTTGATTCACTTGTCTCTCCGTCTCATTTGTCTCGCCTCGTCCACGCCATCTTTAAAGAAGACACCTATTTTACCACCTATTTTATCAATATGTCGTTTATCATTATAATAGATGTATCTGATGTTAATGACGATAGTTTATAAAACAGCTTATTAACCTTAATGACAGTGTGATCTTTTACAATTGATAGGTTGTCTCACCTTCAATTATACTGAGTAATGATGATACAGATTTAATTAATGCTTAAGTGCTCTAATGGCTTTTTTCATGGCTGTACAGCAGCTCGCCACTGCGGCTCCACTGGGGGTTCCCTTTATTGTTTATTGTTTATTTATGTTATTGTTTGCAGATATTGACTCTGAGGCCGTCTGTGAATGAGGTTGGAGAAGTACGGGGCACAAATTTGATTACATGTAGGAATAATGCTGCACATGCAATTAATATGCAAATTAAGGAAAATCAAAAATGGCAAATGACGGAAAAACTATTAGTTGAATTAAACCGGAGCATACTGTGATGATCTACTCTCATCAGATAAAATCTCCCAGCCCCCAAACACATAAAACCAGCATAGAAGTGTGGTAACAAAAAAAAAAACTAAACAAAAGTATCTGTGTTCCTGAGTCGTCCCTTCGCTTCTCTGCGGTCCGTCTGTCTGTTTATCTGTGTCTGAGCGAATGCCTCGAAAGCGCCGTTCAATCCCACTGTTTGGGAGCACAGATGCACATTCAGTCCTGTGTTCTCTGCAGTCTTAATAGTGTTAACCCGTCAGCTGTCCCCAAACTGAGGACACAAGCGTCTCCAGTGTTTTCGCCGCTAAGCCGGATTTTCACTCTTTCTCGCCGAGCAAGTAGCCAACACAAGTTCCACTCGCTTCTGCTCGACTTCCACTGAAAAATCATCCTTCTTTTCTCTCTCTGTGCTCTCCTGCTGACTGCTGGTGTCTCTCACAAAAGGAACTCCAGATGTGTGTTTTATTTTAGTTCCTTATTTTAAAAGAAAATGTAAAGCCTTTTTTTTTTATTTTAGGTTGCATAAAAAAGCATTTTTCAGGCAATCTAAGCCAGAACAAGGAAAAACTTAATATTCTTAGCATTTCTTAATGATAAAAACACCCACAGGTTTCCAACTCACAGGGTTCCATGTCCATTTTTTTCTTCAACTTGAAGAGCACCTTAAGGTTCCTGGACTGTATTTGAGACAAGTCAGGCACCTGGCATCTTCTTTTTTTTGTGATGTGCATTTGGAGGACATTTTTTAGCTTTTAAATGTTTTGGATTTATGTGTATTTGCACTGCTTTTGGGGAATTTGCAGCTCACATAAATATGGCTGGCTATTGAACTTCAAAAATGTGTTGGTACCGACTAAAATGGGCCTTTTCAAGCAAGTTAAAATTGTGGAGCACCGACATTTTGGCATGGAGCAGTAATCTTGTTTGAATAGTCTTTGATCAAATGGTGCCTGATTTAAGTCTGATTTTTTTGGCAAAGTTCTTGCGTGGCTGCTCGTCTTAAGACAACAGTAAACATTTAAAACTTAGAAGGACGGATTATTTATATAAAACATGCTTGTGTTTAATAAAAACTACTGTTCTCTGCCAAAATGCAGGTATCCTTTCGGCACAAAATTTCAAATGATATTTTGCCTATCAAACATTTCTTTCTGCTTCACATATGATGATGTATAGTCATTTTTCAATCACAGGAGCCTGAGCATAATCTTTTGTTTAATGTGATGAAGCTTTTCCTCACACAGAATTCTTTACCTACTTTCTCTTGTCTCCTTTTATTGCACACTGTCACAACTTTCAGTCTCGTCTCTTTCACCCCCTCTCCCTCCTTCCCCTGCCTGCCCCTCTCTCTTCCTCCTCCGCTGTACATCTTTTCCCTCCTTCTCTCTCGTCGCCTTTGTCTGCTGCCTTGGTGTCTGACTTTGTCCTCCTCTGCGTCTCTAACACTCCCTCTCCGTCTCCATCCCTCTCTGTCCGTTCACATCGGGACGAGGGGCGCTGGGCGCCTCTGACAGTGCTCCTAATTAAGACGTAAAACTGTGGGCAGCAGGTTTCTGAAGGTTACACTGTCTATACCGCAGGAAGTGATAAAGAATGGAGTCACTGATGACATGTGACGTTTTCACCGGGGATGATGCAAACCGCTGCTAATGAAGCCGGGGCTATGGAGGAGAAAGCGAAGGGGACAGGGGGCCTCTGTGTGTGTGTGTGTGTGTGTGTGTGTGTGTGTGTGTGTGTGTGTGTGTGTGTGTGTGTGTGTGTGTGTGTGTGCAGGTTTAGCTCCAGAGGCCTTTGGGATTTCAGGGCAGAATATTTGAGTCAATTAGACAGATCGAGTACGTGAGAGTTGCTGCCCTGCACTTCGACTGATAGGTCCATTCTCTCATACAGTAGATCTGATGGTCCTGCTGTCCACTGCTCTGATGATGTAAGATCATTCTTATGGCTGGGTGATGATTCAGTCTTATCATTTATGGACTTTCAGTGGGGTCATATCATGATGGTGTGATTCATATTTTACAAACTGCAGTTTTTCAGATCTTTAATTCCAAGTAAATTTGTCAGAGAAGTTGCAAAACAAACAGTTATCAAACTGCACATGTGACGCGTTCATTTGCATTTATATACATATTGTGATATGTATTTATAATAGTCCAACTAATATTGTGTAAAGAGCTGAGTATTGAGTGCTGTTGTATGTAAATGCTTCATCAGAACCTTATACTCATTTACTTTTGGACACATTTAGACAGGTTTCTGTATTTTTCACTATTGCATTTTACAGTTCAGCTTATTTTGTTAAATGAAAAATCACATTTTGATCTGACAAAGAGCCGACTGGGAAGGAAACATTTGTCCATTTATACAGATACATCAGTGGGTTGGAGGCAGTGTGATGGCGTAACTCTTTGCATTCATGCAAATTTACAAACAGTTTGCACCTACATGTCAAACATGTGAAATGAAAAGACCATGATAAAGATTTTTTTTCTAAAGTTCTGGAAGACATACAAAAAGAAATACTTTTTAATACCTTAGTGTCAGTGATATTAATGTGTTTAAATTATTATTACCTTTTAAACAAAACAGTCACTTTTCAGCATGAGATTTTCAAAGTTCAATAACTGTCTCAAAAATATCACAGTATCACGGTATTACACAGTTATTACTATTATCATTACAATGACCCTTAAAGGAATAATAAAACAAACACTGGTTTTGGATTGAACAAACCCTTAATTATAATTAAAACTTGAAATTGTTTATCTTATGAAAGTATGTGTAAAAAAAAATCTGTAGACCTGCAAGGATTAGTCGACTAATCGCTTAGTTGATCGACACAAGAATAATTCCCATCTATTGTGATAATCGATTAATCGTTGCTGCTTTCAGCCTCTCAGATATGACGATTTCCTGCTTTTCTCTGTTTTTCATCATATTAAACTGAATATCTGTGTTTTGGACTGACAAAGCAAGACATCTGAAGACATCACCTCGGACTGTAAGGAACTGGGTCGGACATACTTTACCTTTTTCTGACATTTTATAGACCAAACGATTAATGTAGAAAATAATGTGCAAATTAATCAATGATTAAAAAATACTTGGTAGGCAGTGGAGCAGAAAAGGAGACGTGCAGGTGAGATTCTCCTTCCAGTTGCATTTTTTTCTCAATATCGTAGATAATCAAATGTACGAGGTGCGATAATCGTCAAACTTCATCACTTTTTGTCACTTAAATTAAGAAATATTTAATTTAAGAATATTGACTGACAAAGCGTTTAAAGCCAGCTTACTGCGCAGGAATTTCTAGTACTTCATTGCACTGAGGTTCCAGCCCGAGAAATCAGTGTTAAAGTATTTTGCTATCAAAACTGAAACTCAGGTATTGTATTATCAGCAAGGTAGATTTTCTTATCAGTTGCTCAGACCAGTTTATCAGTGTATTTTTCTGGTGTTTTCACATTTAAAGACATTGAAAACCAGTTGAAATAGTGGCTGTAGAATGTAAGCATCATCTGTCAAAAATTGAGCTCTCAGCTCAAAAGTTCAGCTTTGATTGAGTGAATTTATTTCATGATTAAAACACATATAACACCACACTGCAGTCAATAAATACACTACAGATCGTTAAGATGTAAACACAATAAAACCCAAAGGCTTATTTTCATTGTGTCCTTTAAGTTTTGAGCAGAGACACCTCAACCTGCTCAAGTGTTCCACAACATAACGGTAATATCTCTGAATTTGGGAAATTCAGTATTGTCTGGTCGGTCTTAGATAAGTGTGTGCTGTCAGGACAGAATAGAGACGTTGTGGTTAAAACATTTTGTCAGTGATTTAGTTTCCTTTTGCAAACAACAAACAAACATTTAGATTTAAGACACACCTGTTGTCATTCTGTATTCTGTTTTATTTTTGTTTGTAAGGTAAAATCTTTGAATTATTAAGTGACCCAGAAAAGCATTAGTGCTCTAACCATTCAGGGGAAAAAGAACAGTTTAGTCACAATCATTTCAGCTAGATAAAGATTAAATTAAACTGCATTTCAACACACTCCCACCCCGACACTACATTGGTGTCATATTCCATCACCGCTGTACGTAGTCTAGTCTGCTGGCATGCGATGAAGGCCTAAGCATCTGCAGTGAGTGTATGAAACCTGTACACTGTAAAATATAAAAGCTGAAGCACAAGTCAAGCTGCATTTTCCAACAGCGACGTGAAAGAGAAATTGAACTGAAAAGCGAATGCATAAAACATGACAGCTGGCGTTCTCCTTCAAAGGAAATAATCTTGACACACTGTGTTGAAAAGCGCATAATAAAAGACTAGAGGATGAGGCGTCACTGATTAGCATGCATGTCACCCTAACAGTACAGCTTGACTCCCCAAAAAACTTGGAAACTTGCAACAAAATGCTCTCGGCCAGTTAATGTAACATCATATGTGGGTCCTCCTGGTGAAATCTCCTCTGAGACTCGCATTGTGCACATAGTAATGAATTACATGGCCACCAACCTCGCCATTAGGAAAACAGCAGTTCTATTAGCCTTTTTAATGCCGTGCGGTGGAGAACGGAGCCGCTCCACACTGCTGAATAATTACACTTAATACTGAGTGTTTGAGATGAGGCTTCAGGCAACTGTGAATGTCTGTAGTTCCCAACATATGCAAATAAATTAACATAATGCAGATCGCACTCAGATTTGTGCTCATGGCAGCAGCAGAAGTTGAAACGAGTGTTGACCCACTGCAGAGCTCCAAAACCTGCTTAATTAAACAGTGCAATCAGTGTTACTGCAGGGCTTTAAATCATGAAAAGAGCAGCGGCAGAAACTTCTTTTTGCACATGTGGAAGTTGATATTTGGAGATTTTGAGTTGCTGCTATAGATGGATTGATTTATCAGAGATATCTGCTTATTATAGACGTGTCTGTGTTGGCCTATATGTTGGCAGATAGGCAAAAAAAAGTGTGATCTGACCCAAATTTGAGTTTTTTCAAAGCAAACCAAGAGAGCTAGAGAATGTTTTTGTTATGAATTAATTTGTTTATTTTTTTCTATTTTTTTCAGTTGCTCAATTTGTCAATTTGACAATTTACTAATTTTTCCTACTTTTTTTATTGATTTTTTTTAATAGCAAAAATTTGAAGACACACACATGCATAAATTAACATAAAAACAACATCATTGACTGAAAACAACAGCAAATTGGAGGATGTTGGATTTGAGTAATTGTTTCTGCACTACAGCAGATAGTTTGACAAGTCACATCAGGAAAAGTACATGTACACGGTTCAACAAAAAGGATTTCCTCATTGCACAGTGCAGTGTCAGGCTAGTAAATCTAGCAACTCACTTGCAAGTGGAAAAATGAATTAAACCTGATGGTGGACCCTGTAGTGTTGTAGTGATGCGATTGATGGATGAGAGGAGCAGCTGCTGCAGAGGTTAACTTTGAGACCCAGTGCAATGAGAGGTGAAGTTTCACTTTCACTGCGCTGGTGTTCTGCTGCTCCGCCTGTGCCCAGAGTCAGAGAGTGTGGTGCTAGGAGGTATATATATTTTTTAGGGGTACTGCGAATGAACGGTCCAGCTCCAACAATAGACAATCAAAATGTGGCGGCAGATGTTTTAATCATGGCGGGCCACCACAAATTAATGTATGTGTGGGAAACTCTGCCCTGATGTGCGATAAGACTTCTCACACAAGGAAAACAGGAGTGATTTGTTGAAATGCCTAAAACAACCTCTGTGTACAGTCTGTTAACCTCACTAAAATGCAGTAGCTGGATTTTGACTTGTCTGTCAGGAGCAAAGTTGGAAGTAGCGTGGTGTATTTATTATTATTAGTGTTGCAAAATCTCTGGGGACAAGGTTGACACTGTAATAGATCATTAGAACCACATGTGCCCAATTTGGCTGCACACTGAGCTGAAAAGCTCAACAGCAACCAACTCTTTTCTTCACCAGGCTCTACTCAATACTTTAGGAAAGAGGAGGCAAAGCAATTTTTAAAATATACCAGAGTGTTTACCAATCACAATAACTTGTAGCCACATTCCACAAGTTGCCTCCTTTTGCTGTTCAAACACACCTCTGCACATGAAACGCTGCCATTTGCTCGTAGCAGAATAATGTTTGTCTGTTGATTCCACATTTCCACAGGGAGAAAAACAAAATCAGACACGTTGGAAAGTGAGAACAGATTTTTTGCGTATATCTGAAAGTAGAAAGTCGAGGTGAGAAAGGCTCCCATCACCTGAGAAATCACATGGCGGCTAGTTGATGTATTAAGTTGACACTGATCTGGAGAGGATCCGAGCGTGATTATTGACAGACAGGAGTACTACTTCCCTCCAGTCGTCCAGGATCACTGTGAGTGCTACATGGAAACGTGAGGGAAGTATGGAGCTTTGACAAGGAGATGTAAACAAAAAGCTTTTGTACTTTCACAGAAAATGTACATTTATTCTTGATTTGGCTCAAAGAATCCTAAACCTCAGGTGACCTGTCATTTTGCAGGTGCTATAATTTATACACTTCACTTCATAGCTACATTCCTTCCTCTCCTTGCTTTTAAGGCATGCTGATTCTATGGACATACTGTTTTTGTCTCACATTAATCATGCATAAATACTTCACAATAGTATTTGTTCCAGTTTTTATTCCTAATCCAGCAGCTAGGAGCAGGTGTTGTGCAAGTACAGGATGCAAAAGAGTACAGTCCAGGTGTTCTGGAAGATTTCAGTGTCCCAGATGATGTTGCCAAAAGTATAAACTTATTGATATAAATTTGATACTGGTTCAGTATTTGAAACTGGTTCAATACTCATTTTCAGCAATATCAATACATCAGTACCAGCTGCTCTTTCTTGCTCACTCTTATTGTTAATGTTTACTACAGTCATTCAGCTGCTGTCTGCTACCAGCCAAGAAAAGACAATTTGTTGTTGTCGTGTTATAGCCTTGTTATATTTATCTTTTAAAAATTATCTTTCAATGTCCATTTTCCCTGTGGAATCAACAATAGTATCCTATTATCCCTATTTTTAATTGTATTGTATCAAAGTTAGAAATCCCAGTATTGTATCGCCACAATGGACAAGGAACAGCTGATTTGTGAAGTTGCGTTGTCAATATGATACCTGCTCATTTTACTACGTAAACTTAAAAGACCATTGCAATAACCCACTTGCTATTGGCTGTATTGTATGTCATTTCCAGTAAATATCACAAAATGAAATGTGTGTTTCCTGCACGCACCCATAATTTAAGTGGTTACATCTCCACTCTGATCCTGACGACACAACTGATAGGTACAGGGTTTGTTTATGTGCGTAAGAGAAGTGCATATTCAACAGATTTCGTGTGGCGTTCCAATGTTATGTGTTGCAATGCGATATTCGGACGGCCCTTTGCAGGGGTCCAGTGTGGGGGGCTTTGGCCAGTCCATGCACATCAGACATTTTTTAACTATGTGTATGGGGATGGGCAGAGAACATGGCGTAAAATAAGCTGTAGACGTTTGTTTTGGCAGAATATCAGTTTGCTGCAAGGAGAAACTTTCTTGATCCCATTTCAGCATCTTCTCATGTCCATGCAGCAAATATAACTGAAGCTTTAGTCCTGTATATTCTAAAATGAATTACTTTCACTGGACATTATGACCAGAGATTTAAAGGTGTTGGACTTCAGCAGATTTTTCCAGAAAATAATGTTAATATTGTCCAGTAATGTCTGGTCTTCCTCAGAGCAATTTGCATCTCCTTTACAATAAAGCATGTAACCATAGAGTGTAAACACTGTCTGCAGTACGAGTTAAGAATAAAAGATGGAGGATAAATGCACGCAGTTGGACTTGCACGGAGGATGTCAGTGTGGACGCAGTACAGTTTTCTACCCGTGGCTTCTAAGCTGGTAAATCTCACCCTCAAACACGACCGCAGCGCCGCAGCTCGACAATTCTCACGAGTTCATTGGTGTGAGCATCTGAGCCCAATGTGAACTCCAGCCCAAGTGTGACACACTGGCTCTGGCCATATGCAAGCTTTTCACCCCTCCTCCCTGCACTGATACTGGTGTTGTGAGTACACGAGTCATGACTGTTGGCTGTGGCAACACTCTGACTCACATAACCCCTCACAAAAGATCTGGCCCGGCTCCTTCAGCCCAGGCCAAGCCAGGCCGTCTCTGCGTAAGACTCTAATTGATTTGATGGACTTGTGCGCCGTTCACACCCCTTCCCCAAACAAACAGTCCGCCCAAGATTTGTCTCCATTGAGACAAAGAGGCAGTGCCCGCCCTCCTCTCGCAAAGCAGCACTGTGCGAGCGGCTGAGAGGGCAGCGTCGGCCTGCCAAACTTGTTAGTTTCACTGCTGGGCCTCAGGGAAGGTTTGAGCATGCTGTGCGACGATTCATCATACTGCAAATCAAGACTCCCTCCCCCATTCTTCTACCAACTCCCAGGTCAACCAGAGTTGACTCAAGTTCACAGTCGTCGTTTCCATGATCGTAGCCAAGAGCGTTGACTAAGGACAGTCGTGAGAACGGCGGTGCAGCTTCAGAGGGCGGTCCCTTAAAAAAGCAGATGTGTTATTTATATCCAGATTGATTTAGATGTAGCTCACTCCAAGACCTCCGCTAAGCGTGCGGCACTCCCTTATTTTGAACTAACACAGTTTTGTCTCAAAGCATCAACAGTGAGCTCCAAAATGATTTTGGAGGGGTTATTTAGGTGCTATAAAAATCTAAAACATCAGGAGGGACTTTTTTTTACCAAACAAAGAACAATAACAGCCCCAGGATCGAAACTCAGCAAGTAAAACAGCAACTTAGAGTCCATTTTCAGGTTGTTTTTCTGATTCAAGCTCATAAAAATAACCACAAAGATGAAGCCAATAAGACCAACATGAGAGTGAAATGTGACTGCTTTGTTTGAGACGTAAGGTCTACATGCATTTTTCACCCAGAAACCAAAACTAGAGGTATGGTCTTGTTGTCTAGATGTAGGTGAGTTCCTATAAAGGGGACTCTGGTACCTGACAGGCAGTGAACTGAGTCCACAGCTGTTTGGCTGAAGTGAGAATGGCTCCATCAGCTGAGAGGATGGGAGGTTAGTGTGTCAGGATAGTAGACATGTTTAGCAGGAAACGGCAGGAAACGATGAGTAAAAGAGTCTAACTTAAGATAGAAGTGAGGAAGTAGGGCTATTTTAATCTAAACTGTAGAGCTCCAGTCAGCCTGCAGCTCTACGCAGAGTTTGCCTCCTTGTTTTGTCACAGCAGCTGCACATAGATTTTACGATTGTGTCTCTCATCTCATCTAAAGCCCTATTCAAACAAGACTACTACTACCTGTGGGCCGCTGGTAACTTGTAATAATAGCGAAGGTCGTCTGTGATCTTAATCTAATGGGAATCTGCCATGTCTGTATTTAAAAATTCACCGACCATATTTTGCCAAACACACAGAGGTCATGATAATATTAATCTTAATAATGATATAATATTAGTAGTTCTGACAGCATTTCGGGTGCAGGAGGTTCATCTTGCTACACAGCAGGGAGACCTGTTTGCAGAAGAAGCAGAATCAATGAGAAGAGCGAAATCTCAAAAGATGATGTGAAGGTTTACGTGAGTGTGTGGCAGAATGAGTCCTGTGTCTTTACATGGTACATCATTGCAAGTGGTGCTGTACAGTTCATGTGTTGTGCAGAGTGAAGTTAAAATGCCTGTGCACATCATATGCAGGGGGATAATGTCAGCAAAGTCCATATCTCCATATATCCGGTGCAAAAATACCGCACAAAACACAGACATTGGGATTCTGAGGTAATACTAGTCCTTTGCAAAGCTGAACCGAGAACAGCGGACAAAGTTAGCAGCTTCTTTGTGAAGGAAGGGGAACGTGTAGCAGCTGAAGTGCTTCGTATTGTTCTGAGGAAAAACAAGATGGCAGCCATCTCTGCCAAGTCAGTATGCAGCCGATTGCGACACAAAAGTGGACAAGGTACAAAACCTTTTTAGGGTTTCAGGGTTAGAGTTTTCCTGTGGGTAACTTGAATCTGTGTTCTACTTTTTACAAGCAGCATTAGTGTCGCAATACATCTGTCTAAACATGCTGGGGCGATAAAACCAGGCTATGGGGTGTTGGAAACATATTTGTTGAACCTAAATATTTTCCGATGGTGCAAAATAAAAATCACACAGTTGTAGTAGTTTTCAGTATTAAGAGGAGACACCCCAGGTGAGTAGGGTGAAATGTTTTAGGGGAGCCCGTTGAAAGTCAGAGATTCAAGACATTAGTTGGAGACCCCTCAGTTGACATTGCTCCAAATCGAGTCATCGGTCAGAGTGAGCACTGTTTACTTTCGTGCTGCTCTTTGGTGCAAACAGCTGTGGACGTGATGCAGCAGCGCAAAGTAGGAGAAACTTTACACTATAAGACTCTGAGACAGCGTTATCGTCTCTCCTCTGATTGGAAGATGTGAATTTACAGCTCACGAATGATGAATACGAAACACTTTCTGGCTTTTGTTTGGTATCTAGTATCGGCATGAAATGTTGTTGCACATTTCCGATCCATCATTAGCGCCATTAGCTTGTTTAGTGTATTACTAAATGCCACCGTCACACTGAATGTCACACTGAGACCTGTGAGAACCATAGAATAATCATATTGAAATTTTATGTTATGGAAGCACATTGGCCCAAAATCTCAATATTGACTCGTGCATTACAAAAACCCGGGGTACGCTAGGATGCAGTCTTGAGGCATAAAGAACCTTTAATCAATAAAGGAAACGTGAAAGAGAAGACACCCAACAGACATGTATACGCTTTGATCATGAACACAGATGATAGGAAGATAATTCAGTTTTGCAAATTTCCATTAGTTTCGTGCAGCAGCAGATGTAAAAACTGTGATCTCATCAGTTCATATTTTGTCTTGTGCATTGATTTATCACGTTACATTGATATTTAACTTTTATTACTTGTGCTGCCTTTGCTCAGTTGTCTGAAGGTGTGTGAGCTCTCTATGTGTGTGTTTGGTAAACTGCCTGTTGTTGGTCCACCCAGTGTGTGTTGCTGCTCATGTCTTCACTGCTCAGGTCACATTAACCCAGTTCTCACAGTTTGTAGCCCATGTTTAAAAAAAAAAACCCCACACACACACACACACACACACACACACACACAACACCTCCCTGTTGTCAGCGTGGCTTCAGGCTCCTTCACGCTGTTATATTTCCAGCATCGCTGGCCGATGATCACATTATTTACTGCTTGTATTAACATGCGGCTTGATAAGCATATTTTCCTCAGTAGAGCTAACAAGATGCTTTATCACCGAGCCTTTCCACCCGGCGTAGCAGGCCGCCGCCGCTCGCTCCTGTTTCCACCCGCGTAGTTTACTGCCTCGTAAATAACAACTTTTCTCCTGTTGAGATTTAAAGCTGGAGTTTTTGCTGTAAAATCAGATTTAACTTTGAACATGAAGACAGATTTGGGCTGTGAGTTATGAACACAGAACCTTTAGTGTAAATCAGCTTTGAGCTCTGCTAAATAAGCAGAACAGCTTTGAAATAAACAGCACGAGTTAATATTCAAAATGCTAAAAAAAAAAACCAATGTGTAAAGCTAAGGCATTGAAATTGTGTCTTTTACTTGAAACTTGTGCTTTATTAACTTTTAATTTATTTTTCTCTGATGGATCGGTCAAGATACATGCGATATTAAACTAATATTTTTTAAAAGTAATGTAAATTTTAAGATTTTTCACACTGATATCAAACTGTGAGTAAAATTTAGTGGATGTTAACGGCATATTTCACATGCACACATTTTGGAAAAAAAAACATCAGTTTATTGCAGAACAAGAATAAATGGGAGTTATCATAATTATCACAAGACAAAATAATCGAGAAGAAAACCTTAAATAGCCCAAATGATTCAGACTAATTGATGAAATAATTTAAAAACGACTTGATGTGTTTCAGAAGTAACTTTCCTGTCTGTCAGAGCCGAACACTAATAAGGCAGCTACAGATGTTCATGTCCTGGCAAAGATGAAATAAACCACAATTGTCAGAGAAACTAATAATAACTAATTCATCAACCCGCAACGCAATTATCTCCTTTGTGCCTTTGATTAGACACAATTTCCCATTAATTCTTTTGTTTTACCTTTTCTGTAATTGTAGTTAATCATGTCAACTGCAGGAAAGCGTTGCATGTTTTTGGCAGCGCACGTCGGCGCGTCATTAGCTGCAAATCTGCATCTTTAATTTGTTGATTAACTCTTAAAAGAGAAGCGAGGGTTGTGATCTCTCTCCCGCTAATTGCATCTGAAGGATCAATGATTCAGTAATGATACAAATATGAGATGTTGCTTTTTTAGATTTGGGAAACAGAAAATCGTTTTTGTTATTTTAAGGAATCACTTCTACAAAAAAAAAGATATGAATATTCATTGCAAATCAAATCCAGTGGAACAATTAAAAACTATTTACACACACATGAAAGAGAAACACACAAATCACCGTCCTCTTTTTTTTTTTTTTTTTTTCTCGCGCTTGCTCCAGATTCATTTCAGGTCAGGGTCGACCCAGACCAGCCTTCCCTTTCACCTCTCGACCGGGCGCATCGCCAAACCCATTTCCTCCTGCATTAGTCTCATCAGGGACTTTAATATGTGCCACCCTGTAGGAGGGGAGCCTCCCTGGCACGTGCACAACACACACACACAAAACACACCGCCCCGTCTTGACAGCTCACTCCAATTACTGGCCCTCCCTGTCGCATGGCCTGCATCTCCGCTAAGAGCAGATCACATGTGACCCCGTCCAGCATGCCGCTGGTGGAGGGGGACGAGGGGGAACCACGCAGTGAACAGGAGCAGCGACACACACCCACTCCCACATTTACACACACTGGAGGGACACTCTCCAAAAAAGCGAGGCCAATCAAAGAGCTCCATTCCAAAAGGAGATCTTCAGCACTTGAAAATATATATCTGCTCCCTCTGACAAAAAACACGACTGGCATCAAAGTAAAGCACATTGCTGCTAATGAGTCATCTTAAAACCTTTGTTTACTAATAGGTTTTTGAAGATTGAATCATCTGTGCTTTTCAAATATTGACAGATGAATTTAAGGCAACAAAGTTTAGACCAAATGGATTTTCAGCATATTTATTTTTGGGAAGAAACAGTTTGTTTTTTGAATGATTAATATTTAAAGGCTGTCTGAGTGAAGATGCAGACAGTACGCGCTGCTGCTAGTAAAGGTCCTGTGAAAAATACTGTGTACAATAGTTACAAACGAGACAGTTAGGCACGGCTCAGTTTACTGAAAAATTCAAATGATATATTAAATGTTTTGTCTCATCAGAAATGAGACTGGAAACCAAGTAATTTTTTCATCTATAAAATAGTAAAAAAATAAATAAATAAATAAATGCGGATCAGTGTTTCCCAAAGCTCAAGATAACATTCTCAAATGTCTACCTTAATAATAATAACCCAAAGATATTCAGTTTACTGCCATAGAAAAGTAAAGAAACCAGAAAAGTTTCACATTGAAGGAGCTGAAATTAGAAAAATTGACTCTGTTTTCATAAAAATAAATAAATCAATAAATAAAAATACCAACACTGATATATCGACTTGTTGTTTAATCAGAAGATTTTCACATTTAAGAAGCTGAAATCAGAGATTTTTTATTGTATTTTATTGTTTTCTTAAAAAATGACTAAACTGATGAATCAGTTACCAAAATAGTTGGTGATCAGTTTAATAGTTGACAGCTATTGATTAGTTGTTGCAGCCCTAGTCTCCAAACAAAGTAATAACCGTCAAAGACACTGATTCTGTCCCTGAACTCATCACTTAACGTTTTAACAAAAAGGCACCAACAACTCTATACGTACTCCTGCTATATTGACAGATCACAACAGAAGCACAATAAGCATGCCCAAAAATACAGAACTGAAATCGAATATCTTCTGCAGCAGTGAGAAAAGACAAATTACTCTTAGAATTTACTGTAATAACGACCATCAACACATTGTTTCCAGTAGGGTGAGGCCTTTGTGTGACTTGAAAATTTTTCTGAGAAATTCTTGGACGTCAACATCTGATCCACGCAGATCATTGCTCATAATGTATAGACAGGAATTTTAAGCATGCTATAGTTTTAAAAGATGTTGAGAATGCAGACACATCCATCCTCTGCGTCCCTGGTCGGCAGGAATAAATTTTGTTTTGTAATATATGTAAATAAGGTGCCAGAGTGTGTACTCTGTGTCCCCGGACACCTGACAGAGGTCCAGGCTGAGCCCTGAATGTCCTTAAATCCTAGAAACGCCCCTGCACACACCCGACCTGTGTGAAACTGCTGCAAATGGTTTTGCCTTGTTTTTATGTAATAAATCTTATTTGTGTGTGTTTGTTAGCTGGCCCCCGGCCTTGTGTCATTCTGCAAACGTGGCCTCTGGGCAAAGCAAGTTGAGCATCTTGCTAAAGGGGAAACATTTTTTTGTGTGTCTGTGTGACACTGAAATCATGGCTGCTGTTAATACATATTTCATCATCAGTGGAGCTGCATGCATCTAAAAACCCTGAGGTTTCAGCAGCAGCGGGGGCTCATTCCATGTAGCATAAAACAGACATGTTTTATGGCACAGTATTAGCAGGCAAATATTACACATACTTTATTTAACCAAATACAGGAGCTGTTGGGTTGATGGGCTCGTGGCCTGGAGACATGATGTGAGCTTATGTTTTAAGTGCAGTTCTGAGTGTTTGTGGCGTCTCTCCTGGCCTCTCTGGGAGGACAGTTGTGGCGATGACACGTAATTTAAAAGTACAGATGAGCCCAGTGGCTCTCGGTGGACGCTGATACGCTGTGGCACCCGGAAGAAAAAATTAACAAATGGCCCCCTCTTTATTTTTGGTTTGTGTTTGGAGTCCTTGTTCAGAAGGCTTGCACATGTTGTGTGAGCGTGTTGTACGGCAGATCTGAGCTTTTGGGACACTGAACAGCTGTGTGTCCACTGCACGATTTTTCCCTTTTTTTGGTGGAATCCGGGTGCTGCTGCAGTTTGCATGTTTTTACTCAAAGTGTGCGACAACTGCATATCTTACTCGTGTCATCTTTTAGGATTGCAGGCTTTCTACAGTATTTTCTGCTGCCAGCTAGCACCTGAGAAACTTTTATCTATATTGTGCTGTTCTGCAGAGTTTTAAAATGTCACGCTACAATTTTCCCAATCTGCCCACCTATCTGCTTTTCCTCTCAGCTCTGAAAGCCGCTCGCATTTTTAGAAACCACACAGAAGGCTAAAATTGGCTCAAACTTAAGGTATCGCGACCCCTCAGAAGTATTTAAACTTTTATCAAAAGAACACTGAGCTCCAAACTGGTGGCCTCTTAGCACCACTGAAAGCTGTGACTAGTTCTTCCTACAAGCATCTGCTTAGCACTACTAGCTTAAAAAAGAGACACAGGGATGTTTTTGTGAATGCTTTGCACAACAAATGTTAAAATCTGCAGCATGTGGGCATCACGTGGGAAATGGAGGAAAAGATTTGGGCGACAAAAGAAGTCTAAATGTAAGTCTGTCGCCTCACGGGTCGTAAAACAGGCTATCAGCTGGCTTACACGTTGTACAAAGGTACCATTGTACCAGGAGAAGGTGCAGTCTATAAACTGGCTCTTCCTTGACAGACAGTGTCTCAGTCAGTCCATTAGCTGTAAACCCAGTTGTCTGGCTGGAGTGGGTTGACTTGGACGAGGTCTGTCTAACTCACTTCAGCACGTATCAGCCCAAGAACAATCTCTCCTCTGTCTGATCCTCCTGGCACGGCTCCACGCAGATCCTCCCACGATCTCCCTCTCTTATGATTATTTTATCATTTTAAATTCTTTATGCCGCATTGCCGTGGCATCGTCCCCGCTAGAGCAGAGCGGCGCGTTGGCCATACAGTACATTCACACTACAGTTATTTGGACGGCGCTCCGGTGTGGCTCTGTCCCGGTCCCTCGGTTGGATTCTGCTCGTCCATTAGTGCCATCTGTGCCTTCCTGCGCCGTCTGTGAGGGCCCCGTCGACGCCAAAACGATTGGCATTTCTCTGGAACAACCAGAGGGACGGTGCCCAGAGCTTTTAGCTGCCAATGATGTGCACTTACTCTGAGAAAAAAAAAAAAAGCACAGAGAGGGTGGGGGGGGAGTGGAAGCAAGCATGAGGCCCCGGCAGGAAACAGCTGCACCTACAGTACTGCAGCGTCCATGTTCAAGCTTCAAGAGATACCACTTATCCCTGCAACAGCAGACAGCTGATACAGAGTCAAGAGCTGTGTCATTTTAGACATTCAGCTGGCAGCGTTGTGCACAGTGACGGGGTGCATGAGCAGAAAGGTGCAGGTTGACAGATGCTGCAACAGGAAACAGGAAATAGGAAACGGAATAAAAGCTGCAAAGCACCAGGTCGTCATGCATCAGGAGATTTAATCTGCTCTGAAACCAAGCAAACATCCTGATCTTTATTAACTCACATTCTGCAGCAGCGAACAACTCGCTGTCACCAATAACACGCTGCTATTGTGACGTGGCCATATGGTTAACCCTTTCACAGAGTCCTTTTTCTTGCAACAGGCTTTTGTTGCACAATGCCAAGGATACAGACTGGACAATCAGATCAGCTTTGATATATTCTTTAGGCATTTAGCTCATCGGCTGTTCTCATGCTCAGACTGCAGGAGTTGCATCAGTTTGCATCCTGCACATTTGGAGACACTTCACAGATGTTCTTCTCTCTAATGTCAAACATGCACATGCTACAAGATCTGAAAATCATGGTGCATCATGCAGCATGGGTTGTCTATTCTGGAGGTACGACTTAAACTGTCAGTTTAAATGTCTGTTAACAGTAGTATGCTAGCTAACCTTAGCCTTAAAGGCCCAGTGTGTAGGTCTGGGGGGGATATATTGGCAGACATGGAATGTAATAAAATAAGTGTTTTATTGAGTGTAAAATCACCTTAAAATAAGAATGAGCTGTTTATATCTACGTAGGGAGCAGGTTCTCGTCTATGGAGTCCCCCCATGTGGCACCTCCAGTAGCCCAGAACAGACAAACCAGACAGTGGCTCTAGAGAGGGCCATTTGCGTTTTCGGTTCAGCCACCATAGTTAGCGTCCCCTCTGTCATGAACATCATCAGAAAAACACTGATTCAGATGTCTTTATTCAGTGTTTTAACCAGTTTAAATGACTGTTTGCTTTGTAGAGGAGGAGACATTTGCACATAATTCAGCTCCCGATAAAAAGCTGCTGAACCACTGAAGGAATTCTAACCGGGAGAAGTTTCAGCTGGTCGCAATCTTCACTACGAGATGCCACTAAAATCCCGTAAACCTTACCCGCTAAAATGTTTATCGTTACTTGGCTAAAACCATCAGCTGCAGACTTCAACTCCTAAATATGAAATGTGTTTGTAATCATCAGGGCAGCATGGTGAGTCTGCGAGCAGTTTAAGAGGTTTAAGAATAGATCTCTAATGATGTCACACCACCTGATAATATGAGCTGAACATCAGTACCGACCATGGACTGGATTTCTTTTCCAGGAGGGTCGGATTAGAGATAGTCAAAAATCTTTAGTCTGAGCCTGGGTCAAGCACATGACCTCAAGATGCAGAAATGTGTAGAGGTAAGGACAGAGATCAGATATCGTGTACACTTTATATCCTGCAGTTCTCTATCCCTGAAAACCTGAAGTCAAGAAGTACTTTAATCTGTTTCAACTATCACACAGTCTTCCGACAGTTCAGACTGATATGAACAAACAAGAGGAGACATTACCAAACAGAGTGCTGCACCATGAAGCTAACGTTGCTACAGTCTGATCAACATTGTCTCCAAATGGCCGTTGAAACCTCAGCAAAACAACAAACTGCATAGACGCTAACACCCGCGCGATGGTTCGGACCAAAGAACTCGACCTTTTTCTTCACCATCAGCTCCTCTTTTCTCCACTCAGTTAAATATTCTCCTGTCTGCAGGAAATGGGAGCCAGCGATGCTCTGACAGTCTGCAGACCATATGCTGCTGCCTGCTAGCATAACTTTTTACTGCAAGCTGTCACTCACTCCCTCTCTGCTCCCTGGGTCAGTCAAGTAGCCACCAGAGCCTGATTTCCCATCAGCCACCACTTTATTCACACTGAGACTCTCTGTTGGAGGCAGTGTTGCTGTTTGAAAGGGATGAGACGTAAATAAAGTGTCAGGGGTTGGATTTTTATATCGTACGGTTTGATGGTAAATTTGTGTTGCTGTTAGCTCAGGTTTTGGATTATGAGGGTTAGTGTTGTATCTGATTAAACACTAACATCTATGGGTATTACACTGATCTAGCAAAGCATGATCAAGTTTAGTGCTTTACTGTTACTGTGCACAAAGCCTGCTCCATGAGGAAATAGTTTCCTCCGTTTGTTGTGGAAGAACTTGACAGGTCTGCACAGAGCTCTGACCTCCGCCCCATCCAGCACCTCTGGGATGAGCTGGAACACCGACTGCGAGCCAGACCTTATCAACCAGCATCTGTGTTGGACCTCACTAATGATCTTATGGCTGAATGGGAGCAAATATCTGCAGCCAGGTCCCAAAATCTGGCCTGATAGCAGAAGAGTGGAGGCTGTTGGAGCAGCACATTGATGCCCATTGGTTTTGGTTGATCACATAATGTTGGGGGAACCTTATACGTGTTTTTGGTGATGATACAGGTGTATACGTATGAGCATGGAGGCATTTATAACATGGATATTAAGCATAGAGAGGAAAAACTTCATCCTGAAGGCATGGCTTCTTTTCCGGCATCTTCCAACATGTCTGCTAAACTTCATAATAAAAAAAAGAGTGTTTTATCGTTTATTAAATGTTGTCCTCCCATGTACCTTATGTGCTTGTATAATCTTTATTCATCCCTTTACAATGAGAAGAACTGCCCGAGTTGTCAGCGAGCATCATGTATTTGGCCGAGTCTCAGGTGGCTCTGATTTCCCAGCAGGCCAGATGGCAGCGCTGTGTGGGCAGTGTGTGTGTGTGGACGAGGGGCTGTGAGAAGAGGGCCAGCAGCCTCGTGGAGGGAGGATTGCTCACACCCTGGCTCTCTCCTCTGTCCCCGTGCAGCTGTGCTTCTCCCTCCAACTTGAACTTTTAATTTGTTCAATATGTGGCAGAGGACACGGAGTAAAACAGAACACATGTCTGGTGGCTGAGGCTCGACAGGCAGGGACTCGAAGAGGGATGATGACACTGTGTGGAGTCATTTTTTTAACTTGTAAAAGTCTGCTGCATCCACTGCAGAGGAGGCTGTTGCTTTGATAAAGGAACAGTTCACACTTAGGGTGGATTGTTTGCCTGATATCGGACAGAATTGTCAACTCGTTCGACCCAGTTTCCGTCTTCAGTCTGACATTGTGTCCACTTTTTTCCGATGGGGAGGGAGATGCAATTTTCCCTAACGAGTCACTAAAGACCACCATATCTGCCGAACTCTAATGTCATTTTGAGTCGTCTCTGATGCGTAGCCATGCTGACATACAGGTTTTTGGTGGAGCAGGGTGAAGTAAAGCAGACTACAATGTTGGGTGATATTTAGAAGACATGGCATCTTGACAGCAATGTCTGTTTTGTCTATTGTTGTTGCAATTGTTATTCCTCGTTGGTCCTGGCACACAGCTTGACAACAGCATCCGTGGCGCTCATTGGATCGATTGTTTCTCGACTAAGAAAACTTTATTTCATTTTACGATACCAGACAAATCAGTGAACTTGTTTGAGTGGGCAGATTTCGAAGTTCTGGTCCCAGGCAAGTGGATTGCACCATCAGTGATCACTTTAAACTAATAAATACCACGAAAAACAGAAAAATTAAAAAAATACTCCAAAAAACAGAAAAAATTACTTAATAAAGCAGATTTTTTTATTTGTCAAGTGAATGCAATACGCTTCCGTAGAGAATAGAGAAATTTTGTCCATGAAAATATCTGGAAACCTTGCAATTTTTAAACGATTAAACCAGATTAATTTCAACAGATTAAATTAAACCCTGGATTATTAAAACTCAAGTTAAAACCATGATTACCATATCGTCAGGAAGAATGAGCTCCAGGTTGAAATAGTCTCTGACCAAAAAACCAATAAACGGCACCGTGTCATGACATGACACCATTTCATTACTTAATTTTGACTCATGTTTGTAACTATACTTCATAAGGTTTGGTGATATGGTCCACCAGGAGAGATTTGGCAATACTGTTTCTACCGGGAGCTATTGGAGGCACAGTATGTAGCAAATCAGGGCTGGAAGGTATGATGATGTGGGCAGACGTTGAAGGGAGTGAAGTTGTAACACAGAAACCCGCAACACTTGAAATCATTGTATCCTGGAACCTTAAAGCTTTGAGTCATCTTGAAGCCAAGTGTTGTCTTATATGTGACAGTTGTTCGTATTGTTTGTACGGAAGTTTTAAATAAAAGAAGAAAATACTCAAATAATGATGATATAAAATTACACATCCCAGAATCGAGGATTTTTGTCACATCGTCCACCTTTAACACTTGACAAATGTAACGGATACATGGGGAGACAGAGAGGGACTATGTGCAAAAATGTGGTTAACACCTTAGCCCCTGAGCCACCGTGGAAAAAAAGAGAAGTCTTGTTATCGAGCTAATGAACTTTTGGATCTTTTTTGGAAGACAAAGAAAGAATCATTTCTCTCTGTCCTTCTCCAAAATGCAGCCATGAAGTTAAATGATCTCAACTGTGAGTTTTAAGTTTAACAGAGATTAATGTTGAAGCTGAGGTTTTGAAGGTTTGGAGCAACACGGTGCATGGCATACTTAGTATCTTAAAATTGCCCAAAATCAACAATGACGATTGTGTGTTCCTGGTAGTTGAACAGACAAGAATTCAATGCTTTGCCTTGAGGAAATCCTCCTTAAGATAGGTAATGTGTTAAAACGTGATGTGCCTAATTTTACCTTACATGTTGAGCTATGACTCTCTGTCATTACCAGAACGTTCCTTGAGATTTCTGCAACCTGATCAGAACCTTTTACAAACCTTTTCAGGTGGAAGTGTAGCAGCAGATCACACTGTATGTAGTTGATGCAGTGAAAAGTGGAGCATCCACAGTACAGCAGCTATATGATGCAGTTTGGACTTGCTGTTGAGCTCATTAACATTTTGTCAGAACAACAGACACGTGTTGGAATAATGTGACGAGTGTTGCAGTCGTCCTGTTGCTGTTGGATTAAGTAAGCCCTAGATTAACTAAGATACTGTATAGGCTGCAAAGCTCTAATGTGGAAAAAAGTCTCTGTTCTGGTAATAAAATCTTTCAAAGCCCGTAGCTTATCACTGCAAAATAAGCATCTTGCAACTGGATTACAACTCTCATGCTTGCAAGTGTTTTCACACTACAGTCCAGATGGGAGATTCGTTCCGTAACCTAAATGGATGCCTTCTTTCCTGCGTCTTTTTTTTTTGTTTTGTTTTTGATATTGTTAATGTGATAAACTATACAATCAATTAATACGACAAGCCAATACAAATATTTGGAAGGGAGCTAACTCGCCATCAGCTGTGTTTATTTCCTTTCAGTTGCCTCCCAAAATTTGTTGTGGAGACTTATTTCAAACTGAGAGAAGACAAACACATGGCAACTTAAGTTTTCAGATGTAGATTTGTTGGACTAATAGATTATTGAAGATTTCTAGATTATTTTCTGAACTGTGGAAGAAAATTCGAGAATAATGTGCAGTGAAACATGAGTGTTGCTTCCATGGCCTGACTCCTGCTCTGGATCAGATCCTACTCGATGACTAAATGACCTACAAGTGTTGTGATTATAAGGTGAAGTGACAGTTTGGGCAGCATCCATCATGGAGCTGCAGATTCAGTACCTGCACACAATGACTGGATGCAGCTGCAGCTAAAAGTATGACTTTCCATTTCTTTGGTGCGTTGGAGGACGTGTCCGGTTGCAACCTTCAGCTGTGCCCGCTCATTTAAAGCTTTGTTCACTCTGAGTATGTCAGAAACATTTCAAACGTCATACTTTCAACTGTATCCATGTCAGTAACAGCGACGTTGTTTACTCTGGGTCATTTCTTGGAATGATTGTTTGCAGATGCGGTCGTTATGCAGGTGCACTCAGCTGGAGCAGTGAGGTTTGGACATGATTGCGGTGTACACAATTATTATAAAAACCATTAAGCTTGCCAGCATTTCCTGTGGTTGCATGACGTCTTCTGAAACGTTTACACAACCTTCCAGCCTTTGTTGACTCAAGTGATCTTTTCCCCTAAGTCTGACACTGAGGTCAAGAAATTGGAAAGTGGACCTCACACCTTAAGCATCTCCTGTTTTTGGGCATTTGAAATTGTCACCTACCCAGAATATTATGCAGAATATAGGAAATGAAAATAAGGAGCCATATTTGTTTAATTCATCTTGCTATAGGTCTTCAAACTGCACCCAGCCTCGTGCACACTGCATGCATGTTTGACTCAAATCTTCAGCTACTAGAAAGAGAAATATTCCTCCGATCGTCAGTATCGTCCCAGAAACTTTCCCAAACAGCATTTTAAAGACCGTGATAATTGTTATTTACTGTATTTGTGTATCAGACGACATAAAATGTCCCAGAGTTTGGTGTGAGCTCTGAGTCTCTGCTGTACTGTCTGTCTCTCTGAGCTCCTCAGAGAGTCGCAGCTCTGGGGGACTCAAGCTGCTCAGGGTGCGAACACTGCGAGAGATGAGAATGGAAATCAAACGCACGCACACACACACACACACACTCAGTCACGCTCTCTCTCCACTTCACTTCTGGAGCTCTGCCTCAAGTTACAAGCCAACAGTCCAAGTGACAAACATGTTGTCTGAGGACTGGGCAAACGTGGACCTCTGCAGCTCCTGTCAACACGCAGCGAGGGCCCGCTAACAAGACTGCAGTGGAGGTGGCTAAACTCCGGTCAGATAGTGGTGTAGTCGGCGACATGCAGAGTTGGGACTTTGGAGGATTATTTTAGGTGTTAAGATTATTGACGGCACGAGATTCAACAATTTTACAGAAAACTGAAATATAAAGTGCAGGAATTTTGTCACTTTGAGCAACAGTGGAGCTCTTTGTTGTGTTTTTAGTTCTTTTAGAAATGGTCTTACTGAAAATATTATTCATCACAGTTGCAGTGTGCAGTCAGTGAGTTAATGAGAGAATCAATCAGGAGCTTTAACTATTGACTGTTTTAAAAGTTTAACCATTAAACTGCAGAATATTTTTACAGCATGTTTGAGCTTCACAGTTTGCAGCTTTTTTTGCGCCTCATTTTTTAATTCATTAAATCTTCTTTTTACAATGAATATTTATTATATTTCTGACATTTCCAGACTAAAAAATAATATAATTATGATCATAACAGAGCAATAAGAAAGATTAACATTAGTTTAAGCACCGATTTTTCATATCTTTGCTGCAAACTGTTATTTCGTGTGTTGGACTTCTCAAATACATCAACAATAAGTGTTGTTATAATCAGTTTAGTTTGATATCAGGGTTCAATATATTTCCATTAGTTTCAGTAGAGGGCCAGTGGAGTGTCTGTAATGAACCGTATTAATCACAGTCTTCATTTGGAAGTGGCCGCCTCCCTCTGACCCCCCGCCTCACCCCCTCCTCTTGTCTCTTCACCTCTCCGTCTCTCCACCTGACTCATCCACCCGTCTATCTGCCGTCACGCTCCCGTCCGTCTGATGAGATTTCACTGACATTCCATGCTGACATATTCAGACTATTGTTCTGCCGCTCCGGGTGGCACAGGTGGGCCTCCATCTCTCCAACATGGCCCAGTTACAAGGCGGCGCTCCCTGCCAAGTCAGGCCCCACTCATCCGGGAACAGGGGAGCTGGAATGGGTTTGACCGTATTGTGCTGCACCTGCTTCGCCCTCGCACCAGATCCCCCTGCTTCGCCTGCCATTCTGCCGCCGCAGAGAGCACTTCTTCCCTCACCGAGCCCCCCGCGCCGTAAAACCCGTAAAATCCACTGAACTTAGCCGCTCTGATGGCCGCGGCCAAAACAGCATCTGATGTGCCTTATTTGTTGACTGTGTGAGATTAGTTGCAGAGGGTACACGTCGAGGGGCTTACCATGCAGAGATGGAGCGAAGCCCCCACCCCTCCATCAAACACCCACCAGCCCTGCCAAATAATGAGAAATGGAAGATTCTCCAGCTTGTCTAAAGCCCTCGTCACAGTCGGTCCGTGCACACTTCTGCTCCCGAGCCAGACTGTAGTGCAGATACTGTAAGAGCTCCCACACCAGAGGAACTGGCTGCTGACTTCTGCATTCACTCTGCAGCTCAGGCGCCAGTGCCTTCATCATTTCTGTCCATAATACCTCAATGGGGGCATCCACCTGGACTGTGTGAGGCCTGTATGTGCAGGGATGTGCCTTTGTGCAGAGATGTGCGGCTCAAATCTGTGCAAATTTTCATGCAGATTCAGATCAGGTCTTTTTAAAAGCAGATTCTGTACTAATTAGGGCTAGCGTTTGAAATTTAAATTGTAGTTTTGTCCCTCAACACTAGTGCAACTTGGGCTGTGATGGATTAAAGACATTTTTAGTCGACTAATAATGACAAATCATCTTCTCTGCCTCTGCACATGAGCGTAGTCATGCACAAGGATCCTGTATTAAGCACCAACGCATGCAGTACTGGTTAATATTGTTGTTTAAGAGCTGTGACTATCTGTATACTTTTCCAGTAGTGACTAATGACCAACACTCATCCCTTAGAAAGTCTTAAAACGTCTTAGTCACCCAGTCTATAAATACTTATTCAGTGTGTAGCTGGCTGCGAGGGGCCAGCCATAAATGGAGCAACATATTTAAAGTCACCTGTTGGGACAAGAATGAGAATCCGGAGTGTGTGGACACATTATTTTTAGGGCTTCGGCGGATGCATCCTGGTGCTGTGATAGCGAAGCAAAACTATTTTATGGTGATGTTCTCACTGCAACAGGGTCTGCATTATTACTATGACAACCGAAGTAGTACTATCAGCACACGGCGTGTCTGTGGAGATCAGGCTCGGACAATGAGAACTAATCAGTGTGGAAATCCAAAGAGAAACAGTGAGACAGGAGATACAGTAACAGTCACATATGAGACGAAGCTACTGAGAGAAATCAGGTTCAGGTCAGAAAACAGACGACACAATTACATGTGCAGGATTCAGTTGTAGAGATTCACTATACACACAGTTGGTCAGTAATCACATTTCTCGCCTTCCTCGTCCCTATTTTTGAAGATTGTCGTATTTTTAGCGTGTTAAAGGACCCTGTTTTTGTGATATGACGCTGCAGCTTGATCTCGTTTTGGCCAGTGCGTTTGGACAGTGACACAGTGAGAGGACAAGCTTTGTAAAGCGAGCACACATTTATTGGTTGTTGTTTTTTTCTTATTGCATTTCGTATGTTTTGAGCTGTGAAAATTATCGTATTCAGACTGATTTATTTCAGTTTCAGTGGGATTTTGGCTGCAAGGACGCACCGCTGCGAGTCATGATCCTCTTTCATCCTGGCACAGTATTCCACAGGGACACTGTCTCTGTCCGTAGTCTGTATCATGGACACGTCCACTTACAAAACACAAGAGGGAAACTCAGATATGGGTCTCCATGGCCAAGAAAACAGGGCTCTTCAGCAGAGACGCTGCTCGTTTAATTCCCCAACTTGTCTTGTGCTGTATCATTTTCTTCTTTTCAAGTTGCACACTTATATGAATTTAAAAAATAAGAGGAAACGTTGCTCTGTCACAGTAACCTCGTATCTCGAATCCTTTACCCTGCATGGTGGCTCATAGGGTCACACTCTGAGCGAGAAGGTCCTCATTTCAAAGCTAATTTGGGGGCTTTTATTTTGGAGTTTCTGCACATGATTGTGTGACTTTGCTTTCATCGCAAAGGGCATTCTTGTTGCATATTAAAGGGTCGGTTCACCCAAATTACAAGAGAAGATTTTCTCACTTTTCACTTGTGATTTTAAACTTTTAAGAGCTTCTGTCAGACGTAAGAACACACTTTATTTATGGGGAAAACTTGTTGCTGCAACACAAAGAAAACCCCATTCACTGTCACTGCACTGGTCACCTGCATGGACACATATGACTAGTAAACGTGACGTATCCTTCAGGAATACCTCTGCTGTTGCTGCTGAGCAGTCCTCAGTGTCCTCAGCTCTGATGCTGCTCTCTGCCTCCAAACATTTCTAACTCGTACACATGTTGTGAGCAGGTTACAGTGAGCACATGTAAACACGCAGACAGAGACGGAGGGAGATGATGAAGAGGTGCAGAGAGTCAGCCATGTGTGTGTGTGTGTGTGTGTGTGTGTGTGTGTGTGTGTGTGAGTGTGAGGTTGGAGGCCCCGCTGGCTGCTGGGGATTCGCTGTGCGAGAGCTCCCTCTTGGTGCCAGTCGGCCTACTGTTGGTGAGCAGGCTGCTGATGCTGCTGCTGCACTGAGAGGCTCAGACAGCTGCCTACACACACACACACACACACACACACACACACCGAACACACACACACACACACATAAATACACGTGTTGGGTGAGACCATGCACAGGGAGACTAAAGTGAGATGTCTTTTTTTGTCAGTATTTTTCAGAAAGGTGGTGAGGACACAGGAACAAGTATCAGATGATACTTCATTTGATTTATTAAAATATAATTTCTAACATCGGAGTTTAAATTTTCTTTATCCTGAAGTAAAACATGCTCTCTGTATATTTTATATGTGCTATTTCCAAATGACCTCCTATTATTTTTGGTATCAATATTATTGTGATGCTGTGTCTATTGAATATTACATCTTACAGTTTGTTTTCTTGGTTTGTTTCACTTGTGTTAAGATATATTAAATTAAATATTGTTTATATACACATAGATATTTAACTTTTATCTTAATCCATACTGTTATGTTTGTTTTTTTAATTTTTATTTATTTTATTAATTATTTATTTTTATGTATTTATCTTTTATCAAAGAATTATCAAATCATGATTGCACTTTTTATTTTAATTAAATTATATGTAAATAATTAAAGATAATAATTTGAAATATTAGCAAATGTAAAAAAAAAAACTAAGTCTTAATTGCTTTATATGAATAACTGTGTATAAATAAAATATAAAGTGGTTTTTAATTATAAAAGTTGTAATCGTCTGTCTGTCTCTCTGTCTGTGTGTTTCAGGGTCGGTGTATTAATTTCAGCCGTGTGCCGCATCAGTAGAAGAGAAGAACTACTGTGTGAAACCAACATGTGCTGATCGCTGTGGACACCAGAAGAATTTCAGGTTTTTTGTTTTTTGTTTGGAGATCTTTAGTCCTGCAGCTGAAACCACTATCTGTTCACTCCGCTCCACTTTGTGCACAAAGTTTCCCTCCTGGTTTCCTGCTCTTTAAACCTCTGCAGCACACAGGGTGAAATGTTAATACTGATTCTTGTTCATTAAGTTATTTACTACCTTTTTCTGTTACCAAATATTTTTATAAATTAAGAAGGAAAAAAAAGAAACAAGCACAAGGCGCCCCTGAACTCAGCACTCAGACTCGGTTAGCTTTTCGTGCGCACCAAAGGCTTAACATATTCTGACCATATTGTGCCTTCTGTGAAAAACCTAATTTCATGGACACAGACGGAAGCTATCTAAAGGAAAAAAAAACTGGAGAAAGGGGCTGTTTGCCTTTGGCGTGGAAGTCGGAATAATCCCAATGGGCCTCACAAGTGCAGAAGTCCGTTGCCTTTTGGCAATGTCTCATCACGAATCCTCTCCAACTTCAGCAGTGCTGGATGCCTGGCGGCTGCCCTTTGACTGGCTGATCTTGTCATTTTAACACTGAGAAGTGCACACGCATGACAAATTGTAGACAGGATGCCCCAAGGTATTGGAACGCACCAAGACTTTGCCCTGTAGTTTTTCGTTGTTTTTTTTTTTCTTTTTTCCTAAGACACCTTCCTTTCATTATGCGCTCGGGACAAGAAAATTAATAGAGCGTTATTCGACCGCAGGACAGCCTCCTGACCAGGGTGATCTCCAGCTAGGTTTGAGGGATTGATGCCTTTAAGACCTTGACATGGCGCTTGGTGTTTTTTGCCCCTGTTTTCCGTGCAGTCTGCTCTCTGCTCAGCAAGGCGTAGCACATCACAGCCCATAAACAGGCCTATCAGTTAAGACTTTTAAGATATAGATACAGCTGCCTCGACACTCCTCTGCCCACCGTCTCAATCCTCCGAGGGCTTCCCGGCCGCGTCACAACCCACTAGTTCTCTCAGCACCAGAATATCAAAGTTTAATTAAAATAATTAAAGGCAACAGCAAGCAGCAGCCTGTGAAGACTTGGCTGTCTCTTTTTTATGCCTTTTGACATTGAATGACCTATTACTGCGTTCTTCACAGGAGAAAAGAGGACACCGCGCCACGGTGGCGGTGCACCACGTCCAAAACGCAAACCCAAAGTAACGGATGCGATGGACGGATAAGTATTGTTCATTTCCAGAAATTATGTCCCCCCCTCCACCCCCAACTGCCTCACCCCAAAAAGCAGGGTATATATATTTGTATATATGGTGGATTTCTCAAGCGCGCTGTCATGACGCCAATCCCAAATGATGTTAGTGTGAGCGGAAACACTGTGGGGGAGGAAAGGGGGCAGCAGCTGAAGAAAAAGGCTCGAATGATCCAGTCACTTCGGATACCGTACTTCAGATGCAAAATGGATATTCGAGTCGAAACCTGACAAAGCGCGCCGGCTTTGACGGGAAGTGGTATAGACAATGACCAGTGGCTGGGTCAGTGGGATGTCTCTGTGCAAGCAGGGAAGCTTATCAAATGACACTAAAAATAAGTTCAACAACCATCAAGTTTGAGGGGGAATGGGTGAGCGTCTCACATTCGGTGGGCACGAGGGCGCGCAGGACGGGCGGCGCGCAACACGCCGGCCTAATTATTCCTTTGTTTCCTCTCCGTCCCCGATCGGAGGGACATAAATAATTCCAAATCAAATCCTCGGGGTGTGCTGGTATTTATGTCCGACTTAAACGCTTTTAGCCTCTTGCATAATTTTGCAGGCTGACATTTAATAGGCTCATCAGCCTCTTTCTGGACGGTCGCTGGACGAGGAAATTTTAGCACTTAGATCTTGTCTTTTTTTATGTTACAACCAAGAGCACAGGAATGTTATTAACCCGAACTAATGAGATATTTACATAGCAGTCACAACACGAGTCGCCCCGCTAATAACACGTCACGTCCCCTCTGTGTCCTCTCCACACATCATTACACACCGTAGTATTCATCCTTAGCACCTATTGTAGATTCAAAAAAAGATCATTGCTGAATTTCTCTGTGCCTTTTTTTAAAATGCTGCATTTGATAAAAAAGTATTTTTGTATGTCTTCACTTGTAAAATGAGGCTGTTTTACTGTCATTTAAACACCAGAAATGAGCGCTGAATGTCTTTTTATTCATGTCAGCAAAGTTTTTCCAACTTTATCACTTCAGATACAACTGAAATTTAAAAATCATCACAATTGTTGATTTATCTTTGTTTCATTTCTTTCAAGATTTCTGTCAAATTTCGGATTTAATTTGAGTTGCATGCACTACTCTCTGCTTGGTACATTATTATCAGCTCATTTAAGGTGCCACAATTGTAATTTATGATCATGTTATCTTTAAAAATGTACAGTTTTTGTCTTTCATATTTCTTTTTATACTCATGTAGCACCTTTACGTCCAGGTTCAGGTCACACAAGCTGCACATATGTGTGTGAGCTGCAACTGAAAAGCCTCTTATTTTCAAAGCTTTTTTTAATGAGTTTTACACTGTTTTTATTTTGTTCTTGTTTTACACTGCAGTCTGTTGTGTCAAATATACATTCATTGAAAAGCCAAGTGTGTTTTTTTTTTTTTTTTTTTCCTCTCTCTCTCTCGGTCTCTTTTTAACACGTGTGTGTGCTGGTAGGGGTGGACATGCTAAAGGCGATCTTTAATTGGGCCCTTACAGATTTATAGGGCCCGACAGGGAACGTGATTATACAGAGTGTGTGTGGACAGAGGAGTGGACAGTGTGCAGCCTCTCCCCCTGTGAAGTCAGTCACCGGAGGCACCGCGCACACACACACACACATACACACACACACAGAATCCCTCCAAGGTCTTCAACGCCCCAAAAATGAGGTCTTGCATTTAGTAAAAATATGCGCTCGTACACCTTCTGCTTTATCCACGTTTGCATGCTGTGACAAGATGCCAGCTGAGATGCGTGTGTGTATGTGTGTGTGTGTGTGTGTGTGTGTGTGTGTGTACGTGCAGTAACCCCTCCTCCATGTTGGAATTAAAAGAGGAAAGTAATGTCATCTTGTTCGAGGTCTAGATGTCACAAAGATCCCACGTTTTCGTCGGCTGAACTCTCCTCTCATGAATATTGTTGAGCAAAATCAGGGTTTGATCGCATCTCTGCCAGAAAGAGTCTCAAGAAATCATCTTGTGTTGTCCAGAGACACAATTGTGTTTTAAAATATATCCATATAAAGCAGTTACTGTGAGGATTAAAGTGCCTGAGCAGTAATAGACGGATCCATGGACTCGCAGAAAGCGTAACTTCTACTGTTACACTGATCAAACATGTCACAGTTTTATTACCATAATTCTACTTTATAGTTATTGTACATTACAATTGTAAACAGAAGCAGGTTTCTATTAAAACCCCTTTTGATTTAAACTTAAGAGAAATACAAAAGCAAAGTCGTTCAAAGCACTGTTGCAGGGTTTTTGTACACAGTCTTCTATATGCCAGCGTCACAGTGTATCTTAGCTGCTCTTTGTTATTATGTGTAGCATATTTTTTTGGCGTGTCTTTGTAGTAATCTGACTTTGTGTTTTATATTGCTCATTTTAGAGCAGTGTATATTTTTTATTCTGTATTTATTATCCTTTGTTGTCTGTCTGTAACTTATGTCACTGCCAGTCCCGGACAAGACAGATTTTTAATCTCAAGAGGTTTTTCTGGTTAAATAAATACATAAAGTTGCACGTTGTAGAAAGAAGAAGAAAAAAGAAAAATCACTTGAGGAAGACCTTCATTTTAAATGATGCAGAGACAGTAAAAACAATCAGTAAGCAAATGAAGAACCAATATGCATGCCAAATACAACAGAAATGAAATCATACAAAACAACAAGCAATAATAGCACTTTATAATCGCTAAAAAATACAACTCCAGGATAATAACAGTTATGGTGTACATGTACGGCAGAGGGTCCGAGCTTAAAGTCTGTTGCAGATAATTCCATGTGTAATGCCCTCTATACACTGTGTGATTTTAGCAATCTTATAAGACTATTGCATGACGCATGACGTGGATCTAATAAACTTTGATGTGTGCAGATTGTACGATGGCCGTTTACTACTGAATCACAGGTTCCAACGTACGTCAATATGCAACGTCATTTAATTTTAATTTATTTAAGTTTTGTCGGCACTGTTGCGGTCAGTAAATGTGTGTGTGTGTCTGTGTGTCTGTGTGTGTACTGTGTTTGCTAGCTGCTAGCTTGCTCACGTGGAAGTTGCAGTTCCTCCGCAATTTCCTTCCATGCAGCGTCTTTTTTTCGCGGTCATGATAGCAGCTGGAGGAAAAACCAAACCAAACTTTCCTCTCTCTGGGAGTTCCACAGGCTTCTTTTTGTTCGTTTTACCTCCATGGCAAGCCATCATTTCTTTGGGTTTAGCGCCGGTGCCGTGGTGACCATTGCGCCATTTCCTGCTACATTTCTATTGGTTGACTAGACATAGGTCGTAGCAGCTGTCACACTGTGAGATAGTCATCCTAAATTTCTGACACCGTCAGAATTTTATCTCGGGTTATCTTTGGTCGCAAGACATTGACATTGGCCGTCCTTGAACCTTTCTCATGGTGTCACGTAAGACCACCGTTTTAGAGCCACGTTTCTCCCACAATGGTCATCTTTCGTCTTGGACAGCCCAAAATCGCACAGTGTATACCGGCCATTAGGTGCACTGTAAGAGAATAACATAATGATAACTAATTGACAGCTACTGTATAAGGAAAAAAGTTATTTAAAAGCTGAGGAGGTTCATTAGAGCAGTGGTTCCCAGCTGGTGGGTCGTGGTCCAAAAATGGGTCGTGGGACCATTCTGAATGGACTCACAAACTATATATTACTTTATATACTTTACAAAATTTTGACCCGACGAAGATCAAAGTAGGATCGAAACATTGTCCTTATAAAACTTGTGTGGTGCAGAGGAAGTGTGCAGGCGTTACTTTTGTTCCCTTAACAAAAATGGCCCCAGACTCTAATGTAAGGTTTGGTGCCTTTCCTGTATCTCAGAACTTCATCCCATTAAAAACTGAATCCTGTTGTATCCTGTAAGCTAAATGTTAACAATCCTACACAGGGACACACATGGAAGTTGACAGATAAAATAAGCAGTGTAATGACAACATGTGGAAACTTTGGATGACATCCTTTGTTATTTTATGGACATAAGAGTCAATAAATCACTAAACAACGTATTAAAGGACAATAAGAGCATCGTTAGCTGAAGCTTAACAACAGACACAAATGCGTCGCTCTGTATCAGCTGAACTGATGAGCAGTAAAGAAACGGAGAAGACTCGTCATCTTATTGTTTCCTGTTAGTTTACTGAAGTCCTGATTACAAACATTTCACTGAAAACAGCTGCATGAAAACAAAAAGTCTAATAAAACCAGTGAGTCATCTCGTGTCGTCAGCGTTCACGAAGCTTTAACTGCTGACTGTTTAAACTGGACTAAAAACATCCTGGATGTGTCACTCTGATCCACAGACAGTACGGCTCCACGCTAACTCAATCACCCCCATAAGCTGATTACTGCTCTCAGCTGACCAGTTCACAGCCTGTGCGACACCAGCACCAGCGATGGGAGACATCAGGGAGCATATTTTCATTAAGTGTTTAAAATCACAGAGTTTTATAAACTGCTTTATTCAAATATCTGCTGTGTTTGCTGCTGTGCTTCTGATCAGCAGCAGCTTCAGGCTGTGTTGCTTTAAACACAGCTGGCTGCAGGAAACACTTGTGGTAATCTGACTTTATTATTCATCCTGAAAAAGCTGATGTTTCTAGACTGAAGTCTGACCACTGTCCAGACAGCACGTACTGTCCTTGTTTTCTTTTCCTCTCCACAGTTTCCTTGTACTCTTTGTGTGTTACTGGTAGCACTGTAGGTGGATGCAGAAAAGTTCATCTCTTTCAATCTCCCTACAGGTTGCCCCAGTGAGTATGCAGCTTCATTTTGGGCCACACACTCATGTTAAGCACCACTAGCCATGCTGACACTGCTAATGGTGCTAACAGTGACAACATACTGTCGTTAACATTGCATAGGTGGGACCAGGTCACCATCAAGTTTCAAGTCCTAAACTTTGGCTTTAGAGTCCCAAACAATTCATTTTGCGTTCTTCACCAAATGTAATGCCGAGAGTAATATCATGAGTACTTTTTTTCCTGCTTGTTAAAACCTGGTGTGCTTTCTGAAGACAAAATACACTGAGAAAGCGTTTGACACACCGCCACGAGGAGCGAGCTCAAAGGGTGCTCAGCAGAGTTGTCCAGTCCGAGCGAGCTGGTTGGGAGAAGCAAGAGCGGCGGCCTGGCGGTGAGGCAACCACACAAACATGTATAAAATATATATGAATAAATATTTTAACATAAGCAGAGTCAGGAAATGAAGGTAAATAAGTTGATTTGCGGCACACATTTCAAAAAACACACATTATAATCTTTGGGCTTGAGGGTGTCAAAAGTGTCAAGGAGGTCCACGTGAAGTCAAAAATCATCGGTGTTAAAGTCTAAGTCAAGTTGCATGTCTCTTGATTTTGTCGAGTTGAGTCTAAAGTCATCAGATTTGTGATTTAAGTCACGTGAAACAAGTCTACATTTCTGCAGCCATGCTAAACAGGGTTGACTCAGCAGGAGGACTAACATGGTTCCACAGCACGGCTTTTGGGTCAGGAGGGTGTTACTATTGGTAATTACCACATTAGCTGCAGCTCCTACCAGACCTGGTTGGTGCTCAGTGCAAAGTGAAGCAAAATGAACCCATAGACTGACACGTGTAACCTGTAGAAAACATTCTAAGCACTTGATGAATGGTTAACCACTGACATCCACACTTACAGGTCGTCCTAAATATTTACAGTAGCCTACCAGTGTCAGTTCCTACAGAATTATTATGCATTCAAATATGAATATTAAACATATTAATGAATAAATAAGTACATAAATAAACCTTGAACTGAATATATCAATCAAATTGCTGAAGCAAAAAATAATTCCGTGCATAAATAATTCTAAACAACAAAATGTGGATTTGAATGTAGAGCTGAACGTGGCTAATGTTTAAAAACACTTCCTGCAGAGCTGCATGAGAACACTGAATGTGGAGTGTATTTAATGCAAACAAATGCGTTCTGCAGAAGAGACAGTTTACATATTTTGGAGCTACGTCACGTCTCACACAGATCGTCATTAGATCTGGAGTTCAGTGTGTTATTTTCATTATTTCACTGTGTCTGCTGCCTTTTTTTGATATTTAAAAAAAATCAAACAAATATCAGTGTGATTGTGTTTTTTTTTGTTGTTGTTTTTTTTTACAATAAACAGAGCAAGAACTGGAAGGTGCTGAACCAATTCCCAGATGAAGAAGACAAAGAGTAGCCTGACGGCATTAACACAGGAGGGCCAGATAAAAATGGACTTAAACAAAAGACATACAGCCATGTGACAGTATGACAAAAGGAAACAATTCATTTGTCCTCCAAAAAAACAAAACAATCCTCAATCAACCTTAAAATTTTAACACCTTTTCAATGTAAATAAAGATACTATTTTTTCCCGGTCTCTAAACCCTCTTTGTGACAATTTTGTATTTGGTTCTTTAATGAAGTTCCTTTATGTCACGCGGGAGCCGGCTCGTATACCACGCTGCCATTCAAGCTTATACATCATGTGTAATGTAAACGGGCTCGGTGCATAGTGACACGCTGCCATAGTTGAACAAACAAAATAGTTTGGAGATGAAAAGACATCTGAAAGCAGCTGAATTACCCAAAAGATGTCGTGTGTTTAAAGAAGCTTAGACGCTGCAAATATTCTTTATTTCAGCAGGAAAGGAGTTCACAAATAGGATACAAAAGAGATACATGATGATCAATTTGTAGAAAAGAAATTAATTTTGAAGATTTTTATGACTAAAGTTGATTAACTTCACATCCCCTCACGCGTCAGGCAGCCCTGCAGCAATTTGTGGGTTTAAACAGGAATTTTTGTGACTTTGAGAGGAAAATAATTCACGATTGTATCTGCCTGATCCCTAGTCTAACACACTGATTGGAATAAAAGTGGCACATGAGGACAGCAGCATCCGAAGGTCTTTGCATTCTTCTATTTTTATATTAACGCTCACAGCCAAGAAAACACCAAGCAAACTCCTAAATCCATCCTGAGCTGTGCCACAAGGTTCTGTTTTCGCAATTTGATGGAGGGGGCTTAGCTGCCATAAAATTTCAACCTCCACTTCCCCTGATAAAGTTTCCCTGGCAGGCAGCGAGCGGACTTAAGCAGCTGTTGCCCCCCGAAAGCCCGTCTGGCTTCCCAGGTTATCCCGATTTGCACAGTTGTCTCTGAAATTTGGGTAACTGTGGGATCAAGTGCTGCGACTCTGCACGGCCGCTAACCTTTCAAAGCCTGAGCCCAGACCCTGTCGGATGCAGAGGGCAGCCCATCCGCCCTAAGAACAGCTTGTTAGAGTTGACACTTGATTTTATGCATTGTATTTCTGAGAGCATTACAACTAAATCCCCTTCTCAGGCGATATGGAGGGCTGCTGTTCAGCGACGGCTGTGGAAAATGCAGGTGGGGGGATTAGGAGAGCTTGACGGTTCGGGATTTCAGAGCTTTATCTTGATGCTCTTTTCTGTGAGCTCCCTGTGAATTTTAAAGCCCAATATACTATATATGCTGATAAAGATTTAGGAGTCCTGTAAGATGATTAGACTATATGTCAGTGATGGTGTACAGTTATTTCAAGAGAGCAGCAAAGAAGCGGAAACCCACATATGTATGTGTAGTATAAGTCCAATCATGTTACATGCAAGATTTGGACGATGGTGTGCGCGACAGTAAAACATAATCATAATGAACCGTGAGACAATAAAATGTGGCTTTTCAAAAGCTTTAAATCTGCCCAGAAAAAAAAGTCTTGGGTAACAAAGTGCTTTTTCACAAGTATTGCACTTATATGCAGAAAAAACAAAAATGAAAAACTCCATGTCAAATAAATTAAGTTGCACATACATCTAACTTTGAAGGATAAGATTTTACATCCAACAAATGTAACCAGCCCATAAAGTATGATGCATCGTTAGTAATATTGTTGTTTATAATATAACAGTCTGAAAGGAGCCATGGTGCATGATACTGTACAATAGGTGCTGCTGAAAGGACGTTTGCACCAGGCGCTGCAAAAATAAAGCCAGGAGAGTCATTAAAGATCCCAACTGCCTGGATAACTGGCGTCTCTCCCTGCTGAGGTCAAGGGGAAGGTTTTACATGTGCAAACTGAAGGAACTGGCTGATTATATTGATCTGAAATTGTATCCATATGATTTCATGTGACAAATATATTGATTGATTATTTTTTGCCTATTGACTAAAGTTCATTATGCTGAATACTTTACCAGACGTACTGTATTTTTTTTTTGTTCATTGTGGTGTTGCTACTCTTATGGAGATAGCAAGCTAACCCAGTCGCGAGAAAAAATGTTGGCATTGTACGAATCAGTTTGCACACACATTTGCATGTTATTATATATCAGATACGTTCAAATTTGCATTTCAACAACACTGTGGTTCATGTGTGTTTAGGTTTATGTGGGATATATACAGAGCCTACGCTGTAACCTACGGCGCTCTGAGCGTTTGTAGTTGCGCGGTGGTGTGTCGGTGTCACTCTGCAGTTACACCTCCAAAACACTAGTTGGCGGCGGGGTTTCTGTGCCTTAAAGTTTAGTTGTACACAAATTGACTTCACTATAACTCGCAGCATTCACAGACAAACACTTGTCTTGTTGGCTAGCAGACTTTTCCTCTACTCATATGAAGCCAGGGACAAGAGCAACATTTTAAAACACAGGTAACGTTACAAACTTTGGCTAGTTTTCCAAGCAAATATAACATGCTAACGTTATTAGCACAAGCCTGTTTTACATTGTATAAATTAGCCTAGCGACTAGCTAAGATTTCCTCTGTTGTAACCGGATGTAACTGGATTTAACTGGCAAACTGGTGTCATGACAGTCTTCCAGTTCCCTGACTGAATGACAAAGCCAGACTACCACCGCCTCCTGGCGTGCAGAGGTCTTTCCTGTCAGGCAGGTGTATAACTGGACGCCGGCTGTATCCTTTGCGGTGTGTTCATGTGCAGCTTTTCTGCTGAGACACAGGCAACATGCGGCGACGAAATAATTGTAGTTGCTAGTTCTTTGGCATTGCTTTGGTGTGTCCGGGCCTTAGAATATTTACTTTTGGGGGGATCATCACCTCTGGAAAAGCAGTGATGTCTCTGTAACAAAACATCAAGCGAGGGGTCCCTAAATATTAACCACAGTTCTGTTGTTCATAGGTCTCAAACAGTGGTCTGTGACTTGGCAGGCGTTTGCCTAGGTGTCAGGCCATACACCATCCCCTCCACCTCCCGATCACAAAGGCAGCTCATACACTACGGCCGTGTTTACATGAAAACGATCCACTGAAAACAGAATCGTTTTCCGCAAAAATGACCAAAAACACTGCAGTATACATGCCAGGCCAGTAGTTGGCGGTGTGGCGCTTACGCTTCCTTCTACAGAGCGGCGATGTATAAACAAACAAAATGGCAACCGCACGAACGATGAGGTGGAGTTGCTACAGTAAATCTACACTATGATGGGGAAGCGTTAATAAATTCAACAGGGTGAGCTGCACAAGCAGAGCTCGGGAGTCCACCATTGTTGTTGTGATGGTCGACTTTCTCGTGCACGCCTAGTGACTGGAGGCATAATGCACATGTGCGAAAAGTCTCCATTTTCAGAGGAACTGCATATTGCAAGTTTTCATGACAACGGAGATGGTGCCGTTTCCAAAAAAATTGTACTCTGGAACCTATTTTCAAAACGTTACGATTTCAGGCACCCAAAACGCTGCTGTTGTGTAAAAGATGAGCCAAAAAAAAAAACCAAGAGCCACTTCACCAGCTTTTGATTTGGCCGTTGGAACAACTACAAGATGACCCAGGAAGTTATTTCATGGATGAGGTTCATATTTGATGGGTATTGGTACAGTGCAAGTAAATCTGATTACTGTTTCCACTGGAAAAGAACAAAATGTATTTTTATAAAACAGTTTCCTTAAATGTACTTAAATGTTTTATTTTGTGTGACTGTGTTCTCAAACGAACAGATGGTCAGTCATGTAAAAGGCTGCAGTCAGAAGCCATTTCCCCTCTCCCACCTATTGCTGCACACAAAAAAACCTCCTTTCACAGCAACCTGCTTTTGCACCTAAATCTGTGCCGCGCTGAGAGATGCTCCTGCTAGGTATGAAATAATGATGGCACAATATGTGTGTTGAAGCTCCGCGGGGGCATATGTTGAGTCAGACGGCCGAGCGAGATCACCTGTCCGGCCCGGAGGGGTCGGCAGGCCGTCTGGAGCCTGCTAATGATAAACCTCCAACATACTGACTGTCAGCTCATGGCAGGCCTTCTCTGAGCAGCAGATCCACGCAGGCAGACGCGGTCGCTTCTGCTCCCCGTCTGAACCCATATTGACTCGGCACGGCGGCTGACGGAAGGCCCTCTGAGCCAATCGCGTGGGGCTGTGCGAGCCCGTGCCGGCCCGGTGGGGGTGGAGCTGTTGCAGAGCCGGTTCGAGTCACCTTGCCAGTAGCGCTCTGCTTCGACGCTTTAATGAAGGCAGAGGGAAACTTTGGCTGGAGGTGTTTGTGTGTAATCATGTCACATTTCCAAAGAGGCACGGGCAGAGGAGGCTGCAGATCGCTTCTGACTTCTCCAGCAGATGTTTGGAAATGGTGCTAATGTTGTGGATTATGTCTGTGGGTGAACAAGCAGAGAGAAACTCTAATGACAACTGAGTTAACCGGGGTGAAACATGCCTGTAAAGGTCTCATTGATAACACTTTTATTTTAGACAAATATTTTTTAAAAGAGATTATGTTTTGCAACTATTGCTTTACCATTAAAAAATTGTCATGACTGTGAATTAATAATTTAAAAAAAAAATGTCCAAAATTTCTGTTGTGTTTACCTCTGTGTACCATGTCTGATGTTTGGTTACAGCTTCTAACATAGCTTGTCAGCCAAAAGTATAATACGTTGGTATCACATGAATGTTGATGTGTTTTTGGTCTTCCTTATTTAAAGACATACAGTGGAACAAAGTACTGAAATTGTGATGGATACTGTTTAAATAACAAGGTTAAGTAGGTGCCACATATCACATTGAACATACCAGGTAAAGCTTGGGTTAGAAAAGTTCCAGCTGAATTAAGTCTAAGTGCAATTTATGTAGACTGGAAAATATGTGGAGTATTTCTAATTTATTTTTTCACTGTGTATACACAAGGATGTTTTGGATTGATGTTGCCAACTTTGTCAAAAATAAAACAAATGTTGAAATAGATATGTTTGATGTGATGCTATATTATAGTCAAGATAAGATTAAAAAGTACATGTTGCATGCAAAGAAAAGAGGCTGGTTTGGAGGCCATGTTTTCTTTAAAAATAGGCAAAAATGAATACAAAATACATCAATTTAAATCTGCATGCTCTGCCATGAGACAAATTTAAAAACATAATTCCCTCCCCAGTGCCTAAAAATATTCAAAATGCCTTCCCCATTTTGTACCACCCCTCCCCCTTCATAAATAATGGACAGTCCCTAATTAAACAATTATAATATGATGCATATAACACAAAATCTGGCATTATTAAATGTTTTTGTCTCTGTATCTGTTTGTATCTCTGTACTGAACTTGTGCACAATAAAAAGTTTTTTAATACACTCTGTTACTGGTGTGTAGCAGCAAATATAGGAGCGAGACCAGACTGAACATTGCTTTAGCTTTAGCTCGTCAGCTGAAGAAGTTTCTTTAAAGCGGAGGTGGCCACTTTTCTTCTTGACCGGTAACCTAAAGCTAATGTTTGCTGAGGTGTTTAAGCTAACAGCAAAGACAGTGGATAAACCAAGACGGTCCACTGCGAGTCAGTTTCCTGTATCAGTGTCCCGTGGGGTTCGCGACCACCACGCTCCTTTAGGAGACTAACAGCAGGTGCTGAGTCCATTGACTTCAGTGGGAGAAATGATTACAGATTATGGATTCTTTCGCCCCATAGTCACGGAGGCAAATATTGGACCCGTTTATCACAAGCCAAATATCTTCAGAACATTCCGACACCAAAATGGCTTCTCCTGCAGCAGAAGTGTCCTGATAGGTCTACAAGCGAGCCATAATAACAGAGGGAGAGTAAAAGTGGCACAAGACATAATATGTTACTATAGACCTTACCAGAAATCAGATGTAGAAAAAAATACGTTTGATCATTACGTTATTTAGGCTACTGTCTTATTTTGTTGTTTGTTGTGATGTATTAGTTACCACATGGATTTCTTTTTTGTGTGTGTACCTGAACGCCACACTGACGAGCCCCTGCAGACTTCATGGGGCGCCCCCGCGCTCTGTCACAGTGTACTGTCTCTGGACTCCTGCTAGGTTGACTCTGACAAAAAATACCTTAATTTCATAGTTAAAAGTTTGTTTTATTTGCCATTAATGTGCCATAAAAGCCCCTGAAAACAATAATTAATGTTCTGTGACCTTTAAATCTTTGTTCATGTGTAGCTACATGTTGCAAAATGTATTCCTTACTCTACCGCAAAAAAAGTGTCATTTAACACAGCTGAGTCTGTCTGAGTGTCACTTATCTTTACCGGGAAATATGTAGGTTTTGCAACGAGCTGGCAACCACTTGTGCTTTGAGTAACAGTGGCATTGTGACTTGACTGCATTTGACGGGGAGACTGGTGATGCAACATCTCGTTTCTAATGTTATAAATGGCACCTTTAACAGAAATGTATGCATGAAATATGTCTCATGAGCAGTTTTATGGAAGTGTTACTGTGATCATATTAGTTGTTCCAGTGACGCATTTTATTTGATTTAAGTTAAATTACATTTGCTGGCCGAGTAAAAATTCTATTTCTTACATTACACTTACATTTTCAAATGAATTATACTGCAGCATATCACACTATTTGGCCGTGGCTCATTGCTCCTGTGGGTGTCAGAGAGTGCATGTGTGCAGCAGGGAGGAAAGTGCATTTTTACCTAATCTTAAAGCTCTGTCCCCGTGTCGAAATGAAGTGCTGTTGCTGTGTTTTACATTCTTTCACTCACCGTGAGAGTGATGAGGTGAGCAGATTGATTTCAACGACTTCTACCAGTATCAAAAACTTAAAGTAAAAAACAGATGGAGCCCAGGCTGACCAATCACAGGTCGTCTTGTCTCCACAGCCTCCACAGCTCTGATGTGTAGTTACATTTTTGAGGAGGTGTACATCAGTTACAGTGACTATACGCGTAGGCCAAAACTCCTCAGAATGCATTCAGATGGCAGCCCCTCTCAGTCATTTAAAATTAGCCTGTATGTGGATTCAGAGGGTGCCAGCACTGAAAGCAAAAAGTTGAACCTTGGCTCTTAACTTCTGAACAACCCGACATAATCTGGAGAGGTGCTGCGCTGGCAGTCAGAAATATACAAGCACACATTCCTGGTAGATCACCTCATAATGTGAATGCTGTATTTCTGATGCTACTGTTTAGTTCTCTGATCTTTAAAGGGACAGTTCACCCCAAAATCAAATACACACATTTTTCCTCTTAGTCGTCAAAATCCGGCACTTGGGCAGTGACTTGTGGTTAAGGTGGTGAAAGTCCGAGTAGGGTGGGTGGGAGTTATTGGTGGATGGGTCCAAAAAAACAACGACCTTCACCTGGAAGAACGCTTTTTGTTGCCTGGATCTAACCCTGTACATCAATTGTTGAAGGAAAAAAAAAGTCAGTTCGCATTGTTGTACTGACATAGTGCGTTTATTTTGAAAGAGACTGTATGTAAATGGGACATTTCCTGTGAAAACTGAAGTGTATTTTGAAAGAAGACAATACATGTAACAGGCAGAACAAATGGCGTCCCAGAACATCAACAACCAACGCACCCAGGGTACCTTTCACATCATATCTGGACATGGAAAGTCCATGACCAAATGTCAATATGTGACGAGGTCGGAGTGAGAACGTGTTGTATTTATCAATCTAGATTGTTTTAGTGTGAGTTGCCGAGTGTCTTAGATATCTGCTGTAGAGATGTCTGTCTTTTCACCACTATAATGGGACTAGATGGTACTCCACAATTGTAATACATTTGTTTTTCACCAAATTGTTGCTATTTCATGTGCTCATACTTGTTTCTGTTCTTACTTTGGTAATTTTGTAAATTGGATTTTTGTTGTGTGACCTCTGACCTTTCAGTTAATAGATTTGCGCTATCCTTCTCACTTCTTTCCTGGACCCGTGAGGAGAGGTAAGAGTTATGTGTGTTCCTGCCTATAAAGCTATATATCTGGCACATTTAACTCCGTGTGTATTTATGTACCTTTTTTTTGTATGTAGCATGTGTAGTTACTGATCTCAAGTCAAGTTAACAGAGCATGACAGCAGTTTTTCACACAGGTCGTTGTGCTGTCCCTTGTTTTTAAAGTTGTGTTTGTGCATAGCTGGTCATGATGAGTTGTACTGATTTAAATGTGTTCTGCACAGAGAGTTAATCCCACAGGTCAGCAAGGCAGAAGTTGTCCTCGTCTCCTTCCTCATCATCCACAAACACAATGCAGAGCTTCAGCTTGTACCAGTTCCACTAGCAGTAGATGCATTCGTCCTTCTCTGCAGTGATACGGCTGGCAGGTTTAGTTTAATAGAAAGAAAGTAGCTCCCACCAGCTGTGTGCCATCTAGTTCCATTGTACTGAAGAGAAGGCAGACATCTCATCGCCAACACTCAGCAGCTCACACCAAAACTATCTAGATTGATTCATAGCACTACAGGTAAGAGGAAATGGTGCATTTTTGATTCTGGGGTGAACTGTCCTTTATATATCTTGCTGTTAATCAATGACTCTATTAACCGTCCAACTTTATTTAATGGTAATTTTATGCTATGGAGCAGTAAACCCTCCATTTCATGTTAAATTAATTTGAGATGAATTCATTATAAATCTGAAACTACTTTTAAATGAGAGCCAAAATGTTCACGTTGCTGATGAAACACTGGTGTTCGGGGGTTTCGTGTCTGACACATACTCGGTCCTGTTGTCCTGCTCGTCTCTCCATCGTCTCCCCCCTCTAGAGATTCCTCCTAGAGCGTCCAGTCCCTGTCGGTTCCTAATCTAGCCCGGACCACAGGAGGGACGGCAGATCCGAAAAGCTGTTTACAACCTCAGCTGCTGCGCTCGCTGGGCCGAACAAACACAGCCCTCCCACACGGCCGGTGCCACTTCTCTCCGTGGCTGGCATCGTTTAACATTACAATATTTTCCCGGTGTTTGCCCACGGATGATGAGGCTCTCATTGCTATGCATGTGCCAGATGAATCATAAACCTATACCATATGCCATTGCAATTTGCTGATGGGCCCAAGCTGTTTTGGTGGATATAAAATCCTGGGATTATGGAGGCTTGATCCTCAGTGAATGAAGGGAGAGAAGGACAGAGAGACAGAGAGAGTGAAGGGGGGAAAGGTGGAGGGCGACGCTCCCTCTCTGCTCTCCTATTGGTCCACAGGTCAGTGAGCGTGGAAAGGTAGAAGGCAACGCTGCTGATTGACACCTCCCAAATTGTCTAATCTACCGAAGGCTGTGAGGTATTAGCTCAACCTGGTGGTTTGTGAAAGCAAACAAACAATTTCATGCGCGCACAGACAACAACATGTTTGTCACCTTGTCCCCAGTGTCATATGGTGGTAATTGGAGTAGCTGTCAAAAACAAAGGGACAAAAGCCCTCAGGGAATTACTGTTGTTGTCATCCTCCTCTCTGAAATGGAGAGTTTTACATATGGGCCAATCAGCATCTGTGCTCGCGCCGAAGCTCTTATTTTAGATAAAACATGTTTATTGACAAAAGGTGAGGAATGCCTCGATGCAGGGAGATCATCTTGATTGTTAACCAAAAACAGGAATTAAAAGCTTAGTTTGCATTAGTGAAAGTGAATGTTTTTGTTTTTCATCACACAATACCTGAAATCTTCCTCAGAAATATCTGCATTCAACCTGAGCTGCTTCACATACACTGCTGCAGCATCTGTTGTTGTGTGATGTAGAAAACAACATTCTGATGTTTGGTGGGAATGTTTTCTTGTGACTTTGAAGGTAAGTCAAGGCAGCTTTATTTGCACAGCACATTTCATACATCGGGACAACTGAAAGTGCTTTACAGAGCAATAAAATATAAAACATAAGGGATACAGATTTACAATAAAAGAGTAAAGAGAAAAAAAGATGTTAAGGTAAAATAAATGACTTAGTGCAGACAAGAGGTGCAAAGATAAAAAGATTATCAAAATGATTTAAAGTCAAGTTTATCCTCCTGAGATCCTGTGTCCTCATGTGAGGACATCACATTCTGGGTTTACTTGACCTTACTTGACTCAGTACTGAGACATTTGTATGTCTCAGTACTGAGTATTTATAAAACTACAACTCCCAGGAGGTGGAGTTCTTGCCACCAGGGCTCTACACCGGTGTGTTGCATACTGCCAGTGATTAGACTGATTGGTTACCTTCACCTGCCTGTCCATTGTTGCCTCATGATAAAGGTGCACTAAACCGAAAGCTCAAGAATGAAGGGAAACACAGCGTAAATGTAAGTACGGAAATCTTTTCCACCAGTATTGATGTTTTCAGCACATTGCCAAGACCAAGCTGGGTGGAGCGGTGGTTGTTCTGCATCACATAACATTTTCAAACAGCTACTTTATCAGGCTTGGACGATGCTCTCCCTGACAATGGCTAAAAAAGGGCAAATCTGACTCATTTCGACCAATAAAAGTTGCATAAATAAAGCGTCATCTTATCAGCCGAAATGTTCATTTTGGGCCGATGCCAGTATTTCATTTTAGCCCTTATCTGGCAATAGTAATGACGTGCCGATATTATCCAGCATCCCTAACTGTGACTGTTAAACAGTCATATGCTCAGAATTTTACATGGTGCAGATCAAACATTCAAGTCTCAAGGAGCCCAGTTGGAAACAACAGGCCCAGTGTTTACTCTGCATATTTATCCTGGTGTGAAAGGTCAAAAACAAATCAATAAACAAGTAAAGAGGCTTAATTCATTTTCAATTTTTGATTAATATCAATATTTGGCTTATGGACTGAGAGTTCATGTCACGCCACTGACAGCGGAGGGAGGCTTAAGGATTATGTGTCGCAGCAGCAGCTGAGCAGTTTTAATAGAAAACCCCCACTGTCCAACTTTCTATTTAACTTTACTGCACTTTCTAAAGGTCACCTGAACTTAAACCTTTGATACTTTCTAAAGGTTTTATGTATCATTTCTTAAGTAATTGCACAAAAGACTTAGGAGCAGCAGTGACGAGAGACTGTGCTAACCGCCATAACTCAAACTAACAGCATGTATAAGCGATTACCTCGTACTTTTTAATTGAGTGGGTTCAGAGAAGCTCTAACTTCCAAGTTTTACGAGTCCTGGGTCTTTTAACGGCTCGGCCACAGTAATTCGATAATCATTTTCATTTGGTAGAATGCTGGCGATCAATCTGATGGATGACTTCATCAATCCTTATAATACAGTCATATAGGCGGCAGAGTCTGAGTGTAAGTCGAGAGGCCATGAATCGTCCCTTTATGAATCACATTCCAACTAAAAGTTGATTAGTGAGCTATTGCAGCAGGGAAATACAGCCGCACTTGATATTCATTAAGATAAGGTGTTACTGCCAGCGTTACATGGTTTGTGACAATAAATTTCCCATTTGCATGAAAATGGGCTCAGAAATTTAAATGGCAAAAATACAGTCTAGCTCATTGTAGCACAGTTTGGCGGTGAGGAGTGAAATAATTTATTCATGAGGCGCTGGCAGGATGTTGGGTGCTACCATCTGAAGTGTGTGGTGAAGAGTGCTGATACTGGATTTCACCCTGTTTTGCACTATGTATTATTCTTTAGAATCTATAGAATCAATTTAACATTTAAATCAACATCTCAGGCGTTCTGCTGATCCTCAAATCCTCCAAAAGTACCTTAAATCAAACAAGAACAAATTCCCAGATCAACAATACAACAATCGACCAATAGAATGCGAGAGTCCGAGCCAAAAATGCCCAAACACATCACAGTGCTGATCCCAGATTGATCATGTACAACACATACATGATAATTCCTTGGCTGCCTCCGTCTCTAACCCCTCTGGCCTGCCTTTGTTTTGCTTCAGCTCTGTCGTGTGTTCAAACAATCGGTCAGTGAATCATATTTGTACCATCCTATTAACAACTGAGATTATCCTCATGATTATCCTGTTTTGCAGACGAGCTCCCCAAACCGCCAGATTATGAGAACATAGTTACAGAGGACTTAGGTATGCTCGTAAACATAGGTAAATGTAAAAAATGGATTTTACAGAGAATTCAGCTGTTGGTCTGTTTGTTGGAGTAAAAGTAAAAATCAGATTGTTTGTTTTAGTGGATTTTTTGTGACCAACTTGTTAACTTTTTGAACAGAACGGCAGCAACATACATTTATCAACCGAGTGAACTGTAGATGACGCGCTGTTCCCCAGACATGTAACCACCCCAACCCTGTCCCTTTTCCACCTCTGCTGCCCTGTTGAAAAATCACACAAGCATTTACAGGTTGTTCTCACAAACTGTTTGTACGTTTTCCTACGAAAAGGAATTTGTCGGTGAAGATTCTCAGTCATCCAGGTCATGGTAATCGTAAGTGCTAATATCGTAGGCAACTGGACTTGCTTGCATAAGATACGCTACGATATTAGCCCTCGTACATATCCCTCGTATTTTCAAAGGCCGTGATCATGTGACCAGTCATGTAAGGAGGCAGGTTGGACCTTTCCCCGGTGACGTGTGTTTGGAAACATGTAAACTTTGAGTGAACTTTGAGTCCTTACTAGGGCTGCCCCTGTAAGCTGGAGATTCAAATAATCGGTCTGAGTAAGTCGACTGAGATTGCTTCAAGTTGAGCAGTTGTTTTTTGTTTGTTTGTTTGTTTTTGTACGTGGCACGTGATGCAGTGGCACGGGGAGGGGCTTTGCACTGAAAGGCAAAGGGGACAACATTTTCTTCTCTCTTCTGCAGAGGTGGTGAATGTTAATATGACAAAGTGGTTGGCTGTTGTTTGATATCTAGTGTTGGAACAAAAGGAAGTTGTCACACATTTTCAATTCGTTGTTAGCGCCGTTAGCTTGTTTACTATTTCGTGAATGCCGCTTGTCACACTGAATTCCACGTTGAGCCCGTTCAAACTTTAAAACACTGTATGAAAAAAATAAAGTCAAATATTTATATTTAACAGCGTATCTGATTCGATTGACATAATTCATTAGCTGTTAGCCCACTAGCTAGTGATTGTAAAACATATTGAACATAGCTAGCTACAACATAAGTAGTCAAAATAGCTTACATTATTTTTATTGCAACACTAGTCATGTTTACAGAGACACTTCACCATTTACGACAGTAATGTTACAGAACTTGCTAACACACAATATATGTTCCTTAAAATTCCTTAAGTTAAAACTCACCTGGAAGGAAACATGAATGCTTTTAGTTGTAAGAAGGGGTAGCGCTACACGTAGGTCTCTTGTGGTCAAAATGAGTATTACAACACCAAACACTTAAAAGAATTTTCCTGACAAATGGATAAATAAACACATAAATAATACCTAACTTTTTATTCAATTTCACAGATTAAAAAAGTAACTTAGAAAAATAATAAATTTTTCACCTTTCACAGATAAATTGTTTTAAGGAACGTAGGAAGATAATCCTGGCAAACCTTTTGTTCACTTGTTCTTAAGTTATAAATACAGGAGAGAAAAACTACTAAACTAGAATTTCTAATCTCACTTGCCTCTCAGGGCTTCCTTACAAACAGATATAAGATGATTTTTTTTAGCTTACTCTGCGAAACAATAGCTGGATACTGTAACTTCCTGAAGTTTTGTCATTTTCTCATAATTTTCCTCTGTTAATAGTCAACAAACACACACTGTATTAAAAGCTGTGTATAGGTGAAGGTTTGTTTTTTTATAGTTGGATCAAAGCTTCAGATGTAGCGTTCCACGTGGCCCCTGATAACAATAACCGGTGCCATTTAATAAGCAACAAATATACCTTAACTCTCCCAACTTCTCATCCAACTGTCACAGTCCCAGTGACTGTGAATATTTCCCTCTGCATTTATATTACAGTACATGTCTCCTCCTCATTGACTCGCTCTTCTATCAAATCCTTTTCGGACAATTGGCTGGGACAGCCTCAATCATCTCACCTGCCTAGACGCATGAAAGAGAATGACATTAAGACAAAGTGAGAGTGGCCCCTGGGGGTCCGAATGGCTTTGCAGTGAAGAAATCCATCCCCGGCTCGAGATTCCCTTGACATCTTCTCACCTGAGGACGCCCCTGGGCGCAGGTTGACCTCACCCACAACCCTCCACCACCACTCGTCTCACTACCAAACCTTCACTCCTTCGTCTGTGCCGGAGAGAAACACAGTCACTGATATGAAGATCTGACACCAGCTGTATCATTACTGTATGTCTCCTCTATTTGCATTGCACCCCGAATGCAGCGGGCATCAAGTAGAAATGACACTTGTTATTATCAGGTGTCATGTGTAATATTTCAGACTCATTAAACCTCAAATCTGAAGCTTTGATCCAACATCACCCACCTCCAGTACCAGCCTGTGTGCTGCATTTTAAACACTGGCTATTTCTTGTAAATCTGTTTCATTGCTTTCCGGATCCAAATAGGATAATTATCAAAAACTCAGAGTCACTGTTAACACGATGCTGTTGGTCAAAACGACAGACTAAAGTCATGGCTTACAAAGAATAAAGACATAAACAGTCGATGTCTTTCTGTCGCTCATTTTCAAGAAATAACCGGCTTACTGGTACTTCTGAATCAAGCTCAAACATGCAACAATTTACTCAGTTGCCCAAACATTAGGATTAGTCGCTAAGCTCCTTCACACCAGGAAAATAACATTTGATTCTTTATTATAAGATAGACAGAGTATTTCAGACTGAGGAGCTCGGAGAGAGACTGCTCTTTGATGTTTAAAGTTTCCATTTTAAGTGGTTTATCATCTCATCGAAATGTCTCACTTCTGAAACATTGTGGGGAAATTATATATTCATCTGACCTGGGAAGATCAGTCTGGGGTAATCTGCATCTTAATCCATGTTTAGAATCAAAATAGCTCTGTGTTACAGAACGTAAGGACAGGCAGTAGGGAAATAATTTGTTGTATTGCTGTACAAACAAGAATCTAGCCAATGTAAACTCAACTTGCTTTGGCTAGGGCCAGGGGCCAGTTCAACAAGAACAACAACAGTACGGAACAACTGTTAAACTGTACAATTACCCAAATAGTGAACGTATTTATCATGGGACTTTTGTATAAAACAGGAAGATTTGGATATTTAAATATGGTAACAGCTCTCTCTTAAATGAAGGAAGTACTGAGATGAAGCTGTACTCTATATTCTGTTGAAACCTTTTCTTACACCCCTCAATGGCCTGGTGACCTCCTGTGACGCTTTGGCAACCCCTGTGTGGGTCGGGACCCCCAGACTGGGAACCAGTATCCTTGGGGATCCTCTCCTGGTACTTACATATATTCAGAGAACAAAAAAACAATCCCATTATGAATCAAAAAGTGGTCACGGCCTACCTGGCACCGTTTCTGGGGTCAGATTTGATTTTCATTTGAATATTCCTGCTCTAGCATTTTTATTAACAGAGCTTCGACAAACAATAGTATTGAAGACGATCCACCATTACGTAGCTTTGCTTTTTTTTTTCGCCGGCATAATCCTGCCCGGTGTGTGATTTTACATAGCACGTCAACACTCTGTAAGCAAGAGATGTGACGTGAAACACAACATGCATCTATTGTCGTTTTATAGACACGTCAATTTGGCTCAGTTACTACCTCTGCTGCCAGCTTCATGACAAAACAACAACAGTTTATTCAGAATGGCTGGGTATATAACAGCACAACATTCCCACCTTGAACAGGCTTATTAAAGCAGCTCACAAGTTAAGATCCAGGAAGCTCAGTATGAGATCAGTGAGTTTTCGAGGGTGATCAAATTCCAAAAACCTGCTCAAGTAAACAGTTGTTTACGTGACAAAAATACCTAATTTTATTACGAGTCTCAACAGTGTTGAGGTGAACAGTATTACACCATTCTTGTTACAAAGTCATCTACCGAAGGTGTGATTTCACATATTCGATTTGCCAACGTAGTGCGTTGCAGGATGGCAAAAGTTGAGCCAGGTGTGACTTCTTTTTTCAGGAAATCTTGGCATTTTTGGGGGCCCTTTGTGTCGGGGCCCTCACCGTGCCAACATTGTGGTCCCATTATTCCGATCGCAGCAGTGTGTTGTTGGCCCAGCACATCAGACAAGATGATTGGTTGATCCAACTTTCCGTCAGGAGCTGGTTTGAAACAGCTTCGCAAATGTATCCTGTACGAGTGTACATGCAGCCAAGAGAAGCAGGTTCATGTCTTCAGACTCAGATAAGTGATAAAAGAAAGATGGATGTCTGCAGCTTCTGAACATGCTTGGCCCCTTGTACAGTGTAACGCAGTGTTGTGACTTTACTGAATTTACAGCTAACACACACACATCCTCTCTGAGGGGATTGTAGCCAGTGGGATCAGTGAAAAGGTCTTGACTGCATTAAGGAGCCGTCTGTCCCGTCTGATAGTTCGGTCAGTGCTGTGTGGAGATCAGAGAAGTCTCTTGTGTATTATCTAACAACAACATACAGTACGCACTGGGGACACATATGCATTTTCATTTGTAGTGTATGTAATATATAATCCTGTATATTTTGTTTGTCTGGAGATATGATTGTAATCTCCAGTAGCGTGACCAAACTTATGTGACCTCCACACTTACACCGAAGGATCAATGGCTATCAGGTCACTGATGTTGTCATGAGGGCCAAATGAAAATCTGTTGCTGACATATTACGCAGCTTAACTCCTGCACTTCTTAAGGCAGGGAGTGATGAGCGGAAGTCACGCGAGGGCAGCTCAGCAGTTGATCCTGTTTCTGGTATATTCTTAATACTGTAATGCCTGGAAAACATACGTGACATGACTTCCTGTACTGGAAATAAGATGAGATTAAAATATGAACGTGTCTTTTCTGTTTGAAGCTGGAGAGGAGCAACTGGACTCATGATGCTTTTGTAAATACACCATGCCAATTTATGTTTGTTAGTTCTTCATAAGTTATATTAACTATATCATAGTTTATATTAAGGAGTAGAAATGAGTTTAATTCAAGAGCACCACAAACAATTCTCAGACAATTTAAAGTATTTTTTTTTCTTTTGGGCTTTTATTGTAGGACATCTTGAGAATGACGTTAAATAAGGCAGAAAGAAGGAAGATGACGCACAGCAAAGGGCCACAATTTGGAGTTGAACCTGGGCAGCTGCAAGGACTGAGCCTACATGGAGTGCATACTCTTACCAGGTGAGCTAGAGGTTACCTGACTGCATTAGTGTTGGCTACATGGACCTAACAAGTTGGCAAATGCAACACATTATGCCTGTTACATGAATTGTCTTTTCCATTTACATACAGTCTCTTTTCGAAATGAACGTACTACGTCGGTACAACACCATGAATTGACCTTTTTTTTTCCTTCAATGTCAAATGCTCACAGTTGAGTTTCGGAAGAAGAACAGGGTTAAAGTCAGTGTTTATTGGACCCATCCACTACCCCTCTGACCTGCTGCATTTCCCCTTGTCATTAAAATATTACAACAACCAGACGCATTTTATGCTGACGTTAAATGACAGCTTTTTTGGTCAGTGTCTGATGCTGCAAGAGAGACATAGGTGTTTATGCTTTTCAACTGAAAGAATAACGCATTTCTTATTCTGTATTTCACTTACTGCAAACAAATCTTACGGAAAAGCCACAACCAACAATGTGTTAGTCCGTCTCTCAAGAGTCCCTGAGTTCCCTACCCTGTCTGTGAGTCTCAGGTCCAAGCCCATTGGTTCCTACTGAGGACGTGAATCTTAAAAGGTATACACGGTAGACTCACACAAAAGCAATCTCTCTTAATCATCACTTATGGCCCACTGGAAGTGTGTGTGGTGTATTTATCTGCAGAAACCTCGCCCTCTGCCTGTGTCATCTTAATGTCCTCTTGTTTTTCTGAGCTCAGAACGATCCTGGGCACAGCTCACAGGTTAGACCCATAAAAAGCTAGTGACCAGGTACCAGACCAGAGCTATGAAAATCGCGGACACAGTGCAGAAAAGATGCGAATAAAGTAAAGGCAAGTGAATCTGGGTTTCACTTTCACTTTTGCTGGCGAAATTGCGTACAAATAGTAAGTGAGAATTGCGGCATAATAGCCCTTTTACAACAGCTCTCAAATATGTAGTTTCATTTCTAAAAAAGGTTCAGTTATTTCTTAAACAGGAGATCACTGGAGGTTAAGGTTAATTTGTTGGGGACTATTTTCCAGCCATGGATTAATACTTATTTGCTGCTCTTGGTCTTTTATTTGTCAACTATAACAAAAATACAGAGAATCACCAGTTTTATGCTTTTAATAACAGCACAAGAATCAAATTACCTCCAATGTATTTTGCTGCTGTTGGCTTCAACATGTAATAAGGTAACGGGCATTAAAAACACGTCTTAGTTTTAATGCATCAGCTCATGTACACACAATTATAGGACGCCTCAGGGAGAGATGAGATTGAGCTTCTTTCAATACCAACTTTTGTGTGGAAACAGAAATCTTTGTATATGTACTGTGTGCATTTATGAACAAGTACATGTAGATAATGAAGTTCATAAATATAAAATGTCTAACCCAAACACCTCGAGCTCTTCTCAGATGATTCCTCAGTCATCTTATGTCTTTAAGGCCGAGCACATTAATTACAAACCTCACTCAGAGGCTCAGTAACACACCCGGTATTAACACAGCTCGTCATTAATAAGGAAGGGAGAGTGACATGTGAAGGTCTCACATTGTGACTAATTGAAAAGGCATCAATCATCCGGGGCCATTTTACTTGCCTCAGCACCTGCTACTGTATGGAGGAGGTCACACTTTGAACAGGATCAAGACAACTTAATCTAGATAAATTAACAGTGCAGTCTGAGCCAGGAGGATGTCGTGCCGTGTCCCTGATCTCATCCTGCTCTTTCAGACACACTTTTATCTTATGGGATCGGGGCCATGTTGTCTCTTACTCCTCCAGGAATATTGCAGAAGAATGTAGAGTGAATTTCTTTATTTTGGCCCCTTGTTTTAGTCTCATGTTCCCAACTGGAGGTTTTGTTGAGCAGCTTAAGCTGAGTCCCTTTTGGTTTTTGGGTCAGTTCAGTAAATAAAATGGTATATTGTTTGTGATCGCAATGATGAGGAATAACAGATATGAGGAACTAGACTTTCCCAGCTTGATCCATCTTTTTCTCCACTGCAACAGCTGGTTAGGTTTTTGTTGTCTGCACTTTTTAGTGACATTTAAGTGACGTGTAGTGTGGCGTTACATTTTCTCTGTAACATGTAGACCTACTTTAGTAATTTTTGTTAATAAATTGTACTGCTATAGTAAGAGTAGTTTTCTTGCAGAATACTCTTACCCAAGTACATGTGGGCAAAAATATAGTACTTCTACTACCTTACGTTGGCTACATCAACGTATTCTCAATGATGTCCTACGAAAAATGCAAGCACAACTGTTCCTATGAGAGCCTACAAATTTGTGCCCCATGAATGACGCCATGTCCTTAAAGGTCATATGCATAGCTGTTTCATCAAAACAAATATTTTTCAAAAAAAATATTACATCCATAGAACATCTAGAAAGTTGTAGAATGAGTACATGTTTTCCTGAAAAAAAATTACAGGAGAGAAATAATTGTTTTAGAAATTTTGACGGGCCAAAAATATGTCAATATGATTTGGTTACACTGGTTACGAGGGGAGCTCACGGTTGCCAGATTGTGATAGCTGCAGAGTTATGGCATCGTCCCGGCGCTATCCGTCGCAAATTCTAGCCGACAAATGGAGAAGCAAAACCTGAATCAACATCAGTTCAGCTTTTGATTGTTGGTGTCAGCTGAAGGCAGGAAAAAGGGCTAAAAAGCCAAGCAGAGGTTGCTGCTTTCTTTCTGGACAGGTAAGCTAATGTTGCTAACTAACACAGCAGGGTTGTAAAAAGATATATATTTGCTCAATATATCTAATATCTAGTAAAGCCGAACTAGTAATTACACTGCACCTAGATGAACTATGTTAAGAAAAAGTAAGCATGATGGTTAATTTCAGATATTTTAGCAAGTTCCCTGGAAACAGTGTTTTTGGGACTCCGGTTGTAGAGTTGTCAAATAGTGTGGTAAAAAAGTAAATCTACTGAATATATCAAATATCTAGCACAGCCGAACTATTACGTTATTATCATTATTATTATTATTGGTGGGAAATTATATCAGAGTAATAGAGAATAGAGAATCTGTGTGTGTGTCCACCACGACAAAGGATACTAATTGGCTAATTACGTTAGCATTAGTGACGAGTAGAGCTAAAAATGCTTTACGGAGGATTCATGATTTATTCATATTATTTTTTAATTACTATACCACAAAAGACTCTTCACTTCTCCAGTGTCTGTCGTTTATGAACCTGGCAACCTGTAGACTTGAAGAGTGGAGTGAGAGCGGGTGAGTGAGCCTGACACCTGCTGACCGGGAAGCATGAATCCTTTATCTATCACCTTTGACCTACAGTTACATAATTAACATAAAGTTACTGAGTTCAGGTTTAGGAAAAGAAACATGGTGAGGACGTATAGTAAAATGACTCAAAGTTCACATGAATCCGAACACACGACTACAAGGGAAAGACTTAGAACATTTGAGGAGAGAGATTTGCAATACACTGGAACATCTTGTTTCGTTTTACAACCACATCGCCTCCTTTCACAGCTTGGTCCAAGTATTGTGAGCAAGGCACATCCTGCTGAATGGACTCATTTGCATGAGATTGAATCTAGTCAACTTTATGAAAATGTAGACCTGCAAACACACCATAACCTCTTCTTCAAACTCACAGCGATAATCTCAACATGCACTAAGCTAATGCCTCTCCTGCTCTTCATCAGAAATGAAGAGAAAGCATTGTGTCTCTTACAAGATCTGATGGAAATGTGCCGTGACGCTGCTTTTGATTCCACAAGCCGCACTGCAGCTTATGAAGCATCAGAGAAACGGCTCTCTGCTTTCTGTGTTGTTATTGTTTTGTTTCAAGTGTTCAAACAGCACTTAGCAGCACGTATTTTGACATTTGGCTGGATCAGGATACGGGATATTAACGACAACAAAGTGTACGTCTCACTCCTTATCTCCTGTTAAGGACCAGTTTGAATGTAACAGCCTACAATAGTTGCATCCAATGATGTTACTCACAGGTAGTTACTTTTTTACTCTTACTCAAGTCATTAATTTCATGAGTCATTTTACTTCTATTTGAGTTAATAACTATAAAGTATCTTGTGTGCCTTTTTTGTTAAACCACCACTGCATTCAACACACCATACTAGCTCCAGCATTCATATTCACCACTTATCCGAATTAACTTTTAAGTACACATATGGTATATGAATGCAACAACTACAATGTGCAGAATAAAATAGATTAGCATGATTGCGTGCAGCCAATACTGAAGTGTAATCAGTAATGTGAGGAAGACCCTCTGACCCTGGAAGCATCATGTAATATGGAGAAGCTCTGGGAAGCAGGATAAGAGGGAGAGCAGCTCGGGAGAGCAGCTCGGGAGCGGATGGAGGATCATCAATAACCCACCGCCCTGAACTCACTTCTATGTTTTCTTTTCTATACTCGTCATGTATATTTCATGGTGGCGTCCCAGCGGCTCAGGCTCGGTCACTACTGAGCAGCGCCCCACTGAGACTGTGGCTGAGCAGATGTTTGGAATGGAAGATGAACACAACTTAGGCCTCACATATGCTGCACAATCAAGAGTTGGGAGTGATTTATTCATACCAGTGAATAATGTAAACACACTTTTTTAGCGAGGAGGGTCTGGTTTGGGTGTGTGCGACTCGACTCGACTCACGACAAACTGATGTTTGTGTCACAGGGAATATCAATCAGGTTTCACTGTGGGGTTAACTCTGGATGATTGTATGGGTGCAGACAACAGCGTGCTGTCAGACGTTTGAAACAGCGCTGTAGTCAAGAACACTTAAGCTGAGTCTGTGATGAGTCTAAGTCAGAACAAGGTTCAGATCCAGTCCTGTCCAGTTCAGTCCCATTACTGTTGTCTTACTGGTATTCACAGGAAGAGTCAACTGTGATTTATCATCCGTCACCACTTTATTAAGTACACCTAAACATTGTAATGTAATCCAATACAACAGATCGGCTGCAAAGTATACATTGCTGCACGTCACAATATGATGCGCTAGGTATCCTTCTGTGCCTGTTTTGGACGTTCAGGGACGGCTTGTCAGTTTACACCAGTTTACATACATTGTGTCTCTTCTAAACACACACACACACTTCACGGGAAATGCATTGTTTTTGCTCATTACCTGCAAACTGTTTTTTCAAGATAAACTTAACACTGAGGTAAAACACATTTTTTTGGTTTCTTTCCTTAAATTTAGGCAACAAAAGCTGACGTCGGGCTTTGAAAAAAAACATCATGGTTTGGCTTAAAATAAGCAGTCATGTAACGTCATGGGACGTAGGTCATGTGACACATGTCACTATGCTACACATAGCGAGAATACTAGCACACTACGTTATTGTTAAAATAACTAATTTCAGTTTCACTCAGGAAACAAACAGCTGGCTCCTGGATAAAAGTCCAGAGTTCGTTTGAGCCGTTCACTGTCCTTCCCACCCTGTCTGTACGGACTTTCTTGCTCTTTATACTAAGGTAGTTGCTGGTGGCATTATGAACTGCGTATCATATCACCAGAGTTGGGTTGTTGCCTGCTGGTTTAAAAACTTATATATTTGCAAATAAAGTAAACTGAACTACTGCAAATGAACTAAATCTAAACAGAGGATCAGTCCTTTTGCCTATTCCTGAAACTCAATTTAAATTGTAATCTTACATCAAGTGATGAAATCTTGCAAATAGGTGAGACATTTTTCACCCGGTTAACCTGTTTGACTAAATAATTGTCAGCCAAATAAAAGAAAGTGACAGGGCTTATCAGAAAACAAATACTTTGTGGATGTTGTGATATACATCAAATTTCAAAAAGACTGGATAGATTTTTTAGAAGGAGTTTTTAAAAAGTAATCAGCATGGCCTGTGGGGGGAAAAGAGTGGGGCCTATCATGCTGCATCATTGTTGGTGATATCAGCACCCAAACGTAACCTTTATTTCCTTGGAGAGTGGCCTGACTTGTTGTAAACTGTTTTTGAGATAACTGAGCAAACAATTTAAAAATGGGCCCAAAAACATTTTCAAAGCTAAAGAGAAAAAGACAAAAACCTGGACCCTCATGTTACTGTAGCCACGCTTTCATAATTCACTTGGTTGAACGTCCCTGTTTCACACATGCTTGTGCATCAACAGGGTAGAAACCCTTCTTGGATGAACTCAGCACTGAATGAGTTAATTTCCTGATCCCCATCTAGTTGAGAAGATTGCGAGGGTGAATGGTGAATTAGATATCTAAAATGACCAGTGTGATTGTAATGACAGCTCTCTGTAAGAATCATTTCATCTGCCTACATTACTTGGAAGACGTGATTAATGAAGCGCAGCGTCCTTCACATTTCTCCTCCGCTCTCCCTCTCATCCGCACATATCCTGATCTGCTGACATTTACTTAAGTTTGGGCTAATGTATTAATTCCAAAGATAATTATTCAATATACTTTTGTCACTGTTGATATAACTCAGCGTCACCCCGCGAGCTCCGCTCTGAGAGGCTCTATATGACTTTGCCAGATGGGAAACCGGCTCCAGCAGAGAGCTCGTTCTTTGAAGAAGGCCATATGTGAGAAGTAGCATGGCGAGATTACCAGACGGGAGACAAATGGTCCTCTAGGACACAGACATACAGTGTACAATTCTCCCTGATACATCTCTGACATACTGGGCAGCTAATAGGTTACTGTGCATGCACAATATATATACAGTTAAATATGGATTGATATCATAAAGTCAAAATATTTGTTTTAAACTTCCGTGAAGTTGTGCAGTGAGATCAGAAGTCACTTCGTAGGTTGGTGATCTGTGTAGCTGTGTTAAGCACTTCTATACATTCACATGTTGATTTCATGCTTCGGTGATGAGATGATGTATAACACTGGCTATAATGGTGGCAGATTGTCTCCAGATGCCACAATTGAGCTTGATGCTGTGTACACTGGCCTTGAACACACTAGTTAGATAGCTAACTAGATAGGGGTCACCCCTATGTTCCCAAGGTCCTATGTTCCTCAGTCGTACGGCCCCTTAATATAACACAAAAGACACAGATCTGCTGCAAAGCAGGCAGCAAGCAAAGCAAGAAGGGATATGCATGTTTGTTTTAAATTCTGTTATAACTGTAAAAATTCATTCAGCCACTGTGGAGATAACAATGTTGAAAGTCAAGTCCTGCCGACAAATCTGAGAGCGTAGGTATCAAGGAGTATAACATTAGTGGGTTGGAAGCTGTAGGTGGGTGATTTCAACATGTTGACCGATGGACACATATACTAAACATTTCACCAAGTGTAAAAAGCATTGCTAAAAGCATAAAAGCATTTGAAAGGCCTCCTTAATGCGTCATAATAGGTGGATACAGAGCTGGAAAACAAGCTAGGCTGCCATTGGATATGCAGATGATAAAGGAAATAAATGGATGGATGGATTAATCCTGTTTCTTGACAACTGCCAGACCAGCAGGTGTGCAAGTCCCATTGTCATTCCATAGTTAACACGGCTCAGAGGCAAAGCGGGTTGTCCACTAATCGGAAGATCAGTGGTTCAAGGCTTGAAACCCACTCATTACTAAAAATGTACGTCATCCAAGAGAGACAATAAAAACTAAAGTGATGGTCAAAGAAATTTCAGGTGTGTTGATGGATTTATTTCTCTCAGACTCCAGATGCTGCAAGAGGCAGAAAACATCCTTTCATTTTATAGTTACAGTTTACTAATAAAACTCTCAAAACCAGACACAACTCAGCCCTGAGCAGAGTGACCAGACTGCAGTGTTCACAGCTCCACCTTTTAGTACCAGATCTGTGTGCTGGGTACCCCAACAGAGGGGGGACCAAACATGGGGAATGCAGGGAACAGTTCCATTTGTACCATCCACAAAAAAGCGAACCGCACTGAATTGTACCGTTCTGCTCAGTGGAAACGGGGCTTTAGATTGAAACTTTGCACAATTAAAATTGCTGGGAGCCTCTAATACAGATCTGCAGATCTTTTGTTTAGCCTTAGTTTGATTTTTTTCATGCAGCACCTGTTACATTTTTGGATGTGGGTACCCTGCACCCTGTTGGTTGTTGCCAGTTTACTTTCTTTGTAGTGTGTTGTAGCACTTGCAGTGTTTACACTTTGCAATAATTTTGTAAAAGTTGCATGACTGTAAGGCAACAGATCTTTGACATAAAAGCAAAGTCATGAAAGTGTTGCTGTTTTGTTGCCACAGACCTTCAACATGGCTGCCAGAGAGAGAGATGGTACATGAAACCACATCTGACTGCTCATTCAGCTGGAAACCACACTTGTACCCAATGTGGAAACTCCATGTTTAAACCCTAAGGTACATTTGTAGCAAGAGAAGAAGAAAAAGAAGAAGTTACTTTCCAGTGTAGTAGTAGTTGGGAGAATTTGATAACTGTTTTGTTGCTATATTAGAATCTGAAATAAATTCTGCTGAAGTAGTTTTATTCCACTGAAAGACTTTGTGCCAGTAAAAGAGATGCAGGACAGATTCTTTAATGTAAAAACATGGATGGCAGCTTGAGTGGCCTCGTTTTCTCAGACAATAAAGGAACGGTCCTGCTAAAAGTGAGAGGAACCTTAATGCGTGGAAAAGCACATTTCTCAGAGATTATTGAAGTGGCTGGCTTGTGTGGACCACGGGGTCATCTGTCAAATAACACACTCCACCTTTCAGCATGTTGGATTGCCAAAACATCTGGCTGAGCTCAACTCCACCGGAGCTGCTCAAATAGGATCCATATGCCACTGACTTTTCTATATGTCTTCTAATTGTCAGCAGTATGGCACATCCCCCAAGGAGCTGTAAGGCAACAGGTGTGGGGGTGTATGGGATGTCTATGGGAAATAACTTGGCAGAGGTTTGTGTTTCCCTTCAAAGTGTGATAAGACGGTATTGTGAGAGCTGAAAGACTCCAGGAACCTGAAACTCCCACTGAGAATTAAACAGCTGACGAGGTGAAAAGAAAACCTTGAGTGTTTCCTGAAGAAATCCAATCTTTATTTTATCTGGTCTGTAATATGGTGTAATGGAACATGAATCATTAACTGACAGTAACCAGATGCTCGGTGGTTAATTGTTGTTTTTCATTGTTATTCCTCTGGGGTCATAATTCCATCAACCGGATAAGCAGAGTATCCTTAAAGGAGTTTTCACTGCAATCAAATTTGTTTACATTCAGTGTTTCTCAGCAAATCATATTAATATTAAATCATATGTGATAAACTTGAATGTTTACACCAGCTCTTCTTTATTATTGAAGAACACCTTTAACAGCGCACCAATTGTCCATATGTGGAATCAAATGAAACTGCTGGGTTGTCACACTAATGCTCTCTTCTGTTTCAGTTGAGATCAGACATGGATGGTCTTAGAAGTTTGAACGCTAGAATATTTTTAGTTGACTCTCGTCACACGAGTGTGAAATCCCTGAATCAATGAATGAACTGGTGCAGCTCGGTTTCATGGGCATAGGTAATGAGCATCATTACTGATTGCCAGAGTGACTCGCTGAACAAATTCAAATTGTGCTCTCGCGAGAACTCTGGATTTCCAGGGTATCTTTGCGTTGACTTTACATATTATTCACTTGCCCGCATTGTTTTATTTGTGCCTGGTAAGAACACAACATAACAGAGAGCTACTTGACAGAGACAGCAAGCTGGCTCAATAACATGGCCAAACGCAGGTATGATGCTGAATATATTAAACTGTGTGGACCTTGAACTAAAGACTAAGGAATCGCGTGGACCCTGTGGCCGGACCAGTTGGGAACCACTGTATTTAAGATTAAAGCCAACTTGCTCCAGTGAGTATAAAACTGCACTGTTTTGAATTTGTGTACACCAACGTTACCACTAATCACGTGTATTTACGCTAACTCACCGTGATTTCAGCACGTGCAATAGATGTGGATGCAACAGCGTCTTTTATAACGATTTGTCTTGCTTGTTGTCCACAAATTTCAGTCATTCCCCCTGTGTGTTTTGCAGAAGAGAAGTGTTTTGATTTTGTTTGAATTACCCCCACATTCAGGAACTGCCTTACATATTCTTTAGTGGTAATTCTTATTGCTAAATGTTAGATGTTTGTGTCACATATCTGCATCTTCATGACCAAACACAAGGAAATTAGTTGGTGACGTGATGAAGGAGACTGCTATGACTGATAAACTCAAGGCAAACTAGGATATTGGTCAAATTTGCAGAGAACTTGCAGTAAATTGCAAGGTTGCACAGAATTCACAGGGATTGGTTGAATTTGGGTTGATTGTTGTGACATTGCAACATCCTGGAGGGGCTGAAAAGGTAAAGGAGACTGCCATTTATTAAGAGGGAGAAAGGTGGATTCCAAACATAGTTTCCTGTTTTTTGAGAGACATTATAAGTTGATTTTATACCGATTCTTACCATGCATCTGTTTTGTATTTTCTTAAGCTGGACGCCATTTGTGTCCAACCTTGTCTTTGACCATCTGCTTTTTGCTGCACACCGTGTGGTCAAGATTAGCTCCAAGGATCTTACAGGGTTGCATTCAGACTCGAGATGTAAACACACATGAGCTGCAGTGACATCTCCAAGAGGTCTAGAATACCATCACAGGTTGTAACAATCAGACAAACCGAAGCAGAGAGGACGAGGACAGGAATCAGAGTGACCGTGGAAGCCATGGCCCATCCTAAAATCAGACAAAGATGCAGCATCAGATATGCCTCTTCATGCTACAAACAAAGACTCTGAACATCATGTCCTGTTTGCGTGTCAGCCTCTCGCCACACAGCACAAAAGGAAAACAGCAGGAACGGGATAAAGCCCAGAGAAGAGCACATCACAGCGCCGCGCTTGTCATCCACCCAGCGAAGACGACATCACAGCAGTGCACACACATCAGTGTGGTTGTGTGTCCGAGGCCATCTTGCAGATGTCTTTGTTGTGTCCCCTCTCTGCGGGCTGAGCTGGCCACTGTGTGTGTGTGTGTGTGATAGATACTAGGAGACACGGGGGGGCCGCCTGTGATATTTCAGCAGCTGTTTCCTTTATGCAGCTGCACCGCCACAGACAGGACACTTCAAATCATGCTCATCGCTGCCACCACTGTGTGTGTGTGTGTGTGTGTGTGCGTGTGTGTGTGTGTGGCAGTCCAAAGGGATCTAGTGCCCGACGTTGTAGTGAGACACAACAGAGAGTCGAGGGGCACCCTACATCTATCACTATGGATATTATCAGCACAGAGGAACACAGGTCTACTGCGCAGGTCGGGTGTATGGGATAGTGTGGCACTAGCTGTGTTGACATAGATGCTTTTATTCCACGTATATCCAGAATAAAAGCTAAGTCGCGTCAAAAATGCCTCAATATGTGACTCCAATGTTGATGTTGCCTTTGCTGAGGCCCACCATACTGTTATTAAAAGCTCAGAAGTTTTAATGTTAATGAAAATCTTTTATTCTTGCTTAATTGAGTTTTATTTTATCCGTTTATTCAGGACTGTTACCCTGAAAAATAGGAATTGGTTGGAAGGCATAGTGAGACTATGCAGTGAAATAGCTGGCACTAGTCTTTAGGAGCTTTCCCATTCGTACAAAGTTAGAGCTGTGAGGAAGGCCTGTTCAGTCCTTGCTGACCACAGTTATCCCTGTTCAGTGAGTACAAGCTGCTCCCATCTGGTCGCAGATACACTCTGTCCAGATGCAGGACAAGTAGCACTTTGTGTTGCATTTTTAATGTATGAAAAGTGCGATATAAGTAAAGTTTGATTTGCTTATACGTAGTGCTGGCTATCAGTACCCAATACCTTTGGGGTATCGACCAAAAAAGACCCATGACCAAGTAGTATCAAAACTTCTCCAGTTGTATAGTTTTGATTTCAGCCAACAGATCCCGCATATGTATGTATCTGTTTATAGAGATTAGTGGTGTGGTGAAGTCTAGGCGGTGTATTTGGTGGAGTCGGTAGGTCAGCGTTCCGAGATGCCGCCAGAACGTTCAAGAGTATGGCTATACTACACTTTCAGAATGTATTCCTCTAAAAAATAATTTGGTAGGGGAGGAGTGATCGTGGCATTTTACAGAATGCTTCCATTCACATAAACGGTATCGAATGAAGTAAGGAAAAAAAGGTATCAAATCAGGTCTCCATTTGTATCGCTATGACTTAAAGATTATGAATCCCAGGAGATGGTTTTTGGGTGGCGGTCTTGCAGTTTGTAGCTGTAGAAGTATTTTGTTTCTACTCTTTTATTGTGTAAAGCAATAAACCTATAAGGTGCCCAGTATTCATGCCCATTTATTACAAAAGTTTGTTAGAGTTTATCCGCATGATTAAACATATGAAACACTGAATCTTCGCATAAGATTGATGAAACTTGAGCAGGGGCCAAATTTTTGCTTCTCTATGAAGCATTAGTATCAGTGAAAGCCTTCAAAAACACATACCAGTCGAATCCCAGTGCCAACACAGAGTTCTCCCAGATACAACTAGACAACCATCTTTTATTTCCTCATTTATTTTTCATTTAAAGCTGAATCCACACTGGTGCGCCCATGAAAAATACAGATTTCACCCTTGTCTAGTTGGGGGAAAAAGATCCAATCAGGCAGAAAGACACATCAACAGGGAGGAGAGGGCAAGAGAGGAAAGAGGGGAGAAAAACACACAGTGTGTCCTTTGAGCCGGTGTCACCCTGCTGGGCGGAGTTTGACATTCAGACCATGCGACAAGGCTCGACCCAGGGTGGACGGCCCCCCTGCAATATTAACTCTCATTTGGAGAGCAGCTGTGGCTATGAGCATGAAACATTGAAGGAAACAGCTGCCATGGATCCAGTGCCATCGCACCACCTCTCGCACTGTCTATTAAAGCGCCCTCCCCACTGTTCCCTTAAGCCTGCATGGAAAAGCACACAAACTGGCTCTTATTCCTCATGTAATTTCCCTTCTGACTGCGGTCTCTGGGCGACTTAGCCTGTCTGTGTGAGGCTTGAATGGCCTGGGAGATGTCACCAACATCTGGACGAGGAAAAGTGCTTTCAAGGCCTCTGTGTCTTTCTGTTTGGTAGTTTGTGTGTCAGAATGCAATCAACAAAATGACATTGAAGGCGTTCTTTAAAGCACGAATAAAAGCAGAAAGGGTACGGACAGTAATGTGTTTTGTAAGATGCTTTGCTGCTGAAAATTCAAACAGTGCAATGGTAGGAAAGGACGACACGAAATTATAGAATTGTCTGTTAACACAGTTGCAAGATAAGATTTGGTTTTATTTTATCAGGTGCTGTGTAGCCAATCATATGGGCTTTTTATGTTAAGTATAAAATTCAAAAACTCAGAGAAGCCATACCATTGCACTGAGTAGCTGAGCATGCCCAGTGACATTTACGTGGCATGGAGCTGCTCTCCAGGTATCACAAATGCAGTCAGAGTTGTTTCAGAATAAACTGCACTGATAGTGTTCAGTTCTGATGAAATGTATGGCTCTATTAAGTGTTGACAGCAGTTGGCTTGCATGAAGGCAGGAGGCTGCGGGTACACAAATAATATTCAAAATAAAACCTTAAAATGAAGGCAGCTCTGTCCTACCAAAAATGCATAAAGATTCAACACACTTTATTTTTATCATCACCCCAAAATAGTAGGAAGTTTTCACCGAAAGCTGGATAAGGAACACACTGACGGTCCAACATGTGACTCCTCCTGACTGCACAGATTATCTGAAATGGCAATATTCAAACTTAAAGAAGTAACACACTTTAGATTTGAGCCGTATGACAAGGCACTTCTCAAAGTAAAACAATTTCTGTTCATTCCAAGCAAACTTGAAATGTAATGTATCATCTTTTAAGATGACGATCGTGGATAGATCTAGGCAACAAAACTATTTGGCAAGGTCAACAAAAGAGATCACGGTCCGGCTTAAACTAAGTACAGTATGCTTGTTATGGTGATGTGGTTAGATGTCATGTAAGGTGACATAAACCTTAGGTCACTCTTGTTTCGCCCTTACATAAGTGACACAACCTCACATTAAAACAAGGTTGACTTTAGGCTTATGTGGTGTGTATATATTTTTTTACCTTCCCAAAATTTCAGTCTACTCTTCCAACAACCACCAGCTCTGGATATATTTTGGACCACATTGAAATACTGTCCAGACTTTTAAAAACCCTGGTTTACTGTTCCACTGTGATACCACCCAAGCCTGGTTGGCTTTTGATTTGATCCTGGACAGTACATGAACAGTGGTCTCCTGGGTGAAAGTCCTGTATCTGTTTGGCCCATCGACCCTCCCCTCTTTACCACCGTACTTTTCGCTCTTTATGCTACATCAGTTGATCACAGTGTCAAGTACTGCTGCTGCTGGGTTCACATTGGAGTTAACTGAAAGCCTGGTGCATTTCAGAGACATTAATGGTTTCCTTCAGCACCTAGGGGCCTGACAAATCACTAGTATTCTGTGAATGAGAACAGGCTGTTCTTTTTTACACACTGGTGAGAAATTCGAAGTCAAAACTCTCTGAAACTTCACTGAAGGGATGAACACCATACTGATTGTGATTGTGAAGGCAAAAGTACGATTTACATCATGTTATATTTGCTATGTATGGACCCATCTGAATTTGCTTTGTTTCTCCACTCATTTGTTCAGTTTGTTTGTTTGTTCAGTGCTGTAAACACCTTTTCTCACTGATGTTGCATTCAGGTGCCTCCCGCTCTTTACCAGTCATTAACTTCCACCCTGCAGTGTTGCAGCTATCACTTCCTGCCTGCCTGTACTTCCCGAGTCACTCTGAACGCTACAGCGACTCTACTTCCATTTTACAATCACACGTTCATAAGACAAGCTGTATCCTTAAAGACTCTTGCCTTGTAAAAGAGCTCCTCAGGGACACAGGCTAATTCACTTTAGCTTCAGGAGGGTTGGGGGGGTGGCAGCATTAAAGGTCGTCGGTGTCTCCTAGTGACAGGCTGAAAGTAAGTGTGCAGGCGGCTGAACCTGAAGCTCCGCTGGGGCCCGGACCCCCTGGTGTTCTCCTAGTACTGTACAAGCTCCTGTCGTCAGTGCAGTGTGTCAGTGACGGATTCAAAGGCAAATGCCTTTGAATAATTGATCAGTCAGGTCACTGTGGCTGTGGATTTTAACCATGTGAACACTCTCCGATTTGTGTGTTTAGCTGTAATGAAAAACAACAAAACATCATGCTCAACAAGAACATGAATAAAGAATCCTCCTGCAGAGCTCACGCTGCCACCGTCGATGTAAATGAGGCCCTGACTCTTCGCCAGCAATGTGGACAATTAAGCTGTTATTAATTATTCAAGAGTGGAAATAATTGATCAGCGAGGTTGAAGTGGCTGCGGATTGTAATGGCATGGGCAGTGCCACATTCACGGGGGACAATTAGCAACAGGGGTAATTACACTTACAGCCAATTTGTAATACCAGCAGCGTCTCTTAATGCCACATGTGTACGCTGGTGTTGGCATGCAGTATCATGCCTCACCCAGTTGATTTTTTGGGGGGGTTAAAGAGAGCTGCGGTGATTGCTCTGCATTTGAACACAGATTATTTCGGTCATTCAGTGGCTAACAGCAAGACGCAGTTATGCTGTGCAGCTTCCATGTGTAAACACCATGTGATCTAGGGACAACTTTTTGGACTCCATATCGTGTTTCCACGTCCTAGTCAAGTCCAAATTTCAATTCCAAAACTCCAAAATTGTTTACCAGTTCTGTCAACACATTCTCACTCTCATCTTGTCACTTTTTGACATTTGGTCATGGACTTTCCATGTCTAGATATGACATGCAAGGTACCCTTGGTGTGTTGGTTGTTGACGTTCTTGGATGCCAGGTCAGCTTCTTCCTATGCATTGTCTTCTTTCAAAACACAATCCTGCTTTCACAGGAAATTGACTTTTCACATACAGTCTCTTTCGAAACAAAAGCACTGTGACGGTACAACACTGTTTTTTTTCCTTCACCAGCAAATGTACATGGTTAGGTTTAGGAAAAAGAACAGGATGCAATCCCCGCTCTCTCGGGTGTAGGTCGGGGTTTGTTGGCCCCTCCTGCCCTACTCGCACTTTCGCCACCTTAACTTTCGTCCTTGTCCTGCTGCGTTTCCCTGACGCTGCCGGGCACTGGTAAACTATAACGTGACCGGCTGTATATCATGGTGACGTTGAAGGACGGCTTTTTCTGTCAGTGTCCAAGCGATGGTTTCAGAGTGAGACTGAGGTTGGTGCTTGTGCAGAAGTACCACAACAGGTTTTTTATTTATTTATTTAAAATTTGATATACTTTATTAATCCCCAAGGGGAAATTAAATGTTTTCACTCCATTGTCAATTACACACAAGTCAGAACACACACATGCACAAACAGGACCTGTACATGCACTAAGTGGAGACAGGTCAGAGTGAGGGATCAGGGGGTTCGATGCCTTGCTCTTGAGACGAAAGCCAAACAATTTTAACAATTCCAAATAAATCTTTTGAAATATGGAGACAGATTAAAGGCATACTAATCACTTAATCAACTTTTTACACTGAATACATTAATTAAACATGAAACATTAGTCTTGTGAGATGTTTCAATAGCACAGACAGAGAGGTTTCTGACAAGATGCACCAAAATAAACACTGTAGAGCTGTTTAACTCAAAGTGAAACCACAATGAGTCTCATTCCTGTCCACGTTATTGTCTCTGTATTTCTCTCTCTGCCCCTCTCTCTCGTTTCTCTCATGATTCATTTCCAATGTGCCCTTTGCAATTAAACCCGGGGGTTCCTCACTTAAGACAGACAGGCCAGAGGAGGCGGGTGTCAGCTGAGACCATCAGTCATGCATGGACGCTGCGGTGTGGTTCTGTGGATGTGATTAAAAAAAACAAAAACAAAGCATTACACCACAAACAACTGCTGACTGCCACACACACACACCAACACACACACAGATACACAGACAGTCAATTATCAATAAAATGGCTCAACAATATTTCTTCTGTATAATGTTTCCTTTTCAGTTCCTTCCTTTTCACATGGCGCTCCTGTCTCTCTTGTCGCCGTCTTCTCCAGCTCCCCTCCCCTCGCTCCCTCTCTCTGCTATCTCTCATTGACGTTTTAGCACATTAATTGACTCATTATTCCGATTCGAACTCAGGGAGGGGGAAGGGGCCGTTGATTAACGAAGGCAGATGCCCAGTCTCTGTAGAGGAGCCCTGGATCACTGTTGTTTGTCCCATACGTTTACATGACTTATTAGAACAGCTAGAGACTGCTGACTGCAAGGAAGAGTCAAAGGATCAAAAGAACTACATTACAGACTACAGATTTGATAATAGATTATTGTTTAAGGCATTTGTCAATCAAACATGTCAAACGTTCTCTGCTTCAGACCTCTCGGATGTGAGGATTTGTTGCTTTTCTCTGTTTTATATCAGAATTTGTTGATATTTTTGGTTTTTGGAGTGTTGGTTGGATAAAACAAGCAGTCTAAAGACATCACATGGAGCTCTGGGAGCTTTTTTCTTTTTGCTTTCGCCTTTTTATTAGACAGGAAAGACTTAAGCGTGAAAGTGGGAGAGAGAGGGGATGACATGCAGCAAAGGGCTGTAAGTTAGAATCAAACCCAGGGCAGCTGCAGCAAGGACGATGCCTTTGTACAAGAGACTCCTGCTCTAAACACTGAGCTACTGGCCGCCCGAGTGTGGATCTATTTGTGTTAAGATGAGACAGACGCAGCTATATTGGTAGCTGCAGGTGAACTTACAGGAATTTCCAACTCTTAAAGCTGTTTTACAGCAAGCATAAATTTGTTCCAAAAGATTTATAAAAACTGATTTTGTATGTTCTTATGAATGCTTGTACACCGCTGCAGAGTATTTGTGCAGGGGGAAACATTTCAGCAGATTTCTGCTGATTAAATATATATTTAGCCGATGAAATCCTTTGTTTCAACTGATGTCATACCTCCAAGTCATAGCTAGCTTGCTGCCAAAACTAGGAATCTTCTTATCAGTTTGGTTTCTCTACCCCCAGTATTGTATGATACACATCACAAGACGTGAGACCCTGGGATATGATGAAGACAACAATATAGCTGATATGCACTTACTAACGGTATTTGTTTGTCACTGAGCAGTGTTAGCCACAATAACAAGCATTAGCTTAAAATTTGGGGTTTGATTAGTCGTAAATGTGTTGTGTAGTTAACGGAATCCCCTCAGACTTTCTCTGTCTTGATAGGTTTTTGTTGTGCAGAGTAGACATGGGCGCTATTTAGGAGGAAACTCATTGAGCGTCACGCCCAGTTCAGACTGAAGATTTGTGATGAAAGGAAATCGTTTTAGAGCATTGTGGAGGAAAGTTGCAGCGGTGTGAACTGGCTGATCTGAGCTCGACTCAAGCCGGCCAGTCTTTTCTAAAGAAAGAAGGAGGACACTGTGGTTGCTTCTACTGCTTGCCACCATTTTCTCTTCACCAAATGAGTAATTTGTTTATTTGTTTTGAACAAAAACGGAAAAAGGCAATGTGGGTAATTCACACCAGACCCACTGTGCACAGTTGTCATGCAGAAAATTTACATGTGGATTTCACTACACAACATTTTTGCAGTGAACTGGTAAGAAACTGCTTCAAAATCTACATATTTATCCGACCAACAAGGCAAACTTTACATTAACTACTCTCAACAAATGCTGCCACAGTTCGACTGGCAGTTTGAAAGATTTGGCGCTTGCTAATTTGTTAGCAACCTGTCTTAGCAGAAAAAGGCTAACATGAACACAATGTCCAATTAACAATGACGTTAAAATAAAATGGCGATTCAGTCTCATTATCAAAAAAAACTCAGGTTTTTAAATGTTTAGAGAGGAAGTCACCAAACCAATAACCCATGCATCTGAATTTATAAAAGCAAAATCTCAAGCAGGAATTTGGTCCTTACTCCCACCCCCCATCTCCCACTCCCTCGTCTTGTCTCTCTGTATGTGATGCTAGCATAAGATTTTTAGGCCATATCTTTAACCCCATTGTTCCACAGCGACGGCTCAACATTTAGCCGCCCTGACACGTCCAGTTAGCTACAAGCCCAAAGTTTACCTGACACAGGGTGGCCTACTTATTGTCTCTCGCCCCTTTCCTTCATCTACAAACCCACCCATCGAATCCACCACCACTCAGCCTCCTCGGCCCCCCCGTTCCTCCTCCACCCTCCACCCTCCACCCTCCTCATCCTCATACATCCTATTTGAGAGAATTAGGAGGGACTCAATCATTTGTCGGGGTCTGCATGTTGTTACAGCCTCCCTTACTTCGCAGCCAGGGCATCTATCTTCTATCTCCAGGCGGACAGGACAGGGTGGAGGGGTAGTTAGGGAGGGTGGGGGGGATATCATGTAGTGAGACTAGGAATTCAAAGTGACGCAGGTTGGAGCTCTGGTGGCCGTTGAGTTTCTCTGACAAACTGACTGCAACACCCCCAGGCTCTTTTTCCCTCTCCCTTCCTCTCTATCTGTCCGTCTCACTTCTCTGATATCTCCTCCGCCACCGCCACACTGTTCTGTCATTTACTGAGATGGAAAGCCGCCGCCATCACTGTTGTAGCAGCCAATGGGAGGCTCGGGCAACACACACTGCGGCCTGTCTGTCTCCTTGATCTGTTCTTTAATTGTCTGAGGTTGCGGTGGGATTCTCAGGGAAACGCAACCTGCTCTGTGTACGCCGGTGCTGTGTAAGCACTTATCAGTCGGTAGGCTTTAAAGGAGAAGAGGGGGCAATTACAATAAAAGTTGAGGCAGGACAAGGAGAAGGAGGTGCATACGCCGGGGTTATGAGCATCCTGAGAGTGATGAGTTTTAACAGAGGCTGCCTCATCGGATCCACTTAGAATTCAATCACAGTTGCTGCATAAAGACCACCAACTTTGGTGTATCTAACAAACTGACCTGGAGTGTTTAAAGGAAGAGTTCACCCCAGGGCTGCCCCCAACTAAGAATTTTCCTAGTCGACCAGAAGTCGTCATTTAGGGCCGTAAGTTGACTAGTCGCCTGCATTTGTAAGCTACTTATTTGATTTTTAAATTGAGTTGAAGGTGTGAGAAAGAATAGTATCAGTAACATTGTTAACACTGTGCTACATTACAGAGAAATACAAACCGTACTAATGAACCTTCATTAATATAGGCCTATATTTTATCTCCAAGTGCACGTCACACACTGAGCGAGCCGCCTGTTAATGACGCTGTGGGCTAATGGGCATGTAGCTACTTCCATGTTTCAGATGATACGTCATGTTTGTAGTCGACCAATGAAGATGAGTTTACATATCACCTTGGGTTCGTCCTTCACCTTCTCAAAATGATCCCACACTTTGGATTTCCTGCCCGACATGTTATTAACTAGCCTGTGGAATAACTGCAGGTACCAGCCCTGGAAATTACGGGATGCACATCTCACATCTTTAACCTCCTAGAAAATGTAAGGTCGGGTGTTGGGCTGAATATTTACAGAAGAAGGGAAAGATATCTGTCGGCTGTGTTTGGTTTGTAACCTGACCTGCTGAGCGAGGACACTTCCTGTGTCTGTCCTTTCAAATTAAGGCATTGATGTATTTTGACAAGGCACAGCTCCTGATAGAGTTTCACGTTTTGTTTTGTTTTTTCCTGCAACTAAACGACCAATGAAATCTTGCCCACTAATGACCTTTCTGGTTGACTAACACATGGTCAACTATTAGGGGGCAGCCCTAGTTGAACCCAAAATTTAAACACATATTCTTCCTCTTACCTGTGGTGCTGTTTATCAACTTAGATTGTTTTGTTTTGTTTTGTGAGGTGCCAGGTGTTGGAGATATTGGCCTTAGAGTCGTTGCCTCCTCTTCAGTATAAAGGAACTAGATGGCACTCGGCTTGAGTAAAAGTATAATTAATAATTAAAAAATACATTTGAAAAACTTGACACATTTCTTCCCAGAAATCATGACCCATGAGGTGATCCACAGAGAACGGCAAAGAAGGCATGGACGCTGCTCTGAAAGCGAGGTTTATCACATCCACCTGTGTGACAACAAGCTTTTTGGGGGGATATAATAGTAAGAGCTGTACCGACACCTCCCTCCATGGCCATGAGGAGTTAGTAAAATGTCGGCTAGGTGAAAAATCTGTATATTTTTGTTGGGACAATTGTGTGGTTAATGTGGGGAAAAAATATTCTTAGACTGAATGAATCCTGAACATAGTTTATAGGAAACAGTGGGTACACCAGGAGCTGACCTTATGACCTGGTTAACGGGTGCTGACGCATCACAGATGAGTTACACAACATGATTGACACAAGCCTCACAAGAACTCACACAGCAGATAAGACGCACTGTGACAATTGATAGAAATATAAACACACGACAAGAATAAATAAACACACCGTGGGCGCAATGCACAGTCAACATATCTTCCTACAAAAATAATGAGATGAATTAAAATGAAAATGTGTCCAGTCGCAGCAGAGGGAGCTGAAAGTGCCTGTAAATCTGTGTTTGTAATGACGTCATTAGCTCTCAGCTGTTTAAATAGTTGATTAAGGCCCGTGCAGCTTGCACACCGACCCCTGACACCCACAACATCTGTTTTGTTTGTGTGGGCTGAAAAGCAGTTGCTCTCACACTGCGCAATATGTGCCTTCATAGCAAGGTGACATTAGCTCTGAGAACAGCATACCCACTCCGATTAGCTCAGCACTGGAGCGACTGCAGAGGTCTGACTTTTTAATGCAGCGTTGCTCGACTGCTGCTGCACTCTGACTCCATGCCCCGGAGATTTGTTTGGAAAAAAATGATATGTTTGAGTTTTGCTGATGCATTTTATGTCTGCTGCAAAATATCCAGGAACCAATGACTTCCATATCTGCAGTAATTCGGAAAAGATATTACATAAAATATAAAGGCAGGAAAAAACATGTTCACATTACATAAGCTCCTTTTACACTGTCTGTGCAAGGCAGAAGTTTAACACCGTTATTCTTTAAAATAAATACAACTGCAGAATGGAGGGGGGGGGGGCAGACTCTTCTCGCCTTGAAGCTGGCAGCACAGGCTGAATCAACGTCTGTGGTAAACGGACAACCGCTAGGGCAGGACCATGGACAGGACAGGTGTGACATTTTGACAACATGTTACATGTGTGTCCTGCTGCTGGGGGATTTAAAAGCAGCTAGAAGCAGTTAGCAGCTAACTCAAAGAAGTACAGCAGCTGAAAATGTTCGCAAAATGGGGAAACAGTTGCATCTTTCACTGATGTGTGTAGAAACATTTTTACTCTGCACATAAACGAGATACAAAATCAACGTCAGATTCATGGCACGAGCACACCAGCTGATTTTTCAGAGTCACTCTAAATTGACAGATGCGTGCCCGTTATCTGCAATCAGCATACTGCCATGCCTCTATTATGAAAGGAAATACATTTGCCTAGAAGTGTGTCATGGAGAAAGCAGTGAAGTTGTTTCTACACACATATTAGTGCCTGACACACCTCTGTTGGTCCATCAGTTAGAGTCTATGAAGATAATGGTAGAAAACAGTTGATAAGTGTCACTCTCTTCAAACATGTTCAAACATGTCGGACTGCGATGCGCTCTCTCCTGACGGCATGTACAGCAATATCTTCCATCAATAGAAGATGCCAGCTTAATAGCTATGAAATCTGAATTCAATTCAAATGAACATATGCACAATTTCAATAAAATAAAAACTGTGGCATTACATTTTCATAATTGGGTTTTTTAATTAATAATTGATGAGAGTGAAAACGTGTTAGTTTCATAGTTATTTAATACATTGGACCAGTTTGAAGTATTGTCTATGAAAGCCTTTTTAAATGAGTTATAAGTTAATTATAATAAGTTATGTTACGCATTTACTAAAAAGGTGTGTGTGTGTTTATGTTTTCTAAGACAGACGAGCCTTTATCGTTCATCTCTTTGCAGAGTACAAAAAAATTCAGTCAAGAAAATGTTGTGAAATTTGTGTGTACACACTGTTTGTAAATGAGGCCCACTGAAGACCTGGAGCTCCTTACCCTCTGAGCAGAGGACACCATAAGCCGCCATGTAACAGAGGTAGTAAATGATTGTTATTGCCATGTTAATGCCATTGTTATTGTTTATAAAGCGCAAAGCACATTTTATATGTCACATTAGAGGTCAGTGCTGTTGTGTTACATGTCATGTTCGTCACGCCTCTTTTGATTCCCGGATGCTGGCATGCTGACTAAAGTCACACACTGGGTCGGCCATTTTTTGGTTTTGTATAAAAAAGTAAAGGTGGTGTAAAGACAAGAAGCGACCTTATCGCATGACCTCTGTGTAAAACCAGCTAAACTTTACATGAGATTGGAATGACTTCATTTTTTCAGATCTAAAGGGCAATGTCAAAAAATCTCTAAAGTTTCTTTCTACCCTAACATGTCCTCTTGGCTACTAACTTTAAAGGGCCACTCCATGCAGATCAGTTTACACGTCATGAAGAGTACTACTTTATCTTATTTTAATGTCTAAAATTGCCCTGAAGGAGCTTCGTCAAGCCTAACAAAATGACCCTGATGATGTCATAGTGATGTCAACAGGGTTATCTCGTATTGAAAATTCAAAATGACATGGAGTTCGAAAGATGTGGAAGTTTACCAAGCAGGGAAAGTACACCTGAAGGATTACATTAAAAATCAGAGGAGCTCAATGAAATATTTCAAATATCCAAGAAATAAAAATCTCCAGTTCTGAATGCATGCAGGATGAATGCATGCGGGATGAATGCATGAAGGGACTCTCTCCAGCAGTTGTTGTTGTCTCTGGAAAGTCAATGTAGGACATATGTTAGATTTCAGCTTGTCTGCTAACAAGCTAGCATTAGCATGTGCTAATATGTTTGTTTGTTTTGGAGCATAATCTTCCGCAGAGTCACCACCCCCCTCCCCCTTTGCTTTATCTAGACTTGCAGATGGTGACCCGCTCTAATAATAGTCACTTAAATAGGACATGACTTTCCGACGCGCACATATGTTGGCTCCTGCTCTCCCTCTCCTCCTCTCTCCCTCTGTCTCTGTCTCCCCTTTTTGTTTTTGGCCCATTTGTTTCGTATCTCACTCTATGCGTCGCAGCTCTGGCTGCTCCAGGATCTTCCTCGCCTGTCGTACGCTCTGACGAACGACCCGCTCATGCAGAGCAGCCACGGTGCTGATGCCGGGCATGAAATGAAACGTTCTCTTTATCAGCTTGGCATGTCAACAGAGAGTAGTGAGGAGGGAGGGGGGGAGACAGAGACGTTCATTGAGGACAGGAGAGAGAGAACAGAGGGGGATCTAGAGGAAGAGAAGAGAGATCAACACACATGGTTAACTAGCCATGAGCCCGGTCAGAGGAGTCACTTCATAATGCACATGCACACATACTGTTTGTGCACACAAGCATAGACGTAAATGTAAACACACACACACACACACACACACACACACACACACACAGTTGCTGCAGCCTCATGTTATGCTGATTGACACTGAAGCTTCTCTCTGCCCATATGGACTAAGAGCCTCCGCCATATAAACATAATGTTTTCTGCTGCGTCATAAAAGTAGAAGGATCAAAGCATCAACAATAAAGTCACTGGAAATCATCTCAAGACATATAGCAACATTTTCAGACCTAACAAATGTTAGCTGATTAAAACTAAATCGTGGTAATAATGTGACACTGTTAATGATGTATGACACAGGATTAAGAACGTCCTATATGTCCTTTAATATTTCAGTATGATGATGCTGCAGATGTCAGTTTATAACAGCTGTGAACTGATATACTTATTATCATGTACTTGTTTAAATAACTTCTCAAATGAAACTCACAAATAGTTGTAGTTTTCAGCTTTTTTAAAACATTTTTCTAATGATGAAATGAAAACATGGCTGCACAAGATTTTCTAACCCAGTCTGATATAGTTGGCTTTACAGTCAGCAGACAGCATCCTTTTCAGATCGTTCTTACTTACTTTACACTGTAAATATAAGGATGTAATAAAAAAAGAAGAAGGCAAAACTGTGGCCGTGGAATCGACATGTTTGGGGCAGTTTTACCACTTCAGTGAAATTATTTTGATTCATCAAATTGATTTAAATCACTCTGCACCTAAATACATTTATCTGACTGTACTTACATACCTTTAATTACTAGTAACATTTTTAATGTAGGGCTTTTACTAGTGACAGAGTATTATTGTTATATCACAGTGTGGTGTTAATACTTCTGACTACTGAATACTTCCTCCACCACTGCTCCTGACACACCATCATTTCTCTAACGTATTTAACAGTACGTCAGTTTCAGTGCTGCAGAAGTTTTTCTTGTTACAGCCTGTTGTTGGTGGCATCTCTCCAAGAATTGGGCATGTGTCCTAGTATTACTCACGGCACAACACCTGCCCTTGTATAGTATTAAAGGGTTAATAAATAACACAACAACTTTCTCAAATAACTCCCTTAAAAAGTCCAGAGTTACAGAATTTATTTAGCATACAGCAAGACTAAAAAAGTGTTATAAAGGAGTTGCAGTCTGAGCAGGTACGTGCAGAGGGGGAAGCTCTGGGTGCTCCAGCAGCTGCTCCTTTGCCCCCTGATGTCCAAGGTCCAAAGGCAAGACATTATATTGCATGTTATATGAAATCTGTACTGTCTGATATTTTTTTAAAATAGAGGTCTGAATTTAAAATATCATCACCTGTCATAAAAAAACCTTTCCTTCACAGGTTAGCTGAACGTTTTAATGGATGACCCTGATTATGACCTTACACAGGTTCATGTTATTTTACTGTACAAATGTTTGGGAAATGTAAAAGGAAAGTTTTATTTAAAAAGGAAAATCCTCAATAGGTCATATGAAAATTTCATAGGATACTAATTCGGGATTACCCTGATTGTGACCATGAAAATTTTATGTGATTTTATTGTACAGTTTTGAGAAATTTAGAGGAAACGTCAGCTCACATTACATTAAAACATTCGTAATTTCCTCATATTTATTTGTCATAACCCCCTTCTGATTACTTCAGGTGGGGGACAATGATTTAATATGATGCAGCTTGTTGTAAGATTACATGTTGCATTTTATTTAAATATGGGATGGTATAAAATAACAAGTTATGCTTTAAATTATGTTGGTGTATTGTGTTTTAAAATATAGTCCATGTGCCCCTTTTTAATTTGGCACACCTGTCCCCTCTAAAGGTCTCTGCACGGCCCTGAATCTGAACCACTTTTACAATTTCCTTGAAGTCCTTTTGCTTTCTAGAGTGCATCACAATACAGAACAGAGATCCAGCCCAGCGTGGACAATAGTACACAATCACTGCTTCTTGGCCTCAATCTCATAATTGCTCCATTTTCATTTGTCAGTGGTGGCTGCTGCTGCTGCAGACTGCTAAAAGCAGCTTACAGGCAGAGGAGGCTTCCAATTCATCCTCTTTAAGTTTTTTAGCTTATGGAAAAAAAGCATGACACGGATCTTACATATGTCAGGGATTATAATGTTCGCTGGACTAACAGCACGCATGGTTGTGCCAGAACTGGGTGGAGTGATCCCTGGGTTGTGACAGAGCCATTTTCATTCACTGATGACAGCTGACTGAGGTGGTGGAGTGATGTGTAATACTGACTCCCACCAAAAGAGGGCTCTCTCATCCTCCGGAGGCCTTGGGGGGGGTTGCAATGCAGAGAGGGGGCATGTGAGGAAGTGAGAGGGTGATTTCTGAGAGGGTTTATCGGTCGGAAAATTTGAGTGGATGGATCAAATATACTCACCCAGAAGAAATGTTGAGGGAGAGAAAATGATGCAGAGAGGGAGAGAACATGCATGTCTGCACAAGCCCTGCTTAGCATATTGGTTACCGGTGAGGCTCCCTGTGAGCACAGCACGTAGCTGCTCCAATGGAGCTGCTCGGTGGCTCACTATAAAACTCTGTGTTACTGAGCAGCTCCCAGGTGTGATGTGTTTAACTGCTGGAAAAAGAGCATTTTGTGCTCTCTGGATAAGTGAAACTGAAGAAAAGTGTTGTTTCTGCATGCTGACATATTGTACAAATTTCCACCTGGACAACCACAGAAGTCACCTGCAGTACGAGCTGGCACCAAATGTGCAAAAGTCGTTGAAATCCAACTTCCACACAGACCGTTTGTGATAAATTGGCCATTCAGCAGAGACCATCACAGAGGTCAACGGCTGCCACCATGAGAGCAGTCTGGGTGTTTTAACGGCTCCACTGTGGGCGACACCGATCTGACACACCTCACATCCCTCTCTATTGGAATAACGCGGGGGTTGTGTGACAGAACATGTTTCCCCCGCTGATATCTTGTTCCCCCGTCGGCGCCGTCCGACAGTCAGAGTTGCCGCTCCGGGGAGAGCATGGCTTTATAATTGTAACCACATCCAATTAAATTTCCAATTCAGCCCCCTATTAATCAGGCCAGTGATCAGAGAGGCAGAAGCTACAGAGCATTTCCTGCAGAGACCTGTGAAGGGAGCTGTGTCACATTCACAACAAGGATCTTTTTCTGATGGGAATGTTTTTCTGCCTCTCAGCGTTTGGGGCTTAACTACAGGGGGGATGTTAGTTCTGTGCCACAAAAGGTAACCAACCGTCATTTGAAGGCTATATTCTGTTTAATAACTACCTTGGCACTGATAGTTGGGGAAAGATTTTCTTGCTCTTCTCCCTTTCTCTTTATAGTGAAAGGCCCAGTGTGTGGGATATACGAGGATACATTTTCTTCAGTGTATAATCACCTGAAATAAGAGTTGTTATGTTTCTTAATCGTATTAATCTATTATCTATTGTCGCACCGGCATGTTGCTACATCAGCCCTGAATGGACAAAGCAAACACTGGCTCTGGATAGAGCTATAAGCATTTTCATGTCTTCACGTCGGCCACCATCTTCTCTTTGTACCTTTGTTTTTAAAAGACCCATGGAATCAATCATGTCTTTGTCGTCTTTGTGCAGCACTTTGCAACGAGCACTTTTGGCTATTAAACGTTACAGGAAACAGATGACAACAAATTACTCTCTCTGTCACCGCTGCACATATAAATAAAACTGACGCAGTAAAAAATGGAATCAAACATTTTCTAAAACTCTGAAAGCCCCTCTGTGCAACTGCTTTATTCAGTGATTTAACCAGGTTTTAATCGCCTTTTTTTCTAGTTAAAATTTGCACAAATAAATTAAAAATTAGTTTGATTTTGTGTGGCATGACTAGGGGAAAAATATGGACTAAAACAAATTCAATGAACGTAATTTATGAAAATAAACAAACGAGTTTGCTGATGCTGTTATACTTATCTTTGTTTCACTAAAATACGACATGGATCCTTAGTTATAAGTTGCTTCCCCAGTTATTGTTAAGAATTGATAAAAAAGAAAATTGTGGGGTGGGGGCATGAACTTTTTTTAGCTTCTGAAGGAGGGCATGCTAGAAAAAAGATTCAGAACCAATGCATTTTCAGTCAGAATCCAAACTGTACAGTAATTATGAAATATCTTTTTTTTAAGCTCTCCATCTCATGACGTCATAACCATTTGTGCCCTTTGTTTAATTGCTTTACTTTCACTGTGTATGTTCTTCCTGATTCAAACTATTTGCATGACCTCTGACAAGTGAAGACAGATCAAGATTAAAAGGTGAACTTTTGCACTTGCACAAAGTTTAGAAACTTTCCAGAGACAGATTTTTAAAAAAGTGAAAACTGAAGCAGCAAGAGTTCAGAAAAAGCTGGTCTCTACATTTCACATAATGCAACTCTATAGCATCTTTCATTAGACTCCCTCTGCCTGGTGAAAGCTTGCATCAGAAACTCCAAACCTAAGCCAAGATAACTCCGATGACATCTATGGTAGGATTATTAGGTTTGTTCGAGATGAGCCAGGCCTGTGCAGAATGGATCACCGCCCACTGCCACAGAGTGTATGCTGCTTAGGTTTGTATCTGACTTGATCCCAACTTGCTCTGATGTCATGCACACGTAGGCAACGCAGTTTTTGAGCCAGGCGAAACAGCTACTTTCTATTGGCTGCAACACCCAGGGTACGGTGGGAAATGCCTGGCTGACACCTGATCAAAGAGCTGATTGGCTCTTAGTTTTGACCATAAACGTCACATTTTGTATGATGAAAACGTGCATCAGTGGACCTTGTCTGTCAGATACATAGACCATGCACCCGTATGTAACCCAAAGTATTGGGGTGTGACAACTGAAATGATATTGGGACGTGGTAATAATCATAATCCATCCAATGGATCAGTGAAATCTAATCCTCACATAGTTAGAGTTGAACTGAGGGCTGCTAAACCCACATGCAGCTGCTGACAAACAATAACAGAAATGGACGTCGGTGTGGTGAGCTACCTTTTTTGTAATCCCCATGATGAGTTCAAGTGTAAGAGAAAGAGCTCTCTGTTGCAGGACAAAGCATAGTGTGCATGACAGTGGGGGGTTGCTGCAAGTCTGTGTCAGATACCTCGTCATCTGTGAGGGAATTTGAATCAGCTTTGAGCTAAAGCACCTTATAGCATTTATCACCTCAGTCAAAGAGGTTTTACCGTCACTCCAACACATTTTCATCATGTTTGGATGGAGATCAAATTCACTGTTTTCCGTTTACACACAGTCTCTTGCAAAATAAAGGCACTACGTCAGTCAACACCGTGAATTGTCTTTTCCCTTCAAGAACACACATGGTTGGGTTTAGGCAACAAAAGCACGTGGTTAGGTTAAGGAAAAAAAGAACAGGGTTTAGCTTTGCAATCTTGCGGGATGCGAGCAAGTCAATGTCCCACCCGCCTGCCCACATCGGACCTTCACTGCCTTAACTTTCATCCCGCCACATTTCCCCCTGATGCCACCAGGCGCTGTTAATCTATAACAGCAACCGGCTGCGTATCATGCCAACATTAAAGGACGCCTTTTTCATCGGTTTCTGATGCCACAAGTCACTGCTGAAGCGCCAGATTTCCACGACTCTGGAGTGAGACTGGGCTCACGCCATATTTGGTCTGGACGGGGGCTTGACGACCCTCTGGTTCCCATTGCTATGGACTGAGCTGCCGCCGTCCCGGCTTGCATGCTTACTGTATCACATGCAAAAGCAGATTCCCTGTCTTTAACTTCAGCAGATTATCATGCTTTACACATTTAACCCTTAGACCTCTCACCACGACCAAACATATCGTTCAATCCTGCAGAACCTCATTTTTTATTCTCGAGGATGTGAGATAATGTAAGGCCTGCAGTGTGCAAGATGACTTTTGGGAAAATGTGTATAATATGATGCCTGAACAAAGATTATGACATGTTTTACTCAGTGTAAAGATCTTATAGTTTCTGTATGGCTTGGAACAAGATGATGCAGAGGATAAATCTGTCACACAAAGTGGATTAAGATCATTTTAGTACACTACAAGCAAGCTACTTAAACAAGATACTGCGACACTTTCCCTTTCTGTGAGATGTAAGTAAATTCTCCTAATGCCAAGTTCTTATTCAGTTTGTATTCAGCTTTTTTTTTGTGTGTGTGAATAATATAACATCAAGCAAGCTGACAAGAGCTGATCAAGCCAAGAGTAATAATGTTAATCATTTTTATTTAAGTGCTTTTCAAAACAGAGTTACAAATTCTTTACATGTCAATAATTAAAACAAACAAGACATGAAAACAGCTTTTAAAAGAACTGATAAAATCACTTAAGTGTATAAAAAAGAGGAAATAAAAGACACTTAAAATCAACTTAAACGTCAGGTAAAATCAGGAAAGGTTTTACGATAAAAGTACGTTTTAAGAAGAGACTTGAAAGAGATCACTGACTCTGCCGGATGCCCTTAAACAATAACAGCAACCGGCTGCATGTCATGCCGATGTTAAAGGCGACGTCTTTTTCCGTTGGTTTCTAACGCCGCAAGTCACTGCCCAAGCGCCGGATTTCGACGACTTTGGAGTGAGATCGCTCTCGTTTATCATGTAGCTAAGCTCAGGCTCAAGTTGGCTGATACAGCTCCTGCTTTAATTGACTTTTATTTTCTATCTGTCCTTGAAGTGCAGCCCAAATGGGATTGCATTATATATGTATTTATGCTTTTGTGTTTCTGTGAACTTAAACTCTGCTGTTGACGCATCAACAGAAGGTATGAGTGCATTAACACATGCAGCATTAATAAAACGAACCTGGCCACTCTGACACTGCAGAGACCAACTGGACTGCCACATAAGGCCATTGTCACTCAGCATGTGAAACATGGATAAGCCCTCGGCCTGAACAATGGATCGGGGCCGTGTATAGGCATCTGACATGCTTTAGCTCAGATTAGTGTGTAAAATATAGGTTATCCTCTGATTTAGGTGACAAATGCGCTTGGTGAAAATGTAAACGGTGATGGTGATTTGACTAAGTGCCATTGTTTTAAAGCTTTCTCTATATTAATGCTGTCTAATACTGTTTGTTTGTTTGTTTAGTGAACAATATGCAAATAACCATGGTTGATATGTAAGATAGGGTGAGTCCAAATATCTGAAACCAGGCGTTTTTAAAGATAATTACATGTTTAGGCACATAACTTGTGATTTAAATGTTGCAACGTTAACATTTGTTATATTAATGGTGCGGAGGCTGAAGGTCAGAGCAACAGCAAATGCTTTAATAATCATCTTAGGCAAAACTGCTAGAAAAACAAACACATTTAGAATAATTAGAAAAGAGGAAAATGGTTATAACTCAGCGGGAACAGGGCGGATTAAAGATCAATCAGCGGATACAATAATGTAAAGTAAAGCAACCGGACACAAGAATTAATTTAAAGCATTAATTGCTCAATAACTCAGTAACTGTACTGATAATATAAGGCCGGGATGGAAGCTCTATTGTTTTACTACCCGTTGCTTTTAATTCTCACATTTGCATTTGTGATAGGGGGTAATTAGGATCTATTTATTATTCACACAATCCCTCATAAAAGGCTAATGAGCATTTGTTTTGATGACAGTAAAAATGCAAGAGAAAACGATTTATATTTGTTAGCACTCACAGGTCATTATGCTGCAGCCATTTGTCAGGGGCGTAGCATCCCCTGCTTGATCTGAGTCGGGAAGAGAGCTCAGTCTTTCACTCGTCCTCTCAGGATGGACTGATCTGCCCGACAATGTGTCTGCACACCAGGGGTCCATCTGTAATTCTAAGAGGCCGAGGGTTTATTTATTTATTTGTCACTATTGCATGGCTTTACATCTCAGCAGTGCTTTTGGTACAAATGATTTTTTTTTTTTATTGTTGTTGTTTTTTAATTTCATTTCAAGTTTGAGTGTGTATGATTATACTTGGATGTTCATGTTTGGACTGTTCTGCCTTTTGTTTATTCATTGATGCTAGCTAAAAGGGATCATTGACGATCAAGTTCCACAGAGTGGGAAATTTGTCCTCGGCCGTACGACCATACTGATGCCACAGAAATACAACATACAACATAGTGCATAGACAACACTATACCCAATGTAGCAATAACATATGAAACACAAAAGATAAATAAATAAATAACATCATACCCTAAAATACCTCTACAAAAATGCAAATCAGCAAATTGTCATAATCCAGTGCCATTTCTGGATTTATCTGTCATTATTTAAAAGCTTTACAGACGGAGGTATGAATGAATTTTTCAGTCTGAAACGAGGCTCTTTAAATCTGCCAGAGGGCAGCAGCTCGTTGTCTGTATGCAGACCATGCTGATAAAATTGGAATTAGAATAAAGAGCTGTGTCTTTTTGTCTGTTGTGAACTCTTTATAGAGCCAGAAAATCATAATGTGAGCAATACTGGCAGAGCTAAGGTGGGTTGAGCAAGCCGTAGACTGTCATTGGCTGAGAGAGCTGTCAATCAAGGAGTCACACACCCAAACATGCACACCTCTAGAGCTTTGATTCTTTGACGTGACACTTTATTTAAAATTTGACACCAAGACATGTTGAATTGCGGCTGCACCTCGCTGTTAAAAGAAATTAAGAAAGTTAGAAGTGGAGGAAAGCGGGTGGAGACTGGGCGGAGGGGGCAGGCAGCACCTACAGCCAGCTGTCACAGGATGAGACACCTGTCAATCAAACAACTACTCCCTAAAAAAAGACTTTTCTTTTAAGTGAATTGTTAAAAATTTCCACTGAGTGCATAGAATAAACAGAATTAGACATTAAGAACATATAAAACCATAACAAATACAAAATAATGCTGTGTATCGACTTTGAATGTTGAGGAAGTGGGCATTTAAATAAAGAAGTCCCGCCCTCTGTGCAGGCTGTGCTGTCAGCTGAAGCTCTGTAACAGCTAGGCTAAAGCTTAATGGGAAAGCTCACACGGTAAGACAGGGTAGCTATGCCTTACCCTACTTTGTGTTGTACCATTGGTCAGCACACACATATAAATTCACTTACTGGCTGTCATGGTGTAAGCTTGAGACTGAGTCATGTGTCTCTTCTTCACCCATGTTCTTACTTATCTCTTCACTGCATATCCATCCTTCTAATTTCACAAACCCTTCAGTGCTTTTACCCTAAAGATCTGGCTCTAGTTTAGGCACCACTTTAAGTTTCTGTCGGCGTCCACCATGATGCCCCTGGTGAATAATCACTTATTTCCCCTCTCTTATCAGCAGCTGCTACATGTCATGGCAGAATCGAGGCATTTAGGTTTTTAGAGACCTCTAAACATGGTACTGTTGCTCCATTTTCACACTTATCCTTATTATTATTATTATTTACCTACAGCACATCTAATTCATCTGTTTCCACTTCTGTTATCCTTCCCTCCCCACTAAGCAACCATGTGACCTTTTGACCTTTAATCCACATCAGAAATCGCTAATATTCAAGATCTATAACAAACTCACGGCTCTTGACAATCATACAGCTGTCAAAAACAAAAATGCTTTGGAGCATGGGGCAAATTTGACGGATCAATGGTGGGATGAAGCTCAAGCTCAAGTGTAAATCAGAAAAACTTTGCCAACAAATGTCCGATATAGATTCTTTTGTCCTGAAGCTGCTGTTTGACAATATTTTGCACAGTGTTCAGTATCTTTAAATAAGACCACAATAAGTATGCATTGTTATTTCAGAGAGCTCTATTCTGGTCAGGGTGGAAAAGACTCCGAAGCATTTTGCATGAAGTAGGATACTCATTGAACTTGCTCCTGAAAGCTGCATCTCTTAGGCTTCACCAGTGTTTCAATGTTAGCTGTGCAAAGTCATGTAGTGGGCCAGATTGGTAGGTAGTGGGTTGGTAGCCTCTTCTGCGTTTAGTTTAACAGGTAGCATGAGTCAGTCAGGTTTGGTAATACTATGGTAGTCAATGATAGAAAGCAATCATTTTTATTAATATTTTTTTAATTGATTTGACCCCTTCCCTTAGTTTGTTCACCTCAGTTCTCTAATTGTGTCATTTCTTATTTGATATCTAAATCTGTAAACAAAAAATGAATCACCTCTTCTTAACCATAAATGCCTGGTTAGACCTGTGTTATGTTGGGTCCTTTAGCCCTAATGCCTACTGGTTTTTAACGAGGGGAAATATCAAAACGCTCTCCCCTTGATGTAGAGCCGGGACATTAGCGGCTCAGAGGTGAGAGGGTTGGTGAACCAGCATGTCTTCACTCTCCCGGAGGCCTGCTGGCCTTCACCTGTTCCCTGTCCTCCTCTCCTCCACCGAGTTTTCCCCCTGCCCCACAACAGACGTCTTATCAAACGTGACTGATTGCTGTAATCTGGACTGGAGCCATTAAGCAAATTACCTGAATCATTGCGAGGATTAGTCTCATTAACACATGATTAGCATCAAATTAAAATAATGAGTGTTTAACTTGTGATGTCTTCCAGTTGTTGGAACAGCTTGATCAGCCACGCCAGGCTTACAGAGGGGGCAGCCCTCCGTGTCAGGGATCCTGAGGTGGCGGAGGCCGACCTCAGCGCGGGGGTGGACTACTCACGACCTCGCCTGGACTGGTCCAGCTCAAGGTAAGTGTCACCTACAAGGTGTTTTTATGTGAATATTTCAAAGTTTGTCTGAAACAAAAAGGGCCACATGAGTTTGACCCCAGTTTTAAAGGTCAAGTCAAAGAGGATGTTTAAAAGGAGGCCAGTGATAGACTGAAAATCTGCTCCTGTTATAGCAGTCGATCATGAATTTCAAATATATGTACACACTTCTAATTTATTCTAGCTAAAACTAATGCAGGCCAATACAGCCCTGCAATTAATCCCATATGTCAGTTACAATGTTCAGTTTGTGAAAACTGTATGGTCAGTCTTGCATCTGGAGCTCTATATATACCTTGGGCAAACTTGCGCCTTTCTCTTGTCACAGCTGCTCATCAGCATCTCTAGATCAATCTTAATTGATGACTGGACTGTGTGGGAACAAAGACAGAACACAAGCCAGTTTTATAAAACCATTGTTAAAGTATGGTTCTTGAAATAAATAAATCTGAAATACCTAATACCTATTTCAGATTCTGAGTGTTGCCAGCAGGAAAGCCATTACCAGGAAGTGGCTAAAGCCAGCAATACCAACAGTGAATGATTGGATTGGCATTATATGTGACGTCTTTAGGATGGAAAGGATTATTTTTTCTATCAGACTGCAACAGGACACGTTTTTAAAAAGATGGGAAGACTGGGTCGTGTACATGAAACCTGTTCGTTCCTTGTTTGTTAAAGGAATGTAAAGACACATCCCAACATGCTAGTTCATATATGGAGCTACGTTTCTTTTTTTCCTTTGTATTATTTTTTGTATGTTCATACCTATATTTACATTTAATTAACACACTTTTATGTTACTTTCTGCTGTAACTGTGTCCTACAGAAGGCCCGGAAAGATCGCGCTATAAGCACTTTGAATATCATATTCAAAGTATATTCGAAGCTGTCTGACTGCACCCTGAAAAACTAAATAAAAAGAGAATTTAAAGAAAAGGTAATAAATCTGAAAACACTGTCCTCTGGTGAAAAGGAAATGTAGGGGAACAGAACAGAATTGTAATACAAATACAAAATTAGAGAATACAAAAATAACAATAGCTGGGGAGATAAATAAGAATAGAAAAGGAAAAAAACAAACAAACAAAAAACACAAATATATAAAATGAAATAAAATAAAAAGTCTCCCTCCCTAAATATGACATTATTGGTTTCCAGATCTTGTTGAAGTCTTCCAGCTTGTCGTTCAGAGCATGCTGAATCCTTTCAAGATGTAATGCATCAGTCAATGCAGTTACCCAGGCCTTAAAAGTTGGTGTCTCCTTCGATTTCCAATGTAAAAGTAACTGCATAGGAGGCCGTAAGACAGAAGGCGGCGCTGAGTATTGTGCAGACTCCTAGTATTCCCTGATGCCCCCAGTATGACCAAGAGTGGATCTGGTTTTATTGTCATCCCAAGAACCTTTGAAAAAAAAGAAAATATTGCTGTCCAGAAATCTTCTAGTTTGGAGCATGGCGCATAGCTGTGAAATAAGTCTGCCTCTGCGTGATTACATTTTTCTCAAATAGGTGATATTTCTGGAAAAATGTTATGTAGTTTAGCCCTTGAATAATGTAACCTATGCAGGGTTTTAAATTGGATCAAGCAGTGTCTCGCATTCAGAGAGCAAATGTTGACATACTTCAGGCTTTCCTCCCAGATGTCGTCTGCTGTTCTGATACCCATTTCTGTTTCCCAACTTTTCTTTACGCGTTCCATATTTACTTGGTGCTGCAATTGCAATAAATCATTTACAAATGAGATTGCATTTTTTTCCGTTTTGCAGTCTCTGAGACACTTGTCTAGTTTGTCAGGTGAAGCATTTTCAAACTGATCCAGATTTGTTCTTACAAAGTGTCTGATTTGAAGATATCTGAAAAAAATCACTTTTCGGCAGACCATGCTTCTCCTGTAGTATTTGAAATGATGAAAACGTCCCATTAATGTACAGATCTATACTTTGCAATCCAAATTCTTTCCACCTAACAAGCAGCTTTGTATCATAACAGTGTGGACAGCATCTCACCAGCGCCTAGATATTCCTGCTATCCTCCCAGCGAACTCCACCGGATGACGTGGATGACGCAAAACGTGTAATCTGGTGGAGTTTCGCTGGCTCTCCCAGGCTGTTTCTCAAATTACAGGCTATACTTCTGCATGTTGGTATTGCCTGCCACCTATGACACCACTGCGGACACAAACAATATAGAAACTTAGAAATCCGATCACGCTGTAAAACTACGCAGTGTTGATCAAATCTAAATCCTGATTATGTTACCGCACTGCCTATTTCTTGCCAAAAATGTTTTCAGAAACATATTTTAGTGCACTGTTTAGCTGTAATAGTGAGTCTGTGGACAGGAAGTGAGCACCAAACTGTTTCCTGCACAGTTAAAACAGGCTGGAATAAAAAATGAGATCAAATAGTAATAGTTTTTTCAGAAAATATTTACACAATAATGACTAAGTGGGTTAAGGCATGCGTTAAAACAAATAGAGTCTGGTAAAGTTGATACATTTACATAACTTTACTGTAAAGCAGCCTTTAAAATGAGGGAAAATACACCATTTATGCCATATCATGATACAATGATGTCCAGAAATCTAAGGCTATTTAGTCTTATATCTCGATAACAATAAAATATCTTCATATCGCCCGGCCCTATCATCTAGCACCAGTTTCAAAAGTATTTGCATCTTCTTGCTGCACACAAAGCTCAGTTTTATGTGAGGAGCAGTATAATACTTATTTAATAGTGATTGTGATCATGAGAAAGAATGTGTGGCTGACTTGTAAAGTGCTTTCTGCATCTTCAATGATTAAACCCCAAAACAGCAGTATGATACACAAAAAACAAGTAAACAAGTAAACAATCAAACAAGTAAACAGAAAACCTGCATTTATTAAAGGAGATTACAGTCAATCACTGACATGCTCTGACCTGCTGGGATCACCGTGCCTCTAAATTCAGCAGCAAGTTAGAGTCAAGCTATCAAAGCTCCGCGTGCACGTCACCTTGAAACCAGCCTGCAGTGCAGCACCGTGAGCATTCTCACAGATGTCAATCAAGACTCTCTGTGTCCCCAGAAGATACCCTTTAGCGAGCATCTTCAGGAAGAAGGGAAGGGCATGATTTTTGGGATGTTTTTATAGTGCAAATTTGCCTGAGTCATTGTTTTTTTGTGGCTTTTTAAAAATTCCTTCGGGAGCTTTTTGGTGAGGAACTCAAAAACTAATTTTCTCCTTCATGGTTTTTAAAATTAGCATAAAAGGCAGGGATGCTGAAGTGTTCAGAAAGTCAGGTGTCACAGCACTCAAATAACCTGCAACTTCACACCAGAGTGTACTGTACTTTCACCACCTTTACACTGTCAAATACGCCTGTATAGTTATTAGTTTTAACAAAGTTTAATCATTTTGAAAACCTCTATCTCTAATCTGTCTACTGAATTGATTCTTACATTTGTGCACATCCTGTGTTTGCTGAAAAACATATTGTTGTATGATTTCTCTCAAATCATATACAGGATTCCCACGGCCATGGAAAGCCTGGAAAAGTCATCTCATTTGGTGGGTTTGTCTTTTTGAGGACATACATATCAAATGGCACCATTTTTGAATTAGGAACATTCTTTTTTTTTTAATCACCATCCTCGAACATGGGTATATATTTAAGGTGGCAATGTGAATCATTTGCAAGAGCACGTTCTCTCTGCGGGCCCCTCCACCCCACGTGCCCAAGTGCAACCACACTGCCTGCACTGTCTATTCTTACGCCCCTGACTTGCATGGTTTTCCATGTCTTAGGGTGCTTTCAGACCTACAGTTGTCTTGCTTTGGTCTGAATCAGGGACTCATGTTGTCACAAAGTTGTATAATTGCCTAGAGTTGGTTCGTGTTCTCACGGCAGCATTTACAAAAGGACCAGATCAAATGCCTTGTGTGAGAAAGCTGCTCTTGATTGGTCAGAATTTCCATGTGGGAAAAATCCAGGAAGTAAAGCAAACGTTGAAGAAGAGTACACTTGCAAGATAAATGTGACACTTTCTCATGTCACAATGGAGAGACAACTACGCGGGTTGATTTTAGCGCTGCTCATCGTGGACTATATTGCTGTCATTGTTCATTTTAGTCAAACCATACAGTTTGAAAACGAGGCGCGGCTCCAACTAGAAAACAATGTTTTGATGCATTGGATGTGCTGAATGTGCATATTAAGGCAGTACAGGAAGAAGGTCTCGGTCTGGTTGTTTTGGTGCACACCTGAGTGTGATTGCTGTGTTCACACCTGCCCAAACAAACCGCACTGAGGGGGCAAACAAACTTGAGTTCAAGTGAACCGAAGCAAACAGGGCAGGTGTGACAAGACTCGCTGCATGTGTGTGTAGAAAAACACTGTAATTAGGCGACAAGTTCAGCAGACACAGTGTAGTGCATGCTTTTCAAAATGAAAATTGTATTATGGGACCTTTAAAAGTCAAGTCAAGAGTTTTGAAATTGTGTCCATGAAAATGTGTTGGAACCCTGAATATGTAGAGCTTTATACACATCCCTCTATGCATATATTTATATAGCCCCTCTTTGCTCTATTCTAAACTATTTCAGGTTTCTTCTTCTTCTGGCTTCTTGCTGCTGTAACGAATATGGAATGATGTTGTTTAATTTAAGCCTGCATTTTTAAGGAAATAATAGATTAACTCTGCTCAGAATTTAAAAAGAAGTTTCCATGCCACCAAGCGTGAGAGAAGGTTGTGCCTGATGTCCGTTTATAACCCCACTTGTTCAGTGTGGATAACAGGATTGGACGAGGCTTTCTACTGTTTTCTCAAATCCCAGTCTCTGCAGACATTTAGTAACATCTGTCAAACCATAATTAATCAACATTCGCAGATGTTGCTTTCCTGCAACCTGTTGACATTTCCCCAAAAAACCCTTGCAACAGAGAACATCTGATTACTTGAATAAATAGTGAAATGTTGCATTATCATCCTCACAATCCGACATCACCCCCCACCCCCCCCTCACCTCACAAAGCCAAGATGAACAAATGGCTGGAAGCAGCCAGGGAGTGTAGTGCACCTTCTGCTTTTATCTCAACAGGAGATTTATTTTAATGCCACAAATGCATATTTAGTAACCGCTAAGTGTAGTTAAAAACTATAATGCTAACCTGCTGCTTGGAGATTATGGACCCTGAATGACATTATGTTTTATCAGAGGGGCAGGGGGAATGGATGTCAAGTGCTCGGCCAGCAGCACGATTTAATATCATACACAGCGAGTACAATTCCTTTTTGCACTAATGAAAACAATAGCAGCACTAAACACTCCAGCCTACATTTAATTTAATCTTTGAGGGATTATCTTCCTCGGCTAATGTCAGAGTGTAAGACGGCCTGTGAATATTAAATACATTTCCTCTGCAGATGCTCCGAAAACATCGGCGGGATAATGTCAACAGATTTTTTTCTGAGTTTCTTCATATGGGTGGAATTACTTCATGAAACATTTATGGGGAAAGCGTTTGCCTTTGCTGAGTTCTCCATTATGCTTGAATGTCATGGCACAAAGAGGGAGGGGTTTGAGGGTAGAATTTGTGTTAATGGCCTTGTGTTCCTTTGGCTTTGGCTAAATTAAAGGGCTTAGCAAATCCATCTTAACCGTGACTGTACTGCAAGGGGTGACAGGAGGAGAAACTCACTGCAGCATTGTGCAGAATATTATACGTTGGGTCACTCAGAGCGTCTGGTTCACTCTGCAGTACCAACTAATTAAATTAAATTCAAGTTTAGTTTGAAGGATTGTTGCATTAAAGCTGAGGTAGGCTGAAATCTAAAGAAGAGGAGAGGAAAAGACGGCAGAACTTGAGAATACAACCTCCTCCTGCAGCTCTTCGCTGTTCACTCTCCTCTCTGCACGCGCTTCATACAGTAACCCAGTGTTTCATGTACGGACTGCAATGAGACAAGAATTAGATAACTAGCCACCCCACAGTTTCTTCGCCCTGCTACCTGCCAAAGTGGACTGCTTCGCCAGAAGCTGAGCAGGCAGCAGCTGGGGAGACAGACCTTTAGTCAGCGGCTGTAGCGGCTAAAATTTAACTAGTACAAACCCCTCAGTACTCGGTGTCATAGTGGGCTGGTGTCCAGTAGCAGTGCCGGGTCTGATCTTTGTAACATCAGCAACAGAAAGTTTGCTGATTCGAAGGGGAGTCAGGGCTGTCTGCACCTCAGGAGGTGAGGTTTGCACTGGCGTGATTAGAGTTGCTGCGGCAGCTGATTCAGGGTCAATCTCCTGCGTCTCCTTTCAGTGAGGTGGTCTGTAGCGTCTGGGTTTGAGGCCAAGGACAAACTGTGATTCGAGGCTCTCGCTAAAATTAGCTACACAACTTGAAGCAGCAGTCACGCGACTTTAACAGAAAGCTAAACTTTTAGCAATGTATTCTTTCCATCTCTGAAACACGTTTTGCTTTGTTTATTGTCAGACTCTCTTTTTGATAAGTCCTTCTTCCTTTTTTTGTTTTGCTTTATAGTGCAGGCAGTTGTTGCCAAAACTAGAATATCAATTTTCTCTGCAGGATTCTCCGCCATCTAATGAGGCTTTCACTGAAGGGACGCACACATGCATCTGCATTTACAGAACAGCCAATGGAAACGCCCTCTCTCTGAAATTACCTGTAATTGGTGAAAGTCTCCTGAAGTCCACTTCAAATATAATATGCCCAAACTTTAATATGGGATTTTATCCCAATGATATTATTATAAAACAGCCAATAACAGCTTTAATTTTTCATAATGAAAGATTGCTTTTGAAAAACATTTTGAACACATGTAGGCAAAAAAAGATTATTTACTGCTCCCGTAGCAAATCACTTTGTTTAAAAATGTGGATTATGTAGCCGTGACAGATGTCTAGATGTTGTCAGTTTTCTTTTTCAGTCATCTGTTATTAAAATCTCTCAATAAACACAAACTTTGGGGGACATTAGAAAAAAGCTCTTTCAAATCAAAGTGTAGCATCACTTTGTGAAACTTGCTAGTAACCATGCATATTAACATCACCAAAGTCATTATGGCATCTTTAATCTGCGGTTTAATGTAGGATGTGTAGGCCTAATCAAGTTGAGGTTCTTGGACTTTAGGCCCACCAGTGTGCTAAAATCAAATAACAATCCTAAACCTCCCCAACAGTGTTGTCCCTTGACTACCAGACACGGTTGGGGGGCTTTTAAGCTGTCTTTGCCCAGGGGTCCATCATCTGTGACCTGCTGTGAATTGCTAACCCGCAGTGTGGGCTGTGAAGCTGTTTCATCCGCAGGCGACAGTCATGCTGATACTCTCTAAAACTCTGCAGCCAGCTGGAGTTTGAGAGTGTAAGTCGGCCTCAAAATGGCGTCTGTTATTTGCTGAAGTCACTGATAAAGTAGACAAACTTTACAGCCACAGCCAAAATGCACCAGCATTTGGTTTGTGGCTGACGATAATTTCCCCACATTGTTGCTACTTTATGTCTGTCTGAGCCCATCTGTGATCTCTGTAGCAGCGAACTGTATTTCTCACTGAGTGCACTGTTGTGTTGGCGCACAGTTTTCCCTTGTAAGTGAATGAAAAGTCATCCTAAGGACATAGCGGCACTGCCTAATTGCAGTTGATTAATAAAATACTAGCGCGGGCAGCAGTTGGCAACTCCATTATTATGTTTCTCAAACAGATTAATTGCAGTGAACAATATGAGCCTGCCACCAGTGATAGCGAGACTTTGGATACAAAGGCAGTCATCAAGACTGAGCTCGGCTCGCATTAGTCATTTTAAATAGCTCACTCAGTGATTACTCTCATGTACGACTTCAGTCTGAGGTACGGGGATGTGCTGTTATGAGCTCACAGATGCTCAGACTACTAAAAGAAGTACAACTGATTGGACTGCGTCAATACAAAAGACATTCACATCAGAAAAATCAGTCAGTTCGATCAGTGTGAGAAGAATCAGATAACACTGACTTACATTCTGTTTGTTGAAAGACTCAAATCCACGTGTTCACACTCACAGCACTGCCTCTGTAGTTGGGCTGGAGGCTCCGACTCTGTTAATGAACTTAGGCTGAGGGGAAAAGGGGCTCCCTTCCTCACGACAGCAAATAGCCAAGGGCAATAGCCGATAACTAATGTGTGGAATATTGCAATTAGCATGGCAAAGTACTTACAGGGATCAAATTAAAAAATTCATTAACGTGCGCACTTAATTAAGAAACACTTTTCGGTTTACATGATAAATTATGACACCTATTAAATCTTCCAGTACAAGCTGTAATGGCCTTCTTTGCTCCTGGGTATAGACAGTGTTTCCTTTCAGGTTCAAGGAACTCTCCAAGGACCTGAAGTATTTATTAAAGAGTTTTATGAGGAATAATGTTTCCCTGCGAGGGATACAGCAGCAGCCATTTTAGGGAAGATGTGCGGGTGTTTCCCCCCCTTTTGCTGCTGTTGCACCTCAGCATCTTGTCTGAACATGTCAGCCTTAATTGAAACAAGATTGGAAAGAGCCTTGAGTTGAATATGTTGTTAAAGGGGAATTAAAATAATGAATTACGGGGAGTTAGATGACAATAACAACTTTGATATTAGAGATGTAGCTATTATACAAGTCCTACAGCCCTTTTCAAGACAAGCTTGTTGAGCTACTTTTGTATGTTTGCTGAGAGGTTTATAAAAGCTTTTACTCTTTTCAGCCATTAGTGTTAATAATTAATGAATTACTACCAGACAGACCTTAGAATTTTAAATGAAAGCATATAGGTGCATTGTATAGAGGTGTAGAGGTTCATCAGTGGCTCCTCTGTAAAAGGAGCTGGAAATATATCTTCAAAACCCTTCATGGAAGTAAAAAAAAAAACTCTTCAATATCATGCTCAGTTATATTTGACTTTCAGTTCATCAGCCTAGAGTTTAAGTACAACACACACGTTGCAAATTGTTATGTCAATTCAAATAAACACAAGAAGTTTGTGCTCTAGATAAAGGATCAACGCTCAGTGAATCACCTCCTAAGCCCTATGATAAGCTATTATAGCAAGGCTTAACTATACAGACCAGTGAGCGGTGATAACTAACACGTTTTTGGGGTCATCAGGTGGGCACCTCCTTTCACCAGTGTTTCGTCTAGTTGGTCCCACGACACCTACAGGAGGCTAGACAGTGATCTCTGGCATCCCAGAGACACTCCCCTAATGCCAGGTCTCACTGCTGTCCACACCAACCCAACAACCTCCTTTACCTTACTTACACATGGCTTTCTCAGCCCAAACAGCACTGCCACCTTCAACAAACCCAGGCTCTGTACAAGCAAGCTCCAGGTAGAGACAGTGCCGATACTACCTTTCCTAGCACATTCACTATACCCTATTTCACATGCTACATAGCATAACTACAATATAAGCTAAAGTTAAGGAGATAGATAAACTCACAGGATCAGCAAACACACTCACCTTGCAGCATGGCCTCAAACAAAAGGGATTCAAATAGGCCACTCCCACACTTAATTTTAATAATAAAGACATCGTAGCACACAATGGATGTTTCATAAAGACACAAGAAGTTGTCAAGGTGCAGGAGCCTGAATGTCAGCAATGGAAACACATTCTTACTCTGATCTTGTCTATGCACCTTTCTGTTATTTCTGGATATTTGATCAACACATATGTCTATTATGCTTGAGTAAATGACATCACAATTAATAACGCTGGTTAAAAATATCACAGGAAGTCCTCCCGCATTACTGCAAGTTGCATTCAGGCCCAGGGATTGTGTGTCCATTATTGTTCTGCTTGTTCAACAAGTTGTTTGTTATATTCCTATCATTTTCGAAGAGCGTTTAAAAAGCCATGTTCATTCTCAATTATTTTCATTTTGGCGCTGGCTAAAACCTTACTGGGGTGCCAAAAATTCCACTATGCAGGAAAAACCCTGACTTAGGATAAATTAACTATACTGCAGAGGCACATACATGAATCCTGAGGAGTGGATTACACCCTCTCCGTCCAAATAGTTGTTGTCATCTGACTGCAGAGGTTTGTTAATCAGTGGTTTGGCTGCAGGCTGCTGTATTCTCAAACTGAAATCAGTGTGTCTTTATGCAGACTCACAGAGAAAAAGCTGTGAGAAGACGCCAGCTGATAAGCACACAATGTGCATTGAAGTTTACACTCATAGTGGAGGCACCGCTGTGTTCGGAGGCGGCTGTTCAAGTCCCTGAGCGGGGAAGCCCTGCGGCCTTAATCATCTCATTTATATACCAAGGATGATTCCACACCCCAGTAAACATTAAACTGATCATCTCAAACAAGCAAGTAAATAAATCTCATTTGCAGAACGGCCGTCCACAGATGAACCTGTTGGTACACAACAGACTATGAGGAAATTATATCAATGCAGGCGCCTGCGGTGGCCTTAATGTGCCAGTGCTTCCTCACAACAGTCAAGAAGCTCTTGACAGGAGGCCTCTTGAACTTTGATTGGCTCAAGTGGCCATCCTAGAAGGCCTCTCATTTTGGTAATTTGAGTCTTCCAGTGTATCCAAAATGGCCTCTGAGCCTGGGTGCATACAGACATATACAGACATTTGCCTTGGCATCAACATCCCCTTTTATACATTTAACCTGCTTAAGTATTGCTCTATTGAATATTGCATAGTTGAACTCTATGTCAGTCCCTTATGCTGCAATCTGTTTTACTCAGAACTCAGAAGAAAACAGTCTTTGCGTGGAAAGTGCAATGAAACGCTTGTTCAGGTCGGAATCCAAATCAGAAACTTGGGCTAGATCCATTCAACCTGAGTTCGTCAACATAAACACGCCTAACGTCAGTAAACGGAGCAAGATGTCCATATTATCAATTATTTTACTTTATGTAGTGTTTGTCTTTGTTTGTGTTGTGAAACGTGCTGTAACAACATTGTGTATACCATTTCTATTTCCATTCAGTTGATTTGTGCGGTTGAGTTCATCCTACCGATTGTGTTTGCTGTATTCAACATGCTTTGTTTGATGAACGACAGACGACAGGGGACTTCTGCTAGCTAGCTAGCTAACCAGCTAACATTACAAGGCAGCATAGTTATGCTAGCTGGCGTGTTATCGTAATGTGAAAAGTCCGACAATTTTGCAGAACAGGACAGATGACAGATGCCAGATAGTGCGAGCTAACAAGCAACCTGACGACAGTAACATTCGCTATGTATGAACTTTTATCCCCGTCTCTTGCTCAGTGGTAGCCATGGCAACGTCTACCCCTTGCTGGCAAGTCAGCTTCTGAAATCCCTCATTTCAAAGGGCTAGTTTCATATCCACTACCCCTCGTTATGCCCCCTACCCCTACACGCAAAAAGGAATTGGGACACCCCTACCCCTCGCGGGAACGTGCAAATCTAGGGGTAGGGCCAAGGGGGTATTGGGACAGGCCCTTGTGTGTGATTTACCCTGGCTTCATATGAGTAGAGGAAATTTCCACTCATCACTAGGCTAATTCATACAATGTGAAATGCCATAGGCTTGTGCTGATAACGTTAGCATGTTATATGTAGTATCAGACAGTTGTTTTGTCAGTGAACCTCGTGAGCTGTAATGGAGCCAAATTTTGTAACGTTACCTTTGTTAAATGTTGCTGTTGTCCCTGGTTTTATATGAGTAGAGGAAATTTATACAATGTAAGATACCATAGGCTTGTGCTAAACACATTAGCAAATTGTATTTGTGGGGAAAATGTGACATGGTAAGTTTGGGTGCTCTGGTGGGAAGAAGGAAGACTTTTAGCTTGTGCCAGCTGTCCTATAATCCATATTTATTTCCTGGAAGAGTTTTTATCCAGTTCTTGTAACTTTTGACATGTAAAAAAAAAAGAGAGTTCATTTTGTTTCCAAATAATCTTTCACAATAATCCTAAATGCAGTAAATACTCTATCAAGTTTTTAATTAAAGTTTGTTCATCTGCAGTTTTTTAACAAGCTGAAATCATGAGAATTCAAAGTAGATCTTTGCTGAACTGAGTGGATTGTCGGTTATGCATTTTGGTCTTGGAGACAATTAAGATCTTGGGTACTGAATCGGAGTATCTGGCAGACAGAGAGTTCAGGGTTCAACTGTTTCCTTCTGCTGCTGCTTCTTGGATGATCTTATATCAAAGATGGTTATTTCAGCGTTACATGGTTGTACTACCTCTTTCTTCATCAACCCTTCGGGTGGATAATTGGCAGCGTGTGTGACAAAATGGCCGGTGGACAAGTCATGAGTGTGCAAATGTGCGGTTAATTTGAAGCCTTGAAGCAGGCCCTGGCTCACTTCTGTTAGATTATTTCAAACAAGTGTCCAGAGCCATGTGCCATGACTAAATTATTAACTGTGTATTTCATAATGTTACTGACAATATGTTAACGTGTTTTTTCACCTCCCCCCGCCGTGAACAGATGGGTCCTTTTACTTTATTTTCCACATCAAGTATGATTATTTCTTTGTGCCAAAAGCCACCTGCCGTTCCTTGGTCTCTGTTCTAATTATTTATGTTGGTAACACACAGCAGGACTTGTTATCAGTTGGATGGTATCTTAATAAAGGAAGGCACATCAACATATTGACATCATGTTCAAGGGGAAAATTTATCATCAGGCAAAAGCGGGCAGAGGGGGGTACCGGAGCGGATCAGGCCATGTGCCAACACCTCCGAATCTGACCTCCTTTTGTTCCCCGACTCCTGAGCTCCCTCTCCAGCGAACATCTGAGGAACCATGTGATGATAATTAGGTGAAAGCCCATTAAAAAGTCAAATAAGAGAGAATACATTATCATTGAGGCACCAGGACCTGATGATTTTCCGTTGTAGGTGACAGAGAAGGACGAAGGGGTCCAACTCCTGCTCGGAAAAAGACAGAAAGTCACTACTGTTTGTGGCACGTAAAGGGTGTGATCGCACCTGGTGCTGTGTGTTTTGTCCAACCCACAGAGGAAAAGTTTACTGCAATGCTTTCTTGATGTGTTAAAGCTCACAAATATGTCTTATAAGAGAAGGTTGTAAACAAAACTCACAAGTGGTTTGTTTTTTGGACAGAGTTCTGGTAAATGATAATCCCAACACGATTTTAGAGATGAAAGTCAGGTCCCTGTAATTTTGGCAAAGAATTAAATAGGACAACATAGTTAGTCTGTCAGTGTGACCTCTACAGCTGCTCCATACGAGTGTTTTCTCAACTACTGCCTCACTGGCAAGTTTTGACGTCTGATAATGAGAGTAAGGGGAAGGAGAGCACATGGGAAAGGATGTTTTGGCCCCACAAGTTTGATTAAGATTTCAGTCAGATTCAGATTCAGATTCAGACAACTTTATTCATCCCACCAGGGACAATTTGTTTTAACAGCTTGCCTTGCACACACTATAACATAACATAACATACAGGAACATGTAGACACGTAAATAGATGAGTAATAAATAAACAACGGAAATGAAAATATATGCCAAGGAATAAAGGGGTCTATGAATAATAAAAAGCTAACAGATTGATTACTAATAAAAGATTTAAAAAAAAAAAAAAGAATTTAAAAGGTGAATGTGTAATGACACCCTGATGGCAAGAAAATGTGGCTTTTTGGTGGATTTTTTTGAATGCAAAAATGGGTCAAGTCCTGTTGTGTCACTCCTGTGATCTTAGAGCAGATTTTAACGGCGCTATTTAGACTGTTTCTGTCTTTCAGTGTGAGGCTGTAAGCAACAGATAAATAAAAAACACAGGACAACACAGGTCAAACATGCATCAGATTTTCATCCAGGAGACTGGTGTTTGTGTCTTGTGTGAAACCAAACGTCAACGTAGAGTTGTTTTAAGAGTGTAATGTAGTATGTTGACATATCATACGTCATGTGACGCTTCTTAAGTATGTAACATAAGATATGTTACCTTACCTCTGTTGTCCTCTAGTAGGGCGCTAATTTAAGAAATGCTCCTGTGGGTCGTACACAGAGGTAGGAACATACAGCCATTGCAGTCATATGTGTTGGAGGACTTATTGGTGTGCCTTTGCTATAGTCTACCATTTTTGAGCAACCCCCAAGTAACTCAATAATACACTGCATTTCACAATCATTTTCAGCAGCTGGAAGTTAGGATATTAAATTATTATTATTCTATCAAACAGCACCACAATTCATTTGGAAAAGCCATGCAACACATTTTTTATAAACTTGATGCTGTTTATTTATGTAGAACTTTCTGATTGTTTGAGTGTTTTACAGAAGGTAGAAGGAGATGGACACAATATATAAAAACAAGAACACAATGTGTACAAACCTTATTATAAAATCACACTGAAGCTGAAGTGTGAGTTTCTAACGGAAGGAAAAAAAAAAAAATAGAGGAAAAACTCTGTTCCACCAACGCTCATTAGGACACAAGGGGAGCATTACATCAGTGATTCCCTGTAGAGGCAGAGAATGGAGATTGAGTCAAAATATTGCAAATAAAAGTAGCAATTAAGTTAAGTATTAATGGCATTTCAAAGCATCCTGTCGTGGGGATACGTCACTCTTAATCAGGGCTCTACTGTTCTAAAATGTAGAACACTTACAATTAAACATACTCAATACTTTAATCCCTGGGAGCTAAAAATGAATACAGCATAATTACAATTTCACATGTACAGCTCTGCTTGTTTCTAATGTGACTGGAAATGGGTTCAGAAATATGTCATTGATGACGGTTGATGCATTATAATTACAGATTCCTCTATCCTTTCTAAGCTTTTCTATCCATCCTGGGCCAGATACAAAAGCCATCGTATTACCCCACGAGGGCAGTAAGCCATTGTAGCACTCCCATTACGCAGCCAGATTTAAAAGGGTTACAAAACCTTTATCTACCCAGTTAAGAACATATATGGGCTCACGGTATCCACAAGAGTGCAGTGAGGAAAAGCCATTGTGGAGCTCAGACAATGCACTGACCATAAATCTATAATAGCCTTTAGGATTAAAGAATATGCTCTCTGAGTTTAATTACATATTGCTTCTGAGAGGTTTACCCCGCTGGGACGTAGAGGCACACTGCCGCTCCTGGTGACTGCAGATGAGGGACAGACGGCCAGAAAATTAACAGAAGGATTTATTTAATCTCAACTAGTGAAAGTTTTTGTGCGTTAATGCATCCACGTTCACGGCCATGTGGAGAGAGTGAGAGTAAGAACAGGCCAACTTACAGTATATCAGTGAAAGACAGACATACGGCACACACACATGATCACACACCCTCCTAATCTCACTGCAGTATACACTCGCTTTTTTCCTGTTCCTGTTATTAAAGCAGGAAGTTGATTTGTCTCACAAATAATTGTCCCGTCACGATAACGTAACATTGATTAACCTACATCTAGGTAATAAAAGCTTTATATTTGTTGTTTGAAACAGCTGTTGACTCACTGTGTACTAAAATCATGCAAAAACGTTTTTGGACACAAGACAACAAAAAAATGAAAAAAAATAAGACGGGTATCTTTTTCTCTTTTCTTTCAGTGGTAGGTTGTCTTCGCTGGAGCTGTGTTGTAATTTGTTCCATACTGTGTCATGCACTTAAAATTTCCATGCGTGCAAATAGGTTCCCCGTGAAGGTTTTTTAAATTAAATTAAATGACATTTTTTAGCTTGACTTTGACTTTTTATTAGAAAATCAACACATTCTCACTCCGACCTCGTCACATATTGGCGTTTTGGTCACGGACGGATGCACTTCTGTTCTCACAGGAAATTTCTTTTCTTTCAAATAAAAGCACTACGGTCGGTACAACACCGCAAATTGATGTTTTTTTTTCCTTCAACAACAAAAACACGTGGTTAGGTTTAGGAAATAAATAAATTCCACCACCCCTCCAGCCCGCCCCCCAACTTTCACTGCCTTAACTTTCGTCCTTGTCCCGCCGCGTTTCCCCCTGATGTCACCTGGCAGTGTTGAACTATAACAGCAACCGGCCACGTATCATGCTGACATTAAAGGACGCCTTTTTTGGTTGTATTCTGACACCGCGAGTCACTGCCCAAGTGCCGACGACTTCGGAGTGAGACCATGCTCAACATACTAGCCCCTTTTACACTGCCAGATTTTCTGCGAATGTTGGGCTGTTTTGCCGGCAAGCTGCGAGCGTTTAGACACACAGAGCCGGATTGGCGAGTTGATCCGAGATGCCCAATTTTCCGCCTCGTAGGGTAGACATATTGGCTGAACCCTTTTAGTTTAAAAAGACAGAGGCGGCCTTCCACGTCACTGTTTACGTCACACTCTGAGCTGCATGTTTTGTTACTTGCTCACGCCCCCCATTGCCCCGAAAAAGGCACATTCTGTATAAACAAAAGTAGGCAGACGGCATTTTGCTGCATTTCCCGATTTTGTTTTTAAACTGCCAATGCTGAAAAAAGACTGATTGGGCTTTCCTGCACATTTACACAATTCCTATCTAAAAAGGGGCTAATGGTACAGTCAATTCAAAATTCATTAATGATTTTTGTACAGGCCCAGTTGAATATTCAAATAATAATGTGAGGTTATCCCACAGCACCATGGAACACCATTTGAGAACCACTGGTACACACAGTATTGGCAAATCTCTACTGGTGGACACATTTCTACCACTGCATGCTAAATACTATCATATCGCTTGACTCTAGTGTCAGCAGTGTTAGAACAGAATTCCATGAAGAGTATATTATGTTACCAAAATGCAGAACAGGATGGAAAAACACTGTGTACAATATCAACAAAACAAAACATTCTTGCCTCCTGTTGTCACGTTGTTGTTTCTTCCTTTGCATCCTTTGATCAGGTGAGAGATTGCAGGTGAATATTCTCTGTCTGCTGCCGAGTGTTTCTGAGCCGACAGGTTGTGTTCAGGAAACTGTCGAGGAGCGCCATATGTTCGCTCTACTCTAAAGGGACAGTGCGATGCTGAATGTAGGTTAGCACCTGCTTCATAAATGTAATATTTGAGTGAACTTCTTTTAAACTCCCACTGTGCTGCCGAACAGACACCTGAGTTTGTAGATGATTTGTTGGATCACTTTTTAACAAGCGTTTTTTAGTGATGAGTGTGCTTACTGAATACTGTTGAGTCTTCAGGTTAGACGATACTACCTGCAATGTCACTGGGAGGAATTCATTAAAACCCTGCGAGCAGTTGTTTGATTTATAGCAGGTCTTGGATCCCTTCCTTTGAATTATAAAGTCTTGCAATTAACAGATTGAAAGGACATTTAACCCTGTGTTGAGGGTGTGCCTGGAATTACAATGAATATCGCCCAAGTTTAGGAGCAAGAAAGTTTAAAACAACGAGAAAAGCGTACACAGTCGAAGCAGCAAAGTTCTTCACAGCACTGTAGGACAATAATTCAGTAAGTTATGGAAATGACTTCTATTGAGTACACTCCTTTGAAGAATATTGGTGAGATTATTACACTGTTTAATTAGTATGCAAATGCATTTCTTTATGATCACTTTCTTTCTTTCTTCATTATATTTCATCTCTCTATTTATCCTTCAAGAAAGAGAAAGATTCAATCCACTTTGTCTTGTGTTAGAGTGCTAATTTATTGCTCTGTAATTAATTCCAAATATATTACCCATTAATCAGACACATCTGTACAATTATATGCACCAAATTTCTTTTGCAATGGCCGAACTTACCTGTCCGCTCTGCAATCTCGCACATTTACTACCAAGGACATTTCATTTAACAACTCGGAGGAGGTCAAACAAGTATTTGAAGTGAAATTTTACTTAGCTGAAGTGTTATCACTTTTTTAGTGCACATAGAGAACTTCCCAGAGTCCTTAAAATCAATTATCATCATTATCTTTTGAAATTTGGGAATTAAAAAAGCAGACACAGCAGACTAGACTAGAAGTTCTCAAACTGGGATTCAGCGTTCCCGCTCAGAGGGCACACATGGTAATTTACCTCAGTGACGAAATATAACAAAATACATACAGATATAATGTAATGTTACTTTAACAAGTATTTCCTGTAGTGAAATGATTACCATGTGTGAGCCTCCAGGGTTCCATCTATGGACTTATAAAAACAATCTCCACTTGAGGGTAGACTTCTCTGAAATCCCACCAATTCCCCAACTCAGGCACTCTCAGCCTTTTTTGTGGCCTCTGACCCCATATTTGTATCCCAAAATTCTCGTAAACCCATCAGTTGGAGTCAGAAGTTATGCTGTGTCAGACTGTAGCACAGAAATCTCGTTTTCAAAATGTGTCTTGGGCTATCGGATCTCAAGTGGACAGCACTAAATACACATGTAAACAGCCACCAAGACACATGATGCGATTACTTGAATCACTTGCCAAGGTAGCATTTGACCACATATCTATGTTATGACGAATTGCACCAAGTGTTGCATGACCGTCCTTTGTTTTGCCATGTGGAAGGAGATTCAAGGCCCAGGTGACGTGGACAGTAACGCAGTCTGAACGCAAAAATGGTCAGATGGAGATGCATGCCAAAAGTGTGAATAGTGAGGTGTCTTAGCGGTCCACTTGGGTTCAGATCCCCAAAATCAAAACATTCTCACTCCGACCTCATCACATATGGATGTTTGGTCATGGATTTTCCACGTCCAGATTCGACGTGCAAGGTACCCTGGGTGTGTTGGTTGTTGTTCTAGGACGCCGTGACAAGTTCTTTCAAAATAAATGCACCACGTTGGAAACACTGGAAATTGTCGTGTTTTTGCCTTTAACAACTAAAGCATGTGATTGGGTTCAAGAGAAAAAGAAAAGGGTTTGGCTTCACGATCCTATGAGATGCAAACACCTCTCTTCCTGGTGAAAGTCGGTGTTTGTTAAACCCATGCACCGCCCCTCCCGCCTGCCCCACGCAGACTTTTGTCGCCTTAACTTTTGTTTGTGTCCCACTACGTTTCGACCTGATGCTGCCGTGCGCTATTAAACTATAATGGCAACTGGCCACATAACATGCCAACGCTAAGGATGGCTTTTTTGTCAGTGTCTGACACCGCCAGATTTTGACGACTTCAGAGCGAGACCAGGTTGCTAAAACCCATAAATACCAGGTGTAAAAAGGTTTCAAGAGTTGCTCCAGTTAGAGACTGCACAGAGGTGGTGATATTAAGCTATTTAAGACAGAAAAATCACACACATGTCAGTGTACAATGTCTGCATAAACTTGGATAACGGCAATTTTAAGCTTCGCCTTAAAACCTGCAGGAAAAATCAGGTCTGAACATGCCTGTGTGGTTTAAGTATTTGCAGCCCATGATCCTGGAAAGCAGAGAGCGAAAAAAAAAAAGCCGTCTCACATTTCCATCAGCGAGACGGAGCCATGACTATGTGCCTGTTTGGTTTTGAGTACCTCTGAGGTCTGAAAGATCAAGAACTGTCAGTGCACTTTCCAGTTAAGCACTGCGGTGACACCTGCAGAAGCCAGCAGGGAAAGCTGTTCACCAGAGGGTCTCATCACGTTGCAGCTATGAGGCTTAACAGAGAGATCAGTCAGACCTTAATCTCTCCATAGCTGTCCATGCATGCCGTCCTCTCCACCTCTATTCTTATTCAGATAATGTTTAATTCCCATAATCCATGGCCCTGGCTGTGGTCTGAATTAATGTAAGCCCATAGACTTCACAGCTAAATGAAACAAGACCCTATTGTTGTCACAACAACGTATATGTATTACAGCAAGGTGGAGGGGGGGTTGATTAAATCGCCCCCTTCCTGTGCACTGCTATCAAAGCTTTGTTTTTTTAATCATTGCTGACTAATAAGACCCCACAGAGCATCCGGGCCCGCAATGAACAAGATCACATTGTGGCAGATCACCTGCGCTAACCTTCTGTCGAGTTACAATGCCCGTGATGTACTGTGACTGCTTCAATCAAAGCAGCAGATTTGAATATCCACAAGACTTTCCAGTAACAGCCTCCGTGTGAGATTTATGCCCTCATTGAGAAAATTACATTCACTCCCTGTCCTCACTGTTTGGCATCCATTACAGTTCATTATTATCTTCTGAAGCCGTACAGCTCTGTAATAAAAAGGGAAAAAAAGAAAAACGGAAGTTTGTGCCTAGATTGAGGCATAAATTGTCCCGTCCCTGCTGTTGCAAAACACTTGGCCGTATCTAATTATTTTCTTTCTCCTCCTCGGCCTGTCTTTCTGTAATTTCAGGCATACTTGTTGACCAAAGTTCTGCAGCCTGACTTCATATTGGACTTATTTTTAGCCATGCTAGCAGCAGGCTCCAGAAAAGACTGCTTTTGTCGGTCCATCAGTCTCTTGGTCCAGAGTCAAATATCTTGACAAGTACCACATGGATTCCCATGAAATTTGCTACACTCATTCATGGTCACCACTTACTGACTTTCACTGTGTTTACTTGGACTGCAAACGCTGCATTAGTCTGGGGTCATGCCTATGTTCCCAAGTTCAACATATGTGCTCTCCCAGGGCCCCATGTTTCCAGGGTCATGTGTTCCCCAGACGCATTTAGGGCCGACGTCACAATAATGTCATATCATTAGCTGGAGGCAAAACACAACTCACCACCACAGGGCTGTAGGCTAAACAGGAGTCTTAAAATGTCATTCTGTTGTGTTGTTGGGTGCCAGGATAGAAGGAGTCATGGCTCAAAACTTAAATTTTATCACATACCAGCCGTCACTACCCGTCACCAAAACCAAAAACAACTACGACGAAAGAACTGGACGGAGGTCATCATCAAAAATGCTCACATGTGCAGCGCTTACTTCAGGTTAGGGAAAAAGTATTCCCCAGGTAGGTATTAAGAGGAATATTGGATTTCAACGCAACGCTAGCTTTTTAGCACATTAGCCAACGTTAGCTTCGATAGCAAAACAAACTGGAGGAAACCGTTCAAGAGTCCTCCTTTGTTAGTGGACTGGCAAAGGTCTCTGTCTAAATATAGTTGCTGTTTCTGTTAAGAGAACAGTTTCAAATCTGAATGCAACCCAAGATATTAAAAAAACTGTAATAAGAATGACTCAATTAGAGAAATAACAACTTACCAATTAAGTAGTTAAAAGAGCTAACTAAAGAACTGGAAAGGAATTTATTACCGTTTTTTAGCAGGTTTTTCCATGTTCTAATTTTGGTGGAAAAAAAAGTATGAAACTGATAAAACTGGACTGATTTCGCTTTTGTCAGGAGAACAGTTTGAAAATGACTTGCAACCCACGAAATTAAAAAAGTTAGAATGAATTAATTAAAAAACAACCAATTAGCCAATTCAGGGATGAAAAGGCTAACTAAGGTTAAGTAACAAGGTCTAGGGCCAGGTTTAATTCTCATTTCTAAAGAGGTTTAGTTAGGAAAGAGGTCAACGGTCAGGTTAACGCAATCTATTCATAACAGTTGATTATTCCTATCTCCAAATAGGTTAAGGTTGGGTAAAAAGATCTGGAAAGGGCGTGTGAAGGTCACTGACTTCCGGTGTCAGACACCGATGAAAAAGCTGTCCTTTCACTTTGGCATCATGTGTGGTTGGTTGCCATTACTGTTAAACAGCGTCCGGCGGCGTCAGGGGGAAAACCAATTTGTTATTGAAGGAGAAAAACGTTAATTTGCGTTGTTATACTGACATAGGGCTTTTATTTTGAAAGAGACTGTATGCAAAAAGTAAATTTCCTGTGAAAACAGAAGTGCATTGTCAAAACAGACAAAACGTGCGTCAGGGAGGTTGACACATCGTCCCAGAACATCACCAACCAACACACCCAGGGTACCTTTCACGTCGTATCTCAAAGTGGAAGGTTCATGACCAAACACTGATATGTGACGAGGTCGGGGTGAATGAATGAATGTGTTGGGCTCCTCCTCAGATATATCTCATGCATTGATATACAGTTAAACAAAAACTATTTTAGGGACATACTGTGACAAGCCAGTGGCATCAACACAACAGGAACTGGGGAACATTGGACCTTGGAAACTTATGTACATTCCCCTTTAATCTACAAAGAAATTAGCATGCTAACTCCGGTATGCTAACTGGACACAAATGAAAGACTCCTATGATATTCCTAAAGTGGCACTTAAGAACAACAGAGTCTTGGTCGTCTTCCAAGAAAACGGTAACGAGCTTCGTTAGGATTGATAATAAATACAATGACATCTGGACAGATGTTTATATTTACCTATTTTTTCCTCATAGAAATCAGTGCAAATGGAAGATTGTACATATTATTCTAGCTGTAATCACAGCCAGAGGATGATTGCCAAACCAGTAGATTTCCTTCCTTAGGACTTGTGGTGTATTTGTAATTGCTGTGTGAACTAAAATAAACAGAATACAAAAATGTGTCAGTTAACGTTTCTGCTGTAGTTCAAAGCAAAGAAACCAAACTGACACAGGAGCCAACGTATTACACATCCTGTGTGCTAGTCTTAGGCCTCAGCAAATATCTTCCCTCCTACTTCTGTGTGAGGCAGATGTCAACATCTGTCTGAGGTGAATTCTCGCCTCCCTCTTCCAAGGATAGGCAGGTGTTCTGGTTCGCCCTTTGGAACAATCACAAGAGTATGTTTTACATTTGTTGAATCCAGTTAAATCCTCCAACTCTCTGTTGTTGTGAAATTTCAGACACAGGTGCAATGTGTGTGTGTGTGTGTGTGTGTTTGGGTTTTTTTTCCCCTGCGTATGTTAGTTATTTCAGTTGTTACCTTGGGCGTAGTGGGACATTAAAACAAATGTTTGGAAATGACAGTGGTAGCAGCTAGGCTAACAGCTGGGACGGCCAGGGGAGCAGGTGATGTCGGGGCATGAGCAAGGGCTGATACTCCCGCCACACACACACACACACACACACACACACACACACACACACACACACACACACACACACACGCACAGCCTCCCCCCCTACCTCCAATGTGCTCTGTGAGGAGTCTTCATAAATAATCTTCCAGCAATCTGCCTCTCCCTCCACTCTCTTATTAATTACTTTTACGGCCAAAATCAAACATCTGTCATGCTAGAATATACAAATTAATTATGCAGCTTCTCCCCATCAAGATCCATATAACATTGTTCCTCAGAGCCTCACTGGCTTCAGAGGTGGAGGTAGCAAAACAGGAAGTTAAACCGTTTATATCTCCTCTCCTGTTTTAAAAGATCTGAGACTTGCCTCAAGGGAATTAAAAAACAAATTAGTTGTTGCCAAATAAAGGCTTTTTTTTTTACATTAACTATACAGACAGATTTAAAGAGATTACTTGAACTCAGAAAGCTTGATGTGACTATTATGTTTTTAACCTTTATTTATCCAGGAAACAATTTACCTGATCTTTTAGTCTGTTTGACAACACAATCCTTCTTTTTTGATTTAATTCAGTTTCTACCTCACCAATTTCCAAAAGAAAGGGTTGTGCGATATGATGGTATATATCATGCAACGGTAGGGACGTGTCCACAGGTGGAGATTTGACAATACCGTTTCTACCGTGGGAGCTATTTGGGGCAGTCTATGTAGCAAACTGGATTCTTGCGTGATCCAGCTGCCTCATAAAGTAACGTGATTTGGACAGACATGGAGGAGAGCAAAGTTGTAAATATAGACCCTTGTAACACTTGAAATTAATGTTCCCAGAAGCCTTAGAGGTTCCAGTTTGAAAGTATTCAAATTTTCTGTTTTAAGTCTTGTCTCATATGAGGCAGTTGGTTTTTTTTGTTCCACATTAATGAACATGATCACTCAAGTCACGTAAATGTGCCAGATTTAGCCATACAGCCTAATTTTCATCTGCAGTCCCTGGCAGGTTGATGGTTTATGTGTATATGAGAAAAAGACATTAAAATAACAATCAAAAGCACAGATATATGCATTATTAATACAATAATGACCTAACCATATAACCAAAAACATTAACAAAGAATTACACAAAAGTACAACATAAACACAACATAGACCAAAGCACACAGCCACAAACAAACTCACAAAAGCACAAAGCAAAGCACAAAGCACAGTTAGCAGATCTCACACCAATATGAACACATGGTGATGTTGAGAACAGGAAGTGACACAACGATACGTCCTTTGAACCTTTAATATATATATATTTAATTGTAAAGTTGTGTTTCAATATGTCAAATATCAATCAAGTCGATCAATTCTGTATTAGAAATAGACTCCATGCATTTTTTTTGTGTGTTAGTCAGCCTGATTAGCCTCACATCTGCATCTGTGGAGAAACATCACAACTGGAACATTAACAGTCTCAGTAAAGCTGTAATCCAAAATCTTTGTACAGTTTCATACTTCCCTGGTTTTAGACCAACTCTGCTGCTAAATGACCGTGTGTGTGCAGAGAAAGATGATCTTCGAGGTCCACGGGCCCACTGACAGAAGACAGCTGTCTGCCCATCCTCCAGCTCGGCTCTGAGGTGTCCTGGGACTCTGCCTGCTCGCAGGTCAGGACCCCAGAGGGGAGGCACCATTTGGTACCAGTTACCGAGCGGCAGGGGGGCGCCGGTGCCTTCCTCCCTCCTTTCAGTCAAGGTAAGGCTGGCCAGGCGAACCCGGGCAGTTCCTGGCTGGCTGGCTGCCTGGCACGGGCAGGAGCTACCCATCATGCCACAGTGGTGAAGGGCCCGGTGACCTTGAGACAGGCCGGGCTCCTCCCCCTCGCTGTGCCGCAGACTGCTTATGAGAGGATGGATGGAGGCACATTTTGTACGGCTTGTGACTGAACGGAACATGTGCTGCATGAGTGGCACTCACTGTGATGCATTTTTAACCTGCCTTTATGGTGGGAGGGTTGACTGAGCAAATTGTTAGTGTGCTGGAAACGCTGTTTATCAGCAACACCCCATATTTAACAGTCCTCACAGTTAGAGCACACTGACACCAGGCGTGTCTGAAGAGATTAGATTGAACTCCTTAGGTTCAGTCTCGCAGTCTTTACATGTGAGAATAATACCTTTTTATAAACGCAGGTAACACTGACAGATGACTGTAAATGGTGACTCTCTCCTGCCTAAGTAATGTGTGGTAATCATGAGGACAGTATGCGACTGAACTACAGGAAACTGCCTGAAGATGCAAGGATCTCTGAATATATGGAGGCAAATTTTGACTATTTATTAGTATTGGATACTCGCTGTTTTTCTTATGTGAAATGGTTTTATTTATGTTGCTCACCTTCTAAATATAAAATAAAGATATTTATTTAAGTGGCTAGAAGACTCAGACTCATAGAAACACGGGCATCTGCTCATTGAGTTGTTGCAAACATTTTGGTGTTTGCCACAACAGTTTCACTCCTTTCCATCGGGTGAATGTAAGATGCTCACAGTCCTTTTAGCTCTGATTTGGTCTCCACAGCTCCTGAGAAAAAGAAAAATATCTGGCTCATTAGTGATTAGATGTTCCAATTCTCATAAGTCACTGACGTTGCCAATTGAATGCCGGACAGTTAACATACAGTCAGCTCTGGTGAAGTTTTAGAGTCCTCATAACACTTGCGGAGATCCAAGGGGAGAGTGGGTAGCAGCACAACTCCACCTAATGGAGGCTGATGGCGCCCCAGATTCAAACATCCAAGAACACATAATTGAAACCACAAAATATCTCCGTACTGCTCGTACGTAGTGATCCAAGTGTCCTGAAGCCCCGACATAAAAAGTTGTTTGGAAAAACGTCATTTGAACTCTGTTTTTAGCCTCACTGTAGCCTGTAGCTCTGACTGCCTCTCTGTGCACCGCGCCAAACCACTGTTTGTGTCGGGGCTTCAGGACACTTGGATCACTACGTACGAGCAGTATGGAGATATTTTGTGGTTTCAATTATGAGTTCTAACACTAGCCTAACTTAAATTACTTAGAGCATTTGACTAAGACGCAACTCAACAAAATGTCTGACTCATGTCATAAATACATATTTTCAGAACTTACTATGGAGTCCTATGGCTTCACTTGCTTTTCTCCAAGCCCTCTCCTTTTTGTTTCTGTGCTGACATTAAGCTCCTGGTGACCACAGACAGTGCCAATAAATTTGTGTCACACAAAATGTTCACTCGCGTTTGTTGTGAACACAAGTTTACAAGATTAAAAATCTGTTCATTGGGAAAATGGACTCCTTTAGTGTTGGAGATGCATTGTTGGCTCCAAGAAAATAAGAAATAGGGCAGTGCATCTTCAAGAAGCCACTGAGCCTTTTCAATCCCTCTTCAAATATAAAGTGCTGTATATGAAATCCTGAATGCCTATTACTTGATTTGGAGCCATGAAAATCACCCTGATGAATCCCATCAGCTTTAAAGACGCCTGCATGTACACATGTATGTGAGTGCGTACCTGCTGTTAGCGTGCTAATCTTAGTGCACGAGCCTTTTGTCTTTGTCATCAAACAAAAAACAAAACTTACCAATCCAAACAATTTATGACTGTTAAGCATGGCAGCATATATTATGACAAACAACACATGCTCCATTATGCCAGCTGGTGTAATGATGTGGTAATGCCGGACTCATTAACTTCTGCACACAGTTTATGGTGGCCTTTTATGACAGAATTAATTGATTCACACATGCATTAAAGCAAAAATAACTGGAATGAAAATGCAGTTGGATGCTGGCCTCTAATCTGTCATAAACACTTCTGGTGGTAAAGCGGGGTGACATTATTCATGTAAATGACTGGTCATATACGCCATAAACAACCCCAAACAAGCCTTCAGTCTCACAGCGAGCTTTGCATTTCTCACCGAGCAGGAATCTTTAGCAACCACTAATTACTGAAGACATGTTTTATAAATATGTGTTTATTCCCAAGTTTCTTGAATCCTATAAATACTTCTCTTCAAGAGATGTTATTGTCAGTGGCAGCATTTTTATTTGCAGTTGAGCTCTTTGTTGTTAAACCATGTATGCTGATTAAATCTTTATTAATTATTTGTTCAAACGAGCCGTTAAATGAAGAGATTAATCTGTTAATTTTAATCACACACCTTCTAGACAGCTGGATCAGACACCACAGGATGTGATCAGCAAGTGCTCATCAATTTCTCTATAAATGCTGCGTTACTTTTAGATTTTATTTATCGCCTAACTTGATGTTTGAAAGACAGATTTGTAGATTGAAATTTGAGATAGGCTGGGTTTCACTACCTTCAAATTTCTTCTCCTAAAAGTTTTCCTTTTGTTAGAATGGAAATGCCTCTGAAACTTAACTGAGGCTGCTTTCAGAGCTAGGCCTCTAGTTTCCTGGCGCGGCGCAGGGTGGCGAACCCCGCGCAGAGCTAGTTTCGAGCAGCGCAACCAGAGGCACAAAAAAAAAGAAAGTTTCTTGAGCTACTTCTTTGAACATACCACAGCTCATTGTTCAGCTAAATCAGAGATAAAAGCTTTTCTGTCAATTGGTTTGTCGAATGCAACATCCAAGACGATTCATTACAAGGATGGCAGCATTATGTCTGATGTCTTCATCATGGTCAGGGGCAGTTCACATCTATTTTTTATGGAACGGCCCAATAAGGAACCTCTCAGGAAAAAAGGATTTTCCTCCAGCATATGTGACAGTGAAAATCTGACATTTAATCAAAGATAGAGCTCGCATCAAAAAAAGAGAAAGGGCTCAGGCCTCTGCCCCAGATGAGTCCCTACCCAGCCACTACCAACAATTTAAGCCATATGTTTAAGAATTTCCCTCGAATCTCAGAGATGAAATGAAGAAAGGATTTAGCGGGAGATAATTTTCTGTGCTTCGGCTGCGGTGAGGGTCACATCAAAGCATCCCATTTTTATCTCTTGGGCTGGACTTAAAGGTAATTGTATACAAGCTGTGCTCCGCTTCAACCGGTAATGAATTCCTTAATCCGAATCTCATTGTTATGAACCATGCAATTACTTACCCCGGGATAAATAATCCATCTTTTGAAGCTGGACAGATACTGTATTGGTTTTAGCAAAGGACGCTCAATCAGTGGATTATGTGTGAATTGCTTTCGCTGTCATGTTTCACTCTCACTGGTCAAGCTTTTTCTTTTCTCAGGGACACCTTGCTTTGTTTAACACAAGCTAAATAAACATGGAAATCCTTATTTACATGTGATTCTGCCAGCTGATGGAAAGCTTTGATTGTCGTTGACACAGCAGATGTAAAACTCTTGTGCGCTGTGCTATGCTGCAACAGTGTTGGCATTGAATTCATTTTTCTGCCATTACAACAACCATTACTTTTTTGTCCAAAAAAAAAACAACTAAGCAAGCTTTTTCTGGAGCTTTCAACAGATCCAATAGTCTTTATTTGTGGACTGGTTGGTTGTCGTGAGATGACTTATACATGCCATTTAATGTGGGGTTCACATGGATCCTAAAAACATCTTAACAGGCATGTAATTCATTAATCTAAAAGTAAGGTCTAAATGAAAGGTATCAAAATATCTTAAATCAATCTTTCAAAACAAATTTTAATTTTTATATACTTTATTAAAAAAGTAAAAACCCACCAACAAACAGCAGGTATTTCTCATTTCTGTTCTCCCTTCGTCTCCGTCACACCTAGAAAGTGTCCATTTTAAAAAAAAAACATTTGAATTGAATTGTCCCACTTTTTACTGTGCCAAAAAAACGGACGTACAAAGGTAGGCAAGATTGTCCATGACCCTACTCCCTAGGTAACTGATGTTGGTTCTTTTTTTTTTTTTTGGTTTGTTTGTTTGTTTTGATTAGTTTTCTTTGATAACATTTTTGTTACTGTAAAAATTGATCTTACAGTTCATGTCAAGTAACATTATATAGTCTTAAAAAGTATTATATCTAACCTGCCCTAAGCTGTAGAGGCCCTGTAATGACAAGTGAAAACCATTTTCATTAAAGTTAAACAAGGTCCATCTGTTGATGAAGATCATGTGAAGTGGTGAAAGCTCTGGGAAAAGCTAATGAGAGCACCATGCCTTCATTTTATACATATTTTTTTATTAATCATTTATTTCTTTATTTATTTATTCATTATGCATTATTTGTATTATTATGTATTATTTATTAATTTTTTAAAAGCTTAGTAGAAAGATTCTGATGTTAATTTGTCAAGTTTTTATTTTTTGTAAACCTAGAGATCCTGTTTTTTTCTTTCTTGCAGTGACTTTTGTCATAGTTCAAGTTCATTCCATGATCAAAAACATTTTCTTTTCTGTGTATCACTAAGCCTTAACTTTGCTAAGTCAAAAAGCTGTACAGTGTAAAATCTTAAACTCATTAAACAACATTTTGAATTTCTAGTCAGAGCGCTCCAGAAAAATAAAATAATAAAACATTAATGTGACTTTGCAAAAAAAGAGAAAAAAGGTTCTTTTCTTTTAAGTTTGCACCAAAGTGCCACTGAACAGCAGCAAGGCTTTCCCAAGTTTCCCAGGGTGGAAACTTGTGCAACAAGATGGAGAAGTTCTTCCTCATTTCATTCTGGAGGAAGGCGCTTTGTCGCTGTAGCTCAGAGTAGAAGGAGCCTTGGCCACCGCGGCTCAACAGCCGCTCAAGATTTCATGTCTGGGGCAATCCTTATCACAGCTTGTATCACCTCACCGACAGATGTCAGCGAAATCAGCGACAGCCGATCATGCTGATCCCCCCCGTAATCATGTGCGATGATCCCGCCGTGACACGGAGCTGTGGGAAATATGTCCGTCAATACCATCGCCGCAGGCAGATGCACCAGCATACCCCTGCCCATGCCTACCACCTGCCCCCCCCGTTCCTTCCTTCACCCTCCTCTTCCTCCTCCCTCCTCCTTGCTCCTTCCTTCCTCCACGAGCTGCTGCCTTTTCTCTTGATCTCTCCATTAAGCCTCTTCCCTCCTGGCTACTGTATGTTTTCCTGCTTATACAGTTCCCTCTGACCCCTGTGACCCACATGATTCTCCAGGAGTGTCATCACTAGTTTAAGGACGTGAGTGACAAGGAGGTTTTAAGAGACGCAGACCTGCACTGCACGTTAGAGTAGCATGAGGTAAAATCAAAGAAGAGCAGCATTGTTGGTATGTTTTTGCTTACCTTGTGTTTTGGCCAGGTCATGCATGTCATAATGCTCACAGAGGGCCTGGACAGCTGCTGTCCCTGACCAGCCCTTCCTCCCCATGGCCAGAGCTGCAGCACTGTGGAGAAAAAAAAAGGCCGCCACACAAGCACAGCCTCCCTAAAACAGAATGTGGCATATGCTCAACTAAGGAAGCGGCATCAAACATTCTTGCAGAGCTCAGCTCTATGTGGCTTCTCTCCATGACGGCCCTGCAAGGCAAAAGGTTTCCAAACAATTTCACGTTTTCATGTTGAAACCTTGCACGGAAAAAGCTTTGCATATTCACACATGCCGCAGGGCGAGCACAGTGGCTGCTGCTAGCCTCTGTGTTTCCAGCAAAACCTTGACAAAGGTCACAAACAATTTGCCGGATCCTGTTATTAACAGAGCTTTAAAAAAAAAAAAGAAGAAGAAAAAACAGCACTGATGATCACTTTGCCCAGCAGCTAGCTTCATCATCTGTAGCCATTCCAACATATGCTTGCAAGATAATGTGGCATTAAACATGGCGGCAGATTGAATTTTGTTCCAGGCTACATATAGCAAGTCAATCCTTCCCTCTGGAAACCTATTTAATATAAGGTAGTTAATGCCACCAGTCATGATGATGTTTCTTGCATAATATAATTTATAGTGGATAGAGGTCCATAAATGGGAGGCATTGTAAAATATTTCCATTATGTGGGGAATGTCAGTGGGTAATAAAGGCTTTATTCTACTTTTTATGGCTCTCAATCTGTTGTTGTTCCCAGCAATTTTTAAATCTGTTAAAATTCAGTGAATATCTTAATGTGCGCGTTTAAAAGCAGGAAATATCAGTGAGTCTTTTACAAAGTGACTCTCGGGGCGCGACTTTTTGACTGGGCATTAAAAAGACTGCAAGTCCAGTAAAGTGAAAGTGCATCAGCTAGACTCCTCTTTTTATCACCCCGGCTTCTCTCTTTTTTTATGCAGAAATTATACATCTTTCTTTAACAGTGCTGTAAAGGTTACACAGTCATTTAAGCAGCAGTTCAGACAGATTGATGTTTATGTCATTACAGCAGCGAATGAAATGTGCCTCTCTCCTCTCTTACTCCAACATAAAGCAGAAATGAGCTTCATCCATTGATGACATTGGAGATACATCAGAGTCAAAGTTGGGGAGAGGAAGACGGTGGTTATTACCTGATAGTCTGGATGAGGAGGGGGTCACCTGCTGATATTATAATATGATGAAGAAGCACTTCCTGCCATCGCTTTCACTGGTCGTGACTCATTTTTCCATCATGGTAACAAAAACACTTTAGAGTTTATTCAGCAACTTATTATTTCTATTAAGGCTGCCCCCTAATAGTCAACCGGAAAGGTCATTAGTTGGTAGGATTTCATTGGTCGCTTAGTCACAGGAAAAAACAAACAAATGTGAAACTCTATTAGGAGCTGCGTCTTGTCTAAATAAATCCAAACCTATATGACTGCACCATGTGTGACTTTAATGTGAAAGGACAGACACAGGAAGTGTCTACGCTCAGCAGTCAGACAGGAGTCAGGTTAATTTCCAGGGCTGGTACCTGTGGTTATTCCACAGGCTAGTTAATAACATGTCGGGCAGGAAATCCAAAGTGTGGGATCATTTTGAGAAGGTGAAGGACGAACCCAAGGTGATATGTAAACTCATCTTCATTGGTCGACTACAAACATGACGTATCATCTGAAACATGGAAGTAGCTACATGCCCATTAGCCCACAGCATCATTAACAGGCGGCTCGCTCAGTGTGTGACGTGCACTTGTAGATAAAATATAGGCCTATATTAATGAAGGTTCATTAGTACGGTTTGTATTTCTCTGTAATGTAGCACAGTGTTAACAATGTTACTGATACTATTCTTTCTCACACCTTCAACTCAAACCACCAAAATATATCATTTAACAATGAGATTAATATCAGAAACATGCAGGAGACTAGTCGACTAATGGCCCTAAATGACGACTATGTGGGGACAGTCCTAATTTGTATTGATCAGTGATCAGAGCTGCCTCTCCTCCCTCTGCTGTTACTGTATCTTCAGTGTCTGCTTATTGACATAAATATGAAGGCTGGTTTTCAAAGACAAGAGCAGTGATTTACTGTAGCTGATTAAATCCAACATTAGGAAGCACCCAACCAGCACATGCCTCCACAAAGGCTGCACTTTTAATAACGGAAAATTAATCAGTGCTTCATTGGTGTTATAGCTGTGGTGCTCCAGGAACACTTGAGCTATATGCTGACAGACAAGTAACACTATGTTATACATGGCACTTATGTTTAGTTCAAACTTTACATGGTATCTTTTCCAGGGGAAAACAGTCCGACACATTAGCCGGGGCAGAGGTGCTCTTTCATACTGTGAAATGTAGATGAGCTTGTTATAGCTTATGGGGTCGCACCTGTCCTGGTTGACAGTGCCAATAAAGTCCATTCATGTGTATACGCCGGCAGTGATGCATTTCACACCATATTTTTTGCTTTCATGCATTGAAATCGAGCATCACTACAACCAGCCTGTGCTTTTTCTCTAACTTTGTAAATACAGACGTCTGTGTGTCCTGGGAGAGGGATCCCTCCTCCGTTGCTCTTCCTGAGGTTTCTACCATTTTTCCCCTGTTAAAGGGTTTTATTGGGAGTTTTTCCTTAAATGCTGCGAGGGATGTTGTATGCTGTAAAGCCCTGTGAGGCAAATTGTGATTTCTGATATTGGGCTTTATAAATAAAATTGATTGATTGATGCATTGCCAACACACGGTTGGATTTAAGCAACATAAGCGTGTGGTTGGGTTTAGGAAAAAAGAACAGGGTTTGGCTTTACAATCTTATGAGAAGCGAACACTGAAAGTCGGTGGTTGCTGAACCCATCCAACACCCCTTCCACCTGCCCCACTCGGACTTTTGCTGCCTTAACTTTCGGTGTTGTCTTGCCGTAACAGCAATCGCCCGAGTGAACATTAAAAGACAACTTTTTTAGTCTGTGTCTGATGCCGTAAGTCACTGCGCAAGCGCTGGATTTTGACAATTTCAGAGTGAGACCAAGTTGTAAAACTAGGCAGTACTGATCAACCCAAGATTCTGTCACTGCATTGCCTATTTCTCACCTAAAACATTTTTAGAAACATATTTTAGTGCACTGTTTGGCTGTAATACAAGAGTTTGTGAACTGAAAGTAAGCGCATACGGTTTCCTTTGACTCTTTCAGATCAAGTATGAACCAGATTCTGTTACTTATGTTTCCAGAGACATGTTTTAGCTTACTGTTCAACTGTTTAACCAGATCATTTGTTACCAGTTGGCTGCCATATTGTTTTTGAACAAGCATTTTGCATTATGTCACCCACCAGCCAGAGCATTTATTGGTCCTGTTTAGCGCAGTGTATTCTGGTAGTTTCAGGTTTTCTACCATCTTGGAAAAAAGCAAATACCACAGCCCGTCCTCTGTTATCGCTGGTCATGTAGCACCGATTTCAAAAGTATTTGCATCTTTCTACTGCATAGACATCCTAAGACAATCAAAGACAATCCTTCCAGCTGTAAAATACTTCTTAATTGTTGGATTGATGAACAGAAACCTTCTAAAACTAGTACATTTCTTCCACTTTCTTGGCACTGTTCTTGTCGGGACTAATTAGTAGTGAAGTGAAAAAGATGTGGGCTCTATTTGAGTCTTCCCTCTGCATGATTCACAACATTATTGCGGCTCTTTGTCTCCACCCACAGCAGGAATTATTTGCAGATTACGGCCCTCTTATTTCAGCTATCAGAGGTACGAGAGCAGATCCGATAACATTTAGGATTTCTTGTTAAACTAATTTGGACTGCTTTGTCATATTAAACAGAGGATTACCAGTAGTATTAATGCGTGGCTGCCTGGACCGAGCTCGCCGCTGAACCCATAAAACAGCCCCAACAGTGATATCATAGCACTATTGTATTCACTCAGCCAGAACATCATCACCATGTGCCGCCATACTGTAGATAACTCTCCTTCTAAGATTCACCATATCTGATTATGTACCGAGTGATCGCAGAGCAGAGGCTGCATCTGAGATTTTCATTTTATTCTTCCCTGATTAATACAGACATAAACTTGTCTAGCTGAATCCCCTACTTTAGCATAATCAGCTTTCTGCAGATAGCTGAAGGCTCTACAGGACCCCCCCCCCCCCCCCCCCCCCTCTCTCCTCCCTTACACCATCCCCCACCCCTCACCCCCATTACACTCAATGACATGTGTTTGTTTATTTATAATTCAAAATATCATCTGCCCACAAACATCTGTCCGTCCCTCCCCAAGAAGGAATAATCCACGAGATGAAAGTGTGTCTCAATATGTCTCAGTATGAGCTTAGCCTGTAAGATGCTGCAGCTCGACCCTGAAAACTCATTCACATCGACCCGCCTGCCCTCCCATCCCAAAAAAAGAAAAAATCTCTAATAAATGCATGATATGAATTAAGCATCGCCTCATTTTTTGGGATTTAAGGATCAGGCATCTGGTAACCACCTCTTTTAAAGTGCGTCAATATGCTCCGTGTGGTCGTTGGTGTTGTAATCTTGGGGAACAACATGAAATCAGATCAAAGTGTAGCTGGAAGGTGACGAGCTGAAGATCTGCTCTTGTGTTTTTTGACGACAGCTTGAGAGGCGGGACAGATTGTCGTTCGCTTGGTTTTGGGCAGTCGGTGAAGTCTGGCGTTTGGATTTTGGATCATACGCTGATATCTGATGTGATTTTTTTTTTTGTGTGTGTGTGTGTGTGTGTGTGTGTGTGTGTGTGTGTGTGTGTGTGTGTGTGTGTGTGTGTGTGTGTGTGTGTGTGCGTGTGTGTTTTGCATTAATATTTTCTCCTGGAAGTTGTAATGAGGTCACGTCTTGGAGCATTTTTTGTTAGATGTCTTTATTGTACGAGCAGAAAGGGAAGAAAAGTGAGCTGGAAATAATTTGGAAAAAAAGTTTATGGATATTGGACTGACTGACAAACCTGAGTGAAAGATGATAACCTCAACTCCAAATCTATTATTTGAATTTTAGCATCTATAAACCCACCTGTCCAAATTCTGACAGCTAAATGAACACAAAACGTCTGCACTGGCCCCTTCATGTTCTGTCCTGCACACATAGATTAGTATGAACTCTGTGCAGACTGGACACAGTGTGTGCTGCAGAATAAGTTGTAATTACTGATATGATCATGCTAGAATGCAGCCATAAAGCCCACTGGAGGCCAAATCTTGCCAGTGAAAACTTCTACATCCACACAAAAGCATAACAGCCCTGAGAATATCTCCTTTTTTAAAAAAAACAAAAGTAGTTTACACTGAGGGCGACTATGGCTGAGCGGTCGTGCAACCTGGAGAGCTTCAGTGAGAGGAGGCGAGGGAACACAGGCAGGGAGGCAGGGACATCAGCGCGATCTGCAACACTAGTCACGGCAGATGGACATATCACAAGGCCCGGTGCGAAGTTGCTATAACACATAATGTTGTTTGTGCCATGTTTCCAGTTCTCAGTGCTGGGCAACCGGCACAAAGGCCTGGATCCTGAACTGAAACAGCTTGACTCGGTGTAATGAAATTGCCTGGATCCCAAGTGCATCCTCCTTTCTGCATCGCTGTATCGGAACAATGGCGTTGCCAGACACAATGGGAAAAGCCCGAGAGGATGTTGAAGATGCTTCTCGGCGCTCTCGCTTTTTTTTTTCTTTCTTTTTGGAGAAGATTTGAAATGAGATGCGACTTTCTCAGTTTTGTTGTGGTGGAAGTGCAGAAAAAGACGCCAAGACTCATAGATACAATTTGGTGAATATTGGTCTCTTCTGCTGCCCCCCACCCACGTCCCCCATTCCCTGCTTGTATCCCCCCCTCCCACCTGCTCAGCATGGAGCCATGTTAAAATGATCCTCCCTATTGTCTGCTGACGGTCAAAATCCAACAAAGCGGGTTTCACTTACCACGAGATGAAAAGATTATGAGCTCAAACATCACTTTAGTTATGGGTCAGTAGCTTAGGGTTTTAATCTATTGCCCCCCCAAACTGCACCATCATCATCATCATCATCATCACCATCATCATCGAGGGGATCAGTAGCACAGCTGTCTTTGGTTAATCTTTAGGGTGCAGAGAAATATGCAAAAATCAAGGACTGCACAAGCACACAGAGATGTGAGAAACTTTCACTGAGCAGCATCCTAAGCTGTCGCTGAGTCATGTGCGAGGCAAAACAAAATGTTAGTGTGAAATTAAAGTGGACTTTGAGGTATTATCCACTAATCCAGCGCTTGTCGTGCTATCGTTTGTTTTCACTCCATGTCCCGGCTCCCATCTGCAGCCAGTTTGCAGAAAACAATTTGTAATAGTAATAATAATGATAATATGAAGAAGGATGGCCACGATAATTATTCAAAAACATAAAATCAACAACGGGGAATGTATAAACAGGGCAGAGTCGTAAAAAGGGAAGTCAAAACAAAACAAATCTGTCACACAAAAGGTCATTACATAAAAGGCAAGTCTATAAAGCTGAGTTTTAAGAGGTGGTTTAAAGGATGAAACAGATGTAGCAGCCAGAGCCTCAGACAGGACAGGAGTGTGCGGTTATAAATGTTGTCCAGTTCATCTGGGGTTAAAGATCTTTGATGCAACTGGGAGCCAGAGATACCAGCAGAGTGATCGATGAAGGCTGAAAAACATAATCATGTCGTTCCCATCCATTCCTAAATAAAAGAGATGCAGAGAAACTGATTCATGCTTTTATCTCAAGCCGACTCAGCTGGCCTCCCAAAAAATATCACAGAGAGACTTCAGCTCATTCAAAACTCTGCATCTCGGCTATGAACCAGAACCAAGAGGAGCGAGCACATCAGGCCAGTCTGAGCTGCTCTGCACTGACGTCCTGTTACATTTAAAGTTCACTTTAAGCTCCTCTTCCTTGTATAAAAGTCCTACATGGGCTGGGACTGAGCTACGTTGCTAACTCCCTCCAAGAACACTGCGATCACCTGCTGCTGGTTTATTGAAGGTTCCCAGTAAGAGCACACTGCCTATATAGATCAGGGAAGCTAGCTCGCTAAATATTTTTAAAAGAAAGCTAAAGGAGATCTGTTTACTTCAGCCTTTAAGTAGCTCTGATGACTTTCCTGACACAGGTCTGAAACTCTTTCTATTTACACTTCACGCTGCTGCAGCTGGTGGTTTATAGTTTTACAATTCAGTGTTTTTATAAATCAGTTTTACTTTCATTCTGTCTATTTTCATGTGAAGCACTCTGTGCTTATACTGCACTTATTGTAAAGCACTTTGTGCTGCATGTCTTGTATTAAATTATTATTATTATTATTATTATTATTATTATTATTAATAATAATAACAACATCAACATATGAATATGTGAAGGGCTGATTCCTAATGGCTAAATAATGGTTTTTATTCAGACATGTGAGTCAGACTGTTCAGTAACAGAATCTGCTTTAAACCTTTTCTGGAAGTCCATCAAAATCAAACATGTTGCACACCTCCTCTCCAGTATGCAATGCTTTATTCAAGGATTTTAGGCTGTCTTGCTTTAATCACAGTGGTGTCTGTGGTCATTTTTGATTTCCTCAAACTGCATACAGGCCATGAATTTGCCTTAAATATATGGTATCAAATACATAATCATAGTAAAAAAAAAGTAGTTTTACAGAGAACATTCTTTCCTCTTGATACAAAATACCTTGTATACAAAGTGTATAATACAGCAACTGCAGCCAACTTTTTAAAAAGATTTTTTACTAAAGCTCACACTAATTTTTCATCTCCAGAACAGAGCTCTTGCTTGTTTAGGGATGACACAGGTTTCTATGACATTGTTTTTTCATAGTTGACGTGTTTGATTTTGTAGTTTAGCTATGTTAGCCATTTTTGTTTTGTCTTTATGTGCCAACTTACATATTGCTTACCATGTCTCTAATATTCCTTTTTTTCTTAAGTTTATTTCTTATTCTGGTTTTGCAAAGTGCTACACAAATAGTTACTATACATTTTGTATGTAGTAACAGTGCAGGATGGGCTCTTATTCACAGCATCATGATGACCAAATGTCAGTGGGTGTGCTCTGAATCACAGACTTTCTTTTTACTTTTAGTAGGTCCTGCAGCTGCCCTTAAACAGTATGTACTGTTGCATGTTGTATGCACACAATCAGGACACACTACCGTCTCATACACTACACACTGAACTTTGACCCTCTTTCTTTCATGTCTGTTACCTGGGAGATGAAACAAACTGCACTTACCGAATTTATGTTACTTTGCAATGTATTTAGTTTAACTTTAAAGTTATAAGTGCACAGATTGTAGATTCAAACATACTATATTTGTGACAGTGAGATTACATGTGCAGTTCTCATTTTTATAGTTATGTCCTTTTGTTGTTTGTCATATTTATGATCGTTTAGTTTACGTAAACAATTAAGATTCCTATTATTACTACAGGACTGGTCATCAGTTACTTGAATGTGCTGTCATCCGTCTGTGCAGAGGATTGTGGGTCAGAAAAGCCAGAATACGACCTCCTGTAATAGAACATCCTGGTATTTTTGGCATACTGCTTTTGACATACTATGTACATACTACATCTTTGTTGTTGGCACACTTTATAGTACGGTAGTGTGGGGATTGGAACACACAGTGTATGTAGAGGTTGTGATGGGTTTGCTCTCTGTCTTGGAAATTAAACGTGCACTTCTCTGAACACATATGACTTGATTTCCTGAGGTGTCAGGTTGAAGGTTGGACAGAATTTTCCAAAAATCTGTGTATACAAATCCAAGTGAATTACTGCTGTGTGTGTACCCTCCAAACAAAGAAGAACCATCATGATTGGATGCACGGTGAACCAGATAATCCAATCTAAATACCACATTGGATAGATATTACACACAGAACAGATTTAGGACTTCTCAAATGACAAGCTTCCAGAAGGTTAAATGTCAGTGAAGATCATGTTGTGATATTGAATTTAAAGGAGATGAGAAGTGTAGAAACCACAGTGTGTGCAGGTGAGACAAAGAAAATGAACGTTAACCACAAAAAAAATAACACAAAGAAAAAGGTACAAACAAATCCTGTATGACCAACAAGTAAACAAAATGCTAAAACGTGCGTGATAAACGGAGACCAGGTTTACAATTTGCTGAATATACATCTTTTATCTCATATTATCTGATACCTTTTTACCCTGAAAAGAAATAAGGTTACTGTCAGATTATAGGAATGCTGGAATATTGTCACCGATGCATAATACTGAAGCCATATGACACAAACGATGTGCAAGGTACCCCGGGTGCATTGGTTGTTGACGCCTTTGGACACATTGTCAATTTTTCTTCTTTAAAGAAACATTTCTGTTTTCAGAGCCGGCAATGTCAGAGGGAAACGCTGCGAGAAGGGTGAAAGTTAAGGGGCAAAAGTCTGAGTGGGACTGGTGGGAGGGGTGGTGGATGGGTCCAACAAACATCGACCTTCAGCCAAACCTTGTTCTTTTTTCCTAAACCTAACCGCGTGTTTTTGTTGTTGAGGGGTTAAAAAAAACGACGTTGAAAGAGACTGTATGTTCACGTTGAATTTCCTGTGAAAACAAGTGTACTCTGAAAGAAGTTGATGCATGTAACAGGCAGAACTTGACATGGTGTCCCAGAACGTCAACAACCAACACACCCAGGGTACCTTAGACATCGTATGTGGACGTGGAAAGTCCATGACCAAGCATGGAAATATGTGTCGATGTCAGAGTGAGAATGTGCTGGACGAAACATGTTTTTGGCCAATCCTCAAGAATTCATACACTGATCTGACACTAATCTTAGATGCCCACCTTGAAACTGTGCTGATTGTATGGATCTCCTGTGCTGATGGGAGGAAGATGTGCGTGAAGCATCCATGTTTTCAAAGACATGGATTTAAAATGTAACTGCAACTTGACTGGAGTGCGGACACATACAACCCCAGGGTGATAATTCTAGCTCAAACATGAATCAGCTGTTGGAGTTCAGTCTGTTTTGGGCTTATGTCATTTTCCAGGTGTCATCTTACTATATAATGACCAAAACTCTGTGTGTGTGAGTGTGTTCCACGTTTTTCTCCTCACTGACTTGGTCAATCCATGTGAAATGTGGCACAGTGGTAGAGGGTCATGGGAGGATGCCAATGAAGCAATATTACATCAATTGGCCAAAGGGGGGCGCTATAGCAACCCATTGAAATGTCAAACTTTGAATGGGCATATCTCATGCCCCGTATGTGGTAGAGACATGAAACTTTGCACAGAGATGCCTCTCCTCATGAGGAACACATTTGCCTCAAGAACCCATAACTTCCGCTTATATAGATTTTCCGCCATTTTGAATGTTTTGAAAAACACTTCAAATGGATCTCTTCCTAGGAAGTTTGAGCGATCTGCATGAAACTGGGTGAACATAATCTAGGGACCAATATCTAAAGTTCCCTCTTGGCAAAAGTTGGAAAACTTACTAAAACTGAGCTTCTATAAGGCAATGAATATTGCGGGGGGCGTGGCTCATCACAAAAAGGTGTATAACATCTCAAGGGTTTCACCCATCACCACGCAACTTTGTAGGCATATGACCACACATAATCTGAGGGGACCCCTCCATTATTGACCCCATCAAACAAAATGGGGGCGCTAGAGAGCTCATTTCTTATCTAGGCCTAACCGCCATATGGATTTTTACTAAACTTGGTAGATATGTAGAACAGGACGCCTCAAGGTGACTGGAGAAATTTAACTCTAATTGGCAACTGGGTGGCGCTATAACAACAGAAAAATGCTTCAAAATGGCTAAAATGCGACCGATGGCTGTGGCTCCCCCTGTGGACCAATGTTGGTGTTTTCTAATGTTTGGTATGACTAAGTCATGGTATGGTATGCTGTACATAATGGATATGGACTAGTTTTAAAACAGAGGTTGGTTACAGTGAAGGAAGTATGTAAAATAGCTTCAAGGTATCATGAGATGTGGAAACACGGTTTTAGGAATCAAACAGGGAAGTGATGGTTTGTAAGATGATAAATGTTGGAGAGAGAAAATGCAGAAGTGAGTAAGAAAAGAGCGATGCATGTGTGAATGTGCCCCTCTGACCATTCTCGAACTCCATTTACAGTTTACAGGCGCACATACATATGCTACCACCCGTCCCCTGAAGGGCATGAAACACTTTAACAGGACCTTTTTAACACTGCACTGCTACACAAAGCTCCACATGTAACAGCTGCTTTAGTAAGTGTCAAGTTAATGTCAAAAAATAACTTGTCCCTTAATATCTCGAGCAGCAGAGAGATCTACAGTCTGAAAATTAAAAACGCCCAGGTGTGATTGATGTGGGACAGGAGTGAAGGTCTGGACCTCAAAGTATCTTTGACTCTGTCGTCTGCGAGGAGAGAGTGATTCTTTGCGTGGCGATTAAACTTTGAAGTGTAAGGCCACATTACCTTTTCTTCCAGTGATTTATCACCCTGTTCCCTTGACTGTGTCCGGGGGCTTCAGACACGTGGGCGTGATTCATTGCTTCTGATTCATTTAAGTTCTTGAATAAACATTGTGGGAAGTTTCATTAATATCCCGAAAGGTTGAACAAAAATGTTACCTGTGCTGGAGTGAAGTTCTGCATCACTTTGTGTGTAAATATCTGAGACAGGCCAAGGGTAAATGCACTTACCAGATTAGATGGAAAATGACTGCACTGTTTAACAGCGGTGTCAGTTTGGAGGAAAGCTTCAGGCCTCTTTGGTTACTTTGATGATGTATTTATGTTGAGATATCGCCATCATTTACACATTAAATGCAGTGAATTTGGGCTCTGGCTGGTCAGGCTTTGACATGTTTATTTGCTGCTTTAGTCTTCATGCAGAGCTCAACATTAAGACTTATCTGCTTGTCCGGGACAAGTGGATTTTTTTGAGTGAAAGTGCAAGTGAAAGAGAAATTTAAGACAAGTTAGAAGTCCAAAACAAAAAATGTGTCTTCTGGCTGTTTAGTTAAATGAATACATTCAGGATGCTGATTTGAAAACATTGCATAGAGAAGAAACCACTCAGGCTCAGTTCAGGCACAGTGCCGGCAATGTTCCTTCAGGCTTCGCGGCCCAGCCAAGTGTCAGGGAGAGCACCAAGAAAAACCACAACTGCATTGAGCCAGTCAAAATGAGAACAAAGTTTCACCAGCTGGAAAGATGAATTGGACTGGGTGCATTACAAAGCACAAGGGAGAAGTTTTCCTTGTCAGCTTTCTCCAAGAAATCAATTCATCGTAACCTGAACCATCCAAATAGCCTGAACCAAGAGATCCCTTTCTGGTCGAATCGGCCCAAGCAAGATTTCTCCCAATTGCCATTACGAGTGACATTAGCCAGCTAGCATTAGCAGCTGTGTATTTTACTAGTCAACAACGAGTGTGATTACTGACCACGGCAGCAAGCAAGACCCGTCAGGTTCACTGTCAGCTAGGAGAGGTGAATATTTTTTGAGGATAATAAAAAGAAGAATTTAAATTTCTTTATTGCAGCCACTTGTTATGAATAAGTATAACAGTTAATATTATCAAAAAGTGTATATTCGTTCCTTTTTATTTCAGAACAGGTGAAATCACAACCTTGGCAGAAGTATTTAGCTCACATTAAATCAATGAAAAATAAAAATGCAGAAAAGTGGTTGCACACCAACCATCCTGAAACAGATTTAAGGCTGCTGACCTGTCGTGACAACAAACCATAACCACTTCTCTCCTAGCCAGTTGTGTGAGACATGTATATGTTACCACTGTGTAATTATTCCGCATTCACAAACAAAATGAAAAATGTAAAATATTGTACATTTACTGAACAAATGACTTTTATGCCTGGACAAGTGAAAGGTAAATTTACTTATCTTAGCGGTGCCTCGGAAAGTTAATGTTGAACCCCGTGTATGTATCATCCTATCTTATGTAGCACAATTAAAGAATAAAGAATAAAAAAGAATAATAAAGAATAATCTAGTTCGACCTAAAACTAAAGTTATACTTGTGCAAACATACATGTAACCATCAGCACACCTACACAGGAAACACACCTGCACAACAATCATGCTGATTTATTGAAACAGAAAAAAAGGGGTGACGTAATCTTTATATATATTATATATTATATATATTATAAGTTGTACGTGAAAGTACAAAAGAAACAGATACGACCAGTCTCATGACAGCCTCAAAATTCTGAGATGACCTTTGATGTCTCAGCATCAACTGTAGAAACAAGGACTTATCTTGTTCTTGCATGCTGCTTGTTGGTTTCTTTATCCGTGGTCAATGATGTGATACTTTCTCCCTGACTTTTTAAAATCCTTGCAGTGGTTTGCACTGTTGCTCCAGAGTAGCGTCTTAGATGTGCAGCAGAACGATAGCCTCAAACCCAGTAGCAGCTAACTTTCCACTTGCCAAAAGCTGTTTATATCCAGCTTGTTAAATCCATCCCAACAGTCTGACTTTGGTTGAAGAGATATATCACATTAGCGTGTTGGGGATTTTAATTAACGCTAAAAACAAACGGCATTTGCTGCTGCTCACTTTGACAGCGCAGATATGAAAAGTGAAGTCTGTGTCCATATGAAGTAGCTCATCCCCGCCTGTAATTCAGCTCAGGGATACTTCTTGGAGGATGTTTGGCTGGTGCGGCGCTCAGCGTGGTAAACAGCAGCCATTAATTTCATCATTAACAGTCCTTTGTGCCGCGCTGCTAGTACAGAAGGCTTCTTTAATTAAATCAGCGAGGAGTGCAACAACAGTCGCCATAAGGCGTTTATTTGTCTATACGTCGTGCCTGCGGTCGCGTCCGTCCAGGCACGCAGTCATGGGGTTGTGGGGCATATTTTCACATTAGGCTCAAGGAAGGAACAGCTCCTCCTCATCACAACGGATCTGAGTGCAGCTGCTTGTTTACTGTGGGATTCTTTGTGAGGGGACAACAACAGCATTTCTTACACAGCCTGCATCTCTGGTGATGAGCTGCTGGCTAGTGTGTGTGTGTGTGTGTGTGTGTGTGTGTGTGTGTGTGTGTGTGTAGTATTTAGTGTCTCTGGTATCAGCCCCTAAGTATTTCATGTGTAACATTTGATTTTACTGAGCAAATGTGGTTGTTAATAAATGTAATGATAAATAAATGTCTTTATAGAGCACTTCTCTAAATGGAGATCTAAAGGAGTTCAGAAAAGAAATAATCTAAAGTACCCTTTTGTCAGTATTAAACTATGGTGATGTAATTTATATGCCTGCATCTGCATCTCCTCTGAATAACAGGATGTAGTCTTTCACGCTGCTTTGCAGTTTGTAACTGCTGCAAGCTTCTGCACACATCAATGTAACTTATATGAAATGGTTCAGTGAACTTCACTGTATTTAAAGAGAAACCTCATGTGTTAATATCTATTGCAGAAGCTTTACTGGGTAAATTAATGTAGTGCATATGTATTTCCTGACATGTTACTCCAGTAGCTATGACACTGGATCATTAGAAAACATTCTCCTAATGGTTCCAAGCAGAGCCGAGTAAATCTGCTTTTTCCTTTCCATTATTTGCCATAATTCATTAAGCTTCTGCTGTCTGCATGTTCTGTGTCTGTTGTTGTGTTTTGATAAGTTAATTGTGACTTTGTCTGTCACTGTTTGTGCTTGTATTTAAAACCTTTTAACTTTGCCTCTTCCTGGCAGAGAAGATGTTAAATCTCAATGGGATGTTTTTCTTGTTAAATAAAGGAATAAAAAAAGACAAAAAGACAGAGTGTGCAATAGTAAAACAATGTGTTCACAAAATGTTGTAAGACAAGACAAAAACTAAATGTCCAACATAGAATAAAACTAGAAAAGCACTCGGAGAGCACAGACCTTCGCCAAGCAGCTCAGATTTCCTGCCATGTTAATATTTTATCAACTTTGCTTCAACCGATCAACACCAAAATTGTATCATCTGTTCCTTGTCCCATTATCAACCTTTCCTAAAAAAATGTCATCAAAATCCATTCAGACTTTTTGAGTTATTTTGCAGACAAACAAACAGACAAACAGACCAACGATAAAGAAAAGAAGATAAAGAAATTAAAGTAAAACAGTAACTTAGTTGACTAAGAAAGAAGAAGATATACTTAATAAATCCCCAAGGGTTTCCTCCTCATTTTTCACTTGGTTGTGAGATACACACACAGGCCCAGAATTCACACACATGCACAAACAGGACGTATACATGCATTAAATGGATGGATGTCAGAGCGAGGGGGCTGCTCATGGACAGGTGCCCTGAGCAGTTGGGGGTTCTGTGCCTTGCACAAAGGGTTCAGTTAGGGTGAACTTGCAGTCACACATGGGTGTAATGCTTAGGTGTCCACATACTTTTGACCATGTTCGTATATTATTGAATAAACATAATTATGGCTCACAGTGGATGAACCCAGACATTAAGATATTATTGAAAAACAGCAGAATCACATTAATGAGGCACACAGGCTGTGATGTTTTGGACCTTTTTTACCAGTCGAACACATGTGGACACAAATGTTAAAACACAGTCTTTGTTAGAAATGTGTTTAAACATGTATTGTGTGTCACTGTGATTTACTGGTCTAGCTTGAGAATGAATTTAGTTGATTGATTTGAAATTCTAATTGTGTCTTGGCATGTTTTTAACTGTACAAAACTTTCTGTGCATATCTGTGGTTCTGTATTTCTTTCAGCGTGTGAATCCATTTTTTCCCAATAGGGAATATGGAGATGTGGTGTGGGTGTGTGTTTGTGTGTGTGAATGAGTGTGTAAAACATCTTCATTGTTCTCTGTCTTGTACTTGAACCATAAAGCATCTCTATACATTTACTCCAGCAGCTCTATGTTTTGTTAAAAAAAACCAAGTCTTCACACATCAGTGAATTTGTGTTTATATGTGGAAACGAGAAGCGTTTGCCTGTTTGCGTCCTCACGCCCACTCGTCGTTGCATTTATGTGCATGCTTGCAGACGCGCATGCCTGCACACATGCCGCTGCATCTGTGTTTATAATATGTGCATGTGCTCTCTGACAGAGTGGCAAGAGCACGGAAGGATTTCCCCAGCGTCCCAGGTGCCGGAGTGTGTGTTCAGTGAAGGGTGAGGACCATCTGCCGGGGCTGGGTGAAATCAGTGCAACATGCAGGTGCTGAGGTATTTACCCCAGCACGCAAGGTAAAAAAAACAAAGCAAGGGGTGGGGGGGGGTTCATGACCCACAGAGAGCAGGGTGTTTGGCCTAGAAAATACAGACCTCATGGTCAAGTGCAGCATGAATAATTTAAAGGTCTGTCACTTTTTTTTTTTAGTTTGACCATGAAACAGTATGCTGCTTTATTTAAAGTTATGAAGCCATATCTAAAACATAATTCAGTATAAAAAGAAATGCTATTTTGCTGCTGTCTACAACACAGTCTTGAATCGCTAATGAGTTAAAGCTGAGGAAGGCAGTTTTATTTTTAGCGTAAGTGGGCAAAAATCACATAATACACATTGAGCATATAGTAATTCATGTGGACTGAAAGAAAACTAGACTTCTTCACCTCCTCTTGGCTCTGTTTTCAGACTCTCAAAAACTTAGCTGAGACGAGAGACTTTCACAGGTCATTTCAGAGAGAGGGTGTCCCTTTTGGCTGTTCTACAAATGCAGACAAGTGAACAGTGGCGTGCACGGACTTTTTGAAGGGCAGGGGCGAGGGGGAAAAAGGGCACATACAGCGCGTTCTCGCCACTGAAGAGGGCACTAAGTTCCACGTGTTTTCGAGGGCACTTCAGACATGGCACATTATATAGCCTTAAAAAAGACTAACTAGACAGACTACTCAAGTTAGTTTGTAGTTAGGATCAGCATCCACAAGAACTGTGTAGATTCAATATTGGACTGTGAAGAGCACAGAGACATGGATGTATGAAGTATACCGTATATAGATATATTTAATTTAAATTAGAATAATATTAAAGGTCACTGCACAGTATTAATCTACAGATCCCTCTAAAAGGCCTACAGGTGTGTGGGTGGACTAAATTCTGCTTAGTGCCCCAACAAGTCTGGCCATGTAAACATTTTTAGTTGCTAAAGTAGGATCCACTTTAATATGTCCACTCTTGAAGGTTTCTCCACGATTTTGGAAGCTGGCTGCAGGGATTTGCTCCCATTCAGCCACAAGAGGTCTGGCTCACAGTCGAGGCTCCTGTTCATCCCAAAGGTGTTGGATGGAATTGAGGTCAGGGCTCTGTGCAGGCCAGTCCAGTTGAAACTGGGAAAACCATTTCTTTATGGACCTGGCTTTGTGCACGGGGGCACTGACATATTGACTCAGGACAGGGCTTTACCCAAACTGTTGCCGCAAAGTTAGAAGTGCACTTTTGTCTAATATATCAAGAATTTCCTTTATTCAACTAAACCCATTTTTTTCTGATAATTGATTCTATTTCCTGTTTTTGGTTTGTTTGTGTTGTCTCATGGTTTGTATGCATTGACATATGCTAAATCTAAACCTTATAAATCCAGCCACATGATCGAGATCATTCATCAAACTGGAAGCTGCAGTATACATGTCCAGTCCAGCACAGAGCAACAGCTCACCAACGGTATGCCATCAATATATATAACACATGCTCATAGCATAAACCAATTAATTCTGCTTCCATTATTTATGATCTGCCTCAGTCATCGAGGACACTGGGATGTTGAAATACACACAGCTTAGAGCCCTCCAGTCTGCCATACATAATTCTTTCTGATGAATTGTTGTACAGATGTTTGCATGTTCTGTCTGCAGACTGTGGTACACGCGCTCCACAAAACCAACCCTTTCACTGTAATCCTGCATGCGGGGAGGGCGGGTGGATAAAATTAAACAGATATGCTTATCTAAACTATTTATTAAAGAACCATATCCGAGATATAATCCTAATATGTTATCAAGAGCCGGAGGGATTTCGGACGTACGTGCAGCGCAGAAATCCAGGTGTACGGGGTCGTAAGTCAGGGGATTAGTGGAAAGGTTATTGTAATTTTTTAAATAACACAAAAGCAGATTTCATTATTAAAAGGCTGAACGGACCATCTGGGAGGAGGAAAGTACTTTGGTTTCATCCACCGCGCTGTGCTGCACTGTACCTCCATACACCAATTATTATTATTGTTTTTCATCAACTCAGACCACCAGGTCACTTTAAATGAAAAGCATTTACAAAAGCGAATCTGATCATGTACTTGACTTGTAGCATGAGGACACCACAGTCTCTATGAATAGATTAACAGACTGTATTAGTCTGAGTTATATCAGAATCACATTATTCACCGTGTACAATGGTTTTACAGTAGGAGTGGGCGGCTTAACCTGCACAAAGGGCACACCGGTACAAACACCAGGATATGGATTGTGCTGTGCCATTTGTATCAGTTAAACCTGGATTTTATATGTTCCATCACTGCCTGCAGCAGCACAGTTCGCTGTATGTTAAACAGTGCATCTGTTGACCTGAAATGCCACTGACAGGAATTAGTGTTTCTCTTTTGTCATTAAATAATGGATCCCTGTCACCAGACAAACAATACCACTGATATTGAACAGTTCAGGAACACCCAGAAATGTGTACAATGAATTTTTAAAATTATTTATTCCACATCATCTGTGCATGGAAACATTAGTATGGTTAGTTACGGAAAGGTCGTGGTTATGCAAATAAACCTTGATTAATTTATCGATATAGTTTAATCAACTTTGTTTGTTAACTGAGGAAGGATTTTGGTTCAGGTTTAAAAGACTGTTAACATCATTTGGCAGTCTGTGACTAGAGGTGACCTCAGATCATGCACATGGATGTCAAAGGCGCTACACGCTCTTTCACCACCCTGACTTCCACACCTTAAACTTCTGCCTCGATACAGGAGCTCACTACTTCCTGGATTGACACTGGCACAGAAAACATGAGGTGTCAGAGTCATCCAATATGAATGACATTCCCAAGGGATGCTTGACTGAAACCAATACATATTTGCATGCCAAAAATGGTGCATGAATAAATGGACATGGACACTGTTACATAGTGTATGCATGTGTGTTAGTGTGTATATAAAACTATTTAATCAAAATTTATGCTTTGCCCTGTGAAAGAGTTGTGAGTATATGTAGAAATAGAGTTTGGGCAGTGGCCCATGGCAGCAGATACTGACACACGCTTAGTATCGGTGTGAGACACACCATCAATTTTTGGTGCCGTGAAAAGCTAGAGAGAGCAAGAGAGTCTGCATAGAGTGGGCAGGTGGGGAGGTGGATGGGTCAAACAAACTCTGACAAACTCCAGATTTTGAACCAGGACACTGCTGTTCATTCCAACACATTCTCACTCTGACCTCATCACACATCAGTGTTTGGTCATGGACTTTCCACATCGAGATATGACGTGCAAGGTACCCTGGGTGCGTTGGTTGTTCACATTGTGGGACGCCGTGTCAAGTTCTGCCTGTGACACGCATTGTCTGTTTTCAAATACACTTCTGTTTTCACAGGAAATGTACAGTTTGCATTTAGTCTCTTTCAGAATAAATGCACTACATCGGTACAACACCGTGGGTTGATGCTTTTTTTCTTCAACAACAAATGCACATGGTTACGTTTAGCCAACACACACGGTTGGGTTTAGGAAGAAAGAACAGGGTTTGGCTTTACAATCACACGCGAGGTGAACACCAGCTCCCGGGTGAAAGTTGGTGGTTGTTGGACCCATTCATTAGCCCTCCCACCTTCCCTTAACTATCAGTGATGTCCCACAGCATTTCCCCCAGTGCCACCAGGTGCCGTTAAACAATAATGGCAAGCGGCTGCGTATCATGCTGATGTGAAAGAACAGCTTTTTTCTTCGGTCTTATGCCTGAAGTCACTGACTAAGCACCGGTTTTTGATGACTTCAGAGTGAGACCAAGTACACTGTTCATGTCCCGTGTGACACCAGAAGTCAACAGATTTATTTCAATAACAATGTAGCCATGACCAAGTGAAGTAAGTCATGATGTTTCATTTTAAACCAAACCCCAAACTTTTGTTGCCTCAACATAACAAAGTAAACCTAAAAATGAAATGAATCTACATTGGAAGTGTATTTTGAGAAGAGACTTTGTGCATTCAGCGAGCGGAAACTGTGAAATCAGAAGTTTATTTAAAAAAGACACATTGTGTGTAACTGGTGTAAATTGTCATGTTGTCTCTGAGCATCCAAAACTGATGCTACATGGGCACCAAGAGCCTCAAAGTTTCACATGTAGAGCCACTGCTGGTATTTGAGTAGCTGGGAGTGAGAATGTGTTGCCTTACAATTGCTTTTGTGTGTAGAAAAAATGCTATTTTGAAGTAAATAACTAGGACAGTTTCTAAACTTTTACACAATATTTTTTCTCTGAAAAGTTACATGTGAACATTTAATAGACTAAATGCATTGAGACTCTCATCTTTTTGGTCACAGTGCTCATTATATGTAAGTCCCCGTCATCTAAATAACTTGAGTGCATTGCATAGCATGTGTCCTCAGATCATGCACGTGGATGTCATGATGTTAGTTTCATCATTTGGTAGGTTCCTTTTAGGGAAATCAATCTTCAGAAATTCTATATAAAATCAAAGATAACAGATATTGAAGCTTTATATAAAACTTCACACCAAAACAGCTCTTAGCAACAAAGATTATCAGTAAATTCATATAGAAGCAAAAGCATCTTAAAGATCAGCACTAAAACAGAGCAGGAGACATTTAGCCCTTGTGTAAAACAACCCCAGACACACTACAAAGTAGGGGAAAAAAAGTCAGGATAGGGAAGTGCTGACAAACACAGACTCGCTGTGTGCTGCGCTGCTGTGCTCATATTCGTCAACGACTCCCTTAGCAGACTCATGTGACACCAGCCACCTCGTTTTTGAACTGCGCTTGCAGCTTTCTGTGACAGGTACGCCAGTCGGCATCAACATATCCAGCCACAACAGCCGCGACTCACGGCCCGGAGGTTCATCCGTTCTGACGGATATTTTCTGTTTGTTGCCCGAGGGATTACAGGCCCCGATGAAACAAAGGCACAAACATAATGTTTTGTGTTGGAGCCGCTTCTATCTCCTGTCTGCTGCAGAGACTGTGCAGGAGATTTTTCCCCCCTCTCTGTTTTTGCTGTGTTGTTTTTGCGTAGGTCCTGATCAAAGTGATATTTCTGCAACAGACTGGACATTTTCTACTTTGTGTTTGTACACTGGATTTATAAAACAAGCTTGTGGATGACCACTCTAGCAATTAGTGGTTCTGCTTTACTTCATTCTTGCAGTACTGTATTCAGCGGACACTGTACAGTAGTCAGTCCACCAGCTACAGACAATTCACAGTAAAGGCCCAGACGCACTAAACTGACTTCAAAGAACTAGCAGCAACATAAGCCGACTGTTGTGCCTGTGTCTAGGCCAAAAAGTTGCACATGAGCACACTGTGAAGACTCCAGCCATCGGCCAACCAACACGTACATTTTGCACCTGTGTGAGAGGAAATAATTCTCCACACCAGCAGACGGTGGTAGTCTGTATAAAGGGAAACCAGAAGACCGTCTTGACGCTAGCTAGCCAGTTAGCACGTTAACAACAAAATCCAGTGTTGAAAGAACAAAGCATATTCACTGTGCACCTGTGAACAATAACAGAAACAATCACTAAGTGTTTCAGCTAAAGAGCTCAGTATAGCTAAAGAAAAATGTTTTACCTAGTAAGACAAGTTTATTGTGGTCTCACTCCCTCGTGACTTTAGCTCTTTGTTTACTTTCCTCACTTCCATTTTTCTTCATGAATCTTAATCTTAATCTCTAGATTCGTTGGTTGAAGAGGTTGGTTCTTGTTAATGTTGTATTTCAATGTTGCTTTAATGCCACGGAGGAACGTCTCGCTGATGGCCAGGTAGTGTCCTGGACACAACTTTGATTTCTGAACAATTTTTTTTTTAACCGTAATGGGCTACCTTGATTAGAGGCTTACGCAGCAGTCAGTGGATGTCTCAATGTTTGCTGCAATTTTAGTGTTCACCGATGGCATCTGTGGAATGATGAGATTAATCCAACCTTGCAAAATAAAATGATGTGATTCCTTGACAAACACACACTTTTTTTCTGGGTTTATTGCTCATAAATTTATAACTTTAAAATCTCAGAATATCCAAGTTGTTTTCTGGTAAATTTATGTTTTTAATCATGGAAATTCTGAGTTTCAGTCATATACTGTAGATATTAGCTTCACATCAGGGTTCAGTGTGTTGCTCAAGGACAGCTAGTCAGGACTCTGTGCCTGCAGAGCGGATCAGGCCTGTGACCTTCTGCTTACAGGACACACTCTTCAACCATCAGGCTCAACCTGCCACCTCACAACATGGTCAAATCCCCCAGACTGCTCATTTCACCACGGCAGCGCAGACTGCTGGTATTTACAGCCGATGAGAACGCTCAGTAGGAGCCCGTACGTTGATGTATGTGGAGAGTCACAGTCATGCTTTAGCAGGGGTAAATTCAGAGGCATCGCACAGTCGGGGCTCTCACAGCCGCAGTATTGTTTAGAGGGAGAAGGAGGCTGGGGCAGAAGGTCAGCGGCTCCATACACAACACAATTAGAGGAAGACACACTGTGGCGTGACTGACTGCAAATCAAATATCACAGAGGACATTTTCAGTAAAGGGCTCAGTTAAAGTATGGACAGGAGACAGCACTGAGAAAAAGTACAGTACATTTTTGTACTGAAAAATATAATAATAATATAATAGAAAATGTACAAAAATGTTAGATTTATTGATCCACCATAAACATACAAGTAGTTTTTGATCTGATACTATGTGTTTGTGGGAAGCTGGTGAGGGATTATGTCCTCGCCACAGCACTATAGACAATTTCCACTTCGTCTCTCAGCAATTTCTAACTCGCAACTTATTAAATATGGCAGCTTGGTCAAGGGCCTACACTTTGGACTACTGACCCTGACACAAGGTCAGTGACACAAGGTCAATGTCAGGCTGCTGTCAGTGTCTGTCGCCCTTGTTTTTGTGTGTTTCCCACACCATTGTCACAAGCCGTCCTTCATTGGCTCTTTATCCTCAGTAGTGGAGCCCGTTGGTGAATGAAACCACTATTTTTTTGGTAGTCCATCTCAGTGCACAAGAAAGATAGTGAGGAAAGTAAACAAACTCAAAGAGGTCAAGAGGGCGTAACTGTTAAATAAGGTATGACTATATTTTTAGTCATTGAGCTCTTTAGCAGAAACGTCTCATTATGGTTTGTGTTGCTCACTTGGGCACGGTAAACATTATTTGTTCTTTCAATATAGGGTTGTGTTGTCAGTGTGATAACTGCCTAACTAACCTCTTGAATCCATTTGACAGTCTTCCGGTTATCCTTTTTGAATGATGAATTCAGATTACAGCTGCCTGCTGGTACAGAGAGTTATTTCCTTTTACACAGGCACAGAATATACATGCTAGGTAGACGTTGGCAGTAGCCTTAATGGTTTGTTTGGTGCAACATTTTGGCTGAGACACAGACCCTCACAGTCCGCTTTCATCGCCACTAGTTCGTTGATGTTGGTTCGGTGTGTGGGCCTTAAAATACCATAGTTAGCTCTCTGGATGATTAGTCTGTAGTTAATCTCTGTACTGAAGAAGTGTCCAAACTTTTTGAAGGGGGGCCAGATCAGATTACGTAAAAAAATACCTGGGGGCCAGCTGCTTCTCACAATATATGGATAAGGGACCGTACACATGCTGCTGTTCTTGTGCCCTTGAATTGACTGTTTTTAATGTAGACACTTGGCCAAACGCCAGAGCAACACCGTCACAGCGTTCACAAGTCCCTGAGTGCCAGTATTTCAGGGCACAACAGTTGCACCCTGAGACAAACAGAGTTCAACTTTTGGAACGCAGCAGAGTGCACGGCATGTCATGTGACCATGTCAACAAACTGTATTACCGGCCTGCCATTGTGAGGTTAATGGAAGAAATGCCAAGTGAACTTGCTTGAGTAACCAATATTGAGGGGTGGGACACGTAGGATATTCAGAAAACAATCAGTATCTGGCCCCTGGACCAGATTTCTGACATGCTTGCTGTACTGTCTTTATGGCTGTTATCATTGAGGGTCCTTCCTTTTATTGTTTGTTCACTGTCCAGAATCATGTAAGAATGGTTGGCAGAGATTAACATTTTTGGCGGCAATAAATTAGTTACTTCAAGGGACAATGACTAGTGCAAATAAACTACAAAAACGCCGTGCCAAGGACAGTATTAGCAGTTTTTGTGTCAGCCTCTGGTTCAAGTTCTTCATGTGGCTTCGTAAGGGTTGAAGAGTTTTACTGAACGATATTCAGCGGGAATTCATACTTCAGAAAATATCAAAGACGGACACACAGATCTTTTATTTTGCTCGGAAAACAGAATTAATTATCACCATAACAAATGTCTGCTGTCTTCATCTGTGGGTGTATGTGTTTCTAAGTGTGTTCTTGTACTTGTCCGCCTGTGAGAAGCAGTTTGAGTTTCAGACATTTGGTGAGAGGACAGTTTTACAAAGTGAGGTTATTTTGAATCCTCCTCACTTCTTTACGGCTGAAATGTATAACTTCTTATATCAATGTGTTGCTGATGTATCTATCTTACGGCTGAATGTACAGAAACACTAAGAAGTGTGAATTTACTGTGGCAGCAGATGCTCTCTGCTATTGAGAAATGCTGATCAGGTTTGTCAGCCTGCACCTGCCCCATCGACAGTGCCAGCGCTGTCTAACTCCATCTCTTCACTAAATGATATGTTTGAATGAGATGAGGTTATTTTCACTTGAGATGCTCTGTCACCTTTGATGCAGTTCATATTGCAGAAATGTGTTTTACTAGAAGATACTGCTATAAATTAGCATTACAGTTTTGGATGAGGATTATAAACAGGATCTAGTTTGTGTTGGAGGTAAATTGAAGGTTGCTTTAAAAGTGCTATTTGGGTTTAGAGCTCCAGTTATAACCAGGGTTAGGTTTGGGGTAGATCAAGGGTAGAAGAACAAATATGAAGTGAATAACTAACCAGGAGTTTGTTTCTTTATCTTTTCAATGCCAGACTTAACAATATTTTTGTCACATAAGATGCGTACTTTGTCAGATTACGACACATGTAATCTGACAACAAACAAGCAATTGAAGTCCCAAACACATTATTTTTGGACACACCATGTCCCACAGGTTGGGCATTACCAGGCTGATACTATGTAGTCTGAACAGCATAAGATTTTGGGAGAAACAAACTTAAAAAGACTCTATGGCCAGAACATAATAAAATAAAGAATTTTAAGGGTTAAGGGTAAGTTTAGGTTAAGACTTTGGTTAAAAGGCAAGTGCTGCATATTTAACCCTGGACCCAATTTTCCCATTTTTTTGTGTCAAGTGACTAACGGGAACAACAGCTCACCACTCGAGACATGTTCACACCATCAATTTAGGTCCAATAAAAGTGCTTGTTTTTGTCACTGACAGGCTCAGATTATCATTCTGTGTCTGACATCTTGTTGAAAGGATCCCTACAGAGATAGACCTCTTAGTTAAACCTTTTGTTTAACCAGAAACAGCTCCGACATCGCCATCACTAAACCCACCAGACTCCATTTAAATAAACAATAACTTTTGCGTGTATAGAGCCAGCTTGGTGTCACATCTAAGTGGGTGAATAACTGCATTGTTTCAATCAAACTGGAGTGGGCGATTATTGAAATATCTGAAAAAAGGAACTAAGACAGTTTTTGTGATTTTATGTTGTTCCTGTCAACTATGAATAAAGTGTGTTTTACAGTGATTAAATTTCTGTTTATTTACATGGAGTCTGGTGGGTTTGGTGATGGCCATTTCGGAGCTGTCTGTCTCACTCTTTAACAAAAAGGTCTATCTCTGTAGGGATCCTTTCTATAATGTTGTCAGGCACTTGGAATAATGATCTGAGCCTGTCAGTGGCAAAAGGAAACACTTTAAGTGGACCCAAATTGACAATGCAAATATGTGCATAGTGTTTAAATTGCAGCCTGTTTAGCCACTGCCAACTGCAGTGGTCGAACTCAAGACTGGACCAGTTTTAACAACTGCTCATCCTATTTATCACTTGGATGCAAAAACATGGGAAAATAGGGTGTGGCTTGCCAAATACCAAACTTACCCTTTAAAGGTCTTGTGTGTAGGATTTAGTGGCATCTAGTGGTAGGTTACAGATTGCAGCCAACTGAAACTTCCACAGTTTGCCAAGCTTGTAGGAGAACTATGGTGGCCAATGCAAAAATGTGAATGACTCTATCTAGAGTGAGTGTTTGGTTTGTCAGTTCTGGGCTACTGTAGAACAACATGGTGGACTGGGTGAAAGAGGACACGCTGCATATGTGGATGTAAATTGCTTATTCTAAAGTTATGAAAGCACAATGATTTTTAGTTTCAGGTGATTCTAAGCTAATGGACATGGCTATGGATATTATATTCAATTTCTGCCAATAGATGCCCCTAAATCTTACACACTGGCTAAAGGATAAAGTCAGGCTAGGGTTCGGGTCTTGGGATTAAAGGTTAGGACTGGGATGAAAGGAAACAGAGGAGGTTGGCAGTTGATATGTAATCAACACAAAGTCCTCACAAGTCTGACTAATATAAATTTGTGTGTCTGTGTTTGTGTGTGTGTCCCTCTTTGGGCTCTCCTCCTTGCTCTTCACAGATCACTAGCAGTCCTCCAGCCCCGGCCCCCGTCCTGATGATGTAATTATTTCCCAGTGGCACCTGGGAGCCACGGCCGCCATTCGGAGGCATCGCTCACAGCCAAGTATGCAGATGTTTCTAATTGCTTTCCATTACCAAGAATAACAGCTGTTTATATCTATCAGCAAATAATTCACAAGAGTTCCAGACTGTTAGGATAACATATCCCACCTGGTCACCATCACCAGTTGTCAACAGCCGAGCACTGCGCTTGCCAGGCCTCTTGTTTACCGAATCCCCCGATAAGCTTGGGCTTAGAGTCACCTTCAGCCATCCTGCTTTGCACCTCTCAGGATTTCCTGTTTTGTCTTACGAGTCACTCTTTTATTATCATCCCAAAGAAAGACGGAAAATCACATTTTGTTCTTGAATATGCTGAGTTCTATCAAGAAGGCAGGCGTTTCACATTTTACCCTCAAAGCTTTACTAGTGAGTGTTTGTATGGCCACATGTGAGTAAAAAGTGTGGCTGATAACGCTGAACAGACAGAACTGTGACCAACTCTGCAGCTCTGCAGAGCTTTTTAGTCTTTTTTTATCTCATTGTTTTAGTTATATAGCGCATCCATTGTATTGCTGAGTCTCAGCTTTCTTAGCTGTTTTTGAAAAACAAGCTCCGATAAACCTGCTGAACGCTACCTGCCCAGCACTAAACACAGACAGATAGATTTGGAAACAAGCTGGTGAGGAAAAGAGGGACGTCTGGAGAGAGAGACTTTTTTTCAGAGGTTGGTGGAGACCAAACCGGAGCAAAAAGATAAAGAGATGAATGAATATTGGACTTGAATTCATCAGGTGAACATTTCCACATGAATGCTGCTCAGTTTCTGATAGATGACTTCATAGACAATTGTTTACTAAGATGTCGTCCATAGCAGTTTAATAAAGTGATGATATGCCAGAGTTGTGTTCTTCTGCTTCCAGTTGCCAAAATTTGTGAATTAATGCAGTTTGAACCTAAAACTATTGCCACAGTTTCAAATTTGAGAGACAGATTTTTTTATATAATCTTAAAATACAAATATTGTTCCTTTTTGGCAGGATATTCCCAAAATTCAGTACAGAAGTACCTGCACAGAGTATTATTCTTAAGGAATGGAAGGCTACCAGCACTGTATATGCTGTTTATGCAATAGGCTAAATGTTATATTTATTTCAGTCAAGTCTGGCTTTTGTGTTTGTTTGTTTTTATTGGGTCAAGTATGTTTATTAGTCTGTTTTTTTGTATGAAAATGAAATAAAATATGACCTTACCTACCTTATCTACAATCTCTATCAACAGATAGCTGCATATGCCAAATCTGTAAGCAACGGGACAAGATTTTGCAAGTGGAAGCACTTTGGTTTCCATTTGTCATCTGAGTATTACCGACAAATCACATTTGAGCTTCAAGTAAAAAGTTCACGTGAAGAGGCAGAATGCATTGGCCAAAATGCAATTTTGAAAACCATCAGCTATCGTCTTACAATTACACATACACTGGCTTATAAAAACATATCTGCATTTATATGCACATATCTGTTTATGGAAATTAGCTGCAATGACTAGCGCACAGAAGAGGAAGTCATTGCTGCACCACATCCCCCAAAATATTGCCCATTGCCCACAGAGGCTTATGGTTGCCAGACCAATAGCCACTGGTTTGCAAGATTGCCACCTTTATATCTTAATGGAATTCCTAAACATTTAAAGTTTAAACTTCTGTTAATGTCCGCCATACAGTGTCATGAGCTGACATACCTTGGAGCTCCCAATACTGTAGGTTGCGTAATTTTATGTGTTTCTGCGAACAAGCAGCCGTGAAAAGACCCAATCTGAGCTCACCTTAAAGAAGTCCCACTAGAGGCCTTTTTAAAGTTGAACATCATTTGTTAAACCAAGTTGTTGAGTTGTGCTGCTGTTTGAACGAGCAGACCCGTCGTGTGTCCACAGAGCTGTTTTATTTCCAAAGTGATGACTTGGTCGCATGGTGCTTTAAATATTATTGGCCTTGCAGCTCTTCTTATATTTCTTTTCATGGGGCATCAACCTTAATTTGGTCCAGCAGTGAAATCAGGGAAGCTCATCATTGTCCCTCCCTTTCACTTAACAGAAAGAACTTCATATCTACGACGTCTCTCTTCATGCCTCGATCACATTGTCAAATACTGACCTGTGAAGCATCCACCTGTGAGTTTAACCTTTTCTCTGACACACTCATCCTCCATGACAGTACTACATACTAGGTCTGATGCCGAGTTTCTCTTGTCTATATTCAGTGTTTATTTAAGACTGGGAGTTCAATATGAACCTAAAGAGGAACATGTTTTGTCACATCTACTGTGGCTGTTGGATTTCATTCTATTTGCCACATTACCTCCCAAACCTTAGCCGTACTGTAGTTGTCATGTGCAATTTTTGTAGGAAGAAATTGTTTTAAAAACATTGGTGTAGCATGGTAAAAATTATTTTAGAGTGTTTACAGATTCATCTAAAATCAGCCTTCTGTGTGGACATAGGGTTGTTTCCATGTCATACTTACGTCAAACCCAGAATCAAAATTACATATTTTCCTCTTACCTGTAGTGCTGTTCATTAATCTGGATTGTTTTTGTGTGAGTTGCCGAGTGTTGGAGATATCAGCTGTAGAGATGTCTGCCTTCTCTCCAGTATAACAGAACTAGATGGCACTCAGCCTGTGTTGTGGAATAAAGAGACTCAAAACACGTAAGATTTGACATTTGAGGGTTTACTTGTGTGAAGGCCAAAGAACTGGCACATCATGACAATTTATAGTGTCTGAGAAATAGGCAGTGTCAGCTGACACACCAACAAGCTTTCCCATACATACATTAAAAAGGGGCTTCCTGTCACTTAAGCTGCTGTTTCCTGGTATTTAAATGACCAGTTCTGGGATCAACTGCTTCTTCTCACCTACCCCAATTTTGTCATGGTCATCTACACTATATCTCTGGTGCTCAAAGTGCCATATACATTTGAAAAACTCAACAGCAATGTCTCTTTCCAGACATCATGACCCAGCTACTCAAGACATGTAGGTACGCTAGCTAGCGTTACAGATCAGCTGAGGAGGACGCCATTAATGTTTGCACCTCTCGTCATGAGCACGAGCCTCTTGTCACTGAGTAGATGCTCACTTCCTTCTGCACAATGATACTGTTGGCGGGTGTAGTTAAGCAGAAAGAAAGTAGTTACGACGTGAAACTGCTCACAAGAAGGTCTGTGGATTATCTTGTAACCGGGTCGTGATTTCTGGAAAGATGGTGACTTTTTCAAATGGATTTTTTGGCGCTTTAAGCACCTGAAGCAGAGCGCCATCTATACAACATCTCTACAGCTAATATCTCATAAATAGCACGCAAACTACAGCAATAACTGTCAAGCAAACGGCCCAGGTGGTACTTTGAAGTTAGAGTTCTTGATGCCGCTGTATTTCTCTGTTGATCAGTCAATTAACTGTAGTAAATATGTCACAGAATTTGCATCACTTCCTGTGAACCACAGGATCTTCCCCTGCTAATACCTTCCCATCGCTGTGTGTTTAGAACAGTGAGTGTAAACTCTTAGAAAAGCGCGAGACAACAGTGCAACAGAACTCGCTTGTATCAGAATGTCACAGATGATTACATTAAAAGTAACATGCTGACTACACCGAACACTGCGGCCTTCCCACAAATGAAGTCTGCCTTTCAAGCGCCATTCCTGTTGCCCCTCTGTTTCTGGCGGCGAGGCCCGGCCCAGTATTGTGTGTGTGCTCTGTCTGACACGCTGGCTGTTGGGAATGAGCCATCTGACGGGGAGTGACTGCCAACAAGAGCAGAATGTCATTATGAGTGGAGGCTGCTGCGGGCCTGCCACCATCATAGGGAATTCATCACCACAAGTGATGATGATAATGGACTTTGCTGCAAATGACTTTGGATGAGCAGTGTTTTTGGCAAGCGGCGCAGGGTCTGACTGGAATTTTTTCCTCCGTACCTCAGAAACGCAGAAGAAGGCTTTTGGTGTCCCAGCTGGGCCGTGGGATGCCCTGTGGTTGTGGAATTGACATTGTGTAAATACATTGTGTTTGTGCTGGATTGGGCTGCTGGTGTGTTATCATCAGTGTTGACAAGTCAGTCAGGAACATTCTGATTAACTGTACTTTCTGAATTTGGTAGTGAGTGTTTACATTAATGTAGTGTTCAGCGATGGCAGACTATTTTCATGACCATAACTGCATGAGTCACTCAGTCACGCCGTCATAAACATCCCCTATTTGGCTCTAATGACATTTCCAACAACATCACAAACACTGCTTTTTTACATTTTTATAAATCACATTCCATAATTGGCTGTTTCCCTCATGTTCGCTCCTCTGAGAGCCCAGGGATTCAAAAATAATTGTCCAACTTTGCCAGAGTGCTCAGAGCAAAACTCATCAAGTGATAACTTTAACTGCCTAGTATCGCCTCCACAGGAGAACAGAGCTGTGGGGAGGTGAAAAACTGTGACGACTCCATTATGATCTACAGGAAAAGGAAATCTAACAAGGCCGAGGCTCATTATGAAAAGTGACAAACAGTTAGTTGGGATCGGGGAGGTTTTATCACAATTCTTTGACAGAATCCCTCTCAGTGAATATGAAATGCCTCATTAAAGCAGCACACTTGAAAGCTTGCACAATTCGATGTGAGATCAAAATGCAGGTTGCCGTCATGAGAGGAGAGATTTCATGTGCGAATTAAATAGAAGGTAAAACAGCTCAGTGATAGACTGTTGACCACATAATTAGCAGTTTCAACCCTTTTTATTCATAAATGCAACATTCTGTCATGCATATTCAAATATGCGCCCCGCTCTGCCATTTTAATTGGTTAAAGAGTTTCAACTGACAACAGAGAGGAGAGGATGGCGGCTCTTCCCGGCGACGCTCTGGCCTCGCCTGAAAGAGCCGTCAGTCTGTCTGTCATGCAAAACATCTTTCGGGGTTTGTTTACCAGGCATGTAGCGGAGTGAGTACTCTCTGGCTGCTAATGTGACAGTTGCACTCTGGCTTTCAGTTCAGTGGACATGTTGTTTTGGAGAGAAAGCAGGAGGATGGTACCCAACTTATCTGATTACCGATGATGTACATCACACATCCCCGACCGACTTCGCAGCGAGACAGCCAAGCGAGAAGGAAAGGATGTTGGATATCTGTAAACAAGGCTTGACTGACATGGCGGCAGACGATTTGTGAGGCTCAGCTGAAGATCCGTGCCACATGCATGCCACTGAACTGAAGGATATCAGAGTAAAGGCAGCCGCAGAGCGAGACACTGTGGGTCAGATCGGCCGCCATACGACACCTGATGAACAGCTTCACATGCAGCTCTGTGGCACAATCCTGACTGCTGGTTTAAACCTTGTATTTATTACTGTATTGCAGGGGTGTGGACTCGAGTCACGTGACTTGGACTCAAGGCAGTCTCCAGTCAAAAATGTAATGACTTCAGACTCATGACTTTAACTTGAGCCCTTTGACTTGAAAATATCTGATACCTTCCCCTCAAATCCAAAGATTATTTAATCTATAGTATGTTACTTTAATTCCCAAATCAACTAACATTAACACTATTTATTCCCAGCAAGTCGACACCTAATTCCCCAGATCCACTTTGTTTGTGCCGAACGGCATCCGGTCAAGTTGCACGAGAGAACCACTAACTAACTAACGTAATGTTGCTAAGTGCCAGTTGGAAAAAATATACCAATTATTTTGTGTTTGTGTTCAAAAACTCTGCAGTGGTTAGCACAAAAGTACTGCAGTATGCAAAACGCGAGGGTTGAAAATTAAACACAACAATGCAACAACTTCCAACAAACTTGTTTTAATAAATAAATACAAATTTAATTTAAAATTAAATACATATTATTACTCTGTTGTTAACTAGGGTGTATGCAAGTCTTAAAATGTCTTAAATTTAATTTTATATTGGGCCTGAAAAGTACTTTAATAGTCTTACATTTGAATATCATAGGTCAAGCTCATGTCACAAATCTTTAAACTTACCACTGAACCTAATACTGTCTTTAATGTAACTCACTCTAATATCCATATTCCTCCATTAAACTACCTCTGCACATGTATACTAATCTTTATACTTATATATACTATATATATATATATACTTTATACTGCTATGCTTGAATAAGAGAAAGATTTTGGTCCAAAAATCAGTAAATTTGGTTAAAATATCTTAAAAACGTAAAATCTAAAAGTCTGACATCTTCAGACACTGATAAAATAAAAAAAATAGCATTACATTTGGTGGAGAGTGGATTATTACGGAAGCGTATTGCATTCACTTGACAAATAAAAAACCCTGTTTTTCTGATTTATTTATTTTTCTGTTTTTTGGGGGTATTTTTTTGTGTGTGTGTTTTTGTGGTCATTTTTTTCTGGTTTTCGTGGTAATTTTTTTTCCTGAACGAGGAGACGAGATACTTCAAATTCTCGTGAGAAGCTCCCATCTGGCACCTGCAAGTGACCCCTGCATCCATGGTGACTCCTGCTCATGGATGTATTTTGCATCCGTGCTCCTGCTCTTACACAATTTCAACTATGGGATCAATAAGGGTAAGGCATGTAATTAGTTACACACAGGGTATGATAATGTAGCTATGTTTTCGACTAGTCGACAAAAAAAAAAATACCTAAAAAAAACAGAAAGAAATTACCACGAAAAACAGGGAAAAATTTACTCAGAAAAACAGAAAAATAATTAAATTACTCCAAAAAAACAGAAAAAATTACTCAGAAAAACAGGGCTTTTTTTATTTGTCAAGTGAATGCAATATGCTTCTGTACATTATGACTTGTTTAGAACTCGTAATCAAACTTTAAGACTTGGGACTTGGGTGCAAAGATTTGAGACCTACATGTGACTTGCAAAAAATGACCTGGTCTCTGCTGCACTGTAATGTAAAATTTAACATATGTTGTGTGTAACCTTTATGTGTATGTATGTTTATTGTCTATCCATTTTAATGCACAATCTGAATTTGTGCTAAAAGACAGCAAACATCAGAACCTCGTAGAAATTCCAAAACAATGCAGACTTTATTTTTCTTCCTTATATCCTCCTCGTGATATAAACCAGCTGGCAGATTTTTCTCTTTTTATAAACAGTAACCTATCTCGTTCAGAAACTTCAGGCCATGCTGCGTAACAGCCTCCACTCTTCTGGGAACACTTTTGCCAAGATTTGGCTGCAGAGATTTGCTGCCATTCAGAGCAAGAGCACTAGTGAAGTCCAGCATTGATGTTGAGTGATAAGGTGTAGCTCGAAGCCGGACTGGGAAAACCATTTCTTTATGGAGCTGGCTTTGTGCACGGGTGTACTGTCATGATGAAACAGACAAACACAAACAGTTTCCACAGAGTTTAACGCGCATTGTCTGAAATGTTATTGTATTCCGTAGCATTGAAATGTATTGTATCTCTAACTGACTCCCTCGCAGCCTTCTGTGTAACTACACAATCTTTAAAACCAAACGACAGAAGCGCCGTAAGCCTTCGAGAACGTGAAACCATATGGAATCATATACAACTCCTGTGGCCTATATTTTAAACATGCAGTCAACAAGCCACCTGATGTTCAGGTAAATAGCTGCTTGAAGCACATAAACAGTGCACAGACCCTGAATTCATCTGGGTTTCATTCACATGGCAGATGTATTTGCACATTACTAAGCATATGGTCATCTCTCTACACCTTCTACTGTAATAATTTCATCCATGGGTAACTCATAATTCTTTCGGCATCATGTACTCTTATTTTTGTCGTGGCTAAATAATGCCACAGGGACCTGCGCTAACTGTAACCAGCCGTAATCTCAATTTGCAATGCATATGTTTCAGAAAAGAGCCCCACAGTTAGTACACAAAACCCCCCACGAGCGTCGAGGCAGTGACTGCTGTGGCAGAGGTCCATTAATATGCATAGCTTTGCTAAAAGCTCCAAAGTGACCTACATGACAAGGTTCAGTATACACTCCAACTGTGTGCTACACTTGTGGGACTTAGCCGCCCGTGTTACCTTAATTAGTGTCTTCTTGCCACGGACGGCTTTTTTCTGGAGAGGCTGTTGAACTTACCCGCACACTTGTATGCCGGGGTCACCGCAGGTCACCGCGGTCACTCCGAAAGCCTGGCCCTCGACAGCTTGGGCGCCTCTCCACAGCCGACAAAATGGTTGCCATTAGCCTGTAGAGGACGACCGCTCACATCCCCATTAGATGCACTTTAAACTCCTGCAGTGTGTCACAGCCGTCAGACGATGACACTCCAGCTCTTCCAGGTAATCCTCGAGGCCCTTCACAGACAGGATGTATCAATTAACAGATTTGTTTGCTTTCCTCTCCTCCGACCTCATTTGCATAGCAGCCAGCTAACACACAGCTCAAGTTCAAGAGCACTGTTGACACTGTGTTTTTGTTTTTTTCCTTTATCCTGCACAACAGGCAGCAGAGGGGCCAAAAATGAAAAAATTACCATACATATTACAACTCAGCTGCTCTGTTGATGTAAAAGTATCCAACAGAAGTGGTTCGGAGCACAGAAAGTTACAAGATGTTAGCAACCACTCCAGGGCGAAGCATTGTTGACACTCGTTCCCGTTCAGTCTTCATCAAAGGGGAACTTAGCATTTCCAATGCTAAAGGACAGCTGTTGCTGGCAGGCCTCTTTCTCACTGGCGGAGGCACCACTGTTTAGGGCGGTAATCTGTCAGGGCGGTGGCGTAGCCAATGTGCTCTACCCCTAGGTGGAAGCAGAGAAATGTGGCTCGGGGCTCTATGCATAGCAATGAGGCCAGACAGATGTAAAAATCCACTGTGGTTTTACAGCCTCAGTGCTCTCTCCCCCTCTCTGGGTGTTTGCCTGGATCCTCCCCACCAACCTTTTGAACACATCCACTCCCATGATGCAACACTGTTGCAAGGACACATTTATGCTGTTTGAGTGGAAGCCTTCACCGTGATCCAGAGAATTAGTATTTTCCCCGGCACGAGCAGTTTATATTTGTGGAAACAGCTCATGAGAATAACATCTTGGTGAGAACAAGACAAAGCTAAATGGTGTTTTTTGTTTCATGAATTCCCTTTTCAGTGAGGAATAAAATATATTTTAAGGTTTTAAGTCACATTTGTTAAACAAATTGTTTTTCTGTGTTACCACCCAGCTGGGAAAGGGAAGCAACATAAAATCAGAGTTTAGATAATTGGTGCAAACAAACTGTGAGAGAGACAACAAGGGAAAAGAGCTTGTGAGTGCTGTTTAACTCAAAGAAATAAATATAACCAAAAGAGGACTTTTAAAGTAGGAGTTACTAACTTCTAAGCAAGACAAAAAATAAAGATTAAATCTCACCTTACCGCATTTGATGAAAACCCAAAACAGACCAAACAGCATCCCCTTCACTTAGTGTCTCCAATCAGTTATACCTGGACCAGTCCCCATGTACATTAGTACCTTAATACTACTACCACAAAGTTAATACAACAATTAAAATCTATCACCTTAAAATAACAATGAAAGGCACATCGGCCATCTGAAGATTCCAGCTGCCCCATCTGTTAAGCTAAATCAAAGACAGCATGCACACCTCCTGCTTATTTAGTGGTGCAGGGAGTCAGGTCCCCCAGACAAGTTAACTCAGTAAAAAATTGTGATTCTCACACACACCTCTTCACCCTCGGATTGATTTATTTAAAGAAGGTAAACATTTTGGTTTCAAACACCTTTTCAATGTAATTTTATTGTAAATCAATTAGTAATGAATTATACCTTGTATATCTTTTTTTCCTTATTTTTCTTTTTTTGTATTTCATTGCTCTGTAAAGCACTTTGAATTGCCCTTGTGTATGAAATGTGCTATACAGATAGTGAAGATAGTGGAATAATACTGAATGATAATGAATATAGTGGAATGATGTGGAATAATATGGACTAATAGTGAATGTAGTCGAATAATGGTGAATAATAGTGAATATAGTGGAATGATGTGGACTAATAGTGAATATAGTGGAATAATAAGGACTAATAGCAAATATAGTGGAATAATAATGAATATAGTGGAATGATATTGAATAATAGTGAATATCGTGGAATAATAAGGACTAATAGTGAATATAGTGGGATAATATGGAATAATATGGAATAATGTGGAATAATAATGAATATAGTGGAATGATATTGAATAATAGTGAATTTAGTTGGAAGATATGGAGAAATAGTGAATAAAGTGGAATAATGTGGAATAATAGTGAATATAGTGGAATAATATGTACTAATAGTGGACTGTTAGTGTGGATGGAAACGTATTTATTATCTGTCTGCACTTTGATGCTGGGCAGGTAGTTTTTTGTTGGTTCATGAGAACTAGGATCGAGGAAGCCACAGAGCTGGGGGCAGTTTTCTGTTAGTTTGTCACTATGAGTGAGTTCCTTTCACATGATTACATGCCGCGACAGCGAAGCTGTTAATGTTTTCACCTTGTGATTCTGTGTGTGTGTGTGTGTGTGTGTGTGTGTGTGTGTGTGTGTGTGTGTGTAGGTGTGTGTGTGTGTGTGTGTGTGTGTGTGTGTCATCATGGCAAAATACGCTCCTGGATGCACCTGTTGTAGCAGGAACTACCACAGAAGCTGTGTTGAATGCTTCTCCAGGTGTTGATATGTCTGTCTGTGGACAGATTTTGTCAAAGGGAAGCATCACAACCGTGTAAGATGCAGTCAGGAAACTTCACAGGTGTGTGGCTGAGATCATAGTGAAGGCTGTGTTTAAGGATGGGTGTGGTGTGAGCAAGGAGACCAAAAGTAGGGTGGTGGGAAGTAAAGGAGGGCACTTTGGACCCCTACTTTACGCCCCTGGTTTCTATTTTTTTTTAAGCTGCGGATAATTGTTTTTGTAGAAATGGCAGTCCGTCCTCAACTTGCAAACATTGCTTCCCTCTCCCAACAACATAAATACAATGTTATGTGTTTTGGTGGGTTGTAAACAATATAATTTGTGCAAAGAAATGAATAGTAACAATGATCTTAAAAGTCTGACTGCATACATGAAATATAAACTAGTTGTAAGTGATTTAAATCTTTGGTTGTCAGACCTAAAACATCAAATGTAAATAGTGGACATGATGTTTTATATTATGTAATATTCTTCATGGAGTGACTTTTTAAAATAATTTGAATGCATTTGACTTCCTCCACAAAGTGACGGTTGTGGATGTGATCATTATTAATGCTTCCTAAGACTACAGTGGCCTTTACAGTCAAGGATGATTAGCATTCTGCACTAACATACATTTGTGAAAGAGATACCCCCCTCACACACACACACACACACACACTCCCACAGATAATTATCAGTGCCACTTGCATACTGTTTTCATGATTAGGTGTCAGAGTTCAGTATTCGATAATGATCGTCACCCCACATCATTTCCTGGCTGTACAATTTGCAGTTAGTCTGTGAATCAGTGCACTCAGGGCTGTATAGATTTAGAGATGTCAATCAGAGTGAACAAGCGGAGAAACAGGAACCGAATGTAAACACAGAGAGAGAATTTTTTGACACTACACATCAGCAAATTAGCCGAGAGACGATGCAGTAAATATGGAGCCTATCCAGCTGCTTAATTTATCTAAATATGCTAAGGTCTTCTTAATTATTACCACGGCAATTTCCATCACTGCTGCTGCTGCTTTAACTGTCGCATCCTGCAAATCAGTAAATTGCACAACTTTTCTTATTCAACACAAGCCTGCAACTATACTGATTTCTATAATTAACATGTATGTTTTTCTAATCAGACAGAATTTCTTGGACAACAAACAGAAGGCTTCGAAGCTGCGTTATAAAAAAATATAGAGGTCTTTGTCCTCTTCTTCCCTCTGCTTCTGATTCTGTCTTTTGGCCCTGTTATCAGACAGAAAGCTTGTGGTGTTGTTACTGGTCCTATATCATTTTGACCAAGGGCGTGGGTGTGTTTCAGCATTTGGGGGAGGCACATTAAAATGGGGGCTTTTGGGGTCCTTCACCAGAAAATTCGCCCCAAAATCTGCACCAATGATTTCTTTCTTTTTTAGATTTTTTTTGGGGGGCTTTTCCCTGAAATTGACAGGAGAGAGTGAAATGGGGGAGTGAGAGAGAGTGGGGGGGGTGACATGCAGCAACTGGTCACGAGCTGGAGTCGAATCCGCGACTGCTGCAGCGAGGCATCGCCTCTGTACATGTGGCGCCGGCACTATCCACTACGCTACCGACGCCCCTGCACCAATGATTTGTACTGATGAATAATTGCAGTATTCTTCACTTTTTAGACACAAAAACTAGTTTTCATCACCTCAGCTGTAAAGTTTTATATCTTTAACTTGCAAAAGTTTGACACAACATCTGATAGAAGAGCAGATACACACATAGATATATTTGTTTTCTATTACAGGGCAGTGATTTAATATTTTGGGTTGTCGGGGGAACTGTATTGTACGTCCTCATTGTGTGTATTAAACATGGACGTATCTGATTGTAATGAAATCTTTAAATTTTATCCCTCATCATATTTACAAGCAGCAAACACAGCTGCGATCAGTTGCACAAAACAAAAGTATGACACTTAAGGCTTAAATTCTCCTGAATCCCTTAAAAGTTTTCCTGTGTTAAAGAAGAAATCATTTACTGCGTTGAAAGAGGTTTTACAGCGGTAAAAGTTTCCATGGAGACTGTTTGTTTTCTTGGACTCACGCTTGTGGTGCCTGTTATCGTCTCACAGAGGAGGTTTAGAGTTAGATAGTGAAAAAAATGTCAGACGAAAAGAAGACAAGACGCTGACTATATTGGTCAGAGGAGGAAAAGATTAAACCTCTGGAGGAATAGAATCATTAAAAGCACATCCTGCAAAGTAAATTTGATCCCCAAATACCAGAAAACCACATGCAAGGTACACTGAGTGTGTGGCTGATTTGCCACGTCGTGGACGTCATGGACCAAATATCGATATGTGTCAAAGTCTGAGTGAGAATGTTTTGTCCCCGTCGGAACATAGTGTCTGACAGAATGGTCAAGCCGTGAAGATTCTCTCAGTGTAACATACAATCTAACAGTCTGACAGTAAAATACATTTTGTTGCCGCCCCAGTCCACAGCAGCACTTTGCACAGCTTCCTGTCTGTCTGTCTGTGTGCCGACTGACATCTACTATATGTAATGCACTGACAGTGAGCCTCGTACAACTCCACTTAAAAAGAACTAACCCTTTAAATAGAACAAGAGTAAGTGCAGTGCGAAAAGTTCAAGACTGTGGAGTCAGCTGAGTTTTGATTCTGTCTCGTTATCCTGCTGGAACAAATTACACAAACTGTTCAATCAATAAACGTCTTGTTCATTCATGCAACTTTAGTTTGTTTGCAGTTGTGCAGCGTGATCCTCAATGAAGCAAATACAAAAATGTAGAAACTTTTCCTGGAGTTTGGATAGAAAGAACTAACTGTAGGTGAGACTACACCTGCACCAAACCAAAATCATATCTGAAGAGAACCCATTAGAGCCCCATATCATGAAATAAAGATGGCCTGTAGTAAGTGACAGTGTGAATCATGGGGGCATATAAAGCAGCCTCTCAGCCAAATGCTAATGATTAATGAGGCACATGGGTAAACCTAGCTGCAGATCCCGTCTTCTCCCACGTGCACTTGTCATCTGCAATAAAGTTTGCTCCTTCACTTTGAAAAATTTGGAAAACATTTAGCATGACATGATTCCCTCTGTGTGAGGTCAACTTTTAGATCTGCAAACTAACAAGCAGGCGTTGTCACGTAGAAGCAAACTTTAAATCCCTGCTTGTAAAATGAAGACCGTGTTGGGATTCTGCAAGAAATTCTTTCAGGCTTTATGTGTTTAAAGAACCCCTGAGGTGCATATTGAGTCCCTCTGGATCTTGGCTGAATCCCCAGTGAACTCCTAGTTTTCATGGTGCAAGTCACACGTGGTATGTTTTCAAGCCTCTTATCAACACTTCAGATTAGCAGGCCTGCAGTTCACACATTTTAGTTCTTGGCCTGTTAGGATCCACAGAAACATGGTCCTTTGGACATGGTCACACTGCCAACAGATGGTGAGAGCATCTTTAGGCTTAGCGCATGGAGACAGACAGCAGATAGCTGAGTGCTTTGGTTACAGAGACCCCTCCCCATCAACACAAACTCTTCATGACGGTGACACGATATGTATTTTCCCCTGAGGCATAATTAATGTCTGTTTTTAAACTTATGTGACCACTCGGGGATGTTGTGGAGATAAAGCTCTCATCAGTAACTGAAGGAAAACTGAGACAGATCAGCGTGAGGTTTGGCTCAAACAAGGTTAAGATAACTCTTGAAGGTATGATGGATTTAGATGGATTAGAAAACGTACTTTGCACATGTTTATGTTGGAGTTTATTAAATAAAATGCCTGAAACGATGCATCCCAATGAGTGGTTAGGGTTAGGTACAAAAACACTTATAGTTAGGGAAAATGGTGATGTTTCTGTAAAAAACTAGCACGTCTTATGGCTCTTTCCCTTGTGGAAACACCCCAGTCAACATTTGTATGTGGGCCCCATGTGGTTAGTGAATGGGCATAAAATGGGTTGTCCAGGGCTTCCATAATGGCCCCATGCCTGTTACCTACATGGGTGGGTTTAACCAAGTGGGCCCCTATGGGTTTTGCTATGGCTACCGGGGCACCAAGTGGGTATGGGCCCAAAATGGCCATCTTATCTTGGGTCCACTTGAGTAAAACCACCCTTATGGGCAACTGGCATGGCATCGTTCATTGTGGAACCCATGGACAAATGTTGGATGGGACAGTGGCGCTTCACAAAGAAACACCCACCTTGGTTGCCTGAAACGCCACAGGAATCACATCAATGACTCACTAACAATCAGTTGGTTTTGTTGTTTGTTGATCTGGAATGGTGGTGTGCAGCTTTGCAGCCATCTTGCCTTGGTGTTACACCATCCCCTCCACCTTCCAATGACAAAGTCAGCTCATTAACTACATCACTTTAGAGACACTGATATGATACATATGAAACTTACAAATGTAATGTGTCTCGGGTTTGCAGAGACGTGCAATGGCAACATTTTCTTCTGGGCTGCACTGTGCTTCTGTTGTTACTGGGTTACAGTACAAATTGGATTAGTTTTAGACATACCATTACACTATGCGTCTGCAATGCATCATAACAACCAAAGATACCACATTTCTGGTGCACATATATTTTCAACTTTTTTGGCATCCGTGCCACCTACAATTTAGGTTCATATTCATCTTATTTGCAACAATGGACTAATTTTGACTTAACTTTTAATGACTGTGTCTGAAAGCTGCAAAAAGTTTTGTTTTGTTTCCAGGACATAAAAATCTGCCCTCGTTTTTTTAATTAAAAAGATGATAATCTCGTAAATTCTTCTGCATTAACAAGATTATTATCTCAATAATTCAGGGAAAAAAGCAGAGTTAGTGAATGTATTACACTTCTGCAACTGTCAACATATTTAATTTGTTTACAAATCCACTTTTGGCCACTTTTATGGTTATGTTTGGTTACAACTCAAATCACTTGTAATTAAAGATGTGGATAATTGTGAGATATAGAGAAGTCAGACTTCAAGTGCAAAGAATGGTATTTAATTTTTTTCCAAATCAATAATATGTAATCAAAGATCAAACATATTTCACTCCAGCTTCTATTATTCCTATGAATTACTGCACATTTTGCTGAAAATTACCTCTGACTTATTTAGTGTACCACAAACATAGAAAGACAAAGGTGATGCTTTCATACAAACTGCATTACTGAGCATGTAGACAGTTCTTCAGATGGTCTGTATTCTGATACAGCGTCACACATTTACACTGGAATCTACACTCGAGATTAACTCTACATCCCCACTAGGGAAATTTGGATGTGCCTTACTTGGTAGAACATCAGTGTTGATAGAAACAAAAGGGTGATTTCAATATTTTATCGCTAGCTAAGATTTTTCAAGCCAGGCAAAGGTTTGTTTTTCTGGACAGATCACATTGAAACATTTTATTATTTTATTTTATTAACCTTTATTTATACAGGTAAAATCTCATTTTAGCATTCAAGCATGATATGATATGATATGATCCAGTATTTAGCGACATCACTGCAGCTGGAGGCAATGTAACCACTCGTTGCATGTTTGCACCGTCAGTTTCATCCACTATAAGTGCTTGTTTTTGCCACTGACTGTGTCACTGTGTCTGACAACATTAAGAAAAGGATCCCTACAGAGATAGACCTTTTTGTTAAAGAGTAAAATCCTTTTTGTTTAACCAGAAATGGTCCCGAAATCACTATCGCCAAAGCCTCCAGACTCCATTTAAATAAATGATGATTTAACTGTTTTAAAACACACTTCATTCAAAGTTGACAGAAACAAAATAAAACTCCCAACCAAAAAACCAACCAAAATCTTGCTGTTGCGACAATCACCAGCTCTGGTTCAGTTGAAATAAACCCTTAATTCACGCAGTTAGATGTGAAAATATGCTGGCTCTATACATGCTAAAATTACTGTTTATTTGAATTGGGTCTGGTGGGTTTGGTGATGGCAAATTCAGGGCTGTTTCTGGTTAAACACAGGGATCTTACTCTTTAACAAACAGGTCTATCTCTGTAGGGATCCTGTCATAATGTTGTCAGACACTTAGAATAACACTGAGCCTGTCAGTAGATGTATATTGGTGGTGCGGACATGCCCCAAGTGGTTACATTGCAGCTGCTGCCTGCAGCTCTCAATCTCAATACTGGACCAATTTTTAAGAGTGTTCCAATAAGCCAGAAAGACACAAAAACATGAGAGGATAGGGTTAAAAATACTAAGCTTACCATTTAAGATGCACTAAAGTAAAAGGATGAACTGTCGGTTATGTTCACTTTAAGACAGAGACAACGGTAAAATAGATAAGACAGACAGATAAAAAGCGAACATGATGCCAGTCTGTTCTCTTTCGGTCAAAGAACACATGGAATATGTTTTATGATGAACACTCTGCAGCTGAACAATGCTTGTGCACAAGGGCTGCTAGTTGAAGACGAGCTTCTCCTTTAGTCGTAGCGACTCACAATATGTCTAATGAGGCATCAGGATGAAGTAGTTTGTTGTCTCGCGTAACCAGATGGATGTAGGCTGTGATTAAAACCAATTAACTCTCCCCCAGATCTAAACAACTTTTCTGTCATTAATGCACATATTTTACACCTCATTAGAGGCACGGTGATTGGAGGTAGAAAAAAAAAAAAAAGAAAGAGGAGAAGACTGGGGAAAAGAGTGGGAGTCATTTGCATTTTAGATTCACAATATGCTTAGGATGGGAAAACCAGGGTCTGTGTGGAGGAAGCGGAGAGAAAGAGAGATGATGGAAAGTGGCTTAAAACACTCCAGGCCACATCTGTGTGTGCTGAACGAGCTTCAGGAGGTGACACATGACTTCTTCTAATTAACTGTAAGGTTGTTTTTTTTGGTTGTTGGTGTAATGCGGATGGTCGTCGCGATCACCTCCCCCTCCCCCTCCTGCGCTGAAATGTGCATCGTGGGGTGAAACGTGCAAGATGTTAACTAATTTTATTTTTAATCTTCCCTTTTGCCGCCGAGCGTGTCGTTCGGGCATCGCGTCTTCTGAAATTTCCTCGCCTCTTTCATGGAAACATATTGGGGCAGAATTCGCCAGCTGTCGGCCTCCTCTCCCTTCTGCTGCCATTATCCTCAGGCCCCACCCCGCCTTATGGCCGGCCAGCCTGCCAGGAACACGGCCCGTCCAAAATCAAAAGGTGGCTCTTTTCAATTCAGGCCATCGTCACACGTCCCCAACCCGTAACCCCCCCTCCTCCTCCTCTTCCTCCTCCCCTTCACCTCACCACCCCTCACCCCTTTACCCTCCACCCATCCACCACCCGTGCATACAACCTAGACGCTTCACAAACACGCGATCCATGTTTGTTGCCACGATGCATATCATACACGAGACAGGGCTTTGGCTCTCCGACTCGTGATAGTGCCTCTCATGTGACCATATGCCAACCCCTCCACCCCTCCACCCCACCTCCCCTCCTCCTACTACTAACTAACCTCATCATCCCTCAACATGTTTGTCCCAGCATCAGGATGCACACGAGCTATACAATACGGCTTCACAAGGAAAACACCCTCCAGCCTCCGTTTCCTTCAGTCTCATTCACACAAATCAGGACTTTGTCGTTCACTGCAAATCTGATCAGTGAACACTTTTACTATCTACACATAACATCATTAATGAGTGAAGGAGAATTTAAATAAAAAGAAAAACAATATATAGTGTGATTAAATACACATTTATACATGTGTAACAACTGCATGCCATACAGATATCCCCCTATAACATAAACAGCCCTGTTCTTTACATACTAAACATCCTGGAGACTTGCTACAGCCATTATAATGCTGGAAGTAAAGTAAGACTGATGTGTTAGCCAGCTACAACACAATGCATTTCATCACTGCTCAATCTGTATCAAACAGTCAGTGTAACAAAGACTAACCTCACCAATGTCAACGACTTTCTTCAGCAAGGGGGATTTAAGTACTACCAAGCAACTGAGTCTCTGCTCTTCCAGTGTTTTTTTAAAGGGCGTGTCCATTATTTATTTATTTATTTGAGGTTTTGAAATCATTCTGTAGCTTCCCATTAAAGCTCCTCATGTATCCAAATCTGTGTTTCAGAGTCTTAGGGCTGCTGTGAGACTGTGCCCACTTAGGGCAGCAAAAAAGTTTATCTGCGTTACAATGGACAACCTAAAAAGGACGGCACAGCAATGCAGCTTTACAGTCAAAATGCCATTTTCCCATTGTGTGTTTCTCCAGCTCATGAATACCTCACATTTGCACATTTCCTACATATCATCTCAGCATTTGACATGTCACTAAGGCAAGATGGCTGCCAAGCTGCAGACCACTGTTCAAGACCAACAAACAACAAATCTGGTTGGGTTTTAGCGAGTAAATGCTGTGTTTCCAGCAGCTTTTTAGGCACCAGACATGAGTGTTTTTTAGGGACCCGTTGCTGTTTTTCCAATGGGGACAGCACCACAAAAATCAGTTGTCTTTTACCGAGACATTGCTTTGTTTCCTGCCGGGATATTGGCACAGAAAGTCGCTGTCTTTTACCAAGATGTCGTTGCTTTTCCAGCAGGGAAAGCCAACTCTAAGTACCTCATACAATCCCACTTCTAAAGCTCTGAACGATCCCTTTCACTTATTGCTTTCTGACTTACGTACTTGCTGTGTGTTAATGGCTGTGCTAATGGCTGTGTGGTAGATTTCATTTTAAAACCCTGAAAAGAACGCAGATGAAGACAACCTTTAATAACCCTCATGTCTTAAGAAATATGTACGAATGTTTTATGAATATAACTGTGCATTAAAAGAGGGTTGTTCTCAAAACCTTAAAAGCTGTAGCGCTGCAACAACTGGCACACGTAACAGTTTTACATTGGAATCCACAACCTGTAATCTTTATTTCAGAGCACTCATTGCTGTTATGTTTCTGCTCAGTTCCTCCCATAAATTAATAGATTAAACATTCTTTTGTATGTGGCATTCAAAAGTAATTAGACAAAAATAAAAACAAATTCCTGTTACAGTTTGATTTAAATGTCTTATTTTGTGTGATAAACAGCCAAAATGTCATGAAGTAACATAACGGAAAGTAAAGCAAGAGGCCGTAACAACTTAATCACTTCTTATAACTCTTATCCATTGATGTTCTGTTACCAGCAAGTTACTTAATCAACCTCAGCTCTAGTTTAAGTTAGCTATTGGCCCATAGAAGTCAGTTATTAAGTCATTATTATTAATATCAGTGGTATCACCGCTGCAGTGGACTGTCGTTAATATCTCCCCCCACGTTAAGTGACTCTGTCTCCTGTGAAGCTCGTCCGGTGGATTAAGTAAGGCTGAGTTACTTCCTCTGCCCTCAGGCTCTGTGTCATATGCTGCTTTAGGACCTGAGGGACTGAGGGGCCCCGTCCCTGTTGTTCTCTAATGGAATCCAGCCTCCACAGAGATCTCTGAGGCGTCTGCATGCAATGTTAGCGCTCGGTACTTTTGGGCCTTGTCTTGAATCTGAAATGCCTTGTCAGAAGGATGTGAGGAGGGTGGGATTCGTCTGGGTGGGACAGTGGTTGTCAGACTAGGTTTGGGCACTTCTAGGGGTCCCTGAGGTGACCCCTGAGGGTCCCCAGTGTTTCAGTCTACCTCACTAGAAGGAAAGAGAAAGTATTAAAGTGTGATTGCGCCAAACCATCCAAACACTTTGTGGACTCAGTTTATGTGGTAAACTTTTAGGGAACAGTTTTAAAATTGCAACCAGACACCCTTGTTTTACCCTTTATTCAACACAAAACCTGTCCTATACTGATCTGCAACAGGGCTGCAGTTATCGAGTATTTTAGTAATCAGGTATTCTGTTGATTAATCGAGTAATCAGGTACAAAATACTTTTAGTAGATATACAAAAGAGAAAATAAGACAACTCTCTTAAAATGAACAACTAAGAGCTCAACATTAGATATGGAGAGAAACACGGTTTGAGTCCTCTGTCTGAACTCGTCTGTATTTGTGCATGTTTTCTGAAAGGTTACGGATACGGACAAAACAGAGCAGAATCACTGGAGATCATGGAGGCAGTGCAGCATATTTTAAGCGTGATACGATGGAAGGGGACAACAAAGAAATTTTTACATTATTACATAGATAACATTATTACGTCCTCTTCCACCATTGCCTTGTTTGTTGTTGTGAGAAACTTTGACTCTGTCCTCAAGTAACATCTATTGGCTGCATCTCTGCCATCACACAGGACACATGGAAGTTTTTTTTAATTAACCCATTTTCTACCAGATAAGGCCCATTGAGATCAACGATTTTTTAATGGAGACCTGGCCAAGGCAGCATACAAAAAAGCTGCAATCAAGCAACACAATGAAAACATAAGATATACAGTAACATGTAGAAATATTGCATACAATAACAATATATGCCATATTACATTCTGGGTTTTAAAGAAGAAATTCTGAAATACAAAAAAAATAAAATATATAAAAACGGTATTTAAAATAAATTAAAATTAAATAAATAGTAAAAAAAAAAAAAATATATAAATGAAATAAATTATTATTATTATTTGTAATTGATAATTTATTTTATTTATTTGTGCAACTTAACTTTCGGAGCTACAGCTCAGGCATGACATCAGCCTTTACTGACTTCTTGGAAGATGCTGAGTCATCTGTAGGAAGCAAACCACTGGACAGGAGCGTTGGTACAAGCGTCCATGCCGATAGTTACATTAATGTCACCTTGTATTGGGTCTGCTGTGTGGACTGGACTCGTAAACTTGGTACACTAGTTCGGTTTTACAGTAGACGCGTTGTTTTCGCTTGAAATGATCCCAAACTTTGGATACTTTGTCATTTTCTCTGGCCTGTCTCTTCTCTCCACCCTCCCTGTTTTCTCTGTCTTCCTCCATTTTGCATCCACAGTTGTTTCAGCCCTACACTGCATTCTGGTTTATTTCCTGGCTCTGTGGTTGCTTTAATTTCCCCGGTGTTATCACTGAATTCTGGTGCAAAATATCCTGCTTGTTTCTGTCTTTGTTTCCTCTAAGTCTGAACTTTTACCTGAACCAACCCTCCATCCTCAAACAGACACATAGAGATTTGTACTAAACGTATTTAAAGAACTGGACATGCTGGTGTTTCAGTTAGAGGTCAGTTGGAGTTTCTCTCTGCCGCTCTGGTTCCTCTCTCTCAAGGCCAGCTATCTGCTGCGGTTGGAACGATGGAACATGGCTGGCATTTCCTCATTAGGATATTCGTTAGCCTCATTTTGGCGCTGTCACAGCCAATCTCGGTTACATCTCTCCACCTCCGTCGTTTTAGAGAGGGAGAAAAGACAAGGGGAGAATCCATCTGAATATCTCAATAAATACTCTCTCCTCTGTTCAAGGGCTCAGGGCTCATTAGTAGAAGGAGAAGATTGTAAAAGGAGGCTCAGGTGGTTTGGGTAGCTGGAGACGGTGTGAAGACATTTTTATGGCCCAGAAAATTTTGATATGCCAGAAATATGACCAAATTCAATGTTTACAGTCATGACTGATGTACCTGCAGCATCCCTCAATGTTTAAACTTTGATTTTAGTCGTAGTCTTTGTAACAAGAGAGCCATTATTTCACTTTTGGATCATTACTGTGCCTTTTTAGTCCTGGTAGAACATCCTGGCTGTTGAATTAGAATAAAATAAAATGTAAAATATAGCAAAATTCAATCACATTACACTGTGAAATTAAAAAAAAACAGCATTTAGAAATCTGTATATTTTTAAGTTTCCAAATGTACAGCTGCTGTGTTGCATCTATTTAAAGGTGTAAAAACAGCACGTTTAAAAACAGGTATCACTGTTCAGTTTGACCAATTTAACATATTTAAAGAGACATTGTTAATTATAGGTCTGGGTCAGCCTGTCACCCAGTCAAGTGTGTGTGTTTCTGTGTGTGTCACAAAACAAATGTTACGCTCAGACTCCTTTATTTATTTATTATTGTTGCTTGTGTACCGGCGTTAATTCGGTCTAACGAAAGCGCTCATTAGTTCTAATAAATGCTGTGACTTTGCCTTGTTCCACTGGAGCCTGACCTTTCTCCGTGCACTGCCCGTAAAATCTCCTGCAAGGATTTTCACTGTTTGATGCCTCCGTTAATTGGGAATGATTTGAGCTTTTTCTTCTGCTTTTGTCGCCGGTCGAATTCAGCATGGAGCTAATGGCAAATGTCACTGTGAATTGGCGGCTACATTAGCTGGGAGAGCGCAATTTTTTTTATTTTTTTCCTCCCTCCCAGACAATGTATGTACGTCAGTATAACGGCCGTCCGCCTCATTAACGGGGATCTTCCTTGAAAGCGAGCAACGCAACAGTTGTGGGCATCATGTGGAATCATCAGAAACAACAGGATTATTTCAACCTCACTAGCTCTTGTCATTAGCCTGTGCCCTGCACATCTTAAACACTGCTAATGAACAACAGCGATTTGCCGTGCAAAAAAAAAACTGTCCAGGCAAAGATTAGAAAGCAACGGGACGATCAGATCTAATTATGCTTGTACACCTCAAACAGCATGGCATTTGGCTGAAAGGTCAAGAGAAATCCCCAGCCTTAATCTGCCGAACCTGTGCCTTCTAGCCCTCTTGGATATCGGCTAATAGCAGCCAGCGAGAAATGAAACTGAAACTTAACCCCTGGAAGAGAGAAGCTAAACTTTCTTTGAGAGATGATAGCAGCCAGTGTTTGGCTTCGTGACGAATGCACTGTGATCTTGAGCGATTGATTTGTTTTGGAGGCAGTGATGTGTGGAGAGCTGTTGTCAGCGCTTTATTACAGTCTAATCAAGTGTGTTGTACGCTGCATTTCCAACATTAATGTATGACACAATTACTGGAATTAAAAAACGCACTTGAAAGTGTGAAAACTCCTCAGTAGGCGCAGTAATCATCTCCACTTATTTGTGGAAACTCTTTTTAGTCCCAGACACGCTGCAGACTTCAAACTTTACTCGTCAGCTCAGCCAAATAATGTGCTTATGTCCTTATCTGTGTACTCCGTCCCTCCCTCAAATTGTATTTTGTTAACAAACATGAAAAATAGCAGGCATCAGATTGCAGCCGTTCGGTCACACACACACACACACACACCCTTGAGACTGTGTCCTCTCAGCTGATATTGCCTTCCATCCCAGCGGATCTATTTGGAGATTGAGGATAGGGACGGGCCATTTTCAAAATGCTATATTCACCCATCATGTGCTAAAAACATAGTCTGTCATAAAACTGATTATATTTTTTGCTGTTAATGTGCATTGTGGGGGAAAAAAAGGATGGCAGGCAGCGAGATGGAGGGGATGAGTGGGGGATGATAGGGAGAACCTTGATTAAAGTAAGATGCATGCGCCTCTATGAATCAGAAAATATAAATCAAGAGTCAATGTAGCAGTGTGGATCTCGGCAGGCGGTGAGTAAACAGCCCATTAGATTTTACCGAGCATCATCGCGCTCCAAAGTGTCTCCCGTCTCCCTCTTTTTGTAAAAGCTTTCTTTTCTGTGTCTCCTGATTCCTTAATGCTTCACCAAACTGACTTTCTGCTTGACTTCTATAAATATGTAGCACTAAATATGCTGCGTTATGCATCCTCCAGTTTCCTCGGGGAGAGAAAAAATGTGTTTGTCGGCATGGTAAATAACTGCAGTCTGACAGACTGTGCCGTGAGTTCCCCTCTGTGTTGGGTGTCTCTTTGGCGCCTTGTCTCCTTTAACATGATTCACCAGAGCAATAATGGGTCACTTAGGCATGCTCCGGTTTCTGCTTTTGCCCACATCATCATCATCACGCGTGGACTTTGTCGTACCCTGTGCACATCGGGCACTAGGGCAGCAAAGGTCCGTTTCAGCCACAGCAGCAGCTGGACGATAGCAGATGCACTTCTCTGAAAAGAGAAGCATGACGTGTGGCAGAAATATGAGGGAATGGGGCGAGAGCACGGCGTCAGGGCCCGGTTCATCTCTGCTGCTTGTCGTGTCTCGTCGAGCGTATGTGTCGTCTTCGCTGCTTCTTACAGGCAGCAGCTGAGCCAGTCGCAGTAGGGCCTGTGCACTCCCCACTCCACTCAGCCTGGCGTCCGCCGGCTCCGGGGCTGACATTTCCAGAGGTGCTAAGTCACTCAGCATCTTGTTACTCCCTCTGACAAGTCAGGCTGCATCATAGCGAGCGCCAGCAGACTTGAGCCGAGGCCAGGAGGAGAGGCCTCTTTCACACAAGTCACTGATCTTCCCTGCTGGAGGTGCCGAGATCTCAAGGTGTTTACAGAAGATCGGGCGAGGTGTCAATCACACTTTTGGCCCGGCACGCTACCCCTGGTGCCAGTCAGGTGTGAGGAGTGGTGCGATGCCGAGGCGGGGGATCGGGTGATGGAGGGGAAGGGCATCGCAGTGACAGCTCCGCGGTGTCAGCGGTCAGATTGCCCAAAACCAAACTTCATGGCTGATTTTCTTGGGTGCAGTGGTCGAGAGTGACACAAGTTCCCCACCCGGAGGTAAAAATAGAAGCTTGATTCACTTGTCATTTTGCACCGAGTGCAGTCGCAACACACCATGAAGGAGTCCGGGATCATCTGCTCATTCGGCCTGTCAGCCGGAGAGTTATTGGACGGTTTAGAGAAAAGGTCACTCCACTGCTGAACTGACTGTTCAGTCTGTTAGTGAAGGAGAGATGTGCAGAGGAGGCCAGTCATTACGGCGTGCTGCCGCTGCAATACAGCTGCGGTTACAACTCATTTCACAAGAAAAATTATTTTGAAAAGTCAGGTTTAACTTCCTTTATCAGCCATCAGACATTGTGCAGAGTAGATGTTAGATGCAATTAATAAATATCAGAGTGAATTTGCAAGAATGGAGCCAAATCTTATCCCCCCATTTTTTTTACCTTTTACCATCTTTTTCACAAACTTGTCGACTTTATTCCTCGCAGCCTTTCACTGCGTCACAGAGACAATCCAACTGATATGATCCACTTTCCTGTTTGAACAAAGTAACCCAACAGATGTAATTTGATGGCTCCATTTTTTAATTCCTTTGAAGTCACTCAGACAACGAGGGGAGGCAGAGAACCACTGTTCTATTATGCATGTGTTGCCATTACCCGGTGAAGAGCTCGGCCTGACAAGGTGGCGTATCCCATCATGAATTAATCACCCTGCGCTATTCATCAGAGGTGACTTTGAAATTTTGAACGTCGCCAGTTTTAAAACAGCCAGACTGATTTTTAGCGGGCATAATTTATTCAACTTCAGGTTTACACAGTGCATTATCAGCCGCGCCTCAGCGTCTGATTGTCAAACTGTTCCTCTGAAAGATTCAATACTCTGCACACAAAGATTAACAAGAGAAAAATGACGGTTAATAGGAGAAGAAAGACAAATGAAAATGTTCATTTTTAGTCTCCTCTGAATTTATAGTGTGGATCCCGGGCGTTTAACTTCCACTCTGATAATGGTTGCCTTCCTTTCAGCGTTCTTTTTACTGAAAGCTATCGCTACACAGGACAAGGAAGGCCTGCCTGATAAACCTCACTCTCAAATTAATCTATTGGAAAAGAGGAATATTTGGCTATCAGCTCTAATTGTAACATGTTCCGCAAGGCTGATAGTAGTGCATGTGGTGTGGACTACTAATTGAGACGATGGAGACAAAGAGAGCGTGCACAATAAAAAGAAGTGCAATGAGAGAAGGGACAGAGAGGAAGTTAAAGCCTGCTGCTACCACCAAGATTTGTATAAAGGAGGGTACTGTCACTCAGCATACACACTACTGCCTCTCAATACAATGCATGCTAAAGTGTTAGCATGATGTCAAAGACAGTGGTCAAACAGAATGTGTCAAATTAAAACTTTCTGAAACTCAAAAACAATTTTCAATGTAACGTATGCTATACTATTAGCTTAGCACTTTTCTATCAAGCAGTGCAGGCCTACAATCACTCAGAACTAGTCCATAGCCACTGGTAGCTTTGTCACCTTCTACCTATGCCAGTCCTCAATGCCTATGTGCAGTTTCACATAGATTGACCACGTCAGTGAGTAGAAAAACGTGGGACAGACAGAATGACTGACTGACAGAATGACACACTGACAGTTTCTGTGATTATGTACAGCATACCATACCATGACTTAGTCATACCAAACATTAGAAAACACCAACATTGGTCCACAGGGGGAGCCACAGCCATCGGTCGCATTTTAGCCATTTTGAAGCATTTTTCTGTTGTTATAGCGCCACCCAGTTGCCAATTAGAGTTAAATTTCTCCAGTCACCTTGAGCCGTCCTGTTCTACATATCTACCAAGTTTAGTAAAAATCCATATGGCGGTTAGGCCTAGATAAGAAATGAGCTCTCTAGCGCCCCCATTTTGTTTGATGGGGTCAATAATGGAGGGGTCCCCTCAGATTATGTGTGGTCATATGCCTACAAAGTTGCGTGGTGATGGGTGAAACCCTTGAGATGTTATACACCTTTATGTGATGAGCCACGCCCTCCGCAATATTCATTGCCTTATAGAAGCTCAGTTTTAGTAAGTTTTCCAAATGCAAAAAAAGACAGTAGTGCTAATAGTAGTGCACGAGCATTTCTTTACCTGCTGTTTGTACACATGTTATGTTGAGTGCATTATACGTAAGACAAGGGGCCCCTGAGCACAGGTATGCAAAGGGGCCCCATTAGCTCTCCTGCACAGAGGCAAGAAACACAGACTTTGTGTTGGTCTTATGTCTCTTTGTGGTTGTTTTGTGTCTTGTAATTATTTGGATCTCTCATTAGGGCAATTTTGTGTCTTTTGTTGTAATTTTCAGTCTGTTTTGTTTGTTTTTCTCCACTTTATATTCATTTTGTGTCTCTTCGTGGTTTTTTTGTGACTCTGTGGGTTTTTTGCCTGATATTTGAGTTATTTTGTGTTTCTTTGCAGTTCCTTTGCATCTCTTTGTGGTCTTTTAGTGTCTCTTTGTAGTCAATTTGAGTCCTGGTTGGTACGTGTTAATTTGAGTGACATTTTGCAAGTAAGGCCCAGGGGCCCCGCGACATTTTGAGCCCCCAGGACTGTGCCTGGTATATCCATCCAGTAATACATCTATGTGTGGCACACAATGGCCATACTGGGATAATGGGTGGGCTTGTGTACTATCAAAAAATCCATAAAGTTGTTCTCTGCCATCCAACCCTGTCTGTGCCTGTTATTCAGGGTGTGCATGAGATCGGTGTGTTCCAAGCTATTTGAGCTTAAGTCATAGGCTGACCGTAACCTGCTCCTTTGCTACTGGTGCAGTCGTAAAACATTGGGATAAGTTGATTTTAACATTATCTGTGAAGTGATTCATTTCATTAACAGAATTTGAACAATCAAGTCCATGACATTTAGAAAGACATTGAATTATTTTATTAGAGTCATTTGAACCAGGAGGAAATGCCAATTTTATGCTTTCCCTGAAATAAAAAGCGAGATGTTAGAGAGCGTTAGTGTTGTTTATGCAGCTCACAATCTGATAGTAACTCATAATATTGTCTTCCAGAGTGTTAGCAATTAGACTTCTACGTATTAGCGCAGAGCCTTCAAGCTATTAGTAAAGCTGGGTAAAGTATTAGCATGATACTTTGGTCACACAGCACAGTGTTTCCATGGAGCCTAGTGGCTCTCAGCAAAGTGTTAGCATGTAGGCTAATGTCAACATAATGTATTCCAAAGTGTTAGCATGCAGACTGCTATCAGTGAACAAGGCATTTGCTTGTGCCGTGTGAGACACCTGTGTGAGCAGTTCAGTGGGGACACACGGATGGTTCTGTTGTCTATGTTCTCAGTTAAGAGCTAAGTTGGCTAATGGGATCATTTCTCAGCAACAGTCCTGTGACATTTGGTGTCCTCTGTTGGTTGGCAAGTATTCAGGCCTTCTTTCTCTTCTTTGTCTCCCCATGTTTGTACTTTCTCTGCATCTCTCCGTCCTTTTCTTACCTTCTCTCCCTCTCCCCCTCTCTCTCTCAGCCTCAGAAAGAGGTTCAGTTTGGGGAGAGGATGCGGGGAACAGCTGGGCCCCATCACTTCTCATTGCGGGCCTGGGAGAGACGTAGCTGACAGAGTGATGCACAGAGCCTGTCCTTGCTAATGACTGCGCCATTCTCCATCATTATCACCATCATTAGGAAATTAGGGGGACAGAAGGTATTTACTGTAAACCTGCCACCTCCCAAGGAGAGATAAATAGAAACTGATAAATGCGATCGTGTGACGCTGCCTGTCTATTAACCTTCCCATTTTCCAGCTCCAGCATATGCACATTTAACAATCATTAATATTCTCTAATTGGGCCAGATTTTAGTGAGGAAAATACACTTGAAGAAGAAGGACTCTGTGTTCGTGGCACTCGCAAACACAGTTCAGTGTTGCTGGTGTAGAACTGCGGCACCCTGAACACACCACAAACCACAATAAGCTTTGAAAGACGCTGCTTTCAAACTGTGAACTGTGGAAAATCAGAAAAAAATAATACTTTGTCTCCACTACCAGTGTTTTTTCAACTTCTTTTATTCATATTTATCAAAGGCGCCCTCAACCAGACCAATGCACAACTTTAACCACACAAAAATAAAATAAAATACAGGTCTTGCATTGAAAGTTCAGTCCATGTATACCTGAAACGTAGGTTGCAGAGAGACACCAAGGGTCTGTGTTACATTTTACCAATTTAGCTCTCCTGTGTGACAGACTATATGCTAATTTACATCTCACTAACTGCTTGGCAACGCTGCAAAGGCTGATTGTTCAGTGTTTGACTGCGTTACAGCTGGATAACAGCAGGTCAGGACTGCTGTCAAGGGCACACACACACACACACACACACACACACACACACACACACACACACACACACACACAAAAATACACATGCACCCAGCACTTGTCGGTCTGAGGGAAGATCAGCTTGCTCAGCATATACTTACACTATGTACAGTATGTTCTATGTGGATGCTTACTGTGAACCACGCTCACACAGGCACAGAACAAGCTGGGGGCAAGGAGACTCTGTGGATTGTAGGATAAAGTAGGCTTTCACAACGGTTTAGCTTTTGTATTTCCAGAGTGACGAGTAACCTTGTTCCTGTGTGGACAGCCGAGTGTTTAACAGTTGTTTTGGTCAGGGTCGCTCAGTCTCACTTTCACTGCATGTGGTCTGATTTTACTGTTTTACGTTAAATAATTTGTCCTTTCAAAGGGTAACTTTGGTATTTTTCAGCCTGGACACCTGTTTCCTATATATTTTTGTGTCTGAGTGACAAATGGAAACAACAAATTTTAAAAAAGGTCCAATACTGAGTCGCAAACTGCAATTTAAAAACTCGAGGCGTGATCACACTGTCAATGTACGGCCACTAAAAGTGCTTTTTTTGCCACTGACAGGCTCAGATTATTATTTTAAGTGTCTGACAAGTTATGGAAAGGATCCCTACAGAGACAGAAACCTTTTTTTATCAGTGTAAGGTCCTTTTTGTTTAACTATAAACAGCCTCAAATCACTATTGGCAAACCCACCAGACCCCATTTAAAAAAACTGCAATTTAATCATAAAGAAACAAACGTAATTCAGAATCGAAAGAAACAATACAAATCTCACAAACACCATCTTGCTTAGACTCTCCAATATTCCGACAATCACCAACTCTGATTTGGTTGAAATAAACCCCTAATTCATTTAGTCAAATATGAAAGTATGCTGGCTCTACACACGCCAAAATTGACAGTTTTTTAAATGGAGTCTGGTGTGTTTGTGGATAGCGATTTTTGGTCTGTTTCCTGTAAAACAAAATTGATCTTACTCTTTGACAAAAAGGTCTACCTCTGTAGGGATTCCTTCCATAAATTGTTAGACACCTAGAATAATAATCTGAGCCTGGCAGTGGCTAAAACAAGCACTTTTAGTGGACGCACATTGACAGCGCTCAAATGCCCCAAGTGGTTACATTGCAGCCTGTTTTGTAGGTGCTGAGTACAGTGCTCCCACTCAATACTGGAACAATTTAAATAATTCCTGTTGGCATTAGTCACTAAGACACAAAAGCACAGAAAAATAGGGTCCACGTTGAAAAATATTGATGTCACCCTTTAAGTTTAATGTTCCTGGTTCCTTTTCTTTCGGTTTGAGTCGTGTTGTCATTCAGTTTTATTTTGATTTTTTGTTTTGATTATCTTTCTCTGTGTCACCTCAAGAGCTTGTGCAGTCCTCTTCTTTCCTCCATAAGCATTATGTAATAGCAGTCTAAACCCAGGCAAGTTTATGGGACATGCCAGTCAATCAAACGTACCAACATCCAGGTTGAGAAACACTGGAGTCCTGGATTCAGTGGACTCATTTACAAAAATAAAAATATGAATGATGATTCTGTGACGTTTGCTGCAGGGGGTCCTTTACAGTCTGCATCCCTTTATTTATCAGCGTGATCTGAAAAGGTGCGGAGCCATCACCACAATGAATGCAGACGTTACCACTGAGTGGACTTTATTAGGCATTAAATAGGCACGGCCAGCAGTCCCAGTGATTCATAAGTCATCCAAACGAGAGCGTTCTCAGCTTGTGTGTACCGCATTTATGTGAAGTAGCAGTGCATTGTGTTTATGGTGTGCATCAACAGCAGAACGTGATTTTGGGGCCCCCATCTGACAGACATCTATCACATGTTCATTAACTGGCTGTGCGATGATCTGGGAGCGTGCGAGGAGGAAGAATAAACATCCTCCTCAAATCACTGACAAGACCTTAGTGGACGCCGCCAATGCAGCTGATGAAATTAGATAACACAAGTGTAATTTTATAATGAAAAACAAAAACGCTGATGTGCATTTGATGCAGCAATTAGGGGGGTCCCTAATGATGATAATTTGAGTTTTAATTCTGAACCCACTAGTGACTGGCAGAGTCTATCAATTACTGCATTAAAACAGGCCCCAGCTGCAGCAGCCACGGCAGCCGCCTCCCAAATTGTCGTCTAAACTGCTGTCGTCTCCTCTCCCATCGCTCGCCGGCGTAATTGCAGTTTAACCAGTTCATCATAATCACACAACAGTTTCCCCTCCCGGTAGAACGGGGATGTGATTTTCACTTCAGAGTGTGTGCCATGATGTGTGTTTGTGTGTGTGTGTGCAGATGGCTGTTTCCAGACATATATACGGCTGAGTGTGTGTGTCGGTGTCGGGTGGTGTGTGTGTGTGTGTGTGTGTGTGTGTGTGTGTGTGTGTGTGTGTGTGTGTTTTACAGGCTTACACAGAATTCAATCTGATTCATTTCTATGACTCAGGAAAACATGTTTATGTCCGTCAAGTCAGTCAAAAAAAATGTAGGGGCCCGTTGCACAAAACACTTAAAGTTAAGACTTTCCTTCCTTAACATAAACTCAGTTGCTGAAAACACGCTTTAGTCTTCTCCTGAATTCTCCTGAATGCTCATACCTTTTGACTTTTTAAACAAAGAAGCAGGGGCCAGTTGCACAAAACACCTTAAGATTTTCCTTAAAGTTCTTGTTAAGGTGTCCTCAAAATAAATTCAATTGCACAAAACACCCTTAAGTCTTCTCCTTAAGGTTCCCTTAAAATGTTCACTTAAGTATTCATGGTTTTCTCCTTGTCTTGGTCTTATACTTAAGACCATTGCACAAAAGACCTTAGCAGCCAAAGCAAGGTTAAAAAAAACTTAAGGTACCTTTGACTTTATCTTAACCGCAAGATGACCAAGTTTGACCAAATGAAAATAAGAGGACGCGTGTTCTGCAACCAGGGGAACCCAATGAATACACTTTTGCAACTTCTTCCTACAGTCGTTTTCTGTTTTCTGGTATTTGGGATCAAATTGTTGTTGTTTTTTGTCTCCTTTTCTTCTGCCATTTTTTCATCTTACCATAGTCCAGCTTTGTGAGATGACAACAGGCGTCACGTGCGTGAGTCCGAGCAAACAAACAGTCTCCATGGAAACTTGTGCTGCTGTAAAATCTCTTTCAAAGCTATAAATGAATTAACATTTTTCCTTAACTAAGGAAACATTTTAAGGGATTACTGTTAATGTATTATGTTGATCTGTTCTGTACGACATCTATTGCAGGTGTGTCCATCCTGGAAGAGGGATCCCTCCTCAGTTGCTCTTCCTGAGGTCTCTACCATTATTTTTTCCCAGTTAAAGGGTTTTTTTGGGGGAGTTTTTCCTTATCAACTTTTCTACATATTAATTTGTAGAGCAGTTTTGAGTATGCTATTATTATTCCATTGTTGGTCACCTAACGCTGCTTGTGGAGCAGATGAATAGGACTTCTATGTAGGGTAACCTGGACATCTTAAATAACTGCTCCACTCTTTTTAAATGAGGAAAACTGAGTGGAGGCCATGCACCTCAGATGCTGCAAATTGGGCCGACGCTGGAGATCATTTAAAGGGTGTAGCTAATCAGTATCTAGTGTAGCTGTGATGCATTCAGTAGAGTCTGTAATAACAAAATAAAAAAAAGCTGTACCATACCAGTACACACATAACCATTGATGTACGCATGGAGAAATGGTAACAATTTAAAAATAGGTCTTCTGTAGCTGTCATTTGGAAAATCTCACTCTCCTCCCTCCTTGTCTAATTTTTCTCTTTCAAAGAGCAAAAGCAAATTTCAAGGTAGAGCAACTCGAGCGTGCTTTTCTGCATCTCAGCCACATGCCACTTAGCATGATCAGCACTTCCACGGCCAGCTGCAGGCTGCAAGACAAACAGGGCGAGTGTGTCACAGCGAATAGAAACCAAGGCGAGCGTGATCGTGCACTCCTCACTTATTGGCCGCTCGTGGTGTTGGTGATCTGTAAGACGAAGCTCATTCTGCTGTTTCAGGCGTCGTAAATCGCTGTGGATGGAAGCAGCAGCTGAATGCCTCCAGAGCCAAAATGCTTGTGTTCAGCTGAGAGGGGGAATAGCCATGAAGTCTGGTC